>CM029506.1:35967527-38645027 GCA_017140475.1 Eucalyptus fibrosa | reverse complement strand
GAGCCCCTGGACCCGTGAGCTCATCGTGACCACCATTTGGGTTGATGAGGGCCTACCTCAGTTGGTACCTCATCGCTTCAAAGCGTGATTTCATCACGGACCTAACGGGATTCGGGAGTGCCCCTTGGACAGCTTTGACGAACTTGCCGTCGATGCCGAGTATAAGGTGGTACTCGTCCCTGTCATGGATGCCGACATTTTGGAAAATATTGCGGCGAACTAGGGGCCCAAGGTTGATGAGCCCGGAGTAGAGGTGGCTAATCCTTTAGGCATTGACATCCCCAACGGTGTCGTAGTAGACCCGGATCCCAAGTAGGTAAGGTCCGAGGTGGGGTTAGCCTGCTAACTTCTTTTGGGCTTCAAACTTCTGTATATAAACCCCATGTGTTTATAAAGTATGGCTTGTGTTAATTGGTTGTCCTGTTTTTCTATCCCATGTTTAATTGATGTATAGAGTTTAATAATCCGCTTCCACATGTGTATAAAATGAATGGGTCGGCGACACATCTTGGGAACGTCGTAATCCTATCGACCATCGAGGGATGTTCGCGCGCTCAAGGTTTGGGGTGTGACACTACCTGCTGCCAGACCTCGGCCACATAGGATCGATTAGGATAGAGTTTTCGTGGATACCACTCTAACTACAACCATGTAGTACAAGTCGCACATCTCAACCTTGAAATTTTTTTCTTGAATGTCAAAGGTCCCCACCCTAGTATGCAACCATGCGACACGGATCGGTTCTTTGATGAAGCCAGAGTCATGGGAAACACAACTTAGTTGCGATCTTGTTGGTTCGGTCCGATAATCCTATGGCTCCATTTTGAGCCGTATAGAGTAGAAATCGAACCGCATCCCATGTGCATGTTTATGTAATTAAAGAGAGAGAAGAGAGAGAGAGAGAGAGAGAGAAGTCGTGCCCCGCTGTAAGTATCATTCTTCTTTTTATTCGAATTTTTTTAATTGAATTTTCATCTTGAAATTCGCGGAAATCAATCGAATGCCCTCAGTGATGTAGGGTTACAATAAAACAATTGACAAGCACTCTTGATAAGTGAACATTGAAGGCAGGTTTTAAACACTTCAATTATGGGCTCAAAACCACTTTTTGTTTAGAAATTCTTTCAAGTTAGGATTATATTTTGGGGCACCAAAAAAAAAATTGAGATCATATTTTCGATCAAATTCTTTCTCTCTCACATTCTAGGATTGAAATTCATATAATAATTTGTGTATAGATTTTTCAAAACAAAAGTCACATCATTTTTGCAAGGGTAAAATCATAAATCAATCTTTAAAAATCAATGTCACTTTTGATATGAAACTTTTAGAATAAGAGTGGACGTTCAATTAATGGCCGTTGATTGATCTTTCTTAATGATGTCTTCTCTTATGATAAAATCTTAACAAAATACTAAAACCCCATAATAAGAACTATGGGGCATGTACCATCGCCTCGATTTTGTTGTAAGAAGCGACCTCATTGAGAGATCATTTTCTTTTTTATATACTGACATTGTCACCTTTTTGTAGGTTATGCACGATGCTCCTTGACATTCTCGTGTTTGACCACATAGAGAAGTAGAATGAGTCTATTTTGAGATCGACATTTGCCCCTTCTAAAAGATAAAAGCGTAGGCGCATGGAACTCGAGGAGCAAGCATGCGTCGAGGCTTCGTTGGCACCAATCTTCCATTGAGGCGGAACGAAGTTGAATTCTATTCTAGGAAGTTTCTTTATTTGGCCTACATTTGTTTCGGAGGGAGGATTCATCAGAAAAGGAAAGGATATGTTCCTGAATTAGGACACCGTTCTTGTGGTTCTTGTTGATACACAAAGCAATACCAAAATCAGCTATACTGTTAGATGAAAATGGGGCACACTTTCTAGCTTTATTTGGCCGTTTGAGTTTCGAGCTCACTCAATGGGATTTCCCTTTCCTCTCTTTTTTTTTTTTAAAAAAAAATATTCACATTTAAGGAATCTTATTGTAGGATTAGACAAAATCCCATTAAGTGAGGTTTTCATTTCAAATCAATAGGTTTCCTTGGAACAATTAAAGGGAAGGGACCATTATTTTCTTTAAGAACAACAGCGCTATTAGGAAATTATTTCTCTTGCTCCAAATATCTCTGTATTATGAACTTAAATTAACTCTCCTTGTCTCATGAAAATTCAAATCCCTTCCCAAACAGATGATGCAATTCATGCCTTTTCCCCTCTCTATCCACATGCTGGTGCCTTTTTAGCTAGTCTTATTAAAGAAGAAAATCGAAAAGAGAACAAGAAAAACGATAAATATCACAAAGAGCCGATCAACTAAAACTAGTTTCACCACCATCCTTGGTACCTACCCATACTAAATTTGGACCACAAACTAAACATAAAATAAATTGTTGCCATATAATTAATTATTGTTTCCATAGGCGACATTAATTCTAATTTCCTTCTTAATATCGATGATGTTTGTAAATCTTTTTTTTTTTTTTTTTTGGTAAAGGGTAATAATATATTGAGCTTTAACCACCACACATACAAGATCCAGCACCACAAAACTTGCACTCAATAAGACACAAACATCTTCTCGAGTGATAGGGCACCAGACACAAAACACTACAAAACGGTCAAGACAAGCAAGGGCCGAAACAGGAGGCCTAAGAAAATAGCCACGCATGGCCGAGACAACAAACTAAAAAGACAGACTAACCAAAAGGCCACGCAGGACCAAGAATAAACAGCTCGCAAAGGTAGAGTAAGGCAACCTAGGCGGTCGGCATAGGAGAGCTGAAGATAGATGGGTCAAGGCCCCAGTTTCTTTATAACCTCCTATTTCTCGGGCAATCTTCCACGTTTTTGAAGGTTAAGGCTTTATCCCTCACAACTTTAATAAGATGCTTCTTGAAAGCCGCAACCACAATCGGATGCTCTCTAAAGAGGATGTTGTTTCTATACTTCCAAATGAGATGGCATAGAGCTCCAAAAGAGAAACGACCAATGGCGTGATAGAAATCCTTACCTAAGAGGAATCTCATCGCTCACTGAAGATTTTCTGTCCAAGTCCCATTTCTCCATGGGAGGTTGCACCTAGTCGCCCAAAAGTACACTATACTAGCCGTGATGTAGCAACCAAAGAAGAAGTGGTCAATAGAATCCGGTGTCAACTTGCAAAAGGCACATACTTCACTCCCAATTCTCCCATGAGAGATAAGAAAAGCTTGGGTAGGAAGCCGGTTCTTAGTGATCAGCCAGAGGTTGAATTGGTATCTCGGAGTGATGGCCTTATTCCAAATAAAGGATGACCAAAAAAACCCTGTCTTCCCTTCTTCTGAATATATGCCAAGTTGAGGCGACCGAGAAGACACCAAAAGGATTATCCCTCCAAACAAATCTATCCGGAACCCCTGTGAGAACCGGAAGGGGCTGGTTCCAAGAATCCATCAATGACCTGAATTCCTGACCCGCTAAAAAAAAAAGGTCTGCAACAACTGCATACCAAGGCAGCCCCGAATCAGAGATAGTCTATTCTGAGCAAATAAGATCCAGCGGACCTCTCTGATGCCAATGGTCAAACCAAAGGGATGTCCCTTGGCCATCACCAATCTTCTAGTGAAAGTTGAGGTGGAATTCGGATCTCAGGTGGCGGAGGATTCTCTTCCAAGCCCACGAGCAGCACCTCGGTGTCTTAGCCACCCAGAAGTTCGTCTTTCCTAGAAAGGTAGAGTGAATCCATTTGCACCAAAGAGACTCCTTATCGTGAAGAGGATCCAGATGTGCTTGAGCATCGCCGCCTTATTGCATTCTCGCAAGCTCCGAATCCCAAGACCCTCTTCTTCCCTTGGGAGACAAACATCCTCCCAGGAAACCTTAGCTCATCCCCTGCTAAGGCTGGGCCCCTTCCGTAAGAATTGTCTAAGAATTTGCTCAATACGATCTAGAACTGCTACGGGGATAATGAATACACTAGCCTAATAGGCTTGGATTGCATGGAGCACTAACCTTATGAGCTGAACTCTCCCTACAAAGGAGAGAAATCGATAGGTCCAGGATTGCACCCTAGCCATTATGCGATCAACTAGAGCTACACAATCCGCCTTGCCGAGTCTCGAGGATATAATAGGCACTCCTAGATAACGTACCGGCAATTTTCCTTCCATAAAATCAAGGGTATCCTTTATCTGACTTCTCAAGTCATCCGATCCCCCTGCAAGAAATACCTCACTTTTGCTGTTGTTCGGCTTGAGTCCACTCCATTCCAATAAGGTATCCAGCCCATCCTTCAGCAATAGGATGGAGGCTATATCCGCACGGCAAAAGAGGAAGACATCATCCGCAAAGAAAAGATGAGATAACCGAGTGGCCTTGCACCTCCAAGAGAACTTAAAGCTCGGCTACTCCACACGAGAAGTAAGGATCCCTGAGAAAACTTCCATAACCAAGGTGAAAAGATAGGGAGATATGAGGTCACCCTGTTGAAGGCCGCGGCTACTAGGGAAGAATCCATGGAGATCCCCATTCAAGGAGATAGAAAACATAGGAGTACGAACGCACATCATGATAAGACGAATGAAATGTTCTGGGAACCAAAAGGCATGAAGAACCAATTCAAGGAAATCCCAATCCACCATATCGTACGCTTTCTGAAAGTCTACCTTCACTGCACATTTGGGGAGATAAGGCTGTAGGTGAAAGTCGGTGAATAACTCCTGAGCCAGGAGAATATTAACCCTAATCCACCGACCCTTAAAGAATGCATTCTGAGAAGGGCTTATGGTGTCCTGAAGCACTGAGGTGATGCGGTTGGCCAATACCTTGGTAATACATTTGTAGATCGTATTGCAGCAAGCAATGGGCCTATAATCATTTACCGTGGTAGCATTAGGAAGCTTAGGAATCAACACTAGGATGGTGGAATTAATCTCCTTTAACAGTCTCCCCGTAACAAAGAAATCTTTAACTGCTTCAACCATCAAAGGCCTAACAAGATCCCAGTTACTCTTGAAGAATTCGACACCAAACCCATCCGGCCTTAGGGCCTTTCCACGCGCTAGAGAAAAGAAAGTGTCCTTAATTTCCGTCTCTGAAAAGGGACGGCTAATAAAAGCGATCTGATCCTTTGAAAGCGGACATCGAATAGCTTGCTAAAGGTCTCCGAAAGCCGGTCCCATAAGAGGAGATTGTGATTCAAACAACTCCTTAGAGTGAGCGATAAACGTATCCTAAACAAGGCTTGGCTCGGAGACAAGGTCGCCATTCCTATCAAGAACCGATATAATCCTATTCTTGAGCTACCTTGAAGTCACAGAGTGATGAAAGTACTTAGTGTTTTTATCACCCATCTCAAGCCAACGGATTCTAGATTTCTATCTAAAGAAAGCTTCCTCCAAACTCCTCAACTCAATGAAAGTCCTACGGTGACTTTTTTCTAGCTCCGCCAAGAGGACATTGGTTTAATCATGTTGAAGATCCACTTGAGCTAGTCTAAAAGCATTTCTGGATTGAGCCACCCTCTCGGACAAATTAGAGAAAGAGTCTCTCTTAAGTTGCTTAAGACGCCCCTTGAGCACTTTCAATTTGGTAACCAGCCTGAAGATAGGTACACCATCACCCGAGGCCTCCCACACATGGGTAAGAATATCATGAAAAGATGGGTGCTCCATCGAGAAATCAAAGAATTTGAAGGGCTTTCTTCGAAGAATTGGTTGGATCACCTTGACCACCATAGGAGAGTGGTCTGAAATACCGGACGGTAAAAAGGAAGCTTCTGAGTAAGAGAAATGCAAGCTCCAGATAGCGTTAACTAGAACCCGAACAATCTTCCTCACTTTTCGATTAGCCCTCAAAGATGTCGATCAAGTAAACCTAAGTTCAACATATCTCAAGTCCTCAAGCCCTACTTGACGCAGACATTGATTAAACTCATCAAAAGAGGGCGGCCAGGCGTTAGAACCCTCTAGCCTATCAGACGGGTCTCTTAAGGCGTTGAAGTCACCCACCACCATCCAAGGTAAGTCGAAAATACAAGAACTCATCCTGATCAAGTCCACCCAAAGAGGTCTCCGAGAAACAAAAGAATTCTGAGCATAGACTACCGAAATACAACAACAAGAACCTGTGGAAATCAGTCTAACTCTTCCATCAATAACCTGATCATTGGAGGATATCACCTCAAAGCAGACCAGCGAAGGGTCCCAGTGAATCCACACCCTGCCCCCCGGAGAAGAATCATAGTTGGCAATCCACGTCCACCTCGATAATAGCACCGATGACAGAGAGCCAAAAAGATATTCAGGGACCTTAGTTTCCAATAACCCAACCAAGCATAGGCCACTAGAGAGCGCTCACTTACAGACCTTAGCTCTTGTCAAAGGATCCAATAGTCCTCTAACATTCCAATATCTGAAATACATCTAAACTATGTACAAACTACTCTAAACAACGAAGAGCGAAGGGCAGCAAGGCCTACCTCTATTTCAGAGGCCTGCGGCGCGAAGCTTCGGACGCCTCAACTGTCTCCATCGACTCTGGGTCAGGGGCTAAGGAAAGCAACCTGTCTTGGATTGTCTCTACTGAGGTAGCTGCCGAGGGAGGAGGCTGAAACGATGATCCAGGGGAGGAGATATCATCATCATCCAAGGAGGAGACAGCCACTTTCGAACCCTTTCCACGGTCCTTTAGAGATGGGGCATGGGCAGGCCGGGACCTAGCCGTGAGGGAGAGCATGACTTTAGGGGGGCACTGGCGCCCCTAGACCCCTTGCGAATAGAGGTGGAAGGAGTGGCTGGTCAACGACCATAGAGAAAGAGGGTTCACTTGTCTTGGGGCCCTTATTCCTCTTCATCTTGTTCTTCACCTTTCTCCAAGGTTAATCTTGCTCGGGCAAAGGAGCTGGAGTTGATTGAGGAGGGTCGCTGTCTAGAGGCGTTTGAATAGAATCCGGGGAGGGCTAAAGCCGAACCGGGTCTAACTCAAGCTGAGGTGGGACGGGGACATTTGCAGCCTGAGGCGAAAATAGGGGCAGCTTCTAGCTTGTTCACTACCTGTTCCAATGCAATAGCTAGAGGAGGAGTGGTCCTTCTTAGCGGAACCGGAGCATCCACAACCGGCAAGGGGGAAATGACCGGCTAAGCAGGAGTGATCGAAGTCTGCCTGGCCGGACGACAATCAGCCTGTCTAGTATTTGAGGTGCGCCTAGTGGGGTTTTCCCGGGGAGGAGCTCAGCAATTATGGCCAAACATGTTGCAATCCGAACACGCAATCGGGAACCATTCATATTCAATGTTAATAGACTGAGAAACATCCTTCAAGGTGACTTTGGCCATCTCAACTCTTGGCTGATTAGCCATGACCTCAACACAAATTCTCGCGAAGGAGAGCATCTTCATTTGATCGGTCCTTTGATCAACATATAACGGCTTCCCCGCCGCACTTGCTATCACGCTCATCGCCGACACCGTCCAACACTCAAGTGGCAAGTTGCGCAGCGAATCCAAATGGGAATGGCGGATTGGTCTTCTCTCTTAAGGTCCATGAGAGGCTTCCATTGTCAAAGTATTAGCGACACTCTAGCAATCGTTACCGGTCCCTCTTCAAGGATCTTTCTCCTAATCCTAGGTTCCGGGATTTGGAGGAAGAGGAATCCTCGATCGTCGGCAAAGATTTCACCAATCTTGGAGCCCCACATCTTCCTCAATGCTTGCTCCAACAAACCGAAAGGTAGCCTCCTTCTCCCAACCAGATATCCAACCAAGCAATCATGGCACTTCGGAATCCATGGCATCGAGAGCTTCATCCGGGAGATTCACAACAGCTTCTCCATCCACAAAAGTGGGTGGAACAAACAACAAGTTAGAGCCTTTTACCGCCAACTGAGCCACATTTGCCAAGGAAAGTGCCGGGGCATCATGGTGACCAGTCGAGGGCTGCACCGGACGCTTGGAGACCAATCTCCTACGACTTCTTCCCCTGGATTGATGTGGCTTTGAGGACTGTCCTTGCGGGCCTTTCAACTTGCTATTCGGATGAGGATATCGGGAAGAGGTGGCCATATCCACTCCTGACTGAGCCAAATGCTGTGCATCCCCAAGAGAGGGGAATGGGTGCCCCAAAGGGCCACCAGCCAAAGGCCGGCTAGAAGGAGCGTTTCTGGGTAAAACAAATTTAGCAGACATTTATACAAACACCTGGCCTGCATTCCACTCTCAACCAAAGAATCTGACCATCATGCACCAGGGATTGAATTTGCCAAGTTCCAATCACCCTTACCTAGTCCAAAGAAGCCAGCCAACACCACAAATGTAGCATGATGTTTATAGATCTTCTTTCCTTCTAAGGTGCTACATATGTTCATAGATCTTCTTTCCTTAAATAAACCGGGCTTTTCACTGACGCGCCTATGGTCCTTTTCTCTGAGTTGAACACTCATGAGATAACCAATCTACTAGGTGAAGCCGTTAAAGGATCTAAACATGTCAAACTTGAGAATTCGATCAAAAATCGACTACTCGACCGTGCTAATTGGCAAGGGTCAATACGGCACTATTATAATCGATTAGAGATCGAAGATAGGTTGATTCAATAGAGACACGTAATTAAATTGTGGGTGATTCCTCATGATTACAAAATTCGTGTCAAACGGCACTAAATCAATTCTTTTGTCCCGGTACCCGTAATCGAAACTTTAAGATTTTGACAACAACCAAGAGTCGCCTATGAGTCGGAGATGCACAACGTGGATCGAGAATTATTGATCACGAGTCAAACGCGCTAAAATCCCTAAAAGCTATCCGGTAGGTTGGGTCGTCCTAAAATCGCGTTTGGTTAATTTTAACCACGAAAATGAACTCGCTTTCGGGAATCAAAAGTTCGAGCGTGTCATGATTTATTTTTAGGACCTTGTCTCATCTTTTGGGAAAATTCCGTTGAGCCGAGAATTTTGGCAGAAAAATCAAAATCGGCAAATTAAAATTGTGGAAATTCGGATAGGCAAAATTGAGGGACTTTTTGGCTACCAAAGTGGATTAGTTTGTGAAGGAAATTGTGGGAATTGGTATGGGCAACCTCCTCAGCAACTTTGGCAATCAAATTGAGGTTGTTTGGTGGGGAATTGAAGAAGAAAATCAAGAAATTCGTAGGGCTGCTAGGCTGCTGTTATTTGGCCTTCAAATTGGCTTCATTTTGTGAAGGTGTGGAAGGAAATCAGCCTTTGGGTGACCTATTGACAAGGTTGGCTAAAGATAAGGGTGAAAAACACTTGAGTGCTTTGGATATTTGTGCTTGGCACCCATTGGCCACAAGCAAGACTTCTAAGGCTTCTTGTCCCCTCTCCTTCCCCTTGGTCGACAAGCCCCCTACAGAAGCCATCCTCAGCTTCTTCTTCTTCTTCTTGCTTCTTCCTCAACATCCATTTTCCTCCATTGTTGAAGATGCAAGCACCCAAGTCCAAGCCAGCACAACCAGCAGCCTTGCAAGCCACCGAACCGAGCCCACCCTCGTGTCCACGCCGTCCAACTTGCCTCCAGCCCTGCCAGTCCCCATCGCTGCCACCACACATCCGCCCGTGTCCAACGACCATCGACTAACCCCACTTGCTCATCCATTGTTGGCTGCCCGCCACTCATCGTCCCTATTTGCCAGCCACCATCCACCTCAGCCCATTTTAGCCCCTGCAGCCCCCGACCCGTTCAGCTAAGGACTAAGCCCAGCAGCTCAAGCAGTGAGCTTGCAAGACTTTTTCAACCTTTTCCAGGCCTCCTTTGGTGTCGTTGTAGGCCCAAGTCTTGGTCGCCGTCGTGCCGCCATCGCTGTAAACCCATTTTCACGTTAATCCGGTGAGTTAGCATTCTAATATTTGATTAGGGAGCTAATTACACTTAAGGGGATTAGCTTAGCATTAATTAGGATTAAGGGGTGATTTAATTACTGTAACTATTAGCTAGTTAGTTTAGTTAGTTGAACTAAATAGTTAGTGTTGACACCTAAATTTTGGTGACCCATTTAATTATTTATCACATTAAAAATTAGGGATTAATTTTAACCGCTAAAAAATATTAGTTAATTAATTAATTGCATAGCATATAGTTTTAGGTGCATTTATTTTAATTTGCATTTACATTGGGCCGGTGACAAATGGGTTCAAATTGATGGTTCATAATATTAATTTGGTGAATTGGACTAAGCCCACAAAGGGAGTAAATCGGCCCAAGCCCGTATCCTCGGAAAGATTTTACGGATTGATTTGTGCGAGATTTCAAATTTTAGAAGAATCATCTTACGATCCTAAAGCAAATATTGCATTTGGAAAAAGGAATTTTCGTGGATACGGATTTGGAAAAATTAAAACCCTAACCGTGGCCTATAAATAGATTAAATGTGTAGGGTTTGAGGAGGAGGCCACATATATCGATACACACGGCCGTATGTAGAGGGGCGGCAATTCAGAATCTCAGAAGGCAAACACACATGAGAATCGAAATGAGAGAGAGAGAAAGCACGAAGGATGGTCTTCTTCTTCGGTGCTTGACCTACCTCAGCCATGTGATCGTCCAATTTGCTTGCTCGCCACCACTCTACGAAGATACTGGATTCATAAACGTCCAAGCTTGTTGCACTTCTCCGTTCTTTGTTCCGAGTGCATCGAGCGACATTGTCCCTTGGCCAAACACCGTGACGAATTGCTGTTCCGTTGATCTTTGTCCCGTGATCCTATTGTTCTGTGGCAAAAAATTACTCCACATTGTCTTGGTTGTTGCAGGTATGATTCGTGAGTGACATGAGAAGAAACAAAGAGAGATCGTGGGTGCAAGCCAGAAGAAACAAATATTGCAATGCCCTCGAAGATTGAAGATGGTGATCCAGTGGCGTCGTTCATCAGAGTAATTAGACAATTTAGTCAATCATCCACTCACGGTCAAATGCACTAATCAAAACAGACAAGGCTAGAGAGAGGGAGGCGGCTATGTACAAAGAGGAAATTTTTTCACTTCCCGCTAGTTTTGCTCACACATCCAGGGACAACACCGCATCCACCCCTTCATTGGCACCTGTCATGTTGTGCGCCTTGTCCCTGTAATTTTATTATTTTCTGCAGATTTTCCACACTAGCCCGGTTCTTCGTCTTCGACCACCATTGCTCCTCGGCATCCTAGTGAGTTCCGGAGCCCACCGCTGTTAACGTTCTAACCTGTTTCCAACGAGACCATGGAGCAATAAGCCATCGTTGATGCCACCATCATCTGTCTGAATTTGGAAGCGTCACTCATGTGACATGATGAATTAGGTAAGACTCTCGAATAATCTTATTTTCATATATGTCACTGCCTAATTCGTAATATCGCAATATTTCTTTGAATATTTGATCAATATTGCCATATCCAAAAGATCTCTTGATCTCTCATCAATTAGGAAATTTTCCTAATTTCACAACGCGCATACGATTGATAGTCCGATTTCATGCTCGAAATACAACTCGCAATCGCACAGAAAAATTGCCAATCTAATCTCACGCTAGAGATACGATTCGCGATTTTATTTGAAATTGGCCAATTTGATCTCATGCGTGAGATACGATTCGTCAATTTATTTCCAAAATGGACATGCATGATATATTGCCTGATCTGTTGCCGTGCTATTCTTGATGTTTTATTTTGATTGCTCCCGTAAAAGAAAGGAAAAATCCGAAAAAAAAAAAATAGAGTTAGATTAGGTTCGTTTTAGAATATACATTGTTTTAAGGTTATTTTGCATGTTTAGAATAGGAAATTTATTTCGAATTTTTTTGAAAAAATGAAAAATCCAGAAAAATGCATTCGTTTAGGATGTTAGTTTTTTCTACAATTTAAGTTGCATGTGGCAATTTTTTAATTTCCAAATTAATAAAAAAAAAAAAGCAAAAAAACGTCATGCATACATGTAGAATTAGGGCATCTTTTGTACGTCATTGCATATTAGGATAAGATTGCATGTTCAATTTTATTTTCTAATTGATTATAGGTTTAAATAACTTCACCTAGATAAATTGCATTTTAGGGTTACTTGGTTAAGATAATGTTCTAGTTTAAATTAGGATTTGGCTTAACCTAATTCCTAATACAAATTAGATAATATCTTAATTTAGGTAGATAATTTTCGCATTTTTCTAATTTCGAATTTCATGGAAAATACCAAAAATTGCCTTAGAATAAATCAATTTCATTCATTAGGAGAGATTGCATTTTATTTATGTCATATAGCTAGGTCATGTTACCATGTCATGTCATATCATTTCATGTTAAATTAGTAGCATGCATTGCATAAGGCATGATTCTCATTAAATAAGTGAAAACCAAACAAAAAAAAAAAGAAGAAAAATTGCGTGTTAATTAGAAATCATATTTAGGATTGTTGATGTGAATTCTGATCTAACAATGTAGATGCTTCGTTGCTATGAGGTAAGTCTTGCAATTTATTTATTGTTTTTCTTGGATGTTAAATTGGTGGTTTGCGCACTCGCATGATCGCATCACATGTTAGGAAATAGTTTAAAATTAATTCAAACTGCTTACCAAACATTTTTCAAAATAAAAGAGAAAGGTATCGAAAGAGCATTAGAGAAATCTAGCATAACCAAATCTCGAACTCATAAATCTCTAGTTGTAGGAGTAAAATAAATCTCCCATTACTTTACTTGGGTTTCTAATCGACCCGTCAAAAATAGATTAATCGCAACTCCTAATTGAAAATTAATTGCATGTTAAGAACTTAAACCTAAGTCGCGAATTGGTATGGGCTTGGGAGAACCCAAGTTAAGTTTAGGCTTAACAATCCATTAGCCAAATCCTAGGTGGTTCAAACTCGAAAAAATTGGTTGTGATAGTTAGATTAGTTAGGATGGTTAGTTAGGTGATTTAGTTAGCTTAATTAGTTTATGTAGCTAGCCTAATTAGATTAAATTAGTTGGTTTAATTAGATTAGCCCGGTTAGGTTATCTAATTTAATTAAGTGGTTTAATTTAAATAATTTACAATTTATTTAATTAAATGTAATTTATTTTATTATTAATTAGCGTAAATTATATTGGGATAGCCAGTTGTCAAAATTTTATGCCAATCGTTATGGTTGTGTTGATTTGTGAAATTGATTGCTAATTTATGCAATTAAGTGCTCGTGATGATTTTTAATTATTATTACAAAATATAATTTTATGCTATTTAATTAGAAAAATACCGAGTGTCAGGTTTTGACACCAAAAATATTTTAAATACTACATAAAATCGTGGAACTTTAAAATGGGAGAATATCACGTTTTACAGTTCGATTTGACTATGTGACCACGCACAATTATTTTACCGAATGTTTTTAATATGAAGAAAATAAGCCAAGTACATTATTTGAAATTGAGGCATTTAAGTGCAAAGCACGATGTCCTTGGCCAAGATTAGATGTGCATGTGGTCGCTATCGGAACCCGTCACCCGATGAAAGTCGAGGGCGATGCCTGATTAAGTTTAGATGTCCCACGTCAACGGATGTCGATTGCAGTGGAGGCTAGACCAATGCTCTTTCAAGAATGCCCTCTAGATGTATACATTGCCGTGCTCGACGAAGCGGGACGACGCCCGATCACACCGAGTGACTGCCAACTATTGAGTTAGCCGTGGCCGTTGGGTTGTAAATAATTGGAACATGCTTGAGTGAATGGAATAGCCGCGTCTAATTATGGGACAAAATTGTGTGACACGGAATGGGATGTGTCATAACGATTTGGCCTTATAATCGAGACCCCGTGTTTGATTGATATATGAAAATGAAGTGTTTCAATTATTGAATGCATTTACTCTATGCATATATTATATGAGCTACACTAATATGCAGGGAGGTGCTGAGGCAAAATAAGTCTTATATGGTGCATGTTTAGGCTACCTCTAGGTGAATTCTCGTCCTAATAAGGGTTTAAGGTGTGGACTCGCTGGGACTTTGTCTCACCCCGTCGTGGTTTCAATTTTACAAGTCCTTAAATGGTGGTACGTCACGTTCGTTTTGGGTGGCCACGGGAGGCGGAGACCCAACGTACCATACTCCCTATCCATGGGAGCCCCTGGACCATGAGCTCATTGTGACCACCATTTGGGTTGATGAGGGCTTACCTCAGTTGGTACCTCATCGCTTCAAAGCGTGATTTCATCACGGGCCTAACAGGATTCGGGAGGGCCCCTTGGATGGCTTTGACAGACTTGCCGTTCGATGCCGAGTATGAGGTGGTACTCGTCCCTATCATGGATGCCGATATTTTGGAAAATATTGCGGTGAACCAGGGGCCCAAGGTTGATGAGCCCGGAGTAGAGGTGGCTAACCCTTTAGACATCGACATCCCTGACGGTGTCATAGTAGACCCGGATCCCAAGTAGGTAAGGTCCGGGGTAGGGTTAGCCTGGTAACTTCTTTTGGGCTTTAAACTTCTGTATATATACCACATGTGTTTATAAAGTATGGCTTGTGTTAATTGGTTGTTCTGTTTTTCTATCCCATGCTTAATTGATGTATAGAGTTTAATAATCCACTTTTGCATGTATACAAAATGAATAAGTCGGCGACGCATCTTGGGAACGTTGCAATCATATCGACCATCGAGGGATGTTCACGCGTGCTCGAGGTTCGGGGTGTGACAATACCTGCCGCCAAACCTCGGCCACATAGAATCACTTAGGATAGAGTTTTGGTGGATACCACTCCAACTACAACCATGTAGTACAAGTCGCACATCTCAACCCTGAAATTTGTTCTTGAATGTCAAAGGTTCCCACCCTAGTATGCAACAATGCGACACAGATCGGTTCTTTGATGAAGCCGAAGTCATGTAAAACACAACTTAGTTGCGATCTTGTTGGTTCAGTCCGATAATCCTATGGCTCCATTTTGAGCCGTATAGAGTACAAATCGAACCACATCCCATGTGGATGTTTTTGTAATTAAAGAGAGAGAGAGAGAGAGAGAGAGAGAGAGAGAGAGAGAGAGAGAAGTCATGCCCCACTGTAAGTATCATTCTTCCTTTTATTCAAATTTTTTTAATTCAATTTTCATCTTGAAATTCGCAGAAATCAATTGAATGCCCTCAGTGATGTAGGGTTGCAATAAAACAATTGACAAGCACTCTTGATAAGTGAACATTAAATGCAGGTTTTAAACACTTTGATTTGGCCCTGTTAAACATATAACCTTGTCTAAATTTTCAATTACGGGCTCAAAACTACTTTTTGTTTAGAAATTCTTTCAAGTCAGGATTATATTTTGGGGCACAAAAAAAAATTGAGATCATATTTTGGATCAAATTCTTTCTCTCTCACATTCTAGGATTGAAATTCATATAATAATTTGTGTATAGATTTTTCAAAACAAAAGTCACTTTATTTTTGCAGGAGTAAAATCATAAATCAATCTTTAAAAATCAATGCCACTTTTGATATGAAACTTTTAGAATAGGAGTGGATGGTCGATTAATGGCCATTGATTGATCTTTCTTAATGATGTCTTCTCTAATGATAAAATCTTAACAAAATACTAAAATCCCATAATAAGGACTATGGGGCATGTACCGTCACCTCGATTTTGTTGTAAGAAGCGACCTCATAGAGAGATCATTTTCCTTTTTACATACTGACATTGTCGTCTTTTTGTAGGTTATGCACGATGCTCCTTGACATTCTTGTGTTTGACCACATAGAGAAGTAGAATGAGTCTATTTGAGATCGACATTTGCCCCTTCTAAAAGATAAAAGCATAGGCTCATGGAACTTGAGGAGCAAGCATGCGTCGAGGCTTTGTCGGCACCAATCTTCTATCGAGGTGGAACGAAGTTGAATTCTGTTCTAGGAAGTTTCTTTATTTGGCCTACATTTGTTTCGGAGGGAGGATTCATCAGAAAAGGAAAGGATATGTTCCTAAATTAGGACACCGCTCTTGTTGTTCTTGTTGATACATAAAGCAATACCAAAATCAGCTGTACTATTAGACGAAAGTGGGGCTCGCTTTCTAGCTCTATTTGGCCGTTTGAGTTTCGAGCTCACTCAATGGGATTTCCCTTTCCTTTTTTTTTTAAAAAAAAAAATATTCACATTTAAGGAATCTTATTGTAGGATTAGACAAAATCCCAATAAGTGAGGTTTTCATTTCAAATCAATAGGTTTCCTTGCAATAATTAAAGGGAAGGGACCATTCTTTTTTTTAAGAACAAGGGCGCTATGAGGAAATTATTTCTCTCGCTCCAAATATCTCGTGTATTATGAACTTAAATTAACTCTCCTTGTCTCATGAAAATTCAAATCCCTTCCCAAACAGAGAATGCAATTCATGCCTTTTTCCCCTCTCTATCCACATGTTGGTTCCTTTTTAGCTAGTCTTATTAAAGAAGAAAATCAGAAAGAGAACAAGAAAAACGAGAAATATCACAAAGAGCCGGTCAACTAAAACTCTTTTCACCACCGTCCTTGGTACCTACCCAAACTATATTCGGAACACAAACTAAACATAAAAATAAATTGTTGCCATATAATTAATTATTTTTTCCATAGGCAACATTGATTCTGATTTCCTTCTTAATATCAATGATGTTCGTAGATCTTCTTTCCTTCTAAGGTGCTACATATGTTCATAGATCTTCTTTCCTTCTAAGGTGTTACATATCCACTATAAATTATCCCTCTTGGATTACCAAACTACACTAACACATACAGATCAACTCTCGTAACGCCCTCTTGTGTCTTGTCAAGCATGAGGAGTGCCATGAGGGCCCTCCACATTTTCCTTGTCCTAGCATTGCTCAATGCCATTTTTCTCAAATCTGAAGCTCGACCCTTCAATGCATTGGAGAAGAAAGCTATTATACAATTTGCCAGGGGAAGGTTCGTTGATGGGTCATCACTTGGACCAATCCGGTCCAAGCTACTTCAAGTGGACTCGTCGGGTCCAAGTCCACTTGATCCCGGGCATGAGTTAATTGGTGAAGTGCACTCATCGGGTCCCAGTCCACCTGGTCCCGGGCATGAGTTATTTGATGAAGTGCACTCATCGGGTCCCAGTCCACCTAGTGCGGGGCATGAATTCATTGCTGAAGTGCACTCATCGGGTCCGAGTCCACCTGGTCCCGGGCATGAGTTATTTGACGAAGTGCACTCATCGGGTCCCAGTCCACCTGGTGCGGGGCATGAATTCATCGCTGAAGTGCACTCATCGGGTCCGAGTCCACCTGGTCCCGGGCATGAGTTATTTGATGAAGTGCACTCATCGGGTCCCATGAGTTATTTGATGAAGTCCACTCATCGGGTCCCAGTCCACCTGGTGCGGGGCATGAATTCATCGCTGAAGTGCACTCATCGGGTCCGAGTCCACCTGGTCCCGGGCATGAGTTATTTGATGAAGTGCACTCATCGGGTCCCAGTCCACCGGGGGTGCATTGGTGGGCATGAATTCACGGTCGCATGAGTTATTTGATGAAGTGCACTCATCGGGGTCCGAGTCCACTCATGGTCCTAGTCCGGGCATGAGTTATTTGATGAAGTGCACTCATCGGGTCCCAATCCACCTGGTGCGGGGCATGAATTCATTGGTGAAGTGCACTCATCGGGTCCAAGTCCACCTGGTCTCGGGCATGAGTTATTTGATGAAGTGCACTCATGCGGGGGGTCCCGGGCATGAGTTATTTGATCCACTCTGGTGCGGGGCATGAATTCATTGCTAAAGTGAACTCATCCGGTCCGAGTGCATCTAGTCCCGGGCATGAGTTATTTGATGAAGTGCACTCATCGGGTCCTAGTCCACCTGGTGCGGGGCATGAATTCATTGGTGAAGTGCACTCATCAAGTCCGAATCCACTTGGTCCCGGGCATGAGTTATTTGATGAAGTGCAGTCATCGGGTCCTAGTCCACCCGGTGCGGGGCATGAATTCATTGGTGAAGTGCACTCATCGGGTCCGAGTCCACCTGGTCCCGGGCATTAGTTTCGAGTAGCATCGAGTTTGATTTTCAATAAAATGTGTTTTCTTTTTTTCTGCTGGCTAGCCCAGCCAGGTGTTCTTATTGAATCTGGGGACTTAAATGAATGGCGCCTTTTCTCTCATTTCAAGTCCATATGAGATCAGCATTTTACTTTCGATTTAACCATTATAAAAAGTGAATAGACTGGAGTTTTGTGGTTTCGCCATGTGAAGATATAAAACTAAATTCCTAGTATAGCTTAGTTTTTAGAGTAGATGACGATGCACTCTTTTTCAAATTTGTATCACAATTATAGACCGCAAGTTGGATTCCACGCGGCCACTTCGTCGATGACTGAAATTCTTGCCCGCAGAAGGCACGTGCATCTTTGGGAAAATGATCCCGTTGATCAGGCACCTCATGTTTTTCTGGTTGAAGTTCCCAAAATACAGATTAAAAAATTAATTGTTCTGATTCTTGCTCACGACCACTACAAAAAATCGGATCCATAAGGAAAACTACTGTCTAGGGAAAAACGAACACACGGGTCGCTAGAAAACGCTCTTCACGACTGGATAAGCGCCATTTGGTGAAGGCCCAACCTGATCACGCAATGAAGCTCAATAGACAACTTCTCGTTTCGGCAGCATTGGGCAGGTTCATAGGCATTGGTTAGTTGAAATTATCGTGTTTTTCTTATGCAGAAAGAGTCGTATTTGACGAAAGATAGTGAGAAAAAAGGAATAACTTTGGAACTTTGATTTATTTTGGGTTTATAAAAAGAATAAAGATGCGGTTTTAGAAGATGTGAGAAATTTTATGGATTGCCTTGTGATTGTTTTATCAACTTAAGTTACATTTTTGTCCATCACTTATTGTTTCGCAGAAAGGGGCCGATGAAACACCTTTCAAGAAGTGGATCGATGAGTAAATCATCATTGGGTGTGTAGGATCATTTGTTGATTCTTGGACAAGAAGTGTAAATGACGAGAAAATTAAAGGTATTGGGATTGGAAACAATTGTTACCAGCCATATAAAAGTATTGAAAATGCAAAGATAAACTTGAAGCTAAAAATAAGCAACCGATGCTTGTTGATTGATTGACAGTTATTTCTTTAAACTATAATTTAAGCATTTATACCTACCATCGATAGCAATTTCTACCTATAAACGGTTACTTAGAGGTAATTGACCCCACTACCATATATCTTCTCAGCTTCTTCATGGTTGGCGTTATCAGTTGTTCCGCATTTGTGGGCTCTATTATTAGACACTTGTGTCGGATTTACAACTTTATGAGTGCCTCTCCAATGGTTGCATTTGAAATCATCGGCTCCATCACATGGAAGTCATTTTTTTTGCACTTCGCCGACAGTTACGTCGATCATAGCCTTTCTGTTGATCAAATTGATCTCCATTGGCCGAAGTTTTGCTTCAAGATGGTTATTTTCACCCGTATACTCCGTCGGCTAAAACTATATTCTTTTGTCAACCAATTAGGTTTGTCGACCAGCGGCTCTCTACACTTAATGATTCCTCGCTTCTATGTCTTTCTACCCAGCCTCTTTCAGCTGAGTCATCGGTTAGGAACTTGGACCTTTTTTTTGGCTTCCGAAATCGCCGGATCTAATAATTGCGTTGGTCCTACAACTGTATTTATTTCACAGTTGCTCCCGAGATAGTCGGTTCCACGAATTGGATGACTGCGTTGTGTCTAATCCAATCCATTACCAATCACTACGGGGTTGACTTTTTTGTCAACTCCGAACATTTAGCGAACTTTATTCTTGCCACGTTTTACGCGGTCTCTCCTAACCCGAGTCATCTGTCGGAACTTCGTCATTTTTTTTTTTTTTTTGTGTCAATAGCATTTAATCAGAGTTCCACGGATAAGAGATATTTCCTTTCTAATTACTACCATGAATGTGAGAATTTTGGGACTCCTTTCACATCATGTACAAGTTCCTTTTTACTTTGCAATACATAAATTTCCCATCCGGAGCTTGACTTCTCTCGCTTTTACAAATGTTCAAAGCACATCTAAGAGGATTCAACGTATAATTAATTTGTGAATGTAAGTGCTATGTAGGCGCAAAATTAGATTAGGCAATAGGAGATCCACCAACTCTCTTTAGGACATCTAAACACATCAAAGTAAACCCATTTACAAAATTATAGTCGAAGAAACTCCTGTTCCGTGCTGGCTGGGCTTAGTTGAGAGAACAAAACTGGTGTAAGGATCAAAACAACATATATAGCATGGCTTAATCATCGGGAAAAGTGCCAAAAAAGTCATAAACATTTTCTCTTTCTGCCAATTTAATCCTAAACTTTTTTTGGTGCCGATTTAGTTTTAAACCTTTTTATGTTGTGTCAATTCAGTCTTTTCCAGCCAATTTTGGCCGGATTTTGTTGACTGGACGCCGGCTAGCTGAAGTGACCTAATCGGCGCTAACGTGGACAACTCTTAATAACTTTTTTAAATTTTTTTATTTTTTATTTTTTATTTTTAAAATTTTTTTTTTTTATTTTTTTAAAATTTTTCTTTTTTTTTTTTCTTCCTCCAGCCGGTCACCGAACCTCGGCGACTGGCCAGAGGCGACAGCCAGCGAGGTCGAGGTCGACTTCGCTTGCCACCTCGCGAGTGGCCACCCTCGAGGCCTAGGCAGCAAGGCTCGCCCTCATTAGATCTAGTGAGGGTAGAGTGTTGCCCATGGCTGGCGAGGGCAAGCCCCGCCAGCTCGGCACAAGGAGGCGGCCTCCAACTAGCCTCGCGCCGAGCCACCGGAAGCCTCCAACTAGATGACAAGTTATGTGTGCCATTGAAGATCTCTCTCTCTCTCTCTCTCTCTCTCTCTCTCTCTCTCTCTCGCACGACCGCCGAGATTCCCTTTGTTTCACGATCCTCTCATTCTCCGCGTCCCTCGCATCTCCGCCGGAGACAGCCTCCTCGCACCGAGCTGGCAAGGCTCGCCCTCACCGCCCAGGCCTCAAGGGCGACCTCGCACCGGGCGGGCGAGCCTCGCCGTCGCCGAATCTGGCAAGGTCGAGCCGCGCCGCCCAGCACGAGGCTACCCTCGCAACCACTGGCGAGGTGCCGGTGAGGTCGACCTCGACCTCACCGGCCGTCGCCTCTAGCCAATCATCAAGGTTCGGCGACCGACTGGAGGATGAAAAAAAGAAAAATTAAAATTAAAAAAAGAAAATAAATTCAATAAACTATTAAAAATTGTCCACGTCAGCACCAATCAGGCCAAGTCAACCGGCCAATATCCAGACAGCAAAATCGGGCCAAAATTAACCGGAAAGGACTGAATTGGCACAACCTAAAAAATTTTAGGACTAAATCGCACAAAAAAAAAGGTTTAGGACTAAATTGGCACAAAGACAAAAGATTTAGGACTTTTTTGACACTTTTCCCCTTAATCATCAAAAAGAAGTTTGTAATCATACAAGGCTCTTTGATTTGGAATGTTCTATTCCGCACAAATTTTGAGTTCCATATTCAATTCTGAACATGGTTATTATGTGCATACAAACACATAGTAACCAATGAGATGCTATGCATGTTTTCGAGCACGCTCAATAGGATCCGACCTGAAAAAGAGGCTCTACATTGAAATTGTGCAGTGATGCTCTATGTTGAAATAGAATCCATCCGAATCCTTCCCGTAATCAAGCATTATTTCCTCCATAACACCCAAATTGATCACATTGATTAGGCGGACCTTCTCGATCTACACTTGACAAAAATACTTGTTCTAATACTTGCTCGTGAAAAGTTCAATGAAGACACCGGTCGGTAGTAAACGCGTTTCACGACTGGAAAAGCGCCGTTTAGTGAAAGCCAAACCTGATCTCATAGTGGATCAACGACTTCTCGTTTCGGCGGCAATGGGCAGGTTCATAGGCAGTGGTTAAACGAAATCAGCGTGTTTTTTCATGGACAGAGTCGTGGGTGATGAAAGATAGTAAAATGGAAGTGTGGAAAAAAGAAAGAAAAAATTGGAACTTTGGTTTAGTTTGGGTTTTTGAAAATTAGGAAAGATTCAGTTTCGGAAGATGTGATTAATTTTATTTAAATAGCCTTTCAACATTTTCATCGACTTAATTTACATTTTTTTCCACCACTTGTTAATTTAGAACTTCATTCATTTCTTAATGACTAATGATAAAGGAAAATTAGGGGATTTTTGAGAAATAGAGGATGAAATCGATCCCACGGTTACCGAACTCCTCTGAAGAAGGAATGTTGTATGAGCTTTCATATATTAAAGAAATATGTTAAAGAAACATTATTGACACATTTTCTAATAAATCATAAATAAATAAATAAACGATTTTTCTAATATGATATTAGAGCACAAGTTTAAAGTACCAATTCTCGCACCCACGTCTTAACGTCTATCATTAATGTTATTTTGCTTGTTTTCCTGTTTCGCTGTCATTCAATCGGTTTACATACGAGGAAGAGTGTTAAGGAATTTTTTTATAGATATAGTGCCCGCACGTTTCTGTACAACTAAAACCTCGATGGGAAAAACGATTTATCTAACATCATCATTTTATTTCGCTTATGACGGTCGTTGCAACTCTTAACACCCGATCACTAAACTTCGTTAACTGTGGAGTTTCCCTTGCTTTTGCTCCCAGAGCCGGCATTCCAAGAATGTGTTAGAACGGTGATTCGAATTCAAGTTAATACTGAAAGAAGACATTTGGGAGATTTCCCCAACAGTCCCACTGTTGTCTGTGAAAATTCAAGCTGTCCACCCAAAAGTCTTCGAAATACACCGCCATCCTCACGGTCTTTGGTCTTCGGTCTGGGGTAATACCACGCTTCTCCATGGCTGCTTTGACTATGTTCGCTCGCCCGCTGAAAAACTAGACATAGAAATTACAGTCCAACTTCTGTCTCTCATCTTCTAAACCATCAAACTTGGTCCCCCTATATCTACTTGTGTGAAATCGAGTAATATATGATGTATCTAGCCTTTTAGATGAGTGCAAACGTTTTAGTAAACGGCCAAACAGTCGTCTGCTACATTCTTCCTTCTTCCCTTGGCTTGCATGTTCGCCCTCTCGGCCACAACGGAAGCTCCTTCGTTGCTTCCTCAAGCTGGCTGCATGCAGAAATGCCAATACTCACGTTGCCTTTGAACAGGGAAAAGACTAATTATTCTACGAAGAAAAGGCGAGGAAGAACGAGGAAACCGGGACCATCAAGAAGAGCCGGTCAAACAAAACTCTTCGTCGCTCGCACTATATATTAGAGTGCCTGCTCGGCCATAGACTCCGCATCACAAGCTCCCTCCAAACGAATCAACAAGTTCTCTGTTTATTGTCTCTGTCCGTGATTTTATCGAACATGAGGAGCGCAACAAGGGTTCTCCACATTCTCTTGGTCCTGGCGATGCTCAGTGCCGTTTTCGTTGCGAACGAAGCTCGACCCTTCAACGTTATGGAGAGGAAAGCTCCAGTGGGAGTTGCCTGTGGAGGGTTCTTCGATGGGTTGTCGCTTGGGGCCATCAAGCAAGCCGGCCCGAGCCCAGGTGAGGGACACAAGTTCACCAACTCGGAGACACTCGGAGGGATTAAGGACTCAGGCCCAAGCCCTGGTGAAGGACACAAGTTCACCAACTCGGAGACACTCGGAGGGATTAAGGACTCGGGCCCAAGCCCTGGTGAAGGACACGGGCACGTCACTGGCACGAACCAGTGACGACCGAATTTTGATTACTAGTAGAATCTAAAAATATTTTATAGTTCCTGACATTATTTGTTTAACTTTTATTTTTTGGTAAATTTATTTGTTTAATTTTTATCTTTTGCAATATCAAATTCAAGGTTGTTTCCATTCATTGGGGTTCGAGCTTGCATATGGAATAAGAATGTTTTTTTGCTAGATAGCAAGGCCAATGTTGTTTGACTTGTTTTATTAATGTGTTCATGTCAATTTGGACAAAATCACATGAACTCGTCATTCGAATTATTCAAAAAAATTGAAAGTAGAAAGGAACATTGTTATGTATGACATTACATCACATCATGTGTGATCATCACGTAGTTATATGACAATCATGAAATTTTTACACTCTTATAATGTTTAATTGACAAGTGAAAAGCTATCTTTTCGGAACCATGCTAAGGTAACGCCACCTTTATTTTCTAAAAGTAATGTCGCCTTTTGGACCTCAAACCCCCTTTTCCGGATGATTGGCAACCAGCAACAATAGCCAGTGTGATTAACTTTCTACAGCATATTGGCTTTAATTAACTTTCAGCAGGGATTAAAAAAAAAAAAAAGTAAAAACCGATGCAACAAGTATATCCGATTACTAAAAAAAATGGCGGTGGATGATGGTTCGTCACCTGTATCGCCGACGACGGATCATCACCATCTCATTTTCCATTTTTTTTTCCTTCTAGCCTGCGATTGGAAGATTACTTCGAATATCAACCATAATTCAAGGGCCTTAAATAATGAGAGGAACCCAAAACTGACTTGACTTGACTTGACATTGACATCAACTCCAAAACCCAACGTTAACCGAAACACAAAAATCTCGAGCTCCTTAATATCGAAGATCATAATTCGGAGCATGATCGATTTGGATGAAAAATCATGTACATAAGTCAACCAGAATGATCATTTTGGATGATACTCGAGGAATTGAGTGGTGTCTTCATGACATTGACCAAAAAACTAGTCTCAACATATTGGCATTATCCAAACACAAAAGTATGAATATAAGAATAATGATAAACAGAGCCATTGGGATAAAATCACTTAGATTAAAAATAGGTTTGGAGCACTCCCCTTCCTTGAAGCAACGTCATTGTTTACTGCATATTTTATCTTATTTATACTATGTTTGGGAAAAAAGCGGTTGTGGCGAAGAAAGTAAAAGGAGTGACGATATGAGAAAATGAACATGAAGACAAGAGAAAAAGATATTGTGTTATATTCTATGAACGAGGAAAATTGAAAATAAATTAAAATAAGGAGGAAATTGATAAGGGCGGTGCCTTTGTGCCAAGGAGCTATAAATTCTAAACAAGAATGAAAGATGTGATCAATAAATAAATATATATATATATGTATATGTGGGAAATAGAACTGAAGTTCCAAATGAACTTATAGGCAAATAAAAAAAGACATCTCAAGGTAGTATTCCAATATTTAGTGAATTCTTAGAGTTTTCTTCCCGAGCAATGATATCGTGAGTACCTAAATTTTTGTCTTTTCTACAATTTAGTACCTTAACTTCTTCTTCTTCATCTTCTTCTTCTTTTTTTGGTTCAATCAAGTACCTAAATTTTTCAAATTCCACTTGGTGTAAAACCTCAATTGATTATATTGTCATGTGATGTGATTGTGATAACGTAACTCGCTTACTCGACAAAGTTTTAGTACAAATAGCTACATAAGTCGCTTACTTAACAAAAGTTGTGCCATCTCCATTCAGATGAGAGGTGGCGGGAGGAGAGAGAGTGTCGGCTTCGAACACTTGAGTCGTTCAATATGTCTTTGCTGCATCATCATCTCAAGAAAACACTATCGCGACCTCTTTTTTTCGGGGCCCAATCAAGGGCGAGCGCCTAAAGGAGGCTAATGGCTCGGCTGAATTTAGTTATGCCCGGACTCTCCCAAGTCCACCAATTCATGACTTTAATAGTCTAAGTTTTTAACCTGTAAATTAATTTTAAAATGGAGTCGCCACTAATCAGTTTGGGGTGGGTCGATTAGAAGCCCAAGCGAAGTATCGGGAGAAATACTCATTCCTGCACAACTAGAGAAATTAGGATCAAGGACTTGATTACACTAATAAATCACTAATGCCCTTTCGGTACCTAATCTTATTTAAACCCTAAGGCTTTTTTTATTTTTGAGGGATTTTCCATGCATTTGATGGGGAGAAAAAACATTTTTGGGTCTTTTTCTATTTTTTTGACATAAAAGGGATTTTTTTTTGGATTTTTTGTATTTTTTAGAAAATACAAGTCTTTTTGGCATTTTATGAATTTTTTGGCTTTTTTTCATGAATTTTTGGCTTTTTTTGGATTTTTGGCATTTTTTTGGAAAATATGAAATTTTTTTATTTTTTGGGAAAATAAATATTTTTTAATATTTTTTTGGAAAATAAATTATTTTTCATCTTTTCTTGATTTTTTTGGAAAATAAAATTTTTTTACTATTTTTAATATTTTTCAAAAATAAATCATTTTTTTTTCATTTTTTTATTTTTTAAATAAATTATTTATTTATTAAAACATTATTTTAAATAAAAACCAACCCGGATCAGATCCACGGGATGTGTCCGACCCGGGCTAGCCCAAAACGCAGATGGGCCCGCATAGCGGCCCAACTTTTTCTTTTTTTTTTAAATCTTAAAATGACGCCGCGGCCGGGCGTTTGAGGACACCCAACCCGACCTAACCCGATGACCCGATTCAGCAAAACCCTACCCGACTCGCCGACCTGGATTCCCGCCGCCCCAAAATTACAAAAACCCTACCCGACCCGGCTCCGGTTCACAACCCGCCTTCCAGCCGCCCCAAAATCACAAACCCTACCCAACTTTCGAGACCCGGATCCGATTTGTGACCCGAAAAATCGCAAACCCTAAGGTTTGTGAATCTGCGGCACCAAAGGGGGGAGACAAAGGTGCTATGGCGGCGATGACGTCTACGGCGGTTACGGCGACGGTGATGGCGATGATGAGACGAATGGCAAATGCAACAGCAACGGGCTTTTTACCTTTCTTCGAGCAAGAACGGTGGCGGACTGCCTCCCACCTGGCGGCGACGATCGAGGCGTGACAAGGGTTCCTGGAGAGGCAACAGTGACGACGATGATGGCTACAGCGACTACGATGATGGTGGCACAGTGTCAAGGCTGCGGAGGGGCTTGGTCACCCCAAGTCTAAGGCGCAAATCTCAGTCGGACCTTCCTCAATCTCGATTCTCTCTCACTCTGGCCAGATCCGAACCTCCAACGGCCAGATCTGACCTTCTCGAAGTCACTCCCCGTCGTCCTTCCCCGAAGTCTCTCAGTGGAGGGTGGGCTGAGATCGCGACTCGAGTTTTCCCTTGCGCTCGCCCTTTGATCTTTCCCAATGTCTCTCAGTGAAAGATCTCCGAGCTTGTCACGCCCTCCAACGGTGCTTGCGGCCACCTATTTATAAGCGAAGGAAATCCAGTCGGCGGAGGGGCTCGACCACCAACTTCCAACTTGCCCACCGGTTCCACTCAACTGAACCGGTGTCCCATCGAGCTTTCCAACGAAGTTTACTCAGCATTAATGGCGCCTAAGATCTTATCCTCTCCGGCCGACGTCGGCCTACTCTTCTCGGCCGTAGGCCGTCCTTCGCGCGTCGGCCTCCCTCGCACACGTGAGTTGCAGCGGTGAAGGAGAGGGAAGGAAAAAGAAGAAGAAGAGAGAAAGGGGCGAGGCCGGGGGGTAAAGAAAGAGAAGAGTGGGCCTGAGGGCTGTGCGAAAGGAAATGGGGGTTGGGCCTTGGTTGCTACTTCTGTTTTCTTTTTGTTTTATGTTTGTTTTTATTATTTATTATTTATTATCCGGAAAAGGCAAAATAAATAATAATAAAAAAACCTAATTAATTAAAAAAAAAAAAAAATTTAGGCGTCAACAGCTGCCCCTCTTTGAAGGTGAGTTCGTAGAGATTGCATTCAAAGACAAACTGATGCTTAAATTTTATCCATGCACGTGTAGCAGATTATATTTTATTTGGGACCTATTGTCCTATGGAGAAAAAGAGCAATATAATATTACACATACTAAGACAGATAAGAAGATACCTGTAGTTACTTATCGGGTTTGAGTGAGATAGAGTGTGAACCCCGAGTTTTGGCAAGTATCAAGGTGTCATCTTACCTACTACATATGAGGAGGTTGTTTTTCCAGGACTCGAACCATTCTTCGGTCGCCTGTTAAAACAATCAATAATTTGTCTATGACCCGAACCTTTATTCGGTCACCTTGACGGGAAATTGCCTTTCCAGAACCCGAACCATTCTTCGGTCGCCTGTTAGAGCAATAAGTGATTTGCCTTGAACCCGAACCTTTCTTCGGTCGCCATGATAGGAGATGCACCGACCTTTCTCAGGGCATCTATTTGTGGGTGCATGATCTGTATCGAGGACACCAGTTGGTACCCGACCTTTCTCAAGAGATGCGCCGACCTTTCTCAGGGCATCGATTTGTGGGGATGTCTGACTTCTATCAAAGACGCCAATAGGAACCCGACCTTTCTCTGGAGGATGCGTCGACCTTTCTCAATGCATCAATTTGTGGGGTGTCTGACCTCTATCGAAGACACCAGTTGGAACCCAACCTTTCTCGAGATGATGCGCCATCCTTTCTCAAGGCATCGATTCTAGAAGATACCTGGACATTCATAGGCATATCAAAGAGTACTTGGATATTCACAAGTACTAACCTAAAGGATATTTGGGCATTTGCAGGCATCAAAAGGGCATTTGGCTAATCATAGGCATTGGAGGGGTACTTGGATGATCACAAGTACGAATTCTTGAAGGATACCTGGATGTTCACAAGCATCGAAGGATATATGATAATTGGAAATATCGAGGACATACCTTGGGTATTTGTGAAGGCGTCTCATTTCTTGGTAATAAGAATATTGAGGACGTACCTTAGATATTTGTGAAGGTCTCTCACCCCTGGTAATTGGGAATATCGAAGACGTACCTGAGATATTCAAGAAGGTCTCTCACCTCCTAGTAAAGGGAATATCGAGGACGCGCCTCGCATATTCATGAAGGTCTCCCACCTCGTGGCAACATAAACTTGAATATAGCACAAGGCTTACTTGGATGGCCGTAGGCACTCAAAAGAGCTTAAACACTTGGGTAACTGTAGGTGTACAAAGTACTCAAATACTTGGATGAACACAAGTATTTAATGATATGATCTGGGACCACTCAGGCTGGTCCAAATGCTGGAAAGCATACCTGGACGGCGGTGGGTACTTGATGATATGGGGATACCTAGACAGCAGTAGGTATTCAATGAAAAATGGATACTTGGTCAATCACAAGTATCAATACTCTGGGGACAACTCGAATAGGTCGAGTGTCAGGAAAAGGGAGTATCTAAACAATGGCCGGTACTCAACGACAATTAGGATACCTAGACAACAGCAAGTACCCAAACTCAAAGGACGACTCAAATAGGTTGAATGTCAATAAGAGAGTACCTGGACAGTGGTAGGTACTTTAAGACAAATGGGGATAGAGATATGCTTACCTGGCAATATCTCTGATCTCTAAAAGTATGTCTGCTATTTGCACAATATGCACACATGATTGTATATGCTATAAATTCATGAATTTAAATGTGATTCATGCATGACAATTTTGTCAATTTTTCATCATTTGAATTCCACTGGGGAAGATTTTGAAAGACATCCTTCATTTAGAATATGGATGTCTTGAGCATGACAGATGAGGGACTTTCAGTCTGAAAGGACTTTCCGCTCACTCTCATGGAAAAAACTATCCTGACCTTTGATGTAGGATTTATAAGGACCACATTATCTCACTGTCATCATGACAGCAGGGGTCCAAGTATTCTCACAAGTTTACTAATGTGAGAGGTCTTTGTTGAAATTTGTGATGAAGTTTTGTTCAGCAACTCATCAAATGGGACCGTCAAGGTCGAAGCCAATGGACGAAAATGTTGCACGATCATCTCCGAGCTTAGAAGTCAAGAACCCTACAAAAAGAGATAGAGTAATCTTGCTCATACTTCCTCGAGCGATGCTTATGCACATATGAAATCTTACGTTAATTGAAGTGCCCCTAGTCTGAAGAGACTTTTACAATGGAAATGTGACGTAGACTTGGCTCACATGTAAGAGGGTAAGAGTTGGTGACTATCTCGGCATTTGTCATTAGTCTTTCTTGTCAGATGGAGGTTTTATGGACCACAACAGCAACTTTTTCTTGGTTGTATTTTTGAATGGGGGGCATTGGCCTTGCTTTTACCAGGCACACTACTCTTTCATGCCCTTATTTTTTATTCCGGTTCTTCAAATATGGGCATTGACCTTGCTTTTACCAGATACACTGCTTTTTTATGCCCCTGTTTTTTCATTCTTGTTGCTTGAGAGCTTATCTTGACAAGTTCAAGCAAACGCCTTTGTTAGACTATTGAGTCTTTATCTTTTGCCAGCGCTTTTGATTATGCTACTCAAATGGCAGTAGCTTCTACTTTGCCTCCATGTGAGAGTTGATTTACAGACTCAATTGAGTTGTACAATGGATACAAGTGTATAAAGAAAGAATTGCTCTTCATGACTTTAGGGCACTTAAATTAACGCGAGTATTCATATGCAATAAAGACACTCAAAGATTGATGCAAGTGTAAGCAAGAAAATTTCTATCTCTCTTCTCACCTTATGTCTGCTTCGCCTCCAATCTGCCCTAGTGTGGGGGTGGTTCTTAACGGGGGTAGGATAGAAATTTGCCATTGTATGGGGCTCAAAGTGAGCGATGGAATGCCTCTTACTATTTTGGTTATCGTACCATTCGTGAGAGAACTCTTTACCTGGTAGTCATGGAATTTTTTGTACTCATCTCACAAGTGTATAGATGGGGGACTGTGTGTGAGATATGGCTTGCTTATCATCATTCTGACATACCTCATCCAGCATGCTCAATCAATATTGTATTCTCCACTTAGCTGTCTATTCTAATAATCCTTAGTGGAATCAGTGACTTAAACAGACAAAATCATCATGCAGAATTCATCTGGAAACAGCATGCAACATTTTCAATATGAAGGAGTTTGAAATCTTCAAAACAAGTGAATGGTTTTGACTCAAAAAAGACCCTATTGACAACTTTAGGAGTTAACATAATGGTGTTTCCAAATATGTTAAACTTTGAACATCAAAAGGGTTATTCGCAAATGGGTGTCAATGGTTGTCCCTATTGAATAGGAAGATGTCACATGAATAATCAATTAGGGGTTGATAATTTGATCGAACGTCTTTGTTTTTGCCCCAAGCTTGGATCACTTGGTTTGCCCTATTGTCGCGACCGATTTTTTCAGGGGTTTAAACCACCTAGGGTTTGGCTAATGGATTGTTAAGCCTAGACTTAACTCGGGCTCTCCCAAGCCCATACCAATTCGCGACTTAGGTTCAAATTTATAACATGCAAATGATTTTTCAATTAGGAGTCGCCACTAATCTATTTTTGGTGGGTCGATTAGAAACCCAAATAAAGTAACGGGAGATTTACTTTATTCCTACGAACCAGAGATTTGGGTACGGGGACTTGATTACACTAAATTTCTCTAACGCCCTTTCGAACCAATTCTTTTATTTTGAAAAATGTTTTTTGCAAGCAACTTGGGTTTATTTTAAATCTATTTCCCTAACATGCGATGTTATCATGCGCGTGCACAAACCACCAATTTAACACTCAGATAAACAATAAATAAATTGCAAAAAACTAACCTCCAAGCAACGAAAGCATCTGCAATGTTAAATTAAAATCCACATCAACAACCCTGGATATGGTTTCTAATTAACACACAATTTCTTTTCTTTTTTCACTTAATTAATGAAAAACATGCAATATGCAATGCAATATTAACTAAATGACCTAATTCTAATGACATGCAATTTCTAATTGACTAGACCTAGCAACAACCACTAAATGGCATGCATTTCATGAATCTAATCCTAATGACATGCGCATGACATCTTTTATTTTGTTTTTCCTTAAAAGAATGCAATCTATCCTAGAGATTGAAACTAATTTATTCTAAGACATTTTTTTGTGTTTTTTCATGAAATTTCGAAATTAGAAAAATGCCAAAATTACCTAGCTAGATTAAGATTCTATCCACCCTATATTAAGGATTAGGCCAAGCTAAACCCTAATTTAAACCAAGATATTATCTTAACTTAGCAATTTCTAACCTAAGATACATTCTATCTAAATCAATCTAAACTCAAAATGAAATATGCAATTTTTTTTCGGGATAAATAAAGCAATTAAAAATAAACACCAAATCATTCGCAATCACCAAAGATACTATCCATCGCTCAAATTTGAAAACGATATCTAATTTAACTTGATTATTTCGCTAATAAAATCGATAAATTGATCTTAAGCCTTAAAGATCAAGATATCAATTTTACTCCCGCGTGAATAATCATTCCATCTAAAGCCTTATAGATAGAATAAAAATTCGTGCGGTTGCGAATTGGATACTATAGATCGGGAATTTCAATCAAGCATTGGGAACTAATTCAAATAAACAAGTAAAACATCAAAACTAAAATAAGATGAAGTAAATCTACCTAAATAAATTAAATCTACTTAAAAATAAACCTATCAAATAAAATAAAACCAAATTTCTACCTAAATTTGGATTTTTTCCAAAAATCCAATCGGTAGAATGGACCGACGATGCAGGCTTGGCACGGCACGGCTCAAGGCAGCGGCTGTGGTGGTCTTCGCACCTCATAGGAGATGCTTACGTCAGGGCTCCATGGGCAACACGGCAACGTCGGACTTCGTGGCTCAGGACAACGGGGACGCCATGAGATAGCGACTTAGTCACGGAGGAGCAACAACAATGATCGTCAACAATCCACGGTGCAAAGATGGTGGTTCGTGGATCTTGGCTCTAGATCAAATCGTGGTGGTGGATCCGGCACGGATGACAGCGTCTTAGTTGCGACAACAACCTGATTTGAACCTGCAAGGTTGCTGCAGAGATGCCCCGACGGTGGAAAATCTCCGATGGTAACTCGTCGTTGAAGCAATAGCAGCAGAATCGTTGCAACCGAGGACTTATTCGTGAATTTCCTCAAGAGAAAAAGAAGATGAGAGTGGGATGGAGTATGGGCGTGAACTCCACAATTTGACTTTGAAGACTTCTTATGCGATGGGACGTTCGGACTCTTCAAGTGCAAGTCTCCTCCTTCAAGATTTCCCCTCCATGTGCAGAACGTCCGCTCTCTCTCCTTCCCGTTTTACTTTTGTGTTCTTTTTTCACCAAAAGAAGCCCTCTCGAACAAACCCTTACGAACACTTTGCTAACTCCCCTCCTGTGTTCGAATTTTTCACCTCAAAACCCCTATTTAACCATTTAATCTGGCTCTTGAATCCCAATGCTTCTTGTCAATATGAGTTCAGAGAGTGAGTGTTAGAAACAATGCCAAGTTACCTTTCCTCTAGAGTTTATTTGTGCTGGCTCTTAAGAAAGTTGCTGACGGCCTCTTTTACATTTCAATACTTCCTTCGACTGACCCTTCCTACTTGTGGCCACATATGCATGATTGCTGGTCGTTGATTGATTTTCAACGCTTTCCTTCTATGGAATTTTTCCTTCTGCTTTTGATTATAGTAGCATTAAGCAAAGTCATGTACCTCAAGCTTCTATGGAATTTGAGATGGACAATCAAAACTTCCAATTCTCCGATGGTAATTACTTTTTACAAGAGCATGTGTCTGGAACAAGAAGTTAGGCTTCCAGATTCTAAGATTGTTGACTAGGACAGAAGGTTCCTTCTAACCAGACAGGTTCTTAAATGACACGTCCTTTACACCGAGTTGGGCGAAATTGACATGGATTACTCTTACGCGTCTACCTGGGTAATGTCGATTTGCTCAAATTATGCCATCAAGTTTGCTACTTGATTTTCGACACTTCCTTAAATGCTGGTGATTACCATTCATTTTTCTTCATTGAGTCAACCAAACACACATTTTTTATGATGGTGTAAATACATCACTCATATATAAAGGTGCATAGGCATTTTCATTCTGATAGAAAAGTGCTTGGCAATGCCAAACAATGAACATCTTTCAAGGGTAGTACTTTTTTACAACATCAAAATTAATTGGTTTAGAGAATTCTCGCCCATCCATCTCAGTTAGGATCAAGGCTCCTCCGGGGAGTATCTTCTTTATTACATAAGGACCCATGTAATTTGGGGCGAACTTGCCTCCATGCTCTGGAAAGATTGGCAATGTCTTTCTCAAGACTAGCTCGTTTACCTCAAAGTGCTTAGGTCGTACCTTTTGATTGAACGATCGAGCTATCCTCTGCTGGTAACAGTGACCATGACAGAGGGCTTTCAGTCGTTTTTCATCGATCATATTCAGTTGCTCAAGCCTTTATTGTGTCCATTCTTCCTTGGACAATCCTGCCTGAGATAAAATTCGCAGGGAAGGGATTTCTACTTCTACAGGCAAAACTGCCTCCATGCCGTAAACCAGGGAAAAAGGCGTTGCCCCAGTGGAAGTTTGAATCAAAGTTCGATATGCTGTTAGTGCAAAGGGTAACCTCTCATGCCAGTCGCGGTAGTTTTCAGCTGTCTTGGATAGGATTCTCTTGATGTTCTTGTTGGCGGCTTCCACGGCTCCATTCATTTGTGGACGATAAGGGGACGAGTTCAAATGTTGGATTTTGAACTCAGAAAACAATTGATCAATCAACTTGTTGTTCAGGTTTGACCCATTGTCGGTGACAATAGATTCCGATACGCCATAATGGGCGATTATGTCACATCTGATGAACTTCATAACGTTTCGTGCAGTTACGCTTGCATAGGATGCGGCTTCGATCCATTTTGAGAAGTAATCGATTGCGACCAAAATAAATTGGTGCCCATTTTATGCCTTTGGGTTGATTGGGCCAATTACATCGATGCCCCACATTGAAAATGGCCATGGCTCAGATAACTAATGCAATTCAGTTGAAGGGACATTTATCTTGTCCCCGTGAATCTGACAACGATAATAGCTTCGCACATACTAAGCACAATCGCTCTTTAAGGGGAGCCAATAATAACCCAATCTTAATATTTTTTTGGCCAACATATGTCCATTCATGTGAGGGCCATATACTCCCCCATGTATTTCTTGCATTATTTGTGTGGCTTCATTTGCATCCACTCACCTTAGCAGGACTGAGTCATATGATCTTTTGTACAAATTTTCACCGCTGACGAAGAACCTCGAAGCCATTTTCATTAGGTATTTTCGATCAAAGGGAGTGCTTTCTTTAGGGAATTCCTACTTCTAGACGTATTTCATGATGTCGAAATACCAAGGTTTCCCATCAGATTCTTCAGTTATAGTCATGTAGTGGGCCTGTCTTGTCAGGACTTTAATCTTTAAAGGCTCTACTTCTAACTCTTTCGTTACTTGCAACATAGATGATAGTGTTGCTAGTGCATTAGCAAACTAGTTATAAATTCTAGGTAGGTATTCAAACAAGACGTCCTGGAATTCTCCTACCAATTCTTCCAAGTAGTTGTGATAAGGCACTAGTTTGGTGTCTTTTGTCTTCCACTCACCCACAGTCTGGAGGATAATTAAGGTGGAGTCACCGAACACTTTTAGTTTTGACACTTCCATTCCAATAGTCACTTGTAGGCCGAGGATGCATGCTTCATATTCGGCTATATTGTTGGTGCATGGAAACATCAATTTTGCAGCCACAAGATATTGTTGCCCATTTGGGGATATCAAGACCGCCCCGGTGCTTGAACTTGACAAATTTACAGCTCCGTCAAAGAACATAGTCCATGTGTCCTCTTCTACTATTGAAATTCAGTCATCTAGGAAATGATCATCGTGTACTTCTTTAGGGCAATCTGCTAACATATCAGCAATCACCCGACCTTTAACTGATTTTTGCAACATCACCTGGATGTCAAATTCTGAGATTAGGATTTGCCATTTGGCCAATTTTCCCACCAAAGCCGAGCAACCGAGCAAATACTTGATTGAGTCACTCTCAGTTACAAGGAATGTTTGGTAATGCAAAGTATACTGCTGGAGTCTATGCAACACCCATACCAATGCAGCACATGTTTTTTCTGACTTTGAGTAGTTTTGTTCTGACATTGTGAACTTTTTATTCAAATAGTAAATGGCTCACTCCTTCCCATCATGGGGTCCTTTCTGTGCCAACATTGCACCTAAGAATTCATTGTTGATGGTAAGGTAGAGGGTCAAAGGGTGCCTTGGAGTCGGGAGTATTAAAACCGAGGGTTTCATAGGTACTACTTTAGATGTTCAAATGCAGCCGGCAATCATCATCCCATTTGATTTGTGCATCTTTCCTGAGAAGTTTAAAGAAAGGTTTTGCAGTTTCGGAAAACTGGGAAATGAATCACGCAATGTAATTTAATCTTCCTAGGAGGCTCCAGACTTCTTTTACAGTCGAGGGAGGAGGCATCTCAAATATCGCTTTAGTTTTTGATAGGTCCACTTCTATCCCTTCACAGCTCACAATGAATCCAAGTAATTTGCCAGAAGTTGCCCCGAACACACATTTTGATGGGTTCAATCGCAACTTAAACTGGCGAAATCGATTGAATAATTTTTCCAAGGTCTTCACATGGTCTTCTCCATGTCTGGTTTTGGCGATCATGTCATCGACATATACTTCAATTTCTTTGTGCATCATGTCATGGAAAAGGGTGACCATGGCACGTTGGTAAGTTGCTCCAATGTTTTTCAGGCCAAAAGGCATGACCTTATAGTGAAAAGTCCCCCATAGAGTAATGAATGCCATCTTTTCCTTGTCTTCCTCCTTCATTTTTATTTGGTTGTATCCTGAGAATCCATCCATGAAAGAGAAAAGTTTAAATCCAACAGTACTATCCACAAGAACGTCTATGTGAGGTAGCAGGAAATTATCTTTTGGGCTTACTTTGTTCAAATCACGGTAGTCAACACAAACTCGAATTCGACCATCTTTTTTCTTCACCGGTACAATGTTTGCTACCCAACTAGGATATTGCGAGACTTCGAGGAAGCCTACTTCCAAGAGCTTCATTACTTCTTCTTCAATCTTTTTTGACAACTCAGGCTTAGCTCTTCTTAGCCGTTGCTTCTTGGGGGCTACATCAAGCTTGGTTGGCAAGCTATGCTCCACAATCATTGGATCGAGGCCTGGCATATTGACATATGACCATGTGAATACGTCTTGATACCTCTTAAGGAGGGCAATTAAGATTGCAGCTTCTTTAAGAAGGTTCGCACCAATCTTTACCTCCCTTGGACCTTCTATGCTGCCTAAATTGACAATGACGGTGTCTTCAGTAATAGGGGACCTTGTTTCTTCATGGCGCTTCCAATTCCATTGAATTTCGTCGGAATCATCAAAATCATCATCTGAGTCATCAGAATTACTATCATAGCTACTTACGGTGTTGGTCTGGACCGTTCCCATACTCTCGCATGCCGCTAGATTATTCTTGTGTCATAGAGTAGATAAGCTAAGGGAACAAATAAGGTTAGTAACATGCATGCTTCTTTCTTTTGAAAATGTGATAAATTGTTTTTGAAGATTTAGGACAAGGAAACATGAGGAGACCCGGGCCTCAGATTTCTTCTTTCATTTGACGGCTGGCTATCATCAACGGGCCGGTTTGGTATGTCTCCTCATGCCCTCAAAATGTTTTAAACTTTATTTATTAATAGATGGATTTACAAGGTGATTTCAAAAAAATAATTTCTTGAGGGGAATTGATGTTGAAAACAAAACAAGCCAGACTTTAAAAATATGTACAGACTCTCACGTAGGGGAGTATGCAGAGGAATTAAAAAGGATTCTACTTGGTGAGTCTGCACCCATTTCCCCTAACAGTCCTTCGTTGATAGCGCCCACAAAGAAGTCTTCATACAAGTTGCCAGCCACGTCTCCCTGTGCTCCCGGCTTTGCGGATTTTATATCATCCATGCCTTCCCATCCATCAAGGACGATGTTGTGATGATGTTCATAGAAACTTTGGGGATTGAATAATCGACATAGTAGTCAAATTTACCACTTGGTTGGCCCAAAGTGTCCATGATTACCTCTCCTCTATGCACTTCCTTAGCATGCTCAGGGAACATGGTACGGGCGCTGGGTACTACAAGGAAGTGATCCTTGCCAAAACACAACCACGGAGAGCGGAATGTGAATGCCCTAGCATCCAAAAGATCATGAACCTTGTCTCTCAGGATAGTGCAATCATCTAGCGAGTGTCCTAATTCCCCCGAATGATAATCACATTACTTGGATGGATCATAATCAAAGAAGTATTCGGGAGTAGGATGGCTCAGTTCCCTGCCGATTATCCCTTGCTCTAGGAGGACGTGGAAAATAATGGCCATTGATTTAGGAAGGGGCAAATATGGTCGTGTGCTTCTTGAGGATAAGGGTAGCCGTGCCCCTCGCCAGGTCATGTCAGTAGGGTCTTCTTCATTTATTACCAGCTCCTCATTATGACGAGAGTAGAATGCACGAATAGTTTGAGGGAAGTTTTCTATCAAATGGTGTACAGTCTCGCGTCATTCTTCGACTTGGTGTTGAAGCTGGATGAACGAGAAGTTATCGCCTGTCTCTTCTAATTGCTCTTCCTTAATGGCACCTATGAAAATGTCCCCGAACATGGTGGTTATGTCATCTAGCCCTTCTTTATTTATAAGTGAGGGCCAAGTTGTGTTTTCCTAGATTATGGGTAATTTAGTGCTTCCGAGGTTGAACCATTTTGAAGTATTCACTTCCTCTTCCTCATGCATCATCCTAGCTAGCCCTGGGAAAGTTTCCTCGAGACGGGGATATACAAGGCCGACTTTTTTCTTTGCTTTTCTATATGGGGAATATCCTAAACCAATAGTATAGGTTCTCCTCAGGACTTCAATAGGCTAACAGATGCCCTAACCTCTCCTATCAAGCCCTTGTCTTGGAATGAAACTGTGTCCAACCATGATTTTTCCTACCATGATTGCAATGCTTGATACCTCAGGAACGAGGGGCAAAGTCCCTCGAGTTTCGTGTATAGTAGACACGAGCTCGAACGATTGATAGCTGGCTTCGCTTTTGTCACTAGGTTCAACATAAGGGATGGCCATCTCATGGTAGATGCGGTCATCTTCTTCTCCTCGTACCGTGATCAATTTTCCTCCAACCACGAACTTCACACTTTGGTGGAGGCTTGAAGGTATTGCTCCTACGACGTGGATCCATAGGCGTCCTAAAAGGAAATTGAACGCAGTGGGGATATCCATCACCTGGAACAAAATTTTGAATATGGTTGGGCCAATTTGAATGTCGAGCTCAATCTCTCCCATTGTTTCCTTCTTTGTTCCATCGAATGCTCAAACAAAAGTCTTGGGTACCTGGATCCATGATCTCTCTATTTTAAGGCGACAAAGTGTCACTAGTGGACATATGTTAAGAGCAGATCCGTTGTCAATCAGCACTCGAGTGACATGAGATGCATTGCACTTAACTGATATGTAGAGGCCCTTGGTGTGTCCTCTACCCTCCTCGGGAATTTCTTCATCAAAAAATGCCATTTGGTCTTTTAAAAGGATGGTACTGACAAATTCCTCAAGTTTGTCATGCTCAATCATTTCAGGGACATGTACCTCACTTAGTACTTTCATGAGGAATTTCTGGTGCTTGACAGATGTCTGAAGCAATTCCAGTAGAGAGATCTATGCTTGTAATTTTCGTAACTGTTCCACCACATTATATTCACTGGCCTTAACTACGGCCAAAAACTCATTGGCTTCTTCGTCAGTGACGGGCTTAGCAAACTGAGTATTTGCTTGAGCATAGGTTCTCCCAAATCTCGTGATTAAACCAACATCAAGGTCATAAGACCATCGTACTACATTGTTGTATTCATGTTTGTAAGGCTGGGGAATCTTGATGACTATAGCTGTTTCTGTTGTTGATGCTTGAACAATGGCTCCCTTCCTTTCAAAGACGATCTCAGGTGAGGTGGAATCCTTCTTCTCCTTTTCCGCATTTAGCGCAGCAAATTCTTCCTCCCAGTTGATGAGGACTTGCGATATGGTAGAAACTATGCTGGCGTGGCCGGCGTACACGATTATTCCGGCCTATATCATTCTTAATACCCTTTCCTCCATTATTGCAAATGGTGGTATTTCATCACCCGGATAATACCTAGTTTCTATTAGCCCTCAATAGATGTCAACAATATGTGCATTGACATTTTTGATTTGACTGGCTTCAGAACTGGATATCATGTTTACTTTGTCAGCATGATCAGGGAGCGGATTGCTTTGGACATTTGGCTTTGCAATTTGGAATGAGAAGGCCTTAGTATCCAGTAGGTTATGGATCCAATGCTTAATGACCTACTTCTCCCATGTGATAGTCACATTTTTTGGACGGGTCGTAGCTAGAGAAGTTTTCAGCGTTGGGTCTTCTTAGCTCAGTTGAAAGGAGGCTCTTGTTTTAGAGGATTGCCAAAACCTGGGAGGGAGATCCAAGAAGCGGAGTGAATTGTCTTCTATTGTTGCAATGCTAGGGTGGACGGCTATTAGTCTGTTGTTGGCATGTGCTTGTTTGAATAGTCATAAGGTGACCGGTGTTTGTAATGTATGTGGCATTGACATCAATCAAGGGTTCTTTATCTTTTTTCATGTTGAGCCTTCTGCTAACAGGTGCAAGCTTAGTGAACCAACCGTCCCTTAAACCTATCTCAATATGCTCTCCCACCGAAATGAGTTTATTGAATGATTCAGGGATCGTAGTCACCATCCGATTGCGGTATTCATAGGGGAGGGTTTTGATGAATATTTTTCTTAATTCAAAGTCAATTGGCTCAGGACTAATCTAGGCGGCGAGATTCCTCCATCTAATAGCATATTCTTTGAAAGATTCTTGCTTTTTCTTTTCCATATGATCGAGATCCTCACGAGAAGGGGCAATGTCCATTATGAACTTGTACTGCTTGAGGAATGCCTCACTTGCTTCACTTCATGTCTTAATGAGGTTTATGTTCTTTTTTATGTACCACCTCAAGGCGGGACCTACCAGGCTTGATTGGAACAACTAGATCATTAAATGTACATTATTAACATATTGGGTCATTCAAACCAAACACATTTGCAAGTGAGCCCTTGGGCAAGTCGTGCCATCGTACTTCTCAAACTCAGACATTTTGAATTTTTCTAGCATTTTGACCTTAGAGTAGATGGAAAGGTCTATTGGAGTAGGATCTTGAATGCCTTGCAGTTGTTTTAGCCTCTCTTCAAGCTTCTCAAGGCGTTTGTCATGTTTAGTCTTAGACAAATTGGGCTTTGCTTTCTCAACTATGATTTGGTGCGTATCATCCTCCAATTCAGGCATGTTATCATCGGTATCTCTTTCTTGATCACCTCAAATAGATGATTGCGGTAACAATACTTCGATTGAGGCTAGGGCGGAGCCAATTTGCCTTGGATGGAATCTATCTGCTTTGAGAGTTGCTAAAGCACATTAAAAACCTGCTTCATTTCATTTTCCACAATCTCGATAGGCTTGGTACATTTTCTTCAGCCATTCTAGCTTTTGGATTTGGTGAATACGACTATGTTGTCATTACCTGTCAGCACAGAAAATGGAGAAAACGTAAACGAGGGAAACACATGCAAAACTGGCTCATGGTAAGGGTCGAGTCATTCCTATTTATTAACAGGAGATTTATACAATGCCAAAAGGGCTTTTTACACAAGTCAGAACAACCCTAGATATTCACATTCACATCAAAAGTCCCGCTGCCCATTTTTATATGCGATGGGAAGCTCCAGTCTTGTGAAGCTGCTTGCTTCTTCGTACTAGCTTTGATACTTGTCTCCTGCTTGTCTCCAAGCTCTTTTCAAGAGATTCGATTCGTCCTTGCAAGGTAAGTTTATCAACTACATGGGGGATTACTGGTTGCAGCTCCTCGGGAATTATATGGTTGAGGATGTAGAATGTGGATGCATGATGAGCTTTTTCCTACCCCTTCAACCTTCTGGGTATGACAATCTTTTCAGTGTGACATCTACTCTATGCGTTCTGAATTATGCGAATCTCCTCCAAGTAGTTGTAGTCTATACGGGTGAAAAGGATTCGGAACAATCCTAATTTGAGTGGTGGCGGGATTTCTTGGAGGACCATGTACTGACGAGCCACCCTATATGGATAATATGAGGTAGCTCCGGAGAGGCCCAACAATGGGATGGGGTCGTAATAATTAAGCACAAAGCTTGCCTCTCTTACAATGAACCATTTAGTTCACCATAAGAATGTCTCAGGGACCAGGTCTTTTAGCAAGTTAATCCATCGAGAATACTCTTCATTGGGAGAATATTTTTCCAAGGTTTGAAACTTTTGTAATGGGTGTTTAAAAAAAACTCGTTGATTTCAAATATTTACATGAGGTGCCCAAATCCTTTATTATGGGAAAAGAACCACATTTGTAAAATTTCTAGAGCGGCCCTCATGATTTTTCTTTTTTGGTTCTTGAAACGATTAAGGGATAAAAAGGTTTCAGCTAAAACCATGTTTACATATCCTACTCCGAAAATGACTTGATTTATTACTCATGCGATTGAAGGATTTATGGAATTCTTTCTATATGGGAAGATGATAAATCCAAAGAAGGCCAATAGGAAGATCTTGGTTTTTGGGTCCTTGATTGTTTTTCAAAACATTCAGTTAAGGATGATAGTGGAAAAGCATTGTTGTTGGCTCCAACAATTTCTCTTACCGAATGATTTTTTAAAAAGCGTGATAGATTGACCACGGGGTCAATGCCAAATGGTGGTTTAGCGAGCTCCCTTCCTAAAGGCATTCCTATGGTGAGACTGTACTCTTCCAATGTTGGAGTTAGTTCAAATTTTCCAAACACAAAGGTAGATGTTTCAGGACACCACAAATGTGGTAGTGCTTGCATGACTCTAGAGTGGATATTGATTTGGAGCAATGGGAGGAGATGACCGATTCTTGCTTTGACGCGCTCTTGGCCCAGCTGATCTAACTGCTTCCACCATCTGAGAAGCTCTCCCTTAGGGGTAGGAATGAACTGGATATCAATTCTTCCCATCGCATATAAGAAAGGGAAATACACAACCTGACCCTATTTTGCCATGAGCCATAAAAGATTAAGTAAAAGTGAATAAATTACTTTGCTTTTAAAGAAAATGGCAAGCACATATACATACAGATGAGACGTGCGGCTCAATTTCTAACTGAGAGGGTTTATTGAAATTAAAAGGGTATCCGCTCGTCGCAATCTCGCGTTAGCAGCATACCCTCCTAACCTCGGCTAAGAAATTCGGGGAAAAGAAAGGCAACCTCTACATCGCAGTCTCGCGTTCGAGGTCGTATCTTTCTTAACACCATCCTAGAAATCCTATGGTGCCCCAAGTCCAGCGGCCGGGTTGTGTGTGCCATGTGTAGTGTTTAAAACAGTAAAGCATGCACAACAGTTTATAATCACAAAATATTTTATACATAAAAAAACTCTAAGCTATTAACCTGCACAAAAGAAAAATACCCAAGTCAGCAAAGCTTTTAAACAAAGATAAAATGGCCTAAGTCCTCAAAGTCCCCAGTGGAGTCGCCAAGCTGTCGCGACCTCTCTTTTTTCGGCACCCGATCAAGGGCGAGCACCTAAAGGAGGCTAATGGCTCGAATAAATTTAGTTATGCCCGGACTTTCCCAAGTCCACCAATTCACGACTTTAATAGTCTAAGTTTTTAACCTGTAAAATAATTTTAAAACAAAGTCGCCACTACTCGGTTTGGGATGGGTTGATTAGAAACCCAAATGAAGTATCAGGAGAAATACCCGTTCCTACGCAACTAGAGAAATTAGGATCGGGGACTTGATTACACTAGTTAATCACTAATGCTCTTTCGATACCTAATCTTGTTTAAACCCTAAGACTTTTTAGATTTTTGAGGAATTTTCCATGCATTTGATGGAGAGGAAAAACATTTTTGGGTCTTTTTCTATTTTTTTTACATACAAGGGATTTTTTTTTTGGATTTTTTGGTATTTTTTAGAAAAATACAAGTCTTTTTGGCATTTTATGAATTTTTTTTGGTTTTTTTCATGAATTTTTGGCATTTTTTGGAAAATATGAAATATTTTTTATTTTTTTGGGAAAATAAATATTTTTTTAATATTTTTTTGGAAAATAAATTATTTTTCATCTTTTCTTGATTTTTTTGGAAAATAAAATATTTTTACTATTTTTAATATTTTTCAAAAATAAATCATTTTTTTATCATTTTTTTAAATAAATTATTTATTTATTAAAACATTATTTTAAATAAAAACCGACCTCGGGTCGGATCCATGGGTTATGTCGACCCGAGCCAACCCAAAACGCAGAGGGCCCGACTTTTTTTTTTTTAAATCTTAAAACGACGCCACGGCCGAGCGTTTGGGGACGCCCGGCCCGACCCAACAACCCAGTTCAACGAAACCCTACTCAACTCGCCAACCGGATTCCCACCACCCCAAAATTATGAAAACCCTACCCAACCCGGCTCTGGTTCACAACCCGCCTTCCAACCGCCCCAAAATCACGAACCCTACCCAACTTTTGAGAGCCGAATCTGATTCGTGATCCGGAAAATTGCAAACCCTAGGGTTTGTGAATCATCAGCGCCAAAGGGGGAGATAGAGGTGCTATGGCGGCGACAACGGCTATGGCGATTACGGCGACGGTGACGGCGATGATGAGACGAATAACAAAGGAAATGGCAGCGGGCTTTTTACCTTTCTTCAAGCGGAACGGTGGCAGACCACCTCCCACCTAGCGGCGACGATCGAGGCACGGCGAGGGTTTTTGGAGAGGCAATGGTGATGACGATGACGGCTACGGCAACTATGGCAATGGCGGCACAACGTCAGGGCTGCGGAAGGGCTCAATCACCCCAGATCTGAGGCGCAGATCTTGGCTAGACCTTCCTCAGCTTCGATTCTCTCTCACTCTAGCTAGATCTGAGCCTCCACCAGCTAGATCTAACCATCTCGAAGTCGCTCACCACTGGCTCTTCCCGAAGTCTCTCGATGGAGGGTGCGCTAAACTCGCAACTCGAGTTCTCCCCTACGCTCGCCCTTTGATCTTTCCTGATGTCTCTCAGTAAAAGATCTCCGGGCTCGCCACACCCTCCGACAGTGCTTGTGGCCACCTATTTATAGGCAAAGGAAATTTGGTCGACGGAGGGCCTCGGCTACCGGCTTCCAGCTTGCCCACCAGTTCCGCTCGGTTGAACCGGTGTCCCTTCGAGCTTTCCAACGAAGCTTGCTTAGCATTAATGGCGCCTAAGATCTTATCCTCTCCGCTCGACGTCGGCCTACTCTCCTCGGCCGTAGGCCGTCCTTTGCGCATCGGCCTCCCTCACGCGCGTGAGTTGCAGCAACGAAGGAGAGGGAAGGAAGAAGAAGAAGAGAGAAATGGGCTGGGCCAGGGGGTGAAGAAAGAGGAGAGTGGGCCTAAGGGCTGTGCAAAAGGAAAAGGGGGCTGCACCTTGGTTGCTGCTTTTGTTTTCTTTTTGTTTTATGTTTGTTTTTATTATTTATTATGTATTATCCGAAAAAGGCAAAATAAATAATAAAAAAAACCTAATTAATTAAAAAAAAAAACAAAATTTAGGCGTAAACAAACACCGTCATCCTCAAGGTCTTTGGTCTTCGGTTTGGGGTAAAACCTTTCTTCTCCATGGCTGCTTATAGACTATATACGCTGGACGGCTGAAAAACTAGACATAGAAATTGCTGTCCAACTTCCGCCTTTTTCTTTTAGACCTTCAAACTTGCTCTCTCTCTCTCTCTCTCTCTCTCTCTCTCTCTCTCTCTCTCTCTCTCTCTCTCTCTCTACTTATGTGATATAGAGTGATACAAAATATATCTAGCCTTTCAGATGAGTGCAAATATGTTTTAGTAAATGGTCAATCGGTCGTGTGCTACATTCTTCCTTCTTCCCCGGCTTGCATGTGCGCTCTCTCGGCCACGACAGAAGCTTCCTCGTTGCTTCCTCAAGCCGGCTGCATGCAGAAATGCAAATGCTCACGTGGCCTTTGAACAGGGGAAGACTAAATTGTCATACGAAGAAAAAGAGAAGAAGAACGGGGAAACCGGGACCATCAAGAAAGCCGGTCAAAGAAAACTCTTCGTTGCTCGCACTATATATTTTGAGCACCCGCTCGGCCATAGACTCCGCATCACAAACTCCCTTCAAACAAATAAAAAAATTTGCTCTTTATCGTCTCTATCAGTAAAAATTTGCTTTTGCTTGTCTCTGTCAGTAATTTCATCGAACATGAGGAGCACAACAAGGGCTCTCCACATTCTCTTGGTCCTGGCGATGCTCAGCCCCATTTTTGTTGCGAACGGAGCTCGACCCTTCAATGTGATGGAGACGAAAGCTCTGGTGGGAGTTGCCTGCGGAGGGTTCTTCGACGGGTTGTCGCTTGGGGCCATCAAGCAAGCTGGGCCGAGCCCAGGCGAGGGACACAAGTTCACCAACTCGAAGATGCTCGGAGGGATTAAGGACTCTGGACCAAGCCCTGGTGAGGGACACAAGTTCACCAACTCGGAGACGCTTGGAGGGATTAAGGACTCAGGCCCGAGCCCCCCCGGTGAAGGACACAAGCACGTCACCGGCACGAACTAGTGATGACCAAACTTTGATTGCTAGAAAAACTAAGAATATTTCATGGTCCCTTTCATTATTTAGTTGTTTAATTTTTATCTTTTGCAATATCAAAAGTGAAGGTCCTAGTCATCCATTGGGCCTTGAGGTTGAATATAGAATAATACGGTCTTTTGCTAGCGAGCAAGGCCAGTGTTGTTTAACTTGTTTTATGGAATGTGTTTGTGCCAAATTGGACCGACTCACATTGACATGTGTCATTCAAATTATTCACAAAGATTGAAAGTAGAAAGGGAGACTATTATGTCTTGTGTGATCATTGTGTAGTTCTATAACTATTATGAAGTTTTTAATATGGTTTGAGGTTTTAATTGAAAGGAAGGGAACAGATATATAATAGAGCTTCTGGTGCAATTATTTTTCACCTTCTTATAATGTTTAATTTTAAGTTAAAAGATATTTTTTTCGGAATTTTGTTGAGGTAATGGCATTTTTATTCTCTAAAGACAACGGTGCGGACTGCAAACTCTCTTTTCCAAATGATTGGCAACAGGCAACAATAGGCAATGTGATTAACTTTCAACAACATATTAGCTGCAATGTTCCATCTTTTTTTCCTTGTAGCCTACAATAGGAGAATACTTTTATAATGAACCATAAATCAAAATACTTCAAATAATAAGAAGAATCCAAAAGTGACTTGACTTGACATCGACCCGAAACTCATTATTAACCAAAACACAAAATTCTCGAGTTTTTTGCTATCAAATACCCTAATTCAAAGCCTAATTAGTTTGGATGAAAAATCATCTACATAAGTTGAGCTGAATAATCAATTAGATGAGACTCAAGATATCGAGTGAACAAGATCTTCTAATTGTCTTCATGACATCGACCAAAAGACCTATCTCAACATATTGGCATTATCCAAATACAATAGTATGAATGTAAGTATAAAAATAAACAGAGCCATTGAGATAAAATTATCATATTAAAAATAGGTTTGGAATGCTTCTTTTTCCTTGAAGGAACATAATTGTTTATTGCATACTTTCTCTTTGTTTGTACTATGTTTGGGGAATAAAAGGGGTAGAGGAAAAGAAAATAAAAGAAGTGACAATAAGAGAAAATGAATATGAAGAAGTGAGAATATCATATTGTGTTATATTCTATGGACGAGGAAAATGGACACAAAAAATTAAAAAAAAAAAAAGGAGAAAGTTGATAAGGTCAATGCCATTGTGCTAAGGATGTAAAAATTCTAAATTTTTCATATTTTCTATAATTCAGTACCCCAATTTTTTCTTGTTTGATCAAGTACCTAAAACCTTTGCTCAATAAATCATCATGTCAAGTGATTGTGTCAACATGACTCGCTTAGTTGATAAAGCTTAAATTCATATTGTTACATGAGTTGCTTAATCAACAAAAAATTGTATCATATCCAAGTGAAGAAAGAGTGAGAGAGAGAGAGAGAGAGAGAGAGAGAGAGAGTGAGTTCTAACTTTCAAATATTTCAGTTATCCAACATATCTCTACCGTGGGATTTCTCAAGAAAACGCATCCAAGTTGGCATTTTTTCCCCGAGTTGCGATTATTAGAGACACCTCTCGTCGAACTATGCTCGAAGTAAAATTAGGTTTTGCTCGAACACGAAATAGACAGAAAGTCCACGTAACTTGTGCTGTGAAAATTTCGTAATTTTTTTTACATAAACAAAATTTTTAAAAAAAATATTAAAATATTATTAAAAATTGTCCACGTCAGCACCGATCATGCCACATCAACCGGCCAGTGTCCTGTTAGCAAAATCCAGCCAAAATTGGCCGGAAAGGACTAAATTGACACAACATAAAAAGGTTTAGGACTAAATCGGCACCAAAAAAAAAGTTTAAGACTAAATTGGCTCAAAGACAAAAGGTTTAAGACTTTTTTGGCACTTCCCCCCTTAATAATCAAAAAGAAGTTTGTAACCATACGAGGCTCTTTGATTTGGAATGTTCTATTCCGCACGAATTTTGAGTTCCATATTCAATTCTGACTATGGTTATTATGTGCATACAAACACATAGTATCCCATGAGATGCTATGCATGTTTTCGAGCACGTTCAATAGGATCCGACACTGAAAAAGAGGCTCTACATTGAAATTGTGCAGCGATGCTCTATGTTGAAATAGAATCCATCCGAATCCTTCCCGTAATCAAGCATTATTTCCTCCATAACACCCGAGTTGATCACATTGATTAGGCAGCCCATGTTTTTCTGGCGGACCTTCTCGATATACACTTGACAAAAATACTTGTTCTAATACTTGCTCGCGACCACTACCATTGGGATCGATTAGGCTGCTGTTCGGGGGATAAATGAACACACCAGTCGATAGAAAACGCGTTTCACGACTGGAAAAGCGCCGTTTAGTGAAAGCCAAACTTGATCTCATAGTGGATCAACGACTTCTCGTTTCGGCGGCAATGGGCAGGTTCATAGGTAGTGGTTAAACTGTGTTTTTTCATAGACAGAGTCGTGGGTGATGAAAGATAGTAAAGTGGAAGTGTGGAAAAAAGAAAGAAAAAATTGGAACTTTGGTTTATTGTGGGTTTTTGAAAGTTAGGAAAGATTCAGTTTCGGAAGATGTGATTAATTTCATTTAAATAGCTTTTCTATATTTTAATCGACTTAATTTACATTTTTTTCCACCACTTGTTAATTTAAAACTTCATTCATTTCTTAATGACTAATAATAAAGGGAAATTAGGGGATTTTTGAGAAATAGAGGATGAAATCGATCCCACGGTTACCGAACTCCTCTGAAGAAGGAATGTCGTATGCGCTTTCATATGTTAAAGAAATATGTTAAAGAAACATTATTGACACAATTTCTAATAAATCATCGAAAAAATAAAAACGATTTTTCTAATATGATATTAGAGCACAAGTTTAAAGTACCAATTCTCGCACCCACGTCTTAATATTTGTTGTCTATCATTAATGTTATTTTGCTTGTTTTCCGGTTTCGCTGTCATTCAATCTTGCGCGTGTAAGGAATCGGTTTACATACGAGGAAGAGTGTTAAGGAATTTTTTTATAGATATAGTGCCCGCACGTTTCTATACAACTAAAACCTTGATGGGAAAAACGATTTATCTAACATTATCATTTTATTTCGCTTATGACGGTCGTTGCAACTCTTAACACCCGATCACTAAACTTCGTTAACTGTGGAGTTTCCCTTGCTTTTGCTCCCAGAGCCGGCATTCCAAGAATGTGTTAGAACGGTGATTCGAATTCAAGTTAATACTGAAAGAAGACATTTGGGAGATTTCCCCAACAGCCCCACTGTTGTCTGCTTGTGAAAATTCAAGCTGTCCACCCAAAAGTCTTCGAAATACACCGCCATCCTCATGGTCTTTGGTCTTCGGTCTGGGGTAATACCACGCTTCTCCATGGCTGCTTTGACTATGTTCGCTCGCCCGCTGAAAAACTAGACATAGAAATTACAGTCCAACTTCTGTCTCTCATCTTCTAAACCATCAAACTTGGTCCCCCTATACCTACTTGTGTGAAATAGAGTAATATATGATGTATCTAGCCTTTTAGATGAGTGCAAACGTTTTAGTAAACGGTCAAACAGTCGTCTGCTACATTCTTCCTTCTTCCCTTGGCTTGCATGTGCGCCCTCTCGGCCACAACGGAAGCTCCCTCGCTGCTTCCTCAAGCTGGCTGCATGCAGAAATGCCAATACTCACGTTGCCTTTGAACAGGGAAAAGACTAATTATTCTACGAAGAAAAGGCGAGGAAGAACGAGGAAACCGGGACCATCAAGAAGAACCGGTCAAACAAAACTCTTCGTTGCTCGCACTATATATTAGAGTACCTGCTCGGCCATAGACTCCGCATCACAAGCTCCCTCCAAACGAATCAAAAAATTGTCTCTGTCGGTGATTTCATCGAACATGAGGAGCGCAACGAGGGTTCTCCACATTCTCTTGGTCCTGGCGATGCTCAGTGCCGTTTTCGTTGCGAACGAAGCTCGACCCTTCAACGTTATGGAGACGAAAGCTCCAGTAGGAGTTGCCTGCGGAGGGTTCTTCGATGGGTTGTCGCTTGGGGCCATCAAGCAAGCTGGCCCGAGCCCGGGGAGGGACACAAGTTCACCAACTCGGAGACACTCGGAGGGATTAAGGACTCGGGCCCAAGCCCTGGTGAAGGACACGGGCACGTCACCGGCACAAACCAGTGACAACCGAACTTTGATTACTAGCAGAATCTGAAAATATTTTATAGTTCCTGACATTATTTGGTTGTTTAATTTTTATCTTTTGCAATATCAAAATTCAAAGTTGTTTTCATTCATTGGGGTTTGAGCTTGCATATGGAATAAGAATGTTTTTTGCTGGCTAGCAAGGCCGATGTTGTTTAACTTGTTTTATTAATGTGTTCATGTCAATTTGGACAAAATCACATGAACTTGTAATTCGAATTATTCAAAAAGATTGAAAGTAGAAAGGAACATTGTTATGTATGACGTTACATCATATCACATGTGATCATCACGTAGTTATATGACAATCATGAAATTTTCAGACTCTTATAATATTTAATTGACAAGTGAAAAGCTATCTAAGCAACGCCACCTTTATTTTCTAAAAATAATGTTGCCTTTTGGACCACAAACCCCCTTTCCCGGATGATTGGCAACCAGCAACAATAGCCAGTGTGATGAACTTTCTACAGCATATTGGCTTTAATTAACTTTCAGCAGGGATAAAAAAAAGTAAAAACCGATGCAACAAGTATATCCGATTACTAAGAAAAATGGCGGCGGATGATGGTTCGTCACCTGTATCGCCAACGATGGACCGTCACCACCTCATTTTCCTTCTTTTTTTTTTTTTCCTTGTATCCGGCGATTGGAAGATTACTTTGAATATCAACCATAATTCAAGCACCTTAAATAATGAGAGGAATCCAAAACTGACTTGACTTGACTTGACATTGACATCAACTCCAAAACCCAACGTTAACCCAAACACAAAAATCTCGAGCTCCTTAATATTGAAGATCATAATTCAGAGCATGATTGATTTGGACGAAAAATCATCTACATAAGTCAACCTGAATGATCATTTTGGATGATACTCGAGGAATTGAGTGGCGTCTTCATGACATTGACCAAAAAACTAGTCTAAACATATTGGCATTATCCAAACACAAAAGTATGAATATAAGAATAAAGATAAACAGAGCCATTGGGATAAAATCACTTAGATTAAAAATAGGTTCGGAGCACTCCCCCTTCCTTGAAGCAACATCATTGTTTACTGCATATGTTCTCTTATTTATACTATGTGTGGGAAAAAAGCGGTAGTGGCAAAGAAAATAAAAGGAGTAACGATACGAGAAAATGAACATGAAGACGAGAGAAAAATATATTGTGTTATATTCTATGAACGAGGAAATTGAAAATAAATTAAAATAAGGAGGAAATTGATAAGGGCAATGCCTTTGTGCCAAGGAGCTATAAATTCTAAACAAAAATGAAAGATGTGATCAATAAATATATATATATACACACACATGTATATGTGGGTAATAGAACTGAAGTTCCACATGAACTTATAGGCAAATAAAAAAAGACATCTCAAGATAGTATTCCAATATTGAGTGAATTCTTAGAGTTTTCTTCCCGAGCAATGATATCGTGAGTACCTAAATTTTTGTCTTTTCTACGATTTAGTACCTTAACTTCTTCTTCTTCTTCTTCTTCTTCTTCTTCTTCTTTTGGTTCAATCAAGTACCTAAATTTTTCAAATTCCACTTGGTGTAAAACCTCAATTGAATATATTGTCATGTGACGTGATTGTGATAACGTAACTCGCTTACTCGACAAAGTTTTAGTACAAATAGTTACATAAGTCGCTTACTTAACAAAAGTTGTGCCATCTCCATTCAGATGAGAGGTGGCGGGAGGAGAGAGAGTGCCGGCTTCGAACACTTGAGTCGTTCAATATGTCTCTGCTGCATCATCATCTCAAGAAAACACCGTCATCCTCAAGGTCTTTGGTCTTCGGTTTGGGGTAAAACCTTTCTTCTCCATGGCTGCTTATAGACTATATACGCTGGACGGCTGAAAAACTAGACATAGAAATTGCTGTCCAACTTCTGCCTTTTCTTTTAGACCTTCAAACTTGCTCTCTCTCTCTCTCTCTCTCTCTCTCTCTCTCTCTCTCTCTCTCTCTCTCTACTTATGTGATATAGAGTGATACCAAATATATCTAGCCTTTCAGATGAGTGCAAATATGTTTTAGTAAATGGTCAATCGGTCGTGTGCTACATTCTTCCTTCTTCCCCGGCTTGCATGTGCGCTCTCTCGGCCACGACAGAAGCTTCCTCGTTGCTTCCTCAAGCCGGCTGCATGCAGAAATGCAAATGCTCACGTGGCCTTTGAACAGGGGAAGACTAAATTGTCATACGAAGAAAAAGAGAAGAAGAACGGGGAAACCGGGACCATCAAGAAGAACCGGTCAAAGAAAACTCTTCGTTGCTCGCACTATATATTTTGAGCACCCGCTCGGCCATAGACTCCGCATCACAAACTCCCTTCAAACAAATAAAAAAATTTACTCTTTATCGTCTCTGTCAGTAAAAATTTGCTTTTGCTTGTCTCTGTCAGTAATTTCATCGAACATGAGGAGCACAACAAGGGCTCTCCACATTCTCTTGGTCCTGGCGATGCTCAGCCCCATTTTCATTGCGAACGGAGCTCGACCCTTCAATGTGATGGAGACGACAGCTCCCGTGGGAGTTGCCTGCGGAGGGTTCTTCGACGGGTTGCCACTTAGGGCCATCAAGCAAGCTGGGCCGAGCCCAGGCGAGGGACACAAGTTCACCAACTCGGGGACGCTCGGAGGGATGAAAGACTCAGGCCCGAGCCCCCCCGGTGAAGGACACAAGTTCACCAACTCGGAGACGCTTGGAGGGATTAAGGACTCAGGCCCGAGCCCCCCCGGTGAAGGGCACAAGCACGTCACCGGCACGAACTAGTGATGACCAAACTTTGATTGCTAGTAAAAACTAAGAATATTTCATGGTCCCTTTCATTATTTAGTTGTTTAATTTTTATCTTTTGCAATATCAAAAGTGAAGGTCCTAGTCATCCATTGGGCCTTGAGGTTGAATATAGAATAATACAGTCTTTTGCTAGTGAGCAAGGTCAGTGTTGTTTAACTTGTTTTATGGAATGTGTTCGTGTCAAATTGGACCGACTCACATTGACATGTGTCATTCAAATTATTCACAAAGATTGAAAGTAGAAAGGGAGACTATTATGTCTTGTGTGATCATTGTGTAGTTCTATAACTATTATGAAGTTTTTTAATATGGTTTGAGGATTTAATTGAAAGGAAGGGAATGGCTATATAATAGAGCTTTTGGTGCAAATATATATTTTTTTTTTTTGGTAAAGGTAATAAATATGATAAAAGGGGAAGGTAAAAACTAAACAACCCTCGGCTTCAAAAACTTACACTCCCAATGAACATGCTCATAAAGAGTGGAAGGAAGCCAATAAAGAAAGCCAAGCGGCAAGCACAAGGACCAAAGCCAGCATAAGAGGCGCTAGCACACCCAAAAAACACCAAGGGCCTAACCAGCCAGTGTACAAACAGTAGAGGAGAAGATGGAAGGATCCAACTCCCAAAACCGTTGTAATCTTCTATTTCTAGTGGAGTCGTCCACATTCCATATAGGTGAGAGCCTTATCTTGAACAACTTTGAGAAGGTGCTTCTTCATGGTCGAGGTAGAAACGGGCTCACCCCTAAAAAGGATATCATTCCTATTCTTCTAGATGATATGACAGAGCGCACCAAAGGAAAAATGGGCAATGCATTTATGGAACTCCTTGCCCGCAAGGAAGGTAGTGGCCCAAGTCAGCATTTCCTCCCAAGGCTTGTTACTCCAAGGGAGTTCGCATCTAGTCGCTCAAAAGAAGGCAATACGCAACGTAATGCGACATCGAAAAAATAAATGATCAATTGAATCAAGTTCCTCTTCACAGAAAAAATGCATCATCGATCCTACCATGAGCCATGAGAAGGGATTGAGTAGGCAGCCTTCGCTTGGTAATGAGCCAAAGGTTAAACGATATCGAGGTAGGATGGCATTGTTCCAAATGAATCCATTCCAACTAACTCGATCCTTCTTTCGCCTTATAAGCTCCAAAGTCCAGGCCACTGAGAACACTCCCGAGGAATTTTCCCTCCAACAAAACCGATCCTTATCATCAATCAAAGAAGGGAGCGGCGAACCCCAAGTTGCAATCACTGACCGTATAGCGTGGCCGTCTTTAGAAAAAAGGTCAGCCACCGAAGCCTGTCTTGAAAGTCCAGATCTATAGATAACCAAATCTGTGAATATTAAGTTCAAAGGACCCCTGGGGTGCTAATTGTCAAACCAAAGCGAAGTGTCGAGACCATCGCCTATCCTCCAATGGAAGCGGAGCCGGAATTCTATCCTGAGTTGTAGAATTTTCTTCCAAGCCTAAGAACACAAAGTGGGCTTCTTTCCCATCCAGAAAATCCTCCTTTTTAAGAAGGTCGAGTGAATCCATTTGCACCATAACGATTCTTTATCAAAGAATAGGATCCATATGTGCTTGAGTGTGACATCCCAAATTTTACCAACCTTCATTAGTGTAACTAGATCATTAGGAACTTAGATTAATTAGATCGGGCCAGAAAGTGAACCCGATGGATCGTGAGAAATGTGTGAGCTTGAGAAATAAGTGGGCCACACGAATTGGACTTGAAAAGTCGAATGAGTGATTATGGGCTTGAACTTGGCTTGAAGCGGGCCAAGGTTCGGAATTATTAGATTTGTAAATTTAGTTTAGTGGGCTGGAATTGTTATAGATTAAGCCTGGTGGGCCAGCGATGAATATTTAGGCCCGAATGATTTTATTTTATAGATTATAGTTATGATAACTTGATTAATGTTTATAATGCTAATATCAATTTCTAACTTTAGCATTTTTGTGATGAATTCTTTATAGACTAACATTCACTAGTTGATATGTTATGTCATGACTTTGTATGATTATAATAGAAATGAAATCTAATGGAATCGAAAGGGAATTAAGTGAAAAACATTAGAAACTAATGAACCAACTAATGACTCGGATTAGAGACTAATTGATATTGAGTGACAAATTAAATTGAGAGAACAAACTTGGAGGCCATGACATCATTCTCTCTCGTTTCTTCTTGCATGCGACACCCACGGATTTCTTTCCTCTAGAAACCGAAACCATCAACCCAAGGAAAACAATCATTAGCAAATTTCATCATTAGTCTAGCCTAGGGATTAGCTTTGTAGACCTATTTCCCCCTTAAGTTTCGTAACCCTCTCTCTCTCTCTCCATATAAAACCGAGAAACCCATCTTCATCTTCTTCTTTCTGTTTTTCTCTCGGTTGAGCAGTGAAACCAGAAGCAAACCAGCAGCAAACCAGTGATTTTTTCTTCTTGCATACGAGATTTTGGTGTTGATCTTGAAGCATCTTTGTGTTGTTTAGTAGCTGAACAAGGTAAGGAAAGATATAACTCTAAATTGAAAGTTATCCATTGTTTTATCAAGAAAGCTTGCGGGTCAATCCAAACAGTGAAGGATTTAGTTTGTAGTTGTTGTTTTGTGGTTAATCTAAGCTGAGTAAGTGTTAGATTAAAGGTAGAAACTATTGCATGTTTTTTTTAGCCTTGTATGTTTCGAAATCCAAGTGTGAGTATGCTGTTTTGTCGAGTGAAGTGATGAAATGGATGCCAAGTGGATGGATATGGTGTATACTGTGGTGAGTGAACTCATGGATGCAACAGCACTTCGAACCGAGTTGTGGATTGATTATTTGATAGAGAAAGACATGCCGAGGTGCCTTAAGTTACTGTGATTAGGCATTGAAGTACTGTAGAAGAAGTTTGTGAAAAGATAAGTGGTTTAGCCGGGTTAGAAGTAAAGGAAATCATGTACCTATTCTGTTCTAGGTGAAAATGGTTATGGAGTCTTCTATTCTGTGTTATTTTCTTTATGTATGTTAATGGAAATAAGGAAGAAACCATTCTACATGATAGAACATCTATAATATCAAGTTATACACGTAGCTATAACCATATGAATATAGAAAACGTAGAGATAGAAGTGAACTTAGTAAAACCAGTAAACTGTTTTTGTGAGAAACGGTTTGACCTTTATTGATTATACGAATTTTCTGTATTTACCTAGTTAGATTTGGACTTCGAATCCTTTATGAAATTTGTAGAACACATATTAAGGAATGACGTGTCAAAATTTGAGATTAAATGGATAAGATTTGGCTAGTGAAATAATTTTCTTTGTAGATAAAGAATCTGGACGTCGATACAGGGTGCTAGTAAAGATTATGGCAATTGTTACTCTTAATACAGTGAGAATCAGACTTAAGTTTCTTCACGAAAAATGTCAATATATGTTTCAAATATAACATACTAAAATTTGGTAGTATTTCGACAAGAATTGATAGGCCTTTTGTATCCGAAACCGAAACTGTACATTTAGCTAGTAAACTGTCTGGACTCGAGAACATACATTAGATGTTGTGTCTTTTATATTAGACTTATATGACAGACATAGAGTCTAATAACCTTCTAATAGATTTTAGTTGTGTAAGAGTAAGTCTCACATCTTAATTGAGATATATAAGTGCATATAGTATCGTGTGTGTGCAATGAGTGTGGTGCATAGTGCTTGATTATGGAGTAAATATCTGTTCGCCATGGAATGGGACATGACGTAATGGGTTTTATCTTATAATTTGGACACGCACGTGTGCTAGGTTCATGAGAGTAAGATATATAGCTAGATACTTTGGAGTCTTTTCTTTTGCATACAATAAATGCATTAATCAAAGGTGTGGTGGTGTGAAACGTGTGCATAAGTGAGTGAATGAACCCATCTGTAGAGTGATACCGGTGATGCCCCTCGGAAGTTGGGATGCCCTTGCTGAGTGGTCTTGGATGCCTCGATTGAGAGATATCGGGATGCCTTAGAGTGAGATGCCCTTATGTGTGATCAAGGATGCCTCCGTTGTGTGATATTGAGATGCCTCGGAGTGAGATGCCCCTTGCTGAGTGGTCTTGGGAGGACCTTGGTTGAGTGATGCTGGGATGCCTTGGAGTGAGATGCCCATGATAGAAATATTGTGGAAGTTCAGATGAGGTAACTTCCGAAAGTGACTTGATTGGGCCAGTTGAATTCCGGTTAATGATTGATCGAGGGTGGATCATATGCTCACTAAGTATAATTCTACTTGGCGAGTGAGTTCATCATTGTTGCATTGTTTCATCTTGATATTGAGCTTGAGAAAGTGGTAGGTATATTTGATGTTTATGGATATATTTAGTATGTCTCATATAAAGTGATTACACATATGATGCATTACAATTTCATTAGATTATATTCGTGACAATCCTATCTTAGTATCTTTAATTGTTTGGCCATGATTCTCTTGCAATATTGATGGATGTGGATTGTTTAAGTTAGAGTTTTATCATTCTTTACTGGGCAAGGTTGTTTGCTCGCACCTTACATTTTCAGATTGATAACATGGATGTACCGCCAGTAGCTCGATACGGGGCAGTAGTGCATCTTGATGTTTCTCTTCATGACGAGTATGATCCCGATATTGACATGGTTTTCTCCAAATATGAGGCTACTTTATGGCTGGATGACGATAGAGCCGACTTGACATCGATGACGTTCGTTGCATGGTTTATCAACCATGAAGGGGAGATATTTGGTCATTTACCCTTTGGAGTAGGAGAACCTGGAGCGGGTTTGGACGGCGCCTAGACGCCTTGGATCATGTAGAAGCTGACTGTCTTTTGTTTTTTTGTTAGATGTGGGCTGGTGTGGGAACTTGTGGAGTAGATACCCTCACCCTTTATCCCTGACTTTTGTTACGCCTTACTTTTGTTATGTACATGTTGTATATATAGGCGATGAACATGGAAAGAATCCAGGTTGATAAATTTTGTAAGCCCTGATGATGATAAGAAGTAATGAAGTTTCTCGTGTTCTTGTTTATGTGCATGAATGGTTTGGCCAATACTTAAATTTAAAGGTAGAGTGATTGCAGGATAACCTCCCGACATAAACTTGAGATTTTAAATAATCCATCTTATACATGCTAACCTTCAATGGTAAACACTATAGGTTATCTTAAGGAGGTTACAAGTTAGGCAACACGATAATAATAATTATAATTCCGCTTGCGCTTAGTATGTGACGCCCTGGGACGTCACATTGAGCATAGCCGCCTTATTACACTCACGCAATCTTTGGATACCTAGGCCCCCCTCCACCTTAGGAAGGCAAACGTCATCCCAGGAAATTTTGGCACCCCCTCTCCCCAAGTGAGGTCCTTTCCACAGGAATTGTCTAAGAATTCGCTCTATCTCATCCAGCACTACTGCAGGGAGAATGAGAACACTAGCCCAGTAGGCCTAAATGGCATGGAGAACTGACCTAATCAGTTGAAGACGACCAATAAATGATAGAAATCAAAGAGTCCAAGATTGCACTCTGGATGTGATACACCTAATCAGAACGACATAATCCACTTTCCTTAGCCTTGAAGTGATGATTGGAACACCCAAGTACCAAACTGGAAGTGACCCCTCCTCGAAGCCAAGCTCATTCAAGATATGGTCCCGAAGAGACGGAAGGCCACCAGAGAGGAACACTTTGCTTTTTCTCGAATTTGGGAGGAGGCCACTCCAACCCAAAAACTGCTGTAGACCCTCTTTAAGAAGCTTGATCGAAGGCATGTGGCCCTCACAAAAAAGAAAGACATCATCTGCGAAGAATAGATGTGAAAAGATAGTAGGCTTACACCTCCAGAAGAATCTAAACTCAGACTGTATAGAGCACCTCTCAAGAACCCCATAAAGCACCTCCATCACCAGCGTGAACAAGTAAGGAGATATGGGATCCCCCTAATGAAGGCCCCACCCACTAGGAAAGAAGCCATGAAGTTCTCCATTCAGCACAATGGAAAATCGAGGAGTCCTGACACAAGTCATTATGAGTTGAACCAGCCAATTAGGAAACCTGAAGGCAAGTAGAGCATTCTCAAGCAATTGCCAATTCACAATATCATACGCCTTCCTGAAATCAACCTTGATAGCACACTTTGGGGTATGAGGCTCCACATGAAAACTAGCAAAAAGTTCCTACGCCAAGAGGATATTGTCCCCGATTCGTCGTCCCTTAACGAAAGCACTTTGGTAGGGGCTCACCAGATCTTTGAGCATGGCAGACACCCTATTTGCCAACACTTTGGCAATGATCTTGTCTACCGTGTTGCAGCAAGCAATGGGCCTGTAATCATCAATCGTAGTTGCATTAGGAACCTTGGGAACCAGCACCAGGATGGTGTTATTGATATCCTTAAGGAGCATCCCTGAAATAAAGAAGTCCTTTACGGCTTTCGTGACTAGTTGACCCATCGTATCCCAATTCTTCTTGAAGAACTCCACCTGAAGCCATCTAGTCCGAGCATTTTCCCTTAGTCAAGGGAGAAGAGGGTGTCTCGCACCTCAAGATCTGAAACGGGCCAATCGAGAAGGAGGACTTGGTCATCATTCAACTAGGTCCTAATAACATCCAAAAGCTCCAACACCGCTAGGGTAATTTGATCCAACCGAGGCGAGAGGAGGTCACGGAAAAAGTCCACAAAATGCTACTTCACCAAATGAAGGTCAATGATTTGGCTACCTAAGTCATCCACCATCGAGAGAATTCTATTCCTCAATTATCTTTTACTAACATAATTGTGAAAGAACTTGGTATTTCGATCACCCTCCTTGAGCCATCTGATACGAGCTTTCTGTCTCGAAGAATGACTCCTCCTAGGACCAAAATTCCAAAAAGGCCCGACGTTAAACCCTTTCCACGCCTACAAGAACTACACTAGTAGGATCTTGAAGTAGGTCCACTTGAGTCTACTTTAAGGCTTCCCTCGCATCGGACGTCCTAAGAGAGATGTTGGCAAAGGAATCCTTGTTCAACTGCTTAAGACGACCTTTGAAGGCCTTCGGTTTACACACAAGCCTAAACATAGGCACCCCCGACACCGGAGCCTCCCACACCTGTTTCACGATTGAATCAAAGTCCGGATGCTGCATCCAAAAATCAAAGAACTTAAACGGCCTTTCCCGACGAACCGAGTTCTCCACCTTAACCAACATAGGCGAATGATCTGAGATCCCAAGAGCAAGAAAGGAAGCCTCCGAGTAGGAGAACACCTAGCTACAACACGAGTTCACCAAAACTCTATTGATCTTCCTCATCTTGCTTGTCGGACTTGAAGAAGTGGACCATGTGAACCGAAACCCACATACCTAAGGTCCTCCAGCTCTGTCTAATCAAGACACTGTTGAAACTCGTCAAAGGATGGCAACCAAAGGTCAGAGACACCTACCTTATCCAAGGGATCCTTAATCGCATTAAAGTCTCCCATGACAATCCAAGGCACATCCCGAAGGGAAGAGTTCCTAGTCACCAGATCCTCCCACAATGGACGTCGAGACGTAAAAGAATGCTCAACATAAATGATAGAGACAACACGAGTCGCATCAGAATCCAACCAACGAACTTTCCCATGAAACGCCTGATCCGAGACCGAAGATGCTCCAAAGAAACCGCAGCCCGGCCTATCCAAATCCTACCTCTATCAGAGAACTCCAAGTTGACGTGCCAGCACCAGTTCACCATCAACTTGCCAGTAAAAACATTAAAGAGATGATGAGGTACTTTAGTCTCGACTAACCCGACCAAGAATAATCGGTTCATCAAAATAAAGTTCCTCACTTCTATTTGTTTAAGAGGGGCAACAAGCCCCCTAGTATTCCAACACCCTATATACATATTTACAAAGGAAACAGAAGAATGATTACCTCCTTTTTTAAAAGGAGCTTCACCTAGTAACAAGCAGAGGAGGCCATGCCTCCAAAGGGAGATTCGGAGCTAAGGTAAGCAACTGGTCTCGCATCAAGGAAGAGTGTGGGTCCAAAGCAAGGGCAAGCCTCCTAACCACAGCCGTCTTCGGACAGGTGCAGGGAGAAACGATGTCGTCATCCGAGGAAGAGATGAGGCCGGAGACCTCAGCCCCCTCACCCAGACCATCCAAAGCAAGAACATCATTCTTCGATAGAAGGGCATCACCGTCCAAAGAAGGGGCATCTTAATTCGGCTCAGATATGATCAATTGGCCTCTATGGCCCTTTCGAGAGTAGGATATAGGTAGTCTCTTCTCAACCGCTATTGTCTTCAGCTTCAAGGACCTCCCATCATCAATCGGGGCGGACGAGGTATCAAGAAGTAGAGGTACGGTCTTCTTCTTCTTGCTCTTAACCTTCCTCCAGCCCTGATCAAGGGCACCGGGCGCTACCGAGTCAGAGGCGGAAGGTCGGGCCGTCTCCAAAGCAGGAGGGGCAAGGTGACGATTCGTCGGGGACACATGTGCCCAAAAACCCCCAAACTTTTGGGGGAATCAAGTAATGGCCCTAGGAACACCATCTACATTTACTTCCACCGAAGAGACCCTAGGCTGGTTTGCTCCTATCTCAACACATATACGAGCAAAAGAAATCATCCTCTTCTCCTCCAGCCCTGATCAAGGGCACCGGGCGCTATGTCTCCAAAGAAGGAGGGGCCAAAAACCCCAAACTTTTAGCACTCCACTGGCTTCCACTCGAATTCAATTGCAATGGCCCTAGGAACACCATCGACATTTACTTCCACCGAAGAGACCCTAGGCTGGTTTGCTCCAATCTCAACACATATACGAGCAAAAGAAATCATCATCTTCTCCTCCAGCCCTGATCAAGGGCACAGGGCGCTACATCTCCAAAGCAGGAGGGGCAAGGTGATGATTCGTCAAGGACAAAAGGGATCAAGCAGGGGCAAGGGCAGCACACCTGTGCCCAAAAACCCCCACACTTTTGGCACTCCACTGGCTTCCACTCGAATTCAATTGCAATGGCCCTAGGAACACCATCGACATTTACTTCCACCAAAGAGACCCTAGGCTGGTTTGCTTGAATCTCAACACGTACACGAGCAAAAGAAATCATCCTCTTCTCCTCGGTGCGTTGATCCACAAAAAGGGGTTTCCCCACAGAGCTACCAATAGCACCAATCGCTGGTGCGGACCAAAGGTCAAGGGGCAAGTTCTTGAGCCTTACCCAAATCGGGACAGCGGATTGTTTGTCCTTCTTCGGTTCCATTAATGGCTTCCTTTGTTCCAAAATAAGTGGAACTCTAGCAATAGTGAGGGGACCCTCTTCCAGAATTTTCCTACGAACCAACGAGTCCAAAATATGAAAATAATAGAAGCCTTGGTCGTCAGCCAGCACATCAACTAGCCTCGGACCCCAAGTTTTCTTTAAGGCTTGCTCTGTAAGTTGAAATGGGAGCCTTTTTCCCAACAAAGTATCCAACTAGGAATTCGTTCCATTTAGGATCCGCGGCCTAGAGGACCTCCTTCGTTAAATTGACAACCGATTTCCCATCCACAAGAGTCGACGAAACATAAGAGAGCTCATAGCCATTTGCTGCCAACCGCGCAACATTGGCCCATGATCAGGATTGGGGTGACTTGGAGGACCGATCGTGCTTGCTCGGGGCCCGTTTGGAAGGGGCCCTTAATCAACTCCTACCCCTTGATCTATCAACCTGAGGAAGCCTAGAGGAATGAACCCCCTCGACCCTCTCACCCTTTGGTGCACTCCCCTCTGCTCTATAGGGAACTTGAGACTTCCCAGCCAAGTGGTCTGCACCATTGGGAGGAGGGGAGCTGAGGCCCTTCCCGCTACTAGAGCCAACGAACTTCTCAATCGAAGAAAACGCCATAACACCAGCAAGTAGAAACAGCCACTCTGCCTTCTACAATACAACCGAGAGGGAAGAATCCATACCAGGCCCACCAAAAGGGAAGAGGATGATGGATGACCCCCACCCCCACCTTTAGGCCGAAGATTCGCCCCTGGAGCCACTCGAGCAAGCCTGCAGTAGCCGACCCCAGTGACTTAGCAGACAACGCTCAAGAAAGCGACTTGGATCTCTACCAAGAAGAAGAGTCGAGCCGATCCATTCAGTGAGATGCAAGATTGATGGGTTAGGAGGAATCCCTCCAACATTTGGAGCAGATGGACGCCTGTAGCTCCCGGGCCGAGCGCAAGTTAGAAGAGATGAATAGTACTAGAATCGCCCCTAGAGAGAGTCGATGAACAGTAACCACTTCCCCTCGAGATTTGATGTTGTTGATTACTTTTGGTGCAATTATTTTTCACCTTCTTATAATGTTTAATTATAAGTTAAAAGATATCTTTTCGGAATTTTGTTAAGGTAACGGCATCTTTATTCTCTAAAAACAATGGTGCCTTTTGGACTGCAAACTCTCTTTTCCAAATGATTGGCAACAGGCAACAATAGGCAAGGTGATTAACTTTCAACAACATATTAGCTATAATGTTCCATCTTTTTTTCCTTGTAGCCTACAATCGGAGGATACTTTTATCATCAACCATAAATCAAATACTTCAAATAATAAGAGGAATCCAAAAGTGACTTGGCTTGACTTGACATCGGCTTGAAACTCATTATTAACCAAAACACAAAATTCTCGAGTTTCTTGCTATCAAATACCCTAATTCTCTTTACCAAAAAATAAAAAAAAAAAAAAAACCTTAATTCAACCCATCGATGAGCAACTGAGTTGGTTCGACTTTGAGCACTTTATTGTAAAGGTCCCAGTGGTCGAAACTCCGTAACTGCTAACACGTCTTAAGTGGAGGGTCATGGTGGTGGGGTCCTATACTAGCTTTCCCCCAGGTATTGACACTTGGTCCAGGGTGCACCGCGCACTCTACGGGCCGTGGGCTGTCTAGCGTAAGCCCGGCAAGCTCGGCGGATCCTTCGGCATCAAAAATAAATAAATAACCCTAATTCAAAGCCTAATTAGTTTGGATGAAAAATCATATACATAAGTTGAGTTGATTGATCAATTAGATGAGACTCAAGAAATCGAGTGAACAAGATCTTCTAATCGTCTTCATGACATCGACCAAAAGACCCGTCTCAACATATTGGCATTATCCAAATACAATAGTATGAATATAAGTATAAAAATAAACAGAGCCATTGAGATAAAATTATCATATTAAAAATAGGTTTGGAATGCTTCCTCTTCCTTTAAGGAACATAATTGTTTACTGCATACTTTCTCTTTGTTTGTACTATGTTTGGGGAATAAAAGGGGTAGAGGAAAAGAAAATAAAAGAAGTGACAATAAGAGAAAATGAATATGAAGAAGTGAGAATATTATATTGTGTCATATTCTATGGACAAGGAAAATGGAAATAAAATAATAAAATAATAAGGAGGAAGTTGATAAGGTCAATGCCATTGTGCTAAGGAGGTAAAAATTCTAAATTTTTCATATTTTCTATAATTCAGTACCCCAATTTTTTCTTGTTCGATCAAGTACCTAAAACCTTTGCTCAATATATCGCCATGTCAAGTGATTGTGTCGACATGGCTCGCTTACTCGATAAAGCTTTAAGTACAGATCGTTACATGAGTTACTTACTCAACAAACAATTGTATCATATCTAAGTGAAGAAAGAGAGACAAAGGGAAAGAGAGAGTTCTAAGTTTCAAACATTTCAGTTGTCCAATATGTCTCTACCGTGAGATCTTCTCAAGAAAACGCATCCAAGTCGGCATTTTTCCCCCGAGTCGCGATTATCAGGGACACCCCTCGTTGAAGTAAATTTAGGTTTTGTTCGAACGTGAAATAGAAAAAAAAAAAAAGTCCACGTAACTTGTGCTGAGAAGTCATTATTTTTAAAATTTCAATTTCTTTTTATGAGAGTTGGAGGCTGATGATGTGGCATTTCAAGTGAGAGTCACCCCCACTCTAAAGTAACAGAACACACCAACATCACGCCGTGCCCCAGCCGCCCCCTCGGCTATACAATGAGCACATGGTGTGGATAGTGTAACTCCAACTGCCGAACCAACCTTACTTCTCCTTCTTCACTTCCATTGCCTGAGCAGCTCTCCTCCGATGCCGCTTCTCCAATGGATGCCTCCCCCGCGCGGCCAATCTGTGCGGGTTCCGGTCCCCTGCTTCCCGCCTCGCCGCCGCCGCCGCACGGCTGCAAGGAGTCAGCGCTTCCCACCCGCTGCTCCGCGTTTCCGGCGGCTCCGGCTTCCGTGGTTTGTTGCTGCGGATCCGATTCGCGGCCGCTCCTAGCGATTGGCGATCCCATCCCCTCGCCAAAGCTAGCAATCACGACCACGACCATGGCCATCACCACCATGATCACCACCATCACCACGGCCGCCACCACCACCATGGCGACGGAGGCGACGCGGAGCTAACCGGGTCGCAGAGGGCGCTGGGCGAGTTCGCGCGGGCAGTTGGATGGGTGGACCTGGCGAATTTGTTGAGGGAGAATCTGCAAATGTGCTGCTGCTCCGCGACTTTGTTCCTAGCCGCCGCCGCTTGCCCTTACCTGGTTCCGAAGCCGGTGGTGAAACCATTTCAGAATTCTTTGATGCTAGTCGCGTTTCCCCTAATTGGAGTGCGAATTTTTATCTCTGGCTTTTCGTGTTGCTTTTTAGTTTTGCGACCTAAATGCAATCGAATGCGGAGTCTCCGTTCCTGGATTTTGTCGGTTTCGCTGTGCTTTCCGACATTGCGTGGTCTGTCGCAAGCAAATAAAGGTGGGCAAGTTGAAGCATTTTCTGATGAATTTAATCGGATTAGATTTTTTTCCAATTGAACTGTCAGTTCCTGTTGGAAGGGTTATTAAGTTATGCCATCGAGGTTAAACTATGGATGTTAGCACCTTTGAGACATGTTTTAGGTGGATTGTGCTTTCTGGCCTACATTTGTTTCGGAGGGAGGATTCATCAGAAAAGGAAAGGATATGTTCCTGAATTAGGACACCGCTCTTGCTGTTCTTGTTGATACACAAAGCAAAACCAAAATCAGCTGTACTGTTAGATGAAAATGGGGCACGCTTTCTAGCTCTATTTGGCCGTTTGAGTTTTGAGCTCACTCGATGGGATTTCCCTTTCCTTTCTTTTTTCTAAAATATTCAAATTTAAGGAATCTTATCGTAGGATTAGACAAAATCCCAATAAGTGAGGTTTTCATTCCAAATCAATAGGTTTCCTTGGAAAAATTAAAGGCAGAGAAGGGACCATTCTTTTTTTAAGAACAACAGGGCTATTAGGAAATTATTTCTCTCGCTCCAAATATCTCGTGTATTATAAACTTAAATTAACTCTCCTTGTCTCATGAAAATTCAAATCCCTTCCCAAACAGATAATGCAATTCATGCCTTTTTCCCCTCTCTATCCACATGCTGGTGCCTTTTTAGCTACTCTTATTAAAGAAGAAAATCAGAAAGAGAACAAGAAAAACGAGAAATATCACAAAGAGCCGGTCAACTAAAACTCTTTTCACCACCATCCTTGGTACCTACCCATACTATATTTGGAACACAAACTAAACATAAAAATAAATTGTTGCCATAAAACTAATTATTGTTTCCATAGGCGACATTGATTCTGATTTCGTTCTTAATATCAATGATATTCATAGATCTTCTTTCCTTCTAAGGTGCTACATATGTTCGTAGATCTTCTTTCCTTCTAAGGTGCTACATATCCACTATAAATTATTCCTCTTGGATTACCAAACTACACTAACACATACAGATCAACTCTCGTAACGCCCTCTTGTGTCTTGTCAAGCATGAGGAGTGCCATGAGGGCCCTCCACATTTTCCTTGTCCTAGCATTGCTTAACGCCATTTTTGTCAAATCTGAAGCTCGACCCTTCAATGCATTGGAGAAGAAAGCTATTATACAATTTGCCAGGGGAAGGTTCATTGATGGGTCATCACTTGGACCCATCCGGTCCAAGCTGCTTCAAGTGGACTCATCAGGTCCAAGTCCACCTGGTCCCGGGCAAGAGTTATTTGATGAAGTGCACTCATCGGGTCCCAGTCCACCTGGTCCGGTGCATGAGTTAATTGGTGAAGTGCACTCATCGGGTTCAAGTCCACCTGGTAAGGGACACAAGTTCACCAACTCGGAGACACTCCGGACGGATTAAGGACTCGGGCCCGAGCCCGGGGGAGGGACACGAGTTCACCAACTCGGAGACACTCGGACGGATTAAGGACTCGGGCCCGAGCCCGGGGGAGGGACACGAGTTCACCAACTCGGAGACACTCGGAGGAATTAAGGACTCGGGCCCGAGCCCGGGGGAGGGACACGAGTTCACCAACTCGGAGACACTCGGACGGATTAAGGACTCGGGCCCAAGCCCGGGGGAGGGACACGAGTTCACCAACTCGGAGACACTCGGACGGATTAAGGACTCGGGCCCGAGCCCGGGGGAGGGACACGAGTTCACCAACTCGGAGACACTCGGACGGATTAAGGACTCGGGCCCAAGCCCGGGGGAGGGACACGAGTTCACCAACTCGAAGACACTCGGACGGATTAAGGACTCAGGCCCGAGCCCGGGGGAGGGACACAAGATCACCAACTCGGAGACACTCGGACGAATTAAGGACTCGGGCCCGAGCCCAAGGGAGGGACACGAGTTCACCAACTCGAAGACACTAGGATGGATTAAGGACTCGGGCCCGAGCCCGAGGGAGGGACACGAGTTCACCAACTCGGAGACACTCGGACAGATTAAGGACTCAGGCCCGAGCCCGGGTGAGGGACACAAGTTCACCAACTCGGAGACACTCGGACGGATTAAGGACTCAGGCCCGAGCCCGGGGGAGGGACACGAGTTCACCAACTCGGAGACACTCGGACGGATTAAGGACTCAGGCCCAAGCCCGGGGGAGGGACACGAGTTCACCAACTCGGAGACACTCGGACGGATTAAGGACTCGGGCCCAAGCCCGGGGGAGGGACACGAGTTCACCAACTCGGAGACACTCGGACGGATTAAGGACTCGGGCCCGAGCCCGGGGGAGGGACACGAGTTCACCAACTCGGAGACACTCGGACGGATTAAGGACTCAGGCCCGAGCCCTGGTGAAGGACACGGGCACGTCACCGGCACGAACCAGTGACGACTGAACTTTGATTCAAGTTTGTTTCCATTCATTGGGGTTCAAGCTTGCATATGGAATAAGAATGTTTTTTTGCTGGATAGCAAGGCCGATGTTGTTTAACTTGTTTTATTAATGTGTGCATGTCAATTTGGACAAAATCACATGAACGAATTATTCAAAAGGGATAATACCCTAAAAAACCTCAAACTGGTACACTTGTGATAAATTTACCCCAAACTATTTTTTTGACCACCAAAAACCCTAAACTGGTATACTTTTGACAAATTTATCCCAAACTGGTACACTTATGACAAATTTACCCTCGAATTATTTCAAATTATTAAAAATGATTGAAAGTAGAAAGGAACATTTTTATTTTTTATGTATTAATCCAATTTATGACATTACATCATCATAAATCATGTTTTTTATAATGTGTAAATCATCATGGTCATAGTTTTATCACAATGACAAGGGTTTTTCATGAAAATGTTTATCACATCTTATAATGTTTTAATTGACTTATAAGTTTCATTGACAAGTGAAAAGCTATCTTTTCGGAACCATGCTAATAACGCCACCTTTATTTTCTAAAAGTAATGTCGCCTTTTGGACCACAAACCCCCTTTCCCGGATGATTGGCAACCAGCAACAATAGCCAGTGTGATTAACTTTCTACAGCATATTGGCTTTAATTAACTTTCAGCAGGGATTAAAAAAAAAAAAGTAAAAACCGATGCAACAAGTATATCCGATTACGAAGAAAAATGGCGGTGGATGATGGTTCGTCACCTGTATCGCCAACGACGGACCATCACCATCTCATTTTCCATTTTTTTTCCTTCTAGCCTGCGATTGGAAGATTACTTCGAATATCAACCATAATTCAAGGGCCTTAAATAATGAGAGGAACCCAAAACTGACTTGACTTGACTTAACATTGACATCAACTCCAAAACCCAACGTTAACCAAAACACAAAAATCTCAAGCTCCTTAATATCGAAGATCATAATTCGGAGCATGATCGATTTGGACGAAAAATCATCTACATAAGTTGACCTGAATGATCATTTTGGATGATACTCGAGGAATTGAGTGGCATCTTCATGACATTGACCAAAAAACTAGTCTCAACATATTGGCATTATCCAAACACAAAAGTATGAATATAAGAATAAAGATAAACAGAGCCATTGGGATAAAATCACTTAGATTAAAAATAGGTTCAGAGCGCTCCCCCTTCCTTGAACCAACATCATTGTTTATTGCATATCTTCTCTTATTTATACTATGTTTGGGAAAAAAGCGGTAGTGGCAAAGAAAATAAAAGGAGTGACGATATGAGAAAATGAACATGAAGACGAGAGAAAAATATATTGTGTTATATTCTATGAACGAGGAAAATTGAAAATAAATTAAAATAAGGAGGAAATTGATAAGGGCAATGCCTTTGTGCCAAGGAGCTATAAATTCTAAACAAGAATGAAAGATGTGATCAATAAATATAAACACATGTATATGTGGGAAATAGAACTGAAGTTCCACATGAACTTATAGGCAAATAAAAAAAGACATCTCAAGGTAGTATTCCAATATTTAGTGAATTCTTAGAGTTTTCTTCCCGAGCAATGATATCGTGAGTACCTAAATTTTTGTCTTTTCTACGATTTAGTACCTTAACTTCTTCTTCTTCTTCTTCTTCTTCTTCTTCTTCTTCTTCTTCTTCTTCTTCTTCTTCTTCTTTTGGTTCAATCAAGTACCTAAATTTTTCAAATTCCACTTGGTGTAAAACCTCAATTGAATATATTGTCATGTGACGTGATTGTGATAACGTAACTCGCTTACTCGACAAAGTTTTAGTACAAATAGTTACATAAGTCACTTACTTAACAAAAGTTGTGCCATCTGTTGGAGAAATCTTTCAGAATATTTTGAAGCTGATAAAACGTTTCTATCAGTCTAGTCTGGATATTTGCAGACCTTCTGTTTAGAGTCTGAAAACTTCCAGATTACTAGACTCAGCACTCAAGACTCAAGACCCAAGACTATTCTCATTGACAATTTCTCTAATCCAGTGACGAAGGCAATCCAGAGCCGAAGTATTTGGTTAAGGATTTAGTCCTATTCTCTGGAGAAGATCTCTTGGCTGGATAAAAGTAACGGATTCTTTTATACGTAATCTAGATCGTTTGAAGATCCGATGGTCGACGAAATATTCTTGGAAGGTTCTATTCTTGGAAACCAAGATCCTGATTGTATGGATGAACAGGATTGATGGGCTATCGTCAGGTTCCTTTAATAGCTCGAATGATCTTCTTAATTGATTCCGACCAACGGGTAGATTGGAGGAATTCCTTTGGTAAGTGCCAACGGTTATGATGGCATAAAGGAGTATAAAAGGAAGACGTTCTAGTTGCTTTAGTGCATGATCGATAGAGAAATTCCAGAGTCTAAAGCACCTTGATTATTAGTCGATACATTTTGAGCAAAATTGTATACACAGAGAGTGTCTATACTTAGTGAGACCTTGAGCGAGTGTGGTAGATCATCTACACTGAGAAATCAAGGAAGATCAACGCTGTAACATCTCTTTGTTCATAGTGGAATCCAGCCAATAGGCTGTCAGTGCAGAAGAGTGGACGTAGGCTTGAAATAAGCCGAACCACTATAAACCGCGTGTTCAATTTTCTCTTCCCTTCTCTCAGTCTTACTTTGATTATTGTTTGTCTCAAATCTATCAACTGTCTAGTATTGTGCAATTATCGAGAAAAATCTTTTATATACCTATTCACCCCCCCTCTAGGTACTTATACTAGCTATATCACCATCTCCATTCAGATGAGAGGTGGCGGGAGGAGAGAGAGTGCCGGCTTCGAACACTTGAGTCGTTCAATATGTCTCTACTGCATCATCATCTCAAGAAAACACCGTCATCCTCAAGGTCTTTGGTCTTCGGTTTGGGGTAAAACCTTTCTTCTCCATGGCTGCTTATAAGACTATATACGCTCGACGGCTGAAAAACTAGACATAGAAATTGCTGTCCAACTTCTGCCTTTTCTTTTAGACCTTCAAACTTGCTCTCTCTCTCTCTCTCTCTCTCTCTCTCTCTCTCTCTCTCTCTCTCTCTATCTACTTATGTGATATAGAGTGATACCAAATATATCTAGCCTTTTAGATGAGTGCAAATATGTTTTAGTAAATGGTCAATCGGTCGTGTGCTACATTCTTCCTTCTTCCCCGGCTTGCATGTGCGCTCTCTCGGCCACGACAGAAGCTTCCTCGTTGCTTCCTCAAGCCGGCTGCATGCAGAAATGCAAATGCTCACGTGGCCTTTGAACAGGGGAAGACTAAATTGTCATACGAAGAAAAAGAGAAGAAGAACGGGGAAACCGGGACCATCAAGAAGAACCGGTCAAAGAAAACTCTTCGTTGCTCGCACTATATATTTTGAGCACCCGCTCGGCCATAGACTCCGCATCACCAACTCCCTTCAAACAAATAAAAAAATTTGCTCTTTATCGTCTCTGTCAGTAAAAATTTGCTTTTGCTTGTCTCTGTCAGTAATTTCATCGAACATGTGGAGCACAACAAGGGCTCTCCACATTCTCTTGGTCCTGGCGATGCTCAGCCCCATTTTCATTGCGAACGGAGCTCGACCCTTCAATGTGATGGAGACGACAGCTCCCGTGGGAGTTGCCTGCGGAGGGTTCTTCGACGGGTTGTCGCTTGGGGCCATCAAGCAAGCTGGGCCGAGCCCAGGCGAGGGACACAAGTTCACCAACTCGGGGACGCTCGGAGGGATGAAAGACTCAGGCCCGAGCCCCCCCGGTGAAGGACACAAGCTCACCAACTCGGGGACGCTTGGAGGGATGAAGGACTCAGGCCCGAGCCCCCCCGGTGAAGGACACAAGTTCACCAACTCGGAGACGCTTGGAGGGATTAAGGACTCAGGCCCGAGCCCCCCCGGTGAAGGGCACAAGCACGTCACCGGCACGAACTAGTGATGACCAAACTTTGATTGCTAGTAAAAACTAAGAATATTTCATGGTCCCTTTCATTATTTAGTTGTTTAATTTTTATCTTTTGCAATATCAAAAGTGAAGGTCCTAGTCATCCATTGGGCCTTGAGGTTGAATATAGAATAATACGGTCTTTTGCTAGCGAGCAAGGCCAGTGTTGTTTAACTTGTTTTATGGAATGTGTTCATGTCAAATTGGACCGACTCACATTGACATGTGTCATTCAAATTATTCACAAAGATTGAAAGTAGAAAGGGAGACTATTATGTCTTGTGCAATCATTGTGTAGTTCTATAACTATTATGAAGTTTTTAATATGGTTTGAGGATTTAATTGAAAGGAAGGGAACAGATATATAATAGAGCTTTTGGTGCAATTATTTTTCACCTTCTTATAATGTTTAATTATAAGTTAAAAGATATTTTTTCGGAATTTTGTTAAGGTAACGGCATTTTTATTCTCTAAAGACAACGGTGCGGACTGCAAACTCTCTTTTCCAAATGATTGGCAACAGGCAACATTAGGTAATGTGATTAACTTTCAACAACATATTAGCTGCAATGTTCCATCTTTTTTTCCTTGTAGCCTGCAGTAGGAGAATACTTTTATAATGAACCATTAATCAAATACTTCAAATAATAACAAGAATCCAAAAGTGACTTGACTTGACATCGACCTAAAACTCATTATTAACCAAAACACAAAATTCTCAAGTTTTTTGCTATCAAATACCCTAATTCAAAGCCTAATGAGTTTGGATGAAAAATCATCTACATAAGTTGAGCTGAATAATCAATTAGATGAGACTCAAGATATCGAGTGAACAAGATCTTCTAATTGTCTTCATGACATCGACCAAAAGACCTGTCTCAACATATTGGCATTATCCAAATACAATAGTATGAATGTAAGTATAAAAATAAACAAAGCCATTGAGATAAAATTATCATATTAAAAATAGGTTTGGAATGCTTCTTCTTCCTTGGAGGAACATAATTGTTTATTGCATACTTTCTCTTTGTTTGTACTATGTTTGGGGAATAAAAGGGGTAGAGGAAAAGAAAATAAAAGAAGTGACAATAAGAGAAAATGAATATGAAGAAGTGAGAATATCATAGTGTTATATTCTATGGACGAGGAAAATGGACAAAAAAAATTTAAAAAAAATAAGGAAAAAGTTGATAAGGTCAATGCCATTGTGCTAAGGATGTAAAAATTCTAAGTTTTTCATATTTTCTATAATTCAGTACCCCAACTTTTTCTTGTTTGATCAAGTACCTAAAACCTTTGCTCAATAGATCATCATGTCAAGTGATTGTGTCGACATGACTCGCTTACTTGATAAAGCTTAAATTCATATTGTTACATGAGTTGCTTAATCAACAAAAAATTGTATCATATCCAAGTGAAGAGAGAGAGAGAGAGAGAGAGAGAGTTCTAACTTTCAAATATTTCAGTTATCCAACATATCTCTACCATGGGATTTCTCAAGAAAATGCATCCAAGTTGGCATTTTTCCCCCAAGTTGCGATTATTAGAGACACCTCTCGTCGAACTATGCTCGAAGTAAAGTTAGGTTTTGCTCGAACGCGAAATAGACAGAAAGTCCACGTAACTTGTGCTGTGAAGTCATTATTTTTAAAATTTCGTAATTTTTTTTACATAAAGAAAAATTTTTAAAAAAAATTAAAAAATCAAAAATATTAAAATATTATTAAAAGTTGTCCACGTCAGTACCAATCATGCCACGTCAACCGGCCAGTGTCTTGTTAGCAAAATCCAGCCAAAATTGGCCGGAAAGGACTAAATTGACACAATATAAAAAGGTTTAGGACTAAATCGGCACCAAAAAAAGGTTTATGACTAAATTCGCTCAAAGACAAAAGGTTTAGGACTTTTTTGGCACTTCTCCCCTTAATCATCAAAAAGAAGTTTGTAACCATACGAGGCTCTTTGATTTGGAATGTTCTATTCCGCACGAATTTTGAGTTCCATATTCAATTATGACTATGGTTATTATGCGCATACAAACACATAGTATCCCATGAGATGCTATGCATGTTTTCGAGCACGTTCAATAGGATCCGACACTGAAAAAAAGGTTCTACATTGAAATTGTGCAGGGATGCTCTATGTTGAAATAGAATCCATCCGAATCCTTCCCGTAATCAAGCATTATTTCCTCCATAACACCCGAGTTGATCACATTGATTAGGCAGCCCATGTTTTTCTGGCGGACCTTCTCGATATACACTTGACAAATATACTTGTTCTAATACTTGCTCGCGACCACTACCATTGGGATCGATTAGGCTGCTGTTCGGGGGATAAATGAACACACCAGTCGATAGAAAACGCGTTTCACGACTGGAAAAGCGCCGTTTAGTGAAAGCCAAACTTGATCTCATAGTGGATCAACGACTTCTCGTTTCGGCGGCAATGGGCAGGTTCATAGGTAGTGGTTAAACTGTGTTTTTTCATAGACAGAGTCGTGGGTGATGAAAGATAGTAAAGTGGAAGTGTGGAAAAAAGAAAGAAAAATTGGAACTTTGGTTTATTGTGGGTTTTTGAAAGTTAGGAAAGATTCAGTTTCGGAAGATGTGATTAATTTCGTTTAAATAGCTTTTCTATATTTTAATCGACTTAATTTACATCACTAACTACTTAATATAGAAATAACCCAAATCAACGAAAAATAGGGCACAAATCTCAACTTTATAACAAAGCACCCCATAAGCGTCACCCATTGCGTACGTTGATCAATTGATGCGTAATCTCGGTCGAGTAAACCGGCAAAGCGGCAATCAAGGAAAAGGAAAGAGGTGCAAGAACCTAATTTTTTCCACCACAATTACAAGTAATTTGAAAATTCTAGAACTTTTCATGGAAATTATGCAAATTATATATGGTTGAAGAACAAAAGCCCTATGGTTTCAGGATCATTCGAGCAAAAAATCCATATGAAAGAATAATGCCCATATTCGGCTCAAAGAGGAAAAATTTCGAATTTGTCCATAAAAAGATAAAATTTGTTCTACAATCATATATGAAGATACCACATGTATAAAATTTATTCACATATACAACTAATTAATCAAGAACAAACGGAAATATGATTGTAAAACAGAAAAAATTGGAATTAAACACTGTTTGTTCATAGGTAGTGGTTAAACTGTGTTTTTTCATAGACAGAGTCGTGGGTGATGAGAGATAGTAAAGTGGAAGTGTGGAAAAAGAAAGAAAAAATTGGAACTTTGGTTTATTGTGGGTTTTTGAAAGTTAGGAAAGATTCAGTTTCGGAAGATGTGATTAATTTCATTTAAATAGCTTTTCTATATTTTAATCGACTTAATTTACATTTTTTTCCACCACTTGTTAATTTAAAACTTCATTCATTTCTTAATGACTAATAATAAAGGGAAATTAGGGGATTTTTGAGAAATAGAGGATGAAATCGATCCCACGGTTACCGAACTCCTCTGAAGAAGGAATGTCGTATGCGCTTTCATATGTTAAAGAAATATGTTAAAGAAACATTATTGACACAATTTCTAATAAATCATCAAAAAAAAAAACGATTTTTCTAATATGATATTAGAGCACAAGTTTAAAGTACCAATTCTCGCACCCACGTCTTAATATTTGTTGTCTATCATTAATGTTATTTTGCTTGTTTCCTGTTTCGTTGTCATTCAATCTTGCGCGTGTAAGGAATCGGTTTACATACGAGGAAGAGTGTTAAGGAATTTTTTTATAGATATAGTGCCCGCACGTTTCTATACAACTAAAACTTTGATGGGAAAAACGATTTATCTAACATTATCATTTTATTTCGCTTATGACGGTCGTTGCAACTCTTAACACCCGATCACTAAACTTCGTTAACTGTGGAGTTTCCCTTGCTTTTGCTCCCAGAGCCGGCATTCCAAGAATGTGTTAGAACGGTGATTCGAATTCAAGTTAATACTGAAAGAAGACATTTGGGAGATTTCCCCAACAGTTCCCCTGTTGTCTGCTTGTGAAAATTCAAGCTGTCCACCCAAAAGTCTTCGAAATACACCGCCATCCTCACGGTCTTTGGTCTTCGGTCTGGGGTAATACCACGCTTCTCCATGGCTGCTTTGACTATGTTCGCTCGCCCGCTGAAAAACTAGACATAGAAATTACAGTCCAACTTCTGTCTCTCATCTTCTAAACCATCAAACTTGGTCCCCCTATATCTACTTGTGTGAAATAGAGTAATATATGATGTATCTAGCCTTTTAGATGAGTGCAAACGTTTTAGTAAACGGTCAAACAGTCGTCTGCTACATTCTTCCTTCTTCCCTTGGCTTGCATGTGCGCCCTCTCGGCCACAACGGAAGCTCCCTCGCTGCATCCTCAAGCTGGCGGCATGCAGAAATGCCAATACTCACGTTGCCTTTGAACAGGGAAAAGACTAATTATCCTACGAAGAAAAGGAGAGGAAGAACGAAGAAACCGGGACCATCAAGAAGAGCCCGTCAAACAAAACTCTTCGTTGCTCGCACTATATATTAGAGTACCTGCTCGGCCATAGACTCCGCATCACAAGCTCCCTCCAAACGAATCAAAAAATTCTCTGTTTATTGTCTCTGTCGGTGATTTCATCGAACATGAGGAGCGCAACGAGGGTTCTCCACATTCTCTTGGTCCTGGCGATGCTCAGTGCCGTTTTCGTTGCGAACGAAGCTCGACCCTTCAACGTTATGGAGACGAAACCTCCAGTAGGAGTTGCCTGCGGAGGGTTCTTCGATGGGTTGTCGCTTGGGGCAATCAAGCAAGCTGGCCCGAGCCCAGGGGAGGGACACAAGTTCACCAACTCGGAGACACTCAGAGGGATTAAGGACTCGGGCCCAAGCCCTGGTGAAGGACACGGGCACGTCACCGGCACGAACCAGTAATGACCGAACTTTGATTACTAGCAGAATCAGAAAATATTTTATAGTTCCTGACATTATTTGGTTGTTTAATTTTTATCTTTTGCAATATCAAAATTCAAAGCTGTTTTCATTCATTGGGGTTTGAGCTTGCATATGGAATAAGAATGTTTTTTGCTGGCTAGCAAGGCTGATGTTGTTTAACTTGTTTTATTAATGTGTTCATGTCAATTTGGACAAAATCACATGAACTTGTAATTCGAATTATTCAAAAAGATTGAAAGTAGAAAGGAACATTGTTATGTATGACATTACATCACATCACGTGTGATCATCACGTAGTTATATAACAATCATGAAATTTTCACACTCTTATAATGTTTAAATTTTAGACCACAAACCCCCTTTCCCGGATGATTGGCAACCAGCAACAATAGCCAGTGTGATTAACTTTCTACAGCATATTGGCTTTAATTAACTTTCAGCAGGGATAAAAAAAAAAAAAAAATGTAAAAACCGATGCAACAAGTATATCCGATTACTAAGAAAAATGGCGGAGGATGATGGTTCGTCACCTGTATCGCCAACGACGGACCATCACCATCTCATTTTCCATTTTTTTTCCTTGTAGCCTGCGATTGGAAGATTACTTTGAATATCAACCATAATTCAAGGACCTTAAATAATGAGAAGAATCCAAAACTAACTTTACTTGACTTGACATTGACATCAACTCCAAAACCCAACGTTAACCCAAACACAAAAATCTCGAGCTCCTTAATATTGAAGATCATAATTCAGAGCATGATTGATTTGGACGAAAAATCATCTACATAAGTTGACCCGAATGATCATTTTGGATGAGACTTGAGGAATTGAGTGGTGTCTTCATGACATTGACCAAAAAACTAGTCTAAACATATTGGCATTATCCAAACACAAAAGTATGAATATAAGAATAAAGATAAACAGAGCCATTGGGATAAAATCATTAGATTAAAAATAGGTTCAGAGCACTCCCCCTTCCTTGAAGCAACATCATTGTTTAGTGCATATTTTCTCTTATTTATACTATGTTTGGGAAAAAAGTGGTAGTGGCAAAGAAAATAAAAGGAATGACAATATGAGAAAATGAATATGGATAGGAGAAAAAAATATATTGTGTTATATTCTATGAACGAGGAAAATTGAAAATAAATTAAAATAAGGTGGAAATTGATAAGGGCAATGCCTTTGTGCCAAGGAGCTATAAATTCTAAACAAGAATGAAAGATGTGATCAATAAATAAATATATACATGTATATGTGGGAAATAGAACTGAAGTTCTAGATGAACTTATAGGCAAATAAAAAAGGCATCTCAAGGTAGTATTCCAATATTGAGTGAATTCTTAGAGTTTTCTTCTTGGGCAATGATATCATGAGTACCTAATTTTTTGTCTTTTCAATGATTAAGTGCCTTAACTTTTTCTTTTCTTCTTTTTTGGTTCAATAAAGTACCTAAATTTTTCAAATTCCACTTGGTGTAAAACTTCAATTGAATATATTGTCATGTCTCTCGTGATTGTGATAACTCTCTCTCTCTCTACTTCACAAAGTTTTAGTACAAATAGTTCCATAAGTGTTGGAACCAAAAGAATGACAAAGAGTTGTGCCATCTCCATTCAGATGAGAGGTGGCGGGAGGAAAGATTGGGAATGCTTCGAACACTTGAGTCGTTCAATATGTCTCTGCTGCATCATCATCTCAAGAAAACACCGTCATCCTCAAGGTCTTTGGTCTTCGGTTTGACTACGTAAAACCTTTCAAATTTCCATGGCTGAATTATATGACTAAAACAAAACAGGCTGAAAAACTAAAGACAATAGAAATTGCTGTAAAGTAAATTGTCTTCCAACTTCTGCATTTTCAAATCCATTTAGCCTTCATAAAGTTTTTATAGCTCCTTTAATGCTTGCAGGTTTCTCATCTAGCAACCATCATCCGATAATCAATTTTATTTTATTTAAACATAGAGTGATACAAAATATATCTAGCCTTTCAGATGAGTGCAAAGATGTTTTAGTAAATGGTCAATCAGTCGTGTGCTACGTTCTTCCTTCTTCCCCGGCTTGCATGTGCGCTCTCTCGGCCACGACAGAAGCTTCCTCGTTGCTTCCTCAAGCTGGCTGCATGCAGAAATGCAAATGCTCACGTGGCCTTTGAACAGGGGAAGACTAAATTGTCATACGAAGAAAAAGAGAAGGAGAACGGGGAAACCGAGACCATCAAGAAGAACCGGTCAAAGAAAACTCTTCGTTGCTCGCACTATATATTTTGAGCACCCGCTCGGCCATAGACTCCGCATCACAAGCTCCCTTCAAACAAATAAAAACATTTGCTCTTTATTGTCTCTGTCGGTAAAAATTTGCTTTTTATTGTCTCTGTCAGTAATTTCATCGAACATGAGGAGCACAACAAGGGCTCTCCACATTCTCTTGGTCCTGGCGATGCTCAGCCCCATTTTCGTTGCGAACGGAGCTCGACCCTTCAATGTGATGGAGCCGAAAGCTCCAGTGGGAGTTGCCTGCGGAGGATTCTTCGACGGGTTGTCGCTTGGGGCCATTAAGCAAGCTGGACACAAGTTCACCAACCCGGAGACGCTTGGAGGGATTAAGGACTCGGGCCCGAGCCCCCCCGGTGAAGGACACAAGTTCACCAACTTGGAGACGCTTGGAGGGATCAAGGACTTGGGCCCGAGCCGCCCCGGTGAAGGACACAAGCACGTCACCGGCACAAACTAGTGATGACCAAACTCTGATTGCTAGTAAAAACTAAGAATATTTCATGGTCCCTTTCATTATTTGGTTGTTTAATTTTTTATCTTTTGCAATGTCAAAAGTGAAGGTCTTAGTCATCCATTGGGGCTTGAGGTTGAATATAGAATGATAAGGTCGAGCAAGGCCAATGTTGTTTAACTTGTTTTATGGAATGTGTACGTGTCAAATTGGACCGACTCACATCGACCTATGTCATTCAAATTATTCACAAAGAATGAAAGTAGAAAGGGAGACTGTTATATCTTGCGTGATCATTGTGTAGTTCTATGACTATATTGAAGTTTTTAATATGGTTCGAGGATTCAATTGAAAAGAAAGGAACGGATATACTATAGAGCTTCTAGTGTAATTATTTTTCACCTTCTTATAATGTTTCATTATAAGTTTTAGAATCATGTTAAGGTAATGGCACCTTTATTCTCTAAAAACAACGCCTTTTGAACTGCAAACTCTCTTTCCCAAATGATTGGCAATAGGCAACAATAGGCAGTGTGATCAACTTTCGACAATATATTGGCTGCAATGTTCCATCTTTTTTTCCTTGTAGCTTGCAATTGGAGAATACTTTTATAATTAACCATATTTCAAATACTTCAAATAATAAGAGGAATCCCAAAGTGACTTGACTTGATATCGACGTAAATTTCATTATTAACAAAAACAAAAAATCTCGAGTTTCATGCTATCAAGTATCCTAATTCAAAGAATTAAAAGCCTGATTAGTTTGGACGAAAAATCATCTACATAAGTTGAGCTAAATGATCAATTTAGATGAGACTCAATGAATCGAGTGAACAAGATCTTCTAATCATCTTCATGACATCAACCAAAATAGGTTTGGAATGCTTCCTTTTCCTTGAAGGAACATAATTGTTTACTACATACTTTATCTTTTTTCTTTTTCTTTTTTTTGTAAAAGTTTACTTTCTTTTTTCTTTTTTATACTATATTGGGGGAAAAAAGTGGTAGAGTAAAAGAAAATAAAAGGAATGACAATAAAAGAAAATGAATATAAAGAAGTGAGAATATTATATTGTGTTATATTCTATGAACAAGGAAAATGGAAAAAAAATTTATAAAAAAAAAAAAAAATGAGAAAGTTGATAAGGTCAATCCCATTGTGCTAAGGAGGTATAAATTATAAATTTTTCATCTTTTCTATAATTTAGTACCCCAATTTTTTCTTGTTCGATCGAAGTACCTAAAACCTTTGCTCAATAAATCGTCATGTCAAGTGATTGTGTCGATCATTATATTGGCTCAACAAAAAAGTTTATCATATTCAAGTGGAGAAAGACAAAGCTTAAGTACAGATCATTATATGAGTTGCTTACTCAACAAAAAAATTGTATCATATTCAAGTGGAGAAAGAGAGAGAAAAGAGAGGGTTCTGACTTTCAAACATTTCCCTAAGCCGCAATTATAAGGCACACCTCTCGTCAAACTGTGCTTGAAGTAAAATTAGGTTTTGTTCGAACGCCAAATAGACAGAAATCATTATTTTTAAAATTTCTTTTTTTTTTTACTAAAGTTGGAGGCTGATGACGTGGCATTTCGAGTGAGGGTCCCCCACCCCCCTCTCTAAAGTAACAGAGCAGCACCCTAGCAAGTAGCACTAGCAATAGCATCATGCCGTGCCCCAGCCGCCCCCTCGGGCCTCGACTACAATGAGCACATGGTGTGGCTAGTATAACTCCATCCCTCCCTCTCTCCCTCCCTTCTATTTTATAACCTTTTACCGACCAAAAGCAGCAAGCCGCGACTGATTCCAATTTCCAACTGCCGAGCCAACCTCCCTTCTCCTTTCTCACTTTCCATGGCCTGACCGGCTCTCCTCCGACGCCGCTTCTCCGATGGACGCCCTCCCCCGCGCGGCCGATCTGTGCAGGCTCCGGTCCCCTGCCTCCCGCCCCGCCGCCGCCGCTACCGCCGCCGTCGCCGCCGCCGCGCGGCCGCGAGGAATCGGCGCTTCCCGCCCGCTGCTCCGCATTCCCGGCGACTCCGGCTTCCGCGGTTCGTTGCCGCGGATCCGATTCGCGGCCGCTCCTCGCGATTGGCGGTCCCGCCCCCTCGCCAAAGCTGGCGATCACGATCACGACCACGACCACGACCACGACCACGGCCACGGCCACGGCCATCACCACCATGACCACGGCCATCACCACGGCCACGGCCATCACCACGGCGATGGAGGCGACGCGGAGCTGACCGGGGCGCAGAGGGCGCTGGGCGAGTTCGCGCGGGCGGTCGGATGGGTGGACCTGGCGAATTTGTTGAGGGAGAATCTGCAGATGTGCTGCTGCTCCGCGGCTTTGTTCGTAGCCGCCGCCGCTTGCCCTTACCTGGTTCCGAAGCCGGTGGTGAAGCCGTTTCAGAATTCTTTGATGCTCGTCGCGTTTCCTCTCGTTGGAGTGAGAATTTTTATCTCTGGCTTTTCGTGTTGCTTGTTAGTTTTGCGACCTAAATGCAATCGAACGCGAAGCCTCTGTTCCTCGTAAGCAAATAAAGGGGGGAAGTTGAAGCATTTTCGGATGAATTTAATCGGATTAGATTTTTTTCTGATTGAACTGTCAGTTCCTGTTGGAAGGTTTATTAAGTTATGCCATTGAGGTTAAACGATGGATGTTAGGACCTTTGAGACATGTTTTAGGTGGATTGTGTTTTCTGGCCTACATTCGTTTCGGAGGGTGGATTCATCAGAAAAGGAAAGGATATGTTTCTGAATTAGGACACAGCTCTTGCTTTTGTTGATACACAAAGCAATACCAAAATCAGCTGTACTGTTAAATGAAAATGGGGCACGCTGTCTGGTTCTACTCAACTTTGAGAGTGTTATGTCATTTTTCCAAAATTTGTTCAATGTGATAAGGATCCCCCATGTTGTGGTTTATCTTAGGTGTCAGCTTCCCTTGATGCACTCACTGATATTGCGGCTGGAAGAGTAAACATCCATGTGTTGATGGCTCTTGCGGGTTTTGCATCAACGTTCATGGGAAATCCCTTGGAAGGAGGCTTACTTCTGGCAATGTTCAATCTGGCTCATATCGGTGAGCAGAGCTGGCTAGTCTGATTCTGATGCACCTAGTACAAGTTGGGAATGTCCCATCTAATTTGTATGAATTGCAGCTGAGGAGTACTTCACCAGCCGTTCAATGATTGACGTGAGAGAGCTGAAGGAAAATTATCCTGATTTTGTGCTTGTCTTGGATGTGGATGATGAGGAATCACCTAAGTTCTCTGATTTAGCATACAGAAGGGTTCCTGTGCATAATGTAGCAGTCGGCTCCTATATATTGGTTGGAGCTGGAGAGGTCAGCAAAGGCCAATTGCCTTACTTATTCATCTTTGAACCATCATGTTTCCTCAAAATTCTGATCAAACAAATCTTGGTCGAGAGAAGTTTGACTTTTTTGTATATTAGTTAGTCATGTGTTTATATTTATGATGCTGAGACTTTTACACTTGTGGTGCTTCCCAAAGTTCTCTTTTTTCTTCTTGAAAGTTCATGATTTTTCTTTTACTTCTTTTTTATGTATTGAAAGTTCCTAACATCTGAGAATAACGCTGGTGTTGCGGTTAGTCTGTGCCTGTAGATTGTGAAGTTCTCCAGGGTAGTGCAACAATAACCATTGAGCACTTGACTGGAGAAGTCAAACCATTAGAGGCTAAATGTGGAGATAGGATTCCTGGCGGTGCAAGGAACTTGGATGGTAGAATAGTTGTAAAGGTATGTACTGTGTCCTACTGATTATTTCTAACCTTTTCAGAATATTAAAAAATGTCATGAAGCTATTATCTTGTTTATAGTGTTATCTGCTTTTCCTTTGCCAATTTCAGGTCTGCTTACTTTCAAAGAAAATTGCATGAAATGCAGATTTGTTATTATATAACCTTGAGGTTTAGTAAAGTGCAATGTCCTCACAAACTTGCATTATAAAATTTGAATTCTTGGATGTTGGAGTACAAGCTGAATTGCATGACTGAGCTTTTGTTGCTTGCTTTTTCATTAATAATTATAAGCTTTCTCAATCTTACATATTAATGATTTAATCTACAAAGCTTGAATAACCAGAAATTGGTATATGTTCCATATAAATACCATATACTGATAACCTTTGAGTACTCCCTAGTACTTTTACAAAAGAATTTACCTACTATGATGCTGCCTATGAGGTGCTCAACATATTTTCTCAAGAAATATATTTTCAACTTTCATTAGGCAACAAAGACCTGGAAAGAATCAACACTAAGCAAAATCGTACAGTTGACAGAAGAAGCACAACTCAATAAGCCCAAGCTTCAAAGATGGCTTGATGAATTTGGTGAGCATTACAGCAAGGTGGTTGTAGTTCTATCCATTGCAGTTGCCATTGTTGGCCCACTCTTGTTCAAATGGCCATTTTTTAGCACCTCAGGTATGATGTCAATACAGAAGTATTTTTGTGAATAGTCTCCATCAAAGTCTTTTTATGCTTGTAAAGTAACCAGCTTTATTGGTAAATGGTCATTGTTTTCATTCTGGGTGTTCATAAGAGAGGAAGTGTGTTTTAACTAAATGAACAAGGGTAGAAACCTCCATACACCCCAAGCATTGGTTGGCTCCCCTTTTTAGCAATAACAAGTATTCTGGAAAGTCTCTTGGTTTATTGGTGGACGCACTCTTGTGCATGGATTCTCTGGTTCTGGACATCTCCTGCACATGCTTGATACTTTACACTGAAAAGAGATCCCTTCTCTATGAATAGCAAATTATCATATTGGAGTAATAGGATATTAAACTAGAATATGCAAAATATTAGCTTTAGGAAGATACTGCTGTTGTATAGTTGTGCGTACTCAGACATTTGGTGGATAAGCTGTATATAGGAGTTTTGCCATTCTTGATGGGTAACATGTAAGCTTTAAGCAACTTAAGAATGCAGATGCTCTCTCTCTCTCTCTCTCTCTCTCTCTCTCTCTCTCTCTCTCCCCCCCACACCTAAGTACATCCAAGATATGACGAAATATTTCTATAGAAAACTGAAATGCTCTGACTAAATTAAGGAGATCATTAGAATTTTCATGAGCATTAATAGGCATAATGTATCATCGTTTGGAATTAGAAAGGCCTTACTCTTGGGTCATGACTCTTGCAACATCCTCAGATAACCCGTTTTTTTAACAGCAACGATACGATTGCACTTTTAATTCTAGCCTTCCAATTTCATGATCATTCAGATTGCCGAGGGTCAATATATAGAGCATTGGGCCTTATGGTAGCAGCATCACCCTGTGCCTTAGCTGTAGCTCCGTTGGCCTATGCTACTGCAATTAGTTCCTGTGCAAGAAAGGTACTTGTCGACTAATGCAATAGCATAATTTTCTTTTCTGATTAAGTGTTTTCTCCTCATTTCTGTTTAGCACAATTACTGCTAAATTTTGGAAATTTGGAAATTCAGTTGATCACCATCAGGACCTTATGCTTGGCATAATTAAATATGGTTTTTATATAATGAGTGAATTTACTATCTTTTGGCAGAATATCTGAAGTGCGAAGCTCAACGGATCTTTAAACATGGTTTTATATACCCTTTCATAAGATGCTTTGCACATGTTTGCTTTAAATAATACGGCATTATATACAGTTCTGTGCCTTTACTTCTTTTAGGGTCTATTTTTCATTCCAGTTACTTCTCTTGTCACCTGTATGAGTGGGAGAAGTACATAAGTTGCCTATGATTATGATAATGTCTAACACTATCTTAATTTTATTAGGGGATATTGCTGAAAGGTGGGCACGTCTTGGATGCTCTAGCTTCTTGCCACACTGTAGCATTTGATAAAACTGGGACATTGACCACAGGCGGACTAATGTTCAAAGCAGTAGAACCAATCTATGGTCATGGAAAAAGAGAAGGTGAATCAAAAATTTTTACTTGTTGCACTCCAAGCTGTGAAGAAGAAGCTCTTGCTGTAGCAGCTGCAATGGAGAAGGGTACTACACATCCGATTGGAAGGTACTTTGCTTGATTTTCATGTTTTTGCAAGACTTCTGGCTATATGAAGCAGGCTTCTGTTGAATGTTGACATTCTTTCCTTACAGATATTCTTACTGTGAAGTAGCAATTGTAGTTCTTTAACGTGGAAGATATATGACACAGGTCAGCAAGGTCTTAAAAGAGCATAATTTTAAAATAAATAAATATATAAATAAATAAATAATAAAAAATGGATAGCAAGGTTTTTTTTACAGTTGGCTGATGGTATATGAAGAGCCCAAGGTCCTAATTGATTAGGCATGAGGATATGAATGATTAAAATTTCGGGCTATGAATAGTCATTCGTGAACATCGGATCTTGCAGATTAGTGATATATGATTGCAATCTGAGAAACGGTTTAGAACTAGTGTATTACAGATCTGATCACGAGTCTCTTTGCATTTCACCTCTAGATTTACCAATGGGGTCAAAAGAACAATCTTCTTAAAGGCTTCAGGAGTGACTTCAGCAAATTGAGGCACTGCCTTCATTGTAGAATTTGAAAAGTTCAAAACCAGAAAGCCTGCATTTGGTCAACCAGATTTTTAGTCAGCATAGAACTGGATAGGATGAGATATGAAATCTAGATATTTTGCTATATTCTATCCATTGTGGTGAATTGCGGTGATAAAGCCAAATATTTTCATATTCTATTCTGCACAGTGTGTGGTAGGACAGTGTATCAATGTAAATAAATCTGAAAATACACAAATTGAGATGTTAAGAATATCTTACATTCATTGCTAAAGAAACCACAAATGCACAAACAGAGATAACCTCCGTCAATAAATCCATACTTATTATACGATTTAAATCTTAAGCAGCAAAGGAGTTCCTGCAGCATTTCAGAGCCACAAGTTCGACTTTGCCAAGAAATGTAAAGTTAGTGAATGCTGAAATTAGTAAAAGAGAAACAGCATTATCATTCACCTTCGCAATTCCAAAAAGTATAGTGCTTCAGCTCTCTCGCCTTATTTATTTACTTATTTTTTATTATTTTCCCTCTTGTTATTTGTTTCTTTTTTATTCCCTTCCATCATTCCTTAATAATATTTATTAAATGATAAAATATTCTAATATACCTAAAATATGTAATAAATATAAATGCTAAAATATATATATATAGAAATATATATTATAGGATAGAAAGAAATTCAAATATATGAATTAAAATAGAAATTAATAGAAACAAAAATCGTTTTTTTTTGTTATTTTGAATTTTCTTTTTTATATTAGAATTAATAATTTATTTATCATTTTAATTTTATTAATTGATGAAGATTGTTATTTGAGAAAGTTGTTTCATACCATGGATATAAGTAATTTTACCCACCTTTATCTCACCTCCCTCATGGAATATCTTTATCTATGCTATATCTCTCTCATATCCAATTTTATCCTGTCTTGGGTAGGAACCAAACTTAGGATAGAATAAATTTTATCCTATGCTGAATTTTCTCCTTACTACCAAGCATAGCCAAAAAGGTAGTTTTATAGATTATCCTACGCTGAATTATCTTTTGGACAGGATGCTAGGATACTAGTCAGGTAAACATGAGGTAGTTTTATAGATTTTTCTCATTTGATTTCTTATGCCTTAGTCACATTTGGCTCCACTTCATCTTGACATTTGTACATGTCAAAGTGCGATGGAGGGATCAACAGCCGTCATTGTATTTTGCTAAAAATAAAAAAAAAAAAAATCTCAGCATCCTCATTCAATCATAAGAAAACAATTTCTAGAGTATTCCCTTACTTTTTCTCATTATGACGTCAATATATAGTATTCATAGTAAGTGACTGCTACTAAGATTGACAATCTAGATCAATAGAGGAGGTAGAAGATATATACCTTCATTCTCAAGTTTGATAATCAAGGTCTGATTAAACGTCCATCTTCAGTGAATATTGTCCATCGTGTACACATATTAGCATCACCTACTTTATTTCAAGTTGGCTGTAACAAGAGAAGGTGTGTAGATCTACCAATACATTTATGTGATCTATTGTAATTTTCTAACATTGTAAAATATCTAGAGTGAAAGCTCCATTTGCTGACCAGACATGTACGTCAGTTTCCAATAATAAGATTCTGCATTATTATGAGAGGTGACAAAAAGAGATTTTGCATAGGGATAAATTAGAACACTGATGACATGATTAATGCGGCCATGGTCCACTTATAATACTGAGCAGAACCCTGATTCTCTTGTTCTCTATTCTGTTGTTGACTCTATGATGTTGGAGTTCCTTATCTTTGGGAATAGTTTTCCTGAAGATGTGTCTGAGAAAATTTACTCATTGTGCATAAGAGCAAATGTATCTGCTACTGCTACACTCCATTAAAACGATTTATAAGTTCTTTGACATTCAATAAGAAAACAGCTTTCATTCTACAAAACCTCCAATTAGGCTGTTGAAGATGACTACTCATCCTCATTCAAGTGGAAAAGGTACTCTATTTGAGTGATCTATATGACTATAAATGTAATTCTATTGGTCTAGAATATGAAATTGCTTGTATTTTGATTAGAATGCTGTGCTTATTGTCTCCTGAATATTGATTTACACTTTTTGCTCTACTTATGAAAGAACTCGCCTTTCTTGTTTGTTGCAGAGCTGTCGTAGATCATTGTGCAGGGAAGGACCTTCCTTCCATTTCTGTTGAGAGTTTTGAGTATTTTCCTGGTAGAGGTCTTATTGCCACTCTGAACAATACTGAGGTAGAGTTTCCACAGACACCAAATTCGTCGTTTGCAAATTTTTGGTTCAAAACTTCAATACTGCGTGCAGTCTCATTCTATCCCCCCCTTAGATCTGTTAGGAGCTTTAATATTGGCAGCCACATGGATTGAGTTTTCCTCTGAGTAAACTACACTTGATTGAATTCTGTGGTATATTCAAGAGGATATCTTAGCTAGGAGTTTCTTCAATCACTGCGGTCCTACTTCCTGCTGGTGTGACAGTAATTTGTCAAATAAGGATGAGATTGTAGTATATGACTAACAGGGACAGAAGTTTGAGAGGTCAAGGCCTCTCTAGGATTAATTAATTCCAGAATACCTCAGCTTCTCTGTGGATCCCTTAGGCATCAAGTCCAATAGGCCAACTGTCAAATAAGAAGTTTTAAGCTATCAACACCATGTACTTATGTTGTTTCTATCCCTTAACTTGCTTTTCACTAATGTCAGAGTGTGCTTTTTGTCTGTTTCGCTATAGGAAGGAAGTGGAGGTGGCAAAATTTTGAAGGCATCACTTGGTTCCATCGACTTTATAACTTCATTTGTTAAATCTGAAGATGAATCAAAGAATATAAAGGAGGCTGTTAGTGCATCTTCTTATGGAAGGGATTTAGTTCATGCTGCTCTTTCTGTTAATAAAAAGGTAATGCTCAAGTGATGCTGGTATTCCTCATTGTGTAAGTAAAATGTGTTTACTTTCAACCAAGTTCTGCAGCAAAGGTTGTGTATATTTATATGCTGGTGGGTCTACATGTACCATAAATTGGAAAAAGGACAGCTAAGATGTTGGATACATGTTGATACCTGACACCCACTCTTGAATCTGACTTATGTAGCTTGTAAAGATACTTGTGGATTGAAACTGTGATAGCTCTACTTTTGGCAAAATTGAAGTATTATACTGAGCTTGCTTATAAGTTCATGCAGATAACACTTATTCATCTCGAGGACAGACCTCGGCAAGGGGTTGCGGAAGTAATTGCAGCATTGAAAGATGAAGCCAATCTGCGTGTAATAATGCTGACTGGTGACCATGAGTCAAGTGCATGGAGAGTAGCAAATTCTGTAAATATTGATGAAGTTTATTGCGGCCTAAAGCCTGAGGATAAGCTTAATTATGTGAAAAGCATCTCAAGAGATACAGGTGATCTTCCAATCTGAAATTAAAATCACTCTTCATGGATGGTGATGAATGCTGTGGTTTTGTGCTTTTAAACACAAAGTTTGTTCTTATAAGTAGTAATTGAGTTGTTAGCTCTCTTGGGTTAACTCTCTTGGATTCATCACATTTTACAAGAGGTTTTTGTGCTTATGGACATGTAGGTTATTTCTATAATTAGCAATTGCTTTTTTTGCATTCTAAATTTCAATATGGTAATTATTACATTTATTGACCGGGATTCTTGAAAGATCGATCTCTGTTTGTCTTGTTTTAGCACAGATGAAACTCAACACGAATATATAACATGCGACAACTATTGCATGGCATTGTTAGCATGTGTTTTTTTCCCCTGAATTTTTTAGTTTATATTTTTAGGGCGAGTACAATGGCATCCTTGGGATCCATGAGTTGGCTTTTAACTGATTATCCAGAGACATGGACTGTCCAGGTCCAAAATGGATGCACATTTAGTGTTTTCTTGATGCTTCAGAACAGAAAAGGTTTAATACATGATATCTTGTGTTTGTTGCTTCCACTCCACTGAGAAGCATCTTTCCAAGCACACTCAAATTTTCATCTGTTGCCTAACCTCACAGAAAGCATCAGATGCATATCTACCCCTAATATCCACATACTTGTTTGATGATTCTTCTGTATCCCAATATAAAACGAATTAGTGGGAGCAAGTTCCTCGTCTTCTTTATGCTTTTTCTCCATTCAATCGATTACTCATTTTAATGGCCAAACTTAAGATATTTGCTTTCCAAAACCGAGTTGGTGTGCCAGTTTTACTCCTATTGTTCAGTAGGCTTCCGTTGTGTTAATTGGAATACCTGGTTTAGTTTCTCCATTCCTTTTGCATCTCTTGAGCCACATACTCTACAACTGGATTTGTTACAGGGGATAAATCGTGATTCTTCCTTCAAAATGTGTTTGCACAATATGTCACTGTTGGGTAAAGTATTTGGCATTTTTGTTTACAGGGGGAGGCCTTATTATGGTTGGTGAGGGTATTAATGATGCACCTGCTCTTGCTGCTGCTACGGTGGGCATCGTGCTTGCTCAACGTGCTAGTGCAACTGCTGTTGCTGTTGCTGATGTGCTGTTGCTGCGAGATAACATATCGGGTGTTCCATTCTCTATTGCCAAGTCACGGCATACAACATCCCTGGTACTTCAATGCATTACCTTTTATTCTTATTTATGTTTTCTAAGAATCTTTGTCCCTTGTATCTCCTGTTTGGAGATCGTGTCATGGATTCTGACAGTATGTATTTGCAGGTTAAGCAGAATGTGGCTCTTGCTTTAACTTGCATATTTTTGGCCTCCTTACCATCTGTATTGGGTTTTCTTCCCTTGTGGTTGACGGTATGATTTTTGCTTTGAACCATCTCGATATCTTCTCAATCTACCATATGAGTTGATAATGACAAGAATCCAATAAGTTGCTTGTAGTGCACCAATACCAAGTTTGTTGACAAAAAAAATTCCAATATGTCCTGGATGAAATTTCCTTCCATTGGTGATGCTTCTGTCTTTGTTTGTTTGTCGGGCTTCTATTGATCGTAACCATTGCAGCTTGGGGCATAGTGCAATTTCTCTCGCATTGTCAAACCCCATTGCAATAGGATGCATAGTGTAACTTCCATGTGCATATGGAATTGTCGTTCTATAATTTCCCACAATTTCATACAATTTGATTAAGATGGAAGGAGGTGTTTTTCTTATTAAACTAGGGCATCATGGAGTTACTAATGCGAAGTATCTGACGAAGGACCACAATTTTTTAGTTTGCATACTTTCTGGCAATGCCTCCTTAAGTCTTCACATTGACCCAATTTCACATTCCAATTGCATCTCTCCCCCTTGTTTTGGGTGCATATATAACTCAGTTGTTTCAATCAAAATGCAGGTCCTTTTGCATGAAGGCGGCACACTTCTTGTCTGTCTTAATTCCATCGCGCCCTTAATAACCCTACTTGGTCGTGGAGGCAAAATTTGTCACACCTGCTTGGTGAACTGAAAGGAAGATTCGAGACCTGGTTGAAATCAAACCTCGACTCGACCATAATCGAGGCGACACATCTGTGAAGTTCCCTTTAACTAGCTATTCTTTCCTTCATCTTCTCCTCGTGGATTGGAACGTGAAGGAACACTCGCAACAACAAAGTTGTATATCCTGTAAAATTAGGTGATCGGCAAAATCAGCAGCTACTAGAGCGAGTATCTTCTTTCCTTCTCCCTTTAATTGATTTTATTCTTTTTTCTGCATTTTCATTGTATAATATGAACTGTTGCGACTCAAAGTGAAAAGATACCCTTTTCTGTCGACGAGTCTGGACTTTATTTAAACTATTCGAGTGCAATAAATGGTGGGAAACCTAACATGAGGCACTATAGATTGATGTCATGCTGCATGGTACGCGGCTCCTTTGAGTCATAGTTAACTTTAGTACGGTTTCTTATGGTAATCTGTGAAAAGGACGTTGTGACCTTTACACTGAGCAGACACCCCACACTTACAGTAGCTCCACTATTGGAGGGGTCGGCAGGACAGACTGTAACCAACTCTGTAAGAATTGATTTTCAATTTGTGGGACTTCAGTCTACCCTATTTGTCTAGGAAACTTACTGATTCAATTTTAGGGTCAATTTAGGAACTGATTTCTTTTTTTCTCTCTCTTCATTTTTTTAAAAAGTCAAGACAAATAGCAGTTACGGTAAAATAGTATAAGTAATAAAACAGCTTAAAGTAAACATCGATACAAAACAAATGAACAATGAGAAAGTTGAACTCATTTGAAACAAAATTATTTTCTTCCAACTCATAAAATATGTTATAAACAGTTCTCGAGTAGTGGGTAGGTTCAATATCTAGGACCTGGAATGTACCCGTACCATATTGGTTCCAAAATTTTGGAATTGTGGGTCGGACCTATTCTTATTAGAATCAAGAATCAGACTTGTTTGTATGAGCCATTTGGTCAATTCAGTACTGATTGCACAGCCTTAATTGGAGCAGAAAGCTTTGATAAGTCATGCTACCTAACTTTAAAATTTGCAGACTTAAAATATACGTTCTTTGCATATATGTGTATGTGTGTGTATTATATGTATACATGCACACACACATAGGAAACATATCAGCAAGCAAATAAATCTTGCTTCTGCTAAGTACAGGAGGTACTTCGCCCATGGACGCCTATTCTGTTGATGCGTTTACATCCCCTACTTCATGAATCTGCTCGAGATAAGCTTTGTCCCCTCATTATCCAACATATTCTCTGTCTTGTCTCTGTCTCTGAGAACCCAACTGCCCTTTGTTTTCTCCCTCTAATTTTGTAGTTTCTCGACTCCTAGTCCTCCCGTTCTTCTTTTGATTTCTGAGATTTGATCCCATCCTCCAAAAGCTAGATCCCGACCCCTTGGCCTAGTGAATTCCTGAGAGGTTGCTTCCAAGTTTCACATCCTTAGAAAAAGGTATTTGAAGCATCAATCGCATGATTGGGTGACGTAATTGATTAATCATGATATTTGCATGATATGCATCCCAATTAAATTTTATATTTTTTGATTGTATATTCAATACAATCATCATGTAAAGCATTTTCAATAGGCATTGAATTTTCAAACAGAATACTAGTTTAATTCAATCTCAATAAGTTAATTGGAAAGATTGAAATCTATAAACCCTTTTAGTTAGGATTCAACTCCATCCCAATAATTCTAATGACATTTCATATTCACGGAGGGAGTTTAAGAATTAAAAAGGGAATGCATTGTTACCTTGTATCAAACCAAATAAGAGAATTTACAAAGTTGTAGGAAGGGCTTTTTCGGATGTTCTTTAGCCATTCAGAGAAATCACAAAATAGATGTCAAAAATTTCAATGAAAGCCATGTTCATCTTCTTCTTCTGTTAAATTTATTAACAAACTTTGTTAAACATCCACAAGTTTCATCTATTGCATGCATCTCCGATTAGCCATCATAATCAAAGTCTACCACAAAAAACATTTCGCCAAACACACCTGTTTAAGTAACTCAATGACAAAAACAAAAAAATAAAAATAAAAATAAAAGATAACTCAACTTTCATCATACTTTCCTTCCAAACATATTCACCCAAAATACCATTTTATGTTCATGTTAAACATGTTTAATAAACATGGGTCGACAAATACCTAACATAATAACATGACAAAATTATGGAAAAAGAAATAAAACCCTTCCTTCAAAAATCAAATTAGACACCATCTCCCGGAGCAAATCTTATCTTATCCCCCAAAAAAATTAAAAAAATAAAAAGAAAGAATGTGCACGAGGGGGAGAGAGAGAGAGAGAGAGTGAGAGAGATAGTACAACAAGTCCTAACAGTACGACGCATGCATACGGCCTCTGGGGATGGGCGGGAATCGTGGGATGCGATCCGACCCCCCCTATTATTCAAATCCCCAATCCCAATCTCCCACGCAATTGCGCTGCAGCAGATGCTGTCCTTTCCAGATTCACACTCCCTAAAGCAACCCCCGCAATAATTTTAAAAAAAAAAAAAACAATAGTAATATTCGACCAAACTAAACCTCATAAAAATAATAATATTCGAAGCAAAAAAAAAAAGAATTTTGATAACCCCGATGCGGCAAGCAAGTGCCTTATAGCTGGCAAGCGAAAAAGAAAGGGAAAGGGAGGAGCAGAAAGAGCAGAACCCCATCCCCCTCTCCCCGAGCGACGTCGCGTGCCCTTCGCTTATCTATCAGCTTGACGCTTCAAAAGCCGACAGCAACGTTTTCCCCTTGATTTGTTAATGAATCCCACCGGAGAAAAAAAAAAGAGAGAGAGAGAGAGAGAGAGAGGGGAAAAGAAAAGGTGTTCTTGATTATGTGAAATGTTTTTCACTAGAGCCTTCCTTCGATGATACGGAAAGGTTAGGTACGATTCCCTTCGTGAATTAGTACTTCGGTCCAAGAGTTTAGTTACATTATCCACCTCTTCTTACATTTAATACCATTAAGAACCTCGAACTAATAATATAATTTAAATTTACACTAAACCCAAAAGATTCCAAACTAGTAGTAAATGTCAGTTAAGAGTATATGGATATAGGTTTCGTGAGACAAATTTGATTTTTTTAGTTGAAATTTAATTTAAGATAAATCCAATTAGTTTTGAGATTCTCTTTCATCATAATATTGCCAAACTTTCAATCACTGCTTTTGCGAAAATTTGTTCTTCTTCTTTTCTTTTTTTATTTTTGAGGTGGGGAAGTACATAAGATTGTTAAGGGTATTCGGACTAGCTTTTTGAAAAGCATAAAAAGGAATTATTTTCCCAAAAAAATTATTTGGCTGATAAATTAACTTTATGCATCGTGTTTTTTAAAAAAATTGAAGATGTCTTAATATAAAGCAGGTCCCATTGAAAACAAGGGTTGTCAGTAAAATCTCCAGAAACATAATAATCTTCATCTAATCTAAGGTTCTAACAGAAAGAATGAAATAATTTCATGATGAGTCTAAATATAGAATAGCCCAATTCCGTTTTCCCTATCTCAACTCCATCATCACAAACCCAAAAAATAATAAATAAATAAAAACATCAAAAAATAAATAAAAACAACAAAAATAAAAACACTCTATCATCGCTTTGGAAACCGAACCGATTCTATTATTGTATATTGAAGCGCCCTTTAACGAATTTTAATAAAAGAATTCGCAAATGGCATAGGCCGGTGGGCGGAAGGAATGCCGGGTCGCCACGTCAGCTGAAAAACGACAAAGGAAGGCAGCGGCGGGCCCCGCGTCCCCGGAGACCGCGTGACGTGGCGGGAACCGAGGGGGTCGGAGGGGGCGTGACGGGTCTCCCCTACGGCCTAGGCCGGCGACGAGCCGAACAGAACCGAACCGTCTCGCGCGTGGGCCCCCTCCGCGCTGACGTGGCGGTGCGGGAATTGACCGCGCGTGTGTTGGTTTCCCCGCTGCGTTGGGAAGAGGGGAAAAAAAAGGCAGGGACCTCTTTTTCGAGAAATTACAACTGTCGGAAGTTGTCGTGTTCCAGGGGCACGGTTGCAAATAAGCGCACGTTTTCCGCGTGCGACGGGGACTGGCGTGGATGGTAATAATGCAGAGAGAGAGAGAGAGAGAGAGAGATGATTGATTTGGACCGCGTGTCCCTCCTCTCAAACGCGAATCATGGAAATTTTAAGGGTAATAATTTCATGCTAATTAATTTTTCTTAAAATTAATTTCTTGAAAAATCTTAAACTCTGTTGTAAAATATTACATTACAAATATATAATAAAGAGAATAGAGAGATTGAGTAGAGAAAATCAGCCACTAAATATCGTAGAAAAAGTCAAATGAAATAATTTTATTTCTAGTATATAATTGTTATATCTATAACAAAAACTAAACTCCTATTTATATAAAAACAAGAATATATTTATCATTAATATCAATGTATCGAATAATACATGTATTGGATAGGGAGATAAACGTTCATTATATAAGGAGATGTATTTAGAATGTATTATATAAATGTACCATAATAAGTACATTAGATAAGGTAAATATAATTAATATCCATTCATATATTTCATAACACTCCCTATTGAAAATTTATTGTATTTATTACGAATGTACATCAAATAATAGTGCCTCGTTAAAACCTTAAGTCGGAAAAACCTAGTTGAACAAAAACCGGACAAAAGGAAAAAATAGTGCAAAGCACAAATTTTATAATCTCTTCCTTTTATGGATGCATTAATTGCCTCATTCCGGAAAAACCCTATAGGAAAAAACCTAATGAAAGAAAAAGATTACAATGCATAGTTCATAATATCTTCCATTCAATTTAGCCATATAGCCACTGTCGGGTTAATCAATCTTGCATCTCATAAACTTGTCGCACACCAATGTTATATACTAATTTCTCAAAAGTTGTTGGCAATGATTTTTTTTTTATCTCAAATAAATTCTTTGGTGATCAAAAATCCCAAATTGATATATCTATGATAAATTTATCCTCCCCTAATTTCCATTAAATTTTCTTATCAAAATTGCCAAGTTGAATGACACATAATAATTAACTAATGTTATAGTTTGGGCTCATGTGATCTATTTATTATAGTTGTATCGGTTTGTGGTTTAACGAAGAGTAAATTTATCAATTTAGAGTTTTTTTGGTAATTAAAAAATTAGTTCAAGATAAATTAGTTATAAGTGTATAAGTTTGAGGTTTTTCATAATATTCACTTTTTTCCTTATTTGAAGATAGTTTTCTTATATTTCATTTTGTACAAGAATCATGAAAAAATAAATTTAATATGATTTCGTATGATGAAAGATTGACTCTCGAGATACCATAGAAAGTTTCATAAAGATGATTTGTGGTTTTCTTATTTCATTGGGTCCCTTTAGCCGGACGACCTAAAATTTCGAGTTAGAAAATAATCTATTGTGGTATATTTTTTATGAGAACATATTGATTGCACGTATTTATAAAGAAAGTCAAAGCATTGGATAAAAAATGCGTTTTTACCAAGTAACCTCTAGGAATTAGTTGAGCTAACTAAAAAGTAGAGCTAACACTTGCCGACACATTTTGGAAATAGATGTATTGAGAGCAACCTAAATGGGAAAATTTACGATTTTTAACGTACATATTTTGCTTGTGATGTGTCATGCATGATCGATATTAGGAAAAACAAATCCTTCTTCTCTAATTACGTTTGACAAATAACCTGAAGACCTCGTCAACATGATTTCAGATTGCTTACAAAATCAACATACCTAATGAACCTCAATGTCCAAGATATTTTTCTATAGGTAGGGCGGGTTTGAATTTGATATGAAGTCGCGTCACGCAATTTAGTAAATTGATTTTATATGTCAATCTTAATTATTTTCAGCAATTAGGTTCACGTCGGTTCGTTTCAATTGAGGAAGCTAACAGGACAAATGCATGGAAGTTGCAGACGGTTACCCTTCTATTAATAAGTGATGCACATTAGTTGAAGAGTCGCTATAAGGCCCAACCTCAGTTAGTTTCCTTTCGTTTTTTCAATTTTAAATTTTGAATTGTTTGGTGTATATCCCTTTCAGAACTCTACAAGCAAAACAAATTTTAAAAAATCATGCTGTGTAATTATTAATTAACAACCAAACAGCCATTGAACCAGTAGTCCACCGAAAAAACAAGTATATATGTCATATCAAGTAAACAAGCATGACTATTCTATACAGATTCATCTCGGTATATGGTATTCTCAATTTATTTTTATTTACTTTCTATATAAGTTTCGACTTTTAGTTTGGCTTTTGGTTTCCAGCTGTGGGTATTACAATTTAAACAATCCATATTTTAATCATTGATGGAGAGTTTAAGTGCGGTATTTACATAAAAGTCTAACAAATATTTTTTTTGGTCGGAGTCTATCATATAATTAAGTTCATTTAAAGTTTACTACTCATTTTTCTTTTAACGTTACATCTTAAATAGATATTAAGTTCACTAGAGAATAACCATATGTTTTATCTCTTTGGGATAACGAAAAACAAATGGTTTTTCATTTAAATTTACATCGTTTACTTAAATAATTATATAGTTCCCCTTATTAATAGAATTACAATTGCATATATATTGTTGGGAAATCAAATAGCGAATTTGATTAATTGTCATGTGCACATCTCTTTTACTCTCATCAAAAAGGAAAAATGGATAAATGAAGTACGATATCATAGTGTCTCATATTGAATACAACTTACGAGAAACCCTTAATTGATTTATAAAATAACATTTATCCCAAAATGATTGAAATTTGTGTGATCGTTTAGGGATAAAATCGGTTGCTCTTTCAAATGCTAATTTTGTGTCATACTCATTGCAAAGTATAGACAAGTGTATGCTGGCTCAAATCTAAGTCTCGCCGGCCATTACACCATTTCTTACCTATCAAAAAGCATCTGTGCACGCATACGTCATCCCCAAACAATCGTGTTTTTCTATTTCTTTTTTTATTTATTTTGTGGTCAGATATGAACTAAATATTGTGGCTTGCGAATTTTCAGATATAAGTTTCGGACAGGGAATATCCCAATTAAGCTCTCCGGAGATTCTCCGAAAGGGACGGCCACTTGAAACCGTAGTTAATGCTACTTGGAATTGACCATCAGACGTTCAATCACGAAAGTTTCCCTAAAATTTCAAATACGTCAATATATATATCTGATTGGACCAAGAAAAACACATATATATATCTGATGTCTATTTCACAAATAAAGTACAATTTTTTATTGTGATAATATAATAAAAAATCGTACTTGAGATAGATAACATGACTTCTGGATCCATTCCGTGATTGAGGTCCTTTCAACGATCACTTCAAACTGAATTCCAGGTAACCATTTGATTTTATTATTTTTATCCCTGCAGTATTCTTTTTCTTTTCCTGAAGATTACATAAATGCAAAAAGGAAAATTACTCAATAAATTATGAATATTAATTTAATAGTAAACCTTTCAATTTTATCAATTTAATTTTAAAATTTTGTGCAAAATTTAATTCAATGAAATTCACTACTGATGCAACCTAATTAACATTAGTCATTCTACACAACATTTTGTCATATCATTTTTTAATATCTCATGTTTGGGTCATCCACTTGAGAGCTAGCTTGTACATCATCGGTTCATGAGTTTAATCAATGGGGTTGGTTAATAGCTGGTCAATGTTTTATCGAGCTTAGGTAGTTCACACCACTGAAATGAAATACATCTGAATGATTTCCATCATCGACTTTAATAATTCACCTCCTGTCCACGTGTAACATGTAAGATTTCATCACAACTCTAAACTCAACTAATCCTTGTATAGATATATGCAAGTCATGTTATTCACATGCATTGTATAAGATTCCATAAAAAAAGATATGGTAAAATTACTCCGGATGTAAAAAGAAAAATGAAAGTTACTCAAATATCACACACCTAAGGTTTTAAATAACATCCTTTAAATTCCGACAACCCGTAATTCTAATCACATATGTTCTAATATCGTCTAATATTGTTCAGTAAAAGTTGTACATAACAATACTTAATAGCATGATTAAGAATCATTATGTTCCTATGAATAATTTTTGGCCAAAAATAATTATTTCTATTTTTATTTCCTGACAAGTTTCTAAGCATCTGATTGCGTTTAAAAACAATATAAAATTTATATTCCTAAAATATAAATTCATTTAATAGAATAATTCTTCTCCTCCTTGATCAGGCCTCTCGGAGCATGTCGTCCTCATTCACCTTTTGCAAAGCTAGGCAATTTCAAAAAGGCAATTATTGGCTTTGAACGACAACTCCATCACCACGATGCTGCTACTCTTGATGTAGTTATGGACAAGGATCATGTTGAGGCTGATGTTGTTTGTGGATGTAATCGAGGCCATACGTGACGTCGGCGGTGATCTACATCCTTGACGTCCAATTCTCTAAAACGTAAAATTTGGCATTTTAAGGCTGTGCAACAATCGGAGAGGCTGGTGTTGTCAACAAACTTGTAGACCAAGAAGATGTTATTGTTTGAGGCGGGGGCGTCGAGCAGCTTTGTGATGTTGACTAGGGTAGCGCACGAGAACATTTCTATTTCTCAAGATTTTTGTTCTTTTGTTCTTCGGAATAAAAAAAGAAAACAGAAATCGGTTTGGTAATCTTAGAGTTGTTTTCTATCCATAAGAATAAAAAGTAAGCTCAAGAATAGATTTGAAGCCGAAACGAGAAGTAAAAAAAAAGTTTCTTTTGGCGATTGTCGGCGGCCGATGGGCTGTGTGGTGGCGGTGATGATCGGCGACGGGCAGTCGTGCAGCGGTGATGGCGTAGCGGGTGGCGGGTGGCGGCGCGACAATCTATGAGCAAGAATAAAAAATGAATAAATACAAAAAAGAAACTATTGCATTATTAAACACATTTTTATTCTTATTATATTTCAAGAGTAAAAATTTTGTGTAGTTACAAAACATGTTATTTTACTCAAAAATTGTTCTCCGGAGTAGAAATAGAAAAGAACTGTTTCCCAAAAAAAAAAAGAAAAAAACTCTTCCTCAGCTAAAAAGCGTTGTCATGTGCAGCGCAGATGTCTCTAGCAAATTGTCCCGAGGAGGTCCTTGAGATAGCCCATGTCAATCTTTTGCCTAAACTAGCTCTGGAAGATGACTATGTCATTGCCGCAAAGGGGGCAGCACTAGGAGGAGGAGAAGGAGGAGGAGTGTTAGGTTTGGTGAGGAAGTTGTTGGTGGTAAAGTGAAGCTCAGATAAGTTGTAGATGACTCAATTGTCCGAAAGGGAGTGGTGGAAGCTATATAAAGAGGTGTTGCCATTGCCGGTGTTGGTATCAGAGGAGACTTTGGGGGAAGAGGTGGAGATGTAGTGGCGGCCACCAGAAGAGGCGGCAAGGGAGGGGGCCGGAGAGGTGGAGGAGGCAGGGACCAATCTAGGAGTCTAGGATGGGGAGAGTCTCGAGGAGGAGGAGGAGGATGGTCTTATCTTGGGAGAATATAGTGAAGAATGAGCAATGAGAATAGTTTTTATTTCTATTTACATTTTATAGATAAAAAATAAGAAAATTTTCACTTCTCATGTTTATTTTGAAAATAAAAATAAAAATAAATTGTGTTACTAAATGAATTATTGTTTCAAATTTATACTTGTTAACAGAAAAATAAGTAAACAAAATGGTTATCATGTATCCCTAAGTACATTGCACATCAATTCAAAGGCTAATTAGGAGGCAAGTAGCCCTTTCGTAAAATCGACATATCTACAATTGGTCAATCCCAATTGGATGTAGCTCCTTTTATGCACCTATAATTTCCAAAATCACAAATGCCCCTATGAATATCTTAAATAAAATCATTAAGCCCCAAAAGAAGCCGCCTTCTTCCCACTAATCATACGTAATTAGAAAGTTCACCTTAAGACATCAATTATCGGACCTTCAAGGAAGGAACGAGGAAACCCTAAATCCGACTCAGACTCCAACTCACCCCCGCCCGCCACTCCCTCGATCGGCGCGAAAGGAAACCCCCCGCGATCCTTCCCGTCACGTGCATCACGAGCCTTCTTTATTCCACGGAATCGTACGAGACCAGTGCCAGATCGTACTCCCGATTCACCACCATTTTTTTATTTTTTAAATTACCGCTGTCGTCTTTTGGATTATTCGCCAAAAGAAGCTAATCCGAGGAGCTCTGTAAAATTTATTATAAGTAACATCTTTTTTTTCTCTTTAAATTTCTCGTGGTTCTTTTTTAATTTAAGGTTATTGTGTCTGAAAATTCGCCTGCTGCTCTGGGAGGGCGCAAGTCGCACGTGTGTCCCCTTTATGCCGGGCCCGGGCACGTGATAAAGTCGCCAGCCCGCACATGCCTCCTTCACCACTACCTTCGCTGAGGGAGAGATCGCCTGACAGATGTTGCGATCCGACGGTTGGAAAGGCTGAAAGTAGGATCCTGCCTTCCGCCCATATCTCCTTTTTTTATTTATTTATGTTCTTTTTTATGCGGTAATAATTGTAAATATTTTATTGACCCTCTTTTTTCTTACAGGAGCAAAAAGAAAAAAATCGCCGAGAAAAAGGTCGAAAGTCAAAGCCGGCTGCTCTCCCTGCCGGGTAAAACTTTTCCGCCCGCCGATTTACGGCCCTTCTCTTTATTTTCTTCCAAATCTTTTTGGCAACAATTCAAATATAATACTTATGTTTCAACATTTCACCTGCCGACTTACAGCTCACTAACTTCTTTTGATTTAGACTTAGGGGATGGTTGGTTTGAGTTCATTGAATAAATTTGTCGAACTACAAGAAATTGTGATGTCATAAATGTGTTTCAAGAATACTTAACAAAAGACGGGAGATCATAAACTTTTGAAAATATGCAAATCACCTAAATTTTGCGTTTTAGTTGGAATAGATACACGCTTTAGTAATTTTCAAAACATAACACGTAATGATGAACCACAATTGAGATGTTTGCATTTTGATTGATTGTCATTAGAACTGGCTGACTATAAAGCAATTAGAATGCCTCTAGTTTTATTCGAACTAAGTGCTAAACCAAAATTTAATAGCATGAGCTGGCAGTTATAATAGAATACTTTTTTGCTTTTGCTTTTAACTTTAGTTACGATTGGTGGCCCTTTTAAGTCTTTAAAGATTTAAATGCTCCACAAAATTTAAGTCCTTTTTACTATCAAACACTTCAGTTTTTTTTTTAAAAAAAAAAGATAGCCTGACTCAAAAAAAAAAACATAACATTAAGTCCAATTTCAATTCTTCTTAGATTTTTTTTTTTGTCTCGACAAAAATATCAAATTTTAGGTCCAATCCTAAATCTATCTAGAAATTTGTTTTTAAAAAAAAAAAAAAATCACAGACTTTCAATCTATTCTAACATTTTTTTTCCTAACTTGACATGGCATTTCCATGTTGATAACAAATCCACACCAACAAGTTGACATGGAAAATCATTTCTAAAATGAAACCATTTTAGGATATGAAAATTAGGAATGACTAATGGCGATTTTTGATGGCAAAGAGCTAAAGGGATAGATTTGAAAGTAGAGTAAAAGTTGATTTTTTTTTAGATAAATCCAAAGTTGGGGTTTTTATTTTTAGATAAAGCAAAGTTCAAGGTAGATTTGGACTAGACCTAAATTTTGGAGATTTTTTCTTAAATAAAAAATGTTCATGGCATAATTGGAATTAAATCTAAAGTTAAAGTATTCTTTTAGAGAATTAGGCGGTAACATTACATCAATTGGAATTATGTTTATTTTAATAAAAATTAAAGTAAATCTCTTTTTCCCGTTGACAAGAAATCAAGAGCGCTCCTTTTAAGACGCAAAAAAGGGAGAAAACGCACCTCAATTTTGTAACAGCACAAAAGGAGGGGAAAAAAAGAAGAAAAAGAGAGAAAAAAAAATAAAGGGAGGGCGAGAGGAGCAGTTAGTTTCGGAATCGCATTAAATGCCCAACAAAATTTCGTGACATGGCCAACCATCAATGCTAGACGCACCAAAATTCAAAAAGGTTCGAGGAGGCACAAGGAATCATCGCCATCCCACGTCCCCATACCAAACGGCAGGCATATTTAGGTGAGTAGTAGGTACGTCGTACCCTGTAACCGAAACCGGATACGGACATCAATCTCCCCTCATTTAATACAAGCCCCCACCCCAACTCCCTCCTTTTCCATAAATTTAATTATTAATTAATTAGATCGAAATCTCCCCTTTTTTTCCCCTTAACTTTCCCACAATCCTCGATTGATTGACTCAAATTATGGGTTCCATTTAGGTTGATTTGGGTCTCAATCTTGTCCCCACGAAGCTCCGTGGAAGGTCCTCCTCTTTGTGGGGGGAGGCGTGCGCATCTGCTCATTGTATCTTTGACCATGTTTAAACGAGTGATTAATTATATGTTCCGAGTATACTAATCATGTTATTAAAAGGGTTATGTTAATTAGTGTCTCAAAGGTATAACCGATAAGCAACTTCTTAAAACGAATTCAATAATTTTCAATATACCACATGTTGTGATCTTGTAAGACCATCAACGTCTTGAAAATTTTAACTACTCCAAATAAACAAGTCGTTCAATTGAATATGACTAAGTGATATTTTGAGGACATGCATGACTATGCTAACAAAGCATCGGGTTTTGTCAATGTGAGAATATCAATTTATTGTGAGACATAAATTTTTGAAAGAATGGCCATACAATAATTTATAATTATTTAGTATTTGATTTTTCGTAATTTAAAATAGACTGTTATTTTAACAATAAATTAAAATACCGTCAAGTGATCATTTTTTGAAAGGAATTTATCAACTAATTAAAACAAAAAATAAAATTTTATGATTTTTAATAAATTGCTTTTCTTGCTTTGTCCGTTAGCAAGTTACAAAAGGGCCAAGAAAAAATCTGCGTGACCGGATAAGACGGTTTCGGTCGTACCGGGAGTGGTTGGGAATGGAGCATGGGCTACGGGCAGCTGTCGGTGGGAGGTCCGGGGGCAGAAAAAGCCGTTGCGTTACGGTGGCAGGTCTACAGGCTGGACCGGACAGGGAGGCATTGGCACTTCGCCCTCCGAATCGGCGACCGCTCTTGTCGTCTTGCGCCAGCTCAGCACTTCCGTGCTGCCGTTGCTTCACTCTCTCTCTCTCTCTCTCCTCATTTTATTTTATTATTATTTAAAAAAAAGCGGTTTTCGAAAAAGGAAAAAAATAATATCATGCGACAACAGTGGACAGCGATAATGCTCGACAGCCTGGAGTCCCCCGGTCAAAGTCGGGCCTCAGCCTAACCGTTAGTTATTATCCGTTAAAAAAATAAAAATCAATATTAAAATAATTTCCGCTTCGAGATATTTTTTTTGTTTCGTCATTAATTAATTATGGTTATGTTAGGTGTTTCGGTTTCATTAACTTCCAGCGGACCGCCGGTTTTGCTTTTGCCTGCTGCCGTGGGCAGCACGCGCTGGCGCTGGCGCGGGAGCGTGTGGCGCACTCGCCTCGCGCCTGCCCACCGGCCCATGCATATCATATTTGGAGGGTTTGATGTGATGCGCGGGTGGTGGTCATATGGACTTTTCTCGCGTCTGTTTGCGCCTTGGATTTTGTGCTTCTCTTTTTTATAATTGGGGGGGAGCCCCTTCTGGAGATTTTGCTTTTGACCCCAGAGTTTTTGTGAGTTCTATGATTTGACCCACCAAGGATCTGGATTGTGCTCGAAATTATATTTTTATTTTACTTGAATGTATATTTTCATTTTGCACGTCCGATCTACTTTCGGTATGTGCGATCTAATCCATTTTTCCAACTTCCTTGGTCTTTTTTATATGCCTTCTTGAATGTGAATGGTCCATTGATATAATAAATGCGTGTGTAATTTAAAAATGGTAGTCCCCCGACACCTCAGAATATTGGGTATTGGGTCATTGAGAGGAGACAAACTTAAGATATGATTTGCCAATGCAACAGCCTGGTTTTTCTTGGATAATAATTGTCAACTTAACGACCAACAACATATGGTGTGAAATCGAGAGGGCCTTTTCTTTTGAAATGCACACCGCAAAGAGATAACTACGGACTATTAAGCGTAGTAATGAGGATCTAATCAAATTAAACAAGTCTTGATATATGGTTTGGATGTAAATTTAAGTGTTTTTGGTCATAAAATCATCATGAAAATTTCGAAACAACTTGTTTGGCGAGAGCATGATTTTTTGAAACCGCAATAAATGAAATTAAACAAAGCTCAAAATCTAGAATCAAGACTATTTTCCATCTAGGGGAAGAGATCACTAAAAACTAAAACTTTGCGATGAAACATTTAAATCCTAATTTTTTTTTCTAAAAGGTGCAATAGAGTAATTCTAGCATTTCGTTTGGAAGGAACATAGGGAGTTGAAAAATCCTAGAAAGTGTAAGGGAAAATGGCACAATAATTTATGAACTCGGATCCAATGTGCTATGTGATTCATAAATTTTTAATTTATCTAATATGATATCTAAACTGTAGCTGAATGTGTAATATGATCTCTAGATTTTTGACACGTGTTTAATTTAATCTTTCATTTATTTAAAAATGTTCGATGTTATCCCTAAATTTAAATTACGGAGTAATAATATTGAATATTTCTAAATAATTTAGGAATTAAGTTGAAAATATACTAAAAGTTTAGGGACTAGAATTATATTACATATTGATTTAAAGTTTGATGATCACGTCGAATAAAATTCAGGGATCGCATTACACATTATATCAAATTTCAGGGACGATTTGTATCATTATTCTAAAATGCAGGGAGCTACTGAATTAGGCATTGAAATTAGTTGGTGTAATTAATTTCTTCTTAGGTGTACAAACAGTTCAAGCTGTGGTTACTTCTTTTACTCGAGATAAAATAGGTAAACAGCCGTGTCCTGGATTAACTCTCCCAAAAAGGAAATCTTTCTTTTTCTTGCTGTTCCTTTAAATTAAATAGGATAAGGATTACATTTCATGTCCCCACCAAAAAGGAAAATCTCAAAAAACGCAACAAACTAAATCGGAAAACTGTCCGTTAGAATATATAGCCGGTCAGCACATCTGTAACCGAAAAGATTTACAGAAAAAGAGCTACTTACCATAGGGAGATGTTTGAAGATTATAGGAAAAAAGCCATAAAAAAATCCCAAATTTTATCGATTATAATGCATTTATTCCAAAATTTTTTTGTGACTCATGATGGTCCAAATTTATATTCGCGTGACACATTTTTCTGTGATACAAAAAATCTAAAATTTATAATTATGTGATAAATTTATTTAAACTCTTTTTTTTTTTTTTTGCGACATCAAATCTACGAATTGAGGTAAATATGTCACAATGACATAATTTAGGGTCTTTGATGATTTTAACCCAAAAATTATATAATTTTGTTCTAAAATGCTGCTGTAAAATTAACTTGTTAATTAATCGAAGATTTTGTCCATTTTATAATCTCGTCCCACGATGCCGCTACATCTTCAAATCTGGACAAAAAAAAGTTGGCTTTTGGTTGAATTTCGTGATAAAAAGTTGGAGAGATTCAAATTCCCAATTGAGATTTTTTTGAAATTACGAAACCAAACCGTTGGGTCATCAAATTTTCCACAGAACACAAAAGATAGGTACAAAAGAAAAGGAGGAAGGAGATGAAGATAAGGGAGCGGGGCTGGGAGGGAAGCAAGGTCAAAAGGCCGCAATCATAATCGCTTCGGCTCGCCCCCGCTTCCCCCTCCCCCACTCAAAAACCGACTCTCGATTACTTCCTTAGCCTCATCAAAGAGAGAGAGAGAGAGAGTGCAGAAGACGCTCCCAAGAGAGAGAGAGAGCAAAGTAAAAAGAGAGAGCGACTTGTGTTAATCAGTGCAATCTGGGAAGCGACGCGTGTCCCGGCCTCAGCCAGCTGTATCCCAAGTCCAACCGCCTCCCCACTTCCACACCGGTCCAACCGGTCATCCCCGCCCCCCCCTCCCACCTTCATATACCCCCCTCCCCTCTCTCCGTTCTCTAATCGTCCTCTATTCGTCACCCAAAATTCCACCTTCCTTCCTCCTTTCCTTCCTTCTGCACCGAAGGAAGCGCCCGCTTCGCAAGCCACCCCTCGGTAAAGTTCGCTCCTTTTTGGGTCAGCGAATCTTGGGTCGCGAGCTGTTTCGATCGATGGCTTCGAGGAAGGAGGTGGATCGGATCAAGGGACCGTGGAGCCCCGAGGAGGACGAGGCCCTCCGCCGCCTGGTGCAGAAGCACGGGCCCCGGAACTGGTCCCTCATCAGCAAGTCCATCCCCGGGCGGTCCGGCAAGTCGTGCCGCCTCCGGTGGTGCAACCAGCTCTCCCCGCAGGTGGAGCACCGGGCCTTCACCCCGGAGGAGGACGACATCATCGTCCGCGCCCACGCCCGGTTCGGCAACAAGTGGGCCACCATCGCCCGCCTCCTCTCCGGGCGCACCGACAATGCCATCAAGAACCACTGGAACTCCACCCTCAAGCGCAAGTGCTCCCCCCCGCTCTCCCCGCTCGCCGAGGAGGGGAACAACAGGGCGTTCGACGCTGCCGCGGCGGCGGCGGCGGCGGGGTACGACGGGGACTTGAGCCCGCGGGAGCGGCCGGCGAAGCGGTCGGCCTCCGCCGGGCCTTGCCTGAGCCCCGGCAGCCCGTCCGGATCCGGCATGAGCGACTCCAGCGTGCACTTCGTGTACCGGCCCGTCGCGAAGACCGGCGCCGTGGTGCCCCCGCCGGTCGAGGCGACGGCGGCGGCGGTCTCGTCCACCGAGGATCCGCCGACGTCGCTGAGCCTGTCGCTCCCGGGGGCTGCCGAGCCGTGCGAGGTCTCGACCAGGGTCGCGGCCGAGCCGGCTCAGCCGGCGACGCGCCCGATCTCCTTACTGCCCATGGCGTCAGATCCCGCTCCGACGCCGGCGTGCGCTCCGCCGCAGGCGGTGGCGCTGCCCGAGTACCCAAGGTACAGCGGCAGCAACAACAACAACAGCAGCATCTTCCTTACCCGCCTCCGTCCCCAAGGGTCGGAGCCGACTTCTCGCCGTTCAAGGCGGAGTTCATGGCGGTGATGCAGGAGATGATAAGGGCGGAGGTGAGGAACTACATGGCGGGGATGTGCTCGCAGGCCGCGGCGGCCGACATAAGGAACGCCGTCGTGAAGCGAATCGGGATCGGGAAGATCGAGTGAAGACAACCACAGAGAGAAGAAGAACCGGGATGATGTCTTGGTTGGCGGCGGCGGCTTCGTAGAAAAAAACGGAGAAGTCGAAATGCGAAGAGGAGGAGGAGGCGAGGAGATGGAAAAAACTGGGACTCTGTTTTTTCACCCCTTTTTTTTCTTTATTTTTATTTTAAGTAGAGTAAAAAAAAAAATAATTTTGGCCGATGTACAGTGGGAAAAAGAACCAGGGAGAGGAGGGAGACTCAGCGAAACCTCTGATCTGTGTCCTCTTCAGGCCTTTGGTCGAGCAAAAAGGCGGAAGGAGTAGAAACAAGAAAATGTGAAAATCTGAAAACTCGTAAAACCCAAAAAAGAAGGAAGTAACTTTTATAAGTTCCATTCCGAAGTTCTTTGTTCTTCGGTCTTGTCCCTCTTCCCAGATCTTTGCTGTGGTGTGATTTTCGAAAAGTCGAAACGGAAGAAATCCGTCTGAAGAGTTTTCTAAACAGTGATCCACTCTCTCGTAGGAAAAAAAATTCGAGCGAATTTAAATTCCGACAAAAACTGTGTCTTTTAAGGAAAGTTGTCCCTGCGTTATTTTTCTTTTTCTGGATTTTGGCTTTTGCTGGGGTTGAACCCAGATGGAAAAGCTTATCCAACATGATTTGGTACACACAATTCAAACACCAGATTCAGATTTTATGAGAGTTTGTGAACTGGTAATTGAATGCACGGATGAGACGGCCGTTTAAAAGTTGAAAGCGTGTTTTGCCCTTTTGAGGTCGCAGGGTCTGTGATTGGTAATGTCACTTGTATGTCTACGGACGGCACTCTGAATTCCAAGACCAGATATTTAAGTGGGGGTCATTTTAGTTGTTATAATAGTTTAAATTAGTAGAAAAAATGCGTGGTTTTTGTAACTAATGACGTATTTATGGAAGGGAAAATTGAAACGGTCACAAATCGAATTTGATTCCTTAATTAGTGGTTTAAGGATAGTTATTAACAAAATGCGAAGGGAAATCATCCCCCTAAGGCAAAAAAGCCTATGGAACTACGCGTTGATGGGGGCCCGTTTTGGTTTTCTTTCTCCGCCGGTCCATCCGGAATTTCCGTGACTTTATTAGCAACAGTGACGCACAAATCCTTTAATCCTCGTTGCCATTATTAGGACTGAATTCTCAAATATCTGAGAAAAAAACCCAATTTTTTAAAACATTATTGTAAATCTAACAGGAACTTTTGAACGTTTCCGGAAAAAATCGCATAACGCTTTGCCATTGTCAAATTGTTGCGCTAATGTGCATATAAGCAATCTTCGGAATGACATGGCGCAACTCATTCTCATCCTAGTCAATGTGAAATCAGGGCTAAAAAGGACGAGAAACATTGTTGTAATTAACATCGTAGAATCTTCTATGCAAGGCAGCATATTTGGAATTAACTTGTATAGATAATGCATGCATCGATCTCGACATATGAAATCGATTTTCACGAGCTGGGTCTCAAATTTTTCAAGAGCAAAATTTTCTAACATGAACAGCCATTCCATGACATTAGTGGAAAATGAATCTTTATTCGACTAAGTTCTCCAATTTGCGCAATAAATATCTAATTCTTCAAGTGCACATCCTGCCCTGTTTTTTTATTTTCTCTATGATATCGGAATGATAGTCTATCATTTAAAAGCACGAATATCTTCATGTAGATTCCGCATAAGTGCAAGTGGGGTCTATACGGTATATATAGAAATTAATCAAATAACTTTAATGATGACGTGAGAAAAAATGGATTGGGCCTCAGAAGATTAATTTGTAAGTAGGCCCTAGGCAGCTCAAAGTGATTGAAAGATACTTCGAGTCCATATAGGAAGGTAGTTAGGATTTTAGACCCTGTGATAGAGATATTAATAAAATTTCATGAAAAATGAATGATTTATAAAATAATTTTTAAAAATAATAGTTTGTGCCAATTGAAATATTTAGTCAATAAAAAATTTCATTATCGATAAAAAAATATAAATATTTTGTGGACGATCAATTTTTTTTTTTGTTCATTTATTTTTGCAAGCGGCACAAATGATTAATTTTAGGAAAATATTTTTTCAAATCATACGGTACCGTGTACATGCCTCAATTGGTAAACCGAGTTGTATAGGAGGTGATGGAAAAATTGACGTTTGACCAATAACTCACCAAAGGAGTTAATTCTTCCAAAAGAAAAACCGAAAGCCAAAGAAAAAAAAAATGAAAAAGAAGAAGAAGAAGAAACCTCCGAAGGGATAAGGAAAAATTGGGTTAACTTTGTTTATCCCTAAGTATTTGATTATATTTGCGCTTCTGTCTCAGTTTTTAGCATACTCCAAAAGAATTTTTCATGCTTCTATCAATTTTTTTCTTTTTTAAATTTTATTTCATATAAAACTAATACGTGCACAGGAACGAGTACAATGTCCAAATGAGAGAATTTATAGTGATTCTACACAAGGGCTGGTACTTCGTTATGCATATCAAATTCCGGCTGCATGTTTAATGTTAGAATAATACCAGATACATTAAGATTACTTTAGAAAATTGAGGGTTTCATGGAAAACTGAAGGTTTTGAAAATATTTTTCTAAAAATGATGAGTTTTATCGCTTAACAATCAGTTAATATAAAATAATTTCATTATTGACTAGAATTTATGTCTCACTATTTTTGTGAGTGGTGAATTTTTTTCATTTATTTATTTTTATAGATGGTACAAGAAATTATTTTTTTTTTAGAAAATATGAGTATGATTTTTAAAGGGGATAAATCGAGTAACGCACTTAGACTTTTCTGCATCAAATAGTCATAGGAAGGAAGAGGGGGCGATGGTTTTTATTGAATCCAAGTGGCAAAAGCAAAATTGTCTCACTCATCAATTCAATAATTGACCAAAGCTTCCAAAACTATCAACATCGAAAGCGATTGCGGGGTGAGAATGCTCCAAATTCCCTTTAACAAAGCAAAGAATTTTGACAAAAAAACCAATTACTTTTAATCATACCTTATAATTGACCATCTTAGTCCAAAAAATGAGTGGTGGGTTGCCATCATGTCATTGAATTCTGGCCAGCACTACCGAAGCCTTTGATCTCATCCTCTCGTACATTAAATATTCGGAAACCTTAGGACAAATAACATACGAATGAGTAGTTAGTGACAAGAGCAATAATTCACCTAACATGATAAAGCAAAAGGAGGAGGGGCTCCACATAGCTGGGGGGGTTTCCTTGTCGCCTAAGGTGCAGTCTTGAATCCAGAGAGTCCTCGAAATTTAGCTACATTTCCACGCCATGGTGGTGCTGATGCAAACAAAAAGAAGTCTCCTTCACCATTCATCGACCCATTGGTCACTAGGGTTTGGATGTTTTCCTGATTAGAATTTAGAAAACATTTTCCCGATTAAGATTACTTGTATCCCTTAATTTTTATTGATGATGAAAATATTTTTTAAATCATTCATATTTTGCTAGACAAATAGAGCCTCGATTATAACTTATTCTCCACTCTCCGTATTTCACAATAACAAGGGTGCAATGAATGGTTAGGAACTATTAAATTACCTTAGGGAGCTAATTAGAGTTCTTGCGTCTTGCCTAAATTAGGAAGTTGTAGTACAAATTATTGAAGATATACATAGTTTTCGCTTGTAGTGGAAGGATATGTTGTTAGTGCTATTCTATGGCTTTTTCTTTTCACAATTATAAAACTACCCTCAACTTTATCCTCATAATTTGTACCTTTCGGTTTAAAAAAATTGCGCATGTGTCTCGAGATTTGAAGAAAAATCAACTTTGCACCCTAAGATTTGACCAATATTCTGTTGTTGGGTTACAGACATGACGTCGCCCATGTTTATATTTAGTTAAAACATGCTGGTGATTTTCCTAAGTTGTAATCGACCAATTAGAGGCATATTAGAGAAAATCGTATGCCTTAATTAAAAAAAAGGGTTAATAAAAAACCCCTCTTCGAGACTTGTGACAAATTTAGGTCAAAACTATTTTTTGACCACCAAAAACCCCAAACCGGTATATCTTTGACAAATTTACTAAAAACTGGTACATTTGTGACAAATTTACTCTCTGTTAGTTTTCGTTAAATTTTATTCTCAAATTATTAAGTTAAATAACACGTGACAGTTGATTGGTATACCAATTTAGGATTTTACACTCCGTTTGTCACCATTTACAATTTTTGTGATTTTTGTGTGGTATTAATCCAATTTAGCATAGGGTATATTTGTCACGAATTTACTATTTTGAGGTTTTTTGCAGTCAAATAAATTAGTTTGGGGTAAATTTGTCATAGATGTACCAGTTTAGGGTTTTTTATAATCAATCGGGGTAAATTTGTCACAGGTACACCGATTTGGGGTTTTTCATGGTCAAAAAAATAGTTTGGGGTAAATTTGTCACAAGTGTGCAGGTTTGGGGTTTTTCGGGGTATTAACCCTTAAAAAAAAATAAGAAACTCCTCGATTGCCCTCTAGTCCTACTTAATGGGGTCAAGCTTGAAGATTTCAAGTATAGATTGAAATCTTAAGCGCAAAATACTGGGTTTTGAAATAAAAGGATGCAAGTTGTAAGTAAAGTTAAAGACGAGCGAAGCCACTGAACTATATAGTTTGGTTCTCTGGCCACTCCATTAAAGCAAGTGTGGATTCATGCATATTTCTTTTCTTCATATATTTGGATCATTTTATTGACAAACAGGACGGATGAAAGTGACAGAATTTAAATCATAAGATTCTTATAATGAGTACAGGACGTTGGATTGAACCATGCCTGTTCAGCACCAACGTGCTCGAGGGTCCAAGCGTACGCGAACCTGTCATTCTAGTCCCACATGTGTACATCAACGGTCCGTAACTCTTCATACAAGATAGAGTCAGTGGGTCACTCACGATTGGCTCAAACTTTGTAGGACAAATTGAGCACTTGACTATTGAGCCAACCGAGCTAGATGGTGTTTCTATTTCTAGATTATTTCTGATTAAGCTTAGTCGCCTAAGCAATTGACTCATTTGGTCTCCGCAATCTTAGACCTATCACGCTGATAAGAACAAAAGCCATGTGGCTACACCCCTTGTGATGATGAAGTCGCGCACCAATCCATGCAAAGCGTATAGCGAGTGGTCAGCGGCGTTGCTCGGAATTCTAGCTCGGATGCTAGTGCTGTGCAGAAAGTCCAATGAGCGTACGCTGGAATTGGGCGTACAGCTAGGGCACACAATTCTCGTAATGGGACAGCGGGGACGGTTGTAAAGTGAAAGCTTCCAAGCAAAATAGCTTGCGAATAATGCGAACCGACATGTCGGCAAGAAAATTGACGGTTCAACCTCTAGGGCCTAAGTCATGGCCGGCCTCCACTTTGCACCGCCGAGTAATGGAGTTCTTAGAAAAACGGGGCCAATTGTCGTTGCACGACGACTTGTGGGGCCTCACCATTATCAAACATAACCGAGAAAATTGTTTAAAAAGTTCTAAGTTCTTTGCATTTTTATTAATTCAATCATGAATAATTTAATTTTACCAATTGAATTTTAATCATTTTCACATTTTGCTGATTGAAGATAAATTTGATTGAAAATCGTCAATGTGGACGCTGGCCATCCTGTGTGGCACGATTGGTACCGACATGAAATTTTTTCATTTTTCTTAATTCTAAGCTGGCAAGCTTGTTGGCCATGGGCGAGGAGTAGCGACACTAGTTTGGTCTGGGTAAGTGTGTCACTGCTCTCACCAGCCATAAGCAAGGCCATCGGTCCTCGCCCAAATCTTATCACTAGTCCTCATCACTCCTATTGACGAGAACAAGACAGCAGTAATGAGCCTAGGTTGATGGCTCAGATTGAGATGTGCCTCATGGCCCTTGCATCATAGAAGCAAGGGTCTACGCGACCCTCTTTCTCATGAGAGTGAGGGTCTTTCTAAATTTTTGGTTTGTGCTGCGATTGTACTTGTAAGTTTTTTTTTTTTTTGTTCTTGGATTTCGATTAATAATATTCAATGTGAAAATGAAAAGATTTGTTTTGTTATGAGCGTTTTCAATTCATCAGTTTTAAAATCCACTTATCAAGTTCTTATTCATTCCTCGATGCACAATTGCTTGTCAATATGAGTTATGAGAACTGCGATGTTTGACCAGTATCATCTACTAGTCAAACTGCGATGATTCTTGCTATCGAGTCAACGATTTGGAGGAATTGATTTTCGATCGAAGCAGGGCCCAAAAGAGCTATCTAAGATTGTCTGAATGGAAATTCCTGGTTAGGATAAATGGAGATTCAAGGATCTCTACGTGGTCCCTCGAGTTGTGTTCTCACCGAACCGGTTTGAAGAAATGCTCAGACCGGTGAATGGAAGCGGACACAATTTTCGGAGTCGTCATCATTTTCCCAAATTCTTTCGTTTCCCATCCGTGGGACACGTGAGGACTACATTAGGGTGGTTTCTTCTTGTTCATCTGCGTCTGTTTCGCATTTGCAAATCGGCATTCTTTGTATCCTTTTTTGACATAATGACTATTAATTGCGCTAGGTATTTCTCCTAGAGCAAATTTTGGCATTGGCTATCAATGTCGCCATAATTAAACATACTCCCTTCTTCCCTGGCCGATATAAACTTAATTAAAAATCCTAATCTTAGGGCCCATTCCGCGGTCCGACCACTTTGAGCACTCCAATTTGCCGTGCTCAATCCTGCTTTTGAGACCAATATAAAAACCTCACAAGTTAACAATGTAAGATGACTTTACACCTTGTGAGGGTGAGTTAACCCACCAAAACAGAGTTAGGATAGTAGTCGATAACTAACATTACACTTAGTATAGGGGTGATCAATTTCCAGTTCGGTTTAGTTCCAAGGTGGAATCGAGAATCGGATTGGGAGAAGTGGTTCCCAATTTCTGATACTGGGGACCAAACTGGTCATTCCTAGAACTGGGAATCGGATGGACCAACCAGTCCAGTTTGCTCTAATTGAGCTGGTCTCTATTCGACTTTCGTAGCAAATGACAAATGTGCCCAAAATAATGTCATTTTTATTTTATTTAAGTCACGTGGGCGCCTTGTCAACACCATTTTCCTTTCGGCGTACATCTAGGCAGATTTTTGACGATGCTCATTGACGAAATCTTGACATACGTAAATATGTTACACAAATACAAGTTTAAGATTTTTGGTGTCATAAAAAAAATGTTTAGGGTAAATGTGTTATAGTGAGTGTAGTTTGGGATTTTTAGTGACCTTTTCCCTCTATTATATTTGCATTGGGAAAGTAATTGTGCTTTTACTCTGGAAATCTTTGAAATAGTTTTATTTATTTATTGGAGAATTAGGTATTTTGAAAATTTACCTTCTCTAAAAATCTAAAGTTATAGAGGTAAAATATGATAATAATAAAGAAAAAGACTGCAAGGTTAGAAAAAGATTGCAAGGTACTTTTAGTATGTATTAACCAAATATATATCAACCAGGTAGACGCTACAGATTTGACAAAATCTGATAGCCCTATATTTGGTTGATTTAATACCCAATTAAGAAACAAAAGAAAAGCCACGTTACATTCTTAACAGTGGCAATGAGAATCCGTAGAAAAAGAAGAACAAGGAAAAAGAATTAATTCAGGTCCACCATTCTAAATTTATATTGGATTTTTATAGGCAATTTTGTCTCTTTAAGGAAACAGGATTGTCATAATAAAGAGCAGGGATTTAGTCATAAAAAAGAGTCGTAGTAGCCCCACAAGAAAAGAAAATCTAATTTGAAAAAACAACCCATATTTGGTAGGTGTATCAAGCATTAATGTAATGAAATATTGGGAATTGACAATTTATCTTCCTATTTAGGTTAATTACAAGAAAAAACCAAATTACCAAATAAACAAATGAAGATTATCCCAGTGTCCCGCATCTACATAAACAGTAGAATCATATCACTCTTGTACCAAAATACAGTAAATACACTAAGAACATTACTCGTTTGAGAACAAATTAGACATGGATGTCCTGAGTTGTGCTAAATTAGTGATGCTGACGCTCGTGGCCGCGATAGCATTGCAGGCATCTGCCACTGAGGTGGAATCATTTAAAGGGGACCTTTGTAAGGTCGAATGCTTGACAAAGTGTGCAGCGGTCGTTGAAAAAAGTGCCTGCTATCTCACGTGCTACAAGAATTGTCTAGGCAATTCGGAGGTCGAGACATTCGCAAGCCGATGCAACCACGGTTGCGTGATGTCCAGATGTTTCCACCCGCGTCCTGGTACGAATATAAAACCTTCGCCTTTTATATAGGAATGATGTCTGCTTTTCTTTGTTCGTCGATAGTGATGGGCTAAGACCTTCAACTTTTGTCTGATAATTTGGGATCCATTTGCTTTGCGGACAACTTGATTTCTCTGGGAAATGCCTGTGTTTTTTCAAGGGATTTACGGGATAAGTACACTAATGGTGCCATAAAGTCCCCACTTTGGGCAAAAGTTTCCATCGGATCACCCTCCAAAGGGAGGAAAAACGCTCACTTTGGTGCCACCTCGAAAGATCCGGCTAAAATGATTTTTTTTTTTATAAAATTGATAAGCCTTTAAATGACATCGTTTTCGGTTTTCCTTAAGAAAACGATGTCGTTTTGCTGTCCTACGTGGATGGCTTCATGGAAACGACGCCGTTTAGCTTACATGGGGAAGAAATTAGGGTTTTGGGGTCGAAACCATGGCCGTCGTGAGGGGTTGGGGTCGGAGTCGGGGTCGGCGGCGGCGCAGTGGCCATCATCAAGGTCGGGGTCGGGTCGGGGTCGAATTACGGCCTCGAGTGGCCATCGTCGGGGTCGGGGTTGGGGTTTGAGCCGCGTGCCAGAGTGGCCATCGACCGCTGTCACGACCCCATCAAGCATTCGACCTTACAAAGTGGCCCGTTTAAATGGGTCGGGGTCGAGTTGGAGCCGCTGCCGTCCAGTGGCAATCGTCGGGGTTGGGGTCGAGTCGGGGTCAGTTGTGGCCGCGTGATGCGCAGGACGTTTCGAGGACGACGGCTGAAGATTAGGGTTTTCCTGGGGGAGATATAAAACCATCGCCGTTTTGGTATTTGGATGATGTCTGCTTTTCTTTGTTCAAAAATTAATAAAAATGGCCTAAGACCGGATTTCCGGCCAATTTGTCTGGCATAATTTGGGATCCATTTTTTGCTTTGATCAGACAACTTTTGACCAAATTTCTGGGAAACTTATGGCACTATTAGTGTACTTATCCTAGGGATTTACTATTGTTTGGCTGGACATGAAATTAGTTTCCTACGTTTTATGTTTTTTTAACAAGAAAACTCTAAACTTATTCTTACATATTTTCTTGGGATTGGTCCTTGAGAGTTGGATTTATGGGACAGGTCTGTGCAATGAGGAGAAATTATTACATGAAATGTAAATCATAAAAATCAATATCATTTGGACTATTAATCAAGTGGATCACCATATTGTTAATAATGTGGGTTTTGCATGATCAATGGTGTAGACGGGATTGGTCTACATATTCTTTAACACACCATGCAATAGGTTTTTTTTTTTTTTTTTGGGGGCATTAAGACCTTGATTTCTGCCTTCGGAGTTTTTTCAAGTTTTGAATGGCCAATGATGATGATTTGAGGTCTAATGAATTCTGGTTTTTGAAGCATAGATCTTATTTTTGTCGATAAAAAAAACCCTTGGTGTAGGTGGATATTAATTGATCATTAACTTTGGAAAAACAAATACTACCTACTGACGACTCTTTTAATTATCTTTTTTTTTTTTTTCATTATTTTTCAATATTTGGAAATGTATAATATGGGTTTTTATGTACTTTCTTATATTGCAGATGCCAAGATGGCTAAAGGCTGTGTGAATTCTTGCTCAGAAAGTTGCAAGAAATCTTAAGCCGTTCAAGAGTTTGAGACATCGCAAGCCTAGTTAAAGCGAAATAAGAATAATATATGGGACAAAAGGAGCACTAGATTCGAAGTGCACATTACTTTGGTCAGATATTGTTTTGAGTAGTAGATTCGAAGTGCACAAAACTTTTGTCAGATGTTGATTTACCTAAATAATTGTCATTGGGCTTCTTAAAATTACGCATCTCCTTGTCTTTTCATCTATGTAGCACCGACATGGACACGTTACATGCCGACACGTCATTTCTCAAAAAATAAATGATTTCGACACCTTTCCGACACGCTATTTATTAATTATATATTTTTATATATAAATGCAAAAATAAATAAATAAATAAATAATAAGAGCATACGATTAATTTATACTAAAAACATTTGTTAATATCATTCATTATTTTAATTTGACAGAGATTGAATGAACAATTCAAAAGTTGCAAACATGAAAGAGTAAACTTGAAAGAACATGACTTGTTTTCTTATACTTGTCGGAGATTAGTGAGATTTTTTATAGTCCTAAACAGTTCATTATATATAGACTAGCTTGGTGAGAAAAATGAAAATCTAGAACAAGAACTCTCGAAGTATGACCAAAAGAAAAGGAAATCACTAAATTCGCCATGAAAAATGTGGAGATAACTCACAAGCCAAAATGTGAGCTGGAAAACTCGATCCAAGCCAATAAGGGTTCAAAATAGACGCTAGGTGTATTAAGTGTGAGAGTGGTGGGTCCTCCTCGCTTACGTGTCACCTAGAGGTTTATGGTGCGGTTGTCGAGAGGCCGAAAGAAGTTCCTCAAGAGAACCAAAAAAAAAAAAAAAAAAACTCACAAGCCAATAACATAAACCAAAAGAGATACGATAAGTACATGGAAGCAATGGAATGACGCCGACGAGAAGAGGGGCCATTGTCACTCACGAGAAGATTAGGACTTTTAAGTAAGAGAAATTTGAGAGTAGGAATTTTCTTCTTTCCCCTTTATTTTTGTTATTCTTATTATTTTTTCATATATTTACATTTTGACCTCTCAAGTATTGAAAATTTTGAAAATTGACCCCATGGTGTCGGAATTTTGGACTCGTGTGTTGGAGCATGTCGGAAAGAGTTGACCACGTGTCGGAGCGGGTCGGAGTGTTGTGCGTGTCGGACACATGTCAGAGCGTGTTGGAGTGTCGGACACGACACGAAAACTTCCGGAGAGTATCGGTGCTTCTTAGCTTTTCACGTAAAAGAAATACTATCTTCTCTGTCATTTATGTCATCAATAAATTGCAATTCATTGACTGAAATATATGTGTATATTTTAAATGAAGAACTCAAAAATTGAGTCGATAAAGCGTTATTTTGCATTGATATGTTGTATAATATATATAGAGATATCACCACCTATAATTATGGTAAAAGATAAAGATAAAAAGTAAGAATTTTATCTATAAGGAAATTAAATAAAAAATTACAAAATATCTCCAAATGATCAACTCATTGATACTTTATTTGATTTGTTATCTTCATATTGATTTGTAGAAGATTCTGCACTACAAATATTCTGATTTTTTCCCTTCTAATTTGCTTCTCCAATATGAAAGACTTTAAACTTGAAATTCTATTTTCAGTGGAATTACATGAGATTCTAGGCCTAGACGTATGAAATCAAGGTACTAATATTTCTTTGGGAAGAAGTTACAAAAGCCTTAAATTATGCTTACTGTAATGTGTTTATCATGAATTTTTTTTTTTTTGTGGTATTAGAAACCCTAAACTATGTCCACCGTGACACATTTATCTCAAATATTTTATTGTGATATAAAAAAACCCAAATTATACCTATGTGACACATTTATCCCGTAAAAAAAGTTATTTTATTTCACTTAAGCAATGTAGATGCTACTTCATGATGTCAATGTAGACAGACTTTTTTTTTTTTTTTTTTTTTGTTGAAAAAACTTTGGCTATAAATATGTTACATAGATACAAATTTGGGACTTTTGATGTTTAGACTAAATATGTCATAATAGACATAGTTTGTGATTTTTTGTGACTTTGCCCCTGATGTAATGATTTGTTATATCATGAGATACTTAAAAAATGCGATCTATTTGTTTTTTAAATGGCTTTTTGTTCTGTATATATATGGCTAATAAGTAGGCATTTTTTCTTGAATATATATTATTGTATTAAAAAATTAATTTTTAAAGTCAAATCACTTATAATGAGTTAAATGTACGTTCCATCCATGCATGTACCGTGACACAAACTTTATTCGAATTTACTATAAAATATTTTATTCTATTTTCCAAGTTAATTATATATAACTTAACAAAGAACTAAGTTTACTCATTTCTCAATATTTCTAGTGAAAAAACTGGTGAATCCAAATGCAAACAGAAGATGTCTCTTCACCAATCATACTCTCTCTCTCTCTCTCTCTCTCTCTCTCTCTCTCTCTAGGAGTCTCCACCAATCATCATTCAATCAAAACTAGGAGTCTCCCCAATCATTATTCAATCAAAACTACTAAAGTTGGGCTCTTTTAGGGTCGGTGAGGGTCATTGGCTATCCTCACCCTTGACCGTGAAGGCTCTTGTTAGATTTGGGCAAGGTGGCCTTGCCTCTGGCCACCCAAATTTGGCAAGAGTGAGGCCTTTGCAGCCAACGAGGGTGACCTTGCTTGCCAAAAAAGAGAGAGCAAAAGATAGGAAAATTAAAAATTCAAAAAAATAACTAAAAAATAGAAAATTATTAAAAAATAGTCCAAATTAGCGCCAGCAAAGTCATGTATGATAGCTAGCATCCACATTCGATTTTTTGGCAAGGCAAATTTCCTATGGCACTTAAGTGATTGATTTTTCAAATTTATGGCACTTAGTGAATGAAAAAAGTTATGGCACTCAAATGAGTATCATATGAAAGTTGTGGCACTTGCATCATACTTATCCCCGTTATTGGATACTAGAGCAAAAGTAGAACTATTTGTTTGTATGATGTAATGCTAAGATAGGTCATGAAAAAGATGGTAACATGAACCTATAGCAAAAGGGATAACTCATTAGTCAGAATTTGCATTGGCATTGCCTCCTTTTGATAGATTCATGTCGCGACCTTCTCAAAGAGGAAAGTTTGTGGATTACTAAGTCCAAAAACTTAGTTCAGTCTCTTCTAGTTACTACCAATTGCAACTTTGGGCCTAATTAATTTTAACATGCAATTCAATTCAATTAGGAGTTGCCACTAATCAATTAGTGTTTATTAGAAAGTCAAGTAAAGTAGAAAGAGTACTTTACTTTTATGAACAAGAGATACAATGGATTCGAGAACTTGATTACGCTAGATTAATGAATGCTATTGCTATACCTTTTCTCTTTATTTTTCAAAAATAATTTGCAATCAATCTTGATGGATTTTAAATTTAGAATACTAACATGCAAGGGTGGTTGTATGGGTGCACAATCAATAATGTAACAACCAATAGTCAAAGCAGCAAATAAACTACCAAGAGTAGGATAAAAATTTACATATCTCAATGCAAAGCAAAAAGGATGACATTATTCATATTATTTTTTCCAAATATTTGCTTAATTAATAAAAGCAAATGTTGCTAGAAAACATCGCTATAAGATTTTGATGATCACCAAACTATCCTTGTTACTAATGGTTACAATGATGAATGAAGATAGTGAAACAAGTTATCATTATTGATGATCCATGGCAAAGATGAGATATTAGTCTCGGACCTTTAGGGAAACAAGTACAAACAATGGCAACTTGGAAGGGCCAATCTAAATAGTGTTCTTGAGAGCCCTTAGTACTGATAATCATCGATCCTAACATCATGTGTCTACAATTGGTATCATCATTGAAGATGGTTAGTTCGACACTCACAATCAACATTGGTGATGATGTGCAATAGATTGGTAGTAATGTATCGGGTTTGATGATATTAAGATACGCACTAAAAGAAGACTGTTGATAGTTCAGCATATAGCCATTGAAGCTCTCGATTCCATAGCTTAAAAACTAGGTGAGGCAACAAAAAAGCAATTGACAATTCTCAGAGACATGACATGAGCTAGTAACCATTTTAGGTAATCTGCTTTGATTAGTGAAGCAACTAGAGGAACAAACCCAATGACTGCCATGGTCTATCAAATGGCTAGTTGTCTATCCTTGAAGGTCTCCAATGGATCAATTGAATACCTCAGCATAAAAGAAGCAGTGTTGCTTTAAAGAGAAGGCTAAGGTTTGAGATATACTTGGACTATTGATGTTGTCACCTGAGCTAGAAATTGCCTTTAATCTTGTTCTACAAATCTCACTTTATTAGTTTAGCACCGTAATAGCTTATACTGAAGTCTCCAAGAGTAAGTGCAGTGTTCTTGTGTCTTGATAGTGTGATTTATCTTGTGAAAAGAACTACACTAGCCATTTGTAGCACTACTGATTACTTGTGGAATCTAGTCGCTATTTAGATTGTTAATCTAAGAGTGAATGTAAGCTTAGTTAAAAGCCGAACCACTATTTATCATTATGTGATTTGTTTACTCTACTCTGATTTTACTTATCAACATCACACATACTAATTTATTTACAACATCATCTTGAGTGTTGATTGTTTGACATTCCGCAAAAGTTTCAATACATTAGCACTTAACCTATTCAAGCTCTCTTCTAGGTTGTATTATTAGCCCCAACAAATGCTTGCCCAACCTAAACATTATTTCTAAATAAATATGAAATTCTATCTAATCTTTTTGTTCTTTATTTATTTATCTATCAATTGATTACATGCAAATTCAATCTAAATTGGAATTTTGCACTAATGACAAAAGAAATGCAATTTATATGGCCTAATTGTAATGATAGGCAAAAATTATGAACTTTGCTAACATGATATGCATTCTAACTTATATGACCCTAAATATGCATTTTACTAAATGGCATGCAATTGACAACATGACATACGATGACGTAGCATAAATGACATGGCATTGATGATGTGGCAATATGATATGGCAACGATGATTGATTTCATGTTGTTGAGATCTATTGGAGAATAAAGATGGGATACTATTGACTCTGTTTGTTTGCGGAATATAAATGATTTGAAAAACATTTTTCTGATAATAATTGCTTATATCCATTACAAAAATAAATGAATGAAAAATAAGTTCATCATTCACGAAAATATTTAGATGTAAATTATTATTAATGATTATTTTTAGAAAAATATCATTCAAATTATTCATTATTTGCGAAACATATAGAATCTCAAGTCTAACTAAGTCTCCACTCACCATTGTTCACAATAATGAGGGTGAAATGGATGTTTAAGGACTATTGATTACCTTAGGAAGCTATTAGAGTGCTTGAGTCCTGTCTAAATTAGGAAGCTAGTACAAATTATTGGAGATATGTGTAGTTTTGCCATATAATGGAAGGATATGTTGTTAGTGCTAATACTATAGCTTTTCTTTCACAACCATAAAACTATCCTCAACTTTACCCTCATAATTTATACCTTCCGGTTTAAAAAAATTGCACATGTATCTCCAGGTTTGAAGAAAAATCAACTTTGCACCCTAAGATTTGACCAGTCTCCCGTTGTTGGGTCACAGACATGACGTCGCCCATGTTTATATTTAGTTAAAACACGTCAGTTGATTTTCCTAAGTTGTACTTCACCAACTAGAGACATGATTCGAGGAAAACTATACCCCATAACCGAAAACTGTTTGAGAGTATTTAGGTCCAACACCATGTGGTTTAACACCTCGACTGCCCTCAATTTCCACTTAATGGCGTCAAAGAATTCAATTAAGATGGAAATCTTAATTGCAAGTATAGAGTTTTGAAATTGAAGAATGCAAATTGTAAGTAAAGTTGACGTCGAGCAAAGCCACTTTAGTCCGATTCTCCGACCATTCTTTTAGTGCAAGTGTGCATTCATGCATATTTTTTTCTTCGTATGTTTGGATTTTGCTATCAACAAAAATGATGATTAAAGCTAGCGATGTTAATCATAAGAATCTTATGATGATTACCAGTTGTTGAATTTTGACCATAATTATTCAGCATCAACTTACTCGAGGGTCTAACGGTACGTGAACCCCTCATTCTAATCCCACACGCGTGCGTCAGTGGTCCATAACCCTCCGTACAAGATAGGGTCAGTCGGTCATTTGCGATTAACTCGAACTTCGTAATTTCACGGGAGACAAACTGAGCATCCGACTATTGAGTCAACTGAGCTAGATGGTTTTTTTTATGTATCTAGATTATTTCTGAGTAAGCTCAGTCGCACAAGGAATTGACTCTTTTGGTCTTCGCAATCTTGGACCTGTTACGTTGATAAGAACAAAAGCCATGTGGCTACATCCCTTTTGATCATAAAGCTGTCAGTGGTCTTGTTCGGAATTGGCTCAGATGCTATTGCTGTGCATGAGTCCAATGATCGTATGCTGGAATTTGGCGTACCGGTAGGGCAAAATTCTCGTGATGGGACAATGGGGACGGATGGCAAGACAAAGCTTCCAAGCAAATCGCTTGCGAATAAATACGAACCGACATGTCGGCAAGAGAATTGACGGTTCAACCTCTGGGGCCTAAGTCATGGCCGACCTCCACTTTGCACCGCCATGCCATGGAGGTCGTCAGAAAAACGGGGCCAATTGTCTTTTTGCGACGACTCGCGGGGCCTCACAGTCACCGGCCATAACCTTCGGGAGTGGGTACTGTGTGCACCCGGATCTAGCTCACATGTTTCCGATGCATGCTTAGATTTTTGGCAACCCATGCATTGACAACAGCCTATAAACTCTTTATATGCATCAAGTAAAGAACTTTTCTGCTAGGATTTTAGATTTTTTTGAGCCAAGTATTAGATTATCATCTTTCGTTGAGTTTAACATCAATACAATATATCAAAATTAAAAAAGAATAAATAGTAGTTAAAAATTTTGATGGAAGAAGGCGAATGGGAAGCGGGTGGTTGGCGAGCACTGTCATGTGCTGTTGAGGTTAGATGAGGGCCGAGAGATCTTTGTCCTGCCAAGGCGAGGGTCGTGCCAACCCTCGCTCCGCCATGGCAACGGCTGTGCAGCCATCCGTTAGCGGTACTTTGGCAATGACTATGGCTGCGCGAATGTTGCCTAGTGTTGGACATGGTCTAAGCGACTCTCTCTCCGCCGGCTGTGCAACCATCCTTCTCTCTTTTCCCTCTTTTCCACTCCCATTTTGTCTCCTCTTAACAGCTGCACCACATAGCCACCTCTGCCCTTGGTCCGCCGAGCACGCCACTGCTGCCTTTCACCACAGTCAGGGCTGTTGGGCGCCATTGTCTTCATTACACCCGATCCCCTTCCCTCCCTCTCTCTCTCAGCCTCGCTCCGATTGCCTATGCCCCTCTCTAGCTCACCTATCACCACTCCTTGTCATACCCATTAACAAGAACGAGATCCCATTAACGAGAACGAGATGGCAGCGATGAGCCTAGACCCTTGCATGAAACAAGCAAAGGGTATATGCAACCCTCTCTATCATCAGCGGCGAGGGTCATGCCACCCTTGCCAAAGCTTAGGCTAGCGGTGGGGCAGCCCTTACCAGTATTCTTAGAATGTGCCTTGCCTCTGTCCCCTAGTCTATTTCTTCTAAATTTTTGGTTTGTTCTTTCGATTTTAGTTTTGAGGTTCTTTTTTTCTTTAGGATTTCGATTATGAATATTCGATGTGAAAAACGAAAAGGCTTCTGTTGTCATTAGTGGATTCAATTCATCAGTTTTAGAATCCAATCATCAAGTTCTTATTCCTTTCTTGATGCACAACTGCTTCTCAATTCGGAGTCCGAGGACTGTGATGTTTGATCAATATCGTCGATTGGTCGAACCACGATAATTCCCACTATTGAGTCAACGATCTCAAGGGATTGGTCTTGGAGCGAAAGGGTACGAAAGCGTTATCTAAGACCAAGTACGGTGTTTGGATAGAAATCGTTAAGTTAGGATACGTGGGGGCTTCGAGGATCTCCATTTCGTCCCTTGGGTCGTGTTCTCCCCAACCTAACACGAAGAAAAACTCCTCACCGGTGGGGTTGGGCGTGTGGGGACGGGAATGGACGTGATCGACACTCTCATCAATTATTTGAACTCTTCCTTTTCTTTCCGTGGGAGATGTGATGTCTGCATTTGTGTGGTTTCTTCTTGTTCGTCCGTGGCTGCTTTGCCTTTTGCAATTAGCATTCTCTTTATCTTCTTTTGACACGATTACTACCGGTCGCTTTGTATTTCTCCTAGAGCAAAGTTTGGCATTGACTGTTGGGGACGCCACAATCAAACAAACTCCCTTTCGGCTCGGCATGCATGGACTTGACAAACCCTAATCTTAAGGCTCATTCGGCGGTCCAACCACTTTGAGCACCGCAATTCACCGGGCTTAATCCTCTACTGTTGGCAACGACAGCTTTCGACCCAACGACTAACTACACATATCGATGTGACGGCTGTCATTAAATGAAAAAAACTGCAACATTGAGAGAGAGAGAGAGAGGGGGGGGGGGGGAGGGAGAGGGAGAGAGAGAGATCCAACCCAAAATTCAAGTAATAACTTATTTAGCAACCGGTCAAATAATATTTGATTATATCCTTTTATTCTTTAGAATATATATAGAATAAAAATTTATTTGGTAATTTTTTTTGTTTTTAGGAGCAAATTTATTCCTGAGAATAAATTTGTACCAGAATCGAGAAGGAAAAAAATGTTGATTCATTGCTCCTTGGAATAATTCAAGAATCAAGTCAACCGAAATTTTTTCTTTTCTTTTCTCTTCTTCTTTCCTTCTTGTTTTTCCTTCATTTTCTCTTTTTCTTCCATTGCCATTGCCATTGGCCACCTCCACTACCGCCATCCACCGTCGATGGTCGTTGATGATAGGTTGAGTGAGCTTCGACAAGTTCGCTGGAGGCTCCTAAACTAGGTTGAGGTTCGAGCTTGCGGTGGCTAAGCTCTTCCTTTTGTAGTACCCTACCCTCAGGGGAAGTCGAATCCCTATTGCCTCCTTGAAAGAGAGCCTCGTCCGGGCCTCCCTCGGCCATTGGCTTAATTGACGAGGTGCGGCCTCATCGGGGACCAGGGACCCTTTAGTGAGGTCTCTAGCACTTGTCTGACTGGTTGCCGGTCATCCTAAGGCTGGCGACAGGCTAAGGAAAAAGATAAATAAAAGAAAAAGAAGAAAAAAAGAAAAATAAAATAAAATCATTAAAAAGTTAGAAGAAAATAATTTGTATTAGAAATTTTGAAAACGGTGCCAAATGCAATTCTATTTCAAGAATAAAAATTTTGGGTAGTTACTAAATGCCTTCAAATGCTTAGAAATTGATTCCGGGAATAGAATAAAAAAATCATTTCTAATTATAAATTGTTTTAGAAAACAAAATTGTTAGCAAACGCATCCTAAGGAGCGGAATCTAATTGGATGTAAAAAAATCCAATCCCAAAACTTGTTTTGATATATATGAATCCCATAAATTAGAGATGTAAGGTATTTTAACACCTTACACGAGTGAGTTAACCCGCCAAAATGAAGTCTGAATCGTAGTTGACAACTAAGATTGCATTTAGTTCATATAAGCACATCCTTTCTTTATATATTTATCATAGGGGAAATTTCAAAGAAATGTCTAAAGTGGGTCTATTTTATCAAAAGAGACCTTCAAGTAAACATTATCTAAATTAAACCTAATGGCTAACTTAGTCTCAAATAAAGTCTCAAACTCACCAGTTGACCAAATTTTGAAGCCCATGCATCTTATGTGCATTGCATGATATGTACACCAAAGATGCATGGGCTCATTGGCTCGGGAAAATTTGGCTGGCCGATAAGCTTGAGGTCTTATTTGTGACTAAGTTGGCTATTTAATATTTTATTTGAGATAATATCTACTTTAGGCTTTCTTTTGAGGAAATAGTCCCATTTTAGACCCTTACTGAAAATTTGTACATTTTTCATATAATTTCTTGGTGTACATTGTATTTACCCGATGAAGGCTTGATCTAACAATTTCAAAAGTAAATAAAGTTCTTCAATCGGTTCATCATGAATGTTTGGAAGGTCACGTGAAAGTTGTGGAGCACCTCATCATGTTCCATGAAATGATGCATCTAAACGAACATTTAAGAAATTATTGTCATAGTCGTAAAGTGTTGTATTAAATTTGACAAAGCTTTTTTTTTTTTTTAAATCTACATTGTATGACTTGTTCATTTTGACTGTCCAATTTAAACAGTAAATTACAGCTACTCACTCCTTAGAAATTCCATATCCAAATTTCATGCTTTTTCTCGCTCCTACATGATGAATCTTCCAGTTTAAAAAGTACTACTTAATACAAAAACGGTAGCATACAAAATATTTAGACCATATAGATTATCAAACCCGTTTAGTTTATAAAGAAGGATAAACTTCCTTAACTGCGAAGATAGAAAGTAATTGTTCAATGTCACGCACTTGCACACGTTCTTATTTCCACAATTTAACACCCAAACTTTTTGGGTTTCTCTTAATTATTAGTGCACGAAGTTTCATTTACACAAGATGCTTTAGATGAACGCATGTACGTACAAAGACTTGATTCAAATTTCCAAAACTATTTTTCGAAAAAAAGCTTGCCATCCATTCAAATCAGTTACAAGGAAGATTTTATAGAAAAATATGCAACCTGTCGAGGTAGCCAAGTTGGCATCTCTTGCCAATTATATCTAACAATAAGTGATTAAGGCTTTAAAGTGGAATTGCGCGTTGCTCTATGAGAATGATCAAAGGTTCCAAAAGCCTCAAAATTGCAAGTGGTTGTCTAATACAAGTGGAACACTCATTTTCCTTCCTTCCTTTCTTTCTTTCTTTTTTCTTTTTCTTTTTAAAGAATAAGGAGGAGATTATCCATACATCTAATGAGCACCCGAGTCCAATAATGAGTGATTTGTTATGATATCTTGGAATTCGCCACCACTAACAAGCTTTTCATTTCGTCTTGCATGCAAGTACTTCAATTTATGCAACTATGCATAAAAAATGTAATAATTCACCAAACAAAGTTTATGGAGAGTGGTCCACTAATTAGTCATGGTGCCTACAAAAGAATGCAATAATAAAAATTCGAATCTCAGTTATAGGCTCGCTAAACATATTTAAAATGGACATGATTCGTCACATCACAAGATATTTAAAAAGCACAATCTAGTAGGCTTTCAAAGGGTTTTTGTTCTTTATATATGTGGCCTACATAAATAATAGACATATTTTCTTCAATGTTTGTTATTGTCTTCGCAAAAATCGTTCTTGAAAGCAGAATCACTTAAAATGTGTTCAAATGCGCGTAGATTAAGGGCATGTGACGTAACACAAACTTTATAACTATAAATTATTTCTTTATAATTTGCCAGTTGATTAAATATATAACTTCACCATGATCTAAGTTTACTCTTTTTGCAATACTTTGGGTGGAAAAACCGGTGGCTCCAAATGCAAACGAAAGACGCCTCTTCACCAATCATATACTCTCTCTCTCTCTCTCGCTTGAAGGGACCCTCCACCAATCATCATTCAATCAAGAACGATAAAGTTGGGCTCTCCTAGGTTTGGATCAAGGAGGGATATTCCCAGCAAATTCTCCACTCAAGCTACTCGCTGAAAGTGACGATTCGACCTTCTATGGTGGGCACTGATTTCTCATTTCTGGGTACCTCATCCCAAGACATCATTGGCTTCTTCGTGGTTTCCTAAGGTGGACCGCAAAGTGCAAGTCCTAAAGTCGTCCCTCTTTGGATCTTTTAAGTTTTATTTGCTTTGCAAAAAATGTGACATTTTGGAAGTGTTTGATTGAGACTCGAAAATGAACTGAAAAATATTTTTATTGTAAGATTTTCCTAATTATGCATATACTATTCAAGCGGGAAAATTACTAAAATTGTTGATACATATGATGATTGTACAATGGGCATTGACACAAATAATTTTATTTTCATATATTTGAGTAGGAAAATTATTAAAATTGTTAATATGGACGTTGGTCGTATGACAAGCATTGGGATGAACAACTTTTACAATTTGTCGAGCCTCTACTACGGGTCCTCACTAGCCTCAAGTGATGCTCAAGCTCACCGAGCTTAGTGAGGTTGAGCTTGTCTGATCTCGGCAAGCTCGAGCTTTGCTGGCCTCGAGCGAGGCCGATGCAGCTCAAGCTTGCCTAAGGCTAGTGAACTGGTGAGCTCAAGCGTCACCGGTCCTCTCCTATGGTTGGTCCTCAATTGTTGCCGAGGCTCGCGATTGGCGAAAAAGAAAGAAAAAATGAAAATATAAAATAATTAAAAAATTAACTTTTTTTTAAATAATTGTAAAAATTCTAGCCATACCACACATACGACGACTAACATCTATGTTAGCAATTTTTAGGCTTAGCGTTTTAGGCACCAATGTTTCAAGCAAGGCCTCAATGGACTCAGGCACAGTTGTCAAGGTCTTAGATGTGGCTTATATGGACATGGGCCCAACCCTGTTGCCAAGGGCTTGGGAATGAGCTTTGGGTTTCTGTGGCCCAGCACAAAGTTTTTGATGCAAGTATTTAGTCATACTTTGAAAATTGATTTCCAATTTGAAAGAGGAAATCATTTTTTTTTAATTCAAATTTTGGTAGGAAAACCTTTTCCGTTAACTAGGAAAATATTTTCCGTTGACTCATTTCCTATGTGAACCAAATATCGAAAAATGTTTATCGCGAAATAAATTGACACTTAGATGTCAATTGATTTCAGGCAATTGTTGTGTCATGACAATCGGGCATCGTAGACATTTCAATAACCAAAGGCATGTTACCATGTACGATTATTGTCAGGTTCATTAGTATCATTCACAGGGAAAAAAAAAACCCTGAATTATGAAAATTAGATTTCTCATGAATCGACATTATACAGAATTATTCGGTATTTTGATAAAGGAATCGGGTCATCTTTTTTTTTTTTTTGTCAGAATAAAAGTTTATTCAATTACTAAGCAAAACCAGAAGGGGCCTCGTTACAAAGCAACGCTCCCAAAGCTTCAGGTGGGCTTAAAAACCAATTTCGTGAAAGACAGAATTTTCCTATGGACCCTGGCTCACCAACCAGTTTGCCTCTCCAAAATAAAAGCCCATCTGGATATTTGAGAAGTGAGTGATCGGGGTGCCACTCATCAGAAGAAGGAATTAGGTCATTTCACCACCAAGTGTGTTTGCCATTTTCATTTTGGATCGGTGGGATGTGCATATGACGTTGATTGATTCTCCATTTTTCGGCTGGCAAGAATACACTATTGATTAGGATAAACCATTATGATGTATCTAAGTGATCTTAAAATGAATAAAAGTTATGCGAGTCTCTCATTCCTTGGTTAACTCACTTAAAATTATACATGCAACCATTTATTTAGAAAACTTAAGCTATTAGAGTGCCATACAGAGTATACTATACTGAACATCCCCTCATGCGAAGGATGATAGCATGACAAAAGCCTAACACACGTGAAAGGATTTGAACTCTAGACTTTTGACTTAAACTTAAACTATCATAGTAAACATTATATAAGTCGAATTATCAGTTTAAGAATACGAAACGTTCGACAGTCATATGCTACAATGATGTGTTATGATCTCAAGAGGCTAATTCGAATCAATTTGGTATTATGTAATTCTGTAAAAGTTTTCAAAAATCATATAACAGCCAAAAAGCAGATAATACCAAAAGCCATCATAATCGTAGTGTTTTTATATTTTCCTGGGAAGTTGGTGATAAAAAAAAACTTTTTGATAATATATATTAGTTTCTTTCTCGAGGTCAAAATGTGATAAAATACATTGACATTCCGTCAAAATCAATGAGTATTTTGAAAAGAGTCTTGTTAACGAGTGTTCTTGAGATGTTGGTTAACTATCCCAATTCAAAGTGTTTTCCTCTTCAATGCACTTATTACACGTTACAAGAGAAAAAACGATGCACTAATAATGATAAGATTTTCTTAATTAGATGTTTAACAGGGGGCGATTATTAGTAAAATCCATTTGGAAATTGGCTTTGTCTAACAGAAGTATCGATTCCGTTGAGAAATACTTGCTGCACTCATATTAATAAGGAGCTCGTTATCCAATTTCGATTTATAAAGAGTCTTGTGCCAGTTGTGTTGACTGGATCAGCATCGTTTCGGAGCGACCTTTCGCCATCAAGGTTTAACAGTATAAGATCGATTGGTTATTAAAGTGATTCATTATCAAACCGGTAGCCTGATCTGGAGTTCAAGACCTTGTGGTAGAAAATGAATGGTTTGTATTTCAAACAGGATTTTGTTAGCAAGTGCTGCAACGCACTTGTTAAGTAGCTGATTAAGGAAATTGTATGATTTTCATTGCACTAACTGCTCTCGTATTATGCATAATCAGTTGCCTAACAATAAAATTATTTCATGTGAAGTGTACTTTATCAGTGTCATGCAAGTGCTCGTTAATATGACCTTCTCAAATGTTACAAAATAATTTTTGGGTAAATTGTTTTTATTTCTAGCTAACTACCAATTATAGTCTTTCACACTTAGAAAAGAAGAGGACCAAGTCTTCCATAATCCTCGCAACTTATATGAACCTTTAAATCAAGCGGGGCTACCTCATCCAACCATGTGAGGTCTGCAATCTTCAGAGGAGAAAAAAAAGCAGCGCTCGCCTCTAGCTGAATACAAATGTTATTGTGCGAGTCTCTTACGCTACCGATCCCAATTCCTCCTTGATAGCGTAGAACTATACGATTGTACGGTTCAATGCCAAGTTGGATCACGGAAAAGATGGTGACATGACCCCGTAGCGAAAGGGATAACTCCGTATGTCAGCATTTGCATTTGGCATTGCCTCCTGTCAAATGGCTTGACTGCAGTAGCGGTTCCTTCCCTCGTCCTGATTGTTCGACCACACTTGAAATTATGTATCTACTTATCCAACTTTTGCCCTTTGCTCGCTATCCCTGCAGCAGGTTTTCTCTTCATGAGTTGGGCTCACATGTGCAGCCTTTCCGAAGTGTTGAGCTTTTTTCTCTTTGGGCCTATCGGGACCGAGAGAATTTGATTTATAGTAAGATTGTTTTCTCTTACCAATTGGGCGGAGTCGAAACAGCACCCGGTCATGACAGAATTTGGCTCGCAGCCTAGACGGAACCGATAATCTTCGTATAATGTTACGTTCTCAAGCATGGGCTGGGCTATAAGTAATGATAACCGTCATAGTCGCCAAGCCTTTTTTTATTTTTATTTTTTAAATATATTATCAATTCATTATTTTATCTCTCACAAGAGTCCTCTCAGCCAGAGCTTGTGATTCAGTGGCATCTCCCTTGTATTACAAGGGGAACGAAAATGAAAAGGGAGTTGATACGGTGGTTAAATTACGAAAGTAGGACATGTATTTGGGTAGAATAACAAGTCGACAAAAACTGAATAATTTAAACAGGGTAGCACTACGTAGGATGAGATGCACCCAAAATACTCACTCGAGAAACAGGGCACCATGAGGTGAGTTAGATGGTTTTTATTTATTTATTTATTTATTTATTTATTTATAGAAACACTGAATTGTTGACCCATAAAAAAAGAGCTATCTCATGCTAAAACTACTAAAACACCTCAGGTGTAGATAAGTTTTGCTCCCAAGATCCTTTTGCTTACTGAAGGATTAAGCTTTGCGCATAAATAATACTCAAAGTAGGATGAAGTGGAGAGGATGTGAGAAGAAGAGTGGGCCTAGTAGACTGAAATGTTGGGTGGTGGCTAAAATTTGATAATGAACTGGTAGCCCCGAAGCCATCTTGAACCAAATTGGCTTGAAAGGCACTTTTGAGCAGGCTTAGACAAGACTTTTTAATTATAAAATCCAAGCCAGCTTGATTAGGCTGGCCTTATAATGTTACACATAACATTTCATTATGAACAAATCTAGCAATTAATTCTTGTTCATGAATCATTTGATGGCTGTTGAAGTCCAGTGATCACCCTTATGTTAACACCATGCACTGAAAGTGATCATGGATAGGACGACTAGTTGAGCACATTCATGCCCACCAGTGTTCTTCTTATGTATAACATTATTGAGCTTATTGTAGAATTAAGCACCAAGATTTTCGTTGAACAAAAAGTTTTAAGAAGGCAGTACCAATGAACACAATTTAAGCAAACATCACCTCCCTTGTTAAGATATATAATTATCACCTCTAGAGAAGATGCCAAGCAATTAGCTTTTTTTTTTTTTTTTTTTTTTTTGAAGGGTAAGAATATATTGAGCTTTAACCAATAATTACAAAAGATCCGACACCACAAAACTTGCACTCAATGCCAAGCAATTAGCGTTGATCTCTACCATTTTCACTATTACAGCACTCTGTTGAAAAGCATGAGATTAAACACGTTATAAATTCATGGCCACTACTTATGCTAGCTCAGATTAACAGAATTGAACCATATGGCTCCCGTTCACTTGTCTTCATTTTCAAACAAGACATGCGGCAGAATAATTGTGCCTTTCAGAATCAAAAGGCCATGGACCAATTCAACTTTTGCACAAATTAAGGGAACAAATGGCTTATCAACCCTAGAACTCATCAATCTCTACGAACAAAAGCTTATTGAACTTTTCTGTTCTTTGAAGGAAGAGCTTGTACTTGAACCAGGTATTTTTTGTGTGACAAATTCACCATGGATCCCTCAACCGGCAGGGTAAATCCCTATTCATAAACCTGAGTCGATCTTGATAAAGTTTTATTTATGCAGTTTGAATCCATTGATGAAATCGCTAACATGCTCCATTTGAGGATGTTTTCTTCAGAGAATCAATGACAAAAATGGATCGGGAGCAGAGCAAGTAAGCATCGTGGACACAATTGATTATCGTTCATCGGCAGGACAAGGCCAAGAAAAAAGGGATGTACAAATCATCCACCAAAATCGTTCCAAGGGCAACGATTCCACGTCGAGCGGGGGCGTATTGGCCGATGCTGCTGCTTCCGTGGCATCCACCCTTCAATCTGCTAAGGATGTCATTGCCGGGAAATGAAGCTGATGGGTTTGATTATTGGATGTAGAAGATAGAGAGTTTTTTCTTCTTAACATGCATTTTAATATCTTGAAAGTTGATTCTAAAATGCCGTTGGTCCCCCAGAGCGTATGGAATCAATTCTTTTTCTGAATTTAGGATATATTCCGTCAATTTATTGTTTTCATCATCAAAATAATGGCATCTCTTTTTAGATTTGTTTTGGTAATGTCCTTGGAGAATCTCAGACGTCTTGATATTCTGGTAATTGTATCTGCATTTATGATCTTTAATGGAGTTGATTGTTATTGTATGGTCTAGTCTATAATATATTGTCAAAGCTGGAGTCGAGAGAATCTTCACTATTACGTGCACTACATGACACTTTATTTTGCTTCTGAGACTGCCATGTAGCTAGATACATTGCGTATTTTGACCAGATAGCCCATGTTCGATTGATAAGCTCTTAGATAATTGATATGTCGTCTCCAAACTTCATCTATTATTATGTTAAAATTTAATATGCATATATAAAATATACATTGATTTTACTGATTGAGATTAAACTTGTAAAAGATGGATAAATTAAAAAAAAAAAAAGGTCTTTTAAACATACTCTTAACTTATATGGCTTATTTTTAATATACTACTCAATGGTATAATTTTGACTCAAATAATATAAATTCATCATAATCTCTTTAACCACGCAAAGAATAGATTATATTAAATTGAAATGAAGATAATTGATCTATAGTATTAGATTCTAAATAAAGTGAACTGGTATAGTGACGTGAGGGGAATATTTGTGTTGTCTTCATCAAAACCACTTAATCAAAGTAAACAAAAGCAAAGCAAACTAAAGTTTGATAATTTATAAGTCATTTTATTCAATAATTCGATTCAATGCATAAAAATTGAAAGTGAACACAGAAAAGTATTGATAAGGAGAAAGCTCACAAACTTTAAGTTTTGTGGTACAATTTTTTTTATTGTCTTTTTTTATCTGCAATTCCAATATTTGAGTTTAAACTTGCCAAATAAATAAAAAATTATCTTTCAAATATGTTCCCAAATGATATAGCTTATCTTACAAATATCACAATGACAAAACTCAGGGAAGTAAAAATAAGCAATTGAAGGGTTGTTCAAACTTGAATTGATTATTTTCATCCAAAACGAGTAGATGGGGCAACTAGTATGTAGTCGTTACCATTTTTGAGCTGAAAATTTGATATCCATGTTATCCAAAGAGAAGTTACTATTACAATCAAGTGATGCTCAAATGATTGTGATTCATACTTGAACTCTCCTCAAACCTCATATAGTCCTAACCAAACGTAGTTGGAATTGTCTAATGCCAAATAACAACCTACTAGGATAGCCCTAGTTGGTGTCGGGCTTGATGAGAATATTTTCCACCATCCTTGATCCACTTAGATGTTCATCTTGCAATTGCTTCAACATGTTGGTGCATTTAATAAGCCGAGCAAATATCTATGGGATGTTTTTTTTTCCATGAACTCGAGATTTCAAGTTTCAAAGTTCATTAGTGACAGAAATATAGAAATCAAGTTTGTGCAACAACACTTCCTTTTTGGCAAAAAAACAAAGTTTACAAATGAGTTAGGTGCACTTTGCTTTTTTTCCTTTTCAGACAAAAAATTATTGAGTCATTTTGGCAAAAAGAAAATGTCATTAAAGGCATTATAAATATAAAAAATAAAATAAAAGATCGGGACTAGTTCTTCCATCCCGTCACAGTTCACACCTCGTAGAGAATAATAAATGACTTGCCAGATTCTACTTCATCAGTGAGCTGATATTTCATTCAGAATGAAAGCAACTACACTCTATTCTCACCCTAGAGCTCATCCGAATCTGATTCTGTCGCCTTTATGCCTCCTATGCAGGTCCCCAACACCTTCCATTTTGTTCCAAGAACTTATTCTCAGCGAATGTATTTTCTTCTTCCTGCCGCTCTCTGTTTAAGCTCAACCATTTAAATCACAAACTTCTATCCTCTCCTTCCATCTTTCACGGTATGTAAACATAACTAGGTCCATACTTCATCCTTTTTCTAATTAGATAATGTAATATCTCTCTTGCTGTGTAAACATAACAAAATTCAACGAGTCTTGATTGTATCAACACTCTCTTTGCAGTATCAGTTGCCAAGATGGGTTTGGCGATATCTCGGTTTGTGAAAATGCTCTTCGCCAAGAAGGAGATGAGGATTCTGATGGTGGGTCTTGATGCCGCTGGAAAGACAACCATCCTCTACAAGTTGAAGCTCGGCGAAATCGTCACCACAATTCCCACAATTGGTTGGTACCACGTCCAATTCCATTTATTGAGGCGTTTGACCATAAGTGCAGATGTGTGGTTTTCTTAAATATATATGCAGAACAATCGTGACTCCGATTTTTCTTGCAAGGACATCGATTTTTGTAAGTTCTTAAGTGGAGTTAAAACTTGAAATGAAAGGATCAAGGTTTAGGCAGTAATGTTTCCTGCAAGGACATCAATTTTTCACTGAAGAAGCCATGAAATTGCGTCAAAGGTGATCCACCTAAGATAGTTGGCGATCAACTAACTAATAACTGCCAAACGTGATACTCAAACATAAGCAGAACATTTTGATTAATGATGAAGCTTGTGAGCAGGATTCAATGTCGAAACAGTCGAGTACAAGAATGTGAGCTTCACTGTCTGGGATGTCGGCGGACAGGACAAGGTACTACAGCACTTCTTAACTCTTTTTTGTTTTATTTTAATGTTTTTGTATACAAAGAGGATGAAAGTTTACATACTTCATCATAATCTCGACTCTGTGACTATATCTCCACGGATACATGATCCATATGTCCTTCAAAAAGCGTGATGGTCTTTGCGATGTGCTTAATGCCTTGTGCAAGATTCGGTTGCCTCATATGGATCGGCTTTACTGCAGATTCGACCCCTGTGGAGACACTATTTTCAGAACACCCAAGGACTTATCTTCGTGGTGGATAGCAATGACAGAGAGAGGATATCGGAAGCAAGGGACGAGCTGCATCGGATGCTGAGTGAGGTTAAACTCATTTCTTCCTGGTCACTGGTTTGCCTTATTAAATGCTACTAATGAATGCGAACTAACGTAGTAGTCTTTCAATGTGAAACAACTGCAGGACGAGTTGCGCGATGCGACACTGCTGGTGTTTGCAAATAAGCAAGACCTTCCAAACGCAATGAGTGTCTCCGAGATTACTGATAAGTTGGGCCTGCACTCACTCCGACAGCGCCGCTGGTAAATACCAACTATCTGACGAAAGAAAAGTCCTGTACCCCATCACACGTATCACACCTCAACTGATGTTCGATAATTTCTATCATAGGGTGACACAGACTTGAGCCCTCGATTTCCACCACATTTAGAGCATCTTTGTTGAATTAAAAACGAAAGAACTCCTGATTCATGTAATAATCCCGGTTCAATTATGGTGTCGATTCCGTTTTTGGCACGCTATGCACTTTCTCGGGGAAAGTCATCATTGCATCAGATTGATTTCAGCAACATCAACTTTAACACTTATCCATGATGCGTAATATAGATTCTAAATGCTTATCCTATTAGTGTATTATTTAGTTGATCAGTCATTCTTCTTTTTGGTGACTGGCTGGTTCAGGTATATACAGGCAGCCTGTGCAACCAATGGCCAAGGACTCTATGAAGGTCTCGATTGGTTATCCAGCAACATAACCACCAAGGCAAGTCAAAATCGAACCATGCCTTTTCTTCTAGAAATTTTATTTCGTGAACTGCCAGTAGAAAAACCATTTTCCACAGATTCTTGTCCAAGTGAAGCATATGGATTCCAATTAACTAAAATCAATCATTCCAAATTCTATAAGTCACATTATATGTGCATTTTGTCACCCTGCAAATACCGGTTCTGAAAACATCTCATATGTACACTTGCTTCAGCCCTACTATTACAAATCTTCATTCTGCAAAAGGGAACTGATAGATGCTGATTTATGCGTCATTCTTCTCTCCAGGCATAATTGATGCAGCAGCTGAAGCTATGGATGAAACGCCCCAGTCCGATGAAATACATATCAACTTATAAAAACTTGAGCAGATAAAAGAAAGACAAATCTTGTACCTCTATAAAACAGAGAGAATTCGCTACTGCTCTTCACTTCTTTTTCAAAGCTGCTATTAATATCCTATACGAGAAAATATAGTACTCTCTATGTCTGAACTTGAAGTTTTGATGATATGTTGATGAAAAACCAGTTTCTCCACACTCGGCGAATCTTAAACGTTCACATCTCGGGTAAAGAAAGGTGACGAACACTTCTCTTTTGTGTAGCACGTAACTCGCTATGGAAAGCATATTCTTCAGATCAAAAGTAAAGTACATGATCATATAATCTGAAAATTTCTAAAAGGTTGATGATTATTACCTGTTTGCCTAGAATGTGAGTCAATTATAGCCTATGCGATATAATTATGTCGTATAGGCTATAATTTACTACATCGCGAGATCGTTTGAGACCACTGAAGGTGACCGCAGATCGACCAACAGTGGTCACAGACAGAGCATTATGCGAACCTATTGGTGTCGACCTGCGGTCGAATTGCTATAATTGAAAATCAATCAATCCGACTCGAGACGCACCAGCACTATCCAAGGAGCAAACGGCAACCCATGATGAAAGAGCTTTCATCCCGTAATCACTCCAAGTGTTGTTCGCTTTGGCTCATCTCACGTACCGAGTCTTATTGTTTTGTCATTTGGTGTACGTATAAACATTTGCTTAGAGGTCAATATTCTGGTAGTACTTTGAGCGCATTTAACATTGGAATGTTAAACAATATCCTTATATCAAAATGCACCTTTTGTGAGTCAATTCCGATTTCATATACATAACAAGAAAATAGTCTTGCCCTTATTTGGCATGTAATTCAGTACATTGATGCCTTATGTATCGTCTTAGAAGCTTGTTAGGAGTTGCATCTTGTTCCAGCACTTTTTAATAGAATACCACTTCTCACCCTTGTTGAACTAAGTCGTGACAAGCCCACCAACTTTCCTGTGATTCATCATGAGCCACACACGTATAGTTATAAAAATTCCTTCTTTGATCTAATTTAATGGCATCATAGCTCAACTTACTATCAATGTGTTGTTCTCTTTGACTGATCTCATACCGAACCTCACAATATTGTCTTTTGACATACAAAAAATGATGTGTGATGGGAATGTGTTTTGAGTGATGATAGATGAAGTTCACCACCAAAGTTTAAAGGAACACCACCAGCTAATGAGGGAAAATTACCAAAAAAATCATAAATTGTAGCTATTGGAATGAGATTACATTGTATGCTTATCATTGATTACGGCACGAGATTAGGTGATCGAATGTTGTTCATCTATTTTGATGCCGAGATAGATCCATCCCTATGAGATGAGATTGTGCTTATCATAGTCTGTGAATTAAAATTCTACTTTATTGTTTGGGACTTATTGTATTTTGAATCTTTTATGTATCACCTTGAGATATAAATAAAATATTTACTTTTGACCAAAAAAAGTTAAGACTCTTGAAATTGAAACAAATTTGGGACACATAATAACATATAATTATGACACAAAGTAACTAAGACTAAATGCATTGAATTAGGATTAGACTCTCCAAATTTGTCTACCAGCCCTGGAAGTCGAATATCCATTTTAGAAGATCAACAAACAGCCATAGAAATTGGCCAAAATAGTCTGTAGTCATTAGGTGGTTGATTAGTAACCTGGAAGTTGACAATAAACTTGTAAATCGACATCTTGATAGTCGTTTGGCAATCATGAAGTAGATAAATAGTCTATTAAGTCGACAACTCTCTTATAAAATCAACATCACCTTAGGCCCATTGAATTAAGTTGCAACTGAAATTTTGCCTTGGCTTGCATGAACAATGATTGAGCCGGTTCAATCAACAAAACATGAGCTGGATTTGAAAATTTTTCCATAGAATCCGATGTTACTGCATCATAAATTCTTTTTCAAAAGGCCACCCAACTTGCTAATGCTATAAACAGAATGCGCTAGGCATTGGAGTTGTGATGCTAAAGAATGTGCTTACAATAAAGACATCTCTTGTAAGCTAATTTCGAATTTTGCATAAGTAACCAAAGATCTCTCTTCTTGCTTAGCATGTATTTCGGTTCGCTCCGGCTCCTATTATCATCTTAGGAATTTCTTGTTCAGGGTGTAATTCTATTTTCAGTTTTTTTCTTTTGGCTTCAATTCATACTAGAAATCCGCTAGAAGCCCCGAACCAAGATTTTCCTTCCCTGCGCAGCATAGAAAAGCAGACACAGAGGACTAACCTGGCCAACGCATTGAAACAGCCAAAATCTTGGATCTTGATTGCTTTACAGCAAAGAGGTCCCCAATCGACATTTTGACCAAGATTGATCTCTTCAATTCGATCACTAAAAAAATGAGAAAGAAGGAAAAAAAATAATTTTAAATTTATTGCATTGGTGTCAATTCTGTTTTAAATTTTTTATTTAAATTAATTTAGACCTACACTCTTTGTATTTTATAATTTTATGTTTTTCGACCACACTCCTCATTATGTATCTACCTATGGTGTTCTTGCCCTTGCTTGCTAGTTCTGCAGCAGCTTTTCTCGGGAATATCGTTTCTAGGATAAAAAAGACAGGCGCTACAATGACCCAAACTTGTGTTTGATTCTCTTCATGAGTAGGGATCACACGTGCAGTTTTTTCAATAGGAAGAAAACAAGTCTTGAACTTTTTCATATTGGGCCTATCGGACCGAGAACTTGTTGATTTAGCTCGCAGTCTAGACACAACCGATAACCTTCGCATCATACTACGTTCGCAGGCATGGGCTGGGCTTATAAGTAATGATCATCATCATGGTCGCCACGCCCATCTTTGTTATCAATTCATTCTTTTATCTTTCTATACCGGGGCTCGTGATTCAGCGGCATCTCCCTTGCAGTGCAAGGGCGCGGAAATGGAGATGCGACTTGATATGCCGGTTTAAATTACGTGACAATGACTTGAAGATAGTAGCGCTATGTAGGATGAGATGCATATCGCATGGGTGATGTGAATTTTCGTCGGTCACCTTATGTTGACTGTCTAGATAACACATAAAATACTTTTTCGAGGAATAGGGCACTGCAGGGTGGGTTAAAAGGGTTCTTATGGAAGCCATTTGGATTGTTGACACATCAAGAAAAGAGCTATCTCATGCGAAAACTACTTTAAAAAACTCACATGTAAGTATGGTGTAGAGAAGGTTTGCTCCCAAGATTCTCTTGCGTCAAAAGGGTTAAGCATTGCACATAAATAACACCCAAAGTAGATGAGCTAGAGAGGGTGTGAGAAGATGAGCGGGCCTAGTAGACTTGAATGTTAGGTGGTGGCAAGATTTGATAATGTGCCTAGCGGCTGTTGAGCTCATTTGAGCGACATTGGCTCGAAAGGCACTTTTAGGTAGGTTTAGATAAGACTTTCTAATTATAAAATTCACCTAACCCAATTGGGTTGGCTAGACACATATATACGTTAAATTTGTTATGGGTGGCCTTAACAACACTTTATGGTCATGGTGAGAAAATATATCGTTGTCCCTTTAGAGTAGCAATAAATTATTGTTCATGAGTCATTTGATGGCTTCTGAAGTCCAATGACCATCCTTATGTCAAGAGCATATGCTATTCTTATTAATATAGTTGATCATGTACACAACAATTTGTCGAGCAGGTCCATGCCCACTAATCTTCTACTTTGGTTTGACATAATGATGAACTTATTCTAGAACTAAGCACATAGATTTTCATCTAATAAAATGGTTTATGGAGGCGGTACCCGGTGAACAAAATTTAAGCGAAAAATCACGCTGACCATCACTTCTAGAGAAGACATCAAGCAATTTGCCTTTGATGTCAACCATTTGCAATGGTACAACCGGTCAAGGTAAAAATCCAAAAGCGAAAAGGCTGACAGATACATGAGATTGAACTCGATATGAATTCACAGCCACTGCTTGTGCCTGCTCAGACCAATAGAATTGAACCACGTGGCCTATTTCACTTTCAAACAAGACGTCTGGAATAATTTTGCCTTTCAGAATCGAAAGGCTATGGACCAATTCAACTTTGCTTGAACAAAACGAACGAATAGAACAGAGCTTATTGAACTTTCCTTTGGAAGAAGCTTATGAAAATTCAACTTGGTATGTCGGGTGACCGATTCACCGTGGACCTCGACCAGCAGAGTAATTCCTCATTCACCAACCGAGTCAATCTCGATACTCTTTTTATTTCTGCAGTTCAAGTTCAACGTCGACGTCGCTAACGTGTTCCACTCGAGGATGTTTTCTTCAAGGGATCGCCGACAAAAATGCATCAGGATAGGAACAGGTAATCATCGTGGACACCACCGATTATCGTTCATCGGCGGGGCAAGGCCAAGAGCGGAGGGATGTGTAGATATCACACCAAATTCGTACCAAGGGCGGCGATTCCATGTCGAGTGGAGGCATATTGGCTGAAGCCGCCGCTCCCGTGGCATCTATCCTTCAATCCGCTAAGGATGTCATCGCTTGGAAATGAAGCCAATCGTTTGATTATTGGACGTAGAAGATGGATGGTTTCTCTTATCGACAATAATTTTGGGTTCTAGATAGTCAATTTTTAAAATGCCGTTGGTTCCCCTAGAGCATACGGAATCGATTCCTCGGGCTGAAATTAGGATATATGCCCATCAGTTCAATGTGTTTTCGCCATCGAAATAAGTGACATCTCTTTTTCGATTTGTTTTGGTTACCCCCTTGCGAAAATCTTAGATGTCTTGATAAGGTAGTAATTGTATTTGCGTTTGATGCTTCATGGAGTTGATAAGCTATCTACGTTTAAACTATTATATTACGTTTATACTATTATATATTGTTAATGTCAGAGTTGAAAAAACAGTAATTTTTATATGCGCTGCACGAGATTTCAATTTACTTTTGGGACTACCACGTCGCTTGACACATTACCTAATTGTACCAAATGATCCATGTTCGATTAATAAGCTTTTATATAATTGATATGATGTCTCCAATTTTTATTTTTATTTTCGCATTTAAATCTAGAATACGTGTGAATAAAATGTATATCCAGATTTTACCTCTTATTGAGATTAAATTTGAAAAAAAAATCGTTAACTTAAATAAAGATTTTTCAAATATGCTCTTAACTGATATGTCTTAGTTTGAATATAATTTCTCATTTACTACTCAATGATATAATCTTATCTCAAATAACAATTTTTTTAATTCACAAAAATCTCTTTAACCGAGAAAAGAATAAGTTGTGTTAAATTAAAAAGAAAAAAAATCGCTCTATAGTATCGGATTCTTTATTAAAATCAAATGCACTGGAATTGTGACATCATGTGGAGTATTTGTGTTTTCTTCTCCGAGAAAAGAATAAATTATGTTAAATTAAAATAAAGAAAATTGCTCTATAGCATTGGTTTCTTTATTAAATTAAATGCGCTGGATTTGTGACATGATGGGAATATTTGTGTTTTCTTCTCCTAAATCGCTCAATTAAACTAAACAAAAGCAAAGCAAACTAATGTTTGACAATTTGCAAGTTATTTTATTCAATAATTCAACTCAACGCATCAAAAACTAGTAAAGTGAACAAAGAAGTGCATTTTATTTTATGTTCAAAAGTACTGATAAGGAGAAAGCTCATAAACTTTAATACATTTTTTTTTTGTCTTTTTTATTTACAATTACAATTTTGGAATTTAAACTTGCAAAATTAACCAATAATATCTTTAGATAATATTCCTAAAAGTTATAACTTATTGTACAAATATTACCTAACAAAACTTAGGAAAGTAAAAATAAACAACTAAAGAGTTTTAAAGAGTGGTTTTCAAACTTCGTAGGAGGAATTAATTATTCTCTAGATGTATGATACATGGTGAGATGGACAATTAATATGTATTCAATTATTCTCATATGATGCATACGGATGGTCAATTAATATGTATTCATTAGTATTTTCGAGCCGAACTTTGGATATCAACGTTATTTACAGAGAAGTTACAACTACAATCAAGTGAGGCGCAAACTTGAAGTATCTCCTCAAACCTCATAAAGTCCTAATCAAACATAGTAGGAATTATCCAATGCCTAATAATGTCCTAGTGGGATTGCCCTAGTCGGGGTTGGGCCAGACCAAAAAACTTTCTGGTACAGTATTTTTTTCTGCCAGATTCTACTTCAACAGTGAGCTGATATTCCATTAAGAGAGAGATTACACTGTATTCTCCCACTAGAATCCATCCGAATCTAATTATGCTGTCTTCATGCCTCCCACGCAAGTCCCAAACACCTTCCTTTTGGTTCCTAATACTTGTACTGGGTGAATATATTTGCTTCCTCTAGCTGCTCCCTTGTGTAAACTCAATCAATTGAATCCGAAACTTCCATCTTTTGTGATAAGTAAATATAACTAGGTCCATGCTTCGTCCTTTTTTTCTACTTAGATCATGTGTAATTTCTCTCCTTGTGTAACATAATGTAATTAGATCAGTCGAGATCATACCAAATGCTTTCTTAATCGCATCAATTGTCGTGATGGGTTTGGTGATATCTCGGTTCATGAAGATGCTATATGCCAAGAAACAAACAAGGATTCTGATTGTGGGTCTCGATGGTGCCGGGAAAATAACCATCCTCCACAAGTTGAATCTTGGCGAAGTCGTCATCACAACTCCCGCGAGTGGTTGGTACTATGTCGAATTGTTTTGTTTTTTGTTTTTTTTTTTAATCTTTTTAAGACGTTTGACTATATGTGCAGATATGCGGTTTTCTTAAATATATACGCAGTACAATCCTGACTCAGATTAGTTTCTTTAAGTTCTTGAGTGGCATTAGGACTTGGGATGCAAGGTCTAGGCAACTATTTTTCTTGCAAGTAAATTAATCTTTTATGGAAGAAACCTGAAAATTGCGTCAAAACTGATCCGCCAGGAATAGTTGACCATCAGTTAACTAATAACTACAGAACATGATACTTTGGACATCAGTTACTTGAACCGCAAACATTAGCAGAGCATTTTGATTCTTGACGAATTTCGTTAAGCAGGATTCAATGTCGAAACTGTCGAGTACAAGAATGTGATCTTCACCGCCTAGGATGTCGGCGGACCGGACAAGGTACTAAAGCAGTTCTCAACTCTATTCTTTTTCATTTCCTCGCATAGAAAGAGAATGAAGTTTACGTACTTCAGCATATTCTGGATGCCTCTGTGACTGTATCTCCTTCGATACATGATCCACATCTCCTTCAGAAAGTGTGCTGTTCTCTGCAAAGTGCTAATGCCTCCTCCAAGATTTGTGTCGCCTCATATGGATCGGCTTAAGTGCAGATTCGAGCCCTGTGGGGACAATATTATCAGAACACTGAGGGAATCGTCTTTGTGGTGGATAGCATCGACAGGAAGAGGATTTCGAAAGCTAGGGACGAGCTTCATCGGCTGCTGAGCGAGGTCTAAGTCATTTCTTCCTCGCCATCGGTTTGCCTTATTACATGCTACTGATGATTGCGAACTGAACGCAGCAGTCTCTAAAACTGAAAAGTAATGTTTGAAACAACTGCAGGATGAGTTGCGCGATGCGCCACTGGTCGTGTTTGCAAATAAGCATGACCTTCCGCGCGCAATGAGTGTTTCTGAAATTACTGATAAGTTGGGCCTGCACTCACTCCGACAGGGCCGCTGGTGAATACCTTCTATCTGACGAGGGAAAGGTCCTGTATCTCGCACGCGTCTCGCCCCTCAACTGACTTGCAATGAATCCTCTCATGGGGTGACGCAGGCCTCAATTTTGTACCTCATTTAAAAGCATCCTGGTCGAATGAATAGCGAAAAGAAGTCATGATTCACGTGATAGTCCCAGTTCAATTACAGTGTCAATTCTGTTTTCGTTACAACATGCGTTTTCTGAAAGGATCGATTATCGCATCGGATTCATTTCAGGATTATCAACTTTAGCACTTGTTGATGACATGTAATGCAGATGCTGAAAGCAAACCCTGATGTTCTATTAAATAGTTGATCAGTCATTCTTCTTCTTGGTGACTTGCTGGTTCAGGTACATCCACTCATCTTGCGCGACCACTGCCCAAGGACTCTTGAAGGCATGGATTGGCTATCCAGCATCATAGCCTCCAAGGCAAGTTGAGACCAAACCCTGCTTTTGCTTCTATAACTTTTGTTTCGTGAACCGCCGGTAGAAAAATCGTTTTCCTCAGATTTTTATCCGAGTGAAGCATATGGTTTCTGATTAAATAAAACCAATCATTCCACATTCTATAAATGTGGCGCACTTTGTCGCACCGCAAATACCGTTCTTGGAAAAGTGTCCCGTGTACACTTGCTTCAGCCATTTTGTTCTAAATAATCATTCTATGAAGAGAGAACCGGTGGATGCTGATTTATGCTTTATTCTTCTTCCTTTTCAGGCAAAATGATGCAGCAACTGAAGCTATGGATGAAGCTCCTTAATTAGATGAAAAATCCATATGCAAGTTATAAGGACTCCGAACAGATAAAAGAAAAGTAGTATGCTTCTGTAAGGGGTGAAGATTCGCTACTGCTCTCCATATCGTTCTCCCAGCTGCTCTTCATGTCGTTTTGGCAGCTGCTATAAATGTCCTATACGAGAAAATAATGAACTCTCTATGTCTGAACTTGAAGTTGTGATGGTATGAAAAATTACATCATTTCGGGTAAAGAAGGGCGACAAACGCTTCTATTTTGTGCAGCATGTAACTACGGCGGTGTTACTGGTTTGCAATGGAAAGCATATTCTACAGAACAAAAGTAAAAGTACGTGATCATATCCCTGAAAATTTCTAGAAGGTCGATGATTATTTCCTGTTTTCCCAGAACGCGAATCAATTATAGCCTGTACGATATAATGATGCCGCATAGGCTACAGCCCCAGATCAATTGAGACCCTTGAAGGAGACTCCAGATCGACCAATATTAGTCGCAGCCAAACCATCACGCAAACCTACTGGTGCTGACCTGAGAGCGACTTGCTATAATTGAAAATCAACCAATATAACTTGAGATGCACCGGCACTGTACAAGGAACAAACGACTACAACCCATGATGAACTAGCTTTCATCCCCGGGGTCGCTCAAAACATTATTCGCTTTGATCCGTCTCACGTGCCGAGTATCATTGTTATGTCCTTTGACATACATATGAAGTTATGAACATTTTCCCACGACATCTATATTCTGGTAGTACTCTAAATTGAGCGCACTTCACATTGAATCTTCAATGTTAAATAATGTCATTATATCGAAATATGCTTCTTGTGAATGAATTCTGATTTCACATACATAAACAAAGAACACTCCTGCCCCCAAATTCGGTTTGTATCTCGGTCCATTGATGCCCTATGTGTCGTCTTGAAAGCTTGATAAGAGTTGTGCACCTTGGTCGGGCAATTTTGAATAGGCTATCACTTCTCGCCCTCATCAAACTAAGTCGTCACATGTCCACCAGCTTTCTCACAACTCATCATGGGTTATACACTTATGGCCTTTTTGGTAATGGGCCAAACAGTAACTATTTATGTTCTTTTGTTCAGGGAAATAAAAAAAAATAGAAATCAATTTGATAAAAGTTTTGCTCTTGAAAATAAATTTGTTTCCAATAATAGATTTGGAACAAACTTAAAAAGTAGAAAAAAGTTATTTTTTTATTCTTAGGAACAACTTAAGAAAAAGCCCAAACCTTTTTTTTTTTTTGCTCTTTTCTTTTCTTCTTTTTCTCTTCCTCTTCTTCTTCCTCTAATTGGTCACCAACCATAGCGATGGTCGATGATCGCCAAATGGGGTCCGACAACCTCGTTGGAGCTAGGAGGCTTGACCTCACTATGGTTGGGCAAGGTTCAACCTTGTTAGAGGCTGATGAGGCTCCCTTGACTCTCGCATGACGGGCCATGGCCGAGGCCAAGAATCGGTAGAGGAAGAAGAAGAAAAAAAAAAAAAATAAAAGGAAAAAGAAGAGAGAAAGAGAAAAAAGTAATAAAATTAATTAAAAAATTTAAAGAAAATTTAACTCACAAAAAAATTTGAGGGATATACCAAATACATTTATATTTTAAGAATATAAATTTTATATAGTTACCAAACGTATTCAAATACTCAAAAACTCGTATAGAAAATGAAATCATAATATTTTTTTTTAAGTAGAAAATATTCCTGAAAATAATATGGTTACCAAACACATCCTTACTAGAGGAGAGGAATTCCATCATGGCTTAACCAACAACCAAGGTATCATCCTTTTTGATCCATCGAATACGGACCTCACAATCTTGTCTTTTAATGTACGTGAAGTCCTTTTTTCAAAAGCCACCCAACTTGCTAAAGCTATAGATCGAACGCGCTTGGACTTACAATAAAAGACATTTCTTTGTAAGGTAATTTCCGATCTTATATACATATTATTGGGGCGTGGTTCATACTCCCCATCAATGAGATGGTATGGTGTCTAAGGAGAGTGCTTCCAAGTCGCTAGAAGATTTGGTAGTTTGTGTTTGAGTCCATAAATAGTTATTAAGTATATATAATCTTCTTACCTTATAATTGAAGAACGTAATAGAGAGGTCCGATATGCTAATTATAGTGAAATCATCTCTAGGAAGTAGCCCTAATTAAAATGTGAACTATGATGAAAATCTTATATCTCGAATTCTCTTTCTCGCTTTCATTCTCAATTTCCTTCGTGCCTAATCCAAGCGCGTACCCAAGATTATTGTCTTCTTGTTCAGCGAGTAATTCGTGTCAATTCCTACTCCTATTATCGCGTTAGGAATATGCTAGGATCCACAGGAACTATGATTTTCTCCCCTCGCGTGGCACGGGAAAGCAGGCGCCCCGGGGAGGACGATCCCAGTCAAAGGCATTGAAACGGCCAAACTCTGGAACTTAGGTTGCACTCCAGCAAAGAGGTCCCCCATTCCCTTTCGACATTTTTGACCGAGAAGCGGTCGATCCCTCGGATCGGACCACTCAAAAGACGTCGGGCGAAACCTTCGATTCTTTGACTGTTGGCCCGTGCCCCTGGTCGTCCCCAACGTACTTGACTGGGTTCCAGGATCGATTTTGGACGGTCGATTGGCCATTTGTTCTCCTCAGTGCACCCTTTTATGGTTGGACCTATCGTGGCATGTTCCGCATGGATCGCTAGAATTTGACGCTTCTTTCCTAACCTCAAAAAAAGAGAAAAGAAGAAGGAAAATGACAATAAATTCAGTGGATGTTTCGCCTTATTTATTTATTTATTTATTTTTTGGTCGGTAGTGGATGTCTCGTGTTGAGTAGCATCTAGAACGTGGACATACATGGCCTTTAGTTACTTACGTGGTCGCTCTTCAGTCGGTCAATGGGGGATACGAGACCCAAAGCACATGCATTAACTATACTAATTAGGGGCAAAAAGTAGAACGATGACTACTTTATTTTTCTTAATCGCATACATGAGGAACTGATTTTAAGGGTACATTTATTTTGTAGAAAATAAATAATTAGAAAATATTTTTCTGAAAAATATCGTTTGTATCACTTACAACAATAAATGAGCGAAAAATTATTTTGTTGCTCACGAAGATATATAGATACTGACTATTGTTAATGATATAAATATTTTTATTAGCTAATTATTTTCGAGAGCATTTTTTGAATAATTTATGTCATGCTAAATAAATGGAACATATTTATATATAGTTTTCAAAATTTCATCAAGAAGTAAACTGTGGTCAAAGCGCCACGTCTACATGTCTTTTGGATTCGGATGGGATCGATGCTTATCATTTAGGTAATTGTGCTTATTTTTGGCCCTCCTCTTTTGATCGCGGGTTTGTCGATACTGATGAAAGACAGATTAGGGTTCTTTTGCGTAATTTCAGTAAGATCGGCAGCATAATTTCCGGAAATTGCGTGTGGCCATATATTAATTTTATATCTAAATGAATATATTATCTCCCCCGCTTTACGTGGAAAGATAAAATTCATACGCCCCCGTGGGCACGGACATCGATGCAGGCCTTCGATTATCTAAATGATATTTTGTAGTTGGCCTTTGTTAATGAATTCCCTAGACGCGATCTTTGTGAGATGGGTTAACGAATGAGAAAGGGAGTCAAATTTGTACTTCGGATGCAAATTTAAAATCTTCAAACTGATATATTTATAATAAATTTATTTTAAAATAATTTTTTGATTATTGAAAACTTCAAATTGGTATATTTACTATGAATTTTCCTTCAAATAACTTCGACTAAATTAGGTTAATACAACAAAAAAAATTACAAATTAGTACACTTATGACAAACGGATGGTAAAACTTCAAATTAATATATTCGTTAATTACCACGTGTATTTTAATTTAGCAATTTAATAGTAAAATATAACAAAACTAGTGTAGAGTAAATTTATTACTAACGAACTAATTTAGAATTTTCTTGACATAAATGCGATAGCAACTGGAGCCAGAATGATCTCGTGCCCCTTTCTCCATGTAAAACCAAAGCCTTGCACATTTACTCGCTTTGGAAAAAAAGGACCATTTGGCCATAACATCAGCTTAACCCGTTCACAAGAGACACGGCCAAAAAGCGGGTTTCGACGAACAAAAGCGCATGGGCCACGTCGGAGCCGAGGGGGAGTCGTCTCCTATCGAAGTCAAGAAGAAGATTCCGAAGAGGAGCGCACTCCTTTCAATCATGTGACTTGGAGAAACACCTTCCCCCGTATGAACCTCCCGTTGTCCACGCCTGGCGGAAAAAGGTTCAGAAAGGCAACCGGGTACGGCTTAGGAGTCTTTTATTTTTGGGAGATGCCATTGGAGGGAGATTCGAATTTCATATGACGAGGTTCGTTTTTGTATAGGTTTCCCGAGTAAAAGCCGGGTTCGGATTAGTTTTATCAAGATCAAAACTTCACGGTCTCTTGTACCTACTCGTACGAAAGCTTCCTTACTTCTATTTCGCCGGTGGAGCCTGGTGACGGGCCTTGTCAACCCAAATCCAGACCTTCGAGGACAAGCTACTGCAGCTTGAAGTTAATATTATGTGACACGTGAAGTTGGTATTAAAAATGAGCGGTCCCAAGGGTTGGTAGAAGTTCAACCCAAAATTTGAAAGCTAACTTGTTGGGATTGATTCCTCACCTACCTAATATATTTTGGAATCTCTCTTGCCAATTGATTCTAGGGTCTACTTTAGAATCAAAAATTTTTTTTGTTTATTTTTCATTTTTATTTAAGCAAAAAATACAGTAGCAATCTATAAAAGATAAATATGTAAAATAAAATAAATTATATAAAGTTTAGAACACATAACACAAAAAGGCTTTTGGTTCCTATGTTTGGTTCTTACCCAAGAATTGGAAACCAAACTACTTAACTGGGAATTGGACTAGTAATTGCATAACTTGGAACTAGACCGTTCCTATGGCCGATTTTGTCCATTTCGATTCTACTTGAACTCATGATCACCCTTGGTTCTTATGGTAATGCCTACTTGAATTGCTCTTCCCCAAATTTTTCTTTATTAATAGACAAAGAAATTTGTAGAAAGAAAAGATTTCTTGAGATGCAGAGGACGGGTTATGAATCGGACCCGCCCTTTTGAAAATGATTTTTTTTTTTCATGAATTCTAGGGAAAAAAAATCGATGAGACTGGGATTTGTGCCTCGCCTTTTCAAAAGAAAGTATGTTTCTTTATTTTTCTGTCGGAATCCTTGAAAAGAAAGTTTAAAGAGGGCAAATATTCTCGTAATTTTTTTGTCCCAACTCTTTTGTGTCAACGCATCCATTTTTACGGTGAGATAATGCATCGTCTTTTTACCGTAAAATATTCCTTTCTTCCTAATACGAGTAGAAAGTTATTTGAGTCAAATTAGATCAATCAATATTTCCAATAACTCGAAAGCATCGATCATATAAAATTCTAATTTTATGGGTTTTTATGATAGGAATGCACTTAATAAGTGAATATGATTACGTAAATACACTAAGAATTTTTAAAGAAAACATCGCAAACTTTTTTCCCTAATTTATGGAGAACTTCAATGTTGTCGGTCATTAATCATGTCTATATGACCCATTTTATTAAACAAGATAGAATGGCCAATTTCGAGTTACATGGCTTAAACCCCTAACACTCTCTATTTAGCAATTGTGCCAAACGGATTGATATATGTGATCATGATTAACAGCGATGGAAATCGTTAAACTTCATATCATGTTAAGCCACATTGTCATTGAGTGTTGGAAGTTGTCCTATTGAAATTATAGAAAAATCCAAAGTTAAGGTTGAATAGGTGTAATTTTAATTTTATTTGTAGAAATTTCTCTTCTAACTTGAGAAAAGTCTATGTACTTGAGTACCTCTATAAAGAAAAGTAGAGATGGAATGATCTTCAAGCTAGCGTGACATACAAAGATCATGACAATTCATAAACTATGTGGACCTCATACCGCATTATATGAGGTGCCACCCAATATATCTAATTATTTCATATGCAATTTTTACGATCTTTAATGACGAATGTGATAGTATTTTATTGAAGAGCCTATGTTCCCTTAATTATGTCCTATGTGGATATAGCCCTCATTGATGTATGGGACCATTACTCCTCAAAGGGATTTTAAATTTTTGAAGGAAAGTAAAATATAAGAAGCCATTACAGGTGATTTTCTTTTGGGTTGACTTTAATGGTTTCTTCTTTGGTTAATGGGTTTTTCGTTGGTGTCCATTTTATAGAGAGATTTGATTTTCAAAGCTACAGGTCTAAAACCAGTAGACAAGCACATACCAGCCGCTTAATGAATACCAAGGCTTAGAAACTTTTAACGTGGGCTATAATTTTTCTTTGCTTTTGATTCATGCACCTAGACTCAAAAGCAGAAGATCAATTGAATAAAGTCCATCGAAACTCCACCATGGCAAAAACAAAAATTTCCTATGACATGTTATCAATGCTCAGTCAAAGAATAAGAATGTGGAAAATAGGTGCGACGAACTTATGCATATTATGATCTATATTAACAACAAAGGAATATAAGGACCATATAATATAATATATCAATCAAGATATTCACTTGATCTCGAGAGATACGAAGAATCAACAAAATTATTAAATATCTCTAACACATGAAATTATATTAGGGAAATCCACGATCATTTAACATAATGGCACAATTTGAAAGTGCTATTCAAAATCTGAAAATACTATTCATAAATTACATGCAAACCTATGAGTCAAAAACTATATATTGCGAAAATTTCGGAGACGGATTAAAAAGAAATCGACATGGGTTCTGTGCAAAAACGCGAATTCGTCAAGAAAATGACAATAACAAACACGGAGTCAATTCGGACTTTAATTTTTCAGGGGAGACCCAGGTTCCCAGCTGCAGGACGGTTTAACAAAACATGGAATCGTTCACTGCCTCCTACCTACAGTCAACCTTTTCTCTCCCCCCCACCACCATCAAATTCCGCCGTTTGGCCATCGCCATACGCATTCATCATCATCACCGCCCATCACCCACAATTTTTTTAAAAAAAAAAAACCACAAATTGGACGATCCAATCCAACGGCCGAGATCGGATCCCCGCGGGCCCCACGGCCAATCATGCGCTCCCGAAAACGCGTCCCCCTCCCAAAAAAAATCAAAGAATACCAAAACGACAAAAAAAGTAAATGAGAAAAAAGGAGGAAGGGAAGGAAAGGAAGGAAAGGAAGGAAGGAGGGGAGGAGTGCGTGATGATTCGTCTGCTCCGCGACCGCGACGTAGCCACGCACCGCTTCAAATCCCCCCCTCCCCCACCACTTTTGACGCGAATAATCTCCTCCCCCATCTCCATCTCCATCTCCACCACCTCCATATAATCCTCCGATCCGTCGCCCTTTTCCCGACCCGAGATCTCACCCCAAAGTTCGCATCTTTCGTCCCTTCCCGACGTACCCATCTGCCCATTCCGCCGGAATTCCTCCGCCGCCGCCGCAATGGGGCAGGTCCCGTCTTCCGCCTCCTCCTCCCCCGAGCCCAGCCACCGCGGCGGGGCGATCTCCTCCAGCCAGCGCCTCGACTCCCTCCCCTCCCTCGAGTTCGTCTCGTCGTTCGAGGACGAGGAGGACGCCGCCGCCGCCGCCGACGAGGGCGCCGCCGGGTACGACTACACCGGCGACCTCCCCGACGAGTGCCTCGCCCACGTGTTCCACTTCCTCAGCACCGGGGACCGGAAGCGGTGCTCCGTCGTGTGCCGGCGGTGGCTCCGCGTCGACGGGGAGAGCCGGCACCGGCTCTCGCTCAACGCGCAGGCCGACCTGCTGCCGTCGCTCCCCTCCGTGTTCTCCCGCTTCGACGCGGTCACGAAGCTCGCGCTCCGGTGCGACCGGAAGTCGGTCAGCCTGGGCGACGATGCACTGGTCCTGATCTCCCTCCGGTGCCGCGGCCTCGCCCGGCTCAAGCTCCGCGGCTGCCGCGAGGTCACCGATCTCGGGGTCGCGGCCTTCGCCGAGAACTGCCGGCAGCTGAGGAAGCTCTCCTGCGGGTCGTGCTCGTTCGGCGCGAGGGCCATCAATGCGGTGCTCGACCACTGCGTGAATCTGGAGGAGCTGTCCATCAAGCGCCTCAGGGGAATCCACGACGGCGCCGAGCCCATCGGGCCGGGAGCCGCGGTGAAGTCGCTGAGATCCATTTGCTTGAAGGAGCTCATCAATGGTCAGTGCTTCGGTCCTCTCCTGGTCGGAGCGAGAAAGCTCTCGACTTTGAAGTTGATTCGCTGTCTGGGCGATTGGGACAATGTTCTCCAGACAATTGGGAGCTCAAATCCAGGTCTATTAGAAGTTCATTTGGAGAGAATTCAGGTGAGCGATGGTGGTCTTTGCGGGATTGCGAACTGCAAGGGTATCGACAGTCTGCATGTCGTGAAGGTCCCCGAGTGTTCGAATTTAGGTCTTTCTAGCATTGCTGAGAATTGCAGGCAATTGAGGAAGCTCCACATTGATGGGTGGAGGATAAACAGGATCGGCGACGAGGGTCTGGTAGAGGTCGCCAAGCACTGCCTCCAGTTGCAGGAGCTGGTCCTGATCGGCGTTAGCGTGACCCATTCTAGCTTGGCTACGATCGGTTCCAATTGCAGGAAATTGGAAAGGTTAGCCTTCTGTGGGAGCGACACGGTTAGTGATGCGGAGATTGCGTGCATTGCCGCCAAGTGTGAGGCCCTGAAGAAGCTCTGCATTAAGAATTGCCCCATTACTGATGTCGGGATCGAATCCCTTGCTCAGGGGTGTCCCAATCTGGTGAAGATTAAGGTGAGGAAGTGCAGGGGAGTGAGTGGGCAAGTGGTGGAGCTGTTGAAGGAGCGGAGAGGGTCGCTGGTCTTCAATTTGGATGCCTGTGGAATCGAAGCATTGGATGATATAAGAGGAATTCAAGAAAGTGCAATGGAGTTCCCTCCCGTAAATACTTCTGACGCGCCGTCAAGTAGCAATGAGAGATCAATGTTGTTTAGGGCGAAGCTAGGTCTTTTCGCGGGTAGGAATTTAGTGGCCTGCACCTTCAGGAGGTGGTCAAATGGTGAAAATAGCACCAATGGAAACTTGTGATTTCCAATTGTTGTAAGCGCTGAAAATTGTTTTGTTGACATTTCGTTGTCTTTAGACCTTCCCTAGGCAATTCTTGTTCGCAATGATGTACCTATTATCTCCCTTTTGCCTCGTGCAACTTTTCTTGGAAATGAAACTCGAGTTCTTTTACTTCTCTTTGTACAGTTCAGGCGCGGGGCTTCTCCCTTTTGCCTAAGGCAACTTTTCGTGGAAATGAAACGCGATCTCTTTCAGGCTTCTCTTTACAGTCGAGCGTGAGTCTGCTATTGTGTTAGCGACCCTTTGTTTTGTACACGCTTCTGCATAATTTTGTTTCCCACTTTGTGCTGATCTTCCCGATTCCTTTCAATTATGAATTGTCCGGACAGATGCTGCTATGAAATGTAAATGAAACTCGAGTCCTTTCAGTTTTCTTTGTACTGTTCATGTGCGAGGCTCGTACTGGGTTAGTGACCCTTTGCTTTATGCATGCTTCTGCTTTTTTTTTTTGTTACCCTCTTTGTCCTAATCTTCATAGATGCTGCTTCAAAATGAAGATGAACATAACCATTCTCAATCTTTCTTTTGCTTTTGGGGTACTTTAGCTACTTTATGGTTGAATACAGCATTTCGAGTCATCAGCAATCTTGGAACTCTGCATATCTGCTATGGTTGCAATTAAATTACCATTGTCAAAACTCAACTTTCCTCCGGAGTTCCAGGTGTCGCAGTTTGGTGGAAAAGAGTAAAGATGGGGGGCTGGCGATAAAGCTCTCGAATCTGCATCCTCCATCCTTCGGTCACCAAAGCAGCTTTTCCAGAATACTTTCGACTTTCCTCTTTTTTCCGCCTTTTCTCGTTCATTGGAGTCTAGTCTCTTTCTTTTGCGATTACTTTGAGAGAGTCAAAAGCTGTCCCTTACGACCAAGCTTCGGTTTTGTCCCGTTTCTAACTTGTCCCTTTTCCCGGTCTCACCCGTGCTAGATCGGTCCGATAGATTCTTCCTTTCTAGAGCATGAGAACCCGTCTCGTTCTTGACAGTCCCGGGCCTAAATACATTCAAGATCTCCTGACTCGTTGATACTGTCTGGTGAATTTGCAATACCTGGTTTCCGATCTTCCTCTGCATTTGGTTCCTGATTTTCTCACGTAGTAGTTTTGCCTTATTGAACAGCACAGCAGATGTGAGAATTTCCTTGTTGAATCAGTCTCTGTTTGAACAAATCAAGAATTCAGATGTCCTATTCATGACGCTGGATGCCATTTTTTAGTTCTTCTCTTATGTGGGTTTGTAGTCGAGTGGTATTTCGGATAAGTTTTGACTAGGCTTAGATATTTGTTTTGATCAAAGACGAGTCATCCGTGTTGTAATTGAAAATTCACGAGCAATTACTTTTTTGCGGCTCGATCTCAGATGTTTAGAAAGAATCAAACTAAAGACTTTAGACAGGTTTTTCTTAGGCGTAAAGTCTGATCATTTTATCGACTTGGCAAGTTTGAGGTTCAATCGCCCTGGCTTGTTTATTGGTTCTGTAGACCTGATCTAGGCATGGGAAAGAACACTCGGACTGGACATAACAAATGAATGAAAAGAAATGGAGCTTCCGATGTCTGCAGATTTCTACATGCCGCGCGCGTTTTGGTTCTTATCGTAAACAATTAGTTCTGTCTGCTCTTCACTAGTTTTTCTCCCTTTTTGGACAGCAGATGCTTCACCACTAACAAGTTGAATGCTACACAAGACAGCGAGGTAAGCAAGCTCTACGTATGAGACTGAAAAGTCCAAGAAAGTTAGAATTTGTTTTTGCCCGCTGTTTCTATGGAATGACAAGTTTCTGCAGGCAATATTGATTTCCTTGATTGAAGTCGTATAAATTTCAAGCTCGTGCCGTTGAGTAATGGGCAAACATAATGGATGCTAAGAAAGACGCTTTCATAGCGAAAGTCCTTTTTAATAAACACTAGATGAAGACATTCATTCTGATGAGCATTGCGAAAGGTAACATAAAACTGCGACCAGGATCCATTTGTTTGGTGCAGCTCGACTTCGACACTTAGGTATGCACAACGATGACCACTGAATTCTAAGAATGAAAGCCTGCTCCTTCCTCTTAACTTCAGGCCTCAAAAGAACAGATCATCTGAAAACACATTCTCCAAATCAGGATTGGAGAAATATAAATAAAGCGCTTCCCACCGTTCTTCAAGTTCTTCCTCTTCCCTTAGCTTAGAGCAGCCAGAACAGACTCTTCAAGGACTTCTAATGTAGTCATTGTCCTCGACTCTGATTTCGCAGGGTTTTGGCTGGTCTTGGTGGGGTATGAGGCTTCCATCACAATGCCGCACTTACCGAAGAAGTTGTCGACGACGTTGCGTTCCATCCTGATGTAACCGTCCTCGCCCCAGTTGGTTCCCCATGAGTTCCTCACTATCCAGTAATCCACTCCGTTTTCGCTTCCATACCCAACGACAATCACTCCGTGGTCAAGGGAATTGCCACATTCGCCAGTGAATACACCCTGCTCGGATCAAGAGCGACGCTTCAGTCAAACTAAGCTTTTGATTTACCTTTGATAACAATTTTCAATCTAGTTTCCCCTCAAAATTGCACGCTTTCTTTCGGAGAAAATGCAAAGCTAGTTGAATCCCCGTCATAATTAGAGAATACTAGGATTAAAACTCTGGTTCGGTTGACCAAGTTAACATTCGAACAGCACTATCTCCACTTGCGTTATGCATCACGTGGTTTTAAATGCTCTTATACACAATTTCATATTTTCTGCTTCCTAATTCTGTTTGCAATTCAATCTCTATAATTAAGGAACTAGAACGAACCACGTCAATGATACAGATCGTTTGTTTACTAAAATGAAATTCAAAACCTTTTTCTTCTCGGTGTAGATGCAACTGAACAGTGGAAACTTATACTTACAGATTGGTAAAGTTGGAAGGCCCTGCCACTGGCTTCAATGGCGATGCTAACTGGTTGATGTGCCACAGCCTTTTTAAGCGCACTCTCATAGGGCGGAACATCTTCATACCCATCGATCGTGACAACCTTTGAATTCACCTGAAAAACTCCAAAACAACTTCAATCAGTCGAGAATCTGATCGATGGAACCTCAAGATCTTAATGAAAGAACAGAGAAAGAATGGTCATTGAAATCATATGCAGTATTCCATACCCTAGAAGCGTCACACTTTCCACCGATGCCATTGTAAGGGTAGTCCTGCTCAGTGTCGATCCCTCCATTCTTGATGATGAATTCAAATGCATAGTCCATGAGACCTCCGTTGCAGCCCGAATTGTGCTTCCGATCGCAGTCCACCAGCTCTTGCTCTGATAGAGAAATCAATTCACCTGTCACAATTTGATTTATTCCTTCCACAGCCGCCACTGTCGAAAACGCCCAGCAACTTCCTGGTGATAAAGAGGATATTGTATATAGTTAGCCTTGCCCTCGACAAGAGAATTCTTGTTTCCATTCGCTACAAAATGCATAAACCAAGATTTACATCGACTGTGCAATGACAGTAGTTTTAATGCAGTCCATTGCAGAGGATCCTCCTGTTGCACACATATCTATAAGAGGGACCAAGAAACGTGAAGATCAAATAGTTCAATTGCTCAACAATCTCTTAGATAGCATCGGAATATCGCAGTCCCCCATTAATTCTTGTTTCGCTCTTCGTTAGCATAGTGGACATGGTAATAAGTATTTCATCTATGTTTGGCTCTTCCTGATGTCCTGGAAACTCAGAACCAGAAACCAGATGGAGTAGTAGGTACAAAGTAAATTGCCAAATGTTTCCGAATATGCTGACAGTAGTGAAGGTTGCCGACTTTCAGTGGACGCTCCTTACCGACTTTCCGCAGACACAAACAGACGAACATGAATTGAAGTTACCAGTTGAAAGCATAGAAGGTTAGGTATTCAGCCCTCAGCTGATCAGTCCAAACTAGTTGGTCCAAGGCACTAAACCACCCACCTTTCTTTAAAGAGGAAACGTTGAGTTCCAAAACCCTCGTTCGACAAGTGCTGTCCCCTACTCTTGGGACCCAAGATTTGCATCTTTTGTTTCTTTCTTGGTAAACAAACATTTCAAGACATCAGTTCGGGTGCCTCTTCAAGACGGTGAAAAACACTTGAAAAGCTCTCCATACTTAGAAGTAAGCTACAAAGAGCAAGTTTTCTTCCTTACGGATTCGGACCTCTCGGTGTAGGAATGGTAACTTTGAGATCGCGACGCTTCGCCAAAACATAAATTTGCAACATTCCAAGCTAAGAACAGATTTGGGTTAGTGTGAAAAGTTTGTATCTTCTTGTACTAAGTTTTTTTTTTTGGGTCGAAATTCCTGGTGCTAAGTTATGAAGTGGGTTTTGGCAGCGGACCATATTTCGACCCGAAATTCAACTTTGCAAATAAATGAACCAAGGGAAGACAAAATGAATTACCGCAAGTTCCTTGATCCTTGACCGGATTCACCGCGCCCTTCAACCCCAGTCCACCGCCTCAGGCAACCGGTCCCCAGCTCGGACAGCATACCGCCTGCTGGCATTCCTGGACTTCATCAGCCGGCGCTTGGCCTCGCTCCTCGTGCCCAGGTACATCGCGCGGTACTCGTCGTTCGTCAGGTCGGCGAACTTGTTGAGGCCCAAGGTGTACGTCCTGTTCTGAGAGCTGTTGTGCTCCTCGATGAACCTCAGGTTGTCCTTGAACACCTCGAACCTCATCTCCCTCTCGCCGAGGCCGTTGTACGCCTTGCCGTGCCTCGCGAGCCAGAGCTCGTACATCTCCATGACCTCTCCGTCGGTCCTCGGGGCCGAGGCGGTCCGGCCTTTGGCGGCGTAGTCGATGATGGACGCGGGATCGGATAGTGCTGCGGAGGCCAGAATGAGGAAGAGGAGGGCGGCGAGAACGGTCGGCGCGGTTGTTATCGCCATGGTTGAGCTGTTGAGTCTCTTCTCCGTCCCAGTGACACTCTGCTTCCTTCTTCGCTGGAAGAGGAAGATGGAGAGAGTGGACAGAGAGGGAGAGGGAGAGACTTGAGGAGGGAAGAAGGTTTGGTGCGAGAATGGTTATAAAGGCGAGGGAAATAGTTAGAATATTCATGCGTGGGTGGTGACTTTGTCAGATGAGAATTCTTTATTCTTTCGTTTTATTTACAAATTAGAATAATATATCGTTTTATTTGTTTTATTAATTTTTGGGCTAAGTGAAACAATGTGTTTCAGGGAAAAAGGAAAAATTTGAGTGACTGTGGAAAATTGTGAGAGAAATTGATGGCCCCTTGCGTAGGTGCATCCAAGTGTGGAAATTTGTGTCCTTATCGTATTTGTGACATTGTAATTTTGACTTAATATGTAATTGAATTACAATAAAAACGCTTAATTTATATCAATCTGTATCGGTATATAATGTTTAGTGGATCATGTCATAACATATTCAAATTTTGTCCCTATAATTTGTGTTTTGTCTCGTGGCTTGTAAACTGATTCCCGGTCCTAATTGAGAAAAAACTCTGCCATATTTTATAAAGGGGGCTTTTTTTTCATTTCTTTTATTCACCAAGGATAAATGAATTTGTTAATGTGTGTCTCGTTGCACTCATGTGGCCTTCTTTAAATGCCTTTGCAATCTTTGAGCATAGATAAATTCATATTGAACCTATCTAGATACATATCTAAAATGTGCTTAAATTTCCAAAGCACATGGTAGTCGCGCAACAAACATGACTATATACTATTAACAACCTATTCACGTTAAATGGCGTTATTGTGCAAAAGTAAACTTTAATAATAGACACAAATAGGCAAATATACCAACAGCTTTAAATTTTCAAGATATTTATTTCCACCGCATAGTTATTGCATAAGTTAAAAGAGATATGTGATCTTATTTTTTGTGTTCCATTATGTACCTTTTTGTGGCAATCATCAATTTTGTCATATATAAATTACGATATATGTACATGCCTTAATTTGAAAAGCCTTTTCATTATAACATGATTTAAGGCATGATCATTTTCGATGACATATAAATTATTTTCCTTTTGTTATGATGAATTACAAATGATCCATTACAATCACGTTAGATACTTGTAATCAAAATTTTCAAAATGATAGTTTACTTACAAAAAAGAAAAGGAAATATTAATTGTGGTCAATAAGTAAAAGTCATTTTTTTTAATTTATAAAATTGAAAAGGAATATTAACTGCATACAACGAGCAAAATTCAGTTTGACATTATCTATTATAGATAATAGAGTGTTTTGTCCTTGGATCAATCGGATTCATTGAAGAGTAAACTTACAGATGGATTGGTTTAGTCTTAACTAGCTCATGAAATTGTTGATTCAAGTATGAAAATATATTTGATTTCCTAATTTTCTTATGTAATTTTTGATAGCAAAGATTATTTTGCATGTATACAAGATATGCCTTTGATGGTTCAAAACCTGTGCAAAAATAAAGAACTTCTCAAAAACTAAATAAAAAAATTAACTGCATGCATTACGTATAATATTACTAGTAACAGATTAACGTGATATTACTAAATTTAAGTGGTCTCATTAGTAGTCCAAAAAACAAATCAAGTGATGCTGTAATAATAATAGTGGTGCTAATGGCTACGCTATTAACAAGTTATGTGATATGAATGAAAGAATAATATTGTGTATGATTGGAGTGATTCAATAAATTGATATATTGAGTGACGTGGTAGACTCCATTAAATACCCGATACAAGCTTATCACATTATTTAATGTACCAAGTTTACTAAACTACTTTTGGTATATCTAATATTATCTTATATTTCTTGCACACAACATATGCTCTTTCGTGTAGTACTTTGAATTTAGGATTTTTTTTTTTGCAAAAGGTAATAATATATAAATAAAGCTACGGCGATATACAAAAGATCGGCACCAAAAACCTACACTCAATCCTAACTTGAATTTAGGATGTTTTATCCGTTGATGTTTGGCAAAAAAATAAACACGTTGAGATACTTTGTCAAACACACGTCATAAGAAGAGCTTGAATTTTAAGACATTGTGTTCACTCTCCACGAGACTATTGATGCATTATAAGCATATATAAAACCTTAAAATTACTTAATTTAAAAATAACTTGCAAACATTCCTTAGTGAATTTTTCCATAAAAATCCGTCGGGCCCTTTGAATCCTCTCCATTGTCTTGCCCTAAAAGGAGGCCGTTTCACTGGAAACAAGAAATTGAATTCCGCACTTTCTATGACGGTGGGGATAGGGGTGAGCAATATTCTTGGAACTCCTAGAACGATGATTTCTAGTAAAGCCAATGAATCATGGCCGTGCATTTAATGCGTTAATGGGTCTCTCCTTCTTTCCTAAGCCATACTCGAACCCTTGTTCGTTTCCCCTCAACTCGCATCCTCACTTTTACTGCAAAAAGATCAGAAGATATAATAAGCTAATTTCACTTTCTGGGGAAAGAGGAACCCTCAAAAAGATCTTGGATGGAAGAAGCCCGGGGTGATGATTCCCATGCGACCGCTGGATGCGAGAGAGGGTCGGTATTGTATGAGAGCAATAGTTATATGATTCTTGTTAATGAGTTATATATTTCTATTATTCATATTGCTGCATCATGTCGTATCTGCTTTAGTTGAATGCCCTTGTCGGGCTTGAAGGGCGAAGGGAGAAAACACCACCATTTTTCGGAGCTTGGCCCCCTTCGACAAGCAGAGGAGTTTAAAGCTCGTCTCTCAGTATCGTGCCTATTCTTGCTACATATTTGAATTCAGGCAGGATAATAACATATCCTATCCATTATTTGGCAATTTTTAGGATCGAATAAATCAGGATATATTGAATAAAATGGGGATGGGATACATCCGAATTGTATAAAAAAAATATAAAAACAACTTAACAATTTTCTACCTACTATGGAGTGACATGACCACCGATTATCATCCCTTCTTACCACCGTACAAATCCTCCATGCCTTTGATCATTGCCAATAATCATTGTTGACCAACCAATCATGCTTTGATGACTGATGATGAAAATGAGAAGTTATATGTTGTATGGCCATCATCATCGAAGAACTCAAATCCTTTCATAAGCATGCTCAAAGGATCTCATTATCCACACCATAGACATGTTTGCTTTCTTTACTCATTGCTCCGGTGCCGTCCACTAGTGGATCTCTATCCACCTCCTCTCCAACTCCTCAATACCCAGACTGTGGACTTTGATGTCAAGTGGTACCCGAGCTTCATGCGTGGCAACCGCCACCCCATTGCCATCCTTTACCTCTATGTCGGCTTTTGTTGCCTTGTCTACTAGATCGTCGTGGGCGATACCTCCTTGGTTGCTTCGCAGCGCTCTTGGTGACTAAGGCTTGTCTCCCCAATGTCTCAATCGTCTCTAATATGGTGAAGCTGAGCGAGGAGTAAGGTCCAAAGGTGGAGATGGCGATAAAGGAGACGATCTGGAGGGAGCTAGAGAGAGAGAAGGTTTGATATAGCTGTTGAGGGAGCTCAAGCTGTGACATATTGTGTTGGGCACGTGAGATTTTCAAAGATATTTATTTTTTCTTGGATTACACCAAACATGTGATAGAGTTTTCTATGATTCAAAGTATATTTGGAGGATTTCCAATCCAATCTCATCCTATCCTATTTCAATTCAAATTTTCCATCCCAGGTATTAATCAATGAAGTGTTTTTCTGACCAAAAAAAAAAAAAATGCAGGTCACTCTCAAGAGTTGGGGACGTGTGGTCTTGTAATAATTTGATGTGGCTGAAATGGGAGGAATGTCATACTCAGTAGAGATTATTCTGCTTTTAATTGTTGCTGGACAGCCTAATGATATTAGAAAAAAAAAAATTTGGAGATTAGTCGCAAAATAAAAATTATCAAATTTGTGCTTTATATAAAATCAACTCCAAGATTGAATGTGTTACTTGGGGTATTAGAGTACCTTCAGTTCAAGAACTTAAAGTCCACATTTAAATTTCATCAATTACAGGTCAATTATTTTGAGCCAATGTCATTTGTGTAGGCTAAAGGCTGAATTTAACCCATCCATGGAGCTCGTACGGTGTTCTATGGATTTGCATGTGGTCGTTATTATTAAAACGGACAGAAAAACGAAAAAAAACGAAGAAGAAGAAGAAGAAAAGGGGTTAGATTAGGACCGCACACACTACAGACGGCGGGCATAACTCTCTCCTAGACTTGCGTGACACCTATCTACGAGAGTAAATTCCTAGGATATGCAAAATTTATGTCTTCACTTCAAGCTGAATCTTATAAGTCACGTTCAGGGCATTAAAGAGGATGACATTTCATCAGTTCAACTAGGACCAGCAGCAACTTGTCAACATATCAAAAGCCCCTACCCACAGAAGTTATAATTTCACGCCAAGAAGAGGGTGGCAAGATTTAGAATATAGTTTTATTTAATTTGTAATTTTCCTGAATATAGTTTTATTCCTTTTGTAGTCAAAGGGTTATAGTTTTCCCGGACTTTGGAATGCGTGTTCCAAAGTGATATCTTAGATTTAAACTACGATCCAATTGTCGGAAGTCATGACTTTTCAAAGGGTTAGATTTTTCAATATATTACAAAAACTACATTTTCTACCAAGGGGTTTATGAGAACTAATTCGTACTTTAAAAGGGTAAACTTATGATTCATAGATTCAAAGATAAAAAGCACTAGAAAAAACGAAGAGGAAAACGATTTTTTGTTTGTGAATTTGCATGTATGGGTTTTTCATGTCATATCAAATTGTAGGTTCTATAAAAGAAGAAATCAATAGCGAAAGTTGCCTTTGATTGTTTGATATAAGTGCTAGGCAAAAAAATGTGATGAGATGTCCATGTTTGCAAGTGCAGAAATAGTCATCAGCATGCAAGATTGTGTATCATCGAAACGATGCTCCAATAATCAGTATTTACTCTCACACGATTCAACAAAGAGATAAATCTCAAACTTCAAATCCTTTAAGACGACATGTAACTAGAGATTATTTTCGATCACGTGTTTGACAAATAAATGATTGTGTTGTCATAACTCCACGTGATGATGTTCTATTATTTTATGGGGCATTTGATGATAAACATCAGCATGGATGTTCAGTTTTCTCGGCATCGTTCGTTTAACAGATATAGTCCTCTACTAGAAAAGAAATAAGGGATAGTCCTAAAAAGTGATGACCATATAGAAGCGTCCAATGTCAAGAACAACATATCGTCGCTACCAAAATTTGTCCGTTCGAGTTCTTCATTCTCTCTGCTCTTCAGCAATCGAAAGAGAACTCTTCGTAACTAATGGATGGTATATCCTATTTGTCACAAAGATATTAGAGAGGAGGAAATAAAATCAGCAAAAGCAATAAAAACATAAAAATATTAAAGATATTAATTGATTTCATGTGCTTTCCTCAGTGAAGATGGAGATGTTCCAGAGCCGCCCAACAGTTTTGCGGGCAAATACATCCAATCACAACGTTCCCCACACCTTATCCTCTTGGCACGAATATTGATTCAACCACCTTCCTTATTTATATGGGAACCTGCCATTTTTAAGCCTGCAACCTCATTGAATGGGCGTGGTCAAAACCTGTGAAAGTTAGATCGCACATTATCCAACTACCATTCCGCTCCGTCTTCTTCAGAGATCCAATTTTCAGGCAACCTCGTCCCCCATTCCTCGCCCATTCCTCGGTCGGTTGGTCTTTCATGATTGCCTTTTCAACCTTTCTGATCTTGCCAGAGATCATGTGTTCAGGATTCTGCTGCCTGCTTTGTTGTTTTTCCCCTCTCTCTTGAATCTGCACTTGGACCTTTAACTGGCCCACGTCCATCAGATTTAGGGGACGACAATTTGGACAATTTCAGCTACAAAATTTGGAAAAAACTCTACTTTTTGTCCATATACTTTTGATACTTTTATAATCAAGTCTCCGGACTTTCAATTTTACCAATCAAGTCCTCATATTCTGGTTAGAACCAGTTGTTGTGGCCATTAGAGGACGTTGGAGTGTGACTAAACAATGCTCATGTGGACACCCCATGAGACATTGATGGTGAATGGATTAAGGCTCTTCAAGTTACTTTTTTGTTCTTCTGCCAATCCACTTTCCATGGGAGTGTCCTCAAAGGCTATGCTTATCCACGTCATTCTCTGGCATCCTCCGACAGCCATGTAAGTTGGATTTGTTCGGATTTTGTACCAGGAGGATTTGACAAGACAATATGTTTAAGTAAGATGATTTGATTTGAAATTCGATAGCACATGGACTTAACTGCCAAAAACAATATGAATACATGGAGAGAAAGTAAAATATTTCCTTAAAAATGGGATTGGTTATCTATTAGTCTTGGAGCACTTAAGACAGTTCTTGTTTTGATCATCAAACTTTTACGCTATTTGTGTGGAAATTACTCAACTGTTAGCTTTATTAAATTAAATCTAAGTGATGTCCATATTCACAATCTACTAATCGAAACAGTGTTATCGAGACAAAGGAAAATATCATTTTTTGCTGGAAAAAAAGAACGGTCTTACACGAGTGAAATTGTGAGGTTGTTCCCAATTCGTCAGCGTTTCCAACGGAATCCAACTGAGAAATGACATCTTCTGCAAGTGTCTCATTACAATGTGGAAGCATAATTTTTTTTTTAATACAATAGTCTCGCAGGCCCAACTCAAGTCTCATAATCAACTAAGCCCATTTAATATTTGTGCAAGCAAAGAGTAGATTGCGGCCATAACATGATCCAATGAATCTAATGAAAAGAAAGCATTCAAGATTGGAAATTCCTGAAGTTGAAGAATAAAGGTAGATCCGACTTGATCAAGGCTAGAGGGCTGTTTCCTAATCATTTCCTGCATAATGTTTTTTAATTCAAATGTCTTTACCGTTACCTTTTTCCTTGTATCTTTAATCTTTCCTTCATAGTGTCTCCAAATTCTTGTGCCTCTGTGAAGAGAGGCATGTTCTTGATCGTAAGCATTTAGAATTGAGTCAACAATACATGAGAGTATCTCTTGAAAGAGTGAATCTTTCGATTCTCTATCCAATTGATGATGAACTTTAGAATTCTTTATTCTTGATTGATGGAAGGTGAACTCTTATATCCTAGAGTTGTTTTCCCTCAAACACAGCTAACACTTCCGTTCATTCCATCAAACACATCCATCAACTTCTGACAAATTCACTATGCATCACATTGTACGGTGGAATGAGTATATGGAGCTCTCGAAATGTTACCATGCAGGAATCGACGTTCGATCTTTCTGAACTTAAAATCTATCTTGTGATCAATTGGAAATCAATTATGGAAATCAATTAAAAATAAGGAAGTTGGAACAATTTGTTTTCATTATCCTCAGGGTACCCTCTGATTTTTTTTATTTTTTTTATTTTTTTTTATTTTTTTTATCTTAATCGAACAACTAAATCTTATACACCAACAATATAGTTAAAGCAATACTAGCAAAAGACAGTTAAAAAATCTATGTATAAAATTACGCGTGTCCATCATAAGTTGGAGTTATCAATGAGCCAGTTAAACTAGAATTTTCAAGTTCCTATCCTCCGTTCTTCCAGAAAAAATTCTCAAAAATGTGTGCATGTGATAATTTTGACGATGACGAACTGAAGGAGATGAGAAAGCAACTTCGACTACCAAATGATTCCATTTGCAACGTTGTCTCAAGCTGTCCAGAGACAGGAAAATTGTTGAGTGAATCGCGATTGTGTACTTCACAATTGGCTAATTAAGCACGACAGAGAACTTTCATGACCTTATACTGGTATTATATACTTCGAAAATAAAATCCTATGCTAAGCATGAGCAAGAACATTTGTTAGAAAATGTGGTCACTTCAACAGAAACTACCTGGATGTAACAACAAGAGATTATGCAGATTGCTGAAAGATCAGACGTCTGCCGGAACCTTGGAACCGGAGGTACATCACATGTCGGGTTGCTAAAATTAGTGAAATTGCATCTAAAGCATTTCGCCAATCTTTGTTTCTAGGGCTACTGGGTATATATCTGGACTAGGAACAATACTAGTGGAGTGCCCATTTTCTTTTCCAATAAACGCTGAGTCTTGTGTTTTGTTCATTTTCTGTTCTTCATATTTGCAGTTTAGCACATCAGTTTCAATACGAGTTAATTGATGAAATGAGATTCATGGGGATAAGCATAGCGATCTTGCTTGCATAATTTGAATTTTAGTAGATGAGAGTAGCGCTATCTTGCGAGCTTTTGTCCAAGTTTATTAGATTTTACCATTTGATTTTGCGATTCAAGATTTTAGACCCTTTGACGATTCTAGCTGGAAAAAGCAGAGTTTAACCGCCTAGCATAGAAACAGATCCTTGAATCCTGCATGGACAACACCTGATTAACTATGATCATACCTTTCGGCGCCTAGCGGTCTGGCATTTTGATTGACGCAAAGGCATGAAGCATGATTTCACATGGATGTTGAAAGAACTCGTGCAATTTATCTTACAATCAAACAAATGTCCCATAAAGTTGTGTTATACCATGTACAACTTCTGTAACGTACGAAGACCAAATGAAGAAGATGAAGATGTACTTTTCGTATGTCTGTCCGGTGTTTGAATTTCTGAATATGCGAGCAGTAAGGAAGTGTAAGCAAGAAAATTCCCGTGATTCCTAGATTTTATGACCCCCGACCAGCATAAAAACCAATGAAACAAGGTCTGATGTCCTTGTGATCCAGATCGACCAAAATGGCTAATTTCGAAGTTCGCCTTGGCGAGGCAATATATAAATACCTTGAAGCCGAAGCTCGTCGAATTCCGAGGCTGTGCATCTTCTCCTGTTCTTAAGATAAGCCGTCAGTTTTCTACAGGTTCCCTTCTGAGCAGCTGGGGTTCGACTGTTTCGGTCTCGTGCCTTCTCTTAATCCCAAAACTTCGTTCGTGCCTTTGATTTTCAGCCGGGTGCTGGTCAGTCTCCTCTTCTTCGCTGCTTGCATTTTCTTTAGATGGGAGTTCTGGAGGAGCATCGGGCCATGGACCGCGCTCCGAGGGTACCGTGATCCCCAAGGGAGGGTTGATAAGCCATCTGCATCACAAAGGGGAGAGATAAACTCCATTTTCAATGACAGCAAAGACCCGATTATCCAAAGCATTGGGAATATATTTGAAGTAATGAGCTTCTAAAGGCAAGACACTCACCCTTTAGGGAATTCGCTACCCGGACGGGCTTCGACATGAAGCTGCCAGACCATAAGCCGGCGGCTGCAGTTTCCTAGTGGCTCCAACACCGATAGGTCTTTGAGCAAAGACAGGGGACTGTCAACATCTTGATCCCAATTGAGTGAGTCCAAGTCCTTCACCCATTCCGGATTATCTTCAGCATCCTTCCACAGCATCCTAGAATTTAGCGTGAAACCGGCCCATTCCAGCTTTTCTGGCAAAAGCAAACCCCGATCATCTAGGTGACTCGCTCCCCTGTGCATGTTATGTGACCTATTATTGGTGCGCCATCCAATGAGCTGATTGGCTGAATCACAAACTGGACCTTGGATAGTAAGTGGCGAATTGCTTTCATTCAAGATTTTCGAAACGGCTTGGTCGATTCATCCACAGTTGAATGTGGAAGGATTCCTAAAGAAACAGCGCCGATCCATTTCACAGCCTGGATCTCATCAAAGAGCTCCATGCTGTGAACATTACTGTCATCGGCAAACATCACAATGCCGTCCAGATTCTTCTCTCTCACGATTCTGATACATCGAATTCTCCATGTTAGAATCAGTTTCCATTTCTATATCAGCAGGCTAACGGATGCGACCTTATTGGTGGCATCTGTTACGGTGGGATTTCCAGTTTATGTTTCCATTATCAGTGAAAACAAGCACAATTTGCTTGGAAATCAGTAGGCCTTCTCGTTTTCTACTTCACAGACTACAAAGAAAACTCTTTTCCAAACCATGAGACCAGTCAAGACTTATAATTTTATTCCAGATGATGAACTTCAAATCAAAACAAGAATGCCAATTCGGAAGAAATACGAGGACTGGAAAACTTGATTTCTGACTGACATTATCTGAACGGAAAATGAAAGATTGAACAAGTTTCTAGAAAACTATCAAGGACTCGAGCTAGTCGGTGGATCAATCCTAATAGTTTTTGAGACATTAAATAAGATCTATGGCTGACACTAATATTCAAGAAGTTCAATTGCCAATCCTTTACTAACCAATAACAAAAGGAGCAGGAAAACACTCCAAGAGAAGCCACTCACCTCAATGCATGAACCCTCATCTTCACCTCCAAACTGTGCCGATCCTGCCAGGCTTCGGGCATCTCCTGCTTGAACCCGACATGGACGGTCCTCAAACCCGACCTCTGATCAGCGATGCCGTCTCGTTGCTCGCTCCACCGGCCTCCACCACGATCCACACCACCTCGTACGGCACGAGCATCAGGGAGTGCATCAGTGCCGTCAGATGCATCGCCTGGAATGCCCGCACGTAAGTCGGGGTGATCACAATCAAAGACCTCGGTTTAGGATTCTTAGCGCTGAACTGAGCCCTCTGTTCTCTCTGCACTCTCTCTATGATCCGGTGTGCCTTCATGACCTCGACGGGGTCCGGGTGCGGCCACAGCCGGACCAGGATCCCGTGCCGGCCAACAGCCACGCGCGTCGTGGACTGGTTGACCGTCGCCGGGCTCGGGTTCGAGAGGAGGAGGACAGGATTGTCGGAGGCCGTTTCATCGGCGGCGCGAAACATCGGCGACGTGGAGAAGAGGAGGAAGACGAGCAGCTGAGAGAAACGGAAGCCGAGCACGAGGCTGCCGAGGCAGCACAGGGCGTGAACCGCCAGCCAGAACACGGTCGCCGGCGACTTGGAGGAGTCGAGCGGGGCCAGCCCCCGGAGGGCGGCGCTGCTCTGGCCGTCGGCGGGGTGGCCCTGCTGCATTGCCAAGAGCTTCATTCTCTCCTCTTTCTCCGTCCCTCTACAGTGCAAGCTGATTCGTATTAAGGGGCGGAGGAGGAAGGTTGGAGTTGGGAGGCGAGGTGGGGGGGCGATGGCGACGGGTGACGGGTGACGGAGACGGTGGTTGGAGGTGATGTTGCCATCAACATCCTCCCCGTAGATGTCCATCAATGGAAGGAATCTTTGGGTTGAAGAAGCAACTGCACCGAAGTCCTTAAAAATATTAGTTTTTTCGCGGTTCTTACCAACTGCGGAAGCGGAAAGGAAGAGGAGACGGCGAGGTCGGCGTGGAAGAGATGATTGGCTCGGCGGCGGCGGCGGCGGCGGCGGCTCTCGGACGGGGAAGATGAGAGGTCGCGCTCTCGATGCCGTTTGGTGCGAATTAGAATCATTAAAAACATTTCCGTTCTTGAAACCTACGGTAAACTCATCGTCACATGATATGATCTGACTCGAAATCGATGGTAATTGGCTCGTTTTTCACTCATTTTAAATGGAAAACATCTCATAATCATGTTCAAATATTTGGATGATATTGAATGGATATAAATAATCAATATATACACGATGTCATGACATGAATTGTCAAATAACTTAGAAATAAGCGGAACTCAAGGAGATTTGATGCACGGTCTATATCCATCATAGAGCTCAAACCGAGTATAAACATTATAATCAAGGCAGTTCATTGTTCAAATCCTAAATAATAAGAAAAAGTCCTCCCAACTAAATGTTGTCAATCAATCTTCATCTCATGAGGCACTTGTATGAACTTTCAAAGATTGGATCCTTGAGGATTGATGATCGTCGAATTATGCTTCTTTAACAAAAACTAATTAAGATCGGGTCCTAGAGTATAATTAATATTTTGGGTTAATACATTTTATACGAGAAGTACAATAAAATGCACCTCAGGGAACGACATTTTAGGACGGTTGATAAAATTTTCAAGGGATCATAGAAACTCCCTCTTCGTACTCGCCTTCGCTAAAAATATAAAAGAATTAAAAAAGCCACACGATTATTACTATTTTACTAAGGAAATTGCCATTCTATCCCTACAATTAATGCGCAGTACTTACGCAAACCTATTGTTAGTATGGAAAAATCCACATTTGAAAGATTGAGGAAAGCCACCTTATTATTAAAGAACCATTTAACTATGAAAAGAAAATACCGACAGAACACACTACCTACAAAAGAAATATTTTATGAGGAAACATCCATATATTTCAAGATTTAAAATATTTTACAAAGGTTATTGTAGCATAAAAAATATGCATACCACAATATTAAAACTTGTGTAAGATTACACAAAATTGTTAAAACTTATATGTTTGTCCATTGATTTAATATGTGTATTGAGGACGTCTGGGGAAGAAAAAAATGGTTGACATTCTTGAAAAACGAGAGATTATTTTCACTTCATAAAATAGTACAGATTATTCAATTGATGATGATTTGACTTTTTTCAAAAACTACCCAATTATCTCCAAATTCTATTTCCTTTTTCGGTATAGATTCGCTTTGTTTTTAAAGCGGACCGCCGATAAACAATCCATGTCACAAGACTTTTAATTTTAAAAAGCATCTTTATTTTCAAAAGGAAAATTAAGAAATGTCTGAGAAACACCGATTGACATATTCCTTAAATTTTATTTTCTATTATACCTTCACATACGACACCAAAAAAAAAAGGTAATTTGTTGAAAAGTCGTTCTGTATCTTTCGTAAAAATAACTCGGTTTCCCATCTCCCTCGAACGCAACTTTTCAGATTCGTTGTACGAAGGAAACCCTTCCGCGACAGCCTTACGGAGCGCCGCAGGCCGCGGCGGCGATGGACGGCCGCCTCTTCTCCGCTCCCGTCGCCGGCCCATGAAACCCAAACCCTACGGCGTCATCCTCTCTCTCTTCTCCGCCGCCAAAGCCCCTCCAAAACCCGCCATGGCCGCCTCCTCTCTCGCTCGGACCTCCGCCGATTTCCACACCTCCTCCGCCCCTCCCGAGCCGCCGCCGCCGCCGCCCCAGGACCTCGACGACGACCTCCTCTGCTCCGACCCACGAGCCCGAGACCACGGACCGGCCGACGGTGCCGCGCCGTTTCCCGACGGGTCGCCGAGCCGGTGCCTGAGCGCCGGGTCGAGGGCCGAGCGCGCGTGGGCTCACTGGGCGGGGCTCGGCCGGCCGAAGCTGATAGTGGCCCCGATGGTGGACAACTCCGAGCTCCCGTTCCGGATGCTGTGCCGCAAGTATGGCGCCGAGGCGGCCTACACGCCCATGCTCCATTCCAGGATCTTCACCGAGACTGAGAAGTACAGGAGCACGGAATTCACTACCTGCAAGGTAAATCTTGTCAAAGTTACTTTCTTTTTTATTTTTGTTTTTGGGTTGTGATGGAGCGGTTTCTTGCTGCGCCATTGCTCTGTATAAGGAGCATGATTCTGTCCTCGGGAGAGAATGTTACATACCACCATTGATTGCTGTTTAGACTTGCTTTAGCTGGCTTAAGTTAGTGACTGGGTGGAGGCTGATTGAGGTGATAGTAACATGGTGGGGCATTCATGTAGATGTTTTGTGTTGTGTTGGTAAGAGCTGTTAGCTCTGGTGCTAGAAAGCTGCAATCAACTTGACTAAAATTGCCATGGCTCTTGGAATAGGCAACTACAAATACGATTAAAGAGGTGCTTCCTTTATGTGAGAATCTCTATCATGATGTGCTCAATGTAGCCAACTAAATTGTCGCTGAGGAGATCTTGTTTTCTTTTGAGAAATGTAAAAGCAGATAGGGTGTTCACAGCCCTTTTAGTCTTAACCTCTGTTTATCCACAGGGGGCCGGCCTATCATAACATGTGTCGAGACTGTGTTAAGTGTGCTCACTTTTTTTTAACCATCAGCGAGTGGAATTTTAAATCTTCAGGTCATCAACCATCATTTTGCTTAAGAATGATGGTCCAATTCCAAACAAGGATATTCCTAAAATTATTTTGCTTGCAGATTCTGTTGATGATTTGTAATTGTAGAGATGGTTCTTCCCATTATAATTCTTTTGAATAGGATTATTCAGAACGGATGGCTTTTGTTGTTTAAAAGAACCAGGAAAATCATTCAAGGAAACATTTCTTGTGCAATTGCTTTTCTTTGCCCATACTCATCTAAATTCAATTCTTGTCAGGATAATAAGTGATAGGGATGGCTATAGGGCATGGATTCCCTTGTGGTCCTCCGATCCATGCCTTGTTTGAGTGGTTTAAATGGGCATGGGGAAAAGATACATTTCTTGCTTTTTCATGTTACTTTTTTTGTTTTTTGTTTTTTTTTTTTTTTTTTGGGGGGGGGGGGAGGATGGGGATGTCTTGTATTTGTCACCATGCTGGCAGAGGGTTATCGCAAAAAGAAGGATATTTCAAAATGCAGAAGCAACTGGAGTTTATATGGAAAAGATAGACACTGACAGAAGTCTTAAAACCCTATTCTTCCTACTCTTTCACAAATCCATGTCCAAGAGAACCTCATCCACGAGTGCCTTCTCTGCTCAACGTGGCAACCCATGCAAAGTAGAACTTCATCACGTCATTAAGTCTTTGATTCATTGGCCAGCATTTTTTCTAAGAATGATGATCCAATTTAAGACAAGACCAACGTTGTTTCGCCTGCAGATTCTGGCTATGAAAATGGTATATTTGAGGACATTGTTCCTTCCCTTACTTGTCTTCTTTTTACTAGAATTAGCTTAATGGGTGGCACTTGGGGTTAAAGAACCAGGCAAATCATTCAGGAGCCATTGTTTGTACGCTTCAATCTATTTTGTTGGCTGAACCATCGAAATACAGATATTGTTACTATGAGCTTCATTCTGAAGTTCTTTGGCTTTGATAAACTTTTAGGCTTTTAATTTCTATTAAAAAAATGTATGCACATGGGACATGTTCTTTGGAATTTGCTATACTGCCAGTATTTATTGTGTGTTGGAGAAGATATCTCTATGTTATTGGCAAATATCCAGTGGGTCCTGCAGATAATGTTCCAAATTGTCTGGATTTTTGGAATATTTTTGGGATTTCTTAGTAATGAAGAGTTGGATCTAAGAGTTTTATTTCCCAATGTGACATACTTGAAGGTTCCCAACATAATTAGCTTAATTATCTGTACATCATATCCTATCCTGCCCCGAAAATGTATTATTGGATGTCTAATGCTTAGATCTATCAATTCGCACCCTCTGATTTGTTTTGGGCCTTAATTCACTTCATAAAAATCTGAAAACTCATTTGATATCTTTTTCCCAGAACTGATCTGACATTGTAATGTAGTTCATGTGAACAAAAGATATATTACATTTATTGCCAAGGTGAAGAAATGGCTTTTCCTGCTGATTTGTATTGGAGCATTCTGTCTAGTTTTGACATTCATCTGCATCTTTGAATCTGCTGTTATTTTTATTCTGTTCTAGCACTTGTGGATATCACTTCGGATGAATGTTAAAGTTGCATGGTAATTTGTTTGGATTTATTATATTCAGTGTGTTTCATGCAAGTAGAGCAAGGTGTTTTAGTTGTGACTGACTATAGATGACTTGGATGATTCATACAATTCTTCTAGAATGAAAAAAGCATATATTGTTAATTTGTCATTCCTCTTTTTAATGTAACTTTTCTGTAATTTTTTTGAATTGGCAGGAGGATCGCCCATTATTTGTTCAATTTTGTGCCAATGATCCAGACATTCTGTTGGAAGCTGCACAAAGAGTGGAACCTTATTGTGATTATGTTGATATAAATTTGGGGTAACATTTGATCCATCATCTTGAACATTTTTACATATATCAGTTTATCATAACATGATATATTATTAGTTGATGTATTATATGGCTGGTACACACTGAAATTATTAAGCATGTCATATGTTGTTACTGAAAGGATTTTTTCTCTGATTGCATATAATACATAAGATATTTGACTGATTTTATTAACTAACTCTGTCTTCTGAAGTGATTTTTTTTTTTTTTTTTTTTTTTTTTTTTTTTTGGGGGGGGGGGGGGGGGTTCTTTTGCTCAATATATTGCAAACTGTCATAGCCCTTATTGAGTGTTGCACCATTGTCATGATCCAATAGGATGCGATACTTGCTTGATTGTGAAAACTTTTGAAAGAATTTGGAAGGTCATCTAAGACTCAGATGAAGTGGGGCTTGTTTTAGATTGTACATCCTGTAGGCTATTATGTGACAAGGAGCAACTGATATCTTGTGTTATATCATAAAATTGAGTTGGTAATTTTGCACTCTACAGGTGCCCTCAGCGTATTGCTAGGCGAGGAAACTATGGGGCATTCTTGATGGATAACCTTCCTTTGGTAAAATCCCTAGTACAGAAGCTAGCCCTCAACTTGAATGTCCCTGTTTCTTGCAAAATCAGAGTCTTCCCGAAATTGGAGGACACGCTTAACTATGCCAGGATGCTAGAGGAAGCTGGATGCTCTCTTTTAGCTGTCCATGGACGAACAAGAGATGAGAAAGATGGGAAGAAAATTCGTGCCGACTGGTCAGCAATAAGGGCTGTAAAAAACGCTCTAAATATACCAGTCCTCGCCAATGGAAACATACGGCACATGGATGATGTAGAGAGCTGCTTACAAGAAACTGGTGCTGATGGCGTGCTTTCGGCAGAGACTCTCCTAGAGAATCCAGCTCTCTTTGCAGGGTATCGAACTGCTGACTGGATAGTTGGAAGTGAAGAAAGCCACAAAGATGGACATCTGGACCAGGCAGAGTTACTGGTGGAGTATCTCAAGTTTTGCGAAAAATACCCTGTCCCATGGAGGATGATTCGTTCTCACATGCACAAGATGCTGGGAGATTGGTTCAAGATTCATCCGCAGGTGAGAGATGAGCTCAATGCACAGTCGAAACTGACCTTTGAGTTTCTTTATGGTCTGGTCGATAAGCTTAAGGACTTGGGACTAAGAATTCCATTATATGTTAAAGATGAGGATGTAGAAAGGATCTCAGCCAATGGTTCTGCCACTTGATCATTTTTTTTGAATATTAAGCTGTAGCAGGCACCAAAGATGGGCCTGGTTTATTAAGTTTACTGTAGTGCTTCTTTGTCTGATTCTTTTTGTGCTATGCTGGCCAAAATGTTTTTCGAGGTCACAAGCACACATGGAAAATAGAGGTCCCTCTTTCTTTCACAGTGAAGTGAGCATGTCATGTGGAGAAAGTTTTGTTGTAGAATATTTTACTGAAAATGTCTTGACTTGCGACCGTAGTGTTTATTTTTTAGTTGAACTTTATCTTGTATTAAGTGCAGGCTGCTTTTGGTGTTTCTCTGGCTAAAGTAATGCGATAATTATTTTCTCAAGCTTTATGAGCTTCAATGGGTTCATCTCTGTTCCATGCTATAGGTGCAGTTCTAGCGAGAGTTTTCTTGTCACTTTTTGATAGATTGGGTTTTATCTTATTGTTTTGATTACTCGATCTTGGGATGCTCCTTCAAGCATGAATAAGGAGACTGAAACCGTTTCTCTTACTTCCTGCCAAATCCTGGGTATCTTTGCTAGTGGTTTGGAAGAGGGCTAAGCAATGAGTGCACATTAAGATGTTGTTCATGACGGACTGCCTTGCTTGATTTTGGTTGATGCTGCAATTCATTCTGAAATGGATATGGTCCAGCTGATGCTTAGCATCCAAGAAAAGAAAACCTGTCTTGCTTTTCAAAAACGTCATACTATTTTTAAGCCTTTTTTTGGCCAATTTACGGAATTCTTTAGTCATTTGTTAATTAAGGTAGACTTTAGGTCCTTGGATTTTTAATCTCTCCAGGCATCTACAGTTATACATTCATTCCTTAAAATTCCGCAACTTTCTGGTTCTACGTAATGAGAACTGAAATGCTTGGAGGAATTAAGCTCTTACTGACGTGTACATGCAAGTGAACCTCATTCAAATATTGCCAGGACATATATTTAGCACATCACATGGTGGTCTGTGGTTGCATTTGGAAATATGGTAATGAAGTTCGCAGAGCGATATGCTACGAATGCTCAAAGCTCATGTCACGGTGAAAACGCTAAAAATCTTCATTGATAATTCTCAATACCTTAGCAGACTTTCAAAGAGATTAGAAAATCCTTCAAAGTGAACAACTGGAGATTTCCAATGACTGGTGCAATTTGCTTGGCAAAATTTATTTTGCATCCAGGAAAACTAAGGCTTTGTGGGATAAATTATTGACTTTCTTAAATCGTTTTGATTACGGTGAACTTAGGATGATGTACTAGTGAACTGGGTGATGGAGCCGTTGAGTGCGGTTACCACAGAATTGGAAGCTGCTAGGATCCATCCTCTCCAACACGAAGTGACCAAGCTTCTCAGTCGACTCCACCAAGTTCTCTCTGCACAAGAACTCCTCACTGTACGCCCTCTCCACTTCCCCGCAGAAGTCATGCACGAACACATGCGTCTTCGGGTTACCGCCCTTCTTGCTCCTCGCCAGGACCCCCGCCGTGAATATCGCCGACATCCGGCCCGGCCCGTTGGGCCACTCCTCGCGGGGCCCGTCCACGAGAATGACGTCCCAGTCCACCTCGTAGGCGTGATTGGGGAGATCGTTGATCGCCAGCTTACACTCGGAGAACAGGAGATTCTGCACGGGTCTGCACTCGTTACGCACCTGCTCCCTCGTGGAGGCCATGAGCTCCCGCATCTCGCTCATCTTCGTCGTGTACTGGACGTCGTAGGCGTCGATCTCGGGATGCTTCTGCTCGACGTATGCGGCGTAGTAGCGGTTCTCGTCGATGAAGACGGTCCTGCCATTGTGGTTGAGGGCTTTCCAGAGGAAGGTCTCGTGAGTGAGGCCAAATACTAGGAAGTTGCAAGGGGAGGAGCATTTCCTCAGGACGTCTGAGATGGGCTTGAGCTCGGGGTAGGACATGCGGAAAGAGTCGTTGGACTTGGATGCATAGTGAAGGAGGGTGTTGATGACGGTTGATGGCAGAGGCGCGTTGCTATAGGCGGTCGTGGTGGGGGAAAAGGTGGTGGTGGCAGCGGAGGCGACGGCAGTTGTGGAATACTCTCTGGTGTAAATGAGGGTGACGACGAAGGCGGTGGTCAAGAAGGAGATGAAGGCGAGGAGCCATAGGCGGTGGGAGCTTCCTTGCTTCTGGATGTAAGGGTGGAGGAGGATGAGTCTTGTGTTGCTGTTGTTGACATTCTTCATTTTGCTCTGTCTTAGAGAGAGAGAGAGAGAGAGAGAGAGAGAGAGAGAGTTACCCTCCTCTGGTAATCTTGAAGATCCTGAACTTAAATGAGGCCGAGACCTCTTAGCTCCTTTAAAGGAGTAAAAAGGGACTGTAGGTAAACGGAATTTTAAAGAAATGAATCACCATCGTGACATATAATATAATCTATGATAGAAAATATTGGATAGGCTCATTATTACTATCGAAACATATTATATTAGCCACAGCATTCTATTTTCCTTTTCGAATTTTTTATTTTGTGCGCCTGTATCATACTACAGTTACAATACTACTTTTTTGAACTACAAATGAACAAAATCTCCTACTAATAAATTCATGCAAAGAGATTTAAATATTTCTTTAAAATTGATAAAATGCTTTGATCTAACGCTATCGTACGGTGTTGTTGTTACTCTTTCTTATCAATGGAGACTAATGGGGCATGAACTTCATTCAAGGTTATGTGGAGTGGACCCGTTTTAGGACTGAAAAGATAGATTAGTGGCGAGGGATTGGTGATGTAGTGACCCAACAACAGATTACAAGCCAAGAGTCTCTGTTGCTTCTTTTCTCGGGCTTCGCTTCTGAAGGAAACTCCCCAGTTGCCCTCAAACAATTACTTGTCAATGAAATATTGTTCCCAACTCGAATGTTGAGGGAGACACGTCAACTATAGCAGGCTCTATCTTTGGTAGGAGAGGAACATGCACGCCACATTCTTATATCCTTTACACAATCACCCCTGATAATTTGAACTTTGATTAGAAATCCTTAAAAATTAATGTGACAACTTCTATATGAGATGATATGTGGCCCAATCGTATTATTTGTGTGTAGTCGTCGATTGAGGTTCTACTTTCTTCCGCCTCTACTAGCTAGTTGATTAAGCAAAAGATAAGTCAAAGAAAGGGTTGAATCCATAACCGGAAAGGTAGGCTTCAAAAGGAGTTCCTTCGTTCTAGTTGTAAGAGCTAAGAGTTCCTGCGTTCCCCAAAGAAATGGGCTTTCTAGGCAGTAGAATCCCTTCCAAGTATGGTTAAGTAGTTCGTGAATTAGTAGTTCGAGCTAAGGATATTGATTGGTTTGGAGTGGAGGCCAGAGAGTTACCATTCCTCGTGCTCTCTCCTCACCTTAAGAATGACACGTGTTTTGCTTACAGATGCGATGTAAGAAGTTGCACAACTCCACGTACTCTTCCCCTCTCCTCTCACCAAGCCCACTATCGAGGCCTAAGTAGTACCGACACTAACATATGACACACGATATGCGACACGACACGTGGACATGTCATTTATTAAAAAAATAAAGAATTTCGACATGTTGAGATATGTTGTATATTAAATGTATATTTATATTATCATTTATATTATTATTTTAATCTAAATAAATTTGATTCAATTTTATAAATAAATAAATAAGAAAAAGAGCATATAAAATAAATTTACACTAAAAACATTAATCTACTATTTATTAATATCATTCATTATTTTAGTTTGACAAATTTAACTCAATTCCAATAATTTATAAAATTTTGAGGGAAAAAATAAGTAATCCATATTTTAGACTTGCTGTCGAGCATGTTGGAAGAGAAGAGAAAAAACAAATTGGAGGGTGAATTATGTATCACAGCAAGTAAGATTTAGAAGAAAAGAGAAGGCAATGTTTTTCTTCTTTCATCCTTTATCATTTTTATTATTATTTATTTATTTTTACATATTTACATTTTGATTTCTCATTTATTAAAAATTCTTAAAATTAACCTTATGCATGTCGGAATCACGTGTTAGAAATCTAAACTCATACATCAAAATTCCTTACTTGAGTGTTGAAAGAGTTGATCATGTATTAGATTTTCTGATACTTGTTGATTAAGTGTCGGAGTGTCATACACATACGAAAGTTCCCAAAAAAGTATCGGTGCTTCTTAGACTGAGGTGGGTCTCACCCACGGTCAAGTCTCCCCAATGGTCAAGTTTGGTCTGCCATCTTTTGCCGCTTGTGAAGCGTCCAAGCCTCGATTTTGTGGACAAACTTCTTTTTTTAATGCATTTCATTTGAGGGTACCGTCGAGAAAAGAATAAATTCTAAAATTGTATAATACTTATTTATTTGTGTTTTCCACATAAATCAAATCATTAAAAAAGAGTACCATGTCATCAAATGAGAAGGAGACGTACGCCAAATAATCCTCGGTTGCCCCTCATAATCTTTCTTGGATCGTGCTTGAACCGACGGGTCTGCTCAAGCAATTAGTATGGGCAAAGCATATCCAGGAATGGGAAGTGCTTTGGGTACACCCAACAACAAAGTGTGAGATTTACCCCTCTTGTGGTGCTCCAACTGCAATCAGAGAGGTGCACCGCTTTGTGATTGCTCTCTCGGATACTTGGATGATCTGAAGCTGGAAGATCGTCAGGGCCAATGCGAAAGGAGATCTGCGCCGGAATGTAGTGATGACAAGAAAGATAATTTTTTTCCTCATGCGCAACACACGCTTGACGAAAAATTCTGATTCGTTCATGGTTGAAAACATTTAAGCATGCAGGTCATTTTGCTTGAGCGACTGTTCGTGCAGTGCATATGCTAACATTGCTGACTGTCAGATATGGACGGCTGAGAAGTTTTTGGTTCAACTTTTGGCCGATGATGTACTTTTGAGAGATTTCTATGGCCGGATCGCGCCATCGGACTTGAAGGAGGAGCGTAACAAAAAAGAGGAAACCCACTTCGAATTTCATAACAGCAGTTGTGGTTGTGTCCTTAGCTTTTCTTGTGGTCGTTAGTGTGTCGCTGGCGATGGTTAGGACGAGACCGTCTGCTCATGCAGCAGGCGACCATTTGATGCATTTTGAATATCGGAGTGCTGAAGAAAGCGACAAAGAACTTCTCTGAGAAAATTGGGGAAGGCGGGTTTAGTTCTGTTTACCAAGGAGTACTGCCAGACTCAACTCCTATAGCAGTGAAGAAACTTTTGAACCAAAACCATAGTAACAAACAGTACGTTGCTGAAGTTAGAACTATCGGAACAATACAGCAGTGCAATGTGGTTCGGCTGCCCGGCTTTTGTGCAGAACAGTCAAAAAGGTTCCTAGTATATGGGTACCTTGCAAATGGTTCGCTCGCAGCTCATTTGTTTTAGAAAGGTCCCAACACCCTCGATTGGAAAACCAGTTAGAGCATTGCTAAAGGATTAGAGTACCTCCATGAGAGGTGTCGAGATTGCATTATCCACTGCGACATCAAGCCAGAGAATATACTGTTGGACGCAGAACTCGCACCACAGATTGTTGATTTCGGCCTCGCAAAACTCCTAGGATGGGATGTCAGCCGTGTAACTACCAGTACCACCATGAGGGGAATCAGAGGGTACCTCACACCAGAATGGATTTCAGGGGAGCCATCACTTCAAAAGTCGTCGTTTTCAGCTGTGGAAAGCTTCTCTTTGAGATCATATCAGGAAAGAGAAATAGTGAGGAGCTGATTAGCAATAGTCGCAATTATCTACCACTTCAGGTAGCTAATCCAATCGCCAAAGGAGGAGAAGTCTTGCCATTCGTGGACTGCAGATTGAATGGACACGTGGCGATGGAAGAAGTGTGCAGAGCATGCAAAGTCGCTTGCTGATGCATTCAAGACAGCGAGCGAGATAGACCAACTATGTCTCAAATAGTTCAGATTTTGGAGGGGATTATGGTCGTAGAAAAGCCACTAATCCCTATAATTTTCTTGCAAATTGTAGGAAGCTATGAGAGTGATGCATAAAACAAAGCACCATGTCCTTTCTTTGATAATTTGTGGGCACGATGTAGCGCTAATTCATCATCCTCGAGTCTATAGTCACATCTATGCACCTCTTCGGCCGATGCCATTTGTAATATAAAGACGCAACAGTTAATGTCGCTGGTGGACTGACTGGTCTAGAATCTGCATCATGCTTACCAGACTTTGTAGGTTCCAATCGTATGCTACCATTTCCCCGTCCTCTAGTGGCAGAAGATCTGGTAAAGGAGTTTGTTGTCTATTCAGCTCATGTGTCTGCTCCTGATGAAGTAAGATGGAACTCTATATTAAACATTTATCTGATGCCCTTATTGCATCCCTGTAGAACCCTTGACACTCGACAGTTGGTAGAGGCTCAGGCCAGTAGAGGCAAGAGCCTTCCGAAAGTGGCGTGTGCTGCTGAGCTGCGGCGTGCACACGGTATTCTTTAGTAAAAGGCGAAAGAACAGTTGGCTCTGTGCCTTCCAAAGCTTCTTTTCTGTTTCTCTTTTATTATTTGTTTGGATTTGTAACCAATGGAAACGTAAGAGCTGTCGGGTAACACGTCATCACCATTGTGTCCTCTGTGAATGAAGACGGGGGGCTTTGGGCGGTCGGAAGGCCGCGACCACAGCAATGAGCACCGTCAGATCTAGGCTTCCAACCTCAAATTCGATGTGTGGAGAGAGAGAGAGAGAGAGAGAGAGAGAGAGAGAGAGAGAGAGGGAGAGAGAGGGAGAGAGATGTGATTAAGTTTGGGGCCTCGACGGCAGCGTCATGCAGCTCGGACGGAGGCGAGACTAGGTCGATTGAGTTGAGCAGGGCCAGCCCCGGTGAGTGTTAACGTGGCAATGGGTGATGGGATTGCAAAGAGAGGTGGCCATGGTGATAAAACATGAACACATGTATTGGTAAAATTGAATCAAAATGATTCACACCGGAAGTAAAAACACCTATACACATATCTCCAAAACCATTGTTCATGCATTTTATTAAGAAACACATAGAAATGAAAAGGAGGCTAATCATATAACCCGTGTACTGCACTAAAAAAAATTGATTATGATGTTCTTCAAGTCTAGGCCACAAACATCCGATATCCTCATAGCGTAAATTAAGACGTTCTTAAGATCTAGCCCCACAAATATCGGACCTCTAATTCAAACACACCACCAATCTTGCATCGAACGGTAGAGAGAAATTGAGAAAGCTTACTATTACAATTGTGTTTTCTGTTAGCAATTGCTTTCATGTGTATCTTCATGTACCGATATCACTAATTAATTGTCATACTAAAAGTTTTGTTTTTTGTAATTTTAGCAAACACAAGAACTCATTTCAACACTAGAAGTGCAGAATGATGTCGCACTATCTAATGGTGAAGAATGTGAAAGAGAAGCTGCTACAGATGAGCCAAAAGGAAATCAAATTGACAAAGAAATTGTAATAAAACCGAGGCAAGGAATGGTACTCGATTCTGTAGAGGAATTCTAAGAGTATTAGAAAAGATAGGCTAAACAAGTGGGATTTGGTGGAGGAGCTCGCAAAATGAAGATGACAGTAAGATCTAATACTTGATTTTTGCATGTTCTCATTATGGAAAGAGTGTAGATTGGTTAACGTTGTCAAGCCAAGGCCTATGTCAGGAACAATGTGTAAGCAAAGATTAGTGCTTGTTTATGTCCAGGTGGAAAGTACAGAATATCATCTTTCCATCTTGACCACAATCGTAACTTGAGTCCCGGGAAAGTTCGCGATCAAAGATGCCCCAAGAAGTTGGATGCTCATGTGAAAAGAAGGCTTGAACTGAAATGATAAAGCTGGTATAAGGATCGACAAGAATTTTTTCAATCGCCTGTTGTTGAGGCAGGAGGTTATGAAGATCCTAATTTTGGCAAGAAAGAGCGTCGAAGTATACATCTACTCGGGCAACATAGAACAAATTGAAGGTCACTCAGCTTTCAAACAAACTGCTATATATTAGAAAAAAACTAGACAAAAAAGAGAGAACTAATTTCAAACTCAAATATGGGACGGGCTTGGAGGTGGTCAAGAAATGGAGGGAGGCTCTCTTTGAATCCACCAATCTGATGGGAACGCATCTGTATGATGATTAATCCCCGATTTCAAACTCATTTACCTTCTCTTATCAAAAATAATTTTAACTGTCTGGGAAAGGAAGTGTCAAGACTTGACTAGCTTAATGCCAACACCAATCGACTAATCGAGTCGACCTAACCTATGACATCGATTTCTACCCTGTTTTTGTTGGGTATAAGTTAAGGGCATATGTATTGAAGTATGGCAGTTCTATTATCATTTCCAACATATGCTTTGAGTGGAAAAGAGAACTTGAAATGAGAAACCTGCGCTCTAAAGTCGAGTTCAATGCATCCTTTCAGAACTTTCTGCATTTCATCCATAAGATATATTGATTGAATAAAATCATCTGTATTCAATGGCACCGATATGTATATTATCCAGCAATAGTAAAGTCACACGGTAGAGTCTGTAATATGAATTGAAGAGTATATATCAAAACTTGGCATTCTTCGCTCTACTCAATAGCAGCATATGCTCATATGCTTTGTGTGTGTCTAATAAATTTTATTGCTACCGAAGCCATTATTAACTAGAGAAGACTGAAATTAATCAGAAATTTCTGGGCCCGTTTAATACTCCTCTTATCAGATTATGCTGTACACTTCAGGCCAGATAATGACTAATACTTCATGTACATCCATACCTCTCTCCCTCTTTTGTTTCAACAGGAATGAAGATGATTGGATCCTGGCATTGTGTAAGAGATAGAGAAAAATGATGGGAGACATCGGATGTAAACTAGAATAAAGATCCTCGTAATTACAGTTTGGTCAGACAAAATAGCTATTTCACTAGAGAGATTGGTGTGCAACAATGCTGTTTCAGCTGAAGGTCAAAATAACAGGAGTTGTTTTTCATTGTAGAAGATTTTAGCTGCTTAAAACTGTTGTTGAAACTTGAGAATAGTACAGACAAGGGAGTACACTTCGAGGTGAAATCTATGTAAGGTAAATTGTTGGTTAAAGGAAGTGGGAGTGAATGGAGTTTCGTGATAACGTGACTCAACCATAAATCGCCATTCTGTCTACTTCTCTTTTCTCCCCTCAAGAAAGATTTTATTAATGGCACAGCAGGTGAGCAACCCGCTACAAGTTCAAGACATTATAGTTCAAAGAAGCCTCTAGTTATGACACAATACTTTGTTTACCTATCCAATTGTCTACCTTTTAACAGAGGAATCAACTAATCTTCCCAAGGTGTCGACCTTTTGATCTTTGACGCCATTAGATCAACACTTTCTTAAAGATATAGATCATATCAGATTGAGCAAAACTTGCTATTTCAGAATTTTAGAGAATGAAGCACTGGCATCATTAATTGGATTAAGAGAGGTGACAGAGGTGTAAGTGACATTCACAGAGCAACTAGGAAGACCATGGCCATTCAACAAGCATCCACTTAAGTTTGGATTAATGCATTTTGCATCACAATTCATATAGAAAGAGAGTAAGGAATAGTTCCTCAACCATGTCAGTATTAATAGCATGATGCAAAACCCGTATCTCATTGTGAATTTCAATTTTAATTTAAGGAGCAGACATTTTAAAATTTCTAGTAGAGACGAAAAAAATAAAGAAAACAGAAAAGCAAAATGCATTGGAATCGCTTCCCCTAGAATCAACTCCTCAACAAGTCGTGACCAATTCGACAGGAATGTTTGGCAAGCTAACACTCGTATGATATTTGGTGCCAGTGGAACCATAGTTAAGACCATCTTATCTTTGTTAAGTGGATCAGCTTTCCTCTCCATCTGTTTCGATTGGACTGTCTTCTTCCTTGGTGTCTATTGAATTGTCTTCCTCTGAGTCTCTTTCCTTCATCATCGAATTTATTTCTATCGGATGAGGGCATTGGGGCTCAACCCTCAAATCATCCTCCTGTTGCTGGCATATTAGACGGAACCCACACTTCTTTATGCTTGCGTCTGAAACGCTAAGGTGAACTTGAAAATGACTCCAATCATTTTGCAGATACTTCTCTACTTCCGTCAGAACTCTGCGCGGATGATATTCAAGCCACACATGATCGGATTCCAGTGAATAAAGGGCTCTTCCATACCATCTCACCCTTTCGCCATTGACAAAAATCTGGACCCAACATGAAACATCGACCGGTTTTCCTTCCTCCAGCCCAAGAACCACACAGAGTGCAAGTCCTAAGAACTTGTCATACAGATCCTTGGGAACCTTGAAAGATATAGGTCCCTCTTCACAATGGTGAATCCATCCTGGCATCTCTCCTCCAATTAGGAGAATGTCGAGGTCCCCCGTCTTCCGGAGATACTGTCATACAGCATTCAAAGTGTGTGTGTGTGAGAGAGAGAGAGAGAGAGTGAGTGAGTGAGAGAGAGAGAGAGACTGACCTCGAGTATTGACACACCAGCCAGATCGAACCCTTTCCGTGATAATCCACAGCAAGAAGAGAAGTCAACTTCAGAGAAGTTGGAGAGACTCGAAAAATCTGGGAGTTCTTGTAGAGATCTGCAATTATTTGCTTTTATGCTCCTAATATTTGATGGAAGCTGAGGAATCTCTTGCAGTTGCTTGCAATTATCCAGATACAACTGTTTCAAATTATCATATTTGCGGAAGCACCTCGGCATATGAGTGAACTTGTTCCCTGTAAGATCTAGGTACGTCAATTTGGGAAAATTGGAAGAATCCTCGAGGAAATCTAACCCTGATAAATTGCAACCCTGAAGATCTAGCCTGTCTAGATTTGGGAATCCTAAGCCACCATCAAGATCAGTTGGATCCTCCAAGTTCTTCGGAAACATGATAAAATTTGAGCAATTTGTAAGACCCAGGTAGTCCAGATTTTGCAATTTATAAATGCTTGATGGAAGCCTTATGAGGTTTTTGCAATCTCTTAAATCTATTTGCCTTATAGAGACAAGATTATCAATGGATGCAGGGAGTTCTTTAATAGCCATTCCTTGTAGAAGAGGTTCCTCTAGATGATCTATCTTTACCAGAATATCAGGGAACTTCTCGAGTTTAGAGCAACCGGAGAGATAAAGTTGGCGAAGAGATTTTGTCTTGAGTATGCTAGGAAAGATACTAAGCTTAGAGCACCCTTCTAATGATAAAAATTCTAACTTGTCAAGATATCCGACAGATTGATCAACCTCCACCAAGCTTTCACAGCTATTGAAATCCAATCTCTCCAAATTTGGAGCCCACGACATGTCAGGAACACAAGTCAGGAAATTGCATCGACCGAAATTGATGTCCTTCAACGTTCTAAAATCCTGCAAAAACATATCAGTGCAGTCATTAAGTTCTGCAAATGTAAATAGCTATGAAAATGAAAAGCTACTCATGGCAAGGGCTTACGTTAAATGTGACTCCTAATCGTTTGATATGACTATTAAACATAAAATAGTGACCGATTATTTGAAAAAAAAAAATGAGTAAGACTTTGGTTTTTGACACGTTATATCGATGAGTACAATTCTTAAAACTTCGGGCCTCGAATGACTCGTCCATCGCTTGGATGCACTTCGGCAATAACCTGTGCCCACCGTGCGAGGCTTGGAAAAATGAGTAGGACTTTGGTTTTTTGGTCTCCCTAACGAGGTCCGACCAAAGCCCAAAAACATGTATCTTACTCGAATAGATCTTAAATGGGAAAGCCCCACCACAACGGAAATCACTAAGCGAGGAACTATACTGAATAATTTTTCACCATCATTCGTAACTTTACTGTCGATAAGTAGTGCCTTCTCCAAGCGTTTAATCGAACGGGCCAGTTGCCCGTTTCTTTTGGTTTCACATGAGCCGCCTATGAATAAGTCTGACCGCCCAATATTCTAATCGACTGATTTTCGTTTTTGAGGCCAGTTTCCTATGTTGAATGGAAGGCCATGGAATGGCCGAAGTGATTGGGCCAAGAAAGTAATCATGTTAGATTCATCCCCTCAATCAACCAAGTCGGGCGATCTGTTTCCACCCAACATGAACCCGCAAAGGAGTTTGGATCGATGATGCAATAAACGTCTGGGCCTCAAATGTAGAGTTAATTTGTCAATGAAATATACATAGTCATGTAATAAAGCTCTCCAATTATAGATTTCCCATTTTTTTCCCATGATGGGTAGTTTTATTATATTCATTTATTTGTAAATGACGATGTAATTAATCTATCATTAACCACTTCTTTCAAACTCCTTTCATTGTATATGAAAGAAAAAGGATTTGGATATTCTAGATTTATAAATTCTCTCAAATATCAAACAAGGGAAAGAAACAAACATAAAATTATTTATAGATCTTTACAATATGTTCTCTATAGTAAATGGGTTCAAGAATTACGGTCAACTCTAGTACGAGCTGTGCAAGGTGTGAGGATGAATTTTTTTGTTGATTTATTACCGTTATTTATTTGTCAAATACAAGTTGAATATAATTGATCAATTAGTATTATTATTTCTTAAATGTGATTTACCTCATCCAAGGAGTTATGAAACCATGGCTTCTCAATGCTCTCATGGAAAGGGTCTTTAAAAACATTTGGACTACAACTGACTATATAAAGCTACCAACTCTTGTTTGAGTCCTTGTACCGATGTTTATTTCATTTTTGGAATCACCAACCATTTTTTCTATACTATATTTCTTTGTTTGAGTTACCAATGTGTTAAATTTACAAAATTTTTTAAAGAAAATAACCAATTTTTATTTGAATCACTACTAATGTTTTTTCTAGTGTTTTGAAATTGTAAACTGTTTTAATAATCTATGAATGTTTATTTGTCAGCTTAACAACTCCTTTAAGATACTATCTGTTCTGAAAATTATCAACTGCTAATTGAGTCCACTTACTAACGATTATTAGATTGTTTATAAAAATTAAAGTTGTTTCTATAATTTACCGATATTTATTTGTTGAAGTTATCGATGAGTTGAACTAAGTCCTATACTAAATTATCTATTATCTCCTAAATTACCAACTAATCCAATAATTTACCAACAATTATATGCAGAGCTAATTTAAGAACTCTTACATGAAACTACCAGCGGATATTTAAATTAGTTATCAATATTTATTTGATTGTTTCAAAGGTACTAACCATTCCGATAATTTACTGACATTTGTGGCAACTTACCAACTGGAAAAGGTTGATAACTCATATCCAAAATTATCAACTCTTATCCGAGTTAATTAATATTTATTTAATTGTTTAAGAAGAACCCACTGTTTCAATAGTTTACAAAGGTTAATTTGGAAAGCCTACTAGCATGATAAAATTACCACTCTTTTATGAAATTACCAATTATGTTGAATAGTACTGAAATCCTTACAATCACCATCATTTGTGGTGATTAAGTTACACATTCCTAGTTAAATCACTTACCAATTATTATTTGATTGTTTCAAAAGTATCAACTATTCACATAATTTACCACGTTTGCTTGGGGAAAGTTCTAGTTTGTTTAAGTTACAATTAATTAAACATTGGTAAATAAACTCAAATAAAAATCAGTAAATTTTGTAAGAGTTGGTAACTTCAACATGTCGATAACATCGGCAAATTAGATGTCAGTAAATTATTAAATCAAAAAGTGATTTCAAAACAATTAAAAACGTCATTAAATCAAATAAGATTTAGAAAAACTAACACTAGATGGTAACCTAACCCGTGAGGAGTTGGTAAATCACTCAAATTAATATTAGTAGTTTGGAAGTGCTTGGAAGCTCCTTGAGCTTCGACCACCTACGTAAGTTCAATATCTCTAAATTTGGCACCTCTGAAAGGCCAGGGACACAAATCAGCGACTTACAGTGGTTGAAGTTCAGAAACTTCAAATTCCTAAAACGCTGGAAGTTAAAAAGAACATCTGAACGAGATTTTCATAAATTCAATTTGTATGCGCCGAAAAAGAAAACTGTCAACTAAAGCGTTAATGACGTACCTTTAAGTTCCCTCCAAATTCCTTAATCCGGCTGTCAGGCACGTGAAAGCAAACAAGTTTCTTTGGAACATATACAGGAGTGGACAAAGGACATCCAGGCCATTCAAGCCACCTTAAATCATTAGGAAGACATATGGGACCTCCACTGATTTGTGCATTCAGAATTATGAGCAATTTCAGTCTCCTCATGTGCGTGAAAGCACTGGGACTGATGTCTAGCACTTCTCGTGTCGACAAGTACAGCACTATGCCTTTAACAACATTGGTGCCCTATAAAGGAAAAGAAAATAATCAATAATAACCAACTGTGATTAGGTAAATATCATGTAAATTAAAGAAGACAAGATTATCGACGGTTTCATGAGAAGCTCTCACCGTATCCTCCGACAATACTTCAAAAACATCATCATAGCACCATAATCTGCTCCGTCTCCCAGGGTCATCTAGACACTCATTTTTAACGATATCTTGACCCATCTGCTCAATCAAGTCATGCATTTGTATTTTGCTGTCATCCTCGATTGTTACTAAGGATCTCTCCACTAGAGTCTGAATCCCAATTAATGTCTTTAAACCACAACCATCAAGAACTCTGGTTACATAATCTCTATGCCTCCCCTTAAAGAAGCAAGCAATGTCAAGAAACGTGTCCTTCTGATTGTTGTCTAGTGCATCAAAACTTATCTTGAGGACACGGTTTATATCTTTATTAGGACTTTCAGCAAGTGTTTCCAATGTACTCTCCCATTCCCCTCTACTTCTACCACGTAAAAAGGGACCCAAGACCACAATCGCTAAGGGAAGGCCATTAGCATAGCCCAAAATATTATCTATGAGATCCATGCTTATGTCTTTCGTCTGGTTTCTTGAAAAAGCATATGAACTCAGAAGTTCAAAAGCTTCATCTTGATCTAATGGTTTAACTTCATATACCCAATCTATCCCATGAGAAGTTAGTACATGTTTATCTCTTGTCGTAACGATGATCCTGCTCCCTTTTCCAAACCATGCACATTCTCTAGCTAATGCATTTAACTGGTCCCCATGATCCACGTCATCAAGCACAAGAAGAATCTTCCTGCAGCAAAGTCTATCTCGTATTAAATTAGCGCCTCCATCCACACTCAAGAGCGCTAAATCTCTCTTCCATAATGTCTCAGATAGCAGCGTTTTTTGCAAATGAACTAGGCCGTCAGGTCTATTGGAAGTTTCTCTAACATTTGCAAGAAAGCTGCGCCCATCAAACTGACTTGCAATACTGTTATAGACATCTTTAGCAATAGTGGTCTTCCCTAAGCCTCCAGTTCCCCATATTCCTATCATCCGAACATCATCCGAGCCCATACTCAACAACGACATTACTTTTTCTACTCGGCAACCTACACCAACGGGATACTTGGCAACACTCAAGGGTACTCGTGCTATTATAGTCGAGATCTCTTTGACGATGCTCTCGATGAACTTGGTATCATCTCTGCCAATACAAAGCAGCAAAAAGAACGCGATAAATGGAAATATACGATCCATTGAACCAACTAAAACTAACAAGAAGTAAACAATTACTCTGTGACATTCCCAAAAATGACTCCTAATGCACTAATCGATGTCATGATGTATCAATAAAATTAGAAAATTCCTAATTCTTTTCTAGGGTCGAATAGGAATACTATTATTACCCATGGTCATAATGCCAACCGGACAAATTGGCCGCTTCGATTAGGGCTAGCCTCCATTTCTCCACCGTCTCAGAACCCTTTCCCAGTTTCTCCTCGTGCCTGGCCAATGCCTTGCCATAACTCTCTCTCTGCCCTCGAACCTCCCTCGGCTCCACTCCGTAGAACACGGGCAACACCAGCTGCCCCTTGAGCCTCTTACACTCCATTACCTTCACCAGCTCGTCCAAGCACCACCGAGACGAAGCGTAGTTCTCGGAGAAGACGAGGACGGCGATCCGCGACTCCTCGATGGCCTTCGTCAGCGCCGGCGAGATCTGGTCCCCGGGTCTCAAGTCCTCGCTGTCGATGTAGGCGTTGATGCCTCGATGAAGTAGACACCTGTGGAGGTTAGCGAGGAAGCCGCGACGGACGTCCTCGCCTCTGAAGCTGAGGAAGACATCGAACAGCCATTTCGCTTCGGAAGAAGAAGAAGAAGAAGAGGACGACGACATTGGAAGATAGAATCTGAGCTTAGATTGGATTCGTGTCGAGCGATGAGGTGATGATTTTATCGTGGAGTTGGTAAAGAAATCGATGCGGACTGAGAAACATCGAACGTCGCACCTCGTTAGGAAAAGCGCCTTTTTCATTTTTGTTTTTTCTTTTCATTTTTCGCAAATGGACGAGAAGTTTTCTTTCGTTTTTTTTTTTTTTTTTGGAAAGAAGTTTTCTTTCGTTCATTTTTATTTTAAAATTGTTTGTTTTGTGGCTCGTAAAAAACCGGAAAGTGACTTTATTTAAGGGATGTCCAAAACGACCCGTCGAAATCGGATTGAATCAGCTAATTAGGTCCGATTCAGGAGTATCCGTCTAGTTCCCTATTTTTAAAAGTGGAAATCGGACAAAACTAGATTGACTACATAAACATTTTTATTTCTTTAAAAAATTAATATCTCATCCAATATCATCTCAAGCTATAAAATTTGTCACTTTTTTGTTGTGCATGGACACTCTTTAGTGATTAAAAAAAAAGAGTGATCAATTTCGTTGGACTCAATCAGCAACTAATCAATCTTATTTTATTTTATTTGCCAAAGTTTAATATTATCAAAGCATGCAACAAAATTAGCTATGAATTTATTTATCACAATAAAAAATTATATTTCTCAAACCAAATTGATTTAATCCATTTCAATATTTCATCTTCTATGGATAGCAACATATATTTCGCATTATTAGGTTGGAAATCGTTTAGATTTTGTGCTTATTTAACTTATCATATCCTTTCCGACCAAAAAAAAAAAAAAAAACAAAAACTCATCATGTCTCAAGAAAATGAGTCATGAAATAGATTTTTTAAAGCCCACTAGACACAATTTTGTTTTTTTTCCCGTTAATTGATTTCCATATTTTTAAGTAGCCATCTTTTGTTTAAGAATGGAATGGGGAGTCACGTGCGTGTTTACACTATTCAACTCATCGTGTCCCCAGAAAATTCTCTTTTTCTATTTTATTTTATTACTTTTTTGAAAAAAGGAAATATGTGGAGGGGTTAACCTATGCGCTTTGTTTATTATTTACACGTGATTCACATGGAAGAATCCAGCTTGGTAAACACAAGTAGTGATGTTTGAAATCAAGGCTTTACCTTCTCCATTCATTTTGACTACGGCCCACTTTGAAGGATGTAATAAGCCGTGATTTCAACCAAATATTTTTTTTATTAATTCCTTTGGCAAGCTTTCTGAAAACAAGCCCCAACACCGGAGTCACTTCTTTGGCTGCAAAATAATTAACACAATCCATTTCTTTCGCAAGACTTAAATAAAATTTGGGCATTTTCAACTAAGTAATGAACGAACGCCAGACTAGTTTATCTCCTAACATCCAGCTCCTGCAGTTTTGGATTTGGATTTGTTCGCCCGATTCAGCGGGTGTCCGGGTGATTTTAGGCAGATACCCAAAAGTCTCAATGGTAAAATTGCTAACCATTTAAGTGCTGACAGCTAGTTGACTTTGTTCTTCTCCCCTATAAATAGAGTAACTCATTGCCATGGGTAATTATGCAAAATCCTTCTTGCATACACCCTGCAATCAAATGTAAGAGCATTTTTGTGAAAGAGTTCCTTGTGTTTATAAAGGAATGTCGCCTCCATTATGAACCAATCTTTGAAGAAGAAGAAAAGAGAATAAGAAGAAAAGAAAAGGGAAGAAGAAGAGTTGGTTTTGATTCTTAAATTTGTTCCTAGAATAAGAATCAACTTTTTTTTTCATTCTTGATTTTGTTCTAAATATACTTCCGAGAATAAAAAAATAGAAATTTGCTTATGGGATCAAAAAATTTACCAAATGCAATTCTGTTCAAAAACTACTCTCAAGAACAAAGTTAGAATTGGGTATTATTTGACACGTTGCCAAACAGCCCCTTTAAGTGCTAATAGCTAGTTGACTTTGTTATTTTCCCCTATAAATAGAGTAACTCATTGCCTTGGGTAATTATGCAAAATCCCTCTTGCATACACCCTGCAATCAAATGTGAGAGCATTTCTTTGTGAAAGAGCACCTCGTGTTTATAAATGAATGTCGCCTCCATTATGAACCAATCGGTGGGGCTTTAATATAGTTGATTAGGCATAACTCTCAAACAATCTTTGGGAATGGATCTTGGCACCGTTTGGACCAAACCACTATAAATGGTTCAGCATCCCTCTCTTTCTACTCATTTTTATTTATATGCATATAACATGTGTAATAAATTGCTTAACTTATATTTGTGCGCAAATACTTGACACTATGGAGCATATTATATATTTGGGCAAAAAGTTATTGGTGTTTACTTGAATTAAGAGATTGGCGATACATTTTCATCACAGTACATAATTAAACAAAAGTATGATCAACAAGTGTCAGATGAAATTCTAGTACATTCATGCGCCAAATGCAGAGAGGCACATGCATCTTTTTACCCTTTCCCCACATTTCATAATATAATAGTCGTTAGGTAATTTTATAGGCTTTTATAATGGATAAAGATTACCCTCTCATTTCATAGTTCGAGCAAGAAAATAGATCAAGCTTTATGTTTAGTTGAAAATGATGAGGTTGTTTTTAATATATAAATTCAAAGAAATGAGAAATTCTTTAGAAGAACCTTCAATGATTAATTAGTACGTCAATAGCTTATTTTCTATTAATTAAGAGCAAAATATCTTAAATTCGGTTAGGGCCTTTTGATTGGATGCTCTATTGGCTCCCCAATAAAATACTTCGCTGTGACTTCCAAGAAATGGCATTCGGAATCAATGAGTTGCTGTCCTTTCTTTCTTTTTTATATTATGACTTTTTTATATTATGACTACGACTACTAGACAGGTTCTATCATTTTTAGTTTGTTTTTGTCTTTTTCCTTATGTGCACATTAAAGTACACTAGTCCTCATGCACGAGCTTTTGTTTCAGACGTCGGTCAAATCATTTTTTTTTGTTAAAGTAACCAAAAAAATGGAATTTGAAGAAATCGAACTCTTCGTATCACTCCAATCTATACTAATTTCGCCGCTAGACAGCCAAGATACTGCGGCGCCGAGAAAAACAACCGGATGTCACCGGCGAGCATCATGGTAAGCCCCATCTTGATCAAGCTAGGTGATCGAGAACCCAACACCTACTCGCACCGCGTTGGCTTCACATGGTTCTTAATTACCTTTCTGCACACTTTTCTTCAAATTTGGTCTTGACATCCCGAAGTGCAAAATTGCTTTTTTCCAATGATTGATTTATTTTTTTAATGTAAAATCATGTGCTTACGTGATAAGTCTATTATATGTCACTCACATTAACATTAAAAACCTCTTAAAATTAGATGTAGTAAAAATGGGAATTAAAATGCGACACTAACATTACTTTCAATTATTTACTTTAAAGTAATGTTTATGTCTTAACCCATTTCTACTTGTATTGGACACACATGATGATCTCGATTCGTACGGGATGAAATTGAACATTGTAATATGTGCTTAGACTTTATGACTTTATACTTCACTTGCATTAATTCTGTCCATATATATATAAGTGCAATTTTAGTGCATATTTGCTCATCAGATTCAGAAAAAAGGAAGGAGTGAAAAACAAAGGAAGATAATTCACTAGAGAGCTCGAACGTGGAAACAAGTTCGTGTTAACTACACCCTGAGTTAATGATAATTTTTTATAGCTCCTTCTTTTTCCCCGTGTTCGTAGGCGTCATTCTCTATTCTTATCGTTAGCTCATCTGTGTAGACCTTCAGTTGAGTAACATCCATTTCTTGTACTGTCGCTTGACTCTTAACTCTATTTTTAAGGCTTTTTCGTAGCACAAGGTTTTTATTTAAGAAACTCAGTTTGCCGATGGTAGTACGTTGGGAAGCTCAAATTGCTATTTGTCCTAAGTCGACATTGTTTTCTAGAACAAAACTTATTCAATGGAATACGGCATAGGACGTGATTTGTACTGTATTTTTCTCTTGCCTTGCGTGATATGGTTCTTATGATCACTTCAACAGCTATTACCTGTTGAGTTGCAATCGCCACGTTAGTGGATCATCTTCGCAATGAACATGTGAAATTGCAAAAATTGCTAATTAAAAGTGCATTTAATGCGTCTCTAATTGGTGGATCCTATTCACGGTGATCCTATTTAACGATGTCAATATTTATGTTTTCCATACGTGTTCTAACTTTGGCTACATCGATCCAAGTGCGTTCACATGCCAGATTTGAAAATCTTCTTGTCTCTCTTTTTCCACGCACACTCTAACTTTGCCTACATCGATCCAAGTGCATTCACATGCCAGATTTGAAAATCTTCTTGTCTCTCTTTTTCCACGCATGAACAGTAACATTGCCTACATTGATCCAAGTGCATTCACGCGTCATATTCATCTGTTACTTACATGTGACATGTAAGGAAGATTCTAGCCATGTGCTTGATTATTTCAAGTGGTGTCCTTCGACATCAATTCTTTCACTTTTTTCTGGTGAAGTAAAAGTCGCGTGACTTTTTTAACCCGTGATTTCGACTGAAGCCTGTTTCAAAGACTTACATGTTATATTCACATGAAAGAAGTTTCACGACAATCCTAAAAAATTATAGAACTATCTCTATGTTGACCCTAATTCAATTTTGATGGTTATAAAGCTCACTCAAACATGCTACTTATAATTTTAAATTATATTTGTTGTTCTTGAGTATTTTTTTCTAAGGATTTTGAAAGGGTAAAAAAGACCGCCTTCCCCTAAAACACATAATACTACAAAATCTTTTAGTAATGGTATCGTGTTTGTACCTAAAAAAGTTAATGATTTGCACGTGAAACTTTTATTTACTAAAGATCACATTTACCACAATATTTAGACATATGATCAATACAAATAGTTGTTTAATGTTGATTTATTGTTGACTAAATTATTAATGAATCTGACAAGTCAACGTAACATAAATTCTATGACTATGGTTTCGTACAATCGTGATTGGATGCTAGATTTCTGATTGGTTTATTGATTGGCTTGGGGAAAGGAAGCCTTTTACAAGTGATGGAATCAATATTAGGTAAAAATATTACCTCGATAACCCAACACAAAAATCGATATGATTTTGTACAATCGTGATAGGAGGCTAGACCCCCACCGTAACTTTAGCTGTATGCTTCGACATTTAAAGGTCTACAATGTTCAATCGTAATCAATAGCTTAAGGTCGCAAGTTTAAATGTTTTTTCGTTATTTTTTATGACAGTTTACAAAGATTTGCAACACACTTTCATAATCAAAAACTTGACATTGTAAAACGTCATTAAATATGACTTTTACTGTGTTGGACTCCATTTGCTAGTGCGTAGAGTTTTGTAAATTTCCCTTCCATTTTATAGCAGGTGGAAGGTCGAACCTTGTGCACAAGCAATTGCAATTGGCTCAAATTCAATGGTTGGAATCTCCCCATCTCAACATAACGATTGACATTTATGTCATATGGGTCAGCATTGTGCTTTGGAAGTCTCGTTTCTTTCTTCTTCTTCTTTTTTTCTTCCTTCATTTTTTGGGTTACATCTCTTTCCTTTCTTTCATTTGTGTACTTCTCTATTAGATATGTCCATCAACATTCTTTGTTTAGCTCATTTTCTTGGTCTTATTTATATAAAACTTCAGCAAATTCAGTAACATCGGCCAGTGTCCCACATTATATTCCCCCACGTCACAACAGGACAAAGGCTGTTTGATCTTTTTTTTTTTTGGTCGAAAAGGGCTGTTTGATTGAGAAACCTGTCCTTGCACTGACGCTTTACTTCCACACAGAAGAAAAAGGAGTGGTGAAATGACAAAACTTGAATTAATGGACAGCACTTCCATTCACATGTCGTTCTATTCAATGGATGGTGGGGACTCCCATTGTCCACACTCAAATTGCCAGTGGCGCCCGTGAATGTACAAAGGTCCAACGTATGTAATCATTCTGTTCATTTTATGGGTTACATCTCTTTCCTTTCTTTCATTTGTGTACTTCTCTATTAGATATGTCCATCAACATTCTTTGTTTAGCTCTTTTTCTAGGCCTTATTTATATAAAACTTCAGCAAATTCAGTAACATCGGCCAGTGTCCCACATTATATTCCCCCACATCTCAATAGGACAAAGGCTGTTTGATTGAGAAAGCTGTTCTTGCACCGACGCTTTACTTCCACACACAGGAAAAAGGAGCGGTGAAATGACAAGACTTGAATTAATGACAGCACTCCATTCACATGTCGTCCACACTCAAATTGCCAGTGGCGCCCGTGAATGTACGAAGGTCCAATGTGTAATCATTCCGTTCATTTATTGCATTCCATTTAATTAAATAAGTTATACACGTTATATTTTGAATACAAAATTTGAAGAAAATATATCATATATTTTATGAAAGTGTCAGTAATTCCTTGTTGGGGGAATCAGGTGATCGGTGACTCTTTTTTATCAAATTTTTTTTTTTTTTACACTACCACTACTTGCAAAATCCTTCTTGTATACACTTTGCAATCAAATTCTTGAGAGGTCAATTTGATCTAGCATTTCTTTGTAAAAGGGTGTTCTGTGTTTGTATGAAAGTTGGCTCCATACGAGGCTTCAAGTATGGTTGATTTTCCATAACTCTCGAATAGTCCTTGAAAATGGAAAGACACCCATTTGGACCAGACCACTATAAGGTGGTTTTGCATTTTGCCATCACTACTCCTTTTATTTATATGCATATAACTTGTTTAATAAATTGCTTAACTTATATTTGTGCAAAAATACTTGATACTATGGAGCATATTCCATGTTTGGGCCAAAAATTGCTCGTGTTTTTTTGAATTTTTAGAGCTAAATATCATGACATCAAATGTTAATAAATTAAAAGAGTTGGTGGCGCATGGTCAGTGTGTGTCAGGAAAGTCTGACATATTCACGCGCCAAGTGCAGGAAGGCACACGCATCCTTTTGCCCTTCTCCCCACATTCATAAAGCAATAGTCTGGCAATTTTATAAACTTTAGTAATTTTGTTAGTGTCCTCCATTAAATTCCCCTCAGGTCACGAGAGGACAAAGGCTGTTCCATTGATAAAGCTGACAATGCATCGACCCTTCACTTTCCACGCACCGCATGTATGAACACCTCCCTGATTTCAAACCAAAATAAAAAAGATGATGTTCCCACTGCATTCTTGATTTACGAAGATTTTTTTTTTTTATTTGAAAACGAAGCATTTTCTTTTAAGGATGCTTAAGGTTACAACCCATATATAGGGCGTCGATACATAGCAGATCCAGTAAAAGTTGGGGGATGAAGAAGCCCAATTTGGAGAAAGATTACCACAACCATGGGCCTTTGCGGCCCAATCGGCTATGGAATTTGCTTCCCTTCTACAGTGCTGTATTCGCAGATAGGGGAAACAGGGGATCAACGATGCAGCTTTGTTGCTCAGCGCACGATAGTCCCATGGCGGTAAACAGCAATGGTTCACGATTTCCACGAGCGCAAGACAATCTGATTTGATCAGTAGGCAAGTGTTAGCCTTTCCTTTCTGCAGCAAATAAGTAAGTGTGGTAATTAGGGCTTGGATCTCGCTTTGCAGTGGAGAAGACGCGGGGACACTACTTGTGAATCCGTCGATCAAAATACCCATGTGATCTCTGCAAATGCACGTGATCGCACCCCTAATTTACGAAGGTTCAAGTGCTTTCTTTTTTCTTTTAATTTGTTGACTGCAATTGATCTCCCCACTGTACTCTTGACTTGGGTGGAAAGATGCAATTACTACTCGTAGCTACTCTATAATTGTTGGTAGGGAGCTGTAGCAGAAAATTTCACTTTAATGAATTTTTTACTCCTAGCTACTTTACAATTGTTGATTGCAATCGGGTCATTGGACTGCTAATGAATTTATCATGCTGATTAATCACAAGTTATTAGCATTATAATACACCATTGTGAATTATTGCTGCGATATTTTCATCTTGCCCAAGAGAACAAAACAAATTGAGCAGAAGCGTAATGCTTTCTTTTGGAAAAGCTTTATTGTGCATGGAGCAAAATGTGTGTCTACCTAAGAAGCAAGCAGGCTTGGGATTAAACAAAATTACTGGAATGGAATAATGCTTGTATCCTGACGTATCATTTCGAGCACTTTCTTGAAATCCAATTACCTATGAACATTTTGGATTGAAATTCATAAACTAAAAGGGAAGAGTATCTGGTACTTAAAGTTGCGCTTTGACTCTTTCTATGGTCGAGTAAGTGTTGAAGCTATGTAAAATAGCCAGGCAGCTAATGAACTGTATACATTGAGTAATGGAGAGTACATTTTTCTTATGGTTTGACCTTGGCTTCTTATGGCCTTTGCTTGATAAATATCCAACAAGAAATTGTCTAGGGTTCAGGTCTATCTCTTGATTTGATGATTTGCTACAAGTGCTGCCTACTTTATGTGGGATTCCTTTTCTTGCATCCTGCCATTGCTGCTTTGATGGAAGCTGTAGTTCTGCTTGTAAATGGTATGCAATTACAGAGAAGCAACATGTTACTTGGCACAAATGTGTTTGTATAAACCTTGTAATCTATAAGAATTGTTTCACAACCTAGCTGCCGAACTCAAACAAGTTGGGCCATATTTGTTATAGATGTTGAACCAACAAATACAGAATTGAGTACCCGCCCAGTTGGGCCAGAAGAATTCCAACCTTCTACAAGAACATCAAAATGTGCCCTTTTAGTTTGGATCAAATAATTTGGGAACTAAATGGAATCCACTGATATAATAATTTAGGGACTCCATCTGTCCATACTCAAATTGTCTGTGGTGTGTGTAAATGTATGATTCCGTGGAGGTCCGACATGTGTAATCATTCCATTCCATTCATGTATTACATTCCATTTAATTAAGTAGATTACATAAGTTATATTTTGAACACAAAAATTTAAGGAAATATACCATATATTTCATAAAAGTGTCGATAACTCTTTATTAGAAAATCACATGATTGGTGACTCTGTTTATCAACAGATTTTTTTTTTTTCTTTTTTTTCGTATACTATTAGTACATGTAAAATTCATTTTGTATGTGCTTTGCAATCAAATTCTAGAGAGATCAATCTTGTGAGAGCATTTCTTCGTAAAAGAGTGCGCCATGTTTACAAATGAATGTTGGCTCCATTGCCAACCAATCTTCGTATGAGGCTTCAAATATAGTTGATTATATTCCTCTAATGCTACTCTTTTTTATTTATATGCATAACGTGTTTAATAAATTGCTTCACTTATAAAAAGGTGCATAAATACTTGATACTATGGTGTATATTCTATATTTGGGCCAAAAAATTGGTCGTGTTTAGAGCTAATTATCATGGCATCACATGTTGATAAATTGAAAGAGTTGATGATACAAATTTAACATAGTACACAATAAAACAAAAGTATAATCAACAAGTGTCAGAGGAATCAAATGTTATTCACGCGCCAAATGTAGAGAGGCACATGCAACCTTTTGCCCTTTTCCCCACATCTCATAAAGCAATGGTCGTCAGACGATTTTCTAAGCTTTTGAATTTTGCCAGTGTCCCATATTATATTCCCCCAGGTCACAATAGGACAAAGGCGAGAAAAAATTGCCTGAAGCTTTGACGCCAACTCAGCAAAAATCAAGTCCATTTATTTTACGACACATGTCATAAAAGGCCCCACAAGTCAGTCTCCGTCTCCCCTTCTCCCTGCTGCTTTGAGGTTTGTTATAATTATAATGAAATGAAAGATTTTTTTTGCATCTTAATTTACCCGATTTCGCGGATTAGCTTTTGGTAGAAAAACTATTGCCCAGAGGTCGTTTCCTTTATTTTTTTTTTTTTTTTTTATATACTCATCAACTTGTAACATACTCTTTGCTTTTTTGGTGTACCAAAGAATATAAATATACACTATCAATCATTTTCATTTTGGGCTTATCTTGAAATCAAATGACACCATATATAAATTCATAGAATCAATATATAGAATTATTTTCCTTATGGATGTAATTAGACTACAAATGCTCAGATGCTAATACTTTTGTCTTGGCTACATGCTGCCTGAGACAAGTTCCCGTGTCATATGGGTTTGCGCACCAAGCCAGATTATGATGGAACAAAGCATTCGTCCTACTTTGATACCCAAAAAGGTAAAGGTAAATCGTGATCTTTTGGTCCTGTGTACTAGTTTTATGTAAATGGAATTGTGGGTTGTAAGGACAACACGCCATGAGAAGCAAATAATGATGCGGCTTTTTTATGTGAGATGGTGAGCCGATAAATAATTGGGAGGTTCAACTTGCTATTTTTTCTGAAACAAAAATTATTCGATGGAGTACAACATAGCACTTGGTTTGTACTGTCTTTTTCTCGTGCCTCATGTTATATATGTGGTTCATATGATCCCTTCAATAGTTACTACTCGGTAAGTTGCTGTTTTTGACAGATCGTCTTCATAAGGAGCATGTGAATTTGCAAAAATTGCTTATTAAAAGTGTGATCACCGTGTCTTTATTTGGTGATCCTCTTCAGGAATGTCAATATTTATGTTTTCCACACATGCTTCAACTATGGCTGCAAATCCAAGTGTAACCACGTGCTAGATTTGGAAATTTTCTTCCCTATCTTATTTCACGCGTGATCTTACTTTGGCTGCTTCAATCCCAATGCATTCACACACTGGGTTTGGAATTTTTTTTTTCTCTTGTGCTATAACTTCCGCTGCATTGATTCAAGTGCACACACCCTATTTGTCTATTCCTTACGGACGATATTGTAAGGAAGATTCCAGCCATAAGCTTGATAATTTCAAGTAGTGTCGTTCAACGTGAATATTTTCAATTTTTCAAAGAAATAAAAGTCACATAACTCTTTTTTCCTATGATTTTGACTAAAGGGACTTTGCAATATTAACATACATTATATTCACGTGAAGAAATTTCAACTATTCTAAGAGAAATATAAATTATATCTATGTTGACCCTAATTCACATTTGATGATTATAAAGCTCACTCAAATATGCTATTTATTATTTAAAATTATATCTATTGTACTTGAGTATTTTTTTTTATAGAATTTCGAAAATGGTGGGAAAGACTGCTTTGCCCCAATCGTGGGTGTGTGTCTATGCAACTTTTCGTCATTGAAGATCACATTTGCCGCATTAGCTCGAGGTATGATCGATACCAATATTTATTAAAATTAATTTATTATTAATTGAATTATTAATGAATTTGACAAATAAGTAATTTGGACTTCAAAAATATCGTCATCTTCGCCACGTTTATAATGAGATTTACTCCTGCTGGTTTTTCATAAAGCAATAGTCATCAAACAATTTTATAAGCTTTTGTAATTTTGCCAGTGCCCCACGTTATATTCTCCCCAGGGTTATCCTGTTTGATTTGATTAAGGTGACAACGCACTGACGCTCTACTTTCTACGTACCACATGCATGAACTGTCCGTGATTGCAAATAAAAAAACAGAGATTGCGTTCCCATAGCATTCTTGACTTATGAAGGTTAAAGGGATTTTTTTTTTTTTTTTTGAATCTGTCGACTGCAAATTGGGATTGATTCCAATTTGTCATCATCATATCCCGTTTTCAATCCGTGAAATGCGGATTTCTTACTTATAGTGGGACTTTCACTTTCATCATTCCTCATCATTGTCCGTCCATTTCCTTTTGACTTTTAAGGTTTTCTTTTTGACTTTTACTGTGCTTTGAGGTCCGTAATAATTATAAGGAAAAGAAAGCTTTTCTTTTGCATCTTACTTTGCCCAATTCCGTGGATTAGCTTTTGGTAGAGAAACTATTGCCTAGAGATCCTTTTCTTTTTTATTCACTCATGTACTTGTAAAATACTCTTTGCTTTTTCGGTGTACCAAAGAACACAAATATACACTATCAATCTTTTTCATTCATGGCTTCTTTGAAAATCAAATGACACCATACATAAATTCATAGAATCAATCTATAGAATACTTCTCCTTGTGGATGTAATTAGAATACAAATGCTTAGATGCTTATAATTTTGTCTCATCTACTTGCCGCCATGAGATGTAATTCAAGTATTATATGGTGTTTGTGCACCAAGTTGGATTATGATGTAACCAAAGGGTTCGTCCTCCTTTGATACCCAAAGAAGTAAAGGTAAATCGAGCATGAAGCCCATGGTCTTTTGTTCCTGTGCACCATTCTGTGGGCCACTCATAAATAGAATTGTGGGCTGTTAGGACAAAGCAAAACGGCTTGGATGAAATTTTCTTAAAATTGAAGTTGGACCGCCATCTCAATTAAATTTCCTGAATACGCCCAAGTTATTATGGGCCTTTAAAATGTTCGTAAGCCCAATTTGATTGGGAAAATTGGAAAGGTTCTTAAGAAACTCAACTTGAGACGTATTGCGTTTGCTTAAGTCTAGCAAGGATAAATTTAAAAGTCCAGTCTTCACATGTGAATCAATTGAATCCTCCTTGTACTTTTGGAAACTCCACTAAAGTCTCAGCCTGCTGAGTTTCTATGACTTGGAAATGCTAGATAGAAGGCTTGCTGGGTTCTTGCACTCATTTAATGAGTGGAGGTTTTCTATGAATGCAGGCTTTTCAAATTGAAGTCCTTTCATTCCCTCCAACAAACAATAGGTTGTGTTGAAAGACAATGAAACCAATTTTGATAAACATTTTGAAGCATTCATGTTCAGATTTGTTGAGTTCATTGTCTTTTACTGATCACACCATTATGTGGGCCACTCATCAACATTGCCCAAAATCACAAGTTGCTTGATCATCACCCTCTCTTCCTTCAATTCCAAGTATTCAGTGAGATGAGAGAGAGAGAGAGAGAGAGAGAGAGAGAGAGAGAGAGAGAGAGAGAGAGAGAGAGAGATGTATATGACTACATATTGGTGAAGGAGACGATCCATTCTGGCTTGAAAGAGAAAGACAAGGCAGAGAGAGATTTGCAACGCCATCATGGATGGGGAAGGTTGCGAGAATGTTGTAGCAGCTATGGTCAAGAAGTGGAAGTCATCGATGAAAGGTCATCCCTACCTTGATAGATCATAATAGTTAGTGGAGGGATAGGAAGGAAGGGTCTCCAACCCTATTTAATTCAATTTTCTCTTGCAAATAAAAATAATGACAAAGTGTGGTATGATGTGATTCCACTGAATGTGTGTCATAAGCTACTTAGACGATCATGGCAATATTACCATTGAACTATTTATGATGGATTTGGATACACTTGTTCTTCCGAGAAGGATGGTGTATAGATTACTCTTGCACCATTAAAATTGATAGTTGCCCCAAGTAGGCAAAGGAAGAAAGCGTTGTAACATTCTTGTCTATAAATAATAAAAGCCTATGAGGAGACACATGTTGCATGTGCATCAGTGGTATCCAAGAGAATGAAAAATCACTTGAATTGCCTTCTTGAAGAATTTAGAAATTTTGTTCCTGATGAAATGCCGACTTGCTTGCAGCACATGCGTAATATTTCAACGCCGCAGAGATCCTCAACAAAGCAGCCAACCTCATGGATCTTGAGGAGCATGAAGAACTCCAGCGCCAAGTAAAAGACCTTATGGAGAAAGGCCTGGCAGAAGAAAGTGCCAGTCATGGGGCTCTGCCAGCCAGGAGTGGCCATTGGGCCGCACTGGTCCGCGTGTTGGGTCGGGCCACCATTGGCTCGGGCCCATTTTTTTAAAAAAAAAATTAATTTAATTTTTAATGAAAAATTCAAGAAGAAATTAACTAATTTTTTAGCAAAATTAAAAATAATTGAAATTAATTGAGGAGAAATAATGAAGAACACTCATTCAATTAAACCGAATTGAAATACAAGTATATCTTCAAATATCTTGCAAAAGAAAATTACATTTAATGGTGTCCTAATAATGAATACACGCAAATTACACCAAACAACATTTCTAATAAATTCTATATCTTCAATGTCATGTTTCCCACCATGATTTGGATGATATGGTGTCATCATTGTCCTCTTGTTCATATTCGGCACATTCCTCTAAAGTCAATTCTTGCGAAAACCAATCATGTCTTACTACAACCATTTTTAAGCATTCTGCAAATAAGTTGCACCTTTTGTCTTCCAACATATGTTGACTAGTATTAAACATGAGCTCGACGGTGTCATAAATGCCAGTGGGGTTAGCAAGTCACGTGCTGTGGTGGAAAGAATCAAGAAACTAGTGGCTTTCGTTTTCCACCATTTTCAGAATGTCAATCTTGACTTAATTAACTTTACTAATGTATTTGGAGTAATCAATTCTCAAGTACATCGCCAATTCATTGGTAGACGAATATGAAGACCTAATGGAAGGTTCTCAGATTTCTTCTTCTTACGAAATAGAGACCATAAAAATTTCTGGCCTTGTTTGATAAAATCATGCATCATCATATATTATTCTTGACAACAAGTACCAATGCGCTTAACCATATTTTACTCAAGTCATTTTATGAATATTTTACTGGACTTTTTAAAAAGTTTCCTAAAAAAATGTATTCATAAAACCACTTTAAACTGTTATTTTTGTAATCATTATAAGCACGCGTTTAATTGGGAAGATCAAGTGCGTTTCTTTTCTTTCCACAAGTGGATCAAAAGAACATGAATGGACAAAGGCTACTCTCATAAACAATCCATTTTCTATTGATGCTAATTGAATAGATGACATGGATCAAATAAACATGAACGTGAGATAATCATATGTGAATGTAATAGTTAGATACTTAAGAGACATAAGTGGAAATCCTTTTTTGGTCGGCCATGCACGAAGAACATTTCTGTGTCCGGCTTCTTTTCTTTGGCTTGGACGGAGTTGATCATCTTCACGGCTTCAAGTCGGATTTGTCTCTTTTCTTTCTTTTGACTCCTCCTTTATCTTCGCGTGGGAAAATTTCATATTAAGGATTAAAAAACTTATGAATATAAAATAATGCTTTTAGAATATAAATTTCGATGCCATAACAAAAAAAAATGGAAGAACTATTGGAGAATGTTTGTTTTTGGATAATGACCAGTTAACTACAAGAATTAAAAGGTGAATAAATCAGTTATAAGGTTTAAGAAACTTTCTAGATTTAATGTCACTACCATACTAGTGATTAAGGTCGAGAGTCAACATGGTCCAAATTACTAAAAAAGACTCGATAGTGCGTGAATCTACGTCCTGAGCTATTGCTTTTGTGTTTGTCAATTAATGAAATAATCAAGCTACAGCTTCATGCTTTTGCGCAAGATATTTTGGGAGAAATCCGTACACAACCTTGACCGAAAAATTTATATTTTAGAGGAATCGATCTATAAAGTTCTCTAAATTGACCTTTTAACAGAGCATCTATCTATCCATACGATGGATGGTGAAAATCAACCAATTATGACAGAGACATACCTCAAACAACAATAAGAGCGACTAAATGGAGGACTGGAAACCATCACGCTTACGGACATCATCTCCGAACCATTTCATACCGGCAACCGTAGCAAAAAACCCCCGTCGCAGCTGAGCATATAACGTGGACAAAGAACAAGCATACTCACGCATTCAGATTTCAAGCAACGGAGACGAATATCAAGAAATCATGCTTAATAACTTAGTGTAAACCGCATTATCTCATGCGTATTGTGTTGAGGCACATTCAGATTTAGCCACTAATATGGATTAGCTCCTGTCCTTATCTTTGAGACATAGTATCGATTACGGGCACAGAGAACACGAAACTAAATCATGGAATCGACACAGTTTTTTTTTTTTTTTTGCTTTTGCGTCTAAAACCGATTTAAGAATTAGCAAGTGAGTGGAGTTCGTGAAGAACAATTCTTATTCGTAGTTATTTTTGCGTAGACAATATTAACGCAGCTAAAATCCACTCATTAACGACAAAATCCCCTCACTTATATAAAGCCGATTCAATAATTTCGTTCCTAGAACACAAATCCTACTTCTGCATTTTCATCACCATTTCTGTTCATGCCTTTCAGTGAAAGCTGGTGGTTGATTTTTTTGAATAACGTAGCTGGTGGTTTATTGCACTTTTACCAATTTGATCATAAATTTTTCTTACATTTTGTCAATTGAGTTCTAAATCTTCTCACATTTTGCCAATTGAGTCTATTCGAAAAGTGATTGAAAGGCTTTCAGCATCATCAAGCCATGAAACTCAGATTCTTCTCCTTCACGACTTAAACGACTCTCAGAATCTCAAATACGCAATTCCAGCCTGCTCATTCTTTGAAAGTGCAGTGGTTGGCTACGAATGGTGATCGGACCAGAGAGTGGAGGTCGTGGAAGCGTTGGTGTTAGAAATCGGGCCAGTGAAGGAAAAACGAATCAGCTTTGAATACTTCGATCAATCTGACCGGAAAACAGAGCATAACAGAGGAAATCCAATCCAACGCGATCTTCGACAACCTAAAGAGAGCAGACTTCAGCGACAAACATCTGAAAGAATCAAAAGTAAAGCTCGGCGAAGAGGAAATATAGATCCTGAATCGATAGCGTCGCTGAGATGAGCTCCCAAACTGATTGCGTCGGTGGAATCAGAGCTGACCGAGGCAAAATGCTGGTGACACACGCGAGATATCGAGAAATCAATGTCGCCAATTGAATCAAAAATCGAAAAAAAATAGAAATCAGAGAATGAGAGAGAACACTTAGCTTTTTCTTTAATCCTGTTGGAGCGATCGAATGAGTTTATAAACTTCCATGCTAAGTGAAAAATGGAAGCTCAAAGGCTTCGGGTTGTTGAGGGTCCGGGTAACAAGCTCGAGCTCATCGACTGAGTAAATGATTCGAAGCTCAAGTGCAAGAGCATCGCGATTGAAGAGCACGAATGCGGCGAGAAATCTGAATACCGATTCCTCGAAGCTTGAAGACGAGAGATGAAGTTGAAATCGAGAACCGAATTAGAAGGAGATCCAGGCCTTGGGCTGCAAATTATTGAAATTTATTCCAATCTTTTCAAAGGGGCCCATGCCAATTTGAATCAAAATTTGGACTTGAATGATCTGGTCTGGTGGGTCGAGGTATGATGGACTAGAGCCAATTGAGCACTTTTTATTTCATTTTTATTTATTCATTTTTATAAAAATATTTTTATAACCCTCCTTTTCTTTTTTATAAAAAAATGTAATTTGCAGGAAAAAATCAGGTGACGACCTGGATTGACAAAAAAAAAATTATAGTAAACACAACAATATCGAATCCAACATATTGCAATCAAGATTGATTCGAAATGTAACCACTCAATTTTGCCTCTATCCAAATTAGTGCGGAAGAAATCTTGCATTTTATCATCTACATTACACTTTGAACCACACAAATGAACTCGCCTTAGAGGTTTCGAACAAATCATTATGTGGATCCAACTATTCTACATAACACTGTCAATAATAATATGGACAATTTTTATAACTTTTCTCAATTTTTAGACTTTATTTTTCTCTTTTCTTTCCCTTTTTTGTTGCAATTGTTGAGGCTAGCTATCCTATGGGATGGTGTCAATGGCCCTAAACAATTTTTGACTTTTCTCATTTTTAGACTTTAGGCAAGGGGGCCTTGCCCAAGAGAGGCCAACCCTCATTGTCCATTGCTTGGGGTTGGTCTCCGATCATGGCTTGAGATCAGCCACTTTTGAAAAGAAAATAATTAAAAAAAAATTAAATCATCTACATTAGTACTAGTCACATCACATAAGATAGTCGGTATTGACTACATTGCTGCATCAGCAGTTTCTAATTAATTTGGTTAAAAGGATTACATTGATAAATTACTAAAAGATTTAAGATTAAATTAATATAATTAAAATTTTTATTACTAAATTGATTGCCAAACAATAGGTTTATGACTTTTGCCACAATTTTTCCTAAAGTCTTACAACTCAACTCTTTTGCATAGCATCTATCTTTTGATACTATCCATTGTGAAAATTAAGTAAAAAGACTTTTCCTTTGAGTACCAATCTTGTGCTATCTATCATCATGACGATCCTAATTATTGCCAACCAAACAAAAAATAAAATTGCTTGATGAAGAGTTACTCTTGAAATATGCCAACGACATTTTAGATAGCATGCACGTATATCAAAGCAAACTAATTAACTATTCGAAGCTTTACACAAATAATAGAATATCAGTACACTTCCCATAAAATTCACTACATTGAGAATATCTTCCTTAGACTTGGTCCATTGAATTGTGTGGATCATACTATTAATTTTGTGAATCCACATGAGTGCCGTATGTCAATCTCAAAAAATCAACAATGGTCATGCATCTAATTTACTAGACACAAATCCAAGCAAGTATTTCCCGTTGCATTGAAAAGGCTAACAACGAGCTTGGTGAGATTTTGGTATAAACATCATGTATCATCACGCAAAATCAGCTACTCTATATGTATGCCTGCACAATCACGATTAAAGGTTTATCAAGAAATGCCGACGACAGAGGTTGAGCAGTAAAAGTAACTCCTAGCAACTTGGGTAAATCTCAGCACTCGAGGACCAAGGCGTGCCATTTCCTCATACACCTTTAAGCAGTTTTTATTTTTTATTTTTTATGTGAGGGTAATTTTGGAAGTAAAGCAAAAGTCAGACAGAAATGGGTTTTCCCTTATTATAAAGACTAGTCCTCGTGCACTGTAGAGATTACTTTCGTATTTCTTCTTTTATAAATTTAGAGGAATGCAATAGTTAAAACGGCACACAAGTGCGTGTGAGCTGAGTTCCATGGATATTTTCCATGTGAATTTCCTATTTTTAATGATTATCACATAACTTTTGTTTGTTGTATGCATAAAAAAGAATTTATGCTTATGAAAATCTATTCTACGCAATTTAGTAAAAAACAACTGCTTATCTACACTGAGAGGTGAAAAAACTGCAATATCAACTGTTTAGTACAATTATTACACCTATGTACGCTTGATGATTGAGAAAAAGTATACACTGCCTTTATTTTCTTCATAATTGACCAGCGTGCATTTCTTCAAACAAAATGCACAATCATTAACACGATGCAGGATTTAGATTGTTTTCTAAAGTGAAGACAACAATATTGAACCGAACAAATTGTTGTCATGATTGATTCGATAGAGAGGGACGAACTCTTATTTTTTCATGGAATCCTTTGTAGCTTCTAAATTTGCCTCTATCCTATTGATGCAACTAGAAAGCAACAATACGAGAAGAAGCAAAAGGCTAAGGCTCAATAGACTAAGCCGAAAAAGAAGAAGAAGCAAAGACGCAGTTTTCAAAATGTTAATTGTACAGTTATTGATATGCTTTTTCTCTTTTCCATATTATGAGAAATACTTCTTATTTGGTAGTAATCTTATGTTTTTGGGAGTTAATATAGTCTCGTTAACCATTTTAGCAGCATCTTTTGACGCAAGTACACGATGGAAAATTTTTTATATGGTGGAACTCTTATGTTGCCATGAAGTGCTAGTGTGATTTATGTAGTATTATTCTCCTTAAGTGAAACCCAGCGTGTCTTTTTGAAGGTCGGGCTGGGCATGACAATGATTTTGATCCATCTGTAAATCAACAAAGTGCATGCTTATTTAAGCATACAAGCTTTGTATTTGATTCTCATGGAGGACAGATTTACTGATCCTCAGTTCAAAATTACATGTGCTCATAGGACCTTTGAAGAAACTTGATTGATGGTAGAAATGGATGCAATGATAATAATGCTTCTTGCTTAGATGCAAACCAAGTGCAGTTACTTATGCATATCAGGGAAATTTACTTTAAAGTCATAAGCCTAGTGTATGTATATGTTTCTTGAAGTTTATCGCCTATATATGATGCATATGCCATCTATCCAAGTAGTTCTAGCATGCAAGAATTTTCCCATCAATGCACCACAATAGAGGCACCATAAACATGGGGTCAGCTAGCACTCAGTTAAGGCCATCCGACTTGACCTCAGTTTTCCATTTTTTTATTTCCAATTCATAAGAAAAACAAAGTCATCCCTGGCATCATCCTTTCTAGCAATGCAGAGAAAAGAAAAAAATCAAAAATCAAAATGAACAAGATTACCTTCTTAAATGGTACATGACAGGAACTTCACAGATTTCCAAATACAGACAGAAACTTCCTCCCATGCTCTGTGCCACTCTTGCCATTTGTTAGGCTCGATTATATTCTTCCACTAAAGTATTGTCAAGAGTTGGTACCTGTAAACCTGTGAAGAACTGAAGTCCTCACTAGACTCAGCCTCCCAAACACAATAAGAACAACTCTCATCCAGGACAAGCCTGCAAGACACACAACATCAGCCGGTTTCATACCAGCATTACACTGAGGGACAGCAGCAACCCACCCAAAATTTTTTACACGAAATTGGGTGGAATGGAATGAACTCATCCATCTAGATTGACCAGGGCATCAATATAATAGGAAAAAACTACAAAAGAGAGAGAGAATTTCACGAAACTAGTAGTCAAAACATTTAGATCCGTGAATTACACAAAGGATTCAGTTGGGCAAAATCACAAATACCTGGTGGACGTCACAGAGTGGGGTTCCTTCATACGAAGGGACAAGCACTGGCGGGAGGAGATAATCTTGCTCTTGCGGATATCAATGGCTTTGGCAGCTCTAAAGTCTCACTCTACGACTAAGCCATCACCATCCAATTTCAAGGACTGGGCCTGTGGGAGCTCTTGTCAGGTATGCAGCACAGAGCTGGCAATTTCAGGGAAACTGCTTTGTCTTGACATTGTCTCTCATCGGCATTATGCTCAAATAGAAATCTTTTTGGGGGCAATCACCTGATGGTATAGTGAAATTCATCTACGCGATGCTTCGCTTGTGAGTGATGGTTGAGGGCTTTCCAGAGGAGGGTCTCATGAGTGAGGCCAAACACTAGGAAGTTGCGAGGGGAGGAGCATTTCCTCAGGACGTCCGAGATGGGCTTGAGCTCGGGGTATAGGACATGCGGAAGGAGTCGTTGGACTTGGATGAGTAGTGAAGGAGGGTGTTGATGACGGTCGATGGCAGAGGCGCGTTGCTATAGGCCGTTGTGGTGGAGGGAAAGGTGGTGGTGGTGGTAGCGGAGGCGGCGGCGGTTGTGGAATATTCTCTGGTGTAAATGAGGGTGACGACGAAGGCGGTGGTGAAGAAGGAGAAGAAGGCGAGGAGCCATAGGCGGTTGGAGCTTCCTTGCTTCTGGATGTAAGGGTGGAGGAGGATGACTCTTGTGTTGCTGTTGTTGACATTCTTCATTTTCCTCTGTTAACCTTGAAGATCTTGAACTTAAATGAGGCTGAGGCCTCTTAGCTGCTTTAAAGGAGTAAAAGGGGACTGTAGGTTAATGGAATTTTAAAGAAACGAATCACTATAATGATAGAAAATATTAGCTAGGCTTATATTATTATCATTGAAACATATCGTATTAATCATAGCATTCTTTTTTTCTTTTCGAATTTTTATTTTGTGCGCTCGTGTCACGGTATAGTTACAATACTACTTTTCTTAACTACGAATGAGTGCAATCTCCTACTAATATATTCATGTAACGATATTTAAATATCTCTTCATCAATCTCTGAAAATTGATAATATGCTTTGATCAACGTTATGATATAGTGTTATTGTCACTCTTTCTTATTAATGGAAATTAATGGGGCATGAACTTCATTCAACGCTATGTGAAGTGGACCCATCTTAGGACTCGGAAGATAGGCTAACGGCGAGGGATTGGTGATGTAGCGACCCAACAACAGATTACAAGCCAAGAGTCTCTGTTGCTTCTTTGCGTGGGCTTCGCTTCTCAAGTAACCTCCCCAATTGCCCTCAAACAATTACTTGTTAATGAATCTAGTTATCTATTTGGATTTTGAGGGTGACATGTCAACTATGGCAGGCTCTATCTTGGTAGGAGAAGCATATGCACGCCACATTCTTATATCCTTTACACAATCACCCCTGATAATTTGAACTTTGATTAGAAATCCTTAAAAATTAATGTGACAACTTTTATATGAGATGATACGTGGCCCAATCGTATTATTTGTGTGTAGTTGTCGATTGAGGTTCTACTTTCTTGCACCTCTACTAGCTAGTTGATTAAGCAAAAGATAAGTCAAAGAAAAGGTTGAATCTATAACTGGAAAGGTAGGCTTCAAAAGGAGTTCCTTCGTTCTAGTTGTAAGAGCTAGGAGTTTCTAGGTTCCTCAAAGAAATGGGTTTTCTAGGTAGTAGAATCCCTTCCAAGTATGGTTAAGTAGTTCGTGAATTAGTAGTTCGAGCTAAGGATATTGATTGGTTTGGAGTGGAGGCCAGAGAGTTACCGTTCCTCGTGCTCTCTCCTCACCTGAAGGACGACACGTGTTTTGCTTATAAATGCGATGTAAGAAGTTGCACAACTCCATGTTGTCTTCCCCTCTCCTCTCACCAAGCCCACTATCGAGGTCTAAGTAGTATCGACACTGACATACGACACAAGATATGCGACACGACACGTGAACATGTCATTTATTAAAAAATAGAGAATTCCGACATGTTGAGATACGTTGTATATTAAATATATATTTATATTTGATCATTTATATGATTATTTTAATCTAAATAAATTTGATTCAATTTTATAAATAAATAAATAACAGAAAAATAGCATACAAAATAAATTTACATAAAAACATTAATCTACTATTTATTAATATCATTCATTATTTTAATTCGGCAAATTTAATTCCATTCCAATAATTTATAAAATTTTGAGGCAAAAAAAATAAGCAATCCATATTTTAGACTTGCTGTCAGAGCATGTTGGAAGAGAAGAGAAAAAACAAATTGAATGGTGAATTATGTATCACAGCAAATAAGATTTAGAAGAAAAGAGAAGGCAATGTTTTTCTTCTTTCACCCTTTATCATTTTTTAATTATTTATTTATTTTTATATATTTATATTTTGATTTCTCATTTATTGAAAATTCTTCAAATTAACCTTATGCATGTCGGAATCACGTGTCAGGAATCTAAACTCATATATTAGAATTCCTTACTTGAGTGTTGAAAGAGTTGACCATATATTAGATTTTCCGATACCTGTTGATTAAGTATTGGAGTGTCCGACATGACATGAAAGTTCTCGAAAAGTATCGGTGTTTCTTAGACCGAGGTGGGTCTCACCCGCCGTCAAGTCTCTCCTGTGGTTAAGTTTGGTCTGCCATCTTTTGCCGCTTGTGAAGTGTCCAAGCCTTGATTTTGCGGACAAACTTCTTTTTTTAATCCATTTCATTTGAGAGTACCGTCGAGAAAAGAATAAATTCTTAAATTTTATGATACTTATTTATTTGTGTTTTCCACATAAATCAAATCATTAAAAAAGAGTACCATGTCATCAAATAAGAATGAGACGTACGCCAAATAATCCTCGGTTGCCCCTCATAATCTTTCTCGGATCGTGCTTGAACCGACGGGGCTGCTCAAGCAATTAGTATGGGCAAAGCATATCCATGAATGGAAAGTGCTTTGGGTGCACCCAACAACAAAGTGTGAGATTTACCCCTTTTGTGGCGCTCCTTCTAACTGCAATCAGAGAGATGCACCGCTTTGTGATTACGCTCTCGGATACTTGGATGATCTGAAGCTGGAAGATCGTCAGGGCCAATGCGAAAGGAGATCTGCGCCGGAATGTAGTGATGACAAGAAAGATATTTTTTTCCCTCATGCGCAACACACGCTTGCCGAAAAATTCTGATTCGTTCATGGTTGAAAACATTTAAGCATGCAGGTCATTTTGCTTGAGCGACTGTTCGTGCAGTGCATATGCTGACATTGCTGACCGTCAGATATGGACGGCTGAGAAATTTTTGGTTCAACTTTTGGCCGATGATGTACTTTTGAGAGATTTCTATGGCCAGATCGCGCCATCGGACTTGAAGGAGGAGCGTAACAAAAAAGAGGAAACCCACTTCGAATTTCATAACAGCAGTTGTGGTTGTGTCCTCAGCTTTTCTCGTGGTCGTTAGTGTGTCGCTGGTGATGGTTAGGACGAGACCGTCTGCTCATGCAGCAGACGACCATTTGATGCATTTTGAATATCGGAGTGCTGAAGAAAGTGACAAAGAACTTCTCTGAGAAAATTGGGGAAGGCGGGTTTAGTTCTGTTTACCAAGGAGTACTGCCAGACCCAACTCCTATAGCAGTGAAGAAACTTCTGAACCAAGACCATAGTAACAAACAGTACGTTGCTGAAGTTAGAACTATCGGAACAATACAGCAGTGCAATGTGGTTTGGCTGCGCGGCTTTTGTGCAGAAGTCAAAAAGGTTCCTAGTATATGGGTACCTTGCGAATGGTTCGCTCGCAGCTCATTTGTTTTAGAAAGGTCCCAACACCCTCGATTGGAAAACCAGATAGAGCATTGCCATTGGAATTGCTAAAGGATTAGAGTACCTCCATGAGAGGTGTCGAGATTGCATTTTACACTGCGACATCAAGCCAGAGAATATACTGTTGGATGCAGAACTCGCACCACAGATTGTTGATTTCAGCCTTGCAAAACTCCTAGGATGGGATGTCAGCCGTGTAACTACCACAATGAGGGGAATCAGAGGGTACCTCCCACCAGAGTGGATTTCAGGGGAGCCATCACGTCAAAAGTCGACATTTTCAGCTGTGGAAAGCTTCTCTTTGAGATCATATCGGGAAAGAGAAATATTGAGGAGCTGATTAGCAATATGCGCAATTATCTACCACTTCAGGTAGCTAATCCAATCGCCAAAGGAGGAGAAGTCTTGCCACTCGTGGACTGCAGATTGAATGGATTCGTGGTGATGGAAGAAGTGTGCAGAGCATGCAAAGTCGCTTGCTGATGCATTCAAGACAGCGAGAGAGATAGACCAACTATGTCTCAGGTACTTCAGATTTTGGAGGGGATTATGGTCGTAGAAAAGCCATCAATCCCTAGAATTTTCTTGCAAATTGTAGGAAGCTATGAGAGTGATGCATAAAACAAAGCACCATGTCCTTTCTTTGATAATTTGTGGGCACGATGTAGCCGTAATTCATCATCCTCGAGTCCATAGTTACATCTGTGCACCTCTTTGGCCGATGCCATTTGTAATATAAAGACGCAACAGTTAATGTCGCTGATGGACTGACTGGTCTAGAATCTGCATCATGCTTACCAGACTTTGTAGGTTCCAATCGTATGCTACCATTTCCCCGTCCTCTAGTGGCAGAAGATCTGGTAAAGGAGTTTGTTGTCTATTCCCCTCATGTGTCTGAGCCTAATGAAGTAAGATGAACTCTATATTAAACATTTATCTGATGCCCTTATTGCATCCCTGTAGAACCCTCGACACTTGACAGTTGGTAGAGGCTCAGGCCAGTAGAGGCAAGAGCCTTCCAAAAGTGGCGTGTGCTGCTGAGCGGCGGCGTGCACACGGTATTCTTTAGTAAAAGGCGAAAGAACAGATGGCTCTGTGCCTTCCAAAGCTTCTTTTCTGTTTCTCTTTTATTATTTGTTCGGATTTGTAACCAATGGAAACGTAAGAGCGGTCGGGTAACACGTCATCACCATTGTGTCCTCTGTCAATGAAGACAGGGGGCTTTGGGCGGTCGCAAGGCCGCGACCACAGCAATGAGCACCGTCAGATCTAGGCTTCCAACCTCAAATTCGATGTGTGGAGAGAGAGAGAGAGGGAGAGAGGGAGAGAGATGTGATTAAGTATGGGGCCTCGACGGCAGCGTCATGCAGCTCGGACGGAGGCGAGACTACGTCGATTGAGTTGAGCAGGGCCAGCCACGGTGAGTGTTAACGTGGCAATGGGTGATGGGATTGCAAAGAGAGGAGGTGGCCATGGTGATATGTTGGGAATTTTTTCTCAAAACATGAACACGTGTATCAGTAAAATTGAATCAAAATGATTCGCATCAGAACTAAAAACACCTATACACATATCTCCAAAAACATTATTCGTGCATTTTATTAGGAAACACATAGAAATGAAAAGGAGGCTAATCATATTACTCGTGTACTGCATTAAAAAAAATTGATTATGATGTTCTTCAAGTCCAAGCCACAAACGTCTGATATCCTCGTAGCATAAATTATGACATTCTTCATATCCAGCCCTACAAATATCGGACCTTTAGTTCAAATACACCACCAATTTTGCATCGAATGGTAGAGAGAAATTGAGAAAGCTTATTATTACAATTGTGTTAGCAATTGCTTTCATGTGTATCTTCATGTACCCATATCACTAATTGATTGTCATACTAAAAGTTTTGTTTTTTGTAATTTTAGCAAACACAAGAACTCATTTCAACACTAGAAGAGCGGAATGATGTCGCACTATCTAACGGTGAAGAATGTGAAAGAGAAGCCGCTACAGATGAGCCAAAAGGAAATCAAATTGACAAAGAAATTGTAATAAAACCGAGGCAAGGAATGTTACTCGATTCTGCAGAGGAATTCTAAGAGTATTAGAAAAGATAGGCTAAACAAGTGGGATTTGGTGGAGGAGCTCGCAAGATGGAGATGACAGTAAGATCTAATAAATTTTTGCATGTTCTCGTTACGGAAAGAGTGTAGATTGGTTAACGTTGTCAAGCCAAGGCCTATGTCAGGAACAATGTGTAAGCAAAGATTAGTGCTTGTTTATGTCCAGGTGGAAAGTACAGAATATCATCTTTCCATCTTGACCACAATCGTAACTTGAGTTCTGGGAAAGTCCGTGATCAAAGCTGCCCCCAAGAAGTTGGATGCTCATGTCAAAAGAAGGCTTGAATTGAAGTGATAGAGAATTTTTTTAATTGCCTGTTGTTGAGGCGGGAGGTTGTGAAGATCTTAATTTTGGCGAGAAAGAGCGTCGAAATTTCATTGAAAATGTAATAAAATTAAGACTTGGAAAAGGAAATGGCGAAGCCATTCATAACTATTTTGTTCGGATGCCAAGTAGAAATGATAGCTTTTTGGATGAAGTTGGATGTTAGTTCGTGAACATTCGGGCACACGCGTTTGACAACCATTTTGTTTTTCGAGAATAATTTTTTATCGAAATGATTTTTTTCTAATTCTGTTCTTGGGAACAATTTTTAAGTTTTTGAAGATGCTAAGTAATTATCCAAAATTGCCATTCCCTGGATAGAAATGTGTTTAGTAGGATTCTTAATTTTTTAATACTTTTATTATATTTTTTATATATTTTTTCTTTTTCTTTTTCCTTTTCCTTTTCCTTTTCCTTTCTCTTCTCCGTGGCCAACAATTAGCTAAGCGAGGTTCGGTGAGCTCGTCGAAGGCTCGCCTGGACATGGCGAGCCTTGGCCTCACCTTGGTTGGGCGAGGTCGTCAACCCTCGTTTGGTCGGTTGCCGACCATGGCCGAGGTTGGCGATCGGCCAAAAAGATCGGCTAAAAAGGAGGAGGAGGAGGAGGAGGAGGAGGAGGAAGAAGAAGAAGAAGAAGAAAAGAGCAAAAAACGAAAAAAAAAAAATAGACTTGATTTTAGGAATTGTTCTCGAAAACAAGAAACATTTTTTTTCTACTTCTTAATTCTATTCTAAATCTATTCCTAAGAACAAAAAATAAATTTTTATTCTTGGGAATAAAAATTTTACCAAATGGATTGTTCTTTTTTTGTTCCCAAAAAATAATTTTTATTCTATTCCTTGATTTTATTCCAAATCTATTCCTAAATATATATATATATATATATACATATATTTTTTTATTGTTGAAAATAAAAATTTTCTTTTCTTGTTTCGATGAACAAAAGAATAGAATCGGTTATTCCGGGCATGGTTACCAAACGGGGCCTCAGCATTACACCAAGTGTTAGTACCAATCCTCCCAAAAATTTATACACGAAATTACGTAAACATGGAATATTCTTATACATCTACCCGGGCAAGATAGAACAAATTGAAGGTCACTCAGCTTTCAAACAAACCGCTATATATTAGAAAAAAACTAGACAAAAAAGAGAGAACTAATTTCAAACTCAAATATGGGACGGACTTGGAGGTGGTCAAGAAATAGAGGGAGGCTCTCTCTGAATTCGCCAATCTAATGGGAACACATCTGTATGATGGTTAATCCCCGATTCCAAACTCATTTACCTTCTCTGATCAAAAATAATTTTAATTGTCTGCGAGAGGAAGTGTCGAGACTTGACTAGCTTAATGCCAACACCAATCGACCGATCGAGTTGGCCTAACCTATGACATCGATTTCTACCCCATTTTTGTTGGGAATAAGTCAAGGGCATCTATATTGAAATATGGTAGTTCTATTATCATTTCCGACATATACTTCAAGTGGGAAAGAGGACTTGAAATGAGAAACTTATGCTCTAAAGTCGAGTCCAACACATCCTTTCGGAACTTTCTGCATTTCATCCATAAGATATATTGATTGAATAAAATGATCTGTATTCAATGGCACCAATATGTACATTATCCAGCAATAGTAAAGTTACACGATAAAGACTATTACATGAATTGAAGAGTATATATTGAAATTTGGCATTCTTCGCTCTACTCAATAGGAGCATATGATTTGTGCGTGTTCTACCATAAATTACATTGCTACCGAAGCCATTATCAACTAGAAAAGACTAAACTTATGTGACAACCTGATTTTCAAATCTGTTGTCGATGATATGAGTTGGCTTTTCATCAATGCGTCTATAGTTCTTTTTCCTGAGTTAATCACTCACGGGATAACTAGTCTATCAGATGAAGCCGTTAAGGAATATAAACACAATAGACTTAAGAATTCGACTAGAAATCGACTACTCAACCGTGCTAATCTGCAAGGGTCAATACGACATCGTCAAAATTGATCAGAGACTGGAGATAAGTTGATTCGACAGAGATATGTGATTAAAGTGTGGGTGATTCCACATGATTGCAAAATTCTTGTCGATTGGCACTAGACCGATTTTTCTGTCGTTGTTGACACCTAATTTTGGAAAAATAAAATTGCATTTTGAAAAGAAAAAATAAAAAAGGGGTGGAATTAAAAAAAAAAATCGAGAGTGAATTCAAAAAAAAATTTCAAAGCAAAAGTGAGGAAGTTTTCTCCTTCATTTCTTTTGAGTTCAATTTTCTAGGTCAGGTCAAAGGGCCGTTTGCCCCTTTTGACCGAAGAAAAGTACAAAAGTCAGCAGGGAATATGTGTGAGTAGACGTGAGAGAGAAGAGGGAAAAAGAAAAAGAACAAGAAAAAAACAATTGACAAGACCCCTACTGTTCGTCTTCTCCAGGGGTTCTTTTTGCTGCTTTGCCGGTTCCTGCATCTTCGGTCTTTGGGCTACGCCGCCGGCCTCCGAGCAGTAGCGACACACCTGCCTTCGGCCTCTGCTCGACCCCAAGCCCGCTCGCTGTTGCGACACCACGAGCACCGTCGCCGTGCCTTGCCGCCAACGCCGCACCAGCATTCCCTCGTGCCGGCCACCGCACCTCCGCATCGCACCTCCCTCTCTGCCTTGCCGTAGCTGCACCGGCACCAACGTTTGCAGCTACGTCCCCAGTTGTAGCCTTTCTGTCTGGAGCCCGACATTGCCACCGAGCATCCGTTCTTCGCCAGCCCAGCCGGAACTGCACCACCGCGAGCACCCAAGCGCCTCTGCCGCCGCTGAACGTCGCCCCCTGCCCCTGCTCACCTCTACAACAATCGAGCCGCACGCCTCTACACCCGCGAGCACCACCACGCCTTTGCCATCACCACCGAAGCCCACCGCGACCTGCAACCCAGCACCGTTGCCGGCGTGTCCGCCCGTTGCTTGAGATCCCACAACCGAGCTCCGCGCTGCAGCCGACGCTGCTGCCCAGCGACCCACGAACCCCGCACCGCAGCTGACACCACCGCCCAGCGTCGCCACAACCCTCCTCTGCCCCGACGTCCAGCGGATCTGCTACCCGACGCTGCTGTTCAGCCCCCCGGTCTGCTGCCCCAACAGACCCCTCGCCATGCCCTTGCTCCACCAATCTCGGCTGCCCCGAGCTCAAGCCCGCCGCCGTCCACCTGCAGCCGCTCCCCGCCGGAGCCCCGACGACAGACCAGCACCAGTCCACCGTCGGTTTACCCCCCTCTAGGTAGTTTTTGTTCTTTTTTATTTATTTTGTTTTATAGTTTTTATAGTTTAGTTTATTTTATTTGTTATGTTATTTTTGCTTATTTCACTTGATAGCATTTTTAGTTTAGGTATTTAATTTGTAATGGTGGATGTTAATATTTGTGAATTTAGTATGCATTATCCGTAGGGATTTTGTCCGAAATTAATATAATTATTAATTTGATCCGAGAGACATCCGATCATTTTTCTAATTATTTTTAATTTTTGAGCTTTTTGGTAGAATCTCAATTGTTAAATCATAATAATTATTTAATTTGGTCCGTAAGACTTTGGACCAGATTTTTTAATTATTTTAAGTTGTTGTGATGATTAGGGTTAGAATAATTGTTAATTTAACTGTGAGACGTCCGTTTTTTTTTTTCAATTATTTTGATCCTTTATTTAGTGATTATATTAATTATAGAGATTTAACCCTTGTTTAACAATTATTCAACTTTAAAAAAAACTAAAAAAATCAAAAATCAAAATATTCAAAAAATTTGCATAAGCATATAGGACATTAAGGTTTAACATAATAGACACGTAGGTTTAATTAATCAAATTTTTAGGATTATATTTCTAGGATTGCATTTTTTGATAATATTTTTAGGACTGCATTTTTAGATATTTTAAAAGAAATAAGTTAGGATTAGACTTAAATAGCCTTTTTTGAGTCTTAGATATAATTGGCACATTTTCATATTCTCATTCTCTTTTTAAAATAAAAAAAATAAAAAATAGTTTTCTAAGACAGAATAGGGTTTAAGTCAAATTAATCCCAAAAATGGATTAGAAGATTATTTTTAAATAGATTAAGTAGGGTTTTCATAAATTCTAAACTTCAATAAAAAATACAAAAATCTAGGTGCATGTTAATTAGTTCGCATAATGTGATCATTTAATTAGAATTTGTTAGTAAAGCTAGGTCATAAGGTGCATAATAACTAGTTTGCATAATAGACCCATTTAATTAGAATTTACATATTAATAGGATTAAGTCATTTATTTTAAAAATGCATTTTTATAAAAGAACTCCAATTTTTAAGAAAATCCAAAAAAAAAAAATGATTGCTTGCTTTGTGTGATGTAATTTATTTATTTGAATGTTTTAAATAATGGATAAGTACCCGTGTGGTCACCACATTTGCATGATAGTAATTTAAGTTAAAATAAATCAGCTGCTTGAAAAAAACATTTTGAAAAATTAAAAAGAAATGGTACCGAAAGGGCATTAGAAAATTCTAGTGTAACCAAGTTCCCGTACTCTTAGTCTACGGTTCGTAGGAGTAAAATAAATCTCCCTTTTATTTTGACCTACCATAAACCGATTAGTGGCGACTCCTAGTTAATAATCTTGCATATTTAAAAATTTGGACTTAAGTCGCGAATTGGTATGGGCTTGGGAGAGTCTGGGCTAAGTTTAAAAACTTAGTAGTCCATTAACCTAGTTTTAGGTGGTGCACCCGAAAATTAGGCCGCGACAGCTTGGCGACTCCGCTGGGGACTTATGTTAAAACACTTAGTAGACTTAAGCCAATTTTTCTTTTTCTTTTAGAATGTTTTTGTTTGGCAGCAAGGATCCCAGGTACGTCCCTAACATTTCTAAGGTGTTAAATGTTCTTGCAGATGGGAGGTATAAGGGAAGTAGTCTATGCTAACCTTTGTCTTGCAGGTTGGAGTGTAGCATTAATGATTTATTTTTCCATGATTAGAAATGTTGTTTGCATTTAAACTGTTATGCATGTTTTATTGTTTTTAGTACTACACTATTGCACACACAACCTGTGGCCAGACCTAGGCTGTGATAGGATTTCTAGGATGGTATTGAGAAGGATACTTTCTCCAAAGCGAGATTGCTATGTAGAGGTTGACCTTCTCTTCCTCGAAAGTCTTTTCATGGTGTTGAATGTGTTTGTCCATATCCACGAGACTGTGTGACTATTGGACATTCCATTCGACTGAGCCGGAGTTAGGTGGACCTGACACGTTAATGCGAGACTGCAACGGTCAGATCATCCTCTTAGCTCCACTTTGTTAAGCCATTTAGATAGAAATCGAGCCCCACATTTCATGCGTGTGTCTATGTGCTTGTCATTCCTTCTGATGAAAGTAAGTTGTCTAAATTATTACTTCGCAATTTACTTACTTTATTGCAATTTTGTCGGTCCATGACAATAGGTTTCGTCACATCTTGTTTTATATGCTATGGGGAGGACCGACGTACAATTCATTTCCACTTCCAAAAAAGAGCTCAAGATGTGGCTGGATCAGTTAGATTAAGAGGGCCAGAGGTATGTGAAGATTAGGATTGCCCGACTTCTCCCACTATTGGAGATCAACATCCATTCTAGTATGATACAAGCACTCCCTCACTTCTGGTATCCACAAACTTCCACATTCATATGTGGTGAGTACGAATTGACTCCAACACTAGAAGAATATAGTGTTGCCATTGGAATGCCCCTGGAAAAGGAGCTTGTTAGACCACCTATCGGTATAGATTCTATTTCTGAATTATCACAGTTTTTAGAAATCGAAGCCGAAAAAGTAAAGAAAGTTGTCAAAGCCAATTGTTTTGCATGCCCATTTTCGTTTTTGGAAAAATGTTTTGCAAATCAATCAATGATTTCAAAAGCTAGGATCTTCATGTTAGCATTTTTCGGGCTAATTTGTTTTCCTTATCGAAGAAATGCCATTAATCCTTCAATTTCATGGGTGGTTAATCGTGTTTGTGATGGCTTAAATTATGTCAATATGGTTTTAGCTGAAACGTTTTTGTCATTAAATCGTTTCAAACAAAATGAAGAAAAGACCATGCGTGCCCTCCCTGAACTCTTACAAATATGGCTTTTCTCCCACATAAGAGGATTTGGGCACCTCATGAAACAATTTAAGATTGATGATTTTAGGCACCCCATACAAAAATTTGCGGTCTTAGAACGTTTTTCCCCAAATAAACAGTATGTCCGTTGGATTAATTTTTTAAAAAATCCTGATCCTAAGGCATTCCTATGGCATACTAAATGGTTCCGAGTTGAGGAAGCTCGCTTCTCACACAAGTATGATGAGCCAATTCCGTTGTTGGGCTTTTCTGGTGCGACTTCTTACTACCTATATAGGGTGGCCCGTCAGTACAAAGCTCTTCAAGAAATTCCTCCGCCACTCAAGACAGAGTTGCTCCAAGTTCGTTTTATTCGAGCAAACTATGACTATTTCAAGGAGATCCAGATGATCATTGCTGCATGGAATGAATGCCACACAGAGAAGATTTTGGTGCCCAAGAGACTAAAAGGCGAAGAGGAGATTCACCATGCATCAACATTCTACATTCAACAACATCAGATTCCTACAGCCTTACGTCCAGTAGTTCCTGATGTGACTGAGAAGCCAACCTAACAAGCACAAATTGAGCATCTTAAGCAGAAAGTGGAAATGATTGAAGCGAAAAACAAGAAGCTTCACAAGGCGTTGAAATTCCAAAAGCATATAAAATGAGACGTCTTGAATTTTGATTCTTAGTTCAATGTTTAGGGACTTTGATTTCTAGCTCAATGTTTTCAATTTTTAGATTCAATGTTTAGGGACTTTAAATTTCAATTCTTAGTTCATTGTTTGGAAACTTTTTAAAATTTCAAATAAAATCAGGTGATTAGACCATTGTCATGGGCCATTTTCCTATCTTGTCATTGGGTTTTACATTATCTCTTTTTCTTTAGGTAATAACGGATCCTCCACGCTCACCCATCATCACACGATTAAGACTAAGAATGGCTGACCAAGGCGAGATGCGTGATCGCATGTCCTCTGTGGAAGATCAACTCAAACAGTTAGCCGCTTCCATGCAGCTTATAACAGCTCAATTTCAATCTCTCCAAGTAAACCCGAATCCTCCACCCACTCTCCTTGAGATAGTAGTCCCAAGGCAGGCAAATAGGGCCCAAATGAATGATGACGAAATGCCCAGGCTGGAAGATGACATGGTTCCCAAGACAGATCAGGATGAACGCGTTGCAAAGCTGGAAGAGAAAGTGAGACAGTTGCAAGAGTCTCAAAGCTCACACCCATTTGACCTCTCGATCTATGAGAAAGTTAAAATGCCGAGCAAGTTCAAAATGCCGGAGTTCGAGAAGTATGACGGGACATCTTGTCCAAAGTCTCATTTGCAAATGTACCACGTTCGCATGGCCTAACACGTCAAAAATGAGCCCCTTATGATCCAATCATTTCATGCAAGTTTGACCGGGCCCGCTCTGAATTGGTATGTGATGAAGAATGTGAACCTCCTCGACACCTGGAATGAAGTGGCTGACGCGTTCCTCAAACAGTACAAGTTCAACATGGATATCGCGCCTTCCCGAGAAGACCTGAAGCGGATGGAAAAGAAAAGGAGTGAGTCATTTAAAGAATATGCTATGAGATGGAGAAACTTGGCAGCTCAAATTACTCCTGAGCCTACCAACAAGGAGTTGATGGAGTTGTTCGTGAAGACCCTTCCATCTGAGTTCCGTAATCGAATGGCCAGTACATATGTCGAGAGCTTCAATCAGCTTATTCCTGTGGGAGAACAGATCGAGATGGGGATAAGGGAAAGATGGTTTTCTGAGCCATCTACTAAAAGGTTCTCCGCCAAGAAGGAAAAGGAAGCGGCCGTGGATGTGAACGTGGCTTATAGCTAAGAAAGTGCCAAACGTGCCCCGGCTATACAAGTAAACCCAAGACAGCAACAACCCGCTGGCCGTCAATCATTCGCCCAAGCGAATAATAGAAGGCAGTTCTCCCCTCTCCCTGGGTCTCCATCCCAAGTGCTAACAGTTCTCCAAAAGAAGGATTTGCTTACTAGTGAACCAAAGTGCCCTAACCATGAAGGCATTTGTGGTTACGACCCAACGAAGAAGTGTGACTACCATAACGGTGAATTGGGACATTCAACTGATGAATGTTTCACCCTCAAGCACAAGATCCAGAATCTCCTGGATACAAAGGCCTTTTCATTTCAGACTACTCGGCCGAACGTTCAAAAAAATCCGCTACCAGAGCATGAGAGTACAGTGAATGCTATCCTGGAACCTGAAGTCGGACAGATCAGGAACTCAAAGGTGCACATGGCAGATGCCTACAACGGGCTAGTAAGAGCTAGGTATTACCAAGGTCAGGAAGATGTCCCTCTATCACTGATGAGAGAAAGAGTTGCCAAAATGGTGGATGATGGCATCATTATGTATGCTGATCGTAACTGCATAGTTTCTACTATCTCCCATCTCATCATCGATTGGGAGGAGGAGCAGGCTACGCTTGATGCTGACAAGAAAGAGGTTGATCCTTCACTTGTAGACATGCCCCCATTAGAAGATGCATCTGACGAAGAGATAGTGATAGAGGTGCCTCACCTGTACGAGTATATCAATAATAAGGTTGTGCCTTGGTCTTATGACCTAGATGTGGACCTTGTTACAAGATCTAGACAGACCTAGGGACAAGGTAGTACTCAACCTGCAAAGCCGGTCACCGATGAAGAGGCTAAGGAGTTTCTGGCCGTAATCAAAGCAAGCGAGTATAACGTGGTTGACCAACTACGAAAGATGCCCGCTCAGATCTCCCTACTCGAGCTCTTGATGACGTCCCCCGTGCATCAAAAGTCACTAATGAAGGTATTGAGTGAAATCCGTGTGCCAGAGATCGTGGAAGCAGACAAGTTGGAAGAATTCGTGGGATCGGTCCTTCTCAAGGATTTGATTGCCTTCTCTAATGAGGAATTCACTCTTGAAGGAATGGGACATAAGAAAGCACTCTATATATCCGTTAAGCACAAGTCTTCTCATATGTCCCGAGTGCTCATCGACAATGGGTCCGCTTTGAACATTTGTCCGTTGGCCACTCTTCACCGCCTTAAGATAGACCCGTCAAGGATACATGCCGCGAAGACTTCAGTGCGAGCTTTCGATAGAACAAAAAAGGAGGTGATCGGGGAAATCCATCTCGATGTCCAAATAGGACCGATCGTCTTCAACATTCCCTTCCAAGTGCTGGACATCCCTACTGCATTCAATTTCCTGCTAGGTCGTCCCTGGATACACACTGCTAGAGTAGTACCTTTAAGTCTACATCAAGCTGTGAAATTTGTGATCGAAAAGAAGTTGGTCATCGTGTATGGTGAGGAAGACCACCGGATCTATCATGAGACGGCTATCCCCTATGTAGAACCGGATTCCCAGTTTGAATCAAGTTATCACTCATTCGAATTGGTGTCCACCATACATGCTTCTCGGGATTCATCACCACCTACCCCTGAAGTATCAGATGCTACTCTCATGGTGGGAAGAGTAATGGTTGGGAATGGCTTCGTCCCTGGCAATGGTCTTGGGAGAAATGGTCAGGGCATTAGAAGCCCCATTGAAGCCCCTCAGAGGTCCCGTTCTGCTGGTTTAGGGTACCATGGACGAGGTGAGGGAAGTTCTGAAGGACGAAGACAAGAAAGGCGGAGCTCGCCACCTGACCAAGGGCGAGGGAGGCAAAACCCATTACCCCCGAGCATTCACGAGACATTCCCTGGTTCTCTAAGAATGATGCATGAAGAAGCGGAAGTGATAGACACTTTGGGGCAGCCTAGTGGCAAGTTTGATTACCTTGTGAAGTATTCAACCCCTCCTAGCTACTACATTGATCCTAGTGAGATAGTCCCAGATGGATGGGTGGCATGGATGATTCGACACCCCCGAAAGCAGAGAACTCTAATGATGAGTTGGAAGGAGTTGCAAGCTTATTCGACAACCTCATCATAGAAGTCATTAATGATGGACCCCCTAAAGAGATGGGCCTTGGCCCACAAGAGTAACTTTTTATTGCTTTTGCACATTCCCCTACGTGGGAATTTTTATTATTATTATTATTTCTTATGATGTTTTCAGTTTTTTCTTTTATTTGATTGGGTGTTGCATCTTTTTCATTCAATAAATGTAATCGATTGATGAATTTTAATGAAATTACAAATTTTATTTTGAGGGCATGATGAGGTACACCAAACCAGCCCGGTGATGATATCCAACCGATAAAAGAAAAGAAAAATCCAAGGAGAATTCTGAGGCCTGGGCTTCATCATGCTTTCTCGTGTCAAAATGTTTCAAAAAATGCTTTTCCAAATGCTTTTAAAAAAATTCAAAAAAAATAAAAAATAAAACTTGATTTACTCTGTTTGTCTTTTTGACCCATCCACTTTTTGTTTCAGAGACAGTCTTGTAACATGTGAAGGTGTGGAAATGGTCCAATTCAATTCCGGAGCCTAGGGGCAAGTTCATTCCAAATTACAGTGGCTCGTATGTAGTAAAGAAGATACTTCCTGAATGTGCCTCGATCTTGGCAGAAATGCATGGTCATGAGTGTTTCACTCTAGTTAATTCTGATGTTGTCGAGAAGTATTATCCATGATAGAATTTGCCATATCATGTTTTGAACTGCAAGCATTTCTATGATGAGTAAATTACTTCAATGAGTTGAATCGTTCAAATTTGTTGCAAATTTTACATATTTTCCTTGGTGAATTGTGTGAGATGAATTGAATGTGTCAAATGGGATACTTTGGAATGACGAAAGGCAAGCCTTGTTTCATACACTGTTTCATACACTAACCCCCAGTAAGTTGTGTGAAAAATTCCATGCCCGCAAGGAAGAAGGCTATCTCGCAAAGGGTACGTCAACCAAGGTGATGAGAGGCATTCGTTCCTCTATCCCAAACACTATAGGTGATCCATTGCTCAACCCCTTTGAGCCCCATACACTTATGGAGATTTTTTTTTAAAATTATCCCTGTCAAGAATCATCCCACATTGGGACAAATTTGAAATGAATGGTAGGAATCTTTTTGCTCATACTTGTATCAATCTTTGAGTATCGCTTATGCAGTGTAACTTACACGGTAATTCAAGTGCCTTAGGATGACGAAGAGCATTCTTTCTTTATCCTATACACTTCTATCCATTGCATAGCCCACTTGAGCCTATGAATTTATTTCATATTAAACCTAGTTGGTGATCATCCCCCACACTAGGGCAAGGCAAAAAGAACCATTCAAGTAACATGGCTTAGAATGCTGCAAAGGATGGTTGTGCAAGTTCAAAAAAAAGTGCAAAATAATGGGGCATGAAAAAGCAGTGTGCTTGGTAAAAGCAAGGTCAATGCCAACAAAAGAAAAAAAATCAAACTCTTGATATAGTAAGTTGTATCCCCAGCAAGGTGGTACCAAAAAACTCTCAAATGCTGTTGCAATCAATGGAGTTATGATAAAAAAAATCTTCGATAGTGGAGAAAGAAAGTGGTGGAAATGTCAAGATGATCACCAACTTTAACCCCCCTAAACACTTTTTGAGCCTAATGATCCTTTCATTTCTCAACCCATGAACCAAGCCTATGTTACGTCCCTTGCAAATTCTCTTCTGATTATGGCACTTGAATTAACCTAGGAGTTCACATGTTTTAAGCATCACTCGAAGAAGTGCGAGCAAGATTATTCCTTTTTCATTTTGTAGGGTCCTTGACTTGTAAACCCCGAGATGATTACAGAATATCACTTATTCTTTCAAAAGCCTTGACTCAAAGAGTCCCTTTTGTTAAGCCATTAATCGGGCCCACATTATGGTCCCTGTTAAAGACCTCTCATATTGGTAAGGTCGTACCACTTGCGAGATTGCACAAAACCTTGTTTGACATGACGATAGTGAGATAGAGTGATTGCTAAAATCCTGCGTCAAAGGTCAGGATGAAACAACTCTTTTGATAAGGATGAGAGAAAAGTCCTTTCAGACCAAAAGATCCCTCATTTGACACATCCATGACACTCATGTGTTCAGATTGGAATATCCTTTCGAAATTCTTCCCAAAGGAAATCAGGTAATGTAAAAATGATAGAAATCATCACGCATGAACTTTACTTGAACTAATGCATGTCTGTGAATGCATATTGCCTCTCCTACAACTGTGTTTTGCAGGAGACATATCCCCAAGGAACAGGGATGTCATCAGGTAAGTCTATCTCTATCCATACTTTAAATACTTGTCATTGTACAGGTATTCCTTTTCAAGCACCGACACTCAATGGAATTGTCCCCCAAAGATTTTTCCTCTAGATTCAATCTGATTAAGGCGACCAAAGAATGGTTCGGGTCCTAGTCGGATGATTTCTGTCGGAAGGCTGGGCGACCGAAGAATGGTTCGGGTCCTAGCCAAGCAAAACCTTAGTCTAGGCGACCGTAGAATGGTACGGGTCCTAGACAACATTTATTGCTTTAACAGGTCACCGTAGAATGGTACGGGTCCTGGAAAACAGATCCCCGTTTAGGCGACCGTAGAATGGTACGAGTCCTAAAAAATCAGTTTTTTGTTTAGGCGACCGTAGAATGGTACGGGTCCTAAACAACCTTAGTTCAAGCGACCGTAGAATGGTACGGGTCCTAGACAACCTTAGTTTAGGCGACTGTAGAATGGTATGAGTCTTGGAAAATCTTTTTTTCATTCAGGCGACCGTAGAATGGTACGGGTCTTGGAAAATCATTTTTTTTTCCTCTTCGTTTAGGCGACCGTAGAATAGTACGAGTCCTAGACACAACCAAACAATGCCATACTGGGCGACCGTAGAATGGTACGAGTCCTAGGAAAGCAATCACTTTGCGAAGTCATGTTACTATTCTGGGTGACCGTAGAATGGTACGGGTCCTAGACATGTAACACTAATCTATCTTGAGTTACTCTACCATACTCAAAGGTAAGTAATTCTAGGTAAGTTCCTTTATCATTTGTGTTAGCATTTACATGCATCATATAAATTTCATTTCAAAATGGAATTCATTTTCCAAAAAAAAAAAAAAGAGTCATTAAGTGCATGTGCATGATCAAAATTTAGGTTTCAACTTGTCTTTGAAGGCAACCTTTACAAGCTCACCTTCAAAGAGGAGCAGTTGTTGACACCTAATTTTGGAAAAATAAAATTGCATTTTGAACAAATAAAAAAAAAGGGTGGATTTTCAAAAAAAATCGAGAGTGAATTCAAGAAAAATTTTCAGAGCAAAAGTGAGGAAGTTTTTTCTCCTTCATTTCTTTTGAGTTCAATTTTCTAGGTCGGGTCAAAGGGCCGTTTGCCCCTTTTGACTGAAGAAAAGTACAAAAGTCAGCAGGGAATACGTGCGAGTAGACGTGAGAGAGAAGAGGGAAAAAGAAAAAGAAAAAAACAATTGACAAGACCCTTACTGTTCATCTTCTCCAGGGGTTCTTTTTGCTGCTTTGCCGATTCCTGCATCTTTGGTCTCTGGGCTACGCCGCCGGCCTCCGAGCAGTAGCGACGCACCTGCCTTCGGCCTCTGCTCGACCCCAAGCCGGCTCACTGCTGCGCCACCACGAGCACCGTCGCCACGTCTTATCGCCAACGCCGCACCAGCATTCCCTCGTGCCGACCACCGCACCTCTACATCGCACCTCCCTCTCTGCCTTGCCGTCGCTGCACCGGCACCGACGTTTGCAGCTACGTCCTCGGTTGCAGCCTTTCTGTCTGGAGCCTGACATTGCCACCGAGCATCCGTTCTTCGCCAGCCCAGCCGGAACCGCACCACCGCGAGCACCCAAGCGCCTCCGCTGCCGCTAAACATCGCCCCCTGCCCCTGCTCACCTCTACAGCAATCGAGCCGCACGCCTCTACACCCGCGAGCACCACCGCACCTCTGCCATCACCACCAAAGCCCACAGCGACCTGCAACCCAGCATCGTCGCCGGCGTGTCCGCCCGTTGCTCGAGATCCCACGGCCGAGCTCCACACTGCAGCCGACGCTGCTGCCTAGCGACCCACGAACCCCGCACCGCAGCCGACGCCGCCGCCCAGCGTCGCCGCGACCCTTCTCTGCCCCGACGTCCAGCGGATCTACTGCCCGACGCTGCTGTTCAGCCCCTCGCCAGTCCGCTGCCCCGACAGACCCCGCACCGTGCCCTTGCTCCACCAATCTCGGCTGCCCTGAGATCAAGCCCGCCGCCGTCCTAGACAACCTCAGTTCGGGCGACCGTAGAATGGTACGGGTCCTGAAAAATCATTTTTTCTTCAAGGCGACCATAGAATGGTACGGGTCCTAAACAACCTTAGTTCAGGCGACCGTAGAATGGTACGGGTCCTAGACAACCTCAGTTCAGGCGACCGTAGAATGGTACGGGTTCTGAAAAATCATTTTTTCGTCAAGGCGACCGTAGAATGGTACGGGTCCTAGACAACCTCAATTCAGGCGACCGTACAATGGTACGGGTCCCGGAAAAAATCATTTTTTCGTCAAGGCGACCGTAGAATAGTACGGGTCCTAAACATAACCAAACAATGACATACTAGGCAACCGTAGAATGGTACGGGTCATGGGAAAGCAGTCACTTTGTGAAGTCATGTTACTATTCTGGGCGACCGTAGAATGGTATAGGTCCTGGACGTGTAACACCAATCTATTTTGAGTTACTCTACCATCCCCGAAGGTAAGTAATTCCAAGTAAGTTCCTTTATCATTTGCATTAGCATTTCCATGCATCATATAAATTTCATTTCAAAATAGGACTCATCTTCAAAAAAAAAAAAGTCACTTAGTACATGTGCATGATTAACATTTAGGTCTCAACTTGTCTTTGAAGGCAACCTATACGAGCTCACCTTCAAAGAGGGGCAGTTGTTGACACCTAATTTTGGAAAAATAAAATTGCATTTTGAAAAGAAAAAAAAAAGGGTGGATTTTCAAAAAAAATCGAGAGTGAATTCAAGAAAAATTTTCAGAGCAAAAGTGAGGAAGTTTTCTCCTTCATTTCTTTTGAGTTCAATTTTCTAGGTCAGGTCAAAGGGCCGTTTGCCCCTTTTGACTGAAGAAAAGTACAAAAGTCAGCAGGGAATACGTGCGAGTAGACGTGAGAGAGAAGAGGGAAAAAGAAAAAGAAAAAAACAATTGACAAGACCCCTACTGTTCATCTTCTCTAGGGGTTCTTTTTGCTGCTTTGCCGGTTCCTGCATCTTCGGTCTCTGGGCTACGCCGCCGGCCTCCTAGCAGTAGCGACGCACCTGCCTTCGGCCTCTGCTCGACCCCAAGCCCGCTTGCTGCTGCGCCACCACGAGCACCGTCGCCGCGCCTTGCCGCCAACGCCGCACCAGCATTCCCTCGTGCCGGCCACCGCACCTCCGCATCGCACCTCCCTCTCTGCCTTGCCGTCGCTGCACCGGCACCGACGGTTGCAGCTACGTCCCCGGTTGCAGCCTTTCTGTCTAAAGCCCGACATTGCCACCGAGCATCCGTTCTTCGCCAGCCCAGCCGGAACCGCACCACCGCGAGCACCCAAGCGCCTCCGCCGCCGCTGAACATCGCCCCCTGCCCCTGCTCACCTCTACAGCAATCGAGCCGCACGCCTCTACACCCGCGAGCACCACCGCACCTCTGCCATCACCACCGAAGCCCACCGCGACCTGCAACCCAGCACCGTCGCCGGCGTGTCCGCCCGTTGCTCGAGATCCCACGGCCGAGCTCCACACTGCAGCCGACGCTGCTACCTAGCGACCCACGAACCCCGCACCATAGCCGACGCCGCCGCCCAGCGTCGCCGCGACCCTCCTCTGCCCCGACGTCCAGCGGATCTACTGCCCGACGCTGCTGTTCAGCCCCTCGCCGGTCTGCTGCCCCGACAGACCCCGCACCGTGCCCTTGCTCCACCAATCTCGGCTGCCCTGAGCTCAAGCCCGCCGCCGTCCACCTGCAGCCGCTCCCTGCCGGAGCCCCGACGACAGACCAGCGCCGTCCACCGTCGGTTTACCCCCCCCCCTAAGCCTATTGTTAAATATGTTTCTTGAAGTTTATCGCCCATATCTGATGCATATGCCATCTACCCAAGCAGTTTTAGCATGCAAGAATTTTCCCATCAATGCACCACAATTGATGCACCCTAAACGTGGGGTCAGCTAGCATTCAGTCAAGGCCATGCAACTCAACCTCAGTTTTCCATTTCTAATTTCCAATACATAAAAAAAACAAAGTCATCCCTGGCATCATCCTTTCTAGCAATGCACAGAAAGGAAAAAAAAAATCAAAATCAAAATGAACAAGTTTACCTTCTCAAATGGTACATAACACGAACTTCAAAAATTTCCAAAAACAGACAGAAACTTCCTCTCATGGTCTGTGCCTCTCTTGCGATTTGTTAGGCTCGATTAGAGTCTTCCACTAAAGTATTTCCTAGAGTTGGTACCTGTATACTGTGAAGAACTTAAGTCCTCACTAGACTCAGCCTCCCAAACACAATAAGAACAACTCTCATCCAAGGCAAGTCTACAAGACACACAACATAAGCCGGTTTCATACCAGCATTACACCTAGGGACAGCAGCAACCCGCCCAAAATTGTTTACACGAAATTGGGTGGAAATGGAATGAACTCATCCATCTAGATTGACCAGGGCATCGAAATAATAGGGAAAAAACTATAAAAAAAAAAAAGAGAAAGAATTTCACGAAACTAGTAGTCAAAACATTCAGACCCGTGAATTACACAAAGGATTCAGTTGGGCAAAATCACAAATACCTGGTGGACGTCACAGAGTGGGGATCCTTTGTACGAAGGGACAAGCACTGTCAGGAGGAGATAATCTTCCTCACGCAGATATCAATGGCTTTGGCAGCTCTAAACTCTCACTCTATGACTAAGCCATCATCATCCAAATTCAAGGACTGGGCCTGTGGGAGCTCTTGTCAGGTGTGCAGCACAGAGCTGGCAATTTCAGGGAAACTGCTTTGTCTTGACATTGTCTCTCATCGGCATTATGCTCAAATAGAAACTTTTTTGGGGGGCGATCACCCGATGGTATAGTGAAATTCATCCATGCGGTACTTCGCTTCCGAGTGATGGTTTGAGGGCTTTCCAGAGGAGGGTCTCATGAGTAAGGCCAAACACTAGGAAGTTGCGAGGGGAGGAGCATTTCCTCAGGACGTCCGAGATGGGCTTGAGCTCGGGGTATAGGACATGCGGAAAGAGTCGTTGGACTTGGATGCGTAGTGAAGGAGGGTGTTGATGACGGTCGATGGCAGAGGCGCGTTGCTATAGGCGGTCGTGGTGGAGGGAAAGGTGGGCAGCGGCAGCGGAGGCGGCGGTGGTTGTGGAATACTCTCTGGTGTAAATGAGGGTGACGACGAAGGCGGTGGTGAAGAAGGAGAAGAAGGCGAGGAGCCATAGGCGGTTGGAGCTTCCTTGCTTCTGGATGTAAGGGTGGAGGAGGATGAGTCTTGTGTTGCTGTTGTTGACATTCTTCATTTTGCTCGGTGTCAGAGAGAGAGAGAGAGAGAGAGAGAGAGAGAGTTACCCTCCTCTGGTAACCTTGCAGATCTTGAACTTAAATGAGGCCGAGACCTCTTAGCTCCTTTAAAAGAGTAAAAAGGGACTGTAGGTAAACGGAATTTTAAAGAAACGAATCATTATAATGATAGAAAATATTAGCTAGGCTTATATTATTATCATTGAAACATATCATATTAATCATAACATTCTTTTTTTCCTTTCGAATTTTTATTTTGTGTGCTCGCGTCACAGTATAGTTACAATACTACTTTTCTAAACTACGAATGAGTGAAATCTCCTACTAATATATTCATAAAACGATATTTAAATATCCCTTTATCAATCTTTGAAAATTGATAATATGCTTTGATCAACGCTATGGTACCGTGTTATTTTCACTCTTTCTTATCAATGGAAATTAATTAGGCATGAACTTCATTCAACGCCATGTGAAGTGGACCCATCTTAGGACTTAGGAAGATAGGCTAGCAGCGAGGGATTGGTGATGTAGCGACCCAACAACAGATTACAAGCCAAGAATCTCTGTTGCTTCTTTGCGTGGGCTTCACTTCTTAAGTAACCTCCCGGTTGCCCTCAAACAATTACTTGTTAACGAATCTAGTTATCTATTTGGATTTTGAGGGAGACATGTCAACCATAGCAGGCTCTATCTTGGTAGGAGAAGCATATGCACGCCACATTCTTATATCCTATACACAATCACCCCTAATAATTTGAACTTTGATTAGAAATCCTTAAAAAATTAATGTGACAACTTCTATATGAGATTATATGTGGCCCAATCATATTATTTGTGTGATGTTGATTGGTTTGGAGTGGAGGCCACAAGGTTACCGTTCCTCGTGCTCTCTCCTCACCCGAAGGACGACATATGTTTTGCTTATAGATGCGATGTAAGAAGTTGTGCAACTCCACGTACTCTCCGCCTCTCCTCTCACCAAGCCTACCACTGAGGCCTAAGTAGTACCGACACTGACACATGACACACGACATGCAACACGATACGACACGTTTACATGTAATTTATTAAAAGATAGAAAATTTCGACACTTTGGGACATGTTGTATTTTATCATTTTTATGATTATATTAATCAAATTAATTTGATTCAATTTCATAAATAAATAAATAATAAAAAATAGCCTAAAATGAATTTACACTAAAAACATTAATCTACCATTTGTTAATATCATTCATTATTTCAATTTGACAAATTCAACTCAATTCCAATAATTTATAAAATTTTGAGGGAAAAAAACAAGCAATCCACATTTTAAACTTCTTGTTAGAGCAAGTTGGAAGAGAGGAGAAAAAACAAATTGGAGGGTGAATTGTGTACCACAACAAGTAAGATTTAGAAGAAAAGAGAACGCTATATTTTTCTTCTTTCCTCCTTTATCATTTTTATTATTATTTATTTATTCTTACATATTTACATTTTGACTTCTCCTTTATTGAAAATTCTTAAAATTAAGCTTGTACATGTCGGAATCACATGTTGAAAATTTGAACTCACACATTTTGAGTGTCGAAAGAGTTGACTAGGTATTGAACTTTCCGACACCTGTTGATTGAGTATTGGATATGCGTCAGAGTGTTTGACACGATACGAAAGCTCTTGAAAAGTATTGTTACTTCATAGACCGAGGTGGGTCTCACCCGCCATCAAGTCCACCTAGTGGTCAAGTTTGGTCTGCCATCTTTTGCCGCTTATGAAGCGTCAAGCCTCAATTTTGCAGACGAACCTTTTTTTTAATGCATTTCATTTGAGGGTACCATCGACAAAAGAATAAATTCTAAAATTGTATGATACTTATTTATTTGTGTTTTCCACATAAATCAAATCATTAAAAAAGAGTACATTGTCATCAAATGAGAAGGAGACGTACGCCAAATAATCCTCGGTTGCCCCTCATAATCTTTCTTGGATCGTGCTTGAACCGACGGGGCTGCTCAAGCAATTAGTATGGGCAAAGCATATCCAGGAATGGAAAGTGCTTTGGGTACACCCAACAACAAAGTGTGAGATTTACCCTTTTTGTGGTGCTCCTTGTAACTGCAATCAGAGAGATGCAGCGCTTTGTGATTGCGCTCTTGGATACTTAATAAATCTGAAGCTGGAAGATCGTCAGGGCCAATGCGAAAGGAGATCTGCGTCGGAATGTAGTGATGACAAGAAAGATAATTTTTTTCCTCATGCGCAACACACGCTTGCCGAAAAATTCCGATTCGTTCATGGTTGAAAACATTTAAGCACGCAGGTCATTTTGCTTGAGCGACTGTTCGTGCAGTGCATATGCTAACATTGCTGACTGTCAGATATGGACGGATAAGAAGTTTTTGGTTCAACTATTGGCCGATGATGTACTTTTGAGAGATTTCTATGTCCAGATCGTGGCATCGGACTTGAAGGAGGAGAGGAAGAAAAAGAGGAAACCCATTTCGAATTTCATAACAGCGGTTGTGGTTGTGTCCTTAGCTTTTCTTATGGTCTTTAGTGTGTCGCTGGTGATTGTTAGGACGAGACCGTCTGCTCATGCAGCAGGCGGCCATTTGATGCATTTTGAATATCGGAGTGCTGAAGAAAGCGACAAAGAACTTCTCTGAGAAAATTGGGGAAGGCGGGTTTAGTTCTGTTTACCAAGGAGTACTGCCAGACTCAACTCCTATAGCAGTGAAGAAACTTTTGAACCAAAACCATAGTAACAAACAGTACATTGCTGAAGTTAGAACTATCGGAACAATACAGCAGTGCAATGTGGTTCGGCTGCGCGGCTTTTGTGCAGAACAGTCAAAAAGGTTCCTAGTATATGGGTACCTTGCAAATGGTTCGCTCGCAGCTCATTTGTTTTAGAAAGGTCCCAACACCCTCGATTGGAAAACCAGATAGAGCATTGCTAAAGGATTAGAGTACCTCCATGAGAGGTGTCGAGATTGCATTATACACTGCGACATCAAGCCAGAGAATATACTGTTGGACGCAGAACTCGCACCACAGATTGTTGATTTCGGCCTCGCAAAACTCCTAGGATGGGATGTCAGCCGTGTAACTACCAGTACCACCATGAGGGGAATCAGAGGGTACCTCACACCAGAATGGATTTCAGGGGAGCCATCACTTCAAAAGTCGTCGTTTTCAGCTGTGGAAAGCTTCTCTTTGAGATCATATCAGGAAAGAGAAATAGTGAGGAGCTGATTAGCAATAGTCGCAATTATCTACCACTTCAGGTAGCTAATCCAATCGCCAAAGGAGGAGAAGTCTTGCCATTCGTGGAGTGCAGATTGAATGGACACGTGGCGATGGAAGAAGTGTGCAGAGCATGCAAAGTCGCTTGCTGATGCATTCAAGACAGCGAGCGAGATAGACCAACTATGTCTCAAATAGTTCAGATTTTGGAGGGGATTATGGTCGTAGAAAAGCCACTAATCCCTAGAATTTTCTTGCAAATTGTAGGAAGCTATGAGAGTGATGCATAAAACAAAGCACCATGTCCTTTCTTTGATAATTTGTGGGCACGATGTAGCGCTAATTCATCATCCTCGAGTCTATAGTCACATCTATGCACCTCTTCGGCCGATGCCATTTGTAATATAAAGACGCAACAGTTAATGTCGCTGATGGACTGACTGGTCTAGAATCTGCATCATGCTTACCAGACTTTGTAGGTTCCAATCGTATGCTACCATTTCCCCGTCCTCTCGTGGCAGAAGATCTGGTAAAGGAGTTTGTTGTCTACTCAGCTCATGTGTCTGCTCCTGATGAAGTAAGATGAACTCTATATAAAACATTTATCTGATGCCCTTATTGCATCCCTGTAGAACCCTCGACACTCGACAGTTGGTAGAGGCTCAGGCCAGTAGAGGCAAGAGCCTTCCAAAAGTGGCGTGTGCTGCTGAGCAGCGGCGTGCACAGGGTATTCTTTAGTAAAAGGCGAAAGAACAGTTGGCTCTGTGCCTTCCAAAGCTTCTTTTCTGTTTCTCTTTTATTATTTGTTTGGATTTGCAACCAATGGAAACGTAAGAGCGGTCGGGTAACACGTCATCACCATTTTGTCCTCTGTCAATGAAGACAGGGGGCTTTGGGCGGTCGCAAGGCCGCGACCACAGCAATGAGCACCGTCAGATCTAGGCTTCCAACCTCAAATTCGATGTGTGGAGAGAGAGAGAGAGAGAGAGAGAGAGAGAGAGAGAGAGAGAGAGGGAGAGAGATGTGATTAAGTTTGGGGCCTCGACGGCAGCGTCATGCAGCTCGGACGGAGGCGAGACTAGGTCGATTGAGTTGAGCAGGGCCAGCCCCGGTGAGTGTTAACGTGGCAATGGGTGATGGGATTGCAAAGAGAGGTGGCCATGGTGATATGTTGGGATTTGTTTCTCAAAATATGAACACATGTATTGGTAAAATTGAATCAAAATGATTCGCATCAGAAGTAAAAACACTTATACACATATCTCCAAAAACATTGTTGATGCATTTTATTAAGAAACATAGAGAAATGAAAAGGAGGCTAATCATATTACCTGCATACTGTACTAAAAAAAAATTGATTATGACGTTCTTCAAGTCCAGGCCACAAATGTTTGATGTCCTTGCGGCGTAAATTATGACGTTCTTTAGATCCAACCCTACAAATGTTGGACCTCTAGTTCAAACACTCCACCAATCTTGCGTCCAACAGTAGAGAGAAATTTAGAAAGCTCACCATTACAATTGTGTTAGTAATTGCTTTCATGTGTATCTTCATGTACCGGTATCATTAATTAATTGTCATACTAAAAGTTTTGTTTTTTGTAATTTTAGCAAACACAAGAACTCATTTCAACACTAGTAAGTGGAGAGTGATGTCACACTATCTAATGGTGACGAATGTGAAAGAGAAGCTGCTACAGATGAGCCAAAAGGAAATCAAATTGACAAAGAAATTGTAATAAAACCGAGGCAAGGGATGGTACTTGATTCTGTAGAGGAACTCTAAGAGTATTAGAAAAGATAGGCTAAACAAGTCGGATTCGGTGGAGGAGTTCGCAAAATGGAGATGACAGTAAGATCTAATACTTGATTTTTGCATGTTCTCGTTATGGAAAGAGTGTGGATTGCTTCACGTTGTCAAGCCAAGGCTATGTCGGGAACAATGTGTAAGCAAAGATTAGTGCTTGTTTATGTCCAGGTGGAAAGTACAGAATATCATCTTTCCATCTTGACCACAATCGTAACTTGAGTCCTGGGAAAGTTCGCGATCAAAGATGCCCCAAGAAGTTGGATGCTCATGTGAAAAGAAGGCTTGAATTGAAATGATAAAGCTGGTGTAAGGATCGACAAGAATTTTTTTAATCGCCTATTGTTGAGGCGGGAGGTTATGAAGATCTTAATTTTGGCGAGAAAGAGCGTCGAAATTTCATTGAAAATGCGAGAAAGTTAAGACTTGGAACTGGAGATGGTGAAGCCATTCATAACTATTTTGTTCGGATGCAAAGTAGAAATGGTAGTTTTTTCTATGGACGGAGTTGGATGTCAGTTCCAGGACATTCAGCATTACACTGACCGTCAGCACCAATCCTCCCAAAAATTTATACACGGAATTACGTAAACATGGAATATCCTTATACATCTACTCGGCAACATAGAACAAATTGAAGGTCACTCAGCTTTCGAACAAACTGCTATACCTTAGAAAAAAGACTAGATAAAAAGAGAGAACTAATTTTAAACTCAAATATGGGATGGGCTTGGAGGCGTTCAAGAAATGGAGGGAGGCTCTCTCTGAATCCGCCAACCTGATGGGAACGCATCTATATGATGGTTAATCCCTGATTTCAAACTCTTTTACCTTCTCATATCAAAAATAATTTTAACTGTCTGGGAGAGGAAGTGTCGAGACTTGACTAGCTTAATGCCAACACCAATTGACCAATCGAGTCGACCTAACCTATGACATCGATTTCTACCCTGTTTTTGTTGGTTATAAGTAAAGGGCATCTATATTGAAGTATGGTAGTTCTATTATCATTTCCGACATACGCTTCAAGTGGGAAAGATAACTTGAATTGAGAAACCTGCGCTCTAAAGTTGAGTCCAACGCATCCTTTCAGAACTTTCTGCATTTCATCCATAAGACATATTGATTGAATAAAATGATTTGTATTCAATGGCACCAATGTCCACATTATCCAGCAATAGTAAAGTTACATGGTAAAGTCTGTAATATGAATTGAAGAGTACATATCCAAAACTTGGCATTCTTCGCTCTACTCAATAGGAGCATATGCTTTGTGTGTGTGTCTAATAAATTTTATTGCTACCGAAGCCATTATTAACTAGAGAAGACTGAAATTAATCACAAATTTCGGGGCCTGTTTAATACTCCTCTTATCAGATTATGCTGTACACTTCAGGCTATATAATGACTAATACTTCATAATCATCCATACCTCTCTCACTCTTTTGTTTCAACAGGAATGAAGATGATTGGATCCTAGCATTGTTGAAGAGATAGAGAAAAATGATGGGAGAGATTGGATGTAAACTAGAATAAAGATCCTCGTAATTACAGTTTGGTCAGACAAAATAGCTATTTCACTAGAGAGATTGGTGTGCAACAATGCTGCTTCAGCTGAAGGTCAAAATAACAGAAGTTTTTTTTCATTGTAGAAGATTTTAGCTGCTTAAAACTGTTGTTGAAACTTGAGAATAGTACAGACAAGGGAGTACACTTCGAGGTGAAATCTATGTAAGGTAAATTGTTGGTTAAAGGAAGTGGGAGTGAATGGAGTTTCGTGATAACGTGACTCAACCATAAATCGCCATTCTGTCTACTCTTTTCTCCCCTCAAGAAAGATTTTATTAATGGCACAGCAGGTGAGCAACCCGCTACAAGTTCAAGACATTACAGTTCAAAGAAGCCTCTAGTTATGACACAATACTTTGTTTACCTATCCAATTCTGTCTACCTTGTAACAGAGGAATCAACTAATCTTCCCATGGTGTAGACCTTTTGATCTTTGATGCAATTAGATCAACACTTTCTTAAAGATATAGATCATATCAGATTGAGCAAAACTTGCTATTTCAGAATTTTAGAGAATGAAGCACTGGCATCATTAATTGGATTAAGAGAGGTGACAGAGGTCTAAGTGACATTCATAGAGCAACTAGGAAGACCATGGCCATTCAACAAGCATCCACTTAAGTTTGGATTAATGCATTCTGCATCACAATTCATATAGACAGAGTAAGGAATAGTTCCTCAACAATGTCAGTATTAATAGCATGATGCAAAACCCGTATTCCATTTTGATTTTCAATTTTAATTTAACGAGCAGACATTTTAAAATTGCTAGTAGAGATGAAAAAAAAGAAAACGGAAAAGCAAAATGCATTGGAATCGCTTCCCCTAGAATCAACTCCTCAACAAGTCATGACCAATTTGACTGGAATGTTTCACAAGCTAACACTCGTATGACAGTTGGTACCGGTGGAACCATAGTTAAGGCCATCTTATCTTTGTTAAGTTGATCAGCTTTCCTCTCCATCTGTTTCGATTGGACTATCTTCTTCACTGGTGTCTACTGAATTGTCTTCCTCTGAGTCTCTTCCCTTGAGAAGCCAATGTGTTTCTATCGGATGAGGGCATTGGGGCTCGACCCTCAAATCATCCTCCTGTTGCTGGCATATTAGACGGAACCCACACTTCTTCATGCTTCCATTTGAAACCCTAAGGTGAACTTGAAAATGACTCCAATCATTTTGCAGATACTTCTCTACTTCCCACAGAGCTTTGCGCCGATGATATTCAAGCCACACATGATCGGATTCCAGTGAATGAAACCATCTTCCATGATTTCTCACACTTTTGCCATTGACAAAAATTTGGACCCAACATGAAACACAGACCGCTTTTCCTTCCTCCAACCCAATAACCACACAGAGTGCAAGTCCTAAGAACTTGTCATACAGATCCTTGGGAACCTTGAAAGATATAGATCCCTCTTCACAATGGTGAATCCATCCTGGCATCTCTCCTCCAATTAGGAGAATTTCGACGGTTCTCTTCTTCGTCTTCCGGAGATACTGTCATACAGCATTCAAAGTGTGTGAGAGAGAGAGAGAGAGAGAGAGAGAGAGAGAGAGAGAGAGAGAGAGAGAGAGAGAGAGTGAGTGAGTGAGTGAGAGAGAGAGAGAGAGAGAGAGAGACTGACCTCGAGTATTGACACACCAGGCAGATCGAACCCTTTCCGTGATAATCCACAGCATGAAGAGAAGTCAACTTCGGAGAAGTTGGAGAGACTCGAAAAATCTGGGAGTTTTTGTAGAGATCTGCAATTATTTGCTCTTATGATCCCAATATTTGATGGAAGCTGAGGAATCTCTTGAAGTTGCTCGCAATTATCCAGATACAAGTCTTCCAAATTATCATATTTGCGGCAGCACCTCGGCATATGAGTGAACTTGTTCCCTCTAAGATCTAGGTACCTCAATCTGGGAAAATTGGAAGAACCCTCGAGGAAATCTAACCCTGATAAATTGCAACCGTCAAGATCTAGCCTGTCTAGATTTGGGAATCCGAAGCCACCATCAAGATCAGTTGGATCCTCCAAGTTCTTCGGAAACATGATAAAATTTGAGCAATCCTTAATATACAGGTCGCTCAGATTTTGCAATTTATAAATGCTCAATGGAAGCCTTATGAGACTTTTGCAGTTCCTTAAATGTATTCGTCTTACAGAGACAAGATTATCAATGGATGCAGGGAGTTCTTTAATAGCTGTTCCTGTTAGATAAAGTTCCTCTAGATGTTCTATCTTTACCAGAATATCAGAGAACTTCTCGAGTTTAGAGCAACCAGAGAGATAAAGTTTGCGAAGAGATTTTGTCTTGAGTATGCTAGGAAAGATACTAAGCTTAGAGCACTGTTCTAATGATAAAAATTGTAACTTGTCAAGATATCCGACGGATTGATCAACCTCCACCAAGCATTCACAGCTATTGAAATCCAATCTCTCCAAATTTGGAGCCCATGAAATGTCAGGAACACGAGTCAGGAAATTGCATCGACTGAAATTGATGTCCTTCAACATTCTAAAATCCTGCAAAAACATATCAGTGCAGTCATTAAGTTCTGCAAATGTAAATAGCTATGAAAATGAAAAGCTACTCATGGCAAGGGCTTACGTTAAATGTGACTCCTAATTGTTTGATATGACTATTAAACATAGAATAGTGACCGATTATTTGAAAAAAAAAATGAGTAAGACTTTGGTTTTTGACACGTTATATCAATGAGTACAATTCTTAAAACTTCGGGCCTCGAATGACTCGTCCATCATTTGGAAGCACTTCGGCAATAACCTGTGCCCACCGTGCGAGGCTTGGAAAAATGAGTAGGACTTTGGTTTTTTGGTCTCCCTAATGAGCTCCGACCAAAGCCCACAAATATGTTTCTAACTCGAATAGATTTTAAATGGGAAAGCCCCACCACAACGGAAATCACTAAGCGAGAAACTATACTGAATAATTTTTCACCATCATTCGTAAGTTTACTGTCGATAAGTAGTGTCTTCTCCACGCGTTTAATCGAACGGGCCAGTTGCCCGTTTCTTTTGGTTTCACATGAGCCGCCTATGAATAAGTCTGACCGCCCAATATTCTAATCGACTGATTTTCGTTTTTGAGGCCAGTTTCCTATGTTGAATGGAAGGCCATGGAATGGCCGAAGTGATTGGGCCAAGAAAGTAATCATGTTAGATTCATCCCCTCAATCACACAAGTTGGGCGATCTGTTTCCACCTAACATGAAGCCGCAAAGGAGTCTGGATCGATGATGCAATAAACGTCTGGGCCTCAAATGTAGAGTTAATTTGTCAATGAAATATACATAGTCATGTAATAAAACTCACCAATTATAGATTTCCCTTTTTTCCCATGATGGGTAGTTTTATTATATTCATTTATTTGTAAATGACGATGTAATTAATCTATCATTAACCACTTCTTTCAAACTCCTTTCATTGTATATGAAAGAAAAAGGATTTGGATATTCTAGATTTATGATTTCTCTTGAATATCAAACAAGGGAAAGAAACAAACATAAATTATCTATAGATCTTTACGATATGTTCTCTATAGTAAATGGGTTCAAGAATTACGGTCAATTGTAGTACGAGCTGTGGGGTGTGAGGATGAATTTTTTTGTTGATTTATTACCGTTATTTATTTGTCAAATACGAGTTGAATATAATTGATCAATTAGTATTATTATTTCTTAAATGTGATTTACCTCATCCAAGGAGTTATGAAACCGTGCCTTCTCAATTCTCTCATGGAAAGGGTCTTTAAAAACATTTGGACTACAACTGACTATATAAAACTACCAACTCTTTTTGAGTCCTTGTACCGATGTTTATTTCATTTGGAATCACCAACCATTTTTTCTATACCACATTTATTTGTTTGAGTTACCAATGTGTTAAATTTACAATTAAAAAAAAAATAACCAATTTTTATTTGAATCACTACTAATGTTTTTTCTAGTGTTTTGAAATTGTAAACTGTTTTAATAATCTATGAATGTTTATTTGTCAGCTTAACAACTCGTTTAAGATACTATTTGTTCTAGAAAATTATCAATTGTTAATCGAGTTCACTTACTAACGATTATTAGATTGTTTATAAAAATTAAAGTTGTTTCTCTAATTTACCAATATTTATTTGTTGAAGTTATCGATGGGTTGAACTAAGTCCTATACTAAATTACAAACTCATCCAATAATTTACCAATAATTATATGCAGAGCTAATTTAAGAACTCTTACATGAAAATACCAATAGATATTTCAGTTAGTTATAAATATTTATTTGATTGCTTCAAGGTACAAACCAATCCGATAATTTACTGACATTTGTGGCTACTTACCAACTGGAAAAGGTTAATAACTCATATCCAAAATTATCAACACTTATTTGAGTTAATTACCACTGTTTAAGAAGTACCCACTGTTTCAATAGTATACCAAGGTTAATTTGGAAAGCCTACTAGAATGTTAACATCGCCACTCTTCTATGAAATTAACAATTCTGCTGAATATTACTAACATCATTACAATTGCCATCATTTGTGGTGATAAAGTTACACTCTCCTATTTGAGTCACTTACTAACTTTTATTTGGTTGTTTCAAAAGTATCAACTATTCACATAATTTACCACACTTGCTTGAGGAACGTTCCAACTTGTTTAAGTTAAAATCAAATAAACATTGGTAAATGGACTCAAATAAAAATTGGTAAATTTTATAAGAGTTGGCAACTTCAACTTGTTGATAACATCTGCAAATTAAATGTTAGTAAATTGCTAAATCAAAAAGTGATTTCGAAAACTTCATTAACCAAATCAAATAAGAGTTAGAAAAACTAACACTAGATGGTAACCTAACCCGTGAGGAGTTGGTAAATCACTCAAATTAATATAGGTAACTTGGAAGCCTTTTGAGGGTCGACCACCTACTTAAGTTTAATACCTCTAAATTTGGCACCTCTGGAAGGTTAGGGACACAAAGCAGCAACTTATAGTAGCTAAAAATTCAGAAACTTCAAAATTCCTAAAACGTTGCAAATTAAAAAGAACACCTGAACAAGATTTTGATAAATTCAATTTGTATGCGCCGAAAATGAAAACCGTCAATTAAAGCATTTATGACGTACCTTTAAGTATCCTCTCAATTTCTTAATCTGGCTGCCACTCACATCAAAGCAAACAAGTTTTTTTGGACCAGCACTAAACTCCAAAGTGGCTGAATGACATCTATGCCATTCAAGCCACCTTAAATCATCAGGAAGACATACAGGACCTCCGCTGATTCGTGCATCCGAAAGTATGAGCAATTTCAGCCTCCTCATGCGTGTGAAAGCACCGCAACTGATGTGTAGCTCTCCTTGACTTGGCAACTGCAGCACTATGCCTTTAACAGCATTGGTTCCCTGTCAAGGAAAAGAAAATATTCATTCATAACCAACCACAATTAGGTTATAGCATTTAAATTAAAGAAGATGAGATTATCGACAGTTTCATGAGAAGCTCTTACCATAGCCGCCGACAGTACTTCATTAACATCATCATAGCACCATAATCTACTCCGTCTCCCAGGGTCATTTGGATTTTCTTGTTTAACGGTGTCTTGACCCATCAGCTGAATCAAGTCATGCATTTGTACCATTTCCATATGGTCAATTGTTACCAAGGATCTCTCTATTAGAGTCTGAATCCCAATTAATGTCTTTAAACCACAACCATCAAGAACTCTGGTTACATAATCCATTCTTCTCCCCTTAAAGAAGCAAGCAATGTCAAGAAAAATGTCCTTTTGATTGTTGTCCAGCGCATCAAAACTTATCTTGAGGACACTGTTTATATCTTTATTAGGACTTTCAGCAAGTGTTTCCAATGTACTCTCCCATTCTTCTCTACTTCTACCATGTAAAAAGGGACCTAAGACCACAATCGCTAAGGGAAGGCCATTAGCATAGCCCAAAATATTATCTATGTGATGCTTGCTTATGTCTTCCGTCTGGTTTCCTGGAAAAGCATATGAACTGAGAAGTTCAAAAGCTTCATCTTGATCTAATGGTCTAACTTCATATACCTGATCTATCCGATGAGAAGTTAGTATATGTTTATCTCTTGTCGTAACGATGATCCTGCTCCCTTTTCCAAACCATTCACATTCTCTAGCCAATGCATTTAACTGTTTCCCATGATCCACATCATCAAGCACAAGCAGAATCTTCCTGTAGCGAAGTATATCTCGTATCAAATTAGCGCCTCCATCCACACTTAAGACCTCTAAACTTTCTTTCCATAATATCTGGGATAGCAGCGTTTTCTGCAAATCAACAAGGCCGTCAGGTCTACTGGAAGTTTCTCTAACATTTGCAAGAAAGCTGCACCCATCAAACTGACTGGCAATGCTGTTATAGACATCTTTAGCGATAGTGGTCTTCCCTACACCTCCAGTTCCCCATATTCCTATCATCCGAACATCATCTGAGCCTATACTCAACAACGACATTACTTCTTTTACCCGGCAACCTAGACCGACGGGATGCTTGGCAACACTCAAGGGTACTCGTGCTAGTATAGTCGAGATCTCTTTGACGATGTTCTCGATGAACTTGGTATCATCTCTGCCAATACAAAGCAGCGAAAAGAACGAGAATAAATGGAAATATACAATCCATTAAACTAACTAAAACTAACACGAAGTAAACAATTACTCTGCGACATTCCAAAAAATGACTCTTAACGCACTTATCGATGCCATCATGTATCAATAAAATTAGAAAATTCCAAATTCTTTTCTAGTGTCGAATAGGAATACTATTATTACCGATGGTCATAATGCCAACCGGACAAATTGCCGGCTTCAATTAGGGCTTGCCTCCATTTCTCCACCCTCTCAGAATCCTTTCCCAGTTTCTCCTCGTGCCTGGCCAATGCCTTGCCATAACTCTCTCTATGCCCTCGAACCTCCCTCGGCTCCACTCCGTAGAACACGGGCAACACCAGCAGCCCCTTGAGCCTCTTACACTCCATTACCTTCACCAGCTCGTCCAAGCACCACTGAGACGAAGCGTAGTTCTTGGAGAAGACGAGCACGGCGATCCGCGACTCCTCGATGGCCTTCGTCAGCGCTGGCGAGATCTGGTCCCCGGGCCTCAAGTCCTCGCTGTCGATGTAGGCGTTGATGCCTCGATGAAGCAGACACCTGTGGAGGTCAGCGAGGAAGCCGCGGCGGACGTCCTCTCCTCTGAAGCTGAGGAAGACATCGAACAGCCATTTTGCTTCGGAAGAAGAAGAAGAAGACGACGACGACGACATTGGAAGATAGAATCTGAGCTTAGTTTGGATTCGTGTCGAGCGATGAGTGATGCTTTTTATCGTGGAGTTGGTCAAGAAATCGATGCGGACTGAGAAACATCAAACGTCGCACCGCGTTAGGAAAAGCGCCTTTTTCATTTTTGTTTTTTCTTTTCATTTTTCGCAAATGGACGAGAAGTTTTTTTCGTTCATTTATATTTTAAAATTGTTTGTTTTTGTCTTACAAAAAACCGGAAAGTGACATTATTATTTTACGGGTGTTCAAAATGAACCGTTCGAATCGGGAACCGTCCAAATTGAGCCAAATCAGCCAATTGGGTCCGATTCTCAAGAATGTCCATCTAATTCCTAATTCTTAAAAGTGAAAATTCAATCGGACTAGACTAACCAAATAAACTTTTATTTCTTCAAAAAAATTTGTCAAATGTGAACTAAGTACTATCTTATCCGGTAGCATCACAAGTTACAACACAATAACTTTTCATTTATCATTACTTCCATCAATATTTTAAGATTTGTCACTTTCTCATCGTGCACAAATATTGTTTAGTGATTTTTTTTTAAATGATCGATTTCATTGGATCAACTCGGGAATCGAACATCCCTACTTTATTTTATTTGCCAAAGTTCAATATTATTCAAAGCATATAAAAAAATTAGGTATAAATTTATGTATGCAATAAAAAAAAATTATCATTCTCAATCCAAATCCGATATATTCCATTCCAATATTTTGTCTTTATGAATGGCAACATATCTTTCACATTATAAGGTAGGAAATTGTTTAGATTTTTTGCTTATTCAACTCATCGTGTCCCCAAAAAATAAGTCATGAAATAGATTTTTTAATGCGTACTGATACAATTCTGTTTTTTCCCCATTAATTGATTTTCATGCTTTTAAGTAGCCATCTTTTGCTTAAGAATTGAATGAGGGAGTCATGTGCATGTTTACATCATTCAACTCATCGTGTCCCCAGAAAATTCTCTTTTCTATTTTATTTTATTACTTTAAAAAAATGCACCGGGCTTAACCTATGCACTTTGTCTGTTATTTACACATGATATGTATGGAAGATCCCAGATTGGTAAAAAATAGAAGTAGAGTTGTTTGAAATCAAGGCTTTACCTTTTCCAATTATTTTAACTACAACCCACTTTGAACGATGTAACAAGCCGTGATCTCAATCGAATATTTTTTTGTTAATTCCTTTGGCGGGCTTTCTGAAAACAAGTCTCAATGCCAATGTCACTTCTTTGGTAGCGAAATAATTAACACAATCTATTTCCTTTGCAAGACTTGAATAAAATTTGGGCACTTTCAGCTGAGTGATGAACGCACACCGGGCCAGTTTACCGTCCTAACATCCATCTCCTGCAGTTTTAGATTTGGATTTGTCCGCCCAATTCAGCTAACCATTTAAAGTGCTATTAACGGCTAGCTGACTTTGTTCTTTTCCCTATAAATAGAATAACTCTTTTCCTTGGGTAATTATGCAAAATCCCTCTTGCACACACTTTGCAATCAAATTCTTGAGAGATCAATGTGAGAGCATTTCTTTGTAAAAGAGTGTGTCATATCCATAAATGAATGTTGACTCCATTGCGAATCAATATATGTATGAGGCTTCAAATATAGCTGGTTAGACAAAACTCTTGAACAGTCTCTAAAAATGGAGTTGAAACCCATTTAGAGCAAACCACTATAAAACGGATCAGGATTCCTCCCTTGCTATTCCTTTTTATTTATATGCATATAGAGTGGGTAATAAACTGCTTAACTTATATTTGTGGGTAAATACTTGATACTATGGAGCATATTCTATATTTGGGCAAAAAATTACTTGTGTTTACTTGAATTTTTTGAGCTAAATATCACGTATCACATGTTGATAAATTAAAAGAGTTGGTGATACATTTTCATTACAATACACAATTGAACAATAGTATGGTTAACAAGTGTTAGAGAAGAAATGTGATACATGCACATGCCAAAATGTAGAGAGGCACATGCATCCTTTTACCCTTTTCCCCACATTTCATTAAGCAATAGTCGTCAGGCAATTTTATAAGCTTTTGTAATGGCTAAGGAATACCCATTCCTTTCATAGCTCGAGCATGAAAAATAGATCAAGCTTTATGTTCAATTGAAAATAATGCAGTTGATTTAAGTGTATAAATTCAAAGAAATGAGAAATTTCCAAGAAAAGCACCTTTAAATGATTAATTGGTACACCAATAGCTAATTTCCAATTACTTTGGAGCAAATGATCTTTCGCTCGGGTAGGGCCTTCTTCATTGAATATTTTTTTGGAATTCACTTGCTTAGTGGTGTTATTCCCAATCAAATCGAAGTGCAAGTCATTTTCAAAAGAATTGGATGTTTCATGCGAAAGTTTATAAAAAAGACTTTGTTTAGGTGCAAAAAAAATACATTTCATTTAGATCATTTAGTCCAGAAGAGGATTTTTGCATTTAGATTTTTAAGGAAGACTGGCACTTAAAAAGTTTAAAGCTTCCACTAATGTTGAATGTTCCATGTGTTCTGATGATATCTCTCCTTTTTATTTTTGTCGTTTTTGCTTAGTCAAAAGTGCAAGGGACTATTTGCTCATCACTTTCGTGTCGGCTTCACTTCACGCAACTTCACTCTGGAAAGAAAAATTATGAAAGTTGATTTTGATGGGCAAGTGACCCCACCACCTTGTTCCTTCTTTATGCTCATATCTAGAGTGAATCCAAGGCTTAAGTCCAGTGATTCATTTCCGTTACATTTTCTATCCCTTTTTTAAATTTTTGCTATTAATAGAAACGGTTTGATAGTTATTATTTGCAAAATTTCTAAATAACGACATGAAATAAGGCTATTTTATCAAAAATGGGCCTAAAATGAATATTATTTTAAATAATGATCTAAAGTGGCAAAATCCATCTCACATAAAAGCATAAACGCACCAATAGCTTATTTTCTTTTACTTTTGTGACTAGTTTTGTTTCATAGATTGGGCATGAAGAAACATAAATTCAAAGAAATGAGAAATTTTTCTAGAAGAACACCTTTAAATGATTAATCGGTATGCCAATAGCTTATTTTCTTTTACTTTGGAGTGAAGGATCTTTCCCTCAAGTAGGGCCTTTTTCATTGGATGCTTGTTTGGAATTCATTTGCTTAATGATGTTATTCCTCATCAAATCAAAGTGCAAGCCATTTTCAAAAACATTGGATACCTCATACAAGAGTTCATAAAGGAAGACTTCATCTAGATATGAAAGAACATGTTGCATTCAAATTATTTAGTCCAAAAAGAGGATTTTCGCATTTGAACTTTAATGAAGAATGACACTTTGACAGCGTAACGTGTCCACTAATATTGAATGATGTGATAGGCATTGTGTCTAGAGTTTAGTTTATTGTTACTATCTAAATTGATGTTACAAATGAACATCATTAATGAATTCCATGTGATTAGACGAAACCTCTCATTTTTTTTTCATCTTTTTCGCTTAGTGAAAAATGCAAGAAATAGCTCATCACTTTTATGCCAACTTCCCTCCACGCAACTTTGCTCCACGCCTTCCATGCAACTTCGTTTTGGAAAGAAAAATGATGGAGTTGATTTTGATGGGCAGGTGGCCCCTACCACCGCGTTCCTTTTACATGCTCATATCTAGAGTGAATCCAAGGCTTGAGTCCGCATTTCCATCACAAAAATGCCCCTATTCTGACTATCGAATTATCATATGCTCATCAATTGCCAATCATTTGATGGTTGATGAGCTTAAGTCTTTATTTGACACGATTTAATCACTTCAGATCTTTATTGAAATAATTTCTTCTCTAGGCCTTCTTTTAAAAAATAACCTCACTTTAGGCATTTTATTTGAAGATTTTCCTTATTATGTTTTAAGGATGCTCCATGATTTCAGCTAAGAGCACTTAAAAAGCAACAATAAGCCATGATTTCGATCGAAAACCTTCAGCAAGCTTTCTAAAAATGAGCCTCAATGCTTGCATTGCTCCTTTGGCCACAAAACAATCAACTCATCCTATTTCATTTTCAGGACTTCAATAAAAATTTGCCATTTCATTAAAGAAATATTCCACACAAGAGTCAAGTGGCACATGCCCCTCGGTGTTAAACCAAACCATTTTGGAACGGTGATGATCTTTGCACTTCGAAGCATTTTCACAACCATCTGAAATCAATGTTTTCACTTTTTCGAAGAAGTAAAGGTCACGTAACTCTTTTTTCCAGTGATTTTGACTGAAGGGACTTCGAGAGACTAATGCACCTTATATTCATATGAAAGAAGTTTTCACACCTATCCAAAAAATATATAGATCTAGGTCTATGTTGACCCTAATTCACATTTGATTATTGTAAAGCTCACTTAAATATGTTACTTATCATTTAAAATTATATCTGTCGTACTTGAGTATTTTTATAGGATTTCAAAAGGGTAAAAATACTGCATTACCTTGAGACATAGGATATATTACCCAGAGACACAGGATATTATAAGATATTAATATTAGTGTGAGTGCCGAAAAACGTTAATGATTTGCGCGTCCAACTTTTCTTCACCGAAGATCCCCTTTACTATATTAGTTCGATGTATGATTGATAAAAATATTTGTTTAGCATTCATTTATTGTTAATTGAATTATGAATAAATACCACAAATCCATAGTTTTGGACTCTAAAATCATCATCGCCGTCGCCACGTTTAATTTTCTTAAAGCAAAAGTCATCAAACAATTTTATAACCTTCTGTAGCTTTGCCGGCGCCCCGCATATATTTCCCCTGGGTCACAATAGGATAAAGGCTATTTGATTTGATGAAGGTAACAACGCACCGACCCTCTACTTTACCCGCACCGACCTGATGTCAAACCAAAGACAGACAGATCGTATTCCCACTGCATTCTTGACTTATGAAGGTTAGAGTTTTTTTTTTTTTTTTTAATCTGTTGACTGGAATTGGTGTTCCCACACTTTATTATTGAGTTGGGCAGAAAGATGCAATCCTAATCTTATGTAATACTCTATAATCGTTAGTGGGGAGCTTGCTGGCTTTTCCAGAGGGCAGAATGGATTAAGACCAATGATCTGTCTCCTCCTATCTTTTTGTGATAACAATACAAGTTTTCGTTAAAACTCTGCAGCAGAGAATGGAGATGGAGATTTACGCACAAGAATTATGCACTCGTACTTCTGTTTGGCCATTTACTCACTCATGCACTTTGCTAATAATCGTCTAATCTACTTGAACGGAGGTAAGGAGTCATTTCTTATCTCTGGTTGAAAACTAGACCTCTAAAGGATGTAGATGTTCGGAGCTAAAATCAGGGCTAAACTGTTAAGTGACTTCCTAAAACTCAGTCACTTCAAAGCTGGTTCAAACAATTGGAAAGCTATAAAAATTGCTCCTTAATTTCACATTTGAGCTGGAAAGTGCATGAATGTGGCTTTAGATGGAGTGATGAGACTCCACAAATCTAAACACAAGAAAATGTTAAATTGTATTAGAATTGCAATTACGATCAAATGAAAGAGTTGAAATTGAAATTACATTGAAATGAAATTACAAGGAAATGAAAGTACAAGGAAAAGTAAAGAGAACTCTCGGAGATAAAAGGCGCGTTGGTCAATTTGCTGCTTTAGCGTCTTTAATGCTAAACAAAAGAAGTGACATCATATCTTTCTACTTTGCTTGAAATTCTCCTATTTTGTGGGCAACCACTTGAGCAAATGAACTAGCTTAACACACTTATTGGGGGAAAAAACAAGTAAAATTGGTTACTAAAACAAGTATATTTGATCATTTTTTCTACATGGTGTTCAATCTCATGCAATCATTAGGAAGAATACGTCCAACTTAGGTTTGATACGTATCTTTACAAAGTCATGAAAAAATGACATCGCAATTTTTTGTATGTAAAATTCATCTATATCACAAGCATAAATATTTGTTCATCATGATTTTTCTAGATGGACTCATGACAATCGTGACCCCCACCATGTGATTCTAGATATCAATCCAATGAAGTAGGGCATAAAACAAGTACTTACAATAATGATAAGGGTGCGCATGACAAAATTTCTATTTCTCGATTTTTCTGTTTCTTTGTTCCCCGGAACAAGTTTGGAATAGAAATTCATTTGGTAATACAATTTAATTTCTCTATTTCTAAAACAGATTTCTATTCCAGAAATAGAGAAATTGAAGAAATCAGAAGCTAAAATTTTTAACTTTTCAGTTTCTGAAATAGAAATCAGAAGCTGAAATTAAACCATATAAAAAAATCTTGCACTTTCTTGCTAACTTAATTCACTCATAACCACAACTTCAAAAATTATTGCTAATTTTATTTTTCTTATTTTGTTCATTTTTTTTTTTTTTTCAATTTTTTTTATAACTTCATCTTTAGGATGAAAGGCAATCAAATGAGTCCCCAATTTTCAAAAACAACCAAAGTTCTTAAATGCTTACTTAAAAACAATTGGGCTCTTTCCTCCTAGAAATGGAACACACATGGCTAGTTTAAGAAAAAGTTATTACGTAATAGATTAATAAAAAAACGTGCCTAGAAATTTAACATTGTTTCTTTATGGATTCAAAATTCTTGTAAAATCAAAATAATTAAATTGTTACACAATCTTGAATTTTAATTCGAAGGCAAAAGATTTAAGAGAATCTCTCTCTTTGCTATGCAAGGGCCATTAAAGGTTCATTGAGCAACAATAAAGAAATTAGGGATGAGCAACTAGACTAATTCAATTCGAGGATCAAAATAAACCGATCTTCTCCTGATTGGTTCCTAACCATAAACGTTACATCAAGGTAGAATTCTCATATATTCCTTTACACCATCAATTTTATTTTGTTTATAATCTTGTATAATACAAGTCTTTGATAAAATGACAAGGCTGTATAGGCTCCATTGATGAGACCCATATTCATGCTTCCGTAGTACTTATCTGAACCTACATAGGATGAGCTTGCAAACGATACATTGACCAAGGAAGGAAATCAAATAAATACACTTAGGAAAACCATTGCCAATAAATGGCAAGGGATAATAATATGTCGGAAATTTCATGAAATTGTATTTTCAACTTTTGTAATGTATTAGTATTATTTCGATTATCATTTTGTATTTGAGGTCATGGGTTCCTTTTCAACAAGGCAGATGACGCAGGAGTAGAACACTTTTTTTATGTTGTTTTAGTATTATTTCGACTATTATTTTATATATGAGGATTTCCTATATTGTTATCTAATTAATTTCTATTCTTAGAAATAGAAATTTTATTTTGTTATCAAACAGATTTCTGTTTCAGAAATAGAAATTCAGGTTTATTTACTCAGAAATTTGTCGGGGAATAGAAATTAAGAAATTAATGTTTTTTGGTCAGAAATTATTTTCTATTTCAGAAATTTTGTAATACGCAGCCTAAGTTTCTAGCATAAAAAGTAGAGCACATAATGAACAGTGAAGAGGGGGAAAAAAGCAGAAAAGGCCCAAAGCAGTTCACTTCCCTTCTTACTACTCCCTAGAAAAAAATTCTGATTGATGTGGAAAGGTCAGCCACCTTTAAAAAAAATTTAAAAAAAAAAAAATTGGAGCGAAATGAATTGAAAGCACATGCATGATTATGTAATGGTCATCATGCCTTTGCTGAGGGAGGCTGCTTTTTAATTTGAAAAACCAGGAAAGTGTCTCAACAAAAAGAGAAAATCTACTTTCTAATTTACTCCTTCGCGTGACTCCCATTTGTCATCATCGCATCCCCTTTTTTAATCCGTGAAATGCGGATTTATGGCTTAAGGGGACATATACTTTGATCGTTCCGCATCATTATCCGTCTGTTTCTTTTGGACTTTAAGGTTTTCTTTTTTGACTTTTACTCTACGTTGAGGTTCGTAATAATTATAATGAAACGAAAGTTTCCATTTTGCATCTTACTTTTACCTCATTTCACGGATTATGTTTTGGTAGAAAAACTATTACCTGGAGGTCCTTTCCTTTTCCATATGCTCATCTACTCAAAACATGCTCTTCGCTTTTTCTATGTACCAAAGAACATAAATATACAGTATCAATGATTTTCATTTTGGGCTTATCTGAAAATCGAATATCACCATATATAAATTCATAGAATCAATCTATACAATACTTTTCCTTATGGATGTAATTAGAAAACAAATGTTCTAATGCTAGTACTTTTGTCTTGGTTACATGCCGCCATGAGATCAAGTTCACGTATTGTATGGTGTTTGTGCACCGAGCTAGAGTATGATGGAATAAAAGCATTTGTCCTCCTTTGATACCCAAAAAGGTAAAGGTAAAGCGAGCATGAAGGCCATGGTCTTTTGCTCCTGTCTACTAGACGTAAATGGAATTGTGGATTGTAAGGACAACACACAAGGAGAAGCAAATAGTGATGCGGTTCTTTAATGTGAGATCGGAGTTGATAAATTATTGGGAGATTCGACTTTGCTATTTGTCCTAAGTCAACATTCTTCTCCGGAAAAAATCTTATTCGATGGAGTACAACATAGCACATGGTTTGTACCGTCTTTTTTGTTGGGAAAATTTGGTTTCGAATTAGGTAGAACAATGAAGATGGATCTTTAAAGTATTTGAGTAGGACTTTGAAGCGTGATATCACTTTCTTTAAGGATTTATTTGTCCCACAAAGTTGCTAATGGTCACCGGCAAATATCCCCCAAGATACAACAAAGTCTCAAAATTGAGAATACTAGATAACAATTCTAATATTTCTCTAGGGTCTCTCTAGGAAATAATTGAAAGAACGGTTGTAGTTTTCGGAAAGAAGACTCGAAAAAATAAAAAATAATCACTCTCATTCTTCCTCAATTTGACATGTATATATAAAACAGTCTTAAAAACATAAGCAACTCTTCGTAAAAAGTTGCGAAATGAACAAATGTACTTTTTTCAAAATTGCTCAAAATGAACAAAGGTGTCCATTTGTAAGGAGATAAAACCAAACAAATGCAACCCTTCGGGAAAGGTTGCAAACCGAGTGGATATATTTTTTTCAAAGGTTGTCTTGAAAAGACACAAACAAAAATTTGGAATAAAAAATAATTAATAAATAAAATTTCGAAATTATTATTTATTAATTAATTAATTAATTTCCGAAAATTATCAATAAAAAAACAACCTTTGAATTTATTAAAATTAATAACCGTACGAAATAAAATAAAAATAAAATAATAGAGGGATTAGTGCTAATTAAACCGCAACCCAAGCACTAAGTGTCAAATAATCACGATTGCGGGTATGGTGAGGTCTAGCCCACACCTAATAATTCCTTTAATTACACAAAGGAAACCTCACGCTTATAAACTAGACCATTTCCTCCCATTTTTTCTATGTGGAACAAAAAGAAAAGCACTTTATTTTGTTTTACAAACAAACTTCCAACATTTTTCTCGTGCCCCATGTGATATATGTGGTTTATACGATTCCTTCAATAGTTACCACCTGCTGAGTTGCTGTGTCTGGCAGATCATCTTCACAAAAAGCATGTGAAATTGCAAAAATTGCTAATTACAAGTGCAATCACCGTGTCTTTACTTGGTGGATCTCATTCAGGGATGTCAATATTTATGTTTTCCACGGTGCTCCAACTTTGGCTGCATCGATCATGTGCTTTCACACACTAGATTTGGAAAATTTCTTCCTTCTCTTATTTCACGCGTGATCTTACTTTGGTTGCTTTAATCCCAATGCATTCACGAGCTGGTTTTGGAAACTTTTTTTCTCTTGTGCTATAACTTTGGCCGAATTGATTCAAGTGCATTCACATGCCATATTTGTATATTACTTATGGATGATATTGTATGGAAGATTCCAGCCATAAGCTTGATAATTTCAAGTAATGCCATTCGACTTCAATGTTTTCAATTTTTCAAAGAAGTAAAAGTCATGTAACTCTTTTTTTCCATGATTTTGACTAAAGGGACTTCACATTTGACGAGGAAGCTCACTCAAATAATTTATTATTTAAAATTATATCTATTGTACTTGAATATTTTTTTATAAAATTTCGAAAGGGTGAGAAAGACCCCTTTGCCCTAACTCGTGGGTGTGTGTCAGGTGGCTGAAAAATTTAATGATTTGTGCGTGCAACCTTTCTTGAAAAAAAAAAAAAGATTACATTTACCGCGTTGGCTCAAGATATGATTGATACAAATATTTATTTAACATTGATTTATTGTTAATTGAATTATTAATGATTTGACAAATCGGTAATTTGGCCTTTAAAAATATCGTTGTCGCCACATTTATATTGATATTTTATCCTGCTTGCTTTTCATAAAGCAATAGTCATCAAACAATTTTATGAGTTTTTGTAGTTTTGCCAGCCCCCACATTATATTCTTCCGAGGGTCACAACAGGATAAAGGCTGTCTAATTTGATTAAGGTGACAATGCACCGACTCTCTACTTTCCACAAGTGACAGCACATGCACGAACCGTACCTGATTGCAAACCAAAAACAGAGACTGTGTTCCCACTGCTTTATTGACTTATGAAGATTAAGGGGATTTTTTTTTTTTTTTTATTTTTTTAATCTGTTGACTGCAGCTGGGATTGATTCCATTTGTCATCATCCTATGCCCTTTTCAATCGGTGAAATGCGGATTTCTTGCTTATAGCGGGGAGAAACGGGACTTTCACTTTCATCATTCCTCATCGTTATCGGTCCCTTTCTTTTTGACTTTTAAGGTTTTCTTTTGGACTTTTACTTTGCTTCGAGGTTCGTAATAATTATAAGGAAATGAAGGCTTCCCTTTTCATCTTACTTTACCCGATTCCGTGGATTAGCTTTTGTTAGAAAAACTATTGCCTAGAGATCCTTTTATATTTTTATACACTCATGTACTTGTAAATACTCTTTGCTTTTTTGGTGTGCCAACAAACATAAATATACACTATCAATCTTTTTCATTTGTGGCTTATTTGAAAATCAAATAACACCATACATAAATTCATAGAATCAATCAATAGAATACTTTTCTTTATGGATGTAATTAGACTACAAATGCTCAAATGCTTATAATTTTGTCTTGGCTACTCGCCGCTATGAGATGTTATTCACGTACTATATGGCGTTTGTGCACCAAGTCAGATTATGATGTAATAAAAGGGTTTGTCCTCCTTTGATACCCAAAGAAGTAAAGGTAAATCGAGCATAAAGGCCATGGTCTTTCATTCCTATGTACCAGTTTTACTTAAACAGAATTGTGGGCTGCTAGGACAAAACAAAGGAGAAGCAAAGAGTCATCACACAAATTTCATGGAGACCCCAGTGGGTCAGAAATGTGAATGGAAAGCAAAACGGCTTGGATGAAATTTTCTTAAAACTGAAGTCGGATCGCCATCTCAATTAAATTTCCCGAATAAGCCCCAGTCATTTATGGGCCTTAAAATGTTTGTAAGGCCAATTTGATTTGGGAAAATTGGAAAGGTTCTCAAAAAACTCAACTTCAGCCAGATTAAATTCACTTAAGTCTAGCAAGGATAAATTTGGAAGTCCAATCTTCACATGTGAATCAGTTGAATCCTCATTGTACCTTGGAAACTCCACTAAATTTGAGCAATCTTTAGGTCTCAGCCTGCTGAGTTTCTACAATGTGGAAATGCTAGATGGAAGGCTTGCTGGGTTCTTGCACTTATTTAATGAGTGGAGGTTTTCTATGAATGTAGTCTTTTCAAATTGAAGTTCTTGCATTCCCTCCAACAATTGATATGTTGTGCCAAAAGGCAATGAAACCAATTTTGACAAACATTTTGAAGCATTCATGTTCAATGTGTTGAGTTCACTGTGTATAATTGATCACCCCATTCTTTATTGAGAATGTGGGGCACTCATCAACATTGCCCAAAATCACAAGTTGCTTGATCATCACCCTTCTTCCATCAATTCAAGGTATTTGGTGAGATGATATGGATCCAAAATGTTGACCCACAAAATTGCATGTTCAACAATTTGCTCTTTCGGTGAAATTGTATAGATTTTGATGCAAAATCCAAAAATTAAAATTAATGACTTTTTTTCCAAATCATGAATTATTTTGCATTCTATGTTGGAATTTGAAAGAGAAAGACAAGAAATGTGTGAGATGACAATTTCACCATTTGTGAAATTTGAGAGAGACTTGAAAGAGAAAGACAAGGCAGAGAGAGATTTGTGATGTCATTATGGATGAGAAAGCCGCGAAAATGTTGTAGCAGCTGTGGTCAAGAAGTTCAAGTCGTCAATGAAAGGTTGTCCTTGCCTGGACAAATCACAATATTTAAGGGAGGGAAATGAAGGAAGGGTCTCCAAATTTGTTTAATTCAATTTTCTGTTGAAAATAAAAATAGCGACAAAGTGTGTTATTATGTGATTCCAATGGATGTGTGTCATGAGCTACTTAGATTATCATGGCAATATTACCATTGAACTATTCATGATGGATTCAAATACATTTGTTACTTCGAGAAGGATGGTGTATAGATTAGGGGTGTGCAAAATACCCGAGAACCGCCCGGACCGCCCGGAACCGGACCGGAACCGCCCGGAACCGGCGGTTCTTGAGGGAACCAGTCCGGTTCCCGGTTCCAATTTTTCGGAACCGGTGGGTACCAGTTTGGTTCCCGGTTCCATGGGCGGATCCGCTCACCTGGACCGAACCGGAACCTTTTTAATATTAAAAAAAAAAAATTACTAAAAGAAACCCTAGATTAGATCTCATCTCCTCACTCCCTTCGTCTTCGGTTCTCTCTCTTTGTCTCTTCCTCGGTTCCTCCTAATCCTATTGCCATTTCGATTCCTCCCCGAGCGTCGACGCCACCGCCGCTGCTTCTCCGTCACTGCTATTTGCCCCCTCGCATCGGCCGACACCCGCCACAGTCGTGGAAAATTGTTTCGCGACCGTTCTATGTTGAAAACCCGACCATAGACCTCCTCCCTTCCTTCTCAACTCATAGACCCGACAATTCTATGTTGAAAACCAAAATTGTTTTGCGTTAAGATCGGTTCCATGGATCCACCCGAGAACCGGACCGGACCGGCGGTCCGGTTCCCGGGTGGATCCCAGTTTCAATTTTTCAGAACCGGCCCTTAGTGGGCGGTTCCCGGTTCTAGGTCGGGAACCGCCCGCCCGGACCACGCACACCCCTAGTATAGATTACTCTTGCACCAGAAAAAATTGATAAAAACCCCAAGTAGGCAAAGGAAGAAAGCATTTTTAACATACTTGTCTGGGTTAATAAAAGCCTACGAGGATACACACGTTGCTTGTGCGCTAGTGATACTGGTAACCAAGAGAACGAAAAATGACTTGAATTGCCTTCTTGAAGAATTTAGAAATTTTGTTCCTGATGAAATGCCAACCGGCTTGCAGCACATGCGTGATGTTTCAACACTTCAGATATCCTCAACAAAGCTGCCAACCCATGAAGAACTACAACGCCAAATGAAAGACCTTATGGAGAAAGGCCTGGTAGAGGAAATGCCAGTCCATGGGCTGTGCCAGCTAGGAGTGGCCATTGGGCCACGCCGCCCACGTTCCCATTTAAAAAATAATAATTTTAATGAAAAAATTCAAGAAGAAATTAACTAACTTTTTTAGCAAATTTTAAAAATAATTAAAAATTAATTGAGGAAAATTAATGAAGAACACTCATTCAATTAAACCAAATTGAAATACGAGTATATCTTCAAATATCTTGCAAAAGAAAATTACACAATGGTATACCTTAATAATGAATACACAAAAATTACACCAAACAACATTTCTAATAAATTATATATCTTCTATGTCGTGTTCCCCACCATGATTCGGATGATACGGTGTCATCATTGTCCTCTTATTCATATTGGGAATGTTCATCTAAAGTCAATTCTTGCGAAAACCAATCATGTCTTGTTACAACCATTTCTAAGCATTCCGCTTTTGTCTTCCAAAATGTGTTGACAAGTACTAAAAATGAGCTCGGTGTTATCATAAATGCCGGTGGAGTTAGTAAGTCATGAGCCGTGGTGGAAAGAATAAAAAACTAGTGGCTTTCCTTTTCCACCACTTTCAGAATTTCAATGTCGTTTTTATTAAATTTACTACTGTGTTTGGATTGATCCATTCTCAAGTACGTCGCCAATTTATTGGTAGACAAAGATGAAGACCCAACGGAAGGTTCTGGGATTTGTTCTTCTTAGGAAATAGAGACCATAAAAGTTTCTGGTCTTGTTCGATGAAATCATGCATCGTCATATATTATTCTTCGCAACAAGTACCAGTACGCTTAACCATATTTTACTCAGTCATTTTTTGAATATTCTACTAGACTTTTTAAAAACTTTCCTAAAACAATGCATTCATAAAACCACTTTAAACTGTTATTTTTTTTAAAATCATTTTAAGCACGCTTTTAAATGGGAAGATCACGTTCGTTTCTAAAGTGGATCCTAAGAACATTAATGGACAAAGGCTGCTTGCATGAACAATCCATTTTCTATCGACGCTAATTGAATAGATGACAATCTGAACAAATTTTTGCATGGCATTATTCTTACTTTTAGTTTGAAAATTTTGAACCCGCCCACTTTTTTTTTTTTTTTTTTTTTCCACGGTTCATGCATCAAATATATATGAACATGAGATAATTATATGTGTATGTGACAGTTGGATACTCAAGAGACATATAAGGAACATGATGCATAGGAAAATTTCATATTAAGGATTGGAAAACTCCTGAATAGGAAATAATGCTTTAAGAATATAAATTTCGATACCATAACAAAATATGGAAGAACTATTGGAGAATGTTTCGTTTTTGGATAATGACCAGTTAACTACCAGAATTAAAAGATGAATATATCAGTTATGAAGTTTAAGAAACTTTCTAGATTTAAAGTCACTACCATACTAGTGATCAAGGTCAAGAGTTAACATGGTACAGATTACTAAAAAAAGACTCGATCTTTCATAAAATATGTCCATGAGCTATTGCTTTCATGTTTGTCAATTAATGAAATAATCATGCTACAACTTGGTGCTTTTACACAAGATATTTTGGGAGAAATTCGTACACAACGTCAACTGAAAAATTTATAATTCAGAGGAATCGATCTATAAAGTTCTCTAAATCGATCCATACAATCGATGGTGAAAATTAACCAATTATCACATAGACATACCTCAAGCAACAATAAGAGCGACTGAACGGAGGACTGGAAACCATCACGCTTACGGACATCATGTCCGAACCATTTCATACCGGCAACCGTAGCAAAAAAAACCCCGTCGCAGCTGAGCATATAACGCGGATAAAGAACAAGCATACTCACCCATTCAGACTTCAAATAACCGAGACGAATACCAAGAAATCATGCTTAATGACTTAGTGTAAACCGCATTATCTCATGCGTATTTTGTTGAGGCACATTCAGATCTAGCCACTAATATGGATTAGCTCCTGTCCTTATCTCTGACTCAGAGACTCTGAGACATAGTATCGATTGCGGGCACAGAGAACACGAAACCAAATCATGGAATCGAGTCAATTTTTTTTTTTCTTTTGCGTCTAAAACCGATTTAAGAATTAGCTAGTGAGTGCAGATCATGAAGAACAATTCTTATTCGTAGTTATTTTTGAGTAGACAACATTAACGCAGCTAAAATCAACTCATTAACGACAAAATCCCCTCACTTATATAAAGCCGATTTTTCAAGAATTTCTTTCCTAGAATACAAATCCTACTTCTGCACTTGCATCACCATTTCTGTTCATGCCTTTCAGCATCATCAAGCCATGAGACTCAGATTCTTCTCCTTCACGACTCAAACGAATCTCAGAATCTCATTACGCATTCCAGCCCGCTCATTCCTTGAAAGTGCAGTGGTTGGCTACGAATGGTGATCGGACCAGAGAGTGCAGGTCGTGGAAGCATTGGTGTTGGAAATCGGGCCAGTGAAGGAAAAACGAATCAGCTTTGAATACTTCGATCAATCTGACCGGAAAACAGAGCATAACGGAGAAAATCCGATCCAACGCGATCTTCGACGACCTAAAGAGAACAGACTTCAGCGACGAACATCTGAAAGAATCAAAGGTAAAGCTCGGCAAAGAGGAAATATAGATCCTGAATCGATAGCGTCGCTGGAGATGAGCTCCTAAACTGATTGCGTCGGTGGATTCAGAGCTGACCGAGGCAAAAAGCTGGTGACACGCGAGATATCAAGAAATTAATGTCGCCAATTGAATAAAAAATAAATAAATAAAAAAATAGAAATCAGAGAATGAGAGAGAACATTTAGCTTTTTCTTTAATCCTGGTGGAGCGATCGAATGAGTTTCTAGACTTCTACGCTAAGTGAAAACTGGAACCTCGAAGGCTTCGAGTCGTTGAGGGTCCAGGTAACAAGCTCGAGCTCATCGATGAAGTAAAAGATTCGAAGCTCAAGCGCGAGAACATGGTGATTGAAGAGCACGAATGCGGCGAGAAGTCCGAATATCGATTCCTCGAAGCTTGACGACGAGCGATGAAGTTGAAATTGGGAGCCGAATCAGGAGGTCATGAATAAGTTCGTGGAAGATGTAGGGAGAGAGCTCGAATCGAAGGGGCCCATGCGACATTGAATTAAAATCAGGTGTTAGCGAGGATTTATAGATTTTTTTTATAGTGACGACTACAATATCAAATCGAACAGACTGTCGTCAAGATTGATTCAAAGGGTTGCCACTAAATTTTGCCTCTATCCAATTAGTGCGGCCAGAAAGGCGTGATGCCAGAAATCTGCATTTTATCTTCTACGTTACAGTTCGAATCATACAAATGAACTCGCCATGGGGAATAACAAATTATTCTATGTCGTGGGAAGAGATCAAAGCCTAGCACAGAAGATTGTCCAACAAAGGCAACCATCGACGCCTTTTTTGGTACCTTTCAATTGTGCTAATTTATTTTTAAAAATCACTCATAGTTATCCTACATGACACAATTGATACTCATATGGACAATTTTTTTTTTATTTTCTGAATTTTTAAATTTATTTTATTAGTTTTTCTCTTTTTCTTTCTTTGTCTCTATTACAGTTGGCAATGGCCCAACAGCTCTCGTCGTTTGTTGGATGAGGACTTGCAAGCCCTCGTAGGCTTTGAATGAGGGGACCCTCGCTTGTGGCGGGAGAGGGCAACTCTTGCCTAGGTGAGGCTAGCTCTCATTGGCCATTGCTTGTGGTTGGTCTTCAATCAGCGTTTGAGACTAGCCACTAGTGAAAAATAAAATAAAATCTAAATATTTAGTCATGTCAACGTCAGTCGTGTTATATATAAGACAGTTGGCATTGATTACACCAAAATATCAAAAATTTTCAATCAAAATTAGTTGAAAAGATTAAATTGACAAATCATTAAAATGCTTAGAACTAAATTAGCATAATTAATTTTTTTACCATTGAATTGACCGTCGGATAATAGGCTTAGGACTTTTTTTGATAATTTTCCCTAAAGTCTTACAATTCGACTCTTTTGCATATCATCTATCTTTCGATACTATGAATTGTGAAAACTAAATATAGACACACATAAAAGACTTCTCCTTTGAGTATCAATCTTATGCTATCTAACATCACAATGATGCTAATTATTGCCAACCAAACAAAAAATAAAAATTGGTTGATGACGAGCTACTCTTGAAATATGCCATCTACATTTTAGATAGCATGCATGCATATCAAAGCAAACTAATTAAACATTCGAAGATATGGGCGAATAAAAAAAATATTGGTGCACTTCCCATAAAATTCACTGCATTGGGAATACCTTCCTCGTACTTGGTCCATTGAATCGTGTGAATCACAACTGTTAATCTTGTGGACCGATGTGGGTGCTGCACGTGAGTCTAAAGAAGTCAACAATTGTCAATGCATTTAATTTACTAGACATGAATCCATGCAAGTATTTCCTATTGCATTTAAAAGGCTGACAGCGAGCCCAGCGAGATATCGGTATAAATGTCATGTATCATCACGCACAATCAGCTCCACTATAAATTTGCCTGCACAATCACGTTTAAAGGTAAGTAACTCCTAGCAACTTGGATAAATCTGAGCACTGGAGGACCAAGGCGTACCATTTCCTTATAAACCTTTAAGCAGTTTTATTTTTTATTTTTTATGTGAGGGTAAATTTGGAGGTTAAGCAAAAGTCGGACGGAAATGGGTTTTCCCTCAATATATAGGCTAGTCCTCGTGCACCCTGGCGATTACTTTCGTATTTCTTCTTTTACAAATTTAGAGGAATGCAATAGTTAAAAACGGCACTTACAATGAAATAATGGAGGTAAATTTTGTCAACTTAAGAAGTGTCGACACACACATGCGTGCGTGCTGAGTTCCATCGATATTTTCCAAGTGAATTTCCTATTTTTAATGATTATCACATAACATTTTAAAAATTACTTATCTACACTGAGAGGTGAAAAACTGCATTTTCATCTGTTTAGTATAATTATCGCATCCAGATGCTTGATGGTTGAGAAAAAGTATACACATTGCCTTTATTTTGTTCATTATGCTGCTCTTCTTCAAACAAAATGCACAATCATTATCCTGATGCAGGATTTAGACTATTTTCTAAGGTGAAGACAACAATATCGAACAGAACAAATTGTCATCAAGGTTGATGTGATAGGGAGCGACGAACTCTTATTCTAAATCCTTCGTAGCTTCTAAATTGGCTCTCGTCCTATTGATTCAGCTAGAAAGCGTGAGAAGAAGCAAAAGAAAAGCAAAGTTGCAGTTTTCAAAATGGTAATTGTACATTAGTTTATATACTTTTTCTCTTTTCCATATTATAAGAAATACTTCTTATTTGGTGGGACTCTTATGTTGCCATGAAAGTACTTTTCTAATTCTATTAATGACATTGAGCGTTAGTATAACTCTTATCTAGTGTTATTCTCCTTAGAAAGGTGAATCCCAGCATGTCTTTTGAAGGTGGGGTTGGGCATGAAAAACAACGTGTGTGCTTATTTAAGCCATACAAGCTTTGTACTTGGCTCTCGTGGAGTACAGATGGGCTGATCCTCGGTTCATCATTACATGTGCTCATAGGACCTTCGAAGAAACTTGTTGATGGTCGAAATGGATGCAATGATAATAATGCTTCTTGCTTAGATGCAAACCAAGTCCAGGTACTTATGTATATCAGGGAAATTTACTTAAAAAAAGTCCTAAGCCTAGTGTGTGTATATGTTTCTTGAAGTTTATCGCTTGTATCTAATGCATATGCCATCCGTCCAAGCAGTTCTAGCATGCAAGAATTTTCCCATCAATGCACCACAATTGATGCACCATAAACGTGGAGTCAGCTAACATTAAGTTAAGGCCATGCAACTCAACCTTAGTTTTCCATTTCTAATTTCCAGTTCATAAGAAAAAAAAAAGTCATCCTTGGCATCATCCTTTCTAGCAATGCAGAGAAAAGAAAAAATCAAAAATCAAAATGAAAAAGATTACCTTCTCAAATGGTACATAACAGGAACTTCACAGATTTCCAAATATAGACAGAAACTTCCTCCCCTGCGCTGTGCCTTTCTTGCGATTTGTTAGGCTCGATTAGAGTTTTCCATTAGAGTATTTTCAAGAGCTGGTACCTGTAAACCTGTGAAGAACTGAAGTCCTCACTAGACATAGCCTCCCAAACACAATAAGAACAACTCTCATCCAGGACAAGTCTACAAGACACGCCATAAGCCGGTTTCATAGCAGCATCACACCGAGGGACAGGGACAACCCACCCAAAATTTTTTACACGAAATTGGGTGGAAATGGAATGAACTCATCCATCCAGATTGACTAGGGCATCAATATAATAGGAAAAACCTAAAAAAAGAGAGAAAAAATTCCATGAAACTAGTAGTCAAAATATTTAAATCCATTAATTACACAAAGGATTCAATTGGGCAAAATCACAAATAACTGGCGGACATCACAGAGCGGGATTCCTTCATACGAAGGGACAAGCACTGGCAGCGGTAGATAATCTTGCTCATGCAGATATCAATGGCTTTGGCAGCTATAAACTCTCACTCTACGAGTAAGCCATCACCATCCAAATTCAAGGATTGGAATTGTGGGAGCTCTTGTCAGGTATGCAGCACAGAGCTCGCAATTTCAGGGAAGTTGCTTTGTCTCGACATTGTCTCTCGTTAGCATTATGCTCAAATAGAAATCTTTTTGGGGGCCATCACCTGATGGTTGGTATAGCAAATTTCATCTATGCGGTACTTCGCTTGCGAGTGATGGTTGAGGGCTTTCCAGAGGGGGGTCTCATGAGTGAGGCCAAATACTAGGAAGTTGCAAGGGGAGGAGGCATTTCCTCAGGACGTCCGAGATGGGCTTGAGCTCGGGGTATAGGACATGCGGAAAGAGTCGTTGGACTTGGATGCACAGTGGGGGAGGGTGTTGATGACTGTAGATGGCAGAGGCGCGTCGCTACATGCTTGTTCGCGCAAACAAAAGGGAAGAAGTAATCTTGGGCTGGGCCTCTTTTTAGGCTTTTATGGACTAACAGGAAAAAATGAAGATGGGCTCAAAACAAAAGAAATGAAGGGAGGGGGAAACGAGCTTAGAGGGCTGGAGGTTGATAAGTGGGCCGTATACGCCGGCCCACACGACTTCATCATTCCTTTTTTATATAAATTTTATATTTTTGCAAAATGAGTGGATATTTAAAACATCAACAAAATTTCTGGTGTCAATAGAAGAGAACGAAGAATCACTTGAATTGCTAAGACAATTGAGCCACTCCTTGAAGAATTTAGAATTTTTGTTCCTAATGAAATTCCGGCTGCCTTGCTGCCCGTGCGTGATATTCAACACTGCAGTTATCCCCAATAGAGTTGCCTAACCCACGAAGAGCCCAACGTCAAGTGAAAAACCTTATGGCGAAAGGCCTGGTGGAAGAAAGTGCTAGTCCTTGTGCTGTGCCAGCTAGGAGGGGGCCAAAGGGCCGTTCCGGCTCGGTTGGTCCGGGCCCATTTCTTCTCTAAATTAATTTTAATTCTTTTCATGAATTTTTTTCAAAAAATAAACTTGTTGGTTCAGTTTTTAAAAATAAAAAAAAAATAAATTAAAATTTTAATAAAAAAAACCGCTCATTAATTAAACCTAATTGGAATACAAGTGTATCTTCGAGTAATTTGAAAAAGAAAATTACACATGACGATGCCCTAATAACAACTACACACAAATTATACCATGTATAGGAAATGTAAGAAACTATAACAAACTTATAAGGTTATGAATGCGTTATTACAAGTCTATCTTAACTATCTTTCACAACAAACTATATCCATGTTGCAACTCATAGATAGGTCAAGCCTCTCCAATTAAAATTGATCCATTAAACTCAACATAACCAGTCGAAACATATATAAAAAGTAAGAGGGCCACATCGACCAAAAGTTCGAGTGCTTCATTACATTTTGAAGTTTTAATGTCAAGTCAATAACAAATGTTCATCTCATAACACTGACTCTATTTTCTTTGCCCAATCAATTGCCTTTATAAGCTACAATGTCTAATTAATCCAGACATCATTGAGGATGGCATTAGTCAATGAGATTGTCATTCGATTAAGGAAAAAAATGAAAAGCAAAATGTGCTATGCATTATCCGAATGAGGACTATACGAACATAACTTATTGCGGAAGAAAGCCTTTTATGATCGAGATATCCCAAAATTGGAATGTCAATCTTATGCGGTCATTGAGGAAGATTACAGCCAACTTGGGTTTAGTACATATCTCTACAAAGTCATGAAGAAAGGAGCAGAAAGCCATGGCCTTTTGTTCAAATTAAAAAGCAGCCGATTCCACGGAATAGCTTTTGGTCGTTGAGGACTTTTTACTCTGCTTTCATCTTACTTTACCCGATTCCACGGATTAGCTTTTGGTAGAAAAACTGTTGCCTGGAGGTCCTTTCCCTTTCCATATATTCATGTTCTCGTAGCATACTCTTTCGCTTTTTCGGTGTACCAAAGAACATTAATATACGCTATCAATCGTGTTCATTCAGGGCTTATCTAAAATCAAGTGACACCATATACAAATTCACAGAATCAATATATAGAATACTTTTCCTTACAAATTTAATTAGACTACAAATGCTCATATGCTAATCTTTTGTCTTGGCTACGAGCCACCATGAGATCTAATTCATTTATTGTGTGGTGTTTGTGCACCGAGTAGGATTATCTTGTAATAAAAGGGTTCGTCCTCAATTTATACTTAATAAAGTAAAGGTAAATCGAGCATGAAAGCCATGGCCTTTTGTTCCTGTATCCAGTATTGTGTAAACGGAATTGTGGGTTGCAGGGACAAAACAAAAGGAGACTCTTGTCAGAAAGCAACGAGTTATCGTACATGTTTTCAAAGAGATCCAAGTAGGCCTGAAAGCTAAATGAAAAGCAAAACGGCTTACATGAAGATACGTTAAAACTAAAGTTGGACATCATCTCAATTATGTTTCCGAAATAAGTCCAAGTCATTTTAGGACCTCTAAAATGTTTGAAAGCCAATTTGAAATGGGAAAAAGGGAAAGATTATGAAGGAACTCAACTTCGGCTAAATTGCATCCCTTGAATCTAGCAAGGAAAAATTTGGAAGTCCCATATTCACATACAAATCAGTTGAGTCCTCCCCATACCTTGGAATAAATTTTAGCAACCTTCAAGTCTCAGCCTACTCAGTTTCTCCAACCTAGAAATGATAGACGAAAGGCTTGCCAGCTTCTTGCACGTATTTAAAGAGATGAGGTTTTCTATAAATGCAGTCCCTTCAAATTGAAGTTCTTGCATTCCCTCCAACAAACAATAAGTTGTGCAGAAAGACAACAAAACCAACTTCAATAAACATTCTGAAGCGCTAATGTTCAATGTGTTGAGTCTATTGCCTACAATTGATCATACCATTCTTTGTTGACCATGTGAGGCACCCATCAACGTTGCCCAAAATCACGCTTGATCATCACCCTCTCTTCCATCTATTTCCATGTGAAATCCAAAATTAAACTTATCGACTTTTTTTTCCTGCAAATCATTGATTGTTTTTCTATTAATGTGTTTGTGAAATTTTAGTACGATTTGTGATTTGTGTGTGTCGAGAGAGGGAGGGAGGGAGGGAGAGAGAGAGAGAGAGACAAAGAGATGAATGACTGTGTATATCGGTGAAGGAAGCGATCTATCCTGAAAGAGAAAGACGAGGCGGAGAGAGGTGACGAATAAAGGGCACCACAATGTTTTCCAAACAAGTGCACGTCACATGACATGGTTTGCAATGCTATTATTGACGGAAGAGGCTGTAGGAATGTTGTAGCAGTTGTGGTCAGGAATCTAAAGTTACCAATGAAAGATCATCCCTACCTTGGCAGGTCACAATAGTTGAGGGAGAGAAATGAAGTAAACGTCTTCAACCTTGTTTAATTCAATAATTATTACAAATAAAGATCACAACAAAGTGTGGCATGATGCGATTTTAATGGATGTATGTCATATGTTACTTAGACAATTATGGCAATATCATGAATTATTCATGATATTGGCGATTGAAGCCAAATATTTTTAGGGGCTTTTTTGTCTTTTATATTAGTTTTGCTTTTAGATTAAAAGCAACACATTTACATCAACGATAGTTATATGTTAGCTATTAAGACGGTGAAAAAGAAAATAGAAAGGAAAGAAAAAAAGAGAAAAAAAAAAAAGTGAGTTTTTTTTTTTTGTGAGTCCTCAATTTTTTTTGTACCTTGATCTTTAGAAAAGATCGTCATTATATTTCAACTTTTTTACTTAGAAAGAACAAGTGTACCCATATCAATCATGTGCTAGGAAATTCGCATGTTGATTCTAGCAAAAAAAAAATGCTCACAAACAATCCACCCAAGTAGAATATAATAATAATGAACAAAATCAAAAGAACACACCATAAAATCCTACTAGGAGACATGTTGCATGAGCGCTAGTGGTACATGAAGATGTCGCGCCTAACTTCCCGTGGGAGAGACAATTAGGTTTGGAGGTATTGTCAACTTTGAGCTGACGGCCTTCAATTAATTCAGGTTCTTCCAAGCTCATCTCTCACATGACATTGGGCGTTCGAGTTTTTAACAATTAAGCCAATTTAAATTTTAACTAAGGAGTCGCCACTAGTCTTTTCAATTAGGTAGAAACCAAGTAAGATACAGGATGATATTTACTATTTACACAATTAGAAATTTTAGACTTGGGATTTGATTACGCTAGCCTTAAGGCTAACACACTTTGGATACCTAGCGTGATCATGCTAACTAATGTTATAGCAGTTTATCCAAAAGAAATCTAAAGTTCGTCCTAAACATTCTAGAGCAGAGAAATAACATCCAACATATTGAAAGTGTAACCAAATATAATCATATAGAAAAAAAGTAAGCATCATAATATTGTCTCTAAAAATAAAAATACAATTCAAAACAAAGAACCCTATTGTAAAGTCCTAGAGGATTATGCAATTTTAGATTTTTAATTTTGAGGATTTTCCAATTTTTCTGAATTTTTCTGAATTTCTAGAATTTTATGAATTTTTTATGATTTTTCTGAATTTTTTATTATTCAATATAATTTTATATATTTTTTATTAATATTTTTTAATATTAATTTAAAAGAAATTCGGACCGGGTCAAGAGACCTGACCCAACTAAACCGACCCGAACCTTATCGGATCGGGTTGGACTAAAAATGTTAACCCTAAAAGCCCACGCGCAATTAAATAAATCATCCCAAGAACACTTCTCTTCGCAATTAATTTTTCGGCCCGAACTCTAAAAAGAACCTAGCCCACAACAAACCAGCCCAAAACCTTCTCTTCGTATGGACGACGGGCCCACAACTAAAAAAGCCCGAAGCCCATTTTACTTTCTATTTCCCCTATTGTTGGCTTTTCTCTTTTTTCTCTCTTTTCTTTGTTTCTTGTATTTCTTTTCTCTCTTTTGTCCTTTCTGTTTTTTTTTTCTTTTTGTTCATCATTTTCAACCTCCTGCACTTCCTCGCCGAAGCTTTTTCCTGCAACCTATCTTTATTCGATCGTCTCCTTCCCAAATCACTTTTGTTGCCGACATACATATCGCCGCCGAGTCATCTGCTCCCGCTGATCATCCATTCTGACCGACAACCACCAACTTCGGCTCGTTATTTCGGCGACCACCGAACACCAAGAATGAACATCACCCGGAACACAAATTTTTAATATCAGCACACTCAGCAAATAAACAAGCACAGGCATGTTAAAATAGACAGACACGCTGACTCGATTAGCCTTGAACCATGGACGGGGGATTGCCGGCAAGGGGCTCTAGTGAAGGGGCGGATGCAAGGCCAACACAGAAAATACGAAGAAATCAAGTAGGGTTCGACGAACACAGAAACAAATGAGATCGGTTTGGAGTTTAAACATGAGAATTTTTCCGGTCTCCTTTCAAGCATTTTAACAAACGCATGGTGCGCATTTTAGAAAACAAGCTCCATATCGACATTCATGGTGAAATGAGTCTGAAATCTCGACACACAAAAACATGAACCCACATCATAGATTATAACTCAGTCCTATTACTATATCAAAGTCCTATGATCTCCAAAAAGAAATAAATTCAGATATTGTGCTCAACGAAACGGGGCCGAAAATGAGGTGTTCGAGAGCGAACTCCCACCAGGTTCAGGGTAGAGTTTTGGTGTCGTATGGTTGCCGGCAAAGCTTCGACGGATGACAAGACAAGAAGGAAGACCACCGCTCAACCGTGGACAGAGGCGATGGTCGGCGGGCGACCATTTTTCTCCTTTCAGCCAAGCCCCCTAATAATAACCCCTCACAACAGCACGCTCCTCTCTCGCTTTTAAGCTTCGGTGCGCATGCCTCCTGCCGTGCCAGCTGCTGCCGCCGGCCTGGCCCCGACCAACTCCCGGTCGACGGTCTGCCCTCTGTCCTGTTCCCTCTGCCCCCACATACCATCCTTTCTTTTCCTCCCTCCTCATGGATGCTGGTTCGTGCAGACGAAGGGGAAGAAGTGATCTTGGGCTGGGCTTCTTTTTAGGCTTTTATGGACTAAAAGGAAAAGATGAAGATGGGCTCAAAACAAAAGAAATGAAGATGGGAGGGGGAAACGAGCTTAGAGGGCCGAAGGTTGCTAAGTGGGCCGGACACGCCGGCCCACACTACTTCATCATTCCTCCTTTTTTTCATAAATTTTATATTTTGCAAAATAAATGGATATCCAAAACATCAACAAAATTTCGGTGTCAACAGAAGAAAACGAAGAAGCACTTGAATTTCTAAGACAATTGAGCAACTCCTGGAAGAATTTAGAATTTTTGTCCTTGATGAAATTCCGGCTGCCTTGCTGCCCATGCGTGATAAACAACACCGAAGTTATCCCCAATAAAGTTGCCTAACTCACGAAGAACTCCAACGTCAAGTGAAAATCCTTATGGCGAAAGGCCTGGTTGGTCCTGGCCCATTTCTTCTCTAAATTAATTTTAATTCTTTTCATGATTTTTTTTCAAAAAATAAACTAATTGTTCGGTTTTTTTTTTAAATTAAAATTTTAATAAAAAAACCGCTCATTAATTAAACCTAATTGAAATACAAGTGTATCTTCGACTAATTTGAAAAAGAAAATTACATGTAACAATGCCCTAATAACAACTACACACAAATTATACCAAAGAGAATGTCTAATAAATTTGGTATCTTTGGTGTCTTGTTCTTCATTATAATTCAGATGATACAATATCATTGTTGTCCTCTTGTTCATATAGGGTACGTTCCTTTAGAGTCAATTCTTGCACAAACCAATCATGTCTAGCAAAAACCATTTCTAAATTTTCTGCCTACACCTTTTGTCTTCCATGACCTGTTGGCTATTATTAGACATGGGCTCATAAATGCTGGTGGAGATAGTAAGTCACAAGCCATGGTCAAGAGAATTGAAAAACCGATGGCTTCCCTCTTCCATCATTTCAGAATATCGATGTTATATTTGCCAACTTTATCAATAGATTTGGAGTAATCTATTCTCAAGTACTCTCCACTTCATTAGTAGACAAAGATGAAGACCAATAAATGGTTCTGGGGTATCTTCTTCCTTTTATGAATTAGAGACCATATAAATTTCGGACCTTACTTGATGAAAACGTGCTTCTTCATTTGTACATATTTTTTTATAACATGCATCAATATACTTAACCACATGTTACTCAATCATTTCATGAATATTCTACAAAACATTTTAAAATGTTTCCAGACACAAAGTGTTTATAAAACCACTATAAACTGTATTTTCTTTTAATCATTTTAAGCACGCTTTTACATGGGAAGATCATGTTTTTTTTTTTTTCTTTTACTTTCCAAAAAATGGATAGCAAAAATTTGAACAAGTTTTTACTAGCATCATTCTTAGTTTTTGTTCGAGCATATTGAACTTGTCGACTTCTCTGTCTCTGTCTCTCTCTCTTTGGAATTTTTTCATGATTCACGCGTCAAATATACATGAACTCTCTCTCTCTCTCTCTCTCTCTCTGAAATTTTTTCATGATTCACACGTCAAATATACATGAACTCTCTCTCTCTCTCTCTCTCTCTCTCTCTCTCTGTGGAATTTTTTCATGATTCACACGTCAAATATACATGAACATGAGATAATTTTGTGTTCATGTGATAATTGGATCTTTAAGAATCATATCCCTTGGCCATGCATGGAAAAAATTGATATCAAGAGGTCAAAAACTTTTTGTATAAAAAAGAATACGTTGAGAATCTAAATTTCAATGCCATAACAAATAGGGAAGAAATCCTTAGATAGCGACGGCCAACAAAAATTACAATACAGAGAAATTCATGTATAAAGTCCTATAAATTGACATTTATTGCATAGCATCTATCTATCTAATGGTGAAAATCATCCAATTATCTGATTTGTAAAGTCTTTTAACTCTCAAACTAAATAGAAAAACCAAACCAATTATCTGGCACCCTTGGACGAACTGGATTGCTTGTATATATAAATTCTTTAACTTGTTGACTTTTTTGCCCCACGATTATTTGATTTTTAAGATTTAGGAGAAATACGTGTTAGGTTTTGTCATTTTTGCGTTGGGTTTTATGCGTTTTAACTATTGTTGCTCTATGTTTATAATTTGTTACTTGCCTGAGATGAGTCCTACCTATTTTTTCTCCTCCGTCCACCAATCGTAATATTTTTATTAAATAGAAGACATGGTTAAAGGACTTTGATCTGCATATAGTTCGTGCGCTATATGCTCCTATTTTCAGGAAAACAATGCACAAGTTGTTATTAATAAATTAGCTATTGTGTCAGTTTATGATTATATGAATAAGCTACCATTGCGTCATATCTTATTTGAAAAATTCTCAGATTACGATCTTTTGAGTACCTATGTTTCTAATTGATTGTCATACCAAAATTTTTGCTTTCTATAGTTTTAGCAAACGCAAGAAAAATGCGCATCAACCCCACAAATGCAGGACATTGACACACTATCTGATGATGAAGAATGTGAGACAGAAGCTATTGGTGATGAAGCAAATTGAAATCAAATTAAAGAAGAAAATGTGATAGAAAACCGAGGGAAGGAATGGTATTTGATTCTGTAGAGGATCCCTTAAGAGTACGAGAAAAGATATGCTAAACAAGTGGGATTGGGTGTCTCAAGGAGTAGCTAGAAAATTGGAGATGATGGTAAGGTAGAATACTCAACTCTTGCATATTCTCTTCATCGAAAGAGTGTATGTAGATAGAGCAGTATAAGGATCAACAAGGACTTTAACTTGTCTGTTGTCGAGGCAGGAGGGAATGAAAAACTTACCTTTGGTGAGAAAGATTTCAAAATATTATTGAAAAGGCAAGAAAGTTGAAGACTTGGAACTGGAGAGGTGAAACCAATCATAACTGTTTTGTTAGAATGCAAAGAGAAATGACCGTTTTTTCTTCTATGTGATGGAATTGGAAGATAGTTCCAAGTTAAAGAATGTTTCCCAGGCAGATGCAGGAAGTCTGGTATTATATGAAAGTTTTGATGAAGCAGTAACGTTTGATACTACATATTTGAACAATCAATATGAGGTGCCTTTCGCACCTCATGGTCAATTCACACTTTTTGGTTGTGGGTTGGTGTCGAACGGGGATTCTAACACAAAATTAAAATGTGGAAAAAGAAGAGCTCGTTTGATATTTCATGGAATGGTATATTGATATTCTTAATACAATTCTTATCTTTTTTTTTCATTTAACAGGATTAAGTGATGAGATAAAGTTAACCTTATAGTATTATTATTCTTTTGAGGATCACAACCCAACTTTTTAAATTAAAAATTATTGATCAATACATTCACCTGAATGATGGTGATTTGTGTATTTAACTATTTTCCACAGGACAGAAGAGTGGTGTTGAAGGGAGAAGAATCTTTTACAGTTGGGAGAGAGATTCTCAAATTTTGTTTGTGATTCAACAGTTGAGACTTGCAAAATCCTAAACTTTTATTTTATAAGAATGTTGTAGGCTATTTTATAGAGAAGCCTTTTGTATGTATATGTTATTTAGTATCATCACCCATATCTTCGGAAAGAGTGAGCTTCTTGGATTCACATTCTCTTTCAAAACCATTTACTCAACAAAGCTACCCACCATCTCTGATGTGTAGGCCATCTCTCTGAGCAATTCTAGCATGCAAGAATTTTTCTATATGTGCACCCACAATTGATGCATTATAAACGTGGGATCAGCTGACATTCAATTGAGGCCATCCATCTCAAACTTAGTTTCTCATTTCTAATCTCTCATTCATAAGAAAACAAATTCATGTCCACATCATTCTTTCTAGCATTACACAGAAAGGAAAAATAATCACAGCTCCAACAGCGTTACCTTCTCAAATGGCACATAAAAAGAACTTCACATATTTTCAAATACAAACACAAACTCTCCCCCCTTATCTGCTGTCTCTCTTGTGATATGTTAGGCTCGATTAGAATCTTCTGCTAAGTACTGTTTTCAAGAGTCGACTTCAATGATCCAACCATGGAACTTCTAAACCTGTGAAAAACACAAGTCGTTACTAGAACAACATAATACATTTGAATAAAAAAAAAACAAATAGATATCAATGCATACCTACCAACAAGATGAGATTATAATAGACTCTTCCTCCCAAGCACCATAAGAACAATTCTCATCAAGGACTAGTCTACAAGACATGACTACGTTACGCCGGTTTAATTCCAGTATTACACCGAGGGACAGCTGCATTCCTTCCAAAAGTTGTTACAATAGATTGAAGGTCACTTTGCTTTGGAACAAGCTGCTACGTATTTTAAAAAACAAATAAGAGCACTGATTTCACCATACTAGTAGTCAAAACATTTAAATCCTTGAATTAAAAACAATGGGTTTGGTTTTTCTCGGGTGGTTTAAAGCTGGATTCAGGGAGGCAAAATCACAAACATCAGGTGGGCGTCACCCAGTGGGGTTTCTTCAGACGAAAGTGAGAAGGGACACGCACTCGCGGTAGGAGATGATCTTGTTCACGTAGTTGTCAATGGCTTTCGAAGCTCTAAACGCTCAGTCCACGGCTAAGCCATTATTTATCTTCACAGATAATGATCTTCCATTCTTCGCTCGTGGAATTTGGGACTGAACAAAGCAGTCCAAGGGGACTCTATCACCCTCGCTCTCTGCCTCATCAATCATAATTTCCACTGCGGCACTGCATTATCCCTTTGTAATTGTGCCATGGCCGTTGCTCGAGTACCTCGGCAGCAAAGGAGAGTCGCGATGCACCAGAGATTAATCGAGTTTCTTTAAAGCCATCGCTTTCATGATCTTCAACCATTCTGATATGCTTTTCTTTTTATATTCCTCGCTCGCGTATACTAGGCGTTGTATCAAATGCCCACGTAATCTGCCACGTCAACCATCACCTCATTTTGTCAAAAAAAGAAAAAGAAAAAACTGTCACCTCATTAACATATCACAAGATATCAAATTTTAGTAACTCTAGCATCGTTAAAATAAAATTGGGTTGTTCTTTATTTATTTTTTTTGGTGAAGCAAAATTGGGTTGTTTAAGATCTCAATTAGCTATAAAAAAGTTAAAAGAACTAAAGATATTTAATATGTGGCCGATGCTTTGGTGTGACGTCCATATATTTAATATGTGACCAAAGGTGATTTGGCATGTGAGTAGCCTGATTTCGTTGTGAAGGCTTTATTGGTTTTTGGGCTTAAAGCCCATCCGCCCAAGTTGGGCCCAGGAAGCCCGATCCACGGGAATATGGCCCGTGGAAGGGGAGAGATATAAAAGGGAGGAGAGAGAGAGAAAAAGACACTGTTTCAATTCAGAAAAGACGTACGTCTCCTTTTTCTCTCAACGTACTCTCCCTCCCTCTCCCGTTTTCTTCAAAAGAAAAACAGTAAAGCACGTGAAAGGATTTTGCTTCCTCGGATCGAACAGGACCGTTTCTCTTCCTCCATCGACAACCGGTGTTTAATCTGTGGCTAAAAGGTATGCTCGAATCCGTGGTGTGCTTTAGGATCGGTGATGCGTGTTGATTTCCTGGGCTTCGTCTTCCGCTTGATTTAGGGGTTCGATTCGGTATCGAATCCAGTTTTCGGGGATCCGTTATTCCCAACACGTTGGAATCCAATCAAATATGGCGTGAATATCTCCTACGTAGTAGTTTGTCTGAAGTTGAGAAGCATCTATGAAACAATTGGAGCCATTTCCAAGTTCGCCTTAGAGCATCAAAAGTAAGCTTAAAGAAGTGTTGATTTCGTCTAAAATGCCAGCATCAGGAGGATGTTCTAAGGTCGTGCTCCAACACTGTTAACCGATAGAAAATAATTGGATTCTCAAGGAAAGAGACTCAAACGAAGACAATAGACACCGAGGAAGAAGATATTCGAAGAGAAGCAGATGTAGAGGAAAGCTAAACAATTTAACAAAGAAGAAAGATGGTCTTAACTATGCTGAGACCATGGGTTTCACTTGCACCAACTGTTATTTGCTCGTTGGCTTGCAAAACATGCCTGTTTGGATTGGTGACGACTTGTTGAGGAAGTGATTCTAAGGGAAGCAAATTGGATGATTTTGATTCTAATGCCTTTTACTTTTCCCTTTATTAATCTCTACTAGAAAATTTTGAATGTATATTCCTTCGATTTAAATTAAAATTACTATGAAATACAAATTTCGCATCATGCTTACTAGTATTGACATTGGTTGAGGAACTATTTTTCCCTCTTTCTTCATGAATTGTGATGCAAATTGCATTAATCCAAAGTGCTTGTTGAATGGCTATGGTTTTCCAAGTTGTTCTATAGAATTTATCAAATAGACCTCAGTCACCGCTCTTAATCCAATTCATTGCCAATACTTCATACTTCAAAATTATGAAATAGTAAGTTTTGCTCAATCAAATCTAATTTATATCTTTCGATGGCACATACCTAGGTTCAACATCCCCAACACCATCGTCGTTCAGAGTAATGAGGTGAACAAGCATAGATATGACACATGTGAGATCGAAATGAAGCTCCTCCAATTTCCTTTGAATTGGACTTGTACACCAACGAAACCTAAGGGAAGTGAAGTCCTGAAATCATACATGCAAAAATCCCCAAATCTAGATTGGATAGAGATAGAAACCTTCCTGAAATGGGAGAGAAGAGCTTCCAAATCTAGACTAAATCAGAAAAGGAAAGCTCCGCAAAATGAGAGGAAAGCAAGAAAAATATAATAGAGAACAAAATCAGCCAAAGAAAAAGGAAAAAAGGGAGGGGACGCTAGCTTAAACCCTCCCCTCCATGGAGGTTGAAGAAGAAAGCTACGTGAAGATAAGATCAAGAAGAGAAACCCTAGAGAGGAAAGAGGAAAAGCGACAATTTTTATTCACGATATTTAAGAGTAATATCATACGACAATCTCCAGCGTAATAAAATTATATTCCGTTTGATGGAACTGACATTTTGAGCTTTTTCATCCTAGCTGTCATTCGATCCTTTGCATCATTTTCTCCATCTCTTTAACAATCCTAGCGATGCAACCAGACATGTTCCTGTTGAAACAAAAAAGTGAGAAAAATATGAATATTATGAAATATAGCCATCAACTAGCATGAAGTGAACATCATAATCCGGTAAGAGGAGCACATTCACAAGAAGCACATTCACGGGCCAAGAGTGTTTCTGATTAGGTTGAGTCTTTTCTAGTTAATATTGGCTTATGTAACAATAAAATTTATTGAATTACTAAAATATATATATTGGCCACTTCAAATTGGAGAATGAGAAAAGCATATGCTCCTATTGAGCAGATCAACGGAATCCAAGTTTTGATATATATGCCCTTCAATTTATATTGAGGACTTGACTGTATAACTTTGCAATTGCTGGATAATGGACATATTGATGCTGATGAATATGGATCATTTGATGGAATTGCAGAAAACTTCTTATGGGATGCATTGGACTCGACTCAACTTTCAAATTTCAAGTTCTCTTTCCCACTCGAAGCATATGTCAGCAATCATAATAGAATGATACGTCAACATAGTGGCCCTTCACTTATACCCGACAAAAACAAGGCATAAATCGATGTCATAGGGTTGGTTGGCTCGGTCTATTGCTGGGACCCTTCATCATGCATTTAGCTACCCAAGTCTCAACACTTCCTCTACCCAACAGTAGAAATTATTTCTGAAAGGAGAAGGTGAATGTGTTCGAAATCTTACCCATCATGCAGATGTATTCCATTCACATTGGCAGCTTTAGAGAGAGCCTCCTTCCATTTTTTAACCTTGCGCTTCCCAAACTCGCTCTCATGGTCGGTCAATGCTTTCTCATAACTCTGTTTCTTTTCACTCACTTCCCATGGATTCTGTCCCCTTACTTCCCCCGGTGCCACCTTATAAAATATCGGCAGTAGCTGTTTTGTTCTGTTCTTCTCCCCTTGGATCTGCACCAACTCCTTCAGACACCACCAAGATTCAGCATAGTTTTCTGAGAAAACGACAATGTACATGCGAGATTGTTCAATGGCTTCCTTCAGTTTCGATGGGAAATCCTGGCCCATCTGTAAGTTCTCGCTGTCCATGAAAGTCTTTATGCCCTTTTGCACCAAGGCCTCGTTCAGACTGTTAACAAAGTACTCACGGACATCCTTACCTCTGAAGCTCGGAAACACATCGTACATTTTCAGTTCAGAGATCTTTTTGACGATGTCTTCAATTATCTTGGCCTCCGACGTTCTAACATGATAAACGACAGAGACATGGATAATATAAGGCGCCCAAGCTGTCAAATTAAATGAAGCGAGCAACAACAATTCGGTCGAAGAATAATAGATCATGGAGATTTTCATGCAAAAGGACACGAGCACAAATTTTAGGATACAATTTCACATTGCCGCTCCATATAGGCCGTGATGGTGCCAATGCGGAAGGAGGACATTTGTTAAGCATGCCTAAGAAGAAAAAAGTTCTCCAAAAAAGAAGAAAAGAACAAACAAAGAAAAGATAATGCAAAATCCATACATAATTATTATTGCCTTCGACTGAGGCCCGGCAAACAATCAACCTAATGTAGCCAATTATCCAAGAGAAAAAGAAACAACGAATTCACAGAAACTGGTTCACCCTTCACAATGAATATTATTTCAGCTTCGATTATAACTATATATGTAGGAGAATAGAATATAGATGTAAATTAGAATAGACCAGGTGTTTATGTATTATGCTGTCTTTGATATTGACTACACTTAACCTATTTGAAATTTGCGCAATTTCTCTTTTAACAAGTATCTCAATTCGCACGTTCATAATTTTGTGTTTTGTGGATATATATACCTAATCTGAATTTAATTTGTTACTTTACCCTCAAACTCAACCTAAGTTTCCCCCCCCCCCCCCCCGGCCCTCCTCACCACCGTGGCGTTCCTATTACCATTGCCAGCCCTAGCTGTTGTTGCGCCTCTCTTTCTCTCAATTTTTGTCCCTCTGTCACGCAAGACAGCAGAAAGTCTCAGCCATAGCCAGCCTCAGGCGACCATTGCCCGAGGGTAACGACCCCAGATCTGGGGTCGTGAGCCTCAATTCGTCCCGCAAAGCTAATGGACGCAGAGAGATGGAGGGGGCCTGAGGTGACGCGGTTGGGGTGGCGTGGTGAATCGACGGAGGCTTGGAAAGGAGGTTCTTTGTTTCTTGTGTAGCGTAAGTGTGCTCCGTGCTATGTGAGAGTCGGATGAGAGTGTGTTCGCCTGAGAGAGAGAGAGAGAGAGAGAGAGAGAGAGAGAGAGAGAGTTAGCGGCAAAATTACTACTTACTCATTATCCAAGTACCACCCGGACAAGCTACCCGCCTCCTGGAGAGCGTCCTTCCATCTTATCAATTTCCTCGCATCCTTGTCGAGCTTCTTTTGAAAATATTCGATACCACTTCGGTAACTCCCTTTCAATCCACTCACTCTACCTAATTCCACTCTATAAAACACCGGAAAGACCTTGAGGTCTCTTTGCTTCTTACACTCCATGATTTTCACCACCTCTTCCAAACACAACCTTGAATAGGCGTTGTCCTCGGAGAAAATGATGATTGCAAGGTCTGATTCCTCGATCATCTTCGGAACTGTGATCATTAGATTCCCTTCATCTCTGTCCCTTTGTTGAATGTCGAAGTAGTATATTCCAGCATGGACTAGAGCTGCGTATAGATGTGTGACAAAGTTTCTAACGTTCTCTTCTCTGAAACTCACAAAGACTTTGAAACTCGTTATGGAGTTGGAAGAAGAAGACGCCATTAGAATCAGAAACAGAAGTTGACAATGAACAATAATGAGTTGCCCAAGATTTGGTACTTTGTGGTTTATTCCCATTTGATCTTCTCCATATATTCTAACGAGTTGCCTAAGATTTGGTACTTTTTTCGGGTAGTTATTCCCCATTGGATCTTTGTATATTCTCTAACATCTAGTTGCATGTCTTTCTTTAAGAAAGAGTATTATTAGGTGTTTTAACAATATTAGCGTGTGCATAGATCTAACCTATTTGAACATGAACCTTTTCTACATCAATTAGATGTCTTGATCGACATTGTTTTACATCAAGTTTATTGCTAATTGAATTGTTAATGAATTTGACCTGCCAAACTGAGATAGATTATTATTATCATCATAATTTCATATGGTCGTGATTGGAGGCCAGTGTTTTTTCTATTAAACGAATGATTGGCTACAAGGAAAGAAAACCTTTTGAAGGTGTCCAAATCCAGTATTTGGTAAAATATCGAACCAATGATTCAATCCAAACGTCTATAATAATCTCACGTTCCTCTAATAAACCTGTTGACACCTGAATTTTTACCGATAAAATCAAACATACGTTCAACAAAATTATTAGCAATAAAAAGCTAATAAAACTCATCAGCTTATTCACGCGGGCTAGGGACTGATCCGTGAAATTTAAACTGCAATTCATTTGAAAAATTTCCTTTGGCCCATGGAGAGTAAAGAAAAGTAAAACGGAATGAGGTAGGTATCGTTTTGATAATTTATAGTCCAAACGTCAAGCCGTGCTCCTTCGAGAAGCTAAAAGCCAAACTGACTCAATCAGAAGCGAAAAGCCAAACTGACTCAATCAAACATAAAGTCGTCCATTCGTCTACACTTCTTTCCAAATCGACATTAAATTCTAATAAAAAGAGAAGACTTTTATTTGTTTACACGAAGTCTTCTGCTCTCATCTCCCCCAGTCCCCTCACCCACCCACCCACCCACCCACCCACCAACCAAAACAACCAAAAAAAGGAAGGGCGTGGACATTGAATTCTAATAAAAAGAAAAGATCTTTTGTCCGTCTTTTTCTTTTTTGCTTATTTGGAAAATAAAGTATTTAATCTCATTAAAAAAAGTAGCTACTCCATTGGCTCCCAATAATATATTTCCTTGTGTCTTCCAGGAAATGTCATTCGCAACCAATGAGATTTTTTTTTCCTTTCGTTTCTTTTCTTCTTTTGCAACTTATATAATAAATAACAACTCACAACTACTTAAAAGAAATACCAATTTCTAGCCCTCGTGCATTTTTACTTCAAAAGTTAATTAATATATTTTTCATTTTTTCAAGTGGCTAAAAAGTTAGTTTCTATAAGGCAGTTCGAACAATTGAATTCTTGTTTCACCCAAAATCCATAACCAATGCAGGGAATGGAATTACCATTTGTCATGCCACCTTTTGCAACACAACCCACCATGAAAAATATTATAAATAGCATTTAAGAAAATTATATAGGATTAATTAAGGAAATGAAATTATATTAATGGGCACAGCAGATGAGCGCGGGATGAGGGAATTATAGAGGAGGCGGCGGGGCTTGCCAACTCAACAAACTCAGCTTGTTGCCAGAGAGCAAGGGTACCGCAGCTCCAAGAACAATGAGCATATGCACATAATAAATTATTCCATGACTACTCCTGGATTATATTTTCATGATGCTCTTTTTATCAACTTTGATAATAATTTCAATCATATGAGAAATTGCTAATCCATTACATTGGCTGGTACTAAAGTTTCCCGTTTTTCCTTTAAATATTTGCGTTTCAGTCGTTAGCATGAAAAGAGAGACTGATTGGGGGGTGGCGTTTCTCCGTCATCGGCTGACATTGCGCGCTTATTTACTGATATTCAATTAAATCTTGGCACGTATATATTAGAAATTATTAATTTTCTCTTTTCCTCCTCCATCTTCAACCTGTGCTCCGCCTCAGCTTGGCTATCTCCACCGCCCAAGCCGCCACCCTTAAGCCACCGCCCCACCGTGGCCATCACGGTTTGCGGCAAAGCTGTTGAGCTTGTCGCCGGCAGCCATGGACGAGCCAAGACTCGAGCTCAAAGCCATTGAACAGCAAACCAGATCAAAGTTGTTGGGCGATGGTATCGTCACGTCCAGGCAGATCCCTGCGTCCACCCTCTGTCGTCCAGGCGGCTAAGCCTTGGCGGCGAGCGCTTGTCCACAGATATGAAGATACAGAGCAGCGGTCAGCAATGGGGGGCCTCTCGTCCAAAGAACTGAACGCACACCCTCTCTGTTGTCTCGGCGTCTCAGCGGCAGATTAGGAGACGCAGACTAGTGGGCTTCGCATCCATAGCCGTGAGCGACGACGATCTCCGCATCCACCCTCTCCGTTGTCCCGCCGGCAGATTGGAGATGCAAAGCAATGGGCTCGCGGCCGAGACTCCATATCTGAAGCCATGGCCATGAGCGACAACCGACCTCCGTGTCCACCCTCTCCGCTGTCCTAGCGCTTGAGTTGCAGATTTGGACCCATGGCCAACGGTTCCAATCATTGGAATCTCTGTTGAGTGGTGGAAGGAGAGATATTAGCTTCACCCATGGCTTCTCTCATGACCAAATCTAGCCCTCGATGCTGGATATGGAATTGAGGTAGCCGGCGGAGGAGACGGCCAAACTGGATTGATGCGGCACTGGCAACTGCGACTCCGCCGGTGGCGATGGCTGAAGGACGGGCGGACGTTGGCCTCGTGCAAATGGAAGGGGAAGGAAGAGAGTCTAGGTGGATTAGGGAATTTTTAATTTATTTCTCTGACGCCATGTGTCAATTTGTAATCGGTTAATAACAAGTGCAGGCCACGTCAGCCAATGACGTCGAGCTTGCAAACCACTTCTCCATTTCTCTGGTCATGCGGTGGTGCAGTTGGGATGTGGGAATGCCCAAAATAATAGAGAGGCCGGCGGGGATTTCTATGGTGCAATGTTATACCGCGCCTCAGGTTTTCAAACTGGCAAATGCCGATTGACTTTTTTCTTCTTTAGGGTTTTACAATGGATACGACACCCATTCTAGACATGATGGAAACATGTTGTAAATCGTCAGATTTGTGAACAATTAAAACCACATGCATGCCCATGAAAAGAAATGAAACGCACACGGAAGAAAGAGAAAAAATATTAAGTGTGTGCAAAAGAGATAAATGTTTAAAAAGGCAATTTGGAAAGAAATTTGAATGGTTGTGAGATGGGAAGATGTATCTTCAATTTTGAAAAAGTATGATATTCTAAAATTAATTGACAATAAAATTAAATGAATTGACATTTTCACAGCAAAAAATTGTTAGTTCATGGCTCTTTCATATTTTGATTTGACTAACTTACCTTATTTAGATTATTTTTCACAACTTTTTCAATTTTTTATTAGACTAACCCAAATAGAACTAAAAAAAAGAGTACAATTCAGGTTATCGGGACACCCCATTTTGTTTTTATATATTTTTGGTGGTTTTTCCTCTTCTCTAGTGGCCACTATAGTACCATAAAACCACATCTCCAAATTGAACTCCTCACTTATACCAATTTTGTTTCACGGTATGGAGCAAAATCAAGCTCCTCCAGTGATCAATCTCACTTGGAACTTATGCAAAGATCAATGGACCAATCTCCTCCTTTGGATCGCAAATCCAAGCAGATGCAACAGTGATGAAACAAAAACAATAACAACAAAAGAAAAACGAGAAATTGACGATAGTGGAATGTAGATCCCAAGCAGAATAATTTGGTTTGAGTTGCTCTTTACCCGGACTGGATTGTCGACCTCCTCATGGATTTGAGAGTTTGCTTCGACGCTTTTGTGTGGAAGTCATGAGGATCGATGAGAGAGAGAGAGAGAGAGAAGTCATAGGAGTAGACGCATGGAGCACGCAAAGACAATGAGAAGGAACGAAACTAAGAGCGCTTCACAATCTTGGAGAAGATAGGAGAAGATAGATACAGGAGTGAGAGAGCTTCATGATCTTGGAGAGTCTACAATGGAGACAACGGATTTGGGAGCCAGAAAGTCTCCAGCGGAGAAGATGGATTTCGGAGCAAGAGACCAAATGATGGATTTGGGAGCAATTTGGAAGAGTATAGGATATTTTATGGTACCCGATTTTCCACATTATACCCTAACACAAAGAATAACCCTAAAAAATAAGAGGTTTGGTTCAAGTTGATTCGGTATGGCCTTTTTCAACAACCCCATGTATATCTTCCTTAAACTTATTACCCATATCTTATGCATATGCCATATATCCAATTAATTCTAGCATGCAAGAATATATCCATCTATGCCACCACAATTGATGCATTATAAACTTGGGGTCAGCTAGCATTGAATCTGTCGGAGAAATCTTTCCAGAATATTTTGAAGCTGACAAAACGTTTCTATCAGTCTAAGTCTGGATGTTCGGAGACCGACAGTTTAAAGTCTGAAGACTTTGTATTCTCGAGACTCAAGACTCAAGACTCAAGACTTAAGAATCAAGACTCAAGACTTAAGTCTATTCTCACTGACAGTCTTTCTAATCCAGTGACGAAGGAAATCCAAAGCCGAAGTATATGGTTGAAGATTCGATCCTATCCTCTGGAAAAGATTTTTTGGTTGGATAAATATTTCGGATTCTTTGATTCTTATCTAAGATCGATTGAAGATCCGATGGTCGACGAAATATTCTTGGAATGTTCTATTCTTGGAAACCAAGATCCTGATTGGATGGGCTATCAGCAGATTCCTTAAATAGCTCGGATGATCTTCTTGATTGATTTCGTCCAACGGGTAGATTGGAGGAATTCCTTTGGTAAGTGCCAACGGCTATGATGGCATAAAGGAGTATAAAAGGAAGACGTTCTAGTTGTTTTAAGTGTGTGATTGATAGAAAAATTCCAGAGTCTGAAGAACCTTGATTGTTAGTCGATACAGTTCGAGCGAAATTGTATACACAGAGAGTGTTTATACTTGGTGACACCTTGAGCGAGTGTGGTAGATCATCTACACCTAGAAATCAAGGAAGATCAACACTGTAACATCTCTTTGATCATAGTGGAATCCAGCCAATTGGCTGTCAGTGCAGAAGAGTGGACGTAGGCTTGAATCAAGCCGAACCACTATAAACCGCGTGTTCAATTCTCTCTTTCCCTTACTCAGTCTTGCGATTGAATTTTTAACTGTTGCAAATCCTCTAACTGTTTAAATATTGTGAAATCTTCAAGAAAATTTTTTATATACCTATTCACCCCCCTCTAGGTTCTCGTACTAGCTATATCAATTGGTATCAGAGCTCGTGTTCTTACTTTATTTGAAGTGTTTTACTTTAGAGTAAAAGATCCATAGCTAGTATGCTAGCACCGGGCTGATGGAAGGGCAAAGCAATACCGAGACCACCCTACTTTGATGGAAAAGATTACAACATCTGGAAAAACAAGATGAAAGCTTTTCTACGGTCAAAGGATCCTACGGAATGGGATGTGGTGGAAAAAGGAATCACTCCTACTACCGCATCGCATTCGAAAGAGGGAAAGAAACTGTCGAAGCCGCCGGAATGTCTCAAGAAGAGATAAACAAGAGACAAGCACTCGATGCTAAAGCAATTTATTCTTTATATTGTGCTTTGTCACCAACTGAATATAACAGAATATCTTCTTGTGTTACAGCAAAAGAAGTCTGGGACATATTACATATCACTTATGAAGGGACAGACCGAGTGAAGAAGACCAGAATTAACATTCTCCTTGGTCAATATGAAGCCTTCAAAATGAAACCAGGAGAATCTATAACTGACATGTTTAGTCGTTTTACAGATATTGTCAATGGTCTTGAGAACCAATGACAAAAAATTTCTGATCCCATGAAGGTGAACAAGCTTCTGCGTGGACTCTCCAAGGATTGGAATCATATAAAGACTTCAATAAGAGAGACGCAAAGAATTATGCCTCTATCTGTCGACGAGCTAATTGGAACTCTTCAGTCTTATGAAGTGGAACGAATTAATGAGGACGAAGATCCAAGAGGTAAGAAATCTATTGCACTAAAATCAAATGATGACTCTGATGATGGAGATTCTGAAGATGATATGGATGATGAGGAGCTCGCCCTCATGATAAGAAGATTCAGAAAACTGAATAGAAAAGGCAGAAGGTTCAACTCAAAGAAACAAAGTTTTCAGAGACAGCGGACCAAGTCTGTTGATGATGATGAACCAAACAAAGATGTAGTTTGCTTCGAATGTAAGAAGAAGGGACACATCGACCCAACCGTCCTCTTCGAAGAAGAAAAGAGGAAAAGCGAGAAGTTTCGAAAGGCTCTCAAAGCCGAAACACGGAGTGATACAGAATGTGAAGAGAGTGATAATGAATATGCCAACATATGCTTGATGGCACATTCAGACTCAGATTCAGATTCTGGATCAGACTCAAACAGTGAATTTGAGGTAAGTGATTTTAAAATCCCTGTCAAAGTCTCTAAATATATTGATGAACTGTGTTTCAGTCTTAAGACTTCTCTCAAAAGGATTTCCGAACTTAAAAAGGAAAACTCAGCTCTAAAACAAAAGGAAGTCATTTTAGAAGAAAGAGTTAAAAGTCTAGACCTAAATGTTACTACTCTTAAAGAAAAAGAAGATGATCTTTTGAAAGAAAATGTTTTCTTAAAAACAGACTTATCAAATATTTCAAAAAAGTTTTCAATAGGATCCGAAAAGCTTGAAAAAGTTCTTTCAGTTCAAAGACCTTACTTCAATAAGTTTGGTTTGGGCATGACAGCGGAAACAATTCCCTTGATTGATTTTCCTAAAGTTAAAGAAAGAATTAAGAAAAGACCGGCGAGAGAGGCTTACAAAAATCATTTCAAGAAAGTCTTTGTAAAGTCTATAGGTCGAAATGCTCTAAGATGTTCAAAATGTAACAGTCAAGATTATTTTGAAAAAGAGTGTCCTATGGTTTGGAAGTCTGTTAAGAAAGTATGGCCTAATAATGCTTATCCTACTAACACCAAAGGACCCAAGAAAATTTGGGTACCAAAGAAAGCTTGAGACTCTCTTTTGAATGCAGGTCTCTGTCAAAAAGAAGGTAAAGTGGTATCTTGACAGCGGATGCTCAAGACACATGACGGGGAGACTCAAATTGCTTCATAAAGCTTATTCAAGTAAATGGTGGAAAAGTTTCATTTGGAGGAAATAGCAAAGGAAGCATTGTGGGATTCGGAACGTGAAAATTGGAAATCTCACAATAAGCAATGTCTCTCTAGTGGAAGGACTCAATTACAATCTTCTCGTATTAGCCAATTGTGTGATACCGGTTTCAAGATCTCCTTTCAAGAAGGCATATGTTCTGGAATTAGTAAAGATTCGACTCAGTCTTTCATGGGTCGAAGGCATGGAAACATCTACCTCCTTGACGTAAAACCAAATGAAGCACAATGCCTAATCTCAATTCAAGATGAAGCAGTCTTATGGCACAGAAAGCTTGGCCATATCAACATGAAGCAATTAGCCAAAATCTTATCAAAAAAGCTTGTTCGAGGACTACCTAAATTGCCATACCAAAAGTCTGATTCATGCACTCCATGCATTCTGGGAAAGCAGGTAAGAAATTCATTTAAGTCAATAAATCATGTCTCTACTAATCGTGTACTACAGTTGCTTCATATGGATCTCTTCGGACCAACAAGAACCCAGAGCATTGGAGGTAAGAAGTATTGTCTAGTAATTGTAGACGATTACTCTCGTTTTACCTGGGTGTATTTTCTTGCAAGTAAGTCAGAGACCTTTTCGTACTTTGAGAAGTTTGCTAAAAAGGTTCAAAATGAAAAAGGATGTGTAATCTCAAGTATAAGAACAGATCATGGAAGTGAATTTGAAAATCAAGATTTTACGAAATTCTGTGATAAATCTGGTTTTAATCACATGTTTTCCTCTCCGTATACTCCAGAGCAAAATGGAGTTGTGGAAAGAAAGAATAGATCTCTTCAAGAAATGGCTAGAACACTTTTAATTGAAAGTAAAATTTCTTCACGATTTTGGGCTGAAGTTGTTTCAACAGCATGCTATATTATAAATAGAGTCTTTCTAAGACCTATTCTAGAGAAAACCCCCTATTAATTGCTCAAAGGTAAGAAGCCTATTGTTTCATACTTTCATGTGTTTGGTTGCAAATGCTTTATTTTGAAAAATGCAAATGATCGAGTTGGTAAGTTTGAAGAAAGATCAGATGAAGGCATCTTCCTTGGATATTCTACATCAAGCAAAGCCTACAGAGTCTATAACAAGAAAAGCCAGTGTGTGGAGGAATCAATGAATGTCAAATTCCAAGACTCAACGCAAGATGAATCCAGCCGAGACTCAATATGAAGAGTCTCGAACCCGCTCTAGACCTTCCAATGTCTATAACTCAAGAAGCATCTCAGACTCTGGAAGTCCAACATCAAGATACTCATGAAGATTCAAATAAAGAAAGAGATCATCAACCAGTCAAATCAACTAGTAACTGGAAGCACAAATCCAGTCATCCCAAAGATCTCATTATTGGCGAAATCAATGAAGGAATCCGCACCAGATCAAAAAGGCATGAAGAATCTAGTGCTGTGGCTCTCATTTCTGAAATTAAACCAAAAAGCATAGAAGAAACTTTATCTGATGAAAGTTGGATCGAAGCTATGCAAGAAGAACTTAGACAGTTCAACATCAATGATGTCTGGGAATTGACATCTAAACCAAAAGGTAAAACTGTTATTGGAACCAAATGGGTATTCAGGAATAAGATGAATGAAGAAGGAAAAGTCGTACGAAACAAAGCAAGACTCGTGGCCAAAGGATACACGCAAGAAGAAGGAATAGACTATGACGAGACTTACGCACCGGTAGCAAGGTTAGAAGCTATTCGTCTATTACTTGCGTTTGCTTGTTATAAAAATTTCAGGTTATTCCAAATGGACGTCAAAAGTGCATTCCTAAATGGATTTATCCATGAGGAAGTTTATGTGGAACAACCACCTGGGTTTGAAGATCCAAAGAAGCCAGACTCAGTCTTCAGATTGAAAAAGGTCCTATATGGTTTAAAGCAAGCACCTCGAGCTTGGTATGACAGACTAAGTAAGTTTTTATTACAGAATGGTTTTGTCAAAGGTAAAGTAGATACTACTTTGTTTATCAAAAAGGAAAACAAAAGCTTTTTACTTGTTCAAATATATGTAGACGATATTATTTTTGGATCATCTAATGAAAGTCTATGCAAGAAATTTTCTAAGTCTATGCAAGATGAGTTTGAAATGAGTATGATGGGAGAGTTAACATTCTTTCTTGGACTCCAAGTGAGACAAATGAAGGAAGGAACTTTTATTCATCAAGAAAAATATGCGAATGATCTTGTCAAAAGGTTTGGATTGGAGAAGTGCAAAAAGACCGACATACCAATGTCATGTTCTCAGAAGATAGACAAGGATGAAGAAGGGAAGAAAGTAGATCAAAAGCTGTACAGGAGCATGATCGGTTCACTTCTTTATCTTACCGCTTCTAGACGTGATATTTTGTTAAGTGTTTGCATCTGTGCTAGGTTTCAATCAGATCCTAGAGAATCACACCTTATTGCCGTGAAACGTATTATCAAATACGTTGCTTCATCTTCAAGCATCGGTCTTTGGTATCCAAAGAGGGGAGACTTTAATCTTCTAGGATACTCAGATGCAGATCTGGCCGGTTCCAGAGTCGATAGGAAGAGCACTTCTGGAACTTGTCAACTGCTTGGAAACAGACGATGTGTCTTGGTTTTCAAGGAAGCAAAGCACCGTAGCTCTCTCAACGACGTGACGAGTATGTAGCTCTTGGAAGCTGCTGTTCGCAAATACTATGGATAAAACAACAGCTACAAGACTTTGGCATTGAAGACTCATGCACGAAATCGAGATGTGACAATACCGAGCGTGATCAATCTCACCAAAAATCCAATCCTTCATTCAAGAGCAAAGCATATTGAGATTCGACATCACTTCATTAGAGATCATATTCAAAATGGAGAAATCTCGATTCAATTTGTTGATTCAAAGAGTCAACTAGCGGATATATTCACAAAGCCTTTGGAGAAAAATCAATTCGACTTTATCCGTTCAAGACTCAACATTTTGAAGCTTGAAGAAGTTAAAGTCTAGAGACTCACCAACTCTAAGACTCTGATCTCTTAGACTTTAAATCATGAGACTCAAACATTCATGGCTAAAGGCGTAAGTTGCTATTTTATCTAAAAGGTACGAATTCTCATTTAGTTATTTTATCTAAATTTGAAAAGGTACGATCTTTCGTTCGGTTATAATCCGTGTGAAATTCGAAAACTTGTCTTTTTAAAAGGGATTAATTTTGGCAGTTATTGATTTTTGAAAAGAAGTGTTCGTACACTTTCCTTGTACCGATTGAACTTCCCTTTTCAAAAACTGAGTTATAAATATACAGTTTCTCTTCTTCAAAACCCTAAAAGGCACTCTCCTCCCGATACTATTTCTACTTCTTGTTCGTCGTCGAGAAAGTGGTCATTTTTCTTGGGAAAAGCAAGTGAAGGAATCTTCCAATAGACAAAGAAAGATGTCGTCTTCGAGGAAATCATCAAGAATCGCAAGCAGGGGACCACAAAGAATGGAGAAGGGACCGACTCACTTCGATCTTTGCGAGGAAGAAGACTTATCAAGTCAGCGACAAAGTCCGATTCGCTCTCCTCCACGTCATTCAACACCTCCTGCCCCACAAGGCGCAAGTCAACATCGGAAGAAGAGATAATCGAGGAAGCCGACCCAAAGAAGAGTCCAAAGACCCTCCTTTATCTATAAGCTTTATCGTGCGTTGAAAAGCACCGGTTCTTCATTAAAATATATAGATGACTTCCTTAAGAACAAAAATTATGGGAATGAGTATCTTTTTCTGCGGAAAATGGAGGAATTGGGAGTTGCTCCTAAAGGAAGGGCAGAGGAGGCACTTGCGAACATTCCCAGTGATCCTCGTTTGCCAGGACAAAATCTGATTGAAGGGAACGATGATGACAGAATGTTCCTTGAATTTCAACCTAGAATGGGTGTGGCAGCAAAGGTGAAAGGAAATCGGATGGATTTGTTTAAATCCAAGGATCAGAAAAAAGTGTATTTCAGGTTGTTGAAAAGAGGGGTGATAAACCCTAGAAGTGTTGATTTTGACTTCCTGGATGCCATCACATGAACTTAAGAGAGAAGTTGAATTTGCTTCAACTTGAGACTTTTTGCGCTGACTCTACGGACGGGTATGCTCAACTGACCGCTTATTTCTATTCAAATCTTAGCTTTTTGGATGCGAATATAATTTCATTCAGTGTACGAGACCAAGTCTACGTGGTAGATGTGAATATGTTGGCGGACATAGTTGGAGTTGAACGAGGACGTTATCTTCCAATTAAAGTCTCACCTGCTCGTACTACTTTGGATCTTGTCAAAGATAGGGACGTAGAGAAGAAAATTACCTATTCCAGGATGAAAGCCATCAACATTGTGCTTCATAAGATTGTGATCAACTGTCTCAGACCAAAGTCTACGTCAAAGACTTCTGTGTCTCTTTCTGAAGCAAAGTTGATGTACGTGATCAACTCAGGACGGAAGTTTTCTCTCCCGCACACTATTCTCTTCCATATGTACAGAGCAATGTCAAAAGACAAAGGACAATTGCCTTATCCTGGTCTGGTGACCAAGATCTTCAGACACATGAATATTGAACCGCCACAAACATTTTGTGTTCGACCGTGTGATAAGATGGTGGTAGGTTTGAAGATGTTAACGAAGATGCGTCTGCAAGAACTTTCCAAGGCAATGGAGAAAATCAGAGTGAAATCTCCAGTTCAGTCTGCCTCAAAGAGAAAAGAAAAAGAGGCCATTGGTGCTCCATCGAAAAAGAAGAAAAGAACTCTCATCCTGGAGGATGAAGATGAAGATGAAGAGGATGAAGATCCCACTATCCAAGCACTGACAAGAACCAGACGTTCTGTGTCTCAACCGACAGAACTTCAGCAAAACAGAGAAGAAGAAGAGAAGAGAGAGAAGGAGAAAGAAGCTGAAGAAGAAGGAGAAGGAGAGAAAGAGAAGTCTGCTAATAAATCTGGAGAGAAGGGAAATCAAGAGCATGATCATCACTCTTCCCCTTTCGATGTCCTAGAGACAGGGGGAGTTGGCGAGCAAGAGAGGTCTACACCTCATGCTGCTGACAGTGAAGATCTAAGACAATCTCCAGAAGACCTAGAAGAAGTTCAGGTCTCTCAATTGCCTGAAGAAGGTCACGATACGTCAGAACCAAATCTGCAAGACTTAACAGAAGCGCCATCGTCTGCATACACACCATCTGAGAAAGCCAATGCTAGTACACAGACGGACGATTCTGCAGATTTTCGTTGTATCATGGATATTCTTCTGGAAATGCGTGGCCAGATATATGCTCTGGACCGTGAAATCCAAGCCATGAAGAATGCTGGACAAGCATCTTCAGTCTCTCTGGAGGATAAATTCAAAGACCTCGCTTTGCAAATTCAAGCCAATGCTAAGGGAGAAGAGGTAGCTCAACTGAGGGAAGACCTGAAGAAGCTCGAAGGAGTAGTCCAGTCCATTGGGGATTTCCAGATCGTGCGCATTCCCAAGCAAACATGACTCCTTTCTCACCCTTTTTAATGATGACAAAAAGGGGGAGAATCAATAATTTGAACCAACATCTTTTCAACATTTTTAAACTTTTGTGGTTATATTTGAGTATGACTTGAGAACTTGAACTTGGGTGTGAATTTAAATTTGACTGAATTGGCTGTGGATTTTGATGCTTGGTCGGTTGCATTTATATCAAGTGTTGTTATATGGTATTACTCATGAAAGACTAACCAATTTTCTGTGGATGCAGAGTCCGGTTGTTTTATTAATCTTTATGAGTTAGCCATATTGCTTGAGAAATGTTTTTGCAGGTCAAAGTTGTTCAAATCTACAAGAAAGTTTTGTCACCATCAAAAAGGGGAGATTGTTGGAGAAATCTTTCCAGAATATTTTGAAGCGACAAAACGTTTCTATCGGTCTAAGTCTGGATGTTCGGAGACCGACAGTTTAAAGTCTGAAGACTTTGTATTCTCGAGACTCAAGACTCAAGACTCAAGACTTAAGTCTATTCTCATTAACAATCTTTCTAATCCAGTGACGAAGGAAATCCAAAGCCGAAGTATATGGTTGAGGATTCGATCCTATCCTCTGGAAAAGATTTTTTGGTTGGATAAATATTTCGGATTCTTTGATTCTTATCTAAGATCGATTGAAGATCTGATGGTCGACGAAATATTCTTGGAATGTTCTATTCTTGGAAACCAAGATCCTGATTGTATGGGCGAACAGGATTGATGGGCTATCATCAGATTCCTTAAATATTTCGGATGATCTTCTTGATTGATTTCGTCCAACGGGTAGATTGGAGGAATTCCTTTGGTAAGTGCCAACGGCTATGATGGCATAAAGGAGTATAAAAGGAAGACGTTCTAGTTGTTTTAAGTGTGTGATTGATAGAAAAATTCCAGAGTCTGAAGAACCTTGATTGTTAGTCGATACAGTTCGAGCGAAATTGTATACACAGAGAGTGTTTATACTTGGTGACACCTTGAGCGAGTGTGGTAGATCATCTACACCTAAAAATCAAGGAAGATCAACACTGTAACATCTCTTTGATCATAGTGGAATCCAGCCAATTGGTTGTCAGTGTAGGTTTGAATCAAGCCGAACCACTATAAACCGCGTGTTCAATTCTCTCTTTCCCTTACTCAGTCTTGCGATTGAATTTTTAACTGTTGCAAATCCTCTAACTGTTTAAATATTGTGCAATCTTCAAGAAAATTTTTTATATACCTATTCACCCCCCCTCTAGGTTCTCGTACTAGCTATATCAGAATCGAGGCCATTCAACTCAAACATCATTTCTCATTTCTACTTTCTTAAGTCATAAGAAAACAAATTCATCTCGACATCATATTTTCTAGGAATGATAGCACAGCAGTAGAAAATCAAAACTACGACAAGATAACCTTCTCAAATGGAACATAACCAGAACTTCACCACTTTCCATATACCAACAAAAACTTGCCCCCATGCTTTGTTGTCTCTCTTGCGATTTGTTCAGCTCAATTAGAGTCTTCCACAGAATAGTATTTTTGAGAGTTAACTTCAACTTTACATTCATAGTTGGTACTTTTTAAACATGTGATGAACATAAGTCCTTACTATATCAATTTAAAATGAACAACTTAACAGGTTTGGGAAGAAAAACAAATACATGGTCGTGGGTATGCACCAACAGGATGAGATTATTTTCTGCCGCCCAAGCACAATAAGAACTGTTCTCATCGAGGACAAGTCAACAAGACACGATCGCATTATGCCGGTTTTATTCCAGCATTACACCTATCGATAGCAGCAATCCTCCTAAAAAACTTTTACACGAAATGTATATGGAATATCCTGATCCATCTAAATTGACCCGGGCATTGAAATAATAGTAGTCAACACATTTAAACCTGTAGTTTTTTGTTTTTTGGGGGTAGGAGGAGTGGGTGTTTGAAGCTGGATTCATTTAGGCAAAATCACGAACACCTGGCCGACAGAAAGCAGTGGGGTTTCTTAAGATGAAATAGAGAAGGGACAAGCACTGGCAGTGGGAGATAATCTTGTTCACGCAGCTGTCAATGGCTATCGAAGCTCTATACTCTCACCCTACACCCAAGCCATCATTCGAAATTCATGGATGATCTTGTTCCATTCTTACCTCATGGAATTTTGGACAAAACAGAGCAGTCCAAAGAGACTATCACCCTTGCTCTCCGCCTCATCAATCATCATTTCCTTCGTGGCACTCCATTATCTCCTTGTAATTGTGCCCCAGCCTTTGATCAAGCGTGAACTTATGACGTGCAAATAAACTCTTTGACGAAGACAAGAGGATAGAGTACCACAGTTGTAAAGGAGTTAAAATAAAATTAGGTTGTTTAGATCTCAATTGACAACAAAAAATTCAAGAACTAATGATACATTATAAAACCAAAATACCTTTTTACCTACTCCTTTTTTAAACTGGGAAAACATAATATACAGTCTCATTTCGTAAAACTATCAGACAGATAATCTTTACATATCATCTATTCACTCACTCATAAAATAACTATTGAATCGATTTTCCCAGAATACGTCATTATCAGAGTCATGGAAGGTATCAGTCAAACACACCCTATGACATGAAAGCAAGTTTGCTCTGTCATATTGGCATGTTGATCAAGCCAAAAGATACTAATATTCATATTGAGAATTTTCGGATTTATGAGCTAAGAATTAAATCTATGCACTGAAATCCTGCAAAGAAAATTCCAAGTTGCTATCACCAAATTTGGGTCTAGTACACTGCTCTTCTTAATATCAAAGGGGAAAGTAGAAACTACAGATTTTGAATTGGAATTTAGCAAGCAGACATGTAAAAAGTTCTTCTAGAGCCAGCTCAATTTGGTAAACATAGATTCGGTAGATTCCTTCGGCTCAGGAATCACTACTCTTATTGAATACCATAAAGCAAGCACATATTTATGTACCACAAACCTGCTTGAAAAATCATTATTCATTATGTAAGATGTTGAGCATGATATACATGAACAGATGACATCATGCATGCGCATAAAAAATGGATTGACATTTGTGTACAATGCAAACAAAATGCCACACGTGACAAAGTATAACACTGTGGGAGCCACCTCTTGAACCTCATTAGGATAAATTGTCACATGGTGGGAGCTACCTCTTGAACCGATGGCATTTGACTGTAGAATCCTATTATAGTGTGCACATTAGCATGTTTATCTATATGATATTGTTGTAGCAAATTTGCTCAATGTAAATTGATCAGACCGTCAAGCAATTGGGAAAACAAATTACAAGCTTACTTTCTGATTCTAGCTTGGCTCTAAAGTGATTAAACTGCTCACAAACAATTTTTCCAAAGATGGCTTTGATTATGTGCATGTATGCGTGCTAGGTCCTGGAAGCAATGGATGAAATGGTTTGATGGAAATCGATCTAAATGACAGGAATAGCAAATTGCTCAGAAATTAAAGTGGAAGTACTGTGATTTATTTAAAGGTGCGATGCAGGGAATAAAGGAAATCAAAGCAAAGAACACTAAACTCAAAGGAATGAGCCAAACCAAATTAACTGAAAACAAGATTACGAGGACATTAACATTGCTGGAATTGAAATTAATCACAGTTTGTACAAATGACACTCGAATGGAGACATGGACATCAATGTTACAACAATACTCAAAGGGAAATCAGCAGTAATTTTGGCAGTGTTCCGGCGTAATTTCAACATATCTTTTTTCCTCTGCATATCTTCTATTCATAAGTCTTAAATTCCCTTTGATTATTACTAGGTCGATGTCCATTTCTTAACCTAACTTCTTTTATATATCCATGATTTCTTAACTTAGCTGCTTTCATATATCCATAATTTCTCAACTTAACTAAACTTCCAATCCCTGAGCATTTCTCATACCGTTTCCGCTTATTTTGAATTTAAATTAGGTTGAAGACTCTCTCTCTCTCAAACTTTAGTGGAATGGTCTTTTATGAGCATCAAAACGAGATTGAACTTGGTATAGCTTGGTTGTGATTTATTCACCACCGATGTATAGTGACTTACTGTTATTATACGAGACGACAATTCAGTCACACAACCAAAGGAAACAAAGTAAACTGAAGCACCAAGGGAAAGAGAACTCCCTGCCATCAAAGGATGAAGCATCAAAATTCACAATATATGATCAGCATGTCGAACAAGAACATCCAGATCACTCTATGCAATCTCAGCTTGATCGATGATGAAGACAAATTCGTCATTATCATCTCTGAGGCAAAACGTCGAACTGGTGGTGATCATGAAGGGTGAGGTGTTCTACAAATAGGAATTCCTATAAATCGGCAAGCAATATAACACGAGCAATTTGAGATAACAATTTGAAGCTCTCGGTAAAAGGCAAACACAGAACAATTGTATGATCGAGTCTCGATGAATCGACTGCGTCCTACCTTGGGGAGATCCGATCTGAATGGTTACCTGCTAATAAATGAAGACGCTGAAAGACTTGGAGAATCTCACGAAGCCGAAGCTAAGGAGACGAATCAATTCAGCGACGAAAATGCTCGATGAAGATATTCAGATGCAACTGGCTTCAACCGCGGGAGTGGACACTGGATTTGGTCCAGAGCGCTCAAGATGAGAGAGGAAGATATTTTTCTCGGTCTGTGCGCGTGCATTCTTGCTTCGCTCGGTTCCTCAGCTCTCACGCACGCACCAAGCGAGGGAGAAAGAGCACAAGAGAAGTTTCGATCGGTGGTGATGAGCGTCCCTTCTCTGCTCCGTCGCGGTCGAGGTTGCGGTGACCGGCGAGGGAGATTTGACGGCGGGTGTCACTGATCGGAGATGGTACAGACGATCGATTGATGGTGATGGAGCCGTAAGGAAGTGGCATGCTCAATCGCATTCTTTCATGTTGTGTATTTCACCAACTATTTATTTCCATGATTTAATGATTTAAATATTACGAAATAACATATTTTTGACCATTATGTAACAATATAATTTAAAGCAATCACATGACATCACTATAACTTTTACGGTAGATTTGATTATATAATACTTTTGTTTGTTTAAGATTACATATATTTCAAACAAAGTAAGCATGTAAAAGCATTTCAAATGATTTTTAATTACTAGAACATTGTATAAATTTCTCAAAATTTGTAGCATTTAGTGTTAAATCCTAAAAAATTTAGGATTTAAAGCTAAAGCACAATAAAACAAGACAAGAAGTATAGCAAAATGGTACTGTCATGTTTATTACATGCAAATAATATATTTACTTTGTCCAACTTTTAAAATATCAATTTCTTATGTACATGCAACGTCATGATATTTGTTAGTATGTAAAATTTTTAACCTCTTTTAGAAGGTAAGACAATAAATAGTAGATAATTCTTTTGTATTCATATTTAAAAGATAAGACGTTAATCGATAACTTGCGAATCATCTTCATTATCTCAAGTTATGATTTCGTCCATCTATAGTTATGTACGAGCATAGTGTATTTTAATATATGCATGGGGTACCTATATAATTTTTTGTTTGGCAAAAGCTCGAGATGTAAATGCTCATTGGGTTTGCTCAATTAACAATACAAATAGCAATTTCTTTTTGGAATGGTTCTTCAATCAAATGATTTTTTTAACAAAAAAAAAAAAAAAAACACTAACTCGATAAACTAGGGGTAATCGGTTCCTGGTTTGGTTCGGTTCCACCCAAGAAACGGGAATCGGACCGGAAGGAATTGTTCCCACTTTTCTGGATCGTGGACTAGATCGGCTGGTCTTGGAACCGAGAACTGGACCGGACCAGTTCCAATGAACCATCACTTGTTTTCATTTCATTTAACAAAAAGAAAAATAGTAATTACTAGTAAAGTAACGTACAAGATTATGATCCAGTCAAGTTTTCTTATTCACTTTGTGACCAGCAAAGTGACGCCCCATTAAATTATACACGTCCACTTGGTGAAAACAAAAATTAAAATCCTGCATCATACCCTATGTTCTTGCATTGTTATGAAACAAAAAAATAAGCTAAAGATCCATACAAATTTGAAATATCACAGAAGTTTTTCTTTCCAAACATACTTCACAAACTCACCTTCGTTCTCATGGACATAAATGTTATTAGAGAGGCAAAAAAACGAAGGAAAAATAGAATCCGAACTCAACAAAAATTCAACACATAGTTTGGCCATTGTTCAATACCATCCATTACCGGTCCTAACTAATCTAGAACAAACCCTTCATGGAATAAAAAACAAAATCAAATGCCACAATTAACACAAGAGAAAGACATTCAACATTAAACTACCAAACTCCACACATCTCGCCGAATTACTTAATGTTGCATGGCCCGAGGGGAATAGATTCTTTATTCAAGCAAGCAAAATATGATCAAAGTCGAGAGCCCAAAACTTGCTAATAATCCTACAATAAGTATATATGATAACTCAACATTAGTTTTAAAGTAGAATTACTTTTAATTGAACTCAAATAATTAATGAAAAATCTCACCACATATATTTCTTTCACTTGAACTTGCAAACTCTATTTATCGGTAAGCTCCGAATGAATATTATTCATATCTAACAAAACAAAATAATAAATAGAGCATTCACTTATTAGATATACAAAAGAATTACAAGATAAAAAGATACATCAATGACTTACCCCATTCAAATCTTTCCGCATTCTCAATGCAGTCTTCAACATTAATCGGCATGGTAATCTTTCTTAACCAATCTTGAGTGCAAATCAAAGTTTCCACCACTGTAGGAGTTAAAGAACTTCAAAAGCCATCAAGCACACGACCAGATGTACTGAAAGTTGACTCCGAAGCAACGGTTGTTACAGGAATAGATAAAATATCTCGAGCCATCAAAGAAAGGATTTCAAACTTTTGGCCAGTAGTTTTCCACCACATCAATAGGTCAAGATCACGACTCTCTTCACGTTCGGCTTTGAGATACTTATTAAGCTCAAATAGCTTACCTGCTGACACTTTTTTCTCCTCATGAAGAAAGATAGCAAATGCCTTGTCTGAATTGAAATCCTCAACCAAATCAAGATCATCCTTCTTACCCTCCTCATGGTTATCAAGATCCCAACTACTATCAATATCAATACCCAAATTTCTATCACAAGAACTAAAATAAGATTTTTCATAAAAATGAAACAATATTTCTAGGGGAATTCTCTCCTTATCATACATTTCATCAACTTTCGCACTATCATCATAAATTAATCTATAACAATACCGCACATAGCTCATCTTTCTTCTTGGATCCAATATCACCACGATCAACACCATCATATTTACTTTTTCAAAACTCCCATAGTATTTGTCAAACTTCTCCTTCATCTTTGCACCAATAACTTTCAAACTAAGATCCGAAGTCTTCTCCACTTGTTTCAAAGTTTTATATAAAGTTGATATCTCATTGAAATAATCATTCGCAGTGATATATAGAGTCCTAGACATTTTGTTGGTGGCATCATAAAACTTATTTAAAAATACTAAAAGAATTCTAGCATATTCCCAATCTTCATGTGTAGGAGGAGTGTCATAATCAAGCTCACTTAAGAAAGAAAGATCATTTTCTTCCATCATTTCAAAAGCTTTTCTGAATTTTAAGGCAGTATCCAACATGAGATAAGTAGAGTTTCACGTAGTTGTGACATTAAGACAAACCGAATCCTTATAAGTGATCATTGCACTTTCAATGCAACCTTGAAATGTTTTGGCTCTCATGGGAGAACTTCTCACATAGTTAACCACGTTTCGAATACGTGTAATAGAATCATGTACCTCGGTCAATCCATCCTTCACAATCAAGTTTAAAATATGAGCCGTGCACCTCATGTGTAAAACATCACATTTTAAGATTAATAGCCTATCTCTTGATAATTTTTCTTTTAAAAATCCAATGGCAATATCATTAGAACTAGCATTATCCACAGTGATTGTGAACACTTTTTTCTCTATTCCCCACTCATAGATGCATTTCTCAATCATTTTCCCGATATCCTTGCCCTTTTGACTAGGCATCACCACAAAATTGATTATTCTTTTGTGCAATTTCCAATCATCATCAACAAAATGTGCGGTGAGACATAAATAATTCAAATTCCAAAAGGAACTCCAAGTATCAGTCATGAGTGCAATCCTAGACTTAAGCTTGCCAAAGTAAGTCTTCAAACTTTTTTTTCTCACAAAGATATAACTTCATACAATTTCTAGCCACTGTAAATCGTGAGATGTGATGAAAGAGAGGTTGTAACTGATTAATAAAATCATGGAATACAACATGTTCAATCATCGAAAAAGGTAGTTCATCCGTTATGATCATTCGAAAAAGCATTTGTCTACAATGATTTTGATCAAATTCTCATGCTGATAAGACATTTGCACTATCATCAGTACTAGTATGCCCCATTGTTATCCCTTATGCTCTTCGTGAGGTGAAATTTTTTTGCTTCTTATCTACGTTGCGATGATGCTTATTGCACATTTTCAAGTGCTTTAACATAGCGGAAGTACCATTATCAACAGAGTACGTATACTTGGCCCCACAATAATTGCAAATCACCATAGTTTTCTCCTTCTCGATTTTGCCCTTATGAAAATGAAGCCAGACTGTTGATATTCATTTACCAGAACTAGAAAAACAAGTATTAGATACCTTGTTTGTGTTGGATGCCACTTCGATGTTATCAATTTCTTCACCTTGATGTTCTAGTGAGTTTATCATAGGATTCATATCATCATTTGATTGATCCACTTCCATTGACATATAAATAGATCGCCTGAATCAAACAAAACATTATAATGAGCCATCAAACCATCATATTCATTTACAGCAATAGGGATACTAAAGATATGATTGCAGCCTTACTTCTTAATGTCATGGCCATATTTATCATATAACTATACCTACCAAAATAGATACTAAAAAATTAAGCAGATATTAAGTTGCAACTCAAGCAAGAGCAGATTTCTAGCAGCCAAAGTGATACATTTTCCTCCAAATGGACCATAGAATAACCAAAAACAGAATTTCATATACTTAAACCGATTGAATAGAGAATGCTAATGAAAATGGGCTAAATGAACACTCTAAAACTACAACTCCTCCAACACAAACTCGCTCGAAAAGGGAAAATTGAAGACTTTGACCAATTCATAATTGGTCAAAGCATACAAGTGATTCTAATCAAAATCCTTGAATCAAAATATCATCCACAATTTGCATCAACAAACTAGAGAGATCAGACCTGACAACATAAACCTCAGTGCCCCTAAACCAAATTCATTCCTAACCATCATAGGATTGCCCCTGAATCAATCAATCAATTGGCAATTAAAATTTTCACAACTTGTGGAGAAAGAGAAAATGTACCAATTTTGACAATGGAAAGGCGTTTGAGCATCGAGCAAGGCCGGAGGCAAGGTCATGAGAGGGGAAGGTGTCGACGTCAAGGCTTAAGCAACTCGATTGAAGCTAGGCATGAGGCAAGGCTGTGACTACGGGAGGCTGCGACTTACTGCTACATGCTTCTCACGACCTATCAGCAGACACATTTAGAGACTGAACAACCAAGCAAGCTCCAATGAGACCGCCACATCTATATCAATTGTGACAAGTAGATCACGTCAAAGTTAGATGAAAAAGCGAAAAAAGAAAATCACATAAACCGAATTACAACAACATAGAAATCATCACAAAAAGTAAGGAAAAGTTACTCCAACGCTTGAAAACTGAACCAATGAATAATCGTCAGCATCGTGTCACAAGTGGCACATAGATCATATATGAACTTCCTTTCTCACACAGAGACTTTTTTTGCTAAATAGGGAACATCATTTTAAAGGGTGTTAATAATTTTGAATTGCCACGAGACCAAAGTTAATAAGAAACTTGAATTTCACATAAAAATTAAAGACAAAGTCAACAATGAAGAACAATTATAAATATAGCGAGCATTGTCAACTAAATAAAAATCAACGATAGTGATTCACTTTGTTTTGATTTTTTTTTCTAAATAACTATTACATTGATTTCTAAATCATTAGTAAATGTAAATACAGTCTCCAAGTGATAAACGCTACAAAAAGACAGCGATCTAAAACCGACGAAAGTGAAGCCGAGAACGCACCTGTGTCAGTCAACATGCAAACATCACTCTAAAGAGCAGGAATGCACAAATCTTGGGCAAAGGATAAGAGGAAGAGCGCCAAGCTTAAATGCACAAAACTCATGTGAAGCAGAGGAGGAAGAGAGCCAAGCGTCAGAGCGAGCGAGGCGTCAAGGTGAGGCACTCGCTGAGCATTAGAGCTAGCAAGGTGTCGAGGCCAGGAGCTCGAAGAAGGAAGAGAGTCGAGTGTCCGAGCAAGCGCAGTGAGGTGAGACCTCACAAATAGGCACTCGGAGGAGGAAGAGAGCCAAGTGTCAGAGCGAGCGAGGCGTGAAGCGAGGCATCTGGGCAAGGCGCTCGGAGGAGGAAGAGAGCCGAGCATCCAAGGGAGCGAGGTGTGAGACAAGAAGTTGCAGCAAGGCACTTGGAGGAGGAAGAGAGTTGAGCGTCCGGGGGAGTGAGGTGTGAGGTGGGACGTTGCAACGAGGCACTCGGAGGAAAAGAGCCGAGCGTCGGAGCGAGTGGGGTGTAAGGTGAGGCATTGGGGGCAAGGCGTCGAGTGAGCAAGAGGAGAGGGGTTACGGTTTTGAGAGGGAAAAGCAAAGTGAGAATTGCCACCGAATTGGTCCATTGGATTGCAAAATTTGGGAAAATGGAAGTTGATGTGATGGTTATTGTAGATTAGAGCCGAAACTTTAAAAAAAAAAAAAGAAGAGAAAGAGAGGGGATAAGGTTTCAAGAGGGAAAGGGAAAGTGAGAATTGCAAAATTTAGAAAAGAAAATCTCATGTGATGGTTATTGTAGAGTGTAGATTAGTTCGAAACACAAAAGAGGGAAGAGATTAGCTTTGAGTTACGAGAGGAAAAATAAATCTGATGGTAATGGGTAATGTAAATTAGTTTAGAAAAAAAAAAATATATATATATATATATATATATGGTTAGTCCGGTTGGTTCGGTCGGTCCAGTTCTGACCCTAAAATCGGGAACCGAACCAACCGCTCACCGGTTCCAAAAATAGGAACCTGAGATCGGACCGAGACCCTCTAGGATTGCCCGAAACCGACCGGTCTGGTCCGGTCCGACCGGTTCTTGATTCGAGCGGTTTCCGTTGCACACCCCTACGAGAAACTAGCCCAAATATAGAAAGGAAGGGATTTTTGTGACATCCAGATTTTTCAACCTTGTCTTTTACTGAATAAATTAGGCATTTCATTGACACGCCTATAGGGTTATTCTCAAAGCCGATCACTCTCGAGATCATTAGACTATCTGGAGAAATTATTAAGGAATTTTAAGACAATAGACTTAAAATTCAATCAAGAATCGGCTTCTCAACCGTGTCTATCTTTAGAGGTCATTACGGCATAATTAAAAATCGATTTGAAATTAGAGACAGACTGGTTTGACAGAGATATGTGGCTAATCGTGGGTGACCCCACTAAATTAGAAAATTCTCGTCGACTAGCCCTAGATTGATTTTCTTATTGTTTTGGTACCTGTGTCCGCATTTGGATCCTCAAGTGGGTTCATAGTGGCTCGAAGAAAATCGACCACGGGTTATTTGCCCTAAAAAGTTTTGAAAACTACCTAGTAGGATAGGTTACGCTAAAAATGCACCAAGTTAAAATTAATCACAAATTCAAGTCCGATTTCAGAAATTGGAGTTTCTGTTATGTCACAATAAATTTTAGGAGTATCGACTTAGTCTTAGAAGATTTTTCTGACATCTAACACTTTTTGGGAAAAAGTCGTCGCCGAGTTGTTTTAGTGCAGAAAATGCCGGAGATGGTTTTCGGTCACAAAATTGAGATGCAAGATGGGTTATTGGATGAGGAAAAATAGCAAGTGAAGCATTGAGACATCGATTGAAATTATGGTGGCCAATTTAAAATGAATCAAGAGATAATAGAAGAGCAATTGAAGCAGGACCTTGAGAAATTCGCAACATCTCCACACCCTAACAATAATGGACCACTTGGGAGGTTATATGGGACATTTTTATGGCCTATTGAAGGCCAAGTATTTTTACATGGCCAAGATTGATTCTTGGATGATATTTTTGCAAAATATCAAGCCAAGGCCCCACCTCTCCCTCATCCTCTCCATCATATTGCCGTGAACTACTTCTCCACCATTCCCCCCCAATTCATTCGACATTTTCAGGAAAGGCATAGAAGAAGACCGAGCGGAGCTCCCATCGTTTGTTGCAGCCCTTCTCACGTCTCAACGCCCACGGAAGAAGAAGCCCCACGTGTTCAGTCAAGGCCGCAAGACCCAGCTTGCCGTTTGTTGACTGAAGCTCCTCACCGCTTCATGCGTCCAGCGAAGACACCACCGAAGCGAGGCCACGATCCACCGAAGCTCCTGCAGGTTGCCACTCGTCAGTTTCCCCTCAGCTCCGGTCAACCTTCCAGCGGAGGACTTGGCTCGTTGACTGCCCCCATCGTCTTTGGTTAGGCTCCACGAAACAGCTGCCACGAAGCAAAGTCCTGCAGAATTCCAACCGAAAGAAGTCCTTCAGTAGCGTTGTCTTCATCTCGCCAACGCTGCCTCGATTGAAATTCTCGAGCCAACAACTTTGGCCCGTGAATTCCAGCAAAGTCGAAGCCACCCAGCAACAAAGACAGCAGCTCCTGCAATTCGGACAAAGCTGTCCGCACGTGTCTCTGGCCCAGCTCGACAATTCCAGCAGCCCACGGCCAACAGCTTCTTTGGGCCGTGTATTTAGCCCATCTGCTCCTGCATTTCGGTTTTGGCCCAACTTCCTTCAGGTCAGCCCAAGAAGCCGGCCCAGCTCAGCCCATCTCTCCATTAATTCCATTGGGCCCAATTCAGCAAGTTCAGCCCGCGAGGACAACCCATTCAAGGCCCATTCAGTCAAGTGAAGCCTAATCTAGTGCAAGAATAAATCTCAGTTGGGCTGAGATTTGTTGGGCCAAGCTTAAGGCCCGGTCCAAGCCCGCCAATGTTGTCGAAAGCCCGATTTCGGTCGCCGTCACGTCGCCGTTGCGGTGATTTAGTCTCCGCTTTTACCAAGTGAATTTTACTCACTAATGTTTTTTTTAATTTGCTAATTATGCTTAGGGGTTGGTTAGATTTAATTAAATGCAATTATGTGGTTATATTAGTTTAGATTAATTAAATTAGAGACTTAATGATGCATGTTAGGTGGTTAGAAATAGACATTAGCAAGTAGGCATGCCATGTTATTTATGGAACGAGTCTCGGTAATTTTCCGAGCTCGTCTCGGCTTCCAATTTGGCATGACGGGCCTAAATTGAATTTTTTATAATTATTTATTTAATTTTCGAAATTAATTATTTAATTATTTATTTTTCTGAAAATTCAACGGGATGGCGGTGACCGGAATTTCGTGCTGATTGTCGTGGTGCAGTCCATTTATTTATTTGAGCTTTATTTGGTGCTAAAGTAATTCATGAGTGATTTTAGGATTCATTCATAAATTAGATCTTGAAAGGGTTTGGTAGGACCATAAAGCCACTAAATCTTGAAAAGGTCGGGTGGGACCGTAAAGTCACTAGGTCTTGAAAGGGTCGAGTGGGACCATAAAGCCACTACATCCCGAAAGGGTCGGGTGGGACCGTAAAGCCACTAAATATAAGAAAGTTGCTTGGTGTTGGATGAATGACCTAGAAATGGTCCGACTGACATGAAATCGACTAGGTTGATTTGATCGATGCTTTAATCAGTGATGTGATTGTTTTAGTACCTATCGAACTGTACTAATATGCAGATGGAATCTGAGGCCAAGGTAAGTCCTTTGACTCATGCTGTGCTTAGGCAACCGAGTAGTGTATTGGTTTACTAATCGAGTCTTAGGGGGTAGAACTCGCTGAGACATGGTCTCATTAGTTATTGAATAACCATTTCAGGACCTTGAGGAGAAGCTGAGGAGGAGGAACTTGAAGGGGAGAAAGACTTTTGAAGAAGAAGAAGATCCAGAGAGGGATATTGAGTATAAGCCGAATGTGGATTGAGATCCCATCCCTTTTGTAAACCCTGTCTTAGTGTAGATAGGTGTGAGACAAGTGTGCTGTGAATAGTATTATAAATATACTATGAGTTGTGTTGTTAATAAAAGTATGGTTGTGAATTTCTATAAGAAAATAATATGGCTTGCTTTTCTATCCCATTGTTTTATTGTCTGGGGATTTATAACCGCTTCCGCATGCGTATGAGTAACAGAAAGGGTCGGCGATACTTAGTCTTGGGATATCGCACTTTAAATCGACCAAGGAAGAAGGATGGGCGCATCCTCAAGGATCGGGGCGTGACAATTTTACCCGCCCACATTGGGCCACAAAAGGAAGAAAAATTAGAAATTGAAAAAAATAAAAAAAAATAAGACACACTCGCAATCCTTATATACACATATACTATCAATCCCTCACACACATTCACACAAACCCTAATACGAATAACTTGGAAATGACTCCGAATCTTTTCGCAAAACCTCTGCTTTACCTCTCGCAGTGGCCCGCCCCCATGTTGATGACACATGAGCCTGGCATGATACCCCTCTTCTAATATATTAAGTCTCTCCCTCCATGCATATGTTCAAGTTTATTGCACAATTTCTTCCATCCACTGCTCCCATAGACCCATGGATTCCCATCATCCTGAAATAGTGAAGCTGGATCCATTAATCGATTCTTTTCAAGCTCAACCTTCAAAGCATCCTCTAGTGGATCAGATTGCATCACATATCCCAACCTTTTCACCGTTGCACCCGCTACTCTAATATTAAGGCTAAATCTCAGATAACTCTCGTCAAATTGATTAAAGTCGACTACTCCCTCCAAGAATCCCCACAGTGCATTTGGTTTGAAGAGTTGAAACCACACGTGATCCGTATCAAATGAACCAAGAGTTCCTGATTGCTCATTTCGCCTTTGGCCGTTGACACGTGGTACGATGTCAAAATATACTTCCTTTTCTCTATCTTCTACATCAAAGTTAACACAAAGAAACAATCCTTTGAACTTGTTGTACAAGTCTTGCGAAGCCTTGAAAGATATAGTATTGTCTTCAACAAGGACAAACCCCTTTGGCATCTCTCTTCCGGGGCTAACATTCCGATAATCAGACCAAAAGCTGGAATAGCGATGCTTCTGTTATATGGGTAAATTGTTAGGACTATCCAAGTTTGTAATTAGTTCAAGAAGAAGAGTTCGATTGGTACATATTCCTAGTAATTCCACTAAAGCTAGAGTTATGTAATAATTAGACATATTGATCCTTACTTACATTGGAAATCCTTCCCTCACAAGTGCTAGCCACCCCTAATATTAGATTGAATCACCCCAGATGTAGCTCATACAATACGAGTGTACTATATAGGAAGTGAAAAATTGATGGAAAATAGAACGGCACGTCCAAGAAATTAATCGCCCCCATCAGACCCCATTGTCTAGTGTTCACTGTTATGAGTTCACTTTAGAGATTGTCGATTCTTTAGTACAAACTGTCCCAATTGAACTCCAACTTACTTGCAACAAACTTAACATAATTACAACAAATTAAAGAAAAAAATTCTACTTGCACTCAAACTAACGGAAAATTGGAAAGGAAAATCTAATGCAAGCCCTCTCCATAAACTAGCCTCATCCAAACACTTGCCCGTTTTATGTCTGCTCTAACTTTATATAAAAGGAGAATATGAAATGCAGTACTCTTTATTAATAACATTAAATCACACTGCCCAAGTATGCATGTGGCTAGCAAGGCATGTAGTGCGACGGTCTCCTATCATAATAGCAACAAAAACCTAAGAGTGAAAAAGGTCTCATGTCGAATTATTGAATTATAATAGTTGTGTAGTTTTATCTTAGTCCGTAGAGTTGATCTAGTACTCTTATTGGTGTTGGTTGTTATGATCAACCGTAACATCAAGAACCATGTGTCCATTTGTTTGGTAGGTTTTCTAAGATTTCAACTATATTTTTCAATACAAGAACTACGAACATCGGCTCTTCGTCATTGCAGCAAGTTGAGATTTTGTTAAGCTTTATACACATGTGCAGAATGACTTTATATTAAATTTGTTTGTTTGTCTAGAATTTACAATTTTTTTACATGCACCCAATGTACACCGTATCGACACATGCATAAACACACACACATATACACACGCACACATTTGAGGGGGGGGAGAGAGAGAGAGAGAGAGAGAGAGAGAGAGAGAGAGAGATACCTCGATTGAAAAATCAACCATGTGCTTCCATCCTAGTTTATGACTTTTTGGATTACCTTCATCCGAAACCTCGTAGAATAAAGCTGGATCTAGCAATTGATTGTCTTGAAGCAAAACCTCTGAATCATTCTATAGTGGCTTGCATATTAGTCGGAATCCACACTTTTTCACAAGTAGTTCATTACCATAGGTATAGTCGCGTACTCTAATGCTAATGTGGAAATGAGTCAAGTCATTTGGACCAAAATGGTCTACTGTCCACAAACACTCTGGTTCCATATACTCAAGCCACACATTATCCAAATCAAATATCTTGAAATGCCTTGTGTGTATATTGCCTTTGCAATTAACAATTCCTATAAGCTCAAATGGGCGAGATGTAGATAGCTTATACAAGCTTGCTTCTGCTTGAAATGCAACACATATAGCTACTCCTAGGATCTTTTCATATAAGTCCTTTGAAGCCACAAAAGATAAATAGCCCTCTTTATTGGACAGCAACCACTTTGGCATATCTCCTCCAGGTAGAACAACTCGACTCTTTGGTTGGCAATGAAATCTCTGTCATAGATGTAAACTGTTAGATAGTTTTTTTTTGAAATTGGCACCTAAAAGGAGGAGTATGAATGAGTTAAGTGGCAATCCTAGAGTTTTATATATAGTTAGCAATAGCAATACAAAGATTTTTTTTTTTGTACTTAACTGGTGGAAACAGGACAAGTATTGTTGAAGATTTTGTAATCGGATGAACATGTGTTATTGAAGTTTTTCATTGGGCGGTCCTTGTAATTTAATAGCGAACTAGAGTTCTATAAATAAAGAGAAAATCTTTTGCATTGTCTTACAGCATCCTCCACTATATGTTTGCACAATCACTTTCTATATGTTTATTTTTTTTTAATTAGCCCACCATTCCGGGATTTTTAGCCTTTTGTAATGCACAAACACCTAATGCAAGCCACAATGTAGAGAGAGAGAGAGAGAGAGAGAGAGAGAGAGAGAGAGAGAGAGAGTCTAACCTCAGGCATGAACAAATCATTCATGGGAAACCCATTACGGACTAGCTCCCGAGTTGAATATAACTCAACGTCCTCAACATCACATATGTTGGAGGGAATTCTAGTTAGAGATTTGCAATTATTTGCCTTTAGTGTTCTCAATTTCCCTGGAATCTTGGGGATCTCCTGTAGTTGTTGGCAATTCGAAACCTCCAATTCTTTTAAGTCATTTAGTCTCTCCAATGTAGGAAGGTTAGTAAAATTGTTTCCAGACAAATATAAAGAGAATAGGCGGGGACAAGAAAGATTTTCCAAGAACTCTACTTTTGATAGATGGCACCCTTCAAGATTCAACCACTCTAACATAGGAAATCCCGTCTTTGTATGGGGTTCACTCAAATCCTCCTCCTCCTCCTCCTCCTTTGGAAACTTGATTAGTTGTGAGCAGCCACTAAGTTGCAAGACTCCAAGATTTTGCAACTTGTAAATGCTAGATGGAAGAATTGCCAGTTTCTTGCAATGAAATAAATATATCTTCTCGAGAGAGACAAGATTTTTTATGGATGTAGGAAGTTCTTCAATTGAAGTCCATTCAAGTTGAATTTTTTTCAAGCTTTTGTTCTCATTTGGAATATCAGGGAATCTTTGCAATTTAGAGCAACATCCTAAATTCAACGACCGTAACTTACGATGATTTGCAACTGAATCATGGACACGCTCCAAGTTTTCGCACCCATGAAGAACCAGTTTCTCGAGATTTGGAATATAAGAGACGTCCGGCATACAAACCAGTGACTGGCATCCACCTAAGTTAATGAACTTCACTATTTTAAAGTCCTGCAAGAACAATAAACCAACTTGCATAGATATTCTAGGATGATCAAAGAAAAAAAGTGAGATATATATATATATATATTCATTTCAAAATCTGGTTGTGATTTTGAAACAAAAATCACTTGATCATTTTTCAAGCGACATGTGATCAGAATTCACTAGATCATATGGTTTATATAGAGCACATCATCTCACTTTATAAAATGAGTTTAGTAAGTAATCCTCGTAAATTCGCGAATGCTCGTAATTTCACTATGCACTAGAATGGTGTGGCCACTTCCACTACGTATACGTGCAAAGACAATACTTGTGATTTAGAGAGAAAGAGTGTGTAACCTCAAGTGGGAGCACATGAGCCACATTCAATCCTTTGCCAACTAATTCATCACATGCATTTAAGCTAACATCTGGAATCTTATGTCGAGATTCGCAACCACCCGCTTGTAGATCCTGCGGGGGTAGTGGAAGGTCGGAATCTCTTCTATTCATCACTTATTAAGAAGTGGTGATTGGTTGATTGTTTTTTCAAAAAGAATACATATTTTGTACGCCTAATTGGTCATAAACATAACACAAATATGAAAAATAATAGAGTCCACGCCATCTTGCATAGTTTTTGGTTTTTGAGCTACATATACGTTAGTGTAGTGTAAGAGCTCAAAGTTTATTATATCATAATAAACGCAACCACCACATGTATACCTTGCATTTGTATACATAAATAAAAAATGTAGATGCATCGATAGACTTTGACATCTCTATTTAGTGGATTTCATGTGTGATTTATTAAACCTCTATGGTGCACATCTGCCAAATACATGGTAAGTCTTTTTGTGCCTTCTTTTGATTAAGGTTCAACTATTTTATTCTTGAGACACCTTTATCAATGAGTTGTCATTCCATAATGATTTGGATATTTTTTATATGGTCAATTTTCAATGAATTTTCTAAAATTATAGCACATTGTTCCGAAGGATGAAAATAATATTAAATGAAAGGGAGTCTAAGGAATGAGATTTGAAATGTCATATCTAAAATTGTATTTGAAGGCATATTTCTCGAAAGATAAAGGTGGTGAGTGTTTATATAGGGCAAGTCAAGAATGTCAATTGCTTATATGGAGCTAGCAGGTTTATCCTCTAATTAATATAGAGGGTTAATACCATTAAAGATCCTAAACTTGTCCCCCATGATATAGTTACATCAAACTAATTTCTACCTCACAAAAATCTTTTATTGATACCTCTAGCCCAAATTGACCCTCCATAATGCAAATCTATCAACAATTGTGGCAGCTGATTGCAAGACAGAATTGATTTAGAGAATCATAGATTCAGCGCAAAAAATCTACATGTGATGATATTAAATCTAAACGGAAAATAGTGAACATTATTGAAAAAACTGAGTAAGACTTTGGTTTTTGACACATTATATCAATGAGTACTGCTCCTAACAACTTCGTGCACCGAAGGACTCATTCGTCACTTGGATGCCTTTAGGCAAAAACCTTTACCCACCGTACATGGCTTGGAAAAATGAGTAACATGTTGATTTGGGTCTCCCTTAATGGAATATGACTGAAGCCCAAAAACATGTATCTTCTTGAATAGATTTTACGTGCAAAAGCCCCCAACAAAATTGAAAAGCACTAATCGAGGAATGACATTGTAATTTTCACCATTAGTAACTTATGTATCTGTAAGTATTGTCTTCTGCATGCGTTCTAATCAGATGGACTAGTTGCACATTTCTTTTGGTTTAGTATGACCCGCCTATGAATAAATCTGACAAGCCAAGATTTTCGGATCGATTTTCGTTTTTAAAGAGCACTTTTCTTTGTTAGGTCCAACAACATGTAATAGGGCGAGGGCTATAGTTAGGATTAACTAACAAATCCAGGATGGACCGAAAGTGGGCCTTCGGATCATTATTGGGCCAAGAAAGTGGTCATAGTAGACTCATCCCCAAGATCAATATAATTGGGCAATCAGTTTCTACCCAACATGAACTCCACAAGGATTTTGGATGGATGATCCACCAAACATCGGGGGCCTCACGATTTTTTCTCAAATATGATTTCAATGATTTATTTGTAAAATATGAGCCAAATATGAATTTAATCTTTTCATTTATCATTGTTTGTTAAATGTAAGTCAAATATGAGATGGGTTAGATTCTTTTCGGACCTCATTATAGATAATCATATTTAAGCATATAATACACATGTATTTCTAAATAGAATCTATATATACATAAAAATATTATTTTCCAACATTTATTACCGAAATTTGCATTATTCTATAAAATAAGTATGCAATAGAATATAAAGTTATATCAATTATTATTGAAATATGTGTAACAATTAGACATGTAAAAAAAAGATTCCTAAAGTGACAATAAAAACCGAATTATTTAGCAAAGCTCATGCGTGAGCATGCCACGTAGCTCAACCTTGCATGAGCCTCAACTGCTTATTTATAACTCTTATTTGAGTCCATTTACTAGTGTTTATCTGATTGTCTTGAAATTTTCAATCACTATTTTGTATTTGGCAAGTTAATCTATCATCAAACAACATTGTATTTTTCAATTCCTGTATTTATTCAGTACATAAGTTTTTAGCTTTTCTAGTTTTACCAAAAGAGCCCTAACTCTTATGTGGGTAAAGTTACCAACATTTATTTGATTGTTTTGAAATTATCAATGGTCATAATTATTTACTTGTTTTCATTTGCGGAGCTTACCAACACGATAAATTTACTTTTTCTTATATGAAATTACGAACTCTTGTTTGAGTCATTTTCTTGGTGTTTACTTGATCATTCAAATACTTTACCATCATTTATTGTTTAAATTTTTTTATTAACTCTCTTTATTGTTTTGAAATTATCAAATATTTTAATAATCTATCAATGTTTAGTTGCTAACTTATCAACTTCTATTTGATAGTTTCAAAGTATCTATTATTTTGTTAATATACCCACATTTGTTTGGGGAGCTTTCTAGCACATTTAAGTTACGATCAATTAAAAATTAGTAAATGTACTCAAATAAACATTGGCAATTGTTTCGTAAGAGGTCCTAGTTTGAACATGCTGAAAACATGAACAAATAAACATTGGTAAATTATTAAAACAATAAGTGAATTCGCAACAATTAGATAAGCGTGGGTAACTTAATCAAATAAGAGTTAATAACTAAAATAAAACGGTAACTTAACCTGTGAAGAGCTGGTATATCACTCAATCTAATATTGTTAATTTGCTATAAGAGTTAGTAACTTTAATATGATGCTAATTTTAGCAATTCGGTAAGTTCTTGAACCAATTAGTAATATTTATAAAATCAAATAAAAGTTGATAGATAGACTCAAAGACAAGTTTCGTAAGAGGTCCTAGTTTGAACATGCTGAAAACATGAACAAATAAACATCGGTAAATTATTAAAACAATAAGTGAATTCGCAACAATTAGATAAGCGTGGGTAACTTAATCAAATAAGAGTTAATAACTAAAATAAAACAGTAACTTAACCTGTGAGGAGCTGGTATATCACTCAAACTTATATTGGTAATTTGCTATAAGTGTTAGTAACTTTAATATGATGCTAATTTTAGCAATTTCGTAAGTTCTTGAACCAATTAGTAATATTTATAAAATCAAATAAAAGTTGATATATAGACTCAAATACAAGTTGGCAATTTCCTATAAAATTAGTAACTTTAATACATTGGAAGCTTTGCAAGTAATATTGGTTTTTTGGTAATTTAAAATGATCAAATAACTGTCGATACTTCCACAAAGCTTTTGATAACCTCTAGCACATTTATAGGCTAAGTATTTATTGGTTCTGCCATAAAACTATTGGCAATTTACTAATTACCCGTCAAATAAGTTGCTGGTCAAAATTTAGTTACCATTGATTTTGAAATTTACTTATGCTCTTAAGAAATTACTAGCATGAAACAGTATTGAGTTTTTTAAGCACGAAACGCTAGAAATCTACAGTATATAGCGATGCTGCTACTTCTCAAGAATTGGGAGTAAGTAATCAAACCGAACAATGACTTTTCTCTGAAGTTTCTTTTTTGTACTTAATTATGAATAAAGCTTCTTTTTTTTTTATTTTTTTTTTCTTTTTTTGCGATTTTCTAACATGAGATGGATAACAGCTTCTTGGGTTTAGCATGAAAAATCAAAGCCTTAAGTCAAGCTCGGTCACACTGATAAAATTGTTAATTCTCTACAAATTAGTTAAATTTCATTTTGACATTTTAATATTTTATCGTGTACACTATTTGAAACTTAACAAGTAAAGTAGATTTATCTATTACCATCCATAGAGTCATGAGTACGTGGCTTCTCAATTCTCTCATCGTAGGGGTCTTAAAGATATTGGGACTATTACATATATCAAAAGCCTACAAATCAAATAAAAAGTCTCCTTGTATAGCTTAAGTACATTGTACGTTCAGATGTTAAATTGCATACGAAGAAGCATAGGTTTCAATTTTCAGCTCAAAGTCATGATGGCTTGAGCTCACTATTGTTTTTTTTTTTTTTTTAAGTACGGAAGACTTTACTTTTCATTCCTACACTTTCACTACCTTTTTCATCAAGTACTATAATTTTTCTAATAAACTCCTTCCACTTACATAAATTTTCTATCAGAATTCTCCTGTACCAAATCTAGTCAAATCTATCTAATGTGGTCATTAGATTCATTTCGCAATATAACGTAGATTAAATATCATACATACGTTAGCAGTCATAAAATTGTCTTCAAACAGAAGCTAGTCAGACAGATTATGGTTTTAACCAATTGAACACACCCCCCCCCAAAAAAAAAAAACAGGTTGTGGCAACTGCTACCACTCATATTTACAAGGGGTGACCACAAGGACAATATTTAATTCATGTTATACTCCAACGTCCTCCGATGGCCACGTCAACTGAATTTAACCATCTTTGCAAAAAAAAAAAAAAAAACTGAATTTAACCATATTTGATGTCGGTGAAACTTTATCAAACAATTTGTGTAAATAGAATGACTTGGTTGAAAAAAAAAATTAAAGCCACATGGACGTGATTGGGAAAGTAGTTAAAGTACAAGAATAAAAAATGAAATCTTTGCTATATATGTATTTCGACTATGATCAACAAGTTGTCAATTATAAGGTAGACTATTTACAAACAGAAGATTTTAGCTGCATTGGTTCTATGCCCTAGATTGCCAGCCTACATGTGATGGTTTGATATGTATAAGGAATATAGTAATTGTCGATGTTTTCCTCAGGACAATAACATACATAATTTGATTTACTACATACAGGAATAAGTAATGAAAAGAGGAATGCGTACCTTCAAATTTTTCGGCGCTTGCTTGATCATGCTATTTTGCATATCGAGTCCAACTAATTTCTTTGCACCATAGCCAAATTCTGGAATCAAGGCACAATTATGACATTCCAACCACCTTAATTGATTAGGAAGATGGATGGGACCTTGGAAAGAATTATGTACGTTATGTAGGATGAGCAACCTCAACTTTCTCATGTTTGTGAAAGCATTGGGACAAATGTATATCTCTTCGGGATTCGGTAGCTTCAAAACTATGGCTTTTATCACATCTGTTCCCTGTTTATTTATTCGAATATACTTAGGTTACTTTGTAACTATAGTAAACAAAGTGAATGGTAAGAATAGAATATGAATTCTTATACACTAGAAACTCTTACCGCATCTCCTGATAGAACCTCAAGAACATCATCATAATGCCATAACCTACTCCGTTTGCCAGGATCATCACGACATTCTCCTTTAACAATATCCACACCCATCAATTGTATCAAGTCATGCATTTGTAAGGTCCCTTCCTCTTTACTAATCAAGCAGCGCTCAATGAGAATTTCAACCCCAATAGTCGTGTCAAAATCACAACCACCAAGAACTTTCTTCATGTACTTTGTCTCCCGCCCCTTGAAGAAACAGACAATATCGAGAAAAATCTCCTTTACATAGTCCTCCAATCCATCATAACTTACCTTCAATACATCACTAATTTTTTTGTCAGGACTTCTAGAAAGTTTCTGCAGGGCACAAACCCATTCCTGTTCTCCTCTACCACACAAGAAAGAACCCAACACCTCAAGAGCCAAAGGGAGGCCTCCGGCATAATGCAAAACCCTATCAACAAGATTGCTGCTAATTTCTATTTTTTGACTTCTTAGAAAAGCATGCTTTCTAAAAAGTTCAAGAGCTTCACCATACTTGAGAGCTGGAACTCTATACAAATGATCCAAATGTATTCCATGAGAAGTTAGCAAATGCTTGTTTCTTGTTGTGATAATTATCCTACTTCCTTTACCGAACCACTCACAATCTCCAGCTAAAGCATTTAATTGGCGTTCATCATCCACATCATCAAGAATAATAAGAACTTTCTTATTGCAAAGTCTATCTTGAATCAACTGACTTCCTGCATCAACACTGAAGACTGTCAATTTTTTTCGCAGTACCTGCGATAGCAATTTTTCCTGTAAATAAACCAAATCAGTGAAACTCTTGGAATTTTCGCGAATGCGGTCCAAGAAACTAGAACCTTGAAACTCTCTAAAAATAGTGTTATAAATGGCTTTAGCAAGGGTTGTTTTCCCTATGCCTCCTTGTCCCCATAATCCTACCATAAGAATATCATCCTTGGACTGTAGATTTAGGATCGTTGCAAGCTCTTGTACTCGGATATCTATCCCAACTGGATACTTAGCTACATTTAATGGCGTTCGATCTAGTTGAATTGAGATTTCCTGTACAATTTGTTGTATAAGCCCCGCTTCATATCTGACAAGGGAAAATGAGTAAAAAGTGCTTTTAGAGTAATCCAAAGAAATGAATAAATATTCAAAGAGAATCGCAGAGTAAGAAGCTAGTCTACAATAAATATGGAGATGAATGTCTAAATATGTTCAACCAGCAAAATGTCTAAGTCTAAGCAAAACTAAAACAATATTCTTCATGTTATTCTAAATGCTGTATGTTAATCTATTTTGCATTTATCAATAATTCAAGTTAATTATTGGATATACTAAATCATTGATAGGCATTGTTTTCATCTCTTTACAAAGTTCATTGAAATTGTCTTGTCTTTTGTTTAATTGTCCAAATACCAACCCAATTATCTGGTATATTCCTTTGCGAAGCAATATCTGTGATAAAAACAACCTACGTGAAGTCTAGATCAGCATTTCCAAAAGGGTAAATCCTAGTTAAAATCAAGTACTTTATCCTTTAAGAAAATTTTAGGCCCACTTCTGAAAGTGGAAAAATAAAGACCCGTTCTTTGGCTGTTTGGACAAACACGGCCTACTTTTTGCTCTTTACTGCCTCAAGTATTTACAAAAATACCATTAGGCCTATATTTTCTTTAAAGAAAAGAAATCCTAGCTTTTCATTCTTTCTTCTTAGAAAAACTAAATAAACATTTCTAATAAATAAAACAGGCTGATAGAATACCAGATTTATCTTCTCCCATGCATAATGGCATACATAATGAAAATGACTATGTAGATACAAGGGAGAAATGCTATTGCAAGAGAGATGTCTTTATTGGTTAATGAAAGGCTTGATGTAATTGAAACAGAGACTAATTATGAAAAGCCTGAGGGACGAGATTCAAATCAAGTCCTTCAAGTCCAAAAAATGTAGCAAAGAAAGGTAACACCATTCATTTTAGGTTCCGTAAAAGGAGCAGCTAACCTTAATGGTAATGATACTAGTAAGTTAGCCCAACATCTTCGGCAATCTTTGGGGTTGGCTAAAGAATCTCCGATACTATTGGTGATAGAATATTTATTGAGCTTTTAACAGCGACAATGGACTTTATATAAGCCCGGTTATCCACATAGAACAAATCATAGTTTGTTTAATGATTAATCCATTAAGGCCTCTGGTTAGTTCTTGGTGCTTTTCTTAATCTCGATACGGAAAACATGTGTTTGACAGGATAGATGAATGGTCACAACCATTGATTTGATAACAAATGCAGGAGGATAAAGTCCAACACTACGTATGAAGTATGTGAAGCCACTCTTGTCAGTAACGCTCAGATGTTTGGCAAATTCTTATTATCTCAAACAGTTTTAAGGTATAAAATAGACAAGAGCTTATTGCAGATGGAAAATAAGCCATCGTAACAGATGTCTTAAAAAGATAATTCTGTGATTTATTGCTTTTTATAGAAATAGTATATAGTATAGCCTTGAGATGCTCTAATGAAAGTACAGACTTTTGACATGTGCTATTTTGGCACTGTGAATTTCAACAATCTCAAAGACTCTCTTTGACATACTTCCGAAGCCCTGGCCAGAGGTCACAAAGAAGGCTTACGACTTGCTCCTTCAAGAAAAAGAGGTAGTAGAAGGTCCAGGTGGGTGAATCCAGGAAAAAATGTATACGATGAGGAGAGCGAGTAATGAATTCTAAGCGAAGGAAGCAACTAAATAGTTTCCTTATTTAAACAAGAGTTGTTGCCCTTTGATTTAATATGTGCAGTGTAGATATGGCTGTAACATCCATCGAGAAACCAGAACTGCAAGAGACTTTCCCTAAAGAATCGAAAAGAAGAAAGTTTATTTGATATGAAAAAAGTATACCAAGGGGATAACTAAGGCCTCATAAATCTGAAAAGTCATCCAGATTTACAAAGAATTGAGGCCTTTAAAAGGGAACACAGAAGAACGCCTCGTTTTCCTCAAGTTAAACCCTGTTAAGTAGTTGTAGCTTTTGTTCTATTTTGTGGATTCAAACCCCCACAAGCTTCATGCTTGTCAATAAAAGTATCCACGAAAAGAGAATATTTGTGGAGTATTTTCGAAGATGTCACTCTTCATGAGGAACCTGCTTATAAACCTATAGATCAGCAGGAACTAGAAAATTTATACTTTCAGGTTAAATGTCTCTATGAAGTTTTCTCAGAATATGAGACAGATGAAGAAGATTCAAGATAATGTAGTGAACAATTATCAATGACGAACGCATGTGATGATAGAGTGCCCTTAAAGTCAACATTTTAGGTATTAGAAGAAACTTTTCGATAAGATTTATTGTCAGGATCAACTTTGGAGTGGAGGCTGCTCGAAGTAGACGTTAGGGCTGTTTATTGATTATTAAGATTTAACTCTAAATAGGCAATAACTTTCTCACAATCGACGCCAATGGCAAAGATGTCGTATACTGAACTTCAAACATTAGATGTGCCTATGCTAAATCTTCAAAAAATTAGAGAGACAAGAGAAAGAACAAGAGGCACATGCCCTTATATACATATGTAGGGTTAATCAGAATAGGATAGGTCCCACTATTTCATCTTCCTGTTGGCAATTTTGTGATTGAAACTGTATTGGATCAAAGATGGACGGATCTTCGAGATTAATTGATATCAGGAATACTAGCCAATCTAGCACATGGGCCAGTCTGCTTCCAAGCCCAACCAAATAATTTGTTGGCTCTAAATGATATTTGTTTGGGGAATTCATTAACATTGAGAATTGATTCTTTAAACATGGATAGGATGAACCCACGGGTCAAATGTTTGGTGTATCACACTAGGATGATTTATAGATTCGTGAATGCCGCGAATCCTAGAGAATGGAAGTTAGATAGCAGGTGAAGAGGTTCACACGATTACAAACAATTTTGTAGGTTGTAGGTAAAAAATTAACCCCCTAGAATTACACAGCCTAGGAGTTCGACTATGGTGGAACCTATTGGAGCATCTAGAGAGATTAGTGCATCTCGGGTCCAATAGAGGGGAGCAAAAATAACTAGGGGTTATCGGTTCGTAATCTAATCTGGTTCCACCTAGAAATCGGGAATCGAATCGGGAGCACCAATTCTCAATTTTTAGGACTAGTTGATTGGACTAGACGGTCCTAGGACCGGGAACCAATCACTTAGCAAAAAAAAAAAAAATACTAGAGTTGTTATTATTTTAGAGTTTATTGCTATTTTAATAAATTAATTTGTTTTTTTAAGAAAAAGAGCAAGGCCAGTCTGATCGTTCTCCCTAGAACTAAGAACCAGACTGAGAATCACCGGTTCCATTTCTACGAAACTGAAAACCAGATCGATCCCTCCAAGAACCCGGTCCAATCCAATCCGATCCAGTCCATCCAGTCCGGTCTAGGTGGTTCCCGATTTGGGCGTTCCAATATTCTCACCCCTAAAAATAAACTTATGTTTAGAACATTGTCTACTCCCTCTTTGCTTGGAAGTTAGGGACTTTTGAAACTCTTACTGTACCACAGGATACTGTACAAGAAGTCAACCGGGAGGAGGTTGCATCTCAAAGGTCAGTAAACTCAATAACCTTAGAAAGAAGGATCATAGGATACAAACAAATCAATATGCCTGTCTATGAAGAAGAGGATACATAGTCAAAGGATAATAGTGTTCTAATCGTAATTCACTTCGAAGGAGAAAAGATCCGCATCCCAAGATATACATGAAGGTTTCCAAGCTTTGGGAATACAGCAAGGCGATGGTCTATAGTCATGGACAAAGTTTGGGATATTATCGAACCCTCCTCCCAAATGGCATATCAACTGAGCTGGGTTAAGCACTTACATGTTTGTGATGTTTAAGTTTCCCGGGTGTTATCCATATTCATTAGAGACACTGGAGCTTGTACTAATTGTGCAAGACCCAATGCATCACCAGACGAATGGTGGGGACCATTAACAGAGCCTATTGCATTAAGAATGGCTGGTGGGAATCAATGTTCATTGTTAGACGGATTTTCCTTTCCTGACACTAGACGAGGATGTCATTCTTGGTAATGCTTTCTTAAGGGACAAAACGAAAAATGGTCTTTTGTGCAAGAAAGCACCACGATTACTATAGCAGGCGTCACTCTTCTAAATCCTTGGTTAAGACAAATTTGAGGTTTATCCTGTGAAACAATCAGAGTTTTGTGGAGACTGTCCATGTGGCCAAGCATTCATAGTGTGAGCACAACGCGGTAAATAATGGGAGCATAAGTTATTTGGATGCGAAAAATCTTCATTTCCAAATGATACCTTCTACTGTCAAAATTTGTTCTGCCTAGAACAAGGGAAAATTCGGGGTATCCAACTGCCAGGAACAAAATGGAATAAGTTCCTGCCGAAATTGAAAAATAACTTTCGTGAAGATCCACAAATTGTCGAGTCCTTTTACTTTTTTTTTTTTTTTTGTGTGTGTAAAATGTAAGTCAAATTGTGGAGTCTTAATGGTGTAAAAGCCAGACTTGAGCTAAAAGATCCAATTATCATCATTTCAGCAAAAAACTGTGAGTTGGTAGAGGTATTTGAAAGACAAATTCCTGATCTGTGCTCCAAAGGTTTTATAAGAGATGGTTATATTCCGCACTCTATCCCATTAACCATGCAAAGCTGGTAGGAAAAGCGTGAACTGTTGCAGACTATCTTCAGCTCAGCAAACCAACAAGGCTGATGACTATAAGATAGCTACGGCAGGTGATCTCATAGACAGAATGCCCTAGGCATTTTGTGCTGCGTATATACGCAATGTAATAGTCTTTAGCAAAAGTGAAGAGATGCAAATGAATCACTTATGACTACTGACAAATATCTTTAAGAAAAAAGGCATGATCCTATGTAAAAGAGAAGGTAAAGTGGATAAAGGAAAAAGATAATTGCTTGGGTATGGAAGTAGGAAGTAGAGAGAAAAAAAGCTAGCATTACAAACCTAAATTTGCGAGATATAATAAACTTTCCTGACAAAGTAGAAGATAAAAAGTTCAGAGGTACTGTAGATCTGCTAAGTGCTAACTAGGCCAGACAATTTTAAAATCTCTTAGTAGGCTACCCAAGAAAGCTCCAAGTAATGCATCTCGATTTTGGGATGATGAAGACACTCAAGCACTAGGTAAAAGAAAAGGTAAAGCATTTGCCATCATATTATCACCTTCTGATGCATCACATGAATGCTGGGGAGAAGTACAAAAAACTAAATAAAGAAAATAAGTAAAACTTCTATCAATATTGGTCTGCCACATTTAAATGATCTGAACTCATTTATTCGATACATGTAAAGGATGTACTTGCCATGAAAATTTGTACAAAAAACTTTTTACATATTCCTAGCCCCAACAAGGTTTGTAGTGAGAACCAACTCTGAATATGTCGAAAGATTCTTGAATCTTGTTGGAAATTGTGATCTATTTTCTCTACAACTATCAAGAAACTACTAACTTAATGGAGAAGGAAAGTTGGCGGCTACAACTTGCTCTAAGTCGGCAAGCATGCAAGAAAAGGCAAGTCCAAGTCAAAGTTGAAGACTTTCATATGTTGGAGAAGATTCGAGTGGGAAACCTAAAGTCAAGAATAGCGGCTGAAGGAGAAGAAGCTAGAGAAGTCTACGTGCATGGGAAATTTGTGCATGGGAAATATTGAATGAAAGTCAACAATGGCTGCTTAACCATGAAGAAAGAAGGATCAAGAGTACGTGGGCAGCAAGTACTCTTGGAGAAGAAGAAAATTGTCTAGCTGTCTAGGGCAGTGACTAAGTCGGTTGTAATTATCTATAAATAGGCTGGTTGTTCATCCATTTGAGGTGTGTGAGAGGCGAACCCTCCACCTTGTGTGTGGGGGTGAAAACCCTCCACCGTGAGAGGTCTTAGATCTCCACCGTACCTCCATCAAATTATTTTGACCAACTAATGAAACTATTTTCTCCCTATTTATCACCTTTGTCCTTGAATTATTCTATCTTGTTCCTTGTCCATCCTCTACAAAATATATCATACACTTGCACACATCACTAACAAAAAACTATAACTAATACTAAAAACCATACTTCGGCAGCGCACATATCCAAAATTTTTAACATGGTATCAGAGCTATTTTTTTAACAAATCTGAATCTGAAAGAAACTCAGCAAACTAGGCTTCTAATTATACAAGAATAGTATAGTTATCACAACTTTGACGTAGAATATATTCTTCCAGATAAAAATTGTCTTAGCTGCTTCTCTCTCTCTCTCGTAAATTGTCTTGTTGTGCAGATAAATCCGACAGCAGAAAGAATTTTTTTTTGGCTATGCAAGCAAGAGGGGCGTCCAAGGAAGAAGTCCCCAAAGAGACAGAAGGAGAATGAGAGCAAACGCTATGGTTCTGTGAGAACGAAAGCAAATATTAGTTGGCTATGCAAAAGACCTAGAGTTCTTTTTTCTCATTTTAGAATCATATAGGAAAGGAAAAAAGCCTTAATATCATCTGTTGAATGACTGTGGGGTATGAATACCGTGAAAGACTTGCCAGGAGAATGAACTAGTTGGTTGAAAAGACAGTTGAAGTTCACAAGCCTCTTTTGATTGAGCCCAAAAAAATTAAAGGAGATATCCTTGAAGATTAAAATCAGGTAGAAGATGATATGTTTGGCAAACAACCACACTCACGAAGTATGATCTGATTCAAAAATGGTTATGGGTTTATCAGGTGAACCATCGGGCATATATGGCTTCAATAAAGTTATGAGAACAAGATCTTGAAAATGAAGATCTTGGAAAGTTTGTACCAGATGGCCATAGAGAAATCACGAGCAAAATATTCCTGAGAATCATAATCCTATTCCAGAAGATTTTGACATTGAATCTGGTGATAAAAACCTAGAAAATATAAAATTTGAATATTAAGTTTTGATACCTACAGATTGATTCCAACGATCACAGCCCTCGAGGGAAGGGTACTAAAATCTATGCGGAGTTGCTGGATAGACTTGAGAAAAAGATTTCCAGCAACTTCAATGGTTCATAAAAGATCCTGCTTCACAGATAAAGATTCTAGAAGTTGAGTTGAAATTTTACAAAACAATTGGAGAATAGTTCCTTGATTAATGGAAAGGAAAGGTACGTATTCTCTAAAGCTCTACTACCTGGAGATATGACGCTAATAAAGAAATATAATAGACTCGAGAGACACTTTTCTTTTCAGGAACTCTGTGTTCTAAATCCTTATCTCCATTCGGAAGGACAAGGATGACTAAGCTAGAAACTTCACATAAGCATAGCGGAAACTGGACTCCTGCTTGTAGACGCAGGGTTTGCAGACTCGATCAACATTGACAGAGGGTATCTACACCTTGTTAGTAAACTCCATCCGTTGGTAAAATATGCTTTAAGCTACTTAGATGGTCCTAGATATGCTGCAGTGATTGTTACCATGAATGGAACTGGATGAAAGGAGAGAGTATTCCTGACAGATCTGGAAAATTCAACAGAGAAAAGTAGGGGCACGTATTATTTTTATTACTAAGGCCACTCAAATTGAATTTTTAAAGCTGTCCTAGAGCATGTAATAGGTAACAAACAAAGTATTATCTGCGTGGTGATGGAAGAATTTTTATCATCATTCTCAAGGGTTGTATGAGCTTTAAATAAAAAGAAGTCCAAGAGAGAGACTGAGGGAGAGTAATTGATCTGCCTACGAAGTTTCTGGCTTAGTTAACAGAGCTTATGTATCAGGGCTGATGTTTTTGAAGTCTGGAAGATCTCCCAAACCCAAGATCAGCCACCGGAAGAGAAAACGGAACGAGATAATCACGCCCAATTTAGAAGAAAAGGCCCAAGGCCAGCCTTCAGATGGAGTGGTAGGTCAGCAGTACAAGACACGAAAAACTAATTTTCTCAGAAGAAGAGAAAATGCATGGATTGGAAGTGTACAGATGAGATTAAAAGGATTCAAATGGAAAAAACGGTTACAAAAACAATAGAAAGGAATTTGCACGGTCAAGAATTTAAAAATAAAAAGTAAAAAAATCTTGCATCAGTGAAACCTGTTAAGCAAAGGCAGAAAAGATAACCTCCATTGGTTAGACAGCGTATAATGTCTTGTATAGGCGTAGGCAGCTTACGTTTTTTTTTTTGTCCGCTTGTAAATGTTGAAGTAAGCTGGCAACATCCTACAGGCATTGGCTTTTGTATGTATATTAGCTGATACCTCTTCAGTTGAAAGGAGATGGGAAATCAGTAGAGAAAGCTTTCTTTGCAATTCTTACTCTCTTAAGTGATTTTAGTCTGGATCTGTGAATGAGAGAGTGCTAGCTCAAAACTTCAACAAGAAGCAGAGGCATGCCAGCGGTACAAAAGACCCTCCAATTAACAATAACGGGGTTGGGACATGGGAGCGCAAGCTCCGTCTACTAACTTCTTGTCCGAATTGGAAGTCCAAAGTCCACGAATCCTTATAATTGGTCGAAGAATGAGGGTGCTAATCGCATGAGTCTTTCATGGAAGATAGCCTAATCCAGATTGCCAAATTTAAGCTAATACCAAATGAAATTAACATTGTGAAGTAATCTATATTTCCAATTAGGAGTGGCTTATCTATGGTTTATTTGTATTATTTATGTAATTATATACAGAATGATATCATGGTTTATAATGACAATAACTTGCATTATCCGTGTCATTGATTTAATGACTTATATTTCTCATACTTTAACTTTAAGCCAAATGGATATTTGTTTGGTCATAAATTACATTTAATGATATATGCTAGTAAAAAAGTTTATTTCAAGATTTTTTATATTCGTGTTATATTTTTGAATTTCAAATTATTAGAATTTAAACTTTCAAATTAAGTCCATAACTTTACTATCATGATTTTTTGTAAACAAAAATATATTTGTTAAAAAAGTATTTCAAGATAAAGTACAAATTGCTAAAATGAAAATTGACCAAATACAGGTCGTATGACACAACTATGCCATGTGGCAATGCTAGAGCAATATTACCTCCCATGTTGGCAAGCAAAGGAAACTTCCTCTTAAATCCTGCTTAAACTATATATAGTAGACATAGGATATAGATTAGTATGCATGATTTTGATGTATTATGACAGTTTTTGACATCAAAGAAACTTATTTTATTTGAATATTGTGCAACTTTTCTTCTAACCAATATCTCAATTTGCGAATATAAAGTTTCAATTTTTTTAATTTTCTTTTACATTTTCTAGAATTTTGTTTTGTTAAATTTACTTAGAAAATAAGAAAATGCCTAGGCTCAAAACCCAAACCCAGATTTCCCCCATCCCTCTCTCTCTCTCCACTCCCCTCCGTTTTGCCACTGCCCCGTGGCCGCCCCAATCTGTTCCCCCAGCCGCCATGTCCCTGCCACCGTGATGTACCCATCACCATCGCCTGTCCTGCCGCAGTTGCTGCGCCCTCTTTCCGTGTTTTTGTCCCTCTGTCACGGAAGACAGGAGAGTCCCAGGCGACCACTTCCCGAGGCTAGCGACCGCTGATCTGGGCTTGAAGCCACCCAGATCCGGGGTCGCGAGCCCAGATTCGTAGCCTAAAGCCCCTAGACACAGAGAGACAGAGACGGGCTGAGGTGATGCGTCTGGGGTGGCGTTGGGCCGTGGGCAATTGGACGGCCGCGTGTCGAGAATCGGCAGGGTGTCGGAGAGGACGAACGGCTCGCCCATGGTACTCTTTCGTGTTCTGTGCAAGTGTTTTCTGTGCTGTGTGTCTAATGCGAGAGTGAGAGAGAGGGACACGAGGCAAATTAGAGAGAGAGAGAGGCGGGATAGATTACGCCGAACTTTGGAGGATCCCAAACCTTAAAGAAGATCAAAAATCAAAAGAATTATACTATTTGAAGCAGTAGAAGTGTTTTCACGTACCCATCCATAAAATGCCATCCAAATAAACTACCGGCGTCAAGAAGAGCTTTCTTCCATCGCTTTACTTTTTCTGAATTCTTCCCAAACTTCACCTCATGTTTGGCCATCACTTCTGCATAACCCTGTCTCTGCCCTCTCACTTCTCTAGGTTCCACTTTGTAAAACACCGGAAAGACCATGAGACCTCTTTGCTCCTTGCACTCCATGATTTTCGCCACTTCCTCCAAACACCACGGTGACGAGGCATAGTCCTCGGAGAAAACAACAATCGCGATTTGCGATTCCTCAATTGCCTCCATAAGTGCGCGTGATATTTGCTCTCCCTTCTTTAGATCTTCACTATCCATGTAAGTGTTTATTCCACTTTGAACAAGAGCTGTGTAGAGATCACCGAGGAAATAGTTGCGGACATCCGTGCCTCTAAAATTCAGAAAGACATCATAGCTCCTTTTGTGCTTGGAAGAAGAAGAAGAAGAAGAAGAAGAAGAAGAAGAAGAAGAAGTCATTAGAATTTGGTAAGAGGAAGCGGGTGCTGGTGTATTTGCTTGGAATTTCGGAAATGAAGGTGCTGAAGGATGAATTGAGATCAGAACAAGGTAATAGATATGGTTTTGATAATCCAATCCAAACGTCAATAATAATGCCATGTTCAGTTAATCAAACTGATTCAATCAAACACAATGTCGTCCATTCGTCTCTACTACTTTCCAGAAGCCCCCACCAACTTTGGCTCGACGCTCTAACACCGACATTGATATCGACATCGATTTCTACGAAAAAAGAGAGAGACTTTTATTTGTATACATGTTTTCACATATACGGAGAGTCTTATGCTCTCATCTTCTCTCCCTATCAAGCCCCGATCCTCGAGCACATACCCATCCCTCACCTGGTCGATTAATAGTCATGTCCCATGATGCATCGCCGACCATTTTTATTTTATTACGCAAGTGGAAGCAATTAAACAATCCCCGAACAATCAAACAATGTGATAGATAAGTAGAGCCATATTTTTCACCTCTAAAAACCACAACCACAATTTTTATATGCCTGATCTATCACACATCAGTTCACAACCCGGGGTTTGCAAAATATGGTGAGGTCTCAGTCCTCATCCGAGTCATACTCTGGATCATCATCTAGATTCTCCTCCAATTCTTCTTCCGGTTCTTCTTCAAGATTTACGGACTTGAAATGTTGTCCCACAACGGGGTGAGACTACGTCTCAACGAGTTCTACCCTCTTAAGACTTGATTAAAAGGCCAATATGCCATAAGGACTACCTATGCACAACACGAGTCAAAGGACTTACCTTGGCCTCAGATTTCACCTACAATTCAATACAGTTCAATAAGCATTCAATTATTCATCACAGATCGAATTATCGATTAATTGACCTAATCGATTACATGTCATTCCGACCTTTCCCTGGTCATTTTAATTGATATTATACATTTCCCAATATGAAACATCTAGTCGCCGAGCCCACATGCATTCTTCAAGATGACTTTCCTAGTCACCAAGCCCATGTGCATTCTCCAAGATGACATACTTACTCATTAAGCCTACATGCATTTTCCAAGGTGATGCATCAAGTCACCGAGCCCACGCATCTTCTCTAAGATGCCATACTTAATCATTAAGCCCACGTGCATTCTCAAATGTGATGATGTATCAAGTCACCGAGCCCACATGTCTTCTTCAAGATGCCATACTTAATCACCGAGCCCACGTGCATTCTCCAGGATAACATAACGAGTCTCTAAGCCCATGTACATTCTCCAAGGTGATATATCAAATCGTTGAATCAACAAATCATAATGTCTCTTTCCGAGATGACATACTTAGTTATCGAGCCGACGTAACATAGCACCTTTCTCCGAGATGACACACTTAGTTATCGAGCCGGCGTGATAAATTACATACTCAGTTTCCTTTCCACAAATCTCACTATATTCCGTAATCTTCCAAAGTCTTTTTGGCATAATTAAATCAATTCAGCACTAATTAGAGCTCAGATAAATAAATGGACCGCACCATGATAATCAACATAAAATTTCGATCGTTGGCTATCCCAGTATAATTTCTGGAAAATAAATAAATAATTAATTAATTACAAATTTTAATTATTAAATACTAATAAATCCAATTTATGCTCGTAATGCCCAATTGGATGCCAAAACGAACTGGGAAAAATCCCGAGATCCGTTCAATAAATATTAGGACATTTCTACTGGCTCATGGCTACATTTGACCACCTCACATGCATTTGTAAATCACTAATTTAATCACTCTAAACTAATCTAACCCCCTAATCATGCTTAATTGAATCTAATCAACCCTTAAGCATCATTAGCATATTAAACAAGGTTTAGTGAGTTAAACTCACCTAATTAATGATCCATTTAGATCAAAACGACGGGGACGCGATGGCGGCCAATAAACTTCAAAGCGGGACCGCCATGCAGGGCCAAACCAGGGCCAAAATCGGCCATGCAACTTCTGCCCTAACTAAAAAATAGGTGTTGTCCATGGCTAGTCGAGGGCTGATTTCGCGGCTTCTTGCTTTGGCGCCAAGCTAGACCAAATTGCTAGAGTGCAGGGGCTATTGATGGGGGTGAAGATGACACAAGCTGGGCTACTTCGGTGGCGATGAAGTAGGTTGGACTTACGGCTTCATGAACTCGGTAGATTGGCTGCAGTCAACAAAACAAGGGAACGGTTCACTGGAATGCAGGGTTGACCAAAGGTGGAGGGTGCGTGGACATGTGGCCACGAAATGAAGACTTGAAGAAATGGGGTCGTGTAGGCGGAATTGGATCTTCGAAGCAGCTGCAGGTTGACGAGCGAGGTGGCAGCTTCGGTTAAGGGAGCAAATGGAAGAAAGGCACGAGCAACCGCTGCTCGGTGGAATTGAAGCCCACATAAAGGAGATGAGGGAAGAGAGAGACCGGTGGGGGTTTTGTGGGGCAGAATTCACGAGCAAGTGAATGAAAGAAGAAGTTGAAAGAGAATAGGGGCGGGTCGTTGAAGTTGTGGGGCTAGAAGAAAAATCCACAAAGGGACAAAAACAACAATTCAAAGATAAGAATGAAAAGGACAAAAGGTGTGTCGGCTAAGGGTGCGTTTGATAACGATTCTATTCCCAGGAGCTGATTCTGACTAGAAATGATTCTTTTTTATTCTATTCCCGGAAACTGATTCTGAGTAAAAAAACGCATTTGGTAACTATCCAAAAAATTTTATTCTGGAATAGAATTGCGTTTGATACCGTGCTAATTGATTATGTTCCAAATTAATTTCTTTTGATTTTAAAATAATTTTAAAATAATTTTTTTACTTTTTTACTTTTTTTCTTTACTTTTTTTCCTTATTTTATTTTATTTTTTTTTTCCTTTTTTTTTTCCTATTCTTCTTCTTCTTCTTCATGTGGTCGGTCGTCGGTCCGGGCGACGGCTAGACGAGGGCCGGCGACGCTCATCGAGCATTATGAGCGTCGCCGGCCCTCGGCGAGGTCGGCCTTCGTCAGCCAAGCCTCACTGGCAACTGGGCGAGCCTCGCTGGTGGCCAGGCTGGCCTCGCCCAGCCTCGGCGAGGCAAGCTTGGTCACCAGCGGGGCTGGGTGAGCCTCATCAGTGACCGGGCGAGCCTTGTCGATGGCCAGGCGAGCCTCACCGATAGCTGGTCGAGGCTCGTCTAGCGAGGCCAAGCCTCGCCCAGCTGCCGACGAGGCTCGCCTGGCCACCAGAGCGAGGCTGGGCCTCGCCAGATCTTGCGAGGCCGAGCCTCACCGGTGGCTGGGCTTACCTTTGGCGACCTCGCCGAATCGGCGACCGGCCAACGGCGACGGCGGGCGGCGGCGAACAGTGGCGGGCAGTGGCGAACGGCAATCACGGGATGATGGAAGGAAAGAATGAGAGTTTCACTGTTTTGATTCTTTTTTTGATTCTCAGACGAAGAATCATATATTTTTTTTTTTTTATTCTCAATTCTCTTCCCAATTTGTTCCCGGGAACAAAAATTCTACTAAACATGATTCTCGTCCCATACTAATTTTGGGAACAAAAAATCAGAATCAAGCACTATTTGGCATGTTGCCAAACAGGCCTTAAGAGAGAGGAAAAAATCATGTGCTAGTAGATAAGAAGACCAAGTCAATAGAGGAAATGAAATGGAAGGTTACAGGAGGGAGGCACGTCGGCTGAAGGGGGGTGAGTGTGAGAGTGGTGGGACCAATGAGGAGGGAGAAGACATAAAAATAAAACAAATTATATTTTTACTCAACTTCACAACTTTGTCAATTGGTCACCCTAGGGCTAATTTCTTCACCATCTTGCACAATTCGAAGTCCAATTAAAGACCAAAATGACACGGTCCCTCAATCTTACGAATTTCCCTCGATTTCGAATTATATTTAGTTTTTTTTCTCGGAATCCGATTTTCTAAACAAACTTCTCCAATTAGGGTCCAATTTGAATGCATAAAAAGCCCAAACAACTTCCATCCATCAATTCACTCACACCAAATGCCAAAATCTCTTCAAATTAGTCAATCCGAATTTCCGTTTGTTTTTTGAATCGTCTATCTTGATTTTCTGTAAAAATCCTGAATTCGCCGGAAATTCCTCAAAATGTGAGTTGACGTTCCTAGAATGACTCATGACATGATAGGACTTCCAATTTCTAAAAAATTTGCAGTAATTTCAATTAGACATGCTTTTAATGTGACATTGCCTACCATGTAGCTTTTAGGAATTTTTGGTGCAATTGACCTATGATTGATTTTCTTCGAACCACACGTACCTCTTCCACACATTGGTAACTCTTGGTTGTTGTGAAAATCTCGAGGATTCAAATACGGACACAGGGTACCAAAACGACAATAAAATTAAACTAGTGCCGGTTGACGAGAATTTTCTAATTGAGTGGAGTTACCCACGATCGGTCACACATCTCAGTTGAACCGACTTATCTCTAATCTCAAATCGATTTTATACTGTGCCGTAATGGCCTTTAAAGATGAGCACGGTCGAGAAGTCGATTCCCAGTCAAATTCTCAAATCTATTGCATTAGAATCCTTTAATGGCTTTATTGGATAGGCTAGTTATCTCGTGAGTGGCTATCTTAGAGAAAAGCATTGTAGTCGCGTCGATGAAGTACCCAACTTATCCAATTGAAATCAAAACCTGAAAATCAAGATGTCACACTCCCTATCTAGGACCCCTTAAAGGAAAGGCATGGATATTGAATTCTATCACGAGACTAGGTGAAAAAGAAGAAAGAGCATAGGGAAGAATTTGGAGAGGAAAAATGCATGCCTCAATTTATTTATTGTAATATGTGTACAATGGTATATATAATACAAAAGAAGTAACAATAAAGAGAAAGTGTATATTTCCTAATTATTCTGTAATATTTTTAATTTTAAGATAGACATAATCCATATCAATTTACAATCTGTACCAATCTTGTAAATCATATCTTCCAACACTCCCCCTCAAACTGGTGGCTTGTAAATGTCCAAGATGCCCAACTTACTCAGAAGATATGCATGTTGTCTTTGATAGAGAGGTTTAATGAATATGTCCACGGGTTGCTCCGTGGTTCTGATCCCTCCCGTCTCGATAACTCATGCTTGAATCTTCTCTCGAGTAAAATGACAATTGATCTCTATGTGTTTTTTCCTTTATGAACTCTAAGATTTGCTGCAAGTTTGAGTGTTGAATCATTATCACAAAAGAGTATAGTCAGACCCTTAACTTTTACCCCGAGATCCAGAATCAAACCCCTTAACCAAATTATTTCGCAAACAGTTTTGGCCATAGATCGATATTCGGCTTCAGCTGAAGATAAGGATATAGTAGACTGCTTCTTTGTCTTCCATAAAAGTAATGATTCCCCAAATTTGATACAGAAGCCAGTGATAGATCTCCTGCTCATAAGACACGTAGCATAATCCGCATTGCAATAGGTTGTCATTTCCATGTTGCATTTTCAAGAAAGGAATATCCCTAAGCTTAGACATGTCTTCAAATATCTCACAATCTTCAAGGCTGTATTCATGTGAGATTATTTTGAACTGTGCATGAATTGGCTAAGAGTCTGTACTGCATAGCTATCGCGACCTAAAAAATTTGGTTCAAGGGTGAACCCACCTAGGTTTTAAGTTAATGGACTACTAAGTTTTAAACTTAGCTCGGGTCCTTCCAAGCCCATACCAATTCGCGACTTAAGATTCATGTTTTTTAAACATGCAGATGGATTTTATCTAGGAGTCTTTACTAATCAATTTACAGTAGGTCGATTAGACATCTAAGTAAAATAATGGGAGAATTATTTTACTCCTACGAACCAGAGACTAAAGGTACGGGGACTTGGTTACACTAGACTTCTTTAATGCTCTTTTGGTACCATTTCTTTTATTTTTAAAAATGATTTTGAATGCAGCTTGGATTGATTTTAAATCTATTTCCCTAATATGTGAGGTGATCATGCGGGTTGCAAACCACCAATTTAACACTAAAAAAAAAACGATAAATAGATTACAAGGCTTACTTTAAAGCAACAAAAGCACCTGTGTTGTTAGATTATAATTCACATCAACCCTAAATATGATTTCTAATTAACAAGTAATTTTTTTTAAAAGATTTTCTCTTATTTAAATGAAGTCTAGAAAACTACTTGCAATGTAATGCAATGCAATGACGTACAAAAATTTTAACTACAATGACATGCAACATGCAAGCTATATGTCACACCGTCGGGAGAATTTAAGCAATAGGAGCATTGACAAAAATGATCCCAAAAACAATTGCCATGCTTGTCTTTATAATAATGGATAGGATGTTCATCACTTTTAAAATATTTGACAAGCTTTTTTGGATCTTGCTCGGAAATATACTCAGGAACACATGGTTCAATCATAAAGAGAGTTTGGAAGATAGAAGGGCTTTCTTCCTTTTCCTTGCCAAATTTGATAGAAATAGTTCTATCATGTTTTCTGACAAATTCAGAATCCGTAGACTGGAAAGGCTTGTTATTCTGATGAAGCTTTTCATAGTGCATAATCCACGTTTCTGGAAGAAGAGTGGCCAACTTTTCTTTGGAATTTGTCTGGGGACATGGATGCAGGATGCTTGATCATTTTGCATGCAAATGAATAAGGCATCTTCATTTCTGTTGTTGAAGTTTAAGTCAAGCGCATGATTTTGCACTCGATAAACCATCTAGTAGTGGAGTGTAGCCGCAATAGAATCAGCAGTCTAAGGTGCTCCTGTAAGCTGAACTTGAACCTTCAAAAAAGAAAGCAACTGTGGATCTGAAAGAGCTATGTTGAAATTTGGATACAAAGTCACAAAAACTGTTCTAGCATTCAACGTAGTCTAAACAGTGCCAATACAAGCATGTTGGTACTAGAGAAAACGAGTATCCAATAGTGCTATTCTTCCGACAACTGGCAAACATTTTTGGCCATGAAAAGTAAGAGCAAGACGAACGGCTCCATAATAGACATGAGAGTAACCTTGTTGAGCCCATTGTCTGGGAAAATCAGGAGGAATTTGAAGAGTAACAAAGTACTCTTTTTCAGTAGCAGGGATTGGATGTTGATCAAACTTAGAGGACTGCACGTACTCCTTTACCTCCTTTGGGATTTGGCGAATAAGTTGTCGTATAGAACGGATGGGAGAAAATGATGAAGTGGGTTTGGCAAAAGCAGAATAAGGATTCATGAGGGGAAGCTGAGTTTCAGAAATTTTGGTTTCATCACTAAGAGAGACTTCATAAAGATAGTCTATCTTAGACGCATTTGAAACACGAAAATCCGAAGAGGTGGAAGAAGATGGAGATGGAGCAAGAGTAACAGGTGCTGCAATTATTTCTGGATCTGTCATGGTGTGAAGAGATCTTCTCAACACTAGATTCACCTACTAAGCGCATGGAACGGACATGGTTAGAAACGAAACCATAGCTCTGATACTAGTGAATGGATCTAGACTTAGAACTAATGAGGCCAGAATCAATTTTCCTGTAGGTATATGATAGATCTCGATGAAGACCTAAAAGGCCAAAGGACCCTTTGTACCAAAAGTATCTTAATGGAGCTTGGTGAAAGTGACAAGTTTCAGTTTATGGTCTTCTACGCACCAACCCCACCTCCACAATTTGTGGCTTCATCTTCAAAAGCATCAATTCCTCCTCCATCACCTCCTCCGTCTCCTCTTAAGGAAAAGTCTCTTCCTAAGAAAAAGCCAAGTATTTCCCCATTTTACAAGCTGATTCAAAAGTGGGCAAAAAAGCATTTCGACCCACTTCTTACTCCAAAAGAAGTTTCACCAATTTCTTCCGACCCACTTTTTAGTCCAAAAGAAGTTCCAACTTCTTCCATCGTCATGTTCCATGAAACAGACTTTCCTCCTCTTGCATGAGAAAATTCAAGCTCTATTTTCCTGCCTCAGAGGAATTTATCGATCCACAAGGTAGATATTGGCATGTTCCAAAGATACCTACCCCTACAGATGTGGATGAACATGGTAGACATAAAAAGATTCCAGTGGTTGAAGCTGTTTTAAATTGGCAGTCGGAAACTCTTTCGGCACAATGCTTTTAAAGCAATAGATTCCAAGCTTGGGAATGTGCAACAAGATCTTCGACGATATGATGAAACCACCAAGAAGATGCTTTCAGATTTCCAGAAGAGGCTGCATGCTTGGAATCTGAACAACATTTAGGGTATCATTATCTTGAAAGCCTTGATGCAAAAATAAAAAAGTTTAAAAGGCAAATTCAAATCCTTCAAGAAAGGAGACTTAATCCATTTTCAATTACCCCACGAATAGAATACCCTTCTTTCCCGACACTTCAAGCGTCCACACCCCAGACTTCTATTTTTGCTTCAACTTCCCACACTTCTATCATTCCTTCACCACCCCCAAACATCCATTTTTGCTGCAATTGCAGACATTCCTGTCACACAAAATAAGACAGATGTGGCTGAAATGAGAAATCGTCTCAAAGAATCGAATCGCATAAGGAATGAAAAAGGAAAGGAGAAGAGGCCTGCAGAATCCTCTCTTGTTATAAGAGAGCCAAATCAAATGATTCTATCAAACCCATTAGAATCTTTTCTAAGAGATTTAAGTAACCAGGAACAACAACCCAATCCTATTACTCAACAGCCTGATCATGTCATACCAACAGACCAGATTCTATTCCCAGCATCACCTGCATTTCCAAAAAAAATTTATACTGAATTACATTCGATATCTCTTTTGTCCTCATCATCGGTCTCAATACCATCCATTGATCCTTCTCCCATTAGGCCTGTGACTTCTCCAATTTTCATGGCTGATCCACCAAACTATGATATGGAATCAAATTCTTCTGAACCAGAAGTCGTCCAGCTAAATAACTCCTCCCAAAATATACCCATTTCATCAAAACAGTTTTTTACTATTGATGATATCCCTTACTATAAATGGCCATAAAGACTTGAAGAATTCCATACTTGGTTGAATACTCAAGCCATAATCAACCAGGACAAGTATAATGTTATCTTCAATTTTGTCACAAGGTTTACAGGTAGTCTTAAAATGTGGTGGGCATCTGTCTCAGAACAAGACCAACTTCATTTTTTGCTCTCACCAAATTTTACGTATGCCATCACTCTTCTATATCATTTCTTTGTCAGAAAACCTGTTGACCTTGTAGAACTCAAAAGAAGAGATTTTTTTGAGTGAAAATGCTGCTCTTTTCAGAGAAAAGATTTGGATAAGCATTATCAAGAAATGCTTAAACTTTGTGGGTCGGCGGTCTGGTTTGTGGTAGTTTGTAGTGCCATGGGTTGTTTAGCTTGTTCTTTTTGCCTTTGTATCTTTTGATTTGGCTCCCTCTCACTCTCCCTGTTTTCCCACAGCTAGAGTGTGAGCTTTGGCTCCGAATTTTTGTATATTTGTCCTTTGCTTAATATATTCTTACCCTTTACCAAAAAAATAAAATAAATAAATGCTTAAACTTTTCTACCAGGTTGGAGCTGATGCAAATCTAAAATATGTCTTTTTGGCGTCCATCCCCGAAGAATTGTCTCAAATGATAGAAAAAAACCTTTCTAGCCAAACAAAGACGAATCCAAGATGTTCCATTAGGAGAAATTCAGCAAGAAATTCATTTATGCCTAGAAGAATTGTGTGTAAAGCGTCAAAAGATCCGGGCTTATATGTCCATGATAACAGAGGACTTGACACAGCCTATTCTCGCTAGAAGCTAAAGATAAAATGCTTCAAGCGAGATTGTGATGATTCTTGTGGAAAACCTTCCAAAAAAAAGAAGCACTTTAAGACATTTTGGAAAAAGAATTCTAGACATGGATCCAAGCACTTCCGAAGAAAGAAAAAGTGGCGTTACCTACAAAGGAAAAGATCGTTTAGGCCATAAGAAATCAAGTCGATGCTTCATCTCGCAATCATAAATGACATTTTGCAAAAAATTATCCTCAAGCGAAAAAATGTCGAATCGTTTAATACATTATATAAAGAATGAAACTGGTATTTCTCTTGAAAATGATGATATTAAATCCTTATTTTCTGCGGATGAAAAACCATATGAACAAACTCTTTGTGTCATTCCTTGTTACCAAACTCCTAGTGACACTAATTCAGATTTGGATCCTGAAGATTTTTCCCATTTTTCTCGCACTTCTTCAAAACAAAGCACTAATATATTTTCAAGTCAGACTCATTGTTCTCATTTCCCTGTGAAAATCTTCACTTCCAAGTTTGTCAAACCAATCACTGTCATTGCTCTCATAGATACTGGAGCAGCTTCTTCCATCCTTGACACTAAAGTTCTTCTTGAAGAATATTAGACTCCCTGTATTCGATACTTCAATTCTACCTCAGGAGATACTTTTTCTACAACTATCAAAACTACTCCAGTAACCATTCAGTTTTTCCCTTAGTGCTCCATAACCACAAAAATCTTTGGGTCTAGTCTCCCCAACAAAGATTTGATCATTGGTTGGGACATCATGACTCAAATTCCACAACTTCGCATTATTCCTAGAAAAGGTCCTAAATATAAAGACCAATTCTCTGAATTTGTTAATAGACAGAGACTCTTTTCCATTCACATGAATTTGTTAGACCCAATCATGCTGAAGTTGTTGGAATCATGTTCAGAATCTCATTATGAATTTGCCCAAAAATGTTCCCATCCTTTATGGACAAATCCAGACTTTTTTGTTCGTCTTCCTTTAAAAAAAATGAAGACATCAATCCCACAAAGGCAAGTCACGTGTGAATAAAGCTAGAACACCTGGTTTTGGCTCAAAAGGAATGCTCGAAATTATTACAGCAAGGCCTTATTGAAATTTCTAATTCTCAATGAGCTTGTGAAGCTTTTTATGTCAACAAGTGTGCCAAGCAAAATAGAGGAAAGATGAGATTGGTAATTAATTACCAGCCTCTTAACCTTTTCCTCCAAGATGACAAATTTCCTTTACCATCCAAAGATTCCCTTTTTATTGGCTTAATTAAGGCCCACATCTATTCCAAATTCAACCTCAAAGCCGGATTTTGGCAATTGGGCATCCATCCTGAAAATAGACCCAAGATAGTGTTCTGTATTCCAAACCAGCACTTCTAGTGGAAAGTTCTTCCTTTTAGTCTAAAGGTAGCACCATCCTTATTCCAGAAAGTCATGTGTCAAATTTTCCAACCAATATTATCGAATGCGGCAATATACATTGATGATAGCCTGCTCTACAGCCCCGATAAGCTTGATCGCACTACTAGCTTCTTGCACAGTTCCCAGAAATTGTGAAGATTTATGGAATCATGCTTTCTCAAAGAAAGATAAATATTGCCCAAACAAAAATTGAATTTCTTGGTATGCATATTAACAAAGGTACATATTACCCAAGGCCACATATTGCTTAGGAATTGCTAAAATTTCCTGAATAGAACTTCACCGCAAGACAAGTTTGGCAATTTCTTGGGATAATCAATTATCTCAGGGATTTTGTTCCAAATATTGCAAAATTGCTTATTCTGTTGCAAACAATGCTGAAAAAGAAATTCCCACCTTAGAGAAAATCTCAGATTGAAGTAGTCGCTGAACTTAAAGAGATCATGCAAACTCTTCCTCCACTTCAGATCCCATCAACAGGAATAAGAATTCTTCAAACTGACTCCAGTGATGAATACTGGACAACCATCTTGTTGAAGAAATTGATGGTAAGAGACATCTATGTGCCTACAAAAGTGAAAAGTTTTCTCAAGCAGAGATGTATTATCATTCCACTTTCAAAGAAATCTTGGCGGTCAAAAATGGTATAAAAAAGTTCGAATTCCATCTTATTGGCCATCATTTCTTGGTTAAACTAGACATGGCATCATTTCCTCAGATGACTAAGTTCAAACAGAAGCAAGTTCCCAATTCTCAACTTCTTAGATGGGCTGAATAGTTTTCAAAATACTCTTTTGAAACCAAACACATTGTTGGAAAAAAGAATGTGCTTACTAAGTTTTTGTCAAGACCAAAGGCACAAGTAGAAATCAACTATATCATGTGGCATGCTTTTCATACTTCTCACTGGAATGAGAAGTATAAAATTCAAAAGATCAAAGATTGGCCAAGTTGGAAATTCCCAAAGGAAATCATCAAATACATCCAGAATGACAACCTCACTGAAAACCTAGACAAACTTATGTGGTAATGCCACACGGAACTCTTCAGATCCAATGGAGGTTCGATTCTTTATCCTTTTAGATTAAATGCAAATTATTCATTTATCCATCCTTTGATTTGGAAGAAAGATGATTTTCCTGATCAACAACGATGGTTATTATGGTACTTAACCAATAAGTACTTTATAGACATTGAAATTCCAAGCAGAGGATTCATTGCCAATCTCACCGGGATATTTCAATTAGGCAGAAGTAAAATCGAAAAAGAAAGTGACAGAAATCTCTTAGATTTTCTTAACTAGTTTTATCCTCCCACTCACTGGAAATATATCCTACAAAAAGAACTGACAATCACCTAGCCAAATCCTGAAGTCCATACCATTTTATTCTTCTGTCAACCATGGAATTTTGTCGCCAATAATGGCAACATTATCAAAGCTCCTCAAATTATAGGAACCACATCCTATAAACCCTGGCCACTCAACACAGAAACTCGAATTCACATATCCTATCAAGGACCAGTTGGATGTTGTGAACATCAGTATCGAGAACTCCAGAGAATTTTATGCTAGGAAAACAAGACCATTCCTCCGGATGTATGAAATTATAATGTACCCACCGAATGGGATCATTATGACCTAGCACCAAAAGCTAAGCAGGCACTCCAGGATTTCAGACAAGCATCATCATCACAAGACCACCAGTTGGCAAAACAAGTGATATTGCACAATCCTCTCAGGACCAGTCCACTCAGGATCCCTATGCCAGATGGGGAGATCCCCTTTCTCAAGACCCTTATGATCATGGACCCTTGACCTTATCCCAAAGCAACACATCTTTCTATGCACAACCATCCAATTGGCCTCAGCCAAGCATCCCTACTAACACTGAAGACACTGAAGACACTACAGATTAGGCATAGGAGTTAGCATCAGCAACATCATCCTCATCGCATCAGCAACATCATCCTCATCACATCAGCTGAACCAAATTCTCTCACCAAAAGACCTTGAAGCACTCAAACAAAAACATGATGAACATGTCCTAGCAACAGTGCACAACTCAGACGACTCCAACTATGACTACAATGCTCATGTCGAAAGAGACCGTTGAAAGTTCATAGTAGGATACTGTAGCTTTAGGCTACTAGGCTAAGGAAGTCACTATTCATAGTGTGCAAATAATTCCCTACCGGGAATTTCAGTGTTTGTGTCTTTCCCAGCGCCTTTGTTGGTTCGAAGGACTTTGGTCCTTACTTGTTTGTTGGTTCGTGACCTCTTTTGCTATATAAGGCAAAGATGATGTATTGTGTTGGGCAGAGTCCCTTGAAGTAAAGTGAGTGTTTTGTTATATTCTCTCATGGCTTTCTAAACTCCCTCTTCTTCTTCAACCTAGTTCCCGACTTGAATATAATTCAACATCCTCAACGTCACATATGTTGGAGGGAATTCTATATAGAGATTTGCAATCATTTGCCTTTTGTCTTCTCAATTTCTCTAGAATCTTGGGGATCTCTTGTAGTTGTTGGCAATACGAAACATCCAAATCTTCCAAGTTATTTAGTCTTTCGCATGTAGGAAGGTTTGTAAAATTGTTTCCCGACAAATCTAATCATCGTAAGCATGGAAAATAAGAATGATTTTCTAGGAACTCTACTTCTGATAGATGGCACCATCCAAGAATCAACACAAACAACTCGGAAAATCCTATCTTTGCATGGGGTTCACTCAAATCTTCCTCTTCCTTTGGAAACTTGATTAGTTTTGAGCAGCCCAAAAGTCCCAGGAATTCAAGATTTTGCAACCTATAAATGCTAGATGGAAGGATTGCTAGTTCCGTGCAACCAAATAAATCAAGGGTCTCGAGAGAGACGCGATTTCCTATTGATGCAGGAAGTTCTTCAATTGAAGTCTTCCTTAGATAAACTTTTCACAAGCTTTCGTTCTTATTTGGAATATCAGGGAATCTTTGCAATTTAGAGCACCATTCTAAATTCAATTTCCATAACTTATGGAGATTTGCAATTGAATCGTGGACACGCTCTAAGTTTTTGCAATAATAGAGATCCAATTCCTCAAGATTTGGAGTACAAGAGAGGTCCGCACGCAAACCAGTGACTGGCATCTACCCAAGTCAATGAACTTCAATTTTTTAAAGTCCTACAAGAACAATAATCCAACATGCACAGGCATTTCAAACGATCAAAGAAAAAAAGTGAGATATATATTCATTTCAAAATTTGGCTGTGATTTTTAAATAAAAATCACTCAATCATAATTCAAGCCATATGTTATCAAAATTCACTAGAACATATAGTATATATAGAGCATGACCTCTCACTTTATAAATATGAGTTTAGTAAGTAATCCTTGTAAATTTACCAATGCTCATAATTTCACTATGCACTAGAATGGCGTGGATACTTCCACTAAGAGTGTGTAACCTCAAGCGAGAGCACATGAGCCACGTTCAGTCTTTTGCCAACTTATCAATCACATGCATTTAAGCAAACTTCTGGAATCTTATGTAGAGATTCACAACCACCCGCTTGTAGATCCCGCAGAGGCAGTGGAAGGTCGGGAATCTCTTCTATTCATCACTTATTTGGAAGTGGTGAGTGGTTGATCGCTTTTTAAAAGAAGACATATTTTGTAAGCCTAGATGGTCATAAATATAACAAAAATATGAAAAATAATGGAGTCCAACCGTCTTGTGTAGTTTTTTGTTTTGAGCTAGATGTACGTTGGCATAATGCAAGAGCTCAAAGTTTACTATATCATAATAAATACAACCACCACATTTATACCTTGCATGTGTATGCATAAATAAAAAAATATAGATGCATCGATAGACTTTGACATCTCAATCCAATGAATTTCATGTGTGATTTATTAAACCTTCATGGTGCACGTCCGCCAAATACATGGTAAGTCTTTTTGCGCCTTCTTTTGATTAAGGTTTAACTACTTTATTCTTGAGACGCCTTTATCAATGAGTTATCATTCCATAATGATTTGGATATTTTCGATATGGTAAATTTTCAATGAATTTTCTAAAATTATAGCACATCATTCCGAAGGACTAAAAGAATATTAAATGAAAGGGAGTCTAAGGAATGAGATTTGAAATGTCATATCTAAAATTGTATTTGAAGGCGTATCGATAAAGGTGGTGAGTGTTTATATAGGGCAAGTCAAGAATGTCAATTAAACTCCACAAATTGAGAGAAACCTAATCAACACTTTCCCACACACATGCGCATTGTGAATGGAAATGTTACTATTAGTAGGAAGGGGATTACCGGACAGTTTTTATATGGTAAAAAATTTGAAAATGATCGTCATGGAGCCTCGATGGTTTACATGTTATTTTCATATTGGTGAATCGTGTGCCTAGATGGTATTCCAAAAACATCCCCCTTCAAATAGTGATGTCAAATTTGTGTGTCACTTTTGGCATTCCCTATGGTGAAAAGAGGGGACTCAACCTTAGTTTAATTTTGCTAGCCATCCTCAAACCGATAGAAAAACTAAGGCTGTTAATAGAATTTTGGGCAATTATTAAGTAGACTATTGGAAAACATTTTAAACAATGACATTTGTTATTGTTTCAAGGTGAATTTGCAGATGATAGTTCGGTGAGTCAAACATCTTTGAAGTTCTTTGGATCTTATGCCACTGCCCACTAAGCGCTAATTTAGTGGATATTCTGAAGAAAGAGCTAAAGAAATGAGGTGGTTACAAAAGTGAGCTTCAGGGAGAGTATGTAATTTAATCTATCTTCGTATCACGAAGACCAGGAGCTTCATAAAGTTGGCCTTGAGGATGAGTCTTTTTCAACGGAGGAAGATTTATATTGGAAGTACTTCGAATCCATATTGGAAGATTTCAAGATCCTCTCTTGTGATTTGAATAGTAGAGAAAACATATATTTTCTTGATCTATGAGTTTGTTTATATTATATTTAGGAATGCTTTGATCTCGATCAAAATTTTGATTATATTATTGCATACTTGAATTTCGAAAATTAGGTAGGTTATTTTTACTTAACTTGGAGGCTATTCAAAGGTATCCCAGGCTACTAGCTATAAACATCATCTTGGTCCCACATTGTAAACACAGCATTATTAAAATGAAGCTTTATTCCCGGGTGTTGTCCCTTACAGATTTTCCTTTGTCTGTCTGCCTGCCCTTTAGTGGATTCCTTGTGTCCACGAGTGATCAAGAGAGTGTTGAGACCTTCGAGTGGCATACGAAAGTGGTGATTCGGCTGAGGAAGACTTAGATTATCCAGTCTCGTCCTTCCTATTCATTGTGGTGTTTTCCACCACACTAAGATTAAAAAAAAAAAAAAAAAACCCTTTTTTTTATTTGCTCGGTCAACACAATCCAAAGTCTGTGGGACTGACAAGTACGATAGGAAATTGAAAGACAATGATTCCGTTCTTTTTGAAAAAAATGTGACATTTTTAGAAAATATTTTTTAAGAATTCATTTTTCAAAAAAATAATAATATTTACAATGTTCGATTGAAACCTGAAAATGAATTAAAAAATAATTTTCATTGTTTGGTTCGTGTACTCCTTTAAAAAATATTATTTCTTTATTTTATTCTTTTCTTTTCTTTTTTTCAAAAAATTGATTTTTTATTTTTTTATTTTTTCTTATTCTTTGGCTGAATGCTAGGCCATGCAAGCTTGAGCCTCGCCGACCTCCAGCGAGCTCATCCCTTGCTCGTGTTCTGTCATCAATCATCATTGCGCCTTTTTATGAATATAGTACTATAATTGATATTTGAAAAATTGAGAGAAACCACCAAATTAGAAGCACCTAATGGGAAACATGTGAGAGTTTAAATAAATTTATTAACTTACGCATTTTTCTGTGGATAAAATGTTTGCAAAATAAGTAATCGACACATTTTTGTGAAGAAACAAAATTGAGATCCTGTGGAACGTCCTCTTGGCTTTATATACTAACGTAGATGATATGCATATAAATATAATTACAAATACATAATACATGTAAAAACCTTAGAATAGATTTAGATTAAGTATATTTAAATTAGCGAAGTGAGCCTATTACTGACTTCTCTCTACAAAAACCCTTTTGGTCAAGCTTGAAAGATGTTGCGCACTTATGGCGTGCATACTTCAGCTGGCTTCGAAGTGCCAGATGAAGCCAGCTTAAGAGCACTAACACCTCGCAGAGGAAGTCGTTTCTATGGAGTCGTACTCCACAATCTTCTTTTTATTTAAGCAGGAGAAAGGATTGGATTATCAATCTATTTCCCCTTCTGCTCTACTGCTAGGCTAGAGGACACCCAACAAGGGGATGTGAAGAATCGCTTCAATCCCGTGTTTCGTTACCTCTCGAAGAAATAGAGTAAGGGCTTTAGTGGATGGCTCGAATGAAAAAAAAAAAAAAAGACAGGAAAGAGGAGAGACTTTTTAGGTAAAATTTTTCAACTTTTTGAAAATGAATTTATTATCTATAAAGATTTAAAAAAAAAAAAAAAAAGCTTTCTTTTAGTTCCACTTCTTCCTCCCTCTAAAGATAAAGAAATATTAGTTAGGAATGACTGATTAGGTTAGTCCAACCGAAAAAAGACAGGACTTTTCGGCCACTGTTATAGAATTATCAAGCTTGTACCTACCTATGTAAAGACTAGCTTCCGATACAGATCCCTTACTGCACATTTTCTATGTATCTTTTCATTATCCGCTCCATGCAATCAGAGAGGGGACAATGGAAGGTTCAGTCAAAAGCATTTAGCGTGCACCCACTTCAATGGTCAAGCAAATATGCAAGAAAAATATCTTTCTCTTTACAAGCGCAATTTCCAAAAGAGTGTAGTCAGCTTGTCTCTACTGTATGGGGTAGAACCTTTAATAACATTTTCAAAATCTATCCTTTCAAAAACATAAAATTAAATCCTTCCTTGATGTATATTGAAAATTCAAGCACAATCATCATTCATTCCCTAAATTATATCACCAATTACTTTTTGCCCCAATTTTCGGTATTCAAAAGTTACCGATTCGTTAAGTTCTCTGTTTTTATAATTTTCAATACTAAATATTTTGCAAATAAGTTTGGACTTTTTTCTTAAATATTTTGGTTCGAAGCAAAATCAAGATTCGCATAAGGGAAGTGTTTAATACTCCCCTATAACGTAAAGATTCCACTTATGTTGGTTCATGGAGTAGATCGAGATCCCATATATAAGGCTTTAATCAAATGCGTACAATTTAATAGATGTAGATGTTTCTTAAGCATATTAACAAGCACCATCAGAGTTATTAATTGTTGCATTCAAAGCTTTCAATAATACAGCATATTATTTTTTCGATAACCGAGGATCCGTCAGGCCCACTTTTCGCTTACACTAATCGGCAACCCATGGCCCATACAGTGCCTAGATGGCACCTCGGACCGAGCGTCGATATCTCGGGGGAAAAACTCTCAACCAACACAGCTACCTACCGGTGGGTTCAATAATACAACATATCCATATTCATATCCATATAAAAATGGATATATAAAATATAAGGAAATAAAGACTATGCATTTAAATGCTCACCTTGAATTGTGTCCTCGCTACTTGGACGTTGCTTCCACTAAGATTAAGTCCAACTAACTTCTTTGGACCCGAGGAAAATTCTGGAATCCAAGGAGGACATTCAGGCCATTCAAAATATCTCAATTCATTAGGAAGACACATAGGACCTTGAAAAGAGTTGTGCACATTAATCACGATGAGCACCCTCAACCTTGTCATGTTTCTAAAAGCACTTGGGCCTATGTATAACAATTTTGTCCTGGGTAAACGCAAAACTATGGCTTTTATTGCATTCGTTCCCTGCATTTATAAAAATCATATTGCAATTAAAATAAAAAAAAAATCATAGGATGAAAGAGTAAAATCATTATCTAAACCAATAAATCTTACCATATACTTTGACTAAACATCACGAACATCATCATAAAGCCATAACTACTACGTTTTCCAGGATCATCATGACATTCTTGTTTAACAACATCCATGCCCATCAACTGAATTAAGTCATGCATTTGTAGCCCCCCCCCCCACCCTCTTCATATATCAAAGACTTCCCTACAAGAACATTTACTCCAATAGTTGTGGAAGAGTTGCAACAGTCAAGAACCTTCACAATGTCCTATTTATATCTCCCCTTTAAGAGACATGCAATATCAAGGAAGATCTCCTTTTCTTCGTCATCTAGTCCATCATAACTTAGCCTAAGAACTTCATTGATGGATTTGTTAGGACTTTTGGCAAGTTTGTTCAACGCACTTTCCCACTCAGGTTCTTCTCTACCACATAAGAAAGAGCCCAGTGTCTCAAGTGCTAAAGGAAGTCCATTAGCATAATCCAAAGCACCATCTACAAGATCCCTCCTTATCACTATTCTGTTGTATCTCAAAAAAGCATGCTTATTAAAAAGTTCAAGAGCTTCACAATTGTTTAGAGGCTTAACTGCATAGATATGATCTTTATCTATCCCATGGGAAGTTAGCAAATGATTATCTCTAGTAGTAATGATGATTCTACTTCCTTTGCCAAACCAATCACATTCTCTTGCTAAAGCATTTAACTGTTTTACATCATCGACATCATCAAAAACAAGGAAAACTTTTTTGCAGCAAAGTCTATGTTGAATTAAATTCTTTTCCCAATAATATCTCCAACATTTTTTTTTTTTTGCAAAGGAAGTAAATCCTTGGAATCTTTTGAATCTTCTCGAACGTTTGCCAAGAAACATGCACCCTCAAATTGTTTAAAGTTATCATTATAAAGGGCTTTTGCTAATGTAGTCTTCCCTATGCCTCCTTGTCCCCATAATCCTATCATGAGAACCTCATCAGACTCAATATTTAACATTGATTCCAGCTTTTCCACTTGGCGATCGGATGCTTTGCAACATGAAAGGGCGTGGGTTCTAGCTGCTTAGAGATCTCCTTCACAATCTCCTTTATAAGTGTTGCTTCATCTTTGGAAAAATCAAGAAAAGTACTTGATACATTGATTTGGTGGTTTAAAGGTAAGATTAAGTTTCATAAAAGAAAAAAAAAAAAAAAAGGGGAAAAAAGATCTGATTATTATTATTATTATTTGGTTGGAGAGTAAAGATGTGATTCAACATATAAAAAATAATGACAAAGTGGTGCTTTACATCAATTACTACTTACCCATCGTTCAAATCCCATCCAGATAAGTTACCGGCATCTAAGAGAGCTCTCTTCCATCTGTTCGCTTTCTCTGAATCCGTCCCAAAGTTGGACTCATGTTTAGCCATAGCTTTCCCATAGCTCTCTCTCCCCCTTCTCACTTCTCTTGGTTCCACCTTGTAAAATACCGGCAGCACAACTAGGTTCTTCTATGCTTTGCACTCCATAATTTTCACCAGCTCGTCCAAACACCATGGTGAGGAAGCATAATCCTAAGAGAAAATGATGATCGCGACTCACAATTCCTCAATCACCTTCATAAGTGCTGGCAATATTTGCTCTCCTTTTCTCAGTTCCTCGCTGTCCTTGTAAGTGAATAAGCCATTTTGGTCTAGAGTCATGTAGAGATGACTGAGAAAATTGTTGCGAACATCGGTACCTCTAAAACTCAAGAAGACATCGTAATTCCTATTAGCTTTAGAAGAAGAAGAGGCCATCAGAATTTGGTAAAAGGAGGCAGGTGCTGGTGTATTTGCTTGGAAAATGAAGGTGCTAAAGGATGAAGCGAGATCTTAAAAGGTAAGCTACTCCATTGGCCACCCAATAAAGTACTTGGTTGTGGCTTCCAGGAAATGATATTCGCAATAAGTGAGATTTGTTCCCCATCGAATCTTCTCGGTATTTTCTTTGCACGCAGAGTCATGACTTTCTTTTTTGAGGGTCAACAAAGAATATTATATTAATTTCCAGCTTTGTGGGCAAGGCAGATGAGAGGATGTGGTTGGAAATTGGAGAGAAGAAGGCGGTGCCGATGGGCTCCCGGTGGGCTCAGCAAGCTCGGCTTGGGATCCTATTCTTGAGAACTGATGTATTGTGGCACGGGAAAATGTCGCTAGCGTGCTTTGTTGTATACTACCATTTTGGTAGCTAAAATTCGCATGATTTTTTGCCATGCCTTCCAATAAATCAATATATAATGGGAATGGAGAAATCCAAATTTAGAGTGCGGACCTATTGGGTAACTCGAGGGGATAGCTTTGACATGTAAATCAATTGTAACATCCTACACAAGATGTACTAGTCATGCATGTATGTAGATACTTGTGCCGATTTGAGAGAAGGGCTTTGATATGAGCACACCTTCACCAACAATCGGTTTCACATTTTCTATGCATTAGGCAATCTAACTACAAATTGGATAAGGATTATCTTTTTCGTTTTCATAGCTCGGGCATGAGAATAGATCAAGCTTTTTGTTCAATTGAAAGTAATGCAGTAGGTTTTAATGTATAAATTCAAAGACGTGAGAAATTTTCTAGAAGAACACCTCTCAATGATTAATTGGTACACTAGTAGCTTATCTTCTATTACTTTGGAGTGATGAATCTTTCGCTTGACTAGGGGATTATTCATTGGATGCTTTTTTGGAATTCATATGCTTGGTGATGTCATTTCCTATCAAATCAAAGTGCTAATCATTTTCAAAAGCATTCGATACTTGGTATGAGAATTTGTAAGAAAGACTTTGACTAGGAATAAAAGAACACATCCTGTTCAGATTATTTAGTCCAAAAATGAATTTTTTCCGTTTAGACATTCATGAAGAATGGTATTTCAAAAGTGTAAAGCATTCACGGGATGCATTACATATAGAGTTTAGCTTATTTTGTTATTATCTAAATTTATGCTGCATATATAAACGTCGCTAATGTCAATTGAGTGTAATAATTATATCGGTCATTATGAGTTTCATGTGATTTGATGAGATTTCGCCTTTTTTATTTGTCTTTGTTGCTTAGTCAAAAGTGCAAGGAAATGTTTGCTCTCAGTTTCGTGCTAGCTACCCTCCACGCGGCTTTGCTCAGAAAAGGGAAAAATATCAAGTTGATTTTGATGGGCATGTGGCCCCCACCACTTTGTTCCTTCTATATGCTCATATCTTGAGCGATTCCAAGGCATTTTTTATTCTTTATATATATATAAACAGAAACGGCTCAGTCGTTATTATTCGGGAAAATGTTAAACAAGGAGATGGATTAGACTTGTTTTACAAAAAAAAGCCTAAACTAAATATAATCAAATAATTGCCTAAAATGACTAAATCAATCTTACATAGGAGCCAAAGCTTGCTGATTGACCAAATTTTTTTTTTTTTTTTTGGGTACCCAGGGAACTTCCGAGCGCCATTTCGCGGCGAAGTAAACCCTGGAAGAGCAATAGAGTCACCATCACCCTTGTTGCCTCGGGTAAATTGCTTGACGAAGCAACGATTCAAACTCTGGACCTCTCGTAAAAGGAACCAGCGCCCAATCACTACGTCGTTACCATAGGTGGTCGGCCAATTTTTTGATAACTAGTAGGTGTATGATTGGTCCAACAGACAAAACCTGAATATTTTTGTCTAAAAATTTTTTGTAAAAATTATAAATCCCAAAAACAAATCACCACCACCAATCCCCCACACATCGTGCCCGAAGGTTTCTTCCTTCATTTTTTTCGCATCTTCTCCTTTGCTTCCAGTCTTCGTTTCTCTCCAAAGATAAAGACAAAGCTCATGCAAGGCCCACCTCTTCATTAGTCAGACTGATGACAGTGCAAGTTTTCCCTAAAATTCTGCAGCAGAGAATAAGCAATTGAGATTTCAACCTATGCACAAGAAAATCAAGTGTACGCACTCATAATTCGTTTGACCGTACTCACTCATACTTTGCTAATAATTGAATGATCTTGAATGGAGATAAGGAGTCATTTCTTTCTGTAAAATCCGTTTTTGTGAAATTTCAAAATTATCTCCGATCGGAAACTCGACCTTGAAGGATCGACATATTTAGGCGACTTCTTGGAACTCAGTCACTTTAAAACTGGTTCAAACAATTGAAAAGTGATCGAAAATGCTACTCTGTTTCACACTCGAGCAAAAAATTATATTTATTTGGTCAAAGCTGTTCTATTTGACCGATCAATGATCGTGGGACCAGCCCCTTTTTATTATTATTAGTTTTTGGATTTATTTTCCCTGTAGTATATTATTAACTGGGAATATCAACTCAGTTAAAATATACTCCAGTAGCTCTCCAGTAAAATCCTTGATTGTGGCTTTGAGTAAAGAGTTAATATCACGAAAAATCTCAAATTGATATACTTATGACAATATTATCTCAAATTAATTTTTTAATCACAAAGAACCCCAAATTAATACATTTAATCATTCGTTAAATTTTATCATTTAATTACTGAGTTAAATAGCATGTGTATCGGTTTTGGGTTTTACCCTTCATTTATTACAAGTGTATCGGTTTATAATTTTAGTGGTATCAATTCAATTTAATAGAAAATAATTGATTGTAAATTTATCATAAATATATCGGTTACATATTTTTGTTATTAATTTACAATAAATTTATTACAAGGTGTACCATTTTAATATTTTTCTTAGTATTAACCCTCTAGTAAATGACATTTGAAATCAATGAGTTATCTCCCTTCTTTCTTTCTTTCTTTCTTTCTTTCTTTGGAATATCATGACTTCTTTTTGTCGAAAAAATGTCCTCGTTTTCTTTCTTTCTTTTGCATATTATGACTATCACTACTCGAAAGTTCTGTCATTTTAAGTTTGTTTTTGTTTTTTTCTTACGTGCACATTAAAGTACACAAGCCCTCACGCACGTACTATTATTTTAGACGTCGGTCAATCGTTTTTTTTTTTTTTTTTTTTTTTTTTTTTTTTTTTTTTTTGCTTTAATTTTTGTTAAAGTAACCAAAAAACGAAATCCTTTAACTCGCGTTCACGAATTGAACTCGTCTCCCTCAAACCGATACTAGTTTCGCCGCTAGAGAGCCAAGATAACTCGCACCTCATTGGCCCCACAGGTCCTTGACTACCTTTCTGACCATATTTTTTTTTTTTAAAAATTTGTCTTGACAAGATTTAGTTTCTTTAATGTAAGATCGTAAGCATACTTGATAAATCATTGGCAGGTTCGAATTGCTATTTGTCCCGAGTCAACATTTCTTTCTGAAACAAAACTTATTTGATGGAGTACAACATAGCACATGGTCCATACCATATTTTCCTAAATTTAAGTTTTGAAAGGAAAACATTTTCTGTTAACTAGGAAAACATTTTCCGTTAATTCATTTTTCTAAATGAATCAAACATTAGAAAATGAGAAAAACGTTTTCCTGAAAATTACTTTTCGCAAAACAAACACATCCTAGATTTGAAAATTTTCTTCTCTCTCTTATTCCACATGTGATCTAACTTTGGCTGCATTGGTCCCACTGCATTCACACGCCAGATTTGAATATTTTCTTCTCTCTCTTATTCCACATGTGTTTTAACTTTGGCTGCATTATTCACAGTGCATTAACACATTTGAAAATTTTCTTCTCTCTTTTACTTTATTATTATTTGTTGAGAAAATGAAATATTTAAAGGGGCTAATTACGTTTGATTTATGTGTTACTTATGCATGATATGTATGGAAGATTCAAACCTTGAGCTTGACTATTCGAAGCAATGTCATTCTTAGAGAAGTAAAAATCACGTAACTCATTTTATTAGTGATTTCGACTGAAGTGACTTTTCTTTTTTTTTTGACCGTGACTGAAGTGACTTTGAAAAACTAATGTACGTCTCATTCACATGAAAAAAAATTTCACAACTATCCTAAAAACCTACAGATTTCATTTTTGATGATGATAATGCTCACTAAAATATGTCTCTTATTATTGTTGTACTTAAGTATTTTTTATATGATTTCAAAAGGGTTAAAAGGACCGCTTTGGCTAAAACATAGGATATCATAAGATCTTTTAGTAATATTATTGTTGTGTGTGTGTCTACCTGAAAAAGTTATTGATTTGGCCTTGCAACTTTTCTTCATTGAAGATCACATTTACCGCATTAGTTTGATGCATGATCGATACAAATATTTGTTCAATATTGATTTATTATTAATTGAAATATGAATAAATTTGACAAATCGATAATTTTGGACTCTAAAATCATCGTCACCATCGCCACAATTATACTGAGATTTACTCCAGCTGTTTTTTAATAAAGCAACATTCGTCAGATAATTTTATAAGCTTTTGTAATTTTACTAGTGTCCCAAAATTACATTCCCTCAAGGGTCACAACAGGATAAAGGCTGTTTGATTTGATAAAGATGACAACGAACCGACCCTCTACTTTTCACACACCTCCCTGATTTCAAACCGAAAACAGACAAATTGTGTTCACATTACATTCTTGACTTACGAAGGTTAAAGGTTTTTTTTCTTTTTTTGAATATGTTGACCGCAATTGGTGTTCCCACACTGTGTTCTTGACTTAGGCGGAAAGATGCCGTTACTACTCCTACAAAATACTATATAATTGTTAGTCTAGAGCTTGCTGGCTTTTTTAATAGGAAAGAATGGATTAAGACCAGGTGATCCTCTCTCCTCCTATTTGTTTGTGATGAAGGTGCAAATTTTCACTAAAATTATGTAGCGGAGAATGGAGATTTACGAGCAAGAAAATCAAGTTGATGCACTCATACTTCTGCTTGGCCATTTACTTACCCGCTCACTTAGAGCGAACATGACAAAATTTCTGTTTCTCTATTTTTCTGTTCCCCATAACATGTTTGAAATTGAAATCCGTTTGATAACGCAATTTCATTTTTCTATTTCTGGAACAAATTTCTATTTTAGAAATAGATTTGGAACAGAAATTAAAAGTTAAAATTTTTAGTTTTTCTATTTCTAGAACATAAATGAGAAATCAAAATTTTTCTCATTGTTCACTCTGGTCACCGCCCGTCACCTACTTGCTGCCCATGGGATATCGGATGCCCGCTGGCAGTTGCCGACCCTGCCACTGGGGTCGGCCACTAGCCGCCAACCACCAGCCACTGGACATTGGCTGCTTCGGCCACCGCACTCCGGTTGCCTGTCGTTGAATGCTAGACACCCACCAGTCATTGGCTGCTCATCGCCAATCATTGAATGCCAAAGGTTCATCACCAATCACCGAATGTTCGCTGGCGACCCTCCACTACTCGCCACTGGCCACCAGATGTCAGCTGCCCACCACCCCTCGCCAATCTCTTGTTGCTGAACTCCAGATGTTGAACGTCAGACGTCAAACTCCGGACATTGGACGCCGGTTGCTGGTCATCAGAGTCCGACTCCAGTGTCAGACGCTGACCCCCACCACGTGATTCTAGATATCAATCGAATGGAGTAGGCATAAAACAAGTACTTACACAGCGAGAAGTTTCTAGCGTAAAAAAGTCGAGCACACAACGAACAGTAAAGAGGGGAACAAAAGAAGAAGGAAAGGCCCAAAGCAGTACACTTCCCTTCTTAAAGATTCCCTTAAAAAAATATTGATCGATGTGACACGGTAGGCACCATAAAAAAAAAAATGTAGCGAATTGAATTGAAAGCACATGCATGATTACGTGATGGTCATCATGCCTTTGCTGAGGAAGGCTGCTTTTTAATTTGAAAACCAGGAAAGATTCACAAAAAGAGAAAATCTAATTTCTATATGCTCCTTCACGTGATTCCCATTTGTCATCATCGCATTCCCTTTTATAATCCTGGGAAATGCTGATTCCTTATTTAGTGGGACATTCATTTTGAATGTCCCTCACCGTTAACGTCACGGACTGAGCAAGTCCTTAAATGGCCCAAAAGAAAAAAATAGATGAGAGATCCTTCTAGAGATAGAAGACTCCATAATGTTATCCGTATATTCCCTTTCTATCATGAAGATAAAAATAGACAGAAAATAATAGTCTTGCGGTGGTGAAGGTAAACACAACATAAAAATTTCATTCTGATTACTATTGAATAAGCAAGTATAATAATTTCCCGCATCTGGAATGAATGAGGGTGGGTAAAAAGCTTACAGTAAGGCCAGCATGCCTAACAGCACTGTTACAAAGCTAACGGGCTGGTCCTTACTCCTTTGGTTTAGCAACAGTGCCGTTTAGATCGTTCCTCATTGTTATCGTACGTTTCTTTTTTACTATTAAGTTTTTTCTTTTTTGACTTTTGCTCTACTTCGAGATTCGTAATAATTATAATGAAATGAAAGATTGCCTTTCACATCTTAAGCAGCGTTTGTTTGTGTTTTTTTTTTGTTTTTAGACACTTTTTCTGTTTTTTTGTTCTTTTGTTCCCAAGAACAAAAAAGAAACAGAAATAAGAAACACAAAATTTGTGTTTCTTATTTCTGAAACACATTTGAGAAACACTTTTTTATTTCTTTTTTCTTTTTTCTCTTATTTTCTTCTTCCTTTTTCTTTTGGCAGGTCGCCGGCCGACGAGGGCCGGCGGCCTTGCCTAGCCACGGCGAGGCTGAGGCTCGCCGTCCCCTGGCGAGGCCGAGGCTCGCCGTAGCTGGGCGAGGGTTGTCCTCGCCTTGGCTGGGCCAGCTCGAGCTCGCCCAGATCCAGCGAGGCCAACCTCCCCCAGCGGCCGGCGAGCCTCGGCCTCGCCGAGCCACCGCCAGCGACGCCGACCGACGGTGGCTCGGCAAGGCCGAGGCTCGCCGGCCGCTGGGCAAGGTCGACCTCGCCGGATCCGGCGAGCTCGAGCTCGCCCAGCCAAGGCGAGGCCGACTCGCGCCGGCCCGGGCGAGCTCGATCTCGCCCAAATCCGGCAAGGCCAAGCTCGCCCGGCGGCCGGCGAGCCTAGGCCTCGCCGGATCCGGGCGAGTCGGCGTCGCCTAGCGTTGGCCCGGCGAGCTCGGCTTCGCCGGCCATGGCCGAGGCCGGCGACCGGCCAAAAGAAGAAAAAAAGAAAAAAGGAAAAAGAAAAAAGGAAAAAATAGAAAAAAATAGAAAAAAATAAAAGAAATACAAAAATTATACAAATTTACCAAACATGTTTCTGTTTATTTTTTATTCTGGAACAAGTTTACCAAACGCATTTTTTTGTTCAAAAATTGTTCCCGGAATAGAAACACTTTTTTCTATTTCTATTCCCTGGAACAATTTTTAAACACAAACACAAACAAACGCACCCTTACTCTACCCGATGCTGCAGATTTGCTTCTGGTGGAAAATACCATTACCTAGAGAGGCCCTTTCCCTTTTTATATACTCATCTGCTCGTAATTTGGCGGAATATATTATTACCTAGAGGCCCTTTCCCTTTTACATACTCATATGCTCGTAACATACTCATGGTTTTTTCAGTGTATCAAAGAACATAAATATACAGTATCAATCATTTTCATTTTAGGCTATCTGAAAATCAAATGGCACCATATCTAAATTTATAGAATCAATCTATACAATACTTTTCTTTATGGATGTAATTAGAATACAAATGCTTAGATGCTAATTCTTTTGTCTTCGCTACATGCCACCATGAGATCAAACTCGTGTATTATATGGTGTTTGTGCACCAAGCCGGAGTACGATGGGATAAAAGCATTCATCCTCCTTTGATACCCAAAAAGGTAAAGGTAAATCGAGCATGAAGGTCATGGACTTTAGTACTGGTGTACTAATTTTACGAAAATGGAATTGTGGGTTGTAAGGACAACACATGAGGAGAAGCGAATAGTGATGCAGTCCTTCAATGTGAGATCGTGAGCTGATAAATCATTGGGAGGTTCTACTTGCTATTTGTCCTGAGTCAACATTTTTTTACGGAACAAAACTTATTCAATGGAGTACAACATACTACATGGTTTGTATTCTCTTTTTTTCGTACCTCATGTGATATATGTGGTTCATATGATCCCTTCAATAGTTACTACCTATTGAATCACTATGTCTGGCAGATCATCTTCACAAGGTGTGACATCCTGAAATTCGAGTCCTCTGAGGAATGAATGGATGTGAATTTCGTCAATGCATTGTTGGTTGATCTCACTCGGAATTGATCACTCCTGAGATACTGACCTTGAGGGGAAAGGCTAATGAGGACAGAACTCGTACGACTAAAGGACTCGACCTGGGAAAACGACTTGACCGTGAGATTTACGTGAGGACGATCCTGTAGATAGGTAGGCCGATTCTAAGGACGACTAAAAGTCGATTCGTGGACAGAACATAATGGAACGACGGGTAATTCCGTTTACCATTATCGAACCCACGAACGACCCTATGTTGATCCTCCAATCATGTACTTTGAAATAAGAATCTATCATTCGTAATTTCATGCAGTCAAGGACGTCCATGCGTCGAGATGTCTTGAACGTGGTTTGGCACTAGTCGGTCACGCGTGAATCCTCACAAGCCACCCGTCAGTCTGAGTTGTAATCGAAATGGCATTTGGCGAAATTGACATGGCAAGAGAACTTAGGATTGGACTTCGAATTATCGGGAATGTCCGGGACGGACTTTGGATGAAGCTACATCAAACAGTCGACAGAGCCAGTGAAGCCGAGCAATTGAAAAAGGGATTTTCGGACCGAGGAAGCAAGCCCGTGAGGAAGTGGGCCGAGCCAAGCCAGTGTGGGCCTTAGGCCCAAGGTGGGACAGCCACCATAGTGGGCCTAAGCCAAGCAAATGAGCCCATTGGGCCTAAACCAACTATTCATCTTCTAAGCCCATGGGCCAATTCTTGGCCATTTCAAGCCCATTCCTATTCATGGCCAAGCCCAATCCTTAGGCCCATCCACCAATTTCAGCCCAAGGTCAGATGTGTAATTTGTGCAAGGTGGACATGACCTAAATGCCCCTAAAAGCATGTGGATAAGGCAAATGAAGAGAGAGAAGATGATGTCACTTTGTATGGGGAATTGAAGTGGCCATTTAATGGCCTTAATGAGGTGTGACACCAGCCCTCACATCTCTCTCTCTCCCCCATTCGGCCTCCAAGCGGACGAGCTCCTCTCTTCCTCGTTTTCCCTCTCCTTCAGTTTCTGCTCCAGCTGACCCTTCGTCAAAGAATCGAGTCAAAAGTGGTCTTCCTGGATGAATCAGCCAACGATCCACCTATCACCGTGACCGGGAGAGACAGACCGTTCCAACGAGCCTAGTTTCGTCTCAAACGGAGCTGTCGGTCGTCCTGTACGGCCGTCTCAAGACGCCGGTCGCCGGACCGCCTGGTTCCGCCCTGCTTCGCCTGTTTCGACTTTGCAGCCCGTTTTCTTCCATTCCAGCCGTTCCTTTGCTCATCCCAACCTCCAACAAGACTCCCAAGACCCCCGGGTGTCACCGGTTGCCAGCCACCCTCCTCGCCGGAGCTCCGGCCAAGCCGTTCAACTCAGTTTCTCCTCCGGCAGGGCTGTTTTTCAGTGTTTTCAGTGGGAGTCCGAGCTGTGGTTGCTGTGTTGAGCTTGGGACCGCCTTGGATCGTCGTTGTTGAGGTCCCGGTGCGTAGCCACCGTCGTCACCGCCGCGTCGGTGTCTCCGGCCCGCTTAACGGGTGAGTTTAGCTCCTAATCCTTCGATTAGTGCCTAAACTTGCTTAGGGTTGGTTTAGTTAGATTTAATTCTAGTTTAAGTGATTTAATTAAGTTGTATTAGCCCTAAGATAGGTGCTTAGATGGATGGATTAGATTAGTCTAGCTTAATCTTGCTTTTATTTGCTTAATATGGTTTATGTGGTTAATTAAGTATGCTTGGCTTTAATTAATTGATGGTTGCTTTAATTAATGTTTTTAATGATTTCTGAATTTAATTTATAGTTTATTAAATTCTGGGAATTTACTGTTCATGCGACACTATTCATGATTTACTGTTCACGAGGTACTGTTCGCGATTTACTGTTCATGAGTACTGTTCACCGAGTACTGTTCACGAGCACTGTTCATCCAGAATGCGAAAAATGTCTAAAATTCATGTGTGTTGATTTTATGAAGTGAATGGATGTGTAAATGCATGGGCATCCGAATGAATTGAGTTATGATTTGTATAATTGTGAGATGATTGCGAAATATAGGTATTTTAATTTGAAAATACTGGGCGTCGGTTTACAACGCCAGAAATGTGTATAGTGGATCCATGGTAGGTTATACATCACCTCGGAGAAGGCACGTGGGCTCGGTGAGTTGGTCTATCGCCTGGGAGAATGCACGTGGGCTCGGTAATTTGATGCATTACCTCGAAGAATGCACGTGGTCTCAATGAGTATATTTGGCATCTTAAAGAGACACGTGGGCTCGGTAATTTGATGCATTACCTCGGAGAATGCACGTGGTCTCAATGAGTATATTTGGCATCTTAAAGAGACACGTGGGCTCGGTGACTTGATGCATCGCCTTGGAGAATGCACGTGAGCTCACTGATTCAGTATGGCATCTTAAAGAGACGCGTGGGCTCGGTGACCTGATGCATCACCTTGGAGAATGCACGTGGGCTCTGCGAATAAGTATGTCGTCTTGAAGAATGCATGTAGGCTCGACGACTAGATATTCCATCATGAGAGAAATGTACGGTATCAATTAAGCGACCGAGGCAAGGTCAAGTTGACATGTAATCGACTGAGTCGATTGATCGATAGCTCGATTTGAATCGATGTATTGATGTGTGAAATTGTTATATGCATTAATTATATGCGTGAGTGAATCACATCGTTTATGGCACACACGCATGAATCGATAACGTGCAGAGTGTGGCAATGGCCAGGTGAGATTGCTTGTGACGCGACTCGTATGTGATTGATGAAATGTATCAGCTAATGGCCATGTGCTTTGTGTGTATCATGCTGAGTGATATCGTGCAGGGTATGGCATACCAGGTAAGGTTGTATGCGAATCGACTGTTGGTTGTTCCTTGTGGTGGGGTAGTTCTGGATAGATACCCCGAGTTGAGTTGGTGTACTAACCGGGGCTTAGGGGTGGAACTCACTGAGATTTATATCTCACTGGTTATTGAATAACCATTTTCAGGTCCCTAGTGTGAAGAGCCAGGAGCTTGAAGCAGAAGGGTTAGGAGCATAGGTGGCTCAGTAGTTCTTTTTGACATAGACCTTTTGTATAAGCTTGAGGTGTTTATGAATGTGTATTTTGATTTGGAAATTGTTGTCCTGCTTTTCTATCCCAAGTTAAATGTGGTCAGGGGTTTTGTTTCGCTTCCGCATGCGTAATAAAAATTGAATGGGTCGGCGACGTGTCCTGGGAAGTCGCATTTGTATCGACCAGAGTGGGATGTTCGCGCGCTCAGAGGATCGGGGCGTGACACAAGGAGTATGTGAAATTGCAAAAATTGCTAATTAAAAGTGCAATCACTGTGTCTTTATTTGGTGGATCCTCTTTAGGAATGTCAAGATTTATGTTTTCCACGCGTGCTCCAGCTGTGGCTGCATCAATCCATGTGCGATTCACATGCTAGATTATTTTCTTCCCTCTCTTATTTCACGCGTGATCTTACTTTGACTGCTATAATCCCAATGCATTCACATGCTGGATTTGGAAAAAAAAAATTCTGTTGTGCAAAAACTTTGGCTACATTGATCCAAGTGCATTCACATGGCATATCTATCCATAGCATAAAGATGATATTGCACAGAAGATTCTAACCATGAGCTTGATAATTTTAAGTGGTGTCATTTCACATCAATATTTTCACTTTTTCGAAGAAGTAAAAGTCACGTAATTCTTTTTTCCGTGATTTTGACTAAAGGGACTTCAAAAGACTATACACGCTATATTCATCTAAAAGAAGTTTTCACAACTATACTAAAAAAATGTACAACTAGATCTATGTTGACCCTAATTCACATTTGCTAATTATAAAGCTCACTTAAATATGCTACTTACAATTTAAAATTATAGTTGTTTTCCTTGAGTAACTTTTAAAGAATTTCAAAAGGGCCCCTAAAACACAGAATATTATAAGTATTTCGGTAATACTATAATGTGTGTGCGCCTTAAAAAGTTAATGATATGCGCATGAAACTTTTCTCCATTGAAAATCGCATTTACCGCGTTAGTTGGACGTATGATCGATACAAATATATGTTTAACGTTGATTTATTGTTAACTGAATTATTAATGATTCTGACAAGTCGAGATGAATTCTATGACTATAATTTCGTACAATCCTGATTGGAGGCTAGATTTCTGGTCGGTTTATTGATTGGCTGAGGGAAAGAAAGCCTTTTAAAGCGTCGGAATCAATACTAGGTAAATATTGTATTGCCTAACCTAACACAAACGTCGGTAATAATCCCATATTCCTCTGACATGCTAAGGAGCTATTTGGTAACACTCCTACGAATAACTAATTATGTTCTTTTGTTCCTAGAACCCAAATAAATAAATAAATAAATAAAAATTCGTTTGATAAATTTTTTGTTCCCAAGAACAAAAATCTATTATTTGTTTTTGGGAATAGATTTGGATTGAAATTAAGAAGCATAAAAAAGTTATTTTTTGTTTCTCGGGAACAATTCATAGAATTATGTCTAATTTTTTTCTTTTCTCTTCTATTTTCTCTTTCTCTTTCATATTATTATTCTTCTTCCTTTTGGCTAGTCACTAACCTCAACCATGGCGAGGGCTGGCAACCTCGCGAGAGAGTTGCCGGCGATATCAATGCTAACTTGGTGGTGGCCTAGCCAGGCTGATCTTGCCTAGCCACAGCGAGGCTTGGCCTCATCAATTGGCACAAGGCTGGGCCTCGCCAAGCCAGGGCGAGGTCAAGCCTTGCCAGTGGCCTAGTGAGCTTGTTGAACCTCACCTAGCCAATCACTGACCACCAAGGATGAAGAAGAAGTGAAGAAGAAGAAGAAAAAGGAAAATGAAATAAAAATGAAATAAAATAAGAAAAATATCAAAAAAAAAATATCAAAAAATTAGAAGAAACAAAAAAATTTAAGAATTTTATTTAAAAAGTTTCTATTCTAAAAATAGAAATTTTGTATAGTTACCAAGTACGTTATTTTGTATAGAACTTATTCATAAGAACTTAATAAAAAAATCATTGCAAATTAAAAATTATTCTAGAAAATAATATTATTATTAAACGGGCCTTAAAAGCCAAACAATGTAATCAAACATGATGTCATCATATCTTGTTGTTGTTCCAACATCACATCTCATGTACCGTGTCAGGCTCAGCTGTACCTACTTTTTTAACAATGCCCCTACCGTCAACTTTAGCTCCATGCTTCGGCATTTAAAGGTCTACAGTATTAACCGTAATCAATAGCTTTAAGGCCACAAGTTTGAAATTTTTTATTACTATTTGTGACGATTCACAAAGATTTGCAATATTCTATTGTAATAAAAAAAACTTGACGTCGTAAAACGTCATTAAAAATGACTTTTACTGTGTTGGACGTCCATTTGCTAGTACATAACGTGCTTTAAATTTCAATTTCAATTTATAGTGGGTAAAATGTTGAACCTTATGCGCAATCAATAGCAACTAAGTCAAATTCAACAGCAGAAATCTTCTCATCTTTTCTTCTTGTTTTTTTGGGTTTCATCTCTTTCCTTTCTTTCATTTGTATACTTCTCTGTTAGATATCAACATTAACAATCTTTGTATAGCTCTTTTCCTTGGTCTTATTTAGAGATAACTTCAGCAAAATTGAGTAATGTCGGCCGGTGTCCCACATTATATCCTTCCACATCACGACAGGATGAGAGCTGTTAGATTGAGAAAGCTGACAATACACCGACACTCCATTCTACACACACCAGAAAAAGGAGTGGAGTAACGACAAAACTTGAATTAATGGACAGCACTTCCATTCATATGTTATATTCAATGGGTAGAGACTCCATCTATCTGAACTCAAATGTACGTGAATGTATGATTCCACAAAGGTCCGATGCGTATAATCATTTGATTCATGTATTACATTATATATAATTAAGCAAATTATACACATTATTTTTTTAACACAAGATTTGATGGAAGCATACCATATATTTCATGAAAGTGTTAGTGACTCCTTATTAGAAAATCGGGTGGTCGGTGACCTTTTTTGCCAACAATTTTTTGTTTTTATACACTATTAGTACTTGCAATACTCCTCTTGTATACACTTTACAATCAAATTCTTGAGAGATCAATCTTATGAGAGCATTTCTTTGTAAAAGAGTGCGCCGTGTTTATGGAAGAATGTTGGCTCCATTGCAAACCAATCTTTATTTGAGGCTTGAAGTATAGTTGATTAGGCATAACTCTTGAACAGTCTCTGGAAATGGAGTGGGCACCCATTTGGACCGGACTACTATAAAATGGTTCCGCATTCCTCTGTCGTTACTCCCTTTTATATGCATATAACATATTTAATAAGTTGCTTAATTTATATTTGTGCATAAATACTTAGTACTCTGGAGCATATTCAATATTTGGGCCAAAATATTGCCCATGTTTATTTGAAATTTTTAGAGCTAAGTATCCTAGCATCACATGTTGATAAATTAAGAGAGTTGATGATATATTTTCATCACAATATATAATTAAACAATAGTATGATTAACAAGTGTTAGAGGAGGAATTTGATGCATTCATGCGCCAAATATAGAGAGGCATATATCCTTTTGCACTTTTTCCCCCATCTCATAAAGCAATAGTCATCAGACAATTTTATAACCTTTTGTAATGGAAATAGATCAAGCTTTTCATCCAATTGAAAAATAATGTAATGGCTCTAATATAAATTTAAAGAAATGAGTAATTTTCTAGAGAACACCTTTAAATGATTAATTGGTGTGCTAATAGCTTATTTTCTATTACTTTGGAGCAAAGAATCTTTTGCTAATGTGGGGCCCTTTTTGCTGGGTGCCTTTTCTGGGAATCCACTTTTTAGAGGTGCTACTCCCAGTCAAGTCAGTGTAAGTTATTTCCAAAACAATTGGATACTTTATGCAAAATTTCATAAAAAAGACTTCTTCTAAATGTGAAGGATACATATTCAAATTATTTAGTCCAAAAGAGGATTTTCGTGTTTGGACTTTAATTAAGAATACACTTTCAAAGTATAAAGTGTCCAATAAGGTTGATTGTTCCATGTGACTTGATGATTTTTTCTTCTTTGTCTATTTTGCTTAGTCAAGCTTAGTCAAAAGCACAAGGAAATATTTGCTCATTACTTTCGTGTTAGCTTCCCTCCATATAACTCTGGTCTGGAAAGAAAAATTATCAAAGTTGATTTTGATGGCAGGTGGCCCCCACTAGCTTGCTCCTTCTACATGCTCAAATCTAGAGCGAACCCAAGGCTTGACTCCATTGGTTCATTTCCATTACATTTTTTTTATTATTAATATAAAGGCTTGATAATCATTATTTGAGAATAATCTAAAAAAGAGCATAGAGTAGAGTCATCTCCAAAACAATTCAATATTTCATGGAAAAGTTCATAAAAAGACTTCGTTTAAGTGTGAAGGATACATATTCAATTATTTAATACAAAAAGGATTTCCGTGTTTCAACTTTAATGAAGATACACTTTAAAAGTATAAAGTGTCCACTAACGACGGATGTTTCATGTGATTTGATGATATCTCACCTTTTTTTTTCTAATTTGTTTTTTTGCTTAGTCAAAAGCGAAGGAAATTTTTGCTCATCACTTCTGTGCTAACTTTTGTCCACACAACACTAGTCAGGAAAGAAAAATTATCAAAGTTGATTTTGATGGCAAATGGCCCCCACCACCCTGTTCCTTTTACATGCTCAAATCTAGAGCGAATCCAAGGCTTGACTCCATTGATTCATTTCCATTACATTTTTTTATTTTTTATTTTTATTAACAAAAAGGCTTGATAGTATTATTCGAGAATATTATATAAGAAAAAAAAAGCATATAGTAAAGTAGTTCAAAAAATGACCTAAAATGAATATTATTTCAAATAATTAAATTTATCTCACATGAGAACCTAAACTCATCAGTTGGCTAAAGGTTTACCAACTAGCAAGCATGTGATTTTTTCAACGGCCATACATATCTTCCCATGTTCTTCCCTTGCTTTTGGTCTTTGTTTCTTTCGATAGAAGTAAGACAAAGCTCGAACAAGGACCACCTCTTCATTAATTAGATGGTCACATGTGACAGCAATAAAAAGCCTGTTTGATTGATAAAGCTAACAATACACAGACGCTCCACATTCCATGCACCACATGCATGGACCCCTCCCTCATTTCAAACCAAAAATGAAAAGATGATGTTCACACTTCATTCTTGACTTATGAAGGTTGAGGTTTTTTTTTTTTTTTAATCTATTGATTGCAATTCATGTTCCCACTGAATTCTTGACTTGAGAGGAAAGATGTAATTACTACTCCTAGCTACTATATAATTGTTGGTGTGGAGCTGAAGCAGTAAATTTCACTTTAGTGAATTTACTACTCCTAGCTTCTATATAGTTGTTGATTGGAATCGAGTCATTGGACTGCTCATGAATTTATTATGTCGGTCAATTATGACTTATTAGCAATTCTATAATTGTGTCTATTGCTGCGATATTTTCATCCTGCCCAAGAGAACTAATAGAACAAATCGAGCAAAGCATGATGGTTTCTTTGGAAAAGCTCTTCTACACATGGAGCAAAAGGTGTATCTACCTAAGAAGCAAGTATGCTTAGCGGTTAAATAATATTACTTGAATGGAATAATGCTTGTATCCTGATGTATAATTTGAGCATTTTCTTGAAATCCAATTATTTCCGAACATCTTGGATTGAAATTTATAAACAAAAAGGGAAAAGTTTATGGCCTTTAAAGTTGCGCTCTGACTCCTTCTATTGCTGAATTAAGTGTTGAAGCTGTGTAAAATAGCCAAGCAGCTAATGAAGTACACATTGAGTAGGGGAGTACATTTTTCTTGTGGTTTGATCATGGCATCTTATGGTCCTTTGCTTGATAAATATCCAACAGGAAATTGTCTATGGTTCAGGTCCATCTCTTGATCTTAATCAGTAGTTGTTTGGGAAGCATGGATTCAAGATCTAACGATTTGCTACAAGTGCTGGCTGCTTTATGCATGATCCCTTTTCTAGCATCCTGCCATTGCTATTTTGATGGAAGGTATAGTTCTGCTTGCAAATGGAATGCAATTAGAGAGAAGCAGCTTGTCAATTGGCATAAATGTGTTTGGTATAGCCCATGTAATTGTAAGCATTGTTTTATAACCTAGCTGTTGAACTTGGAATAACTTGGGCCATATTTTTTACAAATGTAGAACAAACAAATACATATTTGAACACATTCCCAATTGGGCCCTCATAATTCCCACCATCTATAATAACACTAGAATGTGCCCTTTTTGCCAGTCATGGCCCTTCACCTTTCTCAGTTGTATGTGCCAATACTAGGATGGCATACCAACTAAGATAATTAGACAAATTAGAACGCAAGATGCTGAATTCAATTCGCAAAACCTCAGTAATAGAACTTTAAGGCAATGCAAGAGGACACTCAGTAGCATTATAGCTCAAACTTCATGACACAAAGATAACCAAAAAAACCCAAAGAACTTGGATACAAACATTGATGGGATTCTACCCAGGAATCTAACCTGCAAATGCAACTGAAACGTCAACTCTGTTCTAGATGCCTCCTACCTTCATAGGATATCCTCTAACATAAGTAATGTCACCCTTTGTCACAGAAATAGAAACAAGGCAAGAAAATGGCAAATAGAAGGGCAATCATTTGGATGCACAGTGAAATACCATTATGAAAAATAGGAAGGTATATATCTCTGAGCATTCGAAGGTAAACACACCATGAATTTGTTAAAAAGCAGAGATATTTCCAACAATTGATACTTGTAGCATAAAACATATGGAACTATTTGCTTGTTCAAACTTTCACTAAGACAGAATAGCCAAAAGCTCTGCAGAAGAGTAAAATTAATACCTGCCAGCTTAATTTGGTTAAATGCAGACAAAGAGCTACATCTGAAACTTGGAAAAGCTAACATTCACATCAATTGTATTGCTTATACAATCTTGCATAATACGCATTCCAACTAGTATAAAAGGGGGAAACTTAAAGAGATTAATGGACGCATAAACATAAAAGAGAGAGCAAAAATCTAGAACTTCAATAAGAACTTCAGTATCCTTGTGTTTTGACACTGATACTTTGTATTGTGTTGCAATAAGCAATTTGGAAAAAATTATAGGATCCACAGGAGTAGAGCACAAGAAGCAATACAAATCTAGCATATTTTAAATCACAAAATCATAGTGACTCAGACAATACTAAAATTGAGGCCAAAAGACAAGATCTACATAACTTCTTTCAACTCGGTTTACATCTCAGCATTTGGGCTACTCCTACCTGCCTAAGCAAAACTTAGCTACAAAAATTTTGAATTTATGGCTGCTAAAAAATATAAATGGTTCACATGTATAATTTTAGACATCTAAAAAGTAGTCCCTTGCAATTCAATTTCCACAACTTTGCGTTAGCACTAGCCAAAATCTGACAAATGTCCCATCCATCCATCTTTTGTCACAAACCTAGATGAAGTTGCTTGAGGTGACAATCACTGTGGTTGTCACATATCCACAAAAGAAATCAAACAATAGACAAGAGGGTCATTCTTGCCAGGAAACAACATAAAGTGCTAAAGTTGCTGAAAGCGGAGTGCAAGAAATCATTTAGAAAATGCGACAAGTCAACAGTAAGCATTATATCAAATACTCAAATTAACTGCAATCCATAAGTGGACCTTTTTGCCATGAATCAGGAATATATTTGACAATTGAGATTATCTTAGAAAGGTTGAGGTGCTTCCTCAGGCCATTCTTTGCTTGCTTGCATATAAGGCCAAACCTACACCTTCTTAGTGTTTCTTCTGATACTTCAAATGAAACCTAGAAGAGACTCCACTTAGTCTCTAACATCTCATCCAGCTCATCAAATGAACATCATGTAATATATTTAAACCACAAGTGATCAAATTCTAAAAAGAGAATGTTCTTGTATCATAATTACTATGAACATGATTCACCAATACCCAAACCTCAAATGAAAAATTAGCCTCATTTTCTTCCTTTAATCCAAAAGCAACACACAAAACCCAAGGTTACTCCCGTGCAAATGTCAAGGTACCCAGAAAGAGACACAATGCTCTTGACTTTGGATAAACCAACATGCTATCCCTCACCCAGGAAATATAGTATCCATGTAGTGACCAATCTCACCAACATCCGACTATAGCAAATCAATCAAATCAGAAATCACATCAACTCATGCACACGTATAATGTTAGCTAGGTTGATACCTTCACGAACCAATCCATGACAAGAATCTAAGCGAATGTACACTGACATGGAGGACTGAATGCACTGAATAGGCAATTTTGGAAATCTGGACAATGCATTGTAGCCATTTGCTTCAAGGGTGCAAATGTTTGGTGGAAGCTCCAAGATCTCCTATAGCTACTTACAGTCATCTAATTTTTAATGGACCATCAACTCCTCAAACTTGCTAATGCATGTAGAAAGACTAACAAAATTATTTTCATAGAGATACAAAATATTCACAGCAGAGAAGCAGGTAAGACTAAAGAAATTCTTCCTCTGACAACTTGCACCCACTAAGCTTCAGGGAGACCAAATTTAGAATCCAAGTCTACCATTAGGGAGATTGGAGCTCTCACTACTCCCTGGAAACAAGCTAAATAGTGAACAACCCTCTAGTGTGCTAGGAAGATTGATAAGACTTTTCCACAATCCTTAACAGAGATAAGGTTTCCAATTGATGCAGGAAGTTATTTAATGGAGATCTAAGATATATGAAGTTTTGTTAAGCTCTCCATTTCCTTCATATCAGGAAATTTATCAAGCTTAGAGCAGCCGGTTATATCAAGTTTTGAAGATATTTCGGCTTCAGTTTGCTTGGAAGCTCCTTGAGGTTCGAGCACCTACTTAAGTTCACTGTCTCCAAATTTGGCATCTCTAAGATGTCCAGAACACTAATAAGAGACTTACAACAACTGTGAATTAGGAACTTCAAATTCCTAAAATGCTAAAAATTAAAAAGAACAGCCAAACAAGGTTTTGATAAATTTCACTTTGTGAAAGGCATAAAAATGGAAACCGTCAATATAAGAATGTATGATGTACCTTTAAGTTATCTCCTAATTCCTTAATTTGGCTATTATGCACATCAAACCAAACAAGTTTCTTTAGACTAGCACTAAACTTCAAAGTTGATAAAGGATACTTAGGCCATTCAAGCCACCTTAAATCTTTTAGAAGACATTTGGGACCTCTATTGAGCTGTGCATTCAGGACTAGGAGCAATCTCGGTCTCCTCATATATGTGAAAGCACTGGGATTGATGTCTAGCTCTTCTTGTGTTGGTAAGCCCAGCACTATGCCTCTAACCACATTGGTTCCCTATCAAGGAAAACAAAACAATCATTATTACCCAGCCCGAATTACAATAGTGTGTAAATTAAAGAAGACAAGATTATCAATGATGTCATGAGACGCTCTCACAATATCCTCCAAAAATACTTCCAAAACATCATCGTAGCACCATCATCTACTCCATTTCCTAGGTCATCTGGATACTCTTGTTTCATGATATTCAGATCCATCAGCCAAATCAAGTCATGCATTTGTACTGTTCTCTAATTCGCAACGTTTATTAAAGATCTCTCTATTAAAGTCTGAATCCCAATTAATGTCTTTAAACCACAACTATCAAGAACTTTTGTTACATAATCAATATCCCTCCCTTTAAATAAGCAAGCAATGTCAAGAAAAATGTCATTTTCATTGTCCCCTAATGTATCAAAACTTATCTTCAGAACGTTGTTTATATCTTTATTAGGACTTTCGGCAAGTTTACCCAATGTACTCTCCCATTCCCCTATGCTTCTACCACATAAAAGGGGACCCAAGACCAGAACCGTCAAGGAATGGCCATTAACCTAGCCCAAAATATTATGTATGAGATCACAATGTATGTCTTCCCTCTAGTTTCTTGGAAAAGCATATGAACTCAAAAGTTCAAAAGCTTCACCTTGATCTAATGATTTAACTTCATAAACCTGATCTATCCCGTGGGAAGTCAGTACATGTTTATCTCTTGTCGTAATAATGATCGTGCTCCCTTTTCCAAACCATTCACATTCTCTAGCTAACACATTCAACTGGTCCCCATGATCCACATCATCAAGCACAAGCAGAATCTTCCTGCAGCAAAGTCTATTTCGTATTAGGTTAACGTCCCTATCCATACTGAAGACCACTAAATTTTCTTTCCACAGTATCTCGGAGAAGAGTGCTCTTTGCAAATGAACCAGGCCATCAGGTTTACTGGAAGTTTCTATAACATTTGCAAGAAAGCTACACCCACCAAACTAACCAATTATACTGTTTGACTAGTGATACTCTTATAGACAGCTTTAGCGATAGTGCTCTTCCCTATACCTCCCGCTCCCCATATTCCTATCAACCGAACCTCATCCAAGCCCATACTTAACAACGATCTTACTTTCTCTACCCAGCAACCTACACCGACAGGATGCTTGGCAACACTCGAGGGTACTCGTCTGACTACAATCGAGATCTTTTTGACGACGCTCTCGATGAACTTGGTCTCATCTCCACCAAAACAAGAATGGCAATATACGATCCACTGAACTAAATAAAAACTAACACGAAGAAAACAACCACTCCGTAACATTCCATAAAATGACTCCATCACACTAATCGATCCCATCAAGTATCAACAGATTAGAGAATTCCTTATTCTTTTACAAGGTCGAACAGGAATAGTGCGCTTACCCATGGTCATAATAATGCCAACCGAACAAATCGGCGACTAGCCAATGCCTTGCCATAACCCTCTCTCTCTGCCATCGAATCTCCCTCGCCTCCACGCTGTAGAACAGGGGCAACACCAGCTGTACCCTTGAGCCCCTTCCACTCCATCACCTTCCTTCACTGAGCTCGTCCAAGCACCACCCAGACGAAGCGTGGTCCTCGGAGAAGATGAGCACGGCAATCTGCGACTCCTCGGCGGCCTTCGTGAGCGCCCGGCAGGATCACACACGCCGGGCCTCAAGCCCTCGCCGTCGATGTAGGCGTTGATGCCGTCGTCAAGGGAGGAAGCCGGGGCGGACGTCCTCGCCTCTGAAGCGGAGGAAGACGTCGAACGGCCATCTTGCTGCGGAAGAAGAAGGAGACGACGACGACGACGACACTGGAAGATTTAATGTGATGCTCCTCTTCAATTTTTTTTAAAGAAACGACGACAAGTTAATTTTCCATTCAAGATTATTTTAAAAGGACCGAGAAATATGAAATAAAACAACCGGATAAGTTAAGCTTAATTGTTATTCATATTATATTATTAAATCAAGGGAATTAAGTATAATTTTATCAGTTAATATAATAGGTGCACTTTTATCATGCTTTTATTAGGAAGATTTCTTTTTTATTTTGATATTACTATTTTAATAATTTATAAGTTTTATCTTTTAAATATTTCTTTAATTAATTTTCTTATCATCGCCAACTAAAGCGATTTTAATTGTTAACTGAATTTGATCTTGTAAAGAAATAAGATATAATTTTAGTTTCAAATAACTTGATTTTTTTTTATTTGTGCTTGATTTTCGTCCTCTTTTATAAATTTAATTGTTCTTTAACTAATTTCTTTGTAATAGTTCAATTAAGCTAATACCTAATGAAGCTAAATCACATTATTTTCAATTAGGACTAGATTATCTATGATTTATTTGTACTGTCTACGTACTTATATATAGTTGGGTATCATGATTTATATTCACAATAACCTGCATTATCTATATTATTGAGTCAAATTTCTCACACTTTAAAACTTAACATAAGTTTGAAAAAAAAAAAAAAAAACCTAAGTATATGTTACTTAAAATTTTATTTCAAACAGACACATATTTCAAAATGTACTCTAAGATTATGAGCCAAGTGGAACAATTATGCCATATGCCTTACTAAGTGACAATAATAGAGCACATTTTGAACAATTATGTGGCGAGTGCAACAAATATTCTTTCAGATTTGATTATAACTATATATAGGAAATATAGTATATAGATAAGGTTAATATAGGGCAGATGATTGTGAATTATGTAGTGTCTTTGATATTGACTACACTTAATCATTTGAAATTTGCGCAATTTTTCTTTTAACAAATATCTCAAATCGCACGTTCAGAATTTTGAGTTGTGGATGTATATACAAAATCTGAATTTAATTTGTTACTTTACCTTAAAGTCAACTTAAGTTTCCCTCGTCCCTTTCTCTTCTCTCTGCTGCCTTTGCCACTGCTCCGCCATCGCCATAATCGCGTTCGCCCCACCATCATGTCCTCACCATTGTGGCGTTCCTGTCACCATCGCTTGTCCTAACTATCGTTGCGCCTCTCTTTCTCTGTTTTGCGTTCTCGTCACCATCGCGTGTCCTAGCTATTGTCGCACCCCTCTTTTTCTGTTTTTGTTCCTCTGTCACGGAAGACAAGCGGAACGTCTCGGTCGTAGCTAGCCTCAAGCGACCATTGCCCGAGGGCAGCGACCTTAGATTTGGGATCACAAGACTAGATTCATTCCCCAGTGCCGATGGACATAGAGAGATAGAGGGGGGTTAAGGTGACGCGGCTGGGGCGGTGTGGTGAATCGACGAAGGCTTGGAGAGGAGGTTCTCTGTTTCTTGTGGAGCGTAAGTGTGCTTCTTGCTATGTGAGCATCGGATGAGAGTGTGTTGAGAGAGAGAGAGAGGCAAAATTACTACTTACTCATCATCATCCAAGTACCGCCTGGACAAGCTACCCGCCTTGTGGAGAGTGTTCTTCCATCTCATCAATCTCTTCACATCCTTACAAAGCCTCTTTTAAAAATATTCAAGACTAGTTCGGTAACTCCCTTTCAATTCACTTACCGTATCTAATTTCATTTTGTAAAACAACAGAAAGAACTTGAGGTCTCTTTGCTTCTTGCACTCCATGATCTTCACCACTTCTTCCAAACACAACTCCGAATAGATGTTGTCCTCAGAGAAAATGATGATTGCAAGGTCTGATTCCTCAATCATCTTTGGAACAGTGACCATTAGATTCTCTTCATCTTTCCCCCTTTGTTGAACATGGAAGTAGGATATTCCAGCATGGATTGAAAATGAAGGTGATCCGTTGGTGGGGGCTCTCTACCGAGCTTACTTGGCTTTGAGGGGAGTTTTACATGGTCTGCAATGAGATGAGACAAGGATTTGTAGGAAATTCGAGAGGAACTTCAATTGTTTAGTCAATTTGCTTCAATTTTCCTCCAAAATTCTCACTTCTTTCCACAGTATCATCCTCCTCCAGCAAGTTTATTAGAGTTTTTACGTGTTGTCCGTATTTTTCAAGAACACTGAGGCTTACCGACCTAATCAAGCTCTATGTTTCTAACCATATTTCACTTTTTTTCTATTTTTTATATTTTTATATCATTAAATTTTATTCATTTATTATTCTTATTATATATTTCGAAAAAAAGGGGTCTAGGCTGGGCCTTCAGACCCGGCACGGACACGGGCTGACACTTATCAGATCTATGGGCACGAATCATTGGGCTTATTGGCTTAAGAGGGCTTGATCAAAAATTCAAACTGGGCTCATATCATAGAATTGAGCCCAATTCCCACCTGAAACTAATCAAACCCAAATTCGTGAAGAAAAACGAGATCCATAGCCCAATCACCAGTAAAACCGAATTGAACATAACGGCAATAACCCAACTCTCTCATGCTAAGCCCACAATGAATTCATTGTCCATTAAGAGGCCCATTTTCCTATTTATTCTCTTCTGTCCTTCTTATTCTTCTGTTTTGCCCTGTCGTCTTCTTCCTATCATCTTTCTCGCGCACATCCTGGGAGCTCTGCTCTGCTAAAGAAACCAACTCAACCTCATCAATGATCGACGTATTCAAGCATTGAATGTAACGTCGCCATTTTCTGGTTTCAGTCGCCTGGAGCACGGCCATTATCCGGTAATCGTCATGCATATACCTAGATTAGCGGAAGGACACCCAGGATATGAGCGTAAAGAACTGGACCTCTAATCAACGTATGCGTCAAAGATTTCGAGCCACGTTTCTCATCAAGAAAAACGACCACACCATGTGGCCATGGAGATGCAAAAAATAGCAAAAATAGATAGCCGGTGACATGTTGGGAGACCACAAAGTGTACTGGAAAGCAGATCCGTAGCAAATGGGGAAAAAAAAATTAATCCACGATGCTTAGACTAGCAACATAATCAGTATATTTCAACAAAGTCAATCCGAATGTGTCAGTTTTGCTTCCTAATCAATCAACAACACGAGGCGAGGGTCACAGATTCAACTCATGCATTCTATCAAACAGTTGGCGAGCATCTCTGGAAAAAAGACATGATGAGTGTATCAACACCACAAAACAATCCGAATACTTCTTCTTTGCAGAAAGGGTTTGATTCATCGAGGCAAAAAAATGATTTCAAACCTGGTTTCTTCCCAGACATGCACCAACGTCAACTTCAAACTCAATCTTCACTTATGAAATGACCAAAAAAATGTTGCGGGTCCACTCATAATGATTTACTCATCTTGAGTGCAAGTTTTTTTATGCCGGGATCGCTTTTGTATAGTTTGGTCAGTCCTCAATATAATTCTTACTTCTACCATAAAAAAACAAAAAGATGTTGCGGAACCAACCTTGTCGAGGAGGGATCTTCAACCACGAGTGCTGATTAAACTCGTCCATGGAGGTTCAGGTGAGTGTCGATCAACGAACTTGAGATGGATACTTGGAGATCGAGAGGGACTTGATAGCTTCAGAGTTTTCGCCTCTGAAACGGTGCAAGGCAATGGTCCTCCGGATACTTCACAGAGGCAAGAGATCCAAAGCGAGGAGCAATGATCCAAAGCCAGAATGGGGACTCCAAGTACGCCGGCTACACTGATCGGCGTAAAAACATAGGATGCATTGAATGTTAAAACAGAGCATAACAGAGCTTTTCGGCCGTGGTAAGGGAATGGCCGCGAGTGATGACAGAAGACGTCTGACCGCGAAGGAAGGAGTCTGAAAATCTCCCGGAGTGCTCTCAAAATTTATTTTCATCCTCACTCTGTGTTTTTTCTTCCAGAGTAATTTCTATCTCCCTTTCTTACCTCACTCTCTCTCTGTGACATTCCCCCAAAACACGATCCTCAGTCCCCTCCTACTCAGAAAAAAACCGACAATCCCACCTTTGCATTGCGTCCTCTGCGCGAGCGGTTATGGAGAGAGAAAGGTCTGAGAGAGAATTACCAATGATGATGGAGATGACATGAATATTATCCTGTCTTCCCCTCAGGTTTGGAGGGAGGAGACTGTTTATGGAAGAAGATCTTTTTTTTTACTTTTTTTTTTTCACGTGTTTTCCCCCAATCCCCCTTAAAAATGCTGAAATGGGCAGGTTTTATAGATGGGCCAGAGTTGCGATAATAGGGCCATATGAAATGATGGATAGGGCTTCTTCTATTCTTTTTCTCTTTCTCATTTTTTATATTTTTTATTACTTAAATGCATATTTGATTTATCAAGTAAAATTCAAGTGTTAACACCCGTTTAAGCTTACTGTAGTGACATGTGAAATTGCGAAAATTGCTAATCAAATGTATTTGTCTACGTTTGCTGCTAGAAGTTTTTGGCTTAGAGAACAGAGCCTATGTTTCAGGGCTGATGTTTTTGAAGTCTGGAAGATCTCCCAAACCCAAGATCAGCGACTTGAAGAGAAAAGGGAACGATATGATCACGCCTAATTTAGAAGAAAAGGCCCAGGGCCAGCCTTCAGATAGATCAGCACTCAGCAGTACAAGACGTTAAAAAAAACTAATTTTCTCAGAAGAAGAGAAAATGCATGGATTAGAAGTGTACAGATGAGACTGAAAGATTCATATGGAAAAGAAGGGTAAAATTAATAGAAAGGAATTTTGCACGATCAAGATTTTACAGAAACAATCCTGCATCAATGAAACCTGTTAAGCAAAGGCAGAAAAGAAATTCCGCATCGGTTAGACGAGAGGTAAGCTGGCAACGTCCTACAGACGCCAGCTGCTGTGTCCACTTGTAAATGTGGAGGCAAGCTGGTGTATATATATAGCTGGCCCCTCTTCAATTGAAACGAGAGGGGAAAATCAGCAGAGAAAGTTTTCTTTTCCATTTTTACTCTCCAAGTGATTTTAGTCTCTATTATACCTTATTTGTGTATTCATAACGGTCTATGAACGAGGAATGCTAGCCGAAAACCCTAACAAGAAGCATAGACATTTCAGAGGTACAAAAGAACCTCCAATTACCAGCATTGGGTGTCGAACACGGAAAAGCAAGCTTCGTGGACAAACTGCTTGTCAGAAGAAATGAGGAGGAAAAAATAAAGAGAAAAAAATTAAAAATAAAATTTATTAAAAAATGTCCACGTTGTGTCATGTAGGCTAGACGACGTCGACGTTAGCAATATTTAACCAAAACTAGCCAAAATGATTGAATTGACTATAGATCAATAGGTCTGGGATTAATTCGGCACCATTAAAAGATTTATGATTAAGTAGCATAAATACAATAAATTTAAATAAATAAAAAAGTTAACACTTTTCCCCTCAAACGAGCATAAAAGTTGGAAAATTTCCGATGGAAGAAAAAGGAAAAATAATCCCTAAAGTAGTGAACGGTCCTTAGGCTTTATTAGTATCGAAACTTATTAAGGTGTTGCTTTTCACCTTATGAATACATCTTTTGATCATTCTTATGATTTTGCATTTTTTTTTTTTTAATAATAGTTGGCAAGTAACTCGGTAGAATTGGGATGATTCAAATGTTAAAAGTAGGGAATATGAGCAGTAAATCCGATGCAAAGGTCGCGTACTTTTACCACTTCCAGTAGCTCACAAAATCAATTTTTTTCTTCTTCCCTAAATTTACATTGGTAAAATTAAGTAGAAGAAAACTGGCTGTTAAAGAATATCTCGTTTCCCTTAGGGAAAGAAAAAAAAAGAGCCTCAGAAATACACGTCACATGGAAGGGCAAAATTGGAAAGTTTGGGGTATCTAATTGGAATATTCTCCACATTTAACGGTGTTTTAGGACAATGGCTAGGTTGGTACCTCTGCTCCCCTCCGCCTCCCCCACTGCCCCACGGCCGCCGTCATTGCGTTCCCCCAACCTTCACGTTCATGCCATCGCGCCGCATGCCGCATCGGTCACCTTCGCGTGTCCCAGCGGTTGTCGCGACTCTCTTTCTCTGTTTTTGTCCCGTCTCAGCCGTCGTCGCCAGCCTCAAGCGACCATCGCCAGCGGCTAGCGACCGTTGAATGGGGGTCGAGCCTAGATTCATCGAAGCCGCTTGACAGGAAGAGATTGAGAGGGGCTGAGGTGACACGGCCGGGGCGGCGTGGGGACGTGAGCACTCGGGCGGCAGCGTGTCAAGAATTAAAGGAGGCTCAGAGAAGCTCAACGGCTCGCACATGGTGCTCTAATTCGTGTGCTTCTTAAGTGTGCTCTGTGCTGTCTGATGAGAGCGTGTTTGCGTGAGAGAGAGAGAGAGAGAGAGAGAGAGAGAGGGGAATAGACATATCTTATTTAAAACATATCTTTACTTTCTCCAAATCCTTCCCGACCTTATTCTCATGCTTAGCCATATCTTGTAAGTAACTCTCTCTTGGTGTTCTCACTTCGCAGGGTTCCACTTTGTAAAACACCGGATAAACCATGAGGTCTCTTTTCTCTTTGCACTCCAATATTTTTTACAGCTCTTCTAAACACCACATTAAAGAGGCATAGTGCTCGGAGAATATGACTATGCAATACACGATTCCTCGATTGCCTTCTGGAGCTCGGTTGATATATGCTCTCCCTTTCTCAATTCTTCGTCATCCTTGTAAGTGTTTATTCCTGCCTGATTTAGAGTTGTATAGAGATGACCAAGAAAATAATTGCGTACATCCAGCCCTCTGAAATTCAGGAAGACGTGGTAACTCTTTCTGAGCTTAGAGGAAGAAGATGCCATTAAAATCAAGGAAGAGATGAGGTTAACAATGAGCAATGAGTTGTAGAAGATTTGGTACTATGCTTGAGGTAGTTTGCTCACCATTGGATGGTCTTGCGGTATTCTTTTTTTTTTTTTTTTGGTAAGGTGTCTTGCGGTATTCTTTATACCGAGATGCCACGACTTTCCTTTTCGGGGTCAACGAAGAATATTATAAGGTCTTTTTTTTTGGTAGGATATTATTAGGTCCTTTAATAATATTATTTTGCACACCTGATAGTGGTGAAAATTTGCGCATGAAACTATTCTTTGTTAATTAGATCTGATGGGCACAGATCTTTTTTTAATTTTTAAGTTATTGTTAATAAAATTGCTAATTAATTTGCTGCGTCAACATAAGATAAGTTTTTATGACAATAATTTTATACCGTCCTGATTGGAGGCCCGATTGGTTTGATTGGTTCTGGAAGGAAAGACCTTGAAAAGTGTTGAAATGCGTATTAGGTAAAATATTGATATCTAATCCAATTTTCAATAATAACTTCCAAAAAGCTATAAGCCAAATTAGTCAATCAAACACAATGTCATTACCATTCAATGCATGCGAACGTGATGAGGCTAAATAAACAAAAAAAGTTAGAAACATAGCAACAAGATTAGGGACACTACAAGTTGATAGGCCTTGGCTAATGGTATGTTAACACATAATAAAACCCAAAAATCAGCGTAGACTCGAGTTTAGAAAGAGCCAATAAATTCGGAGGACGTGTTAATAACAATAACGGAGGGGGATGGAATTAACGGGTTTGTCCAAAGTGATGGAATTGGATGGACAAAGAGATGAGGACAATCAAATGGCACAAAGATACACTGCCAAAAAATTGGCTTAAGCCATTGGGACCTCCTCCGTCTCAGCCTATTTGACCCCGATGTTTACACCCTCTCAGCCTTTTGTCTTTACTTCTTTCCCTATAGCCACCTTCTCAATGAAAAATTTGTCCTTTTGTTAACATAAGATAATTTATTTTTTCTTCTTAATGTCAACAAAATATTATTTTTTGCCTTCATTATTTTATTCTATTTTATTTTTACAAATTATAAATAAATATTCATGACTACCAAAATATATTTCATTTATAGGTTCTCTCTTTTTCTTTTTTCTTTTTATACCTATGTGCACATTATAGTATACTAGCCCTCTCGCATTTTTGCTTCAAAAGTTGGACAATTATATTTAGTAACCAAAATATGAAAATCTTTGATGCATGTCGAACAATTGAATTCTTGTCTCACCTGAATTTATCACCAACTTAGCAAATGAAATTACAATTTGTTGTACCACATTTGAGTTGAAACCATAGTCACTATGGAAAATGGGGTAAAAAAGCATCTAAGAAAATAAAATAGGATTAATTAAGGAGATGAAGTTAAACTAATTTTTTGCTTTTTGGGCAAAGCTGAAGAGAGAGATGAGGGAAATGAAGGGAAGGAGTCGGTGGGGCCCGCGGGGCTCAACATGCTGAGCTTGAGCTCCGCCGCCAAGGAGCCGGGGTACTGCAGCGTCGAGAACAACAAGCAGATGCCACCGGTGAGCATCATGACAAGCCTGATCTTGATCATGGTGTGAAGGAAGTTGATCGAGAACCCCAACAGCTCCTCGAGCTTGAGTTCGTGCTAATCGAGTTGTGCTCGAACTTCTCAACTAGCTCGATGGGCTGAAGAGCTTAATATGAATTTTCTTTATCATTATAAAATCTTTTTTTTTGGTGAAAATTATAAAATTTTTTTATAGTTACAGATTACTAAAAATTACAAAATATTCAAGCTAATACAATCTGAGATAAAGTTTAATTTGTATGTTGATTGTGATCAAGTCGAGTCAAGTTGAGTTTGAGTATTTCAATTTTCTACTTGAATTGAGTTTCGAGTACCAAGTCTATGGGTGGAGTTGAGCTCAAGCCCAAAAGATTATTGACTTGGGTCGGCTTAATTACACTTCCAAATATTGCTAACAAGTTGAAAATTACACAACAATTCGCTATTTGGAAACTTATGATGGTTTATTACAATTAAGAACAAAACATCATAAAACTTGGATATTTTCATCTGCAACAATTTATAAAGGTTGGGACGCATGGTTGTAACAAAGAATAGTAAGGCCTAAATATGTATATTTATTATGAGGATTTACAAAGAGTTATGAGGTTCTGTTGTAACCAAGAATAAAGTGCCATAAATTTGAAAACTTTGAAATTATGACGGTTTATAAATGTTTACGACATTAGGTTATAATGAAGAATAGAACGTTGGAAATTTCAGATTTCTTTTTTTTGGCTCATCCATCATGACATCCAACTATATACATGTAATCCACACGCGCCCAAAAATGATAAGAACTGACTTTGTATGGATGCAGAAAAATAGTCGCCAAAAATAATATGAAAAAAAAAAAAAATTGATTGGTGTGAAGAAGGCGAAATTTGCAAAGTTGGATCTAAAGAAGACGTCCCACTCCTGTGTCCTTACCCTTTCCCGCTTTCGTCATCATCACCTCCTCCTCTGCACTTTCTTTAATTGCTTGCTTCCTTTCTTCTAAGTCCTGAGGTCACGGGAGATTAGCGTGTTAGCTAGGGAAGGCTGTAACTAAGGCACCATTTAACTGCCATTATTCAAGTCATAGTTATTCTTTTTTTATGGGTAAGTACGAATGAATATGACTGAAAAAAGCAAGCTCAAAAATAAATCAAAGAGTGAATTCATATTGACTTGAGAAGGACAATAAAAAGCATAAGATAGCCTATCGTTTGATCTGCCCATCAAAAGAGTTATGTTGATGAAGCTTCATATCATGGAATGCTTTCCCCTTAAGATGTTTCATGAAGAATTAAACCTAACCAACAAGCGAAAACAGTGGGACATCCAAAGAAACGGTGCTAAACTTCATCTGCCCCTGCTATTAGTTATGCTTAATTCTGTCTCTGTGATTTTGTTTAATTTAATTAGAAAATAATTTTAAAAAGTGCATGGTACAACAAGGCTATGATGAAATATTTACTCATAGCTAGGACAAGCTTTCCTATCTTGGTGCACGATTTCTCTTAATCTTGATCAATCTGTCTGTCTATTCTCGCCCCAAATTTCAAGTTATTGTACGCATGCAGAGCACAAAGTGTAATTCAGTCAATCAAAGATGCACTTCATGAGGGAAGCAAGAATCCCTAGATGAGTTACAGAAAAGCAGAAGGATTAATTAGTTTATGAAGAAATCTGCATGATTTGATTCTTCTTTGGTAAGGTCAAACACTCAGGTCAATTTACATCCAATCACTACGTTCTAATTTTCTATAGACAAAACATGTTAGACAATAATGTAGAATGTCAATTGTTCTAAAAATTTAAACTGTTATATTAGATGAAGGCTTGATTTAATATTTAAATATACTAATACCATCTTTCACTAGGCTAAACTTTGGCTTAAGCTCAAAGTGTGGAAATACAAAATTGAGGAAGTAAATAGGGTTTGGAAAGATTTGTACTTATAATCTCTAATACCATGTCAAATTCTATGGGATTTAAGCTATTGATGAAGGAATTATTTGTATGTCTTAATATCATATTGTAAAGTTCTACCCAAAAATTTAAATTATTATGTGTAATTTATTATAAATAGAGCAAAGTGCTTGGTTTTACTCGATCGAAGTGATTCTTGATCGAGATCAATCATCACATATATTATGTTAAAGTTAGATTCGTTGACCTCCAATTTGGTGTTTCAATTAATTTGATCTCGATTCTAGCGACTTAACTTTTCCTCGACCTATGCTTTGAATCTTTCAATCTCATCTTAATATTTGGGCCATAATTTTACACCATCAACGCAACTCACCATTTCCTTTTTCTTTCCGCAAGAAACAGTAACATCATTTGGATCCCCATTTTCTGTCTCTTCTACCCAACAATAATTGTTAAAAAGCATGGCAATAACGATTTATGAAATTCCGAGAAGATGATGAGCTGGAAATAGATATCTAGGTCAGAATATATCCTTTGACCGAGTTTGTATCAAACAAAAGTTTTTGACTCATTCCATGGACCATATCGCAAAATTTTTTGCGCGATAGATTGTTTAATATATGCAATCAGTATCGAAGTCAGGCCTGCTTGGGAGAATCAAATCGATATTGCTTATGAACTCCAATTGCAATGGGACCCCTTGCTTATTTGCTCATTTATTATAACATCAATTATAATATAATCCACAGTCAAGTACACAAGATGAGAAGAACTGACTAGTAGGGACATAGAAAATATCCGCCAATATAATAAAAAAATTAACTTGATTGGTGTGGAGAAAGCGTGATTTGCAAAGTCGGATATGAATAGAAACAAGTAATGTGGAAGAGGGATAGGGACGTGCCACATCAGTAGGCTTACCTGCTCCCCTTTCATTGTCGTCCCCTCCTTCTCTGCACTTTCATTTTTCTTGAGGTCCGGACGTCACGGGAGATTAGCGTGTTAGCTAGGGAAGCCTCTAACTTAGGCACCATTTAACTGCAAATTATTCAAGTCATCATTATTCTTTTTTTATGGGTAAGTACAAATGAATTCGACTGGAAAAAGCAGGGGAGTAAGTAACCTACTACATCCTCAAAGTTAAATCAAAGAATGAATTCATATTAACTGCAAAAAGGACAATAAACAGCATAAAGAAAATATGTCGTTTGATCTGTTCAACATCAAAAGACTTATGTTGATGAAGCTTTAAATCATGGAATGCTTTCCACTTCAGATGTTTCATGAGAAACTATGAACATCAACCTTGTAATTGCCTGTCAATATGGAAGTCATGGAGAATACTAGTAATACCTAGCCAACAGGCAGGAACAGCGGACATCCAAAAAAAAAGGTGTTTAAGCTTTCATCTGCCCCTACCGTTAGTTATATGTATATCTGTTTCTGTTTGATTTTATATAATTTAATTATGAAATGAATTCAAAATCTGCACTGATCAACGAGGATACTAGGAAATATTTCCTCATGGGCGTGATGAGCTCTTCTATTCCCGTTCATTGTTTCTCTTGATCACGATCAAGCTATTTGTCTTCTCTTGCCCAAACCTTCATGTCATCACACGCGTGCAGAGCATAATGCGTAACTCAGTCAATCAAAGATGCACGTCAGTGTCAGAAAACAAAACTTGTAGATAATTTGATCAAAAGAGTTTTCATCAAGTTCCGATAATCAAACTTCTTTGTCTCTTAAACTGTCTACACTTTACGTAACAGTTTCCCAAATTCGTAAGAAGTGCTTACAAGTTAATGGGCGTAATTCTCAACAAGAAGCATTCTTTGAGATTAAAATGTAAATAAGTGCAATCGTGGTAGTCTTTTGCAGTTGAGAGTGGACAAGGTTCTTCCCACAAATTGGACAGCATTAATAAAATCGCAGAGATGGCCTCGCAATGCGAATTAGCCTCCAATTCATTTATTATAATAAATAAATAAATAAAAATCTGCTTTCCTCAACCAAGGGGATTGCGAAGAGGAAGAAAAATTTTCCTTCAATACCTTCCCGTGGATGCGCACTTCACGAGGGAAGCAGGAATCCATAGATGAGTTACCGAAAAGCAGAAGGATCGATAAGTTCATGAAGAAGTCCACATGAATTAATTCTTCTTCAGTAAGTTCAAGCACTTAGTCAATTTATATTCTATCCAATCAAGATGGACCACCTCTATAGTCTAGATTCTAGCTCTTCCTAGAAAAAAACAAGTTCGATGACGATGTGCCCGTTTTAATAGTTTTGTGGAATTTAAATAATTTCTACTACTTATGATCATTATAATATGATCGTGCCTTCCTATGATAGGAAAGCCCATATATATGCCAGATTTTTGAAGAAAGATGCATTCCACTTATCTATTTGAAGACCATGAAGGCATGGGATATATATTTTTTTCTTGAAATGGATGCCTTTGTAAAAATTTAAAAAAGGCTCATATTGGTTTTTGTGGTTAGGCGATTAAGGCATATACGGGTCATTCTTTGCACATCTAAACCGGTCCACCTCCCAAATTATCTAAGCACGCACTCCTCCACATAAATGTGGCGCTTTCCCAAAAATATGTTTATTAAACTGTGAGTTTCTTTTAATTATTTTAAGCACCCTTTTACATGGGAAGATTTTGTTATGCTCTTTCTGTTACAAATGGATCTTAGGAACATGAATACACAAAGGCTACTTGCATGAGCAATCCATTTTCTGTTGATGCTGATTGAATAGATGACAATTTGAACAAGTTTTTACATGGCATTATTCTAAATTTTAGTTCGAACATTTTGAAACTGCCCACTTGCTTTTGGAATTTTCTCATGATTCATGCATCAGATATACATGAACGTGAATTAATAATACGTTAATGTGATAGCTGGATCTTTAAGAGTCATATAAGGGACATATGTCTGCCATGCATAGGAAAAATTTAATATTAAGGACTCAAAAAACTTTTGAACAGGAAAAAAATTGATACTAAGATACTTTGAAAAAAATTCGTAAACAGCGTGGATTGAAAAATTAATAATTCCGAGGAAATGATTTATGAAGTTCTATAAATTGACCTTTTAGCATAGCATCTATCTATCTATGCAATATATGGTGAAAATTAACCAACTATATTTGACCCAGAAGAAAAAGAAAATTAACCGATTATCTATCACATATGGATGTGATGGATTGCCTTCATACATAAAGTTTTATAACTCTTGACCTTTTTGCATAGCATCTAGTTGTCGGTACTATCTATGGCAAAAATTAAATATAGATATACCTAAAGAGACTTCTCCTTCAAGTATCAATATGACACTATCCGACATCACGGCAGCCCTAATAATTGTCACCCAAACAAAAAATAAAAATTGGTTGATGAAAAGTCACTCTTGAAATATGCCAAGGACATTTTAGATAGAACGCATGTTTATCACAGCCAAACAATTGTCTATTGAACTTCACAAGAAAAGTAGAATTTTGATGCACTCCCCATAAATTTCAATGCACTCCCCATAAACTTCAATGCGCTGGGGAGTTTCTTCCTTGGACGTTGTCCATTAGATCGGGTGAATCATAACAGCCGATTATGTGCATCTTAGAACGTCTCAGGTGAGTTTCAGAAGATAAACACTTGTCACACGTTTGATTTATTGAACATGAATCCACATAAGTATTTCCCATTGTGTTGAGAAGGCCGGCAGCAAGCCCGGCGAGATCTCGGTATAAACATTATGTATCACAATGCCCAATCAGCTACTCCAAATGTTTGCCTGCACAATCAAAATTAAAAGTTTTATCAAGAAATTCAAACTGCAGAGGTCGAGCAGTAAAAGTAACTCCTAGTCCTAGCAATGTGGGTAAATCTGACCACCGGAGGACCGACACTTCTATTGCTATTTTCCCATTAATTTATCTTTTTCTATTTTCCAGGCTCCTGCTAACCTGACCACAGCCAGGGCTTTTCGGGGACTGGTTAATGCGTGTCCGGCTAGAACCAACCTATTGACACCCCTGCCTTATGTAATATTGATATCTTGTGTCAATAACCCAAAAAAAAGAAAAAGAATTTCAAGAAATCTCGAACTAAAGGAGAAGGCACGAATGGACCAGCGCGCCATTGGGCCAGGTGTGTCTCGATCTGTCTATCAATTTTTATGGGTGATTATATATTAAAATTACCTGCTTTCCTGATGCCACCCCGACAAATTAGAAGCTCCAACAAGAGCTTCCTTCCATTTCTGTACTTGACTCCATGCTTTGCTGCCCATGATTTCCCGTGCCTTCCTCCTACTTTCCTGGATTCCACTTTGTAGAATGCATCACAACCTGTTCATTCATCTTCTTGCACTCTAATGTCTTCACCAGCTCTTCCAAACACCACGACGACGAAGCGTAGCTCTCCGAGAAGATGATGATCGCAATGAGCGATTCTTTGATCCCCCTCATGATCGAGGGCCGTATTCCCTATGGCTTCCTTTGTTCCTTGCTATCCCGTGAACGTCATTAAGCCGGCCCGATCCAAGGCCTTGCATAGATGACCCACGAAGTTGTTGCCGATGTCTTTGCCTCTGAAATTAAGGAAGACATCGTAATATCGTCTGGGCTGTGAAGAAGAGGCCGTTAGAGTTGAGAGTCTTGAGACCTGGAAATTCATTTCGTCTCAACCATGAAGTCTAAATGCCACAACTAAATGGAAATTCATACCTAGACCATCACAACAGCAACACCTCCGGTTCTGATCATCCATAGAACTTCAATCGCAGTTGAATCTGTCACAAATAGAAGCTAGGATTTTCGGCCTCTGTTTTTGCTCATAAAAGAATCGAAACAGAGCATGTATTCTTACCTTGGCGAGACCGGATTTCTAGCCTCGGCGGATGAGAAAATCAGGGACTGGAGGTCCCAGACACTTCGGAGATGAAGATCAGCATTGGCGGAGGAGTCTCGAGAAAGAGCTGAACACTTCGGACTCCTTGGCTCGGAAACAGGGGCAAACAGAGCTCGTTCGACTTCAGCTAGGAAAAGTCGAACGGCGACGGCGATGATTGTCAGTGACCTGAGAACGTTGGAAAAGGTGAATTAGGCTAAGGAAATTCTTAGAGAGAGAGAGAGAGAGAGAGAGAGAGAAATCTCACTGAGCTTCGTCTGTCAAAAATCCTGCTCTGCTTCGGTGTTTTCTCATCTATGGTGGCCAGCAACTGGATAATATGGAAGTCTTCAGCGATTGGAGCTGGTGAGGCGCGAATGCTAGCGTCAATTCGTGGTCCAGAAGCTAAGGAATCCTCTGGATCAGAGATGATGAAATTGTCCGTGTCCTCCTCTTTGCTCTGGTATTCTCGGTTCTCCGTCGGCCAGCGATCGGAGGGATTGCGGTAGGCAATGGGGAACGGCGGACACTGGCGTCGATTGGTGGCCGGCGAAGGAGAGGGTACCGGATAGAGGATTCCACCGTTTCACGTGTCATGGGCATTTTTTATGGGCTGTGGTGGGCTTTTAAATGATCTGGTGGGCTTGTGCTTGTGGCGGATTGGATTGAATTTCTGGGCCGCACAAATTGATTGGCCGGGCTTGGGTAACTTTGATCAGGCCTTTTCCATTTTTACCAAATTGGAGCCCTTTTCTTTTTTTTTATTTATTTATATTTTTTTAAGAAAAATTTATGCTTGATGTGTCTACAAAAATTCAGATGTTAACATGTAGTAACATAAATACATTATCTCCACAGAGACTAGATTTTCTATAGATGCCGAAAATTCCTTGTTGAAATCCCCATTAAATAAAGTCTTCACAAGCCTTTGATTTTATATGGAATATGAGGAATCTTTACAATTTTAAGCTACCAAGTTGAAGATTCTTGGAATGGAGCACATCAAGGAGATGGGTAAATGGCTGCCTTTAAGTTGTTGAATAACCACAAGTAAATTGAGAAGAGAGCAATTTTGTGGTGTACCAAAAATAATTCTCATATGCCTAGCGGCTTTCTCAAAATAAGAAAGCAGAAGTTATACTTGCAAATAGTTAATAAAAATATGGATCTTGTTGAACAATAAGAAATAGACTCATAAATTAAACATAGTAGATAATATAGACAAAGTACATATAAAAAAAACTTATGCAACAATTGTATCATACAAATGAAAGATCTTACTTCACTGATGAATTTAGAATTTTTCATTTGTTTTATGATATTCACTGATCTATATTGGTCAAAAGAAAAAAAAATGATTAAAATTTCCAACATTTTACATCTCAAATGGTACAGAACCAAGGTTAAAAATTAAATTTGACGATTAAAAGAGGTGCCAATATAAGCATTTTTTTTTCAAAATATATAAGAATTAGATAGCTACAAAATAAGAAAAAAATTGTGACAGTATGATGGGTTTGACAAATCGGGCATTATTATTCTCATACATTGATAAACAAATTCTGCACTCTATGCTTATGCCATTAATGTGCCATATATATGTTCATCTACTTAGAGTGTGGGTTAAGCCTCCATCAATCATCCTTTTGTTTGTCAGTCCAAACCTCTCTACAAATTGAAAACCTAAAGAGAAAATATTCATCATTAATGAGTCTCTTCAGAGACATTAGGGGGCAAAAGAAAAGCCTCGCCGTCACTATTTAAAAGATGAATAAACTAAAAGAAAGTACGTCTAAGAATTGAAGTACTGATCTTACCAGAAGGGATAGAAATGCACTATTGTTTACCGGAATCAACTTGCGTTTGCTCTTCGTCCATCTATGGCAACTTAGAATCCATCAACAGCCACACTTAATTAGAAAACATATTTGCAAGCTAAAAGCCTAAAACCTGGCATTTGCGAATCAATTGATAATTTTTGGGAAAGAAATCAGAAAATGGGAGAACTTCTCGCCATCATTGTCTTTTGGGCTCGTGTCTGCTTTAGAATCGAACATTGGAGGAAGCCCAATTTGAAGTTCTTGCATTTGCTTACAATTTTGAGCTATCACTAACCAATTATATATATTTTATATTTTTTGAAAAAATTTATTATAGTGACCCTTCCGACCAAAAAAAAAAGAAAAGAAACTCATTGTGTCCCTAGAAAATGAGTCATGAAATAGATTTTTTAACTTGTACTAGATACAATTTTGTTTTTTCCCCATTAATTGATTTTCATAATTTTAAGGAGCCATATTTTGTTTAAGAGTGGAATGAGGGAGTCATCTGCATGTTTACTTTATTCAACTCAGTGTATCCCCAGAAAATTCCCTTTTCTATTTTATTTTATTACTTTTCTGATAAAAAGGAAATATGTAAAGAGGTTAATGGATGCACTTTGTTTGTTATTTACACGACAGACATGGAAGATCCCAGCTTGGCAAATACAAGTATCGTTGTTTGAAATCAAGGCTTTACCTTTTCCATTCATTTTGACTACGACCCACTTTGAACGATATAATAAGCCGCGATTTCAACCGAATATTTATTTATTAATTCCTCTGGCAAGCTTTCTTAAAACAAGCCCCGACGCCAGAGTCACTTCTTTGGCCGCAAAATAATTAACACAATCTATTTCTTCTACAGGGGCATTTTCAACTAAATGTTCGTTTCAGGAAAATAGCCATCTCTAAAACATTTTCCCATAAGTTATTTTCCGGGAAAATTGCTATATTTTCCGGTGTTCGACTGAAATTTAAATTTGAGTGGAAAACATTTTCCACCGTTCGTTAACTAATTTAATTGTTTATAAAAAATTATCAAAAAAAATTGAACTTTAATATTTTTAATTGACCAAAAATATTTGTATTTTTAAAAAATACAATTTTTTATTATCTTCCACCGTTCATTTATTTTTTCTTTCTTTTTCTTTTTTTTTTTTTTTTTTTTCTTTTCTTTTCCTTCTCCTTCCTCCTCCTCCTTCCTCCTCCTTCCTCCTTCCTCCGCCGCCGCACGCCTGACGATGGCTGACTGCCCGGCGGCCGACCAAGATCCGGTCGCCAGATCCGACGAGCTCGAGGCTCGGCTGATCTCGCCCGAGCTCGCTGGAGGTTCGTCGGGCTCTGGCGAGCCGCAAGCTCGCCGGATCTGGCGGCTGAGCTCAGGCTCCCGATCCAGGCGAGCCCGAGCTCCGTCGTCAGATTCGGCGAGCTCGCGGCTCGTCAGACCTCTGGCGAGCTTGGGCGAGGCTCGAGCCCCACCCAGCTCACCGTATCTAGCGAGGCCAGAGCTCCGCCCCAAGCCAGCGAGGCGGAGCCTCGCTCGATCTGGCGAGGCTCGAGCTCGCCAAGCTCGGGCGAGCTGGGCTTCCCCAGATCAGGCTAGGCGGAGCCTCACCGGCTCAGGGCGGAGCTCGAGCTGGCTCATGACCACGGCCGGTCGCCGGCCGCTGTCTGGGCCGGCCACCGGCCAAGCTAAGGAAGAAAGATGAAAAGAAAAGAAAAAAAAAGAAAGATATAAGGCAGAAGAAGTTAGGAAAATATATTCCACTTTTCAGAAGTGAAAAACATTTTCTTATCTTTGAATGTAATTTTTATTTTTCATGGAAAATATTTTCTTTAGGTAGTTGATTTTCCGTAAACGAACATCGGAAAATCCAAAAATATTTTTTCTGAAAATTATTTTCCGTGAAATGAATGCAGCCTAAGTAATGAACGAACACGGGCCAGTTCACCTCCACATATCAGATCTCAATGGAGGGACCAACTGGACACCAACGTAGACCACCACCACGAAAATGACACCGCATCTCCTGTCCCCCCGACATCTTCATGTTTACTTTAGCTTATGTACAAAAGCAAATAATGACTCCTACTTAAACCTTCTAATTAATTCCTAATCTCTAGTTTCATCTAAGCTCTAGAAGATCCCCCCACCACTTTAGCAACTTTGCAGCCCGATCATTTGGTGATTATGGATATGACCATACAAGACCATTGATTCCTCAGGCCACGCTGATGATGCTGTTGGTCGGCGACGAGTGTGGGGTTGTTGCTGGCACTGGTGCCGCTGCCGCCTGCTGGTCGTCAGAGGGTATCGCCGTGGCGAGCTTGAGAGACGGGCCAGGGCTCCGCCGGTTCCGAAGCTGCGGTCGCCTTGTTGAGGTCGAGAGCCGCCATTTTTGAGGACGGAGGGATGGGAAGGATCGGGACCGGTTGGATGGGCTTCGACGGGGCGGGTTTCGACTGGCAGCCCTCTTTCCTTAGTCGCAGACTTTCCAGCAGTTTCTCGCCGGTTCCCGGTGAAACCGCCGGAGGCAAGGAAAGAGGGAAGCTTGGTACTTGGTACGCTTGATGATGACCCTCCTCCATTGTAGAGCTTGAAACTCCAAAGTACCGCAGCAGATGTTCAGTCGACGTTTGAGTTTTCAGGGGGGAAAAACAATTCTCAATTGATACCATACTTTCTTCGCTTTGCAATTCCTAAAGGAAACGGGTTGGTTGTTCCACTTATGGCATTGCTCTACCTTTCATGGAAAATAAAATCCAGAAAAACTTAAATGGATTCTTGCAGTTACCAGCAAGATCCGTTTATTAAATTGGCTCTCATAGCCTCTTAACAGACTCGTACAACACAGACAGACGCAAGAACTAGTGGATTTGGGTTGTTCATCAACATGCTATTGCATCTAGTAGATTTGGGTTGTTCATCAACAGCTAGCAATAGTATGTCAGAATGGTTCAAATTTTTAGAAAAAAGTTGATTATCATGCAATTAATGCTGTGTTTCCGAGTCGGTGGTGATGTCGACGAGGCTGGACGCCGGCGTCGCCGGATCAGGTTGCTCTGCCGGATGAAGTACTTCTGGGCGTGGCTCGCCACCTGCGTTGGCGTCCGCGTTTTCACGAAGTTCCTGGAGATCCCTCTCCAATCCCCCTTCTCCACCCTCTGGAGTCCCAGCCAGAACAGCCTGCGCTCTTCCCTCGTCCGCGGAGCTCCTATAAATCAAACCACCGTGAGTAAATTAAATCACGCAAAATTTACCAAGACCCCACCGCTTCGCCTGACTTGAAAAAGTTCATGAAACCGGGCCGACGTGGATACAGTTCTGCAGTTCTGCAGCCCGCCGAATACGGAGATTCTAAGTTGGGAAAAGAGGAAAGATCTTCCAGAGATAAGAAAATATTAGCTGACAGCGTGGCTTCCTCCGAGTCCATTCACCGGGCGACACGTGTCGACCGGCAGCGACGCTGGAATCAGACGAGCTATCCTGCTGGGCCCACCAGAAACCTTTCCCTCTCGGTCAATTTGAAAAATTCGGCGCGCTCTCTCTCTCCCCCCAAGAAAATAATGGCTGGGCCCCACAACAGATCTTCTCTCTTACCATCAATTTGAACGAACGCGTTGGACTCTCTCTCCATTTTTTCGTTCGACTCTCGCCTTGTTGCTCTGCCCTCCACTTCTTCTCCGGTCGAACGATGGAGCCGTCCGACGAATCACGCCACCGCCGCCGCTTCCGCATCCGCCTCGTCGGCCGCCGTTGCATCTGAGCTACAGCTAATACTTTCTCGTTCGTTCTGCCCCTTCGTCGCGTTGCTCCTCCGGCGAACGACGGAGCCCGCCGTCCGACGAACCGCGCCGCCACACTTCCGCATCCGCCTCGTCCGCCACCTCCGCATCTGCATTCTCCTCCGTCTTCAACGGCGACCGGGCTCTTCCTCTCCCAGTCGCCGTCCTTGTCGCCGTCGAAGAATCCGTACTCAAAGTCAACTTCCGGGCTGATGCAGGGGATGCGAGGGAGGTGGAAGCGGGACCTCGTGGATGATCCGGGTCGATGCATCTTGACGTGGAAGAGCAGGGTCTTGTCGAACAAGAGCTCGCGCTCCCCGTAGCGGATAGGCATCGAGCTGCGGTAGCCGCAACCCCATCGATGCTCTTGACAAATCCAGCCACGGCGAGACGGAACTTGACCACGAGGAACCGCCTGAACGCCCCGCCTCTCCTCAGCCACAGCAGCGCAAGGCGGACCCCCAAGCTCTGCGGGTGACGCCGGAGTTCCCGCTTGCCATTTCCGGATGCAGAACGTGTTACAGAGACTGTCAGGACGGCGAATCGCAAGCGAGCGGAAGCCCAACGGCGGAGAAGATTCTCTCTTGGCAATGGCCTTTTCTCCCTGATTATTAGATATTGATTTTCGGAGCCTTTTCTCCAACATTATGGTTTTTGCCATCGATTTGTAATTTTGGGATTTTCCTTCGACCTAGGTTTTTTTGTCCCTCCCTGTTCTCGCCCTTGCCGAACCTACGCGGAAGAGATGATACAAATAGGAGTCTTCACCATTGATGTAATGAATTCCGTAGCTCGTGGGCAGAAGATCCCACTTTTCTCTGCTGCTGGTCTTTCTCTGGAGGTTAAGCGATGGAAAGGCTTGGTTTCCCGTTGTATGTAGAACCCATGAAAGATTGAGCTATCTTTCAGGGGAGCTTGTGGTCGGATGAGAGAGATCTGCATGCATCTATCTATGGGTGGTGAATTTCTTGACCAAGTCAATGGAAGAATTTAAATGACAGATGTCGAATGATTCATCTGGAATATTGATTCCATTTTCATGGTTGTATGCTTTAGCAATGCTGAACTTGAAAAGCAACAGGATACCTTTGATTCTTTCAGTACCTAACTACGGCCTATTGCCGTATTTCCTCATTCGTGTGATTAATTTGCTAAAAAGAGAACTAAAACGTTAATCTATGTGCTGATCTTGCGCAATCGTTCTTGGCTTGGCTTAAATATGATGCAAGAAGCATGTCTTCCTTCATTTAGCTCTTGATAATTTGGCATGAGCCTCTGGATTTGGATCCATGCATGTCACGAGAGATCGCATTTTCATGTTTACCGGGTTCATTCTTTTGCCACCTTTCGATGCTGTGATACGAACTCTTTGATGTACCGTAATGTCGCGGCACTTGCCTGCCATGATAGAAAGTTCAGGCATATCGAAATAGCCATCCACGCAATATAAGAGATTTTCGTACAGGCCTTCCTCCTTTTCGAAATGAATATGAAGATCACAAGAGATTTGAAGTAGGCTGAGTATTCCTATTCAAAATGTCACGGAGGAGATCATCAAACACGACTGTCAAGAAACAAAGATCCTTCACATCCTTGCAACTCGGCAATCACCTCACACAACTTTCTCATTCTCAATGTAACAAGCAGCCAGAAAATAGAAAGAGAACGACCGAGCGTCGCGAAAAACCTTCCCCGAGCTCATCACAATCTAGAGCAAACCACAAACAATTCATGGCATTTTCTTATTCCAATTTAATGCGAATTCTGCAAAAATTAGAAATCACCTAAAGCGAGCGCTATAAAGAACCGATAAAATATCACTAGAGTCAATGGACGACAACGAATCATTAGAAAAAGATCCTCTTTAGGTAGTGCTCTGATTCATGCGCACGGCGGCGAGCACTGGAAGACTAACCCATTTTGCTGATCTGGTTTTGTTGTGCTAGTGAGTCGAGTCCAAAATCTTAGGAGGGATCTTCTGCCCACTAGTTACGGAATTCATTACATCAAAATAGTGGAGACTCCTATTTGTATCATCTCTTCTGCGTAAGTTCGGCAAGGGCAAGAATAGGGAGGGACAAAAAAAACCTAGGTGGAAGGAAAATCCCAAAATTAGAAATCGATGGCCAAAAAACATAATGTTGGAGAAAAGGCTCCAAAAATCAGTACCTAATAATCAGCTATTATTTTCTTGAGGGGAGAGAGAGCGTGCCGAATTTTTCAAATAGAACGAGAGGAGACTATTTCTGGTGGGCCCAGCAATGTATTTTCTCCTTGTTTGATTCCAGCATGGGTGCCAGCAGGGTGCTAAAGGGTCAGCCAGATACCTGTCCCACATCGCTTGAGAGAAGCCCGCTGGCCTGCTTTATATCTGTGAAGGTCCCCCTCACCACTCACGATATCTTTTGAGGTTGAGACCCCGAATTGGTATTAGAGTGGATCTGGGCAGAGGCACTGAGACCCCGAATTTGAACTGTCGATCTTTCGTCGATCTTTTTTCAAGGCCCTGTGTCGATCTTTCAAGGCCCTGACGCCGAATGGATTCGAAGGAAGCCACGTTGGAGTCAGAGCTGCAGCGATTTGGAGTCCAGTTGAAGATCGGCACAAACACCAACGATGGGCATTCACTGAATTTATTGGACTCCAATTTTTTAGGGCCCTGCGAGAACAATGAAACCAATAAGGATAGACATTCTGGACAAAAAAGAAAATCTGAGATAAATATTCAATTCAAAACTGTCTCTAATTTTTAATAAAAAAACTAGTGGTATGTCCGATTACTGGGAACCTATATACAAGAATTGTTACTCATCATAACTCAAAAGTATTATTGGAATACTTTGATGAACAACAAACAACTTCTGTTGGTCCCCGAGCAAATAGATTGTCCTTGTACTTTTTCTAAACAAATTACAGAAGGACGATTCTGCTGTCCCACAGTACAAAAATCGGATCACTGTTACGTGCTGGTAAAAGGTGAAAGACGTTTGTAACTATCAAATTCCTTGGCTAACAAAACTTTGACTGGAAGTAATGTATTGGTAAGTTAACAACACATTTAAGAAGGTATCTACAGTTACTGGATAGTTTTAAATTGCCAACTAATATAATAATTTACCCATATGTTTAAGTAACTTACCTATAAGTTAAAGTAACTAATATTTCATGGAAAACTAGTAAGATGCCTGTGTATTTATGTTGTTTTAAATGTTGATACCAAAGTGAATTTTCTAAGAGAAATATGATATATGTAGAAATTAAAAGCAAAATAAATACCCATATTAATCAAATTCTCTATTGGAGATTACGTGAAACTTTATTTATAGTTAATCCAAGCCTCATCATGTAGATTTATCTTCTGATTAAAAGTAATCATAAGACATAAAATTGCAATGTTTATTTAATAATAATAACAGTAACAGTAACAGTAACAGTAATAGTAGCAGTAACAGTAACAATAACAATAACAATACTAATAATAATAGCAGAAGAAGAAGAAGTAAATGCAATAGTTAATAATAAGAACAAAAAAAAATAATAATAATGAAAGCATCCAGTGATAATGTAAGGCCCTCTCTCTTAATAGCTTTCCTTGATTTTGTCTAAGTCTTCACCCATCGATTTGCAGTGGAAAAGGCGAGCAAGCTATTTAAGCGAAATTTTCTTGAGAAGAAGGGTCAAGTGCTGGACATAGCGCCCCATCGCGTGTGCGGAGTAAGGCTCTTCTAAGAAGTCGCACTCCACAAGCCTTGTTTTCAAAAGCGAGATATAGAATTGGATGATCAATCTATATCCCCAGCTGCTCTACCGCTAGGCAAGACTACGCCCCAACAAGGGGATGAGAAGAGTCGCTTGCTGTCCGTGATTTCTTACTTGAGGATAAAAGAGATTAAAGGCATTGACCGATGTCTCAATTGAAAGGAAATGAGGGGAACGAGTTACGTATTGAAAACTAGAAGGAGAGATTCCTGGGATGAAGTATCCCAACTATTATTGAAATTGAACTTGTCATCCATTAAAATTCTTGCAGTTTTGCTTCTTTCTTCCCTCTAAATATAAAGAAATAGTTGTCGGAAAACGTGGATTAGGTTAGCCCAACTGAAAGAGACATGGGACCTTTTCGTCATTGTTTGAGAGTTGTCGAGCTTGGACCAATTTAAGTAAGACTAACTTCCTATAGAATTCTTCACTACACACTTTCTACACGTCATTTCATTTTTAGCCACATACTATTGGAGAGAACAATGGGAGGTTCAATCAAAAGCATTTAATGCAAACTCACTTCGATGATTAGGCAAATAAGCAAGAGAAATCTTTTTCTCTTTTCATACCCAATTTTGAATAGAATCTAGTCAGCCCATCTTTACCATACAATACAGAATCTTGAATAACATTTCAGAGTCTATCATTTCAAAAAAAAATAATAATTAAATCTCCATTTATGTTTATTAAAAATGTAAGCACATTCATCATTCAATGGTCAAATTATATCACCAATAAGTCTTTCTTCCAAATTTCGGTACACAAGAGTTACCGATATTTTCAGTTCATTGTTCTTTTAAGTTTCAATACTTGTAATATATTGAAATGAGATTGGACTTTTTCTTGAATACATTCTGTTCGAATCAATATCAAGATTCTCATTGGAAAGTACTTAATACTCTCCTAAAACAGGAGGATTCAACTTATGTTGGTTCATGTAGTAGACTGACATCCTGTAATTAATGCTTTAATCAAATATAAACAATTAAATAGATGCGGATGTTTCTTAAGCACATTAACGAGCATCATCAGAGTTAGTAATTATTGCATTCAAAGTTCTCAATAATATGCATGCATATTCATATTCATATGCAAATAGATATGGATATGTAGAAGATAAGGAAATAAAGACTATTCAATTAAATGCGCACCTCAAATTGCTTACTCAGTAGTGCTTGGATGTTGCTTTCATGCAAATCAAGTTTAGTTGACTCCTCAGGACCGAAGGAAGATTCTAGGATGCGAGGACAACATTCAGGCCATTCAAACCATTTTAGTTCATTAGGAAGATAGATAGGATCTTGGAAAGAGTTATGCACATTCTTCATGATGAGCTTCTTCAACATTCTCAAATTTGTGAGAGCATTAGGACCTATGTTTATCTTCTTTGGCTCGGGTAAAATTAAAACTATCGACTGTAATGCATCTGTTTCCTGTATTTATAGAATTTGCAATGCAATTAATATACAGAATTAAACAATGAGAGCAAAATCAATATCAATACTAGCAAATCTTACCAAATGCCTTGATAGAACATTACGAAAATCATCAAAAAGCCATAACCTGCTACGTCTTCCAGGATCATTAGGACATTCTTGTCTAATGATATCCATGGCCATCAATTGAATCAAGTTACGCATTCGTAGGATCTCTCTCTCTTCAATTATCAAGGACTTCTCAGCAAGAACTTGCATTACAATTGTAGGGTCAGAGTTGCAAGAGTCAAGAACTTTCATAATATACTCTTTAGATTGCCCCTCAAAGAAACAAGCAATATCAAGGAAGATTTCCTTTGCATAGTCCTCTAGTCCATCATAACTCCACTTAAGAGCATCATTGATGATTTTGTTAGGAAACTTGGCAAGATTGTGTAATGTACTTTCCCACTCACGTTCTCTCCTACAACACAGGGAACAACCCAATACCTCAAGTGCTAAAGGAAGTCCATTAGCATAATGCAAAACCCTATCGACAAGATCCTTCCTTATTATTTTTTTGTTGTTTCTTCGAAAAGCATGTCCATCGAGAAGTTCAAGAGCATCACAATACTCTAGAGGCTCAACTTCATAGATGTGATCTTCATCTATCCCATGAGAAGTTAGCAAATGCTTATCTCTTGTAGTAATGATGATCCTGCTTCCTTCACCAAACCCCTCTGGCTCTCCAGCTAAAGCATATAACTGTCTTACGTCATTGACATCATCGAGAACAAGGAGGACTTTCTTGCGGCAAAGTCTATCTCTCATTAAATTAATACCTTCATCAACACTAGATACCACTACTCTTTGTCTCGGTAATATCTTGGACAACAATATTTTCTGCAAATGAACTAAATCCTTCGAATCTTTTGAAGTTTTATGAACATCTGCCAAAAAACATGTACCCTCAAATTGTCTAAATATAGTATTGTAAAGGGCTTTACTTAATGTTGTCTTCCCTATGCCTCCCGGTCCCCATAATCCTATCATGAGAACATCATTATCAGACTCAAGTTTTAACATTGATTCCAGCTCTACCACTCGAGGATGTATCCCAACCGGATGCCTAGCAACATGTAAGGGTCTTCGGTCTAACTGGTTAGAGATCTCCTTCACAATTCTCTCTATAAGCTCTGCTTCAACTCTGGAAAAAAAAGAAGGGAAAAGTACTTGACATATTGATTCGACGGTTCAAAGAAATTATTAAATCTCATAAAAATAGAGTGAAGATGTGATTATGCAAATATGAAACAGGGACAAAGTAGTGCATCACATCAATTAACACTTACTCATTATTAAAGTGCCATCCAGACAAGTTACCGGCATCAAAAAGAGCCTTCTTCCATCTATTCACTTTGTGCGAATCCTTCCCAAATTCAGACTCATGTTTAGCCATGGCTCTCCCATAACTCCCTTTCCTCTCTCTCACCTCTCTTGGTTTCACTTTGTAAAACACCGGCAACACAATCAGGTCCTTTTGTGCCTTGCACTTCATGATTTTTGCAACCTCTTCCAAACACCATGATGAGGAAGCGTAGTCCTCAGAGAATACGATGATCGCAACTTGCGCTTCCTCAATTGCCTTCATAAGCGCTGGCCATATTTGCTCGCCTTTCCTCATTTCCTCGTTGTCAATGTAAGTGAATATACCATTCTGGTCTAAAGCTGCATAGAGATGACCAAGAAAGTTCTTACGAACGTCAGTACCCCTGAAACTTAAGAAGACATCGTAACTTCTTTTACGTTTCGAAGAAGAAGAAGAAGCCATTAGAATTTGGTAAAACAAGGCAGGTGCTCGTGAAAATGAAGGTCCGAGATCTTAAAAGGAAAGCTACTACATTGGCTTCCCCAGTAAAATACTCGGCTTTGTCAACTTTTGTCGACAAGTTTCGACACGCGTGTCAGAAAGACAATGGAGGGTGGAGGCGAGGGCGAGGGAGTAGAGATGAGGCCGTGAGCGACGGCGAGCCCGCGACGGCGAGAGACAGCCAGAGAAAGAGCAGAGACTAAGGCGAGGGCCGCCACTCTGTGATGCTGCGATGGATCGGCAACGATGCTGCAGTTGCGAGGGAGGAAGGGCTGGAGGCGAGGCGGTGAACAATTGTGATGAGGACCAAGAGCAAGCAGAGATCGAGAGAAAGAGGAGAGAAAAGGGGTTGTGCGGCGAGGAGGAAGAGAAGAAGGGCGCTACTAGGGTTTTGAGAAGGAAAATAAAATAATAAAAAGGGGCTTGGCGACGTTGGCGTGTTGGAGAGGGAGGGGGAAGTGACAGGAGGGAGGGGGAAATGTCATTGTCAGGTGGTGGGGAGGGAAAAAAAAAAAGTGAAAAAAATTTGGGCGTGGGGAAAGAGACGAGGGAAAAAAAGGTAGTTTTGGGGTGGGTTCGGGGGCTGGGGAGACCATCCAAGGGGACTTTTTATTTAATCGAAAAAATTATTAAACGAAAATTAAAAAGTAATTTTTAAAAATTATAAAAATTACATTTATGAAATACATTTTTCATGTGCACATTTTTTCACAATAGCGATTATTTTATTCCTAGCACAACGTCATATATATTAATCATTTTAAATTGTAGGACAGAATTATTACTAGATTTTTTTCCTCATTATTACTGCTATATGAATTCTTTTCAAGAAAGCAAACACCAAATGAACACTTTTGGTATATTTTTAGTAAAAGCAAACCGCATTTTTTAGTAACATGTTTAAAAAATTAAGATAGTTGATTTAATTAAAGTCCATGCGCTCATATTGAAAATCAAGTAAACGTACAATCACAAGTAATGTCGTTGTATAAAAATGAAAGAATATTAAAAACCCTAAACTAATATAGTTTGTAATAAATTTTTCTCTATTAATTTCCACTAAAATAAATTAATACTATAAAAAATCACAAATTAGTAAACATCGCGACAAATGAAAAGTAAAACTCTCAATTAAGTACACTGTTCAATTAGTACACCTATCAATTATCATGTGTTATTTAATTAAGTAATTTGACAGTTATATCTAATGAAAATTGACAGGGCTAAAATTGTCCATAAGTCTAATAGTTGGAGATTTTTTTCTCTCGTGGCATTAAAAAGAAATAGTCTCAAAACACTAGCAAAAAATTGTCTTCCCAGCAGCGACGTTCGAATTCAAAAAAAGTAACTCGCATTTTCCACCATATTCCCCACTTTCACGCGACCTTTTTCTCAGTCCCCCATGACCCCAAACTCCCACTCCACTCCAACCAAGCAATGACGCTCAGCACCGCCGCCCTCTCCCTCCTCCTCCTCCTCCTCCTCCTCCTCCCGTCGCCCCCCGCCGCCTCCGCCGCCACCGCCGACCCGCCCCTCGACTTCCTCCTCCCCTCCGACGCCGTCGCGCTCCTCTCCTTCAAGTCCCGGGCCGACCTCGACAACCGCCTCCTCTTCGCCCTCAACGAGCGCTTCGACTTCTGCCAGTGGCGGGGCGTGAAGTGCGCCCAGGGCCGCGTCGTCCGCCTCGCCCTCCCGTCCTCCAGCCTCCGCAGCTCCCTCGCCCCCGCCACCCTCTCCCGCCTCGACCAGCTCCGCGTCCTCTCCCTCCGCAACAACTCCCTCTCCAGCCCCCTCCCCAACCTCTCCCCTCGCCAACCTCCGCTCCCTCTCCCTCGGCCTCAACTCCTTCTCCGGCCCCTTCCCCTCCTCCCTCCTCTCCCTCCGCCGCCTTCGCGTCCTCGACCTCGGCCACAACGCCTTCGCCGGCCCGATCCCCGCCAAGATCACCTCCCTGGACTGACTCGACACTCTCCTCCTCGACGGGAACCGGTTCGGCGGGGCGCTGCCGCCCCTCAATCAGACCCTGCTCAAAGCTTTCAACGTCTCCGGGAACAACCTCACCGGCCCAATCCCCGCCACGCCGACCCTGTCCCGGTTCGACCCGTCGGCGTTCGCCGGGAACCCGGGGCTCTGCGGCGAGGTGATCAACAAGGCGTGCGCCTCGGGCGCCACGTTCTTCGGGCCCGCCTCCTCGTCCTCCGGCAATGGGAGCAGCTCCGTGCCGGCTCCGCTGGCGCAGAGCGCGCAGTCGCAGAACGGCGTCGTCGTGTCGCCGGCGTCTTCGTCGCCGAGGAAGCCCAAGAGAACCGGCGTGATCCTGGGTTTCGCGCTCGGGGTCATACTGCTGGTTTCGGCATTGTTGATCGTCTTCATCCTGTGCAAGACCCGGAAACGCCAGACCCGCGCAAGCCCGAAAGGGCCCGCGGAGGCCGACGAGACCGCTGTGCAAGCGAGAGCCGTGAATTCTGCGGCTCCGAACTTGATGATGGAGCTGCGAGAGGAGTACAACAACAAGATTAAAGAGGCTCAGCAGAGAGTTCAGAGGAGCGGGTGCTTGGTGTTCTGCGCAGGAGAGTCGCAGCTGTACACGCTGGAGCAGCTCATGAGAACGTCCGCCGAGTTGCTCGGCAGAGGCACGATCGGGACGACGTACAAGGCCGTGCTCGACAACCAGCTGATCGTGACCGTGAAGCGGCTCGACGCAGGCAAGACAGCGGGCACGAGCGAGGAGGTGTTCGAGGGGCACATCGACTCCGTGGGCTCGTTGAGGCACCCGAATTTGGTGCCGGTAAGGGCTTTGTTTCAGGCCAAAGGGGAGAGGCTTGTGGTCTTTGATTATCAACCCAATGGCAGCCTCTACAATCTCATTCATAGTATGTACATTTTACTTATTTTGCGAATAATAAGTTTGGCCATGGTGGCCCGAGCTTTAAACTGCCGTCCATAGCCGCTAGATTAGAGAGAGAGAGGAATGGAGGAACTTCTTGCTGAAGCCTTATTGAACGGGGACGGTGGAGCACATGCCCCAATATTATGCATTTTTTGTTTCTCTGCTGTAAAGAAGGGGAGGGACATTTCTTGTTGAGTTCCTGAGAAATGCTGGATATACGGAGTAGATTATCAAATTCAGCCCAGTAATGAGGTGCGCTCACTGTTGTTGTCGCCTTCAAAAACTCAAGCTCGAGCTTTGGTTTGGTAAGATCAACAAGTCAACCACAATCAATGAATGGAAAATATCTGATGAGTTTTCATCCAACAATGTGCGAAATGCAGGGGGTAAAAAGATTTAAAACACCTAGAAAGGTGATTGAAGGTACCTACATTAATAAAGAAAAGCACATTCATTTGGAATGTTTCCATAAGCAGTTGTATACTTGCTCTTGCATGCTCAGTGCCACAATGATGAGAACAATAATTTATCAATACCTAAATTTTGATTGTCATATTTAGTAAAAATTAGGGGTTGATCCGATCTTTAAATAAAAATACCATTAGCATAGTTCATATTGCATTTTAATTTATATTTGCATCACATGGAATCGCATGGCACAAGCGCGACGCTATCATGTACCATTGTATATGCAATCGAAGGAATTTCTCAAAGATATAGTCGGCGCGACAAGTTTAAAATTTGTACTCAACTCATGATTGATGAAATTCAATTCGCAATTATCGGCAATTATCAATTCAAGTTTGTTATTTAATCTTCAAGAGATAAATTGGGATTAAATAATTTTGAAATCAAATAAAAGGACAAAAATCCGGAGGATGAAGGCTTTTACACATAAGAAATATCAGCATTTAAGTCACCTTTTGAGCTTCAAATGGAAAATCTGATCGCGTGATGGGTTCGGGATCGAATGGAATAAGATTTTATCTCTAAAAATTCTTATCAACAAGGGTGGAGCTACCTCTATAAATAGAGGGCCTGGGGACTTCGTGGACGGTGGTCGCTTTCTACGAGAGAGTTGAGAAAAGAAAAGCAGTTTGGCCGCATTAAAAGAGAGAGAGAAGAGAGAGGAAGAGTGTTCAGAGAAGAAGTGGCGAGCTTATACTCTCCCTCTAGTGAAGAGAGGAGAACAACATTTTGCAGAAAAAGACAAAAAGGGGTCTAAAAGGGGAGCGTGGTGCTACGGTTAGAACTTAGAACGAAGGGGAGGCGACTCTCGTGCACTAGAAGACAAAATGAGGGACTCCCATATTTTATTATTATATTTTTATTGGGGGGTAAAAGGGTCATTGTGAAAGGTTTTGTTTCTTTCCCCTCTCTAGCCTACTGTAGCCAGCCGCACGAAGGAGCAATAAAGGAGGAGAGGTGTGGGTTTTCTATCTCAGCTCTCGGGAATGGCCGCCACACAGTAGGGTTCGAGTGGTTTTAGCCGCACAGTGATTTCCTAGAGAGCCGCGTCGTGAAGACAGGAAATCGAGAAGCCGTGCGAAGAGAGCTCCGATCCGTTGGGGGCAGAACTAGAACCATTTACATCCAATGGAGTAGTTCTATTTATAAACACTTTATATGAAAATACTTAAACGTATGAACAATTATAAATTCTAAATCTCTCGTTATAGTGAACTATTTATTATTGACTTTTCGTAGATGTAGGTATTAATATTAGGATCAAGCTAGATAAATTTTTTTATGCCCTTTATTATTCTTTGTATATCTCTTTGGTAATTTTACATTAATTTAAATTATAAGATCTTTCTCAGCTTTCGCATTGATATTACAATAACTTTCTTACCCATTTGAGACCATAGGCTCCTATTTTCAAGAAAAAAAGGTACAAGTTGTTTTCAGTTTTTTTTTCTAGAAACCACGACGAGTTATTTTTCCATTCAGTTTTGAGTTAAATTGTTTGTTTTATGATTCACAAAAAACTGAAAACTGAATTTCTTTTATATTTGCCCAAAAGTTATAAATTACTTGAAGCACATAGCAAAATCAATCATAGGTCTTCACTATAATTTCACATGCACGTATCTCTCATAAGCCTATCATGCCAGAATTGTTTCTTATATGTAAATGCCAGTTTAAAAGCTAATTTATTTACGGATGCATTAAGTAGGAGGTTATGGCAATAGTGACAAAAACTATAGTTGATAATACAAAGCCTTCAAACTTGTTCTCATCTCTTTTAACAGATTTGCAGTTGACTTAGAACCTTTGAGATTTCAAATATTTTTTCAAAATGGATCTACCGATTTTCATTTAATTTGGATTATTTCTATTTACGTTTTATTAGGTTAGCCATTTTGATAGTAACATGGTTGAGTTGCACATTCAATTAACTTCTAGTGGTATCATCCTTTGAGTTTCATTTAGATTTTTTTTTTTTTTAATGTTTTCAGAGGGAGACACAATCCATCGTATAGGTATTGGCTTAATAGCAGATTATTTATTCGCCAGACAACCCGCTCTGGTCAATTGAGTTCAGACATGAGCATTATCAAGTAATTCGTGTTACAATTCTTTAGTGTGATCCTTTCATTAGTATTGCCTGAGAGTTTAGTGAGGTCGCTCATCGCTGATGACCGAAGCTAATGCATAGAGATCTCAACATTGATTTATATGGCGAGTGATTAGGCCTTCCATCAGCTTCTATGTTTGAGCGGCCTATCATGTACTTATTTTCATTGCTTAAACATACGTAAATACATGTTTGACTGCATCTAGGGGATCGTGTGGTAAGAGTAAAGGAAAATAGGAAACATTCATTTCTTGTACCCTTGCTATGTAGCTAAAGAGACAGACCTTCGGGACGTGGCCGAGTTCCCCAGAAGGCAAGAAAGCCCTCACAGACTGGTATAGACTCCACTGTGATTGATCCGTTCCTGTGTCACTCATGCATTAATAAAGTTAATTAGTTCTCTAGTAGCTTGCTATTTCTTGAGTTTAGATGACGATGTTCGAGGGACCCGCAGGAACAACAAAAGTCTTGGCTTTGACGAATATTTGGAATCTTGTCATAGTTTCCTTCCAAATATTTATCGATTGAATTGACATAAGCTTATCGTCCTCAAGCATAATAAAGGAAGTTATAAGTCCATTGCGAAGAAATGGGTATGGGAAAAATCATCAGTCTTTAAGCTCACACATCATCATCTTTGAGTGACGTGTTCATTTTCGAATATTTTGTAACGTTCTAATTAAAAATGATCTATGCTAAATTTTGGGATTGGTGTGACAATTTCTTTCAAGTGTCTTCTTTTCTGAACGTTGGGGATTGTAACTAGCCTCGATTGTTTGTCTAATCCTCTCTTACTTTGATCATCGCACAAGAATAAATGAGACGTGTGAATAATATGGTGCGATCGTACTGCCCTCAAGAAGTGCTTCGTGGTAAAAAATTTCACCATAGATAGCCCTAAAGTGTCATAAAAAGGAGAACTCGTCCTATTCCTTTTTCAAATAATCCTTCATTGGGAGGAGCATTGGTACCATCTAAAAGGGCCATAAAGGAGAACTCGGCCTACTCTACAAGTCGCCAACGACACGGTAAATTCAGAGAAGGGGGTTTTGTACAAAGAAAGAGTAAAACGGTGTAATGATTCAAAACCTCGAGGAAGGTCTATTTCAATTTTGTGATCTCTATTGGTTTGCACCTGGAAATTTGTAGTGGAGATGTTGAAAGGGAGAATGATCAAAGTCACTTCTGTGATTCTTTACATGGTAGGGAACTGAAAGTTGTTATTTGAAAGATAATAAGCCATTTATAGCTGATTGTCTAGAAATATGTCGTCCTGCATATGGTGATCGTGCTCTATTAATAATCTTTACGGATTTCTAGCAAGAGCATATGGTGATCGTGCTCTATTAATAATCTTTACAGATTTCTGGCAAGAAGTTATGATGCCTGAGAATTCTTTCTTTAATCCATGTTTGAGGGTTGCATGGATTTTCCTTTTTAGGCCTAAACATGCATAAATGCCAAAATGCTTGTAAGCTTGGAGCCTTGGATTAAGTCGCTTCTTTTATGTGTAGCTGAATGTTCGAAAGCGAGGCGATGATGGCGGTGAATTCACCATCTCTAACCTTCCCATCCTCGAATTAACCAAATCCATTCCAAGGCTTTGCTCGAAGAACTGGAGTCCCCAACTTCCAAGTTTAGCGTTGGTGATCTACACTCATCGATATGAAAATGGTGAAAGGCTATCCAAACGTGCTCTTAATAATCGAATTTCACTTTGCTGTCTCTCTTCTCTTATCCTACTAATCAACTTAATCCAAGCCTAACTTTCGCAAGCGACACCATACAGATGCTTTCATACTCTTATCAATTTACGGTTGGATGATACAAGCCATCTAATCGTAACTAGCGTCCTCTTGACATGTGAAATACACTGTCCATTGATTCAATCAAGTGGATCGCCATATGGTAAGATCCTATTTAACAACCATTTCATGTCTGATTATAAATACCTTAAGTCATTCATTTGAGGGACAGAGCAACGATAGAACAACCGATAAAAGTCTCTTTCGTGGCAACGTATTAATCCTTGACATTTCTCACTTGCCGGTCACTGTATGAGGGCTAGTAAATATGTACCTGCGAAGGTCGCCGGATGGTGCCGCCCCACAGCCCAACTCAACCTTCTCTGTCTAGGCTCCCGAGCCTCCATTTTCCATCAATGGAGTCCAAGTCCCTTTTTTTTCTGTGGGCTCGTTTATTTTCTTTAATATTAGTATTTATTTATTTCATATTAATGACGAGCTTGGAAAAATGCATAGATGTTGTGCTAACGTGGCTTTCCGTGTAGCAATATATCTGCCCATATATACGATAGATGGACTAAATTGAAAAGAAAAAAAAAATGGATAAGAGTTATTGATATGTGGATACACAAATTTTTTAAGCCAAGGAATTAGATTCGAATTGCCCTTCTTTTTGTTTTCTTTTTTTCTTTCTGTTTCACTTTGTTATTGAATTGTGACATTTGGTGTTCAAGATTTCAGAGTGTGATTTTGATTGAATTAGTATTAAGTTTTGTCATCTTGTGTTGTTTCTTATGATTTCTATTAGCTCTATGTATCCGATTTGCGCTTGCCTGAGATGGGTCGTACCTATTTTGTCTCCATCCACCCACCAATCAATAATTGTTTGATTATCTAGAAGACATGGTTGAAGGACCTTGATCTGCAGATGGCACGAGTTGTCATTAATAGATCACTATGGCGTTGGTTTACGACCATACCAATAAACTACTATTGCATCATATTCTTATTTAGAAAAATGACCTGTTATAATCTTCAAGATGTCGGCATTTCTAATAATTGTGCTACTGACATTTTTGTTTTCCATAATTTTAGCAAATGGTAGCACTCTCTCTAATGACAAAGAATGTGAAACAGAGGCTACCGGTGATGAACCAAAAGGAAATCAAATTGGTGAAGAGAATATGATCAAACCAGGGAAGAAATGGTATTTTGACTTGTATGTTGTTGAGGGAGGAGGGTATGAAAATCTTACCTTTGGTGAGAAAGATTGAAAAGGCAAGAAGTTGAGGCTTGGCTTTCGTTGATGGGACGACGAGCACCATTCACTATCATGACCGACCAGGACGAGACAAGTCAAAATGCAGTCGAGCGTGCGTCGAGCGATTCTAAGTATCCATGGGGCTTATGGCATACCATGAAAAGAGATCCTAGAAAATTAGGTTGATATTCTCAAATTCAACAAGTCAAGGTGATTTTACATACAATTGCCTATGATCCTCAACCGTTGAGGAATCTGAAATAGCTTGGGGATATATGTTTGAGTGATGATCTTCATGAAAATGAATGGTGGGGCTACTTATATAATAAGCGACATCATTGGGTTCCTATTTATGTGAAAGACGGTTTTTGGACGGGAATATCTACCATGCAAATAAGTGAAAGTATGAACTCTTTCTTTGAAGGGTACGTTTGCCAATTGGGTAAGGTGGAAAAGTAAACCTTAAGAGGAATATAACTCTTTTAACCCTGAAACCCCCTTCAGAACACAACATGCCATTGATAAGCAATTTCAGGATGTTTGCACGAATAGCGAGTGCAGATAATTTGTTGAAAATGAATATATGTTAGTTATTCAGCTCTGACAAAAAATTGAAGGTTCCATTTCCATCGATAATGTTCCTGATGAAATTGAACTTGGTGACGGAAAAAGGTTATGTTGATTACTTTAATGATGAGGAATGAGAAATGGAGCGCAAGTGGTACTTTTTTGAATCCTGAATTCAACGATGGGCTTGCTTCTTTTTGGGGAGGAGGGATGGTTTAAAGCTAGATTCAGTCGGGCAGAATCACAAAAACCTGGTCGACGTAACGGGGGTTTTTACAGACGAAAGAAAGATGGGACAAGCACTGGCTGTAGGAGAAAATCTCGTTCACTCAGATGTCAATGGCTTTGGAAGCCCTAAACTCTCATTCTATGACTAAGCCATCATTCAAATTTATGTATGATCTTGTCCATTCTTACCTCAGTGGAATTTTGGACAGAACAAAGAGGTCCAATTGATTCTTTATCACCCTCGCTCTCTGCCTATCAATCAATCAACGACTATATTGACTAGATAGATCGGTGCATGACATCGCTGTTTCAGCTGTAGGAAGTTGTCTTTCCATGTATAAGATTTTAGTTGCTTAAAACTGTTTGTTGTAAATTGAGACAATTCGCAGCGTAAACCATGTAAAGTACTGTGTCTTAATAATGATAAAGAAAGTGGGAGGCTATAGGGCTTTAAGATAACGTGATACAAAAACAGGCGAGCGACCTGCTACAAGCTCAAAACCTTTCAGCTCAAAGAAGCCTCCAGTTACGACACAAGACTAGTGCACCTATTTCATGCAATCTGTTTAGTAACAACAGAGGAATCGACTAGATCACAATATAAAAACTAACAACTTTATAAATTTGAGAAGAGAAACGAACAGAACCTACCAATAGGGTGAGATTAAAAATAAACTCGCCTCCTAAACAAAATTTGAACAATTCTCATCCATAACAGCTAACAAGACCCAACAACAGCACGCCGATTTTATTCCGGCATTACACTAATGGACAGTAGTGATACTCTCAGAAAATTTTACACGAAATGGTGTGACAGTGGAATAAAATTATCCATCTAAATTGACCAGGACATCTCATGTAATAGAAAAACGGTAAAACTAATTTCAGAAAACTAGTAGTCAAACAATTAAATCTGTGAATTGTACAGTGGATTCAGTTAACAAAATCAGACATCCAGTCGACGTTACAGAGGGGATTTTCTTCAGATGAAAGAGAGAAGGGACAAGCACTGACTGCAGGAGATAATCTTGTTCCCGCAGTTGTCACTGGCTTTGGAAGCTTTAAACTCTCGCTCTATGGCTAAGCCATCAGTCAAAGTCATGGATGATTTTGCTCATTTTTACCTACTTTAATTCTGGACTGAAAAAGCAGTCCAAGGGACTCTGTCACCCTCGCTCTCTGCCTCATTAATCATCAATCACTAGAGAGATTCGTGTATGACATCCCTGATTCAGCTAAAGTTTATGAATCCGTGGGAAGTTGTCTTTGAATGTACAAGACTTTAGCTGCTTCAAACTATTGTTGAAACTTGAGAATCAACATGGACATGATAAGACACTCGAGAATTAACACAAGATAGCAATCAGACTAGTCCAAAAACGAAAACTTGCTGTGAATCAGTAAATGATAAGTAAACGACATGTAACTAAGCCTTCTGTGCAGAACATGACATTTATCAAGGAGACCATGATCTGCTTGACAAGGAAACGTGAAAAACAAACACTTGCCATGAACTTGCACTCGAGTTTAAATCAAATGAAGCTGGCATAATAATAAAAAGTTCATACGTTAAACACCCCATAATGATCATAAGAAAGAAGTAGTTCACTTCAAAGGCAATAAACCAAGCTTTCCAAAAGAATTGTCCAGTTCCCGTCTCCGAAGGTGACATTTGTAAAAGAATTCTCTTTCAAGCTCCTCTTCTCTCCTCAAGTCTTCCTCTTAATCCTCCTCATAGAGTGAAGCTGGATTCACTAATATATTGTCTTCAAGCACAGCCTTCAAATCATCCTCTACTCGCTTGCATCTTATCATATATCCCAACTTTTTTAGGGTTCCACCAGATACTCTAAGATTAAGGCTAAATCGTAAATATATTTCGTCAAATTGACCAAAATCAACTCCTCCCTCCAATAATCCCCACAGTACACTTGGTTTGAGATATTGAATCCACGTGTGATCCGAATCAAATGTCCCGAGAGTTCCTGATAGCACATTCCGCCTTTCCTCGTTAATGTGTGGCACGATGTCAAAAGATATTTCTTTTTTTCCATCCTCTACACTGAAAACAACACAAAGAGCCAATCCTAGGAACTTGTCAAACAAGTCTTGTGAAGCCATGAAAGATATGGTACCGTTTTCAACAGGCACAAACTCCTCTGGCATCTCTCCTTCAGGGACAATATTTTGCCTATATTGGGAAATAGCACCATTCCTGGAATAGCGATAATTCTGTTAAATGAGTAAATAGTTAGAAGAACCCTAGTTTATAATTAAGTTTGCGTAGAAGAGCTTGATTTGAGCATATTCATTGTAATTCAACCTAAGCTAGTGTTCTATAATAATTAGATGCATTGATCCTTGCTTTCGTTATATAACATATAAGGTGCATAATCACCCTTGATTAATTTGTTTATCTAGCATTTTCAGCTTTTTCATTATGAAACACAGCACAAAACATAGACTGCATGTTTCTCACTCACCTACACACAGACACAACCATGCACAGAGAGAGCGCCAATTTTTTTTGCTTGGGGGGGGGGGGAGAGAGAGAGAGAGAGAGAGAGAGAGAGAGAAGGTGGGGAGGGGGAAGGGAGAGACCTGGATTGGGATGTCAGTCACATTGGATACTTCGAGTGTTAAATCACTTGAACTATTTTTCTCTCTACTAGTTTTATTATCTAGTAAATCTTTTGTTTCACTTGAACTTTCTCCCACCATGCTCATCTGATTATCTTCATGTCGAACCTCGTACAGTAAAGCTGGATCCAGGGACTGATTATGTTGAAGAAAAATCTCCAAATCATTCTCTAATGGCTTGCATATTAATCGGAATCCACACATTTTCACAATGTGATTATCCGATGCTGTAATGGTTAACATGAATTGATTCCAGTCATTTGGACCAACAGGTTTAGTGCCCCACAATAGCCTTGGTTCGTAACACTGAAGCAACACATGATCAACATTCGGTACGAAGTTCTTGGCCACAGTATGATAATATCCGCCATCCATGTTTGGGTTAATATTCAACGCTGCATACTTTATTCCACATTTTGCTCGGATTATGACACAGAAAGCTATTCCTAAGAATTTCTCGAGCAAGTCCTTTGAAGCCATGAAAGAAATATGACCATCATTATTAGGGAGCAACCATTCTGGCATTTCTCCTCCAGGCATAACGACTTCTCGGCAACCATGGGAAAAATGAAAATCACCCTGTCATAATGCACATTGTTAGATAGTTTTTCGAAATTGGCACCTAAAAAGAGGAGTTTCAATGAGTTTAGTGGGTAGTCTTATAGTTTAGCCATAGTTAGCAATAGTATTACAAAGATTTTTTTGCACTTAATTGGTGGAAACAAGATATGAAATATTGAAGATTTTGTAACTGGATGAACATATGTTGTTGAAGTTTTTCATTGGGCGATCCTCGCAATAACATACAAAGCTAGAGTTCTATAGATAGAGAGAATATCAGTTATGTTGCCTTATAGCCACTTCCACCACATATACATGCAGAATCACTTTCAAAATGTTTGCTTTTGTTAATTAGCCCACCAATTCAGGATTTTCGGCCTTTTACAGTATGCAAAACACTGAGTGCAGCCAACATGTACACGGTCTCATATCAATCAAAGAGAGAGGGAGAGTCTAACCTTATAATTCAACCTACCAGTATACTGGAACGCGTGACGGATCCATCCATGACATGAACAATAGTCAACATTGTCACAGTCACATATGTTTAAGGGCTTTTCACTCAGAGATTCGCAGCCAATTGCCCATTGACGTTGAAATTGCCATGGAATGTCGAGGATCTCTTGTATTCTTTGACGATACGAAATGGGTAAATGACGCAACTTAGATTGTTGCTCGCATGTAGGAAGGTTAGTAAAATTGTCACTCTTCAAAAACAAATAATTTAAGGAGGGAAAACAGGAAGGATTCTCCAGGAACTTTATTTTCGATAAATTGCATTCTTTAAGTTTTAGCAAACGTAACTTAGGAAATCCCATTTCCGTATGGGGACCACTCGAATCTCCCTCCATCTTTGGAAACTTGACTAGTTTTGAGCAACCATGAAGTGTCATGAATTCAAGATTTGGCAACCTGTAAATGCTAGATGGAAGACTCGTCAATTTCTTGCAATTATCTAGATCCATTTCCCACAAAGAGACAAGATTTTCTATGGATGAAGGAAGTTCCTCAATTGAAGTCCCTTGTAAATTAAGTCCTTGCAAGCCTTTCATTTTATTCGAAAAATCAGGGAGTCTTTGCAATGTTGAGCAATCTTTAAGATTGAGAAGTCGAAGATTCTCGGAATGGAGCACACCAGGGAGATGATGGAGTTTTGAGCACCCACCTAAATTCAAAAACTGCAACTTCTTGTGATCCGAAACTGATTCGTGGGCTCGCTCCAAGTTTTTGCACCGAGAAAGATCCAATATCTCGAGATTTGGAGTACAATTGAGGTCCGGCATACAAACCAATGATTGGCATTCCCTGAAGCTAATGAACGTTAGTTTTATGAAGTCCTGCAAGAACAAAGAAATCAACTTGGGTAGACATTCGGGATGAATAAGTAATTATTTCTATCTGTCTAGAGGCAAATAAATGGTTCTTATAGTTTTCCTAAACAAATTACATAGGGACGATTCTGTTGTCCCATTTTGTCAAATTGGAACACTGTTTCGTGCTAGTAAAAGTTGAAAGACATTGTTAATTGTCAAATTCCGTTGCCAACAAAATTTTGATTGAAAACTTGTTTAATAGTAATGCTTTGGTAAGTAACCAATACTTTTAAGTTACTACATAATTTTAAATTACAAACTAATTCATTACGTAGCTTACCAATCAATTAATGGTACTAACTTTTATAGAAACTAGTATGATGCCAGTGCATCGCATGAATACGACTATATTTACTATTCTGAATGTTGATATCAATGTGACTTTTTTGCAAGAGAGATAAAACATGTACAGAAAAAAATAACAAAATAAATATACACATCAATGAAATTCTTTCTAGAGCTTATATGGAATTAGCAGATTTATCCCCTGATTAATAGAGAGGGTTAATATGGTGCCTCATTACATATTTACGACTAATTTCCACCTCACAAAAATCTCAATCTAGTACCCCTAGTCCAAATCGACCCTCCGTTAATATCATGCATGTATGTCAACACATGTGAAGATGGCTACAAGATGGATTTAATGTAGATGATGACAAATTCGACGCAAAAAAATTACGTGTGATAGCATTGAATCCAAACAATCCAAACAGAAAATAGTAAACATTATGGACAAACTGAGTAAGACTTTGGTTTTTGATACATAATATCAATGAGTACTACTCCTAATTCTTCGTGCCCGGAAGGATTCGTCCATCACTTGGACGCACTTGGGCAATAGCCTTTGCCCACCGTAGATGGCCAGAAAAAATGAGTAACACGTTGGTTTGGGCCTCCCTTAATGGAATCTGACCAAAACCCAAAAACATGTATCTTCTTCAATAGATTTTATGTGCAACAGCCCCCATCAAAATGAAAAGCACTAATCGAGGAATTACAATGAAATAATTTTCACCATTAGAAACTTTTAGTATCTGTAAGTATTGTCTTCTTCATGCGTTCTAATCGGACGGACCCGCCTATGAATAAATCCGACAAGCCAAGATTCTCGGATGGATTTTCATTTTTAAAGGACACTTTTCTTTCTTAGGTCCAACATGTAATAGGCCGTGGGCTGTAGTTAGGATTAACTAACAGATACGAGATGGAACAAAAGTGGGCCTCGGGATCATGGACTAGAAGGCCATGGAATGGCCGAAGTGATTGGGCCAATAAAGTGGTCATGGTAGACTCATCCCTGGGATCAATAAAATTGGGCAATCAAAGCCTAAGAAGAAGGAAAAAGAAAAGGAAAGAAAAGAAAAACAAGAAAAAGAAAAGAAAACTAAAAATAATTAAAAAATCAATTTAAAAAAATATATTGTTATAAGAACAAACATTTCATTAATCAAGGTCCCGAGCCCGAGCACTAAGGACCCGTTCATAGCCTTTGTGGACAAGAGCTTTAGTACTGGGGGCTCGAGCACTACCTTTATGGTCCCAAGCTTGGGTGCTAAGGAATCGGGCACAAGCATTAGGGATTCAAGCTCAGCCTCGATGAACTCGAGCATGGGCACTGGGGGCTCAGGTCTGGCCATTGGAGACCTAAACCTGAACGCCGAGACCCGAGAATGAATGTTAGAGTTTTCATGTCCGATTGTAGAATTTTGGGTCTCAGCACCGATAGTTAGTCATATTTTGGAAAATGTTTTTTGGTTTTTGAAAGAGGAAAATCATTTTCCTGAATTTAAGTATATGTATTCTGTTAACTAATCAGTGGACTCATTTGCCTAACCAAACCAAATACAGGAAAATGAGGAAAATGTTTTCTCAAAAAATATTTCCCATGAAATGAGCAAAGCATATGTTTATCTCATATGAAGCATGGGAAGAGAAATATGAGGATATTTTTATACATATAGTACTACGTAAAGACGGGTTAAGTGTACTGTGGATGCAAAAAATTAATACTTGTGAAGTTGAGCAAAATCACCAATTTAGAAATATTTAATGGAAAGAAATTGTCGACAAAATACGCAATACATAGAAACATATACATGTATATGGACAAAAAAGGATATTTCAAGATTTCAAATAAAAAATTTGTTGTCGCATAAAAAGAATTCAAAAATTTGATATTGAAACATGTTAGAGATCAAATAAACTTACTAACTCACGCATTTCTCTATAGATACAACATTTGCAAAATAAGTAATTGACTACATTTGGGGTTAAAAAAAAAAGAGGGAGAGAGATCCCACCGAAGCTCCTGTTTAATTTATATTGTACTATAGATTATATGAATGTGAGTATAATTACACGTACATACATACGTATATGACTTACTTTATGGAACAACCAACATGTGAAAAGTTACCAGTGTGTTAAACTTACTTAGGCATTTCTCTGTGGATACACCATGCAAGTAATCGTCCGAGGTAGGCATATTTAACTAAAATATGATGGGCTGTCCTACATGTGAAAAGTCAGTGGCAAATTTGGGAGAATTCTCGTGTACATAGTGGGGAGGTTTGAGATGCCCTTAGTAATCGATTAATTTGGTCGTGTTGTTATATATTGTCCGGTACATATCGGATGATTACTGGAGTAGCCCAAGAGAGGACTCACGTGTTGAGCGGAACATAAAAACTAAATTGCTAACATGATGTACTTAACGTCAAAATTTCAAAGAGCATGCTTGGTGATATGGAGGTTAGGCATGGAGTAGGATCGGCGAATGAGTCCCGAGCAAACCAAAAGATATTATAGTTCCAGTAGAAGCAACAACACGCTAAAGCATGTCCCTATCGAATTGATTTTGCATTTTTCGAAATTCAGTGAGACCTTCTTAGGAACTTAATCTTTTGAAAACTCAATTTCTTTTTTGAGGATGTATGCATAATTGACTGGACACGGGACACCATGTAAGTACTTGTGCACGTGTTTAATATTCTGCATCTGATTTCTTGTTGATGATTAATGTTTGCATTTGTTCTTGCTAGTCGATTCCACGTTTTGCCCTAAATCTTATTTGAATGAGTTACCAATATTTATCTTATTGTTTCGAAATTATTAAAGGTTACAATGATTTAGCAACATTTATCTGCGGAGCTTACTAAAATGTTATTTTCACTAAATTTTATAAAACCACCCACTTTCGTTTGAATCCTTTTGCTGACATTTATTTCATTTTTGGAATTACCAACCGTTTTTTCTGTACTGCATTTTTTTGTTTGAGTTACCAATGTGTTAAATTTACAATCCTTTTCAGAAAATAACCAATTTTTATTTGAATCACTACCAATGTTTTTTTCTAGTGTTTCGAAATTATCAACTGTTTTAATAATTTATGAATTTTTATATGCCAGCTTACCAACTTGTCTAAGTTACTATCTCTTCTAGAAAATTATCGACTGCTAATTGAGTCCCCTTACCAACGTTTTTTTTTTTTTTTTGGTAAGGTAAGAATATATTAAGCTAAGAACCAAAAAAAAAAACAAGAGGGTTCGGCACCAAAAACTTACACTCATAAAGACTCCCTTACCAACGTTTATTAGGTTTTTCACAAAAAATAAATTTGTTTCTATAACTTACCGATATTTCTTTGTTGAAATTATCAACTAGTTGAACTAACTCCTATACTAAATTACAAACTAATCCAATAATTTACCAACAATTATATGCAGAGCTAATTTAAGAACTCTTACATGAAAATACCAATAGATATTTGAGTTAGTTATCAATATTTACTTGATTGATACAAAGGTATTAACCATTCTGATAATTTACCAACATTTGTGGCAACTTACCAACTGAAAAGGTTTGATAACTTATATCCAAAATTATCAACTCTTATTGAGTTAATTGATATTGTTTAAGAAGTACCCACCGTTTCAATAGTATACCAAGGTTAGTTTGGAAAGCCTACTAGCATGTTAACATCACCACTCTTCTGTAAAATTAACAATTCTGTTGAATATCACTAACATCATTACAATTGCCATCATTTGTGGTTATTAAGTTACACTCTCCTATTTGAGTCACTTACTAACTTTTATTTAGTTGTTTCAAAAGTATCAACTATTCACATAATTTACCACGTTTGCTTGAGGAACGTTCCAACTTGTTTAAGTTACAATCAAATAAACATTGGTAAATGGACTCAAATAAAAATTGGTAAATTTTGTAAGAGTTGGCAACTTCAACTTGTTGATAACTTCTGCAAATTAAATGTTAGTAAATTGTTAAATCGAAAAGTGATTTCGAAAACGTCATTAACCAAATCAAATAAGAGTTAGAAAAACTAATACTAGATGGAACCTAACCCGTGAGGAATATATAAATCACTCAAATTAATATAGGTAACTTGGAAGCTCCTTGAGGGTCGACCACCTACTTAAGTTCAATATCTTAATTTTGGCACCTCTGAAAGGTTAGGGACACTAAGCAGCAACTTATAGTGGCTAAAATTTCAGAAATTTCAAATTCCTAAAACGTTGCAAATTAAAAAGAACAGCTGAACAAGAATTTGATAAATTCAATTTGTATGCGCCGACAATGAAAACCGTCAATTAAAACATTTATGACGTACCTTTAAGTTCCCTCCAAATTTCTTAATCTGGCTGCCACACACATTAAAGTAAACAAGTTTCTTTGGACCAGCACTAAACTTCAGAGTGGATGAATGACATCTATACCATTTAAGCCACCTTAAATCATCAGGAAGACATACAGGACCTCCGCTGATTTGTACATTCGAAAGTATGAGCAATTTCAGCCTTCTCATGTGGGTGAAAGCATTGGGACTGATATATAGCTTTGCTGGTCTCCGCAACTGCAGCACTATGCCTTTAACATCATTGGTTCCTTGTCAAGGAAAAGAAAATAATCATTTATAATCAACCACGATTCGGTAATAGCATGTAAATTAAAGAAGATAAGATTATTGGTGGTTTCATGAGAAGCTCTCACCGTAGCTGCCGACAGTACTTCATAAACATCATCATAGCACCATAATCTACTCGTCTCCCAGGATAATTTGGACTTTCTTGTTTAACGATGTCCTGACCCATCAGCTGAATCAAGTCATGCATTTGTACTATTCCCCCATAGCAAATTGTTACTAAGGATCTCTCTATTAGAGCCTGAATCCCAATTAATGTCTTCAAGGATCTCTCTATTAGAGCCTGAATCCCAATTAATGTCTTCAAACCACAACCATCAAGAACTTTGGTTACATAATAGATATTTCTCCCCTTAAAGAAGCAAGCAATGTCAAGAAAAATATCCTTCTCATTGTCCTCGAGCGTATCAAAACTTATCTTGAGAACACTGTTTATATCTTTATTAGGATTTTCAGCAAGTTTTTCCAATGTACTCTCCCATTCCCCTCTACTTCTACCACATAAAGAGGGACCCAAGACCACAATCGCTAAGGGAAGACCTTTAGCATAGTCCAAAATTTTATCTATGTGACGCCTACTTATGTCATTCGTCTGGTTTCCTGGAAAAGTGTATAAACTGAGAAGTTTAACAGCTTCATCTTGATCTAATGTTCTAACTTCATATATCCGATCTATCCCATGAGAAGTTAATACATGTTTATCTCTTGTTGTAACGATGATCCTGCTCCCTTTTCCAAACCATTCACATTCTCTAGCCAATGCATACAACTGTTTCCCATGATCCACATCATCAAGCACAAGCAGAATCTTCCTGCAGTGAAGTATTTCTCGTATCAAATTAGCGCCTACATCCACACTTAAGACCTCTAAAGTTTCTTTCCATAATATCTGGGATAGCAGTGTTTTCTGCAAATGAACTAGGCCGTCAGGTCTACTGGACGTTTCTCTAACATTTGCAAGAAAGCTGCACCCATCAAACTGACTGGCAATGCTGTTATAGACATCTTTAGCAATAGTGCTCTTCCCTACACCTCCAGTTCCCCATATTCCTATCATCCGAACATCATCTGAGCCTATACTCAACAACGACATTACTTTTTTTACCCGGCAACCTAGACCGACGGGATGCTTGGTAACACTCAAGGGTACTCGTGCTAGTATAGTCGAGATCTCTTTGACAATGTTCTCGATGAACTTGGTATCATCTCTGCCAATACAAAGCCGCAAAAAGAACGAGAATAAATGGAAATATACAATCCATTAAACTAACTAAAACTAACACGAAGTAAACAATTACTCTGCGACATTCCAAAAAATGACTCTTAACGCACTTATCGATGCCATCATGTATCAATAAAATTAGAAAATTCCAAATTCTTTTCTAGGGTCGAATAGGAATACTATTATTACCCATGGTCATAATGCCAACCGGACAAATTGCCGGCTTCAATTAGGGCTTGCCTCCACTTCTCCACCCTCTCAGAATCCTTTCCCAGTTTCTCCTCGTGCCTGGCCAATGCCTTGCCATAACTCTCTCTATGCCCTCGAACCTCCCTCGGCTCCACTCCGTAGAACACGGGCAACACCCGCAGCCCCTTGAGCCTCTTACACTCCATTACCTTCACCAGCTCGTCCAAGCACCACCGAGACGAAGCGTAGCTCTTGGAGAAGACGAGCACGGCGATCCGCGACTCCTCGATGGCCTTCGTCAGCGCTGGCGAGATCTGATCCCCGGGCCTCAAGTCCTCGCTGTCGATGTAAGCGTTGATGCCTCGATGAAGCAGACACCTGTGGAGGTCAGCGAGGAAGCCACGGCGGACCTCGCCTCTGAAGCTGAGGAAGACATCGAACAGCCATTTCGCTTCGGAAGAAGAAGAAGAAGACATTGGAAGATAGAACCTAAGCTTAGTTTGGATTCGTGTCGAGTGATGAGTGATGCTTTTATCGTGGAGTTGGTCAAGAAATCGATGCAGACTGAGAAACATCGAACGTCGCACCGCGCTAGGAAAAGCGCCTTTTTCATTTTTGTTTTTTCTTTTCATTTTTCGCAAATGGACGAGAAGTTTTTTTTCGTTCATTTTTATTTTAAAATTGTTTGTTTTTGTCTTACAAAAAATTGAAAAGTGACTTTACTTTACGAGTGTTCAAAATGAACGGTACGAATCGGGAACCGCCCAGATTGAGCCAAATCAACCAGTTGGGTCCGATTCTCAAGAATGTCCATCTAATTCCTAATTTTTAAAGTGAAAATTGAATTGGACTAGACGAATTAAATATACTTTTATTTCTTCAAATAAATTTGTCAAATATGAACTAAGTACTATTTTATCCAATAGCATCACAAGTTATGACACAATAATTTTTCATTCATCATTACTTCAATCAATATTTTAAAATTTGTCACTTTCTCATTATGCACATATACTCTTTAGTGATTTTTTTTTAAAAGTTATCAATTTCATTGGATCGGATCGGGAATCGAACATCCCCACTTTATTTTATTTGCCAAAGTTCAATATTATTCAAAGCATATAAAAAAATTAGGTACAAATTTATGTATGCAATAAAAAAAATTATCATTGTCAACCCAAATCCGATATATTCCATTCCAATATTATTTTCTTCTATGAATGGCAACCTATCTTTCACATTAGTAGGTAGGAATTTGTTTAGATTTTTTGCTTATTCAACTCATCGTGTCCCCAAAAAATAAGTCATGAAATAGATTTTTTAAAGTGTACCGGATACAATTATGTTTTTTCCCCATTAATTGATTTTCATATTTTTAAGTAGCCATATTTTGCTTAAGAATGGAATGAGGGAGTCATGTGCATGTTTACATCATTCAACTCATCGTGTCCCCAGAAAATTCTCTTTTCTATTTTATTTTATTACTTTTTTAAAAAAAGGAAATATGCACCAGGCTTAACCTATGCGCTTTGTCTATTATTTACACATGATGTGTACGGAAGATCCCAGCTTGGTAAAATACAAGCATTGTTGTTTGAAATTGAGGCCTTACCTTTTTCAATTTTTTTTAACTACAACCCACTCTGACCGATGTAACAAGCCATGATCTCAATCAAATATTTTTTTGTTAATTCCTTTGGCGAGCTTTCTGAAAACAAGCCTCAATGCCAATGTCACTTCTTTGGTCGCGAAATAATTAACACAGAAGAAGAAGAAGCCATTAGAATTTGGTAAAAGGAGGCGGAGTCTTTGGTGTGTTTGCTTGGAAAATGAAGGTCTTGAAGGATGAAGTGAGATCTTAAAAGGTAAGCTACTCCATTGGCCACCCAATAAAGTACTTGGCTGTGGCTTCCAGGAAATGGCGCTCGCGATCAGTGAGATTTGTTCCCCATCGGATCTTCTCGGTATTTTCTTTGCACACAGAGGCATGACTCTCTTTTTTTAGGGTCAACAAAGAATATTATATTAATTTCCAGCTTTGTGGGCAAGGTGTCACGCCCTGATCCTTAGGCACGCACACATCCATCTCACTTGGTCGATTTTATAATGCGATATCCCAGGACTAGTATCGCCGACCCTTTCAATTATTAAGCACATGCGGAAGCAGTTAAAATCCCCAGACAATAAAACGATGGGATAGAAAAGCAGGGTCATATTTTTCATATTGAAATTTATAACCAAACTTTTGTACATGACATCAACTAAAGAACTTCATAACTATTCACATCAATTGGAGTTCACAAAAGAAGATGAAATCTCAATCCCTTCAGGTCATACTCAAAATCTCTCTCGGTATTATCTTCTTCTTCCAAAAGTCCTACTCAGGTTTCACCTTCGAGTTCTCCTTCTCAGATTCCTCCTCAGCTCCTCAACGGGGTCCTGAAATGTTTTTCCCCAAACTGGGATGAGACTACGTCTCAGCAAGTTCTACCCCACTAAGCCCAATTAGTAAACTATTATACTATAGGATGCCTATACACGCATAGGGCAGAAGACGTACCTTGGCCTCATATCCCACCTGCAAGTTAGTACAATTCATAATAGGCACCCAAGCAATCAGATCACTTATCGAAGCATCGATCAAATCGACCTAGTCGATTATATGCTAGGAAGACCATTCATGATCACCTCCATTCAATCATTCAATTCACAACATCCAGCCAAGGCAATGAATCACATCAAGTCACACTCAGATCGAATCATCGATCAATCGACCTAGTCGATTACAAGTCAATCAGACCATCTCATGGTCATTCCCAATCAGTCAATCAATTCACGACGTCAAATCAAAGAACGATCAATCGACCAGTCGATTACATGTCAACATGACCATTAGGTCATTTCAACTATTCCAATTTAATTCCCAATTATGAATCATTGTCTTTAGGACACAACTTAATTATAAGTGGTAATCACGGCCCCACCGAACAATTTTCTTAGATCTAGTAGCATCACGACCCCACTCGGCAATATTATATGTAGTGGCATCACGGCCCCACTCGGCAATGCTATATGTAGTGGCATCACGGCCCCACTCGGCATGTAGTGGCATCACTGGCCCATTTCGCGCAATGCTATATGTAGTGGTATCACGGCCCCACTTTTCGGCATGTAGTGGCATCACGCCCCACTCAAAGCAATGGGGCATGTAGTGGCATCACGCCCCACTCGGCAATCTATATGTAGTGGTATCACGGCCCCACTCGGCAACTTTTTCCATATATTGGCATTATCAACCGATGCGGTTATTCTTCAAGTAATAATCAAAGATTATTCAATTTAGGAATAAATCCTAAAATCACTAATAAATCAATTTCTCACAAATTAAACCGCGAATAAATAAACGAACCACACCATGACAATCAGCATGAAATTCCGATCATCGGCCATCTCAAACTTAATTTCCGAAAAATAAATAAATAATTAATTAATTTCGAAAATTAATTATTTAATATTACAAATTCCGTTTAGCTCAAAATAAGGCCCAATTCAATAAACGAACTTCACCACGGTCATCAGCAAAATTTTCCGGTCACGGGCCATCCCAATTGAATTTTCAGGAAATAAATAATTATTTAATTAATTTCGAAAATTAATTAATATTAAAAATTCAATTTAACTTAAAATAAATCCCGATTAAATAAACGGACTTCGCCACGATCATTAGCATAATATTCCAGTTCCAGACCATCTCCCTTGAATTTTCGGAAAATAAATAGTTATTTAATTTAATTCCAAAAATTAATATTTAAATGCCAAAAATCCCACTTAGGCCCGAATCATCAAATTGAAGCTCAATTCGGGGTCCGAAAATTCCCGAGACACTCCCATTAAATAGTAGACCACGTCTACTTGTTAATTGCACAAATAATTTATCTAAATCACATCACAATTGACTAATAATTGCTAATTACTTCTAATCTAACAACCTAAACATAATTAATTAAAACTAAACCAACCTAAAGCATAATTAGCCAACTAATCCGGGATTAGTGAGATTACTCACCAAATCGCGCGCAAATCGGATCAATCCGACGACGGCGACGCGAGGAACAATTCTTCCCAAAGCACGGCTCGGGTTCGGGGCCGGGAAACGGCCCAAAACGGCCCACGAACAGCTGGATACCCACTCCGTGGGTTTGCTGGTTCGGCCACAAAACAGCAAGAAAGAGAGAGGGTTGGGGGCGGCAAGAGGTCGGGAGAGCGGGTGGTGGCTTGGCGAGGCCGAGCGGTGGCCCACGGTGGCCGGAGGTGGCCGGATCGTGGCCGAACGAAGCTGGACAGAGGATGGGCAGCAGCTGGATCGCGCGGGGGAGCACGCCTGGGCGTGAGGGATGGCCGGCGGAACGCGCGGCGTTGTGCGGGCGGGCGTCGCGGGCGGTTCGGCTCCGGTGCGGCGGCGAGACGGGCGACGGTGGTCCTCGGCGAGCTGCTGCTCTTCTTTCTTGGTTTTGGTCTGGTTCGCACAAGGAAGAACGAAGAAGAAGAAGAAGGTCACGTGGGGGAGAAGAGAGAGGAGAGAGAAGAGATAAGTGAGAAAACTTTGACTAGTCAAAAGGGGGAGGAGAAAGCAAAATAGGAAACGGCAAGGAACAAAAGGAGAGAGTGTGGGCGTGGGGAATCGCACGAGGGTGAGAGGAGAGGAGAAAGGAGAGAGAAAGAAAAGAGAGAAAAGAAAGAAAAGAAAAGAGAGGGAGAGAGAGAAAAAAGGAAAAATAAAATACATAATGCCTTTATGTACATTTTCCTTTTCTCTTTTCCTTTTATTTCCTTTCGGCGATTTTTTCCCGATAATTTCTTTATTGAAATTTCGGACCCGTCAATAAATTGACGAGCGATGAGACAAGATCCTATTTATCCAGTCAAATTAAAACCCGAAAATCTGGATGTCACACAAGGCAAATGAGAGGATGTGGCAGGAAATTGGAGAGAAGGAGGCGGTGCCCGGTGGGCTCAGCAAGCTCGGCTTGGGATCCTATTCTAGAGAACTAATGTATTGTGGCACGGGGAAATGTCGCTAGCGTAATTTGTTGCATACTACTATTTTGGTAGCTAAAATTCGCATGATTTTTTGACATGTCTTCCAATAAATCAATATATAATGGGAATGAAGAAATTAGAATTTAGAGTGCAGACCCACTGGATAACTCGAGAGGATAGCTTTGACATGTAAATCAATCGTAACATCCTACACAAGATGTGAGCACGTCTTGTGCCGATTTGAGAGAAGAGCTTTGATATGAGCACGTCTTCACCAACAATCGGTTGCACATTTTCTATGCATTAGGCAATCTAATTACAAATTAGATAAGGATTACCTTTTCCCTTTCATAGCTCGGGCATGAGAATAGATCAAGCTTTTTGTTCAATTGAAAGTAATGTGGTAGGTTATAATGTATAAATTCAAAGACATGAGAAATTTTCTAAAAGAACACCTCAAAATGATTAATTGGTACACTAATAACTTATCTTCTATTACTTTGAAGTGAAGGATCTTTCACTCGACTAGGGCATTATTCATTTTTTTGGAATTCATATGCTTGGTGACGTCATTCCTTGTCAAATCAAAGTGCTAGTCATTTTCAAAAGCACTAAATACTTGGTATGAGAATTTGTAAGAAAGACTTTTACTAGTCGTAAAAGAGCACATTATGTTCAGATTATTTAGTCCAAAAGAGAATTTTTGTGTTTAGACTTTAATGGAGAGTGGTACTTCAAAAGTGTAAAGCATCCACTAACATGAGATGCATTACACATAGAGTTTAGCTTATTTTGTTATTATCTACATTTATATTGCATAAAAACGTCAGTAATGTCAATCGAGTGCAATAATTATACCGATCATTATGAGTTTCATGTGATCTGATGATATCTCACCTTTTTTATTTGTCTTTGTTGCTTAGTCAAAAGCGCAAGGAAATGCTTGCTCCATCAGTTTCGGGCTAGCTTCCCTCCATGCGGCTTCGCTCAGATGGGCAGGTGGTCCCCACCACTTTGTTCCTTCTACATGTTCATATCTTGAGCGATTCCAAGGCTTGACTCCGGTGGCTCATTCCCATTGCATTTTTTATTCTTTTTTTTTTTGTTATAAACAGAAACGGCTTGGTTGTTATTATTCGGGAAAATGTTAAACAAGGAGATGAATTAGACTCGTTTTACAAAAAAAGCCTAAACTGAATACAATCAAATAATTGCCTAAAAATGACTAAATCAATCTCATATAGGAGCCAAAGCTTGCTGATCGGCCAATTTTTTGATAACTGGCAGGTGTATGATTGGTCCAATAGACGAAACCTGGATATATTTTTTTTAAGTTGATAAAAATTATAAATCCCAAAAACAAAACACCACCACCACCCCTAGACATCATGCCCGAAGATTTCTTCCTTCATTTCTTCGCATCTTCTCCTTTGCTTCTAGTCTTCATTTCTCTCCAAAGATAAAGACAAAGCTCATGCAAGGCCCACCTCTTCATTAGTCAGACTGATGACAGTGCAAGTTTTCCCTAGAATTCTGCAGCAGAGAATCAGCAATTGAGATTTCAACCTATGTACAAGAAAATCAAGTTTACGCACTCATAATTCTGTTTGGCCGTACTCACTCATACTTTGCTAATAATAATGTGATCTTGAATGGAGATAAGGAGTCATTTCTTACTGTAAAATCTGTTTTCTGAAATTTCAAAATTATCTCTAGTTGGAAACTCGACCTCGAAGGATCGACATATTTGGAACTAAAATAAGACCAGACTATTAGGCGACTCCTTGGAACTCGGTCACTTTAAAGCTGGTTCAAACAATTGAAAAGCGATCGAAAATACTCCTCTGTTTCACACTCGTGCGAAAAATTATATTTATTTGGTCAAAGCCGTTCTATTTGACCGGTCAATGGTCGTGGGACCAACCACTTTTTATTATTATTAGTTTTTGGATTTCTTTCCCCTGTAGTATATTATTAACTGGGATTATCAACTCAGTTAAAATATACTTCATTAGCTCCCGGTAAAATCCTTGATTGTGGCTTCCAATAAAGAGTTAATATCACGAAAAATATCAAATTGATATACCTATAACAATGTTACCTCAAATTAATTTTTTAATCACAAAGAACCCCAAATTAATACATTTAATCATTCGTTAAATTTTATCATTAAATTACTGAATTAAATAACATGTGTATCAGTTTTGGGTTTTACCATTCATTTATTACAAGTGTATGACTATAAATTTATCATAAATATATTAGTTAGAGATTTTTGTTATTAATATAAAATAAATTTATTATAGGTATACCTTTTTGATATTTTTCTTATTATTAACCCTCTAGTAAATGGCATTTGAAATCAATGAGTTATTGCCCTTCTTTCTTTCTTTCTTTCTTTGGAATATCATGACTTCTTTTTGTCGAAAAATGTCCTCGTTTTCTTTCTTTCTTTTGCATATTATGACTATCACTACTTGAAAGTTCTGTCATTTGGAGTTTGTTTTTGTTTTTTTCTTACGTGCACATTAAAGTACACTAGCCCTCATGCACGTACTATTGTTTTAGAAGTCGGTCAATCGGTTTTTTTTTTTTTGCTTTAATTTTTGTTAAAGTAACCAAAAAACGAAATCCTTTAACTCACGTTCACGAATTGAACTCGTCTCCCCCAAACCTATACTAGTTTCGCCGCTAGAGAGCCAAGATAACTCACACCTCATTGCTCCCACAGGTCCTTGACTACCTTTCTGCCCATTTTTTTTTTTTTTAATTGATCTTGACAAGATTTAGTTTCTTCAATGTAAGATCGTAAGCATGCCTGATAAATCATTGGCAGGTTCGAATTGCTATTTGTCCCGAGTCAATATTTATTTCTGAAACAAAACTTATTCGATAGAGTACAACATAGCACATAATTCAAACCATCTTTTTCTAATGCCTTATGTGATGTGATTCCTAAGATCACTTCAATATTTATTACTTGCTGAGTCGTTATGTTTGCATATTGTCTTCACAAGAAGCATGTGAAATTATGAAAATTGCTAATTAAAAGTGTATTCACCATGTCTTTAATTGGTGGATACTGTTTAGGTTTGTCAATATTTATGTTTTCCACGCATGCTCCGACTTTGGCTGCATCGATCCATGTGCATTTACACGTTAGATTTGGAAATTTTCTTCTCTCTTATTTCACATGTGATCTTACTTTGGCTGCATTAATCCCAGTGCATTCACACGCTAAATTTGGAAATGTTTTCTCTCTTGTACTATAACTTTGGCAGCATTGACTCAAGTGCATTCACACCCCATATTTATCCGTTACTTGCTGATGATATTGTATGGAAGATTTCGGCCATGAGCTTGATAATTTCAACTAATGTCAACATCAATGTTTTACTTTTTTAGAGAAGTAAAAGTCACATAACTCTTTTTTCCATAATTTTGATTGAAAGGACACCAAAAGACTAATGCACGTTATATTCACATGAATGAAGTTTTCACAACTATCCTAAAACAATATAGAACTAGATCCATGTTGACCCTAATTCACATTTGGTGATTATAAAGCTTACTCAAATATGTTACTTATTATTTAAAATTATTTCTATTGTACTTGAGTATTTTTTATAGGATTTCGAAAGGGTAGAAAAAGACCACTTTCCCCCTAAAACATATGATATTATAAGATCTTTTAATAATATTATTGTGTGTACCAGGTGCCTGAAAGAGTTACTGATTTGCATCATTGAAGATCACATTTACCACGTCTGTTTGATGTATGATCGATACAAATATTTGTTTAACATTAATTTATTGTTGACTGAATTATAAATAAATTTGACAAATCGATAATTTTGGACTTGAAATAGATGTTGCCATCGCCACGTTTATATTAAGATTTACTCGGGCTGGTTTTTCATAAAGCAAAACAATTTTATAAGCTTTGCAATTTCGCTAGCGCCCCACATTATATTCCCCCTAGGGTCACGACAAGATAAAGGCTTTTTGATTTGATATAGAGTGACAACGCACTGACGCTGTACTTTCCACACACCAAATGCATGAACCCTCCCCAATTTCAAACCAGGCAGGTTCGAATTGCTATTTATCCCGAGTCAACATTTATTTCTGAAACAAAACTTATTCGATGGAGTACAACATAGCACATGGTTCATACCATATTTTTCTAGTGCCTTATGTGATGTGATTCCTATGATCACTTCAATATTTTTTACTTGCTGAATCGTTATGTTTGCATATTGTCTTCACAAGAAGCATATGAAATTCTGAAAATTGCTGATTAAAAGTGTATTCACCATGTCTTTAATTGGTAGATACTATTCAGGTTTGTCAATATTTATGTTTTCCAAACATGCTCCAACTTTGGCTGCATCGATCCATGTGCATTTACACGTCAGATTTGGAAATTTTCTTCTCTCTTATTTCACCTATGATCTTACTTTGGCTGCATTAATCCTAGTACATTCACATGCTGAATTTGGAAATTTTTTCTCTCTTGTACTGTAACTTTGGTAGCATTGACTCAAGTGCATTCACACCCCATATTTATCCGTTACTTGCGGATCATATTGTATGGAAGATTTCAGCCGTGAGCTTGATAATTTCAACTAATATCAACATCAATGTTTTACCTTTTTGGAGAAGTAAAAGTCATGTAACTCTTTTTTCCATGATTTTGACTGAAAGGACACCAAAAGACTAATACACATTATATTCACATGAAAGAAGTTTTCACAACTATCCTAAAACAATATAGAACTAGATCTATGTTGACCCTAATTCACATTGGTGATTATAAATTTCACTCAAATATGTTACTTATTACTTAAAATTATTTCTATTGTACTTGAGTATTTTTTTTATAGGATTTCAAAAGGGTAGAAAAAAACCACTTTCCCCCTAAAACATATGATATTATAAGATCTTTTAATAATATTATTGTGTGTACCAGGTGCTTAAAAGAGTTATTGATTTGCGTCATTGAAGATCACATTTACCACGTCTGTTTGATGTATGATCGATACAAATATTTGTTTAACATTGATTTATTGTTGACTGAATTATAAATAAATTTGACAAATTGATAATTTTGGACTTGAAAATATTGTTGCCGTCGCCACGTTATATTAAGATTTACTCAGGCTGGTTTTTCATAAAGCAAAACAATTTTATAAGCTTTGCAATTTCGCTAGCTCCCCACATTATATTCCCCCTAGGGTCACAACAAGATAAAGGCTTTTTGATTTGATATAGAGTAACAACGCAATGACGCTGTACTTTCCCACTACACTCTTTACTTATGAAGGTTAAAGAGGTTTTTTTTTTTTTTTTTTTTTTTTTTTAATTTGTTGACTGCAATTGCTGTTCTCACACTGTGTTCTTGACTTAGCTGAAAAAATGCTTTACTAATCCGATATACTCTATAATTGTTGGTGGGGAGCTTGTTGGCTTTTTTAAGAGGGTAGAATGGATTAAGACAAGGTGATCATATCACATGCTATTTGTTTGTGATGATAGAGCAAGTTTCACTAAAATTTTACAGTGGAGATTAGGCAAATGAGATTACAACCTATGCACAAGAAATTCAAACTTATGCACTGATGCTTCTATTTGGCAATTCGCTCACTCACTTATACTTTGCTAATAACAATCTGATCTTCTTGAAAGGAGAGAAGTGATCATTTCTTACTGTAAACATGGTTTAGAGAAATTCTACAATTATCTCCGGTTGGAAACTCAACTTCAAAGGACCGAGATGTTTGAGGCTAAAATCAGGGGTAGACTATTAAGTGACTTCCTGGAACTCAATCACTTTAAAGCTGGTTCAAACAATTGGAAAACAATAAAAAACGCTCCTCCATTTCACACTTGAGCAAAAAAGTGCATGAATGTGGCTCTAGATGGAGTAATGAAACTCCACCAATCTAAGCACAACAAAATGTAAAGTGAATTAGAATTGCGATTATGATAAATTGAAATAGCTGAAATTGAAATTACTTCGATATGCAATTATAAGGAATTGAACAAGGAAATGAAAGTACAAGGGAGAAAGTAAAGATAACTCTTGGATATGAGGGTTGCGTTGGTTGATTTGCCGCTTTAGCCTCTTTAATGTTCTTCAAAAGAAGTGGCATCATGTTTTTATACTTTGCTTGAAATTCTCCTATTTTGTGGGCAACCATGCGAGTAAAGAATAACCCAGTATCGAATACTGGTAATAATATCAGCAAAAGAACGTTCTCCTATGCTTCCAGACATGCTGAGCTCCACATATTCTTGTATAACATACTTTTAGGAGAAAAAATGAGTAAAATTTGGTACCAACACAAGTATATTTGATCATTCTTTCTACATAGTGTTAACGATATTGGAAATCTAAGAAATTATAACAAAATGAGGTTACAATTATTACAGGCCTCTTTGAAATATTTTAACTATCTTTCACATAATCATATCGGTGTTACTAGAGTTTTCACTAAATCGTCATGCAAATTCAACTGATATAGAGGGTTGCACGTGTTCAAACACAAAAAAAAAAAAAAAAAAAAAAAAACTCATCTTCCATACTTTTGCCATTGAGAATTAGAGTTTGTGATAAACCGGTTACATGTCAAGTCATATTGCGAATCAATAAAAGAATGAATTGAATACCAAACACCCAAATCCTACACTGAAATGTTGCAATTGATAGAAATGTCTAACCTTTCCAATTATAATTGATCAAATAAACTCAACATAACCGTTCAAAACAAATAAAAATAAGAAGAGGGCCATATCAACCAAAAGGTTTACATTTGGAAACTCCAACATCATACATGCGATAGTAAGTTAATAACAAATGTTGATCCTATAAAATTACTTTGTTTTATTTGCCAAATCAATTGCCTTTTCCAGCTACCATATCTAATTTATCCAAGTGATAGACATCATTGAGGATGGCATCGGTCAATGAGATCGTGATTCAACGAGGGAAAAAATAAAAAGCAAAATGTGCCATACATTATCCGAATGGGGACTATGCGAACATAAGTTAGTGTAGAAGAAGCCTTTTATGAGCAAGATATTCCAAGGAAAAATTGTAATGTCAATCATGCAATCATTGAGGAAGCGTACACCCTACCTAGGTTTGATACATATCTTTGCAAAATCATGTGAAAGAAGCAGAAAGAATGCATTGTAATTTTTTGTGTAAAATTCACCGGTATGACAAGCATAAATATTTTTCATCACGATTTTTCTGGATGGACTCGTGACATGTGTAAACCCCACATGTGTAAATATTTTAACTATCTTTCACATAATTATATCGGTGTTACTAGAGTTTTCACTAAATCGTCATGCAAATTCAACTGATATAGAGGGTTGCACGTGTTCAAACACAAAAAAAAAAAAAAAAAAAAAAAAACTCATCTTCCATACTTTTGCCATTGAGAATTAGAGTTTGTGATAAACCGGTTACATGTCAAGTCATATTGCGAATCAATAAAAGAATGAATTGAATACCAAACACCCAAATCCTACACTGAAATGTTGCAATTGATAGAAATGTCTAGCCTTTCCAATTATAATTGATCAAATAAACTCAACATAACCGTTCAAAACAAATAAAAATAAGAAAAGGGCCATATCAACCAAAAGGTTTACATTTGGAAACTCCAACATCATACATGCGATAGTAAGTTAATAACAAATGTTGATCCTATAAAATTACTTTGTTTTATTTGCCCAATCAATTGCCTTTTCTAGCTACCATATCTAATTTATCCAAGTGATAGACATCATTGAGGATGGCATCGGTCAATGAGATCGTGATTCAACGAGGAAAAAATAAAAAGCAAAATGTGCCATACATTATCCGAATGGGGACTATGCGAACATAAGTTAGTGTAGAAGAAGCCTTTTATGAGCAAGATATCCCAAGGAAAAATTGTAATGTCAATCATGCAATCATTGAGGAAGCGTACACCCTACCTAGGTTTGATACATATCTTTGCAAAATTATGTGAAAGAAGCAGAAAGAATGCATTGTAATTTTTTGTGTAAAATTCACCGGTATGACAAGCATAAATATTTATCACGATTTTTCTGGATGGACTCGTGACATGTGTAAACCCCACACACCCCCCCCCCCTGGGGGCCCAAAAAAAAAAACCCAACATGATTCTAGATATCAATTGGATGAAGTAGGCATTAAGCAAGTTTTTACACAAACGATAAGTTCCTAGCTTAAAAAGTCGAGCACACATAAAAACAGTAAAGATGGGAAAAATGAAGAAAAAGCCCAAAGCAGTTCACTTCCCTTCTAAGTTCTAACTACCCCCTTAAAAAAAAAAAAAATCACGGTAGACTACCATAAAAAAATTGGAACAAATTGAAATGAGGAAGTGATGGTCATCATGCCTCAGATGAGGAAGGCTGCTTTTCAATTTGGAAAAATAGGAAAGATTCGCAAAAAAAGAAAATCTACTTTATAATTTGCTCCTTCGTGTGGTTGATTGCATTTGTCATCATCGCATCCCTTTTTTCAACTCGTGAAATGTGGATTGCTTGCTTACTGGGACATTTACTTTGATAGTTCATTGTTACCCATCCTTCTTTTTGACTTTAACTTTGCTTTGAGGTTTGTTATAATTATAATGAAATGAACGATTCCTTTTGCATCTTACTTTACCGATTCCGTGGATTAGCTTTTGGTAGAAAAACTATTGCCCAGAGGTCGTTTCCCTTTTTTTTTACATACTCATCAACTTGTAACATACTCTTTGCTTTTTTGGTGTACCAAAGAATATAAATATACACTATCAATTATTTTCATTTTGGGCTTACCTGAAAATCAAAATGACACCATATATAAATTCATAGAATCAATCTATAGAATTCTTTTCCTTATGAATGTAATTAGACTACAAATGCTCCGACGCTAATACTTTTGTCTTGGCTATATGCCACCTAAGATCAAGTTCACATGTTGTATGGTGTTTGTGCACTGAGCCAAATTATGATGGAACAAAGCATTCGTCCTGCTTTGATACCCAAAAAGGTAAAGGTAAATCGAGATCTTTTGGTCCTATGTACTAGTTTTACGTAAATGGAATTGTGGGTTGTGAGGATAACACGCAAGGAGAAGCAAATAGTGATGCAGTTTTTTAAATGTGAGATGGTGAGCTTACAAATCATTGGGAGGTTCAACTTGCTATTTTTTCCAAGTCAATATATATATATTTCTGAAACATAAATTATTTGATGGAGTACAACATAGCATATGGTTTGTACTGTCTTTTTCTCATGCCTCATGTGATATATGTGGTTCATATGATCCCTTCAATAGTTACTACCCGGTAAGTTGCTGTGTTTGGCAGATCGTCTTCACAAGGAGCATGAGAATTTGTGAAAATTGCTAATTAAAAGTGTAATTACCGTTTCTTTATTTGGTGATCCTCTTTAGGAATGTCAATATTTATGTTTTCCACACATGGTCCAACTATGGCTGCAGATCCAAGTGTATCCACGTGCTAGATTTAGAAATTTTCTTCCCTTATCTTATTTCACGCATGATCTTACTTTGGCTACTTCAATCCCAATGCATTCACACACTGGGTTTGGAATTTCTTTTTTCTTTTTTCTCTTGTGCTATAACTTTGGCTGCATTGATTCAAGTGCACAAACCCTATTTGTCTATTACTTACGGATGATATTGTATGAAAGATTCCAGCCATATGCTTGATAATTTCAAGTAATGCCGTTCGATGTGAATGTTTTCAATTTCTTGAAGAAGTAAAAGTCACATAACTCTTTTTTCCTATAATTTTGACTAAAGGGACTTTGCAAGATTAACATATGTTATATTCACATGAAGAAATTTCAACTATCCTAAAAGAAATATAGAATTATATCTATGTTAATTCACATTTGATGATTATAAAGCTCACTCAAATATGCTATTTATTATTTAAAATTATATCTATTGTACTTGAGTATTTTTTTTTTTTTTATGGAATTTCGAAAGGGTGAGAAAGACTGCTTTGCCCCAAATCGTGGGTGTGTGTCTGATGGCTGACAAAGTTAATGATTTGCATGCACAACTTTTCATCATTGAAGATCACATTTGCCGCATTAGCTCGAGGTATGATCGATACAAATATTCATTAAAATTGATTTATTGTTAATTGAATTATTAATTAATTTGACAAATTAGTAATTTGGACTTCAAAAATATCGTCATCTTTGCCACGTTTATAATGAGATTTACTCCCGCTGGTTTTTCATAAAGCAATAGTCATCAAACAATTTTATAAGCTTTTGTAACTTTGCCAATGCCCCACATTATATTCTCCCCAGGGTTCATCCTGTTTGATTTGATTAAGGGACAACGCACCGACGCTCTACTTTTTACGTAACACATGCATGAACCGTCCCTGATTGAAAATAAAAAAGAGAGATTGCGTTCCCACTGCATTCTTGACATGTGAAGGTTAAAGGGATTTTTTTATATTTATTTTTTGAATCTGTCGACTGCAAATTGGGATTGATTCCAATTTGTCATCATCATATCTCGTTTTCAATCCGTGAAATGAACCACTGGGATTTACCCCAATGGCCACCCTTCCAACATAGAAGAGGAAGTGGGAGGTTCGAATCCCTACATTCTCAAAGATGGGTTGGGGTGGGGACAATTTAGTTTTAGGAGTGGGTTTCGACTCCCACGCTCTACAAGGAGGTAGGGCAAAAGTCTGAGAGTGAGCATTGTGTGTCCGATGGCCGACAAAGTTAATGATTTGCATGCGCAACTTTTCATCATTGAAGATCACATTTGCCGCATTAGCTCGAGGTATGATCGATACAAATATTCATTAAAATTGATTTATTGTTAATTGAATTATTAATTAATTTGATAAATCAGTAATTTGGACTTCAAAAATATCGTCATCTTTGCCACGTTTATAATGAGATTTACTCCCGCTGGTTTTTCATAAATCAATAGTCATCAAACAATTTTATAAGCTTTTGTAACTTTGCCAATGCCCCACATTATATTCTCCCCAGGGTTCATCCTGTTTGATTTGATTAAGGGACAACGCACCGACGCTCTACTTTTTACGTAACACATGCATGAACCATCCCTGATTGAAAATAAAAAAGAGAGATTGCGTTCCCACTACATTCTTGACATGTGAAGGTTAAAGGGATTTTTTTTATATTTATTTTTTGAATCTGTCGACTGCAAATTGGGATTGATTCCAATTTGTCATCATCATATCTCGTTTTCAATCCGTGAAATGAACCACTGGGATTTACTCCAATGGCCACCCTTCCAACATGGAAGAGGAAGTGGGAGGTTCGAATCCCCACATTTTCAAAGAGGGGTTGGGGTGGGGACAATTTAGTTTCAGGAGTGGGTTTCGACTCCCACGCTCTGCAAGGAGGTAGGGCAAAAGTCTGAGAGTGAGCATTAGAGTAGGGATAAAGTAGGACCGACAAAAAAAAAAAAAAAAATCCGTGAAATGCGGATTTCTTACTTATAGTGGGACTTTCACTTTCACCATGCCTCATCGCTGTCCGTCCGTTGCCTTTTTGACTTCTAAGGTTTTCTTTTTGACTTTTACTCTGCTTTGAGGTTCATAATAATTTTAAGGAAATGAAAGCTTTCCTTTTGCATCTTACTTACCCAGTTCCGTAGATTAGCTTTTGGTAGAAAAACTATTGCCTAGAGATCCTTTTCTTTTTTATATACTCATGTACTTGTAAAATACTCTATGCTTTTTCGGTGTACCAAAGAACATAAATATACACTATCAATCTTTTTCATTCCTGGCTTCTTTGAAAATCAAAGGACACCATACATAAATTCATAGAATCCATCTATAGAATACTTCTCCTTGTGGATGTAATCAGACTACAAATGCTCAGATACTCCGCCATGAGATGTAATTCAAGTATTATATGGCGTTTGTGCACCAAGTTGCATTATGATACCCAAAGAAGTAAAGGTAAATCAAGCAAGAAACCCATGGTCTTTCGTTCCTGCATACCAGTTTTACATAAACAGAATTGTGGGCTGTTAGGACAAAACAAAAGGAGAAGCAAACAATCATCACACAATTTTCATAGAGAACCCAGTGGGCCAGAAATGTGAATGAAAAGCAAAATGGCTTGGATGAAATTTTCTTAAAACTGAAGTTGGACCACCATCTTAATTAAATTTCCTAAATAAGCCCAAGTTATTTATGGGCCTTTAAAATGTTCGTAAGCCCAATTTGATTTGGGAAAACTAGAAAGGTTCTTAAGAAACTCAACTTCAGACAGATTGTGTTTGCTTAAGTCTAGCAAGGATAAATTTAAAAGTCCAATCTTCACATGTGAATCAATTGAATCCTCCTTGTACTTTGGAAACTCCACTGAAGTCTCAGCCTGCTGAGTTTCTACAACCTGGAAATGCTAGATGGAAGGCTTGCTGGGTTCTTGCAGTTATTTAATGAGTGGAGGTTTTCTATGAATGCAGTCTTTTCAAATTGAAGTCCTTCCGTTCCCTCCAACAAACAATAAGTGGTGCTGAAAGACAATGAAACCAATTTCGATAAACATTTTGAAGCATTCGTGTTCAAATTTGTTGAGCTCACTGTCTTTTACTGATCACACCATTCTGTGGGGCACTCATCAATATTGCCCAAAATCACAAGTTGCTTTATCATCACCCTCTCTTCCATCAATTCCAAGTATTCGTTGAGATGATGTGGATCCAAAATGTTGACCCACAAAATTGCATGTTCAACAAGTTGCTCTTTTGGTGAAATTGTATAGATTTTGATGTAAAATCCAAAATTACTGGTTTTTTTTTTCCAAATCATGGATTATTTTTCTATTGATATGTTTGTGAAGAGAGAGAGAGAGAGAGAGAGAGAGAGAGAGAGAGAGAGAGAGAGAGAGAGAGATGTATATGACTGCATATTGGTGAAGGAGGCGATCTATGCTAGCTTGAAAGAGAAAGACAAGGCAAAGAGAGAGAGAGAGAGAGAGAGAGAGAGAGAGAGAGAGAGAGAGAGAGATGTATATGTGCATATTGGTGAAGGTGGCGTATATGATTGCATATTGGTGAAGGAGGCGATTGGTGCTAGCTTGAAAGAGAAAGACAAGGCAGAGAGAGATTTGCGAGAGAGAGATGCATATGACTGCATATTGGTGAAGGAGGCAATCTATGCTAGCTTGAAAGAGAAAGACAGGGTAAAGAGAGATTTGCGACGTCATTATGGATGGGGAACGTTGAGAGAATGTTGTAATAGCTGTGGTCAAGAAGTTGGAGTCATCGATGAAAGGTCATCCCTACCCTAACAGATCACAATGGTTAAGGGAGGGAAAGGAAGGAAGGGTCTCCAACCGTGTTTAATTCAATTTTCTCTTGCAAATAAAAGTAACAACAAAGTGTAGTATGATGTGAATCTACCGGATGTCTATCATAAGCTATTAAGACGATCATGGCAATATTACCGTTGAACTATTTATGATGGATTTGGATACCCTTGTTCCTTCGAGAAGGATGGTGTATAGATTACTCTTGCACCATTAAAAATTGATAGTCGCCCCAAGTAGGCAAAGGAAGAAAGTGTTGTAACATCCTTGTTTGTAATAATAAGGGATAATACCCTAAAAAAACCCTAAACTAGTACACTTGTGACAAATTTACCCCAAACTATTTTTTTGACCACCAAAAACCCTAAACTGGTATACTTTTGACAAATTTATCCCAAACTGGTACACTTGTGACAATTTTACCCTATGTTAGTTTTCGTTAAATTTTATTCTCAAATTATTAAGTTAAATAACACGTGACAGTCAACCATTATACCAATTTAGGATTTTACGTTCCGTTTGCCACAGTTTAAAATTTTTATGATTTTTTTGTAGTATTAATCCAATTTAGCATAGGTATATTTGTCACAAATTTACCAGTTTACGGTTTTTTGCAGTCGAATAAATTAGTTTTGGGTAAATTTATCATAAATGTACCAGTTTAGGGTTTTTTATAATCAGTCGGGATAAATTTGTCACAAGTTTACCAGTTTGGGGTTTTTCATAGTCAAAAAAATAATTTGGGGTAAATTTGTCACAAGTGTACCGGTTTGGGGTTTTTCAATGTATTAACCCTAATAATAAAAGCCTATGAGGAGACACATGTTGCATGTGCACCTGTGGTATCCAAGAGAATAAAGAATCACTTGAATTGCCTTTTGAAGAATTTACAAATTTTGTTCCTGATGAAATGCCGACTTGCTTGCAGCACATGCGTAATATTTCAACGCCTCAGAGATCCTCAACAAAGCAGCCAACCCCATGGATCTTGAGGAGCATGAAGAACTCCAACGCCAAGCGAAAGACCTTATGGAGAAAGGCCTGGTAGAAGAAAGTGCCAGTCATGGGGCTCTGCCAGCCAGGAGTGGCCATTGGGCCGTGCCGGTCCACATGTCACATGTTGGGTCGGGCCACCATTGGCTCGGGCCCATTTTTAAAAAAATTAATTTTAATTTTTAATGAAAATTTCAAGAAGAAATTAACTAATTTTTTAGCAAAATTTAAAAATAATTGAATCAATTGAGGAGAATTAACGAAGAACACTCATTCAATTAAACCAAATTGAAATACAAATATATCTCCAAATATCTTGCAAAAGAAAATTACACATAATGGTGTCCTAATAATGAATACATGCAAATTACACCAAACAATATTTCTAATAAATTCTATATTTTCAATGTCGTGTTCCCCACTATGATTCAGATGATACGCTGTCGTCATTGTCCTCCTTATCATATTGGGCACATTTCTCTAAAGCCAATTCTTGCGAAACCAATCATGTCTTGCTACAACCATTTCTAAGCATTCTGCAAATAAGCTGCACCTTTTGTCTCCCAAAGTATGTTGACTAGTATTAAGCGTGAGCTCAATGGTATCATAAATGCCGGTGAGGTTAGCAAGTCATAAGCCACGGTGGAAAGAATAAAAAAATTATTGGCTTTCCTTTTCCACCATTTTTAGAATGTCAATCTTGACTTTATTAGCTTTACTAATGTATTTGGAGTAATCCATTCTCAAGTACATCGCCAATTCATTGGTAGATGAAGATGAAGACCTAATGGAAGGTTCTTGAATTTCTTCTTTTTACGAAATAGAGATCATAAAAATTTCTGACCTTGTGCATCATCATATATTATTCTTCACAACAAGTACCAATACGCTTAACCATATTTTATTCAGTCATTTTATCAATATTCTACTAGACTTTTTAAAAAGTTTCCTAAAAAATGTATTCATAAACCACTTTAAGCTGCTATTTTTTTAATCATATTGAGCATGCTTTTAAATGGGAAGGTCATATTCGTTTCTTTTCTTTCTATAAGTGGATCTTAAGAACATGAATGGACAAAGGCTTCTTGCACCAACAATCCATTTTCTATTGTTGCTAATTGAATAGATGACAATGTGAACAAGATTTTATGTGAGATAATTATATGTGAATGTGACAATTGGATACTCAAGAGACATGTAGGTTGCGTTTGGCAGCCGGGATAAAATTCGGGATAGGATAAAATTTATCCCATCCTTCGTTTGGTGCTTGCTTAGTATATGATAAAATAAGATATAAAAGGGATATAGATCGAATAAAATTATTTCATGGGAGAGGTGGAATAAAGGGAGATATGATTTTTAATATCGATGATAGGAAAGTTTTTTTTTTCAAATAAAAAATTTCTTAAATTAAAAAATTAAATTTATATTTGAATATAAATAATATTTGAATTCTAAAATGATAAATTCAAAATAACAAAAATAAAATTTATTTTTTGATTTAATCTTATTTTTATTTATATATTCGAATTTAATTCTATCTTATAATATAAATTCAATATAGAAACATATCTATTGCATATTTTAGATGTTTTAGTATTTTAGGTATATTAGTACAATTTTCTATTTAATACAATTTCATTAGAGAATGATGGAATGGGAAGAAAGAAATAAAAAAAGAAATTAATAAAAAAAGGGAGAAAATAAAATAAAAAATAAAATAAATAAAAGTTTTGCAAGAGATTTTTATCACTCCGTTTGTAAAATTTGTGATTCATATAGGCATTCTTACGAAACAATTTATAATATGATGTGAATATGTCCGGCTTTATTATTACAATCATCAAATAATGGATATGATATAATAAAATCCTCTCAAATCTGGACAACCAAACATATAAGGGACATACGTCGGCCATGCATGAAAAAAGTTCATATTAAGGATTAAAAAGCTTTTGAATAGGAAATAATGCTTTAAGAATATACATTTTGGTGCCATAACAAAATATGGAAGAACTATTGGAAAATGTTTCGTTTTTGGATAATGGCCAATTAACTACCAGAATTAAAAGATGAATATATCAGTTATAAGGTTTAAGAAACTTTCTAGATTAAATGTCACTACCATACTAGTGATCAAGGTCAAGAGTAAACATGGTGCAAATTACTAAAAAAGACTCAATAGTGCATGAACTACATCCGTGTGCTATATTGCTTTCATGTTTGTCAATTAATGAATGGAGTACTAGAAACCATCACGCTTATGGACATCATCTCCGAACCATACCGGCAACCATAGTAAAAACCCCCCATCTCAGCTGAGCATATAACATGTACAGAGAACAGGCATACTCACGCATTCAGATTTCAAGCAACCGAGACGAATATCAAGAAATCATGCTTAATAACTTAGTGTAAACCGCATTATGTTATGCTTATTGTGTTGAGGCGCATTCAGATTTAGCCGCTAATATGGATTAGCTCCTGTCCTTATCTTTGAGACATAGTATCGATTGCGGGCACAGAGAACACGAAACCAAATCATGGAATCAACACAATTTTTTTTTTCTTTTGCGTCTAAACCGATTTAAGAATTAGCAAGTGAGTGGAGATCGTGAAGAACAATTCTTATTCGTAGTTATTTTTGCGTAGACAATATTAACGCAGCTAAAATCCACTCATTAACGAAAAAATCCCCTCACCTATATAAAGGCGATTCAAGAATTTCTTTCCTAGAACACAAATCCTACTCCTGCATTTTCATCACCATTTCTGTTCATGCCTTTCAGCATCATCAAGCCATAAAGCTCAGATTCTTCTCCTTCACGACTCAAACGAATCTCAGAATCTCAAATACGCATTCCAGCTTGCTCATTCTTTGAAAGCGCAGTGGTTGGCTACGAATGGTGATCGGACCGGAGAGCGGACGTCGTGGAAGCGTTGGTGTTGAAAATTGGGCCAATGAAGGAAAAACGAATCAGCTTTGAATACTTCGATCAATCTGACCGGAAAACAGAGCATAACAGAGGAAATCCGATCCAACGCGATCTTCAACAACCTAAAAAGAACAGACTTCAGCGGCGAACATCTGAAAGAATCAAAGGTAAAGCTCGGTGAAGAGGAAATATAGATCCTCAATCGATAGCGTCGCTGGAGATGAGCTCCTAAACTGATTGCGTCGGTGGAATCAGAGTTGATTGAGGCAAAATGCTGGTGACACGCGAGATATCGAGAAATCAATGTCGCCAATTGAATAAAAAAAAAAAAAAAAATAGAAATCAGAGAATGAGAGAGAACTGATCCTGTTGGAGCGATCGAATGAGTTTATAAACTTCCATGCTGAGTGAAAACTGGAAGCTCAAAGGCTTCGGGTTGTTGAGGGTCCGGGTAACAAGCTCAAGCTCATCGACCGAGTACACGATTCGAAGCTCAAGCGCGAGAGCATCGCGATTGAAGAGCACGAATGCGGCGAGAAACCTGAATACCGATTCCTCGAAGCTTGAAGACGAGCGACGAAGTTGAAATTGAGAACCGAATTAGAAGGAGATCCAGGCCTTGGGCTGCAAATTATTGAAAGTTATTCCAATCTTTTCAAAGGGGCCCATGCCAAATTGAATCAAAATTTGGACTTGAGTGATCTGGTCTGGTGGGTCGAGGTATGATGGACTACACCCAATTGAGCACTTTATTTATTTTTTTATTTGTCATTCGTTATATATATTTTTATAACCCTCCTTTTCTTTTTTATACAAAAATGTAATTTGCAGGCAAAAATCAGGTGACAACCCGGATTGATAAAAAAAAATTATAGTGAACATAACAATATCGAATCCAACATATTGCAATCAAGATTGATTCGAAATGTGACCACTAAATTTTGCCTCTATCCAAATTAGTGCAGAAGAAATCCTGCATTTTATCATCTACATTACACTTTGAACCACACAAATGAACTTGCCTTAGAGGTTTCGAACAAATCATAATGTGGATGCCAACTATTCTACATAACACCATCAATAATAATATGGACAATTTTTGTAACTTTTCTCAATTTTTAGACTTTATTTTTCTCTTTTCTTTCCCTTTTTTTGTTGTAGTTGGCGAGGCTGACAATGGTCCGATGGCCCTCATCGATCACTGGGCAAGGGCGACCCTTGCCCAAGAGAGGCCAACCCTCATTGTCCATTGCTTGTGGTTGGTCTCCGATCATGGCTTGAGATTAGCCACTTTTGAAAAGAAAAGATATCAAAAAAAAAAAAAAAAATTAAAAATCATCTATGTTAGTACTGGTCATGTTACATAAGATAGTTGGTATTAATTATACTGTCACATCAGCAGTTTCTGATTAATTTGGTTAAAAGGACTACATTGATAAATTATTAAAAGATTTAAGATTAAATTAGCATAATTAAAATTTTTATTACTAAATTGACTGCTGAACAATAGGTTTATGAATTTCACCACAAGTTTTCCTAAAGTCTTACAATTCAACTCTTTTGCGTAGCATCTATCTTTCGATACTACCCATTGTGAAAATTAAATAAAAAAACTTTTCCTTCAAGTATCAATCTTACGCTATCTAACATCATGACGATCCTAATTATTGCCAACCAAACAAAAAATAAATTGCTTGATGAAGAGTTACTCTTGAAATATGCCAATGACATTTTAGATAGCATGCACGTATATGAAAGCAAACTAATTAACTATTCGAAGCTTTACACGAATAATAGAATATCAGTACACTTCCCATAAAATTCACTACATTGAGAATATCTTCCTTAGACTTGGTCCATTGAATTGTGTGGATCATAACTATTAATATTGTGAATCCACATGAGTGCTGTATGTCAATCCCAAAAAATCAACAATGGTCATTTACTAGACACGAATCCAAGCAAGTATTTCCCGTTGCATTGAAAAGGCTGACAACGAGCCTGGCGAGATTTTGGTATAAACATCATGTATCATCACGCACAATCAGCTACACTATATGTATGCCTGCACAATCACGATTAAAGGTTTATCAAGAAATGCCGACGACAGAGGTTGAGCAGTAAAAGTAACTCCTAGCAGCTCGGGTAAATCTCAGCACTCGAGGACCAAGGCGTGCCATTTCCTCAATACATCTTTAAGCAGTTTTTATTTTTTATGTGAGGGTAATTTTGGAAGTTAAGCAAAAGTCAGACAGAAATGGGTTTTCCCTTATTATATAGACTAGTCCTCGTGCACTGTAGAGATTACTTTCGTATTTCTTCTTCTATAAATTTAGAGGAATGCAATAGCTAAAACGGCACACAAGTGCGTCCGAACTGAGTTCCATGGATATTTTCCATGTAAATTTCCTATTTTTAATGATTATCGCATAAATTTTGTTTTTTGTATGCGTAGAAAATAATTTATGCATATGGAAATCCATTCAACTCAATTTAGTAAAAAACAACTGCTTATCTACATTGAGAGGTGAAAAAACTGCAATATCAACTGTTTGGTACAATTATTACACCTATGTACGCTTGATGATTGAGAAAAAGTATACACGGCCTTTATTTTCTTCATGATTGACCAGCGTGCATTTCTTCAAACAAAATGCACAATCATTAACACGATGCAAGATTTAGATTGTTTTCTAAAGTGAAGACAACAATATTGAACCGAACAAATTGCCGTCATGATTGATTCGATAGAGAGGGAAGAACTCTTTCATGGAATCCTTCGTAGCTTCTAAATTTGCCTCTATCCTATTGATGCAACTAGAAAGCGACAATACGAGAAGAAGCAAAAGGCTAAGGCTCAACAGACTAAGCCGAAAAAAGAAAAAGAAAAAGCAAAGATGCAGTTTTCAAAATGTCAATTGTGCATTTATCGATATGCTTTTTCTCTATTCCATATTATAAGAAATACTTCTTATTTGGTAGTAATCTTATGTTTTCGGGAGTTAATGTAGTCTTGTTAACCATTTTATCAGCATCTTTTGACATACGAGCACACAATGGAAAATTTCTTATATGGTGGAACTCTTATGTTGCCATGGAAGTACTTTCCTAGATAAATTAATGACGTTGAGTGCTAGTATGATTTATGTAGTATTATTCTCCTTAGAAAGGTGAATCCCAGCATGTCTTTTTGAAGGTGGAGTTGGGCATGACAATGCTTTTGATCCATCTGTAAATCAACAAAGCGTATGCTTATTTAAGCATACAAGCTTTGTATCTGACTCTCATGGAGGACAGATGGACTGATCCTCAGTTTAATATTACATGTGCTCATAGGACCGTCGAAGAAACTTGATTGATGGTGGAAATGGATGCAATGATAATAATGCTTTCTTGCTTAGATGCAAACCAAGTGCAGGTACTTATGAATATCAGGGAAATTTACTTAAAAAAAGTCCTAAGCCTAGTGTATGTATATATTTCTTGAAGTTTATCGCCTGTATCTGAAGCATATGCCATCTATCCAAGCAATTCTAGCATGCAAGAATTTTCCCATCAATGCACCACAATTGATGCACCATAAACGTGGAGTCAGCTAGCATTAAGTTAAGGCCACGCAACTCAACCTCAGTTTTCCAATTCTAATTTCCCATTCATATGAAAAACAAAGTCATCTCTGGCATCATCCTTTCTAGCAATGCAGAGAAAAGAAAAAATGAAAAATCAAAATGAACAAGATTACCTTCTCAAATGGTACATAACAGGAGCTTCACAGATTTCCAAATACAGACGGAAACTTCCTCCCATGCTCTGTGCCACTCTTGCCATTTGTTAGGCTCGATTAGATTCTTCCACTAAAGTATTGTCAAGAGTTGGTACCTGTAAACCTGTGAAGAACTGAAGTCCTCACTAGATTGAGCCTCCCATACACAATAAGAAAAAATCTCATCAAGGAAAATTCTACGAGACACACAACATAAGCCGGTTTCATAACAGCATTAAACCGAGGGACAGCAGCAACCCTTCCAAAAAATTTTACACGAATGTGTGGAAATAGAATAAACTCATCCATCTAGATTGACCAGGGCAACAATATAACAGGAAAAAACTAGAAAAAAAGGGAGAAAGAATATCACGAAACTAGTAGTCAAAACATTTAAATCCGTGAATTACACAAAGTATTCAGTTGGGTAAAATCACTAATACCTAGTGGACGTCACAGAGTTGGGTTCCTTCGTACGAAGGGACAAGCACTGTCGGGAGGAGATAATCTTCCTCACGTAGATATCAATGGCTTTGGCAGCTCTAAACTCTCACTCTATGACTAAGCCATCACCATCCAATTTCAAGGACTGGGCCTGTGGGAGCTCTTGTCAGGTATGCAGCACAGAGCTGGCAATTTCAGGGAAACTGCTTTGTCTTGACATTGTCTCTCATCGGCATTATGCTCAAATAGAAACTTTTTTGGGGGGCAATCACCCGATGGTATAGTGAAATTCATCCATGCAGTACTTCGCTTCTGAGTGATGGTTGAGGGCTTTCCAGAGGAGGGTCTCATGAGTGAGGCCAAACACTAGGAAGTTGCGAGGGGAGGAGCATTTCCTCAGGACGTCCGAGATGGGCTTGAGCTCGGGGTAGGACATGCGGAAAGAATCGTTGGACTTGAATGCGTAGTGAAGGAGGGTGTTGATGACGGTCGATGGCAGAGGTGCGTTGCTATAGTCCGTTGTGGTGGAGGAAAAGGTGGTGGTGGCAGCGGAGGCGGCGGCGGTTGCGGAATACTCTCTGGTGTAAATGAGGGTGACAACGAAGGCCGTGGTCAAGAAGGAGATGAAGGCGAGGAGCCATAGGCGGTTGGAGCTTCCTTGCTTCTGGATGTAAGGGTGGAGGAGGATGAGTCTTGTGTTGCTGTTGTTGACATTCTTCATTTTGCTGTGTCTCAGAGAGAGAGAGAGAGAGAGAGAGAGAGAGAGAGTTACCCTCCTCCGGTAACCTTGAAGATCCCGAACTTTAATGAGGCTGAGACCTCTTAGCTGCTTTAAAGGAGTAAAAGGGGCTTGTAGGTAAATGGAATTTTAAAGGAACGAATCACTATAATGATAGAAAATATTAACTAGGCTTATATTATTATCATTGAAACATATCGTGTTACTCATAATATTCTTTTTTCCCTTTTGAATTTTTATTTTGTGCGCTCACATTACGTTACAGTCACAACACTATTTTTCTGAACTATGAATCATGCAACAACGATATTTAAATATCCCTCCGTCAATCTTTGAAAATTGATAATATGCTTTGATCAATGCTATGGTACGGTGTTATTGTCACTCTTTCTTATCGATGGAAATTAATGGGGGCATGAACTTCATTCAACGCCATGTGAAGTGGACCCACCTTAGGACTCAGGAAGATAGGCTTGCGGCGAGGGATTGGTGATGTAGCGACCCAACAACAGATTACAACCCAAGAGTCTCTGTTGCTTCTTTGCGTGGGCTTCGCTTCTTAAGTAACCTCCCCAGTTGCCCTCAAACAATTACTTGTTAATGAATCTAGTTATCTATTTGGATTTTGAGGGAGACATGTCAACTATAGCAGGCCCTATCTTGGTAGGAGAAGCATATGCACGCCACATTCTTATATCCTATACACAATCGCCCCTGATAATTTGAACTTTGATTAGAAATCCTTAAAAATTAATGTGACAACTTCTATATGAGATGATATGTGGCCCAATCATATTATTTGCGTGTAGTTGTCAATTGAGGTTCTACTTTCTTGTGCCTCTACTAGCTATGTAACATTCTGAAATTCAACCCCGTTTCGATAAAGTGAAATGGGCATTTCGTCAACGTGCCTATGGTCCATTTTCTCTGAGCTGATCACTCATGAGTTAATTAACCTATTGGGTGAAGCTGTTAAGGGATGTATCCGCGGTAAAATCCCTAAAAGCTACTTAATTAGTTGGATTGGACTAAAATCGCGTCTGATCGATTATAACTAGGAAATTGAATTCGATTTCGGGAATCGAATATTCGAGCCTATATTTGAGTGGGAATGTGGAATGAGAATGTGGCAAAGTCCGTTTATTTAATCGGGCTTTATTTTAAGCTAAATTGAATTTCTTGTATTTAGATATTAATTTTCGAAATTAATTATTTAATTATTTATTTTCTGGAAATTCAACTTGGATGGCTAGTGGCCAAATTTTTTATGCTGATGATCGTGGTGCAGCCCGTTTATTTAATTGGGCTTTATTTTGAGCTAAGTTGGATTTATTGTAATTAATTATTAATTTTCGAAATTAATTAATTAATTAATTATTTTTCGGAAATTAAGGTTGGGTTAGTCGACGACCGAAATTTTGTGATGATCGTCGTGGTGGAGTCCGTTTATTTAATGGAGCTTTATTTTGTGTTGAATTGAATTATTTGCGAATGATGGGAATTATTCTTTAATTGGAAAATCATCGGTTATTAATTGAAAAATAACCAGGCATCGGTTGATATTGCCAAAACTATTTGAGCGGACTATGGAAAATGTGGGAGTTATGGAAAGGAAAATATTATATTTTGGCTAAGGCCAGCCGTGTGCCCACGCACGATATTTTATCAGGTATTTTTAATACGAAGAAATGAGGCCAAGACATTACTTTAATTGAGGAAGTTAAGTGCGAGGCACAATGTCATTGGGCCGTGATGGATTAATCGTGTGTTGGCTTATAGTTGAAGCAAGATGATTATTGGAAGTTGATGTGATGTGTGTTGTGTTGAGGGAAACCAATGGATCATGAGCAGGTAAAGGACTAAGTACTACACAAGTAGAAGACTTCGTGTGAGTTACCTCTAGCGCCTTATACCATTGCTTATTGTAGTTAAGGACTAAGTATTACATGGCGACCTGAGTCGCATGGGAATTACCTCTAGCGGCTTGCAGCATTGTTATGCATAGTGAAGAGCTAAGTGCTACACGATGGAAGATCTCGTGTGAGTCACCTCTAGCGCCTTACCCTATTGCATTTTGTAGTGAAGGACTAAGTACTACACGATAGCGAGATCCCGTGTGAGTTACCTCTAGCGCCTTATACTATTGCTTTGTAGTGAATGACTAAGTACTACACGATAGCGAGACTTCGTGTGAGTTACCTCTAGCGCCTTATGCTACTGCATTTTGTAGTGAAGGACTAAGTACTACACGATAGAGAGACTTCGTGTGAGTCACCTCTAGTGCCTTATACTATTGTTATTTGTGGTCAAGGACTAAGTGCCGCACGATGACAAAACTTTGTGTTGGGGTCACCTCTAGCGCCTTGAGCCTATATTTGAGTGGGAATGTGGAATGAGAATGTTGAGATTAATTATCGAGTATAGATGAAATCATCGATATGGTTTGATTCGTTTGTCATGGATTGACTAATTGAACTGAATTGGCCAGAGAAAGGTCGTCGTTGACATGTAATCGACTAGGTCGATTGATTATTGTCTTGATTTGATGTTGTGAATTGATTGACTAAATAGAAATGACCGTGAGTGGTCTTGGTGACGTGTAATCGACTGGGTCGATTTGATCGATGCTTCAATGAGTGATGTGATTGTTTGGGTGTTTATTTGAACTGTGCTAATATGCAGGTGGAATTTGAGGCTAAGGTAAGTCCTATGACTCGTGTTATGCTTAGGCAACCTTGTTGTGTATTGGTTCCCTAATTGAGTCTTAGTGGGGTAGAACTCGCTGAGACGTAGTTTCATCTCAGTTTGGGGAAAACATTTCAGGATCCCGATGAGGAGCTGAGGAGGAGGAATCTGAGAAGGAGAACTTTGAATTGAAACCTGAGGAGGAGGATTTTTGAGAGAAGAAGATAATACCTAGAGGAGCCTTGAGTACGGTCTGGGTGAACTGAGATTTTATCTTCTTTTAGAACTCCATGTTGATGTGAATAGTTATGAAGTACTCTGGTTTGTGTCTTGTATAAAAGTTTGGTTATAAGTTTCAATATGAAAAATATGGCCCTGCTTTTCTATCCCATCGATTTATTATTTGGGGATTATAACTGTTTCCGCATGTGCTTAATAAATGAAAGGGTCATCGATACATAGTCCTGGGATATCGCATCATATAATCGACCAAATGAGAAGGATGTGTGCATGCCCGAGAATCGGGGCGTGACAAGCTAGTTGATTAAGCAAAAGATAAGTCAAAGAAAGGGTTGAATCCATAACCGGAAAGGTAGGCTTCAAAAGGAGTTCCTTCTTTCTAGTTGTAAAAGCTAGGAGTTTCTGGGTTCCCCAAAGAAATGGGCTTTCTAGGTAGTAGAATCCCTTCCAAGTATGGTTAAGTAGTTCGTGAATTAGTAGTTCGAGCTGAGGATATTGATTGGTTTGGAGTAGATGTAACGACTTGGGCCCCACTATATAATATTGTCCGCTTTGGACATTGAGTGCTTACGGCTTTAAAACGCGTTATACAAATTAAAGGAACCCAAGCCTACCTTTATAAACTAGCCCAAGACTCCTCCCTTAAGCGATGTGGGATGAGAGACATGCCCTTGGCCTCACCCGCATACTACCAAGGCGATCTCAGTCCATCCCTTTGTACTGCCCCAAGGCGATCTCAGTCCATCCCTTCGTACTACCACATCATAGTGGAGGCCAGAGAGTTATCGTTCCTCGTGCTCTCTCCTCACCTGAAGGATGACATGTGTTTTGCTTATAGATGCGATGTAAGTAGTTGCACAACTCCACGTACTCTTCCCCTCTCCTCTCACTAAACCCACTATCAAGGCCTAAGTAGTATCGATACTGACATACAACATACAGCATGCGACACGACACATGGACATGTCATTTATTAAAAAATAGAGAATTCCGACATGTTGAGATACGTTGTATATTAAATATACATTTATATTTTATCATTTTTATGATTATTTTAATCTAAATAAATTTGATTCAATTTCATAAATAAATAAGTAATAGAAAAAGAGCATATAAAATAAATTTACACTAAAAACATTAATCTACCATTTATTAATATCATTCATTATTTTAATTTAACAAATTTAACTCCATTCCAATAATTTATAAAATTTTCAGGAAAAAATAAGCAATCCACATTTTAGACTTGCTGTCAGAGCATGTTGGAAGAGAAGAGAAAAAAACAAATTGGAGGGTGAATTATGTATCACAACAAGTAAGATTTAGAAGAAAAGAGAAGGCAATGTTTTTCTTCTTTCATCCTTTATCATTTTTATTATTATTTATTTATTTTTACAAATTTACATTTTAATTTCTCATTTATTGAAAATTCTTAAAATTAACCTTGTACATGTCGGAATCACGTATCAAAATCTGAACTCACACATCTCGAGTGTTGAAAGAGTAGACTAGGTATTAGATTTTCCGCCATCAAGTCTACCTAGTGGTCAAGTTTGGTCTGCCATCTTTTGCTGCTTATGAAGCGTCAAGCCTCGATTTTGCGGACAAACTTTTTTTTTTTAATGCATTTCATTTGAGGGTACCGTCGAGAAAATAATAAATTCTAAAATTGTATAATTCTTATTTATTTGTGTTTTCCACATAAATCAAATCATTAAAAAAGAGTACCATGTCATCAAATGAGAATGAGACGTACGCCAAATAATCCTCGGTTGCCCCTCATAATCTTTCTTGGATCGTGCTTGAACCGACGGGGCTGCTCAAGCAATTAGTATGGGCAAAGCATAGCCAGGAGTGGAAAGTGCTTTGGGTACACCCAACAACAAAGTGTGAGATTTATCCCTCTTGTGATGCTCCAACTGCAATCAGAGAGATGCACCGCTTTGTGATTGCGCTCTCGGATACTTGGATTATCTGAAGCTGGAAGATCGTCAGGGCCAATGCGAAAGGAGATTTGCCCCGGAATGTAGTGATGACAAGAAAGATAATTTTTTCCCTCATGCACAGCACACGCTTGCCGAAAAATTCTGATTCGTTCATGGTTGAAACATTTAAGCACGCAGGTCATTTTGCTTGAGCGACTGTTCGTGCAGTGCATATGCTAACATTGCTGACTGTCAGATATGGACGGCTGAGAAGTTTTTGGTTCAACTTTTGGCCGATGATGTACTTTTGAGAGATTTCTATGGCCGGATCGCGCCATCGGACTTGAAGGAGGAGCGTAACAAAAAAGAGGAAACCCACTTCGAATTTCATAACAGCAGTTGTGGTTGTGTCCTTGGCTTTTCTTGTGGTCGTTACTGTGTCGCTGGTGATTGTTAGGACGAGACCGTCTGCTCATGCAGCAGACGGCCATTTGATGCATTTTGAATATCGGAGTGCTGAAGAAAGCGACAAAGAACTTCTCTGAGAAAATTGGGGAAGGCGGGTTTAGTTCTGTTTACCAAGGAGTATTGCCAGACTCGACTCCTATAGCAGGGAAGAAACTTTTGAACCAAAACCATAGTAACAAACAGTACGTTGCTGAAGTTAGAACTATCGGAACAATACAGCAGTGCAATGTGGTTTGGCTGCGCGGCTTTTGTGCAGAACAGTCAAAAAGGTTCCTAGAATATGGGTACCTTGCGAATGGTTCGCTCCCAGCTCATTTGTTTTAGAAAGGTCCCAACACCCTCGATTGGAAAACCAGATAGAGCATTGCCATCGGGATTGCTAAAGGATTAGAGTACCTCCATGAGAGGTGTCGAGATTGCATTATACACTGCAACATCAAGCCAGAGAATATACTGTCGGACGCAGAACTCTTACCACAGATTGTTGATTTCGGCCTCGCAAAACTCCTAGGATGGGATGTCAGCCGTGTAATTACCACCATGAGAGGAACCAGAGGGTACCTATTGACGCCTAAAAATAGGCTTGTCAAGCCATCGATAGGCGCCCTCCCATGGCGCAAGTTAGCACGACTTTTAGGAACTGAAATCCATGTCATGAGACAAATTCTTGAAGGCAACCATAATACCTGCCCACTAGAATTTATGAATGCCTGTTTCCAAAATCAGCCTATGACCCAGAAAAGTGAGATTTTCCTCCTAGCCTTTTTCGGACTCATCATCTTCCCCCATCAAAGAAATGCCATAACTCCCAAGATGGCATGGATAGTTGATCAGATCTTAAGAGGGGGGAATTATGTCAACATGATTTTAACTGAAACATTCTTGTCTTTTAATCGTTTTAAAGACAACTCGGAGAAAATCATGCGAGCCTCTCCTGAAATTTTACAAGTCTGGTTCTTTTCTCACCTAAGCGAATTTCGAGACTTCATGCGATCGCCTGAAACAAATGCTTTTGAAAATCCATTACAAAAATTTATGGTTTTATGACCGTACATTCCCAATCAAAGCTGTTTAAATTGGGTAAGCTTTCTAAGAAACCCAGCTCCTGAGGCATTCCAATGGTGTGCTGGTTGGTTCCATGAAAAAAGGGCCCGCTTTGCTTACATGCGCACCCGCCCAATTCCGTTGCTCGGTCTCACCGGCGCCATTCCCTACTACCCGTATCGGGTAGCACGACAATATGGAGCCCTTCAGGAGATCCCACCGCCTTTTAAGATGATGGTCCCTCCAGTTCTTTTCAACACAAGCCGTGACTATGAATTCGAAATTTCTACTGCTGAGGAAACCTGGGAAAAGTGCCATCGTAAAAGGATTGTGATACCTGAAGGGCTTGAGGGAGAAGAAAAAGCCCACCACGCCTCCATGTCCTACATCCACAACCATTGTATCCCGACAAGATGGAAGCCATTAGTCCCTCACTCGTCGCGCGAGAGCAGCAAGCACGAGCAAGCGGAGAGCTCATGGAGAGAGATTTGGGAATGGACTGGATGCACACCTCGTAGAATCCGTTCAAGGAAGTAGGTGTCCTCGCGAGAACAAGGCTCCCCGTCACATATAAATTAGCAATCATGTGCCCCTTAGTGTAAATAGTGTGAAAGTTTTGTCCCATTGTTTAGGGACTCTTGTTTAATACCTAGTATTTCATCCTGTCTTTTCAGTTTCAAGTTCTAGATGTCAGAAGTCTGCAGTCTATGAAATCCTCTTTTGATGAATAAAAAAGTAGTTAGACCATTGCCATGGGTCATTTTTTGTTTACTTTCATACTCATTCATTGTTTTCGCAAACGGTAGGTAATTATGAATCACTGGCCACCAGTAGCTCGTGCATGGCCTCATGCGCTAGGGCCCGATCAGAATGATGTACAAAATCGCCTTATTAACATTGAAGACGGCGTAGGACAAATGTCCGTTGTCCTTCAACAACTCTCAAGACAAATGGAACCCACTCAACTCAAACCCAACTCTGAAGTTGCCTTAAACGCCATCATGACACCCGTAAATTCGCCAGGAAATAGCCAGTACCATAGACAATTTGAAAGGATCATGAAAAAGTTAAACCAGCTGCAGGAGCAGAGTCCCATGGACCTGTCCAATTACGCCAGCATTGAGATCCTTGAAAAACTCAAAGCACCTGAATGCAAAAGGTATGCTGATACCTCCTGTCTAGAGACCTACTTGCAAGCTTACCTGGTTCGAAGGATGATTCAATCGTACCAATCGAACTTGATTGGCCCTGCCTTGCGATGGTACATTGTTAGGAAGATTAGTCCCCTTAAAACCTGGAGGGAATTAATTCATGTTTTCCATCAAGAATACGATATTGACATCACCCCTGACATCACCTTGCCCTACGAAGAGCCAATGATCGCGGAGCACAAGAAGCTGTTAGCAGCTGAGATAGGAGAGGAGCATGTCAATGAAGCCTTGCATGATAAATGGGCAGTTGAGCAACATCCTGTTACTGGAAAATTTCCCACTAGGAAAGGCAAAGAGCCTTTGTACGAGGTCAAAGACACAGAGTCTGTTCAAGAATGGGGCACAACTGGACAACTCCCTAAGCTTACTCCAAGAGCTAGGGTCCAAAGAGTACCAACCCCTATCAACCTAGAAAGTGAATTAGACAGTGAAACTCTAATGTCTCTCACTTCCCTTGACAGAATCAAGTTAGCAAAACGAAGGGCCTTACTCAAAAGGTCTGGACCAAAAGCCAAGAAAAGAAAGCCCAAGCAGATAGATTCAGCATCTACCGACGAGCCATCGCACCAAGGCTTTGAACATTCCTAAGAATACAACTTTGAGGGCCACCATCCCCTAGAATACAATCCCAAAGACTTCCAGCGTTATTTCAACAATGAAACTGACGATTCATCGTATAACTATTTCCTACTCTCATTCGGAGATGAAGGCCCGTCCGAAGAAGAAGCATACGTCTTTATCCGCTATGATCCTAATGAAGTACTAAGCTCATCCTCTGACCATGAGGATAGCTTCAATGCTTCATCCTCATTCGGGAATTTTGACCAAGAAGAAAGCAATGGAGTAATCTCGGCAGAATCCAACTTCCCTGAAACAGAAAAATTCACCACTACAACAGATATGCAGTGGGAAAACCAGCGGCCTAGCCAAGACATGCCCGGCTCATCTTGCCCTCGTAGGATCATGACCCCCATAGAAATGTGGATACCCGATCTCTGCAAGTATAACGGCACAACTTGTCCTGTGGCCCACTTGCAATATCTCCATGCAAAAATGAGTCGGTACTATGGCCCGATGTCATTCACAACCCAGGCATTCCAAGAAACTCTTACGGGATCTGCATTGCAATGGTTCATCATAGCAAATATTTATCTCTTAAAGGATTGGAATGAGCCGACTTCCACATTCTTGCATCAGTACCAAAACCAGATTGGAACTGAATTGCCTTGTGAAAGTTTAGCTCACTTCACAAGAAGACCAATGGAGGATTTCCAAGCATACGCAGGGAGGTGGAGAGCTTTCATGATGCAAACCCGCCCTCAACCGGGCTGAAGAGGAGTTAATGAAGCGGTTCATAGAAGCTTTGTCCGCAAGCATCGCTGTTGGCTGCATGGGTTACACTTCCATAGCTTCAGCGAGGTAGTCATCGCATGCGAATACTTCGAGTCTGCGAAGGCGAGGAATTCAAGCACGCTTAGCTTCAAGACCAAGCACTATCAAAAGCACTCCTTTACACAGAGTTTTCATGGGTTTTACTCGTTTTTGTAACTTCATATTTCTTATCTTGTCTGGTGTGCTACTGTTGTATTTTCCATTCCAAGTACTCTATTGTATAGTTCTAATGTTTTGTTTTAAGAGCATGAGGCGGTACTCCAAACCAGCCCAATGATGTTATCCAACCATGAAAAAAAAATAGCATCCAAGGAGAATACTGAGGGCTGGGCTTCCTCATGCTTTTTCTCCCCCAAAGACGTATTTTGAAAATAAAAAATATTTCATCACCCAAAAGCTTTTAACAAGATGATAAATTTAACCATGTTTGTCTTTTTGACTCATTCACTTCATGTCTCAGAAGATCATTCCCATCCCCTTTGACTTAGTGTGACATGGGGCATTTGAAGCAAGCGCATCAGGCGAACTCACCAAATTCAAAGACACCATGCCAAGAAAACGGGGGCAAATAGAAAGAATCATCCTACACCAAAAGAGGGTAAGTCTTATCCTCTAAATATAATTTGGAAATGATGTCTTCTCTCTTCTATTTATAGGATACAAAAGATGAAACGTAATAGGTACAGGCATAGAGTTGAGATCAAAGCATCCATGACATGCCTCACTCTTGCCCAGCTCCATCTTAAGCCAAAGGACCATCTTGTCGCACGACGCGCCCAAACGGCTAGATGTTACAGTATCAACTTCAACATAAGGAAGGAGTTCCTCCTCTTCCTTTTAAGTGATTACTGTCAACAGGGAGAAAATCTAGACGGTCAAGGCGATCTATGGCCCCACACCTTGGACAATGACTTTGGAATCTAGAAAACTTCACTCCAGACACATGTTCTTCCAAGGAGTAGTTGCCATCACAAGGCTTGAGATTTTGATCTCAGATTCCATATAAGCTTGAGGTACATGACTTTGCTCAATGATGCTAATGATGCTATAGTTAAAGACAGAAGAAGAAATTCCATAGAAGGAAGGCGTTGAAGATGAATCAACGACCAACAATCATGCATACATGGTCACAAATGAGGAAGGCCAACTAAAGGAAGCATTGAATTATGTCAAAGACGAAGACGCTGTCATCAATATTCAAGTATCCCTAGGGATCAGCAAATACAAACTTTAGAGAAGAGTAATTCGGTATCATTTCCAATGCTCCCACTATCTGAATCCGCTTTTGACATATTTTCCCTATTTGACAGGGAGCATCACAACTCAAGAACCAAACTCAATGATTAGATTTGACAAATCAATACTGGCCAAGCTAGTATACAGAAATGGCTTGCATCGAATTCACTTGACTTCGTGTAAAGGGACATACCATCCATAAGCCAATTAAGGAGAATAATTGACCTGATGAAGTGGAAGACACGAGACTTCATGTCCTCCTTGTACTTTAGGTTCACCCAATCATCTGCAAACCAGTGAAGGGTAAAGTTGTATCGATTCCAGTAAGTCGACTCTTGAAAGAGTTCATGACTAACACATTCCCTCTTGTTTGTTGCAGGATCACTTGACTGTCAAAAGCAAAGATAACAAATCAATGAGAGGCATGACAGACTCTCCCAAGCAAAATGGCGTCTCAAGTATTGCCAAAGCAAATGACAGAGATCCTTCAGGCCTTAATTCACCTTTAATTTTGGCCCTGTTGATTGATCCATTTTCAGCTTCTTCTCTGCAAAAAGCAAAAGTAGAAATTCATGATCAGATTCCCAATCCCTGGTTGATCATTCATATGTCATGTCCCTAACCAGTAGGAGCAATCTATTGACACTCATTTGTGAATACCCCTTTTGTAAATATCTCTTTTAATGTTCAAGTCTCAACACATTTGTAAATACCGTTCCACCAAGTAAACACCCCTAAAGCTGTTAATAAGTTCTTCTTGAGTAAAAAGCCATTCATTTATTTTGAGAATACAAACTCCATCTCATCATACACTGCATCCATTTTCTAGGTAAATTCTGCATAATGATTTTGTCTGTCTAAATCATTGATTCCATTGAGAATTATTAGAATAGACAGCTAATTGAAGAATACAAGATTGATTGAGCATGTTGGATGAGGCACGTCAGAATGATGGCAGGCAAGCCATGTCCTACACACAATTCCCCATCTATACACTTGTGAGATGAGTGTAGAAAATTCCATGACTACAGGGTAAAGAGTTCTCTCGCGAATAGTACGATGATCAAAGCAGTGAGAGGCACTCCATCGCTCACTTTGAGTCCCATACACTGACAAATTTCTACTATACTCCCGACAAAGAACCACCCCACATTGGGGCAAGTCAAAAGCAAATCAACATCACAAGGTGAGAAAGGGGATAGAAATTTTCTTGCTCGCACTTGCATCTATCTTTGAGTGTCTTTATTACATATGAACACTCGCGTTAATTTAAGTGCCCTAGAGTCATGAAGAACAATTCTTTATTTACGCACTTGTATCCATTGTACAACTCAATTGGGTCTGTAAATCCACCCTCACATTGAGGCAAAGTAGAAGCCACTGTCATTTGAGCAACATAATCAAGAGTGCCAACAAAAGATGAAGACTCCATAGTCTAATGAAGGCGTTTGCTTGAACTCGCCAAAATCAATTCCTCAAGCAACAAGAGTAAAAAATGGGGCATCAAAAAGCAGTGTACCTGGTAAAAGCAAGGTCAATGCCCATGAATGAAAAATTGAGATGATAAATTGGGGCATGAAAAAAAGCAGTGTGCCTAGTAAAAGCAAGGCCAATGTCCCAGACAAAAAACATAATCATTTGTATTCCTAAAAGAAATTGTTGTTGTGGTCCATAGAGCATTCATCGGACCGTGAGAAGAAAGACCAGTGACAAATGCCAAGACAGTCACCAACTCTCACCCTTTTACACATGAGCCAAATCTATGTTGCATCCCATTGTAAAAGTCTCTTCAGTCTAGGGGCACTTCAATTAAAGATTTCATATGTCTATAAACCTCGCTCGAAGAAGTATGGGCAAGATTACTCTATCTCTTTTCGCAGGATTCTTGACTTCCAAGCCCGGAGACAATCGTGCGACACTCCATTCATAAGCCTTGACCTTGATGGTCCCCTTCGATGAGCCATTGGCCAAGATTTCATCACAGTTTCAACAAAGACCTCTCACATTGGTAAAATCGTATTGTTTGCGAGAATACTCAGACTCTTGTTGACATGATGACAGTGAGATAGTGTGGTCCTTATAAATCCTGCATCAATGGCTAGGATAGCATTTTCCATGAGAGTGAGTGAAAAGTCCTTTCGGACTGAAAGTCCCTCATTTGGCATGCTCAAGACATCTACATTCTAAATGAATGTTGTCTCTCAAAATCTTCCCCAATGGAAATCAAAAGATGCAAAACCGACAAAATTATCATGCATGAATCTCATTTGAACTCATAGCGTATACAATCATGTGTGCATATTGTGCAAATAGCATACTCTCTTCTTGACACTCGACCTATTCGAGTCGTCCCTTGAGTTTGGGTGCTTGCAACTGTCTAAGTATCCCCTTGTCTTTAAGTACCGGCCACTGTTCGGATACTCCCTTTTCCTGACACTCGACCTGTTCGAGTTGTCCCCAGAGTATTGATACTTGAGACTGACCAAGTATCTGTTTATTATTGAATACCTACTGCTGTTCAGGTATCCCCATATCGTCAAGTACCCATTGTTGTCCAGGTACTTCCTTTTCATGACACTCAACCTGCCCGAGTTGTCCCCAAATAATATAGCAGCTGTTCAAGCATTCCATTGCTTTGCTTGGCACCACCGTCCAGGTATGTTTTCTAGCACTTGGGCCAGCCTGAGTGGTCCCAGATCATATCACTAAATACTTGTGTTCATCCAAGTATTCCAGTGCTTTGTACACTTGTGGCTATCCAAGTGTCCCACCTCTTTAAGTGCCTGTAGCAATCCAAGTAAGCCTCATACCACAGTCCAGTTTATAATACCAGGAGGTGAGAGACCTTCATGAATATCCCAGGTACGCCCTCGATATTCCCAATTACCAGGAGGTGAGAGACCTTCATGAATATGCGAGGCACATCCTCGATATTCCCAATTACCAGGAGGTGAGAAACCTTCATGAATATGCGAGGCACGTCCTCAATATTCCCAATTACCAGGAGGTGAAAGACCTTCACGAATATCCCAGGAGGTGAGAAGCCTTCATGAATATGCGAGGCGCGTCCTCAATATTCCCAACTACCAGGAGGTGAGAGACCTTCACGAATATGCGGGGCACGCCCTTGATATTCCATTTACCAGGAGGTGAGAAATCTTCATGAATATACGAGGCACGTCCTCAATATTCCCGATTACCAGGAGGTGAGAGACCTTCACGAATATGCGGGGACGCCCTCGATATTCCCATTTACCAGGAGGTGAGAGACCTTCACGAATATCCCAGGAGGTGAGAGACCTTCACGAATATCCCAGATACGTCCTCGATATTCCCAATTACCAGGAGGTGAGAGACCTTCATGAATATGCGAGGCACGTCCCCAATATTCCAATTACCAGGAGGTGAGAGACCTTCACGAATATCTCAGTACGTCCTTAATATTCCCAATTACCAGGAGGTGAGAGACCTTCACGAATATCCCAGGTACGTCCTCGATATTCCCAATTACCAGGAGGTGAGAGACCTTCATGAATATGCGAGGCACGTCCTCAATATTCCAATTACCAGGAGGTGAGAGACCTTCACGAATATCCAAGGTACGTCCTCGATATTCCCATTTACCAGAAGGTGAGAGACCTTCACCAATATCTCAGGTACGTCCTCGATATTCCCACTTACCAGGAGGTGAGAGACCTTCACGAATATGCGGGGCATGCCCTCGATATTCCCATTTACCAGGAGGTGAGAGACCTTCACGAATATCTCAGGTACGTCCTCGATATTCCCAATTACCAGGAGGTGAGAGACCTTCACGAATATCTCAGGTACGTCCTCGATATTCCCATTTACCAGGAGGTGAGAGACCTTCACGAATATGCGGGGCATGCCCTCGATATTCCCATTTACCAGGAGGTGAGAGACCTTCACGAATTTGCGGGGCACGCCCTCGATATTCCAACTACCAGGAGGTGATAGACCTTCACCAATATCCAAGGTATGTTCTCAATATTTCCAATTATCAAGTACCCCTTCGATACTTTTGAATGCCCAGGTATCCCCTAAGAATTCATACTTGTGATCATCCAAGTACCCCTTCAATGCCTATGGTCAGCCAAATACCCATTTTGACGCCTGCAAATGCCCAGACACCCTTCAGGTTAGTACTTGTAAATATCTAGGTACTCTTTGAAATGCTTGTGAATGACCAGGTATCTTCCAAAATTGATGCCCTGAGAAAGGTCTGCGCATCCTCCCGAGAAAGGTCGGGTTCCAACTGGTGTCTTCGACAGAAGTCAGACGCCCCACAAATCGATGCCCTAAGAAAGGTCGGTGCATCCTCCCGAGAAAGATCGGGTTCCAACCAGTGTCTTTGACAAAGGTCAGACACCCCCACAAAACAGATGCTCTGAGAAAGGTCGGCGCATCTCCCGAGAAAGGTCGGGTACCAACTGGTGTCCTCGATACAAATCAGGCACCCATAAATGAGATGCCTTGAGAAAGGTCGGAGCATCTCCCGTCAAGGCGACCGAAGAAAGGTTCGGGTCCTAGACATATCGTCGATTGTTTTAACAGGTGACCGAAGAATGGTTCGGGTCCTGAAGAAGCAATTTCCCGTCACGACGACCGAAGAATGGTTCGGGTCCGAGACAAACCACTAATTACTCCAACAGGCGACCGAAGAATGGTTCGGGTTCTAGAGGAGCAATCTCCCGTCAAGGCGACCGAAGAAAGGTTCGGGTCCTAGACAAATCATTGATTGTTTTAACAGGCGACCGAAGAATGGTTCGGGTCCTGGAGAAGCAATTTCCTGTCACGGCGACCGAAGAATGGTTCGAGTCCGAGACAAACCACTAATTACTCCAACAGGCGACCGAAGAATGGTTCGGGTCCTAGAGGAGCAATCTCCCGTCAAGGCGACCGAAGAAAGGTTCGGGTCCTAGACAAATCATTGATTGTTTTAACAGCGGCGAAGAATGGTTCGGGTCCTGGAGAAGCAATTTCCCGTCACGGCAACCGAAGAATGGTTCGAGTCCGAGACAAACCACTAATTACTCCAACAGGCGACCGAAGAATGGTTCGGGTCCTGGAGGAGCAGTCTCCTGTCAAGGCGACCGAAGAAAGGTTTGGGTCCTAGACAAATCATTGATTGTTTTAACAGGCGACCGAGGAATGGTTCGGGTCCTGGAGAAGCAATTTCTCGTCACGGCGACCGAAGAATGGTTCGAGTCCGAGACAAACCACTGATTACTCCAACAGGCGACCGAAGAATGGTTCGGGTCCTGGAGGAGCGGTCTCGTCAAGGCGACCGAAGAAAGGTTCGGGTCATAGACAAATCATTGATTGTTTTAACAAAGCGACCGAGGAATGGTTCGGGTCCGGAGAAGCAATTTCCCGTCACGGCAACCGAAGAATGGTTGGTCCGAGACAAACCACGATTACTCCAACAGGCGACCGAAGAATGGTTCGGGTCCTAGAGGAGCAGTCTCGTGTCAAGGCGACCGAAGAAAGGTTCGGGTCCTAGACAAATCATTAATTGTTTTAACAGGCGACCAAAGAATGGTTTGGGTCCTAGACAAATCATTAATTGTTTTAACAGGCGACCGAAGAATGGTTCGGGTCCTGGAGAAGCAATTTCCCGTCACGGCGACCGAAAAATGGTTCGGGTCCGAGACAAACCACTGATTACTCCAATAGGCAACCAAAGAATGGTTCGGGTCCTGGAGGAGCAATTTCTCGTCAAGGTGACCGAAGAAAGGTTCGGGTCCTAGACAAATTATTGATTATTTTAACAGGCGACCGAAGAATGGTTCGAGCCCTGGAAAAGCAATCTCCTCATATCACCAGGTAAGATGACACCTTGATACTTGCCAAACTCGGGGCTCACACCCTATCTCACTCACTTCCGGTAAGTAACTACAGGTATCTCCTTATCTGTCTTAGAATATGTAATGTTATATTACTCTTTTTGCATAGGATAATAGGTCTCAAACAAAATATAATCTACTATGCATGCACGGGTAAAATTTAGGCATCAGTTTGTCTTTGAATGCAATCTCTGCGAGCTCACCTTCAAAGAGGGGCAGCTGTTGACGCCTAAAAATAGGCTTTATTTTATTTTATTTTTATTTTCGGATAATAAACCAAAAAGAAAAAAAAGCGAAAACAGAAGCAAAGAAGCAGCCCATTTCTTCCCTCTCTTCCCCCTTCGCATGGGCCTCTACGGCCCATTTTCCTTCTCCTTCGGCCCAGCCCTTCTCGGTCTTCTTCCTCCTTCGTCCGCTCTGCAACACACGCGCAGAGGGCGCGATGCCAGATGAGCGGACGGACGGCGACGCGCGTGAGAAAGGGGGGCAGTTGGAGGGCAGGTGGCGGATGGGACGCCGGTTCGTCCACGGGGGTCCGGTCGGCAAGCCAAAGACCGGCGGCCGAGCCTCTCTGTCGACCGGACTTCCTCGCCTATAAATAGCGGAGCATTTTCGTCGTTGAAGGGCATGCCAAAAAATCGCGAGCTTGGAAACTTCCTCCTGAGAGACTTCGGAGGAGGTTGAAGAGCGAGCGAGAGGAAGGCGAGCGAGAGAGAAATCGGGTCGCAAGCTAGGCCGACCTCCCACTGAGAGACTTCGGGGGAGGCCGCCGGCGAGCGAGTCCGAGGAGGTCAGATCCGGCCGGTGGAGGCTCGGATTTGGCCGTAGAGAGAGAGAGAAGAGGAGATCGGAGGAGGCCCCGAGCCCCGACGCCGCCGTTGCCCCAGATCTCGCCGTGCCGCCGTCCTCCCACCAACGCCACACCAGATTTGGGAAGCCGAGGCCTCGCCATCGCGACCGCCGCTGCCCTGTCACTCTAGGCAGTCGCTTCCACCACCAGCGACGTCGTCTCGGTAAAAGCAAGGCCGTTGCACCATACCCTCTCCACGGACAGGTATCAACCCCGCTTGGTCGTCGCCGTTTCCGCTCGAAACCCTCCTCGCCACCCCGAGCCACCGCGGGATCCGATCTTCGGCCGCGCTCTGTCTGTCGTTCCCCTCCGCATCTCCACCCGCTGCCGCCGTCGTGCCGCCACGCCGCACCGCGGATGTCCTCTGTAGCGCCACCGATCCGCCGTCCCAGCCCCTCTCTCGGCGCCGCGAAGACGCGAGCGTGGAAAGAGGCGCCCGTCGGATCAGAAGCCGGGTCGGGCGCTCCTCACTCGGGTAGGGTTTTCGCTTGGACCGGGTTGTACGCATGGGCCGGGTTGTGCGCATGGGCTGGGTAGTCTTTGGGTTGAGTTCTTTTAATGAAAAAGGGTCAAAGTGGGTTTGGGCTTTTAGGTTTTAAATAAAAAAAAAAGGGAAAAGGACGAAAAAAATCCGAGTCAGGCCCACGTTGCGGGCCCGTCCTCGTTCGGATCGCTGGCCCGGGTCGGACCAACCCGCGAATCCGACCCGGGTCAGTTTTTATAATATTTTAATATAAAATAATATTATAATAAATAAATAATTTATTTTCAAAAAAAAATCAAAAATAATTTATTTTAAAAAAAATTAAAAAATGTGTTAACTTCCAGAAAATCAAAAAAATCGAGAAAAGAAAATAAAAAATAGTTATTTTCCAAAAATATTTAAAAAATATTTAAAAAATATATTTTATTTTCCGAAAAATAAAAATATCAAAATATGTCATATTTTCCAAAAAATGCCAAAAATCCAAAAAAAGCCAAAAATTCATGAAAAAGCCAAAAAATTCAGAAAAAAGCCAAAAAGACTTGTATTTTTTCAAAAAATACCAAAAATCCCTTTTGTGTCCAAAAAAAAAATTAGAAAATGACTCAAAAAATGTTTCTCCTCCCAAAAATGCATGGAAAATCCCTCGAACATCCAAAAAAAACCTCAGGGTTTAAACAAGATTAGGTACCGAAAGGGCATTAGTGATTAACTAATGTAATTAAGTCCCCGATCCTAATTTCTCTCGGTTGTGCGGAGTGAGTATTTCTCCCGATACTTCACTTGGGTTTCTAATCAACCCACCCCAAATCGATTAGTGGCGACTCCATTTTAAAAATCAGCTTACAGGTTAAAAACTTGAACCATTAAGTCGTGAATTGGTGGACTTGGGAGAGTCCGGCATAATTAATTTCAGCCGAGCCATTAGCCTCCTTAGGCGCCCGTACCTAATTGCGGGTGCCGAAAAAAAAGAGGTCGCGACAGTACCTCACACCAGAATGGATTTCAGGGGAGCCATCATGTCAAAAGTTGACGTTTTCAGCTGTGGAAAGCTTCTCTTTGAAATCATATCGGGAAAGAGAAATATTGAGGAGTTGATTAGCAATATGCGCAATTATCTACCACTTCAGGTAGCTAATCCAATCGCCAAAGGAGGAGAAGTCTTGCCACTCGTGGACTGCAGATTGAATGGACTCGTGGCGATGGAAGAAGTGTGCAGAGCATGCAAAGTCGCTTGCTGATGCATTCAAGACAGCGAGCGAGAAAGACCAACTATGTCTCAGGTAGTTCAGATTTTGGAGGGGATTATGGTCGCAGAAAAGCCACCAATCCCTAGAATAATGTCCTTTCTTTGATAATTTGTGGGCACGATGTAGCCCTAATTCATCATCCTCGAGTCTATAGTTACATCTGTGCACCTCTTTGGCCGATGCCATTTGTAATATAAAGACGCAACAGTTAATGTCGCTGGTGGACTGACTGGTCTAGAATCTGCATCATGCTTACCAGACTTTTGTAGGTTCCAATCGTATGCTACCATTTCCCCGTCCTCTCGTGGCAGAAGATCTGGTAAAGGAGTTTGTTGTCTACTCAGCTCATGTGTCTGCTCCTGATGAAGTAAGATGAACTCTGTATTAAACATTTATCCGATGCCCTTATTGCATCCCTGTAGAACCCTCGACACTCGACAGTCGGTAGAGGCTCAGGCCAGTAGAGGCAAGAGCCTTCCAAAAGTGGCGTGTGCTGCTGAGCTGCGGCGTGCACACGGTATTCTTTAGTAAAAGGCGAAAGAACAGTTGGCTCTGTGCCTTCCAAAGCTTCTTTTCTGTTTCTCTTTTATTGTTTGTTCGGATTTGTAACCAATGGAAAAGTAAGAGCGGTCGGGTAACGCGTCATCACCATTGTGTCCTCTGTGAATGAAGACGGGGGGCTTTGGGCGGTCGCAAGGCCGCGACCACAGCAATGAGCACCGTTAGATCTAGGCTTCCAACCTCAAATTCGATGTGTAGAGAGAGAGAGAGAGAGAGAGAGAGAGAGAGAGAGAGGTGTGATTAAGTTTGGGGCCTCGACGGCAGCGTCATGCAGCTCGGACGGAGGCGAGACTACGTCGATTGAGTTGAGCAGGGCCAGCCACGGTGAGTGTTAACGTGGCAATGGGTGATGGGATTGCAAAGAGAGGAGGTGGCCATGGTGATATGTTGGGATTTGTCTCTCAAGACACGAACATATGTATTGGTAAAATTGAATCAAAATGATTTGCATCGGAAGTAAAAACACCTGTACACATATCTCCAAAAACACTGTTCATGCATTTTATTAAGAAACGGAGAGAAATGAAAAGGAGGCTAATTATATTACTTGTGTACCGTACTAAAAAAATTTGATTATAACGCTCTTCAGGTCCAGGCCACAAATGTTTGATGTCCTTGCTGTGTAAATTATGACGTTATTTAGATCCAACCCTATAAATGTCAGACCTATAGTTCAAACATACCACCAATCTTGTGTCCAACGGTAGAGAGAAATTGAGAAAGCTTACAATTACAATTGTGTTGGTAATTGCTTTCATGTGTATCTTCATGTACCGATATCACTAATTAATTCTCATACTAAAAGTTTTGTTTTTTGTAATTTTAGCAAACACAAGAAGAACTCATTTCAACACTAGTAAGTGGAGAATGATGTCACAGTATCAAATGGTGAAGAATGTGAAAGAGAAGCTGCTACAGATGAGCCAAAAGGAAATCAAATTGACAAAGAAATTGTAATAAAACCGAGGCAAGGGATGATACTCGATTCTGTAGAGGAACTTAAGAGTATCAGAAAAGATAGGCTAAACAAGTCGGATTCGGTGGAGGAGCTCGCAAAATGGAGATGACAGTAAGATCTAATACTGGATTTTTGCATGTTCTCGTTATGGAAAGAGTGTGGATTGCTTCACGTTGTCAAGCCAAGGCTATGTCAGGAACAATGTGTAAGCAAAGATTAGTGCTTGTTTATGTCCAGGTGGAAAGTACAGAATATCATCTTTCCATCTTGACCACAATCGTAACTTGAGTCCTGGGAAAGTTCGCGATCAAAGATGCCCCAAGAAGTTGGATGCTCATGTGAAAAGAAGGCTTGAATTGAAATGATAAAGCTGGTATAAGGATCCACAAGAATTTTTTTAATCGCTTGTTGTTGAGGCAGGAGGTTATGAAGATCTTAATTTTGGCGAGAAAGAGCGTCGAAATTTCATTGAAAATGCGAGAAAGTTAAGACTTGGAACCGGAGATGGCGAAGCTATTCATAATTATTTTGTTCGGATGCAAAGTAGAAATGATAGTTTTTTCTATGGACGGAGTTGGATGTCAGTTCCAGGACATTCAGCATTACACCTAGTGTCAGCACCAATCCTCCCAAAAATATATACACGGAATTATGTAAACATGGAATATCCTTATACATCTACTCGAGCAACATAGAACAAATTGAAGGTCACTCAGCTTTCGAACAAACTGCTATATATTAGAAAAAAAAATGGACAAAAAAGAGAAATAATTTCAAACGCAAATATGGGACGGACTTGGAGGTGGTCAAGAAATGGAGGGAGGCTCTCTATGAATCCGCCAATCTGATGGGAACGCATCTGTATGATGATTAATCCCCGATTTCAAACTCATTTACCTTCTCCTATCAAAAATAATTTTAACTATCTGGGAAAGGAAGTGTTGAGACTTGACTAGCTTAATGCCATCGCCAATCGACCAATCGAGTCAACCTAACCTATGACATCGATTTCTACCCTGATTTTGTTGGGTATAAGTTAAGTGCATCTGTATTGAACTATGGTAGTTCTATTATTATTTCCAACATATGCTTCGAGTGGAAAAGAGAACTTGAAATGAGAAGTTTGCGCTCCAAAGTCGAGTCCAACGCATCCTTTCGGAACTTTCTGCATTTCATCCATAAGATATATTGATTAAATAAAATGATCTGTATTCAATGGCACCAATATGTACATTATCCAGCAATAGTAAAGTTAAACGGTAGAGTCTGTAATATGAATTGAAGAGTATAGATCAAAACTTGGCATTCTTCGCTCTACTCAATAGCAGCATATGCTCATATGCTTTGTGTGTGTGTCTAATAGATTTTATTGCTACCGAAGCCATTATTAACTAGAGAAGACTGAAATTAATCACAAATTTCTGGGCCCATTTAATACTCCTCTTATCAGATTATGCTGTACACTTCAGGCTATATAATGACTAATACTTCATAATCATCCATTCCTCTCTCACTCTTTTGTTTCAACAGGAATGGAGATGATTGGATCCCAGCATTGTTGAAGAGATAGAGAAAAATGATGGGAGAGATTGGATGTAAACTAGAATAAAGATCCTCGTAATTACAGTTTGGTCAGACAAAATAGCTATTTCACTAGAGAGATTGGTGTGCAACAATGCTGCTTCAGCTGAAGGTCAAAATAACAGAAGTTGTTTTTCATTGTAGAAGATTTTAGCTGCTTAAAACTGTTGTTGAAACTTGAGAATAGTACAGACAAGGGAGTACACTTCGAGGTGAAATCTATGTAAGGTAAATCGTTGGTTAAAGGAAGTGGGAGTGAATGGAGTTTGGTGAAAACGTGACTCAACCATAAATCGCCATTCTGTCTACTTCTCTTTTCTCCCCTCAAGAAAGATTTTATTAATGGCAAAGCAGGTGAGCAACCCGCTACAAGTTCAAGACATTACAGTTCAAAGGAGCCTCTAGTTATGACACAATACTTTGTTTACCTTGTAACAGAGGAATCAACTAATCTTCCCATGGTGTAGACCTTTTGATCTTTGACGCAATTAGATCAACACTTTCTTAAAGATATAGATTATATCAGATTGAGCAAAACTTGCTATTTCAGAATTTTAGAGTATGAAGCACTGGCATCATTAATTGGATTAAGAGAGGTGACCGAGGTCTAAGCAACATTCATAGAGCAACTAGGAAGACTATGGCCATTCAACAAGCATCCACTTAAGTTTGGATTAATGCATTCTGCATCACAATTCATATAGAAAGAGAGTAAGGAATAGTTCCTCAACAATGTCAGTATAAATAGCATGATGCAAAACCCGTATTCCATTGTGATTTTCAATTTTAATTTAAGGAGCAGACATTTTAAAATTTCTAGTAGAGATGAAAAAAAAAGAAAACGGAAAAGCAAAATGCATTGGAATCGCTTCCTCTAGAATCAACTCCTCAACAAGTCGTGACCAATTCAACAGGAATGTTTCGCAACCTAACACTCGTGTGACCGTTGGTGCCGGCGGAACCATAGTTAAGACCATCTTCTCTTTGTTAAGTTGATCAGCTTTCCTCTCCATCTGTTTCGATTGGACTATCTTCTTCCTTGGTGTCTATTGAATTGTCTTCCTCTGAGTCTCTTTCCTTGAGAAGCCAATTTGTTTCTATCGGATGAGGGCATTGGGGCTCGACCCTCAAATCATCCTCCTGTTGCTGGCATATTAGACGGAACCCACACTTCTTTATGCTTCCATTTGAAACGCTAAGGTGAACTTGAAAATGACTCCAATCATTTTGTAGATACTTCTCTACTTCCCACAGACCACTGCGCGGAAAAAATTCAAGCCACACATGATCGGATTCCAGTGAATAAAAGCATGTTGTATGCCAGCTCACCCTTTTGCCATTGACAAAAATTTGGACCTCACATGAAGCATCGACCACTTTTCCTTCCTCCAGCCCAAGAACCACACAGAGTGCAAGTCCTAAGAAGTTGTCACACAGATCCTTGGGAACCTTGAAAGATATAGATCCCTCTTCACAATGGTGAATCCATCCTGGCATCTTTCCTCCAATTAGGAGAATGTCGCGTATGTAGTGTTTCGCCGTCTTCCGGAGATACTGTCACATAGCATTCAAAGTGAGAGAGAGAGAGAGAGAGAGAGAGAGAGAGAGAGAGAGAGAGAGAGGAGAATGTCGCGTATGTAGTGTTTCGCCGTCTTCCGGAGATACTGTCATACTGTCATATAGCATTCAAAGTGAGAGAGAGAGAGAGAGAGAGAGAGAGAGAGAGACCTCGAGTATTGACACATCAGCCAGATCGAAGCCTTTCCGTGATAATCCACAGCATGAAGAGAAGTCAACGCTACCGAAGTTGGAGAGACTCCAAAAATCTGGGAGTTTTTGTAGAGATCTGCAATTATTTGCACTTATTTCCCTAATATTTGATGGAAGCTGAGGAATCTCTTGCAGTTGCTTGCAATTATCCAGATACAAGGCTTTCAAATTATTGTATTCGTTCAAGCACGTCGGCAGATGAGTGAACTTATTACTTGAAAGACGCAGCTCACTCAATTTGAGAAAATTGGAAGGCTTCTCAAGGAACTCTAATTCTGATAGATTGCAGCCCTGAAGATCTAGCGTGGTTAGATTTGGGAATCCCAAGCCACCATCAAGATCAGTTGGATCCTCCTTTGAAAATGTGATGAAATTGGAGCAATCCGTAAGACCCAGATAGCCCAGATTTTGCAATTTATAAATGCTCGATGGAAGCCTTATGAGATTTTTGCAATTCCTCAAATGTATTTGCGTTACAGAGACAAGATTATCAATGGATGCAGGGAGTTCTTTAATAGCTATTCCTACGAGAAGAAGTTCCTCTAGATGTTCTATCTTTACCAGAATATCAGAGAACTTCTCGAGTTTAGAGCAACCAGAGAGATAAAGTTTGCGAAGAGATTTTGTCTTGAGTATGCTAGGAAAGATACTAAGCTTAGAGCATGATTCTACTGATAAAAATTCTAACTTGTCAAGATATCCGACAGATTGATCAACCTCCACCAGGCTTTCGCACGATCTAAGATCCAAACTCTCCAAATTTGGAGCCGACGAAATGTCAGGAACACGAGTCAGGAAATTGCATTCACTGAAATCGACGTCCTTCAACATTCTAAAATCCTGCAAAAACATATCAGTGCAGTCATTAAGTTCTGCAAATGTAAATAGCAATGGAAATGAAAAGTTACTCATGGCAAGGGCTTACGTTAAATGTGACTCCTAATTGTTTGATATGACTATTAAACATAAATTAGTGACCGATTATTGGGAAAAAAATGAGTAAGGCTTTGGTTTTTGACACGTTATATCGATGAGTACAATTCTTAAAACTTCGGGCCTCGAATGACTCGTCCATCACTTGGATGCACTTCGGCAATAGCCTTTGCCCACCGTGCGAGGCTTGGAAAAATGAGTAGGACTTTGGTTTTTTAGTCTCCCTAACGAGCTCCGACCAAAGCCCACAAACACGTATCTTACTCGAATAGATTTTAAATGGTAAAGCCTGACCACTACGGAAATCACTAAACGACGAACTATACTGAATAATTTTTCACCATCATTCGTAACTTTGCTGTCGATAAGTTGTGTCTTCTCCACGCGTTTAATCGACCAGCCCAGTTGCCCGTTTCTTTTGGTTTCACATGACCCACCTATGAATAAGTCCGACCGCCCAATATTCTAATCGACTGATTTTCGTTTTTGAGGCCAGTTTCCTACGTTGAATGGAAGGCCATGGAATGGCCGAAGTGATTGGGCCAAGAAAGTAATCATGTTAGATTCATCCCCTCAATCAACCAAGTTGGGCGATCTGTTTCCACCCAACATGAACCCGCAAAGGAGTTTGGATCGATGATGCAATAAACGTCTGGACCTCAAATGTAGAGTTAATTTGTCATTGAAATATACATAGTCATGTAATAAAACTCTCCAATTATAGATTTCCCTTTTTTCCCATGATGGGTGGTTTTATTATATTCATTTATTTGTAAATGATGGTGTAATTAATCTACTATTAACAACTTCTTTCCAACTCCTTTCATTGTATATGAAAGAAAAAGGATTTGGATATTCTAGATTTATGATTCCTCTCGAATATCAAACAAGAGAAAGAAACAAACATAAAATTATTTATAGATCTTTATGATATGTTCTATATGGTAAATGGGTTCAAGAATTACGGTCAACTCTAGTACGAGCTGCAAGGTGTGAGGATGAATTTTTTTGTTGATTTATTACCGTTATTTATTTGTTACGAGTTGAATATAATTGATCAATTAGTATTATTATCTCTTAAATGTGATTTACCTCATCCAAGGAGTTATGAAACCGTGCCTTCTCAATTCTCTCTTGTTTGAGTCCTTGTACCGATGTTTATTTCATTTTTGGAATCACCAACCATTTTTTCTATACTACATTTCTTTGTTTGAGTTACCAATGTGTTAAATTTACAATTAAAAAAAAAACCAAGTTTTATTTGAATCACTACTAATGTTTTTGCTAGTGTTTTGAAATTGTAAACTGTTTTAATAATCTATGAAAGTTTATTTATCAGCTTAACAACTAGATACTATTTGTTCTAGAAAATTATCAACTGCTAATTGAGTCCACTTACTAACGATTATTAGATTGTTTACAAAAATTAAAGTTGTTTCTCTAATTTACCGATATTTATTTGTTGAAGTTATCGATGAGTTGAACTAAGTCCTATACTAAATTACCAACTAATCCAATAATTTACCAACAATTATATGCAGAGCTAATTTAAGAACTCTCACATGAAAATACCAATAGATATTTGAGTTAGTTATCAATATTTATTTGATTGCTTCAAGGTACAAACCAATCCGATAATTTACTGACATTTGTGGCAACCTACCAACTGGAAAAGGTTAATAACTCATATCCAAAAATATCAACACTTATTTGAGTTAATTACCATTGTTTAAGAAGTACCCACTGTTTCAATAGTATACCAAGGTTAATTTGGAAAGCCTACTAGCATGTTAACATCATCACTCTTCTATGAAATTAACAATTTTGTTGAATATTACTAACATCATTACAATTACCATCATTTGTGGTGATTAAGTTACACTCTCCTATTTGAGTCACTTACTAAATTTTATTTGGTTGTTTCAAAAGTATCAACTATTCACATAATTTACCACGTTCGCTTAAGGAACGTTCCAACTTGTTTAAGTTAAAATCAAATAAACATTGGTAGATGGACTCAAATAAAAATTGGTAAATTTTGTAAGAGTTGGCAACTTCAACTTGTTGATAACATCTGCAAATTAAATGTTAGTAAATTGTTAAATCAAAAAGTGATTTGGAAAACTTCATTAACCAAATCAAATAAGAGTTAGAAAAACTAACACTAGATGGTAACCTAACCTGTGAGGAGTTGGTAAATCACTCAAATTAATATAGGTAACTTGGAAGCTCCTTGAGGGTTGACCACCTACTTAAGTTTAATACCTCTAAATTTGGCACCTCTAAAAGATCAGGGACACAAAGCAGCAACTTATAGTGGCTAAAAATTCAGAAACTTCAAATTCCTAAAACATTGCAAATTAAAAAGAACAGTTGAACAAGATTTTGATAAATTCAATTTGTATGCACCGAAAATGAAAACCGTCAATTAAAGCATTTATGACGTACCTTTAAGTATCCTCTCAATTTCTTAATCTGGCTACCACTCACATCAAAGCAAACAAGTTTTTTTGGACCAGCACTAAACTCCAAAGTGGCTGAATGACATCTATGCCATTCAAGCCACCTTAAATCATCAGGAAGACATACAGGACCTCCGCTGATTCGTGCATTCGAAAGTATGAGCAATTTCAGTCTCCTCATGCGTGTGAAAGCACCGCGACTGATGTGTAGCTCTCCTTGACTTGGCAACTGCAGCACTATGCCTTTAACAGCATTGGTTCCCTGTCAAGGAAAAGAAACTATTCATTCATAACCAACTGCAATTAGGTAATAGCATTTAAATTAAAGAAGATGAGATTATCAACAGTTTCATGAGAAGCTCTCACCCTAGCCGTCGACAGTACTTCATAAACATCATCATAGCACCATAATCTACTCCGTCTCCCAGGGTAATTTGGATTTTCTTGTTTAACGGTGTCCTGACCCATCAGCTGAATCAAGTCATGCATTTGTATTATTCCCCAATTGTCAATTGTTACTAAGGATCTCTCTATTAGAGTCTGAATCCCAATTAATGTCTTTAAACCACAACCATCAAGAACTCTGGTTACATAACCCCTCCCCCTCCCCTTAAAGAAGCAAGCAATGTCAAGAAAAATGTCCTTTTGATTGTTGTCCAGCGCATCAAAACTTATCTTGAGGACACTGTTTATATCTTTATTAGGACTTTCAGCAAGTGTTTCCAATGTACTCTTCCATTCCCCTCTACTTCTACCACGTAAAAAGGGACCCAAGACCACAATCGCTAAGGGAAGGCCATTAGCGTAGCTCAAAATATTCCTGGTTATGTCTTCCATCTGGTTTCCTAGAAAAGCATATGAACTGAGAAGTTCAAAAGCTTCATCTTGATCTAATGGTCTAACTTCATATACCTGATCTATCCCATGAGAAGTTAGTACATGTTTATCTCTTGTGGTAACAATGATCCTGCTCCCTTTTCCAAGCCATTCACATTCTCTAGCTAATGCATTTAACTGTTCCCCATGATCCACATCATCAAGCACGAGCAGAATCTTCCTGCAACAAAGTCTATCTCGTATCAAATTAGCACCTCCATCCACACTTAAGACCACTAAATTTTCTTTCCATAATATCTGGGAGAGCAGCGTTTTCTGCAGATCAACAAGGCCACCAAGTCTACTGGAAGTTTCTCTAACATTTGCAAGAAAGCTGCACCCATCAAACTGACTGGCAATACTGTTATAAACATCTTTAGCGATAGTGGTCTTCCCTACACCTCCAATTCCCCATATTCCTATCATCCGAACGTCATCTGAGCCTATACTCAACAACGACATTACTTTTTCTACCCGGCAACCTAGACCGACGGGATGCTTGGCAACACTCAAGGGTACTCGTGCTCGTATAGTCGAGATCTTTTTGACGATGCTCTCGATGAACTTGGTATCATCTCTGCCAATACAAAGCAGCAAAAAGAACGAGAATAAATGGAAATATACAATCCATTAAACTAACTAAAACTAACACGAAGTAAACCATTACTCTGCGACATTCCAAAAAATGACTCTTAACGCACTTATCGATGCCATCATGTATCAATAAAATTAGAAAATTCCAAATTCTTTTCTAGGGTCGAATAGGAATACTATTATTACCCATGGTCATAATGCCAACCGGACAAATTGCCGGCTTCAGTTAGGGCTTGCCTCCATTTCTCCACCCTCTCAAAATCCTTTCCCAGTTTCTCCTCGTGCCCGGCCAATGCCTTGCCATAATTCTCTCTCTGCCCTCGAACCTCCCTCGGCTCCACTCCGTAGAACACGGGCAACACCAGCTGCCCCTTTAGCCTCTTACACTCCATTACCTTCACCAGCTCGTCCAAGCACCACCGAGACGAAGCGTAGTTCTCGGAGAAGACGAGCACGGCGATCCGCGACTCCTCGATGGCCTTCGTCAGCGCCGGCGAGATCTGGTCCCCGGGCCTCAAGTCCTCGCTGTCGATGTAGGCGTTGATGCCTCGATGAAGCAGACACCTGTGGAGGTCAGCGAGGAAGCCGCGGCGGACGTCCTCGCCTCTGAAGCTGAGGAAGACATCGTACAGCCATTTCGCTTCGGAAGAAGAAGAAGAAGACGACGACGACATTGGAAGATAGAATCTGAGCTTAGTTTGGATTCGTGTCGAGCGATGAGTGATGCTTTTTATCGTGGAGTCGATCAAGAAATCGATGCGGACTGAGAAACATCGAACGTCGCACCGGTTAGGAAAAGCGCCTTTTTCATTTTTGTTTTTTCTTTTCATTTTTCGCAAATGGGCGAGAAATTTTTTTTCGTTCATTTTTATTTTAAAATTGTTTGTTTTTGTCTTACAAAAAACCGGAAAGTGACTTTATTTTATGGGTGTTCAAAATAAACCGTTCAAATCGGAACCGCCAGGATTGAGCCGAATCAGCCAGTTGGGTCCGATTCTCAAGAATATCCATCTAATTCCTAATTCTTAAATGTGAAAATTGGATCGCACTAGACTAACCAAATATACTTTTATTTCTTCAAAAAAATTTGTCAAATGTGAACTAAGTACTATCTTATCCAGTAACATCACAAGTTACAACATAATGACTTTTCATTCGTCATTATTTCCATCAATATTTTAAGACTTGTCACTTTCTCATTGTGCACAGATACTCTTTAGTGAATTAAAAAAGAAAAAGTGATGATTTCATTGAATTGGATCAGAAATTGAACATCCCTACTTTATTTTATTTGCCAAAGTTCAATAAAAAAATTAGGTATAAATTTATGTATGCAATAAAAAAAATTATTATTCTCAAGCCAAATCCGATATATTTCATTCCAATATTTTGTCTTCTATGAATGGCAACATATCTTTCACATTATTAGGTAGGAAATTGTTTAGATTTTTTGCTTATTCAACTCATTGTGTCCCCAAAAAATAAGTCATGAAATAGATTTTTTAACTCGCACTGGATGCAATTCCGTTTTTTCCCCATTAATTGATTTTCATATTTTTAAGTAGCCTCTTTTGCTTAAGAATGGAATGAGAGAGTCATGTGCATGTTTACATCATTCAACTCATCGTGTCCTTAGAAAATTCTCTTTTCTAATTTATTTTATTACTTTAAAAAAAAAATATGCACCGGGCTTAACTTATGCACTTTGTCCGTTATTTACACATGATACGTACGGAAGATCCCACTTGGTAAAATACAAGTAGTGTTGTTTGAAATCGAGGCTTTACCCTTTCCAATTATTTTAACTACAACCCACTTTGAACGATGTAACAAGCCGTGATCTCAATCAAATATTGTTTTTGTTAATTCCTTTGGCGAGCTTTCTGAAAACAAGCCTCAATGCCAATGTCACTTCTTTGGTCGCGAAATAATTAACACAGAAGAAGAAGAAGCCATTAGAATTTGGTAAAGGGAGGCAGGTGTGTGTTTGCTTGGAAAATGAAGGTGCTGAAGGATGAAGCGAGGTCTTAAAAGGTAAGCTACTCCATTGGCCACCCAATAAAGTACTTGGCTGTGGCTTCCAGGAAATGGCGTTCGCGATCAGTGAGATTTGTTCCCCAACGGATCTTCTCTGTATTTTCTTTGCACGCAGAGGCATGACTTTCTTTTTTGAGGGTCAACAAAGAATATTATATTAATTTCCAGCTTTGTGGGCAAGGCAAATGAGAGGATGTGGCAGGAAATTGGAGAGAAGGAGGCGGTGCCCGGTGGGCTCAGCAAGCTCGGCTTGGGATCCTATTCTTGAGAACTGATGTATTGTGGCAAGGGGAAATGTCGCTAGCGTGATTTGTTGCACACTACTATTTTGGTAGCTAAAATTCGCATGATTTTTTGCCATGCCTTCTAAAAAATCAATATACAATGGGAATGGAGAAATCCGAATTTAGAGTGTGGACCTACTGGGTAACTCGAGATGATATCTTTGACATGTAAATTAATTGTAGCATCCTGCACAAGATGTATTGGTCATGCATGTATGTGTGAAGATGATGCATTCATACAGAAGATTCAACAATGCCGAAGCTTCTGTTACAGAAGAATTGAAGAACACAGAAATAGGAAAATATAGATGTAGAGATTGAGATTGATCAATGAAAATCTCTGTATATACTCTTCTGTACTTGATCTCAATGTACTTCAAGATCTTTACATCAATTGAAAGAAAAACTCTCTATACTCTCATCAATCTTTCTCTCTATCTTTATGCAGTAATCGAGAGAAAGAATGAACATATCAAGAATGATGACTTTTCCCTTACTTCTCTCTCTCTCTCATTACGAAGCTATATACCTTCCTTATTTAGGAAGGTGAAGACTTAATAAAAACAACTAATTTCTGTTTTTACTTTATAACTAACCAACGACTTCATATATCTTCATAGAGGTAATCCGAATCCGCAATCCCCGTTTATCCTCTTTGATCGCTTTTCCATCGTTGATCATCAACTTCATTACTCTTTATCTTAGTCATTCATTTCTACTAATATTAGTCACATTTATTTCTTTTCTTCTTGCTTTATCGGCCTTCGCAAAGCATCCTCTCGTTCTAACATCAAGAATACAGTCTCAAGCAAAGCACCATCTCGCGCACCAAAGACCATCTCGCTCTCTCGTTGATATATGTTCTTAACATTCCCCCTCAAATTGGGAGTAGGTGGAGAACCAAGTCCCAATTTGGTGCGGAGTTGGCGATGTGTAAAGTGTGAGAGAGATTTGGTGAAAATGTCAGCAATTTGGGAATTGCTTGGGACATACCGAACAGTGAGTGATCCTGAAGAGACTTTTTCTCTAACAAAGTGAAAGTCAATTTCAATATGCTTTGTTCGAGCATGTAATATAGGATTAGCAGTGAGAGCTATAGCTGATTTATTGTCACAAAAGAGATGTGTAGGAGAGTGGAGAGCACAGCCTATGTCTCGTAAGACAAAGCTGATCCAAGTGAGTTCTGCAGAAGTGGAAGCAAGTGCACGGTACTCGGCTTCTGTAGAGGACCTGCTAACTGTGGATTGCTTCTTGGCTGCCCAAGAGATAAGATTGGAACCAATGTAAGTACAAAATCCTGTAGTTGACCTTCATGTTTCTGTACACCCTGCCCAATCTGCATCTGAAAAACCATATAGATGCAAAGAACTCTGTGAGTGAATGAATAAACCAAGATTGATGGTGCCTTTGATGTATCTGAGCACTCTTTTAAGTCGAGCAAGATCTGCCACAGTTGGTGTCTGTAATTTCTGACATAGTAGGTTGGTAGCATAGGCTATGTCAGGTCGAGTCAAAGTTAGATATTGAAGAGCACCTACCAAGCTACGATATTCAGTAGGATTGGTCAGAGCAACAGAGTCTTGTTGCATAATGATCTGCTTCAAGGACAGAGGAGTAGCAATTGGTTTACTTTCAGACATGTAAGCTCGAGTAAGAAGATCACTGGCATATTTTGTTTGACATAGAAACAAATGATCCGAATTTTGTTTGACTTCGATGCCAAGGAAATAATGCAGAGGACCAAGATCTTTCATGTGAAATTTGAGGCTAAGAGACTGAATAAGAACAGAAAGTATTTGGAAAGAACTGCCAGTTAAAACAATGTCATCAACATATAAAAGCAGAAGAATAGTATGCTGTTGATGATGATATATGAATAGAGATGGATCTGTCGAACTGCAAAAGAATCCATATTCAAGTAGAAAGTCACTGAACTTATCAAACCATGCTCGAGGAGCTTGTCGAAGACCATAGAGTGATTTCTTGAGTGAACACACATGATAAGGTTTCTGTGAATCTTGAAATCCAGGAGGCTGCTCCATGTAAACTGTTTCATTAAGAGTGCCATGTAAAAATGCGTTTTTAACATCAAGTTGATGTATAGGCCACTGTCTCATTTTTGCTATAGACAGATGTCCCGATTGTGGCATGCTTGATTATTGGACTAAAAGTCTCGGTGAAATCTATGCCTTCTTCTTGATGGAATCCCTTAGCAACTAAACGTGCTTTCAATCTATCAAGACTACCATCAGATGCAAGTTTTGTTTTGAAGACCCACTTGCAGCCAATTATATTCATATGATCAGCTCGAGGAACTAAGTCCCAGGTTTTGTTTTGATATAATGCCTCCATTTCTTATGTCATTGCTTTATGCCAACCTTCATGTGCTAATGCAGATTTAATTGTCTTTGGTTCAGAAGGGACCTTATATACAGCAAGACATGCATACCTGGGATTTGGTTTGACAATTCCAGACTTTGATCGTGTCTGTATTGAATGATTAGAAGTAATCCCTTGAGTTGTGTGAGAAGTGACTTGCTCAGATCCACTGGTTGTATTATTGGATAGTGCTGATCAGCATCAGATGTGTCTTGGTTCTGTAGAGGTGAAGTTTCTGCACCATGTGTAACCAATGTGGAAATGTCCTGTCTTGATTGATCAGTATAAGGAATAAAGTTCTGTTGAGGACTTTGAGAGTTGATGACAATATTGTTCTTATCAAGTTGCAGATGAGCTGCACATGTATGAGATGCATTATAGGGTATATTAGAGACTGTTTCTCTATTTGCTGATTCTGTTAACTGAACTTCTTCTGCCCATGTCTGGTATAATGTTGTAAGAGGTGCATACTTTGTCAAGCACAACTTAGTGAATGGGAAAAACTTCTCATCAAATTTTACATTTCTACTGATATATATTCGACTTGTTGAAGGCACAAGACATCTGTAGCCTTTATGATGGTCACTATAACCAATGAATACACAGGTGAGGGATCTTGGATCAAACTTATGCTGAGCATAGGGTCGTAAACATGGATAACAGGCACAACCAAATACTCTGAGGTGATCATAGGTTGGCTCTTGGTGATATAGTTTCCTATGTGGTGATTGCATGTCCAATCTCGGTGTTGGAAGAAGATTGATGACATAGTTAGCTGTAATAAACGCATCAACCCAATACTTCAGTGGAACTCTGCCATGATATAACATGGCAAGACCTAATTCAACAATATGCTGATGTTTCCTCTCAGATATCCCGTTCTGTGCTGGTGTATAGGGACAAGAGAGATTTTGTTTTATACCACAGTTTTGCAAATGAGCTTGAAACCTGTGGCTAAGAAATTCTCCTCCTCCATCACACTGAAAGACCTTGATCTTTGATCCAAATTGGTTTTCTACTTGCTTATCGAGAGAAATTATCCACAAACAGAACAAAGTATTTGAAACTTTGAAATGAAGTCACAGGTGATGGCCCCCATATATCACAGTGGATTTTCTATAGGGGCATGGTTGTTACTGATTCAAAGGATGGAAATGGTAAAGCTGCATTCTTAGCAGTTTGACAACTACTACAAACACTCAACATTTTGTTGCTACATTGAATGAGTTTTTTATTCTGCAAATACTTCAAGACATTCAGATTGGTGTGTGCTAGTCTTTGATGCCATGTATCTTCTTCTACTGCTCTGTGTCTCTGAGCTAGAAAGGCTTGTGTTGTTTGTAAATTCACTTGATATAGTCCTTTAGTTTTCCTTCCGAGCAGCAAGGTTGTGTTGGTCCAATTGTCCTTTACATATACACCAAATTTGTCAAAGACAAATGAGCATGGGTAATCGTTTGTTAATTTGGATACTGATAACAGATTTTTCTTTATATCAGGGACAATTAGAACATCATTCAGAGGTAATAGACTTTCTTCAGTATGCAACAATGTGTTACCAGTATGTGTAATCGACAAATGTGATCCATCACCAATCATGACAAGTGTCATATCCAAGTGTATTCGAGAAGAGTTTTGAAGCATACCAGGATTAGTCAGTAATGTGTGCGGTGCACCGATCGGATACCACTCGCTGCCTTTGGCATCCTCAAGATGTATAGCTGCTAAAGCTGTTGGTATCTCCTCAGCTTGATACAAATTATCAAATCTGTACCAGCAGTGCAAAGCATCATGGCCTGGTTTCTTGCAGATTTGACATTCTAATTTTATGTTGTTAACTGGTTTCTTATCTTGCACATTCTTGGAAAAAGTTCGGTTTGAAGGATAAGATTTTATTTCTTGGTATCTCTGTGATGGACCAGCATAGGGACGAAATCCGAAGTGAGCGATTCGCAGGAACCGTAATAAGGTTTGGTTCTCGATTCTCTTGCATATAGCTGACATTGTTAAACCTGTAACCTGAGTTGTCTCCAGGGTATCTGAATCCACGGCCTCTGTTATTAAGAGAGCATCCTCTTCCATAACTGCGGCCTCCTCTGTAATTACCTCGTTGAGCAGCAAAGCTTAAATTTTGAGGAATATACCCTCTATCAGTAGTTTCTTTGAACTGAGCTTGAGGATATCTTTGCCCAAAGTAAGCCATATTGGGGTTAAATTGCATTCTAGAGTAGTTCTGCAATCTTGACTCGAACCTTTCTAATTGTGCAATTACTTCATCATACTCCGGTTGAGGTTTTAGACAGTATATTGTTGTTCGAAAATTTTCATACTCAGCTCCTAATCCTTCCAGTACACCAAATAGCTTGGTTATATCATCTACCGGTTTCCCGATAGCATTTAACTGATCACATATTGTCTTGTATTCTCAAAGATAGACTAGAAGATCTCGATCATGTTTTTGACAGCCTTGAAGTTTCCCCCTCAACTCAAACTCTCTTGCTGCTGATTTTTGTGTGAATCGATTCAAGAGTGTCTCGCTACACTTCATAAGATGTTTCTAAGCCAATTATTAAGCCTAGTATATTCTCGTTACAGCTCCACTTATCCATGAGGATACTAGCTGATATGTTTTTATCCGTAAGTATATTCTGGATTTACAAATGCCTCGCTTCATCTCTTCCAACTACATTCTGCAAAGCATTCGAGTAGGTGGTGTAACATCACCATTAACAAAGCCAAAGAGTTCTTGGCTTTTCAGAAACCTACAGATCTGAGCTTGCCATAAAAGAAAATTGTCTTCGGCAAGTTTTATGGTGACAAAGTTAGAAATATTCACATGTATAGGGAAGGGATACTTCGATGCTCTTACTACCATTGCTATACTCTTTCAATTTTGGACAAACCAAGATAGCAATTTCGTTTATGAAAAACTAACTGAGTTACCGTGATACAGTAATCTGTATAGCTTCGATCCTTCTTCCTCAATCAAACAAGTAGCTACCGAGTGAATCCTTTTTGGCTGAAATGATCGTCCCGCTCGATACCATGTGAAGATGATGCATTCATACAGAAGATTCAACAATGCCGAAGCTTCATTAAGAATTGAAGAACACGAAATAGGAAAATATAGATGTAGAGATTGTGATTGATCAATGAAAATCTCTATATATACTCTTCTGTACTTGATCTCAATGTACTTCAAGATCTTTACATCAATTGAAAGAAAAACTCTCTATACTCTCATCAATCTTTCTCTCTATCTTTCTGCAGTAATCGAGAGAAAGAATGAACATATCAAGAATGATGACTTTACCCTTACTTCTCTCTCTCTCTCTCTCTCTCTCTCTCTCTCTCTCATTACGAAGCTATATACCTTCCTTATTTAGGAAGGTGAAGACTTAACAGAAACAACTAACTTCTGTTTTTACTTTATAACTAACCAACGACTTCATATATCTTCATAGAGGTAATCCGAATCTGCAATCCCTGTTTATCCTCTTTGACTACTTTTCCATCGTTGATCATCAACTTCATTACTCTTTATCTTAGCCATTCATTTCTATTGATATTAGTCACATTTATTTCTTTTCTTCTTGCTTTATCAGCCTTCGCAACATCCTCTGTTCTAACATCAAGTCTCTCAAAGAAGACCATCTCGCCGCACCAGCACCATCTGCTCTCTGTTGATATATGTTCTTAACAGTATGTAGATACTTGTGCTGATTTGAGAGAATGGCTTTGATATGAGCTAGTCTTCACCAACAATCAGTTTCACATTGTCTATGCATTAGGCAATCTAATTACAAATTGGATAAGGATTACCATTTTCCTTTCATAGCTCGGGCATGAGAATAGATCAAGCTTTTTGTTCAACTGAAAGTAATGTGGTAGGTTCTAATGTATAAATTCAAAGACATGAGAAATTTTCTAAAAGAACGCCTCAAAATGATTAATTGGTACACCAATAGCTTATCTTCTATTACTTTGGAGTGAAGGATCTTTCACTCGACTAGGGCATTATTCATTAGATGCTTTTTTGGAATTCATATGATTGGTGATGTCATTCATTGTCAAATCAAAGTGTTAGTCATTTTCAAAAGCATTGGATACTTGGTATGAGAATTTGTAAGAGGTATGAGAATTTGTCAGAAAGACTTTTACTAGGCGTAAAAGAACACATTATGTTCAGATTATTTAGTCCAAAAGAGGATTTTCACGTTTAGACTCTAACGAAGAATGGTACTTCAAAAGTGTAAAACATCCACTAACATGGGATGCATTGCACATAGAGTTTAGCTTATTTTATTATTATCTAAATTTATACTGCATATAAACATTAGTAATGTCAATCGAGTGCAAATAATTATACCAATCATTATGAGTTTAATGTGATTTGATGATATGTCACCTTTTTTCTGTCTTTGTTGCTTGAGTCAAAAGCACAAGGAAATGTTTGCTCTATCAGTTTTGTGCTAGCTTCCCTCCACGCGGCTTTGCTCAGAAAAGAAAAAAAGATCAAGTTGATTTTGATGGGCAGGTGGCCCCCACAACTTTGTTCCTTATACATGCTCATATCTTGAGCGATTTCAAGGCTTGACTCTGGTGGCTCATTCCCATTACATTTTTTTTTTTTTGTTATAAACAGAAACGGCTTGGTTGTTATTATCCGGGAAAATGTTAAACAAGGAGATGGATTAGACTCGTTTTACAAAAAAAAGCCTAAACTGAATTTAATCAAATAATTACCTAAAATGACTAAATCAATCTCACATAAGAGCCAAAGCTTGCTGATCGGTCAATTTTTTGATAACTGGTAAGTGTATAATTGGTCCAACAGACAAAGCCTAGATATATTTGTCTAAAAAATTTGGTAAAAATTATAAATCCCAAAAACAAAACACCACCACCACCTCCACATATCGCGCCCAAAGGTTTCTTCCTTCATTTCTTTGCATCTTCTCCTTTGCTTCCGGTCTTCATTTCTTTCCATAGATGAAGACAAAGCTCATGCAAGGCCCACCTCTTCATTAGTCAGACATTCACATGTAACAAAAGGGCCCACACCCCCCCCCCCACACACAAAAAAAAAAAAAAAAAAACCAAAAAGCTTTCTTCCTTGGTTTCTTCACATCTTCCTTTCCTTGTGGTCTTCGTTTCTTTGTAAAGGTGAAGACAAAGCTCAAGCAAGGCCTACCTCTTCACTCGTTAGGCACTCGCATGTAACCTAAGTAGCATCGATACGGATACGCGACATGCGACATGACACGATACGCTGACACGTCATTTCTCAAAAAATAAAAAATTCTGACACGTTAGGACATGTTGTATATTAAATAAATATTTTTATATATACTTAATAAATTATTATTTAATTAAATAATAGAAAAAAAGCCTAAAATGAACTTACGAGCCTTCTATCCCGCCTTGGCTACTGCACCTTTTTGGCAATTCATTCAAACACACGTTCTCGAGAATAAGAAAGCAATTCTTTTACATTTTCTTTTGAAAATAATTGATATAATCATATATTAATCTAATGATTAATAAAAAAAATTAAAATTCTACCCCGACCATCTCTCTCCCTCTTCCCGGGGTTCCTTGCCTCTCTTTGTTGTTGGCAGGTTCATCTTCCAGACCAATAAGCTTGCCCTCATCAAACAACCGTGGACTTTAACCGTCAAGAAACGCGACGGCGGCCCCAAGTGAAAGCAGGGGATGCCGTTCGTGGAAGATCTCCATGGCCGCGATGGGTGAGGTCGAGATTCCGACGGTGGATTTCCAAATCTGGAGGCTCATGGCCATGACCGGCTCGTCCATGGCCCAAGTAGGCGAGATCGAGATACGGTTGTGATTGGGCTCCATCTTCCCCGTCATTGCCATGGCTGCTGCAGATCTAACTATTCAGATTGGATCTGCAGCGGCGGAGGCATTGGGTGGGGACTCACCGTTGGCCACGGTGGCCATGCGAGTCCTCCACCTCCCGCTTCTCCGCCTCCCTTGAGAACACCAACCCCCACCTCCCCTACGGCGGCACATGGCGGGAACCCTCAGAATTCCTCGAATGCCTCCGTGCGTGTTGGAATCACATGTCGAAATTTTGGACTCGCGTGTCGGGAAGAGTTGACCACGTGTCACAACGTGTCGAAGGGTGTCGGAATGTGTCAAACACGTGTCGGATACGATATGGAAACTTCTGGAGAGTGTCCGTGCTTCTTAGCATGTAACACAACACCCCCACCCCACCCCACCCCACCATCCTCCTTGCCCCCCTCCAAAAACAAAAAACAAAGGAAAGAAAAAAAGAAAAAAAGAGGTTTCTTCCTTCATTTCTTCACATCTTCTTCCTTTTCTACCGGTCTTCTTTTCTTTCCAAAGACGAAGACAAAGCTCAAGCAAGACCTAACTCTTCATTAGTTAGACGCTCACACGTGACACAAGGGCCTCGATTCTCCATCTCTTTTTTCAAGTTTGTGCTTTACTTTGATCTCCACTCAAATTTGATTTCGTTCAAATTGGTGCAACCGGTCCTTCATTTGTCCAAGAGAAAGTGATTGCATCTTGTTGAAACAACAAGTGATCAAAAAGTTAAGGTACTCAAGTGATTAAAAAAAAAAGTTAGAAATGGAGTGGGCACCCATTTGGACCGGACCACTATAAAATGATTCCGCATTCCTATGTCGTGACTCCTTTTTATTTATATGCATATAATATATTTAATAAATTCCTTAATTTATATTTGTTCGTAAATACTTAATACTATGGAGCATATTCAATATTAGGGCCAAACTATTGCTCGTGTTTTTTTTTTTTTTTTTTTGAAATTTTTAGAACTAAGTATCATAGCATCACATGTTGATAAATTAAGAGAGTTGATGATATATTTTCATCACAATACATAATTAAACAATACCATGATCAACAAGTGTCAGAGAAGGAAATTGATACATTCACGCGCCAAATGCAGAGAGGCATATGTACCCTTTTGCACTTTTCCCCACATTTCATATAGCAATAGTTGTCAGATAATTTTATAACCTTTTGTGATGGAAATAGATTGAGCTTTTCATCCAATTGAATGTAATGCAATTGGTTATAATATATAAATTCAAATAAATGAGAAATTTTCTAGAAGAACACCTTTAAATGATTAATTGGTGCTTTCTATTACTTTGGAGCAAAGAATCTTTTCCTAATGTGGGGCCTTTTTAGGGGGATGCTTTTTTTGGGAACCACTTTTTAGAGGTGCTGCTCCTAGTTAAGTCAAAATGCAAGTCATTTCCAAAACAATTGGATACTTCACGCGGAAGTTCATAAAAAAGACTTCATCTAAGTGTGAAGGGTACATATTCAAATTATTTAGTCCAAAAGAGAATTTTCGTGTTTGGACTTTAATGAAGAATACACTTCAAAAGTATAAAGCGTCCACTTACGTTAGACATTCCATGTGATTTGATGATATCTCACTTTTTTCTTTGTCTTTTTTGCTTAGTCAAAAGTGCAAGGAAACATTTGCTCATCACTTTCGTGCTAGCTTCCCTCCACACAATCCTGGTCTGGAAAGAAAAATTATCAAAGTTGATTTTGATGGCAGGTGGCCCCCCACCACCTCGTTCCTTCTACATGCTCAAATCTAAAGCAAATTAAAGGCTTGACTCCATTGTTTCATTTCCATTACATTTTTTATTTTTTATTTATTATTAATAGAAAGGCTTGATAGTTATTATTTGAGAATATTCTAAAAAAGAGTATAGAGTAGAGTCATTTCATTAGAGTAGATTTATTTTAAATAATAATTTAAAATAGCTAAATCCATATAAGGACCTAAACTCATCAGTTGGCTAAATGTTTACCGGCTAGCAAGTATGTGATTTTTTTAATGGCCATACGTGTCTTCCCATTTTCTTCCTTTGCTTATGGTCTTTATTTCTTTCGAGAGTAGACAAAGCTCAAAAAAGGACCACCTCTTTATTCATCAGACGCTCACATGTAATAGTAGGAAAAAGGCTATTCGATTGATAAAGCTAACAATGCACGGATGCTCCACTTTCCACGAACCACATGCATGGATCCCTCCCTGATTTCAAACAAAAAACAAATAGATGATGTTCACATTGCATTCTTGACTTATGAAGGTTGAGGTTTTTTTTTTTTTTTTTTTTTGTGTGGTTAATATAATCTATTGACTCTAATTTGTGGTCCCACAGAATTCTTGACTTGGGAGGAAAGGTGTAATCACTATTCCTAGCTATCCTATAATTGTTGGTGTGGAGCTATAGCAGTAAATTTCACTTTAGTGAATTTACCACTCCTAGCTACTCTATAATTGTTGACTGGAATTGGGTCATTGGACTGTTGATGAATTTATCATGCTGGTCAATTACAACTTATTACCTAATCTATTATTGTGAACTATTGCTGCGATATTTTCATCCTACTCAAGAGAACTAATAGAACAAAACGCGCAGAGCCTGATGCTTTCTTTTGGATAATCTCTACTGTGCATGGAACAAAAGGTCTATCTACCTAAGAAGCAAGTATGCGGGGTTAAATGATATTATTGGAATGGAATAATGCTTGTATCCTCATGCATAATTTGAGCATTTTCTTGAAATCCAAATACTTTTGAACATCTAGGATTGAAATTCATAAACGAATACGGAAGAGTTTATGATCTTTAAAGTTGCACTTTGAGTCCTATTGCAGAATTAAGTGTTGAAGCTATGTAAAATAGCTAGGCAGCTAATGAAGTACACATTGAGTAGAGGAGTACATTTTTCTTATGGTTTGATTGTGGCATCTTATGGCCCTTTGCTTGATAAATATCCAACGAGAAATTGTCTATGGTTCAGGTCCATCTCTTGATCTTAATCGGTAGTTGTTTGGGAAGCATGGATTCAAGATCTGATGATTTGCTGCAAGTGTTGGCTGCTTTATGCAGGATCCCTTTTCTTGCATCCTGCCATTGCTGCTCTGATGGAAGGTGTAGTTCTGTTTGCAAATGGAATGCAATTAGAGAGAAGCATCTTCTCAACTGGCATAAATGTGTTTGGTATAACCCATGTAATCACAAGCATTATTTTATAACCTGGTTGTTAAACTTGAACGGGTTGGGCCATATTTTTGACAAATGTAGAAACAACAAATACAGATTTGAGCACACTCCCTATTGGGCCCTTATAATTCCCACCATCTACAAGAACACCGGAATGTGCCCTTTTTGCCAATCATGGCCCTTCACCTTTCTCAGTTTAAGTTGCATGTGTCAATACTAGGATGGCATACCAACTAAGATAATTAGACAAATTAGAACGCAAGATGCTAAATTCAATCTGCAAAACCTCAATAATAGAACTTTAAGGCAATATGAGAGGACACTCAGTTGCATTATAGCTCAAACTTCATTACACAAAAGATAACCGAAAAAACTAAAAGAACTTAGATACAAACATTGATGGGATTCTACCCAGGAATCTAACTTGCAAATGCAACTAAAATGTCAACTCTAGATGCCTCTTACCTTCATAGGATATCCTCTAACATAAGTAATGCCACCCTCTGTCACCGAAACATAAACAAGGCAAGAAAATGGACCTTTTTGCCACGAATCAATAATATATCTGATAATTGAGATTATCTTCTACGCTTGCTTGCATATAAGGACAAACCTACACCTTCTTAGTGTTGCTTCTGATACTTCAAATGAAACCTAGAAGAGACTCCACTCAGTCTCTAGCATCTCATCTAGCTCATCAAATGAACGGCATGTAATATATTTAAACCACAAGTGATCAAATTGTCTATGGTTCAGCTCCATCTCTTGATCATAATTACTATGAGCATGATTCACCAATACCCGAACCTCAAACAAAAAACTAGCCTCATTTCCTTCCTCCAATCCAAAAGCAACACACAAAGCCCAAGGTTACTCCCATGCAAATCTCGGGGTACCTAGAAAGAGAAGGAACGCTCTTGATTTTGGATAAACCAACATGCTATCTCTCTTCCAGGAAATATAGTATCCATGTAGTGACCCATCTCACCAACATCCGACTATCACAAATCTATTAAATCAGAAATTACATCAGCTCATGCACATGTGTAATGTTAGCTAGGTCGATACCTTCATGAATCAATCCATGACAAGAATCTAAGCAAACATACACTAACATGGAGGATTGAATGCACTGAATAGGCAATTTTGGAAATTTGGACAATGCATTGTATCCATTTGCTTCAAGGGTGCAAATGTTTGGTGGAAGCTCCAAGATATCCTATAGCTGCTTACAATCCTCTAATTTTTAATGGACCATCAACTCCTCAAACTTGCTAATGCATGTAGAAAGACCAACAAAATTATTTCCATAGAGATGCAAAATATTTACAAAAGAGAAGCAGGTAAGACTAAAAGAATTCCTCCTCTAACAACTTGCACCCACTAAACTTTAGGGAGACCAAATTTGGAATCCAAGTCTACCATTAAGGAGATCGAAGCTCTCACTGCTCCCTAGAAACAAGCCAAATAGTGAACAACCCTTCAAGAGAAAGGTGCTCTAGACTTTGCATCTCGTAAATGCTACTAGGAAGAATGATAGACTTTTCCACAATCTTCAATAGAGATAAGGTTTCCAATTGACGCAGGAAGTTATTTAATGGAGGTATGAGATATATGAAGTTTTGTTAAGCTCTCCATATCCTTAATATCAGGAAATTTATCAAGCTTAGAGCAGCCAGTTACATCAAGTTTTGAAGGTTTTTCAGCTTCAGTTTGCTTGGAAGCTCCTTGAGGTTCAAGCACCTACTTAAGTTCACTGTCTCCAAATCTGGCACCTCTGAGATGTCCAGAACACTAATCGGAGACTTACAACAACTGTGAATAAGGAACTTGAAATTCCTAAAATGCTGCAAATTAAAAAGAACAGCCGAATAAGGTTTTGATAATTTTTCACTTTGTGAAAGGTACGAAAATGAAAACCGTCAATAAAAGAATGTATGATGTACCTTTAAGTTATCTCCATATTCTTAAATCCAGCCATTATGCACATCAAACCAAACAAGTTTCTTTAGACCAGCACTAAACTTCAGAGTTGATAAAGGATATTCAGGCCATTCAAGCCACCTTAACTCTTTCAGAATACATAGGAGACCTCTGCCGAGCTATGCATTCAGGACTAAGAGCAAAGTCGATCTCCTCATATATATGAAAGCACTGGGATTGATGTCTAGCTCTTCTTGTGTTGGTAAGTCCAGCACTATGCCTCTAACAGCATTGGTTTCCCATCAAGGAAAACAAAATAATCATTATTACCCAATCCGAGTTAGGGAATAGCGTGTAAATTAAAGAAGACAAGATTATCAATGATTTCAAGAGAAGCTCTCACAATATCCTCCGAAAATACCTCAAAAAAATCATCATAGCACCATAATCTACCCCACTCCCAGGGTCATTTGGACACTCTTGTTTCATGATATCCTGATCCATCAGCCAAATCAAGTCATGCATTTATATTGTTCTCTGATTCTCAATGTTTATTAAAGATCTCTCTATTAAAGTTTGAATCCCAATTAATGTCTTTAAACCACGACTATCAAGAACTCTGGTTACATAATCACTATCCATCCCTTTAAATAATCAAGCAATGTCAAGAAAAATGTCATTCTCATTGTCCTCCTATGTATCAAAACTTATCTTCAGAAAACTGTTTATATCTTTATTAGGACTTTCGACAAGTTTTCCCAATGTACTCTCCCATTCCCCTATGCTTCTACCACATAAAAAGGGACCCAAAACCCCAACTGCTAAGGGATGGCCATTATTTTAGCCCAAAATATTATGTATGAGAACACAATATATGTCTTCCGTCTAGTTTCTTGGAAAAGCATATGAACTCAGAAGTTCAAAAGCTTCACCTTGATCTAATGATTTAACGTAATATACCCATGAGAAGTTAGTACATGTTTATCTCTTGTTGTAATAATGATCATGTTCCCTTTTCCAAACCATTCACATTCTCTAGCTAATGCATTCAACTAGTCTCCATGATCCATATCATCAGGCACAAGCAGAATCTTCCTACAGCAAGTCTATCTCGTATCGGCTTAACGCCTTCATCTACACTGAAGAACACTAAATCTTCTTTCCACAAAATCTCGGAAAAGAGTGCTTTATGTAAATGAATTAGGCCATCAGGTTTACTGGAAGTTTCTCTGACATTTGCAAGAAAGATAGACCCACTAAACTAAATAGCGATAATGTTATAGACTGCTTTAGCGATAACGCTCTTCCCTATACCTCTTGCTCCCCATATTCCTATCATCCGAACCTCATCCAAGCCCATACTTAACAATGATCTTACTTTCTCTACCTGGCAACCTGCACTGACAGGATGCTTGGCAACATTCAAGGGTACTCGTCCTACTATAGTCAAGATCTCTCTGAGAATGCCCTCAATGAACTTGATCTCATCTCTGTCAAAACAAAGTAGTAATGGGAGTGGGAATTAGTGGCAATGTACAATCCATTGAACTAAATAAAAATCAACACAAAGGAAACAATCACTCCGTGACATTCCAAAGCAAGACTCTTAACGCACTAATCGATCCCATCAAGGATCAACAAATTAGTGAATCCTATATTCTTTTATAGGTTGAACAGGAATACTGTGATTACCCACGGTCATAATAATGCCAACCGGAAAAATTGGCGATTGGCCAATGCCTTGCCATAACCCTCTCCGTCTCTCTGCCATCGAATCTCCCTCGACTCCACCCCGTAGAACACGGCCAACACCAGTTGTCCCCTTGAGCCTCTTCCACTCCATTACCTTCCTTCACTAGCTCGTCCAAGCACCACCGAGACGAAGCGTGGTCCTCGGAGAAGACGACCATGGTGATCCGCGACTCCTCGATGGCCTTTGTCAGTGCCTGACAAGATCTCGCTCCCCGGGCCTTAGGCCATCGCCGTCAATGGAGGCGTCGATGCTGCCGCGAGGGGAGGAAGCCAGGGCGTCCTCGCCTTTGAAGCGGAGGAAGACGTCGAACGGCCATCCTGCTTTGGAAGAAGAAGGAGAGGAGGACGACGACGACGACATTGGAAGATAGAATGTGATGCTTTTTTCCTCTTCAATTTTTTTCTAGAAACAACCACGAGTTAATTTCCATTCAATTTTGAGTTAAATTTTTCAGTTTATAATTTAAGAAAAACTGAAAACTGACTTTTTTTTTGAATATTTGCCCAAAATTATAAATTATTCAAAGCACGTAGCAAAATCAATTGTGGGTCTTCACTAGAATTTCTCTGCGTAGTAGAGGATAAGAAAAAAATCATTTTCGTTGTTCTTGCAGACGACCATAAAATAAACCGGGGGAAATAACAACTAAGGATTCGGATCAAATCAAAATCGAAAGCTAATTGAACCAGATCGAAATTTCATACATTTTTAATTCAATTCAAATAATGAAAAAATAACTTTTTTTTTTCCGGTTCAATTAATCAATTCGAATTGAAATTTTTAACAAAAACTATTTCTTATTCAATTTAGTTATCGTAAACAAGGCAGAAAGCGGAAAATCCAAAAATCAAATCGAAGCAAGTTTTCATATCCGATTTGGGTTGCAATTCGGTTCGGTTCAGCTATTCACTCTATCTGTTCGGTTCGGATTTCTTGAAAATTCATATCAAACGGAACCATTAATCCCTGTAATAACAACTCACAATGCGGCTTGCTTTAGTTAGTGTCCAAAGTAAGCTACCAAAAGCATCTCAAAAGTCAAAACCACATATATTTGCTGTATATCCTGCACAGAGGTTGCACGGAGTGAGTAGGGCTGGGCAAAGGAAGTGGGGAGGTATCGACATGTTTTGACACGAATTGATATATTTTGGTTGGTTAGGCCGATCGTGTGCATTAGAGAGTGGGATTGAGTTGAGGACGCCATGTGGGTCGGCTGTCCCTTGAATGGATGTTTAATGTACAACTGGAAATATTTTATTACCTTTGATGAGCGTGATGGTGCTACACTAATCACAGATTTTGAAGTGCAGTTGTGCCCCATGTATCCTCGCAATCCAGAGGCCTTACTTAATGAGATGAGATCGCCTTATGAACTGCTTGGCTCTGGAGAATTTTGAGGTTGGATGGACTTCAGAAGTAGAAGGCTATGGCAATGGTGACAAAAGCTACAACTAATGATACAAAGCCTTCAAACTTGTTCTCATCTCTTTAATAGAAAGAATCAGAGCGCAACTTTTTCTTTTTTAGTCGGAAAAAAAATATTTGAGTGATGTGTTCATTTTCGGTCCTTTCGTAATGTTTTAATTAAAATAACCTATGCCACAGTTGAGAGTCAGTGTGAAATTTTTTTTCAAGTGTGTCATTTTCTGAACATCAAGGTTTATAATTTCATTGACTTTTTGTCTAATCCCCTTACTCTGGTCATCACACAAAAATACATGAGACCTGTGAATAATATGGTTCGATCTTACTGCCCTCAAGAAGTGCTTCGGGTTCAAAATTTTCACCACGGATAGCCCTGAAGTGTCAAAAAAGGGGAAGTCTGCCTATTATTTTTTTCCCAATAATCCTTCACTGGGAGGAGCATTGGTACCGTCTACAAGGGTCAAAAAAGAAGAAGTCGGTCTGTTATTTTTCAAATAATCATTCAAGGGGCATCGTTACCATCTACAATGGTCATAAAAGGAAAATTCGGCCTACTCTACAAGTCGCCAAAGAAACGGGAAACTGAGAGAGAGGGGGTTTTGTGACTTTTGTCCAAAGAAAGAGTACGAGGGTGTAATGACTCAAAACCCCGAGGAAGGTTTATTTCAATTTTGTGATCTTTATTGGTTTGCAACTGGAAATTTGTAATGGAGACGTGGGAAGGGAGAATAATCAAAGTCACTTTTGCAATTATTTACATGGTAGGGAACCAAGAGTTGTTATTTGAAAGATAATAAATCATTTATAGCCAATTATCTGGAATATATGTTGGGTGCATTTAGTTTAGTCTTCTCAAGAGGCTTTAGTATCCAAAACCTCTTGAGGAAATGTTTGGATGTTTGGCGACCATCTCAAAGAGTTTTCAAGTGAAATTTTAGTATTGGAAATGCGGAAAGTTAAGGCAAGTGGAGATTTGTTTTGAATTTTCAGCATTTTCGAAACGCTGAAGGGTTGATTTAATGAAAATTAGGGCGCGCATGACAACCATTTTGCTCTAGAAATAGTTTATGGAATAGAAATAGATTTTTCTATTTCTATTTCTAGAAGAGTTTAAAATAACCGTTTGATAACGACACAAAATTTTTACTCTAAAAATAGAAATTCGTTTGATAACAATACAAAATTTCTTCCTTTCGGACGGCGATGGACCGCAGATAGTGGTGATGAACGGCGGCGGCTGTGGCGGTGGTGGTGGTCGGCGGCGGCGGGGCCAGCGGGCAGCTGGCAACCGACGGACGGTGGTCGACGGCAATGGATGAATGACTAGTTGACCAACGATGAGAAAATTTTGTATTTTTCATTTCTTTTCTAGAAATAGCAAAGTAGAAAATTTATACTTTTGATTTCTATTTCAAACCTATTTCTGAAATAAAAATCTATTCTAGAAATAAATAAATAAACGAAATAAGTTTATTAAACGGATTTCTATTCAAGAAACAGATCTGGAATAGAAAAATTATTTCTGTAAAAATAGGCGGTTGTCATGCACCCCCTCATTTATTTTGCCCTCAAAACCTAACTAAAAATCCAAATTTGCCCCCTTTCGAAAGATTTAAAACCCTAGATCTACAGACACTGCCTTCTTCGCTCCGCTCGTTCTCCGCTCGACCCTGCACTTCATTCGCTCCGCTTTGCTCACCCTTTTCAATTTGCTCGCCCTAGATCTACCCCGTGCATCATGCGACTCTGTTGCGCCCGCTTCACTCTCTATCTCAGTCTCTCTCTCCATCGATGGCTTCTTCTTCGTCTCTCCTTTGCCTGATGGTTCTTGTCACGGTGATCGAGGTGGTGATGATTGTCGGAGAGGTTGATGACGAAGGCAACCAGAGAGAATTCAATTAGTTTAGAGCAATGGCTGGCCAGGCACTTTCTGCCGGCGGACTCGCCATTGTTGCTACTCCAACACGCTACAGGTAATTCGTAGTCGTCATTTGTTTCGGTAATTCCAAATGTTTGGCTGTTGATTGCTGGCTTGTGTCTCGTTCTCTATGTATTTAATGTTCGATTGCTTTTTAATTGGGGTTTTGTTTGCTCAGTCCACGACTTGTGTTGTCTACATGTTTGATTATTATGCTGGTGTGGCGATCGAATTTTAAATCATGGGTGAATTTCAGCTATGGCTTCGTGTTGACAGCCAACGAGTTCATTAGAACACTATTATATCAATGCGTTAAATGGTGTCAAACCTGCTAAATATCAATCTCATTGAAGCCTGAAAAAATCACATGCACAAAATGGAAATCTTCTGAAGCGCCACTAGTGCTGCTCATGATGATTTTTTTTTCCTGTCACCAACATGATTCTTGTATGTCTTTTTACGGGTTGCAACAAAGAAATGATTTTTGTTTGTCCTGTTTTGAGTATACACTAAGAGATCGCATATTGTCAATTGTCAATTGCAGTGGATGTGTCCTAATTGAATGTGAGAGGGGGATGTTAACCGATTGGTTAATTGTTGATTGCAATCCTATCTTAGGACTTTTGAGATTGCTTATTTGTGTGTTAACTTGATTGATGTTCTTCCATTATCTCCCTTGGAAGTTGCTGTACATCTGGCACATGAGAAGATATCACAGCCAAGTCATCATTGTGGCACCCCTCAACGGCCCCCAATTCATTAGAGTCGCCACAGTTTGCTTACCTTTCACTTTCCCTATTAACATATCATTCTGATACAATTTCAATTGCAGTGGGTCCATACAACCATGGGGGTTTACACATTTTTTTTTTTATCGGTCCCTTGCGCAATTCATATAGCAGAAGCACATCCATTAACTCCCTTCCTTATATACAAAAACAATGCACACTAACTAAACATCTTATAAAAGTTAAAGCCGTACACTTTTCTTTAGTCGGTACATCGAAATACCATAATTTCCTATACATGGCTATACTTCAAAAGATGACCGACATCTCCTCTAACAGTCGTATATTTAAAGTCCATCGATCAGTGTCGGCATCTAAAAGCTCCTTCCTTTGCTATCCTCCTCCTCACGGTCATATTCAATCACTCGATCCATCTACTAATTTGAAATGTTAGTCCCCAAAATGGGTGAGTACAACCACTCAGCAGGTAAAGGAATCAAATAACCACTCAATGCATCATACAAGTCATACATGCATTGCAAGCATTACTTACCTTGAAGCCATGCATATACTATCATGCATCATCACCACAATCATAACACATACATGTGTATCATCATGTCGTACTCATATCATCGTCATCATGACATTATTATATCACACACATGTCATCATCATCATATACATGACACCATCATACCATACACATGTCATCATCATCATGGCATCATCATATCACACATGTCATCATCATCGTGGCATCATCATATCACACATGTCATCATCATCGTGGCATCATCATATCACACTTGTCATCATCATGATGACATCATCATATCACACATATATGCATGTCATCGTGCCATATATCATCATGCATAATTCAATTTCAATTTCATTGTGGGATCAATGTTTGCATCCCACATTCATCACTCGCGCCCAATCTTGGCACGAGAACCATCCGGCACAATTTCCGCCGGGCATCCGGCACCCCCACGCTCCGGGCATCTCGCATCCCAACTAGCATCACGAGGACCCTTCGGAATTATGCCACTAGGCCACCGGGCATCTGGTCTTTATCCTTCTAGCCAGGCATCTCGCATCCCATCTAGTATCGCGAGGTATCCCTCGGCATAATACCTGCCAAGCTTCCGGAATTATGTACCGACATACCACCAGGCCTCCCCTGGAATTACGTACCGTATACCACCGGGCATCCCGACACTCTCGGGGAATCTCCAGGGCTCGCCATGAAAATGGTTTCCCCTGTCCTCTGGAATTACGTACCGACATACCACCAGGCCTCCCCTGGAATTACGTACCGTATACCACCGGGCATCCCGACACTCCCGGGGAATAATCATCCGCCACAAACGGTTTCCTCATTCATCATTATCCATGGCCACCAATTTAGTTCTCAACTCATCATGGCACACAATATAATGACCAACAAGATCATATGCAGCATTCAATTCATACATGCATCTCAATTCATAGTCATGCATGCATCAATCCATCATCATCCAATCCATACAAAATTCCAGCAAATACCACTTTCAGAAAATATTTAGATTAAATATTCATATAATTCTCAAAAATCATGAAATTAAGGCTACTGGTAGACAAGTAAATAAGATAGCAATTTCATGAAAGATACATGCCCAATCGAATTCCACACAAGAAGGTACAATCCACACGAAACAGCATGTAAATTCGGATAGAAGCAGAATGCACAGTCTCCGAAATAATTTGATTAAAATATCCATATGACCTCCGAAAATTATGAAATTTTACCAAGTTATAGCCAAGACATTTTCGTACATCTTTCGTGAATACTTCCAAGCTAGATTCTTTCTATATTAGTTTCTACAGTCTCACGAAGCTTCTGGATCCATCACCGAAATGTCCAGTACATGCTTCTCCGAAATACTGATTTTTCACCTACCTATTCTTCTTCGTTTCCTCTGAAATTTGGATATGTTCTACATCAATATGTTCTCTACAAGTTTCATGAAGAGATATAAGTCAAATAACCAGAGTATAGTCGTCATTTAGGTCTATGAAGTCTCGGGTGTGCTGTAATACATCTCCAGAATTACCGTCATCAAGATCTAGTCGATCTTCTAGTTTATACTAGTTCATTTTACTTCGAATTTGATTATGTTGTAGTTTAAGATGTTCCCTACAACTTTCATGAAGAGATCGAAACCAAAATCGAACTTTAAACATGCATGCAAGCTCTCACAATATTCTGACTCAAACAGTTCATACGAAAATATTCCAGATCTAGCATCTCCGTAGGATGAGAGTTTAACCCCTCAAATCTCCATAATTTTACACCAAATTTGAGTATGTTGTAGTTTAAGATGTTAGCTACAACTTTCATGAATAAATCAAAGTCAAAATCGAACTCAAAACATGCATGCAAGCTCACACAAAGTTCTGACTCAGGCGGATTCATGCGAAAACAGCATGCAACTCAAGAACAAACCACATTAACTTCACTCCCGTGCCTCTAAACATCCTAGATTCCGACCACACATGCAAGACATTCGTGCAAGAGTAGAAAATGAATTCTCAACTTGCCTCATAGACCAAACGGACAGCGACACACGAATGGCACACCGGCGACGGATGGATGGCGTGCGGGCGAGCTCTACTCCTCGGCCTCCCTCTCTCTCGCATCTCACTCTCTCTCTCGCAACTCTCTTGGACGACAGCCCCCCATCATCAGCCACTCCCTCTCTCTCTTCCTTTTTGGTGGCTTATATATTGCATGCACCCCCTCTTTGCATGGGGGACACTTGTCCCTAAGAAGGAGACAAGTGTCTCCTTGATTGAAGACACTTGGAGGAAGCCATGCGGCTCCTCCTTCCCCCTCGATGCGTGACAATGGACCAAGCCTATGGCCCACTTTAGGCCCATCTCACTTGGGCCCTAGGTCTAAACTTAAATGGCCCAAGTTTATTTTTTTTATTTTTTTTATAATATATCTTAATCATCATTTAAATAAATATCTAATTGCATAAATAATAAGGCCATTAAACTTATAGTCACAAATCCATAAATTCCTATTTATGATGCACATGGCCAATGATACAATTTTCTTTCCTATCACATAATTATCCCTTAAAAGCTTGGCCATAAATCTTATTGCAAATTATGGATTAAATGGCCATAAAATAACTTGATGGTACTTCCATCACCTATTCATAGACATTAATGTAACTAGAGGTCATTATGAATTTTGGGATGCCACAATCATAGAGTTATAGAGTTATTGTTGATAAGCCCAAGGAGGAGGATTACTTCTGTGCAAATCCTCTTATGTGCCTTTGTGAGCAACCTAACTGTGATGATTTACAAGGCCTGAGCAAGAGGAACTCCAGTGAAGTCTCTAGTTGATTGCCAGCAATGATAAACTATTGTCATCTAGACATGTTCCGTACAATATGTTCATGAGCTTGAGATTCAAGTTGATCTCTTTGCAGCGCACTGTACGTACAAACGCTCTTGAATTTGATGCACAAGCTACTCCGCTTTCATCAACGTGAATGGCTTTTTGTTTGTCCATGATATGAGGCTAACAAGAGGCAGCAAGCAAAGATTTGCCTTTCTTTTAGGGCAGCTGCAAAGATAAATTTATCATTTGTTGTTGTCCTTAGTTAATGATTGTAATATGTTGAGAAGTCACTGAAAACAAGCATACATTTTGTTCTTCTTGTGATAACGCAGAATGAAAGCTTATTTTGGTTCATGTCCATTATTTTGGTTGGGTAAGGATCATTTGAGATGATGACTTGAGAGACATTTGGAAATTCATTTTAATTTTGCTTCAGCTACATAGATCGTTTCTTGTGGCAAAGTGGTGCCATGAACTTGGATACAAACAGAAAACTGGGGAAGTTTGGTTCTGTGCCTACTCAATGAAAATTGACAGATACAAATCCCCGTAATTTCTTTTATTCCCTAAGAATTTCATACGAATTGGAATTCACTTGCCAAAGTAAGGTGCACAATTGTTGATGATGTAAATGAGGAGGGTAATGCTCCAAATAATGATGCAACTTCTGATATGGTACATTTATATGATCAAATAGATATGAGTTTATGAAATATTTAAGAATATTTCTAATTTTTAAGGATAATAAATTTCTTTTCTTGGGGGCATATTTTAATATGTTTATTGCAAGGAAAGTATTGTTTTTTTAATTGAGAAATAGACCATTTTGATGTAAATTTTTCCATTTGAAATTTTTTTAGCCAAAACAAACAAATTTTATTTTTCTAAAAAAGTTGTTTACATTATATCTTTGACATTGTTGTCAAAATTTAAATTAAAAAAGTTGTGAACATTAATGTTTTCACTTTTAAACAAATAAAAAATTAAATTTTAAATTAATTATTTAAATGGGCTTTTCAAATATGTTTTTTACCAAACAACAATTGTCTCAAAGTTGCTTCTTAAAGCATAATTTAACAAATAGCTTTTGCATTTTTTTTTTCAAAGCCCTTTAGGCTAAATTGCTTTTTCCAAAGCTACTTGGAAAAACGGAATCAAACGCAGCCATCCAATATCACAAGGAGCTTGATCATCACTCTCTCTTTCATCAATTCCAGATATTCGGTGAGATGATAAGGATCTTAAATGCTGACCCACTAAATTCGTGTTCAATAGTTTGCTCTTATCGGTGAAATTGTGTGGATTTTGATGTAGAATCTGAAAATTAAACTTAATGACTTTTTTTTTTCTATAAATTCACGGATTATTTTTCTATTAATAAGTTTGTGAAATTTTATTATAATTTGTGATTCGTATGCACATGCGAGGGGGAGATCACAATAGTTAAGGGAGGAGAATGAAGGAAAGGTCTTCGACTTTTCATTAATTCAATTTTCTATTGCAAATAAATATCGCGGCAAACTATGGTATAATGTGATTTCAATGGATGTGTGACATATGCTACTTAGACTATCGTGGCAATATTAACATTGAACTATTCATGATGGACACGGATACACTTACTCCTACGAGAAGGATGGTGTATAGATTATAGTTGCACCATTAATAATTGATAAAGAAGAAGTTGTTTAACATTGAACTATTCATGATGGACACGGATACACTTACTCCTACGAGAAGGATGGTGTATAGATTGTAGTTGCACCATTAATAATTGATAAGGAAGAAGTTGTTTAACATCCTTGTCTGAATTAACAAAAGCCTACGAGGAGACATGTGTTGCTTGTGCACTAGTGGTAGAGAACGAAGAATCACTTGGATTGCCAAGACAATTAAGCCACTTGAAGAATTTTTGATCTTGATGAAATTTTAGCTGCCATGCCGCTCATGTGTGATATTCATTACTACCATTATCCCCAACAAAGTTGCCTACCCCACGAGTCCTAAGGAGCATGAACAACGTCAACTGCAAAAACCTTACGGCGAAAGGCCTGGTGGAAGAAAGTGCTAGTCCTTTGCGGTGCCGGCTAGGAGGGGCCAAAGGGCTGTTCTCGGCTTGGTTGGTCTGGGCTCATTTCTTTTTCTAAATTAATTTGAATTCTTCGAATGAAAAATTCAAAAAAACTAAATTATTTTTCTCAAATTAAAAAATTATTTAGAACAATTTTATAAAAAAGGCACTCATGCAATTAAACCAAATTGAAAGACAAGTATACCTTCAAGTAATTTGAAAAAGAAAATTACACGTAATGGTCCCTAATAACAACTACACACAAATTACACCAAAAGAATGTCTAATAAATTAGGTATCTTCATGCCTTGTCCTCCAACTTAATTCAGATGATATAATCTCATGGTCCTCCAACTTAATTCGGATGATACAATCTCATTGTTGTCCTCTAGTTCATATTGGGCACATTCCTCTAGAGTCAGTTCTTGTACAAACCAATCGTGTCCAGCCAAAAAAAATTTCTAAATTTTCCACCTCCACCTTTTGTCTTCCAAGATCTGTTAGCTAGTTTTAAACATGGGCTCATAAATGCTGGTGCGATTAGAAATAAAAAAACTAGTCGTTTCCGTCTTCCACCATTTCAAAATATGGACATTGTCTTTGCCAACTTTATTAATGTATATGGAGTAATTTATTCCCAAGTACGTCTCCATCTCACTGGTAGACAAAGACGAAAAACTAACAGAAGGTTCGGAGTGTTCTTCTACTTAGGAATTAGAGACCATAGAAATTTCTGGCCTTCTATGATGAAATCATGCATCGTCAGTTTTTTTTTATTTATTATAACAAGCATCAATACACTTAACCATATATTACTCGGTCATTTCATGAATATTTCTCAAGACCTTTTAAAATGTTTCCTACAAACAATGTGTTCATAAACCACAATAAACTGGTATTTTCTTTTAATCATTTTAAGCACGCTTTTACATGGGAAGATCATTGTTTTTAGCTCCTTCCTAAAAATGGATCTTAAGAACATGAAGGGACAAAGGCTACTTGCATTAACAATCTATTTTTTTCTATTGATGCTGATTAAATAGCTGAAAAATTGAACAAGTTTTTGTTGACACCTAAATTTTGGTTAAATATTTATAATTAAATTGCGTAGAAAATTAGAGATCGATTTGGCCCTAACGAGAAAAGATTTTTACGTCACATAGTCATTAATACTATTTGCACCAACTAAATTTTATTTTTTATTTTATTTTCCCTTCATTTTACTACATTTCAGATAAAAATTAAAAAATGTAAAAATTTCAAATCATTATTTTAAAAAATTAGAAAGACGTAAAGGGACTCGGGGGCGGGGCCAGACCCCAGCCCCCTTTCTTTCCTCCGCCCGGGCCGGGGCCTAGTTCTCCTCATTTTCTCCCCGGCCCGGTTCTCTCCCTTCTCTCCTTCTCTTCTTCCTACCCTCACGGGACGTCTGGCCCTATAAGAGGAGGGGGATCCGAGAGAGAGGGAGATTGAGATCGAGAAAACGAAGAATGAGGGCGAGAGTGGGGAGTTTCTCCGGTAGCCACCGCGCCTGTACGCCAGCCGCCGATCCTCGCCGACGTCCTCAAACCAGCTCCAGTAAGCCAGCCCTGTTTTTGCCCTGTTTTGGGTACATCAGGCCGGAGCTCGCGGCCGCCCGGCTCATGCCAACTCCGGCCCCATCTCTCCCTCTTTTGGCTGCTGTGGTGTTGTTATTCGCTCGGCGAAAGCTTCAGCCTTTGGTTTGAGTCCCGATGGAGCCAAAACCCGATGTGTCAGCAGCGTGCTCGTTCGACGGAATGCCCCAGATAGACCTAGTTCTTGCCTGTTTATTTTGGACGGTATCGAGTTGTCCGGACGCCATCTCGGCCGGCCGAGACGCCTCGGTGACGTTTGGCGCTTGTGGGCGTCGGCCGTTTGGCCGTTTTGACGCGTCCCCGCCGCCCACTCTACCGTTTTCGCGCATGTCCGAGAGGGAGGAGCCCCTCGGCCGGCGGTGTCGGGTCCGGCCGGGAAACGGACCCAGGCAGAAGCCGAGCCCTCGGCTTTGGCTGGCCGAGGCGACGGCGGAGTAAGCGTGCGGCCAAGCCGAGACGAGCGGCGTCGCCACGGCCATCCTCGTCGGCGTTGCATGGGAGCAGGGGAACGCGAGGGGCTACTAGTCGGGTCGGCCTGGGTTGGGTCGGGCTCGGTCCCGGGTCGCACGTCTAACTGGCTTGGGCTCATTATATTAGCTTTGGGTCGAGCTCGGTTTGTTGGAGTTGGGCTTTATTCTATAAGATTGAGCCCAGTTCGTTTTTTAAAAGCCTCTTAATGGGTGAGGCCTCCCAACCTGAAGACCAGCGGCAGCCCACATTCGGACTGGGCTCAAAGGCCAAGCCCGAGTCCCAATTTGGGAATAAAAAACTATGAAAACATATATTTAAAAAAAATCTAAAAAAGAAAAAAATTCAAAAGAATTTCGAAAAAAATTCTCAAATTAGGAAAAGTAATAAAAAAAAAAAAGAAAAGGTTTTTGTTTATCTTTCTCTATAAAATGCATGAAATATCCTTAAAAAAAATAAAAATAAAGGTTTACATAAGGTTTGGTTTCGAAAGAGTATTAATTGATTAACTAGTATAATCAAATTCATAATCCTAATTTTTTATGTTGCGTAGAAGTAAAATATTTCTCTTAATATTTTATTTGGTTTCAAATTGATCCACCACAAAATCATTAGTAGCGACTTATAAATGAAAATGACTTGCGTATTAAAAATTTAGACCAGAAATTGCAAATTGATGAGCTTGGGAGAGCTCAAATTAAATCTAGACTTAGTAGGCCATTAGCCTCCATAACTACAGGACGGTCCAAGGAGTTCGCAAAAGTTTATTTTACGTGGCATAATCCTTAGTTTTAGTTCAAATATTTTGAACCCGTTAACTTTTTTGAATTTTTTTTTTTCATGATTCATGCGTCCAAATATACTTGAACATGAGATAATTGTATGTTCATGTTATAATTGGATCTTTAAGAGTCATATAAGGGACATACGTTGGCCGTGCTTTGGAAAAATTGATATCAAGAGGTCAAAAACTTGTTGAATAGAAAAGACTAATTTAAATATAAATTTCAATGCCATAAGAAATATGGAAGAAATTCGTAAATAACATCAGCTAAATAAAAATTACATTTCAGAGGAATTTAATTATAAATTCCTGTAAATCAACTTTTTTGCAGAGCATCTATCTATCTATCTAATGGTGAAAATTATCCAATTATCTGATTTGAAACGTCTCCAACGAAATAGAAAATATCAAACCAATTATCTGCTACACATGGACGTCATGGATTGCTTTAATATATAAAAAGTCTTTAACTCTTGAATTTTTGGAACACAATTTTTTAGTTTTTTAGATTCAGGAGCATGCTTTTGATTGAATATGTATTAGGTTTTGTCATTTTGTGTTGTATCTTATGCGTTTTGACTAATGTTTCTCTATGTCTATAATTTGTGCTTGCCTGAAATGGTCGTACCTCTTTTGTCTCCTCCATCCACCAAATATTTTGATTAAATAGAAGACGTGGTTAAAGGACTTTGATCTGCATATAGTTCGGGCGCCATATGCTTCTATTTTCAGAATGCACAAGTTGTTATAATAGATTAGCTACAGAGTCAGTTTAGGATTGTACGAATAAACTACTATTGCATCATATCTTATTTGGAAAAATCACGGATTATGATCTTCTGTCTATCTATATTTCTAATTAATTGTCATACTGAATTTTTTGCTTTCTATAATTTTACCAAACACAAGAAGATTTCATGTCAACATTACAAGTGTAGAATAATGACACACTATTTGATAAAGAAGAATGTGAAACAGAAGCTACTGGTGATGAAACAAAATAAAATCAAATCGACGAAGAAAATGTGATTAAAACCGAGGGAATGAGAGTTATTTTATTCTGTGGAGGATCTATTAGAGAACGATAAAAGATGCATAAACAAGTGGGATTGGGTGTCTCCAGGAGGAGCTAGAAAAACGTAGATAATGATAAGGTAAAATACTTAACCCTTGCATGTTCTCTTCATGGAAAAAGTCTATGCATCTACAGCTAGTATAAGGATCAACAAACTTTAACTTGTCTGTTGTTGAGGCAGGAGGGAATGAAAATCTTACCTTTGGTGAGAAGGCAAAGAAAGTTAAGACTTGGAACTGAAGATGGCGAAGCCAATCATAAATGTTTGTTCGGATGCAAAATAGAAGTGACCTTTTTTCTATGTGATGGAGCTGGATGATAGTCCCAGGTTAAAGAATGTTTCCTTGGCAAGTGCAAGAACTTGGGCATTATATGAAAGTTTTGAGAAATAGTAACCTTTGATACTATATTTTTGACAATCAATATGAGATGCCTTTTGCCCCTTTCATGGGTGTGAATGAGGATACTAACACATTCGTTTGGTTGTTCAAATCCTCGTCTCTTTTGGATGGGAGAACAAGCACCATTCGCTACCATCACAGACTAGGACAAGGCAATGCAAAATGCAGTTGAGCATCGGTTCCCTGATCCTAAGCATCAATGGTGCTTATGGCATATCATGAAAAAAGTTCCTGAAAAATTAGGTCGATATTCTGCATTTCAACTTATCACTCGACATAAAGGGGGCGTCCCACATCAAAATGGAAGGAATAGGTCATATTGGTAGAGTAAAGAAGCAAAAGACTAAGGCTCGACAGACTAAGCGAAAGAAAAGCAAGAAAAGCAAAGATGTTGTTTTGAAAATGGTAATTGTAAATTTATTGATATCCTTTTTCTCTATTTTATATCATAAAATGGACTTCTTATTTGGTGGTACTCTCACGTTTTCGGGAGTTAATGGAGCCAAAACGGAAATAAAAATGGAGTCTCGACGCTTACAGTTTTTGCTTTTTATTATAAAAATTAGGGATATGTGTAGTAGAAGTCCTAAAACTTGTGCAGAAAGTGCAATTGAGTCCTAAAACTTACAAAGAGTTCAATTAAGTCCTAAAACTTGTCCAGAAAGTGCAATTGAGTCCTAAAACTTACAAAGAGTTCAATCAAGTCCTAAAACTTGTCCAGAAAGTGCAATCGAGTCCTAAAGTTAACACCGTTAAGAAATTTAACGGAAATTGCTGACGTGGCGCTGACGTAATATTTTAAATGATTTTTTTATTTTTCAAATGGCTTTTTAAAATTATTTTTTATTCAAAATCTTTAAAATTAGATTAAAAATAAAAAGGAAAATCTAAATTTATTTAAAAAAGAAAAATCTAAATTTATTTAGAAAAAAAAATTGTTCACAAAAAAAAAGTCCACCGCCCATCGCCGGCGACCGTCGCCGGCCCCGGGCGGGGTGGCCGGTCCTCACCGGGGGCCGGCGACCGTCGCCGGCCCCCGTGCGGGGACGGCGACCATCGCCCGCCACGGGCGCGGCCTCGTCGGCCCTCGCTCGGGGCCGGCGAGGCTCGCCAGATCCGGGGGAGCCTCGCCAGATCCGGCGAGCCTCGCCGCCCCGAGCGAGGGCCGACGAGGCCTCGCCTAGGGTGGGCGACGGTCGCTCGGCCCCAGCGAGGGACGGCGACCGTCGCCCGCCCGGGCGCGGCCTCGTCGGCCCTCGCTCGGGGCCGGGCGAGGCTCGCCGGGATCCGGGGAGCCTCGCCCGGATCCGGGCGAGCCTCGCGGCCCCGAGCGAGGGCCGACGAGGCCTCGCCTAGGGCGGGCGACGGCCGCTCGGCCCTGTGCGAGGGACGGCGACCTGCGCCCGCCCGGGCGCGGCCTCGTCGGCCCTCGCTCGGGGCCGGCGAGGCTCGCAGATCCGGGCTCGCCCGGATGGCGAGCCTCGCGCCCCGAGCGAGGGCCGACGAGGCCGCGCCTGTGGCGGGCGACGGCCGCCGTCCCTCGCCTGGGGCCGAGCGACGGTCGCCGGCCCCCGGTGAGGGCCGGCCACCTCGCCCAGGGCCGGCGACGGTCGCCGGCCCCTCCGGCGATGGGCGGCGGCGGAAGTCCACCGCCCTTTTTTTTTTTTTTTTTGAAATTTTTTTTTTCTAAATAAATTTAGATTTTTCTTTTTAAATAAATTTATATTTTCCTTTTTATTTTTTAATCTAATTTTTAAAGATTTTGAATAAAAATAATTTTAAAAAGCCATTTGAAAAATAAAAAAATCATTTAAAATATTACGCGCCACGTCGCAATTTCCGTTAACTTTCTTAACGGTGTTAACTTTAGGACTCGATTGCACTTTCTCGAACAAGTTTTAGGACTTGATTGAACTCTTTGTAAGTTTTAGGACTCAATTGCACTTTCTGGACAAGTTTTAGGACTTTATTGAACTCTTTGTAAGTTTTAGGACTCAATTGCACTTTCTGCACAAGTTTTAGGACTTCTGTTGAACATATCCCTAAAAATTATCTTCATTCTTAAAATGGTTTTTGTATGACTCACTAGTGGGTAAATTAAGTGCACTGTCGGCTAGCATACATGATCTACCAAAAGCTTCTTCTTTTCCAGCAGAAACTATTTAAATGTGGGGAAGGTCCTTTTGTCCATAAATTAATCTTCTATTTGAGAATATTCTATACAACATTTGTGCTTTGTAAATAACGGTCAAAGTATGTTCATCTAGGACAACTCGTACCTATGTGAGGATTGGAATTGATAATCAATGCCGCAACACTCAACATGAGCCAATCATACTTATCTTCGTTCAATTTAAGAAATTCTCATATATGATTGTCATATTCGTTTACATAGATTTCTGATCTTAGACATTTCATAAGATTCTTTGAGGTATCCTTTTTCTATATTTTAATCTTGTGCCTTTATGAAGTCGTTTGAATTTTTTTTTTAAATGGTATGTTTATATTCTTAATACTAATTCATGAATTTTTTTTATTTAACAGGACTAAAGCATGGGACAATGTCAACCTTACTATACTATTAATCTTTTGAGGATCATAACACAATTTTTTAAAATTAAAAATTATTGATCAATACATTCGACTAATAAGCATTCATTTCACATAGTGATTTGTGTAATTAGCTATTTTCCACGGGACAAAGGAGTGATGTTGAAGGTAAGGAATCTCTTATAGGTGAAGAGAGAGAGAGATTCTTAATTTTTGTTCGTGATGAACAGTTGAGACTTGCAAAATTATAAAGTTTGATTGTACAAGAATGTTCTAGACTGTTTTCTAGAGAAGACTTTTGTCTGTATGTGATTCTTAGAATCATCACCCATTTCTTTGTAGAGAGAGTGAGCTTCTTGGATTCATGTCCTCTCTGAGTACCATTTACTCAACAAAGCTGCCCACCATCTCTGATGTGTAGGTCATCCATCCGAGCAATTCTATCATGCAAGAATTTTTCCATCCGTGCACCCACAATTGATGCATCATAAACATGGGATCAGCTGACATTAAATTGAGGCCATCCATCTCAAACTTAGTTTCTCATTTCTAATCTCTCATTACTAAGAAAACAAAGTCATGCTCACATCATTCTTTCTAGTAGTATACAGAAAGGAAAAATATTCACAACTCCAACAGCGTTACCTTCTCAAATGGCACATAACAAGAATTTCACATATTTTCAAATACAAACACAAACTCTCCCCCCTTGGTCTGCTGTCTCTCGTAATATGTTAGGCTTGATTAGAGTCTCCTGCTAATTACTGTTTTCAAGAGTTGACTTCAACGATCCAACCATGGAACTTCTAAACCTGTGAAGACCACAAGTCGCTACTAGAGCAACATAAAAACAAACAACATACTGTATTTGAGGGGGAAAAAACAGACAAATAGATATCAATGCAGACCTACCAACAAGATAAGATTATGATAGATATCAATGCAGACCTACCAACAAGATAAGATTATGATAGATATCAATGCAGACCTACCAACAAGAGCAGCCAGTTACATCAAGTTTTAAAGATATTTCAGCTTTGGTTTGCTTGGAAGCACCTTGAGGTTCAAGCACCCACTTAAGTTCACTGCCTCCAAATTTGGCACCTTTGAAAAGTCTGGAACACTAATTAGAGACTTACAGCAGCTGAAAATTAGGAACTTCAAATTTCTAAAATGCTGCAAATCAAAAAGAACAGCCGAACAAGATTTTGATAAATTTCACTTTATGAAAGGCACCTAAAATGGAAACCGACAATAAAAGCATGTATGATGTACTTTTAAGTTATCTCCTAATTCTTTAATCCTGCTGTTATGCACATCAAACCAAACAAGTTTCTTTAGACTAGCACCAAACTTTAGAGTTGATAAAGGATATTCAGGCCATTCAAGCCACCTTAAATCTTTAGGAAGATATACGGGATCTCCGCAAAGCTGTGCATTTAGAAATAGGAGCAATCTCAGTCTCCTCATATGTGTGAAAGCACTCGGATTGATGTCTAGCTCTACTTGTGTTGGCAAGTCCAGCACTTTGCCTCTAACAGCATTGGTTCCCTATCAAGGAAAAGAAAATAATTATTAATACACTACCTGAATTAGGTAATGGTGTGTAAATTAAAGAAGAAAAAATTATCAATGGTGTCATGAGAAGCTCTCACAATCTGCTCCAAAAATACTTCAAAAACATCATTGCAGCACCATAATCTACTCCATTTCCCAAGATCATCTAAACACTCTTGTTTCACGATATCCTGACCCATCAACTGAATCGAGTCATGCATTTGTACTGTTCTCTGATTATGGATGTTCTTTAAAGATCTCTCTATTAAAGTTTGAATCCCAATTAATGTCTTTAAACCACAACCATCAAGAACTGTGGTTACATAATGACTATCCCTCCTCTTAAAGAAGTAAGTAACGTCAAAAAATATGTCCTCCTCATTGTTTTCCAGCGCACCAAACTTTTTCTTCAGAACATTGTTTATATCTTTATTAGGACTTTCAGCAAGTTTACCTAATGTACTCTCACATTCCCCTCTACTTCTACCACATAAAAGGGACCCAACAACACAATTGCTAAGTGAAGGCCATTAGCGTAGCCCAAAATATTATCTATGAAATCCCTGCTTATGTCTTTTATCTAGTTTCTTGGAAAAGCAAATGGATGCAGAAGTTCAAAAGCTTCACCTTGATCCAATGTTTTAATTTCATGTACCTGATCTGCCCCATGAAAATTTAGTACATGGTGATCCCTTGTCGTAACGATGATCCTTCTCCCTTTTCCAAACCATTCACTCTGTATCTAATCATCTAACTGGTCCCCATGATCCACACATTCAAGCACAAGTAGAATCTTCTTGCAGCAAAGTTTATCTCATATCAAACCAACACCTCCATCCATACTCAAGACTGCTAAGTTTTCTTTCCAAAATATCTCAGATAAGAGTGCTTTTTGCAAAAGAACTGGGCCATCAGGTTTACTGGAAGTTTCTCTAACATTTGCAAGAAAGCCGCACCCACCAAACTGACTAGCCATACTGTTATGGACAGCTTTAGCGATGGTGGTCTTCCCTATACCTCCCAGTTCCCCGTATTCCTATCATCCGAACCTCATCCAAGCCTGTACTTAACAACGAGTTTATATTTTCAACCCGGCAACCTATACTGATGGGATACTTGGGCACACTCAGGGGTACTCGTCCTACTATAGTCATGATACTTGTTCTCATTTCCACCAAAACAAAGTAGCAATGAGAATGGGAATAAATGGCAATATACGATCCATCGGACTAACTAAAACCAACACGAAGTAAATAATCACTCTGTAACATTCCAAAACATGACTCTAACGCACTAATCGATGCCATCATATAACAACCAGATTAGAGAATTACCAATTCTTCCACAGGGTCGAACAGGAATACCCTGATTACCCATCGACATAATAATGCCAACCAGACAAATGGGCGGCTTCAATTAGGGCTTGCCTCCATTTCTTCACCTTCTCAGAATCCACCTTTCCCAATTTCTCCTCGTACCAGACCAATGCCTTGCCATAACTCTCTGTCTCTCTCCCCCCCTCGGCTCCACTCCATGGAACGCGGGCAACACCAGCTGTCCCCTTGAGCCTCTTCTACTCCATTACCTTCACCGGCTCGTCCAAGCACCACCCGGACGAAGCGTGGTTCTCAGAGAAGACAAGGAGGGCGATTCGGGACTCCTCAATGGCCCTCATGAGTGCGGGCGAGATCTCGTGCCCCGGGCCTCGAGTCGTTGCTGTCGATGGAGGCGTTGATGCCTACTTGAGCCAGAGCCCCGTCGAGGTGAGGGAGGAAGCAGGGGCGGTCGTCCTCGCATCTGAAGCTGAAAGACGTCGAACGGCCATTTTGCTTCGAAGTTGAAGAAGTATCAGTCCGAATATTTGATACTGCACACCTTCTTCTTCTTCTTTCAATTTTTTTCGTGGTTTAAGGGTAATATAAGGGATATCTGTTGGCCATGGATGGAAAAAAATGCATATTAAGAACTGAAAAACCTTTTTTAAGAGAAAAGAATTCTCTGAGAATGGGAATTTCGATGACATAACGAAATATGGGAGAATATAATGACCAGCGAAACTGCCGAAATTTTCTAAAACAATTTAGCAATTATAAGGTTTAAGAAACTTTTCTGAATTAATATTACTACAACGCTAGTGGTCAAGCTCGAGTTAACATCATACAAATTACCATAACTAAGATGTGACGGTGCATAATTTCATTCACTGTCGGTGTATGAAAGATATTACATATGTACTAACGTGAAGGATTGATTAGTTCATGAAGACGCCCGTATGAATTGATCCTTCTTCGGGAAATTCAAACACTTCGTCCATTTATAATCTATCTAATCATGGTCAATCCATACTCACATAAAGAGCAACTTTCTTGAGTTCATATTCGCGTGAAAGTCAGTTTTTGGGCGAAAATGTCTTTCATGTAAAGAAGGAAAAGTATAAACTCTTTCTTTCATGGGCGTGTCAATCGCCATGCCACATTGAAGAAATTTGTCAAGCAAGACGATAATACCTCAAGGGGCAAGGTGGAAAAGAAAATCTTAGAGGAGCGACTCTTTTAACTCCAAAGCCCCCCTCATAACACATTCCAGCACCGACAAGCAATTTCAAGGTGTTCATGGCAATAGCAATTTTGGGAGAATTTCAAGAAGAGTAGAAGGATGAAAATTTGATGTTATCCACCTCTGACCTAAGTGGAAGGTTTCGTTTCATTCTTTGATGTCTGTGATGAATTTAAGGGAACCATATGTGGGCATTCTATGCCTATGGTGGCTACTCTTAAGAAACATCTTGAAGTTATGTCTACCGAGTATCTTTAGGGTATATTTGGTAACCGTTCTGCTTTAAGGAACAATTTTTGCTTAGAAATAATTTTTTTTCAATAGCTTTGACATTTGAAAGTGTTTGGTAACAATTAAATTTTTTTATTTTCGGGAAAGAAATGCCTTTGATAAAATCTCAAATTTTTTTGTGAATTATAATTTCTTTTTAATTTTTTAATAATTTTATTATATTTTTCTCTTTTTTCTTTTCTTTTTTCTCTTTTTTTTTCCTTCTTTTTCCATCCCTCTTCTTCTTCTCTAGTTGATTGTCGGCCATGGCAATGGCTGGCGACCGGCTATGCAAGGTCTAGCGAGCTTGCCGGAGCCTCACCAAGCCAACGCGAGGCCTAGCGAGATCGAGCCTTATCGAGGCTCGACTGGCCATTGGCGAGGTTGAGCCTCAATAGTGGCTGGCGACCTTGTCTAGCCACCGATGAGGCTAGACCTGGCCAAGTCGGCGCGAGGCTGACCCTTGCCAAGGCCAAGCCTTGCCCTAGCCTGGGGAGGCTTTGGCGAACTAGCAGGACCTAAACCCAGCCAGTTGTTGGCCATCGCCACGGCCGACAATTGGCCATGAGAAAGATGAAGAGAAAAGAAAAGAGAAAACTATAAAATTTGGATTGATTATGAAATTGTTCCTAGAAACAAAGAATTGACCTTTTTCTACTTCTTGATTATTTATTAAATCTATTCTCGGGAACAAATTCGTTTTCGGGGATACAAAAGTTCCAAACGAATTTCTTTTTTTTTCTTTTCAGAGAATAAAAGAATAGATTCAATTATTTTTGCCAGTTAGCAAACAAACCCTTAACAACAGTGGAGGAAGGACCTAAGATGAAAGCATATAGTCATCGAGAGTTGTTGTGATTATGCTTACCTCAATGATGAAGAGTGGACATGAAAATTAATGCCCAAATACTCATAAAGTGAGCCAACTATAGTTGTCATTGTTTGATATAAGAAATTCTCGTATATGATTGTCTCGTCCGGTCATATAGAATGTGATCCTTCACGTTTCATAGGATGCCCGTGGAGTCTCTTTTTTCCACATTTTAATCATGTGAATTTATTGAAGTTTTTTGAAATTTTATGTGACGGTATGTTGATATTCTTAATACCAACTCATGAGAGTTTTATATTTAACGAGAATAAGTCATGAGATAATTTTAACTGAAAAATTACAAAAAAAGTTCTAAATTTATTGCAATTATACCAATTTAGTTTTAAACCTTTTTTTTTTTTTACCAATTCCGTTATAAATCTTTTACAGTTATGCCAATTCAATCTATCAGGCTAATTTTGCCTATCGGTGCTGATGTGGATGTGGGCCAGTAACGACAATTCAGCCGATGTCAACATGAATTTTTTAAATAATATTTTTATTAAATTTTTTTATTTTTTTTTTTTTTTCTCTTCTTCCTCCCTTGGCTTCTTTTCCCATAGTGATTGGCGAGGCTCCATTGACACTCATCAGCCTCTAGGCGAGGGTTTCTAGCCCTCGTTGGCGACCTTGCCCAGATTTGGACGAGGTCTCGAGGCCACGAGCGAGGTGATTTCGCCCACAAGGCTAGCCTCACCATGGCCTTGCCACTAGCAAAGGTGGCATTGTTGTGACCCGACTTCATGAGCCAAGAAGAGGAAAGGTTGGGTTCAGGGGTACTTGACCATGAGAGCTCCCTCATGGTTTGCATCCACAAAGATGCTATCACCTTGCCTTTTAGGATGAACCATTTGTGAGTTTGCTTGATCATAGTTGTGAGCAAGCTCATACCTCACATGACAGCGGAAAGTGTCATGATTCATACCCACATTGGTGACATAGCTCAAAGGAGGAGGTCGGATGTGGGTATTGAATTTAAGGGTACCTTTATCATAGTAGCCCTCCCACTAATACTCTATTCCCTGAGGATGATATCACTACATCAATTAGGAGCTTTCTACATTGGGTATGGTAAATTATGGTCAGCTTCGACGAGGCCCATACCCTTTGCAATGGGTTGATTTTATTATTTAGTTATTTAAAACAACCTAAAAAGAATGGGAGTCACCACTAGCCTCGTTTTTGTGGTCAGCTAAAAATCCCAATTGAGGGTTAAAAGTGGTCTCTCGATTCTTACACAACTAGAGATTCTAGATTTGGGGACTCGGATTATGCTAATATTTCTATGAGAGCGCTTTCAGTACCTAATAGTTTATCATATTTCCTAAGGTGTCCAAACATTTTTTTATACTTTTTTGGGTTGTTAAAACTGCCTAAGTGACCATGCATGAATGGCTATTTTCATGCAATTTCTATTTGTAAGAAAGAAAATGAAAGCAAATAGTTAAAATTTAAAGACGAGAGAGAAAGTAATCAAGTGAATTGTTATAGGGAAAGCAATAAATCTAACTTGCAACCCTAGGTGACAGGAAAAAATAAAGAGGAAAAAATAAAACCCGCACTTCATCGGGTGTTTACACAATGCAAAATGACCCAAAACATATATCGGGTAAAAATGAATATAAAACTGGGTTGGAATGGATCGATTTCCCATTGTCCTCAAATCTTGGGGGATGTCCACCTCCAAGGACCTATACTAATCCTAATCTAAAGAAACTAAGACAAGGTACATACAATAGGAAAGAAACAACCACTCATGCCAAAAAACAACCATACTTATTAAACAATAAAAAAGAATCCGGCAGTAGAAACGGGATTCAAAGTTGATCAAGTTGGGTCCCGGGATTGGCCTTTGCAAATCATGCATTGGTCCTTCTAGACACCTACTCAATCAATTTTCATGATTTACAGCTAATAGTGACCATTTGTGCTCTCGTGTGGTCACTAACGCTTATAAATCCCTAGGACATGTTCTAAATGAATCCCAAGGTTACCCATAGAAATAGACATCATACCTAAACATACATAAAAAATTCAAAAGCATTAGTAGGAATTAAACATGCAGGTAGACCCATTGGCTTTATTTCACAAACAATCAAACAATTTTTAATAAGCTAGCATTGGATCACTTTTTCAGATAACAGGAGCCAAACACAATCATAGGCAGCTCTAAAAAATGAAATATTATTATGCATTTGTGATACATGTGATGCTTCAAGAGGCTTTGAATGTGTTTAAAACATCAAGATGAAATATTTTGACAAAAAGTGTTGAAAGTGAGGTATGATCTCATTTGGGCTATGTAACGCATTTAATTGCCAAAGCTAGTCTGGGACACATATTGTGCTACTAACAAATGTCATAGGTATTTTAAATACGATCCAAGCTTCAATAGGATCAACCTCAAATCGGAAGTTACGAGAGATGCTAAACAATTGACATTGGAAGCATCACATGTATTAAAATCATTTCCACATGGAAAACCGACATTTCACTTCAAATTTGGAAAAAGTGCCGATAAAAGACCTTTTTAGTTTTTTTTCAAAAAAATTCCAACAACGAAGATTGAGAAACTTGGAACAAACTTCATGAAAGTGATGAATCCTATTTCAACATGAAAATAGTCCTAAAGGATCTTGAAAAAAAAATCACAACAAAGATTTACAATAAGACGTCATAGAACAGATAAACAAAATCAACGCAATTGGCAATGGACCCATGGACAAATTGTTCCAAGAAAATTACACAATGTGCATGACATCAAGGGGGAGGAAGTTTTCTGAAACAAGCCAAATAGACATTTATAAAAATCCAATGAAGTTCAAAACCGCATTAGAAATTCAGCAGAACAACAGGACAACATGACACAACAACAGAGATTTGACCTAGTAAATGGGCTCTAAAAAATATGAAATTTCACCACAACGTACTCAAAAGAGTAACGAACAAAGTTTGTGAAGGGTCTGGCTTAAGAATCTCTAACTAAAAAATCGCACAAAAATAACGAAAGTCAGACTAAATAGGGATAAAACAGGGGTTCCCAATTTAACCTAAGTAAGATTTCTAACCTAACTTGGAAAAAAAAAAAAAAGAAACGGGGTCAAATGATAAGCAAATTGCACAAAAATTAGTGGCATTAAAAATATTTAGATGAGTCCTAAAACTTGCTAGAAGGGTCCAAGTTCAATCAAGGTTGAATCGAGGGTAAAAAATTGATGTTCGTGAAGATATGTGAATCAGCCATTTACAAAACAGAACATGGTATATTTTTAATAGTTCAAAAGACCATTTAAACAATACATGAATGGTATGAAACTTGCACACGATGAATGATTGAATGCAACAATGATTTGGGTAAAACGTTTAACCCTATATGGGATGCAAAGAAATCACATGATCCATCAATATTGCAAAATGATTTAGAACTAGGAATGACTCTTCCGATGAACTTCAATTGCAATTAGCCTAATTGATGCATGATGTTTACATACCAAATAAAGTTCAATTATGACATGCCATATATGGACACGAAACTTGTAACACACACTTCAAATGTCGAGAAGGCATTAATGCATAGTTTGGTCTTTAAGAGACCATAATGAATGGGTTTTAGTATGCTCATGATAAGCCTCTAAACTAATGCGAATATCATTGAACATGTTTGATTTCAATGAACTAATGATGTGCAAAAAAACCTACGAAATTTTTTATATGTAGGATGTGACATGACGAACATTTTTTGTGACACATTGGAGCTTCATTTGGATCACACAAACCTATGTGAAAATAACAGAACAAATGCATGTTGTGAGATACCCTAATTGCACCAGAACCTACACACATTCGTGCATGCAATTGACGTACCAAATGATGAGAAATCCACATGAATCTTACCTTTCTAGAATCCTTAAAACATGCATTACAAATCTCATAGAGGATGTGAAGTCAAATTGACTTATCTACATCTTCAATTTCACACAAATGCAATTCGGATCTGGTGTAGGGTACATAGACCTAGGTTTGGTTTTTGATGATTTTGTCTAATCAAAACATCTTCAAAAATTCTGAAAAAAATTAGATGTCATGCTCAAGACAATTTTGCATAAATTTCGTGAAGAAAGTTTTTCCAGATTCTGCTCATAGAAATCAGTATGAAAACAATAATATAGAAAATCAAAACAAAGTCAGAACTTCAAATCTACCTATAACTACTGCAGAATCGACTGATTTCAGAGGTATTTTTTTATGACCAAATGACATTTTTTCAGGATGCATGACTTATCAAATTGAAGCTCAGGAAGTCTATTTTTTTACACATAGCAGGGTTCGAGGTCAGAAAAGTTCATATAGTACCTCATCTCAACCAAAACAATAAGCATACAATAGAAGCACGGAATTGCATATTAACACTACCCACATTCAAACAAACTCAAGTTTGTCTTCAATGAACATCAATCCTCAGTAGATCATTCAATCACATCATCAACCTTAGATCTAAGCATATTATATAAATCTAAACTTGAATACTAGCCCCGATTGGTTATGTTGCTTACCTTATCGGATTCAAGGTTAAAACATCTACCTTTTGCATTTTCCTTCAAAACAAAGCGCAATCGGAAAAAATCAACGTCACCAGAACGTGATCGGAACTTTGAGGGATGGATCGGATCGCCTACGGATTGGCTAGGGACCAGTTGGACCGCCAGTTCACCTTGGATAGAACTAGTCCTAATTGAATCGGCCTTGGATGCGTTGGAATAGAACAGACTAGCAGAGTTAATCTGGTGGTTGAGCTGCCAATCCCCAACCATGGTGAGGCTAGGTATGAAGTTGGGGAGAGATCGGTGTGGCTCACGCCGTCAATCTAGGTCGCTGGACCGGCTCGGTAGCCATTTTCTTCAACTCGCAGAACAAGCGACTGGCTCAAGCCGATCAATCGACTGCTGGAGGAGGCACCGGTCACTAGAAGATTGAGGATGAGGAGAAGACCGTCGAGGGGCTAGGTGGCGATTGGCAGATCGACGATGTGAGGCCGACGAGCGATGGACTGGCGAGGGGCTAGTTTGGGAGAAAGAAAAAAGAGTGGGAAGAGAGAGGTTTTCTGTTTTTGAAAGAGAAAGTATTCTGCAAATGAGGGCCCCCCTTGCATTTTGGAGGAAAAAACCTTTTATACTAAGGCCTAATCGTTGAATCTTGACCATCGGTTTAATCTAACGATCAAAACTTTGATTTAATGGCCAAATTAAGTCCATTAAAGGCTAAGCCCACTCAAAACATGTCCTATGACTGATCGGATGGCTTTGATTCGCAAAACTTGAGGTTCAAAACAAGAATCGTAATTAGAGCCTAATTATGGGTAAAATCGTAAATTTACAAAATTCAAGGGCCATTTTGCAAAATCTGGAAAATGGAAAGGCATGAGGACAAAATACGCACGACAAGGGGTTGGGAACTAGCTGCTGGTGACCTAGAATTGGTCGGCCAAGGGCTGAATTAGCCTGCCTCGTCGGCGACCAATTGGACCGGTCAAACCGGTTCATGCCAGTACTTAGTTGGGTAGTTCTTGTGGGCTCAAAATTTATAGAAAAGAAAATTTATCCAATATGAGGAGAAATTATCCGATTTTAATCAAATTAAACCAATTAAACCCTTAAATGAAAAAACCCCTTAAATGCAATCGATGGGGTTTTTTTTTATTAACCTAATCGAATGATTATTGTGATAAATGATGCATCTAGGCCATGGGTACATGTAATTGAACCTATAAGCCAAAATGGGCAATTTTTGCAACTCTTCACTCGAAATCGCGAATTAATTGAAATTGACTTTTCAAAACTTTAATTGACTTTTCCTAAAAAGTTTATTTTTTAGTCAAAACTTTGAATTTTTGAAAATTGACTTTGCTAAAGTGAAGTTAAAACCATATGACATCTTTTTAAGCAAAAAGTCAACTTTTGACTCGAGGTTGACTTTTGGTCAAAGGGGTAACTAAAAAAGTCCACAAAAAAGTCAATCGTTTGACTTTTCGGATTTTTCTTGGAAGTAACTAGGAAATCACTTTTAAGTGATAGTGTAAAAGTAAAAAAAAAAAAATGAAGAATGACACTATTTAGCCCATTTGTCTCGATCGAAAACCTTAATTTTGATTATTTATTTATTTATTGTTTTGATGCATTGACTAAAAATCAGGTATCAACAGGCCTCACCTATGGTTGGCAAGGCCAATCTTGAACTAGGCAAAGGTCAATCCTGAGCTAAACGGTGAATGGTCAGGGTCACACGCATCTTTTCTTGAACGTGGTGCTAGGTCCTCGTTGAAGGGTCCAACCCCACCACCGCCACCTCCACCCAAGAAATTCTGGAGGATCGCGTTGCCATGGTGGTGGCCTACGTGTGGAGGGAGGACAAGTTGATGTCTTAACAGAGGTCATCCATGGATCTCAAGGAAGATGACGGAGGATCGATGGAAGTTGAAGATGATGGCGAGAGCAATAGTGAAGAAGAAGAAGAACAAGAAGAAGAAGAGTGTGTGGAGGAGGAGCTCGATTTGAGTGAAGATGAGGAGGGTGATCTCTTGTTCTTGTTGATGTAATCTTCGTCCAGAAAACCATTAGAATTTGCCCCAGTGGCCACCCTTCCAACATGGAAGGGTTCCAACATGGAAGGGGGAGGTGTTGGGATGGTGACAATTTAGTTTCAGGTGTTGGTTTCGACTCTCACGCATTGCAAGGAAGCGATGCAAAAATTTGAGAGTGAGAGTTAAAGTAGGAATAAAATATGACAAACGACTACAGCCCAACATCTACGTCAACACTGGCTAGCCAAAACTAGATGGATTGACTGAATTAGTATAATTGTAAAAGATTTAGGATTGACTTGGCATGATTACAATAAATTTAAGATTTTTTTGGTAATTCTCTCAATTTTAACCTTAGAGTATTATTAGTATTTTGAGGATCACAGCACAACTTTATTTTTGATAAAAAAAAAAAATTCAAGATCAATGCATTTACCTGATGAACAATCATTTCACGTAAAAATTTGTTTATTTCGCTATTTTTAACTAGACATAGGAGCAATGATTAAGGGAAAGGAATCTCTTGAAGGTGGAGATAGAGATTCTTAAATTTTGTTCATGATCAACAATTGTATTTTGGTACATACATTCAAGCATTTACAATTCATGTAATGGTATCTTCTAGACTATTTTCTAGGGAAGCTTTTTGTATGTATATGTTTTTTAATGTTATCTTGATGCGTATGACCACTATCCAAGCAATTATAGCATGCAAGAATATTTCCATCTATGCACCAATAACGGGTGCTTTATAAACTTGGGGCCAGCTAGCATTCAGTTGAGGTCATCCAACTCAAACTTAGTTTCTCATTTCTAATTTCTAATTTCTAATTCATAAGATAACAAAGTCATCTCGACCAAAGCGAGAAGGGACAAGCACTAGCTGTAGGAGATAATATGGCTTACGCAGATGTTGGAAGAAGATAATGTTGTTGACACAGATGTCAATGGCTTTAGAAGCTCTAAACTCTTATTCTCTGCCCAACCCATCATTCAAATTCATGGATGATTTTGTTCGTCCTTGTCCCGTGGAATTTTGGACCGAACAAAGCAGTCCAAAATGGACTCCATCACCCTTGCTCTCTGCCTCATCAATCATCACTTCCGCCGTGGCAATTCATTATTCTCTTGTAGTTGTGCCATTGCCTTCGCTCAAGCACAAGTAAGACTCACGACATGTAAGAAAACGCTTTGAAGAAGACAAGGCCGCAAAGGAGAGTCGTGACTCAAGAGAGATCAATCGAGCTTCTTTAAAGTCATCGGAAAAAAGAAAAAAGATAAAGGGAAATCCGGACGATGAAGACTTTTTTCTTTTTCCTTTTGATCTGGTCCTATCTTAGCTATGCGCAGGTTGCGAAGCCCTGCTTCTTCATTCATGCGTGCTCACCCCAGCCCCGAGGAGGTGTGGAATCGAATTCCTCATCTCCTCCTTTCCAAGTGGGGAAGGGTGGCTGGGGCAACCTTAGTAGTTCAAAGAATGAAGACTTGAATCAGATAGAAGTTTGATACAAAACCCTCATAGCAGTCCTTTGAGTTCTTGATTTGGGTTTTTCCTATTTATTAACTGACTTTGTGTTTACTAAGTGACACATCAAATGCACTTATAACCCGCCACGTCAACCGTAGCCTCATTTTTTATCCCACAAGGTAGTACATTTTTAATAACACTAACATCATTAAAATATTAGGTTGTATAAGAGATCAAATGGCTAAAAAAAAATTCAAGAACTATTACTCCATCATCAAAATTCACTTCACTCACAAAAATCACTACCGAACTGGTTTTCCAAGAATACAGCATCATCAGTCGTGGAAGGTATCAATCAAATGCACCCCGTGACATGAAGCAAGCTTGCTCTCTCATATTTTCGTGTTGATCAGGCCAGGTAAATATTTATTTTCATATTGAGAATTTTCAGATTTATTAGCTGAGTAAGAGAAGTCTTTGCACTGAAATCTCGCAAAGGAAATTCTAAGAGCTATCATCAAATTTAGGTTTAGTACGTTGATCTTCATAATATCAAAAAAAAAAAAAAGTCGGAAACTATATATCATGCTTTTTGATTGAAATTTTTTAGCCATGATTTTCTGAAATGGTCGCATAGAGCAATTCTCTTGGCACGTCAGTAGGCTAATGGCAAACCTTGTATCAATACGGAATTTCGAATTGGAATTGAGGGAGCAGATATGTAACCAGTTCTTCTACTGACAAAAATGCAAAAGGAAAAAGGATAAACCGATTTTAAAACTTGTTCAATTAGTTCAGATAAAAAGTACCGTAATTCTGTCAAATTTAGATTACGGGAAATGCTGATATCTTATTTTTTAATATGTTTTGAGTGAACAATGGCGTTGATGTAGTGCGAAATGGATGCCGCATCAGAAAATAGATTTAAAAAATTGGACATAAAAAGGAAAAAAAATCCAGAAATGAATAAAAAAAAAAACAAAAAAGGCCAAAATTAATTTAAGAAAATGGAACCAGGGGGAGGGATGGTCGGGTTTCTCCGGGCGGTGCTACTATCGGACCTCGCCGTTGGTTTTCAAAGGAGGCAAATTTTATTGTTCGCTTCTTTTTGATCTCACGTGACAGAATAATAAAATTTTATTATACAAAGGCGAATGAGCAAATGTAATGAATGGTTCGCAGTAAAATAGATTTGTCACCTTAACCTACCTTTTAGTGGCACTAATCATGTTAAAATTCTATGCTTGTGCTCATTCATTTGTTTGCCACTTTGCAGCGAAATGATGATTTGACTACTCTCAAATTAATAGTACATTAGTTTGACTCGAATCCCTTGCTTTGTTGGTAACTTGCTAAAACAGCAGGTCTATGTTTGGTAAGTTCTAATTTCATCATGAAAATTATCAAAAAAAGTCATAAACATATTACACCTATGTCAATTATTTTCTGAACTATTTAATTTGATCAATTTGATAATTAACTTTTTGACGATTTGCCAATTCAATCCTAAATATTTTCAGTTGTGTCAATCTAGTCCTAAATCTCTTGACGGTTTGCCAATTTAGTACTAAACCTTCCATTTATGCCAATTTCGTTAAGGTGAAGACTAAATTGGCAATTCATAAAAAAAAAAAAAAAGGATTAAATTATCACAATCGAAAGGTTTATGATTAAATTGGCAAATTTTCAAAAGATTTATGACTAAATTATCTAAACTAAAAATCTTAGAACTGAATTAGCACAAATGCAATAAGTTAAGGACTTTTTTGGCAATCTTGCCGATTTCATCAGGAAGATGTATTTGCAATGGCAAACAAATAAATAAGTTGATAAGTTATCTTCTATGTGGCACGGATACTCTCCAGAAGCCTTTGTGTCGTGTCCGACACTCCGACACGTGTTCGACACACTCCGACATGTCCCGACACACTCCGACATGTGATCAACGAGTGTCGAAAAATCTAACACGTGGTCAACTCTCTCTGACACGCTCCGACATGCGAGTCTAGAATTCCGACACGCACGGGATCAATTTTGAAAATTTATAATACTTGAGGGGTCAAAATATAAATATACACAAAAGAAGTAATAAAATTGCTATAAATATACACGCGCGGGGTCAATTTTTTTTTTTTCAGTTTTGTTTTTTTAGAATTTTTTTATTTTTTAAAAAGTCTTTTACTATGAAAGAAGTAATAAAAAATGTTATATATGATAAATAAATAAATTTAAAAATATCATTTCAGCATTTTTCTTTAAACAATGTTTTTTTCTTCTAAGTTTTGTGTATTATTGTGACAAATTAAAATAATGAATGATATTATTTAATATTTTTTCGTGTAAATTAATTCTAGGCTATTTTTATTATTATTAAAAATATATTTAATATATAACGTGTCAGAATGTGTCGAAATTCTCTATTTTTAAGAAATGACATGTCGGCGTGTCGTGTCGTGTCGTGTCGTGTGTCCCGTATCCGTGTCGGTGTTACATAGGTTATCTTTGGTACATGGATGATTTACATACTTGGTCTGTAATTGGTACATGGATGATTTACATACTTGGTCTGTAACTTACTTCCTCAAAGAAGTTACAGCTCATTGGTAAATTACTAATTTCACCAGTAAGTTATCAACTTCAATTGCAAGATTTTAGTGGCAAATTTGAGAACTTACTATTGAATGGTAGGTTCTTTACATGGTCAGTAGCTTACCACCTTAAAAGTGGGCTTGCATTGGTAATTTAAGTTATTTATTTCTCTGTTTCGATACTAACTTGAATTAGGAAAAATATATGTAAAAAAAAAAAAAAAAAGAAGAAGTCATAAACCTATTGTGTTTGTACCAATTTAGTTCTAAAGTTTTCAACTGAACCAATTTAGTCATATGTATTTTCATGTTGGTACTAATTCAATCAATCCAACCAATTTCCAAAATTGCTAAAGTGGGTATTAGCCATCCTACGTGGCATAACCGATGCTAAGGTGGACCATTTCTTATTTTTGAAATATTTTAATGATTTTTTTTTCTTTTCTTTCCTTTCTTTTTTCCCCCAACCGTGGGCCTCAAGGGCCAACCCTCGCTGGCCTCCTCCATGCCCTTGTTGGGCACAAGTGAGAGTTCAGCAGCAATTGCTTGTGGCAGCCAAGGGCCACAATGCCCTTGCCTATGGCTAGTGATGGTCAACCGAAGACCTCGTTGACCCCAAAGTTTAAAAAAGGAAAACAAAAGAAAAGAATAAATGAAACATTTAAAAATTTTAGAAAACCATGTGGGCGATTGGCATTCGCGTCAGTAATTTCTGATTTAAATTGGCCTAATGGACTAAATCGGTACTAATGTAAAATATTAAGGACTAACTTTGTCCAATGCAATAGACTTGAGGCTTTTTTTGTACTATTCCCAACTTGAATTATAAGATTTTATAAGAAATAGCAAAATTTTCTTAGCAACTTGATAACTTACTATTGAATTGGCTTTCGTAAATTCCTCAAATTATTGGTAACATACTTCAGTAAAATTATGCCCACGTTGTAAGTTACTTAATTCAATAATAATTGACTAATTGTGTTTTTTTTATTAATAGCAAATTCCTCCTTGTATTGGTAGTTAACTAGTATGTAGGCGGACCTATGTAGATAAATTGCTAATTTCACCGGTAAGTTTAATCTTTAAGTGGTAAACTTCTACATAACAAGTAGATAATTTACACTCCAACTGAAATTGGAAAATTCCCTTTGGTGATCACTTGCTACCTTGAAAAATGGAACAATGTCAGTAAGTTATTAATGCCATTGGAAAGTTACTATGTTCCCCATTCAGTTTTTGTTTTGAGCGGTAAATCTATTAAAAAGTTGGTACCTTATTGTTGCATTTCACGTTCCTAAGTTGCTAACTTGTTGGTAAATTACTTTGAGCTAACATTACCAATAAGTTGCCGGCTATATAATTTTACCAATGGGATTTAAAATTGACTAGCCATATGGAAAAATTACCATGCTTGGAACATTGATCCTTTTTTGGCAAACAGAAAATTGGACTCGTCCTTCTCCCACTCCAGGGGCCAAAAGCAAAGAGAAGCTCGTGTGCTTCACGAACTTTTACTAAGATTCTATTGTCATTTGTGAGGGTACTTTATATAGTTTGACTGTTGAGGATTTGATTTTATGATCTAGATAACCCGACAAACAGTAGCCAGCAGGTGCGATGATGATAACATGATCTCCGCACTTCAGTTAAAAGGGCTCACTTCTCAGGACTATTATTACGAGGATACACTAATGCCACTGAAATCAGTAAATGAGATGCTGCTAAGCATGTTGTGCAGAATATGACATTTATCAATGAGATCATGATTCAATTGACAAGGAAATATGAAAAACAAACACACTTGCTATGAATGTTGCGTGCCAAGTCATCGTCTATCCAGTTTCATATATTTGAATATGAGACGAGAGACTGAACCAAACGCCATCCATTACTGCAACCACTGTCCAGGGGTATAAGGAAACACATGCCACCCCGAATTTGTTTCACTGCCTTACTGATCGCTTTCTTAAGAGCTGCAAGCCAACATATACAACACTCACCTCTTCCCATTTAATTTGTTTCACTGTCACTGCTTCCAGTTCCTTGCAAAATGGGAAACGTGTTTAAGTATCCTATTGAGATGTCTTCCTCTGAATCAGAGTCCTCATAGAATGAAGCTGGATCCACTAATTGATTCTCTTCCATTATTTTAGATCATCCTCTAATCGCCAGCATCTTAACATATATCCCAACTTTTTCATGGTTCCACCCGATAGTGTAACTGTAAGGCTAAATCTTAAATAATTCTCCCCAAATTGACTGAAATCAACTGCTCCCTGCAACAATCCCCACAATATATTTGGTTTGAGACATTGAATCCACAGATCATCTGAATCATATGAACCGAGAGTTCCTTCTAGCACATTCCGCCTTTGGCCGTTAACATGTGGCACGATTTTGAAAGATATTTCCTTGTTTCCATCTTCCACACCGAAAATAACACAGAGAACCAATTCAAGGAACTTGTCAAAAAAGTCCTATGAAGCCATGAAAGACATAGTACCATCTTCAACAAGGACAAACCCCTTTGGCATCTCTCCTCCAGGCAAAACATTTCGGCAACGAGGATAAATTCGGGAATAGCGAAGCTTCTGTAATATGAATAAAGTGTTAGAAGTACCCAAATTTGTAATTAGTTCAAGAAGAAGAGTTTGATTTTGAGCATATTCATAAGGGAGAAATACCAAAAAGTTATAAACTTATTGCAATTTTGATATTTAGTCCTAATTTTTTTTTAGCCATTTGAGTCCTAAACTTTTTACATTTATATCAGTCCATTTGATTAGTTTTGGTTGACTGGCGCTAATATGGATGTCGACTATCCTACGTGGCGCAATCATTGTTGATATGGACAATTTGTAATAATATTTTAATAATTTTTAGAATTTTTATTTTTTTTCTTTCTATTCCCTTTTTTCCCCTTCCCTCCATCTTCATCCTCTAGCTAGTTGTCAGAACTTAGCAATTGGCCAAAGTTGAGGGCCAGTGAGTCGGCCTTGCAGGCTATAAACAAGGGTGAGCCTTGCCCGCCCCTAATGAGATTGGCCAATATTAGCCGAATGGATTGAATTTGTACAAATGTAAAATGTTTAGGACTCAACTAGAAAAAAAAAAGGTTTATGATTGAATTATCACAATTGCAATAAGTTTAAAACTATTTTTTGTAATTTTCCCTATTCCTGGTAACCCAACCAAAGCTAGACTTCTATAAAATTAGACACATTGATCCTTGCTTATCTTGGAAATCATTCCCTTGCAAACATTAGCCACCCCTAATATTAGATTGAATCACTCTAAAAGTAGCTCATGCAATACGAGTGTACTATAGACGAAGTGAAAATTTGATGGAAAAGAGAACAACATATATGAGAAATCAATTGTCCTAGTCGGACCCCACTGTCTAATGTTCATTTTTATGTGTTCACTTTAGACATTGCTGATTCTTCAGTAAAAGCCGTCCTAATTAAACTCCAACTTACTTGCAACAAACTTAACATTATTAACATAAAAAAAAAAAAAAAGAGAGAGAGAAAAAAAAAACTTTGTACTTGGCCTTAAATTAATGGAAAATTGAAAAGGAAAGTCCATTGCATGTTCTCTCCACAGGTTAGCCCCATCCAAACCTCCTGCACCTTTTATGTCCGCTCAAACTTTCTTTTAAAGGAGAATCTCAAATCTGATAGTCTCTATAATTAATTTAAATCAAACTGTCCCAAGCAATATGTATATGGCAGTTGACACGTGTCACATAGTAAGGCAGGTAGCACGACGGTCCTCTATCATAATAGCAACTCTTGTACGTCTTCTCCCTCAAGGTTAGTAGATTATATTATGTGGTGATGTTCAAATCGATTAGGGTCAGCAATTATTCTATATCAAAGTTCATGAAAATCCAACAGGATCTGATTTTCAAAAGAGAGGCTCTTGGGCTTTTCATGCCATTTTGTTTTGTTTCTTTCTACCTTTTTTTCGCCTTTTTTATTATTATTATTGTTTGATAACTTTGATTTGATCGATTGATGCTGCTTGTCTTCTTTTATATCAAAGTAAGATTTTGGCTCCAGGGATGAATTAATTCCTTAGAACTTTTATCCGTTATACTACAAAATGATGTTAGACTTTTTAAAATTAACTCACAAAATCTTTATATCAAGTAATCTAAATATTTTTATGTAACTATTTAATATAATCCATTTATTTAATCGTCTACTCATAATCTCTCGCTTTCTTTAACACTATTATTATTACTCTACAATATTTTTTTACAGCTGTTGTTTGAATTTGCAGCATCATGCTATAATCACGAGACTTTGGCCACAACAATGATTAGAGATATTCTCACCTATGGATATAGACAAATAGAATTGGTTCATATTATACCGCACTTGCAAAAGACTTATCTTAATCTTATCTTAATCTAACTCTACAATAACAAACGCCTGAGATTGAGAACAACCTCATGTTGAATTATTGAATTATTGTCATTCTCTAGATTTATCCTGATCCGTATAGATGATCTAGTATTATAAGGGTGTCGGTTGTTATGATGAACCGCACTATAAAGAACTACGTGTCCACTAATTCGTTAGATTTTCAAGATTTTTACATTTATTTTTCAACATAGGAATTACAATTATTGGATCTATGTCATTGTGTAATTTGAGATTTTGTACTTGCAAACTCACTTTATATTAACTTTGTTTGTTTGTTTGTCAAGAATTTTCATCTTTTGCATTACGCAAACACAGTGCGCCCAACATGCATTCTATATCAACACACACACACACACAGATATGCACAGAGAGAGAGAGAGAGAGAGAGAGAGAGAGAGAGAGAGAGAGAGAGACCTCAATTGAGAAGTCGGCCATGTTCAATCCTTCTAGCTCTGTCCACGTATCATTATCTTGTAAATCGTCTATTTCATTTGAACTTTTTTCCTTCGTGTTCATTAGACTATCTTCATGCGAAACCTCGTAGAGTAAAGCTGGATCCAATAGCTGATCGTTTTGAAGCCAAACCTCCAAATCATTATCTAGTGGCTTGCATATTAGACGGAATCCACACTTTTTCACCATCACTCTTCGATGTAGAAGTTCACGATCTCTAGATACACTAATGCTAAGGTGGAAATGGCTCAAGTCATTTGGACCAAAATCCTCTATTGGCCACACCTCTTTTGATTCCATATACTCAAGCCACACATGATCCAAATCAAATAAGCTGACAATCCTGATACTTTCCCTGCCTTCGCAATTAACAGATGCTATAAGCTCAAACGGGAAAGATGACATTTCTCCTTGAAATACAACACATAAAACTACTCCTAAGATCTTCTTATACAAGTCTTTTGAAGCCATGAAAGATATATAACCCTCTTTATTGGGGAGCAACCACTTTGGCATCTCTCTTCCAGGTACAAAAACTTTGCATTTTGTTTGGCGATGAAATTTCTGTCATAGATGTAGACTGTGAGATAGTTTTTTCAAAATTGACACCTAAAAAGAGGAGCTTCAACGAGTTAAGCAGGTAATCCTATAATTTAGCTATAATTAGTAGTTGTGCTACAAAGACTTTTGTACTTAATTGGTGGAGACATGACATGTATTTTTCAAGATTTTGTAATTGGATGAACAAGTTTTATTGAAATTTTTCATTGGGTGATCCTCATAATTTTACAGTGAACTAGAGTTCTATAAATAGAGAGAATATCCTTTATCTTGCCTTATAGTCACCTCCCCTATATTTACAAGTACAGTAACTTTCCAAATGTTTGCTTTTCTTAATTAGGTCACCAATGTGAGAGAGAGAGAGAGAGAGAGAGAGAGAGAGTCTAACCTCAAGGTTGAACCAATCAAAGAACCCATTGCGAGCTAGTTGTTGACATGAAGATAACTCAAGCTTCTCAATGTCATACATGTTGGAGGGAAGTTTACTCAGAGATTCACAATTAGTTGCCCATAAAATTTTCAATGTCCTTGGAATTTTGGGGATCTCTTGTAGTTGTTGGCAATTCAAAACCCACAATTTCTCCAAATTATACAATTGTTCAAATGTAGGAAGGTTATTAAAATTATTTTCCGATAGACTCAAATCTTGTAAGAAGGGGAAACAGGAATTATTCTCTAGGAACTCCACTCCTGATAGATTGCATCCATTAAGGTTTAACGAATGTAAACTAGGAAATCCCATCTTATGGGGATCACTCAATTCCTCCTCCTTCTTTGGAAACTTGATTAGTTTTGAGCAGCCATCAAGAGCCAAGTTTTCAAGATTTTGCAACCAATAAATGCTAGATGGAAGGATTACTAGTTTCTTGCAATCATATAAAGACAAGTACTTCAAAGAGACAAGATTTTCTATGGATGTAGGAAGTTCCTTAATTGAAGTCTCTCCTAACCAAACCTCTTGCAAGCTTTTGTTTTTATTTGGAACATCAGGGAACCTTTGCAAATTAGAGCACCCACTTAAATTTAACCATCGTAACTTGCCGTGATATGCAACTGATTCATGGGCATGTTCTAAGTTTTTGCACCCGAAGAGATTCAATTCCTCGAGATTCGGAGTGCAATTGAGATCTGGCATATTAACCAACCATTGGCATTCGCTGAAGTTAATAAACTTCAATTTTTTGAAGTCCTACAAGAACAATGGATCCAATTTAGATAGACATTCCTGGGAAAAAACAGTGAGATAAAAATTCAATTCAAAATCGGGCTCTGTTTTTATAAAAATCACTTGATCATAATTTAAGCCACATGTGATCAAAATTCCTTGGTCTTATGGTGTATATAGAGCTCTCTCTCTCTCTCCCTTTTTTAAATATGAGTTTTAGTAAGTAGAGAGAGAGAGAGAGCAACCAACACGTGAGCCACGGTCAGTCCTTTGCCAACTAATTTATCACATCAATTTAAGCTAAGATAGGTGGCACTTGATTGATTTGGAATCTTATGTAGAGATTCGTAACCACCTACCTATGGATCCCGCAGAAGCAGCAGAAGATCGGGAATCTCTTCTAGTCATAAATTATTAGGAAGTGATGGTTGATTGATCGTTTTATTAAAAAAAAAAAAAAGGCATATTTTGTATGCCTAGATGATCATAAATATAACCAAAAAAAAAAAATAATAATAATATTGTCCAAGCCATCTTAATTCATTTTTTTAGCTACATATCCGTTGGTGTATTGTAAGAGCTCACTATATCATCATCAATACAACCACAATAATTATTAATTAGACCTTGCATTTGGGGGTGTATATATATGTATACACACACAGTGTGCATGCCCTTATAATGGAGTGAATCTCATGTGCAATTTATTAAACCCCTGCGATGCACATCTATTGAATATATAATGAGTCTTCTTCGCGCCTATTTCATTAATGTTTTAACAACTTTATTCTGAAGATGCCCTTTTAATGGGTTGTCATTCCATAGTGATTTGGATACTCTCAAGGAACTCTCTAAAATTATAGCACATCGCTTTTAAAGAAAGAATATTAATGGAAACAGAGTTTAGGAATAAGATTTGAAAAGTTATATTTGAAATTGTATTTGAACGTGTAATTCTCAAAAGATAAATGTGGTGAGTGTTTTCCTAGGACAAGTAAAGAATGTCGATTAAACTTTATAAATTGAGACAAACCTAATCAACACTTGTGCACGTGCATTATGAGTTGAAATGTTACTATTAGTAGGAAGGGGATCACGGAAAGGTTGTTACGTGGTAACAAATTTGAAAATGATTGTCTTGGAGCCTTGATGGTTTACATGTTATTTAGTTTTATATTAGTGAATTGGGCGCCTTGATGGTTTTCCAAAAATATCCCCCTGTCATGTTTATGAGTTACTTTTGGCATTCATTATGGTGAAAAATGGGGACTCAACCTTAGTTTAGTTCTGCTAGCCATCCTAATTAGTACGAATCTTGCCATAATTTGTGATTTTCGAGACTTTTGTTTAATAAAAATAAAATTAAATCACAAATTTTAACAAACGAGCCGAGCAAAACCATGGGCGGCGCGTCGCCGGGAGGCCCCACGCGCCCCCTATTTTCTGCGTAATTTTCTTGTATTTTTCTGTGATTTTGAAAATACGGCTGGGACTCCGACCCGGTCTTGGAGACCGACCCGACCCGGAAGGCCGGGACCGGATCAACCGGTCGGACCTGGTCGGACCGGTTTTTATGTTATCACATGAACTTTATGAGTGTGATTCATTAATGGAAAAATTAAATTTTAAAGATTTTATTAATGAATAAAGCAATGTAATTAGCATGATATGTGATTTTAGTGATATGATGCCCCTATCACTAATGTTAAATCACATGTATATGATGTATGTGAGAAGTAAAGTTTATATCCCTCGTATGAGAGAATTTCAATAATTTAATTGAGTAATGACCGCCAAAGTGGCACGCTTGATTGGGTTTGAGAAATTTCGGTCTCGTATGATGATTGGGATGTCTCTTGATCTAATGCATAATTATACTCCCAAATGAGGTAATTGTGTATTAGTTCATGGAGGGATACATGATAGTGTGGTGGAGGAGTGACCGATACTAATGGTTCATATACCCAAAGGTGATGAATTCACGAAGATTGGAATATATTCTCATAACCCTTATCATGTGGGGAGTGTACAATTGCTTGTCATGTATTCTGCCCAAAGGTGATTATGTGATTTTGCATGTAACTCTCTGGATGTGTACTTGTGTGTCAAGTTACACAATGCTCACATGATGCTAATTATATATCTTTGCTTGTCTTTCAATCACCTTTTCTGTAAATGGTAACTCCGTCACCATTGAGGTTCTTGCTTGGTTCGAATTTTAAGAGATGGAGAGAGGATTTTCTGTTTGCTATGGAGATGGCAGATGTTCATATGGCTCTTACTACGATCGGCCAGCGGTTTTTTGACTAGAGAGTACTGAGAGGCTCAAAAGGCAAATTTTGCTGCATGGGAAAAGAGCAATAGAATTTGCTTGCTGTCTATGAAGCGTTCCATTCGGGAACACTTGAAAAGTGGTTTGCTGACTTGCAATGCTAGGCAAATGATGGAAGCTTTGATGGCTAGAAACCGTGTGTCGCCTAATCTTTGAGATAGGGACACATATGCAAACACTTTTTACTATGAAGTATGATGGTTCTAGTGGAGTCAGAGATTATGTTCTGAGGATGGTTGATTTGCAAACAAAGCTTCAAGCTCTTAATGTTGAAATTCCAACTGCTTGCATTGTCCATCAAGCTTTAAATACTCTTCCTCCTGATTTTGGGATTATTAAGACCAATTATAGTTCCCAAGATGAAACCTGGTCTGTTAATGATCTGATTGCAAGGTTGGTGGCAGAGGAAGAGAAATTGAAGAAAGATAAAGGACATATTGCTCTTTATGCTTCTAGTTCTGCTAGTGACAAGGGTAAGAAGGTGAAAACTTATACCCATAAAGGCAATTCAGAAGTTGCTAGTCCTTCCAACAACAAAGGAAATTCTGAAGGAGCAGGTCCTTCTAACACTTTGGGTCCTAAGAAGGCAATCACCAAGAAGGATGGTGTTCTTTGCTATTTTTGTAGGGAGAGAGGACATGTGAAGAGACATTGCAGCAAGTTTAAGGCTTGGTTGTCTAAGAGAAATAAGAGAGAGCCTAAAGGTAATGATTCTTTGGCATTTGTTTATGAATCCAATCTATCTGAAGTTCCGACCAATTCTTGGTGGCTAGATAGTGGTGCAACTAATCATGTTGCATTTACCATTCAGGGATTCATAAACCGAAGGACGCCAAATCAGGATGAATCAAAGCTTACTGTTGGAAACAGTGTTGGAGTTGACGTTGAGTTCGTGGGAGATGTTATTTTGATTTTAGATTCTGGTTTTCGGATGGTGTTAAGAAACACTTTTTACATACCTTCTTTTAGGCGGAATTTAGTTTCTGTGTCTTGTTTGGACATGTGTGGATACTCTTTTGAAATAAAGAGTTATGCTATTTCCATGTTTTATGATTCAAATAAGATTGGGTGTTGCAATTTATCCGATGGATTATATCGATTGAGTTTCTCTCCCAACGACATATACGTTGCTTATTCCGCTGAAAAGGTTGTTTCCAAAAGGCCTCTACCTAAGGAGCAGTCTTATGCATTATGGCATAAACGTCTTGGTCATATCTCTAAAGATAGAGTAGAAAGGCTTATAAAGGCTGATATCTTGCCTACTCTCAAAGATGATCAAGAGACTTGCATAGATTGTTGCAGAGGTAAGATGACTAAGATAAAGAAGAAATCTGCTGTACGCAGTTCAGACTTGTTGGAGGTTATTCACACTGATATTAGTGGACCGTACACGGCTACCTTGTGCAGAAATTTTTATTTCATCACATTTATTGATGACTTTTCTCGATATGGATACTTGTACTTGATTAAAGAAAAGTCCTAGTCTCTTGACAAATTCAAGATTTTTCGAACTGAAGTGGAGAAACAGTTGGGAAAAGTTATTAAGATTGTCAGATCTGATCGTGGTGGTGAGTATTTTGGTAGGCACGGTGATGCTGGACAACTTAAAGGGCCATTTGCTAAATACTTAGAGGATTCTGGAATTATAAGTCAGTTTACTATGCTCGGTAGTCCTGAACAAAATGGTGTAGCTAAAAGGCGGAATTGTACTCTTATGGACATGATGAGAAGTATGATTAGTAGGACAAATTTACCTATCTATGGGGAGAAGCTTTGAAAACAGCTCTTTATATTCTAAATCGTGTTCCTACTAAAGCGGTTCCATTGACTCCTTTTGAGTTATGGACTGGACGTAAACCTAGTTTGAATCATCTTAGAGTTTGGGGATGTCCAGCAGAAGTGAAGTTATATAATCCAACATTGAGTAAGCTGGATTCCAAAACTACTCGATGTTACTTCGTGTCTTACCCAGATCATTCAAAGGGGTATCAGTTTTATAACCCTACTGGAGGTACAAGAATTGTGGAATCTCATACTGCAAAATTTCTGGAATTTGATGTAGCTGAAAAGGGTAGCTACTCACACGCTATCGAAGATGATGGTATGGTGGGGATTACTTGATCCTTATCTCATCCTGTGCAAACAATTATGGATCCTCTTGCGCCACAAACTGAGCCTGTTGTGGTCCATGATCCTGTTGTTGAGACTGTTCCTGAAGAAGTTCCACAAGTTCCTCAGATTCAAAATGAGGATGAAGTAGCTCCACTCAGAAAATCAACTAGAGAAAAACGTTCAGCTATACCACCAGACTATCTAGTCTACCTGGGAGAGCATGATTATGACATAGGCTGTGTTGTTGATCCCGTGACTTATACTGAAGCCATCTCATGTCCTCAATCAAATTTGTGGTTAGATGCAATGAAAGATGAGATGCAATCTATGAAACACAATGGTGTTTGGGAGCTTGTTGAATTGCCTGATGGTTGTAAACCTATTGGCTGCAAATGGGTATTCAAGACTAAAAGGGATTCCAAAGGAAAGATTGAAAAGTTTAAAGCCAGACTGGTAGCTAAGGGTTTCACTCAAAGAGAAGGAATAGATTATGAAGCAACATTTTCTCCAGTATCTTCTAAAGATTCCTTTAGAGTGATCTTAGCATTGGTAGCTTATTACGATATGGAGCTACACCAGATGGATGTTAAGACTGCTTTTCTAAATGGAGACCTTGATGAGGAGGTTTATATGGTGCAGCCTGAAGGTTTTGTAGCAGATGACTCAGGTCAGCTTGTTTGTAGATTAAAAAAATCTATTTATGGCCTTAAGCAAGCTTCCAGACAGTGGTATTTTAAGTTTCATAGTGTTGTTACTTCATTTTGATTTATTGAGAACAAAGTAGATCAGTGCATATACACCAAGGTCAGTGGGAGGAAATATATTTTTCTCATACTTTATGTAGATGATATCTTGATTGCTAGTAGTGACATTGGTTTACTGCATGAGACAAAGCGGATGTTATCGAAAAATTTTGACATGAAAGACCTTGGTGAGGCGTCTTTTGTTCTTGACATTGAGATCCATAGGGATCGCTCATGCCGTTCATTGGGTTTATCTCAGAGGGCGTATATTTATCGTGTTTTAGAAAGATTCAATATGCAGGATTGCAAACCAGGAATTGCTCCTGTTGTTAAGGGTGATAAATTGAGTCTTTCACAATGCCCTAATTCAGATTTTGAGAAAGCTCAAATGAAGGATGTACCTTATGCTAGTGTGCTTGGAAGCATCATGTATGCTCAAGTTTGCACTAGGCCAGATATTGCTTTTGCAACAGGACTTCTAGGCAGATATCAGTCTAATCCAGGATGCGATCACTGGGTTGCTGCCAAGAAGGTCTTAAGGTACTTAAAGAGAACAAAAGATTATATGCTGATTTATAGATATGTTCCGGACCTGCAACTAGTCGAGTATTCAGATGCAGATTTTGCTGGTTGTCAAGATGATAAGAAATCAACGACTGGATACATATTTATGTTGGCAGGAGGTGCAGTATCATGGAAGAGCGAGAAACAGAAATCCATATCTTCTTCAACCATGCAAGCGGAGTTTGTAGCGTGTTTTTCAACTGCTACTCAAGCTATTTGGCTCCAGAACCTCATTAGAGAGTTATCAGTTTTTGATTTTGTGGATAGACCCATACAGCTTTATTGTGACAATAACTCTGCAGTGTTGTTTATTAATAACAACAGAAGTCTCAAGGGGTCTAAACATATGGAGGTCAAGTTTTTGACTATAAAAGAATCGATGCTGAGAATGGTGACGTTGCGGTAGATTATATTCATACGAGATGATATGGTTGCAGACCCACTAACTAAAGGCCTACGCCCGTGTGTTTTTGATCGACATGTCATTAGTATGGGCCTAGGAGCGTCTTGGGATGCTGTTATTTAGTGGGAGCTGTGTTTTATTCTTCTTTGAATAAAGTTTACATCTGTTTTGTTACAATTTATGTGAGTTTGATACATATATGTCAACTTTTGCATTCAATAAAATGTTTTTGAATGGATTGTTATTATGTTGATATATATTGTTAAAAGTCTCAAGGTATTGTTTAAACCTTGAGTGAAGGCTAGGGGCATCCGGGCATCCGGTTATTAGCCTTGCGCATATGTCTTGTGATACATAAAGAAAGGTTAACCATAAAGACAAGACATATGTGGGTTCATTGGAACCATAAAGCATTCTCTTGTGGCACAAATTTTTGTGTCGCCTAAGGTAAGAGAATGGTGACTGACAAATGGGATTTCTCTATGAGAGATGTTATCCATTTGCCACACTACCATATTGAATCCATATCAATAAAGTTGAGAACATTCGTGACCATGGAAGGCTCTGTGTGTATACATACAGTTACCGCCATGATTCGGTGTTTAAAACTTTATGGGATATGATTGACTATTAAGAATTATCTCTGGACCAATGTGCGCACATAAGGTACGATTTCAATTAATATAGTCCAAGTAGGAGAATGTAAGAGTTTTTCTAATTATGGACTACATTAATTGATATTGTAATTTACCGTTTAACGTTTACCGTTTTACGGGGTTTGGTCTAAGGTGAGATAGAAGGTTTCTTAATTAGTCTAATATGGGCTGGCTAGTGTGGGTCGAGTTGAGCCTGGCCCGTAATGAGAGGGACTGGCTGGAAACTCTATAAATAGTGCTCAAGTCTCTCCTCTAACCCTAATTCTTACCTGTATCCTCACCTAAGGGGCGTTTACCTAACGCTACACGTGAGGGGGCCGCCTCATTGAGCCAGTGATACGGAGGGCAATAGAGGAGAAGGACTTGCGCGTGGAACATTGTGTTTCCACTTCCGCTGTCAAGAACAATGGATTCCAAAACAGGTTCGTCAATCTTTCTACTCAATCATGCATGTGCTTGTTCTAGTTATGGAGATCTTGGGGTTTGCGCAATTTGCGCCTAACAGGGACTCAACCTTAGTTTAGTTCTGCTAGCCATCCTCAAATTGATGGACAAGCTGAGGCTTTTTAACTGAATTTTAGGCATTTTATTAATGAGTTCCCCAGGAAAACATGTTAAACAATGCGATTTGTTATTGGTTTAAGCTAAGTTAGCATATAATAATCGGTGAGTGACACTACTGAAAAATGCACAAAGTTATTAACAGAAAGCTTCTTTTTATGTCCTTTGGCTCTTACACCATTACCCACAAAAAAGGGAAAAAACTGCAAGGTTCAATTGAAAGCATTTAGCGCATACTCACTTCAATGATCAAGCAAATAAGTAAGAAAAATCTTTTCATTTCTTTACGCAATTTTGAAAAGAGTCTTGTTAGATTGTTTCTGCTGTATAGAATATAATCTTAAATAACACTTTAAGAATCTATCATTTCAAAAACATAAAACTTAGATCCTCATTTCACGTATTTTAAAAATTCAAGCAGACTCATTGTTCAGTCTCCAAATTATATCACCAATAAGCTTTTGTCCAATTTTCGGTGCTCAATAGTTACCCATGCTTTAACTTCAGCGTTCTTATGATGTCCAGTACTTGCAATATTTTGAAAATGAGATTGGAATATTTTCTTGTATATTTTTGTTCGAAGGAACATCAATATTCACCTAGGAAAATGTTTAATACTCCCCTAAACGGGAATGTTCCACTTGTGTCGGTTCAATTAATTGAACGACATCCGGTATTCAATGCTTTAATCTATTATAAACAATTTGGTAGACGGAGATATTTCTTAAGCACATTAACGAGCATCGTCAGGGTTACTAATTGTTGCATTCGAAATTTTCAACGATCAATATATATTCATATTCATATGCATATAAAAGTGGATATATAAAAGACCAGACTAAATACTATTCATTTAAATGCGCACCTTAAATTGTTCCCTCACTACTTGGATGTTGCTTCTTGGCAAATCAAGTCCAACTAACTTCTTTTGACCAGAGGAAAATTGTGGACTCCAAGGACATTCGGGCCATTCAAACCATCTTAGTTCATTAGGAAGACAGATGGGACCTTGGAGAGAGATATGCACATTAATCATGATGAGCACCCTCAACCTTCTCATGTTTGTGAAAGCATCAGGATCTATGTCTATCTCTTATGGCTCAGGTAAATCCAATACTATGGCTTTAACTGCATCTGTTCCCTGTATTTATAGATTTTGTATTTCAATTAATATACAAAGTAAGAGAATAAGAGAGTAAAATTAGTGACATCAGGAAATCTTACCATATCTCCCGACAAAACATCACGAACATCGTCACAAAGCCACAACCTACTGCGTCTTCGAGGATCATCACGGCATTCTTGTTTAACAATATTCATGCCCATCAACTGAATCAAGTCATGCATCTGTAATTTCCCATACTCTTCGGTAATTAAGGACTTCTCAACAAGAACTTGTACTCCAATAGTTGTCTCAAAGTCGCAAGAGTCAAGAACTTTCCTAATATCCTCTGTATATCGCCCCTTGAAGAAACATGCAATATCAAGAAAGATCTCCTTTTGATAGTCCTCTAGTGCATCGTAACTTAACTTGAGAACATCATTGATTGTTTTGTCCGGACTTTTGGCAAGTTTATTTAATGCACTTCTCCACTCATGTTCTCTTCTACCACAAAGGAAAGAGCCCAATACCTCAAGTGCTAATGGAAGTCCATTAGCATACTCCAAAGCACTATCCACTAGATCTCGTCGTATTGCTATTTTGTTGCTTCTCAGAAAAGCATGCTTGTTGAAAAGTTCAAAAGCTTCACAATGCTCTAGAATTTTAACTTCATAGATTTGATCTTTATCTATCCCATGTGAAGTTAGCAAATGGTTATCTCTAGTAGTGATGATGATCCTGCTTCCTTTACCAAACCACTCACAATCTCCAGCTAAAGCATTTAATTGTTTTATGTCATTGACATCGTCGAGAACAAGAAGAACTTTTTTGTGGCAAAGTCTATATTGTATTAAATTTATACCTCCATCAACATTAAACACTGTGAATGTTTTTCCCCATAATATCTTAGACAACAATTTTTCTTGCAAGGGAACTAAATCCTTAGAATCTTTTGAAGCTTCTCGAACATTTGCTAAAAAACAAGAACCCTCAAATTTTCTAAAAATAGCATTGTAAAGGGCTTTCGCATAAGTTGTCTTTCCCATGCCCCCTGGCCCCCATAGTCCTATCATGAGAACATCATCAGACTCAAGATTTAACATTGATACCATCTTTTCCACTCGAGGATTTATCCCAACTGGATACTTAGCAACATGTAGGGGTGTGCGGTCTAACTGCCTAGAGATCTCCTTCACAATACTCAGTATAAGCTTCGCTTCATCTCTGACAAAAAACCAGAAAAGAACTTAACACATTGATTCAGCGGTTCAAAGACTGACAAAAAACCAGAAAAAAGAACATAACGCATTGATGCAGCAGTTCAAAGAAATAATCACGTTTCTTAGGGGCAAAAAAAAAGCGAACATGTGATTCAGCATATAAATGCAGGGTTACTTGGGACAAACTAGTGCATCAATCAATTATGATTTACCCATCATTCAAGTGCCATCCGGATAAGCTACTGGCATCAAAGAGAGCCTCTTTCCATCTTCTCACTTTCTCTGATTCCTTCCCGAACTTAGACTCATGCTTAACCATAGCTCTCCCATAACTCTCTCTCCCCCCTCTCACTTCTCTAGGTTCCACTTTGTAAAACACCGGCAACACAATCAGGTCTTTTTGTATCTTGCACTCCATGATTTTTGCCACCTCTTCCAAACACCATGGTGAGGAAGCGTAGTCCTCAGAGAAAACAATGATTGCGACTTGTGATTCCTCAATTGCCTTCATAAGCGCTGGCGATATTTGCTCTCCTTTCCTTAGTTCCTCACTGTCAAGGTAAGTGAATAAACCATTTTGATCTAAAGCCGTGTAGAGATGACTAAGGAAGTTATTACGAACATCGGTGCCTCTGAAACTCAAGAAAACATCGTAATTCCTCTTAGGTTTCGAAGAAGAAGAAGCACTAGCCATTAGAACTTGGTTAAACGAGGCAGGTGCTGGTGGGTTTGCTTGGAATGTTGGAAAATGAAAGTTGCTGAAGGATGAACTGAGATCTTCGAAGGTAAGCTACTTCATTGGCTCTCCAACAATATATTTGGCTGTGGCTCCCAGGAAATCGCATTTGCAGCCGATGAGATTTTGTTCTCCATGGAATCTGCTCGATATATTTTTTATACCCAGAGGCATGACTTTCTTTTCTGGAGAGTATTAAACAGCTTTGCGGGTAAAGCAGATGAGAGGGATGTGGTCGAAAATTGGAGAGAAGGAGGCGGGGCCCGGTGGGCTCAACAAGCTCGGCTCGGGATTCTATGCAGGGGAACCGAGGTACATCGGCATCGGGAACAAATAGCGTGATTTTGTTGCATACTACTATTTTGGTAGCAAAAATTCGCATGATTTTTTGCCATGCCTTCCATGATTCGCTTACTTGAGATAAATCAGTGTGCAATGGGAATGAAGAAATCCAAATTTAGACTGTCAGCCTATTGGGTAACTCGAGAGGATAGCTTTGACATGTAAATCAATTGTAATTATTCCACGCAAGATGTATAAGCAAGTATGTAGATACTTGTGCTGATTTGAGGAAAAGGTTTCAATCTGAGTATTTCTTCAGCAATTATTAGTGCATCCCATTTTCTATGCATTAGATATTCTACGTACAAGTTAAATAAGGATTACCTTTTCCTTTCATAGCTCGGTTGTAAAAATAGATAAGGCTTTTTGCTCGGTTGAAAGTAATGCAGTTAACTCTAATATGTAAAATCAAAGAATGAGACATTTTCTAGAGAGACACCTTTAAATGATTAATTATTATGCCAATAGCTTATTTTCTATTTCTTTGAGCAAAGGATCTCCCCCTCAAAGTAGGACTCTTTTCATTGGATGCTTTTTTCAAATTCATTTGCTTGGTGATGCCATTCCTATCATATCAAGGTGCAAGTCATTTTCAAAGAATTGGAAACTCCAGACAGGATTTCATAAGAAAGAATCCATCTAGGTGTGAAAAAATACGTTACATTCATATCATTTAGTCTAAAAGAGGATTTCCACATTTGAATTTTAATGAAGAATGGCATTTCAAAAGTGTAAAGCATCTATTAACATTAGATGCGGTAGCCATTACATCTAGAGTTTATCTTACTTTGTTACTTTATAAATCGACATATGAACATCACCAATGTTAATTGAGCGTCCTAATTACATTAATTATCATGAATTTCGTGTGATTTGATGATATCTCCTCTTCTTCTTCTTCTTTTCCTGTCTTTTTGCATAGTGAAAAGCCCAAGGAATATTAACTCATCACTTTCGACTGTCGTGCTAGCTTCACTTTACGCTATTTAGATCAGGAAAGAACAATGATCAAGCGAATTTTGATGGCAGGTGGCCCCACCACCTTATTCCTTTCGCTTGCTCATATCTAGAGCGAATCCCAGACTCGAATCCAGTGGGTCATTCCAATTGTATTTTTCATCACTATTATTTTAAGTTTGTTTTTGTCTTTTTCCTTGCGCGCGCGTGCTTTTGTTTCAGACGTCAGTCAAATCATTTTGTTTTTGTCATAGTAACCAAAAAATGAAATTCTTACTCGCGTTCAAGAAGTTGATCACTCAAATCTATATTAATCTCGCCGCTAGAGAGCCAAGATACTGTGGCGCCGAGAAAAAACAACCAGATGTCGCTGGCGAGCATCATGACGAGGTCGATCTTGATCAGGGCGTGAAGGAAACTGATCAAGAATCCAACACCTACTTGCACCTCATTGGCTTCACATGATTCTTGATTACCTTTCTGCACACTTTTGTTCAATTTGGTCTTGACATCTCCGAAGTGCAAAAATTGCTTTTCTTCAATCATTGATTTATTTTCTTTAATGTAAAATCTTGTGCTTATGAGATAAATCCATCATATGTTACTCACATTGACATTAAAAACCTCTCAAGTTGCTTTGAAGATCTACCTTAAATTAATGATTATGTATTAACCTATTTTTACTTGAATCGGTCACATATGATGATCTCAATTCATATTGGATGAAATTGAACATTGTAATTGTGACATCCCTAGGTTAACTTACTCAAGATATTTTTCGCTTTGACTTGTCCCATACTGAGCCTCATAGTTTTGTCCTTTTAGCATACAGGCAAGCAATTTTCCAGGAGAGAGGTTGTCCAACTAGTAATGCTCTAGCATGGGCTTGGTTAACTTTAGAGTTCCAAAACGAAACTTTTAATGTGCCTGCATGAGTTAATTATAGTTTCATATATATTAGAATCGCTCTCTCTCTCTATTCGATACACAATTCTGCTCATGCCTACTCCCTTCGCTATCCTAGAAGCCCGTTAGGAGCCGCTTCTTGTCCAAGTGCCTTGACATCGGCGACCATTCCTTTCTCTCATCGAACTAGGGCATTCCAAAGCCACTAGCTTCCACCTGGTTTGACTCCCAACCACACACCTACCGGAGTGGTCTTGCTCTAATACTATATTATGATGTCACTTGATTAACTCATTGGAGGTATTGTCCACTTTGACCCACCTCATGCCAAACCTCATGGTTTTGTCCTTTAGCAAACAAGCAAGTACATTCCAGGATGTCACCCATCCTAGTAGTGCCCTAGCTTGGGCTTGCTTAATTTTGAAGTTTCAAAGCAAAACTTATTGTTACGTCAAAAGGAGGCTCCGTGAGTTAATTCCAGTTTTTGTATATATATTTTAAAATTATTTTCCCCCTATTTGATGCACAGTCCAATTTAATTCCATTTTATCTAGACCCTTTGGCTTTAGTAATCACACCCTACCCTCATCAAACCGAGTCATTACAGTAATACGTGCTTAGACTTTATGACATTATACTTCACTTGCATTAACTATGTTCATATCATATAATATTTTATGCTTAGTCAAAATCCAAAGTGAATATTTCATCATTTTCAAGGGAAAAAAGAAGAAGGAACAAGTGAAAAACAGAGGAAGGCAATTCACTGAAGAGCTCAAACGTAAAAACAAGTTCGTGTTTACTACACCCTGAGTTAATGATAGTTGTTTATAGCTCTTTCTTTTTCAATGTGCTCGGAGACATAGTTCTTTGCTCTTATTGTCAGCTCATGAGTGTAGACCTTCACCTGAGTAACATATTTCTAGTATTGTGACTTGGCTCTCAATTCTATTTTTAAGGCTTTTTCATAGCACAGGGTTTTATTCGAGAAACTCAGTTTGTCGGTGGTGGTACGTCGGAAAGTTTGAATTGCTATTTGTCCTTAGTCGCGACATTTTTTTTTTTTTTCTGGAACATAACTTATTCGATAAAATACAACATAGCATGTGGTTCGTACCATATTTTTCTCATGCCTCATGTGATGTGGTTCTTATGATTACTTCAATAGATTACCTGTTGAGTCACAATATTTGGTGGATCGTCACGATGATCCTATATAGTGATGTGAATATTTATGTTTTCATGTGTGCTCTAACTTTGATTGCATCGATTCAAGTGCATTCACATGCGAGATTTGAAAATTTTCTTCTCTCTTTTATTCCACATGTGATCTAACTTTGGCTGCATTTGTCTCAATGAATTTGCACGCCAGATTTGAAAATTTTCTTCTCTTTTATTTTATTACTATTTTTTGAGAAAATGAAATATTTAGAGGGGCTAATTATGTATGCTTTATCTGTACTTATGCATGATATGTATGGAAGATTCAAATCACGAGCTTGATAATTTGAAGTAATGTCATTTGATGTCAATGCTTTCACCTTTTCAGAGATGTAAAAATCCCGTAATTCTTTTTACTTGTGATTTCGACTAAAGCGACTATGAAAGACTAATACACGTTGCATTCACATGAATGAATTTTTCACAACTATCCTAAAAAATAATAGAACTAGGTCTATGTTGACCCTAATTCAATTTCGATGACAATAAAGCTTACTCAAATATGTTTCTTATTATTTAAAATTATATTTGTTGTACTCGAGTATTTTTTATAAGATTTTGAAAGGGTAAAAAAGACCGCTCAACTCTAAAACACGGGATATTATAAGATCTTTTAGTAATATTATTGTGTGTGTCAAGGGCCTGAAATAGTTAATGATTTGCCCCTGCAATTTTTCTTTACTAGAGATCACATTTACCGCGTTAGTTTGATGTACGATTGATACAAATATTTGTTTAGCATTGATTTATTGTTAACTGAATTATGAACAAATTTAACAAATCGATAATTTTGGACTCATAAAATATAGTTGCTGTCGCCATGTTTATATTGAGATTTACTCCAGCTGGTAGACAGATTGCGTTCCCACTGCATTCTTGACTTATGAAGGTAAAGGGTTTTCTTCTCCCCCACTGTATTCTTGACTTAGGCGGAAAGATGCAATTACTACTTCTATATAATACTCTATAATTGTCAGTGGGGAGCTTGCCGGCTTTTCTAGAGGGCAGAATGGATTAAGACCAGGTGATTTTGTCTCCTATTTTTTTGTGATGACAGTGCAAGTTTTCACTAAATTTCTGCAGTAGAGAATGGAGACTTACGCACAAGAAAATCGAGTTTACGCACTTCTGTTTGGCGATTTACTCACGCACTTTGCTAATAATCATCTGATCTTCTTGAATGGAGATAAGGAGTCATTTCTTATCTCCGGTCGGAAACTCCACCTTAAAGGACGGAGATGTTCGGAGCTAAAATAGGGCTAAACTGTTAAGTGACTTCTTGAAACTCAGCTTCAAAGATGCTTCAAACAATTGGAAAGCGATTGAAAATGCTCCTCGATTTTACACTCGAGCAAAAAAGTGCATGAATGTGGCTTTAGATGGAGTAATGAAACTCCACAAATCTAAGCACTAGAAAATGTTAATTGTACTGGAATTGCAATTATGATCAACTGAAAGAGTTGAAATTGAAATTACATCGAAATGAAATTACAAGGAAATAAAAGTACAAGAAAAAGTAAAGATGACTCTAGAGATAAAGGGTGCATTGGTCGATTTGTCGCTTCATTGTCTTTAATGTTCTTCAAAAGAAGTGGCACCATGTCTGTCCACTTTGCTTGAAATCCTCCTATTTTGTGGGCAACCACTTGAGTAAATGGACTAGCTTAACACACATTTTGGGGGAAAAAGGAGTAAAATTGGGTACTAGCACAAGTATATTTGATCATTTTGATCATCTTTTCTACATGGTGTTCACGGTATAGGAAATGTAAGAAACTATAACAAACTTATAAGGTTATGAATGTGTTATTACAAGTCTATCTTAACTATCTTTCGCAACAACTATATCTATGTTGCAACTGATAGATAGGTCAAGCCTCTCCAATTAAAATTGATCTATTAAACTCAACATAACCGATCGAAACAAATATAAAAAGTAAGAGGGCCACATCGACCAAAAGTTCAAGTGCTTCATTACATTTTGAAGTTTTAATGTCAAGTCAATAACAAATGTTCATCTCATAACACTGACTCTATTTTCTTTGCCCAATCAATTGCCTTTATTAGCTACAATGTCTAATTAATCCAAGTGATAGACATCATCGAGGATGGCATTAGTCAATGAGATTGTGATTCAATTAAGGAAAAAAATGAAAAGCAAAATGTGCTATGCATTATCCGAATGAGGACTATACAAACATAACTTATTGCGGAAGAAGCCTTCTATGATCGAGATATCCCAAGGAAAAATTGGAATGTCAATCTTATGCAGTCATTGAGGAAGATTACAGCCAACTTGGGTTTAGTACATATCTCTACAAAGTCATGAAGAAAGGAGCAGAAAAAAATGCATCGTAAGTTTTTGTATGTAAAATTTATCTATATCACAAGCATATATATTTTTTCATCACGATCTTTTACGGTAGGCTACCATAAAAAAAAAGTTGGAGCAAATTGAATTGAAAGCACATGCATGATAAGTGATCGTCATCATGCCTTCGCTGAGGACGGCTGCTTTTTAATTTGAAAAAAAAAAAAACAGGAAAGATTCGCGAGAGAGAGAGAGAGAGAGAGAGAGACCTACTTTCTAATTTGCTCCTTCGCGTGATTCCCATTTGTTTGTCGTCATCGCATCCCGTTTTATAATTGAAACGGCACATGCATGATAAGTGATGGTCATCATGCCTTTGCCGAGGACTGCTGCTATTTAATTTGAATGAAACAGGAAAGATTCGCGAGAGAGAGAGAGAGAGAGAGAGACCTACTTTCTAATTTGCTCCTTCGCGTGATTCCCATTTGTTTGTCATTATCGCATCCCCTTTTATAATCCGTGAAACGCGAACTTACTTAGTGGGACACTGAGACGTTCACTTTGATCTTTCCTCATCATGACCCGTCCGCTTCTTTGCGACTTTTAAGGTTTTCTTTTTTGACTTTTACTCTGCTTTGCATCTTACTTTACCCGATTCCACGGATTAGCTTTTGGTAGAAAAACTGTTGCCCGGAGGTCCTTTCCCTTTCCATATACTCATGTTCTCGTAGCATACTCTTTTGCTTTTTCGGTGTACCAAAGAACAGTAATATACGCTATCAATCATTTTCATTCAGGGCTTATCTAAAATCAAATGACACCATATATAAATTCACAGAATCAATATGTAGAATACTTTTCCTTACAAATTTAATTAGACTACAGATGCTCATATGCTAATCTTTTGTCTTGGCTACAAGCCACCATGAGATCTAATTCATTTATTGTGTGGTGTTTGTGCACCGAGTTGGATTATGATGTAATAAAAGGGTTCGTCCTCAATTGATACCCAAAAAAGTAAAGGTAAATCGAGCATGAAAGCCATGGCCTTTTGTTCCTGTATATAATATTGTGTAAACGGAATTGCGGTTGCAGGGACAAAACAAAAGGAGACTCTTGTCAGAAAGCAACGAGTTATCGTACATTTTTTTAAAGAGATCCAAGTAGGCCATAAAGCTAAATGAAAAGCAAAACGGCTTACATGAAAATACCTTAAAACTAAAGTTGGGCATCATCTCAATTATGTTTCCGAAATAAGTCCAAGTCATTATAGGGCCTCTAAAATGTTCATAAGCCAATTTGAAATGAGAAAAAGGGAAAGATTTTGAAGAAACTCAACTCCGGCTAAATTGCGTCCCTTGAATCTAGCAAGGAAAATTTGGAAGTCCCATATTCACATACAAATCAGTTGAGTCCTCCCCATACTTTGGAATAAATTTTAGCAACCTTCAAGTCTCAGCCTACTCAGTTTCTCCAACCTAGAAATGCTAGATGAAAGGCTTGCCAGCTTCTTGCACTTATTTAAAGAGATGAGGTTTTCTATAAATGCAGTCCCTTCAAATTGAAGTTCTTGCATTCCCTCCAACAAACAATAAGTTGTGCAGAAAGACAACAAAACCAACTTCAATAAACATTCTAAAGCGCTAATGTTCAATGTGTTGAGTCTACTGCCTACAATTGATCATACCATTCTTTGTTGACCATGTGAGGCACCCATCAACGTTGCCCAAAATCACGCTTGATCATCACCCTCTCTTCCATCTATTTCCATGTGAAATCCAAAATTAAACTTATTGACTTTTTTTCTGCAAATCACGGATTGTTTTTCTATTAATGTGTTTGTGAAATTTTAGTACGATTTGTGATTTGTGTGTCAGAGGGAGGGAGGGAGGGAGAGAGAGAGAGACAAGAGAGATGAACGACTGTATATTGGTGAAGGAAGCTATCTATCCTGAAAGAGAAAGACAAGGCGGACAGAGGTGACGAATAAAGGACACCACAATATTTTCCAAACGGGTGCATGTCACATGACATGGTTTGCAATGCTATTATTGACGGAAGAGGCTGTAGGAATGTCGTAGCAGTTGTGGTTAGGAATCTGAAGTTACCAATGAAAGAGCATCCCTGCCTTGGCAGGTCACAATATTCGAGGGAGAGAAATGAAGTAAACGTCTTCAACCTTGTTTAATTCAATAATTATTACAAATAAAGATCACAACAAAGTGTGGTATGATGCGATTTTAATGGATGTATGTCATATGTTACTTAGACAATTATGGCAATATCATCGTCAAAACTATTCATGATATTAGCGGTTGAAGCCAAATATTTTTAGGGGCTTTTTTGTCTTTTCTATTAATTTTGCTTTTAGATTAAAAGCTACACATTTATATCAACGATAGTTAGACTAGTTGTCAAGACACTGAAAAAGAAAATAGAAAGGAAAGAAAAAGAGAGAAGAAAAAAGTGAGCTTTTTTTTCTTTGTGAGAGTCATCAATTTCTTTGTGCCTGAATCTTGAGAAAAGATCATCATTGTATTTCAACTTTTTTATTTAGAAAGAATAAGTGTACCCATATCCATCATGTGCTAGGAAATTCGCATGTCCATTCTAGCAAAAAAAAAAAAAAAAAATGCTCACAAACAATCCACCCAAGTATAATATAATAATAAGGAACAAAATCAAAAGAACACACCATAAAATCCTACAAGGAGACACGTTGCATGAGCGCTAGTGGTACATGAAGATGTCACGACCTAACTTCTTGTGGGAGAGACAATTAGGTTTGGAGGTATTGTCAACTTTGAGTTGATGGCCTTCAATTAATTCAGGTTCTTCCAAGCCCATCTCTCACATGACATTGGGCATTCAAGTTTTTAATCAATTAAGCCAATGTAAATTTTAACTAATGAGTCGCCACTAGTATTTTCAATCAGGTAGAAACCAAGTAAGATATGGGATGATATCTTACTATTTACGCAATCGGAGATTTTAGACTCGGGGATTTGATTATGCTAACCTTAAGACTAACACACTTTTGATACCTAGCTTGATCATGCTAACTAATGTTATAGCAATTTATCCAAAAGAAATCTAAAGTTTGTCCTAACCATTCTAGAGCAGGGAAATAACATCCAACATATTGAAAGTGTAACCAAATATAATCATAAAGAAAACACAGTAAGCATCCTAATATTGTCTCTAAAAAGAAAAATACAATTCAAAACAAATAACCCTATTGTAAAGTCCTAGAGGATTATGCAATTTTAGATTTTTAATTTTAAGGATTTTCCAGTTTTTCTGAATTTTCTGATTTTCTAGAATTTTATGAATTTTTTATGATTTTTCTGAATTTTTTATTAATCAAATAATTTTTTTTATTTTTATTATTTTATTATTAATATTTTTTAAATATTAATTTAAAAGAAATTCGGACCGGGTCAAGAGACCTGACCCAACTAAACCGACCCGAACCTTATCGGATCGGGTTGGACTAAAAATGTTAACCCTAAAAGCCCACTCGCAATTAAATAAATCATCCCAAGAACACTTCTCTTGTTCTTAATTTTTTGGCCCGAACTCTAAAAAGAACCTAGCCCACAACAAACCAGCCCAAAACCCTTCTCTTCGTATGGACGACCGGCCCACAACTAAAAAGCCCGAAGCCCATTTTACTTTCTATTTCCCCTATTGTTGGCTTTTTCTCTTTTTTCTCTCTTTTCTTTGTTTCTTTTATTTCTTTTCTCTCTTTTGTCCTTTCTGTTTTTTTTTTTTTTTTTGTCTTTTTCTTCATCATCTTCAACCTCCTGCACTTCCTCGCCGAAGCTTTCTCCTGCAACCTATCTTATTCGATCGTCTCCTTCCCAAATCACCAACTTCAAGATAATATCAACTTTCACATGTTTTGTTGCCGACATACATACCGCCGCCGAGCCATCTCCTCCCGCTGATCATCCATTCTGACCGACGACCACCAACTTCGGCTCGCTATTTCGGCGACCACCGAACACCAAAAATGAACATCACCCGGAACTCAAATTTTTAATATCAGCACACTCAGCAAATAAACAAGCACAAGCATGTTAAAATAGAGAGACGCTGACTCGATTAGCCTTGAACCATGGACTGGGGCATTGCCGGCAAAGGGCTCTAGTGAAGGGGCGCATGCAAGGCCAACACAGCAAAATACGAAGAAATCAAGTAGGGTTCGACGAACACAGAAACAAATGAGATCGGTTTCGAGTTTAAACATGAGAATTTTTCCGGTCTTCTTTCAAGCATTTTAACAAACGCATGGTGTGCATTTTAGAAAACAAGCTCCATATTGACATTCATGGTGAAATGAGTCTGAAATCTCGACACACAAAAACATGAACCCACATCATAGATTATAACTCAGTCCTATTACTATATCAAAGTCCTATGATCTCCAAAAAGAAATAAATTCAGATCTTGTGCTCAACGAAACGGGGCCGAAAATGAGGTGTTCGAGAGCGAACTCCCACCAGGTTCAGGGTAGAGTTTTGGTGTCGTATGGTTGCCGGAAAAGCTTCGACGGATGACAAGACGAGAAGGAAGACCACCGCTCAACCGTGGACAGAGGCGATGGTCGGCGGTCGACCATTTTTCTCATTTCAGCCAAGCCCCCTAATAATCACCCCTCACAACAGCACGCTCCTCTCTCGCTTTTAAGCTTCGGTGCGCATGCCTCCTGCCGTGCCAGCTGCTGCCGCCGGCCTGGCCCCGACCAACTCCCGGTCGACGGTCTGCCCTCTGTCCTGTTCCCTCTGCCCCACATACCATCCTTTCTTTTCCTCCCTCCTCATGGATGCTGGTTCGTGCAGACGAAGGGGAAGAAGTGATCTTGGGCTGGGCTTCTTTTTAGGCTTTTATGGACTGAAAGGAAAAGATGAAGATGGGCTCAAAACAAAAGAAATGAAGATGGGAGGGGGAAACGAGCTTAGAGGGCCGACGGTTGCTAAGTGGGCCGGACACGCCGGCCCACACTACTTCATCATTCCTTTTTTTTCATAAATTTTATATTTTGTAAAATAAATGGATATCCAAAACATCAACAGAATTTCGGGTGTCAACAGAAGAAAACGAAGAAGCACTTGAATTTCTAAGACAATTGAGCAACTCCTGGAAGAATTTAGAATTTTTGTCCCTGATGAAATTCCGGCTGCCTTGCTGCCCATGCGTGATGTTCAACACCGAAGTTATCCCCAATAAAGTTGCCTAACCCACGAAGAACCCCAACGTCAAGTGAAAATCCTTATGGCGAAAGGCCTGGTGGAAGAAAGTGCTAGTCCTTGTGCTGTGCCAGCTAGGAGGGGCCAAAGGGCCGTTCCGGGCTCGGTTGGTCCTGGCCCATTTCTTCTCTAAATTAATTTTAATTCTTTTCATGAATTTTTTTTCAAAAAATAAACTAATTGGTTCAGTTTTTAAAAATAACAAAAAAATTAAATTAAAATTTTAATAAAAAACCACTCATTAATTAAACCTAATTGAAATACAAGTGTACCTTCGAGTAATTTGAAAAAAAAAATTACACATAATGATGCCCTAATAACAACTACACACAAATTATACCAAAGAGAATGTCTAATAAATTCGGTATCTTTGGTGTCTTGTTCTTCATTATAATTCGGATGATACAATATCATTGTTGTCCTCTTGTTCATATAGGGTACGTTCCTTTAGAGTCAATTCTTGCACAAACCAATCATGTCTAGCAAAAACCATTTTAAAATTTTCTGCCTACACCTTTTGTCTTCTATGATCTGTTGGTAGTATTAGACATGGGCTCATAAATGCTAGTGGAGATAGTGAGTCACAAGCCATGGTGAAAAGAATTGAAAAACCAATGGCTTCCCTCTTCCATCATTTCAAAATGTCGATGTTATCTTTGCCAACTTTATCAATGTTCGGAGTAATCTATTCTCAAGTACTCTCCAATTCATTAGTAGACAAAGATGAAGTCCAATGAATGATTCTAGGGTATGTTTTTCTTCTTATGAATTTTTGACCTTATTTGATGAAAAGGTGCTTCGTCATTTGTATATATATTTTTATAACAAGGATCAATATACTTAATTACATGTTAGTCAATCAATTCATGAATATTCTACAAAAATTTTCAAAATGTTTCCAGACACAATGTGTTTATAAAACCACAATACACTGTATTTTCTTTTAATCATTTTAAGCACGCTTTTACATGGGAAGATAATGTTTTTTTTTTCCTTTCTAAAAATGGATAGAAGAAGGTTGAACAAGTTTTTACTGGCATCATTCTTAGTTTTTGTTCGAGCATATTGAACCTATTGACTTTTCTTTCTTTTCTTTTTTTTTTTTTTGGAAATTTTTCACTATTCATGCGTCAAATATACATGAACATGAGACAATTTGTGTTCATGTGATAATTGGATCTTTGAGAATCATATCAAGGATATGGCCATGGATGGAAAAGATTGACATCAAGAGGTCAAAAACTTTTTGTATAGAAAAGAATACGTTGAGAATCTAAATTTCAATGCCATAACAAATAGGAAAGAAATCCTTAGATAGCGTCGGCCAAAAAAATTACAATACAGAGAAATTCATATATAAAGTCCTATAAATTGAGATTTTTTGCAGAGCATCTATCTATCTAATGGTGAAAATCATCCAATTATCTTATTTGTAAAGTCTTTTAACTCTCAAACTAAATAGAAAAATCAAACCAATTATCTGGCACCCATGGACGTAATGGATTGATTGTATATATAAAGTCTTTAACTGTTGACTTTTTTGCCCCACGATTATTTGATTTTTAAGATTTAGGAGAAATACGTGTTAGGTTTTGTCATTTTTGCGTTGGGTTTTATGCGTTTTAACTATTGTTGCTCTATGTTTATAATTTGTGCTTGCCTGAGATGAGTCCTACCTATTTTTTCTCCTCCGTCCACCAATCGTAATATTTTTATTAAATAGAAGACATGGTTAAAGGACTTTGATCTGCATATAGTTCGTGCGCCATATGCTCCTATTTTCAGGAAAACAATGCACAAGTTGTTATATATGAATAAGCTATCATTGCGTCATATCTTATTTGAAAAAATCTCAGATTACGATCTTTTGTGTACCTATGTTTCTAATTGATTGTCATACTAAAATTTTTGCTTTCTATAGTTTTAGCAAACGCAAGAAAAATGCGCATCAACCCCACAAATGCAGGACATTGACACACTATCTGATGATGAAGAATGTGAGACAGAAGCTATTGGTGATGAAGCAAATTGAAATCAAATTAAAGAAGAAAATGTGATAGAAAACCGAGGGAAGGAATGGTATTTGATTCTGTAGAGGATCCCTTAAGAGTACGATAAAAGATATGCTAAACAAGTGGGATTGGGTGTCTCAAGGAGTAGCTAGAAAATTGGAGATGATGGTAAGGTAGAATACTCAACTCTTGCATATTCTCTTCATCGAAAGAGTGTATGTAGATAGAGCAGTATAAGGATCAACAAGGACTTTAACTTGTCTGTTGTCGAGGCAGGAGGGAATGAAAAACTTACCTTTGGTGAGAAAGATTTCAAAATTTTATTGAAAAGGCAAGAAAGTTGAAGACTTGGAACTGGAGAGGTGAAACCAATCATAACTGTTTTGTTAGAATGCAAAGAGAAATGACCGTTTTTTCTTCTATGTGATGGAATTGGAAGATAGTTCCAGGTTAAAGAATGTTTCCCAGGCAGATGCAGGAAGTTTGGTATTATATGAACGTTTTGATGAAGTAGTAACCTTTGATACTAAATATTTGAACAATCAATATGAGGTGCCTTTCGAACCTCATGGTCAATTCACACTTTTTGGTTGTGGGTTGGTGTCGAACGGGAATTCTAACACAAGATTAAAATGTGGAAAAAGAAGAGCTCGTTTGATATTTCATGGAATGGTATATTGATATTCTTAATACAATTTTTTTTTTTTTCTCATTTAACAGGACTAAGTGATGAGATAAAGTTAACCTTATAGTATTATTTTTCTTTTGAGGATCACAACACAACTTTTTAAATTAAAAATTATTGATCAATACATTCACCTGAATGGACATTCATATCACATGGTGATTTGTGTATTTAACTATTTTCCACGGGATAAAAGAATGGTGTTGAAGGGAGAAGAATCTCTTATAGTTGGGAGAGAGATTCTTAAATTTTGTTTGTGATCAACAGTTGAAACCTGCAAAATCCTAAACTTTTATTTTATAAGAATGTTGTAGGCTATTTTATAGAGAAGCCTTTTTGTATGTATATGTTATTTAGTATCATCACCCATTTCTTTGGAAAGAGTGAGCTTCTTGGATTCACATTCTCTTTCAAAACCATCTACTCAACAAAGCTACCCACCATCTTTGATGTGTAGGCCATCTCTCCGAGCAATTCTAGCATGCAAGAATTTTTCCATCTGTGCACCCATAATTGATGCATTATAAACGTGGGATCAGCTGACATTCAATTGAGGCCATCCATCTCAAACTTAGTTTCTCATTTCTAATTTCTCATTCATAAGAAAACAAATTCATGTCCACATCATTCTTTCTAGCAGTACACAGAAAGGAAAAATAATCTCAACTCCAACAGCGTTACCTTCTAAAATTGCACATAAAAAGAACTTCACATATTTTCAAATACAAACACAAACTCTCCCCCCTTATCTGCTGTCTCTCTTGTGATATTTTAGGCTCGATTAGAGTCTTCTGCTAAGTACTGTTTTCAAGATTCGACTTCAACAATCCAATCATGGAACTTCTAAACCTGTGAAAAACACAAGTCATTACTAGAACAACATAATATATTTGAATAACAAAACCAAATAGATATCAATGCATACCTACCAACAAGATGAGATTATAATAGACTCTGCCTCCCAAGCACCATAAGAACAATTCTCATCGAGGACTAGTCTACAAGACATGACTACGTTACGCTGGTTTAATTCCAGCATTACACCGAGGGACAGCTGCATTCCTTCCAAAAGTTTTTACAATAGATTGAAGGTCACTTTGCTTTGGAACAAGCTGCTACGTATTTTAAAAAACAAATAAGAGCACTAATTTCACAAAACTAGTAGTCAAAACATTTAAATCCTTGAATTAAAAACAATGGGTTTGGTTTTTCTCGGGTGGTTTAAAGCTGGATTCAGGGAGGCAAAATCACAAACATCAGGTGGACGTCACCCAGTGGGGTTTCTTCAGACGAAAGTCACTGGCGGTAGGAGACGATCTTGTTCACGTAGTTGCCAATGGCTTTCGAAGCTCTAAATGCTCAGTCCACGGCTAAGCCATTATTTATCTTCACAGATAATGATCTTCCATTCTTCGCTCGTGGAATTTGGGACTGAACAAAGCAGTCCAAGGGGACTCTATCACCCTCGCTCTCTGCCTCACCAATCATAATTTCCACTACGGCACTGCATTATCCCTTTGTAATTGTGCCATGGCCTTTGCTCGAGTACCTCGGCAGCAAAGGAGAGTCGCGATGCACCAGAGATCAATCGAGTTTCTTTAAAGCCATCGCTTTCATGATCTTCAACCATTCTGATATGCTTTTCTTTTTATATTCGTCGCTCGCGTATACTAGGCGTTGTATCAAATGCCCACGTAATCCGCCACGTCAACCGTCACCTCATTTTGTCAAAAAAAAAAAAAAAACTGTCACCTCATTAGCATATCACAAGATATCAATTTTTAGTAACTCTGGCATCGTTAAAATAAAATTGGGTTGTTTAAGATCTCAATTGACTATAAAAAAAAGTTAAAAGAACTAATGGTACATATATTTAATATGTGGCCGATGCTTTGGTGTGACGTCCATATATTTAATATGTGACCAAAGGTGATTTGGCGTGTGAGTAGCCTGATTTCGTTGGAATCCAATCAGGTGTGGCATGAATATCTCCTGCGCGGTAGTTTGTCTGAAGTTGAGAAGCATCAGTGAAACGATTGGAGCCATTTCCAAGTTCGCCTCAGAGCATCAAAAGTAAGCTTAAAGAAGTGTTGATTTCGTCTAAAATGCCAGCAACAGGAGGATGTTCTAAGGTTGTGCTCCAACACTGTCAACCGATAGAAAATAATTGGATTCTCAAGGAAAGAGACTCAAACGAAAACAATAGACACCGAGGAAGAAGATATTCCAAGAGAAGCAGATGTAGAGGAAAGCTGAACAATTTAACAAAGAAGAAAGATGGTCTTAACTATGCCGAGACCATGGGTTCCACTTGCACCAACTGTTATTTGCGTGTTGGCTTGCGAAACATGCCTGTTTGGATTGGTGACGACTTGTTGAGGAAGTGATTCTGGGGGAAGCAAATTGGATGATTTTGATTCCAATGCCTTTTACTTTTCCCTTTATTAATCTTTACTAGAAAATTTTGAATGTATGCTCCTCCGATTTAAATTAAAATCACTATGAAATACAGATTTCGCATCATGCTTACTAGTATTGACATTGGTTGAGGAACTATTTTTCCCTCTTTCTTTATGAATTGTGATGCAAATTGCATTAATCCAAAGTGCTTGCTGAATGGCCGTGGTTTTCCAAGTTGTTCTATAGAATTTATCAAATAGACCTTGGTCACCGCTCTTAATCCAATCCATTGCCAATACTTCATACTTCAAAATTATGAAATAGTAAGTTTTGCTCAATCAAATCTAATTTATATCTTTTGATGGTGCATACCTAGGTTCAGCATCCCCAACACCATCGTTGTTCAGAGTAATGGGGTGAACAAGCATAGATATGACACATGTGAGATCGAAATGAAGCTCCTCCAATTTCCTTTGAATTGGACTTGTACACCAACAAAACCTAAGGAAAGCGAAGTCCTGAAATCATACATGCAAAAATCCCCAAATCTAGATTGGATAGAGATAGAAACCTTCCTGAAATGGGAGAGAGGAGCTTCCAAATCTAAACTAAATCAGAAAAGGAAAGCTCCGCAAAATGAGAGGAAAACAAGAAAAATATAATAGAGAACAAAATCAGCCAAATAAAAAGGAAAAAAGGGAGGGGACGTTAGCTTAAACCCTCCCCTCCATGGAGGTTGAAGAGGAAAGCTGCATGAAGATAAGATGAAGAGGAGAAACCCTAGAGAGGAAAGAGGAAAAGCGACAATTTTTATTCATGACATTTAAGAGTAATATCATACGACAATCTCCAGTGTAATGAAATTATATTCTGTCTGATGGAACTGACATTTTGAGCTTTTTCATCCTAGCTGTCATTCGATCCTTTGCATCATTTTCTCTATCTCTTTAACAATCCTAGGGATGCAACCATGCATGTTCCTATCAAAACAAAAAAGCGAGAAAAATATGAATATTATGAAATATAGCCATCAACTAGCATGAAGTGAACATCATAATCCGGTAAGAGGAGCACATTCACAAGCCAAGAGAGTTTCTGATTAGGTTGAGTCTTTTCTAGTTAATATTGGCTTATGTAGCAATAAAATTTATACCAAAAAATATTTATTGGCCGCTTCAAATTGGAGAATGAGCAAAGCATATGCTCCTATTGAGCAAATCAACGAAATCCAAGTTTTGATATATGCCCTTCAATTTATATTGAGGACTTGACTGTATAACTTTGCAATTGCTGGATAATGGACATATTGATGCTGATGAATATGGATCATTTGATTTGATCGACATATTTAATGCATGGAATGTGGAAAACTTCTTATGGGATGCATTGGACTCAACTCAACTTTCAAATTTCAAGTTCTCTTTCCCACTCGAAGCATATGTCAGCAATCATAATAGAATGATACGTCAACACAGTGGCCCTTCACTTATACCCGACAAAAACAAGGCATAAATCGATGTCATAGGGTTGGTTGGCTCGGTCTATTGTTGGGACCCTTCATCATGCATTTAGCTACCCAAGTCTCAACACTTCCTCTACCCAACAGTAGAAATTATTTCTGAAAGGAGAAGGTGAATGTGTTCGAAATCTTACCCATCATGCAGATGTATTCCATTCACATTGGCAGCTTTAGAGAGAGCCTCCTTCCATTTTTTAACCTTGCGCTTCCCAAACTCGCTCTCATGGTCGGTCAATGCTTTCTCATAACTCTGTTTCTTTCCACTCACTTCCCGTGGATTCTGTCCCCTTACTTCCCCCGGTGCCACCTTATAAAATATCGGCAGCAGCTGTTTTGTTCTGTTCTTCTCCCCTTGGATCTGCACCAACTCCTTCAGACACCACCAAGATTCAGCGTAGTTTTCTGAGAAAACGACAACGTACATGCGAGATTGTTCAATGGCTTCCTTCAGTTTCGATGGGAAATCCTGGCCCATCTGTAAGTTCTCGCTGTCCATGAAAGTCTTTATGCCCTTTTGCACCAAGGCCTCGTTCATACCGTTAACAAAGTACTCACGGACATCCTTACCTCTGAAGCTCAGAAACACATCGTACATTTTCATTTCAGAGATCTTTTTGACGATGTCTTCAATTATCTTGGCCTCCGACATTCTAACATGATAGACGACAGAGACATGGATAATATAAGGTGCCCAAGCTGTCAAATTAAATGAAGCGAGCAACAACAATTCGGTCTAAGAATAATAGATCATGAAGATTTCCATGCAAAAGGACACGAGCACAAATTTTAGGATACAATTTCACATTGCCGCTCCATATAGGCCGTGATGGTGCCAATGCGGAAAGAAATGCAGAGTTGTCACGAGACACTATATTAAACTAAGACATGTTAAGGAGGACATTTGTTAAGCATGCCTAAGAAGAAATAAAGTGCTCCAAAAAAGAAGAAAAGAACAAACAAAGAAAAGATAATGCAAAATCCATACATAATTATTATTGCCTTCGACTGAGGCCCGGCAAACAATCAACCTAATGTAGCCAATTATCCAAGAGAAAAAGAAACAACGAATTCACAGAAACTGGTTCACCCTTCACAATGAATATTATTTCAGCTTCGATTATAACTATATATGTAGGAGAATAGAATATAGATGTAAATTAGAATAGACCAGGTGTTTATGTATTATGTACTGTCTTTGATATTGACTACACTTAACCTATTTGAAATTTGCGCAATTTCTCTTTTAACAAGTATCTCAATTCGCACGTTCAGAATTTTGAGTTTTGTGGATATATATATATACCTAATCTGAATTTAATTTGTTACTTTACCCTCAAACTCAACCTAAGTTTCTCCCCCCCCCCCTCTCCGCCGCCATTGCCACTGCCCCGCCACCCGTCCCCCCCCCGCACCCCCCCCCCCCTCCCCACCACCGTGGCGTTCCTATTACCATTGCCAGCCCTAGCTGTTGTTGCACCTCTCTTTCTCTCTATTTTTGTCCCTCTGTCACGGAAGACAGCAGAACGTCTCAGCCATAGCCAGCCTCAGGCAACCATTGCCCGAGGGTAACGACCCCAGATCTGGGGTCGCGAGCCTCGATTCGTCCCCCAAAGCCAATGGACGCAGAGAGATGGAGGGGACCTGAGGTGACGCGGTTCGGGTGGCGTGGTGAATCAACGGAGGCTTGGAGAGGAGGTTCTCTGTTTCTTGTGTAGCGTAAGTGTGCTCCGTGCAATGTGAGAGTCGGATGAGAGTGTGTTCGCCTGAGAAAGAGAGAGAGAGAGAGAGGGAGAGTTAGCGGCAAAATTACTACTTACTCATTATCCAAGTACCACCCAGACAAGCTACCCGCCTCCTGGAGAGCGTCCTTCCATCTCATCAATTTCCTCGCATCCTTGTCGAGCTTCTTTTGAAAATATTCGATACCACTTCGGTAACTCCCTTTCAATCCACTCACTCTACCTAATTCCACTCTATAAAACACTGGAAAGACCTTGAGGTCTCTTTGCTTCTTACACTCCATGATTTTCACCACCTCTTCCAAACACAACCTTGAATAGGCGTTGTCCTCGGAGAAAATGATGATTGCAAGGTCTGGTTCCTCGATCATCTTTGGAACTGTGATCATTAGATTCTCTTCATCTTTCTCCCTTTGTTGAACGTCGAAGTAGTATATTCCAGCATGAACTAGAGCTGCGTATAGATGTGTGACAAAGTTTCTAACGTTCTCTTCTCTGAAACTCACAAAGACTTTGAAACTCGTTATGGAGTTGGAAGAAGAAGACGCCATTAGAATCAAAAACAGAAGTTGACAATGAACAATAATGAGTTGCCCAAGATTTGGTACTTTGTTTGGGTGGTTTATTCCCATTTGATCTTCTCCATATATTCTAACGAGTTGCCTAAGATTTGGTACTTTTTTTGGGTAGTTTATTCCCCATTGGATCTTCTTTGTATATTCTCTAACATCTAGTTGCATGACTTTCTTTAAGAAAGAGTATTATTAGGTGTTTTAACAATATTAGCGTGCGCATAGATCTAACCTATTTGCACATGAACCTTTTCTACATTAATTAGATGTCTTGATCGACATTATTTTACATCAAGTTTATTGCTAATTGAATTGTTAATGAATTTGACCTGCCAAAATGAGATAGATTATTATTATCATCATAATTTCATATGGTCGTGATTGGAGGCTAGTGTTTTTTTATTAATCGAATGATTGGCTACAAGGAAAGAAAACCTTTTGAAGGTGTCCAAATCCGGTATTTGGTAAAATATCGAACCAATGATTCAATCCAAACGTCTATAATAATCTCATGTTCCTCTGATAAACCTGTTGACACCTGAATTTTTACTGACAAAATCAAACATACGTTCAACAAAATTATTAGCAATAAAAAGCTAATAAAACTCATCAGCTTATTCACGCGGGCTAGGGACTGACCCGTGAAATTTAAACTGCAATTCATTTGAAAAGTTTCCTTCGGCCCATGGGGAGTAAAGAAAAGTAAAATCGGAATGAGGTAGGTATCGTTTTGATAATTTATAGTCCAAACGTCAATAATAATAAGCCGTGCTCCTTCGAGAAGCTAAAAGCCAAACTGACTCAATCAAACATAAAGTCGTCCATTCGTCTACACTTCTTTCCATATCGACATTAAATTCTAATAAAAAGAGAAGACTTTTATTTGTTTACACGAAGTCTTCTGCTCTCATCTCCCCCAATCTCCTCACCCACCCAACCACCCACCCACCAAAACAACCAAAAAAAGGAAGGGCGTGGACATTGAATTCTAATAAAAAGAAAAGATCTTTTGTCCGTCTTTTTCTTTTTTTGCTTATTTGGAAAATAAAGTATTTAATCTCATTTAAAAAAGTAAGCTACTCCATTGGCTCCCAATAATATATTTCCTTGTGTCTTCCAGGAAATGTCATTCGCAACCAATGAGATTTTTTTCCTTTCGTTTCTTTTCTTCTTTTGCAACTTATATAATAAATAACAATTCACAACTACTTGAAAGAAATATCAATTTCTAGCCCTCATGTGCTTTTGCTTTAAAAGTTTATCAATATATTTTTCATTTTTTCAAGTGGCCAAAAAGTTAATTTCTACAAGCCGCAGTTGGAACAATTGAATTCTTGTTTCACCCAAAATCTATAACCAATACAGGGAATGGAATTACCATTTGTCATGCAACCTTCGGGTTGCAACACAACCCACCATGGAAAATAGTATAAATAGCATCTAAGAAAATTATATAGGATTAATTAAGGAAATGAAATTATATTAATGGGCACAGCAAATGAGCGCGGGATGAGGGAATTATAGAGGAGGCGGCGGGGCCTGCCAGCTCAACAAACTCGGCTTGCTGCCTGAGAGCAAAGGTACCGCAGCTCCAAGAACAATGAGCATATGCACATAGTAAGTTATTCCATGACTACTCTTGGATTATATTATCATGATGCTTTTTTTAACAACTTTTGATAATAATTTTAATCATATGAAAAATTGCTAATCCATTACATTGGCTGGTACTAAAGTTTCTGGTTTTTCCTTTAAATATTTGCGTTTCAGTCGTTAGCCTGGAAAGTGAGACTGATTGGGGGGTGGCGTTTCTCTGTCATCGGCTGACATTGCGCGCTTATTTACTGATATCCAATTAAATCTTGGCAGATATATATTGACGTGAAAATTTAAAAAATTATTAATTTTCTCTTTTCCTCCTCCATCTTCAACCTATGCTCCGCCTGAGCTTGGCTATCTCCACCGCCCAAGCCGCCGCCCTTAAGCCACCGCCCCACCGTGGCCATCACGGTTTGTGGCAAAGCTGTTGAGCTCGTCGCCGGCAGCCATGGACGAGCCAAGACTCGAGCTCAAGGCCATTGAGCAGCAAACCAGATCAAAGCTGTTGGGCGATGGTATCGTCATGTCCAAGCAAATCTCTGCGTCCACCCTCTGTCTTCCAAGCGGCTAAGCCTTGGCTACGAGCGCTCGTCCACAGATATGAAGATACAGAGCAGCGGTTGGCCATGGGTGGCCTCTCGTTCATAGAACTGAATGCACACCCTCTCTGTTGTCTTGGCATCTCAGCGGCAGATTAGGAGACGCAGACTAGTGGGCTGTGAACGACGACGATCTCCGCACCCACCATCTCCGTCGTCCCGACGGCAGATTGGAGATGCAGAGCAATGAGCTCGCGGCCGAGACTCCATATCTGAAGCCATGGCCATGAGCGACAACCGACGTCCGCGTCCACCCTCTCCGCTGTCCTAGCGCTTGAGTTGCAGATTTGGAGACGCAAAGCAACGGGCTTGCGGCCAAGACTCCAGATCCGGAGCCATGGCCAACGGTTCCAATCCATGGAATCTCTGTCGAGTGGTGGAAGGAGAGACATTAGCTTCACCCATGGCTTCTCTCATGACCAAAACTAGTCCTCGATGCCGGATATGGAATTGAGGTAGCCGGTGGAGGAGATGGCCAAACTGGATTGATGCGGCGCCGGCAACTCCGACTCCGCCGGTGGCGATGGCTGAAGGACGGGCGGAGGTTGGGCTCGTGCAGATGGAAGGGGAAGGAAGAGAGTCTAGGTGGATTAGGGAATTTTTAATTTATTTCTCTGACGCCATGTGTCGATTTGTAATTGGTTAACAATAAGTGCAGCGACGTCAGCCAATGACGTCGTGCTTGCAAACCACTTGTCCATTTCTCTGGTTGTGTGGTGGTGCAGGTGGGATGTGGGAATGCCCAAAATAATAGAGAAGCCGGTGGGGATTTCTATGGTGCAATGTTATATCGTGCCTCAGGTTTTCAAACTGGCAAATACCGGTTGCCCTTTTTCTTCTTCAAGATTTTACAATATACACGACACTCGTTTTAGACATGATGAAAATATCGTAAATCATCAGATTTGTGAACAATTAAAACCACATGTGTGCCCATGAAAAGAAATACATACGGAAGGAAGATAAAGAAAAAATATTGTTTGTGTGCAAAAGAGATAAATGTTTAAAAAGGCAATTGGAAAGAAAGTTGAATGGTTGTAAGATTGGGAGATGTATCTTCAATTTTGAAAAGGATGATATTCTAAAATTAATTGACAATAAAATTAAATGAATTGACATTTTCACAACAAAAAATTGTTAGTTCACAGCTCTTTCATATTTTGAGTTGACTAACTTACCTTATTTAGATTATTTTTCACAACTTTTTCATTTTTTGATTAGACTAACCCAAATAGAACTCAAAGAAAGAAAACAATTCAGGTTCTATTTTGTTTTTATATATTTTTGGTGATTTTTCCTCTTGTCCACTGGCCACTATAGTACCATAAAACCACATCTCCAAAGAAGACCTCACTTATACCAATTTTGTTTCACGGTAAGGAGCAAAATCAAGCTCCTACAATGATCAATCTCACTTGGAACTTATGCAAAGATCAATGGACCAATCTCCTCCTTTTGATCGTGAATCCAAGAAAATGTAACAGTGATGAAACAAAAAGAAGAACAACAAAAGAAGAAAAATGAGAAATTGACGATAGTGGAATGTAGATAGCAAGCAAAATAATTTGGTTTGAGTTGCTCTTTAGCCAGACTGGATTGTCGTCCTCCTCATGGATTTGAGAGTTTGCTTCGACGCTTTTGTGTGGAAGTCATGAGGATCGATGAGGGGTGTTGGGGGAGAGAGAGAGAGAGAGAGAGAGAGAGAGGAGTCATAGGAGTAGATGCAAAGAGCACGCAAAGACAATGAGAAGGAACAAAAGTAAGAGAGCTTCACAATCTTGGAGAAGATGGATACAGGAGTGAGAGAGCTTCATGATCTTGGAGAGTCTACAATGGAGACAATGGATTTGGGAGCTAGAAAGTCTCCAGCAGAGAAGATGGATTTTCGGAGCAAGAGACCAAATGATGGATTTGGGAGCGATCTAGAAGAGTATAGGATATTTTATGTTACCCGATTTTCCACATAATACCCGAACACAAAGAATAACCCTAAAAATAAGAGGTTTGGTTAAGTCGATTCGGTATGGGCTTTTTCGACAACCCCATGTATATCTTTCTTAAACTTATCACCCATATCTTATGCATATGCCATATATCCAAGTAATTCTAGCATGCAAGAATATTTCCATCTATGCCACCACAATTGATGCATTATAAACTTGGGGTCAGCTAGCATTGATTCGAGGCCATCCAACTCAAACTTCATTTCTCATTTCTACTTTCTAATTCATAAGAAAACAAAGTCATCTTGACATCATATTTTCTAGGAATGATAGCACAGCAATGGAAAATCAAAACTACGACAAGATAACATTCTCAAATGGAACATAACCAGAACTTCACCAATTTCCATATACCAACAGAAACTTGCCCCCATGCTCTGTTGTCTCTCTTGTGATTTGTTCAGCTCAATTAGAGTCTTCCACAGAGTAGTATTTTTGAGAGTTACTTGCAACTTTACATCCATAGTTGGTACTTTTTAAACATGTGATGAACATAAGTCCTTACTATATCAATATAAAAACGAACAACTAACAGTTTGGGAAGAAACACAAATACATGCTAGTGGGTGTGCACCAAGACGATGAGATTATTTTCTGCCGCCCAGGCACAATAAGAAACATTCTCATTGAGGACAAGTCTACAAGACACAATCACATTATGCCAGTTTTATTCCAGCATTATACTTAAGGATAGCAGCAATCCTCCAAAAAAACTTTTACACGAAATTGTATATGGAATATCCTGATCCATCTAAATTGACCCAAGCATTGATATAATAGTAGTCAAAACATTTAAACCTGTACGCTTTTTTTTTTTTTTTTTTTTTGGTGGGAGGAGTGGGTGTTTAAGCTGGATTCATTTAGGCAAAATCACAAACACCTGGCCGACGGCGAGCAGTGGGGTTTCTTAAGATGAAAGAGAGAAGGGACAAGCACACGCAGCTGTCAATGGCTGTGGAAGCTCTATACTCTCGCCCTACGCCCAAGCCATCATTGGAAATTCATGGATGATCTTGTTCCATTCTTACCTCGTGGAATTTTGGACAAAGCAGAGCAGTCCAAAGAGACTATCACCCTCGCTCTCCGCCTCATCAATCATCATTTCCTTCGTGGCACTCCATTATCTCCTTGTAATTGTGCCCCAGCCTTTGATCAAGCGTGAACTCATGATGTGCAAATAAACTCTTTGAGGAAGACAAGAGGATAGAGTACCAAAGTTGTAAAGGAGTTAAAATAAAATTAGGTTGTTTGAAGATCTCAATTGACTATAAAAAATTCAAGAACTAATGGTACATTATAAATCAAAATACCTTTCTCCTTTTTTAAACTGGGAAAACAGAATATACAGTCTCATCTTGTAAAACTATTAGACGGATAATCTTTACATATCATCTATTCACTCCACTCATAAGATAACTATTGAATCGATTTTCCAAGAATATGTCATTATCAGAGTCATGGAAGGTATCGGTCAAACACACCCTATGACATGAAGCAAGCTTGCTCTCTCATATTTTCATGTTGATCAAGCCAAAAGATACTAATATTCATATTGAGAATTTTCGGATTTATGAGCTAAGAATTAAATCTATGCACTGAAATCCTGCAAAGAAAATTCCAAGTTGCTCTCACCAAATTTAGGTCTAGTACACTGCTCTTCTTAATATCAAAGGGGAAAGTAGAAACTACGGATTTCGAATTGGAATTTAGCAAGCAGACATATAAAAAGTTCTTCTAGAGCCAGCTCAATTTGGTAAACATAGATTCGGTAGATTCCTTTGGCTCAGGAATCATTACTCTTATTGAATACCATAAAGCAAGTACATATTTATGTACCACAAAGCTGCGTGAAAAATCATTATTCATTACGTAAGATGTTGAGCATGACATACATGAACAGATGACATCATGCATGCACATAAAAAATGGACCGACATTTGTGTACAATGCAAACAAAATGCCACACTTGACAACTGTAACGCTGTGGGAGCCACCTCTTGAACCTCATTTGGATAAACTGTTACATGGTGGGAGCCACCTCTTGAACCAATGGCATCTAACTGTAGAATCCTATTATAGTGCAATCATTTGTGCACATCAGCATGTTTATCTATATGATATTGTTGTAGCAAATTCGCTCAATGTAAGTTGATCAGACTGTCAAGCAATTGGGAAAACAAATTACAAGCTTACTTTCTGATTCTAGCTTGGCTCTAAAGTGATTAAACTGTCTCACAAACAATTTTTCCAAAGATGGCTTTGATTGTGTGCATGTATGCGTGCTAGCTCCTGGAAGCAATGGATGAAATGGTTTGATGGAAATCGATCTAAATGACAGGAATAGCAAATTGCTCAGAAATTAAAGTGGAAGTACTGTGAATTATTTAAAGGTGCAATGCAGGGAATAAAGGAAATCAAAGCAAAGAACACTAAACTCAAAGGAATGAGCCAAACAAAATTAACTGAAAATACAAGATTATGAGGACATTAACATTGCTGGAATTGAAATTAATCACAGTTTGTACAAATGATGCTCGAATGGAGACATTGACATCAACGTTACAACAATACTCAAAGGGAAATCAGCAGTAATTTTAGCAGGGTTCAAGCATAATTTCAACATATTTTTTTCCTCTACATATCTTCTATTCATAAGTCTTAAATTCCCTTCGATTATTACTACGTCGATGGCCATTTCTTAACTTAGCTTCTTTTATATATATCCATGATTTCTTAACTTAACTGCTTTCATATATCCATAATTTCTCAACTTAACTAAACTTCCGATCCCTAAGATTTCTCCTACTGTTTCTGCTTATTTTGAATTTAAATTAGGTTGAAGACTCTTTCTCAAACTTTGGTGGAATGGTCTCTTATGAGCATCAAAATGAGATTGAACTTGATATAGCTTGGCTGTGATTTATTCAGCACCAATGTATAGTGACCTACTGTTATACTAGACGACAATTCAGTCACACAACCAAAGGAGACAAAGTAAACCGAAACACCAAGGGAAAGAGAAATCTCTGCCATCAAAGGATGGAGCATCAAAATTCACAATATATGATCAGCATGTCGAACAAGAACATCCAGATCACGCTATGCAATCTCAGATTGATCAATGATGAAGACAAATTCCTCATTATCATCTTTGAGGCAAAACGTCGAACTGGTGGTGATCATGAATGGTGAGGTGTTCTACAAATAGGAATTCCTATCAATTGGCGAGGATAAAACATGAGCAATTTGAGATAACAGTTTGAAGCTCTCGGCAAAAGGCCAACACAGAACAATCGTATGATCAAGTCTCGACGAATCGACCGCGTCCAACCTTGGGAAGATCTGATCCAAATGGTTACCTGCTAATAACTGAAGACACTGAAGACTTGGAGAATCTCACGAAAACGAAGCTAAGGCGACGAATCATTTCAGCGACGAAATTGCTCGCCGAAGATATTCAGCTGCAACTGGCTTCGACCGCAGGCGTGGACAGTGGATTCAGTCCAGAGCACTCAAGATGAGAGAGGAAGATATTTTTCTCGGTCTGTGCGCGTGCATTCTTGCTTCGCTCGGTTCCTCAGCTCTCACGCACACACCAAGCGAGGGAGAAAGAGCACGAGAGAAGTTCGATCGGTGGTGATGAGCGTCCGTTCTCTGCTCCGTCACGGCCGAGGTTGCGGTGACCGGCGAGGGAGATTTGACGGCGGTTGTCACCGATCGGAGATGGTACAGACGATCGATTGATGGTGATGGAGCCGTAAGGAAGGGGCATCCTCAATCGCATTCTTTCATGTTGTGTATTTCACCAACTATTTATTTCCATGATTTAATGATTTAAATATTACGAAATAACATAATTTTGACCATTATGTAACAATATAATTTAAATCAGTCACATGACATCACGTATAACTTTTACGGTAGATTTGATTATATAATTCTTTCGTTTGTTTAAGATCACATATATTTCAAACAAAGTAAGCATGTAAAAGCATTTCAAATGATTTTTAATTACTAGAACATTGTATAAATTTCTCAAAATTTGTAGCATTTAGTATTAAATGCTAAAAATTTAGGATTTAAAGCTAAAACACAATAAAACAAGACAAGAAGTACAGCAAAATGGTACTGTCTTGTTTAGTACATGCAAATAATATATTTACTTTGTCAAACTTTTGAAATATCAATTTTTTATGTACACACAGCATCATGCTATTTGTTTGTATTAAAAAATTTTAACCTCTTATAAAAGGTTAGACAAGAAATAGTATTCTTTTGTATTCATATTTAGAAGATAAGACCTGCGAATCATCTTCATTATCTCAAGTTTTGATTTTGTCTATCTATAGTTATGTATGAGCATAGTGTATTTTAATATATGCATGGGGTATCTATATAATATTTTTTTTTTTTTTTTTGGCAAAAAGCTCGAGATGGAAAAGCTCATTGGGTTTGCTCAACTAACAATACAAATAGCAATTTCTTTTTGGAATGGTTCTTCAATCAAATGATTTTTTTAACAAAAGATAAAAAATAAACACCATCACTAAGGCAAGAAACTAGCCCAAATATAGAGAGGGAGGGATTTTACCCGCCCCCATTGGGCCACAAAAGGAAGAAAAAATAGAAATTGTAAAAAAAAAAAAAGATACACTCGCAACCCTTATCCACGCACATACTATCAATCACTCACACACATTCACCCAAACCCTAATACAAATAACTTGGAAATGACTCTGAATATTTTCGCAAAACCATTGCTTTACCTCCCGCAGCATCCTCATGCTGAAGACACATGAGCCAGGCATGATGGGTATTTTGGGGCTTGAAAAGGTGGGTGGATGACAGCCTTTCCCCGTTTGAAGACCAAAGAGGGGGAGAGAAACTGGTTTTCTCTTCTTCCCCATCTCTCTTTGCCGCTCAATGAACCAGCAAGCTGAAGACCAACGAAGACCGAGCTGCCATCGCCACCTCTCGCCGCTGTCATCGCCCACCGAAGCCGGAGCCGCCGCCGCTGCTCTATGGCTGTCCGCGCCCCCTCCGCCCCCTCTCTCTCCTTCCTCTGGTTTAAGCAAGCTCGAATAACAGAAACAAAAGTAGCAATTGGCGACGCTCGAAGGAGCTGCAGCCACGTCGGAGTTGCCGTCACCGTCGTGTCGTCAGGCCAAAGCGTCACCTCGCCGCCGTTCGCCTCACGTTCGCCTGTCGTGCGCCATTTGCCCCCTGTTCGATCGAGCTGCCATCCAACTCCTGTTCCGCTTCTGTTTGGTCCAGTTCGGCCACCTTAGGCCGCCGCCCAACCACCTCCAGCCACCGTCGGCCTCGCCAGAGCTCCGCCTCGCCCTCCACTGCCCTTACTCGCCTCAACCGGCCCCAAATCTGCCCCATCCAGCAGCAAATAGAGAGGTTCAAAAATGGGTATGGCAGCACCTTCGTGGCCCGTTTTGGCCGTCTTCCCGAGCCCAGATGCTCGGCTCGCTTTGAGGAAAGTTGATCCTCGCATCGATGAAAATCTTTCCACAAACCGTCTGTAATAACCTGCTAACCCCATAAAACTTCTGATCTCTATCACTGATGTCAATCTCGGCCACTTGATCACGGCTTCTATCTTGCTTGGGTCGACGGAGATTCCTTCTCCGGAAATCACATGACCTAAGAACGCAACACGAGTCAGCCAAAACTCGCATTTGCTAAACTTAGCATATAGCTGATGTGTTCTTAAGGTCTGAAGCACTAATCTCAGATGATTCTCGTGCTCTTCATTACTTCTCGAATAGACCAGGATATCATCTATGAACACGATTACAAACTGATCTAGATATTCCTTGAACACTCTGTTCATCAAATCCATAAAGGCAGCTGGAGCATTCGTCAATCCGAACGGCATCACTGTGAACTCGTAATGCCCGTACTGGGTACGAAATGCTGACTTAGGAATATATTCTTTCCGAATCCTCAGTTGATGGTATCCTGTTCTCAAGTCGATCTTCGAGAATATTGACGCCCCTTGCAATTGATCAAACAAGTCATCTATCCTCGGCAATGGATATTTGTTCTTGATTGTTACCTGATTGAGCTGCCGATAGTCGATGCACAAATGCAACGAACCATCTTTCTTCTTAACAAACAAAACTGGTGCTCCCCAAGGCGATGCACTAGGACGAATAAATCCTTTATCCAATTAACTCTTGCATCCGCACCTTCGTTCCTTCAACTCGAGATAAAGCCATTCGATGCACGGTGCCTTTGAGATCGGTTACGTCCTAGTGCTAGCTCGATTACAAATTCAATCTCCCTTTCGGTGGTAACCACGGTAATTCTTTTGGAAAGACATCGGAAACTCCCGTACCACACGCAATATCTTCCATTTTTAACTCTTCAACCGTCGTATCCACGACAGTCGCTAAGTACCCTCGGCAACCCTCGTCTAACAAACGAGCTGTTTCTGATGATGAGATTAAGGAAATCGAAGGTCCTCTCGATTCCCGATAAACTCAAAGCTCTTACCCCCTAATGGGTCAAACTGAATCGCCTTGTGATAGCAGTCCATTTTAGCTCATTGATTGGTGAGCCAGTCCATGCCAATTATCAAATTAAAATCATACATGGCTAGGACTAACAAATCAATTCTCCCCACTCGCTCACCAATCTCTAACTTGCACCCCCGAACATCCCAAAGCAGCAATAACTTTATCTTTCAAGGGTGTAGATATGCAAATCACCGATTCCAACAATACAGGATTCAATCCTAGCATCCTAACATATTGCTCGGCAATGAAGGAATGGGTTGCTCCCGAATTAAACAAAGCATAAGCAGGTTGGTCGTTGAGCAAGACCGTACCTATAATCACGCCAGGCGCAGCTTCTGCCTGGCCTTGGGTAATCGCGTACATAGTGCCTTGAGCTGGAGGTCTCTGCTGTCCTCCTTGCAGTGCATTCTGAGGGGCATACCCTCCTATCTGTCTCATCGGTGGTGGCGGCGGCAACTGAGGTTGTCCTCTTTGCTTCTTAGGACAAAATCTGGCCATGTGGCCCTGTTGGCCACATTCAAAACATGCACCCGTCCTAACTGGGCACGGTGCTGTCCCATGTCTTCTTCCACACAAACGACATGCATCATTCCTAATAGGTCATGACCTATTAAATCCACTCTTCTTGCTGGGCGGGCTTTGGAATCTAATTCCAAACATCGGCCTCTTTCCTTGGCGGATGTTGTCTCTGTGAGAGCTAAACCTCGATCCAAATGAGGCAGCTGTATCGTTATGATCTTTCTCAATCTTCTGAGCTCTCCGATATATGTCATTATAAGTCTTCAAATCCAGAAGGACTAAGGCACTTCTCAAATCCTGTCTGAATCCATCTCTGAATCTCCTTGCTCGATTCACAGGGTTCTCGATTAACTCGGGGGCATATCGCGAAAGTTCAGCGAACTTCGCCTCGTACTCATCAACAGATAGGGAACCCTGGCGAAGACGTTGAAATTCAGCCATCTTCACCTCTCTAGCAGTCTCAGAGAAAAACTTATCATTGAAGGCTTCACGGAAAGTGTTCCAATCCTGAACAGCACCTTCCGGAAAGATCATTTCACTCGTTGTCATCCACCAAGTGTCTGCAACTCCCTCCAACCGGTAAGTTGCTAACATTACTTTCGGCCTCGTTGCACAAAGCGGTAAAGGCAAACGCTTTCTCGAGCTTCTGAATCCATGAAGAAGCAGCTTCGGGGTCCCCAAACCTGGTAAAAACCGGCGGATTTAACCTTAGGAAATGCTCCACCAACTTATGGATTGGTCTTGCAGCGACCACTATCTCCGGTGGATTCTCAACATTCACGGCGGCTGGGGCAACCGCAGGTGCGACTACAGGCGCGGCAGCAGTTGCAGCGGCCTGAGCAGCAGTTTCAACAGTAACGGCTTGCTGATCCATTCTATTACCCATCGCTTCCAAAACACGCAAGATCCCATCCACCCTGGGATCATTAGGGGCTGCTACCCCGACATCTACGACAGGTGGATTCACTCCACTCGCGCTAGCCTGTGCTGGCACTCGACCACGTTCGCCTCGGGTTCCGACACGAGTCGGAGCTCTACCCCGAATAATGGCCCTACTGGTCCTCTTTGCGGGAGTTCTCGGCTCCTGATCGCTCATGGTGTAGCTTTACTCAACTAACACCTGTTTCCAATTCAACACCAAATTAGAAACAGAGCGATCCAAACAACAAACAATTTTAGCACTCAGCTAACACAGACATGCACCAGCATGAATTTAAAGGCCTTTCCTACTAACTATCCCATGGTCAACGCTCCTTATCACTCCATTCTTAAACTTCGCTCTGATACCACTTAAACTGGATGTCATGCCCCGATCCTCAAGCATGCATACATCCGTCTGACTTGGTCGATTTTATAATGCGATATTCCAGGACAATGTATCGCCGACCCTTTCATTTTTAAGCACATGCGGAAGCAGTTAAAATCCCCAGACAATAAAACGATGGGATAGAAAAGCAGGGCCATATTTTTCATATTGAATTTTATAACCAAACTTTTATACAAACCACAAACCCTTTCATAACTATTCACGTCAAAAAGGAGGTCTCAAAAGAAGATAGGATCTCAATCCATCCAGATGATACTCAAGGCCCCTCTCAAGACTGTCTTCTTCTTCCAAAAATCCTTATCTTCAGATCTCACCTCCGAGTTCTCCTTCTCGGATTCATCCTCAGCTCTTCAGCGGGGTCCTGAAATGGTTTTCCCCAAACTAGGATGAGACTACGTCTCAGCGAGTTCTACCCCACTAAGCCTGATTAGTAAACCATTATACTAAAGGCTGCCTAAACACGCACATGGCAGAGGACTTACCTTGGCCTCAGATCCCACCTGCAAGTCAGTACAATTCACAATAGGCACCCATTTACTTCAAACAAATCGAACCAGTCGATTGCATGTCATACAATTCAATCTCCACTATGAGATATTTAAAAGCTAGGCCACGTGCATTCTCCAGGACGACATTCCAAGTCTCCGAGTTCACGTGCCTCAAACCTCGGACCCACGTGCATTCTCTAAGGCGACCTCTTCGCCAAGGTGGTACATCAAGCCACTGAGCCACATGTCCTTTTTACGATGCCCGGGCCCACGTGCATTCTCTAAGGTACTCGCTTACCAAAGTGACCCATCAGATCACCGAGCCACGTGTCCTTTTAGATGCCAAACTCTGTCACCGAGCCACATGCATTCTCCAGGACGACATATCGAGTCTCCGAGCCACGTGCATTCTCTCAGGCGACCTATTCGCCAAGGTGACATATTTAACCACTGAACTCACGTGCATTCTCCAGGTGACATTCCAATTCACCGAGCCACGTGCCTCTTTCAAGTGGTTACCAATTTACTTTCAATATCGACAACCAATGCCAACGATTTCTCAATCAAATAATTAAATCAATTCAACAAAGCATTATAAATACTGAATAACATACTTGGCCATTTACTAATCAACAATTCAATCTCAATCTCAATCAATTCCAAATCAATTTAGGGTAAATCCCTAAAATATCACAATTTATTCAATTCCATACAACGTGGAGCTCAAATAAATAAACGGACTGCGCCACGACGATCAGCACGAGATTTTGGTCGTTGGTCATCAAAATCTTAATTTCCGAAAAATAAATAATTAATTAATTAATTTCGAAAATTAATTATTAATTACTAAAAATTCAATTTAGCTCAAAATAAAGCCTGATTAAATAAACGGACTTCACCACGGTCATCAGCATAATTTTCCGGTTCCAGGCCATCTCAGTTGAATTTTCGGAAAATAAATAATTATTTAATTAAATTCCGAAAATTAATATTTAAATACTAAAAAATCCACTTAGGCCCGAAAAGCCTAATTGGAGCCCACCAAGGGTCGGAAAAAACCCGAGGCACTTCCAATAATTAATAGACCATGTCTACTTGCTAATTACACATTCAATTTATCTAATTCGCATCACAATTGGCTAATAAATGCTAATTTAATCTAATCTAACAAACTAAACATAATTAATTAAATCTAAACCAACCTTAAGCATAATTAGCCACTAATCCTGGATTAGTGAGATTACTCACCAAATCGCGCGCAAATCGGATCAATCTGACGGCGGCGACGCGAGGAACGATTGTTCCCAAAGCACGGCTCGGGTTCGGGGCCGGGAAACGGCCCAAAAGCGGGCCCGAAGAGCTAGATACCCACTTCATGGGTTTGCTGGAAGGAGCTGATCGGGGATGCTCCGGCGGCTAGGTCGGTGAGGGGAGGCCGGTGGAGGGCGAGGGGGTCGCGGGGAGGTCCGGCGGGGCTAGGCGGTGGCTGGAGGTGGTCGGACGGGGGTTGGTCGATGCGGAACAGGGGCGAAACAAGGCTGGGCCGAGCGGCGGACGGCGGGATGGCGGGACGACTGCGAGCGGCGGGCGCTTGATGCGGACGCGCGCGGGCGACTATGGGCGGCGGGACGAGCGCGACGGGCGAGGGTGAGCTTCGCTGGCCGCTCGGCTTCTTCAAACGGTTCGGGCCACGGTTTCGCTCGCTCAATCGTGCGAAGGAGAAGAAGAAGAAGAAAGAGAGAGAGAGAGAGAGAGAGAGAGAGAGAGAGAGGATAGGGTTGGACCGGTCAAAGAAAGAGAGAGAGAGAGAGAATGGGCGGTGGGGAATTCGCACGAGGGGGAAAGGGAGAGGAGAGAGGAGAGAGAAAGAAAAGAGAGAAAAAGAAAGAAAATAAAAGAGAGGGAGAGAGAGGAAAAAGAAAAGGAAATGCATATTTCTTTATTTCAATTTTCCTTTTCTCTTTCCTTTTCCTTTCTATTTTCTTTTGGGCTTCAATTTTTCTTCCGATAATTTCTTTATTGAAATTTTGGACCCGTCTATAAATTGACGAAATATGGACGAGTAATCCTAAAAATAAGAATTATGACGCGCTTAAAATTCGATTCCCGAAATCGAGTTCAATTTCATGGTTAAAAATCGATCGACGTGATTTTAGCTCAATCCAACCAATTAGGTAGCTTTTAGGGATTTTACAGCTGATACATCCCTTAGTAGCTTCACCCAATAGGTTAGTTAACTCGTGAGTGATCGATCAGAGAAAAAGGGCCATAAAGACGCATTGACGAAATGCCCATTTCACTTTATTGAAGCGGTCGAATTTCAGGATGTCACACTTATAGTATTTATTGGATGCTTCTTGGAATTTTTCCCAACCCTTATCGGGTGTTAATTAAGTGATTCGGGCCTAAGTGGAATTTTTAGTAATTAAATATTAATTTTCGAAATTATTTATTTAATTATTTATTTTCTAAAAATCCAATTGGGATGGCTAGTGACCGGGATTTTATGCTGATGATTGTGGTGTAGTCCGTTTATTTAATTGAGCTTCATATTGTGCTAAATTGGAATTATTGTGTTTATTTATTTAATTTTCAAAATTAATTATTTAATTATTTAATTTCCGAAAATTCAATCGGGATGGCCAGTGACTGGAATTTCGTGCTGATTGTCGTGGAGCAGTCCGTTTATAAATTTGAGCTTTAATTCGTGTCGAGTTAATTTAATGGTGCATTTTTAAGTTATATTATTAAATAATGCAATTTTGGCCTCATGATTAAGAATTGGTTGGGTATCGGTTGTCAGTATTGAAAGTGAGTTGGTAAATCACCTGAAGAATGCACGTGGCCCAGTGAATTGGAATGTCACCTGGGAAAGACACGTGGCTCGGTGATTGAATATGTCATCTTGGCGAAAAGGTAGCATTAGAAAATGCACGTGGCTTGAAGACTTGGTATGTCTTCCTGGAGAATGCACGTGGCTCGGTGACAGAGTATGGCATTGTAAAAAGGGTTGGGTGGGACCATAAAGCCAGAGTATGGCATTGTAAAAAGGGTTGGGTGGGACCATAAAGCCATTAAATCTTGGAAAGGTCGGGTGGGACCATAAAGCCATTGAATCTTGAGAAGGTCGGGTGGGACCATAAAGCCATTGAATCTTGGAAGAGTCGGGTGGGACCGCAAAGCCACTAAATTTAAGAAAGTTGCTTGGTGGGGCCGTGATTACCACCTATAGATAAGTTGTGTCCTAAGGACTGTGATTTTTAATTGGGAATTGAGTTGGAATAATTGAAATGACCGTGAGTGGTCTTGTTGGTATGTAATCGACTAGGTCGATTGATCATTGTCTTGATTTGATGTTGTGGATTGATTGATTGAATGAAAATGACATTGAGTGGTCTTGTTGACGTGTAATCAACTAAGTCGATTAGATCGATGCTTCGATCTGTGATGTGATTGCTTGGGTGCCTATTTGATCTATGCTAATATGCAGGTGGAATCTGAGACTAAGGTAAGTCCTCTGACTCATGTTGTGCATAGGCAGCCTAAGGTGTATTAGTTTACTAATTGAGTTTTAGGGGGTAGAACTTGCTGAGACGTTGTCTCAGTGGTTATTGAATAACCATTTCAAGACCCAGATAAGGAGCCTAAGAAGGAGGAATCTGACGAGGAGATCCTGATGAGGAACCCGAAGAGGAGTATGTAGAGGAGAACCCCGAGGATAACCCCGAGTACGACCCGGATGAGAACTGAGATCCCGTCCTATCTTGTCAGACCTTGTCTGCATGTGAATAGATGTTAGATCAGACCTACATATATATAGTATTGTAGAATACTATGAGATGCGTGTAAAAAGATGTGGTTGTGAATTTTTAGTATGAAAAAATATATGACTTGCTTTTCTATCCCACATGTTTTATTGTCTGGGGATTTATAACTGCTTCCACATGTGCATATATAAATGAAAGGGTCGGTGATACATAGTCCTAAGATATCGCATTTTAAAATCGACCAAAAGTAAGGGATGTGCGTGTGCCTAAGGATCGGGGTGTGACATGATGCCCCTCTTCTAATATATTGAGTCTCTCCCTCCATGCATATCTTCGAGTCTCTTGCACAAATCCTTCCATCCGCCGCTCCCATAGTACAGTGGATTCTCCCTATGCTCAAGGAGTGAAGCTGGATCCATTAGTCGATTCTTTTCAAGCTCAACCTTCAAAGCATCCTCTAGCGGATTGGATTGCATCACATATCCCATCTTTTTCACGGTTGCACCCGCTACTCTAATATTAAGGCTAAATCGTAGATACCTCTTGTCAAATTGACCAAATTCGACTTCTCCCTCCAATAATCCCCATAGCGCATTTGGTGTGAAAAGTTGAAACCACGTGTGATCCATATCAAATAAAACGAGAGTTCCTGATAACTCATTCCGCCTTTGGTTGTTAACACGTGGTATGATGTCAAAAGATACTTCCTTTATTCCATCTTTTACACCAAAGACAACACAGAGATACAATCCTATGAACTGGTTGTACAAGTCTTGAGAAGCCTTGAAAGATATAGTACCGTCTTCAATAAGGACAAACCCCTTTGGCATCTCTCTCTCGGGGCTAACATTTCGGTAACAAGACCAAAAGCTGGAATAGCGATGCCTCTGTTATACAGGTAAATTGTTAGAAATATTCAAGTTTGTAATTAGTTCAAGAAGAAGAGTTTGATTTGTGCATATTCCTAGTAATTCAACTAAAGCTAGAGTTCTATAATAATTAGACATATTGATCCTTGCTTGTGCTGGAAATCATTCCCTTGCAAGTGGTAGCCACCCCTAATATTAGATTGAATCACCCTAATCGTAGCTCATACAATACGAGTGTACTATATAGGAAAATGAAAAATTGATCGAAAATAGAACATCACATCCAAGAAATTAATCACCCCCGTCAGACCCCATTAAATGTTCATTGTTATGAGTTCACTTTAGAGATCGCCAATTCTTCGGTACAAACTATCCTAATTGAACTCCAACTTACTTGCAACAAACTTAACATTATTAAAATAAATTAAACAAAAACTTCCACTTGCACTCAAACCAATGGAAAATTGAAAAGGAAAATCCAATGCATGCCCTCTCCACAGAGCAACCTCATCCAACCACTTGCACCTTTTATGTCTGCTCTAACTTTATATAAAAGGAGAATCTCAAATCAAATACTCTATCAATAAAATTAAATCAAACCGTCCAAGTAATCTGCATGGCTAGCAAGGCATGTAGTTCCACGGCACCCCATCATAATAGCAACAAGCACCTAAGAGTGAAAAAGGTCTCACGTCAAATTATTGAATTATTATCACTGTATAGTTTTATCTTGATCCGTGGATTTGATCTAGTACTATTATCAGTGTTAGTTGTTATGATCACAGCAACATCTAGCATGGTGTGTCCATTTGTTCATTAGATCTTCTAAGATTTCAACATATTTTTCAATACAAGAATTACGAACATCATGTCTCTATCATTGCATCAATTTGAGATTTTGTTAAGCTTCATATACATGTGCAAATCACTTTATATTAAATTTGTTTGTTCGTCTAGAATTTTTAGCTTTTGTATTAAGTGCGCCTAGAGTACACTCCGCATCAACGCACACGCAGATACAAGAGAGAGAGAGAGAGAGAGAGAGAGAGAGAGAGAGAGACCTCAATTGAGATGTCAACAATGTTCAATCCTTTGAACTCTTTGCACGCTCCACAACCTTCCGTTTTACTTGAACTTTCTTCCTTTGTGCTCATTAGATTATCTCCATGTGAAACCTCGTAGAGTAAAGCTGGATCTAGCAACTTATTGTCTTGAAGCAAAACCTTCAAATCTTTCTCTAATGGCTTGCATATTAGTCGGAATCCACAATTTTTTACAAGTCCTTCGTTTCTTGTATCAACATCAGAACCGCATGCTCTAATCCCAAAGTAAAAATCACCTGAGTCATTTGGACCAAAATGGTCTACTGGCCACAAATCCTTTGATTCCATATACTCAAGCCACACATAATCCAAATTGAAATCCTTTGATACCATATACTCATACCACACATGATCCCAACCAAATGGCCGTACACTCCTACCGTGTTTAATGCCTTTGCAATTAACATATCCTATAAGCTCATATTGGTAAACCCAAGCTCTGGCGGCCTTCCTTGCTTCTAATTGAAATACAACACAGAAAGCTACTCCTAAAATCTTTTTATATAAGTCCTTTGAAGCCACGAAAGATATATAACCCTCTCTATTGGGAAGCAACCATTTTGGCATCTCTCCTCCAGGTAGAATAATTCGGCAATTTCTTTTTCGATGAAATTTCTGTCATAAATGTAGATTGTTAGATAGTTTTTTAAAATTGGAACCTAAAAAGAGGAGTTCCAATGAGTTAAATGGTAGTCCTCAAGTTTAGATATAGTTAGCAATCGCAATGCAATGTTTTTTTTTTTTTTTTGGTACTTAATTGGCAGAAATAGGACATTTATTGTTGAAGATTTTGTCACTGGATGAACATGTATTATTGAAGTGTTTCAATGGGTGATCCTTGTAATTCAACAGCAAAACGGAGTTCTATTGATAAAGGGAATATCTTTTGCATTGTCTTATAGCAACCCCCACCACATATACATGCAGAATCACTTTCTATATGTTTGCTTTCTATAATTAGCCCACCTTTTCGGGATTTTTAGTCTTTTGCAATACACGAACACTCAATGCTGCCAACATGTACACTACTCCATATTAATGAGAGAGAGAGAGTCTAACCTCAAGCTTGGGGAACCCATTATGGACTGACTCTCCACTTGAATATAACTCAACATCCTCAATGTCACATATGTTGGAGGGAACTGGGCAACCATGCGAATCATTCCGAAATTGCAATCGATATGTTTCCTCCCACGTAGGAATTTTAGTAAAATTTTTTCCGATAACATAGGAAATCCCATCTTTTTATGGGGTTCCCTCAAATCCTCTTTCTCCTTTGGACACGCGGTAAGTTTTGGGTAGCCTTTAAGCTGTAGGCTTTCAAGATTTTGCAACTTGTAAATGCCAGAAGCAAGAATTGCTAGTTTCTTGCCATCAAATATATACATCTTCTCCGAAGAGACAAGATTTCCTATGGATGTAGGAAGTTCTTTGGTCCTTTGTAGACTAACTTCTTGCAAGCTTTCGTTCTTATTTAGAATATCAAGGAATCTTTGCAATTTATAGCACCCACTTAAATTCAACCACTGTAACTTATGGTGATATACAAATGAATCGTGGGCACGCTCCAAGTTTTTGCACCCAGAGAGATCTAATTCCTCAAGATTTGGAGTATAAGAGAGGTCTGGTATACAAACAAGCGACTGGCATTTACTCAAGTCAACGAACTTCAAATTTTTAAGGTCCTACAAGAACAATAAAACCAACTTGTATAGACTGTCCGGATGATCAAAGAAGAAAAGGGAGATATATATTCATTTCAAAATCTGGCTTTGATTTTTTAATAAAAAAATTAACTTTATCATAATTCAAGCCACATGTGATCAGAATTCACTTGATCATATGATGTACATAGAACACATCCTCTCACTTTATAAATATGAGTTTAGTAAGTAATCCTTGTAAATTCGCCAATGCTTGTAATTTCACCACGCACTAGAATGGCATGGCCACTTCCACCACGTATACGTGCAGAAACAATACTTGTGATTTAGAGAGACTGAGAGAGTGCGTAACTCAAGTGGGAGCACATTAGCCGTGGTCAATCCTTTGCCAACATCACATGCATTTAAGCTAACAACTGGAATCTTATGTAGAGACTCGCAACCACTCACCTATAGATCCCGTAGAGGCGGTGGAAGGTTGGGAATCTCTTCTATTCATTACTTAGTAGGAAGTGGTGGTTGGTTGATCAGTTTTTAAAAGAAGGCATATTATGTACGCCTAGATTGTCATAATATAACAAAAAAGAAAAAGAAAAATAGCAGAGTCTAAGCCGTCTTGCGTAGTTTTTTGTTTTTGAGCTACATATACGTTGGCATTGTATAGGAGCTCAAAGTTTAATATGTCATTATAAATACAACCACCACATTTATACCTTGCATTTGTATAGATAAATAAAAAATGTAGATGCATCGATAAACTTTGACATCTCGATCTGGTGGATCTCATCTGCAATTTATTAAACCTCAACGGTGCACATCCATCAAATATATAATAAGTCTTTTTGCGCTTTCTTTCAATTAAGTTTTAACTACTTCGTTTTTAAGACCCCTTTATCAATGAGTTGTCATTCCATAATGATTAGGGTATTTTTGAAATGGTAAATTCTCAATGAAATCTCTAAAATTATAGCACTATCGTTCTGAAGGACAAAAAGAATATTAAATGAAAGGGAGTTTAAGGAATAAGATTTGAAATGCTATATATGAAATTTTATTTGAAGGCGTATGTCTCAAAAGATAAAGGTGGTGAGTTTTTTCATGGGACAAGTGAAGACTGTCAATTGAACTTTTTAAAATCAGACAAACCTAATCAACACTTTCATTCGCCCAACAGCATTGTCAATGGAAATGTTGCTATTAGTAGGAAGGGGATTACGAGGTGGTTTTTAGATGGTAAAAAATTTGTAAATGGTTGTCATGGAGCCTTGATGGTTCAGATGTCATGGAGAGTTATACTGGCGTTCATTTATGGGGACTCAACCATAGTTTAGTTCTATTAGCCATTCTCAAATCGATGGACAAGCTGAAGCTGTTAATGGAATTTTAAGCAATTTAATAAGGAGTTTTATTGCGAAACATGTTAAACAATGGGATTTGTTATTGGTTCAAAATGAATTGGCAGCTAATAATTGGATGAGCCAAACTATCGGAAAATGCCAATTTGAAGTTTTGTATTGAAAGGACAATAAGGCTCCGTCCCTTCCACGAAAAATGAGACGTACTTGGAAATATTTTTCCAAAAAGTCATTATTAAGGAAAATGATAATATTTTCTGATATTCGGCAAAAACCTAAAAATGAATTGGAAAATATTTTCTTCAAAAAAATACCAAAAAATCAAATTTTTAATTTTTTTCTTTTCTTTATTTCTTTATTCCTCTTTTTTTTTTTTTTTTTTTTTTTTTTTGTAATTCCTTTCATTTCTTTTCCTTTTTCCTTCTTCCTCGAACAATGGCCAGCCACAGCCACGACTAACATCAACAAGCTTGTCCCTTACTTGTGGCCAGTCGCCCACCATCGTCGTGGCTGGCCACTGGCCGTGAGAGAAGGAAAAAAAATGAAAGAAAACTAAAATTATTAAAAATTCAATTTTTTTCAAATTATTTTTATAAGAACAAACATTTCATTAATCAAGGTCCCAAGTCCGAGCACTGAGGACCCACTCATAGCCTCTGTGAACCAAAGCTTAAGTATCGAGGACTCGAGCACTACGTTGATGGTCCTAGGCTTGGGTTCTAGCAAATCAAGCACAAGCATCAAGGATTCAAGCTCAGTCTCGATGAACTCGAGCATGGGTACTGAGGGCCCAAGCCTAGCCGTTGGAGACCCAAACCTAAACGTCGGGACCCGAGAGCAAACGTTAGAGTTTTCATGTCTGAGTATAGAATTTTAGGTCTGAGCACTGATAGTTAGTCATATTTCGGAAAATGTTTTTTGATTTTTAAAAGAGGGAAATCATTTTCCTGAATTTAAGTATAGGTTTTCCGTTAACTAATCCATAGACTCGTTTTCCTAAGCAAATCAAGCCAGAAAATGAGGAAAATGTTTTCCTAAAAAATATTTCCCACAAAACGAGCAACGCGTAAGTTTATTTCACATGGGAAGAGAAAAATATAAGGAACTTTTTATACATATAGTGCTACGTACAAACGGGTTAGGTGTACTGTGGATGCACAAAATTGATACTCGTAAAGTTGAGCAAAATCACCGATTTAGAAATATTTAATGGAAATAAATTGTTGATAAAATACGCAACACAGAGAAACATATACATGCATATGGACAAAAAAAGATATTTCAAGATTTCAAATAAAAAAATTATTGTCAGATAAAAGGAATTCAAAATTTGGATATTGAAACATGTTGGATCTCAAATAAACTTACTAGCTCAGGCATTTCTCTATAGATACAACATTTGCAAAATAAGTAATTGACTACATTTTGGGGTAAAAGAAAAACAGAGAGAAAGAAAGAGATCCCATCGAAGCTCCTTTTTGCTTTATATTGTACTATAGATTATAATGTGAATATAATTACACGTACATAATAGGTATATGACTTACTTTATGGATCAACCAACATGTGAAAAGTTACTCGTGTGTTAAAACTTACTTAGGCATTTCTCTATGGATACACCATGCAAGTAATCGCCCGAGGTAGGCTTATTTAACACAAAGATGATGGGCTGTCCTACATGCGAAAAGTTAGTGGCAAATTGGGGAGAATTCTCGTGTATATATAGTGGGGAGGTTTGAGATGCCCTTAGTAATCGATTGATTTGGTCGTGTTGTTATATATTGTCCGGTACATATCAGATGATTACTGGAGTAGCCCAAGAGAGTACTCACGTGTTGAGCGGAACAAAAAAACTAAATTGCTAACATGATGCACCTAGCGTCAAAATTTGAAAAAGCATGCGTGGTGATATGGAGGCTAGGTGTGGAGTAAGATCGGCGAATGAGTCCCCAGCAAACCAAAAGGTAAGATATTATAGTTCTAGTAGAAGCAACAACACGCTAAAGCATGCCCCTATCAAATTCATTATGCATTTTTCGAAACTCGATGAGACCTTCTTTGGAACTTAAATCTTTCGAAAACCCAATTTCTTTTTGAGGATGTATGCACAATTGACCGGACACGGGACACCATGTAAGTAATTGTGCACGTTTTTAATATTCTGCATTTGATTTCTCGTTGATGATTAATGTTTGCATTTGTTCTCGCTTGTCATTTCCATGTTTTATCAGACGTGCCCTAAATCTTATTTGAATGAGTTACCAACATTTTTTTTATTGTTTCGAAATTCTTAGAAGTTATAATGATTTAGTAACATTTATCTGCGGAGCTTACTAAAATGTTATTTTCACTATATTTTATAAAACTACCAACTCTCGTTTGAATCTTTTTGCCAACGTTTATTTCATTTTTGGAATTACCAACCGTTTTTTATGTACTACATTTTTTTGTTTGAGTTACTAATATGTTAAATTTACAATTCTTTTTAGAAAATAACCAATCACTACTAATGTTTTTTCTAGTGATTTGAAATTATCAATGGTTTTAATAATCTATGAATATTTTTTGCCAGCTTACCAACTTATCTAAATTACTATCTCTTCTAGAAAATTATCAACTGCTAATTGAGTCCATTTACCAGCTTTTATAAGGTTGTTCGCAAAAATAAAAGTTGTTTCTATAATTTACCGATATTTATTTGTTGAATTTATCGACCAGTTGAACTAACTCGTGTACTAAATCACCTACCATTTCCTACATTACCAACTAATCCAATAATTTACCAACAATTATATGCATAGCTAATTTAAGAACTCTTACATGAAAATACCAATAGATATTTGAGTTACTTATCAATATTTATTTGATTGCTTCAACGTACTAACCATTCTGATAATTTACCGACATTTGTGGCAACTTACCCAATGGAAAAGGTTAATAACTCATATCCAAAATTATCAACTCTTATTTGAGTTAATTACCATTGTTTAAGAAGTACCCACTGTTTCAATAGTTTACTAAAGTTAATTTGGAAAGCCTACGGGCATGTTAACATTACAACTCTTCGATGAAATTAACAATTCTGCTGAATGTTACAAACATCATTACAATTACCATCATTTGTGGTGATTAAGTTACACACTCCTCTTTAAGTCAAATAAAAATCAGTAAATTTTGTAAGAGTCGGTAACTTCAACATTTTCATAACATCTACAAATTAAATGTTAGTAAATTATTACATCAGAAAGTGATTTCGAAAGTGTCTTTAACTGAATCAAGTAAGAGTTAGAAAAACTAACACTAGATGGTAGCCTAACCCATGAGGAGTTGGAAAATCACTGAAATTAATATTAATAACTTGGAAGTCCTTTGAGGTTCAGACCACCTACTTAAGTTCAATATCTCTAAATTTGGCACCTCTCAAAGGTCAGGAACACAAATCAGCAACTTACAGTGGCTGAAATTCAAAAACTCCATATTCTTAAAACGCTTCAAATTAAAAGAACAGCTGAACAAGATTCTGATCAATTTGAATGCACCAAAATTGAAAACCGTCAACTAAAGCATTTGTGACATACCTTTAAGTTGCCTCCAAATCCCACAATCTGGCTGTTAGGCACGTCAAAGCAAACAAGTTTCTTTGGAACACATACGGGAGTGGATAAAGGACATCCAGGCCATTCAAGCCACCTTAAATCATTAGGAAGACATATGGGACCTCCATTGATTTCTGCATTCTGAACTATGAGCACTTTCAGTCTCCTCATGCGTGTGAAAGCACTGGGACTGATGACTAGCTCTTTTTGTGTCGGCAACCACAGCACTATGCCTTTAACAGCATTGGTTCCCTGTAAAGGGAAAGAAAATAATCATTAATAACCGACCACAATTAGGTAATAGCATGTAAATTAAAGAAGATAAGACTATCAACGGTTTCATGAGAAGCACTTACCATGTCCTCTGACAATACTTCAAAAACATCATCATAGCACCATAATCTACTACGTTTTCCAGGGTCATCTGGATATTGTTGTTTAACAATATCTTGACCCATCAACTCAATCAAGTCATGCATTTGTACTATGCTGTCATACTCAATTGTTACCAAGGATCTCTCTATTAGAGTTTGAATCCCAATTAATGTTTGCAAACCACAGCTATCAAGAACTCTGGTTATATAATCCCTTTTCCTCCCCTTAAAGAAGCAAGCAATGTCTAGAAAAATGTTCTTCTGATTGTTGTCCAGCGCATCAAAACTTATCTTGAGAACATTGTTTATATCTTTATTAGGACTTCCAGCAAGTGTTTCCAATGTACTCTCCCATTCCCCTCTACTTCTACCATGTAAAAAGGCACCCAAGACCACAATCGCCAAGGGAAGACTTTTAGCATAGTCCAAAATATTATCTATCAGATCCCTACTTATGTCTTTCGTATGGTTTCCTTGAAAAGCGTGTGAACTGAGAAGCTCAAAAGCTTCACCTTGATCTAATAGATCAACGTCATATACTTGATCTTTTGCACAAGAAGTTAGTACATGTTTATCTCTTGTCGTAATGATGATTCTGCTCCCTTTTCCAAACCATCCACATTCTCTAGCCAATGCATTTAACTGGTCCCCATGATCCACATCATCAAGCACAAGTAGAATCTTCCTGGAGCAAAGTGTACCTGGTATTAGATTAGCGCCTTCATCCACACTTGAGACCACTAAATTTCTTTTCCATAATATCTGGGATAACAGTTTGTTCTGCAAATTAACTAGGCCGTTAGGTCCACTGGAAGTTTCTCTAACATTTGCAAGGAAGCCGCACCCATCAAACTGATCAGCAATACTGTTATAAACAGCTTTAGCGATAGTGGTCTTCCCTATACCTCCATTTCCCCATATTCCTATCATCCGAACATCATCTGAACTCATGCTCAACAACTCTTTTACATATTTTACCCGGCTACCTAGACCGACAGGATACTTTGCAACATTCAAGGGTGCTCGTTGTATTATAGTCGAGATATCTCTGACGATGCCCTCGATGAACTTGGTATCATCTCTGCCAAAACAAAGCAGCAAAAACAACGCTAATAAATGGAAATAGACAATCCATTGAACTAACAAAAAACTAACACGAAGTAAACAAGTACTCTGACATTCTAGAAAAAATTGACTCTTAACCCACTAATCGATGCCATCATGTATCAATAAAATTGGAAAATTCCAAATTATTTTCCGGGGTCGAACAAGAATACTATGATTACCCATCGTCATAATGCCAACCGGACAAATTGCCGGCTTTAGTTAGGGCTTGCCTCCATTTCTTCACCCTCTCAGAATCCTTTCCCCATTTCTTCTCGTGGCTGTCCAATGCCTCGCCATAACTCTCTCTCTGCTCTCGAATCACCCCGGGCTCCACTTTGTAGAACACCGGCAGCACCCGCTGTTTCTTGAGTCTCCTACACTCCATTACCTTCACCAGCTCGTCCAAGCACCACGTAGACGAAGCGTAGTTCTCGGAGAAGACGAGCACGGCGATCCGCGACTCCATGATGGCCTTCGTGAGCGCGGACTTGATCTTGTCCCCGCGCCTCAGGTCCTCGCTGTCGATGTAGGCGTTGATGTGGCGATGAAGTAGACACTTGTGGAGGTCAGCGACGAAGCCGTAGCGCACGTCCTCGCCTCTGAAGTTAATGAAAACATCGAACGGCCATTTTTCTTCGGAAGAGGGGGAAGAAGAAGAAGAAAACGAGGACGACGACGACATTGGAAGATGGAATCTGAGCTTAGGTTGGATTCGTGTCGAGCAATGAGTGATGCTTTTTATCGTGGAGTTGGTCAAGAAATCGATGCGGACTGAGAAACATCGAACGTCGCACCGTGTCAGGAAAAGCGCCTTTCTTAATTTTTTTTTCTTTTAATTTTTCGCAAATGGACGAGAAGTTTTCTTTCGTTCATATTTTTTTTTTTTTAAATTGTCTGTTTTTGTCTTACAAAAAATCGGAATGTGACTTTATTTTACGGGTGTTCAAAATGAACCATTCGAATCTGGAACCGCCCGGACTGAACCGAATTAGCTAATTGAGTCTGATTTTCAAGAATGTCCATCTAGTTCCCGATTCTTAAAAGCGAACATTGGATCGAACTAGACTAAATATACTTTTTATTTCTTTAAAAAAATTTGTCAAATGTGAATTAAACACTATCTTATCCAGTAGCATCACAAGTTACGGTATAATGACTTTTCATTCATCATCACTTCCGTCAATATCTTAAGATTTGTCACTTTCTCATTGTACATGAATACTCTTTAGTGATTTAAAAATAAGAAGTTATTGATTTCATTGGACCGGGAATGGAACATCCCTACTTTATTTTATTTGCCAAAGTTCAATATTATTCAAAGCATGTAAAATATTAGGTATAAATTTATGTATGCAATAAAAAAAATTATCATTCTCAACCCAAATCCGATATATTCCATTCCAATATTTCATCTTCTATGAATGGCAACATATCTTTCACATTATTAGGTAGGAAATTGTTTAGATTTTTTGCTTATTCAACTCATTGCGTCCCCAAAAAATAAGTCATGAAATAGATTTTTTAATGGATACAATTCTGTTTTTTACCCATTAATTGATTTTCATATTTTTAAGTAGCCATCTTTTGCTTAAGAATGGAATGAGGGAGTCATGTGCATGTTTACATCATTCAACTCATCGTGTCCCTAGAAAATTCTCTTTTCTATTTTATTTTATTAATTTTTTTAAAAAAGGAAATATGCACCAGGCTTAACCTATGCACTTTGTCTATTATTTACACATGATATGTACGAAAGATCCCAGCTTGGTAAAATACAAGCAGTGTTGTTTGAAATCGAGGCTTTACCTTTTCCAATTATTTTAACTACAACCCACTTTGAACGATGTAACAAGCCGTGATCTCAATCGAATATTTTTTTGTCAATTCCTTTGGTGAGCTTTCTGAAAACAAGCCTCACTGCCAATGTCACTTCTTTGGTCGTGAAATAATTAACACAGAAGAAGAAGAAAAAGCCATTAGAATTTGGTAAAAGGAGGCAGGTCTGGTGTGTTTGCTTGGAAAATGAAGGTGCTGAAGGATGAAGCGAGATCTTAAAAGGTAAGCTACTCCATTGGCTACCCAAGAAAGTACTTGGCTGTGGCTTCCAGGAAACGGCGTTCGCGATTAGTGAGATTTGTTCCCCATCGGATCTTCTCCGTATTTTCTTTGCACGCTGAGGCATGACTTTCTTTTTTGTTGGTCAACAAAGAATATTCTATTAATTTCCAGCTTTGTGGGCAAGGCAGATGAGAGGATGAGGCAGGAAATTGGAGAGAAGAAGGCGGTGCACAGGGGGCTCAAAGCAAGCTCGGCTTGGGATCCTATTCTTGACGATGTATTGTGGCACGGAAAAATGTCGCTAGCGTGATTTGTTGCATACTACTATTTTGGTAGCTAAAATTCGCATGATTTTTTGCCATGCCTTCCAATAAATCAATATATAATGGGAATGGAGAAATTTGAATTTAGAGTGCGGACCTACTAGGTAACTCAAGAGGATAGCTTTGACATGTAAATCAATTGTAACATCCTACACAAGATGTATTAGTCATGTATGTAAGTAGATACTTGTGCGGATTTGAGAGAAGGGCTTTGATATGAGCACGTCTTCACCAACAATCTGTTTCACATTTTCTATGCATTAGGCAATCTAATTACAAATTGGATAAGGATTACCTTTTTCCTTTCATAACTCGGGCATGAGAATAGATCAAGCTTTTTGTTCAATTGAAAGTAATGCAGTAGGTTCTCATGTATAAATTCAAAGACATGAGAAATTTTCTAATAGAACACCTCTAAATGATTAATTGGTACACCAATAGCTTATCTTCTATTACTTTGGAGTGATCTTTCGCTTGACTAGGGCATTATTCATCAGATGCTTTTTTGGAATTCATATGCTTGGTGATGTAATTCCCTATCAAATCAAAGTGCTAGCCATGTTCAAAAGCATTAGATGCTTGGTATGAGAATTTGTAAGAAAGACTTTGACTAGGGCCCCGTTTGGTTCGGCATTTAGAAGGGGCTTTCGGCCTCTAAAGGGGTTTGGGCAAAAGTAAGTGGTGTTTGGTTCAATATTTTGGGGACTTTGGGGAGATGCAATTGCATCTCCAAGGGGCTTGAAGGGACTTTAAGGGAATGGAGGGGGAGAGGTCCATTGGGAAGTTGCTTTCGGAATGCAACTTATCTGTTCATCTTCACCTAGGAGAAGCCGATCGGAGGCCGACGACCGCCGGCCAAGGGTCGCGCGTCAAGCAAAGCGCCGGCGACCGCCGGCCAAGGGTCCCGACCCGGCGACCGTCGCCGGGGTCGTGCGACCTCGAGCGACGCCCGGGTCGCGCGAACCAGCGGGCATTGTCGCTCGATCGCGCGACCCAGGGGGCCGCCGAGGTCGTACGACCCAGCGACGGCCGCCGGTCGGGCGACCAGCGACGACTGGGGTTGAGCGACCCAGCGACGGCCGCCGCTGGATCGCGAACCCAGCGGTGCGACCAGCGGCCCGCTGGGTCGCGCTGATTCAGCGGCCCGCTGGTTCGCGACCAGGCGTCGCACGAGGTCGCACGACCGCGACGGACGGCCGCCCGGGTCGTGCGACCAGCGGCCGTCGCTGGGTCGCGCGACCCAGGCGACGGCCGTCGGTCGTGCGACAGCGGCGACGGTCGCCCGAGGTCGCGACCAGCGGCCAGATCCGCCATCCGGTGCCGGGATCGGCTGTATCGGCCGCCGGATCCGGCGGTCCGGTGGCCGGATTTCAAAAAAAAAAAAGACAAATGTTTTTTTGTTTTTTTAATTTAATAAAAGTCCTTTGCAAATGTAAATTGTAAATAGATTTACACACTTGATTTGGACTACGATTCTTGATGTGGAATAACGATGATGCAAACTAAAGAACTTCTCCTCTATTGCCCTATATATTATTGGTTTAATGAAACGGCCTTATTAAATGCTCATTTGTGAATGTAATTGTGAGAATTATGGTTAGATGAGAGACTTGAATACTATTTATAAAAATTTTAACCAGACTCTTTAATTACGGGCCAAGTTTAACTCGATCCACACTAATTAACCATATATTAGACTAATTAAGAAATCTTATATCTCACCTTAGACCAACACTGTAAAACGGTAAATTATAATATCAATTAACGTAACCCACATTAATAAAACTTTTATACATAGCACATGATTTGCACTATCTTTTTCTTGTGCCTCATGCGATATATGTGCTTCATATGATCCCTTCAATAGTTACTACGTGCTGAGTCGCCGTGTCCGATAGATCATCTTCACAAGGAGCAAGTGAAATTGCGAAAATTGCTAATTAAAAGTGCGATCACTTTGTCTTTAGGAATGTCAGTAATTATGTTTACCACGTGTGCTCCAAGTGGCTGCATCGATCCATGTGTATTCATATGCTTGATTTGGAAATTTTCTTCCCTCTTTTATTTTACGCGTAATCTTACTTTGGCTTTTTTTAATCCCAACACATTCACACGCTGGATTTGGAAATTTTTTTCTCTCTTGTGCTGTAACTTTGGCCGCATCGATCCATGTGCATTCGCCCGCCATATTTATCTGTTACTTATAGATGATATCGTATGGAAGATTCCAAGCCACCAACTTGATAATTTCAAGTAGTGTTGTTCGACATCAATATTTTCACTTTTTTCAGAGAAGTAAAAGTGACATAACTCTTTTTTTCCATGATTTTGATTAAAGGGACTTCGAAAGATGTTCATATTCATATGAAAGATGTTTTCACAACTATCTGAAAAAAAATATAGAATTAGGTCTATGTTGACCCTAATTCAATTTTGATGATTATAAAGCTCACTCAAATGTGCTACTTATCATTTAAAACTATATTTGTTATTCTTGAGTGATTTTTACAGGACTTGAAAGGGTTACAAAGATTGCATTGCTCTAAAACATATAATATTATGAAGTCTTTTAGTAATGGTACTGTGTTTGTGCCTAAAAAAGTTAATGATGTGCGTGTGAAACTTTTCTTCATTGAAGATCGCATTTATTGCGTTATATAGACATTTGATCAATACAAATATTTATTTAATGTTGATTTATTGTTAACTGAATTATTAATGAATCTGACAAGTCAACGTACGATCAATTCAACGATTATAATTTCGTACAATCCTGATTGGAGGCTAGATTTCTGATTGGTTAATTGATTGGCTTAGGGAAAAGAAAGCTTTTTAAAAATGTAGGAATCGGCATCAGGTAAATATTGTATCGATAGCTGAATACGAACGTCGATGACAATCCCGTGTTCCTCTGAGAAGCTAAAAGCCAAACAATTCAATCTAACATAATTTGTCGTACATTGTTGCAGTTCCACATCACATCCCATGTGCAGTGTTAGTTGTACCCACTTCAGCAAAATTGAGTAACCTCGGTCAGTGTTCCACATTATATTTTTCCACATCACCACAGGACGAAGGCTGTTCGATTGAGAAAGCTGACAATACACCGACGCTCCACTCTCCACTCACTAGAAAAAGGTGTGGAGTAACAACAAAACTTGAATTAAATAGAAAACGAGAAAATGAAAAAATGAAAAAAAAATAATAATGGACAGCACTTCCATTCTCATGTTGTCATATTCAATAGGTGGGGACACCATCTGTTTATATTCAAATGTACGTGAATGTATGATTCACGAAGGTTTGATGTGTATAATCATTTTATTCATGTATTACATTTTAATTATGTAAATTATACACATTATATTTTGAATACAAAATTTGATGGAAACATACCATATATTTTATGAAAGTGTTGGTAACTCCTAAATGGGAAATCAGTGATCGGTGACTCTTTTTGCCAACAATTTTTGGTTTTTGAACACTACTAGTATTTGCAATATCCCTCTCATATACACTTTGCAATCGAATTCTTGAGAGATCAATCTTATGAGAGCATTTCTTTGTGAAAGAGTGCGCCGTGTTTATAAATGAATGTTGACTCCATTGCAAACCCATCTTTGTTCGAGGCTTCAAGTATAGTTGATTAAGCATAACTCTTGAACAATCTTCGGAAATGCAGTGGGCACCCATTTGGACTAGACCTTATTAAATGGTTCTACATTCTTCTATCACTAGTCCTTTTTATTTAAATCCATATACTGTATTTAATAAATTGCTTTACTTATATTTGTGTGTAAATACTTAATACTATGGAGCACATTCGATATTTGGGCCAAAATATTGCTCATGTTTATTTCAATTTCTAGAGCTAAATGTCATGGCATTACACATTGATAAATTAAGAAAGTCAATGATACATTTTCATTGTGATACATAATTAAACAATAGTACGATCAACAAGTGTCAAAGTAGGAATCTAATACATTCATGCACCAAATCCAGAGAGGCATATGTATCCTTTTGCCCTTTGCCCCACCTTTTATAAAGCAAGAGTCGTCAAACAATTTTATAACCTTTTGCAATGGAAATAGATCAAGCTTTTTATCCAATTAAAAGTAATGCAATTGGTTTTAATATATAAATTCAAAAAAAAGAGAATTTTTCTAGAAGAACACCTTTAAATGATTAATTGGTGTGTTAATAGCTTATTTTCTATTACTTTGGAGTGAAGAATTCTTTGCTAAGGTGGGGCTTTTTTCAGACTTCTTTTTTTTTTTTGGAATCCACTTTTTAGAGGTGCCACTCCTAGTCAAGTCAAAGTGCAAGTCATTTCCAAAATAATTGGATGGTGTGCAGAATACATATTCAAATTATTTAGTCCAAAAGATGAAGAATGGCACTTTAAAAATGTGAAGCATTCACTAACGCCAGATGTTCCATGTGATTTGATGATATCTCACCTTTTTTCTATCTTTTTTGCTTAGTCAAAAGCGCAAGGAAATATTTGCTCCTCACTTTCGTGCTAGCTTCCCTCCACGCAACTTTGGTCTAGATAGAAAAATTATCAAAGTTGATTTTGATGAGTAGGTGGCCCCCACCTCCTTGTTCCTTCTACAGGCTCATATCTGGAGCGAATCCAAGGCTTGATTCCATTGGTTCATTTCCATTCATTTTCTATTCTTTTTTTTTTTTAACAGAAAAACTTGATAGTTATTATTTGAGGATATTCTAAAAAGAACATAGAGCGGAGTCACTTAATTAAAAAAAAAAAAAAAAGGTCCAAAATGGAAATTATTTCAAATAATAATTTAAAATGACTAAATCAATCCTATATAAAGACCTGAACTCATCATTCGGACAAATATTTGCCCGCCAGCAAGCATGTGATTTTTTCAACAGCCACACATTTCATCCCATGTGCTTCCTTTGCTTTTGGTCTTCGTTTCTTTCAAGGGAAGAAGACAAAGCTCGAACAAGGACCACCTTTTCATTAACCAGATGCTCACATGTAGTAGCAGGACAAAGGCTGTTTGATTGATAAAGTTGACAATGCACGAATGCTCCACTTTTCACGCACCACATGCTTGGACCCCTCCCTGATTTCAAATCAAAAACAAACAAATGATGTTCACACTGCATTATTGACTCGTGAAGGTTGAGTTGTTTTTTTTTTTTTTTTTTTTCGAATCTACTTACTGCAATTCAAGCTCCCACTGTATTCTTGACTTGGGAGGAAAGTTGCAATTACTACTCCTAGCTACTCTATAATTGTTGGTGTGGAGCTGTAGCAGTAAATTTCACTTCAGTGAATTTACTAATCCTAGCTACTCTATACTTTTTGACTGGAATCGGGTCATTGGACTGCTGATGAATTTATCATGCTGGTCAATTACGATTTATTAACTACTCTATAATTGTGAGCTATTGTTGCGATATCCTACCCAAAAGAACTAATAGAACAAATTGAGCAGAAGTGTGATGCTTTCTTTTGGAAAAGCTCTTCCATGCATGGAGCAAAAGGCGTGTCTACCTAAGAAGCAAGTACACTTGGCACTTAAAGATATCATTGGAATGGAATAATGCTTGTATCTTGATGTATATTTCGAGCATTTTCTTTAAATCCAATTACTTGTGAACATCTTGAATTGAAATTCATAAACAAAAAAGGGAAGAGTTTCTGGTCTTTAGAGTTGCGCTATGACTCCTCCTATTACTGAATTAAGTGTTGAAGCTGTGTAAAATAGCTAGGCACCTAATGAACTACACATTGAGTAGGGGAGTACATTTTTCTAATGGTTTGACCTTGGCTTCTTATGGCCCTTTGTTTGATAAATATCCAACAAGAAATTATCGATGGTTCAGGCCCATCTCTTGATCTTAATCAGCATTTGTTTGGGAAGCATGGATTCAAGATCTGATGATTTGCTCCAAATGCTGGCTGCTTTACGTGGGAACCCTTTTCCTGCATCCTGCCATCGCTGCTCTAATGGAAGGTATAGTTCTACTTGCAGATGGAATGCAATGAGAGAGAAGTAGCTTGTCAATCAATTGGCATAAATGTGTTTGGTATAACCCATGTAATCAAAAACATTGTTTTATAACCTGGCTGCTGAACTTGAATGAGTTAGGCATATTTTTTTTTTTTAAATCTAGAACCAACAAATACAGATTTGAGCCCACTACCAATTGGGCCCTCATAATTCCCACAATCTACAAGAATACCAAAATGTGTCCTTTTTGCCAATCATGGCCCTTCACGTTTCTCAGTTTAAGTTGCATGCGCCAATACTAGGATCCCATGCCAACTAAGATGATCAGAAAAATTAGAACGCAAGATGTTGAATTCAATCTGCAAAACCTCGGTGATAGAACTTTAAGGCAATGTGAGAGGACAGTTGCATTATAGCTCAAACTTCATGACACCAAAGATAACCAAAAATAACTGAAAGAACTTGCATACAAACATTGATGGGATTCTAACTGGGAATCTAACTTGCAAATGCAACTAAAATGTCAACTCTGTTCTAGATGCCTCTTACTTTCAAGCTCTTCCTTCCGATCCTTCATAGGATATCCTCTAACATGAGTAATGCCACCCTCTGTCATAGAAACAGAAACAAGGCAAGAAAATGGCAAACATAAGGGCAATCATTTGGATGCACAGCGAAATACCATTCTGAAAAATAGGAAGGTACTTCAATATATCTCTGAGCATTCGAAGGTATACACACCATGAATTTGTTAAAAAGCAGAGAGATTTCCAACAATTGATACTTGTAGCATAAAACATATGGAACTATTTGCTTGTTCAAACTTTCATAGAGACAGAACAGCCAAAAGCTCTGTAGAAGAGTAAAATTAACACTTGCCAGCTTAATTTGGTTAAATGTAGACAGAGAGCTACATCTGAGGAAATTGAAAAGGCTAACCTTCACATCAATTGTATTGCTTCCACAATCTTGCATAATAAAAGTGGGAAACTTAAAGAGATTAATGGCCGCATAAACAGAAAAGAGAGCAAAGAGCTAGAACTTCAGTAAGAACTTCAGTATCCTTGTGTTTTGACACTGATACTTTGTATTGTGATGCAATAAGCAATTTGGAAACAATTATAGGATCCACAGGAGTAAAGCGCAAGAAGCAATATAAATCTAGCATATTTTAAATCACAAAATCATAGTGACTCAAACAATACTTACATTGAGGCCAAAAGACAGGATCTACATAACTTCTTTCCATATCCATTTACATCTCAGCATTTGGGCTACTTCCACCTGCCTAAAGCAAAACTCAGCTGCAAAAGTTTTGAATTTGTGGCTGCTAAAAAATATAAATGGTCCATATGTATAATTTTGGACATCTGTAAAGTAGTCCCTCGCAATTCAATTTCCACAATTTTGTGTTCGCACCTAGCCAAAATCGACAAATGTCCCATCCATCCATCTTTTGTCACAAACCTAGATGAAGTTGCTTGATGTGACAGCCACTGTGGTCGTCACATATCCATAAAAGAAATCAAAAAATGGACAAGAGGGTCATTCTTGCCAAGAAACAGCACAAGTGCTAAAGTTGTTGAAAGTGGAGTGCAAGAAATCATTCTAAAAACGCGACGAGTTATAGTAAGCATTGGCTCAAAAGTAATTGCAATCTAGAGGTGGACCTTTTTGCCATGAATCAAGAATATATCTAATAATTGAGATTATCTTTAAAAGCTTGAGGTGCTTCCTTAGGTCATTCTCCGCTTGCTTGCATATAAGGCCAAACCTACACCTTCTTGGTGTTGCTTATGATACTTCAAATGAAACCTGGAAGAGACTCCACTCAGTCTCTAGCATCTCATCCAGCTCATCAAATGAATGGCGCGTAATATAGTTAAACCACAAGTGATCAAACTGTAAAAAGAGAATGTCCTCATATCATAATTACTACGAACATGATTCACCAATACCCAAGCCTCACACAAAAAAAATAGCCTCATTTCCTTCCTCCAATCCAAGAGCATCATAGAAAACCCAAGGTTACTACCATGTAAATCTCGGGGTAACCAGAAAGAGACAGAACACTCTTGACTTTGGATAAACCAACATGCCATCTCTTCCAGGAAATATAGTATCCATGTTTTGACCCATCTCATGAACATTCGGCTATAGCAAATCTATTAAATTAGAATCACATCAGCTCATGCACATGTGTAATGTTAACCTGGTCGATACCTTCACGAACCAATCCATGACAAGAATCTAAGTGAATGTACACTGTCATGGAGGATTGAATGCACTGAATAGACAATTTTGGAAGTCCGGACAATGCATTGCAGCCATTTGCTTCAGGGGTGCAAATGTTTGGTGAAAGCTCCAAGATCTCCTGTAGTTGCTTACAAACATCTAATTTTTAATGGACCATCAACTCCTCAAGCTTGCTAATGCATGTAGAAAGACTAACAGAGTTATTTCCTTAGAGATGCAAAATATTTACAAAGAGAAGCAGTAAGACTCTGAAGGAATTCTCCCTCTAAGAGCTTGCACCCACTAAGCTTTAGCGAGACCAGATTTGCAGTCCAAGTCTACCATTAGGGTGATTGGAGCTCTCACTCCTCCTTGGAAACAAGCCAAGTAATGGACAACCTTCAAGAGAAAGGTGCTCTAGACTTTGCATCTCGTAAATGCTACTAGGAAGACTGATACAACTTTTCCAAAAACCTCAACAGAGGTAAGGTTTCCAATTGACGCAGCAAGTTATTTAACGGAGGTCTGAGATATATGAAGTTTTGTTAAGCTCTCCATATCCTTAATATCAGGAAATTTATCAAGCTTAGAGCAGCCAGTTACATCAAGTTTTGAAGATATTTCAGCTTCAGTTTGCTTGGAAGATCCTTGAGGTTCAAGCACCTGTTCACCATCTCCAAATTTGGCACCTCTGAGATGTCTAGAACACTAATTAGAGACTTACAGCAACTGTGAATTAGGAACTTCAAATTCCTAAAATACTGCAAATTAAAAAGAACAGCCGTACAAGGTTTTGATAAATTTCACTTTGTGAAAGGCACAAAAATGAAAACTGTCTATAAAAGAATGTATGATGTACCTTTAAGTTATCTCCTAATTCTCTAATCTAGCTTGTTATGCAAATCAAACCAAACAAGTTTCTTTAGAGCAACACTAAACTTCAGAGTTGATAAAGAATATTTAGGCCATTCAAGCCACCTTAAATCTTTAGGAAGAAATATGGGACCTTTGCTGAGCTGTGCATTCAGGATTAGGAGCAATCTCAGTCTCCTCATATACGTGAAAGCACTGGGATTGATATCTTGCTCTGTCTCCTCATATATGTGAAAGCACTGGGTTTGATGTCTCGCTCTTCTTGTGTTGGCAAGTCCAGCACTATGCCTCTAACAACATCGGTTCCTTCTCAAGGAAAAGAAAATAATCATTATTACCTAACCCAAATTAGAGAGTAGTGTGTAAATTAAATAAGACAAGAGCTCTCACAGTATCCTCCGAAGATACTTCAAAAACATCATCGTAAGACCATTATCTACTCCATTTCCCAGGGTCATCTGGACAATCTTATTTCATGATATCCTAATGCATCAGCCAAATCAAGTGATGCATTTGTATTGTTCTCTGATTCTCAATGTTTATCAAAGATCCCTCTATTAAAGTTTGAATCCAAGTTAATGTCTTTAAACCACAACTGTCAAGAACTCTAGCTACATAATCACCATCCCTCCCTTTAAATAAGCAAGCAATGTCAAGAAAAAATGTCCTTCTCATTGTCCTCCAAAGCATCAAAACTTATCTTCAGAACACTATTTCTATCTTTATTAGGACTTTCGGCACCCAATGTACTGTTCCATTCCCCCCTGCTTCTACCACATAAAAAGGGACCCAAGACCACAACCGCTAAGGGATGGCCATTAGCATAGCCCAAAATATTATGTATGAGATCACAATGTATGTCTTTTGTCTGGTTTCTTGGAAAAGCATGTGAAATTAGAAGTTCAAAAGCTTCACCTTAATCTAATGATTTAACGTCGTATACCTGATCTATCCCTTGAGAAGTTAGTACATGAACCATTCACATTTTCTAGCTAATGCATTTAACTGGTCCCCATGATCCACATCATCAAGCACAAGTAGAATCTTCTTGCAGCAAAGTCTATCTCCTATCAAATTAACACCTCCGTCCACACTGAAGACCACTAAACTTACTTTCCACAATATCTCTGATAAAAGTGCTTTTTGCAAATGAACTAGGCCATCGGGTTTACTGGAAGTTTCTCTAATATTTACAAGAAAATTATATCCACCAGACTAGCAATATTGTTATAGACATCTTTAGCGATAGTGGTCTTCCCTATACCTCCAGTTCCCCATAATCCTATCATCCGAGCTCGAACGTAACGATGATTTTACTCTCTCTACCCGGCAACCTACACTGACAGGATGCTTGGCAACACTCAAGGGTACTCGTCCTACTACAATCTTTGACAACGCTCTCGATGAACTTGGTCTCATCTCTGTCAAAACAAAGTAGCAAAGGGAGTGGGAATAAATGGCAATATACGATCCATTGAACTAAGTAAAAACCGACACGAAGAAAACAATCACTTTGTAACATTCCAAAACATGACTCTTAACGCACTAATCGATCCCATCAAGTATCAACAGATTGGTGAATTCAACATTCTTTTATAGGGTCGAACAGGAATACCGTGATTACCCATGGTCATAATAGTGCCAATCAGACAAATCGATGAGTGGCCAATGCCTTGCCATAACCCTCTCGGACAAATCGGCGACTGGCCAATACCTTGCCATAACCCCTCCCTCCCTCTCTCTCTCTCTCTCTCTCTCTCTCTCTCTCTCTGTGCCATCGAATCTCCCCCTGTTCTGCTCCGTAGAACAGGGGCAACACCAGCTGTCCCCTTTAGCCTCTTCCACTCCATCACCTTCCTTCATGGAGCTCATCCAATCACCACCGAGACGAAGCGTGGTCCTTAGACAAGATGAGCACGCCGATCCGCGACTCCTCGACGGCCTTCGTGACCGCCTGCCGGGATCTCGCGCCTCGAGCCCTTGCCTTTGATGTAGAAGTCGATGCCGCCGTTAAGGGAGGAAGCCGGGGTGGACATCCTCGCCTCTGAAGCGGAGGAAGACGTCGAACCGCCATCTTGCTTCGGAAGAAGAAGAAGAAGCCGACGACGAGGACTGCTTTTTCCTCTTCAATTTTTTTTTCCAGAAACGACGAGGAGTTAGATTTTGAGTTGAATTGTTCGTTTTATGCTTTTTCCCCTTGTAGGGGACGGGCCTCCTTCCTTGTATATATTATGCAAAATCTGTTCATTTCTTAACTTTACCAAAAAAAAAAAAAAAAAAAACTGAAAACTGACTCTTTTATTTATATTTGCCCAAAATTATGAATTATTCAAATCGCATAGCAAAACCAATCATGGGTCTTCACTAGAATTTCAAACATGTATCTCCCGTAAGCTTATCTCGCCAGAATTGTTTCTTATATGTAAATGCTAGTTTGAAAATGAATTTAATTAGGGGTGCACTATGTGGAAGGTTATGGCAATTGTGACAAAAGCTATCGTTGACAATACAAAGCCTTCAAATTTGTTTTCATCTCTTTGATAGATCTGCAATTGACTTGGAACATTTGAGATTTCATATAATCTTTTAAAACGGATACATTCAACTAATATGTAGCGATCTCATCTTTTCAATTTTATTTCGTTTTTTTTTTTTTTTTTGTGTTTATGTTTCCAGAGTGGAACACAATCGATCATATATATAACGGCTAATAACAGATTATTTATTTGACGGATGACCTCGTGCTACAGAGGAAAACTGCTCTGATCAATTGAATTCAAACCTGATCATTATCAAGTAGTTTTACAATTCTTTAGTGTGATCCTTTCATTTGTATTGCCTAGTAATTTAGTGAGGTCACTCACCGCTGATGACTCGAGGTAATGCATAGAGGTCTTAGTGTTGATTTAGATGGCGAGTGGTTAGGCCTTCCCTCAGCTTCTATGTTTGAGCAGCCGCTCATGTACTCATTTTCATTGCTTAAACATACGTGTATACATGTTTGGCCGCATCTATAGGATCATGTGGCAACAGTAAAGGAAAGCAGGAAACATTCATTTATTGTACCCTTGCTATATAGCTAGGGAGACAGAACTTAGGGTCGTGACTGAGTTCCCTAGAAGGCAAGACAGCCCTCACAGACTAGTGTAGACTCCGCTGTGATTGATCCGTTCCTGTGTCTCTTATGCATTAATAAAGTTAATTAGTTCTCTAGTAGCTTGCTATGCAGAAAAGTGACCGCCTCTTTTACTTGCAGTCCAATTTCTAGAGTTTAGATGCCGATGTTTGAGGAGGGACCCGCCAGAACAACAAAAGTCTTGGCTTTGACGAATATTTGGAATCTTGTCATCATTTTCCTTTCAAATATTCCTCGATTGAATTGTTTACATCAGCATATAACTTTTTGTTTCATTAATTTTTCAAGCTATTAGCTGATCGTCTTCAAACATAATAAAGGAAGTCATAAGTCCATAGTGTAGAAAGGGATATGGGAAAAATCATCACCCTTTAAGCTCTCACATCATCATCTTTGATTGTTTGTCTACTCCTCTCTTACTCTGGTCATAGCACAAAAATTTAAGATTCCTCTGGCTCAATCTTAATGCCCTCAGAAGAGCCTCGTGGTTAAAATTTTCACCCTGGATAGCCCTTAAGTTGCATAAAGGGAGAAATCGGCCTATTATTTTTATCCAGATAATCTTTCATTGGAAGGAGGATTGGTACCATCTACGAGGGTCATAAAAGGTAAACTTGGCCTACTCTACAAGTCGCCAAAGACCGGAAATTCAGAGAGGGGGTTTTGTCCAAAGAAAGAGTAAACGGTGTAATGATTTAAAAACCTCGAGGAAGTTTTATCTCAATTCTGTGATCTTATTGGTTTGCAGCTGGAAATCTGCAATGGTGATGTTGAAAGGGAGAATAATCAAAGTCACTTTTGTAATTCTTTACAAGGTAGAGAACTGAGAATTGCTAGTTGAAAAATAGTAAGCCTTTTATAGCTGATTGTCTGGAAATATGTTATCCTGCATTTAGTGATCGTGCTCTATTAACATTCTTTACGGATTTCTAGTAAGACGTCATGATACCTGAGGACCCTTTCTTTAATTGATGTTTGAAAGTTGCATGATTTTCCCCTCGGCTAAGCCAAAATCATTCCAAGGCTTCACTCGAAGGACCGGAGTCCCCAACTTCCAAGTGTAACATCGGTGATCTAGACCCATCGATATACGCTCTTAATAATCAGATCTCACTTTGTTTGCTGGCGAAGGTCGCTGGATGCGCCGCCGCACAGCCCAACTCAACCTTCTCTCTCTAGGGTCCCGAGCCTACATTTTCCATCAACGGAGTGTGAGTATTTTTCTCTGTTCTTTTCCGTCTGGCTTGTTTGGGTGATTTAGTGAACGTTTGTTTAAAAATTATTCAATAAAATATAAATAAAAAACAGTGTTTTTATTAGGAGATAACAGTTTTTGAATGTTAAACATTTTTGTAAGTGTTAAAAAAAACTATTCTTGAAATAAATAAATAAAAGGGTAAACACGTTTGGAACTACACTCAATTTCTCGTTCCTAGAATAGAAAAATAACGTAAAAACACATTGATAATTGTATAAAATTTCTGTTTTAAATTTTTCAAAAAATGCTTTTTAAAATAAAGTTTAAACTTGATATTGAATTCTCATTCTCATGAAATGCTCATTAATTTTATTTTGTTCATGGTGAGTGAAGACAAACATTCTGAACATGATCATTCTCATGAAATGCTCATTAATTTTACGTCTTTGCATCAATCAATCATCCTCGAGTCTCTATTTACAAAAATGTCATTTTCTCCTTAGAACTGCCCATCCATAAATCCAAAATCTTATACTCACCTAAAAGCACCCTGAGCCAATTAAAAACCATAAACACGTCCAGACCTTAAGCAATATGCCAAAATGAGTTTACTTGGAAAGACTATCTGGTATATTCAATAGCAGGTTTCGCTTAAAGGCTTGCGAATGACATTTGCAACGATAGTAATATGTAAACAACCATTTCCCTAAAAGCAAAAAACGTATTTAGTGTTCCCCTAAAATGATCATTTTGCTCGACAGAGGATGGAAACACGATAAACGCCAACTCGTGCAATCTTCTCTTCTTGGTTGACTTAGGGACTCTTGATTGGCATTATCGACGAACATCGTGATCGCCTTCCTCCCTTCCACTAATAAAGCAATTTAATGATGGGAAGTAAACTCGGTGTCTCTGATTAAGCATTCGTACTAACAAACCTCCAATCCTTCTACACTTCTTTTCCAGCTCTAATGTGAAATGCCCTGGTCCGTAGATCGCCTTTGTTAATTGTAAAGAGAAAAATGTCATGAGCTCTAGTTTCTACATCCACAGAGACATTTTGCCCTTTCCTCTTCCTCCTCATAATTTAGCTTTGACGAGACGGGGGCCAAAGTCAATACCATATTCAAAGCCATTCACCTAATGTTTGGATTGACGACAAACTCTAATTAGATAGAAGCACAAATATTTTGGTCGCGAATCATAAGCCCGCCAAAAAACCATCACTTTTACACACAAAGCAATTGAGCAAATCGCTACTTATGGGCAATGCTTTATCAGAAACTTGTTATCAAGCCAATGCACAATAGTATGAGGCTCGACAAAAAGCTCAGTTGTGTAACTGACAAAAAGGCGACATATCATTCTTTAAAGCAATACCTGTGCTACAAAATACTCTCAAACTGTCTTAGATCAAAGTAAATTCTTTATTTGTCTCCTGAAAAGAATTTCTTAAAAGCTCTCCTTCACATCCATTACATAATCGGGCGATGATTTTTCGGACTCCACTTCTCCGGGACCAAGAGGACCTGCAAATTAGAGGACTCTGTCTTGTAGATCATTTATGAAGGAGGACACAAAGGAACTTAGCTTCTTTCTAGTCTCTCCCGCGATGTTCTTAAGGGAAGAGATATCCTGCTGAGCCTGTGAAAATCAGAAGGCGAAAAACTAACTTAGTACAAACCCACCTGATTTAGCCAAAAAGAGAAACCAGAAACTAGTGGCAGATGAAAACTCAGATGAAATTCATGAAGACACAAAAGGAAATAGTAATTAAATTGGAGAAGCCAAAGAAATCGGAGTGAGGTGGCATGGGAACATGATTTCAATCACAAGGTGTGGGGCTTGGATCCCCCATCACAAGGATGGGACTACTGCTTCAATAGCTAGAAAGTGCCCAGGCCATACGAAGCCACATCCAAGTTGCAAATCTATACCTTGCAATTAGGATTACAGTATATATTCCTAAAAAATCAGCCCAAAACCAGTACCACGATTAAACGACAAATGCTGCAGCATGGTAGAACATTACCTGGAAAGAGAGCCTGTTGATGAGGTCACTTGCAGAAACGTCCAGAGCAGAATCTGAACTGTTGCCAAAAAGATCAGCACTGGAGATGGCAGAAGAACTCTGTAACAACAAACAAAAAAAATGTATTACATCAATTACTGAATATTGGAGACCCTTGTCCATGGAACAAATTCATAGTTACCTCTTAATAGACCCAGAGTAATTTCTAATACATCATGAGACTTCAGCATTAAGGTCCAGAGAAGTCTTGTTAATGCAGGGAATAGTGACATCAATTTGGCATTCAGTAAAGTTGGCTTCTTCAGATAGTTACCACTAAGTAAACAGAAACCAACAAAGGTGTGAAGTCAACAAATCTCATGCATATTGTGATCCCTTGCCATTTTATTTGAAATACTTATCCTAAGCAACGGCAGCTGCAGCACCAATCCCGCCATACTGTGTCTTTGCTGCTAAAAAGTTTGCGTCTATTGTAACCCTCTCCTCGCCATTCTCCATTTTGCCCCCACCTATCCTTGTCATAAAGAACGGGTTCGTGTCTATGTTTATGGCAACGTATGTCGCTAACTCCGTTGCAATCCTAGTGTGGAATCTACTTGGCATGGGCAGCAGCCACTTCTCTATCGGCTTCAGTCCCATGCCGTTCTTGCTTTCCCATGCTCGCTCGAGCATCCCTGCGCTGCTCTGCCCAGCGAGCAGAGCAGCGACGCTCGCTCGAGCGTCGCTCCGCTGCTCTGCCGAGCGAGCAGAGCAGGGACGCTCGCTCGAGCGTCGCTGCGGTGCTCGAGCGAGCAGAGCAGCGACGCTCGCTCGAGCGTCGCTCGGCTGCTCTGCCGAGCGAGCAGAGCAGGGACGCTCGCTCGAGCGTCGCTGCGCTGCTTTGCGTGCTCGAGGCAGAGCAGCCACGCTTGCTCGAGCTGGCAAATTAGCTCGAACGAGCGTCGTTGCTCTGCCGCTCGAGCGAGCTGGCAGAGCTGCTCTGCCAAGCAAGCAGAGCAGCGACGCTCGCGCGAGCTGGCAGAGTAGCTCGAGCGAGCGTTGTTGCTCTGCCGCTCGAGCGAGCAGAGCAGCTCGAGCTCGGCAGAGCAACTCTGGGCGACCAACGCAGGGACGCTCGCTCGAGCGTCGCTGCTCTGCCGAGCGACCACAGCAGCTCTCGCTCGGCAGAGCAGCTCTAGCGAGCAGCCGTCGCCCAGATCTGCCGCAGATCTAGGCAACCAACGCTCGCTTGGGGCTCCTTCTGCTCGCTCGAGCTGGCAGAGACGCTGCTCTGCCGAGCGACCACAGCAGCTCGAGCTCGGCAGAGCAGCTCCAGCGAGCAGCCGTCGCCCAGATCTGCCGCAGATCTGGGTGAGCAACGCTCGCTTGGGGCTCGAGCGAGCTGTCGCGCTCGAGCCCCGAGCAGCCGTAGCCCAGATTTGCGAGGGGTGGCTCTCGCCGAAGCCCTCGTCGAACGGAGAAGGAGGAGCAGCAGAAACTTACCTCGAAGGAGGAGCAGCCGGTGAAGGAGCACCAGCTGTCGGCACCGGAGAGTCAGCCGAGTGGGGAGGCGCCGGAGAGTCAGCGGAGTGGGGAGTCGCCGGAGAGTCAGCCGAGTGGGAGGCGCCGGAGAGTCAGCCGGTGGTGAACGGAGAAGGGCACGGACGAAGGGAGAAGTGTTTCGTTTTTGTTCTTTTCATTTTTGTTCTTTTTAGCCCATCAAGAAGTGTTTCTGGAACGGAGAAGTAAGTTTTTTTTTTTTCTTTTTTTTTATTTCAATTTTGTTCCCAAAATAAAAAAATAATTTTTAAATAGAAACGTAAACAAACGCATTTTTATTTTTTTTTTTAAATAAAAAATTTGTTCTTAAACCAAAAAAAAAAATGGAAACATGCACGCCATTTCTCTTCTTTTATATTAATATTTATTTATTTTGAATTAATGATGAGTTTGGAAAAGTGCATTAATGTTGTGCTGATGTGGCTTTCCGTATATCAATATTTCCATCCATATACTCAACATGGACTAAATTGAAAAGAAAAAATGGGTAATGTTAGAGTTATTGGTACGTGGATACACAAATTTTTTAAGCCAACGAATTTTATATGGATAGCCCTATTATTTTGGTTTGTTTTCTTTTTCTGTTTCGTTAATTGTGATATTTGGCGTTTAAGATCCTACAGTGTGATTTTGATTGATGACGTGTCAGGTTTGTCATCTTTTGTTGTTTCTTATGATTTCTATTAGCTCTATGTATCTGATTTGTGCTTGCCTGAGATGGGTTGTACCTATTTTGTTTCCATCCACCCACCAATCAATAATAGTTTATTATCTAGAAGACGTGGTTGAAGGACTTTGATTTGCAGATAGCACAAGCTGTTATTAATAGACTGCGACGGCGTTGGTTTACGTTTATACCAATAAACTACTATTGCTTCATATTCTTATTTAGAAAAATCACCTGTTATAATCTTCAACATATCAGCATTTCTAATTAATTGTCATACTAACATTTTTGTTTTCAAGGAAATGAAATTGACGGAGAAAATGCGATGGAACCAAAGAAGAAACGGTATTTTAACTCGTATGTTGTTGAGGCACGAGGGTATGAAAATCTATGGTGAGAGATTGGAAAGGCGAGAAGTTAAGGCTTGGCTTTCTTTGATGGGAGGAACTATCATCACCATCACCAACCAGGACAAGGCAATTCAAAATGCAGTTGAGCGTGTGTCCCGCAATTCTAAGCATCAATGTTGGTTATGGCATATCATGAAAAGAGATCTAAAATAGGTTGGGGATGTATGTTTGAGCAATTGATCTTCGTGAAAATGAATGATGTGGCTACTTACATAATGAACGACATCGTTGGATTCCTATTTATGTGGAAGACAGTTTTTGGACAGAAATGTCTACCATGCAAATAAGTGAAAGTATGAACTCTTTCTTTGATGGGTACGTGACAGCCAATTCGGATAAGGTGGAAAAGTAAAACTTAGAGGAATATAATTCTTTTAATCCCAGAACCCTCCTCAGAACACAATATGACATTGATAAGCAATTTCAAGATGTTTGCACGAACAACAAGTTCAGATAATTTGTTGAAAAGGAATAAATGTTAGTTACTCAACTTGACAAAAAATTGAAGGTTCCATTTCCATCGATAATATTCCTGATGAAATTGAACTTGGTGATGGAAAAAGGTTATGTTTATTACGAAGTGTAATTTAATGATGAGGAATGAGAAATGGAGCGCAAGTGCTACTTTTTTTAATCATGAATTCAACGATGGGCTTGCTTCTTTAAGGGGAAGGAGGGGGTGGTCTAAAGGTGGATTCAGTTAGGCAGAATCACATAAACCTGGTCGACGTAACATGTGGGTTTTACAGACGAAAGAGAGATGGGACAAGCACTGGCTGTAGGAGATAATGTCGTACACCCAGATGTCAATGGCTTTGGAAGCTCTAAACTCTCATTCTATGACTAAGCCATCATTCAAAATTATGCATGATCTTGTCCATCCTTACCTCAGTGGAATTTTGGACCGAACAAAGCTGTCCAAGGGACTTTTCATCACCCTCACTCTCTGCCTATCAACTATAAATTACTACATTGACTAGATAGATCAGTGCACGACATCGGCGTTTCATCTGTGGGAATTTGTCTTTCCATGTAGAAGATTTTAGTTGCTTAAAACTGTTCATTGTAAATTGAGACACTTCGTAGCGAAAACCACAGAAAGTACTGTGTCTAAATAATGTCAAAGAAAATGGGAGGCTACGGAGCTTTAAGATAACGTGGTACAAAAATAGGCGAGCGACCTGCTACAAGCTCAAAACCTTTCAGCACAAAGAAGCCTCCAGTTAAAACACAAGACTACAACACCTACCCCACGCAATCTGTTTAATAACAACAGAGGAATCGACTAGATCACAATATAAAAACTAACAACTTTATAGGTTTGAGAAGAAGAACAAATAGATGCTAATGAATACCTACAAATAGGGTGAGATTAAAAATAAACTTGCCTCCCAAACAAAATATGAACAATTCTTATCCATAACAATCGACAAGACACAAAAGCAGTACGCCGGTTTTATTGTAGCATTACTCTGATGGACAGCAGTGACCCTCTCAGAAAATTTTACACGAAATGGTGTCACAATGGAATAAATTTATCCATCTAAATTGACCAGGACATCTCATATAATAGAAAGGCACTAATTTCAGAAAACTACTAGTCAAACAATTAAATCTGTGAATTGTACAATGGCTTCAGTTAACAAAATCACAAACACCCAGTCGACGTTACAAAGGGGATTTTCTTCAAATGAAAGAGAGAAGGGACAAGCACTGGCTGCAGGAGATAATCTTGTTCCCACAATTGCCACTAGCTTTGGAAGCTCTAAACTCTCGCTCTACGGCTAAGCCATTAGTCAAAGTCATGGATGATTTTGCTCATTCTTGACTAGTGGAATTTTGGACTGAAAAAGCAGTCCAAGGGACTCTGTCACCCTCGCTGTGACGACCCGAGCAGCGGTGCGCGGGGAGGAGGGATGGCGGTGCGTCCGCGCCTCCGGTCCTCGGACGCGCGCAAGGGAAGGGGAAGGGATTCCTCTCCCTCTTGTCCCACATCGCTTAGGGAGGGGTCATGGGCCTTGTATATAAGGCTTGGGTTCCCTTAAACTTGTGAGACGCGTTTTAAAGCTGTGAGGACTCAGTGTCCAAAGCGGACAATATCACACAAGTGGGACCCGGGATGTTACAAATGGTATTAGAGCCGACTCCCGACAGCGTGTGGGGCCACAGCGAGGACGCTGTGCTCCCAAGGGGGGGAGAGTGTGACGACCCGAGCGGCGGTGCGCGGGGAGGAGGGATGGCGGTGCGTCCGCGCCTCCGGTCCTCGGACGCGCGCAAGGGAAGGGGAAGGGATTCCTCTCCCTCTTGTCCCACATCGCTTAGGGAGGGGTCATGGGCCTTGTATATAAGGCTTGGGTTCCCTTAAACTTGTGAGACGCGTTTTAAGTCCATGAGGACTCAGTGTCCAAAGCGGACAATATCACACAAGTGGGACCCGGGATGTTACACTCGCTCTCTGCCTCATGAATCAACAATTGCTAGAGAGATTCATGATGACATCCCTGATTCAGCTGAAGTTTATGAATCTATGGGAAGTTGTCTTTCAATGTACAAAACTTTTGCTGCTTCAAACTGTTGTTGAAACTTGAGAATTAACATGGACATGATAAGACACTCGAGAATTAACATGGGATAGCAACCAGACTAGTCCAAAAATGAAAACTTGCTGTGAAATCAGTAAATGATATGCAAATGACATGTAACTAAGCCTTCTGTGCAGAACATGACAATAATCAAGGAGATCATGATCCGCTTGACAAGGAAACATGAAAAGAAAAAAAAAACACTTGCCATGAACTTGCTTTTGAGTTTCAATCAAATGAAGCTGGCATAATAATAAAAGTCCATACGTCAAAACCCCATAATGATCATAAGAAAGAAGTAGTTCCCTTCTAAAGACATGGCAATAATAATAAAAAGGAAGCAGTTCCCTCAGAAGTCGTGACCAAGCTATCCAACAAAAATAGACCAGTTCCTCTATAGGATGTGACATTTGCGAAAGAATTCTATTTCAAGATGTTTCTGCGCTTTTTCAAAGTTTCTCCGCCCAAAGAAGCTTTCTCTCTCTGAATATTTTGGTTCATCAGAATCCTCCTCATAGAGTGAAGCTGGATTCACTGATTTGTTGTCCCCAAGCACAGCCTTCAAATCATCCTCTAGTCGCCCGCATCTTATCTTATATCCCAACTTTTTTAGGGTTCCACCAAATACTCTAAGATTAAGGCTAAATTGTAAATATATCTCGTCAAATTGACCAAAATCAACTCCTCCCTCCAACAATCCCCACAGCACATTTGGTTTGAGATATTGAATCCACATGTGATTTGAATCAAATGAACCGAGAGTTCCTGATAGGACATTCCGCCTTTCGCCGTTAATGTGTGGCACGATGTCGAAAGATATTTCCTTTTTTCCATCTTCTACATTGAAAACGACACATAGAGCCAATCCTAGGAACTTGTCGTACAAGTCTTGCGAAGCCATGAAAGATATGGTACCGTCTTCAACAGGCACAAACTCCTCTGGCATCTCTCCTCTTGGGACAACATTTCGGTAAGCATGATCAATTAAGGAATAGCGATAGATCTGTTAAATGAGTAAATAGTTAGAAGAACCCAAGTTTGTATTTAAGTTCGAGTAGAAGAGCTTGATTGAGCATATTTCATTGTAATTGAACCTAAGCTAGTGTTCTATAATAATTAGATGATGGACTGATCCTTGATTACGTTATATTACATATAGGGTGCATAATCACCCTAGATTAATTTGTTTATCTAGCATTTTCAGCTTTTTGCATTATAAAAACACACAAAGCACTAAACATAGACTCTGGTGGCTCTCTCTCACCCACACGCAAACACAACCACGCACAAAGAGAGTGGCGAGAAGCCCCGGGGGGAGGGGGGAGGGGAGGGAGGAGAAGAGGGGAGAGAGGAACCTGGAGTGGGAAGTCGGTCACGTTGGATCCTTCGAGTATTGAATCACTTGAACTATTTTCCTTTCTACTAGTTTTATTATCTAGTAAATCTTCTGTTCCACTTGAACTTTCTTCCACCGTGTTCGTCTGATTATCTTCATGTCGAACCTCGTACAGTAAAGCTGGATTGAGCAACTGATTATGTTGAAGAAAAATGTCCAAAATTTTCTCTAATGGCTTGCATATTAGTCGGAATCCACATTTTTTCACAATTGCACCCGATGCTCTAATGGTTAACATGAAACGATTCCAGCCATTTGGACCAATGGAGACTCGCTTCCACAAAAGCCTTGGTTCGTAACAATGAAGCCTTAGATGATCGAAATCCGATGTCAACCATTTCGTCACATTATCAACCATTTCACCATTGATGGCTGAGATAATGGTCAATGAGTTAAAACCTTTTCCTCTTTTTGCTTGGACTACAACACATAAAGCTAATCCTAAGAATTTCTCCATTAAGTCCTTTGAAGCCATGAAAGAAATATGACCTTCGTTATTAGGGAGCAACCATTCTGGCATCTCTCCTCCAGACATAATAAGTCCTCGGCAACCATAGAAAATATCAAATACCTATCATAATGCACACTGTTAGATAGTTTTTTTTTTTTTTTCCGTATTGGCACCTAAAAAGAAGAGTTTCGATAAGTGGGCAGTCTTATAGTTTAGCCATAGTTTGCAATAGCATTACAGAGATTTTTTGTACTTAATTGGTGGAAACGGGATATGTGTTGTTGAAGATTTTGTAACTGGATGAGCACATATCGTTGAAGTTTTTCATTGGGTGATCCTTGTAATGACACAAAGAACTAGAGTTCTATAGATAGAGAGAATATCATTCGCATTGCCTCATAGCCACCTCCACTGCATATACACGTAGAATCACTTTCAAATTTTTTGCTTTTGTTAATTAGCCCACCGATTCGGGATTTTCGGCCTTTCACAGCATACAAACACTCGGTGCAGCCAACATGTACACGGTCTCATATCAATCAAAGAGAGAGGGAGAGTCTAACCTTATGCTTCAACATATCATCATAGCGGAACACTCCATGGGCCCCATCATGATATGAAGACAAGTCAACGTTGTCAAAGTCACATATGTTTGAGGGCCTTTCACTTAGAGATTCGCAGCCAATTGCCCATTGACGTTGAAATTGCCCTGGAATATCGAGGATCTCTTGTATTTTTCGACAATACGAAACTGGTAAATGAGACAACTTATATTGTTGCTCGCATGTAGGAAGGTTAGTAAAATTGTTTCCGCGCAAAACCAAATAATTTAAAGAGGGAAAACAGGAACGATTCTCCAGGAATTCTACTTCTGATAAATTGCATCTGTCAAGGTTTAGCAACCACAACTTAGGAAATCCCATTTTCATATGGGGATCATTCGAATCCGCCTCCCACTTTGGAAATTTGACTAGTTTTGAGCAGCCATGAAGCCGTAGGAATTTAAGATTTTGCAACTTGTAAATGCTAGACGGAAGGATTGCCAATTTCTTGCAATTACCTAAATCCATTTCCCCCAAAGAGACAAGATTTTCTATGGATTCAGGAAGTCCCTTAATTGAAGTTCCTTGTAAATGAAGTCCTCGCAAGGCTTTCATTTTATCCGAAAAAATCAGGCAGTCTTTGCAACTTTGAGCAATCTTTAAGATTGAGAAGTTGAAGATTCTTGGACTGGAGCACATTAGGGAGATGGTGAAGTTTTGAGCACCCACCTAAATTCAAAAATTGTAACTTGTTGTGATATGAAATTGATTCGTGGGCACGCTCCAAGTTTTTACACCCATGAAGATCCAATATCTCGAGATTTGGAGTACAATCGAGGTCCGGCATACAAACCAACGCTTGGCATCCATTGAAGTTAATGAACTTTAGTTTTATGAAGTCCTGCAAGAACAAAGAAACCAACTTGGATAGACATTCCAGATCAAAAAAAAAAAAAAAATGAGATAAGTATTTAATTCAAAATTGGGTTAATACCCTGAAAAACCCTAAACTGGTACACTTGTGACAAATTTACCCCAAACTATTTTTTTGATCGCAAAAAATCCCAAACTAGTATACATTTCATAAATTTACCCCAAACTGGTACACTTGTGACAAATTTACTCTGTTAGTTTTTGTTAAATTTTATTCTCAAATTATTAAGTTAAATGACACGTGACGGTTGACCGTATACCAATTTAGGATTTTACGCTTCGTTTGTCACCGTTTATAATTTTTGTGATTTTTTTTTGTGGTATTAATCCAATTTATCATAGGGTATATTTGTCACAAATTTACCATTTTGGAGTTTTTTCAGTCAAATAAATTAGTTTGGGGTACATTTGTCATAAATGTACTAGGTTAAGGTTTTTTATAGTTAGTCAGGCTAAATTTGTCACAGGTATACCAGTTTAGGGTTTTTCATGGTCAAAAAAATATTGTCACAAATGTACCAGTTTGGGATTTTTCAAGATATTAACCCTTCAAAATTTGGCTCTAATGAACAAGTATTTCTATCTCGTCCGAGAGGCAAATAAATTGTTCTTATAGTTTTCCTAAACAAATTAGATAGGGACGATTCTGTTATCCCATCATATAAAATTGGAACACCGTTTCATGCTGGTAAAATTTGAAGGACATTGTTAATTGTCAAATTCCGTTGCCAACAAAATTTTGATTGAAAACTTGTTTAACAGTTTTGCTTTGGTAAGTAACCAATACTTTTAAGTTACCACATAGTTTTAAATTACAAACTATCTCATTACATAGTTTACCAATAAGTTAATGGCACTGACTTTTATAGAAAACTAGTATGATGCCCGTGCATCACATGGATAAGACTATATTTACTATTTTGAATGTTGATATTGACATGACTTTTTCTAAAGAGAGATAAAACATGCATAGAAAATTATAACAAAATTAATATACACATCAATGAAATTCTTTCTAGAGCTTATATGGAATTAGCATATTTATCCTCTGATTAATAGAGAGGGTTAATATCATTAAAGACCCCAAATTAGTCCCCCATGACACATTTAGGACTAATTTTCGCCTCACAAAAATCTCAAACTGGTACCCCAGCCCAAATTGACCCTCCATTACTACAATGCATGTATGTCAACACACGTGGTAGATGGTTGCAAGATGGATTTGATGTAGATAATGACAGATTCGACACAAAAAATTTACGTGTGATGATATTAAATCCAAACATAAAATAGTATTGGAAAAACTAAGACAGGTTGTAGTTAGGATTAACTACCAAATCCAAGATGGACCGAAAGTGGGCCTCGGGATCACTGACTGAAAGGCCATGGAATGGCCGAACTGATTGGGCCAAGAAAGTGGTCATGGTAGACTCATCCCCTAAATCAATAAAATTGGGCAGTCAGTTTCTACCCAACATAAACCCCCACAAGGAGTTTGGATGGATGATCCACTAAACATCCGGGGCCTTACGATTATTTCTTAAATATGATTACAATGATTTATTTGTAAAATATGAGCCAAATATGAATTTGATCTTTTCATTTATCATTGTTTGTTAAATGTAAGTCAAATATGAGATGGGTTAGATTCTCTTCAAACCTCATCATAAACAATCAAATTTAAGCATATAATAATATACATATTTTTAAGTTGAATCTATATATACATAAAAAAATTATTTTTAAACATTTATTATCAAAATTTGCATTATTCGATTAGAGAATTATGCAATAGAATATAAAGTAATATCAATTATTACCGAAATATGTGCAACAATTAGACATGCAGAATAGAGATTTGCTCGTGAATGCCTTCATGTACTTTAAATTAAAATTATCAATTACTCTAACAATTACCAACATTTATTTTTAAAGTTGTCAACTTGTTAAAGTTATTAACTCATGTAGGAAACTACCAACTTTGACTTTGGTGGTTTACCAACTTTTCACGAGTTAAATTACCATCATTAATTGGTTAAAGTTTTTTTTATTAACTCTTATAGGAAATTACCGACTTTTATTGAGTTACTACCATTTTTTATTGTTTCGAAATTATTAAATATTTTAATAATCTATCAATGTTTATTTGCCAGCTTACCAACTTGTTTAAGTTACAATCTCTTTTAGAAAATTACCAAATGTTAGATGAGCCCACTTACCAATATTTATTAGATTGTTTTTGGAGTTAAAGTCGTTCCTATATTTCATAGGCATTTATTTGTTGCAATTACCAAAGTGCTAAAGTTAGTAACTCTTATACTAAATTTCAGACGGCTTCCAAAATTACCAACTAAACCAGTAATTTACCAATATTTATTTGCATAGCTAATTATAATCTCTTATATGAAATTGTCAACTGATATTTGAGTTATTTAACGATGTATATATAATTGTTTTGGAAGTTTCAATAATATAACAACATTTGTGGCAACTTACCAACTAGCAAAGGTACTAATACCCGAGATTATCAACTCTTATTTGTGTTAGTTACTAGTGTCTATTTCATAACCATCCACTATTTTAATAGTTTACTTATTTTTTAGAGCTTACTATTTTAATAGTTTACTTATTTTTTAGAGCTTACTAACATATTAATGTTGTTATTCTTACAGAATAACAAATTCTTTTGAAATTGGCTAATACCATTACACTAATTTACTATCATTTATATGTGAAATTTAAGTTACACACTCTTATTTGAGTCACTTACCAACTTTTATTTGATAGTTTCAAAGTATCAACTATTCGGCTAATATGCCCACATTTGTTTGGGGAGCTTTTCTAGCACGTTTAAGTTACAATCAATTAAAAAATTAGTAAATGGACTCAAATAAACATCGGCAATTTTTTTTCTTCTGTAAGAGTTTGTAATTTTAACATGATGAAAACATCGACAAATAAATATTGGTAATTTTTTGAAAAAAATAAGTGATTTCTAAACAATTAGATAAAGGTTAGTAACTTAATCAAATAAGAGTTAATAACTAAAACAAAATAGTAACTTAACTTATGAAGAGTCGGTATATCACTCAAATTAATATTGGTAACTTGCTATAATAGTAACTTTAATATGATGCTAATTTTAGCAGTTAAATATTGGTAATTTCTTGAACCAATCGGTGATATTTATAAAGTCAAATAAAAGTTGATATATAGACTCAATTACGAGTTGGCAATTTTCTTTAAAATTAGTAACTTTAATACGTTGGAAGCTACGCAAGTAATATTGATTATTTACAAAAATATTTGGTAATTGAAAATTATTAAATAATTGTCGGTACTTTCACGAAACTTTGGGTAACTTCTAGCACGTTTATAGACTAAATGTTTCTTGATTCTGCCATAAAACTATCGGCAACTTACTAATTACCCGCCAAATAAGTTGCTGATCAAAATTTATTTATCGATGATTCTGAAATTTGCCTATGCTCTTAAGAAATTACTAGCACCAAACAGTATTGAGTTTTTTATGCACGAAACTCTAGAAATCTACGGTACATAGCTATGCAACTACTTCTTAAGAATTAGGAGTAAGTAATCAAAACTGAATGATGACTTTTCTCTGAAGGATCTTTTTTGTACTTAATTATGAATAAAGCATTTTTATTTTTTGTAATTTTCGAACACAAGATGAATAACAACCTCTTGGGTTTAGCATGAAATCAAAGCCTTAGTCAAGCTCAGTCACATCGATATAATTTTTAATTCTCTATGAATTAGTTAAATCTTATTTTGACATTCTAATATTTTATCTTGTACACCACTTGAAACCTAACAAGTAAATTAGATTTATCTATTACCACCCATAGAGTAATGAGTATGTGGCTTCTCAATTCGCTCATGGGAGGGGCCTTTAAAGATATTGGGACTAATACATATATCAAAAGCCTACAAATCAAATAAAAACTCTTCTCGTATAGCTTAAGCACATTCTACGTTCAAACATTAAATTGCATACGAAGAAGTATTTGTTTCAATTTTCAGCTCAAAGTCATGATGGTTTGAGCTCACTGTTGTTTTTTTAATTATATGTACGGAAAACTTCTACTTTTCATTCCTGCACTTTCACAACCTTTTTAATCAAGTACTTATTTGCTCAAAAAAAAATAAATCAAGTACTTACACTTTTAGTTTTTCTAGTCAATTCATTTTACTTACATAAATTTTCTAATCACAACTCTCCCGTACCAAATCTAGCTAAACCTAGCTGATGTGGCCATTAGACTGATTCCACAATATAACGTAGATTAAACATCGCACATGTGTTAGCAATCATAACATTAGCTTCAACAAAAGCTAGTCAAACAGGTTATGACTTTGACACCCAAAAAAAAATAAAAAAGCAGGTTGTGGCAACTACCACCAGTCACTATTTACAAAGGGTGACCATCGACATCCCCCAACGACAACGTCAGTTGGATTTGACCAAATTTGATGCTAATGAAACTTGATTAAACAATTTGTGTAAATAAAATGATTCGGTTAGAAAAATTAAAGCCACATGGACGTGATTAGGAAAACATTTAAAGTACAAGAATAAAAAATGAAATCTTTGCTACATATGTATATCAAGTATGATCAAGTTGTTAGTTATAAGGTAGACTATTTACAAATAGAAGATTTTAGCCGCATTGGTTCTATGTACTAGATTGCTAGCCTACATTTGATGCTTTGATATGTATAAGGAATATAGTAATTGTAGATGTTTTCCTAGGAAAATAACAAATATCATTTGATTTAACACATACAGGAATAAGTCATGAAAAAAGGAATGCGCACCTTAAATTTCGGCAGTTCCTTGATCTTGCTATTCGGCATATCAAGTCTAACTAATCTCTTTCGACCATAGCCAAATTCTGGAATCAAGGCACAATTATGCAATTCCAAACACCCTAATTGACTAGGGAGAGGGACAGGACCTTGGAAAGAATTACCCACGTTATGCAGGATGAGCAACCTCAACTTTCTCGTGTTTGTGAAAGCATTAGGACAAATGTATGTCTCTTCAAACTCCGGTAGCTTCAAAACTATGGCTTTTATTGCATCCGTTCCCTATATATTTATTCGAATACACTTAGGTTACTTTGCAACTATAGTACAAAGTCAATGATAAGAATAGAATTTGAATTCTTATACACAAAGTCTTACCGCATCTCCTGATAGAACATCAAGAACATCATCATAAAGCCATAACCTACTGCGCTTGCCGGCATCATCACAACATTCTTTTTTAACAATTTCCATACCCATCCATTTTATCAAGTCATGCATTTGTAAGGTCCCATCCTCTTCACTAATCAAGGAGCGCTCAATGAGAATTTCAACCCCAATAGTCGTGGCAAAATCACAACTATCAAGAACATCCCTAATGTACTTTGTCTTCTGCCCCTTGAAGAAACAAGCAATGTCGAGAAAAATCTCCTTTATATAGTCCTCCAATCCATCATAACTTACCTTTAGCACATCGTTGATTTCTTTGTGAGGACTTTTGGCTAGTTTTTCGAGGGTACTTTCCCATTGATGTTCTCCTCTACCGCACAAGAAAGAACCCAACACCTCAAGTGCCAAAGGAAGGCCTTTGGCATAATGTAAAACACTATCAACAAGATTGCTCCTTATTTCTATTTTTTGACTTCTTTGAAAAGCATGCTTTCTAAAAAGTTCAAGATCTTCACCACACTTGAGAGCTGTAACTTTGTACAACTTATCCGAATATACTCCATGAGAAGTTAGTAGATGCTTGTTTCTTGTTGTGATAATTATCCTACTTCCTTTACCGAACCACTCGCAATCTCCAGCTAAAGCATTTAACTGGTGTTCATCATCCACATCATCAAGAATAATAAGAACTTTCTTATTGGAAAGTCTATCTTGAATCAATTGACTTCCTTCATCAACACTGAAGACTATTAATTCTTTTCGCAATACTTGCGATAGCAATTTTTTTTGCAAATGAACCAAATCAGTGAAACTTTTGGAATTTTCACTAACACGGTCCAAGAAACTAGAACCTTGAAACTCTCTAAAAATAGCGTTATAAATGGCTTTAGCAAGGGTTGTCTTGCCTACGCCTCCTTGTCCCCATAATCCTACCAGAAGAATATCATCCTTGGACGGTAGATTTAGGATTGTTTGAAGCTCTTCTACTCGGGAATCTATCCCAACTGGATACTTGGCTACTTTTAATGGCATTTGATCTAGTTGAGTTGAGATTTTCTGTACAATATCTTGTATAAGCCCCGCTTCATATCTGACAAGGGTAAATTCGTAGAAAGTGCTTTTAGAGTAATCCAAAAAAAGGAATAAGTATTCAAAGATAATCACCGAATAAGAAGCTACTCCGCAATATATATGGAGATGATTGTCCAAATATGTTCAATTAGCATCTCGCCTAAGTCTAAGCAGAACTAAAACAATATTCTTCATGTTATTTTAAATGTTGTATGTTAATCTGTTTTGCATTTATCAATAATTCAAGTTAATTATTGGATATATTAAATCATTGATAGGCATTGTTTTCATCTCTTTACAAAGTTCATTGAAATTGTCTTGTCTTTCTTTAATTGTCCAAATGCCAACCCATTTATCTGGTAAAAATTCTTTGCGAAGCAATATCTGTGATAAAAATAGCCGACGTGAAGTCTAAATTAGCATTTCCAATAAGGTAAATCCTAATTAAAATCAAGTACTTTATCCTTTGAGACAATTGTAGGCTCACTTCTGAAAGTGGAAAAATAAAGAGCCGTCTTTGGCTGTTTGGACAAACACGGCCTACTGTTGGTTCCAGTAGAAATCTGTCATATTATTACCTTTTTGCTCTTTACTGCTTCAAGTATATACAAAAATGCCATTAGGCGTGTATTTTCCTTTAAAGAAAAAAATCCTAGCTTTTCATTCTTTCTAAGAAAATTAAATAAACATTTCTAATAAACAAAACAGGTTGATAGAATACCAGATTCATCTTCTCCTATGTATAATGGCTTACACAATGTAAACGACTATGTAGATACAAGGGAGAAATGCTCTTGCAACAGAGGTATTTTTATTGGTCAATGAAAGGCATGATGTAATGGAAACAGAGACTAATTAAAAGAAGCCTGAGGCACGAGATTCAAATCAAGTCCTTCAAATCCAAAAAATGTAGCAAGGAAAGGTAACACCATTCATTTTAGGTCCCGTAAAAAGAGCAGCTAACCTTAATGGTAATGATACTATTAAGTTAGCCCAACATCTTCGGCAATCTTTAGGGTTGGCTGAAGAATCTCCGATACTATTGATGATGGAATATTTATTGAGCTTTTAACAGGGAAATGGACTTCATATAAGCCCGATTATCCACATAGAACAAGCCATTGTTTGTTTGATGAATAATCCATTAAGGCCTGTTACTAGTTCTTGGTGCTCTTCTTAATCTTGATACTGGAAAACATGTGTTTGAAAGGATAGATAAATGGGTCACAGCCATTGATATGATGACAAATGCAGGAGGATATAGTCCAACACTATGTGTGAAGTATGTGAAGCCACTCTTGTCGGTAACGCTCAGAAGTTTAGGAAATTCTTATTATCTCAAACAGATTTAAGGTATAAACTAGACAATAGCTTATTGTAAAGAGACAATAAGCCATCGTAACAGATGTCTTGCATAGAGAACTCTGTGGTTTATTGCTTTCTATAGAAATAGTAGAGAGAGTAGGCTTTAAATGCTCTAATGAAATCATAGACTTTTGATATGTGCTATTTTGACGCTGTGAATTTCAACAATCTCAAAGACTTTCTTTGACAGACTTCCGGAGCCATGGCCAGAGGTCACAAAGAAGGCTTACGACTTGCTCTTTTGAGAAAAAAGAGGGAGTAGAAGGTCCGGGTGGGTGAATCCAAGCAGGAGAGTGAGTACTGACCCCTAAACGAAGGAAGCAAGAGTTGTTGCTCTCACATTGAATATGTGCTGCATAGAAATGACTGTAACATCCATCGAGAAGCCAAAAGTGCAAGACACTTTCCTAAGGGATCGAAAAGAAGAAAGTTAATTTGATATGAAAAAAGTGTACCAGGGGATAACTCAGGCCTTATAAATCTGAAAAGTTACAAAGAATTAAGACCTTTAAAAGGAAACACAGAGGTTCTAACCTCGTTGTCCTCAGGGTAAACCCTGTTAAGTAGTTGTAACTTTTGTTCGATTTTGTGGATTGAAAGCCCACAAGCCTCATGATTGTCAATAAATGTATCAACAGAAAGATAATATTTGCGTAGTATTTATCGAAGATGTATCTCTTCATGACGAACCTGCTTATAAACCTATAGATGAGCAGGAACTAGAAAATTTAGACTTTGAGGTTTAATGTCTCTATGAAGTTTTCTCAGAATGTGAGACTGGCGAAGAACATTCAACATAGTGTAGTGAACAATTATCAGCGACGAACGCATGTGATAATATAGTGCCCTTAAAGTCAACATCTTAGGTATTAGAAGAAACTTTCGGATAAGATTATCTCTCGGGATCAACTTTGGAGCAGAAATAGCTCGAAGTAGATGTTATTGCTGTTTATTGATTATTAAGATTTAACTTTAAATAGGCCATAGATTTCTCACAATCGATGTCAATGGCATAGGTGTCGTATAGGGAACTTCAAACCTTAGATGTACCTATGCTAAATCTCCGAAAAATTAGAGAGACAAGAGAAAGAACAAGAGGCACATGTCGTTATATACATATATAGGGTTGATCAGAATAGGATAAGTCCCGCTATTTCATCTTCCTGTCGCCAATTTTCTGATTGCAACTGTATTGGATCAAAGATGTACGGGTTTTAGAGATTAATTGATATCGGGAATACTAGCCAAGCTAGCACATGGGCTAGTCTGCTTCCAAGCCCATCCAAATTATTTGATGGCTCTAAATGATATTTGTTTGGGCAATTCATGAACATTGAGGATTGATTCTTGAAACATGGATAGGATGAACCTGCAGGTCAAATGTTTGGTGTATCACACTGGGATGATTTATAGATTCATTAATACCACAAATCCTAGAGGACGGAAATTAGATAGCAAATTTGTTTGAAGAGGTTCACACGATTACAAACAATTTTGTAGGTAAAAAATTAATCCCCTAGAATTACAGGGAAAAGTGTTAAAAAAAAAGTCTCAAACCTTTTACATTTGTGCCAATAATCATAATTTTTTTGTGCCAATTTAATTCTAAACATTTTTACGAGGTGCCAATTCAGTCATTTTCAGCTAATTGTGGCCGGATTAGGCTAACTGAGCACCGGCCGGTTGACGTGGCACGATCGGCACTGACGTGGACAATTTTTAATAATATTTTAATATTTTTGAATTTTTCCTTTTTATTTTTTCTTTTTTTTCCTTCTCCTTCTCCTTCCTCCAACCAGTTGTCGGACCTTGGCCACCGTCCAGAGGTGACAGCCGGCAAGGGCAGCCTCACAATGGGTGGCGAGGCTCGCCCATGGCTGATGAGGCTCAACCCTCACCAACCCAACGCGAGGCCACCCTCGCAGCCCGGGCGGCCTTGAGTTGGGCTGGCGAGGTCGAGCCTCACCGAGCGCCGAGCTCAAACCTCACCAAATCCGGTGAGGGCAAGTCTCACCACCCAAGCCACAAGAGTGGCCTCGCGCCAAGCTAGCGAGGCTCGACCCTTGCTGGCCGTCGCCTCGGCGACCGACTAGAGGAAGGAGGAGGAGAAGGAAAAAAGAAAAAAGAAAATAAAAAATATTAAAATATTATCAAAAATTGTCTACGTTAACGCCGATCGTGCCACATCAAATGACCAGTGCCCAGTCAACAAAATCCGGCTACAATTAGCCAAAAAGGACTGAATTGACACTTAGTAAAAATGTTTATGACTAAATTGGTACAAATAAAAATTGTTTAGGACTTTTTTTAACACTTTTCCCTAGAATTACACGGCCTAGAAGTTCGACTATGGTGGAACCTATTGGAGCATCTAGAGAGATTAGTGCGTCTCAGGGCCAATAGAGGGGAGCAAAAATAACCTTATGTTTGGAACACTGTCTACACCCTCTTTGCTAGGAAATTAAGGACTTTTGAACCTCTTACTATAACACAGGATACAGTACAAGAAGTCAATCGGGAAGAGGTTGCATCTCAAAGATCTGTAAACTTAAGAACTTTAGAAGAAGGATCATAGGATACAGACAAATTAATATGCCTGTATATGAAGAAGAGGATGCATAGTCAAGAGAGAACAATGTTGTAATGGTAATGCACTCCGAAGGAGAAAAGATCCGCATCCTAAGACATACATGAAGTTTTCCGAGCTTTAGGAATACAGCAGGGCAATGGTCCATAGTCATGGACAAAATTTGGGATATGATCGAACCCTCCCAAATGGCACATCAAGGAAGCTGGGTTAAGCACTTACGTGGTTGTGATGTTTACATTTCCCGGGTGTTATCCATATTCATTAGAGACCCTGGAGCTTGTACTAATTGTGCAAGACCTAATGCATCACCAGATGAATGGTGGAGACCATTAACAAAGCCTGTTGCATTGAGAATGGCAGGTGGGAATCAATGTTTATTTTTAGACGGATCTTTCCTTTCCCGACACTGGATGAGGATGTCATTCTTGGTAATGCATTCTTAATGGGACAAAACGAAAATTGGTTTTTTGTGCAAGACAGCACCACGATTACTATAGCAGGTGTGACTCTTCAAAATCCCTGGTTAAGACACAAATTTGAGGTTTATCCTGTGAAACAATCAGAGTTTTGTGGAGACTGTCCATGTGAACAAGCATTTAGAGTGTGAGCTCAGCGTGGCAAATAATGGGAGCATACGCTATTTGGATACGAAAAATCTTCATTTCCAAATGATTCCTCCTATTATCAAAATTTGTTCTGCCTAGAACAAGGAAAATTTCGGAGTATCAAATAATCAGGAACGAAATGGAATAAGTTCCTGCTAAAACTGAAAAGTAACTGAAAAGGTAAGTCAAACTGTGGAGTCTTAATGGCGTAAAAGCCAGACTAGAGCTAAAAGATCCAATTACCATCATTTGAGCAAAAACTGTGAGATGGTAGAGGTATTTGAAAAACAAATTTCTGATCTGTTCTCGAAAGGTTTTATTAGAGATAATTTTAGTCCGCATTCTTGCCCACCCTTCATGGTCATTAACCATGCAGAGCAGGTACGAGGAATAGCGTGAATTGTTACAGACTATCTTCAGCTTAGCAAACCAACAAAGATAATGACTATAAGATAGCTGCAGCAGGAGATCTCATAGACAGAATGCCCTAAGCAATTTTCAGCGGGAAATGGATGATGCCTTCAAGTATCTACGCAAGTTTTGTGCTGTGTATATACACGATGTAGTGGTCTTTAGCAAAAGCGAAGAGATGCAAATGAATCACTAATAACCACTGACAAAATATCTTTAAGAAAGAAGACATGATCCTATGTAAAAGAAGGTAAAATGGATAAAGGAAAAAATTAATTGCTTGCGTATGGGGCTAGTATTGCAAACCTAAATTTGCGAGATATAATAAACTTTCCTGACAAAGTAGAACGTAAAAAGTCCAGAGGTACTGTAGATCTGCTAACTAGGCCAGACAATTTTAAAATATCTTAGTAGGCTACCCAAGAAAGCTCCAAGTAATACATCTCGATTTTGGGATGATGAAGACACTCGAGCAGTAGGTTAAAGAAAAGGTAAAGTATCTGCCACCATATTATCACCTTCTGATGCATCAAATGAATACTAGGGAGAAGTACAAAAAACTAAATGAAGAAAATCGGTAAGACTTCTATCAATATTGGTCTGCCACATTTAATTGGTCTGAACTAGATACACTACAGTGATTGTTACCAGCACGATTAACGGATCTGGATGATGAAAGGAAATAAAGTATGTCTTAACAGATATGGGTAATCAACAACTTGCAGAACCAAACAAAACCAAAAGAAACATAAAAACGCAGCGAGACATTATTTTTATCACTAAAGCCACTGAAATCGAATTCTTTAAAGCTGTCCTAGAGTATGCAATAGGCAACAAACAAAAGTATTATCTGCGTGGTGATGGAAGAATTTTCATCATCATTCTCAAGGGTTATATGAGCTTTAAATAAAAAGAAGTCCAAGAGAGAAAATGAGGGAGTAATCGACCTGCCCACTAAGTTTCTGGCCTAGAGAACAGAGCTTATGTTTCAGGGCTGATGATTCTGAAGTCTGGAAGATCTCCCAAACCCAAGATCAGCGCCTTGAAGAGAAGGGAACGAGATAATCACGCCCAATTTGAAAGAAAAGGCCCAAGGTCAACCTCCAGATGGAGTGGTTACTACGTCACCCATTACGTCAGCAGCACTAGACGTGAAAAAAACTAATTTCCTAAGAAGAGAAAATGCATGGATGAGAAGCGTTCAGATAAGACTGAAAAGATTCAAGTGGACAAAACGGGTACAAAACCACTAGAAAAGAAATTTGCATGATCAAGATTTTACAGAAAAAATGTTGACATCAATGAAATTTGTCAAGTAGAGGCAGAAAAGAAATTCCCCGTGGGTTAGACGGGCCATAATGTCTTGTATGTATAGGCGAAGGCAGCTCACTTGTGTTTTTGTCCGCTTGTAAATGTAGAAGTAAGCTGGCAACATCCTACAAGCACCAGCTTTTGTATGTATATAGCGGATCCCTCCAGTTGAAAGGAGAGGCGAAATAAGAAGAGAAAGCTTTCTTTACAATTCTTAATCTCTAAATGATTTAGTCTTGGTCTGCAAGTGATGAGTGATAGCTCGAAACCTCAACAAGAAGCAGAGGCCTTTCAGCAGTACGAAAGACCCTCCAACTGACAGTAAATGGAGTGGAACAGGGGAGTGCAAACTTCGTATTCTTACTGCTCGTCCGAATTGGAAAGCCAAAGTCCACGAAAATATACTTCTATAGATTTTTTAGTTAAATCTTTTTTTTTTTAAGGGAATCTGTCATCTAGCATTATGGTTTTTGATATTGAAGAACCTATTACCTCTGTCATGGAAGACAGGAAAGTCTCAGCCATAAGAGCCAGCCTCAGGCGACCACTGCCCGAGGGTAGCGACCGCCGATCTGGGCTTGAAACCACAGATCATAGGTTAAAGCCACTTGACACAGAGAGATGGAGAGGGGCTGAGGTGATGCGGCTGGGGTGGTGTTGGGACGTGAGCAATCGGACGGCATGTCGAGAATCAGTGGAGGCTCAGAGAGGACGAACGGCTCGCACATGGTGCTCTGTTTCGTGTTCTGTGTTAAGTTTTCTCTGTGCTGTGTGACTGTTTGATGAGCATGCTTCTCGTGCGAGAGAGATGGGGCAAATTACGCCTAACCATATAGGATCCCAAACCTTAGAGAAAATCAAGTGTCAAAAGAAATAAACTAATTGAAGTAGCAGAAGAGTTGTCACGTACTCATTTTCAGTAACATGCCATCCAGACAAGCTACCAACGTTTGAAAGAGCTTTTTTCCATCTCTTTACTTTCTCTGAATCCTTCCCAAAGTTGACCTCATGCTCGGCCATAGCTTTTCCGTAACTCTGTCTGTCCCCTTTCCCTGGTGTTCTCACTTCTCTAGGTTCCACTTTGTAAAACACCGAAAAGACTACTAGGTTTCTTTGCTCCTTGCACTCCATGATTTCTGCTAGCTCATCCAAACACCACTTTGATGAGGCGTAGTTCTCGGAGAAAACTACGATGGCGATTTGCGATTCCTTGATTGCCTCCATAAGTGCAGGTGATATTTGCCCTCCCTTCCTCAATTCTTCACTATCGATGTAAGTGTTAATTCCTCTCTGGTCTAGAGCTATGTAGAGATGACCAAGAAAGTTATTGCGGACGTCTGTGCCTCTGAAACTTAGGAAGACATCGTAACTCCTTCTATGCTTGGAAGAAAAAGAAGAAGTCATTAGAATCAGGAAACGGAAGTGATTAACAGTGAGCAGTGAGTTGCGTAAAATTTGGTACTTTCTTAGCGTAGTCTGTTCACCATTTGATCTTCTCTATATACGGTCGATATTCGGATGCATTGCTTGCTTTTCGTGTGGGTCGACAAAGAATATTTTAAGGAAAGTGCTTAAGGATGAGCCGACACGTTAGCATCGGACTGCACTTCAGGCACGAGTGTTGACAATGTGCCCCTTAAACTTTTCTTCATGGATGGGCCAAAAAAAAATAAAAAAATTCTTCATGATAGATCACAATTGCCACATTAGTTAGATGTGTCTTCGGCACATATCTTTGTTCATTGTTGAACTTTTTGCTAAATTGAATGTTAATAAATTTGACTACTCAACATAGGATAGATTTCTATGACCATAGTATCATACCATCCTAGTTAAAGGCCAATTTTCTGATTGATTGATTGGTTTGGCTTCGGGGAAATGATTTCTATTTTTTCAACCCTTCATTTTCTTTCTATTATATGGATAATGAAGTGTTGATCTTATTAAAAAACACTTTGCTGTGGCTATATGCTAAATATGTGAGTGATGATCGATGCACCTCAAGATTAGTCGATCAGACACTAATCGATTCATTAATCAATTAATATCTCGTCATTATACTGAAAAAAGGTGCTATGAGATCTGTGGTGGCACCACGTACGTCAATCTTTGTTAAATGTGAAGTGAAAGGGGTCCACGAATGTTATTGAACTATGTGTTAGACTCGAGATATGATGGCCAAAGCAACTTGGTGAACTTTACCCTCCAACTATATATAATGATAACCTTATACCCCGGGACTTGAAGTCTAACCAAAAGATAGGCCATATATTACTTATTCTCAATAAATATATCAAACTGAACAAGACATACATATTCAGATACATGTTGGAAGTTATAATTAAAAAAGAAAAAAGAAGGCTATTGGGTTCAGGCTAAAAAATTATTGAAGACACGAAATTTAAGGTTCATGTTGCAAATAGAAACTTCAATTGCTAGAGCATGGAAGTCGTTCCATCATTACACAAGGAAGTGAAATTAGAGATAACATGAATGTGGGGCGTAACTCTTCAGCACATGATTGTCAAACTCTACTCCCATTTTATTAACCAGGCTTTTAGATCCCGCAAAAAAGGGTAATTTGTTGCATAAATTTGACCGTGTGTGGACGAATGGATCTCCACCATTTTTTTTAAGCTTCCCATAGAACATTTCATCGCAGCGTTAACTTCGCACGTGAATAGAGAGTATGTCGCAATCAACGAATTCATTTAGAATTAGCCTAAGAAGACAGTGATGATCCGATCCATAACCCACGAGTACCACAGGAAACAATCGAAATCGCGCGATGAGCATAACAATTTCATCCGATACTAAGAAGAAGGTCGCAGCAAACCTGCTCTGAGAGACACCGTAGATCTGCCCCCTGTTGGCCATCAAGAGAGACTTCTTGGGGTTGGTGCCGTCGTACTGCTTGAGCTCGTCCTCGGAGGTCTCGACAAGCTGAACACGAGGAGGGAGAGGCTTCATCTGCTCCTGGTAGTTCCTCGGCCTCTGGTGGCGGTGGGATAAGGACCCGAAGAGGCCGGACACGACATAGTAGACGGCGAGCCCAAGGGCAAGGATGGTGAAGAAAGTAGCCGGGGACAGGCCCGTGGAGGCGACGATGGATTCTTTGAGGGTCTCCCACAGTTGCAGAGCCATCGCCGAAGAGCTTTGGCAGAGAGAGAGAGAGAGAGAGAGAGAGAGAGAGAGATTCTAGTGTCGTCGATTCGGAGGCGACGGGTTTGGTCCGAAATTGGGTGCGCACGTAAAGACAGGCAAATGTTTTTATTTATGCAAATGGAATAACGCCTTGGACCTGAGCAGGTCCTTAAAAGCTCTGACATCCTGGAAAGACAGGATAGTCCCCGGGATCCGGGGGACGAAAAATATTCCGGCCTCATTGGCCGACCCCGCCACAAACCCCCTTTACGGGGGAACGGGCGGCCACGGCTGAACCCCGCGATGCCTTCCCCGGCCTCTCGACGACTGCCGGGCGCGGTACAGGGTAATGATGTCGCCAGCCGAAAGGCAGGGTGAGTGATCCTACTGATCTAAAATCACCCTTTTCAACAGCTATTTACCTATTCAACGTGTGGAGGAAGCTTCAACGGCTGTACGTTCGTGTCAAAGTAAGAGTTGAAGGTGGCCGAGGGATCAAATCGCTCTAAAACTAAAACTTGTTCTTACTTCTTGTACTTTTTAATATATATATATATATATATATATATATATATATATATATATATATATATATATATATATATAAACTTGTTTTTACTTCTTGTACTTTTTAATATATATATATATACATTACTTGTGAAATAAGAGGTGCTGGTGTAGTCATTTTAAGAGGCGTATTTTCAGCGTAGAGTGAAGTAAGGTGTACCTGTAGAGTGAGCTATAATCCTTCAGTGTAGAGGCAATTTCCTTTGTAAATGTAAATATTGTTAAAGACTTCAGGGATTACCAAAGAGCTCATCACTTGAAGTAAGAAGTGAAAAACAAAGGAAGATAATTTGCTGGAGACCTCTCACGTGAAGACAATTTCGTGCTAATTTCACTCTAAGGTAATTTGCCAGAGAGCATGAGAAATTGTAAAAATTGCTAATTAAATGTATTTGTCTCATTCTCAACCCAATTTATCATGTATTTCATTCCAATATTTCATCTTCTATGGATGGCAACATATCTTGCACATCGTTGATCTTAGCTTCTCAAGAATTTGTATAGTAACTAAGCAACTGTTTAGATTTTTTTTTTTTTGGTTCGAGAATTTTGTGCTGGGCGTAAACCCGAAGCGAAAAAAAGAACCCACCTCCCACGGGTCGTAGGTAAGTCGCGCAAATGACGAGGTAGGAGTTGAACTTGGCCTTGCAAAGCATGCAACTCCACCATCTATCGCCACCAATTGGATAAAAACCATTTTAGATTTTGTGCTTATTAAAAAAAAAAAACTCATCATGTCTTTAAAAGATGAGTCAAGAAATAAAATTTCAAAATGCATACCATATACAATTTTGTTATTTTCTCATTAACTGATTTTGATATTTTTAAGTATCCATCTTTTATTTAAGAATGGTATGACAGAGTCATGTGAATATGCCTGGGCTAACTTAAGTTGCATTTATTTAAGTGCATTTACTTGTCAGATTTGATTTTTTTTTTTTTATCTATATGATTATCTTTCTTGAAAAAAAAAATGCAGAGAGGTTAATGGTTTGTACTTTGCTTTGTAATACACTTGATGATGATATATGGAAGATTCCGGCCAACGAGCTTGGTAAATACTAGTGTTGTTCGACATTCACCCTAAAAACTTTTCCGAAGAGGTAACAGTTGCACCACTCTTTTTACCAGCCATTGGACAAGGACAGCTTTGAAAGCCAATAAGGGCCTGTTTGGCAACGTGCCAAACAGTGCCTAATTCTGATTTTTTGTTCCCAAAATCAGTTTGGGACAAAAATCGCGTTTGGTAAAATTTTTGTTCCCGGGAACAACAAATTTGTTCCTAAGAACAGATTGGAAAGAGAATTGAGAATAAAAAAAAAATTTGATTCTTCGTCCAAGAATCAAAAGAGTAAAACTCTCATTCTTCCCTTCTGTCATCCCGCAATTGCCGTCCGCCACCGCCCGCCACTGTCCGCCGCCGCCCGCCACTGCCTGCCGGTGCCGTCCGCTACCGGTCGCCGGTCCAGCAAGCTCGCCAGGCCATGGTGAGGTCCGGCGAGCTCTCCGGAGGAAAGCCCAGCCACCGGCGAGGCACGCCCTGCCCCCGCCGATGGCCAGGCCGGCCTTGCCCAACCCCGACGAGGCCGACCTAGCCATCGGCGGGGCTGGTCGAGCCTCGCCGGTGGCCAGGTGAGCCTCGCCTAGCCCCGCTGGTGGCTAGGCTGGCCTCGCCAAGGCTGGGCGAGGCCGACCTGGCTACCAGCGAGGCTCGGCCTCGCCAGATCTGGGGAGGCTAAGCCTTAGCGGGGCTGGGTGAGCCTCGCCCAGCTGCTAACGAGGCTCGGCCGACGAGGGCCGACCTCGCCGAGGGCTGACAACGCTCCGGTGAGCATCACCAGCCCTCGTCTGGCCGGTCGCCGGTCCGATGACCAGCCACATGAAGAAGAAGAATAGGAAAAAAAGGAAAAAAAAAAAGTAAAAAAGTAAAAAAAGTAAAAAAAAATTATTTTAAAATCAAAATAAATTAATTTGGAACATAATCAATTAGCACGGTATCAAACGCAATTCTATTCCAAAATAAAAAAAAAATTTGGACAGTTACCAAACATGTTTTTTTACTCAAAATTAGTTTCCGGGAACAAAATAAAAAATAATCATTTCTAGTCGAATCGGCTCCGTGAACAGAATCGTTACCAAACGGGCCCTAAGCTGTGATTTCGACCGAATATATTTATCTCTTTGGGCGAGCTTTTTCAAAACGAGACCCGGTGTCACTTCTTTGGCTGCAAAGAAATCAACACGATCTATTTCCTTTGCAGGACTTAAATAAAATTTTACCATTTCATTAGAGAAATATCCTTCATGAAAATCGAGCAGAAGTTGCCCCCGAGCGCTAAACCAAGCCACTCGGGACAGTGACGGTCCTTCCATTTCAAAGCATTCATCATCACCATTCACAATTTCATATCTTCTTGAGGCTCCAACAATGGATTAATGTAAATCAAACCATGCAAATATTTCCACTAAAAGTCTACTACACGTTATTTTCACATGAATAAAAAATTCACAACGATCCTCAAGAATTATAAAACTTGGTCTATGTGGGCCCTAATCTGATTTTGATGATTGAAAATTCATTCAAATAAGCTATTTATTCTTGGGTATCATATTGCTGTAGCTAAGAATTTTTTTGTAGGTTGTTCGAAAAGGATAAGGCCGTCCTTACCCTAAAACAAAGGCCAACTAACTGACCGATTTAGATCCAAACATCTAGCTCTTGCAATTTTGAATTTGGATTTGTTCACCCAATCGAGCGGGTGTCCGGGTCATTTTTATCCAGACACCCAGAATTCTCAATAGGCGAATTTCGAGTGGTTTGATGTGTTAACAATGGTTAGTTGAGTTTGTTTTTCCTATAAAAAGAGGATAAACTCACTATCCAGGGTAATAATGTACACTACCAATACCTACTATATGCTCAAAGTTAAATGAAAGAATGAATTCATATTAATTGTAAAAAGGACAATAAACAGCATGAGATAATCTGTTGTTTGATCTGTTCAACATCAAAAGACTTATGTTGATGAAGCTTCAAATCATGGGATGCCTTCCCCTTCAGATGTTTCATGGCCCACTGAAACTCCAAACACCAACTTTGTAATTGCCTCTGGATATGGTAGTCATCCCGTTCAAGAATTGAACTCTTGTCTCACTCAAATCTATACTAATTTCGCCGCTAGGGAGCCAAGATACTGCAGTGCCGAGAAAAACAACCAGATGTCACCGGCGAGCATCATGAGAAGCCCAATCTTGATCATGGAGTAAAAGAAGCTGATCAAGAACCCAACACCTACTCGCACCTCATTGCCTCACCTGGTCCTTGATTCCTTTTCTGCCCACTTTACTCTAATTTGGTCTTGACATCTCCGACATGCAAAATTGCTTTTCTTCAATCATTTATTTATTTTCTTTAATGTAAGATCGTGAGCTAATGAATCAATTTTTTGTTACTCACATTGACATTAAAAACCTCTTAAATGAGATGTGGTAAAAAAATGGGAACCAAAATGTGACCCCCCATATTGTATGGGACACAAACACAAAGAACTCGATTCGTACCAGATGAAATTGAACATTGTAATACGTGCTTAGACTTTATGACATCATACTTCAGTTGCATCAACTCTGTCCATTCATATATATTTATTCTTAGTTTCAGAAAAAAAGGAAGAAGTGAAAAGTAAAGAAAGATAATTCACTGGAGAGCTCAAACATAAAAACAAGTTCGTGTTAACTGCACCCTGAGTTAATGATAGTTTTTGATGGCTTTTTCTTTTTCACCATGCTCGGAGACATCATTCTTTGCTCTTACCGTTAGCTCATGAGTGTAGACCTTCAGCTGAATAACATAAATTTCTCGTACTGTCACTTGGCTCTCAATCCTATTTGTAAGGCATTTTCATAGCACAAGATTTTTATTCGAAAAACTCAATTTGCCGATGGTGCTATGTTGGGAAGTTTGAATTGCTATTTGTCCTAAGTCGACATTCTTTTGTGGAACAAAACTCATTTGATGGAATATAACATAGCACATGGTTTGTACGGTATTTTTCTCATGCCTCGTGTGATGTGGTTCTTATGATCACTTCATTAGTTATTGCCCATTGAGTCCCAGCCAGTTTGGTGGATCGTCTTCATAATAAGCATGTGAAATTGTGAAAATTGCTTATTAAAAGTGGATTTGCCGTGTTTCTATTTGGTGGATCCTGTTCTATTCAGGATGTCAGTATTTATGCTTTCCATGTGTGCTCTAACTTTGGCTACATCGATCCAAATTTGTTCACATGCCATATTTGAAAATCCTCCTCTCTTATACCACATGTGCTCTAACTTTGCCTGCATTGATCCATGTGCATTCATGCGCCATATTTGTCTATTACTTACAGATGACATGTATGGAAGATTCTAGCCATGAGCTTGATAATTTCAAGTAGTGTCCTTCAACATCAAGCTTTCACTTTTTCTGGAGAAGCAAAAGTTGCATAACACTTTTGACTTGTGATTTTGATCGAAGCGTCTTTGAAAGACTTATATGTTACATCCATATGAAAGAAGTTTTTACTACTATCCAAAAAAATTATAGAACTATGTCTATGTTAACCCTAATTCATTTTTGATGATTATAAAGCTCACTCAATAATGCTACTTACAATTTAAAATTATATTTGTTGTTCTTGAGTATTTTTTGTAAGGATTTCGAAAGGGTAAAAATGATTGCCCTGCCCTTCAACACATAATATTATAAAGTCTTTTAGCAATGGTATTGTGTTTGTGCCTAAAAGAGTTAATGATTTGTGTGTGAAACTTTACTGAAGATCGCATTTACCGCATTATTTATACATATGACTGATACAAATATTTGTTTAATGTTGATTTATTGTTAACTGAATTATTAATGAATTTGACAAGTCAACGAAAGAAAAATTCTATGACTATAATTTCGTACAATCCTGATTGGAGGCTAGATTTCTGATTGGTTAATTGATTGGCTTAGGGAAAAGAAAGCCTTTTAAAGTGTAGGAAGCGGCATTAGGTAAATATTTGTATCGATAACCCAATACAAACGTCGATGACAATCCCGCGTTCCTCTGAGAAGCTAAAAGCCAAACAATTCAATCTAACATAAGTCGTCGTGCATTGTTGCAGTTCCACGGCACATGGGATGTGACGTGTCAGTTGTACCTACTTTTTTAACAAGACCCCCGCGTCAACTTTAGCTCTGTGCTTTGGCATTTAAAGCTCTACAATGTTCAATCGTAATCAACAGCCGCAAGTTTGACTATATATTTATTATTATTATTATTATTATTATTATTATTATTAATGACGATTTACAAAGGTTTGCAATACTCTCTCGTAATCAAGAACTTAGCGTCATAAATTGTCATTAAATATGACTTTTATTGTGTTGGAGGTCCATTAGCTAGTGTGTAAAGTATTGTAAATTTTGCTTTCATTTTATAGCGGGTGGAATATCGAACCTTGTGCATAATCAATTGCAACTGGCTCAAATTCAATGGTGGAAATCTTCTCATCTCAACATAACAATTGACATTCATAAGGTATGGTTCAACATTGTGGGTTGAAAGTCTCCTTTCTTTTGTTTTTTTTTTTCTTCTTTTTTTGGTTTACATCTCTTTCCTTTCTTTCATTTGTATACTTCTCTGTTAGATATCCCCGTTAACATTCTTTGTTTAGCTCTTTTCCTTGGTCTTATTTATAGATAACTTCAGCAAAATTGAGTAACCTCGACCAGTGTGCCACATTATATTCTTCTGCATCACGACAGGTAGAAGGCTATTCGATTGAGAAAGCTATTCGATTGAGAAAGCTAATGATACATCAACGCTCCACTCTCCACTCACTAGAAAAAGGAGTGGAGTAACAATAAAACTTGAATTAATGGATAACGAAAAAAAAAAGAAAAAGAATTAATGGACAGCACTTCTGCGCATGTTGTTATATTCAATGGGTGGGTACGTGAATGTATGCTTCACAAATGTCTAATGTGTATAATTATTTTATTCATGTATTGCATTCTATTTAATTAAGTAAATTATACACATCATATTTTGTATACAAAATTTGATAAATGTACATCATATATTTCATTAAAGTGTCTGTAATTTCTTATTGAAAATAAGATGATTAGTGACTCTTTTTTACCGACTGTTCTTTTTATTTTTATTTTTGGCTGTACATTACTACTACTTGCAAACTCCTTTTTGTATACACTTTGCAATCAAATTCTTGAGGGGTTCAATTTTATACGAGCACTTCTTTGTTAAAAAGTGTGCCATGTTTATAAATGAATATGGGCTCCATATGAGGCTTCAAGTATAATTGATTAGGCATAAGTCTTGAACATCCTCTGAAAATGGAATGGCACCCCATTTGGCCCGGACCTCTATAAAACAGTTTGCATTTCTCTTCTGCTACTTCTCTTTATTTATATGCATATAACTTGTTTAATAAATTTCTTAGCTTAAATTTGTGCATAGATAATTGATACTGTGGACCATATTTCATGTTTGGGCCAAGAATTGCTCGTATTTATTTGAATATTTAGAGCTAAATATAATGACATCACATGTTGATAAATTAAAAAAGTTGGTGCTTCAGGATGAGCCGATGTGCACTTTAGAGTGTTGACGATTTGCACGTGAAATTTGTCTTCACTGAAGATCACATTTGCTGCATTAGTTAGATGTCTAATCTATAAAAAGTATTTGTTTAATGCGGAATATATTGCTAGCTGAATCGTTAATAAATTTGATGCATGATTATAAAATAAATTTCAATAATCATAACCTCATAATCTCCTGATCAGAGGCATCATGATGGATTGGCTGATTGGCTTCGGAGAAAATGACTTCCATCTCTCCAGTCCATTTTTCCTTTTCTTATATGGAAAATAATTATCTCATCTCATTAAGGACATGTTTCGCTGTGACTATATGGCAGATTTAGAGGATCGATGTACCTTTAGATTGGTGGACGGACATTAATTAATTGTCATTATAAGATGAAACCGTATCCGACTCTGTTTGTATTGGATCCACCCGACCTTTTTATAATTGGTTCCCCTTTTTTTGACTCTGTATTCGACTCTATTTGTATTGAACCCTATACCCGACCTACCTTGTTTTTCCGGTCTAGTTCCAGGGTCAGCCCTGTTTCTACTAGAACCTATTTTGCAATCTCTCAATATCCTATACGAATTCGAATTTTATATTAATACGCAAGAAAATAACGTAATCCTCACTTGTAATAAATAAATACATGAACTTTTTGACTAAACGAAAAATTAAGGATCCACAAGGCTAATTATAATAAATAAAATCATAAGGCAAAGAATTAGCAACGAACATGAGTATAATATTAGTCTTATTTCTACAACTACTATATGAAACTACTCATTTATGCAAGCATTAACTCCTACAAAAGAGAAATTAGGCGAGCCAATTCACGTGGTACACAAGAATTTGGCAGCAACGAACACCATCCATTCGTCGGACGGTGCGAGAGGAAGCCGATGAAGGAGGGAAGCAAGTGAGGAAAAGGAACGATGAAGTAGGAGTGGCGTGCATGTTTGAGAGAGCCAAGAGGAAAAACACCGTGTAATTGCGAGAGTAAAAATAAAAGTAAAGGGAAAAAAATAGGATTTTAGACTTATACTTAGAAAACTAGTTCCCAAACCGGTTCCAAAACCGGTTCGGGAATCGATTCCTAGGTGGGTAGTCAATCGGACCCGGTTCCCAAACCTATTTAAACTATTTTACGAATTTTGGGAACCGGTTCCTGACCCTATTTTCTGAGTGAGCCGATCCAGTTCCTGGGTATGCCCAGTTTGGTCGCACACCCCTAATTCTTTATACCGAGATCCATGACTTTCGTTTTTGGGGTCAACAAAGAATATTATAAGGTATTTTTTTTTTTTTTGGTAGGATATTATTAGGTCTTTTAATAATATTATTTTGCACGCCTGATAGTGGTGAAAATTTGCGCATGAACCTATTCTTTGTTAATTAGATCTAATGAGCACAAATCTTTTTTTAATGTTAAAGTTATTGTTAATAAAATTGCTAATTAATTTGCTGCGTCAACATAAGATAAGTTTTTATGAAAATAATTTTATAACGTCCTGATTGGAGGCCCGATTGGTTGGATTGGTTCTGGAAAGAAAGACCTTGAAAAGTGTTGAAATGCGTATTAGGTAAAATATTGATATCTAATCCAATTTTCAATAATAACTTCCAAAAAGCTATAAGCCAAATTAGTCAATCAAACACGATGTCATCAAATGTGCGAGGACCAAGAAAAATGAGAAGATAAGCTTATGACAATAATTTTATGACGAAGATAAGTTTATGCGAGGACCAAGATAAGTTTTTATGACAATAATTTTATAACGTCCTGATTGGAGGCCCGATTGGTTTGATTGGTTCTGGAAACAAAGACCTCGAAAAGTGTTGAAATGCGTATTAGGTAAAATATCGACATCTAATCCAATTTTCAATAATAACCTCCAAGAAGCTATAAGCCAAATTAGTCAATCAAACACAGCGTCATCAAATGTGCAAGGACCAAGAAAAATGACAAGAAGACTGCCATGCCATTACCATTCAGTGCATGCGAACGTGATGAGGCTAAGTAAACGAAAAAAGTTAGAAACATAGCAACAAGATTAGGGACACTACAAGTCGATAGGCCTTGGCTAATATTATGTTAACGCATAATAAAACCCAAAAATCGGCATAGAGTCGAGTTTAGAAAGAGCCAATAAATTCTGAGGACATGTTTAATAACAATAACAGAGAGGGATGGAATTGGATGGACAAAGAGAGGAGGACAATCAAATGGCACAAAGGGACACTGCAAAAAAATTGGCTTTAACACTCGCTGCCGTCTCAGCCTTTTTGTATTTACTTCTTTCCAATAGCCCTCTCAGCCTTTTGTCAACATAAGATTATTTATTTATTCTTCTTAGTAGGTCAACAAAATATTATTATCGGTCTTTTTCAAATACATGACCTTCATTGCCTCCCCAATGAAAAACTTTGTCGTGGTTTTCAGGAAATGGCATTCGCAACCACTTGAGTTTTTGCCTTCATTATTTTATTCTATTTTATTTTTGCAAATTATAAATAACTATTTGTGACTACTCGAAATATATTTCATTTCTAAATTTTTTTGACCTATGTGCACATTAGAGTATACTAGCCCTCTCGCATTTTTGCTCCAAAAGTTGGACAATTATATTTAGTAACCAAAATATGAAATTCTTTGATGCATGTCGAACAATTGAATTCTTGTCTCACCCAAATTTATCACTAACTTAGCAAATGAAATTACAATTTGTCGTACCACATTGAGTTGAAACCATAGTCACTATGGAAAATGGGGGTAAAAAAGCATCTAAGAAAATAAAATAGGATTAATTAAGGAGATGAAGTTAAACTAATTTTTTGCTTTTTGGGCAAAGCTGAAGAGAGAGATGAGGGAAATGAAGGAAAGGAGTCGGTGGGGCCCGCGGGGCTCAACATGCTGAGCTTAAGCTCCGCCGCCAAGGAGCCGGGGTACTGCAGCGTCGAGAACAAGAAGCAGATTCCGCCGGTGAGCGTCATGACAAGCCTGATCTTGATCATGGTGTGAAGGAAGTTGATCGGGAACCCCGACAGCTCCTCGAGCTTGAGTTCGAGCTGATCGAGTTGTGCTCGAACTTCTCAACACTAGCTCAATGGGCTGAAGAGCTTAATATGAATTTTCTTTATCATTATAATTTTTTTTTATAGTTACAGATTACTAAAAATTACATAATATTCAAGCTTATACTATCTGGGATCAAGTTTAATTTGTATGTTGATTGTGATCAAGTCAAGTCGAGTTTGGGTATCTCAATTTTCTACTCAAATTGAGTTTCGAGTATCGAGTCTATGGGTGGAGTTGAGTTCAAGCTCAAAAGATTATTGACTTGGGTCGGCTTAATTACACTTCCAAGTATTACTAACAAGTTGAAAATTATACAACAATTCGCTATTTGGAAACTTATGATGATTTATTACAATTAAGAACAAAACATCATAAAACTTGGATATTTTCATTTGCAACAATTTATAAAGGGTTGGGACGCATGGTCGTAACAAAGAACAGTAAGGCCTAAATATTTATATTAATTATGAGGATTTACAAAGAGTTATGAGGTTCTGTTGTAACCAAGAATAAAGTGCCATAAATTTGAAAACTTTTAAATGATGACGGTTTATAAATGTTTACGACATTACGTTATAATGAAGAATAGAACGTTGGAAATTTCAGATTTCTTTTTTTTGGCTCATCTATCGTGACATCCAACTATATACATGTGATCCACACGCGCTCAAAAATGATAAGAACTGCCTTTGTATGGATGAAGAAAAATAGTCGCCAAAAAATATGAAAAAAAAAAAAAAATGATTGGTGTGAAGAAGGCGAAATTTGCAAAGTTGGATCTGAAGAAGACGTCCCACTCCTGTGTCCTTACCCTTTCCCGCTTTCGTCATCATCACCTCCTCCTCTGCACTTTCTTTAATTGCTTGCTTCCTTTCTTCTAAGTCCTGAGGTCACGGGAGATTAGCGTGTTAGCTAGGGAAGGCTGTAACTAAGGCACCATTTAACTGCCATTATTCAAGTCAGAATTATTCTTTTTTTTTTATGGGTAAGTACGAATGAATATGACTGAAAAAGCAAGCTCAAAAATAAATCAAAGAGTGAATTCATATTGACTTGAGAAGGACAATAAAAAGCATAATATAGCCTGTCGTTTGATCTGCCCATCAAAAGAGTTATGTTGATGAAGCTTCATATCATGGAATGCTTTCCCCTTAAGATATTTCATGAAGAATTAAACCTAACCAATAAGCGAAAACAGTGGGACATCCAAAGAAACGTGCTAAACTTCATCTGCCCCTACTATTAGTTATGCTTAATTTTGTCTCTGTGATTTTGTTTAATTTAATCATAAAATAATTTAAAAAGTGCATGGTAGAACGAGGCTATGATGAAATACTTACTCATAGCCAGGACAAGCTTTCCTATCTTGGTTGCACGATTTCTCTTAATCTTGATCAATCTGTCTATCTATTCTCACCCCAAATTTTGAGTTATTGTATGCATGTAGAGCACAAAGTGTAATTCAATCAATCAAAGATGCACTTCATGAGGGCAGCAAGAATCCCTAGATGAGTTACAAAAAAGCAGAAGGATTAATTAGTTTATGAAGAAATCTGCATGATTTGATTTTTCTTAGGTAAGGTCAAATACTCAGGTCAATTTACATCCAATCACTACGCTCTAATTTTCTATAGACAAAACATGTAAGACAATAATGTAGAATGTCAATTGTTCTAAAAATGTAAACTGTTATATTAGATGAAGGCTTGAATTAATATTACCACCCACCTAGGTGGCGCTGCTGGCGGCGAGCTTCTCCCCCTAACGCAAAAGGAGGAGTTCGATTCTCGGGTGTCGCAGGGTGACTTACCCGGTGGCACGTATGTGGTGGCTAGCATGTGTTGCCCTAAGGGTTTACCCCCCGTTACCCCAGGCCTTTCGGGCTATCCGTGTTGGTACGGTGGGCGGGTTCCCTGGGTCACAAAAAAAAAGGCTTGAATTAATATTTAAATATACTAATACCATCTTTCACTAGGCTAAACTTTGGCTTAAGCTCAAAGTGTGGAAATACGAAATTGAGGAAGTAAATAGGATTTGGAAAGATTTGTACTTATAATCTCTAATACCATGTCAAATTATATGGGATTTAAGCTATTGATGAAGGTATAATTCATATGTTTAAATATCATATTGTAAAGTTCCGCCCAAAAATTTAAATTATTATGTGTAATTTATTATAAATAGAGCAAAGTGCTTGGTCTTACTCTGATCGAAGTGATTCTTCGATCGAGATCAATCATCACATATATTACGTTGAAGTTAGATTGGCTGACCTCCAATTTGGTGTTTCAATTAATTTGATCTTGATTCCAGCGACTTACCTTTTCCTTGACCTATGCTTTGAATCTTTCAATCTCATCTTAATATTTGGGCCATAATTTTACACCATCAACGCAACTCACCATTTCCATTTTCTTTCCGCAAGAAACGGTAACATCATTTGGATCCCCATTTTCTGTCTCTTCTACACAACAATAATTGTCAAAAAGCATGGCAATAACGATTTATGAAATTCCGAGAAGATGATGAGCTGGAAATAGATACCTAGGTCAGAATATATCCTTTGACTGAGCTTGTATCAAACAAAAGTTTTCGACTCATTCCATGGACCATATCGCGCAAAAAATGATAGATTGTTTAATATAAGCAATCAGTATCGAAGTCAGGCCTTCTTGGGAGAATCAAATCGATATTGTTTATGAACTCAAATTGCAATGGGACTCCTTGCTTATTTGCTCATTTATTAGAACATCAATTATAATATAATCCACACTCAAGTACACAAGATGAGAAAAACTGACATGTAAGGACAAAGAAAATATCCGCCAATATAATAAAAAGATTAACTTGATTGGTGTGGAGAAAGCGTGATTTGCAAAGTCGGATATGAATAGAAACAAGGTAATGTGGAAGAGGGATAGGGACGTGACACATCAATAGGCTTACTTGCTCCCCTTTCATTGCCGTCCCCTCCTCCTTTGCACTTTCATTTTTCTTTAGGTCCCGACGTCACGGGAGATTAGCATGTTAGCTAGGGAAGCCTCTAACTTAGGCACCATTTAACTGCAAATTATTCAAGTCATCATTATTCTTATTTTATGGGTAAGTACAAATGAATTCGATTGGAAAAAGCAAAGGAATAAGGGTGCGTTTGGTAACATTTCTATTTAAAAATTGTTTATGGGAACAGAAATAGAAAAAAGCATTTCTGCTTCAGGAAATAATTTTTTAACAAAAAAACGCATTTGGTAAATCTGTTCCATAAATATAAAAAGAATAGAAACACGTTTGGTAAATTTATATAATTTTTTATTTCTTTTAATTTTTTAATATTTTTTTCTATTTTCTTTCTTATTTTTCTTATTTATTTTTCCTTATTTTCTTTTTCTTTTTTCTTCTTTTGGCCAATCGCCGGCCTCGGCCATGGCCGGCGACCGACCGACGAGGGCCGGCGGCCTCGCCCAGCCACGACGAAGCTCGTCGGCCCTCGGCGAGGCCGAGCTCAAGCTCGCCCAGATCTGGCGAGGCCGAACTCGCCCAACGGCCGGTGAGGCTCGGTGGATTTGGGCGAGATCGAGCTCGCCCAGCCCAGCGTGAGGTTGGCCTCACCAGGGGCCGGCAATGTTCCGGCGAGGTCGCCGGCCCTCAACGGCCGGTCACCGCCATGGCCGAGGCCAACGATCGGCCAAAAAAAAAAGGAAAAGAAAAAGAAGAAGAAAAGAAGAAGAAAAAAAGAGAAAAGAAATGGAAGAGAGAGAAAAAGTGTTCCTAAATTTTGTTCCAGAAACAAGAAATAACTTTTTTTTGTTTCTTGTTTCCGTTTCAGATTTGTTTCTGGGAACAAAAAAATAATTTTGGAACAAAAACGCAAACAAACGCGTTTCTGTTCATTTTTTGTTCGCAGGAACAAAAAACAAAAAATTGTGTTCTTGAGAACAGAAACACATTTTACCATGCAGGGCCTAAGTAACCTACCACATGCTCAAAGTTAAATCAAAGAATGAATTCATATCAACCGCAAAAGGGACAATAAACAGCATAAAGATAATATGTCGTTTGCTTCGATTCCAGCAGCTACTTGTCCGTTTTGCTCAAGCAGACCCGACTCGGTTGATCATCTCTTCTTTGCATGCTGAATTCTAGGTAATCTCGCCTCCTTCTGGGCAGCAAAGTTCAATGTCTTCTGGCGCAACAAATCGTGGCGTGAGAACCTTCATTGGGCCTCCTCTCGTTTTTCGGATCGGGACTTCTACCACATTTTGGCTCGGTTTAGTTTTGGTGCTCTTTGCTATATCATATGGAAAGAACGCAACAACATCATCTTCCAGAATCAGACTCTTTCTATCCCGGCGATGAAGATGCATCTTGGCAAGGCTATTAAAGACAAAGCGATGACCTTCAAGCATGTCATGGATACCCCAAAAAACAGAAGGCTGCAGCGAAGCTGGGACTTGAGTCCTTCTATCTTTGATTGATGGAGGGTTGGTCGGTCTTAGTTTAGCCTTTGTCTGTTTGGGTTTCCTCTTTGGTGTTGTTCTTGTTGTTGTTCATTGGATCCAAGGCACCCCTACACTCTTCTTGACTTCAGTCTCTGTGAGTGTCTGTTTTGTTGGTGCCTGGTATCCCCCCCCCTTGTATATTTTCTGCAAAATCTATTCATATCTTACCTTTACCAAAAAAAAAAAAAAAGACTTATGTTGATGAAGCTTCAAATCATGGAATGCTTGCCACTTCAGATGTTTCATGGGCCCAGTGGAACTCTGAACATCAACCTTGTAATTGCCTGTCAATATGGAAATCATGGAGAATAGTAACACCTAGCCAACAAGCAGGAGCAGCGGACATCAAAAGAGTTATGTTGATGAAGCTTCATATCATGGAATGCTTTCCCCTTAAGATGTTTCGTGAAGAATTAAACCTAACCAACAAGCGAAAACAGTGGGACATCCAAAGAAACGGTGCTAAACTTCATCTGCCCCTACTATTAGTTATGCTTAATTTTGTCTCTGTGATTTTGTTTAATTTAATTAGAAAATAATTTAAAAAGTGCATGGTACAACGAGGCTATGATGAAATACTTACTCATAGCTAGGACAAGCTTTCCTATCTTGGTTGCACGATTTCTCTTAATCTTGATCAATGTGTCCGTCTATTATCGCCCCAAATTTCAAGTTATTGTACGCATGCAGAGCACAAAGTGTAATTCAGTCAATCAAAGATGCACTTCACGAGGGAAGCAAGAATCCCTAGATGAGTTACAGAAAAGCAAAAGGATTAATTAGTTTATGAAGAAATCTGCATGATTTGATTCTTCTTTGGTAAGGTCAAACCCTCAGGTCAATTTACATCCTATCACTACGCTCTAATTTTCTATAGACAAAACATGTTAGACAATAATGTAGAATTAAAACGTTATATTAGATGAAGGCTTGATTTAATATTTAAATATACTAATACCATCTTTCACTAGGTTAAATTTTGGCTTAAGCTCAAAGTGTGGAAATACAAAATTGAGAAAGTAAATAAGGTTTGGAAAGATTTGTACTTATAATCTCTAATACCATGTCAAATTCTATGGGATTTAAGCTATTGATGAACGTATAATTTATATGTTTTAATATCATATTGTAAAGTTCCGCCCAAAAATTTAAATTATTATGTGTAATTTATTATAAATAGAGCAAAGTGCTTGGTCTTACTCTGATCGAAGTGATTCTTCGATCGAGATCAATCATCACATATATTATGTTGAAGTTAGATTGGCTGACCTCCAATTTGGTGTTTCAATTAATTTGATCTCGATTCCAGCGACTTACCTTTTCCTCGACCTATGCTTTGAATCTTTCAATCTCATCTTAATATTTGGGCCATAATTTTACACCATCAACGCAACTCACCATTTCCTTTTTCTTTCCGCAAGAAACAGTAACATCATTTGGATCCCCATTTTCTGCCTCTTTTACACAACAATAATTGTTAAAAAGCATGGCAATAACAATTTATGAAATTCCGAGAAGATGATGAGCTGGAAATAGATATCTAGGTCAGAATATATTCTTTGACCGAGCTTGTATCAAACAAAAGTTTTTGACTCATTCCATGGACCATATCGCAAATTTTTTTGCGTGATAGATTGTTTAATATATGCAATCAGTATCGAAGTCAGGCCTGCTTGGGAGAATCAAATCGATATTGCTTATGAACTCCAATTGCAATGGGACCCTTGCTTATTTGCTCATTTATTATAACATCAATTATAATATAATCCACACTCAAGTACACAAGATGAGAAGAACTGACTAGTAGGGACATAGAAAATATCCGCCATTATGATGCAAGCCTAGGGGAGACTTTCTCAAACAATAGGATCGGGAGAGTGACTCGCACACGGAAACAGGACAAATAGGAATTTCAGCACTGCGCAAGCTCAGGAGAACAGTCGTATCTTTGTCGATACAGATCGGATCGACCTGATTCCAAAGCCAAATGAACAAAGACTTCTGGATCTACAATTTCTATGTTTTGGGTTTTCTGAAATAAGCACTGTAGGATGGTCGAAATTGGGTTGGAAATAACGAACAGAATATGAAAAGATAGAAACTCCGTTGGTTGCTCTTCTAGGCCTCCAAGGAAGTTAAGGGGGCACCGATTCTTCTAGATCGATGACTGCAACTCTTCAAGGATGCAGGTTTCAAAAGCTCCGACTCTTCAAGGACGAAGTGAAAACTCTTTTAGGTTTTCAAAGGGATGAACTCTACAAGGTTCACGATACTTGCTTCAAAGCAAAGTTTTTTTTTTCATTCATCAAAAGCCGTTCGTCTTCTACAAGAAATTGGGCTTATATCGTCAAAGAAATAAAGACGGAGCATTGAAACTAGGAGAAATAAAGACAGAACATTAAAACTAAGAGAAATAAAGACAGGACATTAAAATTAGCAGAAATAGTAAAAGCATAACGTCTTGGTGGCAAGGTGTCTTTCCAACTTCCGGGATGAACTCAAGATGTCGTATGACTTCTCGGTTTCATCGAGCTTTAATGCGGGCCGATCTTCTTGGTCGAGAGAGCCGGTCTTCAATGTGGGCTGCATCACATTATAATAATAAAAAAAAAATAACTTGATTGGTGTAGAGAAAGCGTGATTTGCAAAGTCGGATATGAATAGAAACAAGGTAATGTGGAAGAGGGATAGGGACGTGCCACATCAGTAGGCTTACCTGCTCCCCTTTCATTTTCGTCACCTCCTTCTCTGCACTTTCATTTTTCTTGAAGTCCGCACACGGGAAATTAGCGTGTTAGCTAGGGAAGCCTCTAACTTAGGCAACATTTAACTGCAAATTATTCAAGTCATCATTATTCTTTTTTTTTTTTATGGGTAAGTACAAATGAATTCGACTGGAAAAAGCAGGGGAGTAAGTAACCTACTACATTTCCAAAGTTAAATCAAAGAATGAATTCAGATTAACGGCAAAAGGGACAATAAACATCCAAAGAAAAGGTATTTGAGCTTCCATCTGCTCCTACCATTAGTTATATTTATATCTTTTTCTTTTCGATTTTATATAATTTAATTATGAAATGAATTCAAAATGTGCACGGATCAACGAGGTTACTAGGAAATATTTCCTCATGAGTGTGATGGGCTCTTCTATTCTTGTTCATGGTTTCTCTTGCCCAAAACTTCAGGTCATCCCACGTGTGCAGAGCATCATGCGTAATTCAGTCAATCAAATATGCACATCAGTGTCAGAAAATAAAACTTGTAGAAAATATCCGCCAATATAATAAAAAAATTAACTTGATTGGTGTGGAGAAAGCGTGATTTGCAAAGTTGCATATGTATAGAAACGAGGTAATGGGGAAGAGGGATAGGGACGTGCCACATCAGTAGGCTTACCTGCTCCCCTTTCATTGTCGTCGCCTCCTTCTCTGAACTTTCATTTTTCTTGAAGTCCGGACGTCACGGGATATTAGTGTGTTACCTAGGGAAGCCTCTAACTTAGGCATCATTTAACTGCAAATTATTCAAGTCATCATTATTCTTTTTTTTATGGGTAAGTACAAATGAATTCGACTGGAAAAAGCAGGGGAGTAAGTAACCTACTACATCCTCAAAGTTAAATCAAAGAATGAATTCATATTAACTGCAAAAAGGACATTAAACAGCATAAAAATAATATGTCGTTTGATCTGTTCAACATCAAAAGACTTATATTGATGAAGCTTTAAATCATGGAATGCTTTCCACTTCAGATGTTTCATGTGAAACTATGAACATCAACCTTGTAATTGCCTGTCAATATGGAAGTCATGGAGAATACTAGTAATACCTAGCCAACAGGCAGGAAAAGCGGACATCCAAAGAAAGGGTGTTTAAGCTTTCATCTGCCCCTACCGTTAGTTATATGTATATCTGTTTCTGTTTGATTTTATATAATTTAATTATGAAATGAATTCAAAATCTGCACTAATCAACGAGGTTACTAGGAAATATTTCCTCATGAGTGTGATGAGCTCTTCTATTCCCGTTTCTCTTGATCACGATCAAGCTACTTGTCTTCTCTTGCCCAAACCTTCATGTCATCACACGCGTGCAGAGCATAATGCGTAACTCAGTCAATCAAAGATGCACGTCAGTGTCAGAAAATAAAACTTGTAGATAATTTGATCAAAAGAGTTTTCATCAAGTTTCGATAATCGAACTTCTTTTGTCTATTAAACTGTCTACACTTCACGGAACAGTTTCCCAAATTCGTAAGAAGTGCTTACAAGTTAATGGGCGTAATTCTCAACAAGAAGCATTCTTTGAGATTAAAATGTAAATAAGTGCAATCATGGTAGTCTTTTTTTGTTGAGAGTGGACAAGGTTCTTCCCACAAATTGGACAGCATTAATAAAATCACAGAGATGGCCTCGCAATGCGAATTAGCCTCCAATTCATTTATTATAATAAATAAATAAATAAAAATCTGCTTTCCTCAACCAAGGGATTGCGAAGAGGAAGAAATTTTTTCCTTCAATACCTTCCCATGGATGTGCACTTCATGAGGGAAGCAAGAATCTATAGATGAGTTACCGAAAAGCAGAAGGATCGATAAGTTCATGAAGAAGTCCACATGAATTAATTCTTCTTCAGTAAGTTCAAGCACTTAGTCAATTTATATTCTATCCAATCAAGATGGACCACCTCTATAGTCTAGATTCTAGCTCTTCCTAGAAAAAAAAAACAAAATCGATGACGATGTGCCAGATTTTGTGGAATTTAAATAATTTCTACTACTTACGATCGTTATAATATGATCACGCCTTCCTATGATAGGAAAGCCCATATATATGCCAGATTTTTCGAAGAAAGATGCATTCCACTTATCTATTTGAAGACCATGAAGGCATGGGATATATTTTTTTTTTCTTGAAATGGATGCCTTTGTAAAAATTTGAAAAAGGCTCATATTGGTTTTTGTGGTTAGGCGATTAAGACATATACGGTTCATTCTTTGCACATCTTAACCGGTCCACCTCCCAAATTATCTAAGCACGCACTCCTCCACATAAATGTGGCGCTTTCCCAAAAATATGTTCATTAAACTGTGAGTTTTTTTTTTAATTATTTGAAGCACCCTTTTACATGGGAAGATTTTGTTATGCTCTTTTTGTTACAAATGGATCTTAGGAACATGAATACACAAAGGCTACTTGCATGAGCAATCCATTTTCTGTTGATGCTGATTGAATAGATGACAATTTGAACAAGTTTTTACATGGCATTATTCTAAATTTTAGTTCGGACATTTTGAAACTGCCCACTTGCTTTTGGAATTTTCTCATGATTCATGCATCAGATATACATGAATGTGAATTAATAATACGTTAATGTGATAGCGGGATCTTTAAGAGTCATATAAGGGACATATGTCTACCAGGCATAGGAAAAATTTAATATTAAGGACTCAAAAAACTTTTGAATAGGAAAAAAATTGATACTAAGATACTTTTAAAAAAATTCGTTAACAGCATGGATTGAAAAATTAATAATTCCGAGGAAATGATTTATGAAGTTCTATAAATTGACCTTTTAGCAAAGCATCTATCTATGCAATATATGGTGAAAATTAACCAACTATATTTGACCTAGAAGAAAAAGAAAATTAACCGATTATCTGTCACATATGGATGTGATGGATTGCCTTCATACATAAAGTTTTATAACTCTTGACCTTTTTGCATAGCGTCTAGTTGTCGATACTATCTATGGCAAAAATTAAATATAGATATACCTAAAGAGACTTCTCCTTCAAGTATCAATATGACACCATCCAACATCACGGCAGCCCTAATTATTGTCACCCAAACAAAAAATAAAAATTGGTTGATGAAAAGTCACTCTTGAAATATGCCAAGGACATTTTAGATAGAACGCATGTTTATCATAGGCAAACAATTGTCTATTGAATTTCACAATAAAAGTAGAATTTCGATGCACTCCCCATAAACTTCAATGCACTGGGGAGTTTCTTCCTTGGACACCGTCCATTAAGATCGGGTGAATCATAGCAGCCGATTATGTACATCTTAAAATATTTCGGGTGAGTTTCAGAAGATAAACACTTGTCACGCGTTTAATTTATTGAACATGAATCCATAGAAGTATTTCCCATTATGTTGAGAAGGTTGGCAGCAAGCCCGACGAGATCTCAGTATAAACATTATGTATCACAATGCCCAATCAGCTACTCCAAATGTTTGCCTGCACAATCAAAATTAAAAGTTTTATGAAGAAAGTCAAACTGCAGAGGTCGAGCAGTAAAAGTAACTCCTAGCCCTAGCAATGTGGGTAGATCTGACCGCCGGAGGACCGACACTTCCATTGCTATTTTTCCATTAATTTATCTTTTTCTATTTTCCAGGCTCCTGCTAACCTGACCTAGCCAAGGGCTTTTCGGGGACTGGTTAATGCGTGTCCGGCTAGAACCAACCGATTGACACCCCTGCCTTATGTAATATTGATATCTTGTGTCAATAACCCAAAAAAAAAAAAGAAAAAAAAATTTCAAGAAATCTCGAACTAAAGGAGAAGGCACGAATGGACCAGCGCGCCATTGGGCCAGGTGTGTCTCGATCTGTCTATCAATTTTTATGGGTGATTATATATTAGAATTACTTGCTTTCCTGATGCCACCCCGACAAATTAGAAGCTCTAACAAGAGCTTCCTTCCATTTCTCTACTTCACTCCATGCTTTGCTGCCCCTGATTTCCCGTGCCTTCCTCCTACTTTCCTGGATTCCACTTTGTAGAATGCATCACAACCTGTTCATTCATCTTCTTGCACTCTAATGTCTTCACCAGCTCTTCCAAACACCAGGACGATGAAGCGCAGCTCTCCGAGAAGATGATGATCGCAATGAGCGATTCTTTGATCCCCCTCATGATCGAGGGCCGTATTCCCTCTCGCTTCCTTAGTTCCTTGCTATCCCGTGAACGTCATTAAGCCGGCCCGATCCAAGGCCTTGCATAGATGACCCACGAAGTTGTTGCCGATGTCTTTGCCTCTGAAATTAAGGAAGACATCGTAATTTCATCCTGGCTGTGAAGAAGAGGCCGTTAGAGTTGAGAGTCTTGAGACCTGGAAATTCATTTTGTCTCAACCATGAAGTCTAAATGCCACAACTAAATGGAAATTCATACCTAGACCATCACAACAGCAACACCTCAGGTTCTGATCATCTATAGAACTTCAATCGCAGTTGAATCTGTCACAAGTAGAAGCTAGGATTTTCGGCCTCTGTTTTTGCTCATAAAAGAACCGAAACAGAGCATGTATTCTTACCTTGGCGAGATCGGAACTTTAGCCTCGGCGAATGGGCAAATCAGAAACTGGACGTCCCAGACACGCTGGAGATGAATATCGGCGTTGGAAGAGGAGTCTCAAGCAATAACTGAACACTTTGGACTCCTTCGCTGAGAAACAGGGGCAAAGAGAGCTGGTTCGACTTCGGCTAGGCAACGTCGAATGGCGATGGCGATGATTGTCAGTGAACTGAGAACGTCGGAGAAGGTGAATTAGGCTAAGAAAACGCTTATAGACCTGCTCTGTTTCGTTTTTTTTTTTCTGATCAATGGTGGGCAGCACCTGGAAAACATGGAAGTCTGCAGCGATTGGAGGTGGTGAGCGGTGAATGCAAGCGACGATTCGTGGTCCGGAAGCTAAGGAATCCTCTTGATCAGAGATAATGAAATTTGTCGTGTCCTCCTCTTTGCTCCGGTATTCTCGATTCTCCGTCGGCCAGCGACCGGAGGGATTCGGTGGGAGATGGGGAACGGCGGGTGTTGGCGTCGATTCGCGGCCGGCGAAGGGGAGGGTACCGGATAGAGGATTCCACCTTTCCAAGTGTCATGGGCATTTTTTATGGGCTGCTGTGGACTTCTAAATGATCTTGTGGGCTTATGCTGGTGGTGAATTGGATTGAATTTCTGGGCCCCGCAAATTGATTGGCCGGGCTTGGGTAACTTGGATCAGGGCTTTTCCATTTTCACCAAATTGGAGCCCCTTCTTATTTGTTCTTTTCTTTCTTCTTTTTATTTATTATTATTTTTTTCTTTACAAAAATTTATGCTTGATGGGTCGACAAAACTTCAGATGTTGACATGCAATAACATAAATACATTATCTCCAAAGAGACAAAATTTTCTATGAATGCAAGAAAAATTCCTCAGTTGAAGTCCCCATTAAAAAAAGTCTTCACAAGCCTTTTATTTTATACGGAATATAAGGTATCTTTACAATTTTGAGCCATCACTAAGATAGAGAAGTTGAAGATTCTTGGAATGGGGCACATCGGGGAGAATGGTAAATGGCTACCTTTAAGTTGTTGAATATCCACAAGTAAATCGAGAAGAGAGTGATTTCATGGTGTACCAATAATAATTCTGATATTCCATAGGGCTTTCTTAAAATAAGAAAACAGAAGTTATACTCGTAGATAGTTAATAAAAAAATATGGAATTTGGTGAACAATAAGAAATACACTTGTACAGTAAACATAGTAGATAATATAGATAAAGTACAAAATAAGATAAAATAAAAAACTTTGGTTAGTACTTGCATGATACAAATGAAAGATCTTACTTCACTGATGAATTTAGAATTTTGCGTTTGTTTTTTGATATTCTGTAATATGAATTGACCAAAAGAAAAAACTAATTAGAATCTCCAACCTCTTGCACTTCAAATGGTATAGAACCAAGGTTAGAAATTAAGTTTGACAATTAAAAGAGATGCTAATATAAGCATTAGATAGCTATAAAATAAGAAAAAATTGTAATAGCATGATTGGGTTGACAAACCGGGCATTATTATACTCATACATTGATAAACAAATTTTGCACTCTATGCTTATGCCATTGGTGTGCCATAAATATGTTCATCTACTTAAAACATAAACTATTGAATTGTTTGGGTCAGGCCTCCGTTAATCATCCTTTTGTGGGGGTGTCCAAACCTCTCTACAAGTTGCACACTTGAAAAGTGAAAATCCCAAGAGAAAATATTCATCATTAACGAGACTCTTCAGAGACATTAGATGGGGGCTAAAGAAAAGCCTCACCGTTGCTACTTATAAAATGAATAAACGCACTTAATTAGAAAACATAATTGTAAGCTAAAGCCTGGCATATATAAATCAGTTTATCATTTGCCGGGGAATAAATCAGATAATGAGAGGACTTCTCGCATTTGCTTAGAATCGCTTAAAGGAAGCCCGTTTCGAACTTGCATTTGCTTACAAACCATCGCTAGGTTTGTAAAATTGTTCCTCCAAATGCAAAGAAGTTAAGAAGATAAAACAGGCTCCAAGAACTCTACTTCTGACAGATTGCATGCTCCAAGTTCTAAAAACTTTTCACGTAGTAAATCCTGTCTTTGTATGGGGATCAATCAAATCCCCTCCTTTGGAAACTCGACAAACCTGAAAGCTGAAGATATTCAAGATAAACTTGAATATGCTAGACGGAAGGGTTACCAGTCTCTTGCAATAAACTATATTCAATCAGGGTTACCAGTCTCTTGCAATGAACTATATTCAATATTCGCAAAGAGCCAATAGATGCAAGGATTGGCATATAAACCAGCGATGGGCATTCACTGAAGTTATTGGACACCAATTTTTTATGGTCCTGTGAGAACAATAAAACAATAAGCATAGACATTTTGGACGAAAAGGAAAATGTGAGACAAATATCCAATTCAAAACTGTCTCTGGCTTTTGACAAAAAAGATAGTGGTATGTCTGATTACTGGGAACCTACATACAAAAATTTTCACGCGTCATAACTCAAAAGCATTACCAGTCTCTTGCAATGAACTATATTCAATCTTCGCAAAGAGCCAATAGATGCAAGGATTGGCATATAAACCAGCGATGGGCATTCACTGAAGTTATTGGACACCAATTTTTTATGGTCCTGTGAGAACAATAAAACAATAAGGATAGACATTTTGGACGAAAAGGAAAATGTGAGACAAATATCCAATTCAAAACTGTCTCTGGCTTTTGACAAAAAAGATAGTGGTATGTCTGATTACTGGAAACCTACATACAAAAATTTTCACGCGTCATAACTCAAAAGCATTTTCAGAAAACTTGATGAACAAGGATCAACTTCTATTTGTCCACAACCAAACAGATTGTCGTTATAGTTTTTCTAAACAAATTACAGAAGGACGATTCTGCTATTCCGTAGAGTAAAAATTGGATCACTGTTACATGCTGGTAAAAGGTGAAAGACGTTTCTAACTATCAAATTCTGTGGCTAACAAAACTTTGACCGGAAGTAATGCATTGGTAAATTAACTATAACATTTGAGAAAGTATCTACAGTTACTAGATAGTTTTAAATTACCAACTAATTTAATAATTTACCAAAATTTTTAAGTAACTTACCTATAAGTTAAACTTACGAATGTTATATAGAAAACTAGTAAGATGCCCGTGCATTTGTATTGTTTTAAATGTTGATACCAAAGTGAATTTTCGCAAGAGAAATGTGATATATGAAGGAAATAATAACAAAAATAGTATCCACATAAATCAAATTTTGCACTGGAGATTATGTGAAACTTTATTTAAAGTTAATCCAAACCTCATAATGTAGATTTATCTTCTAATTAAAAGTAATCATAAGACATAATATTGCAATGTTCATTTAATAATAATATATGTATATGCAATATTTCGAGCATGTGAAACAATACGAATTAAAAAAAAAAATGGAAGCATCAGGTAATGATGTAAACCCCCTCTCTTAATAACTTTCCTTGATTTTGTTGAATTCTTCACCCTGTGCCATCGATTGCTGCGGAAAAGGCGAGCAAGCTTTTGTGTGGAGTTTTCATGAGAAAAGGCTCAAGTGCTAGACCTAGCGCCCTAGCATATCTAAAGAGTAAAGGCTCTTCAATGGAATCGCACTCCACAAGGCTTGCTTTCAAAAGCGAGAGATAGAATTGGATGAACAATCTATTGTTGAAAATTTCCTATAATATGGGCTTACATTAATTAATGATTTTCTATTTTAAATAATCAGGTTAATGGATATTTCAATATTTGTTGAACCCTAAAGTGATTTGATTAAATTGGGTATTGGCATCTATTGATAACGGGCCTAGTTGAGCAGCAAAGTGTAGGCAATTGTGTTTGACTGAAGCCTGTAATGGGAAGGGCCTAGTTGACACGCTATTGATTAGGGTTTGCTAGGTCCCATCATCTCTAGCCTATGAAATGGTAGGTTATACCTATCAGTTGCTTTAATTCCATTGAAAGCTGCTATATCGAAATAGGTCATAGAGAGAAAGATCTGGTATTCCAATAGATCCCTGATTATCAGAGTGATCTACTTTTCTACAAGTGAAGCAATGGCTCAATCAGGTACGCTTTAATTCCGCTGTATTTATTGATCTCGGTGTTTTACAATCATGTATGGATCCATTTGTTCTTAATTGATTAAGTATTCATGAGAATAATTTTATGCATGTGGTATCAGAGCAAATCGTATATGATTGTAGAACCAAAATTTTCTTTTTATAGACAAATTCGAAACCCTCCTCTTTGAGCCGAATATGGGCATTATTTTTTCGTGTAGATTTTTTGCTTGATTAATCCTGTAACCATAGGGCTTTTGTTCTACATGTCTAGATCTTTCCAACCATATATAATTTGCATAATTTCGTTGAGAATTGAGAGAGAATTTAGATTTGAAATTCTAGGGTTTGTATGTGAAAAAGTTCTAGAATTTGCAAATTACTTGCAATCGATTGATGTATGATGTAAACCGTTGCATGGGTATTGTTATATATTTGTTTTAGTATCTTTTGTTGTATTGAATTGAGTTTTTAGGGTTTAAATTTAGGAAATTCGAAATTCGGCCATGGGAGCTTTAGTCCGAAACTTGAAGCTTGCATGTGGTAGATTTAGTTAGTTTTTAAACCATTTAATTCATTATAGTCAATCATATTGATGTTATATGCAATATCCATGGATAAATTTCATAAAAAAATCAGTATTTCTATCGTATTTTGGAGTCGTGCGACCCGGTTTTCTGCAACATCGGGACCCGGCTGGAGGTTGAAGAAGACCCTCTAGTCGGGCCGGACCAATGGATGGGCGTAAGGCCATCCTTTCTTTGTTTTTTATTTTTATGTTTTAAGGCAGAGCCCAAAATTAATGGGCTTAGCTATTTTTTCTATTAATTTATATGTTCTCAATTTGTGGGCCAATTTTATTCGCGGCCCGCCTGTTTTAAGTGGCTTGCGTGCTGGCCGGGCGCAGGTAAGGGCCTGCGGGTTTGGGTCCATATTATTAAAATAATATTAATATAATAATATTAAAATAAAAAAATTATAATAATATAATTTAAAAAAAAAATTGTGGCAAAAATTGTTGTTTGAAAGAATGCAATATGATCTTTGGAAACACATGTTGTGAAGTGTTTCATATTGTTTGATGAATTTTGGGCATACATTTTGGAGTTCCCTATTGATAAAAGATTAATATATACAACTACTCGCCCAAAGGGAGTTATTGTGTATATTAATTTGGAAAATAGCATGAAGTTTAATTCTCATATTTAAAAGATGGGGATGTATAATTGAAAAATATTTATCTGCCCAAAGGGGATAAATGTTTTGAATATTATATGTAATTCCCCTCTATGTTGATATTATGGAGATGTATGATTTAAAGGATTTGTCTGCCCAAAGGGGATGGATCCTTGACAATTATATGTAATTCTCATGTTGTTGCTTTATAAATTTCATGCTTGGAAAAATAATGGTGCATTATATACTCTGCCCAAAGGGGAGTTTATGATGTACTAATTATTTTTGTTGAATTGCTTATTGCCCATAATTGATCTTATTACATTATGTGTGTCAAACAGTTACCTTTGCTGTAAATAACAACAATGCCACGGTTGAAATGTTAACTAGATCAAATTTTAAGAGATGGAAGCAAGATATAGAGTTTGCTTTGGGCATCGTTGATATGGACTTGGCTCTACGTGAGGATGAACCTGCCAGGCCCAATGATCAAAGTACTGCAGATCAAAAGGCCCATTATGCTAGATGAGAAAAATCTAATCGACTAAGCCTCATTGCTATGAAGAGGTCCATTGTTGAGCATTTGATTCGTAGTTTGCCGGAAGATACGAATGCCAAACAGTTCCTTGAAGCAGTGGGAGAAAGATATAGAGTCTCAGATAAGGCTGAAGCTGGGAACTTGCTGAGTGAGTTAACGAACATGAGGTATGATGCTGCTATGGGTTTTAGAGAATTTATACTTAAGATGGTCCACATTCAGTCCAAACTTAAGGCCCATGAAATTGTTCTTTTTGAAAATTATATTGTGCATCAAGCCTTAAATGTTTTGCCAACTGAATTTAGCAAGATTAAGATTACTTATAATGCTTAGAATGAGACATGGAGTGTTAATGCCTTGATTACTAAGTGTGTGACTGAGGAAGAGAAATTAAAGAAGGAAAAGTATGAGTCTGCCCACTTAACTACCAATGCCAGTTGAGTTAGTATAGAGGCAAATGGAAGCCTAAGGGGTCAAATGCTCATGGCCGAAAGAAATGGCAATAATTTAGGAAAAATGAGAACTATGGGAGAAATGGAGATAAGGATTTTAAATGTTTTCATTGTAAGAAGCAGGGTTACAAGAGAGTCAATTGCTACAAATTTCGAGCTTGGCTAAAAACAAGAAAAGAAAGTCACCAAGGTGAGTTGTTGGTTTGTTTTGAATCAAATTTGGTTGATGTTCCTTTGGATTCTAGGTGGCTTGATTCTGGTGCTACTGTTCATGTGACTACTGCCTTACAGGGTCTCACAAATCTAAGGAGTCCAAGTCCGAGGGAGTCAAAGCTTAAAGTTGGAAACAATACTGGAGTTGATGTGGAGCGCATAGGGACAATTGTTTTAAATTTAGATTCTGGTTTTCAGCTTGTCTTGAACAATGTCTTTTATGTTCCTAATTTTAGGAGAAACTTAGTATCTCTTTCTTCGCTTGACAAAGCTGGATATTGTCTTCATTTTGCGAATAAAAGAGTGGATTTGAGTTATGATTCCAGAATTATTGGAAATTGTGTTTTGTTTGATGGATTATATCGATTATCCTTATCTCCCGATAGACCATATTGCTCTTTCAATGTCGAGAATGTTGTTGCTAAGAGATCTTTAATCAAAGATAGATCTTCAATGCTATGGCATAAGCGATTGGGGCATATCTCCAAAGAACGGGTAAAGCGACTTGTCATGGCTGATATTCTCCTCCTCTTGACTCGAGATGATATTGAGACTTGTATTGATTGTGTGAGGGGAAAATTAACTAAAACAAAGAAGAAAGGCGCTACTCGCAGTCAAAGTCTATTGGAGATAATTCATACTGATATTAGTAGGCCATACTCAACCACCTTGTGTGGAAATAAGTACTTCATCACGTTCATTGATGATTTCTCCCGTTATTTTTATCTTTATCTAATTAAGGAGAAGACTGATGCTCTTGACATGTTTAAAGTGTTTAAATCGAAGTTGAGAAACAATTGGGAAAAATTATCAAGATTGTCGTCCGATCATGGTGGTGAGTATTATGAGCGATATCGAAATTTGGACAGCAAAAGGGACCGTTTGCAAAATATTTGCAGGACTGTGGTATTGTCGCTCAATATACAATGCCTGGGAGTCCTGAACAGAATGGTGTAGCTAAACGGCGCAATCGCACACTCATGGAGATGAAACGAAGTATGATGGGCAGTTCTAATTTGCTTGAATACTTAAGGGGTGATGCGATTAAAACAACAACTTATATTTTAAATCGTGTACCTAGTAAATCGGTGCCGAAAACACCTTTTGAATTGTGGACTGGGAGGAAACCAAGCTTGAATCATTTACGAGTTTGGGGTTGTCCTGTAGAGGTGAAAATTTATGATCCTTCTCAGAAGAAGACGGAATCTAGGACTACTAGATGTTACTTTATTGAATATCCTGATCATTATAAAGGGTATAGATTCTATTGTCCTTCTCGAGGCACTAGAATCGTTGAATCTCAAACTGCTAAATTCCTGGAATTAGTTGTTGCTAAAAAGAGTTCCTCTCAATCTTTTGAAAGGGAAGAACCAAATAAAACGGTCTCTATTCCATTACCCATCTTACATGATGATTCTATGCGAGATCCTAACAGCGTGGAAATTCAACAAGATGCAAATACCGAAAATATGGCGATAGATCATCTCATTACAAATGAAATTCCCCAGATGAATGATGCAACTCCAGAAATGCCTGTGCGAAGATCACAGCGACAAAGAAGACCAACACTTTTAAATGATTATCATGTCTATCTTGGAGAAGCTGATTTTGACATTGGAAGAGTAGTTGATTCGATGACCTTTCGAAGAAGCTCTTAATAGTGATTAGGCAGATAAATGGTTAGGAGCGATGAATGACGAGATGATGTCCATATCAACTAATCAAGTATGGAAACTAGTTGATTTACCTGATGGGCATAAACCAATCGGCTGCAAATGGGTATTCAAAACTAAGAAAGACAATAAAGGCAACATAGAGAGATTCAAGGCAAGGTTAGTCGCAAAAGGGTACACACAAAGAGAAGGTATTGATTATAATGAAGTCTTTTCCCCAGTATCTACTAAAGACTCTTTTCGGATAATCATGGCTTTGGTGGCTCATTTTGATTTAGAGCTTCACCAAATGGATGTCAAGACAGCTTTTCTAAATGGAGATCTGGATGAAGAAGTATATATGCAGCAACCTAAAGGGTTTAAAGAAGCCGAAAAGGAGCATATGGTGTGCAAACTTCAAAGGTCCATATATGGTCTCAAACAAGCATCATGTCAATGGTACTTAAAATTTCACAAAGCTGTGAGATCATTTGGCTTTGAAGAAAATAAGTTTGATCAATGCATCTACATGAAAGTAAGTGGGAGTAAATATATTTTCTTAGTACTTTATGTAGATGACATTTTACTTGCTAGCAAAGTGATGTTGATCTATTGAATGACACCAAAAATTTTCTATCTACAAAGTTTGATATGAAAGATCTTGAGGAAGTCTCTTTTGTTCTAGGCATTGGGATTCATCGTGACAGATCTAAGAATGTTTTGGAGTTATCTCAGCAAAGTTATATAGATCGTGTTTTGAAAAGATTCAATATGCAGACCTGTAAGTCAGGTGAAGCTCCTGTTGTGAAAGGAGATAAATTGAGCATAGATCAATGCCCCAAGAATGATGTTGAAAAGGAAGTCATGAAAAATGTTCCATATGCTAGTGCAGTTGGCAGTCTTATGTATGCACAAGTATGTACCAGACCTGATATTGCTTTTGCTGTGAATACTCTTGGAAGATATTTGTCAAATCCAGGTCAAGAACATTGGGTTGTAGCTAAGAAGGTGATGAAATATCTACAACGAACAAATGATTTCATGCTCATTTATAGCAGAGTTGAGGACCTAAAAGTGATAGGATATTCAGATGCTGATTTTGCTAGTTGTTCAGATGATAGAAAATCAACTTATGGATATATTTTTATGATGGCTGGTGGTGCTATTTCTTGGAAGAGCACAAAGCAAACATTGATTACGAACTCTACAATGTATGCTGAGTTTGTAGCGTGCTACGGCGCGTCGGTTCAAGTAGTTTGGCTCAGAAATTTGATCTCAGAATTGCGTGTTGTGGACTCTATTGCTAGACCTATGGTGATCTACTGTGACAACACTGCAGCTGTGTTTTATTCCAAGCATGACAAGATTAGTAATGCGTCCAAACACATGGAGATCAAATATTACACTATTAAGGATTTGGTCAAAAATGGAGACGTTGTTGATATAGCTAGTACGAGTACCTAGAGGGGGGTGAATAGGTATATAAAATTTTTCTTGAAGATTGCACAATACTTAGACAGTTGAAGGATTTGCAATAATTAAAAATCAATCGTAAGACTGAGTAAAGGAAAGAGAGAATTGAACACGCTGTTTATAGTGGTTCGGCTTGATTCAAGCCTGCGTCCACTCTTCTCCACCGACAGCCAATTGGCTGGATTCCACTATGAACAAAGAGATGTTACAGTGTTGATCTTCCTTGATTTCTAGGTGTAGATGATCTACTACACTCGCTCAAGGTGTCACCAAGTATAAACACTCTCTGTGTATACAATTTCGCTCGAACTGTATCGACTAGTAATCAAGGTTCTTCAGACTCTGGAATTTTTCCATTGATCACATTCATAAAACAACTAGAACGTCTTCCTTTTATACTCCTTTATGCCATCATAGCCGTTGGCACTTACCAAAGGAATTCCTCCAATCTACTCGTTGGACGGAATCAATTAAGAAGATCATCCGAGCTATTTAAGGAACCTGATGATAGCCCATCAATCCTGTTTGCCCATACAATCAGGATCTTGGTTTCCAAGAATAAAACATTTCAAGAATATTTCGTCGACCATCGGATCTTCAATCGATCTAGATAACAATAAAAGAATCCGAAATATTTATCCTACCAAGGAATCTTTTCCAGAGGATAAGATCGAATCCTCAACCATATACTTCGGCTTTGGATTTCCTTCGTCACTGGATTAGAAAGACTGTCAGTGAGAATAGTCTTGAGTCTTGAGTCTTGAGTCTTGAGTCTGGTGAATACAAAGTCTTCAGACTTTAAACTGTCGGTATCCAGACTAGACCGATAGAAATGTTTTGTCAGCTTCAAAATATTCTGGAAAGATTTCTCCAACAATCTCCCCCTTTTTGATGGTGACAAAACTTTCTTGTAGATTTGAACAACTTTGACTTGCAAAAACATTTCTCAAGCAATATGGCTAACTCAAAAAGATTAATAAAGCAACCAGACTCTGCATCCACAGAAAATTGGTTAGTCTTTCATGAGTAATACCATATAACAACACTTGATATAAATGCAACCAGTCAAGCATCAAAATCCACAGCCAATTCAGTCAAATTTAAATTGACACCCAAGTTCAAGTTCTCAAGTCATACTCAAAAATAAACATAACCACAAAAGTCAAAGTTTTAAAAGATGTTGAAAGTTGGTTCAAATTGGTTCTCCCCCTTTTTGTCATCATTAAAAAGGGTGAGAAAGGAGTCATGTCTGCTTGGGAATGCGCACGATCTGGAAATCTCCCATTGTTTGGACTATGCCTTCTAGCCTCTTCAAGTCCTCCCTTAGTTGAGCTACCTCCTCTCCTTTGGCATTGGCTTAAAGTTGCAGAGCGAGGTCTTTCATTTTGTCCTCTAGGGTAACCGAAGACACTTGTCCAGCATTCTTGATGGTTTGAACCTCACAGTCCAGAGCATATATTTGTCCCCGCATTTCCATAAGAATATCAAGAATACGACGAAAATCTGCTGAGTTGTCCGTCTGTGTACTGGCATAAGCTTTCTCAAATGGAGTAAATGCAGACGATGGAGCTTCTGTATAATCCTGCAGATTTGGAGTCGACGTATCATGACCTTCTTCAGGCAATTGAGACACCTGAACTTCTTCTGGATCTGCTGAAGATTGTCTTGGACCTTCACTATCGGCAGCATGAGGTGTGGACCTTTCTTGCTCGCCAACTCCCCCTGTCTCTAGGACATCAAAAAGGGAAGAGTGATAATCATGCTCTTGATTTCCCTTCTCTCCAGATTCAGCAGCAGACTTTTCTTTCTCTCCTTCTCTTTCTTCTTCAGCTTCTTTCTCCTTCTCTCTCTGCTCTTCTTCTTCTCTGTTCTTCTGAAGTTCTGTCGGTTGAGGCACAGAGCGTCTGGTTCTTGTCAGTGCATGGATAGTAGGATCTTCATCCTCTAGGATGAGAGTTCTTTTCTTCTTTTTCGATGGGGCACCAATGGCCTCCTTTCCTTTTCTCTTTGAAGCAGACTGAACTGGAGATTTCACTCTGAATTTCTCCATTGCCTTGGAAAGTTCTTGCAGACGCATCTTCGTTAACATCTTCAAACCTACCACCATCTTATCACACGGTCGAACACAAAGTGTTTGTGGCGGTTCAATATTCATGTGTCTGAAGATCTTGGTCACCAGACTAGGATAAGGCAATTGTCCTTTGTCTTTCGACATTGCTCTGTACATATGGAAGAGAATAGTGTGCGGGAGAGAGAACTTCCGTCCGAGTTGATCGCGTACATTAACTTTGCTTCGAAAGAGACACGGAAGTCTTTGACGTAGACTTCGGTCCGAGACGGTTGATCACAATCTTATGAAGCACAATGTTGATGGCATTCATCCGGAATAGGTAATTTTCTTCTCGTGTCCCTATCTTTGACAAGTTCCAGAGTAGTACGAGCAGGTGAGACTTTGATTGGTAGATAACGTCCTCGTTCAACTCCAACTATGTCCGCCAACATATTCACATCTACCACGTAGACTTGGTCTCGTACACTGAATGAAATTCTATTCGCATCCAAAAAGCTAAGATTTGAATAGAAATAAGCGGTCAATTGAGCATACCCGTCCGTAGAGTCAGAGCAAAAATTCTCAAGTTGAAGCAAATTCAACTTCTCTCTTAAGTTCATGTTGATGGCATCTAGGAAGTCAAAATCGACACTTCTAGGGTTTATCACCCCTCTATTCAACAGCCTGAAATACACATTTTCCTGATCCTTGGATTTAAACAAATCCATCCGATTTCCTTTCACCTTTCTTTTTGCCACTCCCATTCTCGGTTGGAATTCAAGGAACATTCTGTCATCATCATTCCCTTCAATTAAATTTTGTCCTGGCATACGAGGATCACTTGGAATGTTCGCAAGTGCGTCCTCTGCTTTTCCTTTCGGAGCAACTCCCAATTCCTCCATTTTCCGCAGAAAAAGATACTCATTCCCATAATTTTTGTCCTTAAGGAAGTCATCTATATATTTCAATGGAGTACCGGTGCTTTTCAATGCACGATAAAGCTTATAGATAAAGGAGGGTTTTTGGACTCTTACTGGGTCGGCATCCTTGATTATCTCTTCTTCCAAATGTTGACTTGCACCTTGTGGGGCAGGAGGCGTTGAATGACGTGGATGAGAGCGAATCGGACTTTGTCGCTGACTTGATAAGTCTTCTTCCTCAGTGAGATCGAAGTGAGTCAGTCCCTTCTCCATTCTTTGTGGTCCCCTGCTTGCGATTCTTGATGATTTCCTTGAAGAATACATCTTTCTTTGTCGTTTGGAAGGTTCCTTCACTTGCTTTCCCAAGAAAAGATGACCACTTTTTCGAAGATGAACAAGAAACAGGATCGGGAGGAGAGTGCCTTTTAGGGTTTTGAAGATTGGGCAAAGAAAAACTGTATATATATAACTTAGTTTTGAAAAGGGAAGTTCAATCGGCACAAGGAAAGTGTACAAACACTTCTTTTCAAAATCAATAACTGCCAAAATTAATCCTTTTAAAAAGACAAGTTTTCGAATTTCACACGGATTATAGAATAACCGAACGAAAGATCGTACCTTTTCGAGTTTAGATAAAATAACTAAACGAAAATTCATACCTTTTAGATAAAATAGCAACTTACAGTCTATAGCCATGAATGTCTGAGTCTGAGGATTTAAAGTCTGAGAGATTAGAGTCTTAGAGTTGGTGAGTCTCTAGACTTTAACTTCTTCAAGCTTCAAAATGTTGAGTCTTGAACGGATAAAGTCGAATTGATTTTTCTCCAAAGGCTTTGTGAATATATCCGCTAGTTGACTCTTTGAATCAACAAATTGAATCGAGATTTCTCCATTTTGAATATGATCTCTAATGAAGTGATGTCGAATCTCAATATGCTTTGCTTTTGAATGAAGGATTGGATTTTTGGTGAGATTGATCGCACTGGTGTTGTCACATCTGATTTCTGTGCATGAGTCTTCAATCCCAAAGTCTTGTAGCTGTTGTTTTATCCATAGAATTTGCGAACAGCAGCTTCCAAGAGCTACATACTCTGCTTCTGTCGTTGAGAGAGCTACAGTGCTTTGCTTCCTCGAAAACCAAGACACTGTCCTGTTTCCAAGCAGTTGACAAGTTCCAGAAGTGCTCTTTCTATCGACTCTGCAACCGACCAGATCTGCATCTGAGTATCCTAGAAGATTAAAGTCTCCCTTCTTGGGATACTAGAGACCGATGCTTGAAGATGAGGCAACGTATTTGATAACACGTTTTGTAGCACTGAGATGGGATTCTCTAGGATCTGATTGAAACCTAGCACAGATGCAAACACTCAACAAAATATCAGGTCTAGAAGCGGTAAGATAAAGAAGTGAACCGATCATGCTCCTGTACAGCTTTTGATCTACTTTCTTCCCTTCTTCATCCTTGTCTATCTTCTGAGAACATGACATTAGTATGTTGGTCTTTTTGCACTTTTCCAATCCAAACATTTTGACAAGATCATTTGCATATTTTTCTTGATGAATAAAAGTTCCTTCCTTCATTTGTTTCACTTGGAGTCCAAGAAAGAATGTTAACTCTCCCATCATACTCATTTCAAACTCATCCTGCATAGACTTAGAAAATTTCTTGTATAGACTTTCATTAGGTGATCCAAAAATAATATCGTCCACATATATTTGAACAAGTAAAAAGCTTTTGTTTTCTTTTTTGATAAACAAAGTAGTATCTACTTTACCTTTGACAAAACCATTTTGTAATAAAAACTTACTTAGTCTGTCGTACCAAGCTCGAGGTGCTTGCTTTAAACCATACAAGGCATTTTTCAGTCTGAAGACTGAGTCTGGCTTCTTTGAGTCTTCAAACCCAAGTGGTTGTTCCACATAAACTTCCTCATGGATAAATCCATTTAGGAACGCACTTTTGACGTCCATTTGGAATAACATGAAATTTTTATAACAAGCAAACGCAAGTAATAGTCGAATAGCTTCTAACCTTGCTCGGTGCGTAAGTCTCGTCATAGTCTATTCCTTCTTCTTGCGTATATCCTTTGGCCACGAGTCTTGCTTTGTTTCGTACGACTTTTCCTTCTTCATTCATCTTGTTCCCGAATACCCATTTGGTTCCAATAACAGTTTTACCTTTTGGTTTAGATGTCAATTCCCGAGACATCATTGATGTTGAACGTCTCGAAGTTCTTCTTACATAGCTTCGATCCAACTTTCATCAGATAAAGCTTCTTCTATGCTTTTTGGTTCAATTTCAGAAATGAGAGCCACAGCACTAGAATCTTCATGCCTTTTTGATTTGGTGCGGATTCCTTCATTGATTTCGCCAATAATGAGATCTTTGGGATGACTGGATTTATGCTTCCGCCATCTTGGTTGATTTGTCTGGTTGATGATCTCTTTTTTTATTTGAATCTTCATGAGCATCTTGATGTTGAACTTCCAGAGTCTGAGATGCTTCTTGAGTTGTAAACGTTGAAAGGTCTGGAGCAGGTTCGGACTCCTCATATTGAGTCTGATTGGATTCAACTTGCGTTGAGTCTTGGAAATTGACATTCATTGATTCCTCCACCGACTGGCTTTTCTTGTTATAGACTCTGTAGGCTTTGCTTGATGTAGAATATCCAAGGAAGATGCCTTCATCTGATCTTTCTTCAAACTTACCAACTCGATCATTTGCATTTTTCAAAATAAAGCATTTGCAACCAAACATATGAAAGTATGAAACAATAGGCTTCTTACCTTTGAACAATTCATAGGGGGTGTTCTCTAAAATAGGTCTTAGAAAGACTCTATTTATAATATAGCATGCTGTTGAAACAGCTTCAGCCCAAAATCGTGAAGAAATTTTACTTTCAATTAAAAGTGTTCTAGCCATTTCTTGAAGAGATCTATTCTTTCTTTCCACAACTCCATTTTGCTCTGGAGTATATGGAGAGGAAAACATATGATTAAAACCAGATTTATCACAAAATTTCGTAAAATCTTGATTTTCAAATTCACTTCCATGATCTGTTCTTATACTTGAGATTGCACATCCTTTTTCATTTTGAACCTTTTTAGCAAACTTCTCAAAGTACGAAAAGGTTTTTGACTTACTTGCAAGAAAATATACCCAGGTAAAGCGAGAGTAATCGTCCGCAAAAACTAGACAATATTTCTTACCTCCAATGCTTTGGGTTCTTGTTGGTCCGAAGAGATCCATATGAAGCAACTGTAGTACATGATTAGTAGAGACATGATTTATTGGCTTAAATGAATTTCTTACCTGCTTTCCCAGAATGCATGGAGTGCATGAATCAGACTTTTGGTATGGCAATTTAGGTAGACCTCGAACAAGCTTCTTTGATGAGATTTTGGCTAATTGCTTCATGTTGACATGGCCAAGCTTTCTGTGCCATAAGACTGCTTCATCTTGAATTGAGATTAGGCATTGTGCTTCATTTGGTTTTACATCAAGGAGGTAGATATTTCCATGCCTTGACCCATGAAAGGCGAGTTGAGTCTTTACTAATTCCAGAACATATGCCTTCTTGAAAGGAGATCTTGAAACCAGTATCACACAATTGGCTAATGCTGAGAAGATTGTAGTTGAGTCCTTCTACTAGAGAGACATTGCTTATTGTGAGATTTCCAATTTTCACAGTTCCAAATCCCACAATGCTTCCTTTGCTGTTTCCTCCAAATGAAACTTTTCCACCATTTACTTGAATAAGCTTTATGAAGCAATTTGAGTCTCATGTCATATGTCTTGAGCATCCGCTGTCAAGATACCACTTTACCTTCTTTTTGACAGAGACCTCAAATTCACTGTCTGAGTTTGATCCAAAGTCTGAGTCTGATTGTGCCATCAGACACAGGTTGGCATATTCCTCGTCACTTTCTTCACACTCTGTATCGCTCCAGGTTTTGGCTTTGAAAGCTTTTCGAGATTTTTCAGCTTTTCCTCTCTTCTTTTTCAGGAGAGGACAATTTGGTATGATGTGTCCCTTTTTCTTACATTCGAAGCAAACTACATCTTTGTTTGGTTCCTCATTATCAACAAACTTGGTTTGCTGTTTCTGAAAACTTTGTTTCCTTGAGTTGAACATTCTTCCTTTTCTATTCAGCTTTCTGAACCTTCTAATCATTAGAGCAAGCTCCTCATCGTCCAGATCTTCTTCGTAGTCTCGTATCATCGAATCATCATTAGATCTTAATGCAATGGATTTCTTACCTCTTGGATCTTCGTCTTCATTAATTCGTTCCACTTCGTAAGACTGAAGAGTTCCAATCAGCTCGTCTACAGATAATGGCATAATTCTTTGTGTCTCTCTTATTGAAGTCTTTATATGATTCCAATCCTTGGAGAGTCCACGTAGTAGTTTGTTCACCTTCATAGGATCAGAAATTTTCTGTCCTTGATTTTCAAGGCCATTGACAATATCTGTAAAACGGCTAAACATGTCAGTTATAGATTCTCCTGGTTTCATTTTGAAGGCTTCATATTGACCAAGGAGAATGTTAATTCTGGTCTCCTTCACTCGGTCTGTCCCTTCATAAGTGATATGTAATCTGTCCCGAGACTTCTTTTTTTGTAACACAAGAAGATATTCCGTTATATTCAGTTGGTGACAAAGCACAATATAAAGAGTAAATTGCTTTTGCATCGGGTGCTTGTCTCTTGTTTATCTTTTCTTGAGACATTCCGCTGGTATCAACAGTTTCTTTCCCTCTTTCGGATACTGATGCAGCAGTAGGAGTAATTACTCTTTCCACAATGTCCCATTCCAGAGGATCCTTTGACCGTAGAAAAGCTTTCATCTTGTTTTTCCAGATGTTGTAATCCTTTCCATCAAAGTAGGGTGGTCCGGTATTGCTTTGCCCTTCCACCAGCCCTGGTGCTAGCATACTAGCCATGGATTTTTTACTCTGAAGTAAAACACTTCAAATAAAGTAAGAACACGAGCTCTGATACCAATTGATATAGCTAGTACGAGTACCTAGAGGGGGGTGAATAGGTATATAAAATTTTTCTTGAAAATTGCACAATACTTAGACAGTTAAAGGATTTGCAATAATTAAAAATCAATCGTAAGACTGAGTAAAGGAAAGAGAGAATTGAACACGCTGTTTATAGTAGTTCGGCTTGATTCAAGCCTACGTCCACTCTTCTCCACCGACAGCCAATTGGCTGGATTCCACTATGAACAAAGAGATGTTACAGTGTTGATTTTCCTTGATTTCTAGGTGTAGATGATCTACTACACTCGCTCAAGGTGTCACCAAGTATAAACACTCTCTGTGTATACAATTTCGCTCGAACTGTATCGACTAGTAATCAAGGTTCTTCAGACTCTGGAATTTTTCCATTGATCACATTCATAAAACAACTAGAACGTCTTCCTTTTATACTCCTTTATGCCATCATAGCCATTGGCACTTACCAAAGGAATTCCTCCAATCTACCCGTTGGACGGAATCAATTAAGAAGATCATCCGAGCTATTTAAGGAACCGATGATAGCCCATCAATCGTTCGCCCATACAATCGTATCTTGGTTTCCAAGAATAGAACATTCCAAGAATATTTCGTCGACCATCGGATCTTCAATCGATCTAGATAACAATAAAAGAATCTGAAATATTTATCCAACCAAGGAATCTTTTCCAGAGGATAGGATTGAATCCTCAACCATATACTTCGGCTTTAGATTTCCTTCGTCACACTGGATTAGAAAGACTGTCAGTAAGAATAGTCTTGAGTCTTGAGTCTTGAGTCTGGTGAATACAAAGTCTTCAGACTTTAAACTGTCGGTATCCAGACTAGACTGATAGAAATGTTTTATCAGCTTCAAAATATTCTGGAAAGATTTCTCCAACAGTTGTAATTGAAAATATCAGAACTGAGTCCATGTTGGTTGATCCTCTAACAAAAGGCTTACAACCCATTTTGTTTAAAGAACATGTAAAGAATATGGGTGTTTTAGAATCTTTTGATTTCTTTTGTTAGTGGGAGTTATATAGTTTGTATTTCTGGATATTATAGTTATATGCAGACTGATAATGTTTTTATGATGTCTATTAAAGCATTTATTTTCAATGATTGTTGTTATTGATTCTATTGTTATTTTTTCTCCTGTTGACTGAGAAATGGAAGTATAAAACAGTATCTTTAAACAAATTTTAGTTTAAAGATGACTGGATATCATTGATTATGAGATCTCATGTTGGATTGTGACATAATTGTGCAATTTCATGTTGTTTAGAAATCGCACTAAGGCAATTTCATGTTGTTTAGAAATTGCGCTAATGCAGTTTCATGTCGTTGAGAAATTACATTGAGGACCCATAAGAAATAGTGTATATCTTCATCACATGTTGGCACTATTTCTTACTACACTACTAGGCCCATGATCCATGAAAATATAATACTTATTATATGTGATTATGGAAGGTCTTGTGTTGTGGTATTTTCTTAACACATTGATCTCCATAGTCCTATATTGAGATTATATAGGATTGGATTGGTATTGAGATGCCATTATTGGAATATTATTTTTTAAAAGTTGTGGCCATATAAAATAAAATTTCAGTTATTAACCCGATAGTGTCGTTTTCAATATAAAATCTTTTTCAAAATAAAATAAGTTAATTAATGTAGCCCAAGTGGGAGAATGTTGGAAATTTCCTATAATATGGGCTTACATTAATTAATTGATTTTCTATTTTAAATAATCGGGTTAATGGATATTCCAATATTTATTGAACCCTAAAGTGATCTGATTGAATTGGGTATTGGCATCTATTGATAACGAGCCTAGTTGAGCAGCAAAGTGTAGGCAATTGTATTTGACTGAAACCCGTAATGGGAAGGGCCCAGTTGACACGCTATTGATCAGGGTTTGCTAGGTCCCCTCTCTAGCCTATAAAAGAGTAGGTTATACTTATCAGTTGCTTTAATCTCATTGAAAGCTGCTATATCGAAATAGGTCATAAAGAGGAAGATCTGGTATTTCGATAGATCCCTGATTATCAGAGTAATCTACTTTTCTATAAGTGAAGCAATGGCTCAAACAAGTACGCTTTAATTCTGCTGTATTTATTGATCTCGGTGTTTTACAATCATGTATGGATCTGTTTGTTCTTAATTGATTAATTGTTCATGAGAATAATTTTATACATCTATTTCCCTAGCTGTTCTATCGCTAGGCGAGAGGACGCCCCAACAAGGGATGAGGAGAGTCGCTTTCTGTCCCGTGATTTCTTACTTCATGATGAAATAGACTGAAGGCATTGACCGATGTCTCAATTGAAAGGAAATGAGGGGAACGAGTTACATATTGGGAACTAAAAGGAGAGATTCCTTGGATGAAAAGCCCCAACTATATTTGAAATTGAACTTGTCATCCATTAAAATTCTGGCAGTTTGCTTCTTTCTTCGCTCTAAATATAAAGAAATACTTGTCGGAAATCGCCGATTAGATTAGCATGACCGAAAGAGACATGGGACCTTTTTGTCATTGTTTGAGAGTTATCAAGCTTGGGCCAATTCAAGTAAGAGTAGCTTCCTATAGAAATTCTTCACTACACACTTTCTACATGTCATTTCATTTTCGACCACATACTCTTAGAGAGAACAGTGGGAGGCTCAATCAAAAGCATTTAATGCAAACTCACTTCAATGATTAGGCAAATAAGAAAGAGAAATCTTTTTCTCTTTCCACACACAATTTTGAAAAGAATCTAGTCAGCCCATCTTTACTATACAATATAGAATCTTGAATAACATTTTCAGAGTCTATAATTTCAAAAAATAAAAATAAAAATTAAATCGCCATTTATGTTTATTAAAAATGTAAGCACATTCATCATTCAATAGTCAAATTATATCACCGATAAGTCTTTCTTCCAAATTTCGGTACTCAAAGAGTTACCGATGCTTTCAGTTCATTGTTCTTTCAAGTTTCAGTACTTGTAATATATTGAAAACGAGATTGGACTTTTTTCTTGAATACATTTTGTTCGAATCAACATCAAGATTCTCATGGGAAAGTACTTAATACTCCCCTAAAATGGGAGGATTCAACTTATGTTGGTTCATGTAGTAGACCAGCATCCTGTATTTAATGCTTTAATCAAACATAAACAATTAAATAGATGTGGATGTTTCTTAAGCACATTAACGAGCATCATTAGAGTTAGTAATTGTTGCATTCAAAGTTCTCAGTAATACGCATGCATATTCATATTCATATGCAAATAGATATGGATATGTAGAAGATAAGGAAATAAAGACTATTCATTTAAATGCGCACCTCAAATTGCTTACTCAGTGCTTGGATGTTGCTTTTGTGCAAATCAAGTTGAGCTGACTCCTTAGGACCGAGGAAGATTCTGGGATGCAAGGATGACATTCAGGCCATTCAAACCATTTTAGTTCATTAGGAAGATAGATAGGATCTTGGAAAGAGTTATGCACATTCTTCATGATGAGCTTCTTCAACCTTCTCAAATTTGTGAGAGCATTAGGACCTATGTTTATCTTCTCTGGCTCAGGTAAAATTAAAACTATCGACTGTAATGCATCTGTTACCTGTATTTATAGAATTTGCAGTGCAATTAATATACAAAATTAAACAATGAGAGCAAAATCAATATCAATACCAACAAATCTTACCAAATGCCTTGACAGAACATTACGAAAATCATCAAAAAGCCATAACCTGCTACGTCTTCCAGGATCATTAGGACATTCTTGTCTAATGATATCCATGGCCATCAATTGAATCAAGTTACGCATTCGTAGGATCTCTCTCTCTTCAATTATCAAGGACTTCTCAGCAAGAACTTGCACTACAATTGTAGGGTCAAAGTTGCAAGAGTTAAGAACTTTCATAATATACTCTTTAGATTGCCCCTCGAAGAAACAAGCAATATCAAGAAAGATTTCCTTTGCATAGTCCTCTAGTCCATCATAACTCCACTTAAGAGCATCATTGATGATTTTGTTAGGAAACTTGGCGAGATTATGCAAAGTACTTTCCCACTCACGTTCTCTCCTACAACACAGGGAACCACCTAATACCTCAAGTGCTAAAGGAAGTCCATTAGCATAATGCAAAACCCTATCCACAAGATCCTTCCTTATTATTTTTTTGTTGTTTCTTCGAAAAGCATGTCCATTGAGAAGTTCAAGAGCATCACAATACTCTAGAGGCTCAACTTCATAGATGTGATCTTCATCTATCCCATGAGAAGTTAGCAAATGCTTATCTCTTGTAGTAATGATGATCCTGCTTCCTTCACCAAACCCCTCCGGCTCTCTAGCTAAAGCATATAACTGTCTTACATCATTGACATCGTCGAGAACAAGGAGGACTTTCTTGCGGCAAAGTCTATCCCTCATTAAATTAATACCTTCATCAACACTAGATACCACTACTGTTCGTCTCGGTAATATCTTGGAGAACAATTTTTTCTGCAAAGGAACTAAATCCTCGGAATCTTTTGAAGTTTTACGAACATCTGCCAAAAAACATGAACCCTCAAATTGTCTAAATATAGTATTGTAAAGGGCTTTACTTAATGTTGTCTTCCCTATGCCCGCCGGTCCCCATAATCCTATCATGAGAACATCATTATCGGACTCAAGTTTTAACATTGATTCCAGCTTTACCACTCGAGGATGTATCCCAACCGGATGCCTAGCAACATGTAAGGGTCTTCGGTCTAATTGCTTAGAGATCTCCTTCACAATTCTCTCCATAAGCTCCGCTTCAACTCTGGAAAAAAAGAAGAAGGGAAAAGTACTTGACATATTGATTCAGTGGTTCAAAGAAATTATTAAATCTCATAAAAATAGAGTGAAGATGTGATTAAGCAAATATAAAACAGGGACAAAGTAGTGCATCACATCAATTAACACTTACTCATTATTAAAGTGCCATCCAGACAAGTTACCGGCATCAAAAAGAGCCTGCTTCCATCGATTCACTTTGTGTGAATCCTTCCCAAATTCAAACTCATGTTTAGCCATGGCTCTCCCATAACTCCCTTCCTTCTCACTCACCTCTCTTGGTTTCACTTTGTAAAACACCGGCAACACAATCAAGTCCTTTTGTGCCTTGCAATTCATGATTTTTGCCACCTCTTCCAAACACCATGATGAGGAAGCGTAGTCCTCAGAGAAAACGATGATCACAACTTGCGCTTCCTCAATTGCCTTCATAAGTGCTGGCCATATTTGCTCTCCTTTCCTCATTTCCTCGTTGTCGATGTAAGTGAATATACCATTCTGGTTTAAAGCTGTATAGAGATGACCAAGAAAGTTCTTACGAACGTCAGTGCCCCGGAAACTTAAAAAGACATCATAACTCCTTTTATGTTTTGAAGAAGAAGAAGAAGAAGAAGAAGAAGAAGAAGAAGAAGCCATTAGAATTTGGTAAAACGAGGGAAGTGCTGGTGTATTTGGCTGGAATTTTGGAAAATGAAGGTCCGAGATCTTAAAAGGAAAGCTACTCCATTGGCTCCCCCAATAGAATACTTGGCTGTGGCTTCCAGGAAATGGTGATTCGCAACCAGTGAGACTTTGTTCCCTATTGGACCTTCTCGGCATCTTCGTCATACCCAGAGCCATGACTTTCTTTTTCGTGGGTCGACACAGATTATTATTTTAACTTTCAGCTTTGTCGGCAAAGCAAATGGGAGGGGCGACGGAATTGGAGAGAAGGTGGCAGTGGGGCCCGCCGGCCTCAACGAGCTTGGCTCGGGCTCCAGCGTCTGGAAGAACAAGCGGATGCCACCGGTCAACGTGAGATAAATTTTTGCTATCATAATTTCATCGGATTAATATCAACAAAAACTCTAAATTAGTATATATTTTTTATAATAAATTTATCATAAATTATTTTTTTATAATCAAAAACATCAAAATAGTACACTTATGAGAAATTTATCATAAATGTATCCATCTTATTGTCAAAAACATCAAAATAGTATACTTATAAGAAATTTATCACCAAAAATCTAAAATAGACACATTTGTGATAAATTTACCATTTATTATTTTTATTAAATTAGATAATTATTATGAAAAATCACAAATTAATATAGTGATGACAAACGGAGAATAAAACTCAAACTAGTCACGTGCCTTCTAACTCAGTAATTTGGTGATAAAATTTAATGTAAACTAACAAAGAGTAAATTTATTACAAGATATATCAATTTAAATTTTTGATGATTATAAAATTAATTTAAAATAAATTTATCATAAATATATTAACTTTGAAATTTTCGCTACATTAATCCAATTTCATACGTTCCTGATCTGAGGTTTCTGGGAAATGGCTTCCATCTCCTTAATTATTGTTTTTCTTTTTTCTTATGCCAAAAATAAAGTATCTCATCTATTTTGTCCCATCTTTTCTCTTTGGCGGCACCGTGTGCACCAGTATCGTAGGTTTGACGGTCAAAGATTTTCGGTGTCGAGCACAATGCTCTTTCTTCGGGCCACTTGTCTGTTCTCTTCCAGCCTTTACTGTCGAGCATCTTTCGGCGTGGTGCTGATTAGACAGAGATTTCAAGTTTCTTCTTCATTTTTTTTTTTTTAATTATCTGTGGACGTGGCGGTGCCCAAAATAACAGAGAAGACAATGGGGATTTTCTATAATAGATTGTTGTATCGTGCCCCAGGTTTTCAAACCGGCAAATGCCCATTGCCTTAATTCTTTCGGAAAGATTTTACGGCATTAGGACAAACCCATTGTAAACATGATGAGGACGTCGTAAAAATCATAGGATTTATGATAAATTTATCCTCAACGTAGCATCGTAAAACTTTGTTAATTTGTTATTTCATAAACGTGCTATGGATAGTTTCTGTCTAATTGAAAAATGACGCATTTATTGAATGTGATATGTGATTGAACATGTTTAACATGTTCAATTTAAATATTGTTTTGGACGAAAATTCTGCAGTAAGTTATTATGTATATTTACTTATATGTGTCACGTGGACTAACATTAGCTTACATGATTAATTAACATATGTAGGTGCGTGTCATAAATTTGTGAAAATGATTAACTTGGATAAGTCCCAATTGTTGTGTACAAAAGGTTCGAACTATTCATTGGAAAATCCTGAGTTCTATTATTTCATTCATCTACGAAGTGTACTTATGAACATCTATGAACATCTTGAAGTAGTACATAAAGAGAATGTTAGCTCGCGAGTTGCTTGGGCTCGACTTGATGACTACTTGAAATTGGTTCACTTAGTTCTGAGTCGAGCTCGAGTGCAAGCTACTCAAGTTTTTTGTCAAGGCAAGCTCGAGCTTATCAATATTCAGTTCAATAGGCACATGAGCCTAATCCAACTTTCATTATCTTTTAAAAAATATTTAATAATTGAAATATAGATAAAAAAATATTCAAGCTTATAAAAGCCGAGATTGAGTCTTATTTATATGTTGATTGTGATCGAGCGAAGTCAATTTGAGTTCAAGTATCTCGATTTTCTACTCGAGTCTAGCTCGAGTAGGAAATTTGATACTCGATTGAGCACGACTCTGAGTTTCAAGCACCAAGTATTTTAGTGGAGTTGAGTCAAGCTTGAGCTGAGTAGTGCTTCAACGTAGCTCTGCTTAATTACACCTCTAGATACTCATAAAAAATTGTAAATTATGTGACATTTCACTGCTTTGAAATTTAGGATAGTTTATTGTAACTAAGAACCAAATATCGTAAATTTGAAATAATTTTAATTGCAATAATTTACAACAGGTTGGGACACACGGTTGTAACCAAGAACATGGATTGTGAATATGGAAAATTTTGAATAACAACGATTTATAAAGAGTTATAAAGTTCCGTCGTAATCAAGAGCAAAGCGTCACACATTTGATTTTTTTTTTTTCTAAATTATGCTTGTTCAAAATGTTTACGACATCACACTGGAACGAAGAATAGAATGTCCTGCTAGTCCTTATTTTTTAAATGGCAACGGCTTACAAATGTTTACGATGGTCTATTGTAATTAAGAAAAAGAATATTAATAATTGAGTGACAGTCTTTAATATATTGTGAGAATAATGGTATGTTTTAGAACACAAAAAATCAAATTATAAATTAGTTTGAGGTTTACTCTAAAAATTTGTAACTCATAATAAGTTGTTATTCATATTAACTCAAAAACTATTACATCAGCAAAGCCTTTTCTTTTAATAAAACAAGCCAAACCGCTTTAGAAATAAGAATGATCCGGGAGATTTTTATGGCCAAGTGGCCCCCACTACATTGTTCCTCCTTTTAGAATAAAACATGCTCATATCTAAGCTACGTTTGGTCGTCCGGATTTTTAACAAGGATGGGACTGGATAGAATATGATATGAGATCTACAAGATTTCGTTATATCATATCCATTGTTTGGTGATTGTAATAATAAAGTCAGATATATTCAAATTATATTAAATATATTATTTGGTGAAAACGTCATATCAATATAAATTAATTACAAATTTTATAGATAGAGATGGTAAAAATCTCTCTTAACACTCTTGTCAACTTTATTTTTATTTTTATTTTATTTTCCTTCTCTTTTAATTATTATTTTTATATCTTTATTCTCCTTCAATCATTCTCTAATAAAATTTTATTAATAGAAAAATATATTAATATACATAAAATACATAATAAATATAAATATATATTTATATATTGAATTTTATATTATAAGATAGAATTAAATTAGAATATATAAATAAAAATTTAATCTTTTTTATCATGGATATTAAAAATCTTATCATGGATATTAAAAAAAATTAATTTTTTTTTGTTATTTGGAATTTCTTGTATTAGAATTCATATATTATTTATATTGAAATATAAATTTAAAATTTGTTAATTTAAGAATTTTTTATTTGAGAAAAAAAAAATTTTCTATCATGGATATTAAAAATCTTATCCACCTTTGTCACATCTCTCTTATGGGATAATTTTATATGGCTTATATTCTCTTTATATCCGATTTTATCCTATCTTTAGCAGGCACCAAACGTAGGATATGATAAATTTTATCCTATCCTGAATTTTATACTGACCACCAAACGTGGTTTGAGGTGTCAACCCACTCTCATCAATGGTCCATGCTACGACACCGAGGAAAGACCACAAACTAGATGTTGTTAGCGGCTGGTCGGGGTATGACAAAACTAGGAGGCTATTGCGCTTGGAATCTTCATTAAAGAAGAGTTGATTTTTTCGCCACGTTTCATATTCTCTTCCACAAAATCAATGGATTTACTATAGAAATATTGCACTTTGATAATCATAAATACTTACCTCCTTAAATCTACAAAATCAACGGAAATCTTGGCGGCAATACACTATGACAATTTGGTGTTAAAAAGTTATTCCATTAAATCTATAACGTGCGCATTAAATGGGACAATAGATTTAAAGGAGTTGTTACATAGTACTATTTTGGTAGCTAAAATTCGCATGACCATGCCGTTCATGCAAAAGGATGGTGCTTCCATTTTCTATAGTTGTTTGCTAATTTATTCTCTCATGATTCGCTCACTAGAGATAAATCAATATATAATGGGAATGAAGAAAATCCAAAATTAGAGTGCTGGCCTATTGGTAACTCTAGAAGATAGCTTTGACATGTAAATCAATCGTGATATCGCTTTGACATGTAAATCAATCGTGATAACCTACACAAGATGTATTACCTATGAAAGTACGGACATACTTGTGCCGATTTGAGAAAAAGGTTTTAATCTAAGTATGTCTTTACCCATACTCAATACTTCACATTTTCGATGCATTAGGCATTCTAGTTACAAATTGGATATGGATTACTTTTTCCTTTCATTGCTCGGGCATGAAAATAGATCGAGCTTTTAGTTCAATTGAATGTAATGCAATTTATTCAAACGTATAAATTCAAAAAATGAAGAAATTTCTAGAACAACACCTTTAAATAATTAATTGGTATGTCAATAACTTATTTTCTATTACTTTAGAGACAAGGATATTTCGCAAAAGTTCATTGAATGCTTTTTGAGAAAATCTGTCTTGCTACACTCCTTCGCTCTTCCGGTTAAAGCTTTGGGGATGCCAAATTTGATGTTGCAAAGAAGGTCATTAATGTTGGATACTTCGGACGATAGTTCGTCGGAAAGACTTCATCTAAGTGGGAAATGACTCATTTTCAGATTATTTATTCCAAAAGAGGATTTCTGTATTTAAACTTTAATAAAGAATGCCATTTCAAAAGTGTAAAGTGTCCACTAACGTTGGATGTTATAGGAATTGTGTCTATTTTAGCTTATTTTGTTGCTATCTAAATGGGCGTTACATATGAACATCACTAATGCCAATCGAGTGCACTAATTACGCCTTTCATTACGAATTCCATGTGATTCAATGATTTTCATTTTTTTTCTCACTCTCCTTTGTTTAATCAAAAAGCCGAGGGGAAAATTTGCTCTGTCAGTTTCGCGCTAGCTTCCCTCCAAGCGACTTCGCTCAAAAGGAAAAAGATCAAGGTAAGTTTGGTGGGCAGATGGCCCCCACCACCTTGTTCCTTTTTACATGCTCATGCCTAGAGCGAATCCAAGGCTTGACTTCGGTGGCTCATTTCCATTTTTTTTATCTTTATTTTTTTTTTAAGTCCTACAACTTATTATAGAAATGTAATTAAATATTAAAACTTTAAAAAGTATAACTAAATCTTAAAATTTATCAAAAATTGATCAAATCAAATTCTTTATTAGTTGCATTTTTAAAAGTTTTAGTTATCGATAAACTTTTATAACAACTCAATTGTACCTTCATGAAAAGTTTTAAGATTTAATTTTTCTTTTTGAAAATTTGAGAACTCAAGTTTAAGACTTCAAATGTACTCATCTTTTTTTTTTTTTGCTAATAGAAATGGCTTGATAGTTATTGTTAAGGAAAATTTCAAATAAGAATACGAAGCAAAGTGATTTAAAGTCAACATTCTTTCAAATAAAGGCCAAATCAGTATCATATGAGAGCCGGAACTCGTTGGTCCGCTAGATGTTTACTAGCATGCAAGCATGTGATTTTTCCGATGGATGGAACATATGTACTTTTATCCAAAAAAAATTATTTAAAAAAATTACAAACCCTAAAAACAAAATAAAAAACCCAAACGATTCTTCCTAGGGGTGAGCATGGTTCGGGTTAGACCAGTCCCCCCCTAACCCAAGGATCAACCTGCATAGTGCCGGTCCTTAATTTTTGGGACCGAGGACCGACCCTATTGAGTTTCGGACTGACCCAATGGATTCGGTTTGGTTCCAGGGTCAACTCGAGACCAATCAATAATTTTTTATTTCATTTTTTGTACTCTTTAAAAAAGTGATTGAGAACCAGACTGATCCAATGAGTTCGATTCGATTTCAAGGTTAACCCAAAACTAACCAATAATTTTTTATTTCATTTTTTGTATTCCTTAAAAGGGCAATCAAGGACTATACTGACCCAATGGGTTCGATGATAAGCGAGGTCAGCTAAGAAAGGCAAGTGGTGAGGGTCAAGTGGGGTGAGCGTCGAATAGAATGAGCATGGAATGTCGAGCGGGGAGCAACAAGCCAAGCAAGCATCGAGTAGCGAGCGGCACGAGTGACCTAGAGCAAGCAAGGCGAGTGTTGAGTGACTAGCAGAGAAGTTGTTTCTTTTGATTTTGGTAAATTGAAGACTAAGAGAACAAATAAGACATAAGAGAATGAATACTAGAGGAGGATGCCATAAGGAGTTATTTATACCTTTTTGGACGCCGTGAGAACTCCTCATAAAAACATTTTCCTCCTTTGTAAATTAAGACTATTGATGTCACGCCCCGATCCTCAGGCACGCACACATTCGTCTCAGTTGGTCGATTTTATAATGCGATATCCTAGGACAATGTATCGCCGACTCTTTCATTCTTAAGCACACGCGGAAGCAGTTAAAATCCCCAGACAATAAAACAATGGGATAGAAAAGCAGGGCCATATTTTTCATATTGAAATTTATAACCAAACTTTTGTGCATGACATCAACTAGAGAACTTCATAACTATTCACATCAATTGGAGTTCACAAAAGAAAATGAAATCTCAATCCCTTCAGGTCATACTCAAAATCTCTCTTGGTATTATCTTCTTCTTCCAAAAGTCCTTCTACTAAGGTTTCACCTCCGAGTTCTCCTTCTCAGATTCCTCCTCAGCTTCTCAACGGGGTCCTGAAATGTTTTTCCCCAAACTGGGATGAGACTACGTCTCAGTGAGTTCTACCCCACTAAGCCCAATTAGTAAACTATTATACTATAGGCTGCCTATACACGCATAGGGCAGAAGACGTACCTTGGCCTCATATCCCACCTGCAAGTCAGTACAATTCATAATAGGCACTCAAGCAATCATATCACGGATCGAAGCATCGATCAAACCATCCTAGTCGATCACAAGCCAACAAGACCACTCACGGTCATTCCCATCAGTCAATCAATTCACAACATCCAACCCAGGCAATGAATCGCATCAAGTCACACTCAGATCGAATCATCGATCAATCGACCTAGTCGATTACGAGTAAATCAGACCATCTCATGGTCATTTCCAATCAATCGGTCAATTCACAACATCAGATCAAGCAATGATCAATCGACCTAGTCGATTACACGTCGTCACGACCCATGCTTGGTTGGCACATTCAATACTATCTATAAGTCCGACCATAGTCCAGGACTGCTCACTCTAAGCTGATATATAGATAGTATAGCTCACACTAAGCCGATAGGGTTAAGGTATCTCGCTCTCGCTAAGCCGACATATCGCCCATAGGTGATATAGTATACCGGTATCTTTGCTCTCACTAAGCCGACATATCACCCGCAGCGATATAGTATACCCCCGATGCTCACACTAAGCGATAAAGTGTCTTGCTTTCGCACTGCTTCGACATATCGCCCGTAGCCGATATAGTACACCCGATATCTTTGCTTTCTCGCTAAGTGACATATCGAGCCCGTAGGATGATATAGTATACTATTCAACCATTCAATCCATTCCATCTCGATATCCTTCGATAAAATAGCCGTGTGTGGGGACACGGTGGCCTTAGCCAAAATATTATAATTTCCTTTTTCACAATTCCCACCATTCTCTACAGCCCACCAAAACACTTTTGGTGCCGTCAACCGACACCCGGTTATTTTCCAATCAATAATCCAAGATTATTCCATTAAAGGATAATTCTCAATTTCATAAATAATTCAATTCAGCACAAACTACAACTCGATTAAATAAACGAATTGCGCCATGACAATCGGCACGAAATTTCGGTCGTCGGCCATCTCAATCTTAATTTCTGAAAAAATAATTAATTAATTAATTAATTTCGACAATTAATTATTTAATATTAAAAATTCTGTTTAGCTCAAAATAAGGTCCAATTAAATAAACGGACTTCACCACGGTCATCAGCATAATTTTCCGGTCACGGGCCATCCCAGTTGAATTTTCAGGAAATAAATAATTATTTAATTAATTTCGAAAATTAATTAATATTAAAAATTCAATTTAGCTTAAAATAAAGTCCGATTAAATAAACGGACTTCGCCACGATCATCAGCATAATATTCCGGTTCCAGACCATCTCCCTTGGTTTTTCGGAAAATAAATAATTATTTAATTTAATTCCGAAAATTAATATTTAAAAGCCAAAAATCTCACTTAGGCCCGAATCGCCAAATTGAAGCTCAATTAGGGGTCCGAAAATTCCCGAGACACTCCCAATAAATAGTAGACCACGTCTACTTGTTAATTGCACAAACAATTTATCTAAATCGCATCACAATTGATTAATAATTGCTAATTACTTCTAATCTAACAACCTAAACATAATTAATTAAAACTAAACCAACCTAAAGCATAATTAGCCAACTAATCCGGGATTAGTGAGATTACTCACCAAATCGCACGCAAATCGGATCAATCCGACGGCGGCGACGCGAGGAACGATTGTCCCCAAAGCACGGCTCGGGTTCGGGGCCGGGAAACGGCCCAAAACGGCCCACGAACAGCTGGATACCCACTCCGTGGGTTTGCTGGTTCGGCTGCAAAACAGCAAGAAAGAGAGAGGGTTGGGGGCGGCAAGAGGTCGGGAGAGCGGGTGGTGGCTTGGCGAGGCCGAGCGGTGGCCCACGGTGGCCGGAGGTGGCCGGATCGTGGCCAAACGGAGCTGGACAGAGGATGGGCAGCAGCTGGATCGCGCGGGGGAGCACGCCTGGGCGCGAGGGATGGCCGGCGGAAGGCGCGGCGTTGTGCGGGCGGGCGGTTCGGCTTTGGTGCGGCGGCGGGACGGGCGACGGTGGTCCTCGGCGAGCTGCTGTTCTTCTTTCTTGGTGTTGGTCTGGTTCGCACAAGGAAGAACGAAGAAGAAGAAGAAGGTCACGTGGGGGAGAAGAGAGAGGAGAGAGAAGAGATAAGTGAGAAAACTTTGACTAGTCAAAAGGGGGAGGAGAAAGCAAAATAGGAAACGGCAAGGGACAAAAGGAGAGAGTGTGGGCGTGGGGAATCGCACGAGGGTGAGAGGAGAGGAGAGAGGAGAGAGAAAGAAAAGAGAAAAAGAGAGGGAGAGAGAGAAAAAAAGGAAAAATAAAATACATAATGCCTTTATGTACATTTTTTCTTTTCTCTTTTCCTTTTATTTCCTTTATTTCGATTTTTAAAGATAATTTCTTTATTGAAATTTCGGACCCGTCAATAAATTGATGAAGCGATGAGGCGAGGATCCTATTTATCCAAGTAAATTAAAACCCGAAAACCTGGATGTCATTGATGCCATAAAAGAAATTAAAAATCTAAGTTATTAAAAAATAATATAAAATTACTTGAACTCCTCATTAAACAGCTATTTAATATTGTTGATGCCGTTTATTTTAATGTATTCTTTATATAAAAAAATTAGAAATAATATATATATTCGGGGGTTGGTTGATTGGATCGTGAAACTCGCGACAAGGGGCCGACCAATCGTAGTGTTGGTGCTTGGAATAAGAAAGAAACCCACTCTCTCGAGAATTGGGCGGGCCAGAAATGAAGTTGGGCCAGGTCAGGAGTCATCAGGGTTGACCCTGGACCGATGCTCACCCCTAATTGTCCCTTCGATTCTTCACATCATCTTTCTTTCATTTTGGTCTTCTTTCTTTCCAGAGAAGAAGACAAAACTCAAGCAAGGCCCACCTTTTCCTTAGTTAGACACTCACGTGTAATGCGGGAGCCTCATTTTTCTTTTTCTTATATGGAAAATAAAGTATCTCATCTCATTAAGGAAATACTTCTCTGGGACTATATGGCAACTTTGTGAGTGATGATCGACGTACCTATAGATTGGTGGACGGGACACTAATTAATTGTCATTATTAAATGAAAGATTTATAGGTATCGAACACAACAATTTTTGTTTAATGTGAAGTGAAAGTAGTCCATAAATGGTATTGAAGTATGTGTTAGACTCTAGAGACGACTGCAAAACCAACTTGGATTTTTAATTTGGACTGAACTTTACACCCCAACTACATATAATACAAACCTTATACCCCGTGGCTTGAAGTCTAACTACAAGATAGGCCATATATTACTTAATTCTCAATATTTATATCAAATTAAACAAAAAAAAAAGAATATTTCAGATACAAGTTGGAAGTTGCGATCTAAAGAAAAAGTTAATCCAGCTCCAAAGTGACAAGGACATAGAATTTAAAGTTCAGGGACCAAATAAAATCGAAAAAATTACCCAATTAGTCTTAAACATTTTGTATTGATGCCCATTTAATTATAAACTTTTCACTTTTGCCAATTAACTCCTAAATCTTTTCATGAAATTTCAATGTAGACTTTTGGCCAATTTTCCCGGAAACATCTGACTTGGTAGTCTCTTTATCACCAACCATACTATATGGTACACCTTTACATTAGCAATTTTTGGCGACAATTGGCCGAAAAGAACTATGTTTGAATTTAATCCAATGGCTAATGATTAAATTGGCAAAATTGAAAAGTTTAGTATTGAATTAGCATCCGTATAATAAGTTTAAGACTGTTTGGACAATTTTCCCAATAAAATCTTCAATTGCTGGAGCATCAAAGTCGTTCCATCATTACGCAAAGGAGTAATTATTAGGTTTATCTCATTAGCACAAGACAGTCAAATTACACCAATTACCATGGGGAAAGAAGATAAGAAATCATCTTTGACCATATTATTCACTAGAAATTTTCATTTAACAAAATAATGAAAGACATCACAACAAAAAAATCTCAATTAAAGCAAGTATGCAAACATAGCAATAAATCGAACATTGGTTATTTAGATGAGAAGAATAACTTGAAGTGGAGAATTAAAAAAAGCCAATACCTTTAGGGTGGGGGTGTGCGTTCTAACCAATTTTACCTACTTTGGGCTCGTAAGCCCTATCAGGGGGTTCCCTTTGGTTATGAGGTTGCGCAGTTTAACGCCATGCTGAGGGATGCTACGGATACCCAGGGCTACCCCACCCTGGGTCCGTGTCCTACCTAGATCGGTCTAGAGAGGGTTCTTTCCCTCTCTGTCTTCATTTCTAGGGGAGCAATTTAAGGTCCTGCTCAGGACCAACCAGGTTCTAATGTGTTTTCCGGGAGCCTGGATTTCACTCCCAACCCTATATTTTTCGAGGCGGGAACCTCTATCCCCCTCAGTTTAACGCTGGGGGGACACCACATTCCACGGCCGGCGCCTATTAGCTGACCCAAGTTCTACTTGGGCCCCATCCTTTAGGAACAGAGGCATAAGGGATCACTCTCCCCAAGAGGGTTCTCCCCTTTGTTTCCCTGTAGGCCTTTTATAGTCCTGCCTAGGACTAAAGGTTAATAGATAATGGAAAGGCAAATTTGGAAAGCTAAAATTGAAACAAACCTCACTTTTGGTTTAAATATATAAATTTAAGGCACACTGAGAATCACGTAATTCACCAATTCGACCTACATGATCACAATTTGTCCACTCATTCGTGCTTGAAAGTCTTTAATTCTAAGAACTAATTTCACAAGCCACACTAGGAGTTACCTTTCAGCCCATTTTCCTTCAATTTTGGTCTTGACATCTCCAAAGTGCAAAACTGCTTTTCTTGAACGATTGATTTATTACTTCTTTAATTTAAAATCGTGAGTTTAAGTGAGATATCTACAAAATGTTACGTGGTAAAAGTGGGAACCAAAAATTGGCCCAAAATGATTTACTTGAAAGTAATTTTTACATATAAACCCACTTTTACTTGCATCGACACATATTCATACCTCGATTCATGTATATTTGCTCATCACTTTTAGAAAAGAGGAAGGAGTAAAAAACAAAGGAAGATAATTTGTCGTGTTGTCTCTTGGTTCTCTATCCTGTTTTTAAGGCTTTTTTTATGGCACAAAGTTTTATTTTAGAGACTCAGTTTGTTGATGATGTCATGTTGGGAAGTTCGATTTGCTATTTGTCCTGAGATGACATTCTTCTTCTTGAAGAAATATTACTTGATTGAATATAACATGGCATGTGGTTCGCACCCTGTTTTTCTTGTGTCTGGTGGTTTCTGCTCCCAATGAGCTGCCACTTTTTCTTGTGCGGGGGATTCTCTTTACAATGAGCATGGGAAATTGCGAAAGTTGCTAATGAGATGTGGATTTTTGACCGGTCCAACACATCAAGACAACCATACTCACCTCCCAATCCACAAAGCATGTGGCTCACAGAATCGATGATGGAGCCTCAAGCAGATGATCCCCAAAGAAATATCATCATCATCTCCAAAAGTACACACTTTCCTTAGCCAAATGAATCTGGTCAAGATTAGTTCGGAGGTTGTCTCACCAACTGGGCCTTTAAATATTGTCAATCTAGGACAAAACAACAGTTGCCAGTCATTATGGCCATTGAGTAATCCCATCTGACCTGCATCATATCAAGTGCTCTTTGGCTTTATTCACATAAAGCAAATTGAAGTAGTAAAGTTGCCTCCAGTCGTCATAGAGAATACGTGCACCATACTTCCTAGTTGGGGAAAAATTATCCAAAAAGTTTTAAATTTATTATTCTTTTACCAATTTAGTTATAAACCTTTTAATTTTACTAATTGAGTCATAAATATTTTCACTTTTTGACAATTGAGTCCATTCAACTAATTTTGGCCAGAATTCCTAGACGTGAATACCGATCGTCTTTTATGGCATGATCGGTGTTAACATAGACAAAATTTATTATTATTATTTTTTTATATTTTTTAATTTTGAATTTTTTCCCTTTTTTTTTCCTCGTCGATCGCCCAGCCTTTAACGATCGGCTAGAGGCTGTGGTCGGTGAGGGTCAACCTTGCTAGTCTCACGCGAGGTCGCCCTTGCTGGGATTTGGCAAGAGATGACCTTGCGGGCCTTAGGCGAGGCTTGCTTTTGTCAGATCTAGCAAGGGCGAACCTTGCTCGCGACCAAAGGCCGACCATTGCCTTTAGTCAAAGCAAACAAGGGGCAACCTCACCAACGCAAGTGAGGCTCGCATTCACCGGATTTGATGAGGGGGAGCCTCACCAAAGCCCGCGAGGTCATCCCTTGCCAGATTCTGACAAAGGTGACCTCATATGAGGTCGGCAAGGCCGACCCTTGCTAATTCTTGGGGAGGGCAACCTTGCCTGAGGCTAGTTGTTAGAGACTAGGCGACTGGCAAAAGAAGAAGAAGAGAAGAAAAAAAAAAAAAAAAAATGTTTTAAAAAATGTTTTAAAAAATTTGAAAAAATATTTAAAAAATAATCAATTTTGTCCGCGTCAGTGTCAACCGTGCCATATATGACGACCGGTGCCCACGTCGGTGAATTATAGCCAAAATTAGTCGGATGGACTCAATTGGCAAGAAGTGAAAAGAGTTTATGACTCAATTGGCAAAATTAAAAGGTTTAAAACTAAATTGGTAAAAATGCAATATTTTTAAGACTTTTTGGACAATTTTCCCTCCTTGGCATGCTCACCAATTTTTCACTAAGTACGAATTAGAAAGGAAAAGAAACAAGAGCTGTATTATCATTCAATTCTTTACACCGTCTTTGATCATTGTCTGATTAATTTTCATTAAATCATAATCCATCTAGACAACTTTCATAATAATTTCCAACGCAGAGATTTGCATTGATAGATATCGAACATTTATTACTAGATGTGTGTTGGAAGGATGAGAGATAGACTTCGATTCTTTCACATGAGATAGATTTTTATTTAGACGGTTTAGGCGGGTGGGTTGGATTGATTTTCTGTCAATTTTTGAGGAGATTTATTCTGAAGATGTGAAACGATTTCATGCTAATTTGATCAAATGATTTATGAATTCCTTGTGAATGGAATATCGATTACTCTTAAACATTAATCTAAGGGTGATTTGAGGCATTTAGTTGTCAATGATACCTTTATGACTATGAGAAATAATGTTTTTTTCTGAACAAATGAGGCAATTGGTTCACGATTCTAAGACGCAAAATTTGGATGTCAATACACGTATTATCTAGACGATTTTGATATATTGTCTGCTTCACATTTTTGGCCGTAAAACTGATTTGTTGGAGGAACAAATCAAGCTAATGTTCAAGGTCAACGATGGTTATATGGTCTCTCTAAGTGACCTAATTCTTGATAGAATGATGAAATGCCCTGGCCCAAAAGGACAGGATTTTCCACATGTGATGGCCTTCAATCCGGCGATACTTTTGATGTTGATCTCGAAGGTGAGACTTCTAGAGTTCTAACGGACTGCCAATTTATTGGACAGTCTACGCTAAATGTATGGACATCAAGAAGAGAGAAGATGACGAAGAATGATTGGGATGGCCAACTCGAACCCGAGGGGTATCGCCACCATCGTCGTATTAGGCAAGCCCACCAAGTTGACATGAGGACAAAGATAAAGATGATCCATCGGGTAGAGGCTCTCTCCATAAAGCCCACTTTCCTTGTGGTTTAAATTTCATCACGGACTTCAATTGCATCAAGAAAGTTTTTTAATTGTGTTTTCCTCGTTTATATATGTAGGGGGACTTTCTACATCTGGATTTTCTATTTCATTAATTTAATGTGATTTTTTTAGCATAAAAAAGGAAGAGATTGTTGACCCTAATTTAACTTTGATGATTAAAATTCTCACCTAAATATGTTATTGATTATTTGGAATTATAAATGTTGTATTTAAGTATTTTTTGGACAGTTTCGAAAAGGCAAAACAGACCATTTTTTAGTACCATTTACTCAACAAAGCTACCGACCATTTGTCCAAGCAATTCTAGCATGCACGAATTTTTCCATCTGTGCACCCATAATTGATGCATTATAAACGTGGGATCAGCTAACATTCGATTGAGGCCATCCAACTCAAACTTAGTTTCTGATTTCTAATTTCTCATTCATAAGAAAAAAAAAAGTCATCTCCACATCATTCTCTCTAGCAGTACACAGAAAGGAAAAATGACCATAACTCCAGCAACGTTACCTTCTCAAATGGTACATAACCAGAACTTCACATATTTTCAGATACAAACAGAAATTTTCTCCCCATGCTCTGTTGTCTCTCTCGCTATTTGTTAGGCCCCATTAGAGTCTTCCACTAAGTATTGTTTTCAAGAGTTGACTTCAACTTTCCAACCATAGTTGGAACTTCTAAACCTGTGAAGAACATAAGTCATTACTAGATCAACATAAAAACGAACAACATAAAGGAAAAAAGAAAAAAAGCCATGTACATATCAATGGATACCTACCAACAAGATGAGATTATAATAGACTGTACCTCCCAAACACAATAAGAACAATTCTCATCGAGGACTAGTCTACAAGACACGACTACATTGCCCTGGTTTAATTCAAGCATTACAAGCGAGCGATCGCAGCTTTTCTTCCAAAAGTTTAGAAGTTTTTACAATAGATTGGAGGTCACTTTTGCTTTGGATCAAGCTACTACAAATCTTAAAAACAAATAAGAGCACTAATTTCACAAAACTAGTAGCCAAAACATTTAAATCCTTGAAATAAACAATGGGTTTGGTTTTTCTTGGGAGGAGGGGGTAGTATAAAGCTGGATTCAGTTAGGCAAAATCACAACCATCTGGTGGAGGTCACCCAGCGGGGTTTCTTAGACGCATATTGCGCAACCCAAGATCTCCATAACCAGAACAAGAACATGCATAATTGAGCAGAAAGATTAACGCACCTGTTTTGGGATCCATCGAACATAAAGCGGAAGCAGAAAAGGATTACCCACATGTTATCAAGGGGATCCACGCAACAAGTCCTTCTCCTCTATTGCCCTCCGTATCACTGGCTCAATGAGGCGGCCCCCTCACGTTTAGCGTTAGGTAAACGCCCCTTAGGTGAGGATACATGTAAGAATTAGGGTTAGAGGAGAGACTTGAGCACTATTTATAGAGTTTCCAGCCAGTCCCCCTCATTACGGGCCAGGCTCAACTCGGCCCACACTAGCCAGCCCATATTAGACTAATTAAGAAACCTTCTATCTCTCTTTAGACCAACCCTGTTTTACGGTAATCGTAAAAACAGTAAATTACAATATCAATTAATTTAGTCCACATTAGGAAAACTCTTACATTCTCCCACTTGGACTATATTAATTGAAATCGTACCGTATGTGCGCACATTTGGTCCAGAGATAATTCTTAATAGTCAATCCTATCCCATAAAGTCTTAAACACCGAATCATGGCGGTAACTGCGTGTATACACACAGAGCCTTCCATGGTCACGAATGTTCTCAACTTTATCGATATGGATTCAATATGGTAGTGTGTCAAATGGATAACGTCTCTCATAGAGAGATCCCATTTGTCAGTCACCATTCTCTTACCTTAGGTGTCACAAAAACTTGTGCCATAAGAGAATGCTTTATGGTTCCAATGAACCCACATATGTCTTGTCCTTATGGTTAATCTTTCTTTATGTATCACAAGACATATGCACAAGGCTAATAACCGGATGCCCGGATGCCCCTAGTCTTCACTCAAGGTTTATACAATCCCTTGAGACTTTATCAATATGTATTCAACATAATAACAATACATTCAAAAATATTTTATTGAATGCAAAAGTTGATACATATCAAACCGTTACTAAGTGTAACGAACCACATATGTGAACTTTATCAGATAAAGCTAAAATAGCTCCCACAAAACAATAGTATCCGAAGATACTCCTAAGCCCATGTTAACGATATGTTACTAAAATACACATGGGCATAGGCCTTTAGTTAGTGGATCTGCAACCACATCATCTGTGAAAATATGTTATATTATAAGTCACCTTTCTGTACCGTTTCTTTATGGTCAAAAAATATCTTACCACCATATATTTAGACCCCTTGAGACCTCTATAGTAAATAAATAATACTACAAATTTGTTATCTCAATACAACCGTATGGGTCTATCCATCAAGTTAAAATGATCAATTCCGTCATAAGGTTTTGGAGCCTAAAAGCCCAAGTAACAGCCTAAAAGAATGTTACTAACACTGCTTATATAGCAGAAGATGACATAAGACTTTATTTACTGCACTTACTGCTAACATATGTATTCTGTTATTGATTGCATGTCATCAGAATAGCCAGCAAAATTTACATCTAAATACCCTACTAACTGCAAGAATTGAACATGGCTATAAATTAGCATATAATCTCTTGTCTTCTTTAAGTACCTTAAAACCTTCTTGACAGCAACCCAGTGATCATGTCCTGGATTTGACCGATATCTGCCTAGAAGTCCCGTCACAAAGACAACATTTAGTCTAGTGCAAATTCGAGCATACATTATACTTTTAAGTGCACTGACACAAGGTACACCATTTAATTAGATTTTCTCAATATCTAAATAAGGACAATGTGATAGATTTAGTCCATCACCCTTAACAACAGGAGCAATTCCTGGCTTGCAATGATGTATATTGAATATTTCAAATATACAATCAGCAAATGTCCTCCGAGAAAATCTAATATAATATGGCCAAAACAATCCTTACAGACCTCAGTATTGTCTCAAGGTCACAACTTGTAAGCAAAATATCATGTACATAAAGTATGAGAAAAAATAAATTTCCTCCCACTGACCTTGCAGTATATTGAATTACTTTGTTCCCAATTGAACAAAATAACAACACTATGAAACTTTAATAATATTGTTTGGAAACTTGCTTAAGACCATGAATTAGAACTTTTCAATCTACACACAAGTTTACTTGAATCTGCTGCAAAATCATCTAGTTGCACAATATAGATTTTGTATCTATTTGGCGTAACTTTATATCAAAATAAATTATTAATGCCACGTTCACTCTGAAAGAACATTTAAAGAAATAATTATTTATTCACTATAAACAATCCACCCCTTTTTCAGAGTTAAAACGTTAGTTACAAATTTGGCTTTAAATTTCACAATCTTTGTTTGAAATTCTTTTAGTTTTGTACACCAATTTGCAACTAATAAACTTGTGATCTTTAGACAAGTCAATAAGTTTCCAAACATGTTTCATAGATTGTATATCGCCTTTTATGGCATCTAATCACATACTTAATTGAGAATAAGAAACGAGATTTATAAATATGTCATTATATCAACCATATAGTGGATATTGTAATCATGCTCTCACAAATAGACTATATAGTCTGATGATATAACTGATCGTCTTTCCTTAACAAATCTCCTTAATAAAGCTGTAACCACTTCATTCTGCACTTGAGAGGTTTAAGAAATTTCATTATAAATTATATCAAGAATAGTACCTTGAACCTCAATAAGTTTAGTCTATGGTACAGGAGATTCCATAATTATCTATATAGGTAAAGACAAAAACACAAGTAACCTCCATCATACTATTATTTTTAATAATGCGAGAGCAGCTATCCTCTACAATTACGTCAATATTTAGAAACTTTAGAGTATGTGATTCCATAATTCTTGTACCTTCTTTAGGGTCATAAAATCAATACCCCTTTTGTATATGAAAAAATTGCTTTCATAATATCAGCCCACAAAAGACCAGATAAATTAGTCTTACTAATCATACTCATCACCATGTTCAATATGGTGCATTTATGCCTTTCGCCCAAATCTTTTTGTCAGAATTTTCAGGTATAGTAATTAAACTACCATCCCAGAATCTACCAAGTATTTGACAAATGACCCTTTAAGCTATTTCGCATTGTCATACTTGCCAACCTTTTTAATCATATACGAGATGTATATGTCATTAGGATTTAAACACAATTTTTGCAGATGTGTCCTAATTTCAATATCAGACAAGACATAATTTCAAGCAACTAAGGCTTCCTTCATCTTATAACAGTGCAGTCCGTAGGCAAACCTCTTTTCAAGTGTTCCAGAATGGAACGCTTCATGGAAAATAAGCAAATTCAATTGCTCTTTTCTCAAGCAACAAATCATATGTCCACAACTTAAAATTTGAAGCAGTAAAAAACCTCAATGATGACGGAATTACCATTTACAGAAAAGGTGACTGAAAAACAAGCAGTATATAATTAGCATCATGTGAGCATTGTGTAACTTGACGTACAAGTACAAATCTAGAGAGTTACATGCAAAATCATATAATCACCTTTGGGCATAATACATGACATGCAATTGTACACTCCCCACATGATAAGGGTTATGAGAATATATTCCAATCTTTGTGAATTCATCACCTTTGGGCATATGAACCATTAGGATCAGTCACTCTTCCACTACACTATCATGTATCCCTCCATGAACTAATACACAATCACCTCCTTTGGGAGTATAACTATGCATTAGACCAGGAGACATCCCAATCATCATACGAGACCGAAATTTCTCAAACCCAATCAAGCGTGCCACTTTGGCGGTCACTACTCAATTGAATCATTGAAATTCTCTCATACTAGGGATATAAACTTTACTCCTCACATACACCATATATATGTGATTTTAACTTTAGTGATAGGGGCATCATATCACCAAAATCACATATCATGCTAATTACATTGCTTTATTCATTAATTACATTACTTTATATATATAGCGAACCTGAAAGACAGATTCCAATGAGATCATTGATCACAGTAACACAAGAAATTTCTCATAACAGAGAATAAAACATCTCTTATGCACCCCAATTACATATTACCAGAACAACATAAAAAGAATGATGATCTATAATATCTCTCACAAATTAACATCAATAGTAATACAGGGTACACCAAATCGACAAGCTTGACAGTTGATCCATTATCACTCATGAGTTCATAAGGTAAAATTGACTCCAAGGCCAACAACTGATTTATTAATCAATTTTAGGTAACAAATATCATTACTCCACCCAGTGGCCTATTAATTGAGTCAAACCAGAGAACAAAATATCTAAAATTTAACAGTAGATACTATTGCTCTGCATAAATGTTGTCATACTCCTTAACCATAACAAATATTCAATTTGATAGACATTAACAAGTGACCAGATGAGTTCATGTACAATATGCAGTAACTTAATTGACATGCATTACCCACATTCAGCAGATGTGTTAATTAGTATATCAGTTTGGTCACAAGTCCTTAAGTCGTCTATCGTTCAAAAATTACCAGTGTGTAAAGGAGTATACTTGAGTAACAAAAGTTTCATAATCTTTATTGTTTCTCATCAGCTCAATACATAGCTCAAATACAATTTCATATGAATTGTATCTCATTAAGCCAGCTTCAGTTCACAATAAAATTTGATTTTTATTGATGAATCACACCTTTTTATTATGTGATAACATATTAGTAACCCATCACCTGTATTTCCAAAATCACAGAAAATACAAGAAAAATACGCAAAAATACACTAAAAATACACGTATTTAGGGTTCAATATGCAATTTCACATCAATAAAACCATCAAACATATAAAATAAATATACTACGAGATAGGAAATCACCATACGAGTCCAACGCCACCAGCCACGCGCCGATCGAAGCCTTCACGCGCCTACACGCGCCGCCTGAGTGCGCGGCGCGTGGAGATCACGCGCGGCGCTCGTTCGACGCCCAGGAGGAGCGTGGCCGCGCGTGGGGGCGCGTGCGGCATCCTCCGGCGACGCGCGGCCGACCTTCTTGCTCGTCTCGTTGAGCCCAATCCGAATTTGTGATTTAATTTTATTTTTATTGAACAAAAAGTCTCGAAAATCACAAATTAAGACAATATCAATACCAATTAAGGCTAATCCATACAAATTACTGTAGATCCGTACAAATTATGGTAAATCCGTACAAATTAGGGCAAAACCAATTGTGTTCGAGTTCTAGAGTTATGGTTTCTCTGATACCACATGTTAGACGCATATTGCGCAACCCAAGATCTCCATAACCAGAACAAGAACATGCATAATTGAGTAGAAAGATTAACGCACTTGTTTTGGAATCCATCGAACATAAAGCGGAAGCAGAAAAGGATTACCCACATGTTATCAAGGGGATCCACGCAACAAGTCCTTCTCCTCTATTGCCATCCGTATCACTGGCTCAATGAGGCGGCCCCCTCACGTTTAGCGTTAGGTAAACGCCCCTTAGGTGAGGATACATGTAAGAATTAGGGTTAGAGGAGAGACTTGAGCACTATTTATAGAGTTTCCAGCCAGTCCCCCTCATTACGGGCCAGGCTCAACTCGGCCCACACTAGCCAGCCCATATTAGACTAATTAAGAAACCTTCTATCTCTCTTTAGACCAACCCTGTTTTACGGTAATCGTAAAAACAGTAAATTACAATATCAATTAATTTAGTCCACATTAGGAAAACTCTTATAGTTTCTTCAAACGAAAGTGAGAAGAGGCAAGCGGTAGGAGATGATCTTGTTCATGTAGCTGTCAATGGCTTTCGAAGCTCTAAACTCTCAATCTACAGCTAAGCCATTATTCATCTTCACGGATGATTTTTTTCCATTCTTACCTCGTGGAATTTTCGACTGAACAAAGCAGTCCAAGGGGGACTCTTATCATCCTCGCTCTCTGCCTAACCAATCATCATGTCCACTGCGGCACTGCATTATCCCTTTGTAATTGTGCCACGGCCTTTGCTCGAGTACCCCGGCAGCAAAGGATATTCGCGACGCACCACAGATCAATCGAGCTTCTTTGAAGTCATCGGAAAAAAAGAAAAGAAGAAAGAGGAAATCCAGAGGATGGAGAGTAGAAGAAGACAAATAGGTTCGATCCAAGAGCCTCAAAGCCATCGCTTTCATGATCTTCAACTAAGCATCGTGTCAAATGCCCACAATCCGCCACATCAACCATCACCTCATTTTGTCAATAAATAAATAAATAAACAATCACCTCATTAGTATACCCTATAAAGTACTGACACTCTTCAATAGCCATCGTGTCATGTCGGACACTTTGGCACGTGTTTGATATTTTCCGACACTCTCAGACACTCTCCGATATTCAGTTAACACGTGTCGGAAAATTAAACATCTAGTCAACTTTTCCAATACTCTTCGACACTCGAGTCAGAATTCCAACATAAGTTTCTGAAACGTGATTTCGATATCGAGATCAGAGGTCAAAAAGTATATATGTGAAAAAAACACAATAATAAAAATAATAAATTGAGAAAAAAGAAAAAAATCTAGTTTTCTCTTCTCTCTAACTTCCACTTTCCGTGACACACAATTCACCCATTAAGTTTTTTTCTCCACTTCCGACATATCTAACATGCGAGTCTAAAATGTAGATCGCTTGTTTTTTCTCCAAATTTTATGAATTATTAGAATAGAGTTGAATTTGTCAAATTGAAACAATGAATAACATTCATAAATGAAGGATTAATGTTTTAATGTAAATTCATTTTAGGCTTTTTTAATATTTATTTATTTGTGACTTTGAATCAAATTAATTTGATTGAAATAATCCTAAAAATGATAATTTAATATGTATATATAAAAATATATATTTAATATACAAAGTGTCCTAGCGTGTCAAAATTATCTGCTTTTTTAGAAATGACGTGTCGTGTCGCGTGTCGCATATCGAGTGTAGGTGTCCGTACTACTTAGAATATACCACAAGATATTAAATTTTAGTAACTCTAGTATCGTTAAAATAATTTGGGTTGTTTATCCTCTCAATTGGCTATAAAAAAGTTTAAGAACTAATGGTACATTATAAAACCAAAATACCTTCTTATCTAACTTCTTCTTCTTCTTCTTCTTCTTCTTCTTTTATCTGGAAAAAATAAAGTCACACAGATTATCTCTTTTAGTAAAGCTAGTGGATGGATAGTCTTCATACATCATCTATTTGCTTCACTCATAAAATAACTACTGAATCGATTTCCCATGATTATGACATTATCAGAGTCACGGAGTGTATCAATCAAGGATGCCCCGTGATATGAAGCAAGCTTGCTCTATCATATTTTCGTGTTGATCAAGCCAAAAAATATTTATATTCATATTGAGAACTTCTTAGATTTATTAGCTGAGTAAGAATTAAGTCTAGGCACCGAATTCCCGTAAAAAAAATACTCGAAAAGCTATCATCAAATTTAGCTCTAGTACGTGGCTCTTCGCAATGTCATAAGGAAAGGTAGATTGACCACAATAGTTTGAATGAGAGTTTTGAGCCACAATTCACACTGAAATGATTGCACCCGACAATTCTCTTGGCACGTGAGTAGCCTGATGGACGAAGCTTGTATCAATATGGATTTCGAATTGGAATTGAGTGAGTAGACATCTAACAAGTTCTTCTGGGGACAAAAATGAAAAAGGAAAAGGTAAAATGTGAAGGCGTGAAAATCAAAATTGGCCAGTTCGTTTCCCTCAGAATTGTTTCCTTAAGAAGCCGCGATCAATTCAAAAAATATCGAGTGTTGCAAGCCAGCACTATTATAACAGCAGGTGCCATTTGAACTAGTACTACACCATATTCATGGTTGTCATGCCTTTCCAGAGGAAGATGATGATCTCCTTTGAATCCGTTTGAACTCAACCAGCTTTCTCTGGTTCTGTTTGATTTGAACCTTCTTCGTCCTTTAGAATAAGGTCGAGTATGTATGTAAACGGTTGAGCTAGCAGGCCTCGCCGCCTCCCCTATAATTCCCTCATCCCACGCTCATCTGCTTTGCCCATTAATAAAATTTTATTTCCTTAATTAATCCTATATAATTTTCTTAGATTCTATTTATACTATTTTCCTTGGTGGGTTGTGTTGCAACCCTAAGGTGGCATGATGAATGGTAATTCCATTCCCTGCACTGGTTATAGATTTTGGGTGAGACAAGAATTAATTTTTCGACCTGGCTTGTAGAAATTAACATTTTAGCCACTTGAAAAAATGAAAAATATATTGGTCAACTTTTGAAGCAAAAACACATGAGGGCTAGAAATTGATATTTCTTTCAAGAAGTTGTGAATTGTTAAATTGTTTGATTGAGTCTGTTTGGCTTTGAGCTTTTCGAAGGAACACACATTTTTTTTTTTTTACGTTTGGACTGTAGATTATCAAAACATTATCTACCTCATTCCGATTTTTCGTTTCTTTATTCCCCATGGGCCGAAGGAAACTTTTCAAATGAATTGCAGTTTAAATTTCACGGGTCAGTCTTTAGGCTGCATGATAAGGTGATGAGTTTTTATTAGCTTTTTATTGCTAATAATTTTGTTGAACTTATGTTTGATTTTATCGATAAAAATTCAGGTATCAACGGGTTTATAAGAGGAACATGAGATTATTATAGACACAATGAAGAAACCATTATGGTATCTGTCTTCCAATTAGGAGAATGTCAACTCAAGATGAGTTCCTATCATATATATCTTTGGGAGTATGGCATACAAAAGGTCGAATACAAACCCATGACATCGTGTGGTCAAATTTTGGTTTTTATTTCTTGTTTTCATTCCAAATCACTTTCCCAGTCACTTTTTTATTTCGGAAAATAGAAAAATTAATTAATGTTACTAAACGGATTTCTATCTTTTTTCTAGTTTGAGGAGTTAAAGAACAGAAAAGAGAGAGAGAGAGAGAGAGAGAGAGAGAGAGAGAGAGAGAGAGAGATGTTGCCATGTACGCGTTTAATGACCAGATCTTATTGACTAATGCTATGGAAATAGAAAAATTGTCCAAATAATAGAAATGGAAAATAGAAATTTTGTATCAATATCAAATGAATTTTTATTTTAGAAATAAAAATTTTGTAATGTTATCAAACGTGTGTTTTTTGCTTAGAAATTCGTTTAAATAGTAAAAATAGAAATCTTGTTGTCGGAGAGCAAAGGTACCGCAGTTCCAAGAACAATGAGCATATTGCACATTGCAAGTTATTCCATAACTACTCTTGGATTATATTTCATGATGCTTTTTTTTAATCATCTTTTGATAATAATTTTAATCATATGAAAAATTGCTAATCCATTACATTGGCTGGTATTAATATTTCTGGTTTTTTCTTTAAATATTTGTGTTTTAGTCATTAGCATGAAAAGTGAAACTAATTGAGGATTGGGGATGGCGTATTCAGTGTTTTACAAGCCTCACATCGCGCTTATTTACTAATATCCAATTAGATTTTCACACATATATATTGACATGGAATTTTTTTTTTAAAATATTATTTTTCTCTTTTTCTCCTCCATCTTCAACCCCTCCGCTCCGCCTGAGCTTGGCTATCTCCACCGCCCAAGCCGCTGCTGCCGCCATCCTTGAACCACTGCCCCATCGTGGCCACCACGGCTCAGGGCAATGCAGTTGAGATTGTCGCCGGCAGCCATGGATGAGCCAGGACTTGGGCTCAAAGCCATTGAGTAGCAAATCAATCTAGCTGTTGGGCAACGGTATTGTCACGTCCAGGCCGATCTCCGCGTCCAAAATACTAGTAGCCAAAACATTTAATATCCATACTCCCAAAGGTTGGGCTTGTGCAGATGGAAGGGAGGAAAGAGAGTCTAGTTGGATTAGGGGATTTTTAATTTGTTTCTCTGATGCCATGTGTCAATTTGTGATTAGTTAAAAATAAGTGCATGTCACGTCAGCCAATGACATGGCATTTGCAATATTTTCCCGTTTTCTCTGCTCGTGGTGGTGCAGGTGGGATTAGGGGTGAGCAGCGGTCTAGGGTCAACCCTGGACCGACCCTAGACCGGCCCAACCCTGCCGGTCCTGGTCCGGTTTCCAAGGGGACTGGGTCGGTCCTTGGTCCTGAAATTCCAGGACCAACACTGTGCGGGTTGGTCATCCGTCCTAAGAGTTTTGGGTCGGTCCAACCCCGAACCAACCTGTATATTATATTATATTATTTATAATTCTTTTATATATTCAAACCTAAGTAAAATGTTTGTTATATTATATTATATTAAGATGTTCTATCAATAGCACTAATAGTAATTTCAATTTAAAACTTTTGTTGAGTATTAATTATGTGTCATTTGTTTTGTTTTCAGGTGTTTAGAAGTTCAGGTGAATTAACAAGATGTCAGTTATATATTCATGATTTATATTAAGTATTTTGAACTTTTTATGATTTAATTGTATTTTACTAATGAATTTCAGCTGCACTTTGTTTTTCAATTTGTGTCAAATGGTAGAAGTTTTTGAAGAGTAGAGTATCTTTGCGAGTTCTACGGTGATTTGCTAGTCAAGTGGTGTGAAGCTCATTTTTTGGTTAAGTGGACTCTACATGATCAAATGTAGGAAAACGCTTTTGTATATGGTATTATAAATATTAAAGATAGATGATTACAAGAACTTTCCATCTTATCCCATATCTCGATGAGCGGTTAGCAGGTACGGAATTTTTATTATTGTGTCATCTTAAATTTGCTAAATATGTATTGATATTTATAGTTTAGTTGCACAATACTGCATTGTCGATGGATGTGTAATTTGAATTTGTAAGTTTGCTTTTTTAGGAAGTATAAAAAATAAGACGAAAAAAATTATCGATCGGTCTCGGGTTGACCCTGGAACCGGACCAAACCCATTGGGTCGGTCCGGTCCTTGGTCCCAGGCTCAATAGGGTCGGTCCTCGGTCCTAAAAATTGAGGACCGATACTGTATAGGTTGGTCCTAGGGTTAGGGGGTGGCCCAGACCAACCCGGATCATGCTCACCCCTAGGTGGGATGGGGGAATGCCCAAAATAACGAGAGAGCCAGTGGGATTTCTACGGTGCATTGTTATAACGTGCCTCAAGCTTTCAAACTGGCACATGCCGATTGCCTTTTTTCTTCTTTAAGGTTTTAAGATGTATACGACACCCATTTTACACATGACGAAAATACATTGTAAATTGTCAGATTTGTGAACAATTAAAACCACATCCATGTTCATGAAAAGAAACGCACACGGAAGAAAAAGAGAAAATATATTAATTGTGTGCAAAAGAGATAAATGTTTAAAAAGGCAATTGGCAAGAAATTTGAAAAAGTTGTAAAAATAATGTAAATAAGGTAAGATAGTCAAATCAAAATATGAAAGAGTTGTGAACTAACAATTTTTTGTTGTGAAGATGTCAATTCATTTAATTTGATTGTCAATTAATTTCAGAATATCATACTTTTCAAAATTGAAGGTGCATCTCCCTAAATATAGTTTGGCTTATCAGGTCATCCTATTTTGTTACATTTTTTTGGTTATTTTTCGTCTTCTCCAATGGCCACTATAGTACTATAAAACCACATCTCCAAATCAAACTCCTCACTTACACCAATTTCATCACTCGGTACAAAGCAAAATCAAGTTCCTCCAATGATCAATCTCACTTGGACCTTATGCAAAGATCTATGGACCAATCTCCTCCTTTGGATTGCAAATCCAAGCAAAAGTAACAGTGACGAAACAAAAACGAGAACAACAAAAAAGAAGAAAAACAAGAAATTGATGACACTGTAGTTTAGATAGCAAGCAAAATAATTTGATTTGAGTTGCTTTTTAGCTGGACTGGATCGTCATCCTCATGGATTTGAGAGGTCGCTTCAACGCTTTTGTGTGGAAGTCGTAAGGATCGATGAGGGGTGCTTTTTTTTTTTGAGAGGGGGCGGGGGGGTGAGGGAGAGAGAGAGAGAAGACATAGGAGTAGATGCAAAGAGCACTCAAAGACAATGAGGAGGAATAGAAGCAAGACAGCTTCACAATCTTGGAGAAGATGGATTCGAGGCGAGAGAGCTTCACAATCTTGGAGAATCTACAATGGAGACAATGGATTTGGGAGCTGGAAAGTCTCCAATGGAGAAGATGGATTTGGGAGCAAGAGACCAAATGATGGATTAAGGAGCAATTTAGAAGAGTATAGAATATTTTATGATACATAATACCCGAACACAAAGAACACCACCACCCCCCCGGCGCCAAACCATGCCCCGGCCAAAATACGAGTTTCTACAATGGAGACAATGGATTTGGGAGCTGGAAAGTCTCCAATGGAGAAGATGGATTTGGGAGCAAGAGACCAAATGATGGATTAAGGAGCAATCTAGAAGAGTATAGAATATTTTATGATACATAATACCCGAACACAAAGAACACCACCATCCCCCCCCCCCCCCCGAAACCATGCCCCAGCCAAAATAAGAGTTTTTGGTGCAAGTCAATTCGGTTTGGGCCTTTTTGACAACCCCATGTATGTCTTTCTTAAACTTATCACCGGTATCTGATGCATATGCCATATATCCAAGCAATTCTAGCATGCAAGAATATTTCCATCCATGCCACCACAGTTGATGAATTATAAACTTGGGGTCAGCTAGCATTGAGTCAAGGCCATCCAACTCAAACTTCGTTTCTCATTTCTACTTTCTAATTCATAAGAAAACAAAGTCATCTTGACATCATATTTTCTAGGAATGATAGCACAGAAGTGAAAGATCAAAACTACGACAATATTACTTTCTCAAATGGTACATAACAAGAACTTCACCAATTTCCAAATACCAACAGAAACTTGCCCCCACGCTCTGTTGTGTGTCGCTCTTGTGATTTGTTAGGCTCAATTAGAGTCTTTCACTGAGTAGTTTGGTACTATTAAACCTGTGATGAACATAAGTCCATACCATATCAATATAAAAACGAACAACTTAACGGGTTTGGGAAGAAAAACAAATACATGCCAGTGGACATGTACCAACAGGATGTGTGACATCCCAGATTTTCAACCTTGTCTCCTACTAAATAAATCGGGCATTTCATTGACGCACCTGTAGAGCTGTTCTCAGAGCTGATGACTCTCGAGATAACTAGACTACCTGGGGAAGCCATTAAGGATTTTAAAGCAAATAGACTTGAGAATTCGATCAGAAATCAGCTTCTCGACCGTGCTCATCTTTAAAGTTCAATACGGCATAATATAAAATCGATTTGAAATCAGAGATAGGCTGGTTCGACTGAGATGTGTGGCTAATCGTGGGTGATACCACCAAATTCGAAAATTCTTGTCGACCGGTACTAGACTGATTTTCCTATTGTTTTGGGATCCTGTGTTCGTATTTGGATCTTCGAGATTTTCACGACAATCGAGAGTCGCTAATGAGTCGAGTAGGTTCATAGTGGCTCGAAGAAAATCGACCACGAGTCATTTGCACTTAAAAAATTTCTGAAAGTTACCCGGTAGCCTAGGTCATGCTAAAAACGCGTCAAATGGAAATTCACCACCAATTCGAGTCCGATTTCAAAAATTGAAAATTCTGTTATGTCACAATAAATTCTAAGAAAGCGATCGATCAATCTCAAAAGATTTTTTGGAGATTCCAATATTTTTACGGAAAATCGATTAGGACGTTGTGGAAAATTAACGGAAATCCGGATTGACCGAATTGAAGAAATTTTCAACTTGCAAACCAAGCTATATGGTGAAGGGGACTTGTAGAAATTTTGTGGCCTTTCCCTACATCAAGGTACGACGTCAAATTTGGAAAATTATTGAAGAAATTGAAGACCAACAAAATTGAGTGATTACTTACCTTTACCAAAAAAAAAAAAAACAAACAACAAAATTGAGTGAAATTCGGATTGGGCATAGGGCTGCATTTTGGCATCAATTTGGTGAATTTATGGATTCAATTTATCCTAGAAAGTATTAAGGGGAAATGCAATTAATGGAATGGATAAGTGGCTGATTTTTCTTCCTCCTTGGCTTCCCCAACACGCCGAACAGCTGCCCTCCATTTTGGTCGCAGACCTCCGCACGTCCCTTTCCCTCGAACTCCAGCTGTCCCGCTGATCTTTTATTTTCAGTTTGTTTCCTCGAAGCTGAGGGGCGACAAAACCCTCTCCACCGAACTTCAACCTCAGCCTTTGCCGAATTGCCACTAGCCTGCCTTCATTTTTTCGCTCGCAACCCATCCCCCAACGTCAACTTCGATCTCTCCTCCACGCTGCCACTTGGCTGCGTCTGCACTTGGTCTGGTCAACAAAACAGCGTTGAAGACCACCGAGCGGAGCTCCACCGGATGCAGCCATCTTCAGCCACGCGGCCAAGGACGACGCTACTCCGTGTCCTCTCTCCTTCGCCCGCGCAGATCCAGCAACCGAAGCTGCCACGTTGAGTTAGTGAAGCAGCTCCACCGACCCCATCTTTTTCTCCCACGTTCGTGTGTCAGCTGCCGCGCATCTTCAATCCAACGAGCGAAGTCAGCGAAGCGGAATCCCTGCAGCTATCGTTTGCATTCACGAGCGGAAATCACCGCACGAAGTCAACCCCAGCAACTTCACGTGCGACACCTCCTGCCGTTGCCCCGTCCAGCACCGACCGCATGCCAGCAGCTGCTTCTCTTTTGCTTCATTGAAGACCGAAGCAGCCGTGCCTTCTCTTTCCTTCAACCGAGCAGCCCATCCTCGCTCGAAGTCCAGCGTCGCCCTCGATGCTTCTTTACTCAGCCTATTTGAAGCCGAAGCCCAGCCCAGTCCAGTTGAAATTACACCAGCAGCAGCCCACTTGATTTCAGCCCAATACAACAGCCAGGCCCACCGAATCAGTGGACTCAGCCCAGCAAAGCTCTCAATTCTGCCCAAGTGAGCTTCAGCTTCAGCCCATTAATTTCAGTCTTGTTTCAAGCCCAGTTGAATTCAATGAAGCCCAGCGAAATTATTGAAGCCCAGATCAAGCTCAGCCCAAGAATTTCGGTAGGCCCAAGCCCAAAATTTTCCATGGGCTTGCAAGATTTCTTGGCCTAGTCCAAGTTTGTCGAAAGCCCGATTTCGGCCGCCGTCGAGCCGTCGTCGCAGTGTTCCGATTTTCGCTTTACCAAGTGAGTTTTACTCACTAATACTTTCTTAGTTTGCTAATTATGCTTAGGGGTTGGTTAGATATAATTAGGTGCACTTAGGTGGTTAGATTAGGTTAGAACAATTAAATTAGTGACTTAATGATGCATGTTAGGTGGTTAGACTTAGTCATTAGCAAGTAGAGAGCCTCTATTATTTATTGAATACATCTCGGGATTAAACCCGACCTGTTTCGGGCTCCAATCAGGCAATACGGGCCTAAATTGGATTTTTAATATATATATATATATATATTTGAAATTAATTATTTAATTAATTATTTTTCCGAGAATTCAATTTGGGATGGCCAGTGACCGGAATTTCATGCTGATTGTCGTGGTGCAGACCGTTTATTTAATTGAGCTTTAGTTTATATAGAATTGATTTAAATTGTGAAATTTGAGGATTTGTCCTTAATTGTTTGTTGTTAAATATTTGATTGGTAGATGGCAGTATGAGTATATAGCGCCAGTTATACGTTGATGGGCTATATAGAAGAGAGAATGGTGAGAGCTAACTGAGAATATTATTGACTGAAACCAATCAGGTACAATGTTATTGGACATACGTGGTTTGGTGATTGGAAGTATCACTGGCAAAAACGGCATTTTAAAGAACGCACGTGAATGATTTATAGACAAACGTGGTTCGGTGATTAAGGAAATGTCATTGATGAAAACGACGCCTTAAAGAACTCACGATGTTGTCTATTGCCGATGTCACCTTGGCCAAAACGGCGCCCTAGAAAGGACACGTGGTTCGGTGATCGAGGATATCACTAGTGAAAATGGTGCCTTAAAGAGCGCATGGTGTTGGTGATTGATATGTCATTAGCAAAAACGACGCCCGAGAAACACATGTGATTTGGTGAATGAGTACACCATCTGGGAATCATGGTATGAGTGGGAATGACTTAGAGATGGTTCGACTGACATGTAATCGACAAAGTTGATTTGATCTGTTGTTGTGAATTGATTGAATGTTTGATGTGATATATGAAGCATCTGTGTTTAACCTTGAATTGCAAGTTGGAAATGAGGCCAAGGTAAGTCTTCTAACTCATGTTGTGCTTAGGCAACCATATGGCGTATTGATTTACTAATAAGGTCTGAGGGGCTAGAACTCGCTGAGACGTGGTCTCATTGATTATTGAATAACCATTTCAGGTCCGTAGAGGGACTGGAGGAGGATTATCTGTTGGATGACCCTGATGACGAGCTAGCAGAGGATGAAGAGCTTGAAGAAAACGAACTTAGTGAAGAAGAGTCTCAAGAGGATCAGGATGATGATCCCGAGTACAACCCAGATGAGAACTGAGATCCCATCCCGTTATATGAACCTTGTGTACTTGTGGATAAGTGTTATATTAGACCTATGTTAATAGTATTGTAAGATACTATGAGGTGAGTGTGTATAAAAGTGTGGTTGATTTCAATATGAAAAATATGGCCTGCTTTTCTATCCCGTTATTTTATTGTCTGTGGATTTTATAACTGCTTTCGCATGTGCAAATATAAATGAAAGGGTCGGCGATACATAGTCCTGAGATATTGCATTCTAAAATCGACTAAGTAGAAGGATGGGTGTGCTCCCGAGGATCGGGGCGTGATAGGATGAAATTAAAATGGACTCTGCCGCCCAAGCACAATAAGAACAATTCTCATCTAGGACAAGTCTACAAGACACGATCACATTATGCCAGTTTTATTCCAGCATTACACCAAGGGATAACAGCAATTCTCCAAAAAAACTTTTAACATAAAATTTTGTGTATATATAATATCCTGATCCATCTAAATTGACCCGAGCATTGATATAATAGATTGAACGTCACTTTGCCCTGAAACAAGCTGCTACATAAAAATACTAAACAAAACAAATAGAACAAACTTCACAAAAGTAGTGGTCAAAACATTTAAACCAGTAAATTTATTTTGGGGAGGAGGGGATGATTTAAAGCTGGATTCAGTTAGGCAAAATCACAACCACTGGCGGACGTCAAGCAGTGCGGTTTCTTCAGATGAATTAGAGAAGGGACAAGCACTGGCAGTGGAAGATAATCTTGTTCACACAGCTTTCGATGGCTTTGGAAGCTGTAAACTCTCCCTCTATGCCCAAGCCATCATTCAAATTCATAGATGAGTTTGTTCCATTCTTACCTCGTGGAATTTTGGACAGAACAGAGCAGTCCAAAGAGACTCTATTACCCTTGCTCTCTGCCTCATCAATCATCATTTCCATCGCAGCACTCCATTATCCCCTTGTAATTGTGCCCCAGCCTTCCCTCGAGTGTGAAACAAAACTGACAATGTGCAAAAACACGCTTTGAAGAAGACGAGGATAGAATACCACAGCTGCAAATAAGAATTGCGACGCACGAGAGATCAATCAAGCTACTTCGAAGTCAACAGACAAAAAAAGAGTAAAAATAAAATTAGGTTGTTTAATATCTCAATTGGCTATAAAAAGTTCAAGAAATAATGGTACATTATAAAACCAAAATACCTTTTCATCTAACTTCTCCTTCTTTTTTTTTTTTTAATTTGAGAAAACATAATATACGGTCTCATTTTGTAAAACTGGCAGATGAATAATCTTCACATATCATCCATTCATGGCACTCATAAAATAACTATTGAATCGGTTTTCCAAGAATATGGCATTATCAGAGTCATGGAATGTATCAGTCACACACACACTATGACATGAAGTAAGCTTGCTGTCTCATATTTTCGTGTTGAAGAGGCCAAAAGATACTTCTATTTATATTGAGAATTTTCAGATTTATGAGCTGAGTAAGAATTAAGTGTACACACCAAACTCCCACAGAGAAAATTCAAAGAGCTATTGCCAAATATAGGTCTAGTACACTGCTCTTCATAATATTAAAAGCAAAGGTCGAAAGTATATATATCATGTTTTTTGATTGATAATTTTGAGCCATGTTTGCACCCAACAATTCTATTGGTATGTCAGTAGTTTGATGGCAAAGCTTGCATCAATATGGATTCCAAAGTGGAATATAACAAGTAGATATGTAACAAGTTCTTCTAGAGCCAGCTCAATTTGGTATGTAGATTCAGCACATTCCTTCAGCTCAGGAATCATTACTCTTCTTGAATACCATATGGGGTTGGAAAGCAAGTACCTATTTATATACCACAAATCAGCTAGAAAAATCATTATTCATTATGTAAGATGTCGAGCATGAGATATGTGAACAGATGACGTCATGCATGTGCTTCGAATATGGACTGACATTTGTGTACAATGCGAACAAAATGCCACACATGACAAAGTGTGATACCATGGAAGCCACCTCTTGAACCTCATTAGGCGTGGTGGGAACCACCTTTGAAAAGTCTAACTTTAGAATCCTATTATTGTCGATCACAATCAGCATGTTTAGCAATTGGGAAAACAAATTACAAGCTTACTTTCTGATTCTAGCTTGGCTCTAAAGTGATTAAACTGTCCACAAACAATTTTTCCAAAGGTGGCTTTGATGGTGTGCATGTATGCATGCAAGCTCCTGGAAGCAATGGATGAAATTGTTTGATGAAAATAAATATAAATGAGAGGAATAGCAAATTGCTCGGAAATTAAAGTGGAAGTACTGTGAATTATTTGAAGGTGCAATGCAGGGAATAATCAAAGCGAAGAACACCAAACTCAAAGGAAGGAGCCGAACGAAATTAACTGAAAACGAGATTACTAGGACATTGACATTGCTGGAATTGAAATTAATCATAGTTTGTATAAATGATGCTCGAATGGAGACATTGACATCGACGTTACGACAATACTCAAAGAGAAATCAGCAGTCATTTGGCAGAGGTCCAGCATAATTTCAACATATCTTTTTCCTCTGCAAATCTTCTATCATAAGTCTTAAATTCCCTTTGATTATTACTAGGTCGATGTCCATTTCTTAACTCAACTTCTTTTATATATCCATAATTTCTTAACTTAATTGCTTTCATATATCCATAATTTCCCAACTTAACTAAACTTCCGATACCTGAGCATTTCTTGTACCGTTTCCGCTTATTTTGAATCTAAATTAGGTTGAAGACTCTCTCTCTCTCTCTCTCTCTCTCCCCCTCTCTCTCGAACTTTAGTGGAATGGTCTTTTAGGAGCATAAAAAGGAGATCGAACCTGATATAGCTTGGCTGTGATTTATTCACCACCAATGTATAGTGACTTACTGTTATACCAGACAACAATCCAGTCACATAACCAAAGGAGACAAAGTAAACCGAAGCACCAAGGGAAAGAGAACTCTCTGCCATCAAAGGATGAAGCATCAAAATTCACAATATATGATCAGCATGTCCAACAAGAACATCCAGATCACTCCTATGCAATCTCAGATCGATCAATCATGAAGACAAATTCGTCATTATCATCTCTGAAGCAAAACGTCGGACAGGTGGTGATCATGAAGGGTGAGGTGTTCTACAAATAGGAATTCCTATAAATCGGCGAGCAATATAACACGAGCAATTTGAGACAACAATTTGAAGCTCTCGGCAAAAGGCAAACTCAGAAGAATCGTATGATCGAGTCTCGATGAATCGACCGCGTCCTACCTTGGAGAATCTCACGAAGACGAAGCTAAGGTGACGAATCAATTCAGCGACGAAATTGCTCGACGAAGATATTCAGCTGCAACTGGCTCCGACCGCAGGCGTGGACACTGGATTCGGTCCAGAGCGCTCAAGATGAGAGAGGAAGATATTTTTCTCGGTCTGTGCGCGTGCATTCTTGCTTGGCTCGGTTCCTCAGCTCTCCCGCACGCACCAAGCGAGGGAGAAAGAGCACGAGAGAAGTTTCGATTGGTGGTGATGAGCGTCCGTTCTCTGCTCCGTCACTGCGGTTGCGGTTACTGGCGAGGGAGATTTGATGGCGGTTGTCACCGATCGGAGATGAAACAGACGATGGATTGATGGTGAAGGAGCCGTAAGGAAGTGGCATCCTCAATCGCATTCTTTCATGTTGTGTATTTCACCAACTATTTATTTCCATGATTTAATGATTTAAATATTACGAAATAACATAATTTTGACCATTATGTAACAATATAATTTAAATCAGTCACATTACATCACGTATAACTTTTACGGTAGATTTGATTATATAATTCTTTCGTTTGTTTAAGATCACATATATTTCAAACAAAGTAAGCATGTAAAAGCATTTCAAATGATTTTTAATTACTAGAACATTGTATAAATTTCTCAAAATTTGTAGCATTTTGGTATTAAATGCTAAAAAAATTAGGATTTAAAGCTAAAGCACGATAAAACAAGACAAGAAGTATAGCAAAATGGTATTGTCATGTTTATTACATGCAAATAATATATTTAGTTTGTCCAACTTTCAAAATATCAATTTCTTATGTATATGCACTGTCATGATATTTGTTAGTATGTAAAATTTTTAACCTCTTTTAGAAGGTAAGACAATAAATAGTAGAGAATTCTTTTGTATTCATATTTAAAAGATAAGACGTTAATCGGCAAACTGCTCATCATCTTCATTATCTCAAGTTATGATTTCGTCCATCTATAGTTATGTACGAGCATAGTGTATTTTATTATATGCATGGGGTATCTATATAATTTTTTTATTTTGGCAAAAGCTCAAGATGGAAAAGCTCATTGGGTTTGCTCAACTAATAATACAAATAGCAATTTCTTTTTGGAATGGTTCTTCAATTAAATGATTTGTTTAACAAAAGAAAAAAAAAAAGAAAAGAAACCAGACCAAATATAGAAAGGGAGGGATTTCACCCCGCCCCCATTGGGCCACAAAAGGAAGAAAAAATAGAAATTAAAAAAAAAAAAAACAAAAATAAGACACACTCACTACCCTTATACATGCGGATACTATCAATCACTCACACACATTCACACAAACCTTAATACAAATAACTTGGAAATGACTCCGAATCTTTTCGCAATGCCTCTGCTTTACCTCCCGCACCACCCTCATGCTGAAGACACATGAGCCAGGCATGATGCCCCTCCTCTAATATATTGAGTCTCTCCCTCCACGCATATCTTCTAGTCTCTTGCACCAATCTTTCCATCTGCTCCTCTCATAGTACAGTGGATCCTTCCTATCCTCAAGGAATGACAAATCCTTTATCTGCCAACTGCTCCACACATACTGTGGATCCTCCCTATCCTCAAAGAGTGAAGTCGGATCCATTAAGCAATTCTTTTCAATCTCAACCTTCAAAGCATCCTCTAGAGGATTGGATTGCAACACATATCCCAACTTTTTAACGATTGCACCCGCTACTCTAATATTAAGGCTAAATATTGGATAACTCTCGTCAAATTGACCAAAGTCGACTGCTCCCTCCAATAATCCCCACAGCGCATTTGTTCTAAAAAATTGAAACCACACGTGATCCGTATCAAATGAACCAAGAGTTCCCGATACCTCATTTCGCCTTTGGCCATTGACATGTGGTAGGATGTCGAAAGATACTTCCTTTTCTCCATCTTCTACATCAAAGACAACACATAGAAAAAATCCTACGAACTTGTTGTACAAGTCTTCCGAAGCCTTGAAAGATATACTACCGTCTTCAACAAGGACGAACCCCTTTGGCATCTCTCTTCCCGGATTAACATTCCCATAATGACACCAAAGGCTGGAATAGCGATGCCTCTGTTATATGTGTAAATTATTAGAAGTATCCAAGTTTGTAGTTAGTTCAAGAAAAAGAGTTTGACTTGTGCATATTCCTAGCAATTCAACTAAAGCAAGAGTTCTGTAATAATTAGACATATTGATCGTTGCTTATGTTAGAAATCATTCCCCTGCAAGTGCTACCCACCCCTAATGTTAGATTGAATCACCCTAAACGTAGCTCATACAATACAAGTGTACTATATAGGAAGTGAAAAATTGATGGAAAATAGAACAGCATATCCAAGAAATTAATCGTCCTCGTCAAACCCCATTGTCTAATATTCATTGTTACGAGTTCACTTTGGAGATCACTGATTCTTCAATACAAACTGTCCTAATTGAACTCCAACTTACTTGCAACAAATTTAACATTATTAAAATAAATTTAAAAAAAAAAAACCTTCTACGTGCACTCAAACTAATGGAAAATTGGAAAGGAAAATCTAATGCATGCCCCTCTCCACAGACCAGCCTCATCCAAACACTTGCCCCTTTTATGTCTGCTCTAACTTTATATAAAAGGAGAATCTCAAATGCAATACTCTCTATAAATAAAATTAAATCACACTATCCAAGTAATCCGCATGTGGCTAGCCAGGCATGTAGTACGACGGTCCCCTATCATAATAGCAACAAACACCTAAGAGTGAAAAAGGTCTCATGTCGAATTATTGAATTATTATAGTTGTGCAGTTTTATCTTAGTCCATAGAGTTGATCTAGTACTATTATTGGTGTCAGTTGTGATGATCAACCGTAACTTCAAGAACCACGTGTCCATTTGTTCGTTAGATTTTCTAAGATTTCAACATTATTTTCCAATACAAGAATTACAAACATTGGGTCTTCGTCATTGCATCAATTTGAGATTTTGTTAAGCTTTATACACAAGTGCAGAATCCCTTTATATTAAATTGTTTGTTTGTCTAGAATTTACAGCTTTTGCATTACGTGTGCCCAATGTACACTCCGTATCAACACACATGCATATACACGCACACATAGAGAGAGAGAGAGAGAGAGAGAGAGAGAGAGAGAGAGAGAGAGAGAGAGAGAGAGAGAGAGAGAGAGAGAGAGAGAGAGAGAGAGATACCTCGATTGAAAAATCAACCGTTTCATAGTGTAACTCTTCCGTTTCACTTGACCTTTCTTCATTTGTGCTCATTGGATTATCTTCATGCGAAACCTCGTAGAGTAAAGCTGGATCTAGCAACTGATCATCTTGAAGCAAAACCTCCGAATCATTCCCTAGTGACTTGCATATTAGTCGGAATCCACACTTCTTCACAAGTAGTTCGTGATAATTGCATACTCTAATGCTAATGCGGAAATGAGTTAGATCATTTGGACCAAAATGGTCTACTGTCCACAAATCCTTTAATTCCATATACTCCAGCCACACATTATCCAAATCAAAGAATTTGAAATGCCTATTGTGTATTGCGGCTTTGCAATTAACAGATCCTATAACCTCAAATGCAGTACCCTCATATGGCTTATACAACCTTGCTTCTACTTGAAATACAACACAGAAAGCTACTCCTAGGATCTTTTCATATAAGTCCTTTGAAGCCACGAAAGATATATAACCCTCTTTATTGGGCAGCAACCACTTTGGCATCTCTCCTCCAGGTAGAACAACTCGATGATTTGGTTGGCAATGAAATTTCTGTCATAGATGTAGACTGTTAGATAGTTTTTTTGAAATTGGCACCTAAAAGGAGGAGTATGAATGAGTTAAGTGGCAATCCTAGGGTTTTATATATAGTTAGCAATAGCAATACAAAATTTTTTTTTTTTTGTACTTAATTGGTGGAAACATGACATGTATTGTTGAATATTTTGTAACATAATGAACATGTGTTATTGAAGTTTTTCATTGGGTGGTCCTTGTAATTTAATAGCAAGCTAGAGTTCTATAAATAAAGAGAATATCCTTTGCATTGTTTTACAGCAACCTCCACTATATGTCTGCACAATCACTTTCTATATGTTTGCTTTTTTTTTTTTCAATTAGCCCACCATTCCGGGATTTTTAGCCTTTTGCAATGCACAAACACCCAATGCAAGCCACAATGTACCCGACTCCATATTAATGCGAGAGAGAGAGAGAGAGAGAGAGAGAGAGAGAGAGAGAGAGAGAGGGAGGGAGGGAGGGAGGGAGGGAGGGAGAGAGTCTAACCTCAGGCATGAACAAATCATTCATGGGGAACCCATTAGGGACTAGCTCCCGATCCCGACTTGAATATAACTCAACGTCCCCAACGTCACATATGTTGGAGGGAATTCTAGTTAGAGATTTGCAATTATTTGCCTCTAGTCTTCTCAATTTCCTCGGAATCTTGGGGATCTCTTGTAGTTGTTGGCAATTCGAAACCTCCAATTCTTCCAAGTCAAAGTCCCCAACATCACATATGTTGGAGAGAATTCTAGTTAGAGATTTGCAATTATTTGCCTCTAGTCTTCTCAATTTCCTCGGAATCTTGGGGATCTCTTGTAGTTGTTGGCAATTCGAAACCTCCAATTCTTCCAAGTCAATGTCCCCAACGTCACATATGTTGGAGAGAATTTTAGTTAGAGATTTGCAATTATTTGCCTCTAGTCTTCTCAATTTCCCCGGAATCTTGGGGATCTCTTGTAGTTGTGAACAGCCATAAAGTTGTAGGACTTTAAGATTTTGCAACTTGTAAATGCTAGATGGAAGGATTACTAGTTTCTTGCAATCAAATAAACTAATGTCCTCGAGAGAGACAAGATTTCCTATTGATGTAGGAAGTTCTTCAATTGAAGTCCACCCTAGAAGAACTTCTCGCAAGCTTTTGTTCTTATTCAGAATATCAGGGAATCTTTGCAATTTGGAGCAATATTCTAAATTCAACTTCCATAACTTATAGTGATTTGCAACTGAATCATGGACACGCTCCAAGTTTTTGCACCCATAAGATTCAATTCCTCAAGATTTGGAATACAAGAGACGTCCGGCATATAAACTAGTGACCGGCATTCATCCAAATTAATGAACTTCAATTTGTCAAAGTCCTACAAGAACAATAAAACCAACTTGCATAGGCAATCTAAACGATCAAAGAAAAAAAGTGAGATATATATATTCATTTCAAAATTTGGCTGTGATTTTGAAATAAAAATCACTCCATCATAATCCAAGCCATATGTTATCAAAATTCACTAGATCACATGGTGTATATAGAGCACACCCTCTCACTTTATAAGTATGAGTCCAGTAAGTAATCCTTGTAAATTCACCAACGCTCGTAATTTCACAATGTGCTAGAATGGCGTGATTACTTCCACTACGTATATGTGCAGAAACAATACTTGTGATTTAGAGAGAAAGAGTGTGTAACCTCAAGTGGGAGCACATGAGCCACGATCATTCCTTTGCCAACTAATTCAGCACATGCATTTAAGCTAATAGCTGGAATCTTATGTAGAGATTCGCGACCATCCACCTATAGATCCCGTAGAGGAAGTGGAAGGTCGGAAATCTCTTCAATTCATCACTTATTAAGAAGTGGTGATTGGTTTATCGTTTCTTAAAAAAGAAGACATATTTTGTATGCTTAATCAGTCATAAACATAACAAAAATATGAAAAACAATAGAGTCCACGCCGTCTTGCGTAGTTTTTTGTTCTGAGCTAGATATACGTTGGTGTAGTGTAAGGGCTCAAAGTTCACTATATCATAATAAATACAACGACCACATTTATACCTTGCATTTGCATATATAAATAAATACAACCACCACATATTACCAACTCTTGTTTGAGTCCTCTTGTTAGTGTTTAATTTTATTTTTATTTTGGAATTTAAAACCGCACAAATATTTATTTTTCAAGTTTAAATTTACATTTTTTTAAGAATATCACCAATTAATATTTGAGTCACTAATAATTTTTTTCCAACGTTTTGAAATTATCAATTGTTGTAACAATCTACGAATGTTTATTTGCCAACTTATTAACTAGTTTAAATTACCTTCTCTTTCGGAAAATTACCAGCTATTATTTAAGTCCAGTTACCAACATCTATTAGATTATTTGTAGCAATTAAAGTCATTTCTATAGTTTACCGATATTTATTTTTTGAAGTTATGGAAGAGTTGAACTAACTCTCATACTAAATTACCTGCCATTCCAAAATTACCAACTAATCCAATAATTTACCAACAATTATACGCAGAGTTTATTTAAGAACTCTTACATGAAACTTCCAATGAACATATGAGTTGGTTATCAACGTTTATTTGATTATTTCAAAAGTTCCAACCATTCCGATAATAAACTGAAATTTGTGACAATTCACCAAATGAAAAAGGCAGATAACTCATATCCGAAATTATCAACTTTTATTTGAGTTAATTACCAACATTTGTTTAATTGTTTAAGAAGTACCCACTGTTTCAATAGTTCACCAAGGTTAATTTGGAAAGCCTACTAGCATGTTAACATTACTACTCTTTCATGAAATTACCAATTCTGTTGAATATTACCAACATCGGTACAATAATTTACCATCACTTGCTTGTGGTGATTAAGCTAGACACTCTTATTTCAGTCACTTTCCAATTTCTATTTGGTTGTTTCAAAAGTATCAACTTTTCATATCATTTGCCACATTTGCTTGGGGAATGTTTCAACTTGTTTAATTATAATCAAATAAACGTTGCCAAATAGACTCCAATAACAACTGGTAATTTTTGTAAGAGTTGGTAAGTTTAACATGCTGATAACATCTGCAATTTAAATGTTGTAAATAATTAAGTGGGGAAGTGATTTCGAAACAATCAAATAAATGTCAATAGCTGAATAAAAAATCGTGTATTCAAATCTCTCTAGTATCAAATCTAAGCCAAATTCAGCCTATGTGGCCATTGAATGACCCCGTAGTGTGCTGTGGATTAATTATTGCACATACATAATGCACTCTTAGAATTAGCTTAAAGCGAAAGCCAGTCAAACAGCTTATGGCATCTCCCACCATTCACTACCCACAGGGGGTTTCCACATAGGCAATATTCAATCCATGCCACGCTCCGGCATTCTCCGAAGGCTGCGTCTATTGAATTTGGCTGGATTTGATACCGGAGAGACTTGATCATACAATTTATGCAAGGAGAAAGACTTGATTGGGAAAATCAAAAAACAGTTGAAGCAGATGTAGATTGAAAACCCACATTCACACTCTGACATGTGTCTAAAGTATAAATAATAGTAGCTATTTTTCCTAAGTCCAATATTACACATCATTAGATTTAATACTTATTAAGTAATGAGGAAAGGACCACATAAATGCGCACCTTAAATTGTCCCAGTCCTTTGACGTTGCTACCCCGCATGTCAAGCCCAACTAAATTCTTTGAAGTATCTCTAAAGTCTGGAGGAGAGGCACAATGAGGCCACTCCAGCCACCTTAACTCACGAGGGAGATGGATGGGATCTTGGCAAGAATTATCGACATTATGCAGAATGAGCAACCTCAATTTTCTCATGTTTGTGAGCGCATGAGGACCAATATGCATCTTCTCTCGCTTGGGAAGCATCAAAACTATGGCTTTTATCTTTTCAGTCCCCTGGATATGTATTTGAACAAATTTAGGTTACTTTGTAAACTACAATAAACAAAGTCAAAGATAAAAACACAATCTGAATTGTCACACTAACAAGTCTTACCCCATTTATTGATAGAACATCAAGAACATCATCACGACGCCATAGCCTACTACGCATTTCGGGATAATCACGACATTCCTCTTTAACTATGTCCATACCCATTGACTGTATTAAATCATGCATCTGCAAGGTCCCATTCTCTTCACTAATGAAGGAGTGCTCAATGAGATTTTGCAAACCAATAGTCACGTAAAAACCACAACTACTAAGAACTCTTGTAATGTACTCTGTTCTTTGCCCTTTGAAGAAACAAGCGATGTCAAGAAAAATCTGCTTGACATCATCGTCCAATGGATCCCAACTTACCCTTAGCATTCCGTTGATCTCTTTGTCAGGCTTGTCATCAAGTTTTTTCAAGGTTTCTTTCCATTCCTTTTCTCCTTTGTCATGCAAGGAACGACCCAACACCTCAAGTGCCAAAGGAAGGCCTCCAGCATAACGTAAAATCCTATCCACAAGATTATGTCTCATTTCTATTTCTTGATTGCTCATAGAAGCATGCCTTCTAAAAAGTTCAAGAGCTTCACCATTCTTGAGAGTTTTAACTTGATACATACGATGCGAATCTTTCCAATGAGAAGTTACCATACGCTGATCTCTTGTTGTGATAATTATCCTACTTCCTTTACCGAACCACTCACATTTTTTGGCTAAAGCATCTAACTGGTGTCTTTGATCGACATCATCAAGAATAATTAGAACTTTCTTATTACAAAGTCTGTCTTTAATCAATTGACGACCTTCAAAAACACTGGCGACCATCAATTTATCACCTGGCAATAGCTTTGATAGTAATATTTTTTGCCAACGAACCAAATCATTGGAATTATCTTTAATACGTCCCAAGAAACAAGAAACTTGAAACTCTCTAAAAGTAGCATTATAAATCGCTTCAGCAAGGGTTGTCTTTCCTACACCTCTTGGTCCACATAAACCCACCATAAGAACATCAATCTCAGACTGTCGATTTAAGATTGATTTAAGCTCTTGTACTCGGGAATCTATCCCAACCAGAGACTTGGTTGCATCTAATGGTGTTGGACGTAGTTGAGTTGAGATGTCCCGTAGAATCCGTTGCACAAGCACCGCTTCACTTCTGACAAGGGAAAATTAGTTGAAACTACTTTTAGAGCAATGCAAACAAATAAATAAGTGTTCAAAGAGAAAATTGATGAATAAGAAACTAGTTTGCAATATATTTTGAGATGAATGTCCAAATATGTTCATCTAGCAAGATGCCAGAGTCTACATGAGTCTAAGACTAATTCTTATGTTGTTCTAAATGTTCTTTGTTAATCCTTTGTGCATTTAATAACAATTCAAGTTAGTAATGGATATCTTAAACGTTGATTGGAATTGTCATGATCTCCTTACAGAGTTCTTTGAAATTATCTTCTTTTTCTTCAATTATCCAAGTGTATACCCATTGATCTGGTATTTTTCTTTGCGAAGAAATACCTGTGATGAAAATGAACAACGCGATGTTTAAGTTTGATAGAATTCCAGATTTATGTTGTCCTATGGGATGATTTCAGTCCCATTTTCAAAGCGGACAAATGAAGAACTGTACTTTGGCCTTTGGGACAAATACTGCCAACCATTTGTTCCGGTAGAACACAATTTACTACCCTTTTCCACTTCACAGCTTCAAGTAGTTACAAGATGCCATTAGGCAGTATTTGTTTTAAAAAACTAGCTTTTCATTCTTTCTTCTAATAATAAAAAAAAAACATTTCTAATATATAAAAAAAGTTTGATAGAATACCAGATTTATCTTCTCCTACGTGTAACGGGATAAAGTAAATACTCTCTTGACAAAATTTCTCGCTCAATAAAATGACAGCGGATACGAAAGAAGGGAGAAATGCTCTATTGGTCAATGAAAGGCTTGATGTAATCTAAAAAAGAGACGAAATTAGAGAAGCCTGAGGGACAAGCTTCAAAACACATTCTTGAAGTGCAAACAAAGACCAGACCAAAAAAAAAAGTCCGTAGAAAGTAGCAAGAAAAGGTAAAACCATTCAGTTTAGATCCTGTAAAAAGAGTGGCTAATCTTAATGCGCTCTGTCACGGAAGACAGAGGAAAGTCTCAGCCATCACAGCCAGCCTCAGGCAACCATCGCCCGAGGCTACGGATCGCCGATCAATGCTCGACCCCCCCAGATCTGTAATCGCGAACCTGGATTTTCACCTAAAGCTGCTTGACCCAGAAGGAGAGGGGCTGAGGTGACGCAGCTGGAGCCGTGTGGGGACGTGAGCACTCGGCTGGCGGCATGTCAAGATCCAGCGATGGCTCGGAGAGGACACACGGCTCACATATGGTGCTCTGTTTCGTGTGCTGCGTGAGAGTGCTCCGTGCTGCGTGAGTGTCCGATGGGAGTGGGTTTGCGTGAGGGAGAGATTTAGGGGTAAATTTACCCCCAAAGTTATAGCCTCCCAAACCTTATAGCAAATTAAGTATGAAAAGATTTACACTAATTGAAGTAGTAGAAGTGTTCTCACGTACCCATCAGTAAAATGCTCCCCTGACAAAAAACTAGTGTAAAAAAGAGCTTCCTTCCATCTCTTCACTTTCTCTGAATCCTTCCCGAACTTGATCTCATGCTTATCCAGAGCTTTTCTGTAACTCTCTCTTGGTGTTCTAACTTCATAGGGTTCCACTTTGTAAAACACCGGCCACACAATCAAGTCCTTTTGCTTCCTACACTCTATAATTTTCGTTAACTCATCCAAACACCATGATGAAGAGGCGTAGTTCTCGGAGAAAATAATGATCGCGATTTGCGAGTCCTCGATCGCATTCATAAGCGCGTGTGGTATCTCCTCTCCGCTCCTCAGTTTTTCATCGTCCTTGTAAGTGCGTATTCCTGCTTGGTCTAGAGCTGAGTAGAGATGACTGAGGAAGTGATTGCGGACATCCGGGCCTCTGAAACTCAAGAACACGTGGTAACTCCTTCTGGGCTTGGAAGAAGAAGAAGCCATTACAATCAGAAAACAGAGGCGGTTAACGATGAGTAATGAGTTGCCTAAGATTTGGTACTATGTAAGCGGTAGTTTGTTCACCATTTGATCTTCTCTATATATGTTGATTCCCAGGTGCATGACTTCTTTTTGTGTGGGTCAACAAATAATATTTTAATAAAAGTGCTCAAGGATGGGCCGACACTTCCGCATATGAGTGCTCTTCACGCAGATGAAGTGTTGACAATATGCACATTAAATTTTCCTTCATGGAAGATCACATTTGTTACATCAGATAAATGTGCGTTCGCCACGTATCTTTGGTTAATGTTGAATTTATTGCTAAAGTGAATGGTTAATAAATTTGACTATTCAACATAGGATAAATTTCTATGACCATAGTATACTATCCTAATTAAAGGCCAATCTTCTGATTGATATATTTGGCTTCGGGGAAATGGCTTCTATTTTTTCAGTCCTTCATTTTTCTTCTTCTTATATGGATAATGAAGGGTTAATCACGTTAAAATGACACTTCACTATGGTTATATGGTAAATTTGTGAATGATGATTGATGCATCTCTAGGTTAGTCGACCAGACACTAATCAATTAATTTCTTGTCATTTTAAAATGAAAAAAGGTGCTATGAGATATGAGGTAGCACCATGTGTACCAATCTTTGTTGCATGGGAAGTGAAAGGGGTCCATGAATGTTATTGAACTATGTGTTAGACTCTAGATATGATTGCAAAACCAACTTGGATTTTTAATTTGGACTGAACTTCACACTCCAACTATTTATAAAAACCTTATACCCCGTGACTTGAAGTCTAACCACAAGATAGGCCATATATTACTTATTCTCAATAAATTTATCAAATTGAACAAAAAAAATGCATATTCGGATTCATGTTGGAAGTTATGATTTAAAAAAGAAGAAGAAGGTTATTAGGTCCAAGCTCCAAAATTAATGAGGACATAAAATTAGAAGTTCAGGTTGCAAATAAAAAATGTAATTGCTAGAGCATGGAGGTTGTTACATCATTACACAAGGAAGTAAAATTAGAGACAATGTGAATACGGGAGGTGTAACTCTTCAGGCTATGATCGTCAAATTACACCGATTTCTTATGGGGAAAGAAGATAGGAAATTATTTTGTGATTGTGTAATAGACACTAAAATACATCCAGCTATCTCTCACCATATTTAGGCACCTGAAATTCTCAATCAACAAAATGATGAAAGATATCATAACAAAAATTATTTTCTTTTGGTAAGGGTCATAACAAAAATTATTAATTAAACAAAGTAAGCAGATTCTACATTTTCACAATTCGTCCACTCACACATGCTTAAAAGTCTTTAGTTCTAAGAACATATTTCGCAAGTTACACTAGCAATCACCTTCCAGCCACGACAGGACGAAGGCTACTTGATTGAGAAAGCTGACAATACACCGACGCTCCACTCTCCACGCATCACAAAAAGAAGTTGAGGGAGTGCATGAGAACATGTCTGTTCCAGAAATAGTTTTTGGAACAGAAATGAATTTTTCTATTTCTATTTCTAAATGAGTTTCTGAGGAAAAAAATTTGTTTGATAACTTAATAAAATTTCTATTTCAAAAATAGAAATTCGTTTGATGAGCAAGAGGAGAGGCAGAGAAGAGTCAGAGCAGAGGCGGAGGCGGAGGCGGAGCAGAGGCGGAGGAGAGGCGGAGGCGGAGGCGGAGGCGGAGGCGAAGCAGAGGCGGAGGCGGAGGCGGAGCAGAGGCGGAGGAGATCTGTTGCCGAGGACTCCTCCGCTGCCGAGGGGTGCTCGGACAACAAGCGAGGATAGTGGGTCATGGCAAGGAGGTGGATTCGCGAGCAGATGTGGATGAGCAAGAGAAGAGGCGGAGCAGAGGCGGAACAGAGGCAGAGGAGAGGCGGAGGCGGAGGAGAGGCGGAGGCAGAGCGGAGGCGGAGGAGAGGCGGAGGCAGAGCGGAGGCAGAGGAGAGGCGGAGCAGAGGCGGAGGCGGAGGTCGAGGCGAGGGGGTGGATTCGCGAGCAGATGTGGATGAGCAAGAGAAGAGGCAGAGGAGAAGTGGAGCAAAGGCGGAGGAGAGGTGGAGGCGGAGGAGAGGCGGAGGCGGAGGCGGAGGAGACGCGGAGCAGAGGCGGAGGCGGAGGCGGAGGCGGAGGAGAGTCGGAGCAGAGGCGGAGGAGAGGCGGAGGCGGAGGCGGAGGCTAAGCAGAGGCGGAGGAGAGGCGGAGCAAAGGCGGAGGAGAGGTAGAGGTGGCGGAGGAGGAGGAGGAGGTAGAGAAGAGGCGGAGGAGGAGGCAAAGAAGAGGCGTACGAGGGAGAGAAGAGTGAAATTAGGGTTGGGAGAAATCAGAAATTGATTTCTGGAAGAAATCAGAAATAGAAAATTTCTATTTCTGATTTCTCCTCCATTTTTATTTCTGGAATAGAAATCTATTCCAGAAATAGAAAATTTGATAAGCGTTATCAAACAAGTTTCTGTTCCAGAAATTGGTCTGGAACAAAAAAATCATTTCTGGAACAGAAATAATTTTTATCATGCACCCCCGAGTAACCACAAAACTTGAATTAAAGGAAACGGCACTTCCATTCATATGTTGTTGTATTCAATGGGTGGGGACTACACCTGTCTGTACTCAAATGTACGTGACGATTCCACAAATGTCAGATGCGTATAATCATTTCATTCGTGTATTACATTCTTTTTAATTAAGTAAATTATACACATTATATTTGGATACAAAAATTGATGGAGGTATGCATATATTTCAGAAAGTGGTGGTAACTCCTTACTAGGAAATTGAGTGATCGGTGACTCTTTTTACCAACGGTTTTCTTTGATAAACTACTAGTACTTGCAATACCCCTCTCGTATACATTTTGCAATCAAATTCTTTAGATATCAATCTTATGAGAGCATTTCTTTGTAAAAGAGTCGCTGTGTTTATAAATGAATATTGGCTCCATTGCAAACCAATTTTTGTAAGAGGCTTCAAGTATAGTTCATTAAGCATAACTCTCGAACAATCTCTGGAAATGAAGTTGGCACCATGTGGATCAGACCACTATAAAATGGTCATGCGTTCCTCTATCGCTACTCTTTTTTATTTATATGCATATAACATATTTAATAAATTGCTTAACTATATATGTGCATAAATACTTAATACTGTGGAGCATATTCTATATTGGGGCCAGAAATTACTCGTGTTTATTTGAATTTTTAGAGCTAAATATTAGGGCATCACATGTTGATAAATTAAGAGAGTTGGTGATATATTTTCATCACAATACATAATTAAACAATAGTATGATCAACAAGTGTAAAAGGAATCCAATACATCCAAGTGCCAAATGCAGAGAGGTACATGCATCCTTTTGCCTTTTTTTCCCCACATGTCATAAAACAATAGTTGCTAGGCAATTTTATAAGATTTTGTAATGAATAAGAATTACCATGTCCTTTTATAGCTCGGGCATGAAATAGATCAAGCTTTTTGTTTAGTTGAAAATAATGCGGTTGGTTCTAAATTATAAATTCAAAGAAATGAGAAATTTTCTAGAAGAGCACCTTTAGATGATTAATTGGTATGTAATAGCTTATTTTCTATTATTTTGGAGCGAAGGTTCTTTCACTCGGGTAGGGCCTTTTTCATTGGATGCTTTTTCGGGGTCAAATCAAATTGCAAGTCATATCCAAAACAATTGGATATTTCATGCGAAAGTTCATAAGAAAGACTTCATCTAGGTGTGAACATATGCATATTCAAATTATTTAGTCCAAAAGAGGATTTTCTCATTTGGACTTTAATGAAGAATGGCACTTCAAAAGTGTAAAGCGTCCACTGACAATGGATGTTCCATGTGATTTGATGATATCTCACCTGTTTTTTCTTTGTTTGTTTGACTTTTTGGCCTAGTCAAAAGTGCAAGGAAATATCTACTCATCACTTTCGTGCTAGCTTCCCTCCATGCAACTTCGCTCTAGAAAGAAAAATTATCGAAGTTTATTTTGATGGGCAGGTGGCCCCCACCACCTTCTTTCTTCTTCATGCTCATATCTAGAGTGAATCAGGGCTTGACTCCAGTGGTTCATTTCCATTACATCTTTTATTCTCTTTTTTATGTATTAACATAAAGGCTTGATGGTTATTATTTGGGAATATTCTAAAAAAGAGCATAAAGTAAAGTCCTTTCATCAAAAAATGACATAAAGTGAACATCATTTCTACTAATGATTTAAAATGACTAAACAATCTCACGTAGGGACCTAAACTCACCAATCGGCCTAATGTTTGCTGGCTAGCGAGCATGAGTAGCCTGAATATGGATACCTTTGTCCAAAAAAAAAAATTGAGTAAAAAATTACAAGCACTAAAAAGGAAAAAGAAAAAACTCAAACGCTTCTTCCTTCATTTCTTCCCATGTTCTTCCTTTGCTTTTGGTCTTCGTTCCTTTCAAGAGAAGAAGACAAAGCTGGAGCAAGGACCAGCTCTTCATTAATCAAACACTTGCATGTAACACAAGGGTCTCAATTCTCCATTATATTTTTTCCAAGTTTGCGATTTACTTCGATCTCCACTTACATTCAATTGAGGTAAGTTTCATGCAAATTAGTGTTGTCAATCTTTCATTCATTCAAGAGAAAGCAGTTGGATTTTGTTGGAGTAACATGTTGACAAGGTGTGGGCATGTAGCAGAACATCGCACCAATAGGAATGACAATAGAAATGGTAGGAGATTTTTTTTTTTCATTATTGTTTTTGTTTGTTTTGTTAGGTATTTTGGCGCATTACGTCTCCATTTGTCCAAATCAATGCATATCAGTTGCGTCCACTATGTATTCTTAAGTTGAATTTGCTGCCGTCATGGTCCCACATGTTGTTAATGGTCCCTATTTTTGTAATTTTGTTAACGCTTTCTTTTTTTTTTTTTTTGTTCTAGTGTATTATTTGTCGTTAATGGCCACAGCTTGCAAGCATGGCAATAGTGATGAGGATGTCCAACTTAAACGCACACTATAAGTCATAGCAAAAGGAGTGGGAGATATTGACATGTGCTTATTACAGGATCTGATGATCGGCTATAGATAGTTTATGGTTTCAGATCTGCCATAAATGAAAGTGTGATTCTAACTATAAATTATGCTTTGTTATTTACTTTATGGGCTTTACTTTTTCTATAGTTATTTGAGATTTGCTAGGCTTAAAAATCTTCTATATACCTTTCAAATATCATTTTAATATATGAATGACATCTTTATTTTGATTAAAAAAAACATGTCAACAATAATTATGCGCTCCTCCGAGGCACTAAAAGTCAAACGATTCAATCAAACATAATGTCATCATATATAGTGTCGATTCCACGTCACATCTAATGAGCTGTGCCATTTGTCTTTACTTCTTTCGAAGACCCCGCAAGCGGTGTGATACAACATCGTACCTAAAAAGTCTCCTTTCTTTTTTCAAATTTTTTTTTCGTTACATCTCTTTCCTTTCTTTTATATGTATTCTTCTCCATGAGATGTCTTCATCGATCATTCTTTGTTTAGCTCTTTTTCTTGGTCTCATTTACAGGTAATCTAAGCAAATTGAGTAACGCCTGAGCCAATCCTCAACCGACATTCCTTGAAGCAAACTATACTCCCATTTTATTAACCAGGCTTTTAAATCCTACAAAAAGGGAGTTAATTGTTGCATAAATATGACTGTGTGTGGACGAATAAATCTCAACCATTTTTTTCTTTTTTTTTTTTTTTTGGTAAATCTCAACCCTCTTGTGTACAATTTGCAATCAAAATCTTGAGAAATCAATCTTTTGGGAGCATTTATTTGTAAAAGAGTACACCGTGTTTATAAATGAATGTTGGCTTCATTGCAAACCAATATTAGTTTGAGGCTTCAAGTATAGTTGATTAGGCATAATTCTCGAACAAGCTTTGGAAATGGGGTGGGCACCCATTTGGATCAAACCACTATAAAACGGTTATGCATTCCTTTATCGCTACTCATTTGTATTTATATGCATCTAATGTTTCTAATAAATTGCTTAACTTATATTTGTATGTAAATACCTAATACTATGGAGCATATTTCATATTTGGGCTAAAATATCATTTGTGCTTATTTGAATTTTAGAGCTAAATATCATGGCATCACATGTTGGTAACTAAAGAGAGTTGGAGATACATTTTCATCACAATAAATAATTAAACAATAGTATGATCAACAAGTGTTAGACGAGAAATCTTATGCATTCACTTGCTAAATGTAGGGAGGCACATGTATCTTTTTTCCCTTTTCCCCACATTTCATGAAGCAATAGTCCTGGAACAATTTTATAACCTTTTGTAATGGAAGGCTTTTATTTATGAAATGAGATCAATTTTATACAAAGAAATGAGAAATAATGCAATTGGTTCTAATGTATAAAATCAAAGAAATGAGAAATTTTCTAGAAGAACGCCTTTAAATGATTAATTGCTGTGTCAATAGGCTATCTATTTGATATACAAAAACGGCGGCTCTATGGATGTATTCCTTATTTTTACGTGTCAATGCCCACACATCTCGCGCCTCTAATTTCTCTTGTATCTTTATTTTTTCCAAGAGGAGGAAATACCCTCTAGATGTTTTACATTTGAAGGATGTCAAGATTTGCACAAGGCCTCATAAGAAGCAATTTTAGGAATTTACTTCTTTGGAGTAAAGAATCTTTTGCTTGGGTGGGGCCCTTTTCATTTTTTGAGTGTCCACTTGCATAGTTGTGTTACTCTCAGTCAAATCAAATTGCAAGTCATTTCAAAATAATTAGATGCATCAAGTTAGCAAATTGAATTAAATGTTGTAAATGTTATCTTATATTAGTTTCTATTAAATTGAATTAATATTATGAAAAATCACAAACTAGTGAACATGTGATAAATAGAGAGTAAAACCTTCAATATGTACATCCGTCAATTGTCGAGTGTCATTCAAGTTAGCAAATTGATAGTAATATCTAACAAAAATTAACGAGATCAAATTTGTCATAAGTCTAATAGTTTGAGATTTTATTTTTTTTTCTGGTGGAAAAAGTAAGAAATAGTCTTAAACACTAGCAAAAAATAATCCATAATGCTGTCTTCCCAGCAGCGACGTTCGAATTCAAAAAAAGTCGCTCACATTTTCCACCATATTCCCCACTTTCACGTGGCCTTTTTCTCACTCCTCCATGACCCCAAACTCCCACTCCACTCCAACCAAGCAATGACGCTCACCACCGCCGCCCTCTCCCTCCTCCTCCTCCTCCTCCTCCTCCTCCCGCCGCCCCCGCCGCGGCCGCCGCCGACCCGCCCTCGAATCCCTCCTCCCCTCCGACGCCGTCGCGCTCCTCTCCTTCAAGTCCAGCGCCGACCTCGACAACCGCCTCCTCTTCGCCCTCAACGAGCGCTTCGACTTCTGCCAGTGGCGAGGCGTGAAGTGCGCCCAGGGCCTCGTCGTCCCGTCCTCCGGCCTCCGCGGCTCCCTCGCCGCCGCCACCCTCTCCCGCCTCGACCAGCTCCGCGTCCTCTCCCTCCGCAACAACTCCCTCTCCGGCCCCCTCCCCGACCTCTCCCCCCTCGCCAACCTCCGCTCCCTCTCCCTCGGCCTCAACTCCTTCTCCGGCCCCTTCCCCTCCTCCCTCCTCTCCCTCCGCCGCCTCCGCGTCCTCGACCTCGGCCTCAACGCCTTCGCCGGCCCCATCCCCGCCCAGATCACCGCCCTCGACCGGCTCGACACCCTCCTCCTCGACGGGAACAGGTTCGGCGGGGCGCTGCCGCCCCTCAACCAGACCCTGCTCAAAGCTTTAAACGTCTCCGGGAACAATCTCACCGGGCAGATCCCCGCCACGCCGACCCTGTCCCGGTTCGACCCGTCGGCGTTCACCGGGAACCCGGGCTCTGCGACGAGGTGATCAACAAGGCGTGCGCCTCGGGCGCCCCGTTCTTCGGGCCCACCTCCTCTTCCTCCGGTGGCAATGGGAGCAGCTCCGTGCCGGCTCCGCTGGCGCAGAGCGCGCAGTCTCAGAACGGCGTCGTCGTGTCGCCCGTGTCTTTGTCGCCGAGGAAGCCCAAGAGAACTGGTGCTATCCTAGGCTTTGCGCTCGGGGTCATACTGCTGGTTTCGGCATTGTTGATCGTCTTCATCCGGTGCAAGGCCCGGAAACGCCACACCCATGCGAGCCGGAAAGAGCCCGCGGAGCCCGAAGAGCCCGTTGTTCAAGCGAGAGCCGTGAGTCCTGCCTCTCCGAACTTGATCACGGAGCAGCGAGAGAAGTACAACAGCAAGATTCAAGAGGCTCGGCAGAGAGTTGAGAGGAGTGGGTGCTTGGTGTTTTGTCCAGGAGAGTCGCAGCTGTTCACGCTGGAGCAGCTCATGATAGCATCCACCGAATTGCTCAGCAGAGGCACGATCGGGACGACGTACAAGGCCGTGCTCGACAACCAGCTGATCGTGACCGTGAAGCGCTCAAAGCGGGCAAGACGGCGGGCACGAGCGAGGAGGCGTTAGAGGGGCACATGGACTCCGTGGACTGGTTGAGGCGCCCGAATTTGGTGCCCATGAGGGCTTTCTTTCGGGCCAAAGGGGAGAGGCTTGTGGTCTTTGATTATCAACCCAATGGCAGCCTGTACAATCTCATTCACGGTATACACATTTTACTTATTTTGCGAATTCCATTTTGATCATTGATTCGATTCTTTTAGCATGTACGAGACGTTTTGTTTCGTTCATTGAGCATCAATAAGTTTGGCTTGGTTTCTTTTGAGGTCTCTCTTTGATGGGTTTGTCGGATGAGTCGTATTAGGAGACTTTTATAAGTGTTCAGTTACATCGAAGGGCCTACTTGGGAAGATGGGTTGGCGTCTGCATTCGGTTAGAGCCTGCCGTTTGTTTGTCAGTGCAGTGGGGTGGTTCGGTGCTATTTTTCCATTATTGGCCATGTTTTGTAGTACGTGCCGCAACACGTTGCCGCTTTTTCGAACTCTCATTTATGCATTAACCTTCTCTTTTGTAAGGAAGAAGAGACATTTCTTGTTGACTTCTTGAGAAATGCTGGAAATACGGAGTAGATTATCAAATTCAGTTTAGTAATGGGGTGCACTCACTATTATTGTTGCCTTCAACGACTCAAGCTCAAGCTTTGGTTTGGTTAGATCAGCAACTCAACCACGATTGATAAATGGAAAATATCTTATGAGTTTTCATCCAACAATGTGTGAAATGCAAAGAAAAAAAGATTTAAGACACCTAGGAAAAGAAGCCCATTCATTTGGAATGTTTCCATAAGCAATCGTGTACTTGCTGTTACGTGCCTCAATGCCAAGATGATGAGAGATGATTTCATGCTTTCATGCTTGGTTCAGAGATGATTTCCGAGAATCCACCCTTGGTGAGTGCATAGAACTCTACCCATTTGGCTCTCACAACATCATCAGCAGCAGGGGACAATGAACCAGAGTCAGTTTGAAGATTGTCACTAGGACATCTTGAATCTATCCAATTCAGAGCATTGTCGATCTTCTCCAATTCAGCCATATCAAAGTCAGAAGAAGCAGCAGAAGACTCTTCAATCTTATCTGGCTGTGCACTTAATGTATCGGTGGCCAATTCTAGTGCTAATCCAATGGTCGCTCTCGGTTGTGTCGACATGTTGACAGGTAGAATCATCGATGGCTGTGGATTTGATGGACCAGTTGAAGCGACAGGTGCCTCTGGTGCAGAAATTTGAATCTTTGAAGAAGATGACACTGATGGCCACACAGCGGTGTCAGTTCCTGAACCTGTAGATAGAAGGTCAGCAGGAAGGTTGATCTCACATATTCCATTATCTAGATCACCAATACTTAATGTGTAGTTACTATAATCACTACCATCAGAATCATAGTCACTGCAATCATTGCCATCATAGTCACTATAATCGCAACCTTGTTCTGCTGGTACATGCGGCGGTTGAGCTTCTGGGGATTGGACTTGAGGAGCTGAATCGACATCAGCAGCAACACATTCTTCAGGCAAATTTTGCTCGGCATTGATATTGGCATTGATGTTAATATTCGATGAACCTGCTCCATGCCCATTAATAATACTGACGACGTCAACATTGATGTCTTCAAGTTTAGGCACGATATCTCTGTCTTTAACGTCTGTACTGATGTCGACTCTCGGTGAAGATAGCCCCACACCCTTCTTACCCCTGAAAAAGGGGGCAGGATTTTCTTCTCTTTCTTCTTCTCGCCTTTCAACAATCCTGATTCCTGTCAATCATTTGCACGCTACTTTAGTAGGAGTCATCTTTGTACGTTTTACTACCACCGCATAAAATAAAACATTACGGGGAATTAGACCAAAAAGGGAAGGATGACATCGAAGCAAAAGGGTCTTTACCGGATTTCTTCTTCGCATGCATTTGTAAGGTTCCATTCTCTTGACTAATCAAGGAACTCTTTATGAGAATTTCTATCTCAATAGCCGTGTCAAAACTACAACCATTAAGAACTTTCTCTTTGTACTCTGAACTCCGCCTGCTGGGAAAACAGGTGCTGTCGAAAAAAATCTCCTTCGCATTTCGCAGCAAACTTTCCCATTCATGTTCTGCTCTACCACATACGGAAGAACCAAACACCTCAAGTGCTGAAGGAAGTCCTTTAGCATAGTGTAGAGCCCTGTCTATCAGATCTCTTCTTATTACTGTTTTATTTCAGTACTTGGAAAAGCATGCCGGCAAAAAAGGTCAAGAGATTCGTCGTGTCTGAGAGTTCTGACTTCATAGATATAATTACAATCTCCCCGAGCAGTTAGCAGATCAATTTCTCTTGTTGTGACAATTATTATACTTCCTTTACCGAACCACTCACAATCTCCGGCTAAAACATTTAATTGGTGTGCATCATGAACATCATCAAGAACAATAAAAACTTTCTTATTACGAAGTTTATCTTGAATCAACCGACTTCCACCATGAACATTGAAGATTATTAATTCCTTTCCGAGTAGCTCCCATAGCAAGTTTTTCTGCAAACCAACCAAATCATTGGAATTTTTGGAATTTTCTCCAACAACCAAAAAACTCGATAGTCCCTAAAAACATCATTATAAATGGCTTTAGCAATGGTTGTCTTCCCTACACCTTCAAGTCCTCACAATCCTACCATAAGAACATCTTCCTTGGACCATAAATTTAAGATACTTTCAAGCTCATGTACTCGGCAATCTATCCCAACCAGAAACTTGGCTACATTTAATGGCACTCAATCTAGCTGAGACGAGATCTCCTGTACGATACATTGTATAATCCCCGCTTCACATCTGGCAATGGTAAATTGGTAAATTCATTGAAATTGTTTTTAGAGCAATCCAAAGAAATGAATAAATATTCAAAGAAAATCACCGAGGAAGAAACTAGTCCACGATATATTTGAAGATTAATGTCCAAATATGTTTAACTAGCAAAATGCCCGTGTTTGCACGAAAGACCCTCCAACTCACAGTAAATGGGGTGGAGCAGGGGAGCGCAAGCTTCGCATACTAACTGCTTGTCCGAATTGGAAAGCCAAAGTCCACGAAAATATACTTCTATAGATTTCTGAGTTAACCTTTTTTCTAAGATTAAATTTTAATCTTCTTCTTGCGCTATTGTTGATACTCCTGGTATTGGTCAGGTTACTGCAAAACGGCATGGAAATGCGCATGTGATTTAGCCAGAATGCTTGAACTCAAATGATGTAACTTGTCTGTTGTTTCAAATAAAAATGATCCTTGATTAATGGCATAAAAAATTAGGACATATTAGTATGGGCTCTATCTCAAAGCTTTCTAGGCTTAGTTCGGTCCGTGGCTTACCTAATTTTAAATTTAATAAGGATCAAGTTTGTGATAATTGGGTTAAAGAAAAATAAACAAAAATGTCTTTTAAATCTAAGAAGCACGTTAGCACCTCTTAACATTCGGAATTGCTACATATGAATTTTTTCATCCTTCAAAATCTTTCAATCGTTGGCCTTAACTCATAATTTTTGAAACTTTTAATGTCGATCTTGAGGTTGGGACTCCTAGAGTTCTAACCGACTGCCAATTTGAAAAACAAGGCTGGGTACCCTGCTAGCCAGATGCCCGGCCAATTTACCTCTGGACTCTGGGCTCCTATAGCTTTGTAACTTGGATTTGTCTGCTCAATTCAACAAGTGTCCAGGCCATTTTTAGTCAGACACCCGGAACTCTCGATTGAAGAACTTTTAGCCATTTGATGTGTTATTGCCGACTAGTTGAGTCAGGTTTTTCCCCACCCCCACTAAGGTAGCTCATTGTTTTGGGTAATTATGTACACTACCAATAGTCGCAAGATCCCTCTAGTATACGCTTTGCAGTCAAATTCTTAAGAGATGAATCTTGTAAGAGTGTTTCTTTATAAAAGAGGCACCCTACTTGTAAAGGAGTGATGGCTCCATTGTATACCAACTTTTGTATAAGGTTTCAAGTGTAGTGGATGAAGCATAACTCTAGAACGGTCTTAGGGAGTGGAGTGGGCATCAGTTTAGGCTGAACCATTATATATCGGCTAAGCATTCCTCTGTCTCTACCTCTTATTTACATGCATATTATGAGTTTCACAAATTGCTATTGCCAAACTTAAATTTATGTGAATATACTGGATATTGCAGTGCATATTCTACATATTTGGGCCAAAAGTTGATACATCCCGTCAATACAATTATTGTTTTTAACAACTTTTTGATTTTCTAAGTCATTAGCCTGATCAGAATATTCATAAAAAGAATCATGCGACTCACCTATTGAGCCGTTTTTAAGGTATTGAGAAAGCAAGTGGATATATATTTTCTATATAGCTTTCACATACTCAATCATGAAATGCTCACCACCAGAATCAAAGTGAAAAAATAATGTTGGGGAAAAGTTATATGGGGGCATGTCAAAAAGACGTTGACCCAAATCGATGTGCGCCATGATGTGGAAATTCAAATAATTGGAGAGCAATCAAGAGCTCCAACCTCTTTAATGTTCTTTAGAAGAAAACGCACCATGCCTGTTCACTTTGCTTGAAGTTATCCTATTTTGGGTGTTGACACCCAAATTTTTGTCGATGTTTTTTATATCCATTTATTTTACAAAAATTAAAAAAGATAAAAATTAAAAAAAAAAAAAAAATGGATGAATGAAAAATGAAATGAAAAAAAATTAAAAAATGAATAATAACAAAATCCAGCGGGCCGATGTTGTCCAGCCCACTTGGCAAAAATTTCGGCCTAATGAGCCCATCATTTTCGCCCCACCCTTATTTCCTTTTTTTTTTTTAGCCCACCAGAGCTTTAAAAAAAAAACAGAGAGGAGAAGACCCAGCCCATGTCACTTCTTCCTCTTGCACGAACGCGCGTCCGTGGAGGGAGGGGAGTGTACAGCGACCACGACGGAAAGGCGTGAGCAGCGTCTGTGAGCGCCCGTGAATGAAAAAGAAGAGCGACGGACGAGTGACCCAAGCATGGCCAAACCTTCTAGAAGACTGCTGAGCTGGAGACAGCCATAACAGAAAAAAGATTCCATGCTGAGGCAAAAGGGGGCATGCTCCACGTTCGCTGCGACACGTCCTCTGTCCTGTTTTCGGCGCTCCTCCCCTCCGCCCCTCGCCGGAGAAGATGACGGACGGCCTCCTCGATCTTCATTCCTCCTTCGTCGTTCTCAGTCGGCCAGAGGCCGCCGTTCGTCTTCGATCGCCGGCCACCGCGGTTCTTCGCATCTGAACTCCAGAAAACAGAGCACGCACCAAGAAAGCGAGCCAGCAATCAATCAATCTGTTGCGAGGAGGAAGCGATCATTATCGTCCCGCAAGCAGAAAGCGTAGCCGTCACGGATGCCTTCGTTCTCGCGTCGCTCGGGCATGGCGCTGAGGAATCAATTTTGTAAGAAAGTGATCGAGAAGCTCGCTGATCGTGTTCAACAGCGCCATGATCGTGACCACGGATTTTGGAACTTTTTTCTCTCTCGGACGGTCTCACCAACGCCTTCTTCTCTTTGAACGTTTCATCTTAACTTCTTTATATCTATGGAGCTTCGTCTCAGATAGGCTCACAGAGACGTACTCGTTCAATTCCGGAGATTTTCACGCTAAGCCAATCCGCCGGTTAGTGAACATTATTACTTGTCTTCCTCTTCACTGGTTTCTATCTTCAGCTGGAGCTAATTACAGACGAATACATCTATCGACTAACTTCATCGCAGGATATCGTCGCTGTATTCTAACGAGAATTGATTCAGTCGCTGTCCTGCGTTGTTTAATCGAGGAGTCTTATGGTTTGATTGTTTGCTATTAGTTTCAGATTCATTGATTTCCTTCTATTGATGCTTAGCTGAGCGTCTCATGTCATATTGCTTTTTTTGTTTGGGTATTTCTGTCTATCGAGAACTGCGCTCATTATGCTCAACACTTGTTTGATTAAGTTTCTAAACCGTAGAAGCATGATGGTTTCCAGTGTTTGGATGATTGTCGTTTCTTGCTTGACTCGGAAGTGTTTTTTATGGCATGTTATACTTGTTTGTTCTCGATTCACACATCATCGGATGTCATTCAGAAATTGCTAATCGTTCCTATTGTGCTCTTGGTTTACATGGATTGAAAGTGTTTTGGACTAGATTTAGGGACAAAGATGCTGATCTTGACTGTCTCGTTTCAATTCGGTATCGATTTGGCCTTGATTCGATGCCGCTTTATTCATACATTTATGTATGGGGATGTAGGAGAATGTTGTAGTGAATTGGTGATGAATTTTGAGCACTCAGGCCATGTAACAGAATCTGAACTTGTGAGAATTGAGATCTTGTTTGATGCTGGATCACAGCCTTGTTGTGTTATTGGAAGTTTATCATAGGATTCCATTTACCGAAAGGTTCTACTGATACTTGGTCTTAAAGTGGTTACGTGATTAATTGTCTGCACATTGCAAGATGGATCATGAAATTCTACAATTGGACCTCGATTGTTTACAGGAACGTGTTAGAATTTGCTGAATTTTGTCGAGATTGAGACTCATTTCACCATGAATACAAATCTGAGCATGCCTTTTTGTACGTCTTTTTTTCTATGTTTCTCTTCATTTCATATTCCAGTGGATGTTGGTGGCGCTCGCTGATGAGAAATTGCTGGATATAGAAGATGGATACCATTTGTCATCTGGTTCTCCGAAGCATTTCTTGAGGAGCTGCGTTCAACCATTCCTTGAAGTCTAGAGGTGTCCGGTTAGATCGTTTGAGCTCGACAAACAAGAAAACTAAGCCTTTGATACGAGAAAGTGGGGCCACTTGTGGTGATTTTCTGATCTTCCACAAGTGGTCAGGGCTCGGTCATCATTTTGAATGCTTAATGATATTTCAAGATGGATATGTGTGGGTATGATGTTAATCAATGGCTGTTAAGGCATGATTAGTGGATGTTGATAGTGTAAATGCGATTTCTGGACTGATTGCGTGATGTTGATGATATGATGTATATTGCTGATTTTCATGATGTGATCAACTAGAGAATGCTATTAATCTTCATTAGCTCCATTTTAACATATCATACATCATTATATGATGTCGATTGCATGCTAAAATTGTGCTGCGGTCTTAGGTTTAGAATCTGAACTCTGAATGTGTTCTGTTCTGTCTGACTTGGCTGTTTTGTCGAATTTCTATGAACTTTTATGATGCGATTTATATGTTGATGGCCCACATGGAATTTTTGTTCACGTCTAGGTTTAGGTCATATAAAATTTTCATAAAAATTTGAGATGATTTAGTTGTTACGAACACCATTCAAAGAGACGTGCTGGTTTCTGGAATTTTAATTTCCAGTTTGACCTTCACGTACTCTCTGATCTTTACAAAATTCCGTGTTTATAATCTCATGATGCTTCCTCCATGAAAAATTTTCATCACATCTATATCTGTATTGACAAGATTTTTCAGAAAATAAAAAGTTCATTTGCTATTTTTAGCCATCCTCCTAAAGTTGCAGTAATATTCTGGAATTTTGGTTCACAGTCAGACCTTCATGCATTCCCAAAATTTTATAAAATCATACATTCAAGATTTGAAAACATGTTCTTCATGAAATTTTTAGACAAGATTTCAAGCTTTGTTTTGACATTAATTCCATTGAATCCAGAGCACATTAGGGTATTCAAAAGGCTTGATCAGTGGACCTGGTCAATTCGCGCCCAAGTCTTCCCTGAATACACGGTGTGACTTTGCATTTTTAATGAGATCAATGCCCTTCTTTTTTTTGAAAATCCTCAAAACATCAAAGTTGAAGCCAGCTTCCAAACCTTTCATATGACGTTAGTTTCATTAAGATTGAAGCTAGTTTAGTCATTCTTAGGGTTTGATAAGCGTGCATGGTCAATTTGCACCCGAACCCTGAAGTTAATCTTCTTAGGACTTCTGAATTGGTTTCATCATTTTTAATGAAGCTAAAGTCCCCATTTGCAAATTTATCAAACATGAAACTTGTTCATCTCCGTCTCAACTTGATGCATGCAAATTTTTGGATCTGTATTCCAAGGTTTGATGGCTTCGAAATCACATTTGAATTGGGTCTGCTCCGTTTTCCATAATAGAGTTTGTTCTGACATCCACATGTAGATAGATTTTTCTGCATTAATCCATTGTTCATTCCATAAAACTCAAAACTGAGAATTTGTTTAGCACATTTCTGTTCTACATGCACAAAAATTTTCATTAATTTTCAAAGTTGTTTGGCATTTCTTCCAAATTTCCTCATGTTCAGACCCGAATAGGGTCAAATCCTGAACCCCTTTCTGTAAATCTTCCGTTTCGGGTCAAATGACTTAGAATCAGTTTAATTGGTCTTTTGAATATTTGTTATGCATCTCATTAGCTTTCCAATGGCATATGGATTGTATCGTTTGATGATCATTTGGTTGCTATGGCATTAGTGAGCATTTAATCAAGTTAGGGATACCAAAAGGGCACTAGTCTTAAGACTAATATAATCAATCTTCCAAATCTAAAGTCTCTGGTTGCGCAAATAATAAGATATCTTCTTGTGTCTTACTCGGTTTCTAGCCGACCAAAATAAACTAGTGGTGGCTGATTATTAAAAATTTATGTACGATTAATTGTTTAAAATTTGAATGCTCGATGTCGTGCAAGGTATGGGTTGGGAGAGCCCGAGTCAATGAAAGCCGTCAGCCCGAAGTTGGAAATACCCTAAATCTAATTCCCTCCTTACTTACTAATGTCTTGCATCGCATGCCACTAGTCATCATGTGAAACCATCTTGGTTTTAATATTTTGTTTGTTTGAGTCCATTTGTTTTGTAAAAAATGAATGATTTGAATAATATTTTCTTTAAAAGAAATCACTTGTATCGCTTATAAATAAATGAGCGATGAATATTTTTTATCGTCCATGAAAACATCTAAACAAAAATTGTTGTTGATAGTGCGACTTTAAATGATACAAATGATCATTTTTAGAAAATTATTTTCTAGATCAATCATTTTTTGTGAAATAAACGAAACATCCATACCTATTGCTTTCTACTAGGCCAAACTTTCTCTTCAACACTATAATTCATCTTCATTATTGCAGTGCAAAGTCGTAACTTCATTGAATGGACTAGCTTAAAATACTTTAGAAGAAAACACATTCAAGTTTGGTACAAACACAAGTATATTCGATGATTCTTTCAACATAGTATTCGTGATATAGGAAATTTAAGAGATATAAAAATAATAATTCTACGGTTATAAATGCATTTTTAGAAGTCTCTCGAAGAATTTTATCTATCTTTCCCTATAATTATAGATGTCACTAAAGTTTCCGCTAAATCGTCACGCATATTTAGCTGGTATAAATCGTCAATTCCAGCTTCTGTATTTTGCAGCCCCATCCTGCTTTTCTCTGCACTGGTTGGGCCACGCTCCTCTTGATCCGCTCGACTTGGCCCACTTTCCTCTTGACCCGCTTGACTTGGGCCATCCCAGCGTGCGATATCCTCCATAGCTCTTAATGCGAGACTGTTTCTATGGACTGAAGTTGGTTCTGGTGGCTTCTCCTGTAAATCTGCTTTCTCTTGAACTCTCTTCCTTTGAATATGTTTGATACCTGAGCATGACAGACCTTGGAGAGTGTAAGTTTGTGACCAGCCGCATAGAGGAAAGCTGGATCGAGTTGAGTCGCTGATCGTCTGGAATCACGGCCTTTTGGTTGTCCTCTAGCTACTCATACGTTATTCGGAACTCCCACTATACCAAGACTCCTCCCATTACTCTAAGGCTATAAAATAGACATGATTCAAATCATGTTGACCAAAATCGACTTTTTCACAACGATGACGGTTTGGAATATGCAAGCCACATATGATTAGAATTCGCTTGATCATATGTGGTGTGTATGGAGCAATCCCTCTCCCTTCCTTGCCATTAATTTGTGGTAGGATCTAGACTATGGCAACCTCTTTTCTTCCTCCTGGTCGGAATATAGAAAGCTTATCCGAGAAACTTGTCATACAAGCGAGGTGAAGCCATAAGCAACCACTCTAGTATCTCCTCCAGAAAAATAGGCGGAGCCTTTTCCCCAGCAACAAACTTCCCACAACATGGTGATCACGGCCAGTTAACTACACTCTAACAAAGAAACAAAAATATGAGTCTGTCCAAACATTATGTGAACTACTTATGTGCCCAAATTTTATTTTCTTGCACTATGTTCCGACTAACGAAACATTAAAGAACCACCTTGGAGCCAAAGTCATGCTCTTCTTGAGGTGTTAGATTCCCATCATGGGTGATCCCTATGATGTCATAAGCTTAAAAATGAATGAAATTCATGCCGTTTTTACTGGCTATTGCTGGATCATTGAAGAAATTATTGTAGTTGTATAGTTACTGTCTACATAAATATATTTGGTTATCTAAACTTTACATAATAGTTGCTACTTGTGAATGTTACCAACCCTTGATGTACTAGTGGGTATTTCATTATATCAAAATTATTAGCCATACCCACTAATTACTGATTAAGTTAAATTTATGAACTCTCAATGGATTGAAAATTATCTTTCCCTACTAAAGAGAAATTAATAATCAACCCTAGAAATTACTAGCTATTGTGAGAGGTAGATACTGCTTTTTTTCTGTATAAACGTTACTAAAGAAATGAAAAGTCACTCGTCCAATTACATATTTGCCAGTTGAAGCTTACTAATTAGATGGAAATATACCACTTACAATTATTTTGAAACTACTTAGTGGGGTAAAAAGTCACTAAACTTGCAGAAAAATCACTGCTTTTGAAGATAAAAGAAGGGAGCTAACCTCTATGGCCCGTCTATGATAATGTCCCTGTGTTGGTCGAATCTTCAAGGGCCATTTTTGCCGCGTCTAAATGATCGTCTTTCATTCTAAGTAGCCAAAAAGGAGATTGTTGCTGACCATCGCTGACCCTACCATTTTTTCGTTAGCAATATCTTCCTCCACTTGCATATATCTCTCTATGTATTCTCCTCCTATTCAAATACCCCAATTTTGTTATTGTCACACCCCGTCTTTGCAACTAGATTCCGACCAAGAAGAGAGTGTTTCGATCTTTCTCCAGCCGGCACTAGCAAAAAACACATGCTCACTTACTTTTCCAATATATAGATTCACTCTAATTGCGCAAAGAAGTTACTGAGTGGCAATTACTTTGTGCATTAACACTTAGTATTTCAATATTAAAAAGTTACTTGCAAGATGAGGAGTTTATAATTACTGGGTCGTTAAAAGTTGCTTGATGTCTTGAAACATACTAATAAAATGGAGATGCTACTTATTGTTAATAGAAGCATACATGCTTTTTCAGTACAAGAAGTAACTAATAAGGATAAGAAAAGTTGCTGTAATATCTTTTGGTATTTTGGTACCAACTAAATTAGGTGAAAACTTACTCACCAAGTAGAGAAGTTAGGTAACAATAATAGCAAATAATTATGCACTTCAAGCTTTCGTGATCACGATTATACAATCTCATATTTATCATTTCATCTGAATCACAATTTAATGTAAAATAATCTATTGCTTAATGTGAGTCGATCGAGCCTTGATTTGCTTTGGGTTTCACTCAGATTCAGGCTCTTAAATCCAATTGTTGCCTTGCTTTTTCCACACATCGAACTCAGTTCATGTCAAATTTTGGACAGATTGGGTCAAATGTTCGACAATGTGACTTGTTTTTTAACGAACTTGATGCCATCAAATCACAGAGATTTGCTTCGAGTTTCAGTCAAATTCGGACTCTAAAATTGGGTGGTTGCTTCACTTCTTCGACAAAAATTGAATTCATTAGCGTCAAGTTATGGACCGACCAGGTTAATTGTCCGACGATGCCGAGCCACTATTCTTAACGACGTCAGTGCTCACACAGCAATCAGCAACGTCAAAACTCTTGCTAGGGAGCAGTGTCAAAACTGCAAAGGCAGTAGTAGCCCGGAAAAGGAGTGCAGTTGCGCTGTTGTCCGCAGACCTTTTTCCTTTCTTTTTAACTCTCTCTTTCTTTAAACAAATGCAGTCGGTTCTTTACACGTACACTGTCTGTATTTCTCGTACGTAACATTTACGGAAAAGTTGAGTATATACACTTATGGAGATACACTTTTCATGTGCGCATGTTCCTCAAGCTCGTAGCAATGGCCACTTGAGCTTCGAGCTCGTAGCCATGGTGGCCCGAGCTTTAAACTCCCGTCCATGGCCGCTAGATTAGAGAGAGAGGAATGGAGGAACTTGTTGCTGAAGCCTTATTGAGCGGGGACGGTGGAGCACAAATTCAGGATGCTATCGAGCTTGGCAAAGTCAACAGTAAACGCACAAGGTGACCAACCCGGCGTGATATCTCCTGCAAAATCGCTGCGAATCCCCTGAGATCGCCGTCTTACTGCAAATGAAGCTCGACCAAGTCTCCACGCTCCTAAACCTCGGGACCTCGCGCCCAATCGCCCCGCTCCCCCTAATCGTCACCCCTCCTCGACCTGAAGTGGGCATGAGCCTTGCACTCGAGCTCGAGCCATGGCGGACGGAAGAGGAAGGGAAAAAAGAGAAGTATGGAGAGGAAGACAGAGAAAGTGTCACGGTCAGTAACGACGAAGGGGAGGAGAGAGAGTGAGAGGGAAGGAGGCATTAATTGACAAGTGGGACCCATCTCGCCACGTGTCGATTAATTAGTTGAGTGTTTGTTGATGATGTGGAATATGACATGCCCCCAATATTATGCATTTTTTGTTTCTCTGCTGTAAAGAAGGGGAGGGACATTTCTTGTTGACTTCTTGAGAAATGCTGGATATACGGAGTAGATTATCAAATTCAGTCCAGTAATAAGGTGCGCTCACTATTGTTGTCGCCTTCAAAAACTCAAGCTCGAGCTTTGGTTTGGTAAGATCAGCAACTCAACCACCATCAATAAATTGGAAAATATCTTATGAGTTTTCATCCAACAATGTGTGAAATGCAAGGGGAAAAAAGATTTAAAACACCTAGAAAGGTGATTGAAGGTACCTACATTGATAAAGAAAAGCACGTTCATTTAGAATGTTTCCATAAGCGGTCGTATACTTGCTGTTGCATGCCTCAGTGCCACAATGATGAGAATAATAATTTGTCGACACATAAATTTTGGTTGTCATATTTAGTAAAAATTAGAGGTTGGTCTGACCTTTAAATACAAAAATACCATTAGCATAGTTCATATTGCATTTTAATTTATATTTGCATCATATGGAATCAGAACAATAAAACGATGGGATAGAAAAGCGGGGCCATATTTTTCATATTGAAATTTATAACCAAACTTTTATACAAAATACAAACCAATTCATAACTATTCACTTCAAAAAGAAATTCTCAAAAGAAGATAGACTCTCAGCCCATCCAGGAGGCCATACTCAAGGCCCATCTCAAGATTATCTTCTTCTTCCAAAAATCCTTCTCTTTAAGTTTCACCTCCGAGTTCTCCTTCTTAGACTTCTCCTCGGCTCCTCTCATCGGGGTCTGAAATGTTTTTCCCCAAACTGGGATGAGGCTAACGTCTCGGCGAGTTCTACCCCACTAAGCCCAATTAGTAAACTATTATACTATAGGCTGCCTATACACGCATAGGGCAGAAGACGTACCTTGGCCTCATATCCCACCTACAAGTCAGTACAATTCATAATAGGCACTCAAGCAATCATATCACGGATCGAAGCATCGATCAAACCATCCTAGTCGATCACAAGCCAACAAGACCACTCACGGTCATTCCCATCAGTCAATCAATTCACAACATACAAATCAAATCAATGAATCACATCAAGTCACACTCAGATCGAATCATCGATCAATCGACCTAGTCGATTACAAGTCAATCAGACCATCTCATGGTCATTTCCAATTAATCGATCAATTCACAACATCAGATCAAGCAATGATCAATCAACCTAATCGATTACACGTCATCACGACCCATGCTTGGTCGGCACATTCAATACCATCTATAAGTCCGACCATAGTCCAGAGACTCTGCTCACTCTAAGCGATATATAGATAGTATAGCTCACACTAAGCTAACAGGGCTAAGGTATACCGCTTCACTAAGGCGACATATCGCCGTAGGCTGATATAGTATACCCCGATGCTCCCACTAAGGCGATAAAGTGTCCGCTCGCACTAAGGCGACATATCGCCCGTAGGTGATATAGTATACCCCCGATGCTCCCACTAAGGCGATAAAGTGTCTTGCTTTCGCACTGTGACATATCGCCCGGGTGATATAGTACACCAGTATCTTGCTCTCGCTAAGCCGACATATCACCCGCAGTGATATAGTATACTCCGATGCTCCCATTAAGCCGATAAAGTGTCTCGCTCGCACTAAGTCGACATATCGCCCGTAGGCCGATATAGTACACCGATATCTTTTGCTCTCGCTAAGCGACATATCGAGCCCGTAGGATGATATAGTATACTATCCAACCATTCAATCCATTCCATCGATATCCTTCTCGATAAAATAGCGTGTGTGAGGACACGGTCGGCGCTTTAGCCAAAATATTATAATTTCCTTTTTCATAATTCCCACCATTCTCTACAGCCCACCAAAACACTTTTGGTGTTATCACCAACTTAGGTTATTTTCCAATCAATAATCAAAGATTATTCCATTAAAGGATAATTCTCACTTTCACAAATAATTCAATTCAACACAAACTAAAGCTCGATTAAATAAACGAACTGCGCCATGACAATCGGCATGAAATTACGGTCGTCGCCCATCTCAATCTTAATTTCTGAAAAATAATTAATTAATTAATTAATTTCGAAAATTAATTATTAAATGTTAAAAATTCCATTTAGCTTAAAATAAGGCCCAATTGAATAAACGGACTTCACTACGGTCATCAGCATAATTTTCCGGTCACGAACCATCCCAATTAAATTTTCAGGAAATAAATAATTATTTAATTAATTTCGAAAATTAATTAATATTAAAAATTCAATTTAGCTTAAAATAAAGCCCGATTAAATAAACGGACTTCACCACCGTCATCCACATAATATTCCAGTTCCAGACCATCTCCCTTGAATTTTCAGAAAATAAATAATTATTTAATTTAATTCCGAAAATTAATATTTAAATGCCAAAAATGCCACTTAGGCCCGAATCATCAAATTGAAGCTCAATTAGTGGTCCGAAAATTCCCGACACACTCCCAATAAATAGTAGACCACGTCTACTTGTTAATTGCACAATCAATATATCTAAATCGCATCACAATTGACTAATAATTGCTAATTAATTCTAATCTAACAACCTAAACATAATTAATTAAAACTAAACCAACCTAAAGCATAATTAGCCAACTAATCCAAGATTAGTGAGATTACTCACCAAATCGCGCGCAAATCGGATCAATCCGACGGCGGCGACGCGAGGAACAATTCTTCCCAAAGCGGGCCTCGGGTTCGGGGCCGGGAAATGGCCCAAAACGGGCCCGAACCAGCTGGAAACCCATTTCGTGGGTTTCTGCCCTTGGCTGGTTGGAGCAGATCCGGCGGCCAAAACGGCGAGGGAAAGCCGGCGGAGGGCGAGGGGGACGAGGGGTAGGTCCGGCGGGGCTAGGCGGTGGCCGGAGGTGGCCGGATCGTGGCCGAACGGAGCTGGACAGAGGCTAAACGGCTGCTGGACGGAGCTGTTAGGCGGCAAGGACGCAAGGGACGAGCGGCGGGATGCGCCGCGTGCGCGGGCGGTGCGGACGGCAGCGATCGCTGGGCGTCCGGGTGGCGGTGCGGGCGGCGACGGGGAGCTGCGATCGCGCGGCTCCTGCTCGAGCTTCCTCCTCTGGTTCGCTTCTTCGGATGCGTGGGGAGGAAGAAGAAGAAAAAGAAAGAGAGAGAAGAGAGAGAGATAACCTTTTGACTAGTCAAAGGTGAAAAAGAAAGAGAGAAGAAGAAACCAATTTGAAATTGGCAAGGGGTATTGGCGGTGGGGAGGGGATTCGCACGAGAGAAAAGAGGGATGAAGAGAGAAAAGAGAGAGAAAAGAAATAAAATAATATAACACCACATGGTCTTATTTTTTTTTTCTTTTCTTTTCTCTTTCCCTTTCTATTTTCTTTTGGTTTTCGATTTTCCTTCGATAATTTCTTTTATATGGCCTCAAGTGCGACGCTTTCATGTACCATCAAATGTGCAATTGAAGGAATTTCTCAAAGGTATAGTTAGCACGGCAAGTTTAAAATTTGCACTCAACTCATGATTGATGAAATTCAATTCTAGTGATTATTGACATTTATCAATTCAAGTTTATTGTTTAATCTTCAAGAGATAAATTGGGATTAAACAATTTTGAAATCAAATAAAAGTAGAAAAATTTGGAGGATGAAAGCTTTTAGACATAAGAAATATCAACATTTTCTTTTTCTTTTTCCTCCTTCCTTCCTTCTTTCATTTTCCTGCTATTGTAAGTGAGGACCGCTGGAGCTTGTCGACCACTAGGTGAGGGCAACCTCGCCATGGCTTGCATCGGTCGTGACTCGTGAGTGGAGGTGGCCTCACCCACAATTGGCAAGGCCATGGCTGGCATCGCCTACAGCGGTGCCTCGCAATTGTCTGGGCAAGAGGTGTGGTACAGGGCAAGCTAGCCTTGCTAACTGGCTGCAGGTGAGGCCACCTTTACCTCGAGGGTGATATGGATCATAGCATGGGATTTTATTGTGCACATTAGGTGCAAAAAGTGTTGAACATTTGCCGGAAGCTACATTTGTGATGGTCCACATAAAATAAATGTCTATGACCATAATTTCATACGGTCTTGATTAGACTACAGCTTTCTAGTGAATTGATTTAATTGGCTTTGGGGCAAGAAAGTCTTTTAAAAGTGTTGAAAAATTGGAATGAGATAAATAACTTTTGGATAATCTATAGTCCAAACGTCAATAATAATGTACCACCGGCCGTTGCAGCGTGGATGGTAGATCATAATAATGCTATGTGGTGAATTAAGCGTGGCATTAGGGTGGTTCCGTGCGCAGGGGAGTATCCATTTAAAGCGGTTCCTCCAGTATCAGAAAAAAAAAAAAAAGTCAATAATAATGTCGTGTTCCGTGGATAAGCTAAAAGCCGAACTGACTCGATCAAACTTAAAGTCGTCCATTCGTCTTTACTTCTTTCCAAATTGACATTGAATTCTAATAAAAAAGAGCAGACTTATGTGTTCACGCGTTTTCACGTATACGAAGTCTTCTGGTCTCATCTTCTCTCCCTATCTGGGCCCCACTCAAAGGAAAGCGTGGATATTGAATTCTAATAAAATTAAAACATCTTTTAGTCCGTCTTTGCCTTTTGCTTACATGGAAAATAAAGTATTTCATCTCATTAAAAAAAGGTAAGGTACTCAATTGGCTGCCCCATGTGGCTTCCAGGAAATGTCATTCGCAACAAATTAGCTTTTTTCTTTCTTTTTTTTTTTTTGCAAATTAGATAAATAATAATTCACAATTAATGGAAAGATATATTGATTATTTGTCCTCACGTGCTTTCGCTTCAAGAGTTGGCCAATCATATTTTTCATTTTTTCAAGTGGCCAAAAAGTGATATCTTATCAAGCACGTCCAACAATTGAATTCTTGCCTTACCAAATCTATGACTATTGTAGGGGTGGAATTACCATTGGCCTTGCCACCTTTCGGTTGCAACAGTACCCACTATGGAAAATAGGATAAAAAGCATCTAAGAAAATAACATAAGATTAATTAAGAAAATAAAGTTATATTAATGGACAAAGCAAATGGGAGAGGGATGTGGTAATAGCAGAGGAGGTAAGCTCGACGTGAACTCCGCTGGTGGAGAGCAAGGGTGCCAAAAGATACTAACATTCACATTGAGAATTTTTGGGTTTATGCGCTGGGCAAGAATTAAGTCTATGCACCGAAATCTTGCAAAAAAATTCCAAGTTGCTATCACCAAATTTAGGTCTAGTACACCGCTCTTCTTAATATCAAAAGGGAAAGTAGAAACCACGGATTTTGAATTGGAAATTAGCAAGCAGACATGTAACAAGTTCTTCTAGAGCCAGCTCAATTTGGTATATGTAGATTTGGCAGATTCCTTCAACTCAGGATACTCTTATTGAAAACCATATTGGGTTGGGAAGCAAATACATATTTATGTACCACAAATCTGATTGAAAAATTATTATTCATTATGTAAGGTGTTGAGCATGAGATACGTGAATAGATGTCATCATGCATGTGCATCGAATATGGACCGACATTTGTGTACAATGTGAACAAAATGCTACATGTGAAAAAGTGTGACGCCGTGAGAGCCACCTCTTGAACCTCGTTAGGATAAACTGTCACATGGTGGGAGCCAACTCTTGAACCAATGGCATCTAAATTTAGAATCCTATTATAGTGCAATCACTTGTGTACATCAGCATGTTTAGCTAAATGATAAGTTGATTAGACTGTCAAGTGATTGGGAAAACAAATTACGAGCTTACTTTCTGATTCTAGCTTGGCTTTAAAGTGATTAAACTGTCCACAAACAATTTTTCTAAAGATGGCTTTGATGGTGTGCGGGTATGCATGCTAGCTCCTGGAATCAATGGATGGAATTGTTTGATGGAAATCGATCTAAATGATAGGAATAGCAAATTGCTCGGAAATTAAAGTGGAAGTACTGTGAATTATTTAAAGGTGCAATGTAGGGAATAAGGGAAATCAAAGCAAAGAACACGAACTCAAAGGAACGAGCTGAACAAAAATAACTTAAAACAAGATTACTAGGACATTGACATTGCTGGAATTTAAATTAGTCACAGTTTGTACAAATGACACTCAAATGGAGACATTGACATCGACATTGAAACAATACTTAAAGGGAATTCAGCGGTAATTTTGGCAGCGTTCCGGCACATTTCAACATTTCTTTTCCTCTACATATCCTCTATTCATAAGTCTTAAATTCCCTCTGATTATTACCAGGTCGATGTCCATTTCTTAACTCAACTTCTTTTATATATCCATGATTGTTAACTTAACTGCTTCCATATATCCATATTTCTCAATTTAACTAAACTTCTGATACCTGAGCATTTCTTGTACCGTTTCCACTTATTTTGAATTAAATTAGGTTGAAGACTCTCTCCCTCAAACTTTGGCGTAATGGTCTCTTATGAGCATCGAAATGAGCTTGAATTTGATATAGCTTGGCTGTGATTTATTCACCACCAATTATAGTGACTTACTGTTATTATACCAGACAACAATTCAGTCGCACAACCAAAGAAGACAAAGTCAACCGAAGCACCAAGGAAAGAGAACTCTCGGCCATCAAAGGATGAAGCATCAAAATTCACAATATATGATCAGCATGTCCAACAAGAACATCCAGATCACTCCTATGCAATCTTAGATCGATCAATCATGAAGACAAATTCATCATTACCATCTCTTAAGCAAAACGTCGAACAGGTGGTGATCATGAAGGGTGAGGTGTTCTACAAATAGGAATTCCTATAAATCGGCAAGCAATATAACACGAGCAATTTGAGACAACAATTTGAAGCTCTCGGCAAAAGGCAAACTCAGAAGAATCGTATGATCGAGTCTCGATGAATCGACCGCGTCCTACCTTGGGGGAGATCCGATCCGAACGGTTACCTGCTAATGAATGAAGACACTGAAAGACTTGGAGAATCTCACGAAGACGAAGCTAAGGCGACGAATCAATTCAGCGACGAAATTGTTCGACGAAGATATTCAGCTGCAACTGGCTTCGACCGCGGGCATGGACACTGGATTCGGTCCAGAGCGCTCAAGATGAGAGAGGAAGATATTTTTCTCGGTCTGTGCGCGTGCATTCTTGCTTCGCTCGGTTCCTCAACTCTCACGCACGCACCGAGCGAGGGAGAAAGAGCACGAGAGAAGTTTCGATCGGTGGTGATGAGCGTCCGTTCTCTGCTCCGTCACTGTGGTTGCGGTTACCGGCGAGGGAGATTTGACGGCGGTTGTCACCGATCGGAGATGGTACAGACGATCGATTGACGGTGATGGAGCCGTAAGGAAGTGGCATCCTCCATCGCATTCATTCATGTTGTGTATTTCACCAACTATTTATTTCCATGATTTAATGATTTAAATATTACGAAATAACATAATTATGACCATTATGTAACAATATAATTTAAATCAGTCACATGACATCACGTATAACTTTTACGGTAGATTTGATTATATAATTCTTTCGTTTGTTTAAGATCACATATATTTCAAACAAAGTAAGCATGTAAAAGCATTTCAAATGATTTTTAATTACTAGAACATTGTATAAATTTCTCAAAATTTGTATCATTTAGTATTAAATGCTAAAAAATTTAGGATTTAAAGCTAAAGCAAAATAAAACAAGACAAGAAGTATAGCAAAATGGTACTGTCATGTTTATTACATGCAAATAATATATTTACTTTGTCCAACTTTCAAAATATCAATTTCTTATGTACATGCAGCGTCATGATATTTGTTAGTATGTAAAATTTGTAACCTCTTTTAAAAGGTAAGACAATAAATAGTAGAGAATTCTTTTGTATTCATATTTAAAAGATAAGACGTTAATCGGTAACCTACGAATCATCTTCATTATCTCAAGTTATGATTTCGTCCATCTATAGTTATGTACGAGCATAGTGTATTTTAACATATACATGGGGTATTTATATAATTTTTTTATTTTGCCAAAAGCTCGAGATGGAAAAGCTCATTGGGTTTGCTCAACTAACAATACAAATAGCAATTTCTTTTTGGAATGGTTCTTCAATCAAATGATTTTTTTAACAAAAGCAAAATAAAAAAGAAAAAGAAACACTAAGGCAAGAAACTAGCCCAAATATAGAAAGGGAGGGATTTTAACCCGCCCCCAATGGGCCACAAAAGGAAGAAAAAATAGAAATTGAAAACAAAAATAAGACACACTTGCAACCCTTATACACGCGGATACTATCAATCACTCACACACATTCACACAAACCCTAATACAAATAACTTGGAAATGACTCCAAATCTTTTCGCAAAGCCTCTCCTTTACCTCTCCCGGCATCCCCATGCTGAAGACACGTGAGTTAGGCATGATGCCCCTCTTCTAATATATTGAGTCTCTCCCTCCATGCATATCTTCGAGTCTCTTACACAAATCCTCCCATCCGCTCCATCCGCTCCATGCATAGTGCAATGGATCCTCCCTATCCTCAAAGAGTGAAGCTGGATCCATTAATCGATTCTTTTCAATCTCAATCTTCAAAGCATCCTCTAGAGGATTGGATTGCAACACATATCCCAACTTTTTAATGGTTGCACCCGCTACTTTAATATTAAGGCTAAATATCGGATAACTCTCGTCAAATTGACCAAAGTTGACTGCTCCCTCCAATAATCCCCACAACGCATTTGTTCTGAAAAATTGAAACCACACGTGATCCGTATCAAATGAACCGAGAGTTCCTGATTGCTCATTCTGCCTTTGGCTGTTGACACATGGTACAAAGTCGACAGATACTTCCTTTTCTCCACCTTCTACAGCAAGGACAACACAGAGAAAAAATCCTACAAAATTGTTGTACAAGTCTTGCGAAGCCTTGAAAGATATAGTACAGTCTTCAACAAGGACGAACCCCTTTGGCATCTCTGCTCCGAGGCTAACATTCTTGAATAGAGACCAAAGGCTGGAATAGCGATGCCTCTGTTATATGTGTAAACTGTTAGAAGTATCCAAGTTTGTAATTAGTTCAAGAAAAAGAGTTTGATTTGTGCATATTCCTAGTAATTCAACTAAAGCAAGAGTTCTGTAATAATTAGATATATTGATCATTGCTTATGTTGGAAATCATTCCCCTACAAGTGCTACCCACCCCTAATGTTAGATTGAATCACCCTAAACGCAGCTCATACAATACAAGTGTAAAATATAGGAAGTGAAAAATTGATGGAAAATAGAACAGCATATCTAAGAAATTAACCGTCCTTGTTAGACCCCATTGTCTAATGTTCATTGTTACGAGTTCACTTTGGAGATCACTGATTGTTCAGTACAAACTTTCCTAATTGAACTCCTACTTACGTGCAACAAATTTAACATTATTAAAATAAATTAAAAAAAAACTTCTACTTGCACTCAAACTAACGGAAAATTGGAAAGGAAAATCTAATGCACGCCCTCTCCACAAACCAGCCTCATCCAACCACTTGCCCCTTTTATGTCCGCTTTAACTTTATATAAAAGGAGAATCTTAAATGCAATACTCTCTATTAATAAAATTAAATCACACTGCCCAAGTAACCCGCATGTGGCTAGCAAGGCATGTAGTATGGCAGTCCCCTATCATAATAGCAACAAACACCTAAGAGTGAAAAATGTCTCATGTTGAATTATTGAATTATTATAGGTGTGCAGTTTTATCTTAGTCCGTAGAGTTGATCTAGTACTATTATTGGTGTCAGTTGTTATGATCAACCCTAACATCAAGAACCATGTGTCCATTTGTTCGTTAGATTTTCTAAGATTTCAACCATATTTTTCAATTTATGAATTACAAACAGCAAGTCTTCGTCATTGCATCAAGTTGAGATTTTGTTAAGCTTTATACACATGCAGAATCGCTTTATATTAAATTTGTTTGTTTGTCTAGAATTTACAGTTTTGCATTACATGCACCCAATGTACACTGTATCAACACATGCATATACACACGCACACATTGGGAGAAGGGGGAGGGGGAGGGGGAGAGAGAGAGAGAGAGAGAGAGATACCTCGATTGACGAATCAACCATGTTCACTCCTTTTTCCTTTGTGCTCATTGGATTATCTTCATGCGAAACCTTGTAGAATAAAGCTGGATCTAGCAACTGATCGTCATGAAACAAAACCTCTAGATCATTCTCTAGTGGCTTGCATATTAGTCGGAATCCACACTTCTTCACAAGTAGTTCGTGATAATTGCATACTCTAATGCTAATGCGGAAATGAGTCGGGTCATTTGGACCAAAATGGTTTACTGTCCACAAATCCTTTAATTCCATATACTCCAGCCACACATTATCCAAATCAAAGAACTTGAAACATTTGTTGTGTATTGCGGCTTTGCAATTAACAGATCCTATAACCTCGAATTATGTACTATCACGTACCCTATGCAACACTTGAAATACAACAAAAAAAGCTACTCCTAAGATCTTTTCATATATGTCCTCCAAAGCCACGAAAGATATATAACCCTCTTTATTGGGCAGCAACCACTTTGGCATCTCTCCTCCAGGTAGAACAACTCGATGATTTGGTTGGCAATGAAATTTCTGTCATAGATGTAGATTGTTAGATAGTTTTTTTGAAATTGGCACCTAAAAGGAGGAGTATGAATGAGTTAAGTGGCAATCCTAGAGTTTTATATATAGTTAGCAATAGCAATACAAAGGCTGTGTTTGTTTTTATTTCTTTTTTCTGTTTTTAAACAACTTTTTTTTTTTTTTTCCTAGGAACAAAAAAGGAATAGAAATGCGTTTGTTTGCGTTTTTGTTCCAAAATTATTTTTTTGTTCCCAGAAACACATCTAGAACATAAACAAGAAACAAAAAAAAAAAAGTTGTTTCTTGTTTCTAAAACAAAATTTAAGAACACTTTCTTCTTCTCTCTTTTTTCTTCTTCTTTTTTCGTTCTTTTTTCTTTGGCCGGTCGCCGGCCTCGGCCATGGTCGGCAACCGGCCGTCGAGGGCTGGCGACATCGCCAAGGGCAGCCGACCTTGCTAGAGCGTCGCCGGCCCCCGGCGAGGCCGAGCGTCATCAGCCCCTGGCGAGGCCGACCTCACGCCGGCTGGGCAAGCTCGAGCTTGCCCAGATCCGGTGAGGCCGAGCTCGCCCAGCGGTTGGCGAGGCTCGGCCTAGCCGGGGGCCGGCGAGCCTCGCCGTGGTTGGGCGAGGCCGCCAGCCCTCGTCGGCCGATCGCCGGCCATGGCCAAGGTTGGCGACCGGCCAAAAAAAGAAAAAAAAAAAAAAGGAAAAAAAAAATAAGAAAGAAAATAGAAAAAATAAAATAAAAATATTAAAAAATTAAAAAGAAATAAAAAATTTTACAAATTTACCAAACGTGTTTCTGTTCATTTTTTATTCCCGGAACAAGTTTACCAAATGAGTTTTTTTGTTCAAAAATTGTTCCCCGGAACAGAAATACTTTTTTCTATTTTTGTTTCCTAGAACAATTTTTAAACAGAAATGTTACCAAACGCGGCCAAAGATTTTTTTGTACTTAATTGGTGGAAACATGACATGTATTGTTGAATATTGTAACCGGATGAACATGTATTATTGAAGTTTTTCATTGGGCGGTCCTTGTAATTTAACAGCGAACTAGAGTTCTATAAATAAAGAGAATATCCTTTGCATTGTCTTACAACAACCTCCACTATATGTCTGCACAATCACTTTTTATATGTTTGCTTTTTATTTTATTTTTTAAATTAGCCCACCATTCCGGAATTTTTAGCCTTTTGCAATGCACAAACACTCAATGCAAGCCACAATGTACCCTACTCCATATCAGTGCAAGAGCAAGAGAGAGAGAGAGAGAGAGAGAGAGAGAGAGAGTCTAACCTCAGGCATGAACAAATCAGTAATGGGGAATCCATTACGAACTAGCTCCCGACTTGAATATAACTCAACGTTCTCAACGTCACGTACGTTGTACGGAATTCTAGTTAGAGATTTGCAATTATTTGCCTCTAGTCTTCTCAATTTCCTCGGAATTTTGGGGATCTCTTGTAGTTGTAGGCAATTTGAAACCTCCAAATCTTCCAAGTCATTTAGTCTCTCTAATGTAGGAAGGGTAGTAAAATTGTTTCCAGACAATTTTAATATGAATAAGCGATGACAGGAAAGATTTTCCAGGAACTCTACTTCTGATAGATGGCACCCTTCAAGATTCAACTCCCGTAACTTACAGTGATTTGTAATTGAATCATGGACACGCTCCAAGTTTTTGCACATAGAGAAATTCAATTCCTCGAGATTTGGAATATAAGAGAGGTCCGGCGTACAAACCAGTGACTAGCATTTACCAAAGTTAATGAACTTCAATTTTTCAAAGTCCTGCAAGAACAATAAACCAACTTGCATAGACATTCCAGAATGACCAAAGAAAAAAAGTAAGATATACATTCATTTCAAAATTTGGATGTGATTTTGAAATAAAATCCACTTGATCATAATTGAAGCCACATGTGATTAGAATTCACTAGATCATATGGTTTATATAGAGCACACCATCTCACTTTATAATTTGATAGGAAATTGCCAACTTGTATTTATATAGAGCACCAGTACTTTGACCAATGCTTTTAAGTTACTACATAGTTTGAAATTACAAACTATTTCATTACGTAGCTTACCAATAAGTTAATGATATTGACTTTTACAGAAAACTGGTAAGATGCGGTAAGATGCCTGTGCATCGCACGGAGAAAACTATATTTAATATTCTTAATGTTAGATATCGACATGACTTTTTCGCAAGAGAGATAAAACATGTGCAGAAAATTATAACAAAATAACTATACACATCCATGAAATTCTTTGCTAGAGCTTATATGGAATTAGCATGTTTATCCTCTAACTAATACATAGGGTTAATATCATGAAAGATCCTAAACTAGTCTCCCATGATATATTTACGTCAGATTAACTTTTGCCTCACAAAAATCTCAAGTTGATACCTCTAGCCCAAATTGATCCTTCGTAATGCAAATCTATCAAGACACGTGGCAAACGACTGCAACACGGATTTGATTTAGAGAATCATAGATTCAACGAAAAACACCAATTAGTAATATTTATAAAATCAAATAAAAGTTGATATATAGACTCAAATACAAGTTGGCAATTTCCTATCAAATTAGTAACTTTAATACGTTGGAAGCTTTGCAAGTAATATTGGTTATTTAAAAAAAATAGTTGGTAATTTAAAATAATCAAATAACTGTCGATACTTTCACAAAGCTTTTGGTAACCTCTAGCACATTTATAGGCTAAGTATTTATTGGTTCTGCCATAAAACTATTGGCAATTTACTAATTACCCGTCAAATAAGTTGCTAATCAAAATTTAGTTACCATTGATTTTGAAATTTACTTATGCTCTTAAGAAATTACTAGCATGAAACAGTATTGAGTTTTTTACGCATGAAACGCTAGAAATCTACAATATATAGCGATGCTGCTACTTCTCAAGAATTGGGAGTAAGTAATCAAAACCGAGATGGATAACAGCTTAATTATGAATAAAGCATATTTTTTTTTTTTTTGTAATTTTCTAACATAAGATGGATAACAGCTTCTTGGGTTTTAGCATGAACAGTCAAAGCCTTAGTCAAGCTCAGTCACACTGATAAAATTGTTAATTCTCTACGAATTAGTTAAATTGCATTTTAACATTCTAATATTTTATCGTGTACACTATTTGAAACTTAACAAGTAAAGTAGATTTATCTATTACCATCCATAGAGTAATGAGTACGTGGCTTCTCAATTCTCTCATTGGAGGGGTCTTTAAAGATATTGGGACTATTACATATATCAAAAGCCTACAAATCAAATAATAAGTCTCCTTGTATAGCTTAAGTACATTGTACATTCAGACGTTAAATTGCATACGAAGAAGTATAGGTTTCAATTCTCAGCTCATAGTCATGATGGCTTGAGCTCACTGTTGTTTTTTTTTTTTTTTTTATGTACGGAAGATTTTACTTTTCATTCCTACACTTTCACTACCTTTTTAATCAAGTACTTATAATTTTTTTAATAAACTCCTTCTACTTACATAAATTTTCTATCAAAATTCTCCCGTACCAAATCTAGCCAAATCTATCTAATGTGGTCATTAGATTCATTTCGCAATATAACGTAGATTAAATATCATACATGTGTTAGCAGCCATAAAATTGTCTTCAAACATAAGCTAGTCAGACAGATTATGGTTTTAACCAATTGACCCAAAAAAAAAAAAAAACAGGTTGTGGCAACCCACTCATATTTACAAGGGGTGACCACAAGGACAATATTTAATTCATGTTATACTCCAACATCCTCGGATGGCCACGTCAACTGAATTTAACCATATTTGATGTCGGTGAAACTTTATCATACAACTTTGGTAAATAGAATGACTTGGTTGAAAAAAAAATTAAAGCCACATGGACGTGATTGGCAAAGTAGTTAAAGTACAAGAATAAAAAATGAAATCTTTGCTATATATGTATTTCGACTATGATCAACAAGTTGTCAATTATAAGGTAGACTATTTACAAACATAAGATTTTAGCTGCATTGATTCTATGCACTAGATTTCCAACCTACATATGATGGTTTGATATATATATAAGGAATATAATAATTGTAGATGTTTTCCTCAGGACAATAACATACATATTTTGATTTACTACATACAGGAATAAGTAATGAAAAGAGGAATGCGTACCTTCAAATTTTTCGGCGCTAGCTTGATCATGCTATTCTGCATATCGAGTCCAACTAACTTCTTTGCACCATAGCCAAATTCTGGAATCAAGGCACAATTATGACATTCCAGCCACCTTAATTGATTAGGAAGATGGGTGGGACCTTGGAAAGATTTATGTACGTTATGCAGGATGAGCAACCTCAACTTTCTCATGTTTGTGAAAGCATTGGGACAAATGTATGTCTCTTCGGGATTCGGTAGCTTCAAAACTATGGCTTTTATCGCATCTGTTCCCTGTTTATTTATTCAAATATACTTAGGTTACTTTGTAACTATAGTAAACAAAGTCAATGGTAAGAATAGAATATGAATTCTTATAAACTAGAAACTCTTACCACATCTCCTGATAGAACCTCAAGAACATCATCATAATGCCATAACCTACTGCGTTTGCCAGGATCATCACGACATTCTCCTTTAACAATATCCACACCCATCAATTGTATCAAGTCATGCATCTGTAAGGTCCCTTTCTCTTTACTAATCAAGGAGCGCTCAATGAGAATTTCAACCCCAATAGTCGTGTCAAAATCACAACCATCAAGAACTTTCTTAATGTACTTTGTCTCCTGCCCCTTGAAGAAACAAGCAATATCGAGAAAAATCTCCTTTACATAGTCCTCTAATCCATCATAACTTACCTTCAATACATCACTAATTTTTTTGTCAGGACTTCTAGAAAGTTTCTGCAGGGCACTTTCCCATTCTTGTTCTCCTCTACCACACAAGAAAGAACCCAACACCTCAAGAGCCAAAGGGAGGCCTCCGGCATAATGCAAAACCCTATCAACAAGATTGTTGCTAATTTCTATTCTTTGACTTCTTAGAAAAGCGTGCTTTCTAAAAAGCTCAAGAGCTTCACCATACTTGAGAGCTGGAACTCTATACAAATGATCCAAATGTATACCATGAGAAGTCAGCAAATGCTTGTTTCTTGGTGTGATAATTATCCTAGTTCCTTTACCGAACCACTCACAATCTCCAGCTAAAGCATTTAACTGGCGTTCATCATCCACATCATCAAGAATAATAAGAACTTTCTTATTGCAAAGTCTATTTTGAATCAACTGACTTCCTACATCAACACTGAAGACTGTGAATTTTTTTCGCAGTACCTCCGATAGCAATTTTTCCTGTAAATGAACCAAATCAGTGAAACTCTTGGAATTTTCGCGAATACGGTCCAAGAAACTAGAACCTTGAAACTCTCCAAAAATAGTGTTATAAATGGCTTTAGCAAGGGTTGTTTTCCCTATGCCTCCTTGTCCCCATAATCCTACCATAACAATATCATCCTTGGACTGTAGATTTAGGATCATTGGAAGCTCTTTTACTCGGATAACTATCCCAACCGGATACTTAGCTACATTTAATGGCGTTCGATCTAGTTGAATTGAGATTTCATGTACAATTTGTTGTATAAGCCCCGCTTCATATCTGACAAGGGAAAATTAGTAGAAAGCGCTTTTAGAGTAATCCAAAGAAATGAATAAATATTCAAAGAGAATCGCAGAGTAAGAAGCTAGTCTATAATAAATATGGAGATGAATTTCTAAATATGTTCAATAAGCAAAATGTCTAAGTCTAAGCAAACCTAAAACAATATTCTTTATGTTATTCTAAATGATGTATGTTAATCTATTTTGCATTTATCAATAATTCAAGTTAATTATTGGATATACTAAATCATTGATAGGCATTGTTTTCATCTCTTTACAAAGTTCATTGAAATTGTCCTGTCTTTTGTTTAATTGTCCAAATACCAACCCAATTATCTGGTATATTCCTTTGCGAAGCAATATCTATGATAAAAATAACCTACGTGAAGTCTAGATTAGCATTTCCAAAAGGGTAAATCCTAATTAAATTAAAGTACTTTATCCTTTAAGACAACTTTAGGCCCACTTCTGAAGGGATAAGTACACTAATGGTGCCATAAGTTGTGTACGGCGCTCACTTTGGTGCCAAAAGTTTCTGCCGGATCACTTAAGTGCCAAATCGGAGAAAAAACGATCACTTTGGTGCCACCGGCGAGAAATTCCGGCCAAAATGATTACGTGGCTTTATATTTAACAAAAAAAATTCGTAAACCCTTTAAACGACGTCATTTTCTGTCCTACTTAAGAAAACGACGTCGTTTTGCCGTCCTATGTGGATGGCTTAGGAAAAACGACGCCGTATTGCTCATTTGTGATTGAAATTAGGGTTTTTTTTTTTTGTTCATCCTTGCCGACCAAGCTTGCTCGGCCACCGTGCTCGGCCACCATCGCTCGGCCACCGTGCTCGGCCACCGTCGCTCAGCCACCGTCGCTCGGCCACCATCGCTCGGCCACCGTGCTCGGCCACCATCGCTCAGCCACGAAGTGATGGGAAAATAGGAGGCGAGGGCAGAGGAGGAGGAGGAAGAAGGGGGATTGAAGGTGCAGAGAGAGAGAGAAGACGAGGAGTGTGAGGGAAACAAGGAGGACGTAGATGGAGATGGTAGATTGGGCTTTGTTCAAAGAATCGTTGGTGCTGGTGTTGTTCTTCGAGGAAGAAGACGCCGCCGCCATGGCTTCTCTCTCTGTTGGCGTTGTTCTTCGGGGAAGAAGACGACATCGCCATGGCTTCTCTCTCTGCTGGTGTTGTTCTTTGGAGAAGAAGATGATGCTGCCATGGCTTCTCTTTCTGTGCTGGTGTTGTTCTTCGGGGAAGAAGACAACGCCGCCGCCATGGCCTCTCTCTCTCTCTCTCTCTCTCTCTCTCTCTCTCTCTCTCTCTCTCAATTTGGGGATTAGGGTTTCGACTTGGGGTGCCAAACGACGTCGTTTGGTGACTGGACTCTCCGACAAGCCACATCGGTATAAGAAATTAATAAAAAAAGGCCACGTCGGATTTCCGGCCAATTTCGTCGGCGTTGGCACCAAAGTGAGCATTTTTCAAATTTTTTGGCACTTAAGTGATCCGACGGAAACTTTTGGCACCAAAGTGAGCGTCGTACACAACTTATGGCACCATTAGTGTACTTATCCCCACTTCTGAAAGTGGAAAAATAAAGACCCGTTCTTTGTCTGTTTGGACAAACACGGCCTACTGTTGGTTCCTGTAGAGATGTGTCATGTTATAACCTTTTTGCTCTTTACTGCCTCAAGTATTTACAAAAGTACCATTAGGCCTGTAGTTTCTTCAAAGAAAAGAAATCCTAGCTTTTCATTCTTTCTTCTTAGAAAAAATAAATAAACATTTCTAATAAATAAAACAAGCTGATAGAATACCAGATATATCTTCTCCTATGCATAATGGCATACATAATGAAAATGACTATGTAGATACAAGGGAGACATGCTATTGCAAGAGAGATGTCTTTATTGGTTAATGAAAGGCTTGATGTAATTGAAACAGAGACTAATTAAAAAAAGCCTGAGGGACGAGATTCAAATCAATTCCTTCAAGTCCAAAAAATGTAGCAAAGAAAGGCAACACCATTCATTTTAGGTTCCCTAAAAGGAGCAGCTAACCTTAATGGTAATGATACTAGTAAGTTAGCCCAACATCTTCGGCAATCTTTGGGGTTGGCTAAAGAATCTCCGATACTATTGATGATAGAATATTTATTGAGCTTTTAACAGCGAAAATGGACTTTATTTAAGCCCGGTTATCCACATAGAACAAATCATAGTATTAAGGCCTCTGGTTAGTTCTTGGTGCCTTTCTTAATCTTGATACGGAAAACATGTGTTTGACAGGATGGATGAATGGGTCACAACCATAATGCAGGAGGATAAAGTCCAACACTACGCATGAAGTATGTGAAGCCACTCTTGTCAGTAACGCTCAGATGTTTGGGAAATTCTTATTATCTCAAACAGGTTTAAGGTATAAAATAGACAAGAGCTTATTGCAGATGGAATATAAGCCATCGTAACAGATGTCTTAAAAAGAGAATTCTGTGATTTATTGCTTCTTACAGAAATAGTAGATAGTATAGCCTATAGATGCTCTGATGAAAGTACAGACTTTTGATATGTGTTATTTTGGCACTGTGAATTTCAACAATCTCAAAGACTTTCTTTGACAAACTTCCGAAGCCATGGCCAGAGGTCACAAAGAAGGCTTACGACTTGCTCCTTCGAGAAAAAGAGGTAGTAGAAGGTCCAGGTGGGTGAATCCAGGCAAAAATGTATACAATGAGGAGAGTGAGTAATGAATTCTAAGCAAAGGAAGCAACTAAATAGTTTCCTTATTTAAACAAGAGTTGTTGCCCTTTGATTTAATATGTGCAGTGTAGATATGGCTGTAACATCCATCGAGAAGCCAGAACTGCAAGACACTTTCCTAAAGAATCGAAAAGAAGAAAGTTTATTTGATATGAAAAAAGTGTACCAAGGGGATAACTAAGGCCTCATAAATCTGAAAAGTCATCCAGAATTACAAAGAATTGAGGCCTTTAAAAGGAAACACAGAAGAGCACCTCGTTAGCACTTAGCAGATCTACAGTATTGGTCTGCCACATTTAAATGATCTGAACTCATATTTGATACATGAAAAGGATGTACTTGCCATGAAAATTTGTACAAAAAACTTTTTACATATTCCTAGCCCCAACAAGGTTTGTAGTGAGAACCAACTCTGAATATGTCGAAAGATTCTTGAATCTGAATCTGAAAGAAACTCAGCAAACTAAGCTTCTAATTATACAAGAATAGTATAGTTATCACAACTTTGACGTAGAATATATTCCTCCAGATAAAAAGTGTCTTAGCTGCTTCTCTCTCTCTCTCTCTCTCTCTCTCTCTCTCTCTCTCTCTCTCTCTCTCTCTCTCTCTCTCGTAAATTGTCTTGTTGTGCAGATAAATCCTACAGCAGAAAGAAAATTTTTTTGGCTATGCAAGCAAGAGGGGCATCCAAGGAAGAAGTCTCCAAAGAGACAAGGAAAACGAGAGCAAAAGCTAAGGTTCTGTGAGAACGAAAGCGAATATTAGTTGGCTATGCAAAAGACCTAGAGTTCTTTTTTCTCATTTTAGAATCATATAGGAAAGGAAAAAAGCCTTAATATCATCTCTTGAATGACTGTGGGGTATGAATACCGTGAAAGACTTGCCAGGAGAATGAACTAGTTGGCTGAAAAGACAGTTGAAGTTCACAAGCCTCTTTTGATTGAGTCCCAAAAAAATTAAAGGAGATATCCTTGAAGATTAAAATCAGGTAGAAGATGATATGTTTGGCAAACAACCACACTCACGAAGTATGATCTGATTCAAAAATGGTTATGGGTTAATCAGGTGAACCATCGGGCATATATGGCTTCAATAAAGTTATGAGAACAAGATCTTGAAAATGAAGATCTTGGAAAGTTTGTACCAGATGGCCATAGAGAAATCACGAGCGAAATATTCCTGAGAATCATAATCCTATTCCAGAAGATTTTGACATTGAATCTGGTGATAAAAACCTCGAAAATATAAAATTTGAATGTTAAGTTTTGATATCTACAAATTGATTCCAACGATCACAACCCTCGAGGGAAGGTTACTAAAATCTATGCGGAGTTGCTGGGTAAACTTGAGAAAAAGATTTCCAGCAACTTCAATGGTTCATAAAAGATCCTGCTTCACAGATAAAGATTCTAGAAGTTGAGTTGAAATTTTACAAAACAATTGGAGAAGAGTTCCTTGATTAATGGAAAGTAAAGGCACGTATTCTCTAAAGCTCTACTACCTGGAGATATGACGCTAATAAAGAAATATAATAGACTCGAGAGACACTTTTCTTTTCAGGAACTCTGTGTTCTAAATCCTTATCTCCTTTCGGAAGGACAAGGATGACTAAGCTAGAAACTTCACATAAGCATAGCGGAAACTGGACTCCCGATTGTAGACGCAGGGTTTGCAGACTCGATCAACATTGACAGAGGGTATCTACACCTTGTTAGTAAACTCCATCCGTTGGTAAAATATGCTTTAAGCTGCTTAGATGGTCCTAGATATGCTGCAGTGATTGTTACCATGAATGGAACTGGATGAAAGGAGAGAGTATTCCTGACAGATCTGGAAAATTCAACAACTTGCAGAACCAAACAAAACCCAGAGAAACATAGAAAAGTAGGGGCACGTATTATTTTTATTACTAAAGCCACTCAAATTGAATTTTTAAAGCTGTCCTAGAGCATGTAATAGGTAACAAACAAAGTATTATCTGCGTGGTGATGGAAGAATTTTTATCATCATTCTCAAGGGTTATATGAGCTTTAAATAAAAAGAAGTCCAAGAGAGAAGCTGAGGGAGAGTAATCGATCTGCCTACGAAGTTTCTGGCTTAGGTAACAGAGCTTATGTATCAGGGCTAATGTTTTTGAAGTCTGGAAGATCTCCCAAACCCAAGATCAGCCACCGGAAGAGAAAACAGAACGAGATAATCACGCCCAATTTAGAAGAAAAGGCCCAAGGCCAGCCTTCAGATGGAATGGTTACTAGGTCAGCAGTACAAGACACGAAAAACTAATTTTCTCAGAAGAAGAGAAAATGCATGGATTGGAAGTGTACAGATGAGATTAAAAAGATTCAAATGGAAAAAACGGTTACAAAACCATTAGAAAGGAATTTGCACGATCAACAATTTAAAAAAATAAAATAAAACCTTGCATCAGTGAAACCTGTTAAGCAAAGGCAGAAAAGATAATCCCCATTGGTTAGACAGCGTATAATGTCTTGTATAGGCGTAGGCAGCTTACTTTTTTTTTTGTCCGCTTGTAAATGTTGAAGTAAGATGGCAACATCCTACAGGCATTAGCTTTTGTATGTATATTAGCTGATACCTCTTCAGTTGAAGGGAGATGGGAAATCAGTAGAGAAAGCTTTCTTTGCAATTCTTACTCTCTAAGTGATTTTAGTCTGGATCTGTGAATGAGAGAGTGCTAGCTCAAAACTTCAACAAGAAGCAGAGGCATGCCAACGGTACAAAAGACCCTCCAACTAACAGTAACGGGGGTGGGACATGGGAAAGCAAGCTCCGTCTACTAACTTCTTGTCCGAATTGGAAGTCCGAAGTCCACGAATCCTTATAATTGGTCGAAGAATGAGGGTGCTAATCGCATGAGTCTTTCATGGAAGATAGCCTAATCCCGATTGCCAAATTTAAGCTAATACCAAATGAAGTTAGATCACATTGTGAAATAATCTATATTTCCAATTAGGAGTGGCTTATCTATGGTTTATTTGTATTATTTATGTAATTATATACAGACTGATATCATGGTTTATAATGACAATAACTTGCATTATCTGTGTCATTGATTTAATGACTTATATTTCTCATACTTTAACTTTAAACCAAATGGATATTTGTTTGGTCATAAATTACATTTAATAATATATGCTAGTAAAAAAGTTCATTTCAAGATATTTTATTTGTGTTACTTTTTCGAATTTCAAATTATTAGAATTTAAACATTCAAATTAAGCCGATAACTTTACGATCATGATTTTTTTGTAAACAAAATATATTTGTTAAAAATGTATTTCAAGATAAAGTACAAATTGCTAAAATGAAAATTGACCAAATATGGGTCGTATGACACAACTATGCCATGTGGCAATGACATAGCAATATTACCTCCCACATTGGCGAGCATAGAAGGAAACTTCCTCTTAAACCCCGCTTAAACTATATATAGTAGACATAGGATATAGATTAGTACATGTGATTTTGGTGTATTATGACAGTTTTTGATATCGAAGAAACTTATTTTATTTGAATATTGTGCACCTTTTCTTCTAACCAAATCTCAATTTGTGAATTCAAAGTTTCAAGTTTTTTAATTTTCTTTTATATTTTCCAGAATTTTGTTTTGTTAAATTTACTTAGAAAAAAAAAAAAATGCCTAGGCTCAAAACTCAAGCCCAGATTTCCCCCGTCCCTCTCTCTCTCTCTCTCTCCACTCCCCTCCGCATTTGCCACTGCCCCGTGGCCGCCCTAATCTGTTCCCCCCGCTGCCATGTCCCTGCCGCCGTGATGTACCCATCACCATCGCCTGTCCTGCCGCAGTTGCTGCGCCCTCTTTCCGTGTTCTTGTCCCTCTGTCACGGAAGACAGGAGAGTCTCAGGCCACCACTGCCCGAGGCTAGCGACCGCTGATCCGTGGTCGCGAGCCTAGATTAGTAGCCTTAAAGCCCCCAGACACAGAGAGACAGAGACGGGCTGAGGTGATGCGTCTGGGGTGGCGTTGGGCCGTGAGCAATCGGACGGCCGCGTGTCGAGAATCGGCAGGGTGTCGGAGAGGACGAACGGCTCGTCCATGATAATCTGTTTCGTGTTCCGTGAAAGTGTTTTCTGTGCTGAGTGTCCAATGCGCGCGCGCGCGAGAGAGAGAGAGGTAAATTAGAGAGAGAGAGACGGTATAGATTACGCTGAACTTCAGAGGATCCCAAACTTTAAAGAAGATCAAATATCAAAACAATTACACTAATTGAAGCAATAGAAGTGTTTTCACATACCCGTCGATAAAATGCAACCCAGACAAGCTACCGGCATCAAGAAGAGCTTTTTTCCATCCCTTTACTTTTTCTGAATCCTTCCCAAACTTGACCTCATGTTTGGCCATAGCTTCTCCATAACCCCGTTTTTGCCCTCTCACTTCTCTAGGTTCCACTTTGTAAAACATGGGAAAGACCATGAGGCCTCTTTGCTCCTTGCACTCCATGATTTTTGCCACCTCCTCCAAACACCAAGGTGATGAGGCATAGTTCTTGGAGAAAACAACGATCGCAATTTGCGATTCCTTGATCGCCTCCATAAGGGCGGGTGATATTTGCTCTCCCTTTTTTAGATCTTCACTGTCCATGTAAGTGTTTATTCCACTTTGAACAAGAGCTGTGTAGAGATGACTAAGGAAATAGTCGCGAATGTCCGTGCCTCTAAAACTCAGAAAGACATCATAGCTCACTCTGCACTTGGAAGAAGAAGAAGAAGTAGCCATTAGAATCAAGAAACAGAAATGGTTAACAATAAGCAATGTGTTGCCTAAGATTTGGTACTTCGTAAGTAGTAGTTTGTTTGCCATTTGATCTTCTCCTTATATGTTGACTCCCAGGGGTGCATGACTCCCAGGGGTGCATGACTTCCTTTTGACGGGGTCAACAAAGAATATTTTAATAAAAGTGCTCAAGGATGGGCCAACACTTAAGCATATGAGTGCTCTTCAGGCACGTGATACTGTGGACCATATTTCATGTTTGGGCTAATAATTGCTCGTATTTATATGAATTTTTAGAGCTAAATATAATGACATCTGTTGATAAATTAAAAAAGTTGGTGCTTCAGGATGAGCCGATGTGCACTTTAGGCGCCTTAAGTGTTGACGATTTGCATGTGAAATTTGTCTTCACTGAAGATCACATTTGCTGCCTTAGTTAAAGGTCTAATCTATAAAAATTATTTGTTTAATGTGGAATATATTGCTAGTTGAATCGTTAATAAATTTGATTCATGATTATAAAATAAATTTCAATAATCATAACCTCATAATCTCCTGATCAGAGGCATCATGATGGATTGGCTGATTGGCTTTGGAGAAAATGACTTCCATCTCTCCAGTCCATTTTTCCTTTTCTTATATGGAAAATAAAGTATCTCATCTCATTAAGGACATGTTTCGCTTTGACTATATGGCAGATTTAGAGGATCGATGTACCTTTAGATTGGTGGACAAACATTAATTAATTGTCATTATAAGATGAAACTATATCCGACTCTGTTTGTATTGGATCCACCCGATCTTGTTATAACCAATTCCCATTTTTTGGACTTTGTATTCGATTCTGTTTGTATTGGACCTTATACCCCCACTTACCTTGTTTTTCCAGTCTAGTTCCAAGGTCAACCATGTTTCCACTAGAATCTATTTTGCAATCTCCCAATATCCTATATGAATTTGAATTTTATATTAATATGCAAGAAAATAACGTAATCCTCATAATTTATATCAAAATATTAAGCACTTGTAATAAATAAATACATCAACCTTTTGATCGAACGAAAAATTAAGGATCCACAAGGCTAATTATAATAAATAAAATTAGAATGCAAAGAATTAGCAACGAACATGAGTATAATATTAGTCTTATTTCTACAACTATTACATGAAAATACTCATTTATGCAAGCATTAACTCCTACAAAAGAGAAGTGAGGCGAGCCAATTCACGTGGTACACAAGAATTTGGCGGCAACAAACACCATCCGTTCGTCGGACGGTGCGAGAGGGAGCCGATGAGGGAGGAAAGCAAGTGAGGAAGAGGAATGACGAAGGAGGAGTGCCGGTTCCTAAACCGGTTCGGGAACCGATTCTTGGGTGGGTAGTCAATCGGACCCGGTTCTCGAACCGATTTAAACTGGTTCTGAATTTTAAGAACCGGTTCTCGGATCGATTTCAATGGGAACCAGTTCCAAACCCTATTTTCTGGGTGGGCCGGTCCAATTCCCGGGTATACCCAATCTGGTCACATACCCCTAATTCTTTATACCGAGATGCCATGACTTTCGTTTTTGGGGTCAACAAAGAATATTATTAGGTCTTTTTTTTTTTTTGAAGGATATTATTAGGTCTTTTAATAATATTATTTTGCACACCTAATAGTGGTGAAAATTTGCGCGTGAAACTATTCTTTGTTAATTAGATCTGATGGGCACAGATCTTTTTTTAATGTTAAAGTTATTGTTAATAAAATTGCTAATTAATTTGCTGCGTCAACATAAGATGAGTTTTTATGACAATAATTTTATATCGTCCTGATTGGAGGCCCGATTGGTTTGATTGGTTTGGAAAGAAAGACCTTGAAAAGTGTTGAGATGCGTATTAGGTAAAATATTGATATCTAATCCAATTTTCAATAATAACTTCCAAGAAGCTATAAGCCAAATTAGTCAATCAAACACAATATCATTAACCTTTCAACATGCAGAGCTCCCATCTACCGACAATGGTAGTTTACATCCGTCTTTTCAAACCCTAATCAGTAAATTGAACCCGTTGCTTCCTTCCATTGCTGCAATGGCAATTACGCGCGCACAGTTTCCTTTCCTAGCTGCGATGACCCTTTCTTCCATGGATTTTGAGCTCTTCACTAATTCCATTCATGGGCATCCTCTATGTGAAACCCATCTTTCGCTTCCTCTTTGTTTTACCTGCTATAGTCCCTGAGTTATGGGTTATTTCCAATTCTCTCCCCCATCAATTCGGTTGCCTGTTTCTTCTTCACCTGAAGCTCTACTCTTTACCTATTTGCCAAACTTCCCCAATTGTATATTAGTTTAGTCACACTTTATTCCATCGGAATTCCAGTTCTCAAAAATTATATTGCATGTTGACTTCCTTCCTTACTTCTTTGAAGCTCTGAATTGGGGTGTCCATTATGGCCTTCACGACTAGGAGGAGACATCACGCCTTGCTACCCTTTGTAACAGACTTGGCCGACTATGGTCCGAGTAGGAAATCGACATATGGGATGAGTCGCCATCCCTGGAAAAAATTGATGAGTGCAAGAGGATATTAGTCGGTAAGATTTTCTCAAATCCTTCTATCAATTTTCAAGCATTCCAAAACACAATGAAGCGCGCTTGGCGCACATAATAGGTAGAGATCACCTAACAGGAAACGGGCATCTATGTGGCTAAGTTCAAATTATAAAGTGATAAACAAAGAGTACAAGAGGGTGGCCCGTGGCTATTTTCTAGTAACTTGGTAATTTTTCAGTCTTAGAAGCCAAACACACCTCTACATTGTTATGATTTTTCCACACATGTATTCTGGGTCCAAGTCTTCGGCCTCCCCCTAGAGTGGTGCACAGATCAAATGTTAAATAAAGCCGTTAAACACATTGGGAGAATGCTGGAAGTGCAAGTTGACACAAAGGAGGGGACAACATTAAAAGTGTGTCGAGTTAGGGTTGAAATTAACTTAAGCGATCCTTTGAAAATAGGGCAATTGATTCGTCTAGATAGAAAAGCATTTTGGCTCGATTTCCGCTATGAACGGCTTCCTCATTTTTGTTACTCATGTGGACAAATAGGCATTATGCAATGTATTGTCAAGACATACCTTTTACTAAAGCTAAGATGGCAGGAAAAGAGAAGATGGCTTTCGGTTAATGGTTACGTGTTGAAGTTAAGGAGAATAGTCCATATTGGCGGACTTTCTATGAAGGAAAGTCTCCCTCAGATGAGTTGCTGAAGTGATTCCAGAAACTCCTCCATTTATGACCTCTAAAGTTCTACTATGCCCCCTCCTGAAGATGTCGCTAAAAGACCTCCACCTAAACCAACCGTGCCTCCATCCAAATCAACTGAAAGTATTCAACAGCACTGTTATCAAGAAGGAACAATAAAGGGGAATATCGTGACTACTGATTTGATCCATTTCTCATCTAAAATTAAAGGTATCCAATAAGCCCCTCTCCCTACAACAACAATGTACACAAGCATTCCAATGAAACAAAACCTACCTCTTGTTGAAGAAGTGGATGTTCTACTTCAACAACATGTTCATACTGCTTTGCCCCCTCCGAGAAGGCTACTCCAAATGGAGTGATGATCCCTGGACTTGTCATGCACAAAGGAAATCGAGATAAAACTATAGCAGCTGTGACTACCAAGAAATTGAAACATTCTAGACTAGCTACCAAAATAGGGATAGCAAAGAAACTTAAGAGGTACAACCCTTACGATTTGTGTTCTCATAGCTCTGAGTGTTTTGAAGACAACCAACTACTTGATACTCCTGTCTTAATGGCTGAAGAAGTTGGCAACTGGGTTGAGGTGGCTTGCCCGAAAAAGCCACTGGTGGCAAAATGAAACTCCTCTGTTGGAATTGTCAAGGACTTGGCTCTTCCCTTGATGGTTCAAGCCCTAATGGCCCTAGTGGCCAAAGAGAAGCCTGATGTGATTTTTTTTTTATGGAAACAAAGAGTAGAGAGCTTGTTTTTTCAAGAATTCAAAGACAATTTCAGTTTCCTGACTCTTATATAATCAATTCGGTAGGCATAGCTGGAGGTTTGGCCATGTTTTGGCATTCTAATATACCTCTACGGGTGGATCTAACTACTCAGGACTTTATCGATACCATATGTACAGAGATAGGGAGAGGAATACCTATGCGACTGACCTATTTATACGCCCCAGCAACTCTTCAACTGCACCAACCCTTATGGACAGCCCTTCGACGAATGCCTCCACCAACTCTTTACCTTGGGTTTGTGTAGGGGACTTCGACGAAATAACCTATCACTGGGAGAAAATAGGTAAATGATCACCTGATTTTTCTCGTATGCAGTCCTTTAGAGAAGTTCTACACGATTGCGCATTGATGGACATAGAAAGTAAGGGATGCGCTTTTACTTGGATGAACAACCAAGAGGGGGATGGCTTGGTTAAAGAAAGATTGGACAGGGTTCTTTACAACTGGAACTGGAGGATCACTTTCCCTAAGGCTAAAGTGCTCGCTTTACCAGCAGTGGGTTGGACCACAGCCTTTTGTTGCTTACTACTGATGCAAAACGGTGTAGCAAAGGGAAGACCTTCAAATTCAAAGCTTATTGGTTGCAGGATCATGCTTGCCGAGATGTCATAGAAAAGGCTTGGTCTTTAGCCACAGCAAAAGGCTACAACTTGCCATACAAATTAAAACAGATCAATTGGGCTCTCTTAAAGTGGAGTAGTCACTTTCTCTCAAGCAAATGAACATATAGCAACTTTACAGTAGCAACTACAATCTTTAACAAATCAGACACATAGCCTCTATGACAAATAGCTCATCATTACGTTGAAAGATAAGCTACACAATGCTTGGCAATAGGAGGAACAGTATCGGGCTATGCGCTCTAGGATAAATTGGCTTCGATGGGGTGATAAAAATACTAAGTTCTTTCATGCCACAACTATCCAACGCAAAAACAGAAACAAAATCAAGATGCTACTAGATGACAATCAAAGATGGGTTAGAGATGATCGCCTTCTAAAGGAAATGACAATGGAATTATTTTCCAAACTCTACAAAACAGAGGGCTATCGTGACTATGGGCCGATTATTGACAAATGTGAGTGTGTTGTTACAAATGCTATGAATGCTAAACTAACTTCAACAGTTACCCGAGAGGAAGTTCAAATAGCTACTTTTCAGCTGGGGAAAACTCAAGCTTCGGGTCCTAATGGATTCAACGGTCTTTTTTTTTTTTTTTTTTTTTTTTTATCAAAATCACTGAAACATCTTACAAGACGAAGTTTATTTATCGGTGTCGCAATTTTTTCAATCCGGATTAATGCCCTCGAAACTAAACCGAACCATTATCACACTCATACCAAAAGTCTCTAACCCGGAATGTCTAGACCAGTACCAACCCATTAGTCTTTGTAATTACGCTTACAAAATAATTTCCAAGGTGCTCGCCAACCAACTGAAACATTTCCTTCCTGACTTGATATCTATAGAACAAAGTGCATTTGTGAGTGGCCATCAAATCCAAGACAATATTTTAATTGTGCATGAGGTACTTCATCAACTAAAGACAAGAACTAGAAAGCAAAAATTTCAAGCCGTTGTCAAGATGGACATGAAAAGGGCGTATGACCGTGTTGAGTGGAATTTCCTCAGAGATTATCTACTCAGGTTATGATTCCATTCTACTTGGGTACAGTGGATAATGAAGTGCATCACTACATTCTCCATAAGTGTCAAGTTTAATGGGGAACAACTGAATTACTTCCACCCACGCGAGACATTCGACAGGGAGACCCTCTATCACCCTATCTTTTTATCCTTATGGTGAATGTCCTGACAACACTCATCCATCAAGCTCTCTATATGGGAAACCTTAAGTGTAAATAGCTGAACAGGTGGTGTCCAACTCTGACTCATTTATTTTTTACCGATGACGCTATATTTTTCCTAGATGGGTCAGTACAGGAATGCCAAGAACTAACCAACATTCTACACCAATATTATCTAGCTACGGGACAGGCAATGAATCAAAACAAGTCGGGCATCTTCTTCAGTAAAGATTGCCTTGACAAACTTAAGGACAGCTTAGCACAAGAAATCAGAATCCCGGTGTTAGCAAAAACAAGGAAATGCCTTGGTATCCCGTCGGACTGGGGAAGATCCAAACGAGATATGTTTGCTTGGATACTAGGGAAAGTTAATGCAAAACTTGATGGATGGAAAGAAAGTATCATTTTTAAAGGTGGTAAGGAGATTCTTATAAAAAGTGTTGTACAAGCTATCCCACAATACGCTATGTCAATTTTCAAAATCCTTGTTTTGCTTTGTAAGTCCATTGAAAAAAGATTGCACGGTTTTGGCGGCAAAATGACAGCCGAAAGTCAGGAATACACTGGAAAAACTGGGAAGCACTGAAGAACGAGAAGGAAATGGGAGGACTCAGGTTTCGAGACCTCATTGCTTTCAATAAAGCTATGTTAGGCAAACAAGCCTGGCGTCTAATACAGCAACCTACTTCTTTGTAGAGCAAGCTCTTTAAAGGTCTTTATTTCCATTCACGGGATTTCTTAAATGCCTCCATAGGTACTCAACCTTCTTGGGGTTGGCAGAGCATGCTAGTTGGACGGGATTCCATTTTATCAAAGATTCAATGGTCGGTCAAAGACAGAACTAGCATAAAAATTCATGAGGATCAATGGCTTCCTAGAGGTAAAATAGGCGGAATAGCTGCTGCAAAAGAACCTGAAAGACACCGCCGCCCGCGTTGGCTTCGACCTTAGTACCCTACCGCCGGGGGAGGAGTTCGAAACTTCGCGGTCGCGTTGCTTCAGTGCAAACGCGCGACTCACCTGTGCTTGGGTCTGTGGTGGTGGCCTAGTCACCCCAGGGTTTACTCTCCGCCGCGAAGCGGCGCACGGAGGTTCCCTGGGTCACCAAAAAAAAAAAAAAAGAACCTGAAAGAGTTGCTGAATTGATTGATACATAAACCAACCTATGGAATTTGACTTTACTACATCATCTCTTTGATGCTAAGACTATAGCAGAAATCCTTAAGATCCCCATCAGACCTCATTATGTGGCAAATCAAATCATTTGGCCGTGTACAGTTCGAGGTGAGTTTACTGTGAAAAGTGCTTATCGTGCTATTCAGCAGGCAGCATCTACTACTAATTTAAACAGCATGTCTTCTTCATATCAGCCTCCAAAGCACCTCTGGAAAAACATATGGAAACTCAAAATCACTCCTAAAATTAGACTTTTCCTTTGGCCTTTATGCTAGAATGCTTTGCCTACTAAGGACAACCTATTTCGCAGAAAAATTAGTGTAGATCCTATATGTTCTCTATGCTCAGCTCAGCAACCAGAAACTTTGGAACACTTATTTTTATAATGTCCATGGACCTCACAAGTTTGGTCTCACCCCCAAATTAACATTCCTATATTTCCCTCAGATATTCATCGCATAGAGGTTTGGATTGCCAACCTATTTGAAAAGAGGAACATCTTACTTGGTATGGAACTTCTCACCACACTATTATGGCAAATCTGGAAATCGCGCAACAGATCCATCTTCTACCAGTAGAGTCCAAATCCCTCATATGTTGTTGATGTCGCACTTGCCCAAGCTTGCATGGCTCAAATTGTCTCTGTTCCTATCCATGGGGCTGGATCAACTCGAAGAAATCTAGATCCAAGCACATCGTGGAGGCCCCCCGATCCAGGAGTCCTAAAGATCAATATAGACATGGCTTTTCAGCCAGGAAGCACCACATGATTAGTCGCTACCTTTGTCACGATCATAATGGTATATTGATCGAAGGATTCACAAATACCGTACCTGCTTCATCGGCGTTGCAAGTGGAGACTTAGGCACTGAGTGTAACCCTACATCACTTGATGAACGCCAACAAGACTATGGATCCTCTTATAATCGAGTCAGACTGTCTCGTGATGGTTAAAGTAGTGAGATTTTCAAGCGTCGCCATGGGAGGTCAGACCGCTGATAGCTGAAGTTGCTACTATGCTCCCCTGTTTCCATTGTTGAAACAGACTGTCTCGTGATGGTTGAAGCAATGAGATTTTCAAGCGTCGCCATGGGAGGTCAGACCGCTGATAGCTGAGGCTGCTGCTATGCTCCCCTGTTTCCATTGTTTGCTTGTTAGGTTTTGCAGAAGAGAAGCAAACTTTGCTATGGATTGGGCTGCTAAGGTCCACAACAATGGCTCCTTGCCTTCAACTTGGGCTGTTTTACCCCCCACTCCCTTGTTAGACCTTCTTGCTTTTGACACTATTGAAGCGGGATGTACTTTTCATTTCAACTAATGCAAAGTTTATTTTCAACCAAAAAAAAAAAAAAACACAATGTCATCAAATGTGCAAGGACCAAGAAAAATGAGAAGAAGCCTGCCATGCCATTACCATTCAATGCATACAAACTTGATGAGGCTAAATAAACAAAAAAAAAAGTTAGAAACATAACAACAAGATTAGGGACACTACAAGTCGATAGGCCTTGGCTAATGGTATGCTAACACATAATAAAACCCAAAAATCGGCGTAGACTCGAGTTTGAAAAGAGACAATAAATTCTTAGGACATCTTAATAACAATAATAGAGAGATGGAATTGGATGGACAAAGAGATGAGGACAATCAAATGGCACAAAGGTACACTGCCAAAAAATTGGCTTAACCCTCGCTGCCCTCTCAGCCTTTTTGTCTTTACTTCTTTCCAATAGCCATCTCAGCCTTTTGTTAACATAAGATAATTTATTATTTCTTCTTAGTATGTCAACAAAATATTATCATCGATCTTTGCCTTCCTTATTTTATTCTATTTTATTTTTGCAAATTATAAATAAACATTCGTGACTACCCGAAATATATTTCATTTCTAGGCTCTCTCTTCTCTCTCTCTCTCTCTCTCTCTCTTACCTATGTGCACATTATAGTATACTAGCCCTCTCACATTTTTGCTCCAAAAGTTGGACAATTATATTTAGTAACCAAAATTTGAAATTCTTTGATGCATGTCGAACAATTGAATTCTTGTCTCACCCAAATTTATCACTAACTTAGCAAATGAAATTACATTTTTCCGTACCAAATTTGAGTTGAAACCATAGTCACTATGGAAAATGGGATAAAAAAAGCATCTAAGAAAATAAAATAGGATTAATTAAGGAGATGAAGTTAAACTAATTTTTTGCTTTTCGGGCAAAGCTGAAGAGAGAGAGATGAGGGAAATGGAGGGAAGGAGTCGGTGGGGCCCGCGGGGCTCAACATGCTGAGCTTGAGCTCCGCCACCAAGGAGCCGGGGTACTGCAGCGTCGAGAACAAGAAGCAGATGCCGCCGGTGAGCATCATGACAAGCCTGATCTTGATCATGGTGTGAAGGAAGTTGATCGGGAACCCCGACAGCTCCTCGAGCTTGAGTTCGAGCTGATCGAGTTGTGCTCGAACTTCTCAACTCTAGCTCAATGGGCTGAAGAGCTTAATATTAATTTTCTTTATCATTATATTTTTTTTATATAGTTACAGATTACTAAAAATTACATAACATTCAAGCTTATACTATCTGGGATCAAGTTTAATTTGTATGTTGATTGTGATCAAGTCAAGTTGAGTTTGAGTATCTCAATTTTCTACTCAAATTGAGTTTCGAGTATCGAGTCTATGGGTGGAGTTGAGCTCGAGCTCAGAAGATTATTGACTTGGGTCGGCTTAATTACACTTCCAAGTATTACTAGCAAGTTGAAAATTATACAACAATTCACTATTTGGAAACTTATGATGGTTTATTACAATTAAGAACAAAACATCATAAAACTTGGATATTTTCATTTGCAACAATTTATAAAGGGTTGGGACGCATGGTCGTAACAAAGAACAGTAAGGCCTAAATATTTATATTAATTATGAGGATTTACAAAGAGTTATGAGGTTCTGTTGTAACCAAGAATAAAGCGCCATAAATTTGAAAACTTTGAAATTATGACGGTTTATAAATGTTTACGACATTACATTATAATGAAGAATAGAACGTTGGAAATTTCGGATTTTTTTTTTTTTTGGCTCATCCATCATGACATCCAACTATATACATGTAATCCACACGCGCTCAAAAATGATAAGAACTGCCTTTGTATGGATGCAGAAAACTAGTCGCCAAATATAATATGAAAAAAAAAAAAAAATTGATTGGTGTGAAGAAGGCGAAATTTGCAAGGTTGGATCTGAAGAAGACGTCCCGCTCTTGTGTCCTTACCCTTTCCCGCTTTCGTCATCATCACCTCCTCCTCTGCACTTTCTTTAATTGCTTGCTTCCTTTCTTCTAAGTCCTGAGGTCACGGGAGATTAGCGTGTTAGCTAGGGAAGGTTGTAACTAAGGCACCATTTAACTGCCTTTATTCAAGTCAGAATTATTCTTTTTTTTTTTTATGGGTAAGTACGAACGAATATGACTGAAAAAGCAAGCTCAAAAATAAATCAAAGAGTGAATTCATTTTGACTTGAGAAGGACAATAAAAAGCATAAGATAGCCTATCGTTTGATCTGCCCATCAAAAGAGTTATGTTGATGAAGCTTCATATCATGGAATGCTTTCCCCTTAAGATGTTTCATGAAGAATTAAACTTAACCGACAAGCAAAAACAGTAGAAAATCCAAAGAAACGGTGCTAAACTTCATCTGCCCCTACTATTGGTTATGCTTAATTTTGTCTCTGTGATTTTGTTTAATTTAATTAGAAAATAATTTAAAAAGTGCATGGTACAATGAGGCTATGATGAAATACTTACTCATAGCTAGGACAAGCTTTCCTATCTTGGTTGCACGATTTCTCTTAATCTTGATCAATCTGCCTGTTTATTCTCACCCCAAATTTCAAGTTATTGTATGCATGTAGAGCACAAAGTGTAATTCAGTCAATCAAAGATGCACATCATGAGGGAAGCAAGAATCCCTAGATGAGTTACAGAAAAGCAGAAGGATTAATTAGTTTATGAAGAAATCTGCATGATTTGATTTTTCTTAGATAAGGTCAAACACTCAGGTCAATTTACATCCAATCACTATGCTCTAATTTTCTATAGACAAAACATGTTAGACAATAATGTAGAATGTCAATTGTTCTAAAAATTTAAACTATTATATTAGATGAAGGCTTGAATTAATATTTGAATATACTAATACCATCTTTCACCAGGCTAAACTTTGGCTTAAGCTCAAAGTGTGGAAATATGAAATTGAGGAAGTAAATAGGATTTAGAAAGATTTGTACTTATAATCTCTAATACCATGTCAAATTATATGGGATTTAAGCTATTGATGAAGGTATAATTCATATGTTTAAATATCATGTTGTAAAGTTCCACCCAAAAATTTAAAAGTATTATGTGTAATTTATTATAAATGGAGCAAAGTGCTTGGTCTTACTCTGATTGAAGTGATTCTTCGATTGAGATCAATCATCACATATATTATGTTGAAGTTAGATCGGCTGACCTCCAATTCGGTGTTTCAATTAATTTGATCTTGATTCCAGCGACTTACCTTTTCCTCGACCTATGCTTTGAATCTTTCAATCTCATCTTAATATTTGGGCCATAATTTTACACCATCAAAGCAACTCACCATTTCCATTTTCTTTCCGCAAGAAACAGTAACATCATTTGGATCCCCATTTTCTGTCTCTTCTACACAACAATAACTGTCAAAAAGCATGGCAATAACAATTTATGAAATTCCGAGAAGATGATGAGCTGGAAATAGATACCTTGGTCAGAATATATCCTTTGACCGAGCTAGTATCAAACAAAAGTTTTTGACTCATTCCATGAAACATATCGCAAATTTTTTTGCACGATAGATTGTTTAATAGAAGCAATCAGTATCGAAGTCAGGCCTGCTTGGGAGAATCAAATCGATATTGTTTATGAGCTCAAATTGCAATGGGACTCCTTGCTTATTTGCTCATTTATTATAAAATCAATTATAATATAATCCACACTCAAGTACACAAGATGAGAAGAACTGACATGTAGGGACACAGAAAATATCCGCCAATATAATAAAAAGATTAACTTGATTGGTGTGGAGAAAGCGTGATTTGCAAAGTCGGATATGAATAGAAACAAGGTAATGTGGAAGAGGGATAGGGACGTGCCACCTCAGTAGGCTTACCTGCTCCCCTTTCATTGTCGTCCCCTCCTTCTCTGCACTTTCATTGTTCTTGAGGTCCCGACATCACAGGAGATTAGCATGTTAGCTAGGGAAGCCTATAACTTAGGCACCATTTAACTGCAAATTATTCAAGTAATCATTATTCTTATTTTATGGGTAAGTACAAATGAATTCGACTGGAAAAATCAGGGGAGTAAGTAACCTTCTACATTTTCAAAGTTAAATCAAAGAATGAATTCATATTAACGGCAAAAGGGACAATAAACATCCAAAGAAAAGGTATTTGAGCTTTTCATCTGCTCCTACCATTAGTTATATTTATATTTGTTTCTGTTCGATTTTATATAATTTAATTATGAAATGAATTCAAAATGTGCACAGACAACGAGGTTACTAGGAAATATTTCCTCATGAGTGTAATGAGCTCTTCTATTCTTGTTCATGGTTTCTCTTGATTCCGATCTTAGTTTTGTTTCGTCGGTGCGACATCCAGATTTTCAGTTTTTAATTTGATTTGGATAAATAGATCCTATCTCATCGTCAATTTATTGACGTCCGAAATTTCAATAAAGAAATTATCGGAGGAAAAATCAAGCAAAAAAAAATTGAAAGGAAAAGGAAAAGAGAAAAGGAAAATTGAAATAAAGAAATATGCATTTCCTTTTTTTTTTTCTCTCTCTCCCTCTCTTTTCTTTTCTTTCTTTTTCTCTCTCCTCTCTCCTCTCCCCCCCCTCGTGCGATTCCCCACCGCCCATTCTCTCTCTTTCTTTTCTACTCTTTGACCAGTCAATGTTTATCTCCCCTCCTCTCTCTCATCTCTCTCCCTCGACATTTCCCTTCCCCCTTCCGTTCAAGCGAACCAGAAGCGGAGGAAGACCAGAAGCTGCAGCTCCGTCGCCGCCCGCTCGCCGCTCGCCGCACGCCGCCGGGCCGCCGTCCGCACCACCCGCGCACGCCGCGCACTCCGCCACCGCCCCTTCGCGTTTGCCATCCCCGCCGTGCGCCGTCCAGCTGCTGCCCATCCTCTGTCCAGCTCCGTTCGGCCACGATCCGGCCACCTCCGGCCACCATGGGCCACCGCTCGGCCTCACCAAGCCACCACCCGCTCTCCCGACCTCTTGCCGCCCCCAACCCTCTCTCTTTCTTGCTGTTTTGCGGCCGAACCAGCAAACCCACGGAGTGGGTATCCAGCTGTTCGTGGGCCGTTTTGGGCCGTTTCCCGGCCCCGAACCCGAGCCGTGCTTTGGGGACAATCGTTCCTCACGTCGCCGCCGTCGGATTGATCCGATTTGCGCGCGATTTGGTGAGTAATCTCACTGATCCCGGATTAGTTGGCTAATTATGCTTTAGGTTGGTTTAGTTTTAATTAATTATATTTAGGTTGTTAGATTAGAAGTAATTAGCAATTATTAGTCAATTGTGATGCGATTTAGATAAATTGATTGTGCAATTAATAAGTAGACGTGGTCTATTATTTATTGGGAGTGTCTCGGGAATTTTCGGACCCCTAATTGGGCTTCAATTTGATGATTTGGGCCTAAGTGGAATTTTTGACATTTAAATATTATTTTTCGGAATTAAATAAATAAATTATTTATTTCACAAAAATTCAATTGGGATGGCTAGCAACCGGAATATTATGCTAATGATCGTGGCGAAGTCCGTTTATTTAATCGAACTTTATTTTAAGCTAAATTGAATTTTTAATATTAATTAATTTTCGAAATTAATTAAATAATTATTTATTTCCTGAAAATTCAACTGGGATGGCCCATGACCGGAAAATTATGCTGATGACCGTGGTGAAGTCCGTTTATTTAATTGGACCTTATTTTGAGCTAAACGGAATTTTTAATATTTAATAATTAATTTTCGAAATTAATTAATTATTTATTTATTTATTTTCGGAAATTAAGGTTGAGATAGCCAGCGACTGAAATTTCGTGCTGATTGTCATGGTACAGTCTGTTTATTTAATTGAGCTTGATTTTGTGCTAAATTGATTTATCAGTGACTTTAGGATTTATTCCTAAATTGAATAATCTTTGGTTATTAATTGAAGAATAACCGGGCATCGATTGATAATGCCGCTACATATTGAAAGTTGCCGAGTGGGGCCGTGATGCCACTACATATAGCATTGCCGAGTGGGGCCGTGATGCCACTACATATTGAAAGTTGCCGAGTGGGGCCGTGATGCCACTACATATGGCATTGCCGAGTGGGCCGTGATGCCACTACATATAGCATTGCCGAGTGGGGCCGTGATGCCACTACATATAACATTGCCAAGTGGGGCTGTGATGCCGCTAAATCTAAGAAAATTGCTGGTGGGGCCGTGATTACCACCTATTATTAAGTTGTGTCCTAAGGACCGTGATTCATAATTGGGAATTGAATTGGAATAGTTGAAATGACCGGAAGTGGTCTTGTTGATATGTAATCGACTAGGTCGATTGATCATTGCTTGATCTGATGTTGTGAATTGACTGATTGATTGGAAATGACCATGAGATGGTCTGATTGACTTGTAATCGACTAGGTCGATTGATCGATGATTCGATCTGAGTGTGACTTGATGTGATCCATTGCCTTGGTTGGATGTTGTGAATTGAATGATTGAATGGAGATGATCGTGAGTGGTCTTCCTAACATATAATCAACTAGGTCGATTTGATCGATGCTTCGATCCGTGATATGATTGCGTGGGTGCTTATTATGAATTGTACTGACTTGCAGGTGGGATATGAGGCCAAGGTACGTCTTCTGACCCATGCGTGTTTAGGCAGCCTTTAGTATAATGGTTTACTAATCGGGCTTAGTGGGGTAGAACTCGCTGAGACGTAGTCTCATCCCAGTTTGGGGAAAAACATTTCAGGACCCCGATGAGGAGCTGATGAGGAGGAGTTTGAGAAGGAGAACTCGGAGGTGAAACTTGACGAGAATGATTTTTGGAAGAAGAAGATAATCCCGAAAGAGGCATTGAGTATGGCCCAAATGGACTGAGAGTTTATCTTCTTTTGAGATCTCATTTTTGATATGAATAGTTATGAAGTGGTTTGTGTTTTGTATAAAAGTTTGGTTATAAGTTTCTATATGGAAAATATGGCCCGCTTTTCTATCCCATTGTTTTATTGTCCGGGATTTATAATCGCTTCCGCATGTACATAATAATTGAAAGGATCGGCGATACATTGTCCTGGGATATCGCATTTAAAAATCGACCAAGTAGAAGGATGTGTGCGTGCCCGAGGATCGGGGCGTGATATCTGGTCTTGCCCAAAACTTCAGGTCATCCCACGCGTGCAGAGCATCATGCGTAATTCAGTCAATCAAATATGCACATCAGTGTCATAAAACAAAACTTGTAGAAAATATCCGCCAATATAATGAAAAAAATCAACTTGATTGGTGTGGAGAAAGGGTGATTTGCAAAGTCGGATATGAATAAAAACAAGGTAATGAGGAAGAGGGATAGGGACGTGCCACATCAGTAGGCTTACCTACTCCCCTTTCATTGTCGTCGCCTCCTTCTCTGCACTTTCATTTTTCTTGAAGTCCGGACATCACGGGATATTAGCGTGTTAGCTAGGGAAGCCCCTAACTTAGGCACCATTTAACTGCAAATCATTCAAGTCATCATTATTCTTTTTTATGGGTCAGTACAAATGAATTCAACTAGAAAAAGCAGGGGAGAAAGTAACCTACTACATCCTCAAAGTTAAATCAAAGAATGAATTCATATTAAGTGCAAAAAGGACAATAAACAGCATATAGATAATATGTCGTTTGATCTGTTCAACATCAAAAGACTTATGTGGATGAAGCTTTAAATCATGGAATGCTTTCCACTTCAGATGTTTCATGTGAAACTATGAACATCAACCTTGTAATTGCCTGTCAATATGGAAGTCATGGAGAATACTAGTAATACCTAGCCAATAGGCAGGAACAGCGAACATCCAAAAAAACCGTGTTTAAGCTTTCATCTGCCCCTACCGTTAATTATATGTATATCTGTTTCTGTTTCATTTTACATAATTTAATTATGAAATGAATTCACAATCTGCACTGATCAACGAGGTTACTAGGAAATATTTCCTCATGAGTGTGATGAGCTCTTCTATTCCCGTTCAGTGATTCTTTTGAGCACGATCAAGCTAGTTGTCTGCTCTTGCCCAAAACTTCACGTCATCACACGCGTGCAGAGAATAATGCGTAACTCAGTCAATCAAAGATGCACGTCAGTGTCAGAAATCAAAACTTGTAGATAATTTGATCAAAAGAGTTTCCATCAAGTTCCGATAATCAAACTTCTTTGTCTCTAAAACTGTCTACACTTTACGTAATGGTTTCCCAAATTGTGGTAGTCTTTTGTAGTTGAGAGTGGACAAGGTTCTTCCCACAAATTGGACAGCATTAATAAGGTCACAGAGATGGCCTCACAATGCGAATTAGCCTCCAATTCATTTATTATAAAAAATAAAATAAAAATAAAAAATAAAAATCTGCTTTCCTCAACCAAGGGTGTTGCGAGGAGGAAGAAAAATGTTCCTTCAATACCTTCCCGCGGATGCGCACTTCATGAGGGAAGCAGGAATCCATAGATGAGTTACCGAAAAGCAGAAGGATCGATAAGTCCATGAAGAAGTCCACATGAATTAATTCTTCTTCGGTAAGTTCAAGCACTTAGTCAATTTATATTCTATCCAATCAAGATGGACCACCTCTATAGTTTAGATTCTAGCTCTTCCTAAAAAAAAACAAGTTCGATGACGATGTGCCCGTTTTAATAGTTTTGTGAAATTTAAATAATTTATAATACTTACGATCATTATAATATGATTGTGCCTTCCTATGATAGGAAAGCCCATAAATATGACATATTTTTCGAAGAAAGATGCATTCCACTTATCTATTTGAAGACCATGAAGGCATGTGATATATTTTTTTTCTTGAAATTGATGCCTTCGTAAAAATTTAAAAAAGGCTCATATTGGTATTTGTGGTTAGGCGATTAAGGCATATACAGGTCATTCTTTGCACGTCTTAACCGGTCCACCTCCCAAATTATCTAAGCACGCACTCCTCCACATAAATGCGGCGCTTTCCCAAAAATATGTTTATTAAATTGTGAGTTTCTTTTAATTATTTGAAGCACCCTTTTACATGGGAAGATTTTGTTATGCTCTTTCTGTTACAAATGGATCTTAGGAACATGAATACACAAAGGCTACTAGCATGAGCAATCCATTTTCTGTTAATGCTGATTGAATAGATGACAATTTGAACAAGTTTTTACATGACATTATTCTAAATTTTAGTTCAAACATTTTGAAACTGCCCACTTGCTTTTGGAATTTCCTCATGATTCATACATCAGATATACATGAACGTGAATTAATAATACGTTAATGTGATAGCTGGATCTTTACCATGCATAGGAAAAATTTAATATTAAGGACTCAAAAAACTTTTGAACAGGAAAAAAATTAATACTAAGATACTTTGAAAAAAATTTGTAAACAACGTGGATTGAAAAATTAATAATTCCGAGGAAATGATTTATGAAGTTCTATAAATTGACCTTTTAGCAGAGCATCTATCTATGCAATATATGGTGAAAATTAACCAACTATATTTAACCGAGAAGAAAAAGAAAATTAACCAATTATCTATCACATATGGATGTGATGGATTGCCTTCGTACATAAAGTTTTATAACTCTTGACCTTTTTGCATAGCATCTAGTTGTCGTACTATCTATGGCAAAAATTAAATATAGATATACCTAAAGAGACTTCTCCTTCAAGTATCAATATGACCCTATCCGACATCACAGCAGCCCTAATAATTGTCACCCAAACAAAAAATAAAAATTGGTTGATGAGAAGTCACTCTTGAAATATGCCAAGGACATTTTAGATAAAACGCATGTTTATCACAGCCAACAATTGTCTATTGAACTTCACAAGAAAAGTAGAATTTCGGTGCACTCCCCGTAAACTTCAATGCGTTGGGGAGTTTCTTCCTTGGACACCGTCCATTAGATCGGGTGAATCATAATGGCCAATTATGTGCATTTTAGAATGTCTCTGGTGAGTTTCAGAAGATAAATACTTGTCATGCGTTTAATTTATTGAACATGAATCCACAGAAGTATTTCCCATTGTGTTGAGAAGGCCGGCACCCAACGAGATCTCAGTATAAACATTATGTATCACAATGCCCCATCAGCTACTCCAAATGTTTGCTTGCACAATCAAAATTAAAAGTTTTATCAAGAAATTCAAACTGCAGAGGTCGAGCAGTAAAAGTAACTCCTCGTCCTAGCAATGTGGGTAAATCTGACCACCGGAGACCGACACTTCTATTGCTATTTTTTCCATTAATTTATCTTTTTTTATTTTTCAGGCTCCTGCTAACCTGACCCAACCAGGGCTTTTCGGGGACTGGTTTAATGCGTGTCCGGCTAGAGCCAACCTATTGACACCCCTGCCTTATGTAATATTAATATCTTGTGTCAATAACCCAAAAAAAAAGAAAAAAAATTTCAAGAAATCTCGAACTAAAGGAGAAGGCACGAATGGACCAGCGCGCCATTGGGCCAGGTGTGCCTCGATCTGTCTATCAATTTTTATGGGTGATTATATATTAAAATTACCTGCTTTCCTGATGCCACCCCGACAAATTAGAAGCTCCAACAAGAGCTTCCTCCTATTTCTCTACTTGACTCCATGCTTTGCTGCCCCTGATTTCCCGTGCCTTCCTCCTGCTTTCCTGGATTCCACTTTGTAGAATGCATCGCAACCTGTTCATTCATCTTCTTGCACTCTAATGTCTTCACCAGCTCTTCCAAACACCAGGACGACGAAGCGCAGCTCTCCGAGAAGATGATGATCGCAATGAGCGATTCTTTGATCCCCCTCATGATCGAGGGCCGTATTCCCTCTCGCTTCCTTAGTTCCTTGCTATCCCGTGAACGTCATTAAGCCGGCCCGATCCAAGGCCTTGCATAGATGACCCACGAAGTTGTTGCCGATGTCTTTGCTTCTGAAATTAAGGAAGACATCGTAATATCGTCTGGGCTGTGAAGAAGAGGCCGTTAGAGTTGAGAGTCTTGAGACCTGGAAATTCATTTTGTCTCAACCATGAAGTCTAAATGCCACAGCTAAATGGAAATTCATACCTAGACCATCACAACAGCAACACCTCAGGTTCTGATCATCCATAGAACTCCAATCGCAGTTGAATCTGTCACAAGTAGAAGCTAGGATTTTCGGCCTCTGTTTTTGCTCATAAAAGAATCGAAACAGAGCGGCCCTGCATGGTAACACTTCTCAGAAGTGTTTATAAAAACTTTTTCTGTTTTTTTGTTCCGAGGGGAACAAAAAAGAACAGAAACGCGTTTGTTTGCGTTTCTATTCTTTTTTTGTTTTTTCGTTTCGGAACAAAATTGAAACAGAAATCGAAACAACTTTTTGTTGTTTCTCTTCTCCGTAAACACTTCGGCAAATCGAAAAAGAACAAAAACAAAGAACAAAATTGGAACAAAACGGAACAAAAAATTGCAGGCCCTTCTCGTTCGTGCCGTGCGAAGTTCTTCTCTCCCCCGACGTCTCCCCTCTCCGGCGCCTCCCACTCGGGCGGACTCTCCGGCGACTCCCCCCTCCGGCGACTCTCCGGCGCCTCCCCACTCCACTCACTCTCCGGCGCCGCGGGTGGTGCTCCGTCAACCGGCCGAAGCTTCCGAGTCCGTGTAATTGCCGTTGCTCCTCCATCTCCGTTCGAAGAGGGCTTCGGCGACACCGCCTCCTTCGCCGACCACCACCCGACGCTCGGTCGAGCCTCAAGCGACGTTGCTTGCCCGGATCCGCGGCAGATCCGGGCGAGCAACGCTTGCGCCGCGCCCCGAGCTCGAGGCCGTGGTCGCTCGCAGAGCAGCTCGAGCGAGCGACGCCGACCCCTAAGGAGCCGTCGCCCGGATCCTAAAGGAGCCGTCGCCCCCGGATCCGCGGATCGGGCGACGGTTGCTCCACCCGGAGCCGCTTTCGCTCGCTCGCTCGCGGAAGCGGCCGCAGCTCCACTCCGCCAGCTCGCTCGAGCGTGGCTGCTCTGCCGAGCAAGCAAAGCAGCGCAGCTCGCTCGACCGTGGCTCGCTCGGAGCAGCGTAGTTCGGTCGTGGCTCGCGCGGAGCAGCTCGCTTGACCGTGGCTGCTCTGCCGAGCGAGCTGCTCTACCAGCTTCGTGTTTCCGGCGAAAGTCGCAGTTTTCGGTTCTGGGTTTGTTTCTGGGGGAGAAGATGGTTTTGTTTTTTGTGAATTTGGGCCGTGGTGTTTGCTTGTTTCTGATCATTTGGATTGACTGTTGAGTTTGATCGAGCGATTTTCATTTTGGGTGGACGGTGAAGGAGAAGTGTTTGATTTGGTTTGTGGCTCTGTCGGGGTGATTTGGTCATGTTAGTGATTCTTCGCGTGTGAAAAGATTCGGCTTTCGACTTGATGAGAGTTACCCGAGGTCATGAGATGGAAATGAGATTTCTTCGTTGATAATGAAGATGTCCGTGAACCTTAACCGTGTTGTCGGTGATGGAAAGGGTTCACTGGTTAATTGTTTTCATCCGATTGAGCATAATCTGCACGCAATCTTGATTGACCGAACGGACTATTTGACTTGACTCCGAAAGAAAAAAAGTGATTTTTTCACTGCTGTGAAACTTCAGAATAGGCCTTTCTCTTCAATTTCAGTAAAGTTTAAATTCATTCGGGATAACCATTGATAGGACGCAATGTGAGCCTTTGTTTGTAATAGCTAGAAGACATAGTTATGTACGTTGAGAATACTGCAAACTTGAAAACATCTGACTGCAATTCTTAGCGTGATGGGATATTTATTGATCTAGTTCCTATTCGAGTCGCCTTAGTGATCTCTCGGCAAGATGTCCGAGAGGGGAAGAGTACACCAGCATTGCAAAAATTCATCAAATCCTTATCACCAATGTGTTGAAGAGTGTTATCGAAGGTTGGCAAAGGCAAGCCTCACAAGAGTAAAAATCAATCAGGTGACTTGTTTTCTTTATTTTTCTTAGTTTCATTGGTTTTTCTAGGTAGAGCATGTAAACTTCAAAATTTGTATGTTTCATCCTTTTTTCTCATTGGGCTAATTGTCTACGAGTTATCACTTGTGCATGGTAGGTCGGGAAAGTGATGCCGGATAAACGTGTGATTGTTATATGTGAAATGTCGAAGGAAACCTCTTCATGGTTATTTAAAACCCCGTGGGAATTTATATTTAGCGGATACTTGTAAGGTTATTCATTCTTGGCCACAATGATAGAGAACCTTGGCTCGTTGCTGATGATTCCTTAAGTGAACATACTCCATTTCATGATTAAGCAACAAATAACAATGGAGACAAAGCTGTGACTCTGTCACGTGATAAAGTTGGAAAATCAGTCATATTGTGTCCATAAGAGAATTGTCTACTCTGGTGAGAGTCGAGGAACTTTAGATAGAAGTAATTTTGCATATTTGGCCAAAAGATTGCAATCCAGTCTTTTTCTTTCTTCTTTGCTGCATATGAGGATGGAAAATGTCTAGAAAGTTAATCCGACACCTTTCAATATAGTTCTCTGGAAAGAGATCATGTTTAGCTGATTCATCTGTACTAACTCGCGGTATACAGAGTGATACTCGTGTTAACTATTTTGAACTTTGAACTGGTGTTAACGTTGTCTTGAAAAGATATACCACTTTGATGGGACTTTGACCACACTGTCTGTGCATTCCGTGATATGCTTCATTTTCCAAATAGGCAGGCACTCTCGCTTGTCATACTTCTGTTTGGAGAGTACCGCAGATCATCGAGGAGAACCTATGTGCTGCTTGTTAGCATGCTGTTCATGTTTGTTGCGGCGGTTGCGCTTCTCACGCGGGTTCAAGTAGAAGCTCATACCAAATGCAATTGGATTCTAGAGACCGGGTGAAAGAATCATCATTTTCAACCCGAGAAATGGAAGGAAGTTCAGACTTTTACGGGATCTAGACATCAAGGAATTTCCTAGCTGTCCTTTGGCGACGAAACTCGACACTCGGGAATTGAATGCATTTGGTTGATTTCCTACCACCATTGTTTTTCGTTGTGAATACTTATGGGTTTGGGTTTGTATGTAATTATATAGGTTCACTGAATTTTTCTAGCATATGAATGACATCAAAAGAATCTGAATGATCACATTTGGAAGCTTGGCAATGGCATGATTGGACTTAAAGATCAGGCCTAATGTGTTATCCATGCTTCCCTGCAGCCTATATGTGTGTTGAAATGTTCAAGCCGGCCAGGCCTCTTTGATGTTGAGGCATTACCACAATTGGCCCGTTGATCGACTTCTCTTTGCATTATGGACACATGAAATGGCTACTCTGTGCAATTTTCTCTCTCATGGGAGTCATCATTCAAACAAAACCAGAAGGTTCACTGATCCACAAGCCTATGCAACATGAACTTTTTTATTTTTTATTTTGTAGGAAAAGTAGAAACAAGGAGGGGAATTCGTATCGAAAATGGAATTTATTGATAACGATTAAAAGAAACAATTTGACTTGGCTCGATGTTATGATATTTTATCCAAGTAAATTTACAAATGCTCTGTCCAGGTCCCTCGCAAGACCCTCCCGTTTCTTGCAAGTAATTGATGCAGAATTGGTTGCAGCCGTTCTCTTTGGGATATTGGAACACACCATTTCTGTGTACGCCGTTTCCATATCATCTCATCTTCTAATGAGGGTTGCGACTTATGCTGAAAATGAACTTAAAAAATAAGCGATTCTTGGTCAAATCGAAATGCCGTAACAAAAAAAAAACCCCAAACGATATGAATTTATAACGCACGGTGAAGGAGCGTTAATTGGAACGCATACGATAGTCCCGACAAAAGAATTTGTTTCCATTTTTTTTTATCTCCCCCCTCCCTCCTTCTTCTCTCTCTGTCTCTGTGGCGGCCGGCCACGATTCGAAGCGCAAGTTTAAATGTTATAAAAATCAAAAATAAAAAAAGCACTTGAAAAAAATTTGATTCTAACTTTACATTTTAAATTATCTACCAAGTATGAAAAAATTTGTCTTCACTCACCATGAACAAAATAAAATTAATGAGCATTTCATGAGAATGACAATTCTCATCTCGATTAAAATTTATTTAGAAAAAAGCATTTTCTTAAAAAAATTTAAAAACAGAAATTTTGTACGGTTACCAAACGTGTTTGTTCTTTTTCTATTCTAGGAACAAAAATTAACTGCAGTTACCAAACGTGTTTCTGTTTTTTTTTATTTCAAGAACAGTTTTTTTTTTTACACTTACCAAACGCGTTCTTTTGTTCAAAAACTGTTTCGGAACAGAAACACTTTTTTGTTTCTGTTCCCTGGAACAAAAAAAGAACAGAAACGTTACCAAACGCACCCAGCATGTATTCTTACCTTGGCGGGACCGGGTTTCTAGCCTTGGCGGATGAGAAAATCAGGGACTGGAGGTCCCAGACACTTCGGAGATGAAGATCAGCATTGGCGGAGGAGTCTCGAGAAAGAGCTGAACACTTCGGACTCCTTGGCTCGGAAACAGGGGCAAACAGAGCTCGTTCGACTTCAGCTAGGAAAAGTCGAACGGCGACGGCGATGATTGTCAGTGACCTGAGAACGTTAGAAAAGGTGAATTAGGCTAAGGAAATTCTCAGAGAGAGAGAGAGAGAGAGAGAGAGAGAGAGAGAAATCTCACTGAGCTTCGTCTGTCAAAAATCCTGCTCTGCTTCGGTGTTTTCTCATCTATGGTGGCCAGCAACTGGATAATATGGAAGTCTTCGGCGATTGGAGCTGGTGAGGCGCGAATGCTAGCGTCAATTCGTGGTCCAGAAGTTAAGGAATCCTCTGGATCAGAGATGATCAAATTGGTCGTGTCCTCCTCTTTGCTCTGGTATTCTCGGTTCTCCGTCGGCCAGCGATCGGAAGGATTGCGGTAGGCAATGGGGACGGCGGACACTGGCGTCGATTGGTGGCCGGCGAAGGAGAGGGTACCGGATAGAGGATTCCACCGTTTCACGTGTCATGGGCATTTTTTATGGGCTGTGGTGGGCTTTTAAATGATCTGGTGGGCTTGTGCTTGTGAAGAATTGGATTGAATTTCGGGGCCGCGCAAATTGATTGGCCGGGCTTGGGTAACTTTGATCAGGCCTTTTCCATTTCTACCAAATTGGAGCCCTTTTCTTTTCATTTTTCATTTTTGTTCTTTTCCTTCTTCTTATTTATTTTTTTTTTTAAAGAAAAATTTATGCTTGATGTGTCTACAAAAATTCAGGTGTTAACATGTACTAACATGTGGAGATAAATACATTATCTCCACAAAGACCAGATTTTCTATGGATGCCGGAAATTCCTCGATTGAAATCCCCATTAAATAAAGTATTCTCAAGCCTTTGATTTTATATGGAATAGGAGCAATCTTTACAATTTTAAGCTACCAAGTTGAAGATCCTTGGAATGGAGAACATCAAGGAGATGGGTAAATGGCTGCCTTTAGGTTGTTGAATAACCACAAGTAAATGGAGAAGAGAGCAATTTTGTGGTGTACCAAAAATAATTCTCATATGCCTAGCGGCTTTCTCAAAATAAGAAAACATAAGTTATACTTGCAAATAGTTAATAAAAATATGGAACTTGTTGAACAATAAGAAATAGACTCATAAAGTAAACCTAGAAGATAATATAGACAAAGTTTTTATATATATTGTACAAATGAAAGATCTTACTTCACTGATGAATTTAGAATTTTTCGTTTGTTTTATGATATTCATTGATTTGTATTGGTCAAAAGGAAAAAAAAAATGATTCAAATTTACAACATTTTACATCTCAAATGGTACAAAACCAAGGTTAAAAATTAAATTTGACAGTTAAAAGAGATGCCAATATAAGCATTTTTTTTTTCAAAATATATAAGAATTAGATACCTACAAAATAAGAAAACATTGTGATAGTATGATGGGTTTGACAAATCGGGCATTATTATTCTCATTCATTGATAAACAAATTCTGCACTCTATGCTTATGCCATTAGTGTGCCATAAATATGTTCATCTACTTAGAGTGTGGATTAAGCCTTCATCAATCATCCTTTTGTTCGTCAGTACAAACCTCTCTACAAATTGAAAACCTAAAGAGAAAATATTCATCATTAATGAGTCTTAGAGACATTAGACGGGGGCAAAAGAAAAGCCTCGCCGTCACTATTTAAAAGATGAATAAACTAAAAGAAAGTACGTCTAAGAATTGAAGTACTAATCTTACCAGAAGGGATAGAAATGCACTATTGTTTATCGGAATCAAACTATGTTTGCTCTCCGTCCATCTATGGCAACTTAGAATCCATCAACAGCCACACTTAATTAGAAAACATATTTGCAAGCTAAAAGCCTAAAATCTGGCATTTATGAATCAATTGATAATTTGTTGGGAAAGAAATCAGAAAATGGGAGAACTTCTCGCATCTGCTTAGAATCGTTTGGAGGAAGCCCAATTTGAACTTCTTGCATTTGCTTACAATTTTGGGCTATCACTAGATACCTTCGTCTCTAACCGAGAGAAAATATCTTCCATCGCTACCGGAGAGAAAATATCTTCCTCCAATTTTGGGCTATCATTAAATATCTCTGCTAGAGCGGACATAGCCACAAACTCTTCGTACGAACAGGAAATATTTGAAAGATTTTCCTCCATCGAGATCTAAAGGTAGATATCCCAGAAGTCTAAAGCAGTGCACGGTAACATTTTTGTTTCTCTAAATTTTTATTTTTATTTTTCGAAATTAAAAAAAAAAAACAGAAACCTATTTGGTAAAATATTTATTCCCGGGAACAATTTCTTTACTTTTTTGTTCCTAAAAACAGTTTTGAAAAAAAAAAGTAGCTTATTGTTCATAAGAACAATTTCTAGAAATAAGCCGATTTTTTTTTTTTTTGTTTCTCTCTCTTGCATGCGGCCACCTCTAATCACCCGGAGCCACCGCCGACCACGCCGCTTTGCCGACCGCTTTTCGCCCGCCGTTGCCGTGTTCGCCGCCCACCACCGCCACCGCATTGTCCATCACCAATCGCCACCCGCCGCCACCCGTCGCCGCCGCCACCACCGCTACACAACCGCCGGTTGCCAATCGTCACCAGCGATCGACCGATCCGTGAGGAAAAATAAAAAAATGAATGAATAAATAAATAAATAAATAAAACTTTTGCATTACCAAACGCATTTTTTATTCTTTTTCTATTTTAAGAGTAGAAATTTTGTGTAGTTACCAAACAAGTTCTTTTACTCAGAAATTATTTCTCGGAATAAAGATAAAAAAGAACTATTTCTAAAAAAAAAATTATTCTCCGACCAAAAATCGTTATCATTTGCGGCCTAATTTAGTTGAAAATGGCCACCATCGTCATTTGGGTTCGTGTCGAGTGATGAGTGATGCTTTTATCGTGGAGTTGATCAAGAAATCGATGCGGTTTGAGAAACATCGAACGTCGCATCATGTCAGGAAAAGCGCCTTTTTCATTTTTGTTTTCTCTTTTCATTGGTCGCAAATGGACGAGAAGTTTTCCCTCGTTCATTTTTATTTTAAAATTGTTTGCTTCGTAGCTTGCAAAAAACCAAAAAGTGTCTTTATTTTAGGGGTGTTGAGAACGAAATGAATCGCCTACTCTCGGGAGTATTGGTCTGATTCCTGATTCTTGACAGTGGAAATCGGACCTGACTAGATTAACTATATATATTTTATTTTTTTTCAAAAAAAATTATTAGATGTGAACTAAATAATATCTTGTCCAGTGACATTATAAGTTGAGACAGAATGACTTTTTACTCATTGTTGCTTCCATCAATACCTTAAAATTTGTCTCTCTCTCTCCATTAGACTGAATTAGAAATCAATCACTCCTACTTTGTTTTATTTGCCAAAGTTCAGTATTATTCAGAGCATATAAAAAAATTAGCTATGAATTTATGTATCACAATAAAAAATTATCATTCTCAACCCAAATCTGGTATATTCCATTCCAATATTTCATCTTTTATGAATGGCAAAATATCTTTCACATTATTCGGTAGGCAATCACTTAGATTTTGTGCTTATTCAACTAATCGTGTCCCTTCCGACCAAAGAAAAAAAAAACTCATTGTGTCCCTAGAAAATGAGTCATGAAATAGATTTTTTAACGGGTACTAGATACAATTTTGTTTTTTCCCCATTAATTGATTTTCATAATTTTAAGGAGTCATATTTTGTTTGTGCATGTTTACTTTATTCAACTCAGCGTATCCCCAGAAAATTCCCTTTTCTATTTTATTTTATTACTTTTCTAAAAAAAAAAAAAAGGAAATATTTGAAGAGGTTAACCGATGCGCTTTTTTTGTTATTTACACGACAAACATGGAAGAGCCAGCTTGGCAAATACAAGTAGCGTTGTTTGAAATCAAAGCTTTACATTTTCCATTCATTTAGACTACGACCTACTTTGAACGACGTAATAAGCCACGATTTCGACCGAATATTTATTTATTAATTCCTCTGGCAAGCTTTCTGAAAACAAGCCCCGACGCCAGAGTCAATACTTTCGCCGCAAAATAATTAACACAATCTATTTCTTTTGCGGGACTAAAGTAAAATTTGGGCATTTTCAAATAAGTAATGAACGAACACGGGGCCAGTTTACCTCCACATATCAGATCTCGATGGAGGGACCGACTGGACACCAACGTAGACCACCATCATGAAAACGACACCGCATCCCCTGTCCCCCCCCCAAAAAAAAAACTTGATGTTTCCCTTAGCTTATGTACAAAAGCAAACAATCACTCCTACTTAAACCTTCTAATTATAATTCCTAATCTCAAGTTTCATCTAAGCTCTAGAAGATCCCCTCACCACTTTAGCAACTTTGCAGCCCGATCATTTGGTGATTATGGATATGACCATACAAGACCATTGATTCCTCAGGCCACGCTGATGATGCTGTTGGTCGGCGACGAGTGTGGGGTTGTTGCTGGCGCTGGTGCCACTGCCGCCTGCTGGTCGTCAGAGGGTATCGCCGTGGCGAGCTTGAGAGACAGGGGCCAGGGCTCCGCCGGTTCCGAAGCTGCGGTCGCCTTGTTGAGGTCGAGAGCCACCATTTTCGAGGACGGAGGGATGGGAAGGATCGGGACCGGGCGGATGGGCTTCGACGGGGTGGGTTTCGACTGGCAGCCCTCTTTTCTTAGTCGCAGACTTTCCAGCAGTTTCTCGCCGGTTCCCGGTGAAACCGCCGGAGGCAAGGAAAGAGGGAAGCTTGGTACTTGGTGCGCTTGATGATGACCCTCCTCCATTGTAGAGCTTGAAACCCCAAAGTACTGCAGCAGATTTTCAGTCGACGTTTGAGTTTTCAGGGGGAAAAAACAATTCTCAGTTGATACCATACTCTCTTCGCATTGCTCTACCTTTTATGGAAAAGAAAATCCAGAAAAACTTCAATGGCTTCTTGCAGTTACCAGCAAGATCCGTTTATTAAATTGGCTCTCACAGCCTCTTAACAGACTCGTACAACACAGACAGACGCAAGAACTAGTGGATTTGGGTTGTTCATCAACATGCTATTGCATCTAGGAGATTTGGGTTGTTCATCAACAGCTAGCAATAGTATGTCAGAATGGTTCAAATTTTTAGAAAAAAGTTGATTATCATGCAATTAATGCTGTGTTTCCGAGTCGGTGGTGATGTCGACGAGGCTGGACGCCGGCGTCGCCGGATCAGGTTGCTCTGCCGGATGAAGTACTTCTGGGCGTGGCTCGCCACCTGCGTTGGCGTCCGCGTTTTCACGAAGTTCCTGGAGATCCCTCTCCAATCCCCCTTCTCCACCCTCTGGAGTCCCAGCCAGAACAGCCTGCGCTCTTCCCTCGTCCGCGGAGCTCCTATAAATCAAACCACCGTGAGTAAATTAAATCACGCAAAATTTACCAAGACCCCACCGCTTCGCCTGACTTGAAAAAGTTCATGAAATCGGGCCGACGCGGATACAGTTCTGCACTTCTGCACTTCTGCAGCCCGCCGAATACGGAGATTCTAAGTTGGGAAAAGAGGAAAGATCCTCCAGAGAGAAGAAAATATTAGCTGCAGCTCTGACTCCAGCGTGGCTTCCTCCGAGTCCATTCACCGGGCGACACGTATCGACCGGCAGCCACGCTGGAATCAGACTAACTATCCTGCTGGGCCCACCAGAAATCTTTCCCTCTCGGTCAATTTGAAAAATTCGGCGCGCTCTCTCTCTCCCTCCAAGAAAATAATGGCTGGGCCCCACAACAGATCTTCTCTCTTACCATCAATTTGAACGAACGCCTTGGACTCTCTCTCCATTTTTTCGTTCGACTCTCGCCTTGTTGCTCTGCCCTCCACTTCTTCTCCGATCGAACGATGGAGCCGTCCGACGAATCACGCCACCGCCGCCGCTTCCGCATCCGCCTCGTCGGCCGCCGTTGCATCTGAGCTACAACTAATACTTTCTCGTTCGTTCTGCCCCTTCGTCGCGCTGCTCCTCCGGCGAACGATGGAGCCCGCCATCCGACGAACCGCGCCGCCACACTTCCGCATCCGCCTCGTCCGCCACCTCCGCATCTGCATTCTCCTCCGTCTTCAACGGCGACGGGGCTCTTCCTCTCCCAGTCGCCGTCCTTGTCGCCGTCGAAGAATCCGTACTCAAAGTCAACGTCCGGGCTGATGCAGGGGATGCGAGGGAGGTGGAAGCGGGACCTCGTGGATGATCCGGGTCGATGCATCTTGACGTGGAAGAGCAGGGTCTTGTCGAACGAGAGCTCGCGCTCCCCGTAGCGGATAGGCATCGAGCTGCGGTAGCCGCAACCCCACCGATGCTCTTGACGAATCCAGCCACGGCGAGACGGAACTTGACCGCGAGGAACCGCCTGAACGCCCCGCCTCTCCTCAGCCACAGCAGCGCAAGGCGGACCCCCAAGCTCTGCGGGTGACGCCGGAGTCTGCGCTTGCCATTTCCGGATGCAGAACGTGTTACAGAGACTGTCAGGACGGCGAATCGCAAGCGAGCGGAAGCCCAACGGCGGAGAAGATGCTCTCTTGGCAATGGCCTTTTCTCCCTGATTATTAGATACTGATTTTCGGAGCCTTTCCTCCAACATTATGGTTTTTTGCCATCGATTTGTAATTTTGGGATTTTCCTTCGACCTAGGTTTTTTCGTCCCTCCCTGTTCTCGCCCTTGCCGAACCTACGCGGAAGAGATGATACAAATAGGAGTCTTCACCATTGATGTAATGAATTCCGTAGCTCGTGGGCGGAAGATCCCACTTTTCTCTGCTGCTGGTCTTTCTCTGGGGGTTAAGCGATGGAAAGGCTTCGTTTCCCGTTGTATGTAGAACCCATGAAAGATTGAGCTATCTTTCAGGGGAGCTTGTGGTCGGATGAGAGAGATCTGCATGCATCTATCTATGGGTGGTGAATTTCTTGACCAAGTTAATGGAAGAATTTTAATGACAGATGTCGAATGATTCATCTGGAATATTGATGATACCCCTGAGAATATAACTTGAAGGGTAATTTAGAAAATCCATGTTTCATGGTTGTATGCTTTAGCAATGCTGAACTCGAAAAGCAACAGGATACCTTTGATTCTTTCAGTACCTAACTGCGGCCTATTGCCGTATTTCCTCATTCGTGTGATTAATTTGCTAAAAAGAGAACTAAAACGTTAATCTATGTGCTGATCTTGCGCAACCGTTCTTGGCTTGGCTTAAATATGATGCAAGAAGCATGTCTTCCTTCATTTAACTCTTGATAATTTGGCATGAGCCTCTGGATTTGGATCCATGCATGTCACTAGAGATCGCATTTTCATGTTTACGGGGTTCATTTTGTGCCAACTTTCGATGCTGTGATACGAACTCTTTGATGTACCGTGACGTCGTGGCACTTGCCTGCCATGATAGAAAGTTCAGGCATATCGAAATAGCCATCAACGCAATATAAGAGATTTTCGTATGGGCCTTCCTCCTTTTCGAAATGAATATGAAGATCACGAGAGATTTGAAGTAGGCTGAGTATTCCTATTCAAAATGTCACGGATGGAGATCATCAAACACGACTGTCAAGAAACTTATTTCCCGAAGCAGAAGATTACGACTTTTACAACAGCTACCTCTTAACAACAAACAAAGATCCTTCACATCCTTGCAGCTCGGCAATCACCTCACACAACTTTCTCATTCTCAATGTAGCAAGCAGCCAGAAAATAGAAAGAGAAACGACCGAGCGTCGCGAAAAACCTTCCCCGAGTTCATCACAATCTAGAGCAAACCACAAACAATTCATGGCATTTTCTTATTCCAATTTAATGCGAATTCTGCAAAAACTAGAAATCACCTAAAGCGAGCGCTATAAAGAACCGATAAGAAATCACTAGAGTCAATGGACGACAACGAATCATTAGAAAAAGATCCTCTTTAGGTAGTGCTCTGATTCATGCGCACGGCGGCGAGCACTGGAAGACTAACCCATTTTGCTGATCTGGGTTTGTTGTGCCAGTGAGTCGAGTCCAAAATCTTAGGAGGGATCTTCTGCCCACGAGCTACGGAATTCATTACATCAAAATAGTGGAGACTCCTATTTGTATCATCTCTTCTGCGTAAGTTCGGCAAGGGCAAGAATAGGGAGGGACAAAAAAAACCTAGGTGGAAGGAAAATCCCAATATTATAAATCGATGGCAAAAAAACATAATGTTGGAGAAAAGGCTCCGAAAATCAGTACCTAATAATCAGCTATTATTTTCTTGAGGGGAGAGGCAAATAGAACGAGAGGAGACTATTTCTGGTGGGCCCAGCAAGATATTTTCCCCTTGTCTGATTCCAGCATGGGTGCTGGCAGGGTGCTAAAGGGTCAGCCAGATACCTGTCCCACATCGCTTGAGAGAAGCCCATTGGCCTGCTTTATATCCGTGAAGGTCCCCCTCACCTCTCAAGACGTCTTTTGAGGTTGAGACCCCAAATTGGTATTAGAGGTGGATCCGGACAGGGTGCTAAAAGAGTCGAGAGTCTCACGAGCTAAAGCTAATATTTTCTCTATGAGTTGGCGATCTGCAGTCCAGTTGAAGATCGGCACAAACACCAACGATGGGCATTCACTGAAGTTATTGGACTCCAATTTTTTAGGGCCCTGCGAGAACAATGAAACCACTAAGGATAGACATTCTGGACAAAAAAGAAAATCTTAGATAAATATTCAATTCAAAACTGTCTCTAATTTTTAATAAAAAAACCAGTGGTATGTCCGATTACTGGGAACCTATATACATATGAATTGTTACTCATCATAACTCAAAAGTATTATTGGAATACTTTGATGAACAACAAACAACTTCTGTTGGTCCCCAAGCAAATAGATTGTCCTTGTACTTTTTCTAAACAAATTACAGAAGGACGATTCTGCTGTCCCACGGTACAAAAATCGGATCACTGTTACGTGCTGGTAAAAGGTGAAAGACGTTCGTAACTATCAAATTCCTTGGCTAACAAAACTTTGACTGTAAGTAATGTATTGGTAAGTTAACAACACATTTAAGAAGGTATCTACAGTTACTGGATAGTTTAAAATTGCCAACTAATATAATAATTTACCCATATGTTTAAGTAACTTACCTATAAGTTAAAGTAACTAATATTTCATGGAAAACTAGTAAGATGCCTGTGTATTTATGTTGTTTTAAATGTTGATACCAAAGTGAATTTTTCGCAAGAGAAATATGATATATGTAGAAATTAAAAGCAAAATAAATACCCATATTAATCAAATTCTCTATTGGAGATTACGTGAAACTTTATTTATAGTTAATCCAAGCCTCATCATGTAGATTTATCTTCTGATTAAAAGTAATCATAAGACATAAAATTGCAATGCTTATTTAATAATAATAACAGTAACAGTAACAGTAACAGTAACAATAACAATAACAATACTAATAATAATAGAAGAAGAAGAAGAAGTAAATGCAATATTTAATAATAAGAACAAAAAAAATAAAAAATGAAAGCATCCAGTGATAATGTAAGGCCCTCTCTCTTAATAGCTTTCCTTGATTTTGTCTAAGTCTTCACCCTTGTGCCATCGATTTGCAGTGGAAAAGGCGAGCAAGCTATTTGTGCGAAATTTTCGTGAGAAGAAGGGTCAAGTGCTGGACATAGCGCCCCAGCGCGTCTGCAGAGTAAGGCTCTTCTAAGAAGTCGCACTCCACAAGCCTTGTTTTCAAAAGCGAGATATAGAATTGGATGATCAATCTATATCCCCAGCTGCTCTACCGCTAGGCAAGACTACGCCCCAACAAGGGGATGAGAAGAGTCGCTTGCTGTCCGTGATTTCTTACTTCAGGATAAAAGAGATTAAAGGCATTGACCGATGTCTCAATTGAAAGGAAATGAGGGGAACGAGTTACGTATTGAAAACTAGAAGGAGAGATTACTGGGATGAAGTGTCCTAACTATTATTGAAATTGAACTTGTCATCCATTAAAATTCTTGCAGTTTTGCTTCTTTCTTCCCTCTAAATATAAAGAAATAGTTGTCGGAAAACGTCGATTAGGTTAGCCCAACTGAAAGAGACATGGGACCTTTTCGTCATTGTTTGAGAGTTGTCGAGCTTGGACCAATTTAAGTAAGACTAGCTTCCTATAGAATTCTTCACTACACACTTTCTACACGTCATTTCATTTTCGGCCTCATACTATTGGAGAGAACAATGGGAGGTTCAATCAAAAGCATTTAATGCAAACTCACTTCAATGATTAGGCAAATAAGCAAGAGAAATCTTTTTCTCTTTTCATACCCAATTTTGAATAGAATCTAGTCAGCCCATCTTTACCATACAATACAGAATCTTGAATAACATTTTCAGAGTCTATCATTTCAAAAAAACAAATAATAATTAAATCTCCATTTATGTTTATTAAAAATGTAAGCACATTCATCATTCAATGGTCAAATTATATCACCAATAAGTCTTTCTTCCAAATTTCGGTACACAAGAGTTACCGATATTTTCAGTTCATTGTTCTTTTAAGTTTCAATGCTTGTAATATATTGAAAACGAGATTGGACTTTTTTCTTGAATACATTATGTTCGAATCAATATCAAGATTCTCATGGGAAAGTGCTTAATACTCCCCTAAAACGGGAGGATTCAACTTATGTTGGTTCATGTAGTAGATCGACATCCTGTAATTAATGCTTTAATCAAATATAAACAATTAAATAGATGTGGATGTTTCTTAAGCACATTAACGAGCATCATCAGAGTTAGTAGTTATTGCATTCAAAGTTCTCAATAATACACATGCATATTCATATTCATATGCAAATAGATATGGATATGTAGAAGATAAGGAAATAAAGACTATTCAATTAAATGCGCACCTCAAATTGCTTACTCAGTAGTGCTTGGATGTTGCTTTCGTGCAAATCAAGTTTAGTTGACTCCTTAGGACCGGAGGAAGATTTTGGGATGCGAGGACGACATTCAAGCCATTCAAACCATTTTAGTTCATTAGGAAGATAGATAGGATCTTGGAAAGAGTTATGCACATTCTTCATGATGAGCTTCTTCAACCTTCTCAAATTTTTGAGAGCATTAGGACCTATGTTTATCTTCTCTGGCTCAGGTAAAATTAAAACTATCGACTGTAATGCATCTGTTACCTGTATTTATAGAATTTGCAGTGCAATTAATATACAAAATTAAATAATGAGAGAAAAATCAATATCAACACCAGCAAATCTTACCAATTGCCTTGATAGAACATTACGAAAATCATCAAAAAGCCATAACCTGCTACGTCTTCCAGGATCATTGGGATATTCTTCTCTAATGATATCCATGGCCATCAATCGAATCATGTTACACATCTGTAGGGTCTCTCTCTCTTCAATTACCAAGGACTTCTCAACAAGAACTTTTACTCCAATAATAGGTTCAAAGTCGCAGGAGTCAAGAACTTTCATAATATACTCTTTAGTGTACCCCGTGAAGAAACAGGCCACATCAAGGAAGATTTCCTTTGCATTGTCATCTAGTCCATCATAACTCCACTTAAAAGTATCATTGCTGGTTTTTTTAAGAATTTTGGCGACAATATTCAATGAACTTTCCCACTCACATTCACTTCTACGATACAGGAAACAAACCAATTCCTTAAGTGTTAAAGGATGCCCATTAGCATAATTCAAAACCTTATCCACAAGATCCCTCCTTATACTGTTGTTACTCGGAAAAGCCTGTCTATGGAGCAATTGAAAAGCATCGCAATTCTCTAGAGGTTTGACTTCATAGATATAATCTTCATCTATCCTATGAGAAATTAGCAAATGCTTATCTCTCGTTATAAAGATGATCCTGCTTCCTGCACCAAACCACTCCAGATTTCCAGCTAAAGCATCTAACTGACTTCTGTCAGTGACATTGTCGAGAACAATGACAACTTTCCTGCGGGAAAGGTTTTTTTGCATTAAACTAATACCTTTATGAACATTAGACACCACTAACCTTCGTCCCGGTAATATGTCAGACAACAATTGTTCTTGCAAAGCAGCTAAATCCTTGGGACCTTCCAAAGCTTTGCGAACATCTGCCAAAAAACATGAACCCTCAAATTGCCTAGAAATATTATTGTACAGGGCTAAACCTAGAGTTGTCTTCCCTATGCCTCCCGGTCCCCATAATCCTATCATGCGAACATCCTCGTCAGACCTGAGTTTTAACATTGAATTCAGCTCTATCAGTCGAGGATGCATCCCAATCAGATGCTTAGCAACATTTACGGGTCTTTGGTCAATCTGCATAGAGATGTCTTCCACAATTTTCTTTATAATCTCCGCTTCAACTCTGAAAAAAACCGGAATAGTACTCAACATATTGATTCAGCAATTCAAAGAAATGATTAAGTTTCATGAAAACAAAGTGAGGATGTGATTAAGTAGATATGAAATAGGGACAAAGTAGTGCAACACATCAATTAACACTTACTCATCATTCAAGGTCCACCCAGACAATTCACTGGCATCAAAAAGAGCCTTCTTCCATCTCTTCACTTTGTGCGAATCTTTCCCGAAATCAGACTCATGTTTAGCCATATCTCTCCCATAACTCCCTCTACCCCATTTCACTTCTCTTGGTTCCACTTTGTAAAACACTGGCAACACAATCAGGTCCTTCTGTGTCTTGCACTCCATGATTTTCGCTACCTCTTCCAAACACCATGACGAGGAAGCATAGTCCTTGGAGAAAATGATGATTGCAAATTGCGATTCCTCAATCGCCTTCATAAGTGCTGACCGTATTTGATCTCCTTTCCTCATTTCCTTGCTGTCGATGTAAGTGGATATACCATTCTGGTATAGAGTTGTATAGAGATGACTAAGGAAGTTATTGCGAACGTCAGTACCCCTAAAACTTAAGAAGACATCGTGGCTTCTTTTACGTTTCAAAGAAGAAGAAGAAGAAGCCATTAGAATTTGGTAAAATAAGGCAGGTGCTGATGAAAATTTGGTAAAACAAGGCAGGTGCCCCGGTGAAAATGAAGGTCCAAGATCTTAAAAGGAAAGCTACGCCATTGGCTTCCCCAGTAAAATACTCGGCTGTGGCTTCCAGGAAATGGTATTCGCAACCGGCTATATTTTGTTCCCCATTGCACCTTCTGGGCATCTTCTTCATACCCAGAGGCATGACTTTCTTTTTCGTGAGTCGACAAAGATTATTGTATTTACTTTCGGCCTTGACGGCAAAGCCAATTAAAGGGATGAGGGAATTGGAGGGAAGGAGGCGATGGGGCCCGCCGGCCTCAACAAGCTCGGCTCGCGCTTCGACGTTGTGGAAAACAAGCGGATGCCGCCGGTCAACATGAGATCAATTTTTCCTATCATAATTTCATTGAATTAATATCAAGAAAAAATTTAAATTAATATATATTGAATTTATTACAAATTAATTTCTTGACAAAAAAATCAAATTAATATATTTGTGATAAATTTACCATAAAAAACCCCAAACAAGTATATTTATAATAAATTTACTTTTTATTAATTTATGTTAAATTAGATAATTATCATGAAAAATCACAAATTGATATAATTGTAATAAACGGACGGTAAAATCCAAACTAGTTACGTGTCTTCCAACTCAATAATTTGGTAGTAAAATTTAACGTAAACTAACAGAGATAAATGTAATTTATTATAAATATACTAATTTAGTAATTTTGAAGATAAAAAAATAATTTAAGATAATTTTATTGTAAATATACTAATTTTGAAATTTCCATTACATTAATCCAATTTCACACTTTCCTGATTTGAGGTTTCTGGGAAATGGCTTCCACCTCCTTGAATATCGTCTTTTTTTTTCATTATACGAAAAATAAAGTATCTTAAAGGTTGTCACGAATTTTCAATTTTCCTTTTCCTTACCAAAAAAAATAAAAATAAAGTATCTCATCTCTCTAGTCCTTTCTTTTTTCTTTGGCGGCACCGTGTGCACCAATATCGTAAGTTTGACGGTCAAAGATTGTCGGTATCGAGCACAATGATCTTTCGTCGATCAAGAGCCAGCTGTCTGTTCTCTTTCAGCCTTTTGCTGTCGAGCATCTTTCGGCGTGGTGCTGATTAAACAGAGATTTCAAGTTTCTTCTTCATCTTCTTCTATTTTTAATTATCTGTGGACGTGGCGGTGCCCAAAATAATAGAGAAGACAATGGGGATTTCCTATAATAGACTGTTGTATCGTGCCCCAGGTTTTCAAACCGGCCAATGCCCATTGCCTTAACTGTTTTGGAAAGATTTTACGGCATTAGGACAAACCCATCGTAAACATGATGAGATCATCGTAAAAATCATCAGATTTATGATAAATTTGTCTTTAATTACGCCATAGCACTGTAAAACTTTGTTAATTTGTTGTTTCATAAACGTGCTGTGGATAGTTTCCATCTAACTAAAAGATGATTTATTTATTGAATGTGATATATGATTGAACACATTTAACATGTTTAAATTAAATATTGTTATGTATGAAAATTCTGCAGTAAGTTGTTTCGTATATTTACCTACATGTGTCACGTGCACTAACATTAGCTCGCATGATTAATTAACATAAGTAGGTACGTGTCATAAATTTGTGAAAATGGTTAACATGGATAAGTCGCAATTGTTGTGTAAAAAAGGGCCGAACTATTTATTGGAAAATCCTGAGTTCTATTATTTCATTCATCTATGAAGTGTATTTATGAACATCTTGCGGTAGTACATAAGAAGATCGTTAGCTCACGAGTTGCTTGGGCTTGACTTGATGACTACTTGAGATCAGTTCGCTTAGTTCTAAGTGGAGCTTGAGTGTGAGCTACTCAAGTTTTTTGCCGAGGCGAGCTCGAGCTTATCAATATTCAGCTCGATAGGCTCGTGAGCCTAATCAAGCTTTCATTATTTTTTAAAAAAATTATCTAATAATTAGAAATATAGATAAAAAAAATACTAAAAATCTCATAATATTCAAGCTTATAAAAGCCGAGATTGAGTCTTATGTTGATTATGATCAAGTGAAGTCAAGTTGAGCTCGAATATCTCGATTTTCTACTTGAGTTGGGTTCGAGTAGGAAATTTGATACTTGATTGAGCATGAATCAAGTTTCAAGCACTAAGTATTCGAGTGGAGTCAAGTCAAGCTTGAGCTTAGTAGTGCTTCAACCTAGCTCTACTTAATTACACCTCTAGATACTCAATAAAAAGAGGAAAAGTGTCAAAAAAAAAAAAAGCCCTAAATCAATGGCATAAGTATTAGTTTAGTCATAAGACCTTTTAATTGGTCCAATATAATTCTTAATATTTTTACGTTGGTATCAATTCAATCCTTCTGGCCAATTGGCTTATGTAGTAATTTTTAAAATAATTTTTATTTTTTTTCAAATTTTTTATTATTTTTTCATTTATTCCCTTTTTTCCCCCTTTTTCCTCTTCTTCCTCTTGGCCTTTCAAGTAGGTTATAGTGGACAAATTATGATCATGTGGTTTAAACATATAGATTTAAGGCACGCTGAGAATCACGTAATTCGCCAATACGACCTACATGATCATAATTTGTCCACTATAACCTGCTTGAAAGTCTTTAATTCTAAGAACTAATTTCACAAGCCACACTAGCAATCACCGTTCAGTCCATTTTCCTTCAATTTTGGTCTTGACATCTCCAAAGTGCAAAATTGCTTTTCTTCAATGATTGATTTATTATTTCTTTAATTTAAAATCGTGAGTTTAAGTGATATATCTGTAAAATGTTGCTGAGATATGGTAAAAGCGGGAACCAAAAATTTGGCCAAAAATGATTTACTTTAAAGTAATTTTATATATAAACCCACTTTTACTCGGATCAACACATACTCACACCTCAACTCACGTGTATTTGCTCAGTTTTAGAAAAGAGGAAGGGCTGAAAAACAAGGGAAGATAATTTGTGGTGTTGTCTCTTGGCTCTTGATCTTGTATTCAAGGATTTTTTATACCATAAAGTTTTATTTTAGAGACTCAGTTCTTCGATTAAATATAAAATAGCATGTGGTTCGTACCCTCTTTTTCTTGTGTCTGGTGGTTTCTGTTCCCAATGAGCTACCACTTTTTCTTGTGTCTGGTGGATTCTCTTCACAATGAGCATGGGAAATTGTGAAGTTGGCAATAAAATGTGGATTTTTGACCAGTCCAACACATCAAGACAGCCATTCTGACGTCCCAATCAATAAAGCATGTGGCTCACAGAATCGATGATGGAGCACCAACCAGGTGTCCCAAAGATAGCCAAATGAATCTGGTCAAGATTACTCCGGAGGTTGTCTAATCAACTGGGCCTTTAAATATTGTCAATCTACGACAAAACAACAGTCCCCAGTCATTATGGCAATTGAGTAATCCCATCCGACGTGAATCATGTCAAGTGCTCTTTCGCTTTATTCAAATAAAGGAAATTGAAGGAGCGAAGTTGCCTCCACTTCTCACAGAGAATACGTGCACCATACTTCTAGCTGGCATGCCCGCCAATTTTTCACTAGAGTACGAATTAGAAAGGAAGAGAAACACGAGCCGTATTATTATTTGTTTCTTTACACCGTCTTCGATCATCGTCTGATTAATTTTTATTAAATCATAATCCGTTTAGACAACTTTCATAATAATTACCAACACAGAAATTTGCATTGATAGATATCAAAAGTTTATTACTAGAAGCATATTGGAAGGACGAGAGATAAACTCCGATTCTTTCACATGAGATAGATTTTTATTTAGATGGTTTAGGCGGGTGGGTTTGTTTCATTTTTTGTCAATTTTTGAGGAGATTTATTCCGAAGATGTGAAACAATTTCATGCTAATTTGATTAGACGATTTATGAATCCCTTGTGAATGGAATATCGATTACTCTTGGACATTAATCTAAGGGTGATTTGAGGCATTTAGTGGTCAATGATACCTTTATGACTATGAGAAATAATTTTTTTTCCTGAAGAAGTTGAGGCGATTAGTTCACGATCCTAAGATGCGGAATTTGGATGTCAATATGTGTATTATCCAAACGATTTTGATATATTGTCTGCTTCGCATTTTTGGTTGTAAAACTGATTTGTTTCAGGAACAAATCAAGCTAACCTTCCAGGTCAATAATGGTTATACGGTCTCTCCAAGTGACCTAATCCTTGATAGTATGATGAAATGCCCTGGCCCAAAAGGACAGGATTTTCCACATGGGATGGCCTTCAGTCGGATGATACTTTTTAGATGTTAGCCCATCCTGAGTTATTAGAAAGCGAGATTCACTGTCCCTCTATCTCTTCATCTTTATGGCAAATGCTCTACCTTCCCTCATAAACAAAGCAGTAGAAGACAGAACCATCAAAGGTATCCAACTAAACACAACATGTCCCATATTGAATGCATTTGGTCTGGCATTTTCAAAGCCCATTGAGGAAATTTAAAGTATTTTGACCTAGAAGGGCTTTGGATAAATGCAAAAGGCGTTTGATAAATTATGCTTTGATAAATAATTTTGAAAAAAATGCCGTTTGGTAGATAATACATTTAAAAAGCCATTTGGTGATTGATATTAGTTTTTAAATTTTTATTTGTTTAAAATAAAAAAATCAAATTAAAAAAAAATGCTTCGCGATTTGACAAGCCAAATCGACGCTAGCGGCCATCGATTGAGATTGCTTGAGGTTGGGCAAAATAATAGAGAAGCCGGTGAGGATTTCTATGGTGCAATGTCATACCGTGCCTCGGGTTTTCAAACCGGCAAATGCCGATTGACTTTTTTGTTCTTTAGGGTTTTACAAATAGATACGACACCCATTCTAGACATGATGAAAACATATCGTAAATCGTCAAATTTGGGAACAATTAAAACCACACGCATGCCCATGAAAAGAAAAGAAACGCACACGGAAGAAAGACAGAAAAAGTATTAATGGTGTGCAAAGGAGATAAATGTTTAAAAAGGCAATTGGAAAGAAATTTGAATGTTGTGATATGGGGAGATGTATCTTCAATTTTGAAAAGTATGATATTCTAAAATTAATTGACAATAAAATTAAATAAATTGACATTGTCACAACAAAAAATTGTTAGTTCAAAGCTCTTTCATATTTTGATTTGACTAACTTACCTTATATAGATTATTTTTCACAACTCATTTTTTGATTAGACTATCCTAAATAGAACTCGAGAAAAGAATACAATTCAGGTTATTGGATCACCCTATTTGTTTTTATATATTTTTGGTGGTTTCCTCTTCTCCAGTGGCTACTATAGTACCATAAAACCACATCTCCAAATCGAACTCCTCACTTATACCAATTTTGTCACACAGTATGAAGCAAAATCAAGCTCCTGCAATGATCAATCCAACTTGGAACTTATGCAAAAATCAATGGACCAATCTCCTCCTTTGGATTGTGAATCCAAGCAAATGTAACAGTGATGAAACAAAAACAAGAACAACAAAAGAAGAAAAACGAGAAATTGACGGTAGTGGAATGTAGATAGCAAGCAAAATAATTTGGTTTGAGTTGCTCTTTAGCCGGATTGGATTGTTGTCCTCCTCATGGATATGAGAGTTTGCTTTGACGCTTTTGAGTGGAAGTCATGAAGATCAATGAGGGGTGTTGGGAGGAAGAGAGAGAGAGAGAGAGAGAGAGAGAGAGAGAGAGAGAGAGAGGAGTTATAGGAGTAGATACATAAAGCACGCAAAGACAATGAGAAGGAACAAAAGTAAGAGCACTTCACAATCTTGGAGAAGATAGATACAGGAGTGAGAGAGCTTCGCAATCTTGGGGAGTCTACAATGGAGACAATGGATTTGGGAGCCAAAAACTCTCCGGTGGAGAAGATGGATTTTGGAGCAAGAGACCAAATGATGGATTTGTGAGCGATCTAGAAGAGTATAGAATATTTTATGATACCTGATTTTCCACATAATACCCGAACATAGAATAACCCTAAAAAGTAAGAGGTTTGGCTCGAGTCGATTCGGTATGGGCTTTTTCAACAACCCCATGTATATCTTTCTTAAACTAATCACCCATATCTTATGCATATGCCATATATCCAAGTAATTCTAGCGTGCACAAATATTTCCATCTATGCCACCACAATTGATGCATTATAAACTTGGGGTCAGCTAGCATTGAATCAAGGCCATCCAACTCAAACTTTGTTTCTCATTTCTACTTTGTAATTCATTAGAAAACAAAGTCATCTTGACATCATATTTTCTAGGAATGATTGCACGGCAATAGAAAATGAAAACTACAACAAGATAACCTTCTCAAATGGAACATAACCAGAACTTCACCAATTTCCAAATACCAACAGAAATTTCCCCCCATGCTCTGTTGTCTCTCTTGTGATTTGTTCGGCTCAATTAGAGTCTTCCAGAGAGTAGTATTTTTAAGAGTTAACTTCTACTTTACATCGATAGTTGGTACTTTTTAAACAAGTGATGAACATAAGTCCTTACTATATTAATATAAAAACGAACAACTTGAGAGGTTTGGGAAGAAAAACAAAAACATGCTAGTGGGTATGCGCCAACAGGATGAGATTATTTTCTGCCGCCCAAGCACAATAAGAACCATTCTCATCGAGGACAAGTCTACAAGACACGATCACATTATGCCGGTTTTATTCAAGCATTACACCGAGGGATAGCAGCAATCCTCCAAAAACTTTTACATGAAATTGTATATGGAATATCCTGATCCATCTAAATTGACCCAGGCATTGATATAATAGTAGTCAAAACATTTAAACCCGCAGTTTTTTTTTTTTTGGGTAGGAGGAGTGGGTGTTTGAAGCTTGATTCATTTAGGCAAAATCACAAACACCTGGCCGACAGCAAGCAGTGAGGTTTCTTAAGACGAAATAGAGAAGGGACGAGCACTGGTAGTGGGAGACAATCTTGTTCACGCAGCTGTCAATGGCTATGGAAGCTCTATACTCTTGCCCTACACCCAAGCCATCATTCGAAATTCATGGATGATCTTGTTCCATTCTTACCTCATGGAATTTCGGACAAAACAGAGCAGTCCAAAGAGACTATCACCCTTGCTCTCTGCTTCATCAATCATCATTTCCTTCGTGGCACTCCATTATCTCCTTGTAATTGTGCCCCAGCCTTGAACTCATGACGTGCAAATAAACTCTTTGATGAAGACGAGAGGATAGAGTACCGCAGTTGTAAAGGAGTTAAAATAAAATTAGGTTGTTTTAGATCTCAACTGACTATAAAAAATTCAAGAACTAATGGCACATTATAAAACCAAAATACCTTTTTATCTAACTTCTCCTTTTTTAAACTAGGAAAACATAATATACAGTCTCATTTCGTAAAACTATCAGACAGATAATCTTTACATATCATCTATTCACTCCACTCATAAAATAACTATTTAATCAATTTTCCAAGAATATGTCATTATCAAAGTCACGGAAGGTATCAGTCAAACACACCCTATGACATGAAGCAAGACTGCTCTCTCATATCTTCGTGTTGATCAAGCCAAAAGATACTAATATTCATATTGAGAATTTTTGGATTTATGAGCTAAGAATTAAATCTATGCACTGAAATCCTGCAAAGAAAATTCCAAGTTGCTATCACCAAATTTAGGTCTAGTACATTGCTCTTCTTAATATCAAAGGGGAAAGTAGAAACTACGGATTTCAAATTGGAATTTAGCAAGCAGATATGTAAAAAGTTCTTCTAGAGCCGGCTCAATTTGGTAAACATAGATTCGGTAGATTCCTTTGGCTCAGGAATCATTACTCTTATTGAATACCATAAAGCAAGTACATATTTATGTACCACAAACCTGCTTGAAAAATCATTATTCATTATGTAAGATGTTGAGCGTGAGATACATGAACATATGACATCATGCATGCGCATAAAAAATGGACTGACATTTGTGTATGATGCAAACAAAATGCCACACGTGACGAAGTGTAACACCGTGGGAGCCACCTCTTGAACCTCGTTAGGATAAACTGTCACATGGTGGGAGCCACCTCTTGAACCAATGGCATCTAACTATAGAATCCTATTATAATGCAATCATTTGTGCACATCAGCATGTTTATCTGATATTGTTGTAGCAAATTTGCGCAATGTAAGTTGATCAGAGTGTCAAGCAATTGGGAAAACAAATTACAAGCTTACTTTCTGATTCTAGCTTGGCTCTAAAGTGATTTAACTGTCCACAAACAATTTTTCCAGAGATGGCTTTGATGGTGTGCATGTATGCGTGCTAGCTAATGGAAGCAATGGATGTAATTGTTTGATGGAAATCGATCTAAATGACAGGAATAGCAAATTGCTAGGACATCAAAGTGGAAGTACTATGAATTATTTAAAGGTGCAATGCAGGAATAATCAAAGCGAAGGACACTAAACTCAAGGGAAGGAGCCGAACGAAATTAACTGAAAATGAGATTACAAGGACATTGACATTGCTGGAATTGAAATTAATCACAGTTTGTACAAATGATGCTTGAATGGAGACATTGACATCGACATTACAACAATACTCAAAGGGAAATCTGCAGTAATTTTGGTAGAGGTCCAGCATAATTTCAACATATCTTTTTTGTCTGCAAATCTTCTATCATAAGTCTTAAATTGCCTTTGATTATTACTAGGTCGATGGCCATTTCTTAACTTAACTTCTTTTATATATGCATGATTTCTTAACTTAATTGCTTTCACATATCCATGTTTTGTCAACTTAACTAAACTTCTGATCCCTGAGCATTTCTTGTAGCGTTTCTGCTTATTTTGAATTTAAATTAGGTTGAAGACTCTTTCTCAAACTTTGGTGGAATGGTCTTTTATGAGCATCAAAATGAGATTGAACTCGACATAGCTTGGCTGTGATTTATTCACCACCAATGTATAGTGAATTACTGTTATACCAGATGACAATTTAGTCACACAACCAAAGGAGAAAGTAAACTGAAGCACCAAGGGAAAGAGAACTCTCTATCATCAAAGGTTGTAGCATCAAAATTCACAATATATGATCAGCATGTCGAACAAGAACATCCAGATCACTCTATGCAATCTCAGATTGATCAATGATGAAGACAAATTCGTCATTATCATCTTTGAGGCAAAACGTCGAACAGGTGGTGATCATGAAGGGTGAGGTGTTCTACAAATAGGAATTCCTATCAATCGGCGAGCAATATAACAAAAGCAATATGAGATCACAATTTGAAGCTCTCGGCAAAAGGCAAACACAGAACAATCGTATGATCGAGTTTCGATGAATCGACCGCGTCCTACCTTGGGTGAGATCCGATCCGAATGGTTACCTGCTAATAAATGAAAGACACTGAAAGACTTCAAGAACCTCACGAAGACGAAGCTAAGGCGACGAATCGATTAGCGTCAAAATTGCTCGACGAAGATATTTAGCTGCAAATGGCTTTGACCGCGGGCGTGGACACTGGATTCGGTCCAGAGCGCTCAAGATGAAAGAGGAAGATAATTTTCTCGGTCTGAGCGTCTGTTCTTGCTTCGCTCGGTTCCTCAGCTCTGCCGCACGCACCAAGCGAGGAAGAAAGAGCACGAGAGGAGTTCCGACCGGTGGTGATGAGCATCCGTTCTCTGCTCCGTCACGGCCGCGGTTGCACTGATCGGCGAGGGAGATTTGACGGCGGCTCTCCCGATCGGAGACGGGATAGACGTTCGATTGACGGTGATGGAGCTGAAAGGAAGGGGTATCCTCAATCATACTCTTCACGTTGTGTATTTCACCAGCTATTCATTCCCATGATTTAATGATTTAAATATTATGGAATAACATAATCTTGACCATTATGTAACAGTATAGTTCAAATCAGGCACATGACAATCACGTATAACTTTTACGGTAGATTTCATTGTATAATTCTTTCATTTGTTTGAGATCACATATATCCCAAACAAAGTAAGCATTTCAAATTTTAATTACTAGAACATCGTATAAATTTCTTAAAATTTGTAGTATTTAGTATTAAATGCTAAAAAAAAATTTAGGATTTAAAAGGACAAGAAATATAGCAAAACGGTATTATCATGTTTACTACATGCAAATAATCGCTTTACTTTGTTAAAGTTTCGAATATCAATTTCTTATTTACATGTAATGATATTTGATAGTATGTAAAGAATTTGAACCCTTCTAAAAGGTAAGACAATAAATACTAGAGAGTTCTTTTGAATTCATATTTAGAAGATTAGATGTTAATTGGTAACTTATGAATCATCTTCATTATTTCAAGTTATGATTTTGTTCATCTATAATTTTGTATGAGCATAGTGTATTCTACAAATATGCATGGCGTGTCTATATAATTTCTTTCGCAAAATTTTGAGACGGAAATGGCCATTGGGTTTACTCAATTAATAATACAAATAACAATTTCTATTTGGGATGGATCTTTAATCAAATGATTTTTAATCAAGTGAGTTATTTAAGGGCAAAGGTGTAATTGGAGATAGGCCATGCCAATTGGATGGGGAGTTCGCTTGCATCTTCCATACGTATCATTGCTCTATTTATATGTACCCAAACAAGCGCATACCAATCGAATCTCCCAAATAGTTCTCCTAATTACAAAACTGACCAAAGCCTCAACTTAATTTCAAAACAATTTAGTCGATCTCTACAGTAACCATACAAGTAATTCAAAGTTCGGTTGAAGCTGCTAAAAATTGAAAAATCAAGAACATCCAACTTTTCAAACTTACTAATGCTTGCAGGCAGAGTAGTAATTGCGTTGCCTACTAGTGACAAGGAGAAGAAGGTGGAAAAACAGGTAACATCCATGAGAAAATTCACTTCTTATGGACTGCAATTTCTTAGATTCAGATGAATTAGATTTAGCAATCCAACGGCGCAATCCGAAACAACTGAATTATTCTCCATCTTGTAAAGAAACTTACGAAGCTTTGAGCAACCATTTGCATAAATATACCTAAGAGCTCGCAACCTGTGGATGCAGCCCGATCAAACACATAGCTGGAAAAGAGGGGAAGCAGTTCTTCATCACATTGGAGGGCATAACAAAGTGAAGAGGAGGTCGCATCGACTGCTCTGCAAGTTGGTTTCCACGAACAGAACCAAGCTTGCTTCGATAGATATCAAACATTTGCTGCTAGAAGTGTGTTGGAAGAGATGGAATATAGACTTTTGAGTTTCTTCACACAGGATGGATTTCCGTTAGGTAAACGGTTTAGCTAGTCGGGTTGGATTTGAATTTCTGTCGGTGTTTGTGGAGATTTATGTGAACTGGTTTTATACTCATTCGATCAAAGGCAAGAATGATAAGAAGGAAATAATTTACGAGTCGTTTTGTGAATGGAACGTTGATTATTCTTGAACATTAATCCTAAGGGTGGTTTGCAGGGTTTAGCTATCAGCGGTACTTGCATGACTGAGAAAAAATGGCGATTTTTCTAAATAAGTGAGGTGATCAGTTCATGATCTTAAGGCGGTGCATTCGGATGTCAATATGCATTAGTCTCCATACAATTGTGATATACCGCCTGCTTCCCATTTCTGGTCATAGAGCTGATTCATTTGCGGAACAAATCAAGCTGACGTTCAAGGTCAAGAACGGTTTTCAGGTCTCCCGAAGTGACCTCCAAAGGTACTGAATTTTTCATGCGGGGGATGGCCTTAACTCGCATTTTTGGAACTTTTGATGTTGTCCTCGGAGGTGAGCCGCCTGGAGTCCTAAACAACTGCCAATTTATTGGAGAGTCCACACTAAAAGGTATGGACATCAGATAGAAAGGAGAAGTTTGGATATGGAAAAATGCTTGGGATGGCCAAACCAAACTCAAGGGGTATAACCCATCACTGAATAACACAAGCTGCCAGAGTTGATACTAGGACAGAAATGAAGGTGATCCATTGGTAGAGGCCCTCTCTACCGAGCTTACTTGGCTTTGACTCCACTTTGAGGGAGATCCCACATGCTCTGCAATGAGACGCGACAAGGATTCTCCAAAATAATTATTTATTTCCACAATATCCTCTTCCTACACCAACCTATTAGAGTTTCTGTGCGTTGTCTTTATTTTTCAAGGACACTGGCTTGTTCCTTACTTGATAACGCGGTCAAGATTCTTTTCATCTTGTTGCCTTGGGAGCTTATGTAAACACATGAGCTCGAGCACGTAGAATCGTTGAAAGCATTTGATCTACATATATCCAACTGAAGCCTTTTTTTGATGCTATGACAGAAGGGGGAGGATGCATGCGATATTTGAGTTTTGCCGAAAGAAGGCTGATGCTTAATTGAATTAGGGATATATTCTGCACAAATTATCTTTTCTGGCAAAAATTAGGTAATCAAACATTTACCTGTATTTGGGAAATGAGAAGACATAATTAAATTAAGAGTGGAATGAAGTAGCAATATTTGTTACAAATGTAGAACCAACAAATATAGATTCGATCTTTACCAAAAAAAAAAAAAAAAAAAAAAAAAAAAAAAAACAAATATAGATTCGAGCACATCCCCCATTAATAGCACATCCAGAGATAGAGAAACATAATAGACCCAGCACAGGCTCAATCAACCGCTTCCTACAAAACACATCTAATTCAAGAACATCAATATGCGCCCTTTTTGCGGTCACAGCCCTTAACCTTTCTCGATTTAAATTGCATGTGCCAACCCTCGGATGGTATGCCAACTAAGATAATCAGACAAATTAGAGAAAGTGTGCAAGATGCTCGAACTTCGTGATGGGTTTCTTCTACCCACGAATGTAACTTGCAAATGAAATTGAAGGAATTGACTTTGTTCTAGACGCCTCTTTACTTTCGAGCTCTTTCTTCCTATCCTTCAAATAATATCCTCTTATACAAGTAATCCCACACTCTGTGATGAAAACAGAAACAAGACAAGTGAACGGCAAATAGAAGGACAGTGATTTGGATGCACAGCGAAATGTCATTTTGAAAATAGAAAGGTATTTCAATATGATATAGTGTTTGAAGCTATACACATCATGAATTTATAGAAAAGAAGAGAGATTCAAATATATGGAACTTGTCAAGCTCATATTTCCTTGAACTTCCATAAAGACAGAACATCCAAAAGCTCAGCAGAAGAGTAAAAAACATGAACTAACACCCGCCGCATTAATTTGGTAAAAAACAGACTCAAAGATACATGTGAGAAACTTGGGAAGGCTCATTTACATATCAAATTGTGTTACTCCTATAATCTTGCATTATAAGCACCCCGACTAGTACAATAGGGGGAAACTGTAAGAGACGATAGACACATAAATATGAAAGAGAGAGAAAAGAGCTTTGTGACGCAAGCAATTTGGAATAAATTATAGGATCCCCAAGAGTGAAGCGCAAAAAAGCAATAAAAATGAAGCAGTTTCTAAAGCACAAGATCATAGTGACTCAAAAAATACTTCCAATGAGGCCAAAGAACAAGACCTACATAACTTCTTTTAACATCCCTTTATATCTAAGCATTTGAATAATTCCCCACTGCCTCAAGCTAAATTCAGCTGCAAAAAGTTTCAAATTTGTAACTGCTAAATAATATACATGGTATATGTATACTATTGGACATATGCAAAGTAATCCCTTGCAATTAAATTTCCAAAATTTTAGCATTAGCACTAGCTAAATCAACAAATGTCCCATCCATCCATCTTTTTTTGACAAACCAAGATGAAGTTGCTTGATGTGACAGCTGCTGTGGTCATCACGTAGAAGAATTCCATTAGAAACCCATGAGAAGATGGACAAAGGGTCACTCTCACCAGGAAACGGCACAGGTATGGAAATTGCTGAAATTGAAGTGTAGGAAAACATTTAACAAATGCAACAAATTACAGTAAGCATTATGTCTAATATTCAAAATTGGCTGCAATCCAGAAGTGGACCTTTGTGCCATGATTCAAGAACGTCTCTGATTACTGAGATTATCTTTAAAGGCTTAAGGCATTTCCTAAGGGCAATTCATGTTGGGATAGAACCCTTAGGCCATCCTCCACTTGCTTGCATATAAGGCGAAACCCAAACACCTTCTTAGAATTGCTTTTGATACTTCAAATGAAAGCTGGAAGAGACTCCACTCAGTCTCTAGCATCTCATACAGTTCATTGAATGAACGGTATGGAAAATTGTTAAACCACAAGTGATCGGACTGTAATGAAGAGAAAGTGCTTTTATTGTAGTTGCTTCAAATGGGATCTACCAATACTCGAACCTCACATGAAAGGCTAGCCTGAATTCCCTCCTTCAATTCAAAAGCAACACAAAAAGTCAATCCAAGGACATCCGCATGCAAATGTTGGGGTACCCAGAAAGAGACAGGACACTCTTGACTTCGGATAAACCAGCATAGAATCTCTCTTCCAGGAAGTATAGTATCCATGTAGTGACCCACTCACGAACATCCTGCTATAGCAAATCTATAAAATCAGAATCACACCCACTCATGCATGTGGTGGAAGTTTTTAGCAGTGCATAGTGAGGAAAAAAAATCAAAATGAACAAGAGTACCTTCTCAAATGGTACATAACAGGAATTTGACAAATTTCCAAATACAGGCAGTAACTTCCCCCATGCTCTGTGCCTCTTTTGCGATTTGTTAGACTCGATTAGATTCTTCCACTGAAGTATTTTTAAGTGTGAACTTCAACTCTCCATCCATACTTGGTACTTGCAAACCTGTGAAGAACCTAAGTCTTTACTAGACTCGCCTCCCAAACCCAATGGGAACAATTCTTATCCAGGACAAGTCTGCAAGTAGTGAAAATGGAATAAAGTCATCCATCTAGATTGACGAGGGCATCAACATAATAGAAAAATAACTAAAAGAAAAGAGAAAATAATTTTACAAGACTAGTAGTCAAAACATTTAAATCCGCGAACTACACAATGGATACAGTTGGGAAAATTCACAAACACCTGGAGGGCGTCACAGAGTTGGGGTTCCTTTGGACGAAAGAGAGAAGGGACAAGCACTGGTGGTAGGGAATAATCTCGTTCACGCAGATGTCAACGGCTTTGGCAGCTCTAAACTCTCACTCCACGACCAAGCCATCATCCAAATTCAGGGATGATTTCCTTCATTCTTTTATCCTCGGGGATGCCTAGTCCTCTACAAGGGTTTCAAGCTTTCCTAGCACGGAAACGATGGAAGCTTGAAAGGGGGCATGAACGCAAAAAGCAATCAAGTCACAGGACAATCCATATGCCTCCAACCAAAGGCATGGCACTCCACAGCAATCCCCACACAAGCGCCACCACCTACCGGCTCCAAAGCAGCACATCTTGCAACTGAATCTGTAACAACCACGAACACATGTGATCATTAATAACTCGATTACGCCAATGGAAAAGCTAACTTTCGAGACCCAACTTGAGTTTAGTAAATATATGCTTAAAATCACAAAAAAAAAAAAAAAGTGGGAAAAAAAAAAACAGTTTGGAACGTCACTTTCAACGATTTCTCTTGACAAACTCATGACAAGTACGTCAGTAACTCGTAAAATTTCACTTCTAAATCAAATGAAGAAGGCATAAAGCAAATACTTATAGTTCCAGCAAAATAAAGTGCTTACGTTGAACGCTCCATGACAATTAGAAGGAAGTAGTAATCATCCCTCAGAAGTCGTGATCAAACTATCCAAAAAAATCGGTGCGAATTCGTTCCAAGTTGCTCAATTATTGTGATCATGCCTTTGCTGAGGAACAATATGATCTTCCCTTGCATCTGCTTTAGGTTAACCATGCATTCCTGTGTATCCTCCATGGATGTGCGACGACTTTGACCCTTTAGCTTTCATGCGAATCAGGCCGTGAAGACAAGAAGAAACCACTGGTCCGAGTTTCTTCTCTCTTTCTTCTTTTTCGCTATTTAATCTACTTTCAGCTGTCTGTATCGCATCCCTCTGTCTTAGCTCCTTTCTTGAATCTTCATTTAATTGAGAAGCTTTGGCCATCGCCCTTCCTCCATTACCTCCCCTATTTTGCTTTCTTCATGCATCGTGCTCTCCTTTGTACTAGTATCACCACTTCCCTCTAGATTCATTTGCTTAGATCATGTTCCCAGCGAAGCGCAATATCCTCCAAACCTCTTGATCCAAGACTGCTTCATGGACTAGAGCTGGTTCTACTGGCTGAATCTACGAGATCAAAACCCTCAAATCACTATCTTGTTACATGCATATCAGACGGATTCACCAATACTTCACAATTTCATGGGATGGTCCGAGGCTAACGTGGAAATGACTTGAATCTTTTCGATCCTCCCGCAGCACACCATGGTGGAGATACTTGAGCCAGAAATGATGCCCTGTTATGATGAATTCAAGCATCTTATGTGCCAAGTCACCCTCTCTCTATTCATGCATCTTTGAATCAAGCGAGTTTGAATTGAAAGCCATTTGTCACTCCAACAACAACACAGTTCTAATAGTAGGAATTTCCCATTCATTTGCCCGGATATAAGGATAAGTATGCCACCTCCTAGATTAATGATTGCTTCCTTGAGATCTGCAAGCCAACAATACTACACTTACCTCTTCCCACTTAATCGTCTTCACTTTCACTTTCACTTCCACTATTTCCCAGTTTCTCTATAGGGAGGTGACATTTCCTTAAGAATTCTCTTAAACCTGTTGATCCATCAATATCCTCACAGAGTGCGGTTGAATCCACAAATTGATTGTCTTCAAGCACAACCTTCAAATCATCCTCTAGTTGCCCGCACCGTAGCACATAGCCCAACTTTTTCACAGTTCCACCTGATACTCTGATTCTAAGGCTAAATTGTATATAACTTTCCTCAAATTGATCAAAATCAACTCCTCCCTCCAATAGTCCCCACAGCACATTTGATTTGAGATACTGAATCCACATGTGATCCGAATCAAATGAACCAAGAATTCCTGATAGCACATTCTGCCTTTCACCATTAACGTTTGGCACAAGCTCGAAAGATATTTCCTTTCCTCTGTCTTCTACACTGAAAACAACACAAAGAGCCAATCCTAGAAACTTGTCATACAAGTCTTGTGAAGCCATGAAAGATATGGTACCGTCATCAACAAGGACAAACTGCTCTGGCATCTCTCCTCCAAGAAGAACATTTCGGTAAGCAGGAGAAATTTGGGAATAACGATATTTCTGTTATATGGGTAAATTGTTAGAAGCACCCAAGTTTATAATTAGTCAATGAGAAGAGTTTGATTTGAGCATTTTCCTTGTAACTCAACCAAAGCTAAATTTCTATAATAATTAGGCCTTCTTGCTGACGTTAAATACTATACTCATTTGAGAGAGAGAGAGAGAGAGAGAGAGAGAGAGAGAGAGAGACCTCAATTGAGAAGTCAGTCATGTTCACTCCTTTGTGGACGAACTTGCCTAGACTATCTTCCTTTGTGCTAGTTTGATTTTCATCCAAACCTTTGTGGACGAACTCTCTTGGACTATCTAACTCTGTGCTTGTTTGATTCTCATCCAAAACCTCATAAAATAAAGTTGGATCATGTAATTGATCATCTTGAAGCAAAACCTCTAGCTCGTTCTCTAGTGATTTACATATTAGTCGAAATCCACACTTTTTCACAATTACGCTAGCCGAAGCCGTAATGCTACACTGGAAATGATTCCAGTAACCATTTGGACCAAAAGAGACATCTTTCCACAAGTCTTTCAATTCGATAACCCCAAAAGCCACATGATTCGAATCCAATGGCATGGCTCTGTCGGATTCTTTGTTCATCATTTCCCCATTAACATATGCTTGAATCTTAAGTTTGGCATTCTTGTTTCCTTTTTTTACTTGGTGTACAATAGCCCAAGCTAATCCTCCAATCTTCTCATACAAGTCCTTTGAAGCCAAGAAAGATATACAACCCTCTTTATTGTGGAGCAACCACTTTGGCATATCTTCTCCAGGTAGTAAAACCCAATTGGAAATTAGCACCTAAAAGAGAAGTTTCAATGAGTTTACATGGGTAAAGGGATTATACATCACTTCAGCGACCAATCAAAAGTCTATGGAGTCTACAATCTAAGAACTAAAAAGCTTATGAGTAGTTGATACGTCAAGATCGACAAGAAAACACCAGCATGTGAGGACTCTACAGCAAAAGGAGAAGGTGAAGCATCAGACTCCACCACTTAAGACATAACACCACCATCCTCTCCAAGTTTGATGCAAGAAAATCTATTCTCGAATCTCCTATACTAAAGGTATAATCTCTTAAAAGAGTTCACAAAACATGCATCTTCAATGTCTTAGAAATCGAATGCTATGAAGATGCTTCTAAAGAAGAAATTCGGATAAAATTCATAGAAGAAGAAATCAAGATAATTAAAAAAAAAAAAAAAAGAACTTGGGATCTTGTCAACCACACCTAAGACAAATCCATGATTAGAGTCCAGTGTATTTACAGGACTAAACTCAATGTAAACAGATGAATTCGGAAGTATAAGGTAAGGCTCATGGTGAAAGAATATCGCAACAATCGGATATTGACTATGCTAAGACTTTTGCTCCTATCAACGCCCCACACACCCCCCCCCCCCCCCCCCCGGACACTATTTATGCTCTCATAGCACTTAGCAACACGAAGATGTGTAAAATTTATTAGCTTGATGTAAAATAAGCATTTCTAAATGGTTATTTTCAAGAAAAAATCTATGTGGAACAATCATCGAGCTTCCTCGCCGGAGAAAAAAAGGTCCTAAGGCTCAAGAAAGCTATACATAGGTTAAAACAAGCTAAGCTTTGTCTAGTGAAATCAACGAATACTTCAGAAAAAAAAAATACTATGAGAAGAGCACGAGCAAGCCAACACTCTATGTCAAGACTCAAGATAGGTGTAACACTCTTATTATCTCTATGTATATAAATGATCTCATGTACATATAACTTTTACCATTCACTGTGGCAAAACACTGTAATCATGAGCACTATAAAGAAAGCACTTGCTCCAATTCAAGAGGAGGCCTTTTTTTCCCCATTTTGAAAAACTCTCTACCTCTCTCGTAATCCCTTTCCTCACTCTGCAACCTTCCCCTTCTACTTTTGTATCCCAATTACTGTGTAAGTATTTTCAAATCGTGGTTTGGATCACTTTCTTATTTATCACTTGTAAGATTACCAGGCCATTCATGGTTGATTAGTCACTTTGTAAATTACTTATCAGCTATCTCCCTCGGGTACCGATTACTACCTTTGTGAAAGGTTTTACTTTCTCTAACTTTTCAATATATGTGACTTTCTTTTCATTTCAATATCAGTCTATACCACCTTCATGGTTGGTTTTATATTCTGCATTTTCTTACTTATCGTTTTATATATTTCATCTGCAATTCTTATCATTTTAAATGTGCGTGACTTTACTTAGCTTTCTTTGTACCATTTATATCTACATTTACATCTTTGAGTACGTAGCATTTATTTTACTTCCTATAGTAGACTTTAATCTTCTTTATTTTCCAAGGAATCATCATGGAAGCAGACGCTAAGATTAATCACACTCCCAAATCTTAGTTCTGTTAATCACTTCTAGGTTTAAATCTTTTCTCTATATAGATCTTCAGCTCCTCAGGCTCCCTACGGTGTATGTATATATATAGGGAACGATGAAAAATGATTTTAGAATTTAAAGAAGAAGTGAAGAAGACATTTGAGATGATGGACGTAAGCTCTACTTCTTCCTCGTTGAGATCAATCAAAATGAAGGGTTTTCCTTTCCGCAGAAGAAATATGCGAAGAACCTCCTGAAGAAATTCAAGATGAACTATTGCAAAATGGTGGCAACACAGCTCGTGACAACCAAGAAACTACTAAAGGAAGATGGAGCAAAAATGCCCGATGCTTCTTTGTACATAAGTCTTATTAGAAGTCTACTTTATCTCATGACTGAATGACCATAAATCAGGTACGTGACAAGTTCACTATCATGCTTCTTGCAGAATCCAAGCCAAATTTACTCTGGATCTGCTAAAAGAAATATAAGATACTTACTAAGTAGTAACAGATTATGGCATTTGTTATTGGTCAAGTGCAACCACAAAGTTGCTTGATTACTCTGATAATGACTGGATAGGCTCAGCTGACGATAGGGGGATATTACTAGCTACGCATTCACACTAGGTTCCAAAATGTTCTCATGGGCATCCAATAAGCAAGACTTGCGAGCAGTCTACCGCAAAAGCTGACTGTGTTACAATCTCTACTACCACTAGTCAAGCATTATGTCTTCAAAAAATGCTATATGACATCGGAAAAGCACAAACGGAACCTACTTTCAATATCTTGAGACAAAAATTTTGCTACTGCTATTTCTTAAAATCCTGTTTTTCATGTAAAATCCAAACATATTGCTATCAAATGTCACTTCATATGAGAATTGCAAAGTATAGAGTGATCGAGCTCAAGTATTGCAAAATGGAGGATGAAGTCGTGAACATATTTACTAAGGCACTACAGCAAGTCAACTTTGAGACATTGTGAAACCTGCTCGGAGCATCACAAAAATTGATCAAGGAGGAGTATTAAAGTGTTGGATCATTTTTCTAGAAAAGGCTAGACTTCCCTATACTCATTCTGTAAGTCTCTGGTGGGTGGTCAAAGTCTGTGGTGTCTGCAAATCTCTAGCTTCATTTGTGTTAGTTAGAAGTGGCTAATAGAATGTCTAGCAAGCAAATTGAAGAGCAGGAAGAGATAATGTTGAGAAATATTTGCTGAAGAATGGCGGTGGAATGAGCTTATAAATAGGCAAGACTGTTCAGTCTTGGTGTACACAAGAGACCAACCAAAAAAAAAAAACACCCATCCAATTGTAATAACTAAACCCAATCTTATAGCCTTGTAACCATTTCGCGTCCAATAAAACTTATATATTTCCTTGTCCCATTGACTTGACTTCCACTTGCATTCTTACTACATAAATCAAATATCAATGTTTAGCTATAGTCAGCAATAGCATTACATATATATAATTGGTGGAAACAAGATTTTGTTATTGGATCAACATGGGGGAGAATTAGCAAAAAAGTTCTAAACCTATTGCAATTGTGCCAATTCAGTCATAAACTTTTCTTTTTTTGGGCCAATTTAGTCCTAAACCTTTTACAATTGTGCTAATTCAGTCCATCTGGTCAAAATTGACCAATTGACACTAGCATGGATGTGGCCAATCGGCGTTAACGTGGACGCTGGCCGGCGAACGCTATGGCAATTTTTTAATTTTTTCTTTTTTTTTCCTCACCTTCTCCTTCCTCTGGCTGGTCAGTCGGAGGCGAGAGCCAGCGAGGTCAGCCTCGCCAGCCACTGGCGAAGGCGAGCCTCGCCCAACGACTGAGAGGCTGCCATTGCCAAATTTGGTGCTTGCTAGTGGCTGGCAAGGCTTGACATCGCCATGGTTGGGCGAGGCCAAGCCTCACCAGATCTGGTGACGGCAACCTCGCTAGCCATTGGCAAGGCTTGCCCCTATCGGCCATTGGTGAAGGCGAGCCTCGCCTAGCCATGGCGAGGTCAAGCCTTGCCGGCCACCAACGAGCGCCAGATCTGGTGACAACGGCCTCACTGTCACTAGGCAAGGCTCACATTCACTAGTGGCCGTCAGGGGCGAGCCTTGCTAATGGCCAGCGAGGCTGACCTTGCCAGCTCTCGCCTTTAGCCGGCATTGGCTAGCCGGAGAACGGAGAAGGTGAGGAAAAAAAAAATTTAAAATTTTAAAATTTTTTTAAAAAAATTGAAAATTCGAAAAAAGATAAAAAAAATTATTTAAAAATTGCCATAGCAGCTTTCACCGGCTAGCTATCCTTGATCGACGTCCACATTAGCACCAACCAGCCAATTTTGGTCGGATTGACTGAATTAGCACAATTGTAAAAGGTTTAGGACTAAATTGGCCCAAAAAAAAAAAGTTTAGTACTATATTGGTACAATTGCAATAGGCTTATGACTTTTTTGGTAATTCTCCCGATCGAACATGTAGTGTTGAAATGTTTCATTTGGTGATCCTTGCAATTCTAAAGTGAACTAGAGTTCTATAAAGAGAAGTGAACATCCTTCCCGTTTACTTATAGCCACTTCCACAAACACTCAGTGCAGCCAACACGTATACAGCTCCATAATAGTCAGAGAGGGAGAGGGAGGGAGGGAGGGAGGGAGGGAGAGGAGGGGGCCTAACCTCGGGCTTGATGAGATCATTTACGGTGAAACCATGACGGACCAGTTCATAACATGAAGATAAATCCATCGACCTTGCGGGACACTTGTTGGTGGAAATTTTACGCAGAGATTCGCAACTTACTGCTTTCAGAATATCTACATGCCCGGGAATCTCGAGGACCTCTTCAAGTTGTTGGCAGTACGAAACATCCAAGTTGTCCAAATTATGTAGTTGCTCGGATAAAGAAAGATTAGTAAAATTGTTTCCCGACAAATTCAAATTCGTTAAATAGGAAAAACATGAATGTTTCTCTAGGAAATCTACTTCTAATAGACTGCATTTACAAAGATTTAACTCATATAACCTGGGAAATCCTATCTTCATATGGGGATCACTTGATTCATCCTTCTTTGGAAAGTTGATTAGCTTTGAGCAGCCATCAAGTATCAGCCTTTCAAGATTTTGCAACTTGTAGATACTAGATGGAAGGATTGCCAAATTCTTGCAACTACTTAAAGTCATATCTTTTAAAGAGACGAGATTTTCTATGGATGCAAAAAGTTCCTTAATTGGTGTCCTATCTAAATGAAGATTTAGCATGCTTTTGTTTTCATCTGGAATATCAGGGAATTTTTGCAATTTTGAGCAATCACGAAGATTGATAGATTGAAGATTGTTGGCTTGAAGCACATCACAAAGATGATGAAGTTTAGAGCACCCACTTAAATTCAACAACTGTAACTTGCCGTGATATGCAACTGATTCGTGGGCATGCTCCAAGTTTTTGCACCCATGGAGATTCAATTCCTCGAGATTTGGAGTATAATTGAGGTCTGGCATACAAATTAGTGACTAGCATTCACTGAAATTAAGGAACTTCAAGTTTTTAAAATCCTGCAAGAACAATAAAATCAACTTGGATGGACATTCCAAACAAAATTTGAGATAAGTATTCTTTAAAATCCGGCACTGTAATTTTTAATTAAAATCACTTGATAAAAATCTCCCCTTTTGAATATGAGATTAGCAAGTAATCCTCGTAAATTGGATAAAAGTCAGGGTCTAAAAAAAAAAAAAAAAGGCACGCTCGTAATTCCACCACACACTTGGGTTCTATCTTGAGACATGGAAGAGAAATCATGCTAAAGCTAAGTGGTGTAGCCACTTCCAGTAAATAAAAGTGCATAAAAAAATACTCGTAATTTAAAGGAGGAGAGAGTGCGCATAACCCCAAGTGGGAGGACCCGCGTTACGGTCAATCCTTTGCCAATTCATTGCATGAATTTAAGCTACCATAGGTAGCACTCGACAGATCTAGAATGTTACGCAGAGACTTACAAACAACCGCCTGTAGAACCGAAAATCTTTCATAATCATCACTTTTGAATTCATGGTGATTGATTGATCGATTTTCAAAAATGTCAGATTTTGTACCATGTAACAAGCCTCTTGATGCGTTATATATTGTTGAGCTTTATTTTTGCGAAATTATCTACGTACCTGGCATTCCAAAGACAGCCCTTTCTGATAGTGATGTCAAGTTTTGCTAGCCATACTCAAACCGCTAGACAAGCTAATGCTGCTAATAGAATTTTGGGCAATTTATTAAGGAGTTTTATTGGGATAAATGTTAGACAATGGGATTTGTTATTGGTTAAAGCTGAATTTGCGTATTATAATTTGATGAGTCAAACTACAGGATAATGCCGATTTGTTGGGTACCAAAAGCATCTTTTGATCTCCCACCATCACCCACTAAGCGTCAATTCAAGGGAGATGCTGAAGAAAGAGCTAAGGAAATCAAGCAGTTACATGAGGAAGTGAGGAAGAGTTTTAAAGAAAGAGGCAAGAAAATCAAGTAGTTATAAAAGTGAACTTCATGGAGACTATGTACTTTCAATGTGGCTGATCTATCACCATATCATGAAGATCAAGAACTTCATGAAGTTGGCCTCGAGGAAGACTCTTTTTAAACAGAGGGATAGTATATAAAATACGTATTGGAAAATTTCAAGATCCTCTCTTGGGATTTGAATAGTTGGGATATAATATGTATTTCCTTAATCTGTAAGTTTGTTTATAATAATTTTTTAAGATTGTTTATAATAATTTTTAAGATTACTTCAATCTCAATTAGATATTTGATAATATTGGTGCTTATGCGAATTTTGTATTTCAGGTAGGTTATCTTTTCTTTACTGGGAGGTTACACAAAGGTCTGCTAGGCTCCTAGCTATAGACGCCCCCTGGGTGCTCTCCCATGTCTCATTTTTCTTTGTTTCTCTATGCCTTTGGTGGATTTCTAGAGTTCACGAGGGATCCAGAGAGGACTGTATCCTTCGAGTGGCTAAGGGATACCTAGATTATCTAGTCTCGTCCTTTCTATCCCCCGTAGTGGGGTTTTCCCCCGCACCGAAGTCCGTGGAACTAACAAGCATGACAGGAAAGTTGGAAGACCACAAAGTATGTCTCTTATAAGGCATAGGTCGAGAACAATATAAGAGGCTTTTTATACATATAGTGCTATATGCATACAGGTTACGTGTGCGCACAAAATTGATGTTTGAAAATTTGTTCTAAACTACCAAAATAAGGAAAGGAATTGTTGATAAACTACACAATAAACAGAAGCATATAAATGTATGAGGAAAGAAAAACATATTTCAAGATTTCAATAAAAAAATTGCATTCGGATGAAAATGATTCAAATTTTGATATTTAAACATGCGAGAGATTATATAAAATTCTATGGATCCAATATTTGCATAATAAGTAATTAACGACATTTTGGGGAAGGAAAAAAATTGAGATCCCATAGAATGTCCTCTTTGCTTTAAATACTAGTATAGATGATATTAATAGGAATATAATTACACACGCATACCTATATATATAACTTGATATTTAGGTCATATAAATTTGAATTATTGAAGCTAACCCCTTACTCATTTCTTTAGAAAGCTCTGGTAGTCAAGCTTGAAAACCGTTGCGGACTCCTAGCATGGATCCTTCTGGCTTCGAAGTGCTAGATGTAGCGTGCTAGTGCCTCTATAGGATAAGGCCCTTTCAAGAAGCCGTACTTCACAAGCCTTTTTTTGCAAAAGAAAAAGAAAAGGAGAAGACATTGGATGATCAATCTATGTCTCCTATTGTTCTACCAATAGGTGAGAGGACACCCAACAAGAAATGTGCGGAGTCGCTTTCCAACCCGTGGCTTCTTACCTCTGGAAGATATAAAGTGAGGGCAATAATGGATGGCTCAATTGAAAATAGAGGAGTGGAACGAGTTACGTGGAACCAGGAGAGATTCGTTGGATAAAGTCCCCCAACTTCACTCGAAAATGAATTAAGTAACTACGTAAATTGCTTCTTCCTGCCTCTAATAATAAAGAAGTACTTGTCAAAATTCGCTGGTGAGGTTGTTCCAACCAGAAAGGACATAGGACTTTTCGGCCATTATTTGAGTGTTCCAAAGGCTGGACCAACTTAAGTAAAGACTAGCGTCTGATGAAGATTTTTCCTTCACTATACACTTTCAGTGTATCTTTCATTATCGGCTGAATGCAATCGGAGAGAGAACACTGGGAAGTTCAGTCAAAAGCATTTGTGGTGCACTCACTTCAACTATTAAGCAAATAAGCAAGAATTTCCATATGGAAGTGCAAAAATAGTTTAGTCAGCTCATCTCTGCTGTACAACATGGAATCTTTAATAACATTTTTAGTGTCTATCCTTTCTAAAGACATAAAAATTAGATCCTCAATTCATGTTTATTAAAGATTCAAGCAGTCATCATTCAATCTTTAAATAAAATCACCAAGCTTTACTCCAGATTTCGGTACCAAAAGTTACCGATGCTTTCATCTCATTGTTCTGATAAATTTCCGTACTTGTAATATTTGGAAATGAGATTGGACTTTTTTTCTTGAATTTTTTTGTTCAAATCAACATCAAGATTCGCATCCGAAAATGTTAGTTACTCCCCTAAAACGGGAAAATCAACTTACGTGGGTTCATGTAATAGAGCGGCATCCTGTATTTGATGCTTTAATCAAATTTAAACAATTTTTTAGATGTAGAGTTTCTTAAGCACATTAACGAGCATCATCAGAGTTAGTTATTGTTGCATTCGAAGTTTGAATTATAAATGTACACATATATAGTCATAGGATAGAGATATGGATATATAAAAGATAAGGAAATAAATACTATTCATTTAAATGTGCACCTTAAATTGCTCCCTCACTACATAGATATTGCTTCTGCACAGATCAAGTCCAACTAAGTTCTTTGGAACAAAGCACCATTCTGGATAAGGACATTCAGGCCATTCTAACCATCGTAGCTCATTAGGAAGACAGATTGGACACTGGAAAGAGGTATGCACATTAATCATGATGAGTACCCTCAACCTTCTCATGTTTGTGAAAGCATCGAGACCGATGTGTATCTCTTTTGGCTTAGGTAAATCCAAGACTATGGCCTTTACTGCACTTGTTCCCTGTATTTGACAATTTTGTATTACAATAAATATACGAGTTCGCATAATAAGAGAGTAAAATCATGGCCTAAAGCAGCACATCTTACCATATTCTCAGAGAGAACATAATGAACATCGTCATATAGCCATAGCCTGCTGCGTTTTCCAGGATCACCAAGACATTCTTGTTTAACAATATCCATGCCCATCATCTGAATCAAGTCATGCATACATAGCATCCCTCTATCTTTAAATATCAAGGACTTCTCAACGAGAACTTGTACTCCAATAGTTGTGTCAAAATCGCAACCATCAAGAACTTTCATAATGTAATTTATAGTTCGCCCCTTGAAGAAACATGCAATATCAAGGAAGATCTCCTTTTCATGGTGCTCTAGTCCATCATAACTTAACTTAAGAACACCATTGATTTTTTCATTAGGACTTTTTGCAAGTTTACTCAATGCACTTTTCCACTCATGTTCTCCTCTACCACGTAGGAAACGGCCCAATATCTCAAGTGCTAAAGGAAGTCCATTTGCATAATGCAAAGCAGCATCCACGAGATCCCTCCTTATTACTATTTTGTTGTTTCTTGGAAGAGCATGCTTATTGAAAAGTTCAAGAGCTTCCAAATGATCTAGAGTTTTAACTTCATAGATGTGATATTTATCTATCCCAAGGGAAGCTAACATATGTCGATCTCTCGAAGTAATAATGATTCTGCTTCCTTCACCAAACCACTCACATTCTCCAGCTAAAGCATCTAATTGTCTTACTTCATTGACATCGTCAAGAACAAGGAGAACTCTTTTGTGGCATAGTCTCTCTTGAATTAAATTAATACCTCTATCAACACTAGACACTCTTAACTCTTGTCCTAATATCTCAAACAACAATTTTCCTTGCAAAGGAACTAAATCCTTGGAATCTTTTGAAGTTTCTCGAATATTTGCCAAAAAACATGAACTGTCAAATTGTCTAAAGATAGCATTATAAAGGGCTTTGGCTAATGTTGTTTTCCCTATACCTCCCTTGCCCCATAATCCTATAAAGAGAACATCATCGTTGGACTTCGTAGTTATCATTGATTGCAACTTTATCACTTGGGGATGTATCCCGACCGGATGCTTAGCAACATGTAAGGGTGTTCGGTCTAGCCGCATTGATATATCCTTGACTATTCTCTTTACAAGCTCCGCTTCATCTCTGACAAAATCCAAAAAAGTATTTGACACATTGATTCAGTGGATTAAATATATGATTAATCTTCATAAAATTCAAAAACGAAACAAGAGAGGAGTTGTGATTCAACATATAAAAGCAATGACAAAGCACCGTGTCACATCAATTATTACTTACCCATCATTCAAATGCCACCCAGACAAATTACCAACATCAAAGAGAGCCTTCTTCCATCTCTGAACTTCCTCTGAATACTTCCCATACTTGGACTCATGCTTAGCAACAGCTTCTCTATAACTTTTTCTTGGTGTTCTCACTTCCTTGGGTTCTACTTTGTAAAATACTGGAAAGACCATTATATCTCCTTGCTCATAGCATTCCATGATTTTTGCCACCTCTTCCAAACACCATGGCGAGGAAGCGTAGCCCTCGGAGAAAATGACAATCGCAATTTTTGAATTCTCGATTGCCTTCATAAGCGAACGTGATATTTGCTCTCCCTTCCTCAGTTCTTCACTATCAATGTAAGTATATATTCCTGCCTGATCTAGAGCTGTGTAGAGATGACCGAGGAAGTTGTTGCGGACATCCGGACCTCTGAAACTCAGGAAGACGTGGTAACTCCTTCTAGGCTTGAAAGAAGAAGAAGAAGAAGAAGAAGAAGAAGAAGAAGAAGAAGAAGAAGCAGCCATTGGAATCGGGAAAGGGAGGAGGTTAACAATGAGCAACGAGTTGCTTCAGATTTGGTAGTTTGTTTGAGGTAGTCTGTTCACCTTGTGATCTTCTCTATATTGATTATACCCAGAAGCATGACTTCCTTTTCTGTGGGTCAACAAAGTATATTTTAATAAAGGTGCTTAAGGATGAGCCAACATTTTAGCGTGGGATTTTATCACACTGTTTAAGATTCGCCCCTTTAGTCCCTTGTCTTTCCTTTTTCTGACATGGAAAATAAAGTATCTCTTCTCATTAGAAAAAAATGAAAAACTTGGCTGTGGCCATATGGCAAATTGGTGAGCAATGATTGATGTGCCCATAGATTAGTGGGCCGGACACCAATCAATTAATTAAATTAATTGAATTTCTTCTCATGATAGAATGAAAGGTGCCATGAGATCTGTGTGCGGCACCATGGGCACCTACTAAATTCTCAATAAATATAGCAAATTGAACAAAAAATGCATATTCGGACACATGTTAAATGTTAGTTTCCAAGAAAAAGGTTATTTCCAAAATTAGCGAGAACACAAAATTTAAAGTTCAGGTTGCAAATGAAATCTTCAATTGCTAGAGCATCGAAGTTGTTCTATCATTACACAAGGAAGTATTAGTAGAGACAACATGAGTGTGAAAGTACTAACTCTTCACCATATAATTGTCAAATTACACCAATTTCTCCTATGAAATAGACATTAATATATATATCCAGATTATCTTTAGACACCAAAAATTCTCAATCAACAAAATTATGAAAGATATCAAAACCAACTATCTTGATTGAATAAAGTAAGCAAACATAGCAATGAACCAAATATGGGGTAGTTCCTTATTAACAGCATGGCTGTCGATAAATGTCCCCATCAATGATGATTTGTTTTTTATTGTTTTCTCAAAGATGTTTGTCGCTGGGAATTTATAGGGATTTCACAGAAACAATTAGCGACCGCACTTAAGAATCGAGTTGTCAACCCCTTTTAGATGCTAGTCTCCTCTGTAGCATGAGAGATAAGTATGTTATTGTACACGATTGTCCTCGTGATATTGTTATCCTACTTACATTGCCTTTACATTCTCTGATTTCCGGAAAATTGCATTCCTCCTTCCTTTCCCACCAAAAAAGAAATACGAGTCCATCCTCGGTAGTTATTTTAAGTATGAAACTTTCTTTGATACACCCAACTGCAGGCAGCTGTGTTGGTTGAGTCTCTTCTTCACCGTCGAGGTCGAGAGTTCGAAACCCGCAGTTGCTAATGTGTTGTAAGTGGAGGATCATGGTGTTGGGGTCCTGTGCTAATCACTTCCGAGGTATAGTCATTGTTATTAGGCGTTTCATGCGCTATAGGGCCTTGTGACCCCGCAAGGGGGCTCAAGTGGATTCCTCAGTTAAAAAAACTTTCTTTGATACAAGCGCCATCAAAATTAACCGGTTAGTGATTTGTTTGGTCAAAGCTGGTCTATTTGATCGGTCAATGGTCGTAGGACCAACCACTTTTATTTATTTATTTATTTATTTGGATTTCTTTCCCTACTAGTATATTATTAAGGGAAAATTCCAAATAAAAGCTTGAAGTGTCCTTGTTTTCTCAAATAATAACCTGAAGTTGTCAATTAATCTCAAATAAAGCCCTTTTCTTGGCCAATGACTATTTCAGTTATCAGAGAAAGGGTATTTCGTTAAAAAAAATGTGATCATATATTTTTTTTTAAAATTTCCCCTTTTTTTTTTCCATTTCTCCTCTTCCCTCCACCGGCCATCGCCATCGATGGCTGGGGGAGGTCGCCCACCTCAAGCAAGGGCGGCCCTCCCCAATCCAGGGGACGGTCGCCCTCGCCTAGGCTAACAAGGGTCACCCTTGTTGGCATCGTGCGAGGGCCACCCTCACCAGTGCTATGTGAGGGTCGCCTCGCCTAATTTGGCTTGAGCAACCCTCACATGATGTTGGCGAGGGCAACCCTTGCCCAACGCTGGCGAGAGTGGCCCTCACTTGAGTCCGGTGACCTTTGCCATGGTTGGTGAAGGGAAGGGGGAAAAAGAAGAAAGAAAGAAAAAGAAAAAAGAGAAAAAGAAGAATGAAAGAAAAAGAAATAAACAGAAAAAATAAATTAAAAGACAAAAATGCCGTTCGATCTAAGAGATAGATCCTTTTTTAAAATTGATATAGCCACTTCAAACTCTCATTTGAAACAACTTCCATTTTAGATCCTTATTAGAGACGATTTAGTTATTTTAAGCCTTTATTTGAAACAAAGTCCACTTTAAACTCTTATCTAAGAAAATAAAAGCACTTTAAATTTTTATTTAGAATTTTTCCTATTATTAGCTGAGGATGTCAACTCAATTAACATATACTCCATTGTCTCCTCGACAAAATACATAAATTGTGGCTTCTAGGAAGTGGCATTCGCAATCAATGAGTTGTTGTCCTTCTTTCCTTTCTTTCTTTTGCACATTATGATTTTTGTTTTGGTCGAAAAAATGTCCTTCTTTTCTTTCTTTATTTTGCATATTATGACTATGAGTGCTCGAAAGTTCTATCGTTTTGAGTTTGTTTTTGTTTTTTTTCTTATGTGCGCATTAAATTACACTAGCCCCTCATGCATGCGATTTAGTTTCAGACATCGGTCATATCATATTTTCTTATTTTGTTAAAGTGACCAAAAAAATGAAATCCTTTAGCTCACTTTCAAGAATTTAATTCTTGTCTCCCTCAAATCTATATTAATTTCGCCGCTAGAGAGCCAAGATACTGCGGCGCCGAGAGAAACAAGCAGACGCCGGCGAGCATCATGACAAGCCTCATCTTGATCCCGGTGTAAAGGAAACTGATCAAGAAACTCGCACCTCATTGGCCCCACATGGTCCTTGACTACCTTTCTGCCTACTTTTCTTCAATTTGGTCTTGTCATCTGCACAGTGCAAAATTGCTTTTCTTCAAGCATTGATTTATTTTTTGCTCAAAAAAAAAAAAGCATTGATTTATTTTCTTTAATGTAAGACCATGAGCACGCGTGATAAATATTGGCAGGTTCAAATTGCTATTTGTCCCGAGTCAACATTGTTTTCTCAAACAAAACGCATTTGATAAAGTACAAAATAGCACATGGTACGTACCGTCTTTTTTTTTTTTTTTTTGATGCCTTATGTGATGTACTTCCATAGTTATTGCTTGCTGAGTTGTTGTGCCTACAGATCGTCTTCACAATAAGCATTTGAAATTGTGAAATTGCTAATTAAAGGTGCATTCACCATGCCTTTAAATGGTGGATCCTGTTCAGATTGTCAATATTTATGTTTTTCATGGGTGCTCCAACTTTTGCTGCATCGATTACATATTAGATTTGGAAATTTTCTTCTCTCTTATTTCACTCGTGATCTTACTTTGGCTGCATTAATCCCAGTGCATTCACATGCTGGATTTGGAAATTTTTCTCTCTCGTGCTATAACTTTAGCCGTATTGATCCAAGTGCATTCATATGCCACATTGTATGGAAATTCCAGCCATGAATTTGATAATTTCAACTAGTGTCGCATCAATGTTTTCACTTTTTTGGAGAAGTAAAAGTCACGTAACTCTTTTTTTCCATGATTTTGACTTAAGGGACATCAAAAGACTAATACACATTATATTCACATCAATGAAGTTTTCACAATTATCCTAAAAAAATACATAACTAGGTTGATGTTGACCCTAATTCACATTCAATGATTATAAAGCTCACTCAAATATGTTACTATCACATTCAATGATTATAAAGCTCACTCAAATATGTTACTTATTATTTAAAATTATATCTGTTGTACTTGAGTATTTTTTTGTAGGACTTTGAAAGGATAGAAAAAGATCACTTTGCGCTAAAACATACGGTATCATAAGATCTTTTAGCAATATTATTGCGATTGTATCAGGTGCCTGAAAAAAGTTGTTGATTTGCATGTGCAACTTTTCCTCGTTGAAGATCACATTTACTATGTCTGTTTGATGTATGATCTATACAAATATTTGTTTAACAATGATTTATTGTTAACTAAATTATAAATTAATTTGACAAACCAATAATTTTGGACTCTGAAAATATCGTTGCCATCCCCCCATTTATATTGAGATTTACTTCGTTGGTTTTTCATAAAGCAAAACAATTTTATAAGCTTTGCAATTTCGCTAGTGCCCCACATTATACTCCCCCTAGGGTCACGACAAGATAAAGGCTATTTGATTTGATATAAAGTGACAACGCACTGACGCTCTACTTTCCACACACCAAATGCATGAACCCTCCCCAATTTCAAACCAAAAACAAACAAACAAATGACGTTCCCACTACACTCTTGACTTATGAAGGTTAAAGGGGGGTTTTTTTTTTTTTTGAATCTGTTGACTGCAATTGCTGTTCTCACACTGTGTTCTTGACTTAGGTGGAAAGATGCTTTACTAATCCGAGATACTCTATAATTGTTGGTGGGGAGCTTGTTGGCTTTTTAAGAGGGTAGAATGGATTAAGACAAGGTGATCCTATCGCATCCTATTTGTTTGTGATGACAGAGCAAGTTTCACTAAAATTCTGCAGTAGAGAATAGGCAACTGAGATTACAACCTATGCACAAGAAATTCAAACTTACGCACTGATACTTCTGTTTGGCAATTCACTCACTCACTTATACTTTGCTAATAACAATCTGATCTTCTTGAACGGAGATAAGTGGTCATTTCTTACTGTAAACAGGGTTTTGAGAAATTCTACAATTATCTCCGGTTGGAAACTCAACCTCAAAGGACCGAGATGTTTGAGGCTAAAATCAGGGCTAGACTATAAAGTGACTAAGTTCCTGGAACTCGATCACTTTAAAGCTGGTTCAAACAATTGGAAAACAATCGAAAATGCTCCTCCATTTCACACTCGAGCAAAAAAGCGCATGAATGTGGCTCTAGATGGAGTAATGAAACTCCACCAATCTAAGCACAAGAAAATGTAAAGCATATTGGAATTGCAATTATGATCAATTACAATAGCCGAAATTGAAATTACTTCGATATGAAATTATAAGGAATTGAACAAGGAAATGAAAGTACAAGGGAGAAAGTAAAGATAACTCTCAGATATGAGGGTTGCGTTGGTTGATCTGCCGCTTTAGCCTCTTTAATGTTCTTCAAAAGAAGTGGCACCATGTTTGTCCACTTTGCTTGAAATTCTCCTATTTTGTGGGCAACCACACGAGTAAATGGACTAGCTTAACACACTTTTTGGGAAAAAAATGAGTAAAATTTGGTACCAACACAAGTATATTTGATCATTCTTTCTACATAGTGTTAACGATATTGGAAATCTAAGAAATTATAACAATATGAAGTTACAATTATTACAGGTCTCTCTAGAATATTTTAACTATCTTTCGCATAATTATATCGGTGTTAATAGAGTTTTCACTAAATCGTCACGCAAATTCAACTAATATAAAGGGTTGCATGTGTTCAAACACAAAATAACTCATCTTCCATACTTTTGCCATTGAGAATTAGAGTTTGTGATAAATCGGTTAAATGTCAAGTCATATTGCGAATCAATAAAAGAACGAATTGAATACCGAACACCCAAATCCTACACTGAAATATTGCAATTAATAGAAATGTCTAGCCTCTCCAATTATAATTGATCAAATAAACTCAACATAACCGTTCAAAACAAATAAAAACAAGAAGAAGGCCGTAACAACCAAAAATTTTACATTTTGAAACTCCAGCATCATACATGCAATAGTGACATGAGAAGTTAACAACAAATGTTGATCCTATAAAATGACTCTGTTTTCTTTGCCCAATCAATTGCCTTTTCCAGCTACCATATCTAATTGATCCAAGTGATAGACATCATTAAGGATGGCATCGGTCAATGAGATCGTGATTCAATGAGGGAAAAAATGAAAAGCAAAATGTGCCATACATTATCCGAATGGGGACTATGCGAACATAATTTAGTTTAGAAGAAGTCTTTTATGAGCAAGATATCCCAAGGAAAAATTAGAGTGACAATCTCATGCAGTCATTAAGAAAGCATACACCCTACCTAGATTTGATACAAATCTTTACAAAATCATGTGACAGAAGCAGAAAGAATGCATTGTAACTTTTTGCGTGTAAAATTCACCGGTATGACAAGCATAAATATTTTTCATCATGATTTTTCTTGATGGACTCGTGACATGTGTGGAACAGCAACCCCCCCCCCTTCCCAACCCAAAAAAAAAAAAAAAAACCAACATGATTCTAGATATCAATTGGATGAAGTAGGCATTAAGCAAGTTTTTACACAAACGATAAGTTTCTAGCTTAAAAAGTCGAGCACACAACGAACAGTAAAGAGGGGAAAAATGAAGAAAAATCCCAAATCAGTTCACTTCTCTTCTAAGTTCTAACTATTCCCTTAAAAAAAAAAAATCCTGATTTTTTTGACACGGCGGACTACCATAAAAAAATTGGAGCAAATTGAATTGAGGAAGTGATGGTCATCATGCTTCTGCTGAGGAAGGCTGCTTTTCAATTTGGAAAAATGGGAAAGATTCGCAAAAAAAGAAAATCTACTTTCTAATTTGCTCTTTCGCGTGATTGATTGCATTTGTCATCATCGCATCCCCTTTTTCAATTCGTGAAATGCGGATTTCTTGCTTAGTGGGACATTTACTTTGATAGTTCCTCATCGTTACCCATCCTTCTTTTTGACTTTTACTTTGCTTTGAGATTTGTTATAATTATAATGAAATGAAAGATTCCCTTTGCATCTTACTTTACCCGATTCGGCGGGTTAGCTTTTGGTAGAAAAACTATTGCCCAGAGGTCGTTTCCCTTTTTTTTTTTATGTACTCATCAACTTGTAACATACTCTTTGCTTTTTTGGTGTACCAAAGAATATAAATATACACTATCAATCATTTTCATTTTGGGCTTATCTGAAAATCAAATGACACCATATGTAAATTCATAGAATCAATCTATGGAATTCTTTTCCTTATGGATGTAATTAGATTACAAATGCTTAGATGATAATACTTTTGTCTTGGCTACATGCCACCATGAGATCAAGTTCACGTGTTGTATGGTGTTTGTGCACCAAGCCAGTTTATTATGGAATAAAGCATTCGTTCTACTTTGATACCCAAAAAGGTAAAGGTAAATCGAGATCTTTGGTCCTGTGTACTAGTTTTACGTAAATGGAATTGTGGGTTGTAAGGACAACACGCAAGGAGAAGCAAATAGTGATGTGGTCTTTTAATGTGAGATGGTGAGCTGATAAATCATTGGGAGGTTCAACTTGCTATTTTTCTTGAGTCAATTTTTTTTTTCTGAAACAAAAATTATTTGATGGAGTACAACATACCACATGGTTTGTACTGTTTTTTTCTCGTACTTCATGTGATATATGTGGTTCATATGATCCCTTCAATAGTTACTGCCCGATAAGTTGTGTTTTGCTAATTAAAAATGTAATCACCGTGTCTTTATTTGGCGATCCTCTTCAGGAATGTCAATAATTATGTTTTCTATGCATGCTCCAACTATGGTTGCAGATCCAGGTGTATCCACACGCTAAATTTGGAAATTTTCTTCCCTATCTTATTTCACACGTGATCTTACTTTGGCTACTTCAATTGCTTTAATCCTCTTGTGCTATAACATTCACACACCGTATTTGTCTATTACTTGCGGATAATATAGTATGGAAAATTCCAGCCATAAACTTGATAATTTCGAATAGTGTCGTTTGACATGAATGTTTTCAATTTTTGAAGAAGTAAAAGTCACATAACTCTTTTTTCCTATGATTTTGACTAAAGAGACATATGTTATATTTGCTAAAAGATTAATTATACTATGTTAATTTGATGATTATTGATAATTTAAAATTGATAAATCAGTAATTTGAACTTCAAAAATATCATCATCCTTGGCATTAGCTCGAGGTATGATCGATACAAATATTTATTAAAATTGATTTATTGTCAATTGAATTTTATATTTTGAGATTTACGTTTATAATGAGATTTACTCGCTGGTTTTTCATAAAGCAATAGTCATCAAACAATTTTATAAGCTTTTGTAATTTTGCCGGTGCCCCCACATTATATTCTCCCCAGGGTTTATCCTGTTTGATTTGATTAAGGTGACAACGCACCGACGCTTTACTTTCTACGCACCACATGCATGAACCGGTCCCTGATTACAAATAAAAAATAGAGATTGCGTTCGCACTGCATTCTTGACTTATGAAGGTTAAAGGGATTTTTTTATCTTTATTTTTTGAATCTGTCGACTGCAAATTGATTGATTGATTCCAAATTGTGATTGATTTCAATTTGTCATCATCATATCATATTCCCTTTTCAATCCGTATAGTGGGCCTTTCACTTTCATGATTCCTTATCGCTGTCCGTCCGTTTTCTTTTGACTTTTAAGGTTTTCTTTTTGACTTTTACTCTGCTTTGAGGTCCGTAATAATTATAAGGAAATGAAAGCTTTCCTTTTGCATCTTACTTTACCCGATTCCGTGGATTAGCTTTTGGTAGAAAAACTATTGCCTAGAGATGCTTTTCTTTTTTATATATCCATGCACTTGTATAATACTCTTTGCCTTTTTGGTGTACCAAAGAACATAAATATACACTATCAATCTTTTTCATTCCTGGCTTCTTTGAAAATCAAATGACACCATACATAAATTCATAAAATCAATCTATAGAATACTTCTCCTTGTGGATGTAATTAGACTACAAATGCTCAGATGCTTATAATTTTGTCTTGTCTACTTGCCGCCATGAGATTTAATTCAAGTATTATATGGCGTTTGTGCACCAAGTTGGATTATGATACCCAAAGAAGTAAAGGTAAATCGAGCATGAAACCCATGGTCTTTCGTTCCTGCATACCAGTTTTACGTAAACAGAATTGTGGGCTGTTAGGACAAAACAAAAGGAGAAGCAAAGAGTCATCACACAATTTTCATAGAGAACCCAGTGGGCCAGAAATGTGAATGAAAAGCAAGACGGCTTGGATGAAATTTTCTTAAAACTGAAGTTGGACCACCATCTCAATTAAATTTCCTGAATAAGCCCAAGTTATTTATGGGCCTTTAAAATGTTTGTAAGGCCAATTTGATTTGGGATTACTGGAAAGGTTCTTGAGAAACTTAACTTCAGACAGATTGTGTTTGCTTAAGTCTAGCAAGGATAAATTTAAAAGTCCAGTCTTCACATGTGAATTAATTGAATCCTCCTCGTACTTTGGAAACTCCACTAAAGTCTCAGCCTGCTGAGTTTCTACAACCTGGAAATGCTAGATGGAAGGCTTGCTGGGTTCTTGCAGTTATTTAATGAGTGGAGGTTCTTTTCAAATTGAAGTCCTTTCGTTCCCTCCAACAAACAATAAGTGGTGCTGAAAGACAATGAAACCAATTTCGATAAACATTTTGAAGCTTTTTCGTGTTCAAATTTGTTGAGCTCATTTCGATATTTTATTCGTGTTCAAATTTGTTGAGATTTTACTGATCACACCATTTTGTGGGGCACTCATCAATATTGCCCAAAATCACAAGTTGCTTGATCATCACCCTCTCTTCCATCAATTCCAGGTATTCGTTGAGATGATGTGGATCCAAAATGTTGACCCACAAAATTGCATGTTCAACAAGTTGCTCTTTCGGTGAAATTGTATAAATTTTGATGTAAAATCCAAAAATTAATGGTTTTTTTTTTTTTTTTTTTTTCAAATCATGGATTATTTTTCTATTGATATGTTTGTGAAAGAGAGAGAGAGATGTATATGACTGCATATTGGTGAAGGAGGCGATCTATGCTAGTTTGAAAGAGAAAGACAAGGCAGAGAGAGATTTGCGAGAGAGAGACGTATATGACTGCATATTGGTGAAGGAGGCGATCTATGCTAGCTTGAAAGAGAAAGACAAGGCAGAGAGAGATTTGCGAGAGAGAGATGTATATGACTACATATTGGTGAAGGAGGTGATCTATGCTAGCTTGAAAGAGAAAGACAAGGCAAAGAGAGATTGGCGACGTCATTATGGATGGGGAAGGTTGCGAGAATGTTGCAACAGTTGTGGTCGAGAAGTTGGAGTCGTCGATGAAAGGTCATCCCTACCCTGACAGATCACAATGATTAAGGGAGGAAAAGGAAGGAAGGGTCTCCAACCTATTTAATTCAATTTTCTCTTGCAAATAAAAGTAACAACAAAGTGTGGTATGATGTGATTCTACTGGATGTCTGTCATAAGCTACTAAGACGATCATGGCAATATTACCGTTGAACTATTTATGATGGATTTGGATACCCTTGTTCCTTCGAGAAGAATGGTGTATATATTACTCTTGCACCATTAAAATTTGATAGTCGCCCCAAATAGACAAAGGAAGAAAACGTTGTAACATCCCCGTTTGTAATAATAAAAGCCTATGAGGAGACACATGTTGCATGTGCACCTGTGGTATCCAAGAGAATAAAGAATCACTTGAATTGCCTTCTTGAAGAATTTAGAAATTTTGCTCCTGATGAAATGCCGACTTGCTTGCAGCACATGCGTAATATTTCAACGCCTCAGTGATCCACAACAAAGCAGCCAACCCCATGGATCTTGAGGAGCATGAAGAACTCCAGCGCCAAGCGAAAGACCTCATGGAGAAAGGCCTGGAAGAAGAAAGTGCCAGTCATGGGGCTCTGCCAGCCAGGAGTGGCCATTGGGCCGCGCCGGTCCACATGTCACATGTTGGGTCGGGCCACCATTGGCTCGGGCCCTTTTTTTTAAAATTAATTTTAATTTTTAATGAAAAATTCAAGAAGAAATTAACTAATTTTTATAGCAAAATTTAAAAATAATTGAAATCAATTGAGGAGAATTAACGAAGAACGCTCATTCAATTAAACCAAATTGAAATACAAATATATCTTCAAATATCTTGCAAAAGAAAATTACACATAATGGTGTCCTAATAATGAATACACGCAAATTACACAAAAAAATATTTCTGACAAATTCTATATTTTCAATGTCGTGTTCCCCATTATGATTCGGATGATATGGTGTTGTCATTGTCCTCCTTTTCATATTGGGCACGTTTCTCTAAAGCCAATTCTTGCGAAACCAATCATGTCTTGCTACAACCATTTCTAAGCATTCTGCAAATAAGCTGCACCTTTTGTCTCCCAAAGTATGTTGACTAGTATTAAGCGTGAGCTCAATGGTATCATAAATGCCGGTGAGGTTAACAAGTCATGAGCCGCGGTGGAAAGAATAAAAAAATTATTGGCTTTCCTTTTCCACGATTTTTAGAATGCCAATCTGACTTTATTAGCTTTACGAATGTATTTGGAGTAATCCATTCTCAAGTACATCGCCAATTCATTGGTAGATGAAGATGAAGACCTAATTGTCACGACCTACCCCTCGGGGGGAGAGAACAGGTTTAGGGGTATTGCCTAAAAGACAGGCCCAAGGCCCATGATTAGGTGCAGGCTCTCCCAAGCCCATACCCCGCGTGACATTGAAGTATTTTTATGAATTTTGCACAAATGGAGTCGCCACTAGCCTATTGGGGTCGGCTAGAAACCAAGTAAGGCGTGGGAGTGTACCTTACTTCCTACACAACTGGAAAATCTAGGGTCGGGGACTTAATTACACTAATTGACTAATTAGTGCCCTTTCGGTACCTAATCTTGTTCATTTTAACAAAATGATTTTCATCAGGCAGTTTAGATCGATTTCATATCTATCCAATAACATAGAAAGTGAGCATGCAAGTGCGCAATCAATAAAGTAATAATTATACCTACCAAGGTCCTATTAGCCCTAAAATTAAACACGTGCAAATTAAACACAAAACACGCAAATCAAACATACAATAAAAACAACATACAAGAAAATAAAGGCTTAATTACACTAAAGCGGCAATACATAGCAATTCCTAACCAAATCCTATCATTCTTGGATTTTCGAAATTTTTTGTTTTTGTTTTTTTTTTTAATTTTGTTTTTAATTTTTTTAAATTAAAATTTTTAATTTTTTTAATTTTTAATTAATAAATATTTTTTTCAAAAAGAAAGTCGAATTTTTAATGTTTTCTGAGTTTTTTAAAATTTCGGAATTTTTTTTGAATTTTTTGAATTTTTATCATTTTTTTTGAAATTTTTGATTTTTATAATTAATTTTTCGATTTTTTTAATTTTTAATATATATTTAATATTTAATATTATTATACTTCAATAAAATGGGTTCGGACCAGATAAACCCAATCCGGCTCGTGGACCCAACCCAAACCCGGATCCAATATTTTTGGTTTAAAAGAAACATTTTTTTATTTTTCTTTTACAACTTTTTTTAAGATTCTTTTTTAAAATTTTTTTTTTTTTATCTTTTCCCCACTTCATCATTTCCCCTGCACGTTCTGCCCAACTGTCCTTCCCGAGGCCAGCTTTGCCGTTTTAGTTAGGGGTGAGCATGGTCTAGGGTCGACCCTGGACCAATCCTGGACCGGACCATGGACTGGCCCAACCCTGCCGGTCCTGGTCCGGTTCCCAAGGGGACTGGGTCGGTCCTTGATTCTGAAATTCCAGGACCAACACTATGCGGGTTGGTTCTCGATCCTAAGAGTTTTAGGTCGGTCAAACCCTGGACCAACCCTGTATATTATATTATATTATTTATAATTCTTTTATATATTCAAACCTAAGTAAAATGTCTGTTATATTATATTATATTATATTAAGATGTTCTATCAATAGCACTAATAGTAATTTCAATTTAAAACTTTTGTTGAGTATTAATTACGTGTCGTTTGTTTTGTTTTCAGGTGTTTAGAAGTTTAAGTGAATTAACAAAATATGAAGTTATATATTCATGGTTTATATTAAGTATTTTGGACTTTTTATGATTTAATTATATTTTACTAATGAATTTCAGCTGCACTTTGCTTTTCAATTTGTGTCAAATGGTAGAAGTTTTTGAAGAGTAGAGTAGTACTACAGTTACTACGGTGATTTGTTAGTCAAGTGGTGTGAAGCTCATTTTTTGGTTGAGTGGACTCTACATAATCAAATGTAAGAAAACGCTTTTGCATATGGTGTTATGAATATTAAAGATAGATTATTACAAAAACTTTCCATCTTGCCCCATATCTCGATGAGCAATTAACAGGTACAAAATTTCTATTATTGCGTCATCTCAAATTTGCTAAATATGTATTGGTATTTATAGTTTAGTTGCACAATACTGCATTATCGATGGATGTGTAATTTGAATTTGTAGGTTTGCTTTTTTATGGAGTATAAAAAATAAGACGAAAAAAATTATCGATCGGTCCCGGGTGGACCCTAGAACCGGACCGAACCCATTGGGTTGGTCCGGTCTTTGGTCCTAGGCTCAATAGGGTCGGTCATCGGTCTTAAAAATTGAGGGCTAACACTGTATGGGTTGGTCATAGGGTTAGGGGGTGGCCCGGACCAACCCGGACTATGCTCACCCCTAGTTTTAGTTTTCTATCTTTTATTTATTTTGCTTTTCTATATTTTTTTTTATTTTTCTTGGTTTTTCTTTTCCTTTTTTTTTTTTTTTTTATTTCTTCCCCTCATCTCTTCTGACACTTTCACCGAACAACCCCCACCTACCGCCTTTCCTTCTCTTTTTGGGTTTTCTTCTTCTTTTCTTCTTTTTTAATTTTTGTTTTGTCATTTTTCTGGCTTTTCTTTGTTCTCTTTTTTTTATTCTTTCCCTCCTCCCTTCTGACTCTCTTCTTCACGAGACCAACGTCATCCTTTCTTTTTCAATTTTTTTTTTAACTTTTTCACTCTTTCGATACTTTTCTTTTGCTCTTGTTTCTTTTTACTATTTTTTTTGGGTCTTCTTCTTCCAGCGACCTCTCTGCACGTTGAAGCCACCTTCTCTCCTACGCCCTCTTTCACCGAAACTCATCGATCAAACCAGTCCCATTTTAAACGAACCTCACTATTTTTTTGTCACCCACATCGACACCGCCCGCACTCGGGCCACCACCGAGCCAACACCCACTCTCTCCCCTAAACGGACAAGGAGGAATACAGGACATAACTTGCACAAAAATAAGCCCAAATAACAACATATGGCCATAAGTCCTAACCACGACAATGTAAACTTGGAATGGACGAAACAAAAGCGTGTAGAACAACAACAAAACACGTCTAGCAACAACGGACACCTATAATAAACAAAGATTCAGAGATAGTTATGCGGGCTTCACTTAGGCATTTATACAAACAGTCCGCGAGCATTACCGGACGTTAGATTTCCTACTCAATCGGGACTCGAAATGGGATCGGGATTCTCAAAAAATGACCAAAAACACACAAAGACTCGGATAAAGACCTACGGGGGTTGGAGGGACAAAAGCTCATGCGAACGGGTTGTCCACAAGCTCCGGTCCGACATCCTATAAAAACGAAGCATGCATGATCGGAGAAAACCTACCTGGTTTGGTTCGGTGGGTACTGCGGCGAACCACCAACGACAGCAGATCACTCTCTTGGGCTCACGTTCTTGCTGGTCCCTTTCGGCCAAAACCAACGTCGGAGGACGTGGAAAAAAAAGGGGGAACCGCAAGCTCCGTTGTGCCGGTTTGCGTCGAGGACGGCTAGATAACGCTCGGCCAGGGCTAAATTTCAGCCCTCTCGCTCTCTCGGCTCCTCTCGCTCAAACTCCCCTCTGGATCTCTCTCTCTCTCTCCCTCTCCTTCGCTTCAAAACCCCCCTCTCTACTGCTTTCTCTCTTCCTTTTAAAAGCTCGGCCAACGACAAGCGCACATGGCTCCTGCCACCGCCAGCCTGTCGTGGCCGCTTGATCTCTGACCCTGGGATCATGCCTTCCTCTGCCTTCGTGATCCTCTGGCCTTGCGATCCTCTGTTCCTCTGTTTGTACCCTCCTCTTTTCTCTTTTTTTGCAGAAGCATGGATGTTGTGAGGGGAGGAAGATGGTATGCGCACGGGCCGGGTCGAAATAAAGGGAGATGGGCCAGCCCAAGTGCAAAAAAAAAAAAAAAGAAAAGGAAAAGAGATGTGTGGGCGAGCCCATGCGCGAAGAAAGACCTATATACTCGGCCTCATTCGATTTTTATACCTTTTAATGGATCTTTTTTTTCTCTTTTTTTTAAATTTTTTTTTGTTTTGACAATTTTGGAGAAATAAAGATCGTTCAATATGCCGTGCAATGATGAAAACACGATACCTTAATGATTGTTTCTACTTTTCTTTTCTCTTCTCTCTTTTTTTATTTAATTTTTTTTTGTAATAATTTTTTTGATAAATTTTAAAACTAGTGACACAAATGCTCCTAATGCCAAAATTTAGGTGTTAACACTAATGGAAGGTTCTTGAATTTCTTCTTTTTACGAAATAGAGATCATAAAAATTTCTGACCTTGTGCATCATCATATATTATTCTTCATAACAAGTACCAATACGCTTTGTGACATCTTGAAATTTGACCCCGTTTCGATAAAGTGAAATGGACATTTCGTCGACGTGCTTAGGGTCCTTTTTCTCTAAGCTGATCACTCACGAGTTAACTAACCTATTAGGTGAAGCCATTAAGGGATGTATCAGCTGTAAAATCCCTAAAAGCTACCTAATTGGTTGGATTGGACTAAAATCACGTCTAATCGATTTTTAACCACGAAATTGAACTCGATTTCGGGAATCGAATTTTAAGCGCGTCATAATTCTTATTTTTAGGATCCTGTCTCATCGCTCGTCAATTTATTGACGGGTCCGAAATTTCAATAAAGAAATTGTCGGAAGAAAAATTGAAGCCCGAAAGGAATTAGAAAGGGAAAGAGAAATGAAATAAAATAAGTGGAAAAGTAATATTTTATTTCCCTCTCTCCCTCTCTCTTCTTTTCTTTCTTTTCTTTCTTTTCTCTTTTCTCTCTCTCTCCTTTCCCCTCTCCCTTTCCCCCTCGTGCGAATTCCCCACCGCTTATTCTCTCTCTCTTTTCCTCTTTGACCAGTCAATGCTTATCTCTCCTCCTCTCTCTCATCTCTCTCCTCGACATTTCCTTCCCCCTTCCGTTCGAGCGAACCAGAAGTCGGAGGAAGACTAGAAGCTGCAGCTCCATCGCTGCCCGTCGCCGCCGCGCCGGAGCCGAACCGCCCGCACCCGCGACGCACGCCCGCGCACGCCGTGCGCTCCGCCCGCGTCCGTTGCCGCTGCTGCTCCTCCCTCCTCGCTATCCAGCCGACCCAGCCCTGTTCCGCCCTTGTCCGGCCACCTCCGGCCACCGCCCAGCCCCGCTGGACCTCCCCCGCATTCCCCTCACCCTCCGCCAGCCTCCCCTCGCCGTTTTGGCCGCCGGAGCAGCCTCGGCCAGCCCGTCCAGCAGACCCATGAACTGGGTATCCAGCGACTTCGAGCTCGTTTTGGGCCGTTTCCGAGCCCCGGATCCGTGAGTCGCTTTGGGAAGAATTGTTCCTCGCGTCGCCGCCGTCGGATTGATCCGATTTGCGCGCGATTTGGTGAGTAATCTCACTAATCCTGGATTAGTTGACTAATTATGCTTTAAGGTTGGTTTATTTTTAATTAATTATGTTTAGGTTGTTAGATTAGAATAAATTAGCAATTATTAGTCAATTGTGATGTGATTTAGATAAATTGATTGTGCAATTAACAAGTAGACGTGGTCTACTATTTATTGGAAGCATCTCGGGAATTTTCCGACCCCTAATCGGGCTTCAATTTGGTGATTCGGGCCTAAGTGAGATTTTTGGGCATTTAAATATTAATTTTCAGAATTAAATTAAATAATTATTTATTTTCCGAAAATTCAAGGGAGATGGTCCGGAACCGGAATATTATGCGGATGACTGTGGTGAAGTCCGTTTATTTAATCGGGCTTTATTTTGAGCTAAATTGAGTTTTTAATATTAATTATTTAATTTTCAAAATTAATTAATTATTTATTTATTTCCCGAAAATTCAACTGGGATGGCCCGTGACCGGAAATTTATGCTGGTGATCGTAGTGCAGTCCGTTTATTTAATTGGGCCTTATTTTGAGCTAAACGGAATTTTTGATATTTAATAATTAATTTTCGAAATTAATAAATTAATTATTTATTTTTCGGAAATTAAGTTTGAGATGGCCGACGACCGAAATCTTGTGCTGATCATCGTGGCACAGTCCGTTTATTTAATTAAGCTTTAAATTGTACTGAATTGATTTAATTGTGGATAATTACTTTAGAAATGGCATGAATCATCATGAAAGGCACAGGGCTTGATGATTAGATATATCACCTCGGAGAATGCACATGGCTCGGTGACGAAGTATGTCGCCTTGGAGAATGCATGTGGCTCGGTGATTAAGTCTGGCATCTAAAAGGACACGTGGGCTCGGTAATTTGATGCATTACCTCGGACAATGCACGTGGTCCCAATGAGTACATTTGGCATCTAAAAGGACACGTGGGCTCGGTAATTTGATGCATTACCTCGGAGAATGCACGTGGTCCCAATGAGTACATTTGGCATCTTGAAGAGACACGTGGGCTCGGTGACTTGATGCATTGCCTCGGAGAATGCACGTGGGCTCGCTGATTCAAAATGACATTTTAAAGAACATGTGGTCGAGTGGGACCGTAAAGCCATTAAATATTGAAAGTGGTCGAGTGGGACCGTAAAGCCATTGAATAGTGAAAGTGGTCGAGTGGGACCGTAAAGCCATTGAATATTGAAAGTGGTCGAGTGAGACCGTAAAGCCATTGAATAGTGAAAGTGGTCGAGTGGGATCGTAAAGCCATTAAATATTGAATGTTGTCGAGTGGCACTCTGAATGGCAATAGCTTGAATGACCGGGAAATGGTCAGGCTGTCATGTAATCGATGAGGTCGATTGGTCATTGTTTTGATTTGATGTTGTGAATTGATTAACTGAATATGAATGACCGTGAGTGGTCTTGTTGGCTTGTAATCGACTAGGTCGATTTGATCGATGCTTCGATCGGTGATATGATTGCTTAAATACCTATTGTGAATTGTACTGACTTGCAGGTGGGATATGAGGCCAAGGTACGTCTTCTGCCCTATGTGTGTATAGGCAGCCTATAGTATAATAGTTTGCTAATTGGGCTTAGTGGGGTAGAACTTGCTGAGACGTAGTCTCATCCCAGTTTGGGGAAAAACATTTCAGGACCCCGATGAGGAGCTGAGGAGGAGTCTAAGAAGGAGAACTCGGAGGTGGAACTTAAAGAAAAGGATTTTTGGAAGAAGAAAATAATCCCGAGAGGGGCCTTGTGTATGGCCTGGATGAGCTGAGAGTCTATCTTCTTTTGAGAATTTCTTTTGAAATGAATAGTTATGAATTGGTTTGTGTTTTGTATAAAAGTTTGGTTATAAATTTCAATATGAAAAATATGACCCTGCTTTTCTATCCCATCGTTTTGTTGTCTGGGGATTTTAACTGCTTCCGCATGTGCTTAATAAACGAAAGGGTCGGCGATACTTTGTCCTGGGATATCGCATTATAAAATCGATCAAGTGAGAAGGATGTGTGCATGCCCGAGGATCTGGGCGTGACACGCTTAACCATATTTTATTCAGTCATTTTATCAATATTCTGCTAGACTTTTTAAAAAGTTTCCTAAAAAATGTATTCATAAACCACTTTAAACTGCTATTTTTTTAATCATATTGAGCACGCTTTTAAATGGGAAGGTCATATTCGTTTCTTTTCTTTCTATAAGTGGATCTTAAGAACATGAATGGACAAAGGCTTCTTGCACCAACAATCCATTTTCTATTGTTGCTAATTGAGTAGATGACAATCTAAACAAGATTTTATGTGAGATAATTATATGCAAATGTGACAGTTGGATTCTCAAGAGACAAGTAGGTTACGTTTGGTAGCCGGGATAAAATTTGGGATATGATAAAATTTATCCCATCCTTTATTTGATGCTTGCTCGGTATATGATAAAATAAGATATAAAAGGGATAAAGATCGAATAAAATTATTTCATGGGAGAGGTGGAATAAATGGAGATATGATTTTTGATATCGATGATAGGAAATTTTTTTTTTTTTCAAATAACAAATTTCTTAAATTAACAAATTAAAGTTATATTTGAATATAAATAATATTTGAATTCTAATATGAGAAATTCAAAATAACAAAAATAAAATTTATTTTTTGATTTAATCTTATTTTTATTTATATATTCGAATTTAATTCTATTTATAATATAAATTCAATATATAAATATATCTATTACATATTTAGATGTTTTAGTATTTTAGGTATATTAGTACAATTTTCTATTTAATACAATTTTATTAGAGAATGATGGAATGGGAAGAAAGAAATAAAAAAGAAATTAATTAAAAAGTGAGAAAATAAAATAAAAAATAAAATAAATAAAAAGTTTTGCGAGAGATTTTTATCACTTTGTTTGTAAAATTTGTGATTCATATAGCGTTCATATGAAACAATTTATAATATGATGTGAATATATCCGATTTTATTATTACAATCATCAAATAGTGGATATGATATAATAAAATCCTCTCAATTTTATATCCTATCATTTAGAAATCTGGATGACCAAACATATAAGGGACATACGTCGGCCATGCATGAAAAAATTTCATATTAAGGATTAAAAAGCTTTTGAATAGGAAATAATGCTTTAAGAATATAAATTTTGATGCCATAACAAAATATGGAAGAACTATTGGAAAATGTTTCGTTTTTGGATAATGGCCAATTAACTACCAGAATTAAAAGATGAATATATCAGTTATAAGGTTTAAGAAACTTTCTAGATTTAATGTCACTACCATACTAGTGATCAAGGTCAAGAGTTAACATGGTGCAAATTACTAAAAAAGACTCAATAGTGCATGAACTACATCCGTGAGCTATTGCTTTCATGTTTGTCAATTAATGAATGGAGTACTAGAAACCATCACGCTTACGAATAATCATCTCCGAACCATACCGGCAACCATAGTAAAAACCCCCCATCTCAGCTGAGCATATAACATGTACAGAGAACAGGCATACTCACGCATTCAGATTTCAAGCAACCGAGACGAATATCAAGAAATCATGCTTAATAACTTAGTGTAAACCGCATTATGTTATGCGTATTGTGTTGAGGCGCATTCAGATTTAGCCACTAATATGGATTAGCTCCTGTCCTTATCTTTGAGACATAGTATCGATTGCGGGCACAGAGAACACGAAACCAAATCATGGAATCGACACAAATTTTTTTTTTCTTTTGCGTCTAAACCGATTTAAGAATTAGCAAGTGAGTGGAGATCGTGAAGAACAATTCTTATTCGTAGTTATTTTTGCGTAGACAATATTAATGCAGCTAAAATCCACTCATTAACGAAAAAATCCCCTCACCTATATAAAGGCGATTCAAGAATTTCTTTCCTAGAACACAAATCCTACTTCTGCATTTTCATCACCATTTCTGTTCATGCCTTTCAGCATCATCAAGCCATGAAGCTCAGATTCTTCTCCTTCACGACTCAAACGAATCTCAGAATCTCAATACGCATTCCAGCTTGCTCATTCTTTGAAAGCGCAGTGGTTGGCTACGAATGGTGATCGGACCAGAGAGTGGAGGTCGTGGAAGCGTTGGTGCTGAAAATCGGGCCACTGAAGGAAAAACGAATCAGCTTTGAATACTTCGATCGATCTGACTGGAAAAAGAGCATAACAGAGGAAATCCGATCCAACGCGATCTTCAACAACCTAAAAAGAACAGACTTCAGCGACGAACATCTGAAAGGATCAAAGGTAAAGCTCGGCGAAGAGGAAATATAGATCCTGAATCGATAGCGTCGCTGGAGATGAGCTCCTAAACTGATTGCGTCGGTGGAATCAGAGCTGATTGAGGCAAAATGCTGGTGACACGCGAGATATCGAGAAATCAATGTCGCCAATTGAATAAAAAAAAAAAATAGAAATCAGAGAATGAGAGAGATTTGATCCTGTTGGAGCGATCGAATGAGTTTATAAACTTCCATGCTAAGTGAAAACTGGAAGCTCAAAGGCTTCGGGTTGTTGAGGGTCCGGGTAACAAGCTCGAGCTCATCGACTGAGTAAATGATTCGAAGCTCAAGCGCGAGAGCATCGCGATTGAAGAGCACGAATGCGGCGAGAAACCTGAATACCGATTCCTCGAAGCTTGAAGACGAGCGATGAAGTTGAAATCGAGAGCCGAATTAGAAGGAGATCCAGGCCTTGGGCTGCAAATTATTGAAATTTATTCCAATCTTTTCAAAGGGGCCCATGCCAAATTGAATCAAAATTTGGACTTGAATGATCTGGTCTGGTGGGTTGAGGTATGATGGACTAGACCCAATTGAGCACTTTTTTTATTTGTCATTTGTTATTTATTCATTTCATTTTTAAAAATATTTTTATAACCCTCCATTTCTTTTTTATACAAAAATGTAATTTGCAGGAAAAAATCAGGTGACGACCTGGATTGATAAAAAAAAAAAAATTATAGTGAACACAACAATATCAAATCCAACAAATTGCGATCAAGATTGATTCGAAATGTAACAACTAAATTTTGCCTCTATCCAAATTAGTGCGGAAGAAATCCTGCATTTTATTGTCTACATAACACTGCGAACCACACAAATGAACTCATAGAGGGTTCAAGCAAATCATTATTTTGAAACAAATCATAATGTGGATGAACATCATTTATTCAAAAATTTATTTTAAACACAATTGTATCAATCTCTAAAATAATATGGACAATTTTTTGTAACTTTTCTCAATTTTTAGACTAATACTGAAAATTTTCATAACTTTTCTTAAATTTTAGAATTTATTTTACTTCTTTTTCTCTTTTTTTTTTTAAAAAAAATTGCAATTAGCAAGGCTAACGATGGTCTGATGGCCCTCGTCGAGTTAAGGTCCGATGGCCCTCATAGGCTTTGAGTATCACTGGGCAAGGGCAACCCTTGCCCAAGTGAGGCCAACCCTCATTGTCCATTGCTTGTGGTTGATCTCCGATCATGACTTAAAACCAGCTACTTCTGAAAAGAAAAGAATTCAAAAAAATTAAAAATTAAAAATCATCCATGTTAATACTGGTCATATCACATGAGATAGCTGGTATTGACTGCATCGTCACATCAGTAGTTTTTGATTAATTTAGTTAAAAGGACTACATTGATAAATTATTAAAATATTTAAGATTAAATTAGCATAATTAAAAATTTTATTACTAAATTGACCGCTGAACAATAGGTTTATGAATTTTACCACAATTTTTCCTAAAGTCTTACAACTCAACTCTTTTGCATAGCATCTATCTTTCGATACTACCCATTGTGAAAATTAAATAAAAAAACTTTTCCTTCAAGTATCAATCTTACGCTATCTAACATCATGACGATCCTAATTATTGCCAACCAAACAAAAAATAAATTGCTTGATGAAGAGTTACTCTTGAAATATGCCAACGACATTTTAGATAGCATGCACGTATATCAAAGCAAACTAATTAACTATTCGAAGCTTTACACGAATAATAGAATATCAGTGCACTTCCCATAAAATTCACTACATTGAGAATATCTTCCTTAGACTTGGTCCATTGAATTGTGTGGATCATAACTATTAATTTTGTGAATCCACATGAGTGCCATATGTCAGTCTCAAAAAATCAACAATGGTCATGCATTTAATTTACTAGACATGAATCCAAGCAAGTATTTCCCGTTGCATTGAAAAGGCTGACAACGAGCCTGGCGAGATTTTGGTATAAACATCATGTATCATCACGCACAATCAGCTACTCTATATGTATGCCTGCACAATCACGATTAAAGGTTTATCAAGAAATGCCGACGACAGAGGTTGAGCAGTAAAAGTAACTCCTAGCAACTTGGGTAAATCTCAGCACTCGAGGACCAAGGCGTGCCATTTCCTCATACACTTTTAAGCAGTTTTTTTTCCTTTGTGAGGGTAATTTTGGAAGTAAAGCAAAAGGCAGACAGAAATGGGTTTTCCCTTATTATAAAGACTAGTAGTCCTCGTGCACTGTAGAGATTACTTTCGTATTTCTTCTTTTATAAATTTAGAGGAATGCAATAGTTAAAACGGCACAAAAGTGCGTGCAAGCTGAGTTCCATGGATATTTTCCATGTGAATTTCCTATTTTTAATGATTATCGCATAACTTTTGTTTTTTGTATGCATAAAAAAGAATTTATGCGTATGGAAATCCATTCAACTCAATTTAGTAAAAAACAACTGCTTATCTACACTGAGAGGTGAAAAAACTGCAATATCAACTGTTTAGTACAATTATTACACCTATGTACGCTTGATGATTGAGAAAAAGTATACACTGCCTTTATTTTCTTCATAATTGACCAGCGTGCATTTCTTCAAACAAAATGCACAGTCATTAACACGATGCAGGATTTAGGTTGTTTTCTAAAGTGAAGACAACAATATTGAACCAAACAAATTGCTGATTGATTTGATAGAGAGGGACGAACTCTTATTTTTTCATGGAATTCTTCGTAGCTTCTAAATTTGCCTCTATCCTATTGATGCAACTAGAAAGTGACAATATGAGAAGAAGCAAAAGGCTAAGGCTCAACAGACTAAGCCGAAAAAGAAGAAGAAGCAAAGATGCAGTTTTCAAAATGTTAATTGTACATTTATCGATACGCTTTTTCTCTATTCCATATTATAAGAAATACTTCTTATTTGGTAGTAATCTTATGTTTTTGGGAGTTAATGTAGTCTCGTTAACCATTTTATCAGCATCTTTTGACGTACGAGCACACAATGGAAAATTTCTTATATGGTGGAACTCTTATGTTGCCATGAAAGTACTTTTCTAGTTAAATTAATGACATTGAGTGCTAGTATGATTTATGTAGTATTATTCTCCTTAGAAAGGTGAATCCCAGCATGTCTTTTTGAAGGTGGGGTTGGGCATGACAATGCTTTTGATCCATCTGTAAATCAACAAAGCGTATGCTTATTTAAGCATACAAGCTTTGTATCTGACTCTCATGGAGGACAGATGGACTGATCCTCAGTTCAATATTACATGTGCTCATAGGACCTTCGAAGAAACTTGATTGATGGTGGAAATGGATGCAATGATAATAATGCTTCTTGCTTAGATGCAAACCAAGTGCAGGTACTTATGTATATCAGGGAAATTTACTTAAAAAAAGTCCTAAGCCTAGTGTATGTATATGTTTCTTGAAGTTTATTGCCTGTATCTGATGCATATGCCATCTATCCAAGCAGTTCTAGCATGCAAGAATTTTCCCATCAATGCACCACAATTGATGCACCATAAACGTGGAGTCAGCTAACATTAAGTTAAGGCCACGCAACTCAACCTCAGTTTTCCAATTCTAATTTCCAATTCATAAGAAAAACAAAGTCATCCCTGGCATCATCCTTTCTAGCAATGCAGAGAAAAGAAAAAATCAAAAATCAAAATGAACAAGATTACCTTCTTAAATGGTACATAACAGGAACTTCACAGATTTCCAAATACAGACAGAAACTTCCTCCTATGCTCTGTGCCACTCTTGCCATTTGTTAGGCTCGATTAGATTCTTCCACTAAAGTATTGTCAAGAGTTGGTACCTGTAAACCTGTGAAGAACTGAAGTCCTCACTAGACTGAGCCTCCCATACACAATAAGAAAAAATCTCATCGAGGACAATTCTACGAGACACACAACATAAGCCGGTTTCATAACAGCATTAAACCGAGGGACAGCAGCAACCCTCCCAAAAAAATTTTACACGAAATTGTGTGGAAATAGAATAAACTCATCCATCTAGATTGACCAGGGCATCAATATAACAGGAAAAAACTAAAAAAAAAGAGAAGAATATCACGAAACTAGTAGTCAAAACATTTAAATCCGTGAATTACACAAAGGATTCAGTTGGGTAAAATCACAAATACCTGGTGGACGTCACAGAGTGGGGTTCCTTCGTACGAAGGGACAAGCACTGGCGGGAGGAGATAATCTTCCTCACGCAGATATCAATGGCTTTGGCAGCTCTAAACTCTCACTCTATGACTAAGCCATCATCATCCAATTTCAAGGACTGGGCCTGTGGGAGCTCTTGTCAGGTATGCAGCACAGAGCTGGCAATTTCAGGGAAACTGCTTTGTCTTGACATTGTCTCTCATCGGCATTATGCTCAAATAGAAACTTTTTTGGGGGGCAATCACCCGATGGTATAGTGAAATTCATCCATGCGGTACTTCGCTTCTGAGTGATGGTTGAGGGCTTTCCAGAGGAGGGTCTCATGAGTGAGGCCAAACACTAGGAAGTTGCGAGGGGAGGAGCATTTCCTCAGGACGTCCGAGATGGGCTTGAGCTCGGGGTATAGGACATGCGGAAAGAGTCGTTGGACTTGGATGCGTAGTGAAGGAGGGTGTTGATAACGGTCGATGGCAGAGGCGCGTTGCTATAGGCGGTCGTGGTGGGGGAAAAGGTGGTGGTGGCAGCGGAGGCGACGGCAGTTGTGGAATACTCTCTGGTGTAAATGAGGGTGACGACGAAGGCCGTGGTCAAGAAGGAGATGAAGGCGAGGAGCCATAGGCGGTTGGAGCTTCCTTGCTTCTGGATGTAAGGGTGGAGGAGGATGAGTCTTGTGTTGCTGTTGTTGACATTCTTCATTTTGCTCTGTCTCAGAGAGAGAGAGAGAGAGAGAGAGAGAGAGAGAGTTACCCTCCTCTGGTAACCTTGCAGATCTTGAACTTAAATGAGGCCGAGACCTCTTAGCTCCTTTAAAGGAGTAAAAAGGGACTGTAGGTAAACGGAATTTTAAAGAAACGAATCACTATAATGATAGAAAATATTAGCTAGGCTTACATTATTATCATTGAAATATATCGTATTAATCATAGCGTTCTTTTTTCCCTTTCGAATTTTTATTTTGTGTGCTTGCATCACATTGCAGTTACAACACTATTTTTCTAAACCACGAATGAGTGAAATCTCCTACTTATATATTCATGCAACGATATTTGAATATCTCTTCATCAATCTTTGAAAATTGATAATATGCTTTGATCAACGCTATGGTACGGTGTTGTTGTCGCTCTTTCTTATCAATGGAAATTAATGGGGCATGAACTTCATTCAACGCCATGTGATGTGGACCCATCTTAGGACTCAGGAAGATAGGCTAGCGGCGAGGGATTGGTGATGTAGAGACCCAACAACAGATTACAAGCCAAGAGTCTCTGTTGCTTCTTTGCGTGGGCTTCGCTTCTTAAGTAACCCCCCAGTTGCCCTCAAACAATTACTTGTTAATGAATCTAGCTATCTATTTGGATTTTGAGGGAGACATGTCAACTATAGCAGGCTCTATCTTGGTAGGAGAAGCATATGCACCCCGCATTCTTATATCCTATACACAATCTCCCCTAATAATTTGAACTTTGATTAGAAATCCTTAAAAATTAATGTGGCAACTTCTATATGAGATTATATGTGGCCCAATCGTATTATTTGTATGGTATTGATTGGTTTGGAACGGAGGCCACGAGGCTATCGTTCCTCGTGTTGTCCCCTCACCCGAAGGATGACACGTGTTTTGCTTGTAGTTGCGATGTTAAAAGTTGCACAACTCTGCGTACTCTCCCCCTCTCCTCTCACCAAGCCCACCACCGAGGCCTAAATAGTATTGACACCAACAACTATACGTGATGTGACACGATATGTGATAATGTTATTTCTCAAAAAATAGAAAATTATAACATGTTGGGATACGTTGTATATTAAATGTATATTGATATATAAGATATATGATGATTTTTATGATTATTTTAATCAAATTAATTTGATTCAAATTTAAAAACAAATAAATAATAGAACAAGAGTTTAGAATGAATTTACACTAAAAATATTAATCCACTATTCGTTAATATAATTTATTATTTCAATTTGAGAAATTTATCTCCATTCCAATAATCTATAAAAATTTGAGAAAAAAATAAACGATCCACATTTTAGACTTGCTCTCATAGTGTGTTGGAAGAGGAGAAAAAAATAAATTGGAGGGTGAATTGTATATCACAGCAAGTAAGAGTTAGAAGAGAAGAGAATACTATTTTTTTGTTTTTTTTTCTTTATTATTATCATTTATTATTTTTATTATTATTATTTTTTTTTACATATTTATATTTTGACTCCTCATTTATTGAAAATTTTAAAATTTAACTTTGTGCATGTCAGAATTATGTGTCGGAATTCTGAACTCAGTATCAGAATTCTTGACTAAAGTGTCGAGAGAGTTGACCGGTATTAGATTTTTTGATACTTGTTGACTGAGTGTTAGTCATGACATGAAGGCTATCGAAAAAGTGTCGGTACTTTCTAGACCGAGGTGGGTCTCCCCCGCCACCAAGTCTCCCCAATGGTCAAGTCTGGTCTACCATCGTTTGTTGCTTGTGAAGCATCAAGCCTCGATTTTGCTGACAATTTGTTTTTTTTTTTTAATGCATTTTATCTGAGGGTACTGTCAAGAAAAGAATAAATTCTAAACTTGTATGATGGAATATTCGATTTTTCTACACCTTAAGACTCTGTGTCTTTTTATTATTCTTTGGGTTTTCCACGTAAATCAAATCATTAAAAAAGAGTACAATGCCACCAAATGAGAATGAGACGCACTCCAAATAATCCTCGGTTGCCCCTCATAATCTTTCTTGGATTGTGCTTGAACCGACGGGGCTGCTCAAGCAATTAGTATTGGCAAAGCATATCCAGGAATGGAAAGTGCTTTGGGTACACCCAACAACAAAGTGTGAGATTTACCCTTTTTGTGGTGCTCCTTGTAACTGCAATCAGAGAGATGCACCGCTTTGTGATTGCACTCTTGGATACTTAGATAATCTGAAGCTGGAAGATCGTCAGGGCCAATGGCGAAAGGAGGTCTGCGTCGGAATGTAGTGATGACAAGGAAGATAATTTTTTTTCCTCATGCGTAACGCACGCTTGCCTAAAAATTCTGATTCGTTCATGGTTGAAAACACCGAAGCATGCAGGTCATTTTGCTTGAGCAACTGTTCGCGCAGTGCATATGCTAACATTGCTGACTGTCAGATATGGACGGATGAGAAATTTTTGGTTCGACTTTTGGCCTATGATGTACTTTCGAGAGATTTCTATGTCCGGACCGCGGCATTGGACTTGAAGGAGGAGCGTAAGAAAAAGAGGAAACCCATTTCGAATTTCATAACAGCAGCTGTGGTTGTGTCCTTAGCTTTTCTTGTGTTCTTTAGTGTGTCGCTGGTGATTATTAGGACGAGACGGTCTGCTCATGCAGCAGACGACCATTTGATGCATTTTGTATATCGAGTGCTGAAGAAAGTGACAAAGAACTTCTCTGAGAAAATTGGGGAAGGCGGGTTTAGTTTGTTTACCAGGGAATACTGCCAGACTCAACTCCTATAGCAGTGAAGAAACTTTTGAACCAAAACCATAGTAACGAACAGCTCCTTGCGGAAGTTCGAACTATCGGAACAATACAGCACTGCAATGTGGTTCGGCTGCACGGCTTTTGTGCAGTAGAGTCAAAAAGGTTCCTAGTACATGAGTACCTTGCAAATGGTTCGCTCGCAGCTCATTTGTTTCAGAAAGGTTCCAACACCCTCGATTGGAAAACCAGACACAGCGTTGCCATCGGGATTGCTAAAGGATTGGAGTACCTCCATGAGGGGTGTCGAGATTGCATTGTACACTGCGACATCAAGCAAGGGAATATACTGTTGGATGCAGAACTCGCACCACAGATTGTGGATTTTGGCCTCGCAAAAGTCCCAGGATGGGATGTCAGCCGTGTAATTACCACCATGAGGGGAACCAGAGGGTACCTCGCACCAGAATGGATTTCAGGAGCCATCACATCGAAAGTTGACGTTTTCAGCTATGGAAAGCTGCTCTTTGAGACCATATCGGGAAAGAGAAACATTGAGGAGCTGAATAGCGATATGCGCAATTATCTACCACTTCAGGTAGCTAATCCAATCGCCAAAGGAGAAGAAGTCTTGCCACTCGTGGACCGCAGATTGAATGGACTCGTGGAGATGGAAGAAGTGTGCAGAGCATGCAACGTGGCTTGCTGGTGCATTCAAGACAGCGAGCGAGATAGACCAACTATGTCTCAGGTAGTTCAAATTATGGTCGTAGAAAAGCCATCAATCCCGAGAATTTTCTTGCAAATTGTAGGAAGCTATGAGAGTGATGCATAGGACAAAGCAATATGTCCTTTCTTTGATAAATTTTGGGCACGATGTAGCCCCAATTCATCCTCCTTGAGTCTATAGTTACATCTATGTACATCTTTGGCCGATGCCATTTGTAATATAAAGACGCAACAGTTAATGTCGCTGATGGACTGACTGGTCTAGAATCTGCATCATGCTTACCAGACTTTGTAGGTTCCAACCGTATGCTACCATTTCTCCATCCTCTCGTGGCAGAAGATCTGGTAAAGGAGTTTGTTGTCTATTCAGCTCATGTGTCTGAGCCTAATGAAGTATGATGAACTCTATATTAAACATTTATATGATGCCCTTATTGCAGCCCCGTAGAACCCTCGACACTCGACGGTTGGTAGAGGATCAGGGCAGTAGAGGCAAGAGCCTTCCAGAAGTGGCGTGTGCTGCTGAGCAGCGGCGTGCACATGGTATTCTTTAGTAAAATGAGCAGGGCCAGCCCCGGTGAGTGGTTAACGTGGCAATGGGTGATGGGATTGCAAAAGAGAGGTGGCCATGGTGATATGTTGGGATTTGTTCTCAAGACATGAACATATGTATTGGTAAAATTGAATCAAAATGATTTGCATCGGAAGTGAAAGAAACACCTGTACACATATCTCCAAAAACATTGTTCATGCATTTTATTAAGAAACATAGAGAAATGAAAAGGAGGCTAATTATATTACTTGGGTACCGTACTAAAAAAATTTGATTATGATGTTCTTCAAGTCCAGGTCACAAACATTTGATGTCCTCGCGGTGTAAATTATGATGCTCTTCAAATCCAGCCCCACAAATATCGGACCTCTAGTTCAAACACACCACCAATCTTGCGTCGAACTGATTGAGAGAAATTGAGAAAGCTTACCATTACAATTGTGTTAGCAACTGCTTTCATGTGTATCTTCATGTACCGATGTCACTAATTAATTGTCATATTAAATGTTTTGTTTTTTGTAATTTTAGCAGACACGAGAAGAACTCATTTCAACACTGAAGTGCAGAATGATGTCACACTATCTAATGGCGAAGAATGTGAAAGAGAACTGCTATAGATGAGCCAAAAGGAAATCAAATTGACAAAGAAATTGTAGTAAAACCGAGGCAAGGAATGGTACTCGATTCTGTAGAGGAACTCCAAAAGTACTAGAAAAGATAGGCTAAACAAGTGGGATTCGGTGGAGGAGCTCGCAAAATGGAGATGACAGTAAGATCTAATACTTGACTTTTGCATGTTCTCGTTATGGAAAGAGTGTGGATTGCTTAACGTTGTTAGGAACAATGTGTAAGCAAAGATTAGTGCTTGTTTATGTCCACTTGGAAAGTACAGAATATCATCTTTCCATCTTGACCACAATCGTAAGTTGAATCCTGGGAAAGTTCGCGATCAAAGATGCCCCAAGAAGTTGGATGCTCATGTGAAAAGAAGGCTTGAATTGAAACGATAAAAGCTGGTATAAGGATCGACAAGAATTTTTTTAATCGCCTGTTGTTGAGGCAGGAGGTTATGAAGATCTTAATTTTGGCGAGAAAGAGCGTCGAAATTTCATTGAAAATGTGAGAAAGTTAAGACTTGGAACTGGAGATGGCAAAGCCATTCATAACTATTTTGTTCAGATGCAAAGTAGAAATGATAGTTTTCTCTATGAATGGAGTTGGATGTCAGTTCCAGGACATTCAGCATTACACCTAGCGTCAGCACCAATCCTCCCATAAATTTATACACGGAATTACGTAAACATGGAATATCCTTATACATCTACTCGGGCAACATAAACAAATTGAATCGAACAAACTGCTATATATTAGAAAAAAAACTGGACAAAAAAGAGAGAACTAATTTCAAACTCAAATATGGGACGGGCTTGGAGGTGGTCAAGAAATGGAGGGAGGCTCTCTCTGAATCCGCCAATCTGATGGGAATGCATCTGTATGATGATTAATCCCCGATGTCAAACTCATTACCTTCTCCTGTCAAAAATAATTTTAACTGTCTGGGAAAGGAAGTGTCGAGACTTGACTAGCTTAATGCCAACACCAATTGACCAATCGAGTCGACCTAACCGATGACATCGATTTCTACCATGTTTTTGTTGGGTATAAGTTAAGGGCATCTGTATTGAAGTATGGTAGTTCTATTATCATTTCCAACATATGCTTCGAGTGGAAAAGAGAACTTGAAATGAGAAACCTGCGCTCTAAAGTCGAGTCCAACGCATCCTTTCAGAACTTTCTGCATTTCATCCATAAGACATATTGATTGAATAAAATGATCTGTATTCAATGGCACCAATATCCACATTATCCAGCAATAGTAAAGTTACACGGTAAAGTCTGTGATATGAATTAAAGAGTACATATCCAAAACTTGGCATTCTTCGCTCTACTCAATAGGAGCATATGCTTTGTGTGTGTGTCTAATAAATTTTTTTGCTACCAAAGCCATTATTAACTAGAGAAATTAATCAGAAACTTTTGGGCCCGTTTAATACTCCTCTTATCAGATTATGCTGTACACTTCAGGCTAGATAATGACTACACTTCATAATCATCCATACCTTTCTCCCTCTTTTGTTTCAACAGGAATGAAGATGATTGGATCCTGGCATTGTTGAAGAGATAGAGAAAAATGATGGGAGAGATTGGATGTAAACTAGAATAAAGATCCTCGTAGTTACAGTTTGGTCAGACAGAATAGCTATTTCACTAGAGATTGGTGTGCGACAATGCTGCTTCATCTGAAGGTCAAAATAACAGAAATTGTTTTTTCATTGTAGAAGATTTTAGCTACTTAAAACTGTTACTGAAACTTGAGAATTAGTACAGACAAGGGACTACACTTCAAGGCAAAAACTATGCGAGGTAAATTGTTGGTTAAAGGAAGTGGGAGTGAATGGAGTTTTGTGATAACGTGACTCAACCATAAATCGCCATTCTGTCTACTTCTCTTTTTTCCCCTCAAGAAAGATTTTATTAATGGCACAAAAGCAGGTGAGCAACCTGCTACAAGCTCAAAACATTGTCAGTTCAAAGAAGCCTCTAGTTATGACACAATACTTTGTTTACCTATCCAATTCTGTCTACCTTGTAACAGAGGAATCAACTAATCTTCCCAAGGTGTAGACCTTTTGATCTTTGACGCAATTAGATCAACACTTTCCTAAAGATATAGATCATATCAGATTGAGCAAAACTTGCTATTTCAGAATTTTAGAGTATGAAGCATTGGCATCATTAATTGGATTAAGAGAGGTGACAAAGGCCTAAGTGACATTCACAGAGCAACTAGGAAGACCATGGCCATTCAACAAGCATCCACTTAAGTTTGGATTAATGCATCTGCATCACAACTCATACAGAAAGAGAGTAAGGAATAGTTCCTCAACCATGTCAGTATTAATAGCATGATGCAGAACCCGTACTTCATTGTGATTTTCAATTTTAATTTAAGGAGCAGGCATTTTAAAATTTCTAATAGAGACAAAAAAAAAAAAAAGAAAACGGAAAAGCAAAATGCATTGGAATCGCTTCCCCTAGAATCAACTCCTCAACAAGTCGTGACCAATCGACAGGAATGTTTCGCAAGCTAACACTCGTATGATATTTGGTGCCAGTGGAACCATAGTTAAGACCATCTTATCTTTGTTAAGTGGATCAGCTTTCCTCTCCATCTGTTTCGATTGGACTATCTTCTTCCTTGGTGTCTATTGAATTGTCTTCCTCTGAGTCTCTTTCCTTGATCATTCAATTTATTTCTATTGGATGAGGGTATTGGGGCTCAACCCTCAAATCATCCTCCTGTTGCTGGCATATTAGATGGAACCCACACTTCTTTATGCTTCCTTTCGAAACCCTAAGGTTAACTTGAAAATGACTCCAATCATTTTGCAGATACTTCTCTACTTCCCACAGAGCTTTGCTCCGATAATATTCAAGCCACACATGATCGGATTCCAGTGAATAAAAGCATCTTGTATGCCAAATCACCCTATTGCCATTGACAAAAATTTGGACCTCACATGAAACATCGACCACTTTTCCTTCCTCCAGCCCAAGAACCACACAGAGTGCAAGTCCTAAGAAGTTGTCATACAGATCCTTGGGAACCTTGAAAGATATAGATCCCTCTTCACAATGGTGAATCCATCCTGGCATCTCTCCTCCAATTAGGAGAATCTCGAGTTCCCCGTCTTCCGGAGATACTGTCAGACAGCATTCAAAGTGAGAGAGAGAGAGAGAGAGAGAGAGAGAGAGAGAGAGAGAGAGAGAGAGAGAGACTGACCTCGAGTATTGACACACCAGCCAGATCAAACCCTTTCCGTGATAATCCACAGCATGAAGAGAAGTCAACTGAAGAGAAGTTGGAGAGACTCGAAAAATCTGGGAGTTTTTGTAGAGATCTGCAATTATTTGCGCTTATGTGCCCAATATTTGATGGAAGCTGAGGAATCTCTTGCAGTTGCTTGCAATTATCCAGATACAAGTTTTCCAAATTATCATATTTGCGGAAGCACCTCGGCATATGAGTGAACTTGTTCCCTCTAAGATCTAGGTACGTCAATTTGGGAAAATTGGAAGAACCCTCGAGGAAATCTAACCCTGATAAATTGCAACCCTGAAGATCTAGCCTGTCTAGATTTGGGAATCCCAAGCCACCATCAAGATCAGTTGGATCCTCCAAGTTCTTTGGAAACATGATAAAATTTGAGCAATATGTAAGACTCAAACATTCCAGATTTTGCAATTTATAAATGCTCGATGGAAGCCTTGTGAGATTTTTGCAATGCCATAAATTTATTTGCCTTATAGAGACAAGATTATCAATGGATGTAGGGAGTTCTTTAATAGCCGTTCCTTTTAGATTAAGTTCTCTTTAGATGTTCTATCTTTTCCGGAATATCAAAGAGCTTCTCGAGTTTAGAGCAATTAGAGAGACCAAGTTCGTGAAGAGATTTTGTCTTGAGTATGCTAGGAAAGATACTAAGCTTAGAGCACCATCTAATGATAAAAATTCTAACTTGTCAAGATATCCGACAGATTGATCAACCTCCACCAAGCTTTCGCACCAACTAAGATCCAATCTCTCCAAATTTGGAGCCCACGAAATGTCAGGAACACGAGTCAGGAAATTGCATTTACTGAAATTGATGTCCTTCAACATTCTAAAATCCTGCAAAAACATATCAGTGCAGTCATTAAGTTCTGCAAATGTAAATAGCTATGAAAATGAAAAGCTACTCATGGCAAGGGCTTACGTTAAGTGTGACTCCTAATTGTTTGATGTGATTATTAAACATAAAATAGTGACCGATTATTTGAAAAAAAAAATGAGTAAGACTTTGGTTTTTGACACATTATATCGATGAGTACAATTCTTAAAACTTCGGGCCTCGATTGACTCGTCCATCACTTGGATGCACTTCGGCAATAACCTGTGCCCACCGTGCGAGGCTTGGAAAAATGAGTAGGACTTTGGTTTTTTGGTCTCCCTAACGAGCTCCGACCAAAGCCCAAAAACATGTATCTTACTCGAATAGATTTTAAATGGGAAAGCCCCACCACAACGGAAATCACTAAGCGAGGAACTATACTGAATAATTTTTCACCATCATTCGTAACTTTACTGTCGATAAGTAGTGTCTTCTCCACGCGTTTAATCGAACGGGCCAGTTGCCCGTTTCTTTTGGTTTCACATGAGCCGCCTATGAATAAGTCCGACCGCCCAATATTCTAATCGACTGATTTTCGTTTTTGAGGCCAGTTTCCTATGTTGAATGGAAGGCCATGGAATGGCCGAAGTGATTGGGCCAAGAAAGTAATCATGTTAGATTCATCCCCTCAATCAACCAAGTTGGGCGATCTGTTTCCACCCAACATGAACCCGCAAAGGAGTTTGGATCGATGATGCAAAAAACGTCTGGGCCTCAAATGTAGAGTAAATTTGTCAATGAAATATACATAGTCATGTAATAAAACTCACCAATTATAGATTTCCCTTTTTTTCCCATGATGGGTAGTTTTATTATATTCATTTATTTGTAAATGACGATGTAATTAATCTATCATTAACCACTTCTTTCAAACTCCTTTCATTGTATATGAAAGAAAAAGGATTTGGATATTCTAGATTTATGATTTCTCTCGAATATCAAACAAGGGAAAGAAACAAACATAAATTATCTATAGATCTTTACGATATGTTCTCTATAGTAAATGGGTTCAAGAATTACGGTCAATTGTAGTACGAGCTGCGAGGTGTGAGGATGAATTTTTTTGTTGATTTATTACCGTTATTTATTTGTCAAATACGAGTTGAATATAATTGATCAATTAGTATTATCATTTCTTAAATGTGATTTACCTCATCCAAGGAGTTATGAAACCGTGCCTTCTCAATTCTCTCATGGAAAGGGTCTTTAAAAACATTTGGACTACAACTGACTATATAAAACTACCAACTCTTGTTTGAGTCCTTGTACCGATGTTTATTTCATTTGGAATCACCAACCATTTTTTCTATACTACATTTATTTGTTTGAGTTACCAATGTGTTAAATTTACAATTTAAAAAAAAAATAACCAATTTTTATTTGAATCACTACTAATGTTTTTTCTAGTGTTTTGAAATTGTAAACTGTTTTAATAATCTATGAATGTTTATTTGTCAGCTTAACAACTCGTTTAAGATACTATTTGTTCTAGAAAATTATCAACTGCTAATTGAGTCCACTTACTAACGATTATTAGATTGTTTATAAAAATTGAAGTTGTTTCTCTAATTTACCGATATTTATTTGTTGAAGTTATCGATGAGTTGAACTAAGTCCTATACTAAAGTACCAACTAATCCAATAATTTACCAACAATTATATGCAGAGCTAATTTAAGAACTCTTACATGAAAATACCAATAGATATTTGAGTTAGTTATCAATATTTATTTGATTGCTTCAAGGTACAAACCAATCCGATAATTTACCGACATTTGTGGCAACTTACCAACTGGAAAAGGTTAATAACTCATATCCAAAATTGTCAACACTTATTTGAGTTAATTACCATTGTTCAAGAAGTACCCACTGTTTCAATAGTATACCAAGGTTAATTTGGAAAGCCTACTAGCATGTTAACATCACCACTCTTCTATGAAATTAACAATTCTGCTGAATATTACTAACATCATTACAATTGCCATCATTTGTGGTGATTAAGTTACATTCTCCTATTTGAGTCACTTACTAACTTTTATTTGGTTGTTTCAAAAGTATCAACTATTCACATAATTTACCATGCTTGCTTGAGGAACGTTCCAACTTGTTTAAGTTAAAATCAAATAAACATTGGTAAATGGACTCAAATAAAAATTAGTAAATTTTGTAAGAGTTGGCAACTTCAACTTGTTGATAACATCTGCAAATTAAATGTTAGTAAATTGTTAAATCAAAAAGTGATTTCAAAAACTTCATTAACCAAATCAAATAAGAGTTAGAAAAACTAACGCTAGATGGTAACCTAACCCGTGAGGAGTTGGTAAATCACTCAAATTAATATAGGTAACTTGGAAGATTTTTGAGGGTTGACCACCTACTTAAGTTTAATACCTCTAAATTTGGCACCTCTGAAAGGTCAGGGACACAAAGCAGCAACTTATAGTGGCTAAAAATTCAGAAACTTCAAATTCCTAAAACGTTGCAAATTAAAAAGAACAGCTGAACAAGATTTTGATAAATTCAATTTGTATGTGCCGAAAATGAAAACCGTCAATTAAAGCATTTATGACATACCTTTAAGTATCCTCTAAATTTCTTAATTTGGCTGCCACTCACATCAAAGCAAACAAGTTTTTTTGGACCAGCACTAAACTCCAAAGTGGCTGAATGACATTTATGCCATTCAAGCCACCTTAAATCATCAGGAAGACATACAGGACCTCCGCTGATTCGTGCATTCGAAAGTATGAGCAATTTCAGTCTCCTCATGCGTGTGAAAGCACCGCGACTGATGTGTAGCTCTCCTTGACTTGGCAGCTGCAGCACTATGCCTTTAACAACATTGGTTCCCTGTCAAGGAAAAGAAAATATTCATTCATAACCAACCGCAATTAGGTAATAACATTTAAATTAAAGAAGATGAGATTATTGATAGTTTCATGAGAAGCTCTCACCACAGCCGCCGATAGTACTTCATAAACATCATCATAGCACCATAATCTACTCCGTTTTCCAGGGTCATCTAGACACTCGTGTTTAACGATATCCTGACCCATCAGCTGAATCAAGTCATGCATTTGTACTTTTCCCCCATAGCCAATTGTTACTAAGGATCTCTCTATTAGAGTCTGAATCCCAAATAATGGGTGTGGACCATAGCTATCAAGAACTCTGGTTACATAATCCCTTTCCCTCCCCTTAAAGAAGCAAGCAATGTCAAGAAAAATGTCCTTCTGATTGTTGTCCAGCGCATCAAAACTTATCTTGAGGACACGGTTTATATCTGTAAGAGGACTTTCAGCAAGGTTTTTCAATATACTCTCCCATGCTTCTCTGCTTCTACCACATAAAAGGGGACCCAAGACCACAATCGCTAAGGGAAGGCCATTAGCATAGCCCAAAATATTATATATGAGATCGTCTTTGGTCTGGTTTCTTAGAAAAGCATGTGAACTCAGAAGTTCAAAAGCTTCAACTTGATCTAATGGTTCAACTTCATATACCCGATCTATCCCATGAGAAGTTAACACATGTTTATCTCTTGTGGTAACAATGATCCTGCTCCCTTTTCCAAACCATTCACATTCTCTAGCTAATGCATTTAACTGTTTCCCATGATCCACATCATCAAGCACGAGCAGAATCTTCCTGCAGCGAAGTCTATCTCGTATCAGATTAGCGCCTCCATACACATTCAAGACCGTTATACTTTCTTTCCATAATATTTCGCGTAACAGTTTTTCTTGCAAATGAACTAAGCCATCAGGTGTACCGGAAGTTTCTCTAACATTGCAAGAAAGCTGCACCCATCAAACTGACTATAAATTCTGTTATAGACATCATTAGCGATAGTGGTCTTCCCTACACCTCCAGTTCCCCATATTCCTATCATCCGAACATCATCTGAGCCTATACTCAACAACGACATTATTTTTTCTACCCGGCAACCTAGACCGACGGGATGCTTGGCAACACTCAAGGGTACTCGTCTTACTATAGCTGAGATCTCTTTGACGATGCTCTCGATGAACCTGGTATCATCTCTGCCAATACAAAGCAGCAAAAAGAACGAGAATAAATGGAAACATACAATCCATTAAACTAACAAAAACTAACACGAAGTAAACAATTACTCTGCGACATTCCAAAAAAATGACTCTTAACGCACTTATCGATGCTATCATGTATCAATAAAATTAGAGAATTCCAAATTCTTTTACAGGGTCGAATAGGAATACTATGATTACCCATGGTCATAATGCCAACCGGACAAATTGCCGGCCTCAGTTAGGGCTTGCCTCCATTTCTCCACCCTCTCAGAATCCTTTCCCAGATTCATCTCGTGCTTGGCCAATGCCTCGCCATAACTCTCTCTCTGCCCTCGAACCTCCCTCGGCTCCACTCCGTAGAACACGGGCAACACCAGCTGCCCCTTGAGCCTCTTACACTCCATTACCTTCACCAGCTCGTCCAAGCACCACCGAGACGAAGCGTAGTTCTCGGAGAAGACGAGCACGGCGATCCGTGACTCCTCGATGGCCTTCGTCAGCGCCGGCGAGATCTGGTCCCCGGGCCTCAAGTCCTCGCTGTCGATGTAAGCGTTGATGCCTCGATGAAGCAGACACTTGTGGAGGTCATCGACGAAGCCGTGGCGGACGTCCTCCCCTCTGAAGCTGAGGAAGACGTCGAACGGCCATTTCGCTTCGGAAGAAGAAGAAGAAAACGACGACGACATTGAAAGATAGAATCTGAGCTTAGTTTGGATTCGTGTCGAGCGATGAGTGATGCTTTTATAGTGGAGTTGGTCAAGAAATCGACGCGGACTGAGAAACATCGAACGTCGCACCGCGTTAGGAAAAGCGCCTTTTTCATTTTTGTTTTTTCTTTTCATTTTTCGCAAATGGACGAGAAGTTTTTTTTCGTTCATTTTTATTTTAAAATCGTTTGTTTTTGTCTTACAAAAAACCGGAAAGTGACTTTATTTTACAGGTGTTCAAAATGAACCTTTCAAATCGGGAACTGCCCGGGTTGAGCCAAATCAGCAAGTTGGGTCCGATTTTCAAGAATGTCCATCTAATTCCTAATTCTTAAAAGTGAAAATTGGATTGGACTAGACTAACCAAATATACTTTTATTTCTTCAAAAAAAATTTGTCAAATGTGAACTAAGTACCATCTTATCCAGTAGCATCACAAGTTAGGACCCAATAACTTTTCATTCATTATTACTTCCATCAATATTTTAAGATTTGTCACTTTTTCATTGTGCACAGATACTCTTTAGTGATTTGGTGATCAATTTCATTGGATCGGATTGGAAATCAAATATCCCTACTTTATTTTATTTGCCAAAGTTCAATATTATTCAAAGCATATAAAAAAATTAAGTATAAATTTATGTATGCAATAAAAAAATCATCATTCTCAACCCAAATCCAATATATTCCATTCCAATATTTTGTCTTCTATGAATGGCAACATATCTTTCACATTATTAGGTAGGAAATTGTTTAGATTTTTTGCTTATTCAACTCATCGTGTCCCCAAAAAAATAAGTCATGAAATAGATTTTTTAACGCGTACTGGATACAATTTTGTTTTTTCCCCATTAATTGATTTTCATATTTTTAAGTAGCCATCTTTTGCTTAAGAATGGAATGAGGGAGTCATGTGCATGTTTACATCATTCAACTCATCATGTCCCTAGAAAATTCTCTTTTCTATTTTATTTTATTACTTTAAAAAAAAAGGAAATATGCACCAGGCTTAATCTATGCGCTTTGTCTATTATTTACACATGATACATATGGAATATCCCAGCTTGGTAAAATACAAGTAGTTTTGTTTGAAATCGAGGCTTTACCTTTTCCAATTATTTTAACTACAACCCACTTTGAACGATGTAACAAGCCGTGATCTCAATCGAATATTTTTTTGTTAATTCCTTTGGCGAGCTTTCTGAAAACAAGCCTCAATGCCAATGTCACTTCTTTGGTCGCAAAATAGTTAACACAGAAGAAGAAGAAGCCATTAGAATTTGGTAAAAGGAGGCAGGTGCTGGTGTGTTTGCTTGGAAAATGAAGGTGCTGAAGGATGAAGCGAGATCTTAAAAGGTAAGCTACTCCATTGGCCACCCAATAAAGTACTTGGCTGTGGCTTCCAGGAAATGGCATTCGCGATCAGTGAGATTTGTTCCCAATCAGATCTTCTCGGTATTTTCTTTGCACGCGAAGGCATGACTTTCTTTTTTGAGGGTCAACAAAGAATGTTATATTAATTTCCAGCTTTGTGGGCAAGGCAGATGAGAGGATGTGGCAGGAAATTGGAGAGAAGGAGGCGGTGCCCGGTGGGCTCAGCAAGCTCGGCTTGGGATCCTATTCTTGAGAACTGATGTATTGTGGCACGGGAAAATGTCGCTAGCGTGATTTGTTGCATACTACTATTTTGGTAGCTAAAATTTGCATGATTTTTTGCCATGCCTTCCAATAAATCAATATATAATGGGAAATGGAGAAATTAGAATTTAGAGTGTGGACCTACCTGGATAACTCAAGAGGATAGCTTTGACATGTAAATCAATGTAACATCCTACACAAGATGTATTGAGTCACATGTATGTAGATACTTGTGCCGATTTGAGAGAAGGGCTTTGATATGAGCACTTCTTCACCAACAATCAGTTGCACATTTTCTATGCATTAGGCCATCTAATTACAAATTGGACAAGGATTACCTTTTTTCCTTTCATAGCTCGGGCATGAGAATATATCAAGCTTTTTGTTCAATTGAAAGTAATGCGGTAGGTTCTAATGTATAAATTCAAAGACATGAGAAATTTTCTAGAAGAACACCTCTAAATGATTAATTGGTACACCAATAGCTTATCTTCTGCTACTTTAGAGTGAAGGATCTTCCGCTCGACTAGGGCATTATTCATTGGATGCTTTTTTGGAATTCATATACTTGGTGATGTCATTCCCTATCAAATCAAAGTGCTAGTCATTTTTAAAAGCATTGGATGCACAATTTGTAAGAAAGACTTTGACTAGGTATAAAAGAACACATTCTATTCAAATTATTTAGTCCAAAAGAGGATCTTTGCGTTTAGACTTCTAACAAAAAAAAAAAAAATGGTACTTCAAAAGTGTAAAGCATCCTCTAACATGGAATGCATTACATACAGAGTTTAGCTTATTTGGTTATTATCTAAATTTATACTGCATATAAACGTTAGTAATGTCAATCAAGTGCAATAATTATACCGATCATTATGAGTTTCATGTGATTTGATGATATCTCACCTTTTTTCTTTGTCTTTGTTGCTTAAGTCAAAAGCACAAGGAAATGTTTGCTCTATCAGTTTCGTGCTAGCTTCCCTCCACGTGGCTTTGCTCAGAAAAGAAAAAAAGATCAAGTTGATTTTGATGGGCAGGTGGCCCCCACCACTTTGTTCCTTCTACATGCTCATATCTTGAGCGATTCCAAGGCTTGACTCCAGTGGCTCATTCCCATTGCATTTATTTTTTTTCTTTTTTCTTTTTTGGTTATAAACAGAATCGTCTTGGTTGTTATTATTCAGGAAAATGTTAAACAAGGAGATGGATTAGACTCGTTTTACAAAAAAAAAGAAGCCTAAACTGAATTTAATCAAATAATTGCCTAAAATGACTAAATCAATCTCACATAGGAGCCAAAGCTTGCTGATCGGCCAATTTTTTGATAACTGGTAGATGTATGATTGGTCAACAGACGAAGCCTAGATATTTTTATCTAAAAAAATTTGGTAAAAATTATAAATCCCAAAAACAAAACACCACCACCACCCCCACACATCATGCCCGATGGTTTCTTCCTTCATTTCTTCGCATCTTCTCCTTTGCTTCCAGTCTTCATTTCTTTCCATAGATGAAGACAAAGCTCATGCAAGGCCCACCTATTCATTAGTCAGACATTCACATGTAACAAAAGAACAAAAAACAAAAGGTTTCTTCCTTCGTTTCTTGACATCTTCCTTTCCTTGCGGTCTTCGTTTCTTTCTAAAGGTGAAGACAAAGCTCAAGCAAGGCCTACCTCTTCGCTCGTCAAGCACTCTATTGTGAGGATAGCAATCTGTTTAGGACTATAAAAAATTAAATAATAAAAAATTATAAATTATTTTGAAATTCACTCATTTAAGAATTTATGACTCACAATAAAGTGTTATTTACAGTAACTTAAAAATCGTTATGTTAATAAAGCCCTTTTTCTAATAAAACAAGGCAACTTGCTCTGGAAATAAAAATGATCCAGGAGACTTTCATGTGCAAGTGGCCCCCACTACATTGTTCCTACTTTTGGAACAAAACGCGCTCATGTCTAAAGCAATTCCCAGGCGACACTCTCAGCCCATTCTCATCAGTCGCCCATGCTCCGACACCGAGGAAGACCACAAAGTAGATGTTGTTAGTTGCCGGTCGGGGTACGACGAAACTATGAGGATTGCGCTTCCAATATTCAGGGAATAAGAGTTGATTTTTCGTGACGTTTCATATTCTCTTCCACAAAACCAATGGATTTATTAGAGAATTATTGCACTTTGATAATCGTAAATATTTACCTCCTTAAATCTAAAAAATCAAGTGAATTTCTTGGCGGAAATATACTTGAATATATTGCAATTCGGTGTTTAAAAGTTATTCCATTAAGTCTATAACGTACGCATCAATGGGACAACAGATTTTAAAGGGTGGTTACATAGTACTGTTTTGATAGTTAAAATTCTCATGACTATGCCTTCATGCAGAAACTTGGTGCTTCCATTTTATATAATTGTTTGCTAAATTAGTCTCTCGTGATTGAAGAAATCCAAATTTAGAGTGGGGCCTATTGGGTAAGTTGAGAGGATAGCTTTGACGTAGAAATCAATTGTAATATCCTACACAAGATGTATTAGTTATGCAAAGTACAGAGATACTTGTGCCGATTTGAGAAAAGGATTATGATTTGAGTATGTCTTCACCAATACTTAGTACTTCACATTTTCTATGCATTGGGCATTCTAGCTATAAATTGCATATGGATTACATTTTCCTTTCATTGCTCGGGCATGAAAATAGATCAAGCTTTTTGTTTTGTTGAATGCAATTGGTTCTAATGTATAAATTCAAAAAACAAGGAATTTTCTAGAACAACATCTTTAAATGATTAACTAGTATGTCAATAACTTATTTTCTATTACTTTGGAGCGAAGGATATCTCGCTCAAGTAGGACGCTTTTCATTGTATGCTTTTTGGGAATAAATTTCACACTCCCCTTCGAGGATCCCCTTACCCTGTGTGGAAATCTGTTTTTCTGCACTGCTTCACTCTTCCGGTTAAAGCTTTGGGGACGCCAAATTTGATGTTTCAAAGAAGAAGGTGGTTAACGTTGGATATTTCATACGAGAGTTCATAAGAAAGACTTTATCTAAGTGAGAAATGACTCATTTTCAGATTATTTAGTCCAAAAGAGAATTTTCGCGTTTGGACTTTAATAAAGATTGGCATTTCGAAAGTGTAAAACATCCATTAATGTTGGATGTTGTGGGAATTATGTCTGGAGTTTCAGCTTATTTTGTTGCTATTTAAATGGACGTTACATATGAGCATCACTAAAGTTAATAGAGTGCACTAATTACGCCCATCGTTATGGATTTTGCATGATTTGACCATTTTCCTTCTTTTTTTTTTTTTTTTTGGTTTAGTCAAAAGCCTAGGGAAATATTTGCTCATCACTTTCTTTCTAGCTTCACTCCACACGACTTCATTTTGGAAAGAAAAATGATCAAGTTGATTTTGATGGCCAATGGCTCATTTCCATTGCATTTTTTAACCTTTCTTTTTTTTTTTTTGAATAAACGTATTAGAAATCTTAAAGTTTATTACAAAAGTATAATTGAGTTCTAAAACCTTCAAAATTTTAAAATATGTCATGAAAGTATAATCGAGTCATAAAATTTTCAAAAAAATGCAATCAAGTCCTTTATTGATTACACATTTGAAAGTTTTAGGACTCAATTGGATTTTTGTAATAAGTTTTAGAACAAATTTTAGAACTTTCGTAATATCCTACGTGAGATGTATTAGTCGTGCAAGTACATAGATACTTGTACTGACTTGAGGGAAGAGTTTCGATAGTATGTCTTCGCCAATAATTGATACGTTACATTTTCTATACATTGTTAGGCATTCTTTGTTACGAATTGCATAAGGGTTACCTTTTCTTTTCATAGCTCGAGCACAAAAGTAGATCAAGCTTTTTGCTTAGTAGAAAGTAATGTGGTTGATTCAAATAAATGAGAAATTTCTCTAGAAAGACACCTTTAAATGATTAATTATTGTGCCAATAGCTTATTTTCTATTACTTTGGAGGGAAGGATCTCTCCCTCAGGTAGGGCCTTCTTCTTTGGATAGAGTCACTTGCTTTGTGATGTTATTTTCCTATCAAATTAAAGTGCAAGTCCTAGAAAGAAGAAACCAGAAAAAGTGCAAGTCATTTTCAAAAGAATTGGATAGTTAGTATACAATAGTTCATACGAAAGACGTTGTTTAGGTGTGAAAGAACACATTCCTTTTAGATTATTTAGTCCAAAACAGGATTTCCACATTTGGACTTTAATAAAGAATGGCTTCTAAAGTATACAGCATCCACTAACATTGGATATGGTAGACATCGTGTCTAGAATTTGGCTTATTTTGTTACTATCTAAATCTAAATTGATGTTACCTATGAACATCACTAATGTTAATAGAGTGCACTAATATTGCCGATCATTATTAATTCAATGTGATTTGATGATGTGTCTTTTTATCTTTATTTTTCTTTTTTCGCTTAGTTAAAAGCCCAAAAGGATTGTTCGCTCATCACTTTTATGCTAGCTTCACTCCTCCAGGCAAAGAAAACTTTGCTCTGGAAAGAAAAATGATCAAGTTGGTAGATGGCCCCCACCACCTCATTCTTCTACGTGCCCATATCTAGAGCGAATCAAAGGCTTGAGTGCAGCGGCTCATTTTCATCGCATTTTTATCCCTTTTTTTTTCCTACTAACATAAACAACTTAATAGTTATTATTTGAAAATTTTTCAAATAAGGCCATTTTATAAATAAAAAAAGAGAGACCTAAAATGGACATTATTCTAAATAATGGCCTAAAGTAATTAAATCAGTCTCCCATAAAAGCTTAAACTCATCAATTGGCCAAATGTTTGTCGACCGACAAGCATATGATTTTTTCAGTGGCCAGAATATGGGTACTTTTGTCCAAAAAAATTAATTAAACAATTGCCAACCTTAAAAAGAAAATAAAAAACCGAAACACTTCTTCCTTTGTTTCTTCACATGTTCTTCTTTGCGTCCAGTATTCATTTCTTTGGAGAGAAGAAAACATAACTCGAGCAAGGCCCACCTCTTCTTTTAGTAAGACACTCAAATCTAACACAAGGGCCTCGACTCTCCATCATCTTTTCTCAAGATTGCGATTCACCTCCATCTCCACTTACGTTCAACTAAGGTTAGTCTCATTCAAATTGATGCAACCGATCATTCATTCAATCAAGAGACAGCAATTGCATTTTGTTGAAGCAACATGTCAATAAGGTGTGGGCATGTAGTGGAATTTCACACCGATAATAGCGACAATAGTGATGGTAGGAGAACTTTTTTGTATTTAGTATTGTTTTTGCTTGTTCTGTTAGATTTTCAGGTGCATTATGTCTCCTTTTGTAACGCATATAAGTTGCATCCACTATGTATTTTTAAATTGGATTTACTGCCGTAGCGATCCTACATGTTGGTAGTGGTCCCTATTTTGCAATTTTCTTAATGCTTTAATTTTTTTTTCTAGCGTATGCTTTGTCGTTAATGGCCAAGCCTCGTGAACATGGCATGGAATTCAATTGTTGTTTTTTGATTTGAGCTATAGCACATTCACGATGCCAAGGATAAGATTCCTCACCTCAGCAGCAAAAACTGTTGGTTTTTTATTAGCTCTTGCACTGGAGGCCTCATAAACATAATCACTGAGCTTAATCACCAAACCAATGATAAGGTCCCTCACCATAGCAAGGGCACTTTTGTGCCATAACAGGAGTTTGAATGCAGATTACAAACAACTAGCACAGAAATTAAGTCTATAATGCACAAGTTTTGTGACAAATATTATCCCATAAATTGTGAATAAGTGGAAGAGAAAGAGGGTATATAGTCCCTTGTGTGACTAGTTTTCTTTCATAGCTCAGGAATGAAAAAAGGTCAAGCTTTTTGCTCAGTAACATAATGCGGTTGTTTCTAATGTATAAATTCAAAGAAATGAGAAATTTCTCTAGAAGAACACCTTTTTGTGATTAACTAGAATGCCAATAACTTATTTTCTATTACTCTGGAGCGAAGGATCCTTCACTTGAATAGAGCCTTTTTCATTGGATGCTTTTTGGAATTCATTTGCTTCTTATGAGAGTTCATAAGAAAGACCTCGTCTAGTTGTGAAAGAGCACGTTAGATTCAGATTATTTAGTCCAAAAAGAGAATTTCCGTGTTTGGACTTTAATGAAGAATGACACTTCGAAAGTATAAATTATCCACTAAAGTTGGATGATGTGATAAATATTGCGTCTAGAGTTTAGCTTATTTTGTTACTATTTAAATCGATGTTAAAAATGAACATCACTAACATTAATCGAGCATACTAACTACACTGGTCATTGTGAAGTCCATGTGATTTGACAATATCTCTACTTTTTTCTTTGTCTTTTTTGCTTAGTCAAAAGTGTTATGAATAGCTCATCACTTTCGTGTCAGTTCCCTCCACGCAACTTCGCCTCATGCCTCCATGCAACTTCGCTGTGGAAAGAAAAAAGATAAAGTTGGGCAGGTGGGCCCCACCACCTTGTTCCTTCAACATGTTCATACCTAGAGCAAAAGTTCTAGGAATAGCTCATCACTTTCGTGCCAGGTTCCCTCCATGCAACTTCGCCTCATGCCTCCACGCAACTTCGCTGTGGAAAGAAAAAAGATAAAGTTGATTTTGATGGGCAGGTGGGCCCCACCACCTTGTTCCTTCTACATGATCATATCTAGAGCAAAAGTGCTAGGAATAGCTCATCACTTCCATGCTAGGTTCCCTCCATGTAACTTCGCCTCACGCTTCCATGCAACTTCACTGTGGAAAGAAAAAAGATAAAGTTGGGTAGGTGGGCCCCACCACATTGTTCCTTCAACATGCTCATATCTAGAGCAAAAGTTCTAGGAATAGCTCATAACTTTCGTGCCAGGTTCCCTCCACGAAACTTCGCCTCATGCCTCCACGCAACTTTGTTGCGGAAAGAAAAAAGATAAAGTTGATTTTGATGGGCAAGTGGGCCCCACCACCTTGTTCCTTCTACATGCTCATATGTAGAGTGAATCCAAGGCTTGAGTCCCCTACCTCGTTTCCATTGCATTTCTATTACAAAGATGCCCCTATTGCAATTGTTGGATATATCATATGCTTGTTAGCTAGTGAACATTTGGCCAATGAGCTCAGGTCTTTATTTGACATCGATTTAGCCGCTTAGGCCCTCATTGAAATAATTTTCATTTTAGGCCCTCTTTAAAAATTAAAAAAAAAAATGGCCTCATTTTGTGCCCTTATTTGGAGTTTTTTTTTTTTTTTTAAAGATGCTCCATGATTTTAACTAAGATGACTAAAAAAGCTGCAATAAACTGTGATTTTGATTACCTTTGGTGAGCTTTTTGAAAACGAGCCCTAGCGCTAGTGTCATCTTCATTATTCCACATTACATGGTCATAACATGATTGAACGGACAAGCTTAAACTACTATTGGAAAAAAAAAAAAAAAAAAACGTGTAAGTAGAAGAGTAACACAAATATATTCGATCATTCTTTCAACATAGCATTCTTGGTATAAGAAATGTAAGAAATTTAAAAGCAATAATTCCAAGGTTTTAAATCCATTATTAGAAGTCTCAAAGAATTTTATCTATCTTTCCCAATAATTATAGATGTCACTAGAGTTTCCACTAAAACGTCACGCAAATTTAGTTGATATAAACCGGGAAATCCAGCTTCAGTATTTTGCAGCCCCATCATGCATTCCTCTGCACTGTTGGCCCACTTTCCTCATGATCCGTTTGACTTGGGCCATTTTCCCAAAGTGCAATAACCTCTTCCATAGCTCTGGATGCAAGTCCCTTTTTCATGGACTAAAGCTGGTACTGGTGGGTTCTCCCGTAAGTCTGCTTCTCTTGAGCTCTCTTCTTATGAATTTGTTTGATACCTTAGCATGACAAACCTCGGAGAGTTTAAGTGACCAACCACAGAGGAAAGCTAGATCAATCTGAGTCACTGATTGTTTGGAATCACGGCCTTCAAGTTGTCCTCTAATTGCCCAGACATTATTTGGAATCCCCAATTTTGGAAGATTTCTTCCATTACTCTTGAGGCTAAATTGGAAATGATTCAAATCATCTTGATTAAAATCAGACTCTTCTGCTCTTGGTTGGGAATATGCAAGCCACATGTCATCGGAAATGGCTTGATAGTATGGTGCATACTCCCTCTCCCCTTCTTGGCATTAATGCGTGGAAGGATCTGGACCGGGGCAACCACATTTCCTCCTCTTGGTCCAAATACAAAACAAAAAGCTTATACTAGGAACTTGTCACCCAACCAATGTGAAGCCATAAGCAACCACTTCAGCATCTCTCCTCCAGGAAAAAAAGATGGAGCCTTTCCCCAGCAACCATCTTCTCGCAACGTCGTGATCAATGCCTTGAACTACCCATCTAACAAAGAGACAAAAAATCCGAACGTAAACTACTTATATGCTTAAAATATATTTGCTTGTGCAATGTTCTGGCAAACAAAACATGAAAGAACCTCCTCGGAGCCAAAGTCATCTTGTTGAGGTGTCAGATTTTAATTATGGGTGATCCCATGTTGTCGTGAGATTAAGAGCAGAGAAAATTCATGCCGTTTTTACTGGCCATTGCTGGATCATTGAAAAATTATTGCAGTAATGTAGTTGCTGACTACATAAATATATTTGGTTATCTAATATTTCAGAATAGCTACTACTTGTGAATGTTGCCAACTCTTGATATACTAGTAGGTATTTTATTATATTAAAATTGTAAGCCTTACCAACTAATTACTAATTAAATTAAAGTTCCGACTTTTTAAATCAAGACTTTTAAAATCTGTGAACTCTCGATGGATTGAAAATTATCTTTTCCTAAAGAAAAATTGATAATCAAACCAAGAAATTTGAAAGGTACGTACTTCCTTTTTTATGTATAAAAGTTTCCAATGAAATGAAAAGTCACTTCGACTAATTACATGTTTGCCAATTGAAGGTTGCCAATTAGGTGGAAATGTACCACTTACTAATATTTTGAAAGCCACTTATTCAAGTGAAAAGTTACTAATTTATAGAAAAATCACTTTTTTCTTTAAACGTTGAAAGGGAACTACCCTCTATGGGCCTGGGTATGCTAACTTCTCTAAATACTTTTTGGATGAATCTAAGAAGGCCATTTTTGGCGCATCTAGCTAATTGTCTTTCAGTCTAAGTACCCAATTGAAAGGCGATTGTTGATGACCACCGCCAACCCCTGCTCTTTTCATCAGCAACATCTTCCTCCACTTGCATATCTGTCTATTCATTCTCTTCCTCTTCAAATAACCCATTTTTGTCATTGTAGCACCCCGTCTTCGCTGCTAGTCTCTAACGGAGAGAGCATCCTAATCTTTCTCCATCCGGCACTAGCAAAAACATGCTCACTCTCTTTTCTTATATAACGAGTTACCCTTATTGTGAATAGTGCAATTACCTTGCATATTGATAGTTACTATTTCGATGTTACAAGTAAGTTAGAGATGAGACAATTCTAATTACCGAGTTTTTAAAAGTTACTCGACATCTTGAAAAATTAATAATAAAATGGATTTGTAACTCATTGGCAAGAGAACCGCATATGCTTTTTCTATATAAGAAGTAACAAATAAGGATGAGAAAGTTGCTATAACTACTTTGATATTTCGTTACCTACTAAGTACTAAATTAGATGAAACTTACTCACCAAGTGATAAGTTAGGTGACAATAATAGCAGACAATTATGCACTTCAATCTTTCTCGATCATAGTTATACAACCTCACATTTATCATTTCATATGAATAACAATTTAATATAAAATAAAAAAAAAACTTTACTCAGTGCAATTGTATCACTTATGCCTCTCAAACCAGCCATTGGGCCAATCAGGCCTTGATTTGCGTTGAGTTTCGATCGGATCTGGGCTCTCAAATTAGGTTGTTGCTTCACTTTTTCAACAAATTGAACTCAATTCGGGTCAAACTTTGGACCCATTGGGTCAAATGTATAACGTTCACTTATGCCTCTCAAGCCAACCATTGGGTCAATCGGGCCTTGATTTGCTTCTAGTTTCAATTAGATTTAGGCACTTTGGGCGTTGCATAGTTGGTCAATGAATTTTTTTTTTTATCAAAAAAACAAAAAGGTGGTTGTTTGCTTCACTTCAACAAATTGAATTCAGTAGGCGTCGAATTATGGACTGATCGAGTCAAATGTCTGACGATGCGAGTCACCTTTGTTATCGAAATTGATGCTTACATAGCGTTCTCTCTTGTGGGCCGGGTAGCAATGTAAATAGTGCAAAGACAGTACCCTGGAATTAAAATATACACGCACATGCACGATTATTTTACTCCTCACGCAAGTCATATTAAATAAATAATAAAATTTAATAATTATAATTGGATGACTATTATAATACTTGATATTTTTTTTTCTTATCTTACCCTATACAAATTCTTTTTAAGAAAACAAACCCTAAACGAACGTTTTGGCTATGTTTTTAATAACTTGTCAAAAATTTATTCAACAATTCTATAAAATAGAAAATGGTACAAGATGATGTTGGTTGTTCATTGTCCAGACAATTGAGGAATTTCATCCGAGTACACTGAGTAGTAGGGGTGTGCATGGTCTGGGTGGGTAGTTCTCGACCTAGAACCGGGAACCACCCGTTAAGGACTGGTTCCGAAAAATTGGAACCGGGATCCACCTGTTTATTGCATAAATCCACCCGGGAACCAAACCGCCGGTCCGGTCTGGTTCCTAGGTGGATCCATGAAACCGATCTTGACGTAAAACAATTTTGATTTTCAACATAGAACCGTCGGGTCTATGAGTTGGGAAGGAGGGGAGGAGGTCTATGGTTGGGTTTTCAACATAGAACGGTTGCGAAACAATTTTCTGCGGTTGTGGCAGGTGGCGGCCGATGCGAGGGGGCGAACAACAATAGCGGAGGAGCAACGGTGGCGGCATCAACGCTCGGGGAGGAATCGAAATGGCGATAGGATTATGAGAAATTGAGGAAGAGACAAAGAGAGAGAGAAGACGAAGGGAGTGAGGAGATGAGATCTAATCTAGGGTTTCTTTTAATAATTTTTTTTTAATATTAAAAAGGTTCCGGTATGGTCTGGGTGGGCAGATCTGCCCATGGAACCGGAAACCGGAACGGTACCCACCGGTTCCGAAAAATTGGAACTGGGAACTGGACTGGTTCTCTCAAGAACTGCCGGTTTCGGGCGGTTCCGGTTTGGTTTTGGGTGGTCCGGGCGGTTCCCGGGTATTTTATACACCCCTACTGAGTAGTGGAAAGTAGGTGGTTAATTTCTTCTTTGGCCGACTTTACACTTTTTTTTCCTTTAAATTGCATTGCAAATTTAGAGATAGAGCACTCCATGTAGATGAGGGCAAATTTTAGCATGAGACGCAAGGGCACGCTGGTTTAAATACATAGATAAGAAATTTATCATGTACCATTGTTCCATAACGTGTTATTCACACACAAAGGACATAAAAACAAATTTGTTTGCTTTTCATCAATGATAAGTAACATGATTGTGCGATAAATGCCTAATTTTCAAGAAATATATATTTTTTATTGCTTTGAGATCTTTTTTTATTTTACGTACTTTTTGTTTGTTTAATGGACAATTAGTCTTTTCATGTAGGCAATGCGCCCATACGAGATATTTGTGTTTTGCATGATTGATTGTGAGTGAAATATGAAAATAATCAATTTCCCCCACCTGCTGCTTTTTCTCAATTTTGTTTACTCTTCACTCATACTCCCATCTCTCTCTCTCTCAATCCACAAATTTTCTCATTCACTTAGATTTTGCTTCATATTTCTTCAAATCAAAGCCTCTAATCGCTTTCTCTTAGCTTCAACCTTCCTCGAATCTAACTGTTTCATCCAAACCTATTCAATTCCATCCCAAACACCCAAAAAATCCTTAGAAATCCTCCCTCTCCTGTGAGAATGCCGATCAAACACACGGCTGGAAAAGAAGGGAAGCAATTCTCCATTACACTGGAGGGCATAATAAAGCGAATGGAAGGTCGCAACTCCTCCGCAAGTTGGGTTCCCCAAACGGAACCAAGCTTGCTTTGATAGATATCTCACATTTGCTGCTAGAAGTGTGTTGGAAGAGACAGCATATAGACTTTTGAGTATTTCACACAGGAGGGATTTCCATTTAGGCAAATGGTTTTAGCCTGTCGGGTTGGATTTGGTTTTGGTTGGTGTCCGAGGAGATTTATTTTTAAGCTGTGAAATGGTTTTATACTTATTCGATCAAAGGTGAGAATGATAAGAAGGAAATATAAGTCACGAGCCTTTCTATTTGGAACGTTGATTATTCTTGAATATTAATCCTGAGGTGATTTTGAAGCATTTAGCTTTCAGTGATACTTACATGACCATGAGAAAATGATGGTTTTTCTAAACAAGTGAGACAATTAGTCCATGATCCTAAGGCGCTGCATTTATATGTTAGCATGCGTAGTCTCCATATGATTTCGATGTACTGCCTGCTTTCCATATCTGGCCATGGAGCTGATTTGGTCAAAGGAACAAATCAAGCTGACATTCAAGGTCAAGAATGGTTTAAAGGGCTCCCGAAGAGACCTCCAAAAGGACTGTATATTTTGTGTGGGGGATGGCCTTAACTTGCATTTTTGAAACTTTTGACGTTGACCTCGAAGGTGAGACGCTAGAGTCCTAAACAACTGCCAATTTATTGGAGAGTTCACGCTAAAAGCTATGGACATCACAAGAAGGAAGGAGAAGTTTGGGTGAGGAAGAATGCTTGGGATGGCCAAACCAAACACACGGGGTATCGCCACCTCACTTTACGAGGCTAGCTGTTGGAGTTGATATTAGGATGGAAATGAAGGTGATCCGTAGGTAGAGGCTCTCTCTGCCAAGCTTTCCTAGCTTTGAGGGGGAGATCCACGTGGTCTGCGAAGAGATGCAATCAGGATCTGTGGGAAATTCGGGAGTAACTTCAATTGTTCGGTCAGTTTGCTCCACTTTCCTCCAAAATTTTCATTTCTTTCAATAGTATCCTCCTCCTCCACCAACTTTATTGGAGTTTTCACGTGTTGACCATATTTTTCAAGCATTGGCTTAACGACCTAATCAAGGTCTATGTTTCAATCCATTTTTCAATTTTTTTGGTTTTTTTATATTTTTATATCTTTAGATTTTATTCATTTATTATTATTCTTTTTATATATTTCGAAAAAAGGGGTCTAGGCTGGGCCTTCAGACCCGGCACGGACACGGGCTGACACATATCAGATCTATGGGCATGATTCATTGGGCTTATTGCCTTAAGAGGGCTTGATCAAAAATTCAAACTGGGCTCATATCATATAATTGAACCCAATTCCCACCTGAAACTAATCAAACCCAAATTCGCGAAAAAAAAAAAAAAAAAAAAAAAAAACGAGATCCATACCCCAATCACCAGTAAAACCGAATTGAACATAACGGCACTAACCCAACTCTCTCATGTTAAGCTCACAATGAATTCATTGTCCATTAAGAGGCCCATTTTCCTATTTATTCTCTTCTCCTCTCCTCCTTATTCTTCTTTTTCGCCCTGTCGTCTTTCTTCCTATAATCTTCCTCGCGCACATCCTGGGAGCTCTGCTCTGCTAAAGAAACCGACTCAACCTCATCAATGATCGACGTATTCAAGCATTGAATGTAACGTCGCCGTTGTCTGGCTTCAGTCGCCTGGAGCACGGCCATTGTCCGTTAATCGTCATGCATAAATCCAGATTAGCGGAAGGACACCCAGGATATGAGCGTAAAGAATTGGACCTCTAATCAACGTATGGATCAAAGATTTCGAGCCACGTTTCTCACCAAGAAAAACGACCACACCATGTGGCCATGGAGATGCAAAAAATAGCAAAAATAGATAGCCGGTGACATATTGGGAGACCACAAAGTGTACTGGAAAGCAGATCCGTAGCAAATGGGGGAAAAAAAATTTAATCCACGATGCTTAGACTAGCAACCACATCCCATAATCAGTATTGTTCAACAAAATCAATCCGAACGTGTCAGTTTTGCTTCCTAATCAATCAACAACACGAGGCGAGGGTCACAGATTCAACTCATGCATTCTATCAAACAGTTGGCGAGCATCTCTGGAAAAAAAGACATGATGAGTGTATCAACACCACAAAACAATCCGAATACTTCTTCTTTGCAGAAAGGGTTTGATTCATCGAGGCAAAAAAATGATTTCAAACCTGGTTTCTTCCCAGACATGCACCAACGTCAACTTCAAACTCAATCTTCACTTATGAAATGACCAAAAAAATGTTGCGGGTCCACTCATAATGATTTGCTCATCTTGAGTGCAAGTTTTTTTATGCCGGGATCGCTTTTGTATAGTTTGGTCAGTCCTCAATATAATTCTTACTTCTACCATAAAAAAACAAAAAGATGTTGCGGAACCAACCTTGTCGAGGAGGGATCTTCAACCACGAGTGCTGATTAAACTCGTCCATGGAGGTTCAGGTGAGTGTCGATCAACGAACTTGAGATGGATACTTGGAGATCGAGAGGGACTTGATAGCTTCAGAGTTTTCGCCTCTGAAACGGTGCAAGGCAACGGTCCTCCGGATACTTCACAGAGGCAAGAGATCCAAAGCGAGGAGCAATGATCCAAAGCCAGAATGGGGACTCCAAGTACGCCGGCTACACTGATCGGCGTAAAAACATAGGATGCATTGAATGTTAAAACAGAGCATAACAGAGAGCTTTTCGGCCGTGGTAAGGGAATGGCCGCGAGTGATGACGGAAGACGTCTGACCGCGAAGGAAGGAGTCTGAAAATCTCCCGGAGTGCTCTCAAAATTTATTTTCATCCTCACTCTGTTTTTTCTTCCAGAGTAATTTCCATCTCCCTTTCTCACCTCACTCTCTCTGTGACATCCCCCCAAAACACGATCCTCAGTCCCCTCCTACTCAGAAAATAACCGACAATCCGACCTTTGCATTGCGTCCTCTGCGCGAGCGGTTTTGGAGAGAGAAAGGTCTGAGAGAGAATTACCAATGATGATGGAGATGACGGTGAATATTATCTGGTCTCCCCCTCAGGTTTGGAGCGAGGGGATTGTTTATGGAAGAAGATCTTTTTTTTTTTTTCCTTTTTTTTTTCACGCGTTTTCCCCCAATCCCCCTTAAAAATGCTGAAATGGGCCGGCTTTATAGATGGGCCGCTGGTGCGCGAATAGGGCCACACGAAATGATGGATAGGGCTTTTTTCTTTTCTTTTTCTCTTTCTCATTTTTTATATTTTTTATTACTTAAATGCATATTTGATTTATCAAGTAAAATTCAAGTGTTAACACCCGTGTCTGGTTAAGCTTACTGTAGTGGCATGTAAAATTGCAAAAATTGCTAATCAAATGTATTTGTCTACGTTTGCTGCTAGAGGTGTGTTGGAAGAGACAGGATATAGACTTTGAATTTTTTTCACACAAGAGAGATTTCCGTTTAGGCAAATGGCTTAGTCGGTTGGGTTAGCTTTTTGGTTTTCTGTCGGTGTCCGAGGAGATTTATTTTGAAGCTGTGAAAGGGTTTTATACTCATTCGATCAAAGGTGAGCATGATAAGAAGGAGATAATTTACGAGTCTTTTTGTGAATGAAACGTTGATTATTTTTTAACATTAATCCCAAGGATGATTTGGGGCATTTAGGTGTCCTTCATACTTACATAACTATGAGAAAAAAATGATGCTTTTTTCAGAACAAGTGAAGCAATTAGTTCATGATCCTAACACACTGCATTTGAATGTCAATATGTGTAGCATAGTCTCCATACTATTGTGATATACTGCATGCTTCCCGTTTCTGGTCTCAGAGCTGATTTGTTCAAGCTGACATTCAAGGTCCAAGAACAGTTTCTAGGTCTCCCAAAGCGACCTCCAAAAGGACCAAATTTTCCGTGCGATGGATGGCCTTAACTGGCATATTTGAAACTTTTGATGTCAACCTCGGAGGAGACGCCTAGAGTCCTAAACGACCACCAATTTATCGGAGAGTCCACACTAACAGATATGGACATCATAAAGAAAGGAGAAGTTTGAATGTGGAAGAATGCTTGGGATGGCCAAACCAAACTTGAGGGGTATAGCCCACAACTGTATAACACGAGCTGCTGGAGTTGATACTATGGAAATGGAGCTGATCCATCGGTAGAGGCCCTCTCTATCCAGCTTACTCGGCTTTGAGGGAGATCCCACATGGTCTGCAATGAGATGTGACAAAAATTTGCAGGAAATTATGGAGGAACTTCAGTTGTTCAGTCGATTTGCTTCAATTTTCCTCCAAAATCCTCATTTCTTTCCACAATATCCTCTTCCTCCACCAACTTATTAGAGTTATTATGTGTTGTCTTTATTTTTCAAGAACACTGTGGCTTGTTTCTTACTTGAAGATGTGTTTTAAGATTCTTCTGATCATGTTGCCTTGTGAGCTTATATGTACACCTGAGCTCGAGTACATAGAATTGTTGAGAGCAATTGATCTACTTATTTGCCCCTGAAGCCCTTTTTGATGCTATGACAAAAAGAGGGAGGACGTGTGTGACATTTGATTGAATCAATGAACATTCCCGCGGGGGAGCTTGTGAATCGAAGTTGCATCATGAGATGCGAAGCTTTCACGAGATTTAGAAAGGGTTTCAGTTCCATTGCTGCACCAATTACGGAATGCTTAAAAGGAGAGAGGTTTCGGTGGAGTGAAAAGGCACAAAAGAGTTTTGAACCCTTAAAGAAGAAATTAACTAAAGCTCCTGTGTTAGCACCACCGAACGCTGATTTGGTTTTCGAGGTTCATTGCAATGCTTCCAATTTTGGCATTGGTGCTGTTCTCAATCAAGAAGGTCGTCCATTTGTCCCTGTCAATGAAAATTTGAATGATGTCGAGCTGAAGTATTCGACCTATGATGAGTTTTATGCTACAGTCCGTGCCCTCAAGCAGTGGAGGCACCATTTGCTAGCAAAAGAGTTTGTTTTGTACTCTGATCATTGACCACTTAACAGGTACAACTCTCAACAGAAGCTTAATTGCCCACATGCAACTTGGAATGGATTTCTGCAGTCCTTTCCATTCCTTTCTCAAACATAAATTTGGCACTCAAAATCCAGTCGAGGACGCTTTATGCCGCTGATATGCACTCCTCTCTTCTACCATGTAAATCAATGTTGGTGGATTTGAAGTCGTCAAAGATTTGCATGAAGAGGATCCAAGTTTTGGAAAACAATAGGAGTTAACTCTTGAGAGTTCGTATGGAAGGTTTCACCATCTAGATGGTCTTCTGTATACTGAAGGGCGATCAATTAGTTGTGCATTCTGCAATGTTCATGTCTTTGAAGTTCTGATGGTGGACTAGCCGGTCAGTTTCTTCGTCACAAAACATTGGCGCTTATTAAAGAGATTTTCATTTTCCAAAGACACGTAAAAAGGCCAGGCAGCTAATGACCTATAAATTGAGTAGTGGAGGGTTCATTTTTTTATGGTTTGACCTTGGCTTCACGTGGCCCTTTGCTTGATGATTCCCCAATAAGGATGGTCTATGGTATGTGTTTCTTAAAATTATCACCCATATCTGATGCATATACTATCCATCCAAGCACTTCTAGCATGCAAGAATATTTCCATCTATGCCACCACAATTGATGCATTATAAACTTGGGGCCACCTAGCATTGAGTCGAGGCCATCCAACTCAAATTAGTTTCTCATTTCTACTTTTTAATTTATAAGAAAACAATCTGACCCCAAAAAAAAAAAAAAAAATGAGAAAACAAAGTCATCTCGACATCATCCTTTCTAGCAATGATGAACAGAAGTTTTGAAAAAAAAAATAATAAACTCAGTTAGAGTCCTCCACTAACCAGTATTTTCAAAAGTTTAACTTCAACTTTCCATCCATAGTTGGTACTTTTAAACCTGTGATAACATAAGTCCTTCCTATATCAATATAAAAGCGAACAACTTAACAGGATTAGGAGGAAAAACAAATAGATGCTAGTGGATATGTACCAACAGCATGAGATTAAAAGAGACTGCCTCCCAAGCGCAATAAGAACAATTCTCATCCACAACGAGTCTACAAGACAATATCCCATTACGCTGGTTTTATTCCAGCATTGCACCAAGGGATAGCAGCAATCCTCCAAAAAAACTTTACATGAAATTTTGTGTATATAGAATATCTTGATCCATCTAAATTGACCTGAGCATTGATATAATAGATTGAATATCACTTTGCTTTGAAACAAGCTGCTACATAAAAAATACTAAACAAAACAAATAGAACAAACTTCACAAAACTAGTAGTCAAAACATTTAAACCAGTAAATTAAACAACGGGTTTGGTTTTTTTTCCCCCTTGGAGGGGGGGGGGTGGTTTAAAGCAGGATTCAGTTAGGCAAAATCACAAATTCATGGATGAAGTTGTAAAGCTAGCAGACGAATAATTGTGTCTACGCAGCTGGCAGTGGAAGATATAGAGAAGGGACAAGAACTGGCGGTGGAAGATAATCTTGTTCATGCAGCTTTCAATGGCTTTGGAAGCTCTAAACTCTCCCTCTATGCCCAAGCCATCATTCAAATTCATGGATGAGTTTGTTCCATTCTTACCTCGTGGAATTTTGGACAGAACAGAGCAGTCCAAATGGACTCTATCACCCACGCTCTCCACCTCATCAATCATCATTTCCATTGCAGCACTCCATTATCCCCTTGTAAATGTGCCCCAGCCTTCGCTCAAGCGTGAAACAAAACTCACGATGTGCAAAAAAGGTCGCTTTGAAGAAGACAAGAGGATAGAGTACCACGGCTGCCAATGAGAATTGCGATACATGAGAGATCAATCAAGCTACTTTAAAGTCAGGGGACAAAAAAAGAGTAAAAATAAAATTAGGTTGTTTAGGGTCTCAATTGGCTATAAAAAGTTCAAGAACTAATGGTACATTATAAAACCAAAATCCCTTTCTGTCTAACTTCTTCCTTTTTTATGCAAGAAAACATGACATACAGCCTCATTTTGTAAAGCTAGCAGATGAATAATCTTCATATATCATCCATTCATGGCACTCATGAAATAACTATTGAATCAGTTTTCCAAGAATATGGCATTATCGGAGTCATGGAATGTATCAGTCAAACACACCCTATGACATGAAGCAAGCTTGCTCTCTCATATTTTCATGTTTATCAGGCCAAAAGATACTTCTATTCATATTGAGAATTTTTGGATTTATGAGCTGAGTAAGAATTAAGTCTACGCACCGAACTCCAGCAAAGAAAATTCAAAGAGCTATTGCCAAATATAGATCTAGTACACTGCTCTTCATAATATCAAAAGCAAAGGTAGAAAGTGTATATCATGTTTTTTGACTGATAATTTTGAGCCATAATTTTCTCTGTAATGTTTGCACCCAACAATTCTATTGGTATGTCAGTAGTTTGATGGCGAAGCTTGCATCAACATGGATTCTGAAGTGGAATATAGCAAGCAGACATGTAACAAGTTCTTCTAGAGCCAGCTCAATTTGGTATGTAGATTTGGCACATTCCTTCAGAAAGCAAGTAAATAACCGCATACCACATATCTGCTCGAGGAATCATTATTCATTGTGTGAAATATTGAGCATGAGATATGTGACCTGTACATCAAATATGGAATGACATTTGTGTACAATGCAAACCAAATGCCACACGGGACAAAGTGTTATGTTGTGGAAGCTGCCTCTTGAGCCTTGTTAGGAAAAACTATCACATGGCAGGAGTCGCCTCTTGAACCAATGGTGGCTAACTTTAGAATCCTATTATAGTGCAACCACTTGTGTACATTGGCCTGTTTAGCTATATGATATTGTTGTAGCAAATTCACTAGATGTTAGTTGATCTGGCTGTCAAGCGGTTGGGAAAACAAATAACAAGCTTACTTTCTGATCCTAGCTTGGCTTTAAATTGATTAAACTGTCCACACAAACAATTTTTCCAAAGATGGCTTTGATGGTGTGCGTGTATGCATGCTAGCTCCCGGAAGCAATTGCTGAAATTGTTTGATGGAAATCGATCTAAATGACAGGAATAGCAAATTTTGCTCAGAAATTAAAGTGGAAGTTCTGTGAATTATTTAAAGGTGCAATGCAGGGAACAAAGGAAATCAAAGCAAAGAACACTAAAAGGAATAAGCGAACAAAATTAACTGAAAATGAGATTACTAGGACATTGACATTGCTGGAATTGAAATTAATCACAGTTTGTACAATTGACACTCAAATGGAGACATTGACATTGACGTTATGACGATACTCAAAGGGAAATCAGCAGTAATTTTGGCAGGATTCCGGCATAATTTCAACACATCTTTTTCCTCTGCATATCTTCTATTCATAAGTCTTAAATTCCCTTTATTTATTACTAGGTCAATGTCCATTTCTTAACTTAACTTCTTTTACATATCCATGATTTCTTAACTGCTTTTATATATCCATAATTTCTCAACTTAATTAAACTTCCTATCCCTGAGCATTTCTCGTACCGTTTCCGCTTAGTTTGAATTTAAATTAGGTTTGAAGACTCTCTTCCTCAAACTTTGGTGGACTGGTCTTTTATGAGCATCAAAATGAGATTGAACTTGATATAGCTTGGCTGTGATTTATTCACCACCAATGTATAGTGACTTACTGTTATTATACCAGACGACAATTCAGTCACACGACCAACGGAGACAAAGTAAACCGAAACACCAAGGGAAAGAGAACTCCTATGCAATCTCAGATTGACAATGATGAAGACAAATTCGTCATTATCATCTTTGAGGCAAAACGTCGAACAGGTGGTGATCATGAATGGTGAGGCGTTCTAGAAATAGGAATTCCTATCAATCGGCGGGCAATATAACATAAGCAATTTGAGATAACAATTTGAAGCTCTCGGCAGAAGGCAAACACAGAAGAATCGTATGATCGAGTCTCCATGAATCGACCGCATCCTACCTTGGGGAGATCCGATCTGAACGGTTACCTGCTAATAAATGAAGACACTGAAAGACTTGGAGAATCTCACGAAGCCGAAGCTAAGGCGACGAATCAATTCGGCGACGAAATTGCTCGACGAAGATATTCAGCTGCAACTGGCTTCGACCGCGGGCGTGGACACTGGATTCGGTCCAGAGCGCTCAAGATGAGAGAGGAAGATATTTTTCTCGGTCTGTGCGCGTGCATTCTTGCTTCGCTCCGTTCCTCAGCTCTCACGCACGCACCAAGCGAGGGAGAAAGAGCACGAGAGAAGTTTCGATCGGTGGTGATGAGCGTCCGTTCTCTGCTCCGTCACTGCGGTTGCGGTTACCGGCAAGGGAGATTTGACGGCGGTTGTCACCGATCGGAGATGGTACAGACAATCGATTGATGGTGATGGAGCCGTAAGGAAGTGGCATCCTCAATCGCATCCTTTCATGTTGTGTATTTCACCAACTATTTATTTCCATGATTTAATGATTTAAATATTACGAAATAACATAATTTGGACCATTATGTGACAATATAATTCAAATCAGTAACACGACATCACGTATAACTTTTACGGTAGATTTGATTATATAATTCTTTCGTTTATTTAAGATCACATATATTTCAAACAAAGTAAGCATGTAAAAGCATTTCAAATGATTTTTAATTACTAGAACATTGTATAAATTTCTCAAAATTTGTAGCATTTAGTATTAAATGCTAAAAAATTTAGGATTTAAAGCTAAAGCACAATAAAACAAGACAAGAACTATAGCGAAATGGTATGTCATGTTTATTACATGCAAATGATATATTTACTTTGTCCAACTTTCAAAATATTAATTTCTTATGCACATGCAGCGTCATGATATTTGTTAGTGTGTAAAATTTTAAACCTCTTTTAGAAGGTAAGACAATAAATAGTAGAGAATTCTTTTGTATTCATACTAAAAAGATAAGATGTTAATTGGTAATTTGTGAATCATCTTCATTATCTCAAGTTATGATTTCGTCCATCTATAGTTATATACGAGCATAGTGTATTTTAATATATGCATGGGGTATCTATATAATTTTATTTTTTTTTTTTTGGCAAAAGCTCAAGATGGAAAAGCTCATTGGGTTTGCTCAACTAACAATACAAATATCAATTCTTTTTGGAATGGTTCTTCAATCAAATGATTTTTTTAACAAAAGATAAAAAAGAAACACTATCACTAAGGCGAGAAACTAGCCCAAATATAGAGAGGGAGGTATTTTACCCGCCCCCATTAGGCCACAAAAGGAAGAAAAAATAGAAATTGTAAAAAAAAAAAAAAAATACACTCGCAACCCTTATCCACGCACATACTATCAATCACTCACACACATTCACCCAAACCCTAATACAAATACCTTGGAACCTAATACAAATAACTTGGAAATAACTTCGAATATTTTTGCAAAACCTCTGCTTTACCTCCCACAACACCCCCATGCTAAAGACACATGAGCTAGGCATGATGCCCCTCTTCTAAAATATTGAGTCTCTCTCTCCATGCATATCTTCGAGTCTCTTGCACCAATCCTTCCATCTGCTCCATCCGCTCCAATCGCTCCACACACACTGTGGATCCTCCCTATCCTCAAAGAGTGAAGCCGGATCCATTAAGCAATTCTTTTCAATCTCAACCTTCAAAGCATCCTCTAGAGGATTGGATTGCAACACATATCCCAACTTTTTAACGGTTGCACCCACTACTCTAATATTAAGGCTAAATATTGGATATCTCTCGTCAAATTGACCAAAGTCGACTACTCCCTCCAATAATCCCCACAACGCATTTGTTCTGAAAAATTGAAACCACACATGATCTGTATCAAATGAACCAAGAATTCCTGATACCTCATTCCGCCTTTGGCCGTTGACACATGGTACGATGTCAAAAGATACTTCATTTTCTCCATCTTCTACATCAAAGACAACACATAGAAAAAATCCTACGAAGTTGTTGTACAAGTCTTGCGAAGCCTTGAAAGATATACTACCGTCTTCAACAAGGATGAACCCCTTTGGCATCTCTCTTCCGGGGCTAACTTTCCCATAATAACACCAAAGGCTGGAATAGCGATGCCTCTATTACATGTACAAATTGTTAGAAGTATCCAAGTTTGTAATTAGTTCAAGAAAAAAGAGTTTGATTTGTGCATATTCCTAGTAATTCAACTAAAGCAAGAGTTCTGTAATAATTAGACATATTGATCGTTGCTTATGTTGGAAATCATTCCCCTGCAAGTGCTACCCACCCCCAATGTTAGATTGAATCACCCTAAACACAGCTCATACAATACAAGTGTAATATATATGAAGTGAAAAATTGATGGAAAATAGAATAGCATATCCAAGAAATTAATCGTCCTCGTCAGACCCCATTGTTTAATGTTCATTATTACGAGTTCACTTTGAAGATCATTGATTCTTCAGTACAAACTGTCCTAATTGAACTCCAACTTACTTGCAACAAATTTAACATTATTAAAATAAATTAAAAAAAAAAAAACTTCTACTTGCACTCAAACTAACGGAAAATTGGAAAGGAAAATCTAATGCATGCCCTCTCCACAAACCAGCCTCATCCAACCACTTGCCCCTTTTATGTCTGCTCTAACTCTATGTAAAAGGAGAATCTCAAATACAATACTCTCTATTAATAAAATTAAATCACACTATCCAAGTAATCTGCATGTGGCTAGCCAAGCATGTCATACGATGGTCCCCTATCATAACAAACACCTAAGAGTGAAAAAGGTCTCATGTTGAATTATTGAATTATTATAGTTGTGCGATTTTATCTTAGTCCATAGAGTTGATCTAGTACTACTATTGGAGTCAGTTGTTATGATCAACCGTAACTTCAAGAACCACGTGTCCATTTGTTCGTTAGATTTTCTAAGATTTCAACATTATTTTTCAATACAGGAATTACAAACATTGGGTCTTCGTCATTGCATCAATTTGAGATTTTGTTAAGCTTTATAAACAAGTGCAGAATCACTTTATATTAAATTTGTTTGTTCGTCTAGAATTTATAGATTTTGCATTATGTGTGCCTAATGTACACTCCGTATCAACACACATGCATATACATGCACAGAGAGAGAGAGATACCTCGATTGGAAAATCAACCGTTTCATAGTGTAAATCTTCTGTTTCACTCGACCTTTCTTCATTTGTGCTCATTGGATTATCTTCATGTGAAACCTCGTAGAGTAAAGCTGGATCTAGCAACTGATCATCTTGAAGCAAAACCTCCGAATCATTCTCTAGTGGCTTGCATATTAGTCGGAATCCACACTTCTTCACAAGTAGTTCGTGATAATTGCATACTCTAATGCTAATGCGGAAATGAGTCCGGTCATTTGGACCAAAATGCTCTACTGTCCACAAATCCTTTAATTCCATATACTCCAGCCACACATTATCCAAATCAAAGAACTTGAAACACTTGTTGTGTATTGCGGCTTTGCAATTAACAGATCCTATAACCTCGAATGCAGTACTCTCACGTGACCTATACATCACTTGAAATACAACACAAAAAGCTACTCCTAGGATCTTTTCATATAAGTCCTTTGAAGCCACAAAAGATATATAACCCTCTTTATTGGGCAGCAACCACTTTGGCATTTCTCCTCCAGGTAGAACAACTCGATGATTTGGTTGGCAATGAAATTTCTGTCATAAATGTAGACTATTAGATAGTTTTTTTGAAATTGGCACCTAAAAGGAGGAGTATGAATGAGTTAAGTGGCAATCCTAGAGTTTTATATATAGTTAGCAATAGCACAATCACTTTCTACATGTTTGCTTCTTCTTCTTTTTTTTTTTTTTCAATTAGCCCACCATTCCGGGATTTTTAGCCTTTTGCAATGCACAAAGCAAGCCACTACTCCATATTAATGTGTTTGTGAGAGAGAGAGAGAGAGAGAGAGAGAGAGAGAGAGAGAGAGAGAGAGAGAGAGTCTAACCTCAGGCATGAACAAATCATTCAAGGGGAACCCATTACGGAGTAGCTCTCGACTTGAATATAACTCAACATCCCCAACGTCACAAATGTTGGAGGGAATTCTAGTTAGAGATTTGCAATTATTTGCCTCTAGTCTTCTCAATTTCCCCGGAATCTTGGAGATCTCTTGTAGTTGTTGGCAATTAGAGAAATTCAATTCCTCGACGTACAAACCAATGACTGGCATTCACTAAAGTTAATGAACTTCAATTTTTCAAAGTCCTGCAAGAACAATAAACCAACTTGCATAGACATTCCAGAACGATCAAAGAAAAAAAGTGAGATATACATTCATTTCAAAATTTGGCTGTGATTTTGAAATAAAAATCACTTGATCATAATTGAAGCCACACGTGATCAGAATTCACTAGATCATATGGTTTATATAGAGCACACCATCTCACTTTATAAATATGAGTCTAGTAAGTAATCCTTGTAAATTCACCAATGCTCGTAATTTCACTATGCGCTAGAATGGCGTGGCCACTTCCACTACGTATATGTGCAGAAACAATACTTGTGATTTAGAGAGAAAGATTGTGTAACCTCAAGTGGGAGCACATGAGCCACAATCATTCCTTTGCCAACTGATTCATCACATGCATTTAAGCTAACATCTGGAATCTTATGTAGAGATTCGCAACCACCCGCCTGCAGATCCCGCAAAGGCAATGGAAGGTTGGGAATCTATTCTATTCATCACTTATTAAGAAGTGGTGATTGGTTGATCGTTTTTTAAAAAAGAAGACATATTGCGTATGCCTAATTGGTCATAAACATAACAAAAATATGAAAAATAATAGAGTCCGAGCCGTCTTGCATAGTTTTTTGCTTTGAGCTAGATATACGTTGGTGTAGTGTAAGAGCTCAAAGTTTACTATATCATAATAAACACAACCACCACATATATACCTTGCATTTGTATACATAAATAAAAAAATGTAGATGCATCGATAGACTTTGACATCTCGATCTAGTGGATTTCATGTGTGATTTATTAAACCTCTATGGTGCAAGTCCAACATGGTAAGTCTTTTTGCGCCTTCTTTTGATTAAGCTTTAACTACTTTATTCTTGAGACGCCTTTATCAATGAGTAGTCATTCCATGATGATTTGGATATTTTCAATACGGTAAATTTTCAATGAATTTTCTAAAATTATAGCACATCGTTCCGAACGAAGAAAAGAGTATTAAATGAAAGGGAGTCTAAGGAATGAGATTTGACATGTCATATTTGAAGTTGTATTTGAAGGTGTATCCCTCGAAAGATAAAGGTGGAGAGTGTTTATATAAGGCAAGTCAGGAATGTCAATTAAACTTCATAAATTGAGACAAACCTAATCAACACTTTCCCTCGCACATGCGCATTGTGAATGGAAATGTTGCTATTAGTAGGAAGGGGCTTACCGGACAGTTTTTATATGGTAAAAAATTTGAAAATTATCGTCATGGAGACTCGATGGTTTACATGTTATTGAGTTTCATATTAGTGAATTGTGCGCCTAGATGGTATTCCAAAAGCATCCCCCTTCTAATAGTGATGTCAAGTTTGTGTCACTTTTGGCATTCCTTATGGTGAAAAGAGGGGACTCCACCTTAGTTCAATTCTGCTAGCCATCCTCAAACCGATAGAAAAGCTAAGGCTGTTAATAGAATTTTGGGCAAGTCAATTTTCAAATTCTGTTGCTAGCAAAATTTTCACTGAAACTTGTTTAACAGTAATGCTTTGGTAAGTAACCAGTACTTTTGACCAATACTTTTAAGTTACTACATAGTTTGAAATTACAAACTATTTCATTACGTAGCTTACCAATAAGTTAATGATATTGACTTTTACAGAAAACTGGTAAGATGCGATAAGATGCCTGTGCATTGCATGGATAAAACTATATTTAATATTCTTAATGTTAGATATTGACATGAATTTTTTGCAAGAGAGATAAAACATGTGCAGAAAATTATAACAAAATAACTATACACAACCATGAAATTCTTTGCTAGAGCTTATATGGAATTAGCAGGTTTATCCTCTAACTAATACAGAGGGTTAATATCATGAAAGATCCTAAACTAGTCTCCCATGATATATTTACGTCAGACTAACTTTTGCCTCACAAAAATCTCAAGTTGATACCTCTACCCCAAATTGATCCTTCGTAATGCAAATCTATCAAGACACATGGCAGACAATAGCAACACGGATTTGATTTAGAGAATCATGGATTCAACGCGAAAAATCTACATGTGATGATATTAAATCAAAACAGAAAATAGTGAACATTATTGGAAAAACTGAGTAAGGCTTTGGTTTTTGTACTACTCCTAACAACTTGCGTGCACCGAAGGACTCATCCGTCACTTGGATGCCCTTAGGCAATAACCTTTACCCACCTGCACATGGCTTGGAAAAATGAGTAACACGTTGATTTGGGTCTCCCTTAATGGAATCTGACCAAAGCCCAAAAACATGTATCTTCTTGAACAGATTTTATGTGCAAAAGCCCCCAGCAAAATTGAAAAGCACTAATCAAGGAATTACACTGAATCATTTTCACCATTAGTAACTTTAGTATCTGTAAGTATTGTCTTCTTCATGTGTTCTAATCGGACAGACCAGTTGCCCATTTCTTTTGGTCTAGTATGACCTGCCTATGAATAAATCCGACAAGCCAAGATTCTCAGATGGATTTACATTTTCAAAGGGCACTTTTCTTTGTTAGGTCCAACAACATGTAATAGGCTGTGGGCTGTAGTGAGGATTAACTAACAGATACGAGATGGCCCGAAAGTGGGCCTCGGGATCATTGACTGGAAGGCCAGGGAATGGCCGAAGTGATTGGGCCAAGAAAGTGGTCATGGTAGACTCATCCCGAGGATCAATAAAATTGGGAAATCAATTTCTACCCAACATAAACCCAACATAAATCAATTTCATCCCGAGGAGTTTAGATGGATGATCTACTAAACATTCGGGGCCGTACGATCATTTCTCAAATATGATTTCAATGATTTATTTGTAATATATGAGCCAAAATATGAATTTGATCTTTTCATGTATTATTGTTTGTTAAATGTAAGTCAAATATGAGATGGGTTAGATTATTTTCAGACGTCATCATGAACAATCATATTTAAACATATATAATATACATATTTCTAAATGGAATCTATATATACATAAAAAAAAAAAAATATTTTCAAACATTTATTACCAAAATTTGCATTATCAAGAATTATGCAATAGACTATAAAGTAATATCAATTATTACCGAAATATGCATAACAATTTGACATGTAGAATAGAGATTTGCTCGTGAATGCCTTCATGTACTTTAAATTAAAATTTTCAATTACTCTAGCAATTACCAACATTTTTTTTTTTTTTTTTTAAAGTTGTCAACTTGTTAAAGCTATTAACTCATATAGCAAACTAACAACTTTGATTTTGGTGGTTTACCAACTTTTCACGAGCTAAATTACCATCATTAATTGGTTAAAGTTTTTTATTAACTCTTATAGGAAATTACCAACTTCTATTTGAGTCACTATCATTTTTTTATTGTTTTGAAATTGTCAAATCTTTTAATAATCCATCAATGTTTATTTGCTAGCTTACCAACTTGTTTAAGTTACAATCTCTTTTAGAAAATTACTAAATGTTGTATGAATCCACTTACAAACATTTATTAGATTGTTTTGGAAGTTAAAGTCGTTCCTATATTTCATAGACATTTATTTGTTGCAATTACCAAAGTATTAAAGTTAGTAACTCTTATACTAAATTGCAAACAACTTCCAAAATTACCAACTAAATCAATAATTTACCAATATATATTTGCATAGCTAATTATAATCTCTTATATGAAAATGCCAACTGATATTTGAGTTAGTCACCGATGTATATTTGATTGTTTGGGAAGTTTCAATATTTTGCCAACATTTGTGGCAACTTACCAACTAGCAAAGGTAATCATACGCTAGAAAATCAACCCTTATTTATGTTAGTTACCAGTGTCTATATGATTGTTTCATAACTATCCACTGTTTCAATAGTTTACTAATTTTGGGGAGCTTACTAATATATTAACGTTGTTATTCTTATAGAATTACCAATTCTTTTGAAATTGGCTAAACCTTTACACTAATTTACTATCGTTTATTTGCGGAATTTAAGTTATGCACTCTTATTTGAGTCACTTAGCAACTTTTATTTGATAGTTTCAAAGTATCAATCATTCTGTTAATATGGGGAGCTTTTCCAACATGTTCAAGTTATAATCAATTAAAAATTAGTAAATCGACTCAAATAAACATTGGCAATTTTTTTTGTAAGAGTTTGTAATTTTAAAATACGAAAACATCAACAAATAAATATTGGTAATTATTAAAACAATAAGTGATTTCTAAACAATTAGATAAACGTCAGTAACTTAATCAAATAAGAGTTAATAACTAAAATAAAATGGTAACTTAGCCCATGAAGAGTTGGTATGTCACTCAAATTAATATTGGTAACTTGCCATAAGAGTTAGTAACAGTAATATGATGCTAAGTTTAGCAATTAATATTGTTAAGTTCTTGAACCAGTCGATAATATTCATAAAATCAAATAAAAGTTGATATATAGACTCAAATACGAGTTGGCAATTTTCTATAAAATTAATAGCTCTAACACGTTGGAAACTACGCAAGTAATATTGATTATTTACAAAAATAGTTGGTAATTTAAAATAATCAAATATCTGTTGATTCTGCCATAGAACTATTGGCAACTTACTAATTACCTGCCAAATATGTTGCTGATCAAAATTAGTTACCAATGATTTTGAAATTTACCTATGCTCTTAAGAAATTACTAGCATGAAACAGTATTGAGTTTTTTACGTACGAAATGCTAGAAATCTGCAGCATATAGCGATGCTGCTGCTTCTCAAGAATTTGGAGTAAGTAATCAAAACTGAATGATGACTTTTCTCGGAAGGTTCTTTTTTGTACTTAATTATGAATAAAGCTTTTTATTTTTCTTGTAATTTTCTAACACGAGATGGATAACAACCTCTTGGGTTTAGCATGAAAAATCAAAGTCTTAGTCAAGCTTAGTTACATTGATAAAATTGTTAAATTCTCTACGAACTAGTTAAATTTCGTTTTGACATTCTGATATTTTATCTTGTACACTACTTGAAACTTAACAAGTAGATTTGTCTATTACCATCCATAGAGTAATGAATACGTGGCTTCTCAATTCTCTCATGGGAGAGGTCTTTAAAGATATTGGGACTATTATATATATCAAAAGCCTACAAATCAAATAAAAAGTCTTCTCGTATAGCTTAAGCACATTATACGTTCAAACGTTAAATTACATGCAAAAAAGTATTTGTTTCAATTTTTCAGCTCAAACTCATGATGGTTTGAGCTCCCTGCTGTTTTTTTTTATATGCACCGGAAACGTCTACTTTTCATTCCTGCACTTTCACTACCTTTTTAATCAAGTACTTAATACTTTTAATTTTCTAATCAACTCCTTCTACTTGCATAAATTTTCTAATCAAAAGTCCCCTGTACTAAATCTAGCCAAATCTAGCTGGTGTGGTCATTAGATTCATTCCGCAATATAACGTAGATTAAATATCGCACATATGTAAGCAGTCATAAAATTAGCTTCAAATCGAAGCTAGTAAAACAGGTTATGGCTTTGACCAATTGACAAAAAGAGAGAGAGAGGTTATGGCAACTACTACCATTCACTATTTACAAGGGGCGACCACATGGACAATATTTATTTCACGTCTTACTCCGGCATCCTCCAATGGCCACGTCAGCTAAATTTCACTAGATTTGATGTTGGTGAAACTTGATTAAACAATTTGTGTAAATAGAATGACTTGATTAGAAAAAATTAAAGCCACATGGACGTGATTAGGAAAGCAATTAAAGTACAAGAATAAAAAATGAACTATTTGCTATTTATGTATTTCAACTATGATCAACAAGTTGTCAATTATAAGGTAGACTATTTACGATTGGAAGATTTTAGCTGCATCAGTTCTGTGCATTAGATTGCCAGCCTACATGTGAAGGTTTGATATGTATAAGGAATATAGCAATTTTAGATGTTTTCCTCAGGACAATAACAATTATCATTTCATTTAATACATACACGAATAAGTAATGAAAAAAGGAATGCGCACCTTAAATTGTTTCGGCACTTCCTTGATCTTGCTATTCGGCATATCAAGTCCAACTAACTTCTTTGGACCATAACCAAATTCTGGAAAAAATGCACAATTATGCCATTCCAACCACCTTAATTGATTAGGGAGATGGATGGGACCTTGGAAAGAATTATATATGATGAGCATCCTCAACTTTCTCATGTTTGTGAAAGCATTAGGGCAAATGTATGTCTCTTTAGGCATTGGTCGCTCCGAAACTATGGCTTTTATTGCATCTGTTCCCTGTATATGCATATTTATGTGAATGAACTTAGGTTACTTTGTAACTGTAGTAAACAATGTCCATGGTAAGAATAGAATAGGAATTGTTATACACTAAAAGTCTTACCATATCTCCTGATAGAACATCAAGAACATCATCATAAAGCCATAACCTACTGCGTTTTCCGGCATCGTCATGACATTCTTCTTTAACAATTTCCTTACCCATCAATTCTATCAAGTCATGCATTTGTAAGGTCCCATTCTCTTCACTAATCAAGGAGCGCTCAATGAGAATTTTAACCCCAATAGTCGTGTCAAAACCACAACAGTCAAGAACTTTCCTAATGTGCTTTGTATTTTGCCCCTTGAAGAAACAAGCAATGTCGAGAAAAATCTCCTTTGCATAGTCCTCCAATCCATCGTAACTTACCTTTAACACATCATTTATTTTTCTGTCAGGACTTCTAGAAAGTTTTTGCAGGGTACTTTTCCATTCATGTTCTCCTCTATCACACAAGAAAGAGCCTAACACCTCAAGAGCCAAAGGAAGGCCTCCGGCATAATGTAAAACCCTAGCAATAAGATTGCTGCTGATTTCTATTTTTTGACTTCTTGTAAAGGCATGCTTTCTAAAAAGTTCAAGAGCTTCAACATCCTTGAGAGCTTCAACTTCATACAAATGATCTGAATCTACTCCATGAGAAGTTAGCAGATGCTTGTCTCTTGTTGTAAAAATTATCCTACTTCCTTTACCGAACCACTCGCAATTTCCGGCTAAAGCATTTAACTGGCGTTCGTCATCCACATCATCAAGAATAACTAGAACTTTCTTATTGCAAAGTCTATCTTGAATCAACCGATTTCCTCGACCAACACTGAAGATTTTTAATTTCTTCCCCAATAGTAATACCTCTGATAACATTTGTTTTTGTAGAGGAACCAAATCATTGGAATTTTTGGAATTTTCTCTAACACTTTCCAAAAAACAAGAACCTTGAAACTCTCTAAACACAACGTTGTAGATGGCTTTAGCAAGGGTGGTCTTCCCTACACCTCCTTGTCCCCATAATCCTACCATAAGAATATCATCCTTGGACTGTAGATTTAGGATTGTCTGAAGCTCTTGTACTCGGGAATCTATCCCAACTTGATACTTAGCTATATGCAAGGGCGTTTGATCTAGTTGAGTTAAGATTTCCTGTACGATATGTTGTACAAGCCCAGCTTCACATCTGACCAAGGAAAATTAGTTGAAAGTGCTTTTAGAGAAATTCAAAGAAATGAATAAGTATTCAAAGAGAATCGCCAAGTAAGAAGCTAGTCCACAATATACATGGATATGAATATCCAAATATGTTCAACTAGCAAGATGCCTGACTCTAAGCATAACTAAAACAATATTCTTCATGTTATTCTAAATGTTGTATGTTAATCTATTTTGCATTTATCAATAATTCAAGCTAATTATTAGATATATTAAATCATTGATAGGCATTGTTTTCATCTCTTTACAAAGTTCACTGAAATTGTCTTGTCTTTTTATTTTATTTTATTTTAATGTCCAAATGCCAACCCATTTATCTGGTATATTCCTTTGCGAAGCAAAATCTGTGATAAAAATAACCCACATGAAGTCTAAACTAGCATTTCCAATAGGGTAAATCCTAATTAAAATGAAGTACTTTATCTTTTGAGACAGTTTTAGGCCCGCTTCTGAATGTGGAAAAATAAATACCCGTTCTTTGGCTGTTTGGACAAACACGACCTACTGGTGGTTCCTGTAGAAATCTGTCATGTTCTTGCCTTTTTGCTCTTTACTGCTTCAAGTATTTACAAAAATGCCATTAGGCCTATATTTTCTTAAAAGAAAAAAATGAAAGAAAAAAAAAACCCTAGCTTTTCATTTTTTTCTTAGAAAATTAAATAAACATTTATAATAAAACAAACAGGCTGATAGAACACCAGATTTATCTTCTCCTATACATAATGGCTTACATAATGAAAACGACTATGTAGATACAAAGAAGGGGGAAATGCTCTTGCAAGAGGGGTCTTTATTGGTTAATGAAAGGTTTGATGTAATTGAAACAGAGACTAATTTAAAGAAGCCTGAGGGGCAATCTTCAAATCAATCCCTTGAAGTCTAAAAAATTTAGCAAGAAAAGTTTAACACCATTCATTTTAGGTCTCGTAAAAAGAGAAGCTAATCTTAATGGTAATGATTCTAGTAAGTTAGCCCAACATCTTCGGCAATCTTTAGGATTGGCTGAAGAAGGTCCAATACTATTGATGATAGTATATTTAATGAGCATTTAACAGCGAAAAGTACTTTATATAAGCCCGATTATCCACGTAGAGCAAAATCATAGTTTGTTCAATGAATAATCCATTAAGGACTATAGTTAGTTCTTGGTGCTTTTCTTAAACTCCGTTCATTTCGCGGAAAACGACTTCCAGGAAAATATTTTTTGGATTTTCTAGTATTCGTTTCACGGAAAATAAACTAATCATGGAAAACGTTTTCCATCAAGGAAAAAAAGTCTTCTAAAAGAGGGGAGAATGTTTTCCATTAAATGTTTTCCACTTTTCAATTTTCGGGAAAATATTTTCTTTACTCACTTCCTCTTATCTCATACCATGCTATAACCCCTTCTCTCTTTTTCAAATTTTTTAAATTTCGAATTTTTATTTATTTTTATTTTTCTCTTATAATTTTTTTCCTTCAATTTTTTTCCACCTTCTTCTTCGACCAATCGCCAACCACGACTACGGCCGGCAACTAGCCATAGGCAAGCCTTGAGCTCGCCAAATCAGTGAGTCAGCAGAAGCTCACCTAATGGCTAAAAAAGAAGAAAAAAATAAAGAAAAAAATTAAAAATTAAAAATTAAAAATCGATTTTTTTGAAAAATAAAAAATAATTGAAAAATTATTTTAAAAATAAAATTAGAAAAAAATATTGAAAAAAATGCATAGAGAAAAATAGTTTTCCTTATCAAACAACCAAATATATTTTCTACTTCATTTTCCTATTTTAGCTGAATACCAGAAAATAATTACATTTTCCTAAAAAATGATTTCCTAGAAAATGATTTCCCGGAAAACATTTCTAGAAATGCTACATTTTTCTGCAAAATGAACAGAGACTTAATCTTGATACTGAAAAAACATGTGTTTAAAAGGAAGGATGAATGTGACACGGTTTTTCGTATGATAACAAATGCAGGAGGATATAGTCCAAATACGACGTATGACGTATGGGAAGCCTTTTCGGTAAAGCTCAGAAGTTTGGGAATTTCTTATTATCTCAAACAGACTTAACGTATAAAATAGACAAGAGCTTATTGTAGACGGAATATAAGCCATCGTAACAGATGTCTTTAAAAGAGAATTCTGTGTTTTATTGCTTTCTACAGAAATAGTAGAGAGAGTAGCCTTTAAATGCTCTAGTGAAATTACAGACTTTTGGTATGTGCTATTTTGACGCTGTGAATTTCAACAATCTCAAAGACTTTCTTTGACAAACTTCCGGAGCCATGGCCAGAGGTCACAAAGAAGGCTTACGACTTGCTCCTTTGAGAAAAAGAGGTAGCAGAAGGTCCGGGTGGGTGAATCCAGGCAAAAAAGTATGTGATGAGGAGAGTGAGTACTGAACTCTAAACAAAGGAAGCAACTAAATAGTTTCCTTATTTAAACAAGAGTCGTTGCTATCAGATTGAATATGTGCTGGGTAGATGTCGCCGTAACATCCATCGAGAAACCAGAAGTGCAAGACACTTTCCTAAAGAATCGAAAAGAAGAAAGTTTATTTGACATGAAAAAAGTGTACCAAGGGGATAACTAAGGCCTTATAAATCTGAAAAGTAATCCAGATTTACAAAGAATTCGGGCCTTTAAAAGGAAACACAGAAGAACGCCTCATTGTCCTCAGGGTAATCCCTGTTAAGTAGTTTTATCTATTTTGTGGATTCAAACCCCACAAGCCTCATGCTTGTCAATAAAAGTATCCACAAAAAGAGAATATTTGTGGAGTATTTATCGAAGATGTCACTCTTCATGAGGAACCTGCTTATAAACCTATAGATCAGCAGGAACTAGAAAATTTAGACTTTCGGGTTAAATGTATCTATGAAGTTTTCTCAGAATATGAGACAGATGAAGAAGATTCAAAATAATGTAGTGAACAATTATCAATGACGGACGCATGTCATGATATAGTGCCCTTAAAGTCAACATTTTAGGTATTAGAATAAACTTTTCGATAACATTTATTGTCAGGATCAACTTTGGAGTGGAGGCTGCTCAGAATAGACGTTAGGGCTGTTTATTGATGTTTATTGATTATTAAGATTTAACTCTAAATAAGCAATAACATTTTCGCAATCGACCCCAATGACAAAGATGTCGTATACTGAACTTCAAACCTTAGATGTGCCTATGCTAAATCTTCAAAAAATTAGAGAGACGAGAAAGAACAAGAGGTACATGTCGTTATATAAATATGTAGGGTTAATCAGAATAGGATAGGTCCCGCTATTTCATCTTCCTGTTGGCAATTTTGTGATTGAAACTGTATTGGATCAAAGATGGACGGATCTTCGAGATTAATTGATATCAGGAATACTAGCCAATCTAGCACATGGGCCAGTCTGCTTCCAAGCCCATCCAAATTATTTGATGGCTCTAAATGATATATGTTTGGGGAATTCATTAACATTGAGAATTGATTCTTTAAACATGGATAGGATGAACCCACAGGTCAAATGTTTGGTGTATCACACTAGGATGATTTATAGATTCGGGAATGCCACAAATCCTAGAGAACGGAAGTTAGATAGCAATTGAAGAGGTTCACACGATTACAGACAATTTTGTAGGTTGTAGGTAAAAAATTAAACCCCCTAGAATTACACGGCCTAGGAGTTCGACTATGGTGGAACCTATTGGAGCATCTAAAGAGATTAGTGCATCTCAGGTCAAAATAGAGGGGAGAAAAAATAACTAGGAGTTACCGGTTCAAAGTCCGATCCGGTTCCACCTATAAATTGAGAACCGGATCGGGAGGAACAATTCCCAATTTTTTGGACCCGTTGACTAGACTAGATGTACCTAGGACCGGCAACCAATCACTTAGCAAAAAAAAAAATTAAAAAATTAAAAAAAATACTAGAGCTATTATTATTTTAGAATTTAGTGCTATTTTAATACATTAAAAAATATAATTAAAAAAAAAAAAAAGAGCAAGGCCAGTCCGATCCAATTTCCCCTAGAACTAAGAACATGATCGAGAATCACCGATTCCATCTGGAAATTAGATCAATCCCTCCAAGAATCGGACCAAACCGGTTCAGTTTGGGCAATTCCTGATTTGGGCGGTCCGATATACTCATCCTTAAAAATAATCTTATGTTTAGAACACTATCTACACCCTCTTTGCTAGGAAATTAAGGACTTTTGAACCTCTTACTGTACCAAAGGATACTGTACAAGAAGTCAACCGGGAGGAGGTTGCATCTCAAAGATCTGTAAACTCAATAACCTTAGAAAGAAGGATCATAGGATACAAACAAATTAATATGCCTGTCTATGAAGAAAAGGATACATAGTCAAAGGACAATAGTGTTCTAATGGTAATGCACTTCGAAGGAGAAAAGATCCACATCCCAAGACATACATGAAGGTTTCCAAGCTTTGGGAATACAGCAAGGCAATGGTCTATAGCCATGGACAAAGTTTGGGATATTATCGAACCCTCCTCCCAAATGACATACCAACTAAGCTGGGTTAAGCACTTACGTGGTTGTGATGTTTAAGTTTCCCGGGTGTTATCCATATTCATTAGAGACACTAGAGCTTGTACTAATTGTGCAAGACCCAATGCATCACCAGATGAATGGTGGGGACCATTAACGGAGCCTATTGCATTAAGAATAGCTGGTGGAATCAATGTTCACAGTTAGACGGATTTTCCTTTCCTGACACTAGGCGAGGATGTCATTCTTGGTAATGCTTTCTTAAGGGACAAAACGAAAAATGGTCTTTTGTGCAAGAAAGCACCACGATTACTATAGCAGGCGTGACTCTTCTAATTCCATGGTTAAGACAAATTTGAGGTTTATCCTGTGAAACAATGAGAGTTTTGTGGAGACTGTCCATGTGACCAAGCAGCACTCACAGTGTGAGCACAGCGTGGTAAGTGATGGGAGCATAAGCCATTTGGATGTGAAAATTCTTCGTTTCCAAATGATACCCTCTAGTGTCAAAATTTGTTCTGCCTAGAACAAGGAAAAATTCGGAGTATCCAACTGCCAGGAACAAAATGGACTAAGTTCCTGCTAAAATTGAAAAATAACTTTCGGGAAGATCCACAAATTGCCGAGTCTTTTTACTTTCTTTCTTCTTCTGTTTTTTCGTAAAATGTAAGTCAAATTGTGGAGTCTTAATGGTGTAAAAGCCAGACTAGAGCTAAAAGATCCAATTATCATAATTTCAGCAAAAACTGTGAGTTGGTAGAGGTATTTGAAAAACAAATTCCTGATCTGTGCTCCAAAGGTTTTATAAGAGATGGTTATATTCCGCACTCTAACCCATTAACCATGCAAAGCAGGTATGAGGAAAAGCGTGAATTGTTGCAGACTATCTTCAGCTCAGCAAACCGACAAAGATGATGACTATAAGATAGCTACGGCAGGAGATCTCATCGACAGAATGCCCTAGCATTTTGTGCTGCGTAAATACGCAATGTAATAGTCTTTAGCAAAAGTGAAGAGATGCAAATGAATCAATTATAACTACTGACAAATATCTTTAAGAAAAAGGCATGATCCTATGTAAAAGGAGGTAAAATGGATAAAGGAAAAAGATAATTGCTTGGGTATGGAAGTAGGAAGTAGACAAAAAAAAAGCTAGCATTACAAACCTAAATTTGCGAGATATAATAAACTTTCCTGACAAAGTAGAAGATAAAAAGTTCAGAGGTACTGTAGATCTGCTAAGTGCTAACTAGGCCATACAATTTTAATATATCTTAGTAGGCTACACAAGAAAGCTCCAAGTAACGCATCTCAATTTTGGGATGATGAAGATACTCAAGCACTAGGTAAAAGAAAAGGTAAAGCATTTGCCATCATATTATCACCTTCTGATGCATCAAATGAATGCTGGGGAGAAGTACAAAAAACTAAATAAAGAAAATCAGTAAAACTTCTATCAATATTGGTCCACCACATTTAAATGATCTGAACTCATTTATTTGATACATGAAAAGGATGTACTTGCCATGAAAATTTGTATAAAAAACTTTTTACATATGATTAGCCCCAACAAGGTTTGTAGTGAGAACCAACTCTGAATGATTCTTGAATCTGAATCTGAAAGAAACTCAGCAAACTAGGCTTCTAATTATACAAGAATAGTATAATTATTACAACTTTGACGTAGAATGTATTCCTCCAGATAAAAATAGTCTTAGCTGCTTCTCTCTCTCTCTCTCGTAAATTGTCTTGTTGTGCAGATAAATCCTACAGCAGAAAGAAATTTTTTTTGGGTCTGCAAGCAAGAGGGGCATCCAAAGAAGAAGTCTCCAAAGAGATAGGAGAATGAGAGCAAAAGCTATGGTTCTATAAGAATGAAAGCAAATATTAGTTGGGTATGCAAAAGACCTAGAGTTTCTTTTTCTCATTTTAGAATCATATATGAAAGGAAAAAAGCCTTAATATCATCGGTTGAATGACCATGGGGAATGAATACTGTGAAAGACTTGCCAGGAGAATGAACTAGTTGGTTGAAAGTTGAAGTTCACAAGCCTCTCTTGATTAAGTCCCAAAAAAATTAAAGGAGATATCCTTGAAGATTAAAATCAGGTAGAAGATGATATGTTTGGCAAACAACCGCACTCGCGAAGTATGATCTGATTCAAAAATGGTTATGGGTTTATCAGGTGAACCATCGGGCATATATGGCTTCAATGAAGTTATGGGAGACCAGATGGCCATAGAGAAATCACCAGCAAAATATAGAATCATAATCCTATTCCAGAAAATTTTGACATTGAATCTGGTTATAAAAACCTCGAAAATAGAAAATTTGAATGTTAAAGTTTTGATATCTACAGATTGATTCCAACGATCACAGCCCTCAAGGGAAGGGTACTAAAATCTATGCGGAGTTGCTGGGTAGACTTGAGAAAAAGATTTCCAGCAACTTCAATGGTTCATAAAGATCCTGCTTCACAGATAAAGATTCTAGAAGTTGAGTTGAAATTTTCCAAAACAATCGGAGAAGAGTTCCTTGAATAATGGAAAGTTAAGGTACGTATTCTCTAAAGCTCTACTACCTGGAGATATGACGTTAATAAAGATATTTAATAGACTCGAGAGACACTTTTCTTTTGAGGAACTCTGTGTTCTAAATCCTTATCTCCATTCGGAAGGACAAGGATGGATGACTAAGCTAGAAACTTCACATAAGCATAGCAGAAACTGGACTCCCGCTTGTAGACGCAGGGTTTGCAGACTCGATCAACATTGACAGAGGATATCTACACCTTGTTAGTGAACTCCATCCGTTGGTAAAATATGCTTTAAGCTGCTTAGATGGTCCTAGATATGCTACAGTGATTGTTACCATGAATGGAACTGGATGAAAGAGAGAGTATTCCTGACAGATCTGGGAAATTCAACAACTTGCAGAACCAAACGAAACCCAGAGAAACATAGAAAAGTAGGGGCACATATTATTTTTATTACTAAAGCCACTTAAATTGAATTTTTAAAGCTGTCCTAGAGCATGTAATAGGTAACAAACAAAAGTATTATCTGCGTGGTGATGGAAGAATTTTCATCATCATTCTCAAGGGTTATATGAGCTTTAAATAAAAAGAAGTCCAAGAGAGAAAATGAGAGAGAGTAATCGATCTGCCTACTAAGTTTCTGGCTTAGTGGACAGAGCTTATGTTTCAGGGCTGATGTTTTTGAAGTCTGGAAGGTCTCCGAAACTCAAGATCAGCCACTGGAAGAGAAAAAGGAATGAGTTAATCATGCCCAACTTAGAAGAAAAGGCCCAAGGCCAGCCTTCAGATGGAGTGGTTACTACGTCAGCCGTAAAAGGCACGAAAAACTAATTTTTCTCATAAGAAGAGAAAATGCATGGATTAGAAGTGTACAGATGAGATTAAAAAGACTCAAATGGAAAAAACAGTTACAGAACCAATAGAAAGGAATTTGCACGATCAAGAATTAAAAAAAAAAAAAAAAACTTGCATCAGTGAAACCTGTTAAGCAAAGGCAGAAATGATAATCTCCATTGGTTAGACAGCGTATAATGTCTTGTATAGGCGTAGGCAGCTTTACTTTTCTTTTTTGTCCGCTTGTAAATGTTGAAGCAAGCTGGCAATATCCTACAGGCATTAGCTTTTGTATGTATATTAGCTGATATCTCTTCAGTTGAAAGGAGATGGGAAATCAGTAGAGAAAGCTTTCTTTGCAATTCTTACTCTCTTAAGTGATTTTAGTCTGGATCTGTGAATGAGAGAGTGCTAGCTCAAAACTTCAACAAGAAGCAGAGGCATGAAAGCGGTACAAAAGACCCTCCAACTAACAGTAACGGGGGTGGCACATGGGAGCGCAAGCTCCGTCTACTAACTTCTTGTCCGAACTGGAAGTCCGAAGTCCGAAGTCCACGAATCTATATAATTGGTCGAAGAATGAGGGTGCTAATCGCACGAGTCTTTCATGAAAGATAGCCTAATCCAGATTGCCAAATTTAAGCTAATACCAAATGAAGTTAGATCACATTGTGAAATAATCTATATTTCCAATTAGGAGTGACTTATCTATGGTTTATTTGTATTATTTATGTAATTATATACAGACTGGTATCATGGTTTTTAATGACAATAACTTGCATTATTTGTGTCATTGATTTAATGACTTATATTTCTCATACTTTAACTTTAAACCAAATGGATATTTGTTTGGTCATAAATTACATTTAATAATATATGCTAGTAAAAAAGTTCATTTCAAGATATTTTAACTTTGTGTTATTTTTTCAAATTCCAAATTATTAGAATTTAAACTTCCAAATTAAGTCGATAACTTTACTATCATGATTTATTGTAAACAAAAATATATTTGTTAAAAATGTATTTCAAGATAAAGCACAAATTGCTAAAATGAAAATTGACCAAATATGGGTCGTATGACACAACTATGCCATGTGACAATGACATAGCAATATTACCTCCCACATTGATGAGCAAAGAAGGAAACTTCCTCTTAAACCCTGCTTAAACTATATATAGTAGACATAGGATATAGATTAGTACACGTGGTTTTGATGTATTATGATAGTTTTTGATTTTGAAGAAACTTATTTTATTTGAATATTGTGCAACTTTTCTTCTAACCAATATCTCAATTTGTGAATTCAAAGTTTCAAGTTTTTTGAATTTTCTTTTACATTTGCTAGAATTTTGTTTTGTTGAATTTACTTAGAAAATAAGAAAATGCCTAGGCTCAAAACTCAAACCCAAATTTCCCCCACCCCTCTCTCTCTCCACTCCCCTACTCACTTGCCACTGCCCCGTGGCCGCCCTCATCTGTTCCCCCCGCTGCCATGTCCCTGCCACCGTGATGTACCCATCACCATCGCCTGTCCTAGCGCAGTTGCTGCGCCCTCCTTCCGTGTTCTTGTCCCTCTGTCACGGAAGACAGGAGAGTCTCAGGCGACCACTGCCCGAGGCTAGCGACCGCTGCTCTGGGCTTGAAGCCACCCAGATCCGGGGTCGCGAGCCTGATTCGTTGCCTAAAGCCTCTAGACACAGAGAGACAGAGACGGGCTGAGATGATGCGGCTGGGGTGGCGTTGGGACGTGAGCAATCGGACGGCGGCGTGTCGAGAATCGGCAGAGGGTCGGAGAGGACGAACGGCTCGCCCATGGTACTCTGTTTCGTGTTCTGTGCAAGTGTTTTCTGTGCTGTGTCTAATGTGTGTGTGTGAGAGAGAGAGAGAGAGACGAGGCAAATTAGAGAGAGACAGGATGGATTATGCCGAACTTTAGAGGATCCCGAACCTTAAAGAAGATCAAATATCAAAAGAATTACACTAATTGAAGTAGTAGAAGTGTTATTCACTTACCCGTCTATAAAATGCAACCCAGACAAGCTACCAGCATCAAGAAGAGCTTTTTTCCATCGCTTTACATTCTCTGAATCCTTCCCAAACTTGACCTCATGTTTGGCCATAGCTTTTCCATAACCCTGTTTCTGCCCTCTCACTTCTCTAGGTTCTACTTTGTAAAATACCGGAAAGACCGCGAGGCCTCTTTGCTCCTTGCAATCCATGATTTTCGCCACCTCCTCCAAACACCACGGTGATGAGGCATAGTCCTTGGAGAAAACAACAATCGCGATTTGTGATTCCTCGATTGCCTCCATAAGTGTGGGTGATATTTGTTCTCCCTTCTTTAGATCTTCACTATCCCTGTATGTCTTTATTCCACATTGAACAAGAGCCGTGTAGAGATGACCAAGGAAATAGTTGCGGACATCCGTGCCTCTAAAACTTAGAAAGACATCATAGCTCCTTCTGCGCTTGGAAGAAGGAGAAGAAGCCATTAGAATCAGGAAAGAGAAATGGTTAACCATAAGTAATGAGTTGCCTAAGATTTGGTACTCTGTGAGCGGTAGTTTGTTCGCAATTTGATCTTCTCCTTATATGTTGACTCCCAGACATGACTTCCTTTTGACGTGGTTCAACAAAACATATTTTAATAAAAGTGCTCAAGGATGAGCCGACACTTTAGCGTAGGAGTGCTCTTCACGCACATGAAGTGTTGCCAATATGTACATTAAACTTTTCTTCATGGAAGATCAAATTTGTCACATTAGTTAGATGTGTCTTTGTCACATACCTTTGGTCAATGTTGAATTTATTGCTAAATTGAATTATTAATAAATTTGACTACTCAACATAGGGTAAATTTCTATGACCATAGTATCATATTGTCCTAATTAAAGGCCAATTTTCTGGTTGATTTATTTGGCTTCAGGGGAAATGATTTCTATTTTTTCAGTCCTTCATTTTTCTTTTTCTTATATGGATAATGAAGTGTTGATCACATTAAAAAGATACTTCGCTGTGGTATATGGTAAATTTGTGAGTGACGATTGATGCATTTCTAGATTAGTTGACCGGATACTAATAAGTTAATTTCCTGTTATTATAAAATGAAAAAAGGTGCTATGAGATCTGCGGTGGCATTCACACAGTCATAACCAAGAACATGACGTCGTAATATGTCACTATATATGACTTTTACTGTGGTGAACGTCCATTTGCTAGTGTTTAAAGAATTGTAAATTTCACTTCCATTTTCGAGCAGTGGAACGACCGATCTCGGCCAAAATCTTCTCATCTTAATATAACAACTTTTATATGTTATGGCACAACATTGTACCTTAAAAGCATCCCATTTTTTCCCCGCCCCCCGGCCCCCCCGGGGGTTGTTTCATCTCTTTCCTTTCTTTTATACGTATTATTCTCTATTTGATATCTTCATCAACATTCTTTGTTTAGCTATTTTTCTTGGTCTTATTTACAGATCACTTCAGCAAATTGAGTAATGTCTGAGCCAATCTTCAACCGACATTCAATGAAGCAAACTCTACTTCCATTTTCTTAACCAGGCTTTTAGATCCCACAAAAAGGGTATTTTGTTTCATTAATTTGACCGCCTGTGGACGAAGAATTCTCAACCATTTCTTTTAAGCTTCACTTATGCCAATTTACTGACCAAAAAAAAAAAAAAAAAAAAAAACTTATGCCAATTTCACCGCAGCATTAACTTCGCACGTGAATAGACAGTATATTGCAATCAACAAATTCATGTCGGATTAGCCTAAGAAGACAGTGACGATCCGATCCATAATCCACGACTGCCACAGGGAACAATCAAAATCGCGCGATGAGCATAACAATTTTATCCGATACAACGAAGAAGGTCGCAGCATACCTGCGCTGAGAGACATCGTCGATCTCCCCCCTGTTGGTCGTCAAGAGAGGCCTCTCGGGGTCGGTGCCGTCGTACTGCTTGAGCTCGTCCTCGGAGGTCTCGACAAGCTGAACAGGAGGAGGGAGAGGCTGCATTTGCTCCTGGTAGTCCCTCGGCCTCTGGTGGCGGTCGGATAACGACCCGAAGAGGCTGGACACGACATAGTAGACGGCAAGCCCGAGGGCAAGGACGGTGAAGAAAGTCGCCGGAGACAGGCCCGTGAAGGCGACGATGGATTCCTCGAGGGTCTCCCACAGTTGCAGAGCCATCGCCAAAGTGCTTTGGAGAGAGAGAGAGAGAGAGAGAGAGAGAGAGAGAGAGAAGAATTCTAGTGTCGTCGATTCGGAGGCCACAGGTTTGGTCCGAAATTTGGTGCGCACGCAAAGACAGGCAAATGTTTTTATTTATGCAAATGGAATAACGCTTTGAAACTCGTTATTCCATTTTCCATAGTGATCCTGCTGATCTAAAATCACCCTTTTCAACAGCTACTTACCTATTCAAGTCTCTAACGCGTGGAGGAAGCTTCAAGGGCTATCTACGTGTCAAAGTGAGACTTGAAGGCGGCCGTGGGATCAAAACGCTCTAAAACTAAAACTTGTTCTTACTTCTTACACTTACTTTTTAATAATTAAAAAAAAAAACTGTGAAATTCGAGTGTATTCTCTAAGAGAGTGCTGGTGTAATCATTTTAAAAGAGTTATTTTGAGCATAGAGTGAAGTAATGTGTACTTATAGCGTGAGCTACAATCCTTTAGTGTAGAGGCAACTTCATTCGTAAATGTTGTTAATGACTTCAAAGATTGCTGGAGTGCTCGTCATTTTGAAGTAAGAAGTGAAAAACAAAGGAAGATAATTCGCTGAATAGCTCACACGCAAAGACAAGTTCATGCATTCTAAGATAATTTTCAGGAGAGCATGGAAAATTGTGAAAATTGCTAATTAAACGTATCCGTCTCATTCTCAGTCCAATTCCGATATAGTTCATTCCAATATTTCATTTTCTATGGATGGCAACATATCTTGCACATCGTTGATCTTAGCTTCTCAAAAATTTGTGTAATAGCTAAGAAATTGTTCAAATTTCATACTTATTCAAAAAAGACTCATTATGTCTTCAAAAGAGGAGTCATAAAATAGATCTTCAAAACACGTACCACATACTAGTTATTTTTCCCATTAAGTGGTTTTGATATTTTTAAGTAACCATCTTTTGTTTAAGAATGGTATGGGGGAGTCATTTGCATTTTCACATTAATTTGTCTACTTATGTTTTCCTTGCTTGCTCTATTGTAACTTGTAAGTTGCAATTGTTCAAGTCATTTACTCGTCAAATTTAAAAAATTTCTTTTTTTTGTCTATATAATTATTTTTTCTAAAAAAAATATATGTAGAGAGGTTACCGATCTATACTTTGCCTTGGAATACACATGAAAGTGCGCGTGTATGTGTGTATGTATATATGTATGTATAACGTTGTTCGACATTCACACAAACTTTTACGAGGAAGTAACAGTCGCATAACTCCTTTTACCCGCCATTTCGACTGAGGAAACTTTCAAAGCCAACAAGCCCGTGATTTACCGAATATTTTTGGGCGAGCTTTCCGAAAACGAGACCCAGTGCAGTGCAGGTGTCACTTCAACCCTATTTGGTTCAGCATTTGAAATGCTCATTTGGGCTCTAAAGTCCCTTGGCCAAATGCAAAGGTATTTGGTTCGTTTTTTGGGTGACTTTGGCGAGATGCAATTACATCTCGAAATGGCTATAAGGGACTTTAGCTGAATGCAAGAATTGAGGTGCTTTGGGAAGTTGCTTTTTGGGAATGCAAGTAGCTCGGTTACTATTCATCTTCTCCAACCTCTCCAAGTTGCTGATTGGAGGCCGACGACCATTGGCGAAGGGATGGTGTGTGCCAGTGATCGCCGCCTAAGGGTCGCCCGACCCCAACAACTGTCATCGGACCTCAAGCGACGCCCGGATCTCGCGACACAAGCGGCCGTCTGAGGTCACGCAACCCCAGGCGACGGCCGCCTGAGGTCGCGTGACTCAGGCAACGATCGCCTAGGTCGCGCGCAGCCGTCGCCTGGTCACCTAGGTCGTGGGACCCCAAGCGACGACCGCCTGAGGTTGCGCGACCCAGGCGGCCAGATTTGGCCATCTAGCCGCCAGCGCGACCCCGGCGACTGTCGCCTGAGGTCGCATGACCCTAAGCGACGGTCGCCTGTGGTCACGTGATCCAAGCGGCCAGATCCGGCCATCCGGTCGTCGGATCCAACTATCCGGCTGCCGGATCCGGCAGTCCGGTGGCCAGACTTCAAAAAAGAAAATAGATTTTTTTAATTTTTTTAATTTAATAAAAGTCATTTATAAATGCAAATTTTACCAAACGGTATTTTGGCCAAAGTTGTATCTTAATGCAAATTTTACCAAACAATATTTGCATTTCGGAAAACCTCATTCACCCAAAGGTATTTGCATTTTGGCAAATGCATTCTCCAAAAGCCGAATCAAACGGGCCCTTCTTTGGCTGTAAAATATTAACCCAGCCTATTTCTTTTGCAGGACTTAAATAAAAATTTGCAATTTCATCAAAGAAATATTCTTCATGAAAATCGAGCATAACTTGCCCCCGCGCGCTAAACCAAGTCACTCGGGACAGTGACGGTCCCTGTACTTCGAAGCATTCATCATCACCATTCACAGTTTCATATCCCCTTGAGTCTCCAATAATGGATTAATGTAAATAAACCATGCAAATATTTGCACTAAAAGTCTACCACACGTTATACTCACCTGAACCAAACATTCACAACCATCCTCGAGAATTAGAAAACTAGGTCTATGTGGACCTAATCTGTCTATAACAACGTAAGTGTGGAGATGTAACTCTTCAGCCAATAATTGTCAAATTATGCCAATTTCTCTTGGTTTTGCATTTCTCTATCGCTACTCCTTTTTGTTTATATGCATAAAACATATTTAATAAATTGCTTAACTTATATTTGTGCGTAAAAACTTAATACTATGGAGCATATTCTATATTTGGGCCAAAAATTCTCATGTTTATTTGAATTTTAAGAGCTAAATAGCATCAACATGGTGATACATTTTCATCGCAATACATAATTAAATAGTAGTATGATCAACAAGTGTCAGAGGAATTTGATACATTCATGTGCCAAATGTAGAGAGGCACAAGTGCCCTTTTTCCCCTTTCCCCACATTTCATAAAGCAATAATTATCAGGCAATTTTATAAGCTTTTGTAATGGAAAAGGATTACCCTTTCCTTTCATATCTCGAGCATGAAAATATATGAAGTTTTTTGTTTAGTTGAAAATAATACAGTTGGTTCTAATGTATAAATTCAAAGAAAAGATAAATTTTGTAGAAGAACACCTTTAAATGATTAATTGGTATGTTGATAGCTTATTTTCTATTACTTTGGAGCAAAGGATCTTTTGCTTAGGTAGGGCCTTTTCAAATAGATGCTTTTTTGGAATTCACTTGCTTAAGGATGTTATTCTCAATCAAATCGAAGTGCAAGTCATTTTCAAATGAAAAATTATGAAAGTTAATTTGATGGGCAGATGGCCCCACCACCTTTTTCCTTTTTCATGCTCATATCTAGAGCGAATCCAAGGCTTGAGTCGAGTGGTTCATTTCCATTACATTTTCTATCTTTCTTTCTTTTTGGCTATTGATAAAAATGGCTTGATAATTATTATTTGCGAAAATTCTAAATAAGGACATCAAATAAGGCTATTTTATCAAAAATGGGCCTAAAATGGACATTATTTTAAATAATAACCTAAAGTGACTAAATTAGACTCACATAAAAACCTAAATTCACCGATTGGCTAAATGTTTGTCAATCGGTGAGCATGTGATTTTTCCATTGGCCAGAATATGGGTACTTTTGTCCAAGAAAAATTTGAGTAAAAAATTAAAAGCCCTAAAAAAAATACTCAAAACACTTCTTCCTTTGTTTCTTCACATGTTGTTTCTCTCCTTCCAATCTTCGTTTCTATTGAGTGAAAAAAATTAAGCTCAAGTAAGACCCACCTCTCGCTAGTCAATACTCACGTATAATACAAGGACCTTGATTCTCCATCATCTTTTCCCAAGTTTGCATTTTACTTCAATCTCCACTTATGTTTAATTGAGGTCATTTTTTTTCAAATTGGTGCAACTAATCCTTCAATCATCCAAGACAAAGCAACTGCATTTTGTTGAAGCATTGACAAGGTGTGGGCATGTAGTGGAATATCACATCGATAGGAGCGATGACAATGGTAGGAGACTTTTTGCTTTTTTTTTTTTTTTAGTTTTTTTTTAAAATATTTGTTGATGCGTTATGTCTCCTTTCGTCCAAATTAATGCATATTAGTTGCATCTATTGCATATTTTTAAATTGGATTGGCTGCCGTCATGGTCCTACATGTTTGTAGTGGCTCCTATTTTGCAAATTTGTTAATGCTTCATTTTTTTTTTCTAGCGTATGTTTTGTCATTAATGACCAAAACTCGTGAGCATGGCATGGAATTTAAGTGTTGGTTTTTTTTTTTTTTTTTTTTTTTAATGATTTTTGAGTTATAGCACATTGATGATGCCAAGGGTAAGATCCCTCACCTTAGCAGCAAAAATCGTTGGTTTTTGGTGATGTTCTTGCACCGGAGGCCTCATAAGCATAATGATTAAGCTTATAGACCACACCAACAATAAGGTCCCTCACCATAGCAAGGGCACTTATGTGTCCACACAAGAATTTGAATGCAGATTACCAAACAACTAGCACATAAGACATTTTAAGTCCATAATGCTGGCTTTTTGTGACAAATAACATCCAATAAAATATGAATCTATGGAAGAGGAAGAGGGTATATAGTCACTTTTGTGACTAGTTTTCTTTCATAAATCGGGCATGAATTTGTTTCTAATGTATAAATTCAAAGAAATGAGAAAATTTTCTAGAAGAACTCCTTTAAATGATTAATCCGTATGCCAATAGCTTATTTTCTTTTACTTCAAAGTGAAGGATCTTTCCCTCAAGTAGGGCCTTTTTCATTAGATGGTTGTTTGGAATTCATTTGCTTATTGATGTTATTATTCCTCATCAAATCAAAGTGTAAGTCATTTTCAAAAACATTGGATACTTTAGACAAGAATTCGTGAGGAAGATTTCATCTAGGTATGAAAGAACACGTTGCATTCAAATTATTTAGTCCAAAAAGAGGATTTCCGCGTTTGGACTTTAATGAAGAATGACACTTTGATAGGGTGATGTGTCCACTAATATTGAATGATGTAATAGGCATTGCGTCTAGAGTTTAGCTTATTTTGTTACTATCTAAATTTATCTAACAAATGAACATCATTAATATTATTCGAGCGCACTAACTTTACTGACCATTATGAATTCCATGTGATTAGACCAAATCTCTCCTTTTTTTCTTCGTCATTTTCGCTTAGGGAAAAGCGCAAGAAATAGCTTGTCACTTTCGTGCCAGCTTCCCTGCATGCAACTTTGCTCCACGCCTCCATGCATCTTCGCTCTGGAAAAAAAAATGATGAATATGATTTTGATGGGCAGGTGGCCCCTACTACCCTGTTCCTTCTACATGCTCTTATCTAGAGTGAATCCAAGGCTTGCGTCCGCATTTCCATTAGAAAAATGCCCCTATTCTAACTATCAGAAATATCATATGCTCGTCAATTACCGATCATTTGATCGGTTGATGAGCTCAAGTCTTTATTTGACACTAATTTAATTATTTTGGGTTTTCACTCTAGGTCCTCTTTTAAAAAAAAAAAAATAAATAACCCCGCTTTAGGCCTTTATTATTTTTTAAAGATGTTCCGTGATTTCAGCTGAGAGGACTTAAAAAGCTACAATAAGCCATGATTTCAATCAAATACCTTCAACCAGCTTCCTGAAAATGAGCCTCAATGCCTGTATTGCTCCTTTGGCCACAAAACAATCAACTCGTCCTACTTCATTTTCAGGACTTAAATAAAAATTTGCCATGTCATTAAAGAAATATTCCACACAGGAGTCAAGTGGCACATGCCCCTCAACGTTAAACCAAAACCATTTGGGACAGTGACGATCCTTGCACTTCAAAGCATTTTCACAACCATCCGATATCAATGTTTTCGCTTTTTTGGAGAAATAAAAGTCACGTAACTATTTTTTTTAGTGATTTTGATTGAAGGGACTTCAAAAGACTAATACACCTTATATTCACATGAAAGAAGATTTCACACCTATCCTAAAAAAAAAAGAAAAAATCGGTCTATGTTGACTCTAATTCACATTTGATAATTATAAAGCTCACTCAAATATGTTACTTATTATTTAAAATTATATCTATTGTGCTTGAGTATTTTTTATTGGATTTCAAAAGGGTAAAAGGACTGCATTACCCTGAGACACAAGATATTATAAGATATTTTAGTAATATTAGTGTGTGCCGAAAAAGTTAATGATTTGCGCGTCCAACTTTTCTTCACTGAAGATCCAATTTACTGCATTAGTTCGATGTATGATTGATACAAATATTTGTTTAACATTAATTTATTGTTAACTGAATTATGAATAAATTCGACAAATCAATATATTCTTACCTTACCAAAAATAAATAAATAAATAAATTCGACAAATCGATAATTTTGGACTCTAAAATCATCATCCCCGTCGCTACGTTTACATCGAGATTTACTCCTGCTGGTTTTTCATAAAGCAAAAATCGTCAAACAATTTTATAACCTTTTGCAATTTCGCTAGTGCCTCACATTATATTCCCCCAGGCTCACAACAGGATAAAGGCTATTTGATTTGATAAAGGTTACAATGCACTAACCCTCTACTTCCCACGCACCTCCCTGATTTCAAACCGAAGGCAGACAGATTGTGTTCCCATTGCATTCTTGACTTATGAAGGTTAAAGGGTTTTCCCACACTGCATTATTGAGTTGGGCGGAAAGATGCAATCCTACTCCTATATAATACTCTATAATTGTTAGTGGGGAGCTTGCTGGCTTTTTCAGAGGATATAATGGATTAAGACCAGATGATTTGTCTCCTCCTATTTTTTTGTGATGACAGTGCAAGTTTTCGTTAAAACTCTGCAGCAGAGAATGGAGATGGAGATTTACGCACAAGAAAATTGAGTTTATGCACTCATACTTCTGTTTGGCCATTTACTCACTCACGCACTTTGCTAATAATCGTCTGATCTACTTGAACGGAGATAAGGAGTCATTTCTTATTTCTGGTCAGAAACTCGACCTTAAAGGACGAAGATGGTCGTAGCTAAAATCACCGTTAAACTGTTAAGTGACTTCCTGAAACTCAGTCACTTCAAAGCTGGTTCAAACAATTGGAAAGCGATAAAAAAAATGCTCCTCAATTTTACAGTCGAGCGGAAAGGTGCAAGAATGTGGCTTTAGATGGAGTGATGAGACCCCACGAATCTAAGCACAAGAAAATGTTCAAAATTGCAATTACAATCAAATGAAAGAGTTGAAATTGAAATTACATTGAAATGAAATTAGAAGGAAATGAAAATACAAGGAAAGTAAAGAGAACACTCGGAGATAAAGGGTGGTTGGTGGATCTGTTGCTTCAGCGTCTTTAATGTTCTTTAAAAGAAGTGGCATCATGTCTTTCCACTTTGATTGAAATTCTCCTATTTTGCGGGCAACCACTTGAGCAAATGGACCAGCTTAACACACTTTTTGGGGAGAAAAATGGGTAAAATTGGGTACTAACACAAGTATGTTTGATCATTTTTTCTACATGGTGTTCATTCTCATGCAGTCATTGAGGAAGAATGCGCCCAACTTAGGTTTGATACATATCTCTACAATGTCATGAAAAAAGGAGCAGAAAAAATGACATCGCAAGTTTTTGTATGTAAAATTCATCTATATCACAAGCATAAATATTTGTTCATCGAGACTTTTCTGGATGGGCTCGTGACATGGGCGACACCCACTGCGTGATTCTAGATATCAATCCAATGAAGTAGGCATAAAACAAGTACTTACAATAACGATAAGTTTCTAGCATAAAAGGTCGAGCACACAATAAACAGTAAAGAGGGGAAAAATAAAAGAAAATGGCCAAAGCAGTTCACTTCCCTTCTAACCACTCCCTTAAAAAAAATTCTGATTGATGTAACAAGGTAGGCCACCATAAAAAAAAAAAAAAATTGGAGCGAATTGAATTGAAAGCACATGCATGATTAAGGGAGGCTGCTTTTTAATTTGAAAAAACAGGAAAGTTTCTCAACAAAAAGAGAAAATCTACTTTCTAATTTGCTCCTTCACGTGATTCCCACTTGTCGTCATCGCATCCGCTTTTTCAATCCGTGAAATGCGGATTTCTTACTTAGTGGGACATTCACTTTGATCGTTTCGCATCAATACCCGTCTGTTTCTTTTTTACTTTTAAGGTTTTCTTTTTTTACTTTTACTCTACTTTGAGGTCCGTAATAATTATAAGAAAAAAAAAAACTACGAAAAATTCTGAACTTTGCCCAAAATGACACATATACCCCGAATTTTGTTATGTGACGTGAAAAACCCCAAACTTTTCAAACTATGACACATTTACCCCGTTAAGGACATTTTAATCTTTTTATTCCATTTTTTTTCTTTTTCTTTTTCTCTTCTTCTTCCCTCCGTTGGCCATGGCGGAGCCGGCGGAGGGAAGCCGATGTCTGGCGAGGGTCACCCTCACCGACATCGGGGGAGAGCAGCCCTCGCCAGCGTCGGGCGAGGGCCTCCCTCACTAGACTGGCAAGGGCACCCCTCGCCCGACGCCGGCAAGGGCATCCCTCGCTAGATCACGTGAGGGTCGTCCTCGCCAGACGCAGGCGAGGGTTGCCCTCGCCGGCATCGGGCGAGGGTAGGGACACCCTCGCCCGACGCCAGCAAGAGCACCCCTTGCCAGATCGGGTGAGGGTTGTCCTCGCCTGCGTCGGGCGAGGGTGTCCTTGCCCTCCCCAGATCTGGCGAGGGCCGCCCTCGCACACCCTCGCCTAACACAAGCGAGGGCCGCCCTCGTCGGCGTCGAGTGAGGACAGCCCGATGCCGGCGAGGGTGACCCTCACCCGATGCCCGGTGAGGGCAGCCCTCACCGCAGAGGGAAGAGAGAAGAAAAAAAAAAAGAAAAAAATTTTAAAAAATAAAAAGACCAAAATACCCTATAATTTTGGGGTAAATGTATCACATAACAAAAGTTTAGGGTTTTTTGTGTCAAAAAAAAGTTTGGGATAAATGTGTCACGATTGGCAAAGTTCAGGATTTTTCACATCACAAAAAGAAAGTTTGGGGTAAATATGTCACTTTGGGCAAAGTTCAGAGTTCTTCGTGACTTTTTCCCTAATTATAATGAAACGAGAGTTTCCCTTTTTGCATCTTACTTTGCCTGATTTCACGGATTAGCTTTTGGTGGAAAAACTATCGCCTGGAGGTCCTTTCCATTTCCATGTACTCATCTACTCATAACATCCTCTTCGCTTTTTGAGTGCACCAAAGAACATAAATATACACCCATGCATGGCTGCATTGTCCTCCCAAGAGGTCAAGAGTTCGTACCCCCAAGGTATACTCCGTGATTTAAGTGGGGGGTCCAACGGTAGGTTGTTGGGTCAATTTTTCTCGAGGTATAGTCGGTATTGTACTCCTGAAAGGTGAGCTAAGCTAAATCCTTAACAAAAAAAAAATAAAAATAAAAAAAATAAAATAAAAATAAAAAATAAATATACACTATCAATCATTTTCAATTTGGGCTTATCTGAAAATCAAATAACACCATGTATAAATTCATAGAATCAATCGATACAATACTTTTCCTTATGGATGTAGACGATGAAACCAATTTTGATAAACATTTTGAAGCATTCGTGTTCAAATGAGTTTAGTTCAGTGCCCGTAAGGCTGTAACCGATCACACCATTCTTTATTGACATTGTGGGGGCACTCATCAACATTGCCCAAAATCACAGGTTGCTTGATCATCACCCTCTCTTCCATCAATTCCAGGTATTCGGTGAGATGATATGGATCCAAAATGTTGACCCACGAAATTGCATGTTCAACAATTTGCTCTGTATAGATTTTGATGTAAAATCCAAAAATTAAAATTAATGACCTTTTTTTTTTTCCAAATCGTGGATTATTTTCCTATCGATATGTTTATGAAATTTGAGAGAGAGAGAGAGAGATGTGTGTATGACTATGTGTTGGTGAAGGAGGCGATCTATGTTGGCTTGAAAGAGAAAGACGAGGCAGAGAGAGATTTGTGATGTCGTTATGGATGGGGAAGGCCGCAAGAATGTTGTAGTAGCTGTGGTCGAGAAGTTGAAGTCGTCAATGTAAGGTCATCCCTACCCTGACAAATCACAATAGTTGAGGGAGGGAAATGAAGGATGGGTCTCCAACCTTGTTTAATTCAATTTTCTATTGCAAATAAAAATAACGGCAAAGTCGGGTATGATGTTATTCCAATGGATGTGTGTCATAAGCTACTTAGAGGATCATGGCAATATTACTGTTGAACTATTCATGATGGATTCGGATACACTTGTTTCTTCGAGAAGGTGGTGTATAGATTACTCTTGCACCATTAAAAATTAATGATTGCCCCAAGTAGGCAAAGGAAGAAAGCGTTTTTAACATACATGTCTGGATTAATAAAAGCCTACGAGGATACACATGCTGCTTGTGCACTAGTGATACTGGTAACCAAGAGAACGAAGAATCACTTGAATTGACTTCTTGAAGAATTTAGAAATTGTGTTCCTGATGAAATGCCAACTGGCTTGCAGCACATGCGTGATATTTCAACACTGCAGATATCCTCAACAATGCTGCCAACCCATGAATCTTGAGGAACATGAAGAACTGCAACGCCAAGTGAAAGACCTTATGGAGAAAGGCCTGGTAGAGGAAATGCCAGTCCTCGGGCTGTGCCAGCTAGGAGTGGCCATTGGGCCGCGCCGGCCCACGTTCCCATCTAAAAAAAATTAATTTTAATGAAAAAATTCAAGAGGTTTAAGAAACTTTCTTGATTTAATGTCACTGCCATACTAGTGATCAAGGTCAAGAGTTAACATGGTACAGATTACTAAAAAAAGACTCTATAGTGCATAAAATATGTCCATGAGCTATTGCTTTCATGTTTGTCAATTAATGAAATAATCATGCTACAACTTCATGCTTTTACGCAAGATATTTTGGGAGAAATTCGTACACAACATCAACCGAAAAATTTATAATTCAGCGGGATTGATTTATAAAGTTCTCTAAATCAACCTTAAAGCAGAGCATATATGTATTAATACAATCGATGGTGAAAATTAACCAATTATCACATAGACATATGTCACGGGCCGATCGATTGGGATCGTGACCACTTTCGGTACGTGACACATACCTCAAGCAACAATAAGAGCGACTGAATGGAGGACTGGAAACCATCACGCTCACGGACATCATCTCCGAACCATTTCATACCGGCAACCGTAGCCAAAAGACCCCCCGTCGCAGCTGAGCATATAACGTGGACAAAGAACAAGCGTACTCACCCATTCAGACTTCAAATAACCGAGACGAATACCAAGAAATCATGTTTAATGACTTAGTGTAAACCGCATTATCTCATGCGTATTTTGTTGAGGCACGTTCAGATTTAGCCACTAATATGGATTAGCTCCTGTCCTTATCTTTGAGACATAGTATCGATTGCGGGCACAGAGAACACGAAACCAAATCATGGAATCGAGTCAATTTTTTTTTCTTTTCTTTTGCGTCTATAACCGATTTAAGAATTAGCAAGCGAGTGCAGATCATGAAGAACAATTCTTATTCGTAGTTATTTTTGAGTAGACAACATTAACGCAGCTAAAATCCACTCATTAACGACAAAATCCCCTCACTTATATAAAGCCGATTCAAGAATTTCTTCCCTAGAACACAAATCCTACTTCTGCACTTTCATCACCATTTCTGTTCATGCCTCTCAGCATCATCAACCCATGAAACTCAGATTCTTCTCCTTCACGATTCAAACGACTCTCAGAATCTCAAATACGCATTCCAGCTTGCTCATTCTTTGAAAGCGCAGTGGTTGGCTACGAATGGTGATCGGACCAGAGAGCGGACGTCGTGGAAGCGTTGGTGTTGAAAATTGGGCCAATGAAGGAAAAACGAATCAGCTTTGAATACTTCGATCAATCTGACCGGAAAACGGAGCATAACAGAGGAAATCCGATCCAACGCGATCTTCAACAACCTAAAAAGAACAGACTTCAGCGACGAACATCTGAAAGAATCAAAGGTAAAGTTCGGTGAAGAGGAAATATAGATCCTGAATTGATAGCGTCGCTGGAGATGAGCTCCTAAACTGATTGCGTCGGTGGAATCAGAGCTGATTGAGGCAAAATGCTGGTGACACACGCGAGATATCGAGAAATCAATGTCGCCAATTGAATAAAAAAAAAATTAGAAATCAGAGAATGAGAGAGATTTGATCCTGTTGGAGCGATCGAATGAGTTTATAAACTTCCATGCTAAGTGAAAACTGGAAGCTCAAAGGCTTCGGGTTGTTGAGGGTCCGGGTAACAATCTCGAGCTCATCAACCGAGTACACGATTCGAAGCTCAAGCGCGAGAGCATCGCGATTGAAGAGCAGGAATGCGGCGAGAAACCTGAATACCGATTCCTCGAAGCTTGAAGACGAGCGATGAAGTTGAAATCGAGAGCCGAATTAGAAGGAGATCCAGGCCTTGGGCTTCAGATTATTGAAAGTTATTCCAATCTTTTCAAAGGGGCCCATGCCAAATTGAAATAAAATTTGGACTTGAGTGATCTGGTCTGGTGGGTCGAGGTATGATGGACTAGACCCAATTGAGCACTTTTTTTATTTTTTTATTTGTCATTTTTATAACCCTCCTTTTCCTTTTTATACAAAAATGTAATTTGCAGGGAAAAATCAGGTGACGACCCGGATTGATAAAAAAAAAAATTATAGTGAACATAACAATATCAAATCCAACATATTGCAATCAAGATTGATTCGAAATGTAACCACTAAATTTTGCCTCTATCCAAATTAGTGCGGAAGAAATCCTGCATTTTATCATCTACATTACACTTTGAACCACACAAATGAACTTGCCTTAGAGGTTTCGAACAAATCATAATGTGGATGCCAACTATTCTACGTAACACTGTCAATAATAATATGGACAATTTTTGTAACTTTTCTCAATTTTTAGACTTTATTTTTCTCTTTTCTTTCCCTTTTTTATTGCAGTCGGCGAGGCTGACAATGGTCCGATGGTCCTTGTCGATCACTAGGCAAGGGCGAACTTTTCTTCAAGAGAGGCCAACCCTCATTGTCCATTGATTTTGGTTGGTCTCCGATCATGGCTTGAAATTAGCCACTTTTGAAAAGAAAAGATATCAATTTTTTTAAATAAAAAAAAAAATCATCCATGTTAATACTGGTCACGTCACATGAGATAGTCGGTATTGACTAAACTGTCGCATCAGCAATTTTTGATTAATTTGGTTAAAAGGACTACATTGATAAATTATTAAAAGATTTAAGATTAAATTAGCATAATTAAAATTTTTATTACTAAATTAACCGCTGAACAATAGGTTTATGAATTTTACCACAATTTTTCCTTAAGTCTTACAACTCAACTCTTTTGCATAGCATCTATCTTTCGATACTACCCATTGTGAAAATTAAATAAAAAAACTTTTCCTTCAAGTATCAATCGTACGCTATCTAACATCATGATGATCCTAATTATTGCCAACCAAACAAAAAATAAATTGCTTGATGAAGAGTGACTCTTGAAATATGCCAACGACATTTTAGATAGCATGCACGTATATCAAAGCAAACTAATTAACTATTCGAAGCTTTACACGAATAATAGAATATCAGTACACTTCCCATAAAATTCACTACATTGAGAATATCTTCCTTAGACTTGGTCCATTGAATTGTGTGGATCATAACTATTAATATTGTGAATCCACATGAGTGCCGTATGTCAATCTCAAAAAATCAACAATGGTCATGCATTTAATTTACTAGACACAAATCCAAGGAAGTGTTTCCCGTTGCATTGAAAAGGCTGACAACGAGCCTGGCGAGATTTTGGTATAAACATCATGTATCACCAGGCACAATCAGCTACACTATATGTATGCCTGCACAATCACGATTAAAGGTTTATCAAGAAATGCCGACGACCGAGGTTGAGCAGTAAAAGTAACTCCTAGCAACTTGGGTAAATCTCAGCACTCGAGGACCAAGGCGTGCCATTTCCTCATACACCTTTAAGCAGTTTTTATTTTTTATTTTTTATGTGAGGGTAATTTTGGAAGTAAAGCAAAAGTCAGACAGAAATGGGTTTTCCCTTATTATAAAGACTAGTTCTCGTGCACTGTAGAGATTACTTTCGTATTTCTTCTTTTATAAATTTAGAGGAATGCAATAGTTAAAACGGCACACAAGTGCGTGTGAGCTGAGTTCCATGGATATTTTCCATGTGAATTTCCTATTTTTAATGATTATCGCATAACTTTTGTTTTTTGTATGCATAAAAAACAATTTATGCGTATGGAAATCCATTCTACTCAATTTAGTAAAAAACAACTGCTTATCTACACTGAGAGGTGAAAAAACTGCAAACTGTTTAGTACAATTATTACACCTATGTACGCTTGATGATTGAGAAAAAGTATACACTGCCTTCATTTTCTTCATAATTGACCAGCGTGCATTTCTTCAAACAAAATGCACAATCATTAACACGATGCAGGATTTAGATTGTTTTCTAAAGTGAAGACAACAATATTGAACCGAACAAATTGCCATCATGATTGATTTGATAGAGAGGAACGAACTCTTTCATGGAATCCTTCGTAACTTCTAAATTTGCCTCTATCCTATTGATGCAACTAGAAAGCGACAATACGAGAAGAAGCAAAAGGCTAAGGCTCAACAGACTAAGCCAAAAAAAAAGGAAAAAGCAAAGATGCAGTTTTCAAAATGTCAATTGTACATTTATCGATATGCTTTTTCTCTATTCCATATTATAAGAAATACTTCTTATTTGGTAGTAATCTTATGTTTCTGGGAGTTAATGTAGTCTCGTTAACCATTTTATCAGCATCTTTTGACGTACGAGCACACAATGGAAAATTTCTTATATGGTGGAACTCTTATGTTGCCATGAAAGTACTTTCCTAGACAAATTAATGACATTGAGTGCTAGTATGATTTATGTAGTATTATTCTCCGTGGAAAGGTGAATCCCAGCATGTCTTTTTGAAGGTGAGGTTGGGCATCACAATGCTTTTCTGATCCATCTGTAAATCAACAAAGCGTATGCTTATTTAAGCATACAAGCTTTGTATCTGACTCTCATGGAGAACAGATGGACTGATCCTCAGTTCAATATTACATGTGCTCATAGGACCTTCGAAGAAACTTGACTGATGGTGGAAATGGATGCAATGATAATACTACTTCTTGCTTAGATGCAAACCAAGTGCAGGTGCTTATGTATATCAGGGAAATTCACTTAAAAAAAGTCCTAAGCCTAGTGTATGTATATGTTTCTTGAAGTTTATCGCCTGTATCTGATGCATATGCCATCTATCCAAGCAGTTCCATGCAAGAATTTTCCCATCAATGCACCACAATTGATGCACCATAAACGTGGAGTCAGCTAGCATTAAGTTAAGGCCACGCAACTCAACCTCAGTTTTCCATTTCTAATTTCCAACTCATAAGAAAAACAAAGTCATCCCTGGCATCATCCTTTCTAGCAATGCACAGAAAGGAAAAAAGAAAAATCAAAATGAACAAGATTGCCTTCTCAAATGGTACTAACACGAACTTCACAGATTTCCAAATACAGACAGAAACTTCCTCCCATGCTCTGTGCCACTCTTGCCATTTGTTAGGCTCGATTAGATTCTTCCACTAAAGTATTGTCAAGAGTTGGTACCTGTAGAGCTGTGAAGAACTGAAGTCCTCGCTAGACTGAGCCTCCCATACACAATAAGAAAAAATCTCATCGAGGACAATTCTACGAGACACATAAGCTGGTTTCATAACAGCATTAAACCGAGGGACAGCAGCAACCCTCCCAAAAAATTTTACATGAAATTGTGTGGAAATGGACTAAACTCATCCATCTAGATTGACCAGGGCATTAATATAACAGGAAAAAACTAAAAAAAGAGAGAAAGAATATCACGAAACTAGTAGTCAAAACATTTAAATCTGTGAATTACACAAAAGGATTCAGTTGGGTAAAATCACAAATACCTGGTGGACGTCACAGAGTGGGGTTCCTTTGTACGAAGGGACAAGCACTGGCGGGAGGAGATAATCTTCCTCACGCAGATATCGATGGCTTTAGCAGCTCTAAACTCTCACTCTATGACTAAGCCATCACCATCCAATTTCAAGGACTGGGCCTGTGGGAGCTCTTGTCAGGTATGCAGCACAGAGCTGGCAATTTCAGGGAAACTGCTTTGTCTTGACATTGTCTCTCATCGGCATTATGCTCAAATAGAAACTCTTTTGGGGGGCAATCACCCGATGGTATAGCAAAATTCATCCATGCGGTACTTCGCTTGTGAGTGATGGTTGAGGGCTTTCCAGAGGAGGGTCTCATGAGTGAGGCCAAACACTAGGAAGTTGCGAGGGGAGGAGGCATTTCCTCAGGACGTCCGAGATGGGCTTGAGCTCGGGGTATAGGACATGCGGAAAGAGTCGTTGGACTTGGATGCGTAGTGAAGGAGGGTGTTGATGACGGTCGATGGCAGAGGCGCGTTGCTATAGGCGGTCGTGGTAGAGGGAAAAGTGGTGGCAGCAGCGGAGGCGGCGGTGGTTGTGGAATACTCTCGGGTGTAAATGAGGGTGACGACGAAGGCCGTGGTCAAGAAGGAGAAGAAGGCGAGGAGCCATAGGCGGTTGGAGCTTCCTTGCTTCTGGATGTAAGGGTGGAGGAGGATGAGTCTTGTGTTGCTGTTGTTGACATTCTTCATTTTGCTCTGTCTCAGTGAGAGAGAGAGAGAGAGAGAGAGAGTTACCCTCCTCCGGCAACCTTGAAGATCCTGAACTTAAATGAGGCTGAGACCTCTTAGCTGCTTTAAAGGAGTAAAAGAGGACTGTAGGTAAATGGAATTTTAAAGAAACGAATCCCTATAATGATAGAAAATATTAGCTAGGCTCATATTATTATCATTGAAACATATCGTGTTAATCATAGCGTTCTTTTTTTCCTTTCGAATTTTTATTTTGTGTGCTCACATCACGGTATAGTTACAATACTACTTTTCTGAACTACGAATGAGTGAAATCTCCTACTAATATATTCATGCAACGATATTTAAATATCCCTTCATCAATCTTTGAAAATTGATAATATGCTTTGATCAACGCTATGGTACGGTGTTATTGTCGCTCTTTCTTATCAATGGAAATTAATGGGGCATATGAACTTCATTCAACGCCATGTGAAGTGGACCCATCTTAGGACTCAGAAGAGGCTAGCGGCGAGGGATTGGTGATGTAGCGACCCAACAACAGATTACAAGCCAAGAGTCTCTGTTGCTTCTTTGCGTGGGCTTTGCTTCTTAAGTAACCTCCCCATTTGCCCTCAAACAATTACTTGTTAATGAATCTAGTTATCTATTTGGATTTTGAGGGTGACCTGTCAACTATAGCAGGCTCTATCTTGGCAGGAGAAGCATATGCACGCCACATTCTTATATCCTATACAATCACCCCTAATAATTTGAACTTTGATTAGAAATCCTTAAAAAATTAATGTGACAACTTCTATATGAGATTATATGTGGCCCAATCGTATTATTTGTGTGATATTGATTGGTTTGGAGTGGAGGCCACAAGGTTAACGTTCCTCATGCTCTCTCCTCACCTGAAGGACGACATATGTTTTGCTTATAGATGCAATGTAAGAAGTTGTGCAACTCCACGTACTCTCCCCCTCTCCTCTCACCAAGCCTACCACCGAGGCTTAAGTAGTACCGACACCAACATATGACACACGACACGACATGTCGACATGTCATTTATTAAAGAATAAAAAAATTTCGACACTTTGGGACACATTGTATATTAAATGTATATTTATATTTTATCATTTTTATGATTACATTAATCAAATTAATTTGATTCAATTTCATAAATAAATAAATAAATAAATAAATAAATAAATAATAGAAAAAGAGCCTAAAATGAATTTACACTAAAAACATTAATCTACCATTTGTTAATATCATTCATTATTTCAATTTGACAAATTCAACTCAATTCCAATAATTTATAAAATTTTGAGGGGAAAAAAACAAGAAATCCACATTTTAGACTTGCTGTTAGAGCATGTTGGAAGACAGGAGAAAAAACAAATTGGAGGGTGAATTGTGTATCACAAGTATGATTTAGAAGAAAAGAGAAGGCTATATTTTTCTTCTTTCCTCCTTTATCATTTTTCTATTATTTATTTATTTTTACATATTTACATTTTGACTTCTCCTTTATTGAAAATTCTTTAAATTAAGCTTGAACATGTGAGAATCACATGTTGAAAATTTGAACTCACATATCTCGAGTGTCGACAAAATTGACCAGGTATTGAATTTTTCGACACCTGTTGATTGAGTGTCGGACACGTGTCAAAGTATTTAACACGATATGAAGACTCTCGAAAAGTGTTGTTACTTCCTAGACTAAGGTGGGTCTCACCCACCATCAAGTCTACCCAATGGTCAAGTTTGGTCTGCCATCTTTTGCCGCTTATGAAGCGTCAAGCCTCAATTTTGCGGATGAACTTTTTTTTTTTAATGCATTTTATTTGAGGGTACCGTCGAGAAAAGAATAGATTCTAAAATCGTATGATACTTATTTATTTGTGTTTTCCACATAAATCAAATCATTAAAAAAGAGAACCATGTCATCAAATGAGAAGGAGACGTACGCCAAATAATCCTCGGTTGCCCCTCATAATCTTTCTTGGATCGTGCTTGAACCGACGGGGCTGCTCAAGCAATTAGTATGGGCAAAGCATATCCAGGAATGGAAAGTGCTTTGGGTACACCCAACAACAGAGTGTGAGATTCACCCCTTTTGTGGTGCTCCTAACTGCAACCAGAGAGATGCACCGCTTTGTGATTGCGCTCTCGGATACTTGGATGATCTGAAGCTGGAAGATCGTCAGGGCCAATGCGAAAGGAGATCTGCGCCGGAATGTAGTGATGACAAGAAAGATAATTTTTTTCCTCATGCGCAACACACGCTTGCCGAAAAATTCTGATTCGTTCATGGTTGAAAACATTTAAGCATGCAGGTCATTTTGCTTGAGCGACTGTTCGTGCAGTGCATATGCTAACATTGCTGACTGTCAGATATGGACGGCTGAGAAGTTTTTGGTTCAACTTTTGGCCGATGATGTACTTTTGAGAGATTTCTATGGCCGGATCGCGCCATCGGACTTGAAGGAGGAGCGTAACAAAAAAGAGGAAACCCATTTCGAATTTCACAACAGCAGTTGCGGTTGTGTCCTTAGCTTTTCTTGTGGTCTTTTAGTGTGTCGCTGGTGATTATTAGGACGAGACGGTCTGCTCATGCGGCAGACGACCATTTGATGCATTTTGAATATCGAGTGCTGAAGAAAGCGACAAAGAACTTCTCTGAGAAAATTGGGGAAGGCGGGTTTAGTTCTGTTTACCAGGGAATACTGCCAGACTCAAATCCTATAGCAGTGAAAAAAACTTTTGAACCAAAACCGTAGTAACAAACAGTTCCTTGCGGAAGTTAGAACTATCGGAACAAAACAGCACTGTAATGTGGTTCGGCTGCGCAGCTTTTGTGCAGGAAGAGTCAAAAAGGTTCCCAGTGTATGAGTACCTTGCAAATGGTTCGCTCGCAGCTCATTTGTTTCAGAAAGGTTCCAACACCTCGATTGGAAGACCAGATACTTACAGCATTGCCATTGGGATTGCTGAAGGATTGGAGTACCTCCATGAGAGGTGTTGAGATTGAATTATACACTGCGACATCAAGCCAGAGAATATACTGTTGGATGCAGAACTCGCACCACAGATTGTTGATTTCGGCCTCACAAAACTCCTAGGATGGGATGTCAGCCATGTAATTACCACGAGGGGAACCAGAGGGTACCTCGCACCAGAATGGATTTCAGGAGGAGCCATCACGTCAAAAGTCAACGTTTTCAGCTATGGAAAGCTGCTCTTTGAGATCATACCGGGAAAGAGAAACATTGAGGAGTATTTATTGAAACTTGGCATTCTTCGCTCTACTCAATAGGAGCATATGCTTTGTGCGTGTTTCTACCATAAATTTCATTGCTACTGAAGCCATTATCAACTAGAAAAGACTAGGCTAAATCATAAAATTTTGGGCCGTTTAATACAACTCTTACCAGATTATGCTGTTCACTTCATGCTAGATAATGGCTACACTTCATAATTATCCATACCTCTCTCTCTCTCTCTCCTGTTTCAACAGGAATGAAGATGATCCAGTCCGTGGCATTGTTGAATAGATAGAGGAAAAAATGATGGGAGAGATCAGATGTAAACTAGAATGAAGATCCTCGTAATTACAATTTGGTCAGACAGAATAGTGGTGCTTAAGCTCAAGGTCAAGAACAAAAGTTGTTTTTCATTGCAGAAAATTTTAGCAGCTGCTTAAAAATGTGGTTGAAACTTGAGAATTAGCACAGACAAGGGAGGACACTTCACGGCGAAAACCATGTAAAAGTAAATTGTTGGTTAAAGGAAGTGGAATAGAATGGAGTTTTGTGATAATGTGACTCGACCATAAATGGCCATTCTATCTACTTCTCCTTTTTCCCCCTCAAGAAAGATTTTATTAATGGCACGAAAGTAGGCGAGCAACATGCCGCAAGCTCAAAACATTACAGTTCAAAGAAGCCTCTAGTTATGACACCAGATTTTGTACCTGTCCAGTTCAATGTTCCTCTTAATAACAGAGGAATCAACTAATCCGCCTTCTGTGTAGACCTTTCGATCATTCATGCAATTAGATCAACACTTTCCCAAAGATATAGATCATATCAGATTGAGAAAAACTTGCTATCTCAGAATTTGAGTATGAAGTAGTGGTATCATTAATAAAATTAGAGAGGTGACAGATCCATGTAACATTCACAGAGCAACTAGGAAGGCCATGGCCATTCAACAAGCATCCACTTAAGTTTGGATTAATGCATTCTGCATCACAATTCATATAGAAAGAGAGTTAAAAATAGTTCCTCAACCATGTCAGTATTAATAACATGATGCAAAACCCGTATTTCATTGTGATTTTCAATTTAAATTGAAGGAGCAGACATTTAAAGATTTCTAGTAGAGATGGAAAAAAGAGAAGCAAAAGGCATCGAAGTATAAATCACTCTGTTTTTTTCCCCTAGAGTCACTTCCTCAACAAGTCATTACCAATTCGACAGGGATGTTTTGCAAGCCAACGCTCATATAATAGTTGGTGCCAGTGGAACCATGGTTAAGACCATCTTATCTTCTTTGTTAAGTTGATTAGCTTTCCTCTTCATATGTTTCTATTGGACTATCTTCTTCATCCGTTTCTATTGGACCATCTTCTTCCTTGGTGTCTAGGAAATTGTGCTCCTTCCAGCCCCTTGTCGTGACCCGATCTCACTGCCCTCGAATCCCTAATCATCGTGAGGAGAGAGAAGGGGGGAAAGCCTGTCGCAACCCAATCTCGCCGCCCCTTGTGGTCAAAGGAGGGAAAGGTCAAGTTTAGGGGTACTCGATCACGAGAGTTCACTCACGACTCTCATTCCAAAAGACGTCATCACCTCGCCTTTTGGATCGAGCCTCTCATGAGTTCCCTCCATGAGATCACGAGCTCTCCCAAGCTCGTACCCCACGTGACAACGGAGTGTCGCGATCCATACCCACACGAACAACACACCTTAGAAAAAGGAGTCAAGTGTGGGTATTGGATTTATGGGTATTTTTACCATGGTAGCCCTCTCAATAGTACACTTCGCCCATCGAGATGGCGTCACTTCATCCTTTGGATTACTTCCACATCAAGTATGCTAAACCATCGCGAGTTTCATTGAAACTTATACCCCATGCGACGGGTTTATTTAAATGATCTAGTTGTTTATAACAACCTAAAAATAGACAGGAGTTGCTACTAGCCTCATTTTTTAGGGTCGGCTAGAAAACTCAATCGAGGGTCGGGAGTGTTCCCTCGATTTCAACGCAATCAAATATCTAGGTTCGGGGACTTGGGTTACGCTAATATTACTATTAATGCCCTTTCGGTACCTAAACAGTATGTTGTGTTTTACCTAACGTGTCCATGCGTTTCCTTTTTACATTTTCGAGATCATCAATTTTAGACTAAGTGATCATGCGAGGTGGATTAATTTCCTTCTATTCTATTCCTAGAAAAAGAAAAAAAAAAGAAAAGAAAACAATCAATGGAATTGAAATTGCAAGACATGAAGTAAACAAATAAGGAAAAACAGTAAATCTACATGCAATCCTAAAGGATATAAAAGAGAAATGCAAGTAAAAAAAAAAAACCGTAACTCGTCGAGTTTTATACAACGAATAGAACCCGAGACATATGTCGGGAAAAAACAAATATTACATGATAACGGTCAGAATGGACATCGACCTCTACCATCTTCATGCCTTCTCCATCTTCGGGGTCCTAATCTAAACCTAATCTAAGAAACCTATAACTAGGTATATACAATGGAAGGAAACGAACAAACATATCAAAACATCCAAGAACAGGACATTATTGGTGTTCACAAATGGTGACTAAAGTCATGAAGTCCTTAGACCAAATTCTAAGTGAAATCCCAAGGTTCATCATTATGTATTACACCTAATCATTCATCTAACAATCACATGCATTACAAAGCATTTAAACATGCATGTAAGATATTCTAAAAGAAATCATAAAATGGAATCCTAACAAAGAATCACAACAGAAATCATCAAACACCACAAATAAGATCAAAGCGATTGGGATAGAACCTATGGATGATTGGTTATAAGAAAAACACGGAATATCAAGCACACCAAGAAGAATCACTTTCATAAATGGAGTTTCCTAAGATGGGTTACATATGAATTTATAAGAATTCAAGAGCACATAACAACCCATCAGAAATATAACGGGACAGCAAGACATCATGGCAAATCAGAAAATAACGCATGGTAATTGACTTGTGAAGCCACCTAATCAATGCATGAAAATTATGAAATTTGAACATGACGTGGGGCTAAATGTGAAGAACAAGTTTGATTAAGACATTTAACCCTAAATCCATGTGCAAAAGACCACACAAATTCATTAACATTGATATGTGACTTGTCATTAGGGCAAAACACATGACAATTTCAGTTGTGACATATAGACTTGATGTACAGTTTTTACACAGTAAAGGATCCTCAAATGAGGCATGCCATACAACATTGTGAAGCTTATGATATCTCTAAGTATGTCTAGAAGGCATCAAGCATAAAAAATGCTCTTAAGGAGCTTAATTGAAGGCATTTTCACAAAACACACATCAGTCCAAATCACAGCAAAAATTTCATGGAACGTGGGTTATTTTCACTATTCTAATGTCATTAAGAAAACCCTATAAAAATCTATGATGTAGAAAGGGATTTCTAGATCATGTCTTGTGAAGGAACCTAAGTCTAATTAGGCCTACAAAATTCCATAGAAAATCAGCGAGTAATGCAGGTCATTGAGGAGCAGAACAAAGGCATGATGAGTTTCCAAATGTCTGCAATCGCTGATGAAAACTTGAATAGGACTAATTTGCTTTTAATCTAGACCATGCTGTTTTATTTACCTTTCTTTATCAAAACAGGACGTAACAAAACATGTTCAGTTGACAAACAAATAGGCATGGAGATCCATATGACTCTCCTCGACCATGGAAAAACTTATTTCATCAATGGTTCAGTTTCAGACATGAATCAATTACATCTACCGATCAACGGTCAAAAGACATTCGAGAGCCAACTCTGATCTAACTTGAGCATTTCATCGAGCAGAAAGTAGGCATCTCGGCCATGAGTCTAAAATGCAACAGCCAAATAGGAAAGCACAACCAAACTATCACAACAACAATATTACAGGCTTAGATTACCCAATGAACTTCGATAGTAGGTAAGTTTCTCACAAACAGAAATTAGAATCCTCAATCACTGTTCAACACAATGAACATCCGGATATGTAAGATGAATTTATGTTCAACGTACCTTGAATGAATCGGCGAAAGATCGGAAGCCGTCGTCGTCTTCGCTACCGCCGCCGCCGCCACTGTCTACGCGAATCTGAGTCCCGCAGCTCAATCTATTCAACCGGTAGATACTCCGTCTTCTCCTTCCGGTTCTCTAGCGAGCCAACGCCTCCATGGAGATCGATTTAGCAGCGGCAGAAGAGAACTTATGTCAATGCACCGGACGAAGAGAGAAGAGGAACGGAAGGCGATTCGCGATCTCAGAGCTCGGAGCACGGAGTCAAAGCCGAGGCGAGCAGGCGGTTGATGACAAATGGAATAGGTTGAATCAAGCTTTGCCGCCACTGCCGTCGCTGCTACCAACGCTGATCAGTTTCGGAAACCGGATCCCCGAGCAATATCCTCGCCGAATAGAGGAAACACCTCCGATCGCACACCGACGGAAGAAAACCCTAGCCTTCGACGAGAACTGTAGAGAGAGAGAGAGAGCGCTCAATCGAGAGAGAGTCTCCGAGAGAGAATCCCGCCGAGAAACCTTCAGAACAACCGGAATCGAGAGCGATTGAGAGCTCCTTCACGATACCCAACCATCGGTCTTCAATTTCCAAGGGTGATCCGCCAAACCAGATTCGCCGCCATTGTCCCTGCGGCTGCCGTCGGCTTTAGATCGACTCAAATCTGGCAATCAGAGGACTAGATCCGGCGAGCAAAGGATTGCTGGTGTCGTCGCCGTTGTCGTAACCACCACCGTCTTCGTCGATGTCGCCGCGATCGAGCGAACTAGAGAGAGAATCCGAGTGAGAGGGAGTCTAAGAGAATTTGCGAGAGAGAGAATTCGAGAGGGAGAGTGCGAGAGTCCCTGTGAGAGAATTTGTGAGAGAGCCCCCGTATGTGAGAGAATCTGAGAGAGAGCGGTTGTAGAGAGAGTCGATTTTCCAAAGAGAAAGGGGATGCATGACAACCATTAGGAACGGAAATAGATTTTTCTATTTCTATTTCTAGAAGATTTTATAAGCAAAAATAATCATTTGATAATGACATAAAATTTTTACTCTAAAAATAGAAATTCGTTTTATAACGACACAAAATTTCTTCCTTTCAGACGGTGGTGGATCGGCAATCAGTAGGGATGGACGGCCGGCGGCCGGTGATCGGTGGACGGGTGACAGGGCGGAGTGGGCGCGACCAAGCAACGGCGGCGGCGGCGGCAGCGGCGGCAGCGACCGACGGACGGTGGTCAGCAGCGACGAAAGAAGGACTGATTGACAAATGATGAAAAGAATTTTTATTTTATTTTTTTGGTACGGATGAGAAGAATTTGTACTTATGATTTCTATTCTAGAAATAGAGAAGTAGAAAATTTTAACTTCGATTTCTCTTCCAAACCTATTTTTGGAATAGAAATTTATTCCAGAAATAGAAAAACTGAATAGGTTTATTAAACGAATTTCTCTTCCGAAAAGCAGTGCGGAACAAAAAAACTATTTCTGGAACAGAAATTTTGGTTATCATGCACCAAGAAACCATCCGTCGAAATGGCCCCCCTCTTTCTTTTCTTATTTTCTCTTTATATATTTTCAGGCAAGATCAAATCTTAACCCTTGGATTGAACTAAGGGCTAGGATTTGATCTTCCTAGTTAAGAGTTCCCCTAATTGAGCACATGCCTATTTCAACGGCCATGATGCATTATTAATGAACGGCGATGATTAATTGTGAACTAATTGAGTTTTTTTTTTTTTTTTGATGTATCACTAAAAATCAGGTGTTAACAGTTGCCCCTCTTTGAGCGGGAGTTCAAAAAAGTTCCACTCAAAGACAAAATTGATACTTGCAATTTTTAGTCTACCCCATTTCGGAAATAGAGGAAAGACAAGAGCAATGATATTTGGCTAAGGACATACCTGATACTTACCATTGCTCATGAGGGTTTATTCACTCTATCTATTGCTCTCTTTCTCTCTCGTGAAATGGAAATAAAATCACTAAATGAGAAGTAAATGATTTAAGGATAACCACTAACCTAAAGACAATGTTTAAGGATGACCCAGAACCTAAGAGGCAAGGTTTAAGGATAACCCAAAACCTAAGAGACACGGTTTAAGGGAAAATTTTCTTGGTCCTCCCTGGTTCTAAGTCTAGGTCAATTCATGGTATCAGAGCCATGGTTTCGGTTCTAAAGTTATCCATTCCATGCGCTTGGTAGGTGAATCCAGTGTTGAGAAGATCTCTTCTCATCATGTCTACAGAACTAGAAATTCTCGAAACACCTATGAACTAGAAATTCTCGAAGCACCTATCTCTCTTACTTCATCTCCTTCATCTTCAACCTCTCCAGAATTTCGTGTTTTCAATTCTTCTAAGATAGATTATCTTTATGAAGTCTCTCTTAGTGATGAAACCAAGATCTCTGAAACCCAACTTCCCCTTATGAACCCTTACTCTGCTTTTGCTAAACCACACACATCTTTCTCACCCATCCGCTCCATTCGCCAGCTTATTCACCAAACCCCAAAGCAAGTCAAGGAGTATGTCTAGTCCTCCAAATTCGACCAGCACCCTATTCCTGCTACTGAAAAGGAGTACTTTGTTACTCTTCAGATTCCCCCATAATTTCCCAGACAATGGGCCTAGCAAGGATATACCCATGTCTATTATGGCGCTGTTCGTCTTGTTCTTACCTTTCATGGTCGTAAAGGTTTGCCCGTCGTGGCACGCATTGCGTTGTTGGATACCAGGTTTTTACAATATTAGCATGCTTGCATCGGTACTGTCCAAACTACCTTGAATGCCGGAACAATCTTTGTGACTTTGTATCCAAACTTCAACATCGCTCTTTTGGATCCCCAGCTACTTTCTTTTCTAAAAGTCCAAGTACAGCTGACTGGAGCCTCCCGAACTGCTGACTCTGTAGCTGCAACCCTACATTACCAGATGGTTTATCGAGTACAGAATCATGCTCTTGATCTCAACTTCAACAATGGTAATGAAGATATTTTGTTCATTTCCATGTAGAATGATTAGGCATCATGTATCCATGTTCCTAGACAGATCCCGAAGGATACGTTGGCCAAGCTCCTTCCAGAGACTTGGATCACCAACTATGAAAAATTACACCAGCATAACAAGCCTTTCCAGTCTACGGACTCAGAATTTGTTCGAAAAAAAGATGGAATTGTTTCCATCAAATTCAGCAAGGAAAAAGAAGAAAGTCCTTCTATCTTCCATACCCTCTTCATGATTGAACCATGCGTTCCTAAATCAATTTCCAAGCCATATCAAAAAAAGCTTGTTCGACATTTTGACGGTGATGGACATCCTGCCCATTACTACAAAGACAACTATGGTCATTGTTTTTGGGATCCTTTTTGCCAATGTTCCTATTGTACAAACTCTCTTGACGAAGTAGATCCTCTTGCAAGATCTCCACCTCGACGAAAAAAATCAAAGGATAAGATGTACCAAAGATACTTAAACGGAGATCCCTCCGTTGACACTCTTGGTGAATGTGATAAATACCAGTTCATGGTTTCTTATGCTCCACCTCCATCACCAGAGTCCAGTGCTACATCCCAAGTTCTACCAGACCCACCAAAAACACCTCCACCATCTCCTCCCCAGAAAAAACAAGCTCTCTCCCTGTTTTACAAGCCAATTCTAAAATGGGCTAAGAAGCACTCTTACCCCCTCGAAGTTCTAGCAGAAGCACCACCCACTTCTTCTATCGTCATGTTCCATGATATTGACTTTCCTCCTCTTGTTAAAGAAAGTTCAAAACTTTCGTTTTTTGCTCCAGATGAATTCATTGATCCACAAAACAGATATTGTCATGTCCCAAAGATAGCAACCCCCACTGATGTGGATGAACATGGTAGACAGAAAAAGACTCCTGCTGCTGAAGTTGTTCTAAATTGGCAATCAGAGACTCTGTTGGCAGAAAACAATGCCTTCAAGGCAATTGATTCCAAGATTGGAAATGTGCAGCAAGATCTTCGAAGGTATGATGAAACCACTAAAAAGATGCTTTCTGAGTTCCAGAAAAGGCTTCATGCCTTGGAATCCGGACAACATATTGGGTATCATTATCTTGAAAGCCCAAAACCAGAGATAGAAAAGCTCAAAAGGCAAATCCAACTTCTCGAAGAAGGAAGGTTTAGACCTTTCGACCCACTGGCACCTTCTGTCAGAACTGGGTATTTGCCTCCACCACCACAGGCATTTATTTTTGCTGCCATTCCAGAAGATCCCTTCAGAAAATAACTAGATATGGCGAACTACGAAATCGACTCATAAACTTACAGAAGGACAAAGGGAAAGAAAAAATGCCGCCTACAGAATCAAGTTCAATTGTTATTAGAGAAAGGGCACATCATATGATGTTATCCAATCCATTAGAATCTTTTTTAAAGGACTTGGGTACTTAGGAACCTGATCCTACTATTCAACAGCCTGATCCTATCATACCAGAAAAATAGATTCTATTCCCAGTCAAGCAAACCTCTCCTAATACTGAATCAGATTCAGTATCTCTTTCCTCCTCTTCATCCTTCTCAATTCCTACAGTTGATTCTCTTCTTGTTGTGCCAGTAAATTCATCAATATTCATGGCTGATCCTCCAGATGATGAGATGGAATCAAACTATTCTAAGCCAGAAAATGGTCAGACAAGCAATTCTGCACAGCATGTTTCCATAGCATCAAAATAGTTTTTCACCATCGATGATATTCCTTATCATAAATGGCTAGAAAGACTTGAGGAATTTCATACTTGGTTGAATACTAAGTCCATCACCAACCATGATATGAATGATGTTCTTTACAATTTTGTCACGAGGTTCACAGGCAGCCTCAAACTCTGGTGGAAATCAATTTCCGAACAAGACCAGATCCATTTCCTAATGTCACCTAATTTCGGCTATGCCATCACTCTCTTATATCATGTCTTTGTGGGAAAACGCACTGATCTTATAGAGATAAAAAGAAGAGAATTTTTCGACAGAAAATGCTGCTCCCTCCAGAAGAAGCATCTTGATAAGCATTATCGAGTGATGCTTCGGCTCTCTTATCAGGTTGGTGCAGATCCAAACCTAAAGCATGTTTTCCTTACTTCCATCCCCAAAGAACTATCCCAGATGGTTGAAAGATCTTTCTTCGGAAAACAAAGGAGAATACAAGATATTCCCTTGGGAGAAATACAACAAGAAATTCATTTATGCCTCGAAGAATTATGCTTAAAACCCTAGATGGTCCGTACCTACATCACAGATGACAAGCGCCTTGAATCAGCTTGTTCTCGCCAAAAGTTAAAAATTAAATGCTCTAAGCAAGACTGTGATGGTACTTGTGGCAAGTTTTCCCGGAAAAAGAAACATTACAAGAAGTTATGGATAAAGAAATCCAGACATGGCTCCAAGCATTTCCAGAAAAAGAAGAAATGGCGATCCCTATGCAAAAGGAAAGAACACAAAGGCCACAAGAAGTCAAACCGATGTTTCATATGCAATCGAAAGGACATTTTGCAAAAAATTGTCCTCAAGCAAGAAAAGGTCAGAATCGTCTAATTCATCACATTGAGAATGAAACAAGTATTTCTCTTGAAAATGATGATATTGAATCTTTATTCTCTGCTGATGAAGAACCATCTGAACAAACTCTTTGTGTCATCCCCTTTTACCAAACTCCCAGTGAAACTGAGTCAAATTCAGAATCTGAAGATATTTTTCACATATTCCCCACATCTCCAGAACCAAGCCTTGACATATTTTCAAGTCAAACTCATTGTCCCCATTTCCCCATGAAGAGGAGGAAAGAGATACTGAATCTGATTTAGTATTAGGAGAGGTTTGCTCGACTGGGAATAGAATCTGTTTTTCTGGTATGACAGGATCAGGCTGTTGAATAGTAGGATCAGGTTCCTGAGTACCCAAGTCCTTTAGAAAAGATTCTAATGGATTGGATAACATCATCTGATCTGCCCTTTCTCTAATAACAATCGAACTTGATTCTGTAGGCGGCAGTTTTTCTTTCTCTTTGTCCTTCTGCAGGTTTTTGAGACGATTTCGTAGTTCGCCATATCTAGTTCTTTTCTGAAGGGATCTTCTGGAATGGCAGCAAAAATAGACTCCTGTGGTGGTGGAGGCAAATACCCAGTTCTGACAGAAGGTGCCAGTGGGTCGAAAGGTCTAAACCTTTCTTCTTCGAGAAGTTGGATTTGCCTTTTGAGTTTTTCTATCTCTGGCTTTGGGCTTTCAAGATAATGATACCCAAGATGTTGTCCGGATTCCAAGGCATGAAGCCTTTTCTGGAACTCAGAAAGCATCTTTTTAGTGGTTTCATCATACCTTCGGAGATCTTGTTGCACATTTCCAATCTTGGAATCAATTGCCTTGAAGGCATTGTTTTGTGCCAATGAGTCTCACGATTACCAATTTAGAACAGCAAAGCGGCGGGAGTCTTTTTCTGTCTACCATGTTCATCCACATCAGTGGGGGTTGCTATCTTTGGGACATGATGATATCTGTTTTGTGGATCAATGAATTCCTCTGGAGTAGGAAACGAAAGTTTTGAACTTTCTTTGACAAGAGGAGGAAAGTCAGTATCATGGAACATGGCGATAGAAGAAGTGGGTGGTGCTTCTGCTAGAACTTCGAGGGGGTATGAGTGCTTCTTAGCCCATTTTAGAATTGGCTTGTAAAACGGGGAGAGAGCTTGTTTTTTCTGGGGAGGAGATGGTGGAGGTGTTTTTGGTGGGTCTAGTAGAACTTGGGATGTAGCACTAGACTCTGGTGATGGAGGTGGAGCATAGGAAATCATGAACTGGTATTTATCACATTCACCAAGAGTGTCAACGGAGGGATCTCCATTTAAGTATCTTTGGTACATCTTATCTTTTGATTTTTTTCGTCGAGGTGGAGATCTTGCAAGAGGATCTACTTTGTTAGGAGAGTTTGTACAATAGGAACATTGGCAAAAAGGATCCCAAAAACTATGACCATAGTTGTCTTTGTAGTAATGGACAGGATGTCCATCACCGTCAAAATGTCGAACAAGCTTTTTTGGATCTGGCTTGGAAATTGATTGAGGAACGCATGGTTCAATCATGAAGAGGGTCTGGACGATAGAAGGACTTTCTTCTTTTTCCTTGCCGAATTTGATGGAAATAGTTCCATCTTTTTTTCGAACAAATTCTGAGTCCGTAGACTGGAAAGGCTTGTTATGCTGGTGTAATTTTTCATAGTTGGTGATCCAAGTCTCTGGAAGGAGCTTGGCCAACGTATCCTTCGAGATCTGTCTAGGAACATGGATATATGATGCCTGATCATTTTGCATGGAAATGAACAAAGCATCTTCATTACCATTGTTGAAGTTGAGATCAAGAGCATGATTCTGCACTCGATAAACCATCTGGTAATGTAGGGTTGCAGCTACAAAGTCAGCAGTTTGGGGGGCTCCAGTCAGCTGTACCTGGACTTTTAGAAAAGAAAGTAGCTGGGGATTCGAAAGAGCGATGTTGAAGTTTGGATACAAAGTCACAAAGATTGTTCCGGCATTCAAGGTAGTTTGGACAGTACCGATGCAAGCATGCTGGTATTGTAAAAACCTAGTATCCAACAAAGTAATGCGTGCCACAACGGGCAAACCTTTACGACCATGAAAGGTAAGAGCAAGACGAACAACGCCATAATGGACATGAGTATATCCTTGCTGGGCCCATTGTCTGGGAAATTCTAGGGGAATTTAAAGAGTAACAAAGTATTCCTTTTCAGTAGCAGGAATGGGGTGCTGGTCGAATTTGGAGGACTGGACGTACTCCTTGACTTGCTTTGGGGTTTGGCGAATAAGCTGGCGGATGGAGCGGATGGGTGAGAAAGATGTGTGTGGTTTAGCAAAAGCAGAGTAAGGGTTCATAAGGGGAAGTTGGGTTTCAGAGATCTTGGTTTCATCACTAAGAGAGACTTCATAAAGATAATCTATCTTAGAAGCATTGGAAACACGAAATTCTGGAGTGGTTGAAGATGAAGGAGATGAAGTAAGAGAGATAGGTGCTTCGAGAATTTCTATATCTGTAGACATGATGAGAAGAGATCTTCTCAGCACTGGATTCACCTACCAAGCGCATGGAATGGATAACTTTAGAACCGAAACCATGGCTCAGATACCATGAATTCACCTAGACTTAGAACCAGGGAGGACCAAGAAAATTTTCTGCATGTATGCCTTCCCAAAGTGAGTGAACAACTCCCGTTCAAGCCCTTCAGGGACAGCCTTTTAGCAGAAAACCAATCAACCCTTTAGTTCAGAGCCTAGAGACACTAAGGAACAAGGTTTAAGGATGACCTAGAACTTGAGAGACAAGGTTTAAGGATGACCTGGAACCTAAGAGACGAGGTTTAAGGATGACCTGAAACCTAAAGACGAGGTTTAAGGATGACCTGAAACTTGGAAAACAAGGTTTAAGGATAACCTAGAACCTGAAGACAAGGTTTAAAGGTGACCTAGAACCTGGAAGACAAGGTTTAAGGATAACCTAGAACCTGAAGACAAGGTTTAAGGATGACTTAGAACCTGGAAGACGAGGTTTGAGGATGACTTGGAACCTAAAAGACGAGGTTTAAGGCTGACTTGGAACCTGAAGACGAGGTTTAAGGATGACCTGGAACATGAAGACGAGGTTTAAGGATAACCTGGAACCTAAGAGACAAGGTTTAAAGATAACCTAGAACCTAAAGACAAGATTTAAAGATAACCTAGAACTTGGAGACAAGGTTTAAGGATGACCTAGAACCTAAGAGGCAAGGTTTGAGGATGACCTAGAACCTAGGAGACAAGGTTTAAGGATAACCTAGAATCTAAAAGGTAATGTTTAAGGATAACCTAGAACCTAAATAGACAAAGGGTATGGTTTAGGGTAACCAAAAATCAAAAGCAAGAGTTATGATTTAGGATGACCCAAAAACCAAAAACAATGATATGGTTTAGGATGACCAAAAACCGGTCTAGTTGTTTATGATAACCTAAAAATAAGACGGGATTCGCCACTAGCCTTATTTTGGGGGTCGGCTAGAAAACCCAATCGAGGGTCGGGAAAGTTCCCTCGATTTCTACACAACCAAATATCTAGGTTTGGGGATTGGGTTATGTTAATATTTATATTAGCGTCCTTTCTGTATCTAAACAGTATGTTGTGTTTTCCTAACATGTCCATGCATTTCTTTTTATATTTTCGGGATCATTTGTCCTAAACTAAGTGATCATGCGTGGTTGGTCATTTTCATTCTATTCTATTTTCTAGAAAAAAATAAGAAAAGAAAAAATTAATGGAATTGAAATTGCAAGATAGTAAGTAAACAATCAAGGAAATAAGTAAATATATCATACAATCCTAAAAAATATAAAAAAGAAATACAATTAAAAAAAAATGAGAGAGAGAAAACCCGCAATTCGTCGGGTTTTATACAACAAATGGAACCCGAGACGTATGTCAGGAAAACTAATAGTACATGATAATGGTCGAGATGGACATCGACCTCCACCGTCTTCATGCTTTCTCCATCTTCGGGGTCCTAATCTAAACATAATCTAAGAAACTTATAACTAGGTGCATATAATGGAAAGAGACAAGCATGCACATCGAAACAATAAAAAACAAGACATCATGTCCAGATCAATCGTTTAAAAGAAATACAATGCGAAAGTCAAGTTTTGGGGCCTCGAGGTCAGCCTTTGTCTTTCATGCGAAGGTCCCACTAAGACATCTACCCAACCTTTTTTTTTTGACTTATAGCAGTTATTGACCAATTGTATTCTCACATGGCTAATAATGCTACTAAGTCTCCTAATCAAGCAATCTATATGATCCTAGAATTTTCCCCTTGATATCATGCATCAACCCTACCATTCATCTAAAAATCACATGCATTACAAAAAATTTAAACATGCATGCAGGTCTTTTGAATCTTGTTTCTCAATCAATCAAGCAAGAAAGTGAACCATCAGTGGGTCACTTATTACCAAGGGCATGCGCCAATCACAAACACAGGCAATTTCTAATGCATGAAAGACAATTGATGCGTGATCCACGTGATGCCCAAAAAAAAAAAATATTCTACAAACAATTGGCCAGAGAAAACGTCGTTTTGAAATGATTTGATGTAGAGAGGACGTAACTTCATTAAGGCTATGGAGCCCATTGAGCCATCAAAGCTTAGCTTGGGTGCATCAAGGGCACAACTGATCACTAGATGTTCTAAATATGATCCAAAGTTCGACGAAATTTATGTCAAATCATGATTTTAAAGAAACTGTCAAATAGGAAGATGATTTTTATTGAACTAGAAACCATGTCTACTCTTTAAGGTAAACTTGGATGCATCAAGGGCACAATTGATCAAGTATCATAAATGTCCTAAACATGAATCAAGAATTCAATAAAATCATGTCAAATTATAGTTCAAAAAATGGTGAAGCTATAGGCATCACATAAACTATCAAATCTTGGAATGATTTTGAAATCATGTTAGGAGATCAAAATTTCAAAGCATACTGCAACTTTCGGATGGATGGTGAGAAGACCAAATTACATTTTCATTTTGTGAAAATTTACAGTGACAAAGTACAGTACATCACAATCAATTCTTGAGAATATGTCAAGACCTAGTTCATCATATATGATTTTCCAAAAATTCAAGAATAAGAGCATGTCAATCAGTCGAAACAAAGACCACAGAAGCAGGGCATCGATGTAAAATCTGTAAAAGCACAATCAATGAGTATCTAGGTCTAAAATATTTATAGCACGTAAACCTGTTCATGAAGTATCTCCAAATTCCTAATACATGATTTTACAAATGTCATAGAACACAAATGAATCAATCAGGGACAAAACAGGGAGGCAATGAGACTTGAGTTCTAAGGCTACTCGATCCCATCTAATGATGCTAAAAAATTCTCAAATTTTAGCATGTGATGGACATGGATATTATGGACAACTTTCATTGAGAACTTACCTCAAAATCATCATGCACAAAATCACATATAACTGGCAAATAGTTGGACTCATAGAGACATGACAGCACTTCGGGTCAAAACAAATTCCAGATTTCAAAGCTCGATTTGAAAAAATGGAAAACAGGGAAAATGATAAGAAAATTGAACAAACTAGGCATCATTAGAAAGCTTATGGTGTCCTTGCGAATTCCTAGAAGGTACCGAGTCCAATTAAGTTCATTTCCTAGCTCAAGTGAAGACGTTTGTACAAGTGGTCAGATCAGCTAGAACAAGCAGAACATGTCATGCAATCTTTGGGCCATCATCCTACTTAAATGATGCATGAATTTTATGATATTTTGGTATGTACTAGGTATAGATGTTGGGAACAAATATGATGCAGACATCTAACCCTAGATCAATGCACAAAAAACCACAGAAATTCATTAACCTAAGTAGGTCTATCAACCTATTCAAGACAGTGCATGATTGGAGAACAAGTGCAGTGACTTTGGCAGAGGTTTGACATATGAAACGAGGCTCAAATGGTGCGTGCCATGCATCTTTTCGAAGCTTGAAATTTCCTTTATGAATATCTACAACACATCGAAAGCAATTGGACACATCTACCAGCTCATTCAGGGCAAACAACAATCAGGTCACAGACAAGACGATTTAATGAGCATTTTCCTAATCAAATCAACTCCAAAAATTCTGAAAAAATTATATGTTGTAACCAAGGACATTTCAAACAACTTTCATGAGACACCAATTTATGAATCGAAGCACAAAATTCAGTAGAAAATCGGAAAATAGACAGGGTCGAACAACGCATAACAGTAAACTACAATGTATCAGTTTTCCAGAATCATCTCCTAACTTTCGAAGAATATTTCAGATAGCTAATGATATCGGATCGGGACTTACTATAGCTCGTTGGAAAGCTAATCAAGCCATCTTCGACTCTCATGAAGACATCAAGCACCAAAAAGCACATATACTAACTCATTTCCAGGCATATGCACAAAGAGGTCTGTCAGGGATACGAAATTGCAGAACAAAGCTCATCAAAGTTCAAAAATAATTTCAGATAGCAAATGATATCGGATCAGAATGTGCTATAGCTTGTTGGAAAGCTAATCAAGCCATCTGCGACTCTCATGAAGACATCGAGCACCAAAAAACATATATACTAACTCAATTCCAGGCATATGCACAAAGAGATATGCACAAAGAGGTCTGTCAGGAATCCGAGGTTGCAGAACAATTGTCATCCAAGTTCAACAATTATAGAACCAAAAGATCTAAATATAATCAACTCTAGATCAATCAAGCATTGATTCTAATCAAATTCGCAATGCATCCTGGCCCTGAACCTTCGTTGTTGAGAATGTATTTTAACACGAGAAGCTCTCGCCTCATCGGACGCTATTAAAAGGAGTTTCGTTTTGCTTACCTCGATAGAATCGGTGAAGAATCAACTTCCGGAGACGTCCGCCTTTCAACAACAATGAAACTACTCTTCGATCTTGCTTCGGGAATCACTAGATGTAAAAAATATTGAGTTCGATTCCAATGCGAGTTCTGTTCAATGCCTGTCTTCAGATTCTGTTGGCTAGAACAGAACACCAGCAACTTCAATGGACGAACAACAACTTCAATGGCCGAATCAGCAACTTCAATGGTTGAATCAGCAAGAGGAAAGTCCGCCATTGTCCTTCGGCGAGAAGAAATCCATGAAGCGAGACCACCGACGAAGAATTCCTTCACTTTTTCCCGGAGATCGAAAACGAGCCGATAACTTCAAAAGCAAACTTCAAAAGCAAACTCCCTCCGAATAGCAATGGCGTCTTCGTCCGTTCGTCATTGCGAGCGCGGAGCGGCAAGTGGAGGCTGCTAGGTAGCTTGAGGCGATATTGCAGATGCAACGGCGGGGAAGGGATGATCGAGAGGATGCCAGGCGAGAGAGGATGAACGGAGGAAGCGAAATGGAGCTTTGCTGCGGCGAGGAGCAACCGGAAAAGCTGCTTCGAGAAGAAGGTTCGTGAAGGAGGAAAACCGACGCGAGAGAGAAAAACGGATGTAGAGAGAGTTTTTTTGTGAGAGAAAGTAGATCTGAAGAGTCCCCCTCCTTTCTTTTTTGCAGAGAAAATTTGCTTTATATTCTAAGGCAAGACCAAATCTTAGCTCTTGGATTAATCTAAGGATTAGGATTTGATCTTTCTAGTTAATTAGTTTGTTAAAATTGTTAAGAGCACCTCTAATTGAACACATACCCATTTCAATAGCCACAGTATATTCTTAATGAATGGTGACAATCGATTGTGAACTAATTGGGGTCTTCTCTCTATTTTTTAATTTTTTTAATTTTTTTAATTTTTAATTTTTAATTTTTAATTTTATTTTCATAACATGCAGAATTGATTTACGAATTTCGTCAAAGCCGTAAAAAAAATTGGAATTTTGAACATTAAAGGGCGTAGATGCGTTGGCCATGAAGTAAGCCAGTTGATGGTGGTGTTCGGCCAAAAGATGGTCGGAAAAATTCACCGGTCAAACGCCGGTCAACTCCGGTCAAATATGGTCAACGAAAGTCAACGCAGGTCAACGCAAGATTGACCGGGTTGACTTTTTATCCGAATTTTGTTTTATTCTTTTTATTTTGCCCGATTTAAACTAAATCAAATATTTCTATATGAATTGGGTCAAATGAGATGCAATTTAACTATCTCAAGTTGAAAATTGGGCACAAAGTATTCAAATTCATAGATTTCTACTGAAGCGATGCCACAAGCTAGTCTCATATCTTCAATTGAATCTCAATCGGCCAAATTGAAGCTCAATTACTTCAATTGCACTCTAGTCTAAAATGAGCCAAGTCGAATTACATAGATTGAACCACCTTAGTTGGGCTTTCTAATATTTGAACACGCCAAATCGACCAAATTAGAAAGCATCCAAGGAAATCTCCCAAAATCGACCCTGAATTTGGACTCATATTTTAATGATGTATCGACTAAAAATCAGGTGTCAACACCCATCCAACCCATCGGCTGAGGGGGTTGGCGCTCGACCTTCAAATCATCCTCCTGTTGCTGGCATATTAGACGAAAACCACACTTCTTTATGCTTGCGTTTTTAACATAGAGGGAAACTTGGAAATGGCTCCAATCCTTTTTATGGCTCCAATCCTTTTTAAGACGCATTGCTTCGTTAGACAGATGTGTAAATTCAAGCCACACATGATTGGATTCCAGTGTATAGGCGCTTGAACTTCCACGACTCGTCTTCCGGCCATTAACATATATTTGGTGTGAAATTTGAACATCGACCGGTTTTCCTTTTTCCGGCCCAAGAACCACACATAAAACAAGTCCTAAGAACTTGTCATGCAGGTCATTGGGAACGTTGAAAGATATAGGTCCCTCTTCACAATGGTGAATCCATCCTGGCATCTCTCCTCCAATTAGGAGAATTTCGGAGTTCCTCATCTTCTTCGCCTTCGTCTTCCGGAGATACTGTCATACAGATCTAGCATTCAATGAGAGAGAGAGAGAGAGAGAGAGAGAGAGAGAGAGAGAGAGAGAGTCTGACCTCGAGTATCGACACGCCAGGCAGATTGAATTCTTTCAGGAATAATCCAGAACATGAAGCGAAGTAAACAAAATCGAAGTTGGAGAGACTCGAAAAATCCGGGAGTTTTGTCAGAGATCTGCAATTATTCGCTTCAATTTGCAAAATATTTGGTGGAAGCTGAGGAATCTCTTGCAGTTGCTCGCACCCATTAAAAGACAAGTATCCCAACTTATCGTATTTACTGATGTACTTTGGCATATGAGTGAACTTGGTCATTGAAAGATCTAATCTTTTCAATTGGGGAAACCTGGAAGAATCCTTAAGGAACTCTAAATCTAATTGATTGCAGCCCCCCAGATATAGATAGCGTAGATTTGGGAATCCCAAACTGCCATGAGGATCAGTTGACTCCTCCAAGTTCATTGAAAATGTGGCAAAATTCGAGCAACCTTCAAGACAGAGGTTCCGCAGCTTTTGCAATTTAAAAATGCTCGATGGAAGTGTTACGAGGTCTATGTCATCCACAGAGACAAGATAATCAATTGATGCAGGGAGTTCTTTAATAGCTGTTCCCTGTAGCCCAAGCCATGTTAGATGTTCTATTTTTGCCAGAATATCAGGAAACTTCTTGAGTTTACGGCAACCGTTGAGGTCAAGTTCATGAAGAGATCTTGTCTTGAGTGTGCTAGGAAAGATACTAAGATTAGTGCACCCATTTAAATCTAAAACTTCTAACTTGTCAAGAAATCCGACGGATTGGTGAACCTCCACCAACATTTTGCATTCAAAAAGATTCAACCTCTCCAAATATGGAGCCGACGAAACGTCAGGAACACGAGTCAGGAACTTGCAATATTCGAAATTAATATCCTTCAACATTCTAAAATCCTGTAAAAACATATCAGTGAGTCATTAAGTTCTGCAAATATTATAAAAATGAAAAGCTAATCATGGCAAAGCATACGTTAAATGTGACTCTAATTGTTTGATATGAGTATTAAACCTAAAATAGTGACCGATAATTAGGAAAAAAAAGAAGAGAGTAAGACTTTGGTTTTTGATGTAAGAGTTTACCTGATGTGGGCTACATTAATTAACGTTGTAATTTACTATTTTATGGGGTTTTAGTCTAAGGTAAGATAGAAAGTTTCTTAATTAATTTAATATGAGACTTGCTAGTGTGAGCTGAGTTAAGCCTAACCCGTATTGATGGGGCATGGTTGAAAACTCTATAAATAGTGCTCAAGTCTCTCCTCTAACCCTAATTCTCGCAAGTAATTCAGTCTTATGGTTCTTCATTATCTGCATATGGCCTTTTTTTCCTAGGTGCTCATTTTGTATGGGCTTTTAGTTTAATGTTTCTATTCAGCGGGCGTGGTTATTAGCAAGAACTTATTGAATCCATCGTTTGGGCTCATAATAAATTAAAAGTTGCTCCTGCTACTCAGCCTAGAGCCTTGAGCATTGTACAAGGACATGTTGTAGGAGTAACCCATTACCTTCTGGGTGGAATTGACACAAAATGGGCGTTCTTCTTAGCAAGAATTATTACAGTAGGATAATGGCTAGAAGGATTTGAAAAGGGGGCGTTTACCTAATGCAAAGGGTGAGGGGACCGTCTCATTGAGCTAGTGATACAGAGGGCAATAGAGGAGAAGGACTTGCGTGTGGAACAACAGTTTTCCGCTTCCACTTCAACAACAATGGATTCCAAAACAGGTACGTTAATCTCTCTACTCAATTATGTGTGTTCATGTTCTGGTTATGGAGATCTTTGGGTTGCGTGATTTGCATCCTATATGTGGTATCAGAGCTTCCATAACCCTAGAACTCAAACGCATAGAATTTTGTCATAATTTGAGATTTTTGAGATTTTTCGTTCAATAAAAATTAAATTAAATTATATATTCGGACTGGATTTGTCGAGGCGAGCAAATCCGTGGGCGATGTGTCACTGAGGGAAGCCGCACGCGTCCCCACGCGCGGCCACGCACCGCCTGGGCATTGAAGACGCACCCTACGCGTGATCACGCGCCTTCAAGCACCGCCACGCGCGGGGCGTGGCTCGTGCGTGTGACGCACGCGAGCACTAACGTCATGATGATGTTAGCGACCTGAACTCGACCCGACCCATTTGGCGACCAACCCGACCCGGTCAACCGGTTGGACCGCCATTGGTCGGACTGGTTTTTGAACGGCCTTTATGCATGTGCATGAGCTCCATGCACTACGCACTCAGGTGGCACGTGCAGGCGTGTGGAGTCTCTGTTCGGCGTGTGGCTGGCGGCGTTGGATTCGTATTATCATGTTCTATCTTATGGTGTATTTATTTTATATGTTCGATGATTTTATGAATGTGAAAATGCATATGAAACTCTAAATACGTGCATTTTTAGTATATTTTTGCGTATTTTTCTTGTATTTTTTTGTGATTTTGGAAATACATGTGTTAGGTTAATGGTATGTTATCACATAAACATTATAAAAGTGTTATTCATTAATAATATACAATAAATTTTAATTTTTATTAATGAATAAGGCAGTGTAATTAGCATGATATGTGATTTCAGTGATATGTTGCCCATATCACTAAAATTAAAATCACATGTATATGGTGTATGTGAGATGCAAAGTTTATATCCCTGGTATGAGAGAGTTTCGATGATTCAATTGAGTTGTGACTGCCAAAGTGGCACATTTGATTGGGTTTGAAAAATTTCGGTCTCGTATAATGTTTGGGATGTCTCCTGATCTAATGCCTAGTCATACTCCCAAAAGAGGTGATTATGTATTGGTTCAATGAGAGATATATGATGGTGTGGTGAAGGAGCAACTGATCCTTGTGGTTCTTATGCCCAAAGGTGATGAATTCACGAAAATTGGAATATATTCTCATAACCGCTATCATGTAGGGAGTGTACAACTGCATGTCATGTATTCTATCCAAAGGTGATTATGTGATTTTGCATGTAAGTCTTTGGATGTGTACTTGTATATCAAGTTACACAATGCTCACATGATGCTAATTACATACATTACTTGTTTTTCAATCACATTTTCTGTAAACGGTAACTCCGTTTACTATTGAGGTTCTTGCTGGTTCAAATTTTAAGAGATGGAAATAGGATTTTCTATTTATTATGGAGATGGCATATGTTCATATAGCTCTTACTGTCGATCGGCCGGCAGATCTTACTGCCGAGAGTACAGAGGCTTTGAAAGCACATTTTGCTGCCTAGGAAAAGAGCAATATAATTTGTTTGCTATTCATAAAGTGTTATATTCAGGAACACTTGAAAAGTGATTTGCCTGTAGACTACATTACTAGGCAACTAATGAAAGTCTTGATGGTTAGAAACTGTGTCTCGCCTAATGCTGAGATAGGGACACACCTGCAAACATTATTTACTATGAAGTATGATAGTTCTAGTAGAGTTAGAGATTATATTCTAAGGATGGTAGATTTGCAAACAAAGCTTCAGGCTCTCAATGTTGATATTCCCACTGCTTGCATTGTGTATCAAGCTCTAAATACTCTTCCTCCTGATTTTGGGATTATCAAGACCAATTATAGTTTCTAATATGAAACTTGGTCAATCAATGATCTGATTGCAAGGCTGATGGCAGAGGAAGAAAAATTGAAGAAAGATAAATGGCACATTGCCCTTTTATGCTTATAATTCTAGTGATAAAGGTAAGAAGGTGAAAAACTATACTCATAATGGCAATTCTAAATCTGCTGGTCCTTTCAACAATAAAAGAAATTCTGAATGTGCTGATCTTTCCAACAGTTTGGATCATAATAAAGCATTTTCCAAGAAGGATAGTGTTTTTTGTTACTTTTGCAGGGAGAGAGGACATGTAAAGAAACACTATAATAAGTATAAGGCTTAGTTGTCCAAGAGAACCAAGAGTGAGCCTAAAGGTAATGATTTTTTGGTGTTAATTTGTGAATCCAATCTATCTAAAACCCCAACTAATGCTTGGTGGCTAGATAGTGGTACAACTAATCATGTTGTGTTTATCATACAAGGGTTCATAAACCGAATGACGCTAAATCAGTATAAATCAAAGCTCACTGTGGGAAACAACATTGGAGTGGGAGATGTCATTTTAATTTTAAACTCTGGTTTTAGGATGATGTTGAGAAACACTTTTTACGTACCCTCTTTTAGGCAGAATTTAGTTTCTGTCTCTTGTTTGAACATATGTGGATACTCTTTTGAAATAAAGAGTAATACTATTTTCATGTTTTATGATTTAAATAAGATTGAGTGTTGCAATTTATCCAATGGATTATATCGATTGAGTTTGGGCCCGTTTGGTTCAGTTTTCGGGGAATGCATTTGTAGAAATGCAAATACCTTTGAGTGAATGGGGTTTTTCGAAATGTAATGTCATTTGGTAAAATTTGCATTTGTAACTAACTTTTATTAAATTAAAAAAGAAAAAAATGTTTATATTTTTTTTGAAGTCCAACCACCGAATCGCCGGATCCGCGCTAAACTACTCCTGAATAAAAAATATGTTTATATTTTTTATATAAACATATTTTTATATAAAAATATATAAAAATATATAAACATAAAATATATAAAAAAAATAGATATGTTTATATAAATATATATTTATATATAAACAATTGGAGAAAAAAATAAATATGTTTATATTTATATAAAAATTATATAAATATATATAATATATATTCTTTATAAATATATATTTATAAATATTTGTATTATATATATTTTTTATAAATATCTATTTATTAAACATAAAATATAAAAATAGATATTTTTATATTTTTTATATAAAAAATAAACATAAAATATATTTTATATTTTATATATTATATATTTATAAAAAATATATATGTATTTTTTATATATTTTTTTATTTTTATTTTTATTCAAGCGGTTCGCACGACTCCTTTGCCGGTGGTTGTCGGCCTCCGATCGGCTTCTTCATCAGAGAGATGAATAATATTGGAAGTTGCATTCCGAAAATGCAATTTCCCAATGGATCTCTACCCCTTCATTTCCCCAAAGCCCTTTGAAGCCCTTTGGAGATGTAATTGCATCTCCCCAAAGTCCCCAAAAACTTGAACCAAACACTATAGCATTTGGCCAAACCCCTTTAGAGCCCCAAAGAGTACTTCAAATGCCGAACCAAACAGGGCCTTTATCTCCCAACGATATGCACGTTGCTTATCTAGCTGAAAAAGTTGTTTCCAAAAGTCCTCTACTTAAGAACAGTCTTATGCATTATGGCATAAACGTCTTAGCTACATCTTTAAAGAAAGAATAGAAATGCTTATAAAGACTGACATTTTGCCTACTCTTAAAAGTGATATAGAGACTTACATAGACTGTTGTAAAGGTAAGACGACTAAGATAAAGAAGAAATCTGCCTTACGAAGTTCTGACTTGTTGGAGGTTATTCATACTGATATTAGTGGATCGTACACGGCTACTTTGTGCAAATTTTTTTATTTTATGACATTTATTGACGACTTTTCCCGATATGGATACTTATACTTAATTAAAGAAAAGTCCGAGTCTCTTGACAAATTCAAGATTTTTCGGACTGAAGTGAAGAAACAGTTGGGAAAAGTTATAAAGATTATTAGATCTAATCGTGGTAGTGTAGGCACAGTGATGCTAGACAACTTAAAGGGCCGTTTGCAAAATACTTAGAGGATTATGGGATAATATGTCAATTTTACTATGCTCGGAAGTCCTGAACAAATTGGTGTAACTGAAAGGCGCAATCATACTCTTATGGACATGATGAAAAATATGATTAATAGGACCAATTTACCTGATTTTCTGTGGGGTGAAACTTTAAAAATAGCTCTTTAAATTCTAAATTGTTTCCATTAACTCCTTTTGAGTTGTGGCCTGGACGTAAACCTAGCTTGAATCATCTTAAAGTCTGGGGATGTCCAGTAGAAGTGAAGTTATATAATCTGACATTGAGTAAGTTGGATTCCAAAACTAATTGGTGTTACTTTGTATCTTACCCAGATTATTCAAAAAGGTATCGGTTTGATAACCCTAATGAAGGTACAAGAATTATGGAATCTTAGACTGCAAAATTTCTGGAATTTGATGTAGCTAAAAATGGTAGCTGCTCACAAACTATCGAAGATGATAGTATGATGGGGATTACTAAATCCCTGTCTCATTTTGTGTAGATAATTATAGAGCCTTATATGCCACAAAATGAGCCTGTTGTGGCCCATGATCCTATTGTTGAGACAGTTCCTAATAAAATTTCTCAAGCCCCTCAAATTCAGAATGAGGTTGAAGCAGCTCCACTCAGAAGATTGACTAGGGAAAGACGTTCAGCTATACCACAAGACTATCTTGTCTACTTAGGAGGGCATGATTATGATATTGGCTGTGTTATTAATCCAGTAACTTATACGGATGCCATCTTATGTCCTCAATTAGATTTGTGGCTAGATGCGATGAAATATGAGATGCAATCTATGAAACACAATGGTGTATGAGAGCTTGTTAAATTACCTGAAAGTTGTAAACTTATTGGCTGCAAATGAGTATTCAAGACTAAAAGAGATTTTAAAGGGAAAATTGAAAAGTTTAAAGTCAGGCTGGTATCTAAAGGTTTCATTCAAAGAAAATGAAGATATATATATATATATATATATATATATATATATATATATATATATATATATATATATTTTTAGCAAGAAAGAAAATGAAGATATTATGAAGCAACATTTTCTTCAGTTTCTTCTAAAGATACCTTTAGAGTGATCTTAGCATTGGTAGCTCATTTTGATATGGAGTTACATCAGATGGATGTTAAGACTGCTTTTCTAAATTGAGACCTTTTTTTTTTTTTTTTTTTTTTTTTGGACAAGTTAAATTGAGACCTTAATAATGAGGTTTATATGATGCGGCGTGAAGGTTTTGCAGCAGATGACTCATGTAAGCTTGTTTATAGATTGAACAAGTCAATTTATGACCTTAAGCAAGCTTCTAGACAGTAGTATTTAAAGTTTCATAGTGTTGTCGCTTCATTTGGATTTGTTGAAAACAAAGTAGATCAATGTATATACACCAAGGTCAGTGGGAGGAAATATATTTCTCTCATACTTTATGTGGATGATATCTTGCTTGCAAGTAGTGATAGGGGTGAGCACGGTTCCCGGGTAGAACCGGGAATCAAAGAACCACCGAAGGGTCCAGTTCGGTTCCCAGTTCCAAAGAGACCGATTCCGGTTCCCATAGGAACCGGAACCGGAATCAGTCATAATTCAAAAAAAAAAAAAAAAAAAAAAAAACCCTAGCTTCCCCCACATGATTTCCCCCTCGTGGATTCTTCCCCCTTCCCCTTTCTTTTTCTCTCTCTCTTTCTTTTCTCCCCTTTTCCCTCCTCACGTCACTTCTTGCCCCCCCCCAACTTTTTTATTTTCTTCTCTCTCCCTCTCTTCTCTTTTCGGTTCCGGTTCCGAATCGCCTAGGGTTTCCTGGATTGCTCTCTCTCTCTCTCTAGAATCCTCTGTTTCTTTCTCAACGAGCACCTCCTCCCGGTGCCGTCTCCGATCTCCTGCTTTCTGGGACCTGATCTGCGCATCGCCCTCCGTTCCGCGGCCACTCCGATTCGGAGCTTCGATTGAGCGCTCTTCGCCGTCGATTAGTTCCTGCTCTTCTTCTTCTTCTTCCGATCTCTTTCTTGTTTTTTGTGGCTTGAGAGAGCGAGAGAGAGAGAGAGAGAGGGAGGAGGGAAATAGTGAGGGGGAAGATGCAGATGAAGAGGATAGAGAACGACACGAGCAGGCAAGTGACGTTCTCAAAGCGCAGGAACGGGTTGCTAAAGAAGGCCTTCGAGCTCTCCGTCCTCTGCGACACCGAGGTTGCACTCATCATCTTCTCCCCGAGGGACAAGCTCTACGAGTTCTCGTGCTCGACGAGACGGTAGGTTTTCCTCCGCATTTTTGCTCAAGTGACAGATTGCTCCTTTGCCTAACTAAGATGAGCAACATTGACAGTAGCTCAACTTTCATTTTAAAATTTGGAAAAAATGAAGATTGCAAAAAGATGCACTGTTACTCGATTCTGTTGGAGTTTACTGGTTCCATTGGGTTGAATAGTTGATTGTCACGCTGTTTCTTTTGCAAGGCCTCCTGAAGGTAGCGTGAGAATCTTATGCTTCGCGTGCACGAACTGCAGGTACTTGGCCTTGGCAAACCTGGCCAACAGTGAGCCCGGGTTCCGTTCGATGAAGCTAGGGGGCTGACGGACTTGAGCTTCTTGAATTGGTTGAAGAAGGCTTGGGGAGTGCACTCCTCGATGGACGACGACTTGTTTGCGAGCGTGAAGTTGGGGAAGTTGAAGCCCTCGAAGATCGATCTGGCCACAAACGATTCGATGGCAAATTGCCGGTGGCCGGGCTTCGCGAACCTTGCTCGCGGCTTGATGAATCAGATGGCCTCGTCGAGGTTCCAGTTCGCCGCCTCCATCTTGCGAGCCATGGCTTTCGCAAAGTGCCTCACGGATTGTAAGGCGTAGTGGAGGACTTGAGCGAAATGCATCGGGCTCAACGACGCAAGCTTGAAGCCGTCGAACAAGGGCAAAGACGCCGCTCACGTTGAGCTTCTTCTCCGACAACCGGTTCTCAGAGATGAGCTCGTCAAGCTTTTTCAAAACTTTTAGATATGGCAGTTGGTAAATGCTCTCCTAGCTCACATGCTGACTTAAATTGACCCAACTCCATATTTTCTGTTATTTCATTTCTTTCTCTCTTTTTTCACTTCTGTTCAGCCATTGTTTTCGATGCACCAGCAACTACCAACACCTTTAAATTTTCTGCTCGACGTGGCACCCACTTCTTGCCCACTCAAATCAAGAGCGAAATGCCAAGAGCCTATGCTCATACAACATGCCCGTAATTATTGTTATGAAACACATTAACCATAAGGAATCACCAAATTATACATTAGACAATGTTTTCTCTAGAAAATTATGAATTTAGTTGTCTATTTGGATGTAAAATATTCACATTGCTGTGTATTGGCAGGAACTGAAAATGGAGGGCCAATTATTGAATTATTTCGGCTTCTGAATATTCGCGCCCATTACGAAAATGAAACCAAAAAAAAAAAAAAAAGTGCCTGTTGGAACCTGGAATCGACCCCGGAACTTGTGACGGGGTAGGTTCCAGGTTCCCAATTCTGACGGGTAGGTTCCAGGTTCCAAAAATTGAGGAACCTGTACCCGATGGTAGGTTCCAGGTTCCGGACGGAACCGAACCAAAATCGGGAACCGCTCACCCATAAGTAGTGACATTGATTTACTGCATGAGACAAAGCGAATGTTATCGAAAATTTTTGACATGAAAGATCTTGGTAAGACATCTTTTGTTCTTGGTATTGAGATCCATAGGGATCGCTTTCGACGTTCATTAGGTTTGTCTCAAAGGGCATATATTGATCGCATTTTACAAAGATTCAATATGCAGTATTGCAAACATGGAATTGCTCCTATTATTAAGGGTGATAAATTGAGTCTTTCACAATACCTTAATTCAAATTTTGAGAAAGTTCAAATGAAGAATGTACCTTATGCTAGTGTGCTTGGAAATATCATGTATGCTCAAGTTTGCACTAGACCAGATATTACCTTTGCAACAAGACTTCTAAGCAGATATCACTCAAATTCATGATACGATCACTAGATTGCTGCCGAGAAAAATTTAAGGTGCTTAAAGAGAACAAGAGATTATATGCTGATTTATAGACATGTTCCAGACTTGCAACTAGTAAGGTATTCGGATGTAGATTTTGCTGGCTGTCAAGATGATAAGAAGTCGACGACATGATACATATTTATATTGGCAGGAGGTGCAGTATCATGGAAGAGCGAGAAACAGAAATCCATATCTTCTTCTACCATGCAAGCGAAGTTTGTAGCATGTTTTTCACCTGTTACTCAAGCTATTTGGCTCCAGAATCTCATTAGGGAGTTAAGTGTTTTTGATTTTATGGATAGGCCCATATAGCTACATTGTGACAATAACTCTGCAGTGTTGTTTATTAATAACAACAGAAGTCTCAAGGGGTCTAAATACATGGAGGTCAAGTTTTTTACCATAAAAGAATCAGTGCAAAATGGTGACATTGCAGTAAAATATATTCTTATAAATGATATGGTTGCAGATCCACTAACTAAAGGCCTACGCCCATGTGTATTTGAGCGACATGTCGTTAGCATGGACTTAGGAGCATCTTGGGATGTTGTTATTTAGTAGGAGCTGTGTTTTATTTTTCCTTGAATAAAGTTTACATTTATATTTGTTACAATTTAGTAATACTTTGATATATATATATATATGTCAACTTTTGTATTCAATAAAATATTTTTGAATTGATTATTATTATGTTGAATATATATATATATATATATATATATATATATATATATATATATATATATATATATATATATATTGTTAAAAGTCTCAAGGTATTGTTTAAACCTTGAGTGAATGTTAGGGGCATCCGGTTATTAGCCTTGTGCATATGTCTTGTTATACATAAAGAAATGTTAACCGTAAGGACAAGGCATATGTGGGTTCATTGGAACCATAAATACTCTAGTTGCACAAGTTTTTTTTTTTTTTTTTGTGACGCTTAAGATAAGATAATGGTGACTGACAAATGGGATCTCTCTATGAGAAATGTTATCAATTTGACACACTACCATATTGAATACATATCAATAAAGTTGAAAGCATTTGTGACCGTGGAAGGCTTTGTGTGTATACATGTAGTTACCGACATGATTCGGTGTTTGAGACTTTATGGGATATGATTGACTATTAAGAATTATCTTTAGATCAATATGCGCACATACAATACAATTTTAATTAATATAGCCCAAGTGAGAGAATGTAAGAGTTTACCTGATGTGGGCTACATTAATTGACATTGTAATTTACTATTTTATGGGGTTTGGTCTAAGGTGAGATAGAATGTTTCTTAATTAGTCTAATATGGGACTAGCTATTGTGGGCCGAGTTGAGCCTAGCTCGTAATGAGGGGGCATGGTTCGAAACTCTATAAATAGTGCTCAAGTCTCTCATTTAATCCTAATTCTCACAAGTATCCTCACATAAGGGGAGTTTACTTAACGCTAAAGGGTGATGGGCCGTCTCATTAAGCTAGTGATATGGATGGCAATAAAGGAGAATAACTTGCGCGTGGAACATCAGTTTTCCACTTCTGTTTCAAGAACGATAGATTCCAAAATAGGTGCGTTAATCTCTCTACTCAATTATGTGTGTTCATATTCTGGTTATGGAGATCTTTGGGTTGCATGATTTGCATCCTACATTTGACTTATTATATCAATGAGTCCTATTCTTAAAACTTCAGGCCTCGAAATCACTTGGATGCACTTCGGCAATAACCTGTGCCCACCGTGCATGGCCTGGAAAAATGAGTAGAACTTTGGTTTTGGTTTCCCTAAGGAGCTCCGACCAAAGCCTAAGAACATGTATCTTCTTGAATAGATTTTATATGCAAAAGCCCCACCACAATAAAAATCCACTAAGCGAGGAATTATACTGAATAATTTTTTACCATCATTAGTAACTATACGGTTAATAAGTAGTGTCTTCTTCGCGCGTTTTAATCGACCGGGCCAGTTGTCCGTTTCTTCTGGTTTCACATGACCCGCCTATGAAAATATCCAACAAGCCAAGATTCTCGCTGAGGGATTTTGGTTTTTTAGGCCTAATTTGTATGTTAGGTCCAACAACAAATCCAATATGTACCTAAAGAGGGCATGAGGATCGTTGAATGGCAGGCCATGGAATGGCCGATGTGATTGAGCCAAGAAAGTGGTCATGTTAGATTCATCCCCTGAACCAACCAAATTGGGCAATCAGTTTCTACCCAACATGGACCCCACAAAAAGTTTGTATGGATGATGCGGCAAATATCTAGGCCTCGAATTTAGAGCTAATTTAATGTTGATTTGGACGCAGTCATGTAGTAGAACCCTCTAAACAAAAAATTTATTTTCTTTCTACGATGAGTAGTTTTATTGTATTTATCTAGATGTATATGATACTGCATAATTTTTGTGAGGATGGATTTTTTATTGATTTTTTAATGTTATTTATTTGCCAAATGTGAGTTGAATATAAGATCGATCATTTAGTATTATTATTTATCAAATATGATTTACCTTTGACCATCCAAAGAGTTATGAGTACGTGCCTTCCCAATCATCTCGTGGAAAGGATCTTTAAAAATATTGGACTACAACCGACTATATATCAAAAACATAAAATCAAATAAAAAGTTCATGGTATCGCTTAAACACATTCAGCATTCATATGTCAAATTTCATACCAATAAGTTTTTGTTTTAATTTTCAGCTCAAAGTCATGACAGTTTGAGCTAACTGATTGTCCTTTTTCGTATATGTATAGAATAATTCTACTTTTCATCCATGTTTTTTTTTTTTTTTATTGCTTTCATCCATGTACTTTTAATCAGGCTCGCGTACTTTTAGATTTGGCTAGAGTTGACATAGAAAAGACTTGATTAGCCAATTTATATAACAAGAAGGACTTGATTATAAAATTTAAAAACACAGAAACTTGACGAACTATATCTGATGCTTTAATACGTTTATATGCTATTAAAGCATATAGAAATTGTAGACGCTTTCCTAAGGACAATTTAAAGGTTATCAGATTTAATATTATTAGTTAAAAGTAATGAAAAAAGACCAAATAAATGCGTACCTTAAATTGTAATGAAAAAAGACCAAATAAATGCGTACCTTAAATTGTTCCAACCCTTCGATCTTGCTGTTCCCCATATCAAGGTGAACTAATTTTTTTGGACCATCACTAAATTTTGGAAACGAGGTACAATGAGGCCATTCAAACCACCTTAACTCATTAGGGAGATGGATGGGGTCTTGGGAAGAATTATCCACATTGAGCAGGATTAGCAACCTCAACTTTCTCATGTGTGTGAAAGTAGTAGGATCAATATATATCTCTTCTCGCTCTGGTTGCTTCAAAATTATGGCTTTTATCACATCTGTTCCCTGTATATTCATTTGAATATAATTAGTTTACTTTGTAACATAATAAACACAATCAAAGATGAGAATAAATATGAATAATTATAAATTCACAAGTCTTACCGCATTTCCTGAGAGAATATGAAGAAAATCATCCCAAAGCCATAGTCTGCTGCGTTTTCCGGGATTATCATGACATTCTTCTTTAACAATATTCATACCCATTAATTGTATTAAGTCATGCATTTGTAAGGTCCCTTTCTCTTCACTAATCAAGGAGCGCTCAATGAGAATTTGTACCCCAATCAAGTCAAAATCACAACTTTCAAGAACTTTTGTAGCGTACTCTTTACTCTGGCCCTTGAAGAAACAGGCAATGTCGAGAAAAATCTCTCTTTCGTTGTCGTCCAATCCATTTAAACTTACCTTTAGCACATCATTGATTTTTTTATCAGGACTTTTGGCAAGTTTTTGCAAAGCACTCTTCCATTCCTTTTCTCCTCTACCACACAAAAAAGAACCCAACACCACAAGAGCCAAAGGGAGGCCTTTGGCATAATGTACAACCTTATCAATAAGGTAGCTTCTTATTTCTATTTTTCGATTCCCTAGAAAAGCATGCTTTCTAAAAAGTTCAAGAGCCTCACCATTTTCAAGAGCTTTAACTTCATACATATGACGCCAATCTACACCATGAGAAGTTAACAGATGCCTATCTCTTGTTGTGATAATTACCCTGCTTCCTTTGCCAAACCACTCACAATTTCCGGCTAAAGCATTTAGCTGGCATTCATCATCGACATCATCAAGGATAATGAGAACTTTCTTATTACGTAATCTATCTCGAATCAATTGACTTCCTCCACCAATGTTGTAGACTGTTAATTTATTCCCTGGCAATACCTCCGACATCAATTTTTCTTGCAAATGAACCAAATTATTGGAATTTTCTCTAACACGTTCCAAGCAACTAGAACCTTGAAACTCTCTAAAGACAACATTATAGATGGCTTTAGCAAGGGTTGTCTTCCCCACCCCTCCTTGTCCCCATAATCCCACCATCCGAACATTGTCCTTAGACTGTAGATCTAAGATTGTTTTAAGCTCTTGTACTCGAAAATTTATCCCAACAGGATATTTGGCTACCTCCAATGGCGTTCGATCTAGATGAATTGATATCTTATGTATGATATCTTGTATAAGGCCCGCTTCATATCTGCAAGGGAAAATTAGTTGACCAGCTTTTAAAGCAATCCAAAGAAATGAATAAATATTCAAAGAGAATCGCTGAGTAAGAAACCAATCCAAATATAGATGAATGCCCAACTGAGTTCAACTAGAAAGATGTCAGTGTCTACGCAGGTCAAAGACTATGTTTCCTGTTATTCTAAATATTGTCTGATAATATATTTTGCAAATAATAATAACTCGACTTAACTATTGGATATATTATACGTTGATTGACATTGTCTTGATCTCTTCACGAAGTTCATTGAAATTGTCTTGTTTTTCCTTCAATTGTCCAAATGCCTACCATTTATCCGGTACTTTTCTTAGCGAAGCAATACATGTGATGGAAATTAACAACGTAGGGAAAATCCTAACGAAAATCAAGGACGAAGAGCGTAAGACTCGAATAAAGTTACGGGGAGAAGATCTTGGAAAATTTGTACTAGATGGAAATAAAATAAATCACGAGAAAATATCCCTGAGAATCATAATCCTATTCCTAAAAATCTTGACATTGAATCTTGTGCTAAAAAACCACGAACATGAAAAATATGAAAAAATGTTAAATTTTGATATCTACTGGTGGATTCCATTGATCACGGTTTTCAAGGGAAAGGTATTAAAATCTATGCAGAGTTAAAAGTATGAGTTTTGCTAGCATAACAATTTCTGAATTACCATAAGAATAACAGTATGTTCTGAATTATAAATTCTTAAATGAATAAACCCCACAACCATTTATAATTATTATTTTTTATTTTTTTGTAGTCTCAAGTGGATTAAGGATAGACACAAACATTTCTCCTAAAAGATCCTGCTTCACACTTAAAGATTCTAGAAATTGAGTTTTAATTTTTGCAAAACAAATAGAGAAGAGGTCCTCAAATAATGAAAAGCTGAGGTATGTATTCTTGCCATGACTAAAGCTTTACTCCATGGAGATTTGACGTTAAGAAAGAAGAAAACTATAATAGACTCAAGAGACAGACACTTCTTTAGGAACTCTCTGATTAAATACTTATCTCCATTGGGAATGACAAGGATGACTAAGCTAGAAACTTGACATAAGTGAAAACTGGACTCCCACTTGGAGAAGCAGGGTATGCAGACTCAATCAAGACTGACAGAGGCTATGCACACCTTGTTAGTGAACTTCATCCGTTGGAAATATATGCTTGAAGCTGCTTAGGATGTGGTCCTAGATATACTACAGTGATTGTTACCAGCACGATTAACGGAACTGGATGATGAAAGGAAATAAAGTATGTCTTAACAGATATGGGTAATCAACAACTTGCAGAACCAAACAAAACCAAGAGAAACATAAAATGCAGTGAGATATTATTTTTATCACTAAAGCCACTGAAATCGAATTCTTTAAAGCTGTCCTAGAGTACGCAATAGGCAACAAACAAAAGTATTATCTGCGTGGTGATTCATCATCATTCTCAAGGGTTATAAGAGCTTTAAATAAAAAGGAGTCCAAGAGAGAAAATGAGGGAGTAATCGATCTGCCCACTAAAAGTTTCTGGCCTAGAGAACAGAGCTTATGTTTCAGGGCTGATGATTCTGAAGTCTGGAAGATCTCCCAAACCCAAGATCAGCGACTTGAGGAGAAAAGGGAACGAGATAGTCACGCCCAATTTGGAAGAAGAGGCCCAAAGTCAACCTCCAGATGGAGTGGTTACTACGTCACCCATTACGTCAGCAGCACTAGACGTGAAAAAAAACTAATTTTCTAAGAAGAGAAAATGCATGGATGAGAAGCGTTCAGATAAGACTGAAAAGATTCAAATGGACAAAACAGGTACAAAACCACTAGAAAAGAAATTTGCATGATCAAGATTTTACAGGAAAAGATGTTGCATCAATGAAATTTGTCAAGCAGAGGCACAAAAGAAATTCCTCGTGGGTTAGACGGGGTATAATGTCTTATATGTATAGGCGAAGGCAGCTCACTTGTGTTCTTGTCCGCTTGTAAATGTAGAAGTAAGCTGGCAACATCCTACAAGCACCAGCTTTTGTATGTATATAGCTGATCCCTCTTCAGTTGAAAGGAGAGGCGAAATAAGAAGAGAAAGCTTTCTTTACAATTCTTAATCTCTTAATGATTTTAGTCTTGGTCTGCAAGTGATGAGTGATAGCTCGAAACCTCAACATGCAGCAGAGGCATTTCAGCAGGACGAAAGACCCTCCAACTGACAGTAAATGGAGTGGAACAGGGGAGCGCAAGCTTCGTATACTAACTGCTTGTCAGAATTGGAAAGCCAAAGTCCACGAAAATATACTTCTATAGATTTTTGAGTTAATCTTTTTTTAAGAGAATTTGTCATCTAGCATTATGGTTTTTGATATTGAAGAAACCTATTATATTTGAATATTGTACAACTTTTCTTCTAACAAATATCTCAATTTGCCACTGCCCCGTGGCCGTTGTCATCGCGTCCCCCCCCCCGGGGTCATGTCCCTGCCACCATGATGTGCCCATCACCGCTGCGCCCACTTTCTGTGTTCTTGTCCCTCTGTCATGGAAGACAGGAAAGTCTCAGCCATAAGAGCCAGCCTCAGGCGACCACTGCCCGAGGGTAGCGACCACCGATCTGGGCTTGAAACCACAGATCATAGGTTAAAGCCGCTTGACACAGAGATGGAGAGGGGCTGAGGTGATGCGGCTGGGGTGGTGTTGGGACGTGAGCAATCGGACAGCATGTCCAGAATCAGTGGAGGCTCAGAGAGGACGAACGGCTCGCACATGGTGCTCTGTTTCGTGCTCTGTGTTAAGTTTTCTCTGTGCTGTGTGACTGTTTGATGAGCATGCTTCTCGTGCGAGAGAGATGGGGCAAATTACGCCTAACCATATAGGATCCCAAACCTTAGAGAAAATCAAGTGTCAAAAGAAATAAACTAATTGAAGTAGCAGAAGAGTTGTCACGTACTCATTTTCAGTAACATGCCATCCAGACAAGCTACCAACGTCTGAAAGAGCTTTTTTCCATCTCTTTACTTTCTCTGAATCCTTCCCAAAGTTGACCTCATGCTCGGCCATAGCTTTTCCATAACTCTGTCTGTCCCCTTTCCCTGGTGTTCTCACTTCTCTAGGTTCCACTTTGTAAAACACCGGAAAGACTACTAGGTTTCTTTGCTCCTTGCGCTCCATGATTTCTGCTAGCTCATCCAAACACCACTTCGATGAGGCGTAGTTCTCGGAGAAAACTACAATGGCGATTTGTGATTCCTTGATTGCCTCCATAAGTGCAGGTGATATTTGCTCTCCCTTCCTCAATTCTTCACTATCAATGTAAGTGTTAATTCCTCTCTGGTCTAGAGCTATGTAGAGATGACCAAGAAAGTTATTGCGGACGTCCGTGCCTCTGAAACTTAGGAAGACATCGTAACTCCTTCTATGCTTGGAAGAAAAAGAAGAAGTCATTAGAATCAGGAAACGGAAGTGATTAACAGTGAGCAGTGAGTTGCGTAAAATTTGGTACTTTGTTAGCGTAGCCTGTTCACCATTTGATCTTCTCTATATACGGTCGATATTCAGATGCATTGCTTGCTTTTCGTGTGGGTCGACAAAGAATATTTTAAGGAAAGTGCTTAAGGATGAGCCGACACCTTAGCATCGGAGTGCACTTCAGGCACGAGTGTTGACAATGTGCCCCTTAAACTTTTCTTCATGGATGGGCCAAAAAAAATAAAAAAATTTCTTCATGATAGATCACAATTGCCACATTAGTTAGATGTGTCTTTGCCACATATCTTTGTTCATTGTTGAATTTTTTGCTAAATTGAATGTTAATAAATTTGACTACTCAACATAGGATAGATTTCTATGACCATAGTATCATACCACCCTAGTTAAAGGCCAATTTTCTGATTGATTGATTGGTTTGGCTTCGGGGAAATGACTTCTATTTTTTCAACCCTTCATTTTCTTTCTATTATATGGATAATGAAGTGTTGATCTTATCAAAAAAACACTTTGCTGTGGCTATATGCTAAATATGTGAGTGATGATCGATGCACCTCAAGATTAGTCGACCAGACACTAATCAATTCATTAATCAATTAATATCTCGTCATTATACTGAAAAAAAAGGTGCTATGAGATCTATGGTGGCACCACGTACGTCAATCTTTGTTAAATGTGAAGTGAAAGGGGTCCACGAATGTTATTGAACTATGTGTTAGACTCTTGATATGATGGCCAAAGCAACTTGGTGAACTTTACCCTCCAACTATATATAATGATAACCTTATACCCCGTGACTTGAAGTCTAACCACAAGATAGGCCATATATTACTTATTCTCAATAAATATATCAAAATGAACAAGACATACATATTCAGATACATGTTGGAAGTTATAATTAAAAAAGAAAAAAGAAGGCTATTGGGTTCAGGCTAAAAAATTATTGAAGACACGAAATTTAAAGGTCATGTTGCAAATAAAAACTTCAATTGCTAGAGCATGGAAGTCGTTCCATCATTACACAAGGAAGTGAAATTAGAGATAACATGAATGTGGGGTGTAACTCTTCAGCACATGACTGTCAAACCCTACTCCCATTTTATTAACCAGGCTTTTAGATCCCGCAAAAAAGGGTAATTTGTTGCATAAATTTGACCGTGTGTGGACGAATAGATCTCCACCATTTTTTTTAAGCTTCCCATAGAACATTTCATCGCAGCGTTAACTTCGCACGTGAATAGAGAGTATGTCGCAATCAACAAATTCATTTAGAATTAGCCTAAGAAGACAGTGATGATCCGATCCATAACCCACGAGTAGCACAGGAAACAATCGAAATCGCGCGATGAGCATAACAATTTCATCCGATACTAAGAAGAAGGTCGCAGCAAACCTGCTCTGAGAGACATCGTAGATCTGCCCCCTGTTGGCCATCAAGTGAGACTTCTTGGGGTCGGTGCCGTCGTACTGCTTGAGCTCGTCCTCGGAGGTCTCGACAAGCTGAACAGGAGGAGGGCGAGGCTGCATCTGCTCCTGGTAGACCCTCGGCCTCTGGTGGCGGTCGGATAACGACCCGAAGAGGCCGGACACGACATAGTGGACGGCGAGCCCGAGGGCAAGGACGGTGAAGAAAGTCGCCGGGGACAGGTCCGTGAAGGCGACGATGGATTCTTTGAGGGCCTCCCACAGTTGCAGAGCCATCGCCGAAGAGCTTTGGAAGAGAGAGAGAGAGAGAGAGGCGGAGGCGACGGATTTGGTCCGAAATTTGGTGCGCACGTAAAGACAGGCAAATGTTTTTTTTTTTTTTTGGTAAAGTAAAGACAGGCAAATGTTTTTATTTATGCAAATGGAAAAACGCCTTGCAACTTGTTATTCCATTTTCCATAGTGATCCTACTGATCTAAAATCATCCTTTTCAACAGCTATTTACCTATTCAAAATCTCTAACGCGTGGAGGAAGCTTTAAGGGCTATATGAGTTTCATGTGATTTGATGATATCTCACCTTTTTTCTTTGTCTTCGTTGCTTAGTCAAAAGTGCCAGGAAATGTTCACTCTATCAGTTTCGCGCTAGCTTCCCTCCACACGGCCATGCTCAGAAAAGAAAAAAATGATCAAGTTGATTTTGATGGGCAGGTGGCCCCCACCACTTTGTTCCTTCCATATGCTCATTTCTTGAGCGATTCCCAGGCATTATTTATTCTTCTTTATATATATATATGAGTTTTTTTTTTTTTTTTTTTTTTTTTTGGTGACCCAGGGAACCTCCGAACACCGCTTCGCGGGAGAGTAAACCCTGGAGCGCCGGGGCCCCCCCCACCGTGACCCCCAAGCGCGCAGTAAGACGCGCGTTATGCATTGAAGCATCGCTTCCACGGAGGTTCGAACCCTTCCCCCTGCGTTTGGGGTACCAAGCCCTAACCAACGCTTCCACCGCGGGCGGTGGTTATATATATATGAGTTAATACTCTCAAAAACCCCAAATCGGTACACATGTGACAAATTTACCTAAAACTATTTTTTTGACTATGAAAAACCCCAAATTGGTACATTTATGATAAATTTATCATAAACTAATTTATTCAACTGCAAAAAACCCCAAATTGGTAAATTTGCGACAAATATACCATCTGCTAAATTAGATTAATACCACAAAAAAATCAAAAAAATTGTAAACTATGACAAACGACTCGTAAAATCCCAAATTGATATACCAGTCAACTGTCACGTGTCATTTAACTTAATAATTTGATAATAAAATTTAACGAAAACTGACATAGGGTAAATTTGTCACAAGTGTACCAGTTTGGGGTAAATTTGTCAAAGGTATACCAGTTTGAGGTTTTTGGTGGCCAAAAAAATAGTTTGGGGTAAATTTATCACAGGTGTACCAGTTTGGGGTTTTTCGGGGTATTAACCTTATATATATAAACAGAAACAGCTCAGTTGTTATTATTCGGGAAAATGTTAAACAAGGAGATGGCTTAGACTCGTTTTACAAAAAAAGCCTAAACTGAATATAATCAAATAATTGCCTAAAATGACTAAATCAATCTCAGATAGGAGCCAAAGCTTGCTGATCGGCCAATTTTTGGATAACTGGCAGGTGTATGATTGGTCCAATAGACGAAACCTGGATATTTTTGTGTAAAAAAATTGGTAAAAATTATAAATCCCAAAAACAAAACACCACCACCACCCCCACACATTGCGCCCGAAGGTTTCTTCCTTCATTTCTTCGCATCTTCTCCTTTGCTTCTGGTCTTCATTTCTTTCCAAAGATAAAGACAAAGCTCATGCAAGGCCCACCTCTTCATTAGTCAGACTGGTGACAGTGCAAGTTTTCCCTAGAATTTTGCAGCAGAGAATAAGCAATTGAGATTTCAACCTATGCACAAGAAAATCAAGTTTACGCACTCATAATTCTGTTTGGCCGTACTCACTCATACTTTGCTAATAATCATATGATCTTGAATGGAGATAAGGAGTCATTTCTTTCTATAAAATCTGTTTCTGTGAAATTTCAAAATTATCTCCGGTTGGAAACTCAACCTCGAAGGATCGACGTATTTGGAACTAAAATAAAGGCCAGACTATTAGGCGACTTCTTGGAACTGAGTCACTTTAAAGCTGGTTCAAACAATTGAAAAGCGATCGACAATGCTCCTTCGTTTCACACTCAAGCAAAAAATTATATTTATTTGGTCAAAGCTATTCTATTTGACCGGTCAATGGTCGTGGGACCAACCACTTATTATTATTACTAGTTTTTGGATTTCTTTTCTCTGTAGTATATTATTAACTGGGAATATCAATTCAGTTAAAATATACTCCATTGGCTCCCCAATGAAATCCTTGAATGTGGCTTTCAGTAAAGAGTTAATATCACGAAAAATCTCAAATTGATATATCTATGATAATGTTACCTCAAATTAACTTTTTAATCACAAAGAACCCCAAATTAATACATTTAATCATTCGTTAAATTTTACCATTTAATTACTGAGTTAAATAACATGTGTATCGATTTTAGGTTTTACCCTTCATTTATTACAAGTGTATTAGTTTATAATTTTAGTGGTATCAATTCAATTTAATAGAAAATAATTTATTGTAAATTTATCATAAATAAATTAGTTAGAGATTTTTGTTATTAATGTACAATAAATTTATTACAGGTATACCATTTTGATATTTTTCTTAGTATTAACCCTCTAGTAAATGGCATTTGAAATCAATGAATGAGTTGTCACCCTTCTTTCTTTCTTTCTTTCTTTATTTCTTTGGAATATCATGACGTCTTTTTGTCGAAAAAATGTCCTTGTTTTCTTTCTTTCTTTTGCATATTATGACTATCACTACTCGAAAGTTCTGTCATTTTGAGTTTGTTATTGTTTTTTTTTCTTACTTGCACATTAAAGTACACTAGCCCTCACGCACGTACTATTATTTTAGACGTCAGTCAATCGTTTTTTTTTTTTTTTTTTTTTTTTTGCTTTAATTTTTGTTAAAGTAACCAAAAAACGAAATCCTTTAACTCACGTTCACGAATTGAACTCGTCTCCCTCAAACCTATACTAGTTTCACCGCTAGAGAACCAAGATAACTCGCACCTCATTGGCCCCACGGGTCCTTGACTACCTTTCTGTCCATTTTTTTTTTTTTTTTAATTTGTCTTGACAAGATTTAGTTTCTTTAATGTAAGATCGTAAGCATACCTAATAAATCATTGGCAGGTTCGAATTGCTATTTGTCCCGAGTCAACATTTCTTTCTAAAACAAAACTCATCGTCACCGTCGCCACAATTATATTGAGATTTACTCCAGCTGTTTTTTTCACAAAGCAACAGTCGTTAGATAATTTCATAAGCTTTTGTAATTTTACCAGTGTCCCAAAATTACGTTCCCTCCACGGTCACAACAGGATAAAGGCTGTTTGATTTGATAAAGATGATAACGCACCGACCCTCTACTTTCCACACACCTCCCTGATTTCAAACCGAAAGCAGACAAATTGTGTTCACATTACACTCTTGACTTACGAAGGTTAAAGGTTTTTTTTTGGAATATGTTGACCGCAATTGGTGTTCCCACGCTGTGCTCTTGACATGGGCGGAAAGATGCCGTTACTACTCCTACAAAATACTATATAATTGTTAGTCTAGAGCTTGCTGGCTTTTTTAACAGGGAAGAATGGATAAAGACCAGGTGATCCTGTCTCCTCCTATTTGTTTGTGATGATGGTGCAAATTTTCACTAAAATTCTGCAGCGGAGAATGGAATTTACACACAAGAAAATCAAGTTGATGCACTCATACTTCTGTTTGGCCATTTACTTACTCACTCACTTAAGGTGCGCATACAAAATTTTTACTTACTCACTCACTTAGGGTCGCATGACAAAATTTCTATTTCTCTATTTATCTGTTTTTCTGTTCCCCATAACATGTTTGGAATAGAAATCCATTTAATAATGCAATTTCATTTTTCTATTTCTGGAACAGATTTCTATTCTAGAAATAGATTTGAGCAGAAATTAAAAGTTAAAATTTTTAGATTTTCTATTTCTGGAACAGAAATGAGAAATCAAAAATTTTCTCATCGTTTACTCTCATCACCGCCCGTTACTTACTTACTGCCCTTGGGATGCCGGATGCCCGCCGGCGGTTGTCGGCCACCCGCCACCAGCCCCGGCCACTAGTCACAGACCACTGGCCATCGGACGTCGGCTGCTTCGGCCACCGCACTCCAACCACCTGTCGCCAACCACCCGTCGTCAAATGCCGAATGCCCACCGATCGTTGGCTGCTCATCGCCAATCATTGGATGCCGAAGGCTCATCACCAACCACCGGATGTTCGCCGATGAGCCTCCATCACTCGCCACTGGCCACCAGATGTCAGTCGCCCGCCACCCGCCGTCGGGCTCCTATTGCTATACTCCAGATGTCGAACGTCAAACGTCAAACTGCGGATGTTGGACGTCAATTGCCGATTGTCAGAGTCTGACTCCGGTTTCAGACTCTGGACTTTGGCCGCTCGTCGCTAGTCACCAAACGCTGAACGTCGGACTCCAGCCACCGGACGCCGGTCGTTGCCGCTCTTAGAAATAGAAATTTTATTTTGTTATCAAACGAATTTTTATTTCAGAAATAAAAATTTTGAATTATTATCAAACATATTTATTTACTCAGAAACTCGTCCATGAAATAGAAATTGATTTCCGTTCTAGAAATTTTATCATACGCATCCTTATACTTTGCTAATAATCATCCAAAGTGTTCCTAAAAGGAGATAAGGAGTCATTTCTTATATCAAGTCAGAAACATTGACCTCAAAGGACCGAGATATTCAGAGCTAAAATCATGGCTAAAATGTTAAGTGACTTCCTGAAACTCAGTGACTTCAAAGCTGGTTCAAACAATTGGAAAGCGATAAAAAATGCTCCTCAATTTCGCACTCGAGCAAAAAAGTGCATGAATGTGGCTTTAGATGGAGTGATGAGACTCCACGAATGTATTGGAATTGCAATTACAATCAAATGAAAGAGTTGAAATTGAAATTACATCGAAATGAAATTACAAGGAAAAGTAAAGAGATCTCTTGGAGGTAAAAGGGCGCATTGGTCGATCTGCTGCTTTAGCGTCTTTAATCTTCTTCAAAAGAAGTGGCATCATGTCTGTCCACTTCGCTTGAAATTCTCCAATTTTGTGGGCAACCACTTGAGTAAATGGACTACCTTAACACACCTTTCGGGGAAAAATAAATTTGGGTACTAACACAAGCATATTTGATCATTTTTTCTACACGGTGTTCAATCTTATGCAGTCATTGAAGAAGAATACAGACAACTTAGGTTGGATACGTATCTCTCCAAAGCCGTGAAAAAAGGAGCGGAAAAATTGACATCGCAAGTTTTTGTATGTAAAACTCATCCGTATCACAAGCATAAATATTTGTTCGTCGCGGTTTTTCTGGATGAACTCGTGACATGCGTGACCCCACCACGTGATTCTAGATATCAGTCGAATGATGTAGGCATAAAACAAGTACTTACACAGCGAGAAGTTTCTAGCATAAAAAGGTCGAGCACACAACGAACAGTAAAGAGGGGAACAAAAGAAGAAGGAAAGGCCCAAAGCAGTACACTTCCCTTCTTAAAGATTCCCTTAAAAAAATATTGATCGATGAGACACGGTAGGCACCATAAAAAAAAATAATAATAATTGTAGCGAATTGAATTGAAAGCACATGCATGATTACGTGATGGTCATCATGCCTTTGCTGAGGAAGGCTGCTTTTTAATTTGAAAACCAGGAAAGATTCACAAAAAGAGAAAATCTAATTTCTATATGCTCCTTCACGTGATTCCCATTTGTCATCATCGCATTCCCTTTTATAATCCTGGGAAATGCGGATTTCTTATTTAGTGGGACATTCATTTTTGATCGTTCCTCACCATTAACGTCACGGATTGAACAAGTCCTTAAAAGGTTCAAAAGAAAGATATAGATGAGAGATCTGTCTAAAGGTAGGAGACTCTGCAATATCATCCGTATATTCCCTTTTTGTCAGGAAAATAAAGATAGACATGAAATAATAGAGCCTCACGGTAGTGAAGATAAACACAACATAAAGATTTCAGTTCCGGTTACTGTTGGATAAGCAAGTATAATAACCTCCCGCGCCTATAATGAATGAGGGTGGATGAAAAGTTCACAGTAAGGCAGCATGCCTAACGGCGCTATTACTAAGCTAACAGGCCGATCCTCTTACTCCTTTGGTTTAGCAAAAGTGCCGTTTTGATCGTTTCTCATCGTTATCGTACATTTCTTTTTGACTATTAAGTTTTTCTTTTTTGACTTTTGCTTTGCTTCGAGGTTCGTAATAATTATAATGAAATGAAAGATTGCCTTTCGCATCTTACTTTACCCGATGCAGCAGCCCTTTCCCTTTTTATATACTCATAATTTGGTGGAAAAAACTATTACCTAGGGGCCCTTTCCCTTTTATATACTCATCTGCTCGTAACATACCCTTGGCTTTTTCAATGTATCAAAGAACATAAATATACAGTATCAATCATTTTCATTTTGGGCTTATCTGAAAATCAAATGGCACCATATCTAAACTCATAGAATCAATCTATACGATACTTTTCCTTACACGAGGGTCACTTGGAATGTTCGCAAGTGCTTCCTCAGCTTTTCTTTTGGAAGCAATTCCCAAATCCTCCATTCTTCGCAAAAATATATACTTATTCCCATAATTCTTATCTTGAAGGAAATCATCTACGTAGTTCAGCGGAGTCCCAATGCTCTTCATCGCACAATAGAGCTTGTAAATAAAAGAGGGTTTTTGGACTCTTATAGGGTCTGCGTCCTCGATTATTTCTTCCTCCGGTTGTTGACCCGCACCTTGTGGGGTAGATGGTGTTGAGTGACGTGGTGGAGAGTGAATTGGTTTCTGTTGCTGACTCGGTAAATCTTCCTCTTCGGTGAAATCGAAATGGGTAGGCCCCTCCCTCATTCTCTGTGGTCCCCTGTTCGCGATTCTTGAAGACTTCCTCGGAGAAGACATCCTTCCTTGTCGCTGAAAGATTCCTTTACTCGCTTTCCCAAGAAAATATGACAACTTTCTTGAAGATGAACACGAAGTAGAGACAGGATTGGGAGGAGAATGCCTTTTTAGGGTTTTGAAGTTTAAGCGAGGAAAACTGTATATATATAACTCAGTTTAAAAAGGAAAAACCAATCGGCACAAAGGAAAATGAACAGACGCCTCTTTTAAAATCGATAACTGCCAAATAGAAGTTAATCTTTTTGAAAAGACAAGATTTCGTTTTTCACGGAAATTATAAATTAACTAAACTAATGATCGTACCTTTTCGAGATTGAATATAATAACAACTTGCAATCTATAGCCATGAATGACTGAGTCTGAGGGTTGGAGAGTCTTTAGACTTTAACTTCCTCAAGTTTCAAAATGTTGAATTTGGAACGGATAAAATCGAATTGATTCTTCTCCAAAGGCTTTGTGAATATATCCGCTAGTTGATTTTTTGAATCAGTAAATTGAATCGAGATTTCTCCATTTTGAACATGATCTCTAATGAAATAATGTCGAATCTCTATATGCTTTGCTCTTGAGTGAAGGATTGGATTTTTAGTGAGATTGATTACGCTGGTGTTGTCACATCTAATCTCTGTGCATGAGTCTTCAATTCCAAAGTCTTGGAGCTGTTGTTTTATCCATAGAATTTGCGAACAGCAACTTCCAAGAGCTACATACTCTGCTTCTGTTGTTGAGAGAGCCACAGTGCTTTGTTTCCTTGAAAACCAAGATAATGTCCTGCTTCCAAGCAACTGGCAAGTTCCCAAAGTGCTCTTTCTATCAACTCTACAACTGGCCAGATCTGCGTCTAAATATCCCAGAGGATTAAAGTCTCCCTTCTTAGGATACCAAAGATCGATGCTTGAAGATGAAGTAACGTATTTAATAATACGTTTCGCAGCACTGAGATGGGATTCTCTAGGGACTGATTGAAACCTAGCACAGATGCAAACACTCAACAAAATGTCAGGTCTAGAAGCAGTAAGATAAAGAAGTGAACCAATGATGCTCTTGTACAGCTTTTAATCAACTTTCTTCCCTTCTTCATCTTTGTCTACCTTTAAAGAACTTGACATTGGTATGTCGGTCTTTTTGCAATTTTCCAATCCAAACCTTTTAACAAGATCATTAGCATATTTTTCTTGATAAATAAAGGTTCCTTCCTTCAATTGTTTTACTTGAAGACCAAGAAAGAATGTTAGCTCTCCCATCATGCTCATTTCAAACTCATCCTACATAGACTTTGAGAATTTCTTGCACAGACTTTCATTAGATGATCCAAAAATAATATCGTCCACATATATTTGAACAGTAAAAAGCTTTTGTTTTCCTTTTTGATAAATAAAGTAGTATCTATTTTACCTTTGACAAAACCATTCTGTATTAAAAACTTACTTAGTCTGTCGTACCAAGCTCGAGGTGCTTGCTTTAAACCATACAAGGCCTTTTTCAGTCTGAAAACTGAGTCTGGCTTCTTTGGATCTTCAAACCCTGGTGGTTGTTCCACATAAACTTCCTCATGAATAAATCCATTTAGGAAGGCACTTTTGACGTCCATTTGGAATAACCTGAAATTTTTATAACAAGCAAACGCAAGTAATAGTCGAATAGCTTCTAACCTTGCTGCGGTGCGTAAGTCTCATCATAGTCTATTTCCTTCTTCTTGCATATATCCTTTGGCCACGAGTCTTGCTTTGTTTCGTATTACTTTTCATTTCTCATTCATCTTGTTCCTGAACACCCATTTAGCTCCAATAACGGTTTTACCTTTTGGTTTAGATGTCAATTCCCAGACATCATTAATGTTGAACTATCTGAGCTCTTCTTGCATAGCTTCAATCCAGCTTTCATTAGATAAAGTTTCTTCTATGCTCTTTGGCTCAATTTCAGAAATAAGAGCCACAGCACTAGACTCTTCACGCCTTTTGGATCTAGTGCGAATTTCTTCATTAATTTCGCCAATAATGAGATCTTTGAGATGACTGGACTTATGCTTCCAGTTACTGGTTGATTTGTCTGGTTGATGATCTCTTTCTTTATTTGAATCTTCACGAACAGCTTGATGCTGGTCTTCTAGAGTCTAAGATGCTTCTTGAGTTGTAAGCTTTGGAGGGTCTGGAGTAGGTTCAGACTCTTCATGATGAGTCTGACTGAATTCATCTTGCGTAGAGTCTTGAAATTTGACATTCATTGACTCCTCCACAGACTGGCTCTTCTTGTTATAGACTCTATAGGCTTTGCTTGATGTAGAATATCCAAGGAAGATGCCTCCATCTGATCTTTCTTGAAACTTACCAACTCGATCTTTTGCATTTTTTAATATAAAGCATTTGCAACCGAACACATGAAAGTATGAAACAATAGGTTTCTTACCTTTGAATAACTCATAAGGGGTTTTCTCTAGAATAGGTCTTAAGAAGACTCTATTGATGATATAACACTTATTTGTTGAAACAGCTTCAGCCCAAAATCGTGAAGAAATCTTACTTTCAATTAAAATAGTTCTAGCCATTTCTTGAAGATATCTATTCTTTCTTTCCACAACTCCATTTTTTGAGGAGTATATGGAGAGGAGAATACATGCTTAAAGCTAGATTCATCACAAAATTTTGTAAAATCTTGATTTTCAAATTTACCTCCATGATCTGTTCTTATACTTGAGATAACACATCCTTTCTCATTTTGAACCTTTTTAGCAAATTTGTCAAAATACGAGAATGTTTCGGACTTACTTGCAAGGAAATATACCCAAGTAAAGCGGGAGTAATCGTCCACAATTACTAGGCAATATTTCTTACCTCCAATGCTCTGGGTTGGTTGGTCCGAAGAGATCCATATGCAAAGAACCGTAGTACATGATTAGTAGAGACATGATTTATTGGCTTAAATGAATTTCTTACCCGCTTTCCCGAGAATACATGGAGTGCATGGATTAGACTTTTGGTAAGGTAATTTGGGTAGACCTCGAACAAGCTGCTTTAATGAGATTTTGGCTAATTGCTTCATGTTGACATGACCAAGCTTTCGTGCCATAAGCTTGCTTCGTCTTGAATTGAGATTAGTTATTGCGATTCATTTGGTTTCACATCCAGAAGATAGATATTTCCATGTCTTCGACCCATGAAAGACGAGTAGAGTCTTTTTGCGGTTCCGAACATGTTCCTTCTTGAAAGAAGATCTTAAAACCAAGTATCACACAATTGGCTAATGCTAAGAAGATTGTAATTGAGTCCTTCCACTAGGGAAACATTACTTATTGTGAGATTTCCAATTTTCACAGTTCCAAATTCCACAATACTTCCTTTGATGTTTCCTCCAAATGAAACTTTTACACAATTTACTTGAACAAGCTTTATGAAGCAATTTGAGTCTCCTGTCATGTGTCTTGAGCATCCGCTGTCAAGATACCACTTTACATTTTTCTTGACGGAGACCTGCATTTAAAAGAGAGTCTCAAGCTTTCTTTGGTACCCAAATTTTCTTGGGTCTTTTGGTGTTAGTAAGATAAACAGTATTAGCCTATACTTTCTTAACAGGTTTCCAAACCATAGGACACTCTTTTTCAAAGTGATCCGGACTGTTGCACTTTGAACACCTGAGGGTATTTTGACCTACAGACTTTACAAAAACTTTCTTGAAATGATTTTTGTAAGCCTCTCTCAAGGGTCTTTCCTTAATTCTTTCTTTTATTTTAGGAAAATCAATCAAGGGAATTGTTTATGCTGTCATACCTAGACCAGACTTATTGAAGTAAGGTCTTTGAGCTGAAAGAATTTTTTCAAGTTTTTCGGACCCTATTGAAAATTTCTTTGAAATATTTGATAAGTCAGTTTTTAAAAGAGCATTTTCTTTCAAAAGATTATCTTCATTTCCTTTAAGAGTGGAAACATTCAAGTCTAAACTTTTAACTCTTTCTTCTAAAACGTTTTCCTTTTGTTTTAGAGCTGAGTTTTCCTTTATAAGTTCGGAAATTCTTTTGAGAGAAGTTTTAAGACTAAAACACAGTTCATCAATGTATTTAGAAACTTTGATAGGAATTTTAAAATTACTTGCCTCAAATTCACTGCGAGTCGATCCGAATCGAGTCTAAGTCGAATGTGCCATCAGACATAGGTTGGCATATTCATTATCACTTTCTTCACACTCTGTATCACTCTAGGTTTCGGCTTTGAGAGCTTTTCGAAACTTTTCAGCTTTTCCTCTCTTCTTCTTCAAAAAAGGATAGTTGGGTCTGATGTGTCCATTTTTCTTACATTTAAAGCAAACTACATCTTTGTTTGGTTCCTCATCATCAACAAACTTGGTCTGCTGTCTTTGAAAACTTTGTTTCTTTGAGTTGAACCTTCTTCCTTTTCTATTCAGTTTTCTGAATCTTCTTATCATGAGAGCAAGCTCCTTATCGTCCATATCATCTTGGAATCGTATCATCAGAATCATCATTTGATTTTAATGCAATGGATTTCTTACCTTTTGGATCTTCGTCTTCATTAATTCGTTCCACTTCATAAGACTGAAGAGTTCCAATCAGCTCGTCGACAGATAGTGGCATAATTCTTTGCGTCTCTCTTATTGAAGTCTTTATGTGATTCAAATCCTTGGATAGTCCACGCAATAGCTTGTTTACCTTCATAGGATCAGAAATTTTTTGTCCTTGATTCTCAAGACCATTGACAATATCTGTAAAACGGCTAAACATGTCAGTTATAGATTCTCCTGGTTTCATTTTGAAGGCTTCACATTGACCGAGGAGAATGTTAATTCTGGTTTCCTTCACTCGATCTATTCCTTCATAGGTGATATGTAATCTGTCCCAAACTTCTTTTGCTGTAACACAAGAAGATATTATGTTATATTCAGTTGGTAACAAAGCACAATATAAAGAGTAAATTGCTTTTGCATCAAGTGCTTGTCTCTTGATTATCTCTTCCTGAGTCATTCCGCTGGTCTCAATAGTTTCTTTCCCTCTTTCAAAGACAGATGTAGCTATAGGAGTAATTCCTTTTTCTACAACATCCAATTCCAGAGGATCCTTTGATCATAGGAAAGCTTTCATCTTATTCTTCTAGATGTTGTAATCCTTTCCATCAAAGTAGGGTGGTCTGGTATTGCTTTGCCCTCCCACCAGCCCTGATTTTAGCATACTAGCCATGGATCTTTTACTCTGAAGTAAAACACTTCAAATAAAGTGAGTACACGAGCTCTGATACCAATTGATATAGCTAGTATAAGTACCTAGAGGGGGGTGAATAGGTATATAAAAGATTTTTCTTGATAATTGCACAATACTAGACAGTTGATAGATTTGAGACAAACAATAATCAAAGTAAGATTGAGAGAAGGGAAGAGAGAATTGAACACGCGGTTTATAGTGGTTCGGCTTATTTCAAGCATACGTCCACTCTTCTGCACTAACAGCCTATTGGCTGGATTCCACTATGAATAAAGAGATGTTACAGCGTTGTTCTTCCTTCATTTCTCGGTGTAGGTGATCTACCACACTCACTCAAGGTATCACTAAGTATAGACACTCTTTGTGTATACAATTTCGCTCAAAATGTATCAACTAATAATCAATGTGCTTCAGACTCTGGAATTTCTCTATCGATCATGCACTAAAGCAACTAGAACGTCTTCCTTTTATACTCCTTTATGCCATCATACTCGTTGGCACTTACCAAAGGAATTCCTCCAATCTACCCGTTGGACGGAATCAATTAAGAAGATCATTCGAGCTATTAAAGGAACCTGACGATAGCCCATCAATCATGTTCGCCCATACAATCAGGATCTTGGTTTCCAATAATAGAACCTTCCAAGAATATTCCGTCGACCATCGAATCTTCAAACGATCTTGATTACGAATAAAACAATCCGTTATATTTATCCAGCCAAGAGATCTTCTCTAGAGGATATGACTAAATCCTCAACCAAATACTTCGGCTCTGGATTGCCTTCGTCATTGGATTAGAGAAACTGTCAATGAGAATAGTCTTGAGTCTTGAGTTTTGAGTGCTGAGTCTGGTGATCTGAAAGTCTTCAGACTCTAAACAAAATGTCTGCAATTATCCAGACTAGACTGATAGAAACGTTTTGTCAGCTTCAAAATATTCTGGAAAGATTTCTCCAACACTAATCGATCCCATCAAGTATCAACAGATTAGTGAATCCTATATCTTTTACAGGGTTGAACAGGAATACTGTGATTATCCATGGTCATAGTAATGCCACCTGAAAAAACCGGCGATTGGCCAATGCCTTGCCATAACCCTCTCCGTCTCTCTGCCATCAAATCTCCCTTGGCTCCACCCCGTAGAACAGGGGCAACACCAGCTGTCCCCTTGAGCCTCTTCCACTCCATTACCTTCCTTCAGCAGCTCGTCCAAGCACCACCGAGACGAAGCGTGGTCCTCGGAGAAGACGACCACGGTGATCCGCATCTCCTCGACGGCCTTTGTCAGCGCCCGATGAGATCTCGTGCCCGGGCCTTGAGCCATCGCCATCGATGGAGGCGTCGATGCCGCCGTGAAGGGAGGAAGCCGGGGCGGACGTCCTCGCCTCTGAACCGGAGGAAGACGTCGAACAGCCATCCTACTTCGGAAGAAGGAGAGGACGACGATGACATTGGAAGATAGAATGTGATGCTTTTTCCTCTTCAATTTTTTTCTAGAAACAACTGCGAGTTAATTTTCCATTCAATTTTGAGTTAAATTTTTCGGTTTATGATTTACCAAAAACTGAAAACTCACTTTTTTTTTTAATATTTGCCCAGAATTATAAATTATTCAAAGCACGTAGCAAAATCAATCGTGGGTCTTCACTTGAATTTCTCTGCGTAGCGGAGGATAAGAAAAAGATCATTTTCGTTGTTCTTGCAGCCGGCCATAAAATAAACCGGGGGAAAAAACAACTAAGGATTCGGATCAAATCAAAATCAAAAGCTAATTGAACCAGATCGAAATTTCATACATTTTCAATTCAATTCAAATAATGAAAAAATAACTTTTTTTTTCCAGTTCAATTAATCAATTCGAATAAAATTTTTTAACAAAAACTATTCTTATTCAATTTAGTTCTCGTAAACAAGGTAAAAAGTGGAAAATTGAAAATCAAATCAAACCGAGTTTTCATATCCGATTTGGGTCACAATTCGGTTCAGTTCAGCTATTCACTCTATCTGTTCGGTTCGGATTTCTTGAAAATTCATATCAAACAATATCGTTAATCCCTGTAATAACAACTCACAATGCGGCTTGCTCTAGTTAGTGTCCAAAGTAAGCTACCAAAAGCATCCCAAAACCACATATATTTGTAGTAAATCCTGCATAGAGGTTGCACTGAGTGAGTAGGGCTGGGCAAAGGAAGGGGGAGGTATCGACATGTTTTGACACGAATTGATATATTTTGGTTGGTTAGGCCGATCGTGTGCATTAGAGACTTGGATTGAGTTGAGGACGCCATCTGGGACGACGGCTGTCCCTTGAATGGATGTTTAATGTACAACTGGAAACGTCTGATTACCTTTGATGAGCGTAATGGTGCTATACTAATCACAGATTTTGAAGTGCAGTTGTGCCCCATGTATCCTCGCAATCCAGAGGCCTTACTTAATGAGATGAGATCGCCTTCTGAACTGCTTGGCTCTGGAGAATTTTGAGATTGGATGGACTTTGGAAGTAGAAGGCTATGGCAATGGTGACAAAAGCTACAACTAATGATACAAAGCCTTCAAACTTGTTCTCATCTCTAAGAATCAGAGTGCAACTTTTTTCTTTTTTGGTTGGAAAAAAAAAATTCTTTGAGTGACGTGTTCATTTTCGGTCCTTTCGTAATGTTCTAATTAAAAATAACCTATGCTAAATTTGGGAATCGGTGTGAAATTTTTTTTCAAGTGTCTCTCATTTTCTGAACATCATGATTTATAATTGCCTCGACTGGTTGTCTAATCCCCTTACTCTGGTCATCACACAAAAATATATGAGACCCGTGAATAATATGGTTCGATCTTACTGCCCTCAAGAAGTGCTTCAGGGTCAAAATTTTCACCACAGATAGCCATAAGGTGTCAAAAAAGGATAAGTCGGCCTATTTTTTTTTTCTCAATGATCCTTCACTGGGAGGTGCATTGGTACCGTCTACAAGGGTCGCAAAAAGAAGAAGTCGGCCTATTATTTTTCATATAATCATTCAAGGGGCACGTTGCCATCTACAATGGTCATGAAAGGAGAATTCGGCCTACCCTACAAGTCGCCAAAGACACGGGAAACTGAGAGAGGGGGTTTTGTCCAAAGAAAGAGTACGAGGATGTAATGACTCAACACCTCGAGGAAGGTTTATTTCAATTTTGTGATCTTTATTGGTTTGCAGCTGAAAATTTGTAATGGAGATGTTGAAAGGGAGAATAATCAAAGTCACTTTTGCGATTATTTACATGATAGGGAATTGAGAGTTGTTATTTGAAAGATAATAAACCATTTATAGTTGATTATCTGGAATATATGTTGGGTGCATTTATTTTAGCATTTTTAATGGATTTTTGATCTCCAAAACCTCTTAAAGAAATATTGAGAAATTTGGCAACTATCCCAAAGAGCTTTCAAATAAAAACCTAGGATTGGGAATGCTGAAAGCTAAAGGCAAGTAAACTTGCTTTGAATTTTCAGCATTTTCGGAATGCTCAAGGGCTGAGTTAATAAAAATTAGTGAGTTGCCTATTTTTTCCTCAAAACCTAACTAAAAGTCCAATTTTGCCCCCTTTTGAAAGAATTAAAACCCTAGATCTACAGAAACTGCCTTCTTCGCTCCGCTCGTTCTCCGCTCGCCCCTGCACTTCGTTCGCTCCGCTTTGCTCACCCTTTTCAATTTGCTCGCCCTAGATCTACCCCGTGCATTATGCGAATCAGTGGCACCCGCTTCACTCTCTATCTCAGTGTCTCTCTCCATCGATGGCTTCTTCTTCGTCTCTCCTTTGCCTGATGGTTCTCATCGCGGTGATTGATGTGGTGATGACTGTCGGAGAGGTTCATGACGGAGGCAACCAGAGAGAATTCGATTAGTTCAAGTTGACGGAGCAAATGGCTGACCAGGCACTTTCTGCCGGCGGACTCGCCATTGTTGCTCCTCCGACACGCCGCGGGTAATTCGCAGTTGTCATTTGTTTCGTTAATTCTAGATGCTTGGCTGTTGATTGCTGGCTCGTGTCTCGTGTTCTATGTATTTAATGTTCGATTGCTTTTAATTGGGGTTTTGTTTGTGCAGTTTGCGACTTGTGTTGTCCGCATGTTTGATTATTATGCTGGTGTGGCGATCGAATTTGAAATTGTGGGTGAATTTCAGCTATGGCTTCGTGTTGACAGCCTACGAGTTCATTAGAACACTATTATATCAATGCGTTAAATGCCGAACTAGTGGTGTCAAACCTGCTGAATATCAATCTCATTGAAGCCTGAAAAAATCACATCCACTTAATGGAAATCTTTTGAAGCGCCACTAGTGCTGCTCATGACAGGTTTTTTTTTTTTCCTCTGTCACCAACGTGATTCTTGTATGTCTTTTTACGGGTTGCAACAAAGAATTGATTTTTGTTTGTCCTGTTTTGAGTATACACTGAGAGATCACATATGGTCAATTGTCGATTATAGTGGATATGTCCTAATTGAATGTGAGAAGGGGATGTTAACCGATTGGTTAATTGTTGATTGCAATCCTATCTTAGGACCTTTGATTGCTTATTTGTGTGTTAACTTGATTGATGTTCTTCCATTATTTCCCTTGGAAGAACAAGCCAAATTAATTAGGCCTATCCCATTTTCCTTCAAAAAGCTGTGTGCAAACTGCGACATTTTTTTGTAGGTATCTTGGATTTAAGAGAACCGTTCTCTTAGATCGTAAAAGGCTGGTGGCTTTACTGGATTTGCATCAGTATGGGACACTTTCACATGATAAATTTGAAGTTGTTGTACATCTAGCACATGAGAAGATGTCACAGTCAAGTCATCATAGAGTTATAGAGTTATTGTTGATAAGCCCAAGGAGGAGGATTACTTTTGTGCAAATCCTCTGATGTGCCTTTGTGAGCAACCTAACTGTGATGATTTACAAGGCCCGAGCAAGAGGAACTCCAGTGAAGTCTCTAGTTGATTGCCAGCAATGATAAACTATTGTCATCTGGACATGTTCCGCATAATATGTTCATGAGCTAGAGATTCGAGTTGATCTCTTTACAGCGAACGGTACAGACGCTCTTGAATTTGATGCACAAGCTACTCCGCTTTCATCAACGCGAATGGCTCTTTGTTTGTCCATGAGATGAGGCTGACAAGAAGCAGCAAGCAAAGATTTGCCTTTCTTTTAGGGTAGCTACAAAGATAAATTTATCATTTGTTGTTGTCCATAGTTAATGATTGTAATATGTTGAAAAGTCACTTAAAACAAGCGTACACTTTGCTCTTCTTGTGATAATGCAGAATGAAAGCTTATTTTGGTTCATGTCCATTATTTCGGTTGGGTAAGGATCATTCAAGATGATGACCTGAGAGACATCTGCAAATTTATTTTAATTTTGCTTCAGCTACATAGATCGTTTCTTGTGGCAAAGTGGTGCCAAGAACTTGGATACCAAAAACTGGGGAAGTTTGGTTCTATGCCTACTCAATGAAAATTGACAGATACAAATCCCCGTAATTTCTTTTATTCCCTAAGAATTTCATACGAATTGGAATTCACTTGACAAAGTAAGGTGCACAATTGTTGATGATGTAAATGAGGAGGGTAATGCTCCAAATAATGATGCAACTTTTGATATGGCACATTTATATAATCAAATAGCTATGAGTTTATGAAATATTTAAGAATATTTATAATTTTTAAGGATAATAAATTTCTTTTTTGGGGGCATATTTTAATATATTTATTGCAATGAAAGTATTCTTTTTTTAATTGAGAAATAGACCATTTTGATGTAAATTTTTCCATTTGAAATATTTTTAGCCAAAAAAAACAAATTTATTTTTCTAAAAAAGTTGTTTAAATTATATCTTCAACATTGTTGTCATTAAAAAAGTTGCGAACATTAATGTTTTCACTTTTAAACAAATAAAAATTTAAATTTTAAATTAATTATTCAAATGGGCTTTTCAAATGTATTTTCTACTAAACGACAATTGTCTCAAAGTTACTTTTTAAAGCAGAGTTTAGTAAACAGTTTTTGCATTTTTTTCAAAACCTTTTAGGCTAAATTGCTTTCTCCAAAGCTACTTGGAAAAGCCAAATCAAAGGCAGCCATCCAATATCACATGGAGCTTGATCATCACTCTCTCTTCCACCAATTCTAGATATTCGGTGAGATGATAAGGATCCTAAATGTTGACCCACTAAATTCATGTTCAACAGTTTGCTCTTATCGGTGAAATTGTGTGGATTTTGATGTAGAATCCGAAAATTAAACTTAATGACTTTTTTTTTTCTACAAATTCACGGATTATTTTTCTATTAATAAGTTTGTGAAATTTTATTATAATTTGTGATTCGTATGCACATGCGAAGGGGAGAGATAGAGATAGATGCGTGTATGACTATGTCGATGAAGGAGGTGATCTATGCTGGCTTGAACGAGAAAGACAAGTCAGAGAGAGGTGACCAACAGAGGGCACCACAATGTTTTTCCATGCAAAGTGCACGTCACATGGCAAGGCTTGTGATTGTATTATGGATGGAGGAGGTTGCAAGAATGTTGTAGCAGCTGTAATGGTCGAGAAGTTGAAGTTGCCGATGAAAGATCATCCCCATCCTGACAGATCACAATAGTTAAGGGAGAAGAATGAAGGAAAGGTCTTCGACTTCATTAATTCAATTTTCTATTGCAAATAAATATCGCGGCAAACTATGGTATAATGTGGTTTCAATGGATGTGTGCCATATGCTACTTAGACTATCATGGTAATATTAACATTGAACTATTCATGATGGACACGAATACACTTACTCCTTCGAGAAGGATGGTGTATAGATTACAGTTGCACCATTAATAATTGATAAGGAAGAAGTTGTTTTAACATCATTGTCTGGATTAACAAAGGCCTACGAGGAGACGTGTGTTGCACGTGCACTAGTGGTAGAGAACGAAGAATCACTTGGATTGCCAAGACAATTAAGCCACTTGAAATTTTTGATCTTGATGAAATTTTTAGCTGCCATGCCGCCCATGTGTGATATTCATTACTGCAGTTATCCCTAACGAAGTTGCCTACCCCACGAGTCCTAAGGAGCATGAACAAAGTCAACTGCAAAAACCTTACGGCCAAAGGCCTGGTGGAAGAAAGTGCTAGTCCTTCTGCGGTGCCGGCTAGGAGGGGCTAAAGGGCTGTTCTCGGCTTGGTTGGTTAGGGCCCATTTCTTTTTCTAAATTAATTTTAATTCTTTAAATGAAAAATTCAAAAAAAAGTAAAATATTTTTTTCAAATTAAAAAATTAATATAGAAATTTTTATAAATAAAAAAAGCACTAATTTAATTAAACCAAATTGAAAGACAAGTATATCTTCAAGTAATTTGAAAAACAAAAATACACATAATGGTGCCCTTATAACAACTACACACACAAATTACACCAAAGAGAATGTCTAATAAATTAGGTATCTTCATGTCTTGTTCCCCACCTTAATTCAAATGATACAATCTCATTGTTGTCCTCTTGTTCATATTGGGCACATTCCTCTAGAGTCAGTTCTTGCACACCAATCGTGTCCAGCCAAAACAATTTCTAAATTTTCCACCTCCACCTTTTGTCTTCCAAGATCCGTTAGCTAGTTTTAAGCATGGGCTCATAAACGCTGGTGCGATTAGAAATAAAAAAACTAGTGGATTCCCTCTTCCATTCAGAATAACTCATTGGTAGACAGAGACGAAAAACTAACAGAAGGTTCGGAGTGTTCTTCTGCTTAGGAATTAGAGACCATAGAAATTTCTGGCCTTCTTTGATGAAATTATGCATCGTCAAAAATTATTTTTTATAACAAGCATCAATACACTTAACCATATATTACTCGGTCATTTCATGAATATTCTTAAAGACTTTTTAAAATGTTTCCTAGAAACAATGTCTTCATAAACCACAATAAACTGGTATTTTCTTTTAATCATTTTAAGCACGCTTTTACATGGAAAGATCATTTTTTTTAGCTCCTTCCTAAAAATGGATCTTAAGAACATGGAGGGACAAAGGCTACTTGCATTAACAATCTATTTTTTTTTTCCTATTGATGCTGATTAAGTAGCTGACAATTTGAACAAGTTTTTGTCGACACCTAAAAATATTTATGATTAAATTGTGTAGAAAATTAGAGATCGATTTTGGCCCTAACAAGAAAAGATTTTTACGTCACATAGTCATTAATACTATTTGCATCAACTAATTTTTTTTTTATTTTATTTTCCCTTCATTTTATTACATTTCAGATAAAAATTTTTTAAAATGTAAAAAAAAAATTTCAAATCATTATTTTAAAAAATTAGAAAGACGTAAAGGGACTCGGTGGCGGGGCCTGACCCCAGCCCCTTTCTTTCCTCCGCCCGGGCCGGGGCCCAGTTCTCCCCATTTTCTCCCCGGCCCCCGGCCCTTTTCTTCTTCCTTCCCTCACGGGACGTCTGGCCCTATAAGAGGAGGGGCCCAAGGGTGAGATCCGCGGGGATGAGAGAGAGGGAGATCGAGATCGAGAAAGCGAAGAATGAGGGCGAGAGTGGGGAGTTTCTCCGGTAGCCACCGCGCCCGTACGCCACCCGCCGATCCTCGCCGACGTCCTCAAACCAGCTCCAGTAAGCCAGCCCTGTTTTTGCCCTGTTTTGGGTACGTCGGGCCGGAGCTCGCGGCCGCCCGGCTCATGCGAACTCCGGCCCCATCTCTCCCTCTTTTGGCTGCTGTGGTGTTGTTGTTTGCTCGACGAAAGCTTTAGCCTTTGGTTTGAGTCCCGATGGAGCCAAAACCCGATGTTTCAGCAGCGTGCTCGTTCGACGGAATGCCCGAGATAGACCTAGCTCTTGCCTGTTTATTTTGGACGGTATCGAGTTGTCCGGACGCCATCTCGGCCGATCGAGACGCCTCGGTGACGTTTGGCACTTGTGGGCGTCGGCCGTTTGGCCGTTTTGACGCGTCCCCGCCGCCCACTCTACCGTTTTCGCGCATGTCCGAGAGGGAGGAGCCCCTGGGCCGGCGGTGTCGGGTCCGGCCGGGAAACGGGGACCCAGGCGGAAGCCGAGCCCTCGGCTTCGGCTGGCCGAGGCGACGGCGGAGTAAGCGTGCGGCCAAGCCGAGACGAGCGGCGTCGCCACGGCCATCCGCGTCGGCGTTGCGTGGGAGCAGGGGGAACGCGAGGGGCTGCTGGTCGGGTCGGCCTGGGTTGGGTCGGGATCGGTCCCGAGTCGCACGTCCAACTGGCTTGGGCTCATTATATTAGCTTTGGGTCGAGCTCGGTTTGTTGGAGTTGGGCTTAATTCTATAAGATTGAGCCCAGTTCGTTTTTAAAAGCCTCTTAATGGGTGAGGCCTCCCAACCTGAAGACCAGCGGCAGCCCACATTCGGACTGGGCTCAAAGGCCAAGCCCGAGTCCCAATTTCGGAATAAAAAACTATGAAAACATATATTTAAAAAAAATATATCTAAAAAAAATAAAAAAGAATTTCGAAAAAAATTCTCAAATTAGGAAAAGTAAAAAAAAAAAAGAAAGGTTTTTGAGTATCTTTCTCTTTAAAATGCATGAAATATCCTTAAAAAAAAAAAAAACCTGAGGTTTAAATAAGGTATTAATTGATTGACTAGTATAATCAAGTCTCAACTCCTAATTTTTTGTTGTTGTGCAGAAGTAAAATATTTCTCTTAATATTTTGTTTCTAATCGATCCAACACAAACTAATTAGTAGTGTGACTCATAAATGAAAATGACTTGCATGTTAAAAATTTAGATCATAAATTGTGAATTGATGAGCTTAGGAGAGCCAAATTAAATCTAGACTTAGTAGGTCATTAGCCTCCACAACTGCGGGAGGGTCCAAGGAGGTTGCAAAAGTTTACTTTACGTGCCATAATCCTTAGTTTTAGTTCAAATATTTTGAACCTATTGACTTTTTTTTTTTTTTTTTGAATTTTTGTTTTCATGATTCATGCGTCCAAATATACTTGAACATGAGATAATTGTATGTTCATGTTATAATTGGATCTTTAAGAGTCATATAAGGGACATACGTTGGCCATGCTTCGGAAAAATTGATATCAAGAGGTCAAAAAAAAATTTGAATAGAAAAGACTAATTTAAATATAAATTTCAATGCCATAACAAAATATGGAAGAAATTCGTAAATAGCATCAGCTAAATAAAAAATTACATTTCAGAGGAATTCATTCATAAATTCCTGTAAATCAACTTTCTTTTTGCAGAGCATCTATCAATCTATCTATCTAATGATAAAAATTATCCAATTATCTGATTTGAAACGTCTTGTACTCTCCAACGAAATAGAAAATATCAAGCCAATTATCTGCTACACATGGACATCATGGATTGCTTTAATATATAAAAGGTCTTTAACTCTTGAATTTTTTGGAACACAAATTTTTGGTTTTTAAGATTCAGGAGCATGCTTTTGATTGACTATGTATTAGGTTTTGTCATTTTGTGTTGTATCTTATGCGTTTTGACTAATGTTTCTCTCCGTCTATAATTTGTGCTTGCCTGAGATGGGTCGTACCTATTTTGTCTCCTCCATCCACCAATCATAATGTTTTGACTAAATCGAAGACGTGGTTAAAGGACTTTGATCTGCATATAGTTCGTGCGCCATATGCTTCTATTTTCAGAATGCACAAGTTGTTATAATAGATTAGCTACAGTGTCGGTCTAGGATTGTACGAAAAAACTACTATTGCATCATATCTTATTTGGAAAAATCAGGGATTATGATCTTCTGTCTATCTATATTTCTAATTAATTGTCATACTGAATTTTTTTTCTTTCTATGATTTTACCAAACACAAGAAGATTTCATGACAACATTACAAATGTAAAACGATGACACACTATTTGATGATGAAGAATGTGAAACAGAAGCTACTGGTGATGAAACAAAATAAAATCAAATCGACGAAGCAAATGTGATTAAAACCGAGGGAATGAGAGTTATTTTATTATGTGGAGGATCTATTAGAGAACGATAAAAGATGCATAAACAAGTGGGATTGGTTGTCTCTAGGAAGAGCTAGAAAAATGCAGATGATGATAAGGTAAAAAACTTAACTCTTGCATGTTCTCTTCATGGAAAAACTCTATGTATCTACCGCTAATATAAGGATCAACAAACTTTAACTTGTCTGTTGTTGAGGCAGGAGGGAATGAAAATCTTACCTTTGGTGAGAAGGCAAAGAAAGTTAAGACTTGGAACTGAAGATGGCGAAGCCAATCGTAACTGTTTCTTAGGACGCAAAATAGAAATGACCTTTTTTCTATGTGATGGAGCTGGATGATAGTCCCAGGTTAAAGAATGTTTCCTTGGCAAGTGCAAGAACTTGGGCATTATATGCCTTTTGCCCCTTTCATGCGTGTGCATGAGGATACTAACACATTCGTTTGGTTGTTCAAATACTCGTCTCTTTAGGATGGGAGGACGAGCACCATTCCCTACTATCACAGACTAGGACAAGGCAATGCAAAATTGAGTTGAGCATCGGTTCCTGATCCTAAGCATCAATGGTGCTTATGGCATATCATGAAAAAAGTTCCTGAAAAATTAGGTCGATATTCTGCATTTCAACTTATCACTCGACATAAAGGGCGTCCCACATCAAAATGGAAGGAATCAAAAATCGGTCATATTGATAGAGTAAAGAAGCAAAAGATTAAGGCTCGACAGACTAAGCGCAAGAAAAGCAAGAAAAGCAAAGATATAGTTTTGAAAATGGTAATTGTAAATTTGTTGATATCCTTTTTCTCTATTTCATATCATAAAATGGACTTCTTATTTGGTGGTACTCTCATGTTTTCGGGAGTTAGGAGCCAAAAAGGAAATAAAAATGGAGTCTCTACGCTTACAGTTTTTGCTTTTTATTATAAAAATTATCTTCATTCTTAAAATGGTTTTTGTATGACTCACTAGTGGGTAACTTAAGTGCACTGTCGGCTAGCATACATGATCTACCAAAAGGTTCTTTTCCAGCAGAAACTATTTAAATGTGGGGAAGGTCCTTTCGTCCATAAATTAATCTTCTATTTGAGAATATTCTATACAACATTTGTGCTTTGTAAATAACGGTCAAAGTATGTTCATCTAGGACAACTCGTACCTAATGTGAGGATTGGACTTGATAATCAATGCCGCAACACTCAACATGAGCCAATCATACTTATCTTCGTTCAATTTAAGAAATTCTCATATATGATTTTCATATTCATTTACATAGATTTCTGATCTTAGACATTTCATAAGATTCTTTGAGGTATCCTTTTTCTATATTTTAATCTTGTGCATTTATGAAGTCGTTTGAATTTAAAAAACATGGTATGTTTATATTCTTAATACTAATTCATGAATTTTTTTATTTAACAGGACTAAACCATGGGACAATGTCAACCTTATTATACTATTAATCTTTTGAGGATCACAACACAACTTTTTAAAATTAAAAATTATTGATCAATACATTCAACTAATAAGCATTCATTTCACATAGTGATTTGTGTAATTAGCTATTTTCCACAGGACAAAAGAGTGATGTTGAAGGTAAAGGAATCTCTTATAGGTGAAGAGAGAGAGATTCTTAATTTTTGTTCATGATCAACAGTTGAGACTTGCAAAATCCTAAAGTTTGATTGTACAAAAATGTTCTAGACTGTTTTCTAGAGAAGCCTTTTGTCTGTATGTGATTCTTAGAATCTATCACCCATTTTTTTGTAGAGAGAGTGAGCTTCTTGGATTCATGCCCTCTCTGAGTACCATTTACTCAACAAAGCTGCCCACCATCTCTGATGTGTAGGTCATCCATCCGAGCAATTCTATGATGCAAGAATTTTTCCATCTGTGCACCCACAATTGATGCATTATAAACATGGGATTAGCTGACATTCAATTGAGGCCATCCATCTCAAACTTAGTTTCTCATTTCTAATATCTCATTACTAAGAAAACAAAGTCATGTTCACATCATTCTTTCTAGTAGTATACAGAAAGGAAAAATATTCACAACTCCAACAGCGTTACCTTCTCAAATGGCACATAACAAGAATTTCACATATTTTCAAATACAAACACAAACTCTCCCCCCTCGGTCTGCCGTCTCTCGTAATATGTTAGGCTTGATTAGAGTCTCCTGCTAGTTACTGTTTTCAAGAGTTGACTTCAACGATCCAAGCATGGAACTTCTAAACCTGTGAAGACCACAAGTTGCTACTAGAGCAACATAAAAACAAACAACATACTATATTTGAGGGGGGAAAAAAGACAAATAGATATCAATGCAGACCTACCAACAAGATAAGATCATGATAGATATCAATGCAGACCTACCAACAAGAGCAGCCAGTTACATCAAGTTTTAAAGATATTTCAGCTTTGGTTTGCTTGGAAGCACCTTGAGGTTCAAGCACCCACTTAAGTTCACTGCCTCCAAATTTGACACCTTTGAGAAGTCTGAGACACTAATTAGAGACTTACAGCAGCTGAAAATTAGGAACTTCAAATTTCTAAAATGCTGCAAATCAAAAAGAACAGCCGACCAAGATTTTGATAAATTTCACTTTATGAAAGGCACCTAAAATGGAAACCGACAGTAAAAGCATGTATGATGTACTTTTAAGTTATCTCCTAATTCTTTAATCCTGCTGTTATGCACATCAAACCAAACAAGTTTCTTTAGACTAGCACCAAACTTTAGAGTTGATAAAGGATATTCAGGCCATTCAAGCCACCTTAAATCTTTAGGAAGACATACGGGATCTCCGCTAAGCTGTGCATTTAGAAATAGGAGCAATCTCAGTCTCCTCATATGTGTGAAAGCACTCGGATTGATGTCTAGCTCTACTTGTGTTGGCAAGTCCAGCACTTTGCCTCTAACAGCATTGGTTCCCTATCAAGGAAAAGAAAATAATTATTACTACACTACTTGAATTAGGTAATGGCGTGTAAATTAAAGAAGACAAAATTATCAATGGTGTCATGAGAAGCTCTCACAATATCCTCCAAAAATACTTCAAAAACATCATTGCAGCACCATAATCTACTCCATTTCCCAAGGTCATCTAAACACTCTTGTTTCACGATATCCTGACCCATCAACTGAATCGAGTCATGCATTTGTGCTGTTCTCTGATTATGGATGTTCTTTAAAGATCTCTCTATTAAAGTTTGAATCCCAATTAATGTCTTTAAACCACAACCATCAAGAACTGTGGTTACATAATGACTATCCCTCCTCTTAAAGAAGCAAGTAACGTCAAAAAATATGTCCTCATTGTTTTCCAGCGCACCAAACTTTTTCTTCAGAACATTGTTTATATCTTTATTAGGACTTTCAGCAAGTTTACCTAGTGTACTCTCACATTTTTATCTCTACTTCTACCACATAAAAGGGACCCAACAACACAATTGCTAAGTGAAGGCCATTAGCGTAGCCCAAAATATTATCTATGAAATCCCTGCTTATGTCTTTTATCTAGTTTCTTGGAAAAGCAAATGGACGCAGAAGTTCAAAAGCTTCACCTTGATCCAATGTTTTAATTTCATGTACCTGATCTGCCCCATGAAAATTTAGTACATGGTGATCCCTTGTCGTAACGATGATCCTTCTCCCTTTTCCAAACCATTCACTCTGTATCTAATCATCTAACTGGTCCCCATGATCCACACATTCAAGCACAAGTAGAATCTTCTTGCAGCAAAGTCTATCTCATATCAAACCAACACCTCCATCCACACTCAAGACTGCTAAGTTTTCTTTCCAAAATATCTCAGATAAGAGTGCTTTTTGCAAATGAACTGGGCCATCAGGTTTACTGGAAGTTTCTCTAACATTTGCAAGAAAGCCGCACCCACCAAACTGACTAGCCATACTGTTATGGACAGCTTTAGCGATGGTGGTCTTCCCTATACCTCCCAGTTCCCCGTATTCCTATCATCCGAACCTCATCCAAGCCTGTACTTAACAACGAGTTTATTTTTTCAACCCGGCAACCTATACTGATGGGATACTTGGGCACACTCAGGGGTACTCGTCCTACTATAGTCACGATACTTGGTCTCATTTCCACCAAAACAAAGTAGCAAAGAGAATGGGAATAAATGGCAATATACGATCCATCGGACTAACTAAAACCAACACGAAGTAAACAATCACTCTGTAATATTCCAAAACATGACTCTAACGCACTAATCGATGCCATCATATAACAACCAGATTAGATAATTACCAATTCTTCCACCGGGTCGAACAGGAATACTCTGATTACCCATCGACATAATAATGCCAACCGGACAAATGGGCGGCTTCAATTAGGGCTTGCCTCCGTTTCTTCACCTTCTCAGAATCCACCTTTCCCAATTTCTCCTCGTACCAGACCAATGCCTTGCCATAACTCTCTGTCTCTCTCCCCCTCCTCGAATCTCCCTTGGCTCCACTCCATGGAACGCAGGCAACACCAGCTGTCCCCTTGAGCCTCTTCTACTCCATTACCTTCACCGGCTCGTCCAAGCACCACCCGGACGAAGCGTGGTTCTCAGAGAAGACAAGGAGGGCGATTCGGGACTCCTCAATGGCCCTCATGAGCGCGGGCGAGATCTCGTGCCCCGGGCCTCGAGTCGTCGCTGTCGATGGAGGCGTCGATGCCTACTTGAGCCAGAGCCCCGTCGAGGTGAGGGAGGAAGCAGGGGCGGTCGTCCTCGCATCTGAAGCTGAAAGACGTCGAACGGCCATTTTGCTTCGAAGTTGAAGAAGCATCAGTCCGAATGTTTGATACTGCACACCTTCTTCTTCTTCTTTAAGAGAAAAGAATTATCTGAGAATGGGAATTTCGATGACATAACGAAATATGGGAGAATATAATGACCAGCGAAACTACCGAAATTTTCTAAAACAAATTAGCAATTATAATGTTTAAGAAACTTTTCTGAATTAATATTACTACCACGCTAGTGGTCAAGCTCGAGTTAACATCATACAAATTATCATAACTAAGATGCGATGGTGCATAATTTCATTCACTGTCGGTGTATGAAAGATATTACATATGTAGTAACGTGAAGGATTGATTAGTTCATGAAGAAGCCCGTATGAATTGATCCTTCTTCGGGAAATTCAAACACTTGGTCCATTTGTAATCTATCTAATCATGGTCAATCCATACTCACATAATGAGCGACTTTGTCGAGTTCATATTCGCGTGAAAGTCAGTTTTTGGGCGAAAATGTCTTTCCTGTAAAGAAGGAAAAGTAGAAACTCTTTCTTTCATGGGTGTGTCAATCGCCATGCCACATTGAAGAAATTTGTCAAGCAAGACGATAATGCCTCAAGGGATAAGGTGGAAAAGAAAATCTTAAGAGGAGCGACTCTTTTAACTCCAAAGCCCCCCTCATAACACATTCCAGCACCCGACAAGCAATTTCAAGGTGTTTATGCAAAAGCAATTTTGGGAGAATTTCAAGAAGAGTAGAGGGATGAAAATGTGATGTTATCCAACTCTGACCTAAGTGGAAGGTTTCGATTCCTTCTTTGATGTCTGTGATGAAATTGAACTTGGCGATGGACAAAGGCATGTTGATTGCGAAGTGTATTTTAATGACGAGGAATGAGAAATGAAGTGCATGTGCTACTTATCTGAATTTAAGGGAACTATATGTGGGCATTCTATGGTGGCTACTCTTAAGAAACATCTTGAAGTTGTGTCTACTGAGTATCTTTAGGGTATATTTGGTAACCATTCTACTCTCGGGAACAATTTTTGCTTAAAAATAATTCTTTTCGATAGTTTTTGACATTTGAAAGTGTTTGGTAACTGTTTAAAATTTATTTTTTCGGGAAAAAATGCGTTTGATAAAATCTCAAATTCTTTTGTGAATTAGAATTTCTTTTTAATTTTTTAATACTTTTATTATATTTTTCTCTTTTTTTTTTTTCCTTTTCCATCCCTATTCTTCTTCTCTAGCCGATTGTCGGCCATGGCAATGGCCAGCGACTGGCTATGCAAGGTCTAGCGAGCTGGAGCCTCACCAAGCCAATGCAAGGCCTAGCGAGATTGAGCCTTGTTGAGGCTTGATTGGCCATTGGCGAGGTTGAGCCTCATTGGTGGTTGGGTGATCTTGTCTGGCTACCGGCGAGGCTAGACCTAGCCTAGTTAGTGCGAGGCTGACCCTTGCCAAGGCCAAGCCTCGCCTTGGCTTGGGGAGGCTTTGGCAAACTAGTGGGACTTAAACCCAGCAATCATTGGCCATCACCATGGCCAACAACCGGCCATGAGAAAGATGAAGAGAAAATAAAAGAGAAAAATAGAAAATTTGGCTCGATTTTGAAATTATTCCTAGAAACAAAGAAGCAACTTTTTTCAACTTCTTGATTATTTACCAAATCTATTCACAGGAACAAATTTATTTTCGGGGATACGAAAGTTACTAAACGAATATTATGTTCTTTTTTTAAATTTTATTTTATTTCGGAGAATAAAAGAATAGATTTAATTATTTTTGCTAGTTAGCAAACAGACCCTTGACAACAGTGGAGGAAGGACCTAAGGCGAAAGCATATAGTCATCAGGAGTTGTTGTGAATATGCTAACCTCAATGATGAAAAGTGGACATGAAAATTAATGCCCAAATACTCATAAAGTGAGCCAACTATAGTTGTCATTGTTTGATATAAGAAATTCTCGTATATGATTGTCTCGTCCGGTTATATTGAATGTGATCCTTCACGTTTCATAGGATGCCCGTGGAGTCTCTTTTTTCCACATTTTAATCATGTGGATTTATTGAAGTTTTTTGAAATTTTATGTGATGGTATGTTGATATTCTTAATACTGACTCATCAGAGTTTTATATTTAACGAGAATAAGTCATGAGATAATTTTAACTAGGAAATTACAAAAAAATTTCTAAATTTATTGCAATTATGCCAATTTAGTTTTAAACTTTTTTTTTTATCAATTCAGTTATAAACATTTTATAGTTGTGCCAATTCAATTCATCCGGCTAATTTTGCCTATCAATGCTAATGTGAACGCATGCCACGTAGTGGTTGGCAAGGTAACAACCATTCGGTCAATGTCGATGTGGCAATTTTTTAACAATATTTTTATTAATACTTTTTATTTTTTTCCTTTTTCTTTTTTCTCTTCCTCCTCCCTTGGCTTCTTTTCCCATAGTGGTCGGCAAGGCTTCGCCGACACTCACCAGCCAGTAGGCGAGGGCTAGAAGCCCTTGCCGACGGCCTCGCCCAAATTTGGATGAGGTCTCGGGGCCACGGGCGAGGCAATTTCGCCCACAAGGCTAGCCTCACCATGGTCTTGCCACATAACGAAGGTGGCCTTGTCGCGACCCGACTTTGTGAACCAAGAAGAGGAAATGTTGGGTTTATGGGTACTTGACCATAAGAGTTCCCTCATGGTTCGCATCCACAAAGATGCTATCACCTTGCCTTTTAGGACAAACCATTCATGAGTTTGCTTGATCATAGTTGTGAGCAAGCTCATACCTCACGTGACAGTGGAAAGTGTCACGATTCATACCCACACGGGTGACATACCTCAAAGAAGGAGGTCGGGTGTGAGTATTGAATTTAAGAGTACCTTTACCATAGTAGCCCTCCTACTAGTACTCTATTCCCTAAGGATGATATCACTTCATCAATTAGGAGCTTTCTACAGTGGGTATGCTAAATTATGGTGAGCTTTGACAAGGCCCATACCCTTTGCAATGGGTTGATTTTATTATTTAGTTATTTAAAACAACCTAAAAAGAATGGGAGTCACCACTAGCCTCGTCTTTGTGGTCGGCTAAAAATCCCAATTGAGGGTTGAAAGTGGTCCCTCGATTCTTACGCAACTAGAGATTCTAGATTTGGGGACTCGGGTTATGCTAATATTTCTATGAGCACCCTTTCAGTACCTAATAGTTTGTCATATTTCCTAAGGTGTCCAAACATTTCTTTTTACTTTTTTGGGTTGTTAACTTCCTAAGTGACCATGCATGGATGGCTATTTTCATGCAATTTCTATTTGTAAGAAAGAAAAAGAAAGCAAACAATTGAAATTTAAAGACGAGAGAGAAAGTAAACAATCAAGTGAATTGTTATAGGGAAAACAATAAATCTAACATGCAACCCTAGGTGATAGGCAAAAATAAAGCGGAAAAAATAAAACCCGCACTTCATCGGGTGTTTACACAATGCAAAATGACCCGAAACATATATCGGGTAAAAATGAATACAAAACTGGGTTGGAATGGATATCGACCTCCCATTGTCCTCAAGTTTTGAGGGACCTCCACCTCCAAGGACCTATACTAATCCTAATCTAAAGAAACTAAGACAAGGTACATACAATAGGAAAGAAACAACCACTCATGCCAAAAACAACCACAATTATTAAACAATAAAAAAGAATCAAGCAGTTGAAATGGGATTCAAAGTCGATCAAGTTGGGTCTCGGGATTGGCCTTTGCAAATCATGCATTGGTCCTTTTAGACACCTACTCAATCCAATTTCATGATTTACAGCTATTAGTGACCATTTGTGTTCTTGTGTGGTCACTAATGCTTATAAGTCCCTATGACATGTTCTAAATGAATCCCAAGGTTACCCCATAGAAATAGACACCATACCTAAACATACATATAAAATTCAAAGGCATTAGTAGGAATTAAACATGCAGGTAGACCCATTGACTTTATTTCCCAAACAATCAAACAATTTTTAGTAAGCTAGCATTGGATCACTTATTCAGATAACAGGAGCCAAACACAATCATAGGCATCTCTAAAAATGAAATGTTATTATGCATTTGTGATACATGTGATGCTTCAAGAGGCTTTGAATGTGTTTAAAACATCAGGATGAAAATTTTGACAAAAAGTGTTGAAAGTGAGGTATGATCTCATTTGCCAAAGCTAGTCTAGGGCGCATATTGCACTACTAACAAATGTCATAGGCATTTTAAATACAATCCAAGCTTCAATAGGATCAACCTCAAATCGGAAGTTCCAAGAGATGCTAAACAATTGATATTGGAAGCATCACATGTATTAAAATCATTTCCACATGGCAAACGTGCCGATAAAAGACCTTTTTAGTTTTTTTCAAAAAATTTCCAACAACGAAGATTGAGAAACTTGGAGCAGACTTCATGAAAGTGATGAATCCTATTTCAACATGCAAATTGTCCTAAAGGATCTTGAAAAAAAAAATCACAACAAAGATTTACAATAAGACGTCATAGAACAGATAAACAAAATCAACGCAATTGGCAATGGACCCATGGACAAATTGTTCCAAGAAAATTACACAATGTGCACGCAATCAAGGGGAAGGAAGTATTCTGAAACAAGCCACATAGACATTTATAAAATTTCAAAGAAGTTCAAAACCGCATTAGAAATTCAGCAGAACAACAGGACAACATGACACAACAACAGAGATTTGACCTAGTAAATGGGCTCTAAAAAATATGAAATTTCACCACAACGTACTCAAAAGAGTAACAAACAAAGTTTGTGAAGGGTCCGGCTTAAGAATCTCTAACTGAAAAATCACACAAAAATAACGAAAGTCAGACTAAATAGGGATAAAACAGGGGTTCCGAATTTAACCTAAGTAAGATTTCTAACCTAACTTGGAAAAAAAGGGAACGGGGTCAAGTGATAAGCAAATCGCGCAAAAAGTGGCATTAAAAATATTTAGATGAGTCCTAAAACTTGCTAGAAGGGTCGGCGTTCAATCAAGGTTGAATTGAGGGTCAAAAATTGATGTTCGTGAAGGTATGTGAATCAGCCATTTACAAAACAGAACATGGTATATGTTTAATAGTTCAAAAGACCGTTTAAACAATACATGAATGGTATGAAACTTGCATATGACGAATGATTGAATGCAACAATGATTTGGGTAAAACGTTTAACCCTATATGGGATGCAAAGAAATCACATGATCCATCAATATTGCAAAATGATTTAGAACTAGGAATGACACATCCGATGAACTTCAATTGCAATTAGCCTAATTGATGCATGATGTTTACATACCAAATAAAGTTCAATTATGACATGCCATATATGGACTCAAAACTTGTAACACACACTTCAAATGTCGAGAAGGCATTAATGCATAGTTTGGTCTATAAGAGACCATAATGAATGGGTTTTAGTATGCTCATGATAAGCCTCTAAATGCGAATATCATTGAACATGTTTGATTTCAATGAACTAATGATGTGCAAAAAAAACCTATGAAATTTTTTATATGTAGGATGTGACATGACGAACATTTTTTGTGACACAGTGGAGCTTAATTTGGATCACACAAACCTATGCGAATATAGCAGAACAAATGCATGTAGTGAGATACCCTAATTGCACCAGAACCTACACACATTCGTGCATGCAATTGACATACCAAATGATGAGAAATCCACATGAATCTTACCTTTCTAGAATCCTTAAAACATGCATTACAAATCTCATAGAGGATGTGAAGTCAAATTGACTTATCTACATCTTCAATTTCACACAAATGCAATTCGGATCTGGTGTAGGGTACATAGACCTAGGTTTGGTTTTTGATGATTTTGTCTAATCAAAACGTCTTCAAAAATTCTGAAAAAAAATTAGATGTCATGCTCAAGACAATTTTGCATAAATCTCGTGAAGAAAGTTTTCCCAGATTCTGCTCATAGAAATCAGTATGAAAACAATAATATAGAAAATCAAAACAAAGTCAGAACTTCAAATCTACCTATAACTACTGCAGAATCGACTGATTTCGGAGGTATTTTTTGATGACCAAATGAAATTTTTTCAGGATGCGTGACTTATCAAATTGAAGCTCAGGAAGTCTATTTTTTACACATAGAAGGGTTCGAGGTCAGAAAAGTTCATATAGTACATCGTCTCGACCAAAACAATAAGCATACAATAGAAGCACGGAATTGCATATTAACACTACCCACATTCAAACAAACTCAAGTTTATCTTCAATGAACATCAATCTTCAGTAGATCATTCAATCACATCATCAATCTTAGATCTAAGCATATTATATAAATCTAAACTTGAATACTAGCCCCGATCGGTTACGTTGCTTACCTTATCGGATTCAAGGTTAAAACATCTACCTTTTACATCTTCCTTCAAAACAAAGCGCGATCGGAAAAAATCAACGTCACCAGAACGTGATCGGAACTTTGAGGGATGGATTGGATCGCCTACGGATTGGCTAGGGACCAGTTGGACCGCCAGTTCACCTTGGATAGAACTAGTCCTAATTGAATCAGCCTTGGATGCGTTGGAATAGAACAGACTAGCAGAGTTAATCTGGTGGTTGAGCTGCCAATCCCCAACCATGGTGAGGCTAGGTATGAAGTTGGGGAGAGATCGGTGTGGCTCACGCCGTCAATCTAGGTCGCTGGACCGGCTCGGTAGCCATTTTCTTCAACTCGCAGAACAAGCGACTGGCTCAAGCCGATCAATCGACTGCTGGAGGAGGCACCGGTCACTAGAAGATTGAGGATGAGGAGAAGACCGTCGAGGGGCTAGGTGGCGATTGGCAGATCGACGACGTGAGGCCGACGAGCGATGGACTGGCGAGGGGCTAGTTTGGGAGAAAGAAAAAGAGTGGGAAGAGAGGGGGGAGAGAGGTTTTCTGTTTTTGAAAGAGAAAGTATTCTGCAAATGAGGGGCCCCCTTGCATTTTGGAGGAAAAAACCTTTTATACTAAGGCCTAATCGTTGAATCTTGACCATCGGTTTAATCCGATGATCAAAACTTTGATTTAATGGCCAAATTAAGTCCATTAAAGGCTAAGCCCACTCAAAACATGTCCTATGACTGATCGGATGGCTTTGATTTGCAAAACTTGAGGTTCAAAACAAGAATCGTAATTAGAGCCTAATTATGGGTAAAATCGTAAATTTACAAAATTCAAGGGCCATTTTGCAAAATCTGGAAAATGGAAAGGCATGAGGACAAAATATGCACGATGAGGGGTTGGGAACCGGCTGTTGGTGACCTAGAACTGGTCGGCCAAGGGCCAAATTAGCTTGCCTCGTCGGCGACCAATTGGACCGGTCAAATCGGTTCACGCCAGTACTTAGCTGGGCAATTCTTGTGGGCTCAAAATTTATAGAAAAGAAAATTTATCCAATATGAGAAGAAATTATCCGATTTTAATCAAATTAAACTAGTTAAACCCCTTAAATGCAATCTATGGGTTTTTTATTAACCTAATCGAATGATTATTGTGAAAAATGATGCATCTAGGCCATGGGTACATGTAATTGAACCTATAAGCCAAAATGGGCAATTTTTGCAACTCTTCGCTCGAAATCGCGAATTAATTGAAATTGAATTCAATTAATATTGTGGTAAACATATTCAACTAATTACTCATGCTTATGATAACCTATTACATTCAAATTGACTTTGAATTGAATCTACGAGACTTAAGCCAAAAATAGATTTATGAAATTAGACCTTAATCTTGAATGAATGGATCCACTTGAATATCTTCAATTGAAGCTCAATAATCCGGTTTTCCTATATTCAAAAGAGCAAAATTCCTCAAATTGGGAAATTCTCAACTAAATTTCTCAAAATGGACTTCGGATTTAAACTTATATCAAGAAAATGAGTGGAATACAAATGTCTATTCGCAACTCATGAATGATCGATTCGGATCCCTTAATTAGGCTCAAAATGGCAACTTGCCCTTTGATTTGACAATTCCCAAAATTGAGTGAAGGAATGGATTAGAAATAGTCCCTAAAACAAATGTCGTAAAAGAAGCTACACCTAATTATGACTAAAATGATTTTTTTTTTTAAAATTTTTTTGGTCAATTTCAAACCTAAAAAACCAAAAAAAAAAAAATGTAAAATAAGGTTCTTAATCGAATTTTGCAAAATTTTCGACACAAAATTCAAATTGACACTAAAACAATATATATATTATGTGTTATATGTATATTGTTAAAGGTTTGATCAAAAGTCAAAACTTTAATTGACTTTTCCTAAAAAGTTTATTTTTGAGTCAAAACTTTGAAATTTTTGAAAATTGACTTTGCTAAAGTGAAGTTAAAACCATTTGACATCTTTTTAAGCAAAAAGTCAACTTTTGACTCGGGGTTGACTTTTGGTTAAAGGGGTAACTAAAAAAGTCCACAAAAAAGTCAATCGTTTGACTTTTCGGATTTTTCTTGGAAGTAACTAGGAAATCACTTAAAAGTGACAGTGCAAAAGGAAAAAAAAAAATGAAGAATGACACTATTTAGCCCATTCGTCTCGATCGAAAACCTTAATTTTGATTTTTTTTTTTTTTCATTTTTTTGACGCGTTGACTAAAAATCAGGTATCAACAAGCTTCACCTATGGTTGGCAAGGCCAATCTTGAACTAGGCAAAGGTCAATCCTGAGCTAAACGGTGAATGGTCGGGGTCACACGCATATTTTCTTGAACCTGGTGCTAGGTCCTCGTTGAAGGGTCCACCCCCACCACCGCCACCTCCACCCAAGAAATTCTGGAGGATCGCGTTGCCATGGTGGTGGCCTACATGTGGAGGGAGGACAAGTTGATGTCTTAACAGAGGTCATCCATGGATCTCAAGGAAGATGACGGAGGATCGATGGAAGTTGGAGATGATGGCGAGAGCAATAGTGAAGAAGAAGAAGAAGAAGAAGAAGAAGATGATGATGAGTGTGTGGAGGAGCTCGATTTGAGTGAGGATGAGGAGGGTGATCTCTTGTTCTTGTTGATGTAATCTTCGTCCGGAAAACCACTGGAGTTTGCCCCAGTGGCCACCCTTCCAACATGGAAAGGGGAGGTGGGGGTTCGAATCCCCACATTCTTAGGGGGTTGGGGTGGGGACAATTTAGTTTCAGGTGTGGGTTTCGACTCCCACGCCCTGCAAGGAAGCAAGTGCAAAAATTTGAGAGTGAGAGTTAGAGTAGGAATAAAGTAGGACCAACTAAAAAAAAAAAAAAAAATCTTCATCCGAAAGACCACGAGTCAACCCCATTTTTGGCAACGTTTTAGACTTTCCCGAGAGAGAGAGAGAGAGAGAGAGAGAGAGAGAGAGAGAGAGATTTGTCAAGAAGACTAGGAGTGGCCCACATCCGGGCAAGGCCTAGGGGCCACTAGCGAGGGCTTCACGATCTTGCCTAGTGGCAAGCAACCCTTGCTAGAGTCTCATCGGCCACTGTGGGAAAAGAAGCCAAGGAGGAAAAGAAAAAAGAAAAGAAAAAAAAGAAAAAATATTAATAAAAATTTTAAAAAATAAAATATTATTAAAAAATTGCCACGTCAGTATTGAGTAGATAATAGCTATAGCCCAACATCCACGTCAACACTGGCCAGCCAAAACTAGATGGATTAACTGAATTAGTATAATTGTAAAAGATTTAGGATTGAATTGGCATGATTACAATAAATTTAAGATTTTTTTGGTAATTCTCCCAATTTTAACCTCAGAGTATTATTAGTATTTTGAGGATCACAACACAACTTTATTTTTGATAAAAAAAAAATTAAAGATCAATGCATTTACGTGACGAACAATCATTTCACGTGGTAATTTGTTTATTTCGCTATTTTTAACTAGACATAGGAGCAATGATTAAGGGAAAGGAATCTCTTGAAGGTGGAGATAGAGATTCTTAAATTTTGTTCATGATCAACAATTGTATTTTGGTACATACATTCAAGCATTTACAATTCATGTAATGGTATCTTCTAGACTATTTTCTAGGGAAGCTTTTTGTATGTATATGTTTCTTAATGTTATCCTGATGCGTATGACCACTTTCCAAGCAATTATAGCATGCAAGAATATTTCCATCTATGCACCAATAACGGGTGCTTTATAAACTTGGGGCCAGCTAGCATTCAGTTGAGGTCATCCAACTCAAACTTAGTTTCTCATTTCTAATTTATAATTTCTAATTCATAAGATAACAAAGTCATCTCGACCAAAGCGAGAAGGGACAAGCACTAGCTGTAGGAGATAATATGGCTTACGCAGATGTTGGAAGAAGATAATGTTGTTGACGCAGATGTCAATGGCTTTAGAAGCTCTAAATTCATGGATGATTTTGTTCCTCCTTGTCCCGTGGAATTTTGGACCGAACAAAGCAGTCCAAAATGGACTCCATCACCCTTGCTCTCTGCCTCATCAATCATCACTTCCGCCGTGGCAATTCATTATTCTCTTGTAGTTGTGCCATGGCCTTCGCTCAAGCACAAGTAAGACTCACGACATGTAAGAAAATGCTTTGAAGAAGACAAGGCCGCAAAGGAGAGTCGTGACTCAAGAGAGATCAATCGAGCTTCTTTAAAGTCGTCGGAAAAAAGAAAAAGGATAAAGGGAAATCCGGACGATGAAGACTTTTTTCTTTTTCCTTTTGATCTGGTCCTATCTTAGCTATGCGCAGGTTGCAAAGCCCTGCTTCTTCATTCATGCATGCTCACCCCAGCCCCGAGGAGGTGAGGAATGAATTCCTCACCTCCTCCTTTCCAAGTAGGGAAGGGTGGCCGGGACAACCTTAGTAGTTCAAAGAATGAAGACTTGAATAAGATAGAAGTTTGATACAAAACCCTCATTGCAGTCCTTTGAGTTCTTGATTTGGGTTTTTCCTATTTATTAACTGACTTGGTGTTTACTAAGTGACACATCAAATGCACTTATAACCCGCCACGTCAACCGTCGCCTCATTTTTTATCCCACAAGGTAGTACATTTTTAATAACACTAACATCATTAAAATATTAGGTTGTATAAGAGATCAAATGGCTAAAAAAAAATTCAAGAACTAGTACTCCATCATCAAAATTCACTTCACTCACAAAAATCACTACCGAACCGGTTTTCCAAGAATACAGCATCATCAGTCGTGGAAGGTATCAATCAAATGCACCCCGTGACATGAAGCAAGCTTGCTCTCTCATATTTTCGTGTTGATCAGGCCAGATAAATATTTATTTTCATATTGAGAATTTTCAGATTTATTAGCTGAGTAAGAGAAGTCTTTGCACTGAAATCTCGCAAAGGAAATTCTAAGAGCTATCATCAAATTTAGGTTTAGTACGTTGCTCTTCATAATATCAAAAAAAAAAAAGTTGGAAACTATATATCATGCTTTTTGATTGAAATTTTTGAGCCATGATTTTCTGAAATGGTCGCATAGAGCAATTCTCTTGGCACGTCAGTAGGCTAATGGCAAACCTTGTATCAATACGGAATTTCGAATTGGAATTGAGGGAGCAGATATGTAACCAGTTCTTCTACGGACAAAAATGCAAAAGGAAAAAGGATAAACCGATTTTAAAACTTGTTCAATTAGTTCAGATAAAAAGTACCGTAATTCTGTCAAATTTAAATTACGGGAAATGCTGATATCTTATTTTTTAATATGTTTTGAGTGCACAATGGCGTTGATGTAGTGCGAAATGGATGCCGCATCAGAAAATAGGTTAAAAAAATTGGACATAAAAAGGAAAAAAAAATCCAGAAATGAATAAAAAAACAAAAAAGGCCAAAATTAATTTAAGAAAATGGAACCAGGGGGAGGGATGGTCGGGTTTCTCCGGGCGGTGCTACTATCGGACTTCGCCGTTGGTTTTCAAAGGAGGCAAATTTTATTGTTCGCTTCTTTTTGATCTAACGTGACAGAATAATAAAATTTTGTTATACAAAGGCGAAGGAGCAAATGTAACGAATGGTTCGCGGTAAAATAGATTTGTCACCTTAACCTAACCTTTTAGTGGCACTAATCATGTTAAAATTCTATGCTTGTGCTCATTCATTTGTTTGCCACTTTGCAGCGAAGTGATGATTTGACTACTCTCAAATTAATAGGACATTAGTTTGACTTGATTCCCTTGCTTTGTTGGTAACTTGCTAAAACAGCAGGTCTACGTTTGGTAAGTTCTAATTTCATCATGAAAATTATCAAAAAAAGTCATAAACATATTACACTTGTGTCAATTATTTTCTAAACTATTTAATTTTATCAATTTGATAATTAACTTTTTGACGATTTGACAATTCAATCCTAAATATTTCAATTGTGTCAATTTAGTCCTAGATCTCTTGACGGTTTGTCAATTTAGTACTAAACCTTCCATTTATGCCAATTTCATTAAGGTTTAAGACTAAATTGGCAATTCATAAAAAAAGTTTAGGATTAAATTATCACAATTGAAAGGTTTATAATTGAATTGACAAATTTTCAAAAGATTTATGACTAAATTGTCTAAACTAAAAAGCTTAGAACTGAATTAGCACAAATGCAATAAGTTATGACTTTTTTGCAATCTTCCCAATTTCATTGGGAAGATGTATTTGCAATGGCAAACAGATAAATAAGTTGATAACTTATTTTTGGTATATGGATAATTTACATACTTGGTCTGTAACTTACTTCCTCAAAGAAGTTACAGCTCATTGGTAAATTACTAATTTCACAAGTAAGTTATCAACTTCAATTGCAAGATTTTAGTGGCAAATTTGATAGCTTACTATTGAATGGTAAGTTCTTTACATGGTCAGTAGCTTACCACCTTAAAAGTGGGCTTGCATTGGTAATTTAAGTTATTTATTTCTCTGTTTCGATACTAACTTGAATTGGGAAAAGTATTTAAAAAAAGGTCATAAATCTATTTTGTTAGTACCAATTTAGTCTTAAAGTTTTCTATTGAATCAATTTAGTCATATACATTTTCATATTGATACTAATTCAATCCATTAGACCAATTTCCAAAATTGCTGACATGGGTGTTAGCCGTCCTACGTGGCACAACCAATGCTAAGGTGGACCATTTTCTAATTTTTAATATATTTTTAAGATTTTTTTTCTTTTCTTTCCTTCCTTTTTTCCCCCAACCATGGGCCAACGAGGTTGCCGGCCAACCCTTGCCGGCCTCTTCCATGCCCATGTTGGGCACAAGCGAGGGTTCACTAGCAATTGCTTGTGGCGGCCAAGGGCCTCAACGCCCTTGCCTGTGGCCAGTGATGGTTGCCAACCCCAAAGTTTAAAAAAAGGAAACAAAAGAAAAGAATAAATGAAACATTTAAAAATTTAGAAAATTGTCCACATGGGCGATTGGCATTCACGTTAGTAATTTTTTATTTAAATTGGCCCAATGGACTGAATTAGTACTAATGTAAAATATTTAAGACTAAATTGGTCAAATGCAATAGATTTGAGAATTTTCTTGTACTTTTCTCAACTTGAATCATAAGATTTTATAAGAAATAGCAAAATTTTCTTAGCAACTTGATAACTTACTATCGAATTTGGCTTTCGTAAATTCCTCAAATTGTTGGTAACATACTCCAGTAAAATTATGCCCACGTTGTAAGTTACTTAATTCAATAATAATTGACTACTTGCGTTTTTTTATTAATAGCAAATTCCTCCTTGTATTGGTAATTAACTAGTATGTAGGCGGACCTATGTACATAAATTGCTAATCTCACCGGTAAGTTTAATCTTTAAGTGGTAAACTTCTACATAACAAGTAGATAATTTACACTCCAATTGAAATTGGAAAATTCCCTTTGGTGATCACTTGCTACCTTGAAAAATGGAACAATGTCAGTAAGTTATTAATGCCATTGGAAAATTACTATGTTCCCCATTCAGTTTTTGTTTTGAGAGGTAAATCTATTAAAAAGTTGGTAGCTTATTGTTGCATTTCACGTTCCTAAGTTGCTAACTTGTTGGTAAATTACTTTGAGCTAACATGACCAATAAGTTGCCAGCTATATAATTTTACCAATGGGATTTAAAATTGACTAGCCATATGAGAAAAATTACCATGCTTGGAACATTGATCCTTTTTTGGCAAACAGAAAATTGGACTCGTCCTTCTCTCACTCCAGGGGCCAAAAGCAAAGAGAAGCTCGTGTGCTTCACGAACTTTTCCTAAGATTCTATGATCATTTGTGAGGGTACTTTTTATAGTTTGACTGTTGAGGATTGTTGGGAATGTCGGATTCCCAAAAAACCGGATTCGACACTAAATCGAACCCCTAAAACGAATGCGGAAGACAAGCCCGGGAAAAACATGTATCACCGATCCTAAAGTATACCACGTAATCGAGCGTACCTTGTTAGCCATAGATTAAACACCAATGTCGATAAGAGGAAGAGAAAAATGATCCTGTTCGATCCGATGACGTCGATTGGCCTTGAAGGGAAGACGACGTCGATTGGCCTTGAAGGGAAGACGGCGTCGCCTTTAGCGCTTGTTTTTCTTTTGGAGGGAGAGAGGGAGAGGAAACGTACGCACAAAATGCCAAAAGGTGTCTTCGTCTCTCTCTTTCCTCCCTTATATGCATTCCCTCAAAAAATAGAAATGTACCCCTTCATCGTATCCCTCCATCCATGGGCCCTAATCTTGTGGGCCGGGCTTTCAGGCCCAACATGGGTGGACAGGCCTTAAGCCCATCACATAAAACCATCAAGGATTTGATTTTATGATCTAGATAACCCGACAAACGGTAGCCAGCAGGTGCGATGGTGATAACATGATCTCTGCACTTCAGTTAAAAGGGGTCACTTCTCAGGACTATTATTACAAGAATACACTAATGCCACTTAAATCAGTAAATGAGATGCTACTAAGCATGTTGTGCAGAATATGACATTTATCAATGAGATCATGATTCAATTGACAAGGAAATATGAAAAACAAACACACTTGCTATGAATGTTGCGTGCCAAGTCACCGTCTATCTGGATTTCTCTCGATATGCAGATTCTTCATCTACCCATCGATGGTAGTTTCAGTGTTTATCGAAACCCAACTTGTTGAAACCCAATCCTTTCTCTTCTTCTCATCTTCCAATATTACCTGCTGATGATTTAGTTGATGGCAGTTATGGGTTGCATCTTCTCCTGCATGCTGATGGCCCATCGAATGGTACCCTATATGCTCTCCTGATCTCTTGCCCTCACAATTGGCAGATTGCATGCTTCCTTTTTCCAGTAATTTCATCGGTGATAGTTTCAATGGGATTTTCTATGTGTCGCGGAAGGAAAATGGAATGATTTCCATTAGCGAATTCCATGTTTTTCTTCTGAAGTTGAATGTGTGTCGAGGAGGGAAAATGGAAGGCCGTGCCTCTCTTGAAGTCGACTGTGACGAATTTTGCTCTTACTCAAGTGGGGATTGATTTCCATTAGCGAATTCCCTGTTTTTCTTTTGAATTCTGTTTTGGATAAGTACTGTCATCTTTATAGCTAATCTTACCTGTGCCAACCAATGGATTGCGTTTTCATTCAATACTTCTCTAGTTTATTTTGAAGTGTCCTTTCTCTTTGGCCCTGTTACGATGGATTCCGAAGACAATGACGAATCTTCAAGAATCGCTGCTTTATGTAAACGGTTGGGGCGTCTATGTTCTGCACAGGAAATAGAGGTATGGGATGAAGCCCCCCCATTAGAAAAGTTAGAGGAATGCCACTTGTTACTTGTAGGTAAAGTCCTATTGAAATCTAGTGTTAACTTACAAGCCCTTCAAAGTACATTAAGGCAGATTTGGCGAACGGACTATGTGGACATATCTCAACGAGAGGGTGACCTGTATCTAGCAAAATTTAAGTCAGCAACTGACAAGCAGAGGATTATGGAGGGAGGACCATGGCTCTTTGCTAGTCAATTAGTCATTTTCAAACCTTAGATTCCTAACACACCTCTACACTGCTATGATTTTAGTCGATGTGCTTTTTGGGTTCAAATCTTTGGCCTGCCTTTAGAGTGGAGTACAGAGCAGATGATTCGCAAAACATTGCAACAAGTTGGTGAAGTTATAGAGATAAAGGTTGACCTTACTGATAGCTCGATCTCAAAAGCGACAAGGGTAAGGGTTGACATAAACTTGGCTGAACCTCTACAATCCGGTAAGCTTATCCGAATTGCTGGCAGAACAATGTGGCTCGACTTCCGATACGAAAGGTTGTCCCAGTTTTGCTATTCCTGTAGGAGGATAGGCCATTATGCCTCATATTGTCCAGCATATCCATATGAAGAAGCTAAAATAGATGGGAAAGATAAACTGGCATACGGGAACTGGTTGAGAGCTGAAGTCCATCAACACAGTCCTTATCGGCAAGCATTCTACCACACATCAGAACATGTGCCACATAATGAAGAAACAGTACTTGAGACACCCCCAGCTCTGCTGCCAAGTGTTCCATTATTGCCTAAATCTCCTACTACCAATGAAAGAACCTCGCCAGTTTTAGCACATCAACCCCCACATGAACAACTTCCATTTCAGCTGCAAATTCCAAAGACTTTGCAGCAAATTACTCCCACTCTCACAACAGCTTTAATCCCTGCAACTGAGAAGCAAAAGGAAATCATCACTATATCCAAGGAACTGCGAAATTCTAACAAGCAGAAGACTTCCAAAGCTAGCCCCAAGGCAGGATTAGCTAAAAAGCAAAAGCGGTACACCCCTTATGGCATGCAACACTCGTCATTAAGTGAGTTTGATGACACGCAATTTCTGGATACTCCAGTTCTAACTGCAACTGAAGCGAATCAATGGGCGTCGGTGGCTGGCCCTCAACAGCCACCACAGCACAAATGAAGTTCATCTATTGGAACTGTCAGGGTTTGGGTTCTCCCCTGACAGTTCACGCTCTAAAGGCCTTAGTGGCCTCCGAAAAGTCTGATTTACTTTTTTTGGCAGAGACTAAGAATCAGGAGGCGGTCATCCTCAAGATGAAAAGGCTTTTGAAATTTAGTAATTACCATGTTTATGATCTTGTTGGACTGGCTGGTGGACTAGCCATGCTTTGGAATGACGATAGTATTATTCATATAGAGAGAGATACTCAGCATTTGGTTGATACAACCTGTATAGAGGTTCGAGTGGGGATTTCTATGCGTCTAACTTGTGTCCACGCTCCAGCAACCTATCAGCTACGCCGACAACTATGGACAGAGCTTCGTCTAATTGCTTCTTAAAATGTTATACCCTGGGTCTGTGCGGGTGACTTTAATGAAGTTCTGTTTCCTTGGGAAAAAGTGGGCCGATGACTGGTTGAGCCGCATCGAATGTATTCCTTCAGAGAAGTCTTACAGGATTGTTACTTAATGGATATGGGCAGTAAGGGATGTTCTTACACTTGGATGAATAATCGTCTTGGTGATGACCTAGTTAAAGAACGGTTGGATCGAGTTTTGTGTACTATGGAGTGGCGTATTAATTACGCTGAGGCTGAGGTGTATGCACTTCCACCGGTGGGCTCTGATCATAGCCCTATTTTATTGACTACAGAGGCCCGACCAAGGCGACAACACAAAATATTTATCTTTGAAGCTTACTGGTTGAAGGAAAAGGACTGTAGTGAGGTGATTGAAAGATCTTGGAAGTCCCAACGTGCTAGTACATCTAACCTATCACGAAGACTACAGCAAGTCGCTCAAGCACTTACCAAGTGGAGTCGATCTAAATTCTCAAAGGCAACTAATGAAATATCGCACCTGCAGCAACAACTTCAAACACTTATCAATTCCCCCAACAACTACAGCAATGAGCAGCAAATTATTCAATTGAAGATGAACATTCACAGACTATGGCAGTAGGAGGAACAACATTGGGCTATGTGATCTAGGCTTAACTGGCTTACATGGGGAGATAAGAATACCAAATTCTTTCATGCGACAACATTACAACGGAGAATTTGGAATCGGATACGAATGTTGAAAGATGCTGATCTCACTTGGATTAGGGAAGAGGATAGTTTAAAAGCCATGACGAGGAATTTCTTCTCAGCACTATACACATTAGATGGCCCTTGGAATTATGGTCCTATTCTTGCAAAATGTACACCTACTATTACTCTGGAAATGAACAATATCTTAACGGCCCAACTTACTCGAGATGAGGTACGGCGTGCCACATTCCAAATGGGGGCTACTAAGGCACTAGGACCTGATGGTTTGAATGGTCTATTTTATTAGAAGCATTGGAATCTTTTACACGAAGACATTTTTATGGTTGTTCAAGAGTTCTTTGCAACTAGTAATCTATCTGCTTCTCTGAACAAAACTAGCATTACTCTGATTCCAAAAGTGGCCCAACTGGAGAGTCTAGACCAATACCGACCAATAAGTCTTTGTAACTACATCTATAAAATCATTTCAAAAGTGTTAGCTAATCGTTTTAAGCTTTTTTTACCTGATCTAATATCTGCTGAGCAATCTGCTTTTGTGAGTGGCCGGCAAATCCAGGATAACATTATTGTTGTCCAAGAAGTGCTTCATCAGCTAAGGATTAGGAAACGCAAACGAAATTTTCAAGCAGTTTTAAAAGTGGACATGCAAAAGGCCTATGACAGGGTGGAATGGAACTTTCTTAAGGACTATTTGATCAGATTGGGTTTCTATGCCACCTGGGTTCACTAGATAATGCAGTGTGTTACAACAGTGTCTTTTAGTATCACTTTTAATGGGGAACAACTTTAGTATTTCCATCCTTCTCGGGGACTCAAATAGGGAGACCCACTCTCGCCTTATTTGTTCATTTTGGTAGCAAATGTTTTATCTGTCCTTATCCATGACGCACTTCACATAGGACATCTACAAGGCCTACAGCTCAACAGGAGGTGCCCAACTCTTTCCCATTTATTTTTTGCTGATGATGCCATATTTTTCATGAATGCTACAATCCAAGAATGTCATAACCTAGCAAATATTCTAAATCAATACTGTTTGGCTACTGGGCATATGATAAATAGGACAAATCAGGCATTTTCTTTGGTCAGGATTGTCCTTATAGTTTAAGGGTTAACTTGGCCGCTGAATTTAGGGTCCTAGTGTTACAAAAAACAGGTAAATACCTAGGGATTCCTTCTGACTGGGGTAGATCAAGACGAGACATGTTTGCCTGGATTATGGCGAGAGTGAATGCTAAACTAGAAGGGTGGAAAGCAAAATTTCTCTCGAGGGGTGGAAAAGAGGTTCTCATTAAAGCTGTTGTACAGGCGATACCACAATATGTCATGTCCATTTTTAAATTACCAGTATCGATTTGCAAAGCCATTGAGAAGAAGATTGCTCGCTTTTGGTGGCAGAATGACAACAATAGATCTGGTATTCATTGGACACAATGGGATGTTCTAAAGAGATCTAAGAATGAGGGTGGTTTGGGTTTTCGAGATCTTCTTGCTTTCAATAAGGCAATGCTCGATAAACAGGCCCGGCGCTTGATACAGAACCCATCATCACTATGCAGCACATTACTAAAAGGTCTTTACTTTTATCAACGAGAGTTCAGATATGCGGAGAAAGGGGTGTGTCCTTCTCGGGGCTGGCAGAGCATACTATTAGGAAGAGACTCCATTTTAGCTAAACTCCAATGGTCTGTCGGAAATGGGAGAAAAATCAAGATACGTGAAAACAAATGGCTTCCTAAAGGAATCTTAGGTGGTCCTGCCCATCTGACGGAACCTTATCTAGTAGCTGACTTACTGGAGTCGCAACAACAAACTTGGAATGCTAATATATTACAACAGCACTACGATACTCACACCATCAAAGAAATTACCAGTATTTAGGTTAGACCCAATCATATAGAGGACAAGCAAATATGGACAGACACTATCAATGGCCACTACACGGTGCATAGCGGCTATCAGGCAACAAAGAAAGCAGACTCAAATCATACAGATATGCCATCGTCATCTTATCAAGTACCTGCGCAACTATGGAAAAGCATTTGGCAACTAAAGCTAACACCAAAAATCCCGACCTTTCTTTAGTCCCTATGCCATAATGCTTTAGCGACAAAGACCAATCTCGTTCGCCGTCACATCAGCACAGATATGGTATGCAATATATGCAACAATAATTGTCCATAATCCCTTGAACACCTATTCCTGTTTTGCCCGTAGACAACTACGATATGGTCTCATCCCACAATTGGTATTCAACTAACTCCTCATGCTGTCCCTTGCATAGAAGAATGGCTAGCAGATAGAGCTAATCAGAAACAGAGCTTACCTGAGTTTGAAACAATCGCTGAGATCCTCTGGCAGATTTGGAAGGCGAGAAACACTTTTGTTTTCTGCAGCCATCGTCCCGATCCACTCCATCTGTTGAATGTCGTCTTCGCAAAGGTTCAAACAGCTCAACTTTTGCATCAACAATCTGTTGCAACTAGACTACCATCAACCCTACATTCCCAAGTCTTGCGACCTCCCGATCCTAGTGTCCTGAAGTGTAATATTGATGGGGCTTTCAAGCCTGAAAGTGATCGAGGCTCAATGGCATGTCTATGCCGAGATCACACTGGAAAGTTGATAGAAGGATTTACCCGCGATTTTGCTGCATCTTCACCTTTGTAGGCTGAAACTTATGCTTTCTTGCTTACTCTATAGTACTTGATCCAACAACGAAGAACGGAGGATCCGATTGTGGTTGAATCTGATTGCTTGTTGCTAGTTAATGCCGTGATCGACAACCGATTGACGCCATGGGAGGTACGATCACTGTTTGCTGAAGCTGCTCTTCTCTTGCGTCGATTCTCCAGCCTTCGAGTGCGGCATTGCCATCGCCAAGCAAACTTTGCGGCTGACTGGGCCGCAAAGGCCCACAACAATAGAACCCTAGCTGCTAATTGGGCCGAAGTGCCCCCTACCTGTTTATTAGATCTTCTTGTTTCCGACGCTAAAGTTACAGGTTGTAATGGTTCTATTACTTGAATGAAAATTCCTCTTTTTAGACCAGAAAAAAAAAAAAAAAAAGTCACTTTCTATCCAGTTTCATATATTTGAATATGAGGCGAGAGACTAAACTGAACGCCATCTATTACTCCAACCACAGTCCCAGGGTATAAGGAAACACATGCCACCCCGAATTTGTTTCACTGCCTTACTGATCGTTCTCTAAAGAGCTGCAAGCCAACATACACTACACTCAACTCTTCCCATTTAATTTGTTTCACTGTCACTGCTTCCGGTTCCTTGCAAAATGGGAAACATGTTTAAGTATCCTATTGAGATGTCTTCCTCTGAATCAGAGTCCTCATAGAATGAAGCTGGATCCACTAATTGATTCTCTTCCAGCACAACCTTTAAATCATCCTCTAATCGCCGGCATCTTAACATATATCCCAACTTTTTCATGGTTCCACCCGATAGTGTAACTGTAAGGCTAAATCTTAAATAATTATCCTCAAATTGACTAAAATCAACTGCTCCTTGCAACAATCCCCACAACATATTTGGTTTGAGACACTGAATCCACATATGATCTAAATCATATGAATCGAGAGTTCCTTCTAGCACATTCCGCCTTTGGCCATTAACATGTGGCACGATTTTGAAAGATATTTCCTTGTTTCCATCTTCCACACCAAAAACAACACAGAGAACCAATTCAAGGAACTTGTCAAAAAAGTCTTGTGAAGCCATGAAAGATATAGTACCATCTTCAACAAGGACAAACCCCTTTGGCATCTCTCCTCCAGGCAGAACATTTCGGCAACGAGGATAAATTTGGGAATAGCGAAGCTTCTGTAATATGAATAAAGTGTTAGAAGTACCCAAATTTGTAATTAGTTCAAGAAGAGTTTGATTTTGAGCATATTCATAAGGGAGAAATACCAAAAAGTTATAAACTTATTGCAATTTTGATATTTAGTCCTAATTTTTTTTAGCCATTTGAGTCCTAAACTTTTACAATTTATATCAGTCCATTTGATTAGTTTTGGCCGGCTGGCGCTATATGGATGTCAACTATCCTACGTGGCGCAATCATTGTTGATATGGACAATTTTTAATAATATTTTAATAATTTTTAGAATTTTTTTTTTTTTTTTCTTTTTATTCCCTTTTTTCCCCTTCCCTCCATCTTCATCCTCTAGCTAGTTGTCGAACTCAGCAATTGGCCAAAGTTGAGGGCCAATGAGTCGGCCTTGCAGGCTATAAACAATGGTGAGCCTTGCCGCCCCTAATGAGATTGGCCAAAATTAGCCAAATGGATTGAATTTGCACAAATGTAAAATGTTCAGGACTCAATTAGAAAAAAAAAGGGTTTATGATTGAATTATCACAATTGCAATATGTTTAAAACTATTTTTTTGTAATTTTCCCTATTCCTGGTAACGCAACCAAAGCTAGACTTCTATAAAATTAGACACATTGATCCTTGCTTACGTTGGAAATCATTCCCTTGCAAACGTTAGCCATCCCTAATATTAGATTGAACCACTCTAAAAGTAGCTCATGCAATACGAGTGTACCATAGACGAAGTGAAAAATTGATGGAAAAGAGAACAACATATATAAGAAATCAATTGTCCTAATCGGACCCCACTGTCTAATGTTCATTTTTATGTGTTCACTTTAGACATTGCTGATTCTTCAATAAAAACTGTCCTAATTAAACTCCAACTTACTTGCAACAAACTTAACATTATTAACATATAAAAAAAAAAAAAAACCTTGTACTTGCCCTTAAATTAATGGAAAATTGAAAAGGAAAGTCCATTGCATGTCCTCTCCACAGGTTAGCCTCATCCAAACCTCCTGCACCTTTTATGTCCGCTCAAACTTTCTTTTAAAGGAGAATCTCAAATCTGAGTCTCTATAGTTAACTTAAATCAAACTGTCCCAAGTAATATGTATATGGCAGTTGACACGTGTCACAAAGCAAGGCAGGTAGCACGACGGTCCTCTATCATAATAGCAACTCTTGTACGTCTTCTCCCTCAAGGTTAGTAGATTATATTATGTGGTGATGTTCAAATCGATTAGAGTCAGCAATTATTCTATATCAAAGTTCATGAAAATCCAACAGGATCTGATTTTCAAAAGAGAGGCTCTTGGGCTTTTCATGCCATTTTGTTTTGTTTCTTTCTACCTTTTTTCGCCTTTTTTTTATATTATTATTGTTTGATAACTTTGATTTGATCGATTGATGCTGCTTGTCTTCTTTTATATCAAAGTAAGATTTTGGCTCCAGGGATGAATTAATTCCTTAGAACTTTTATCCGTTATACTACAAAATGATGTTAGACTTTTTAAAATTAACTCACAAAATCTTTATATCAAGTAATCTAAATATTTTTATATCATTATTTAATATAATCCATTTATTTAATTGTCTACTCATAATCTCTCGCTTTCTTTAACACTATTATTATTACTCTACAATATTTTTTTTTTACAGCTGTTGTTTGAATTTGCAGCATCATGGCTATAATCACGAGACTTTGGCCACAACAATGATTAGAGATATTCTCACCTATGGATATAGACAAATAGAATTGGTTCATATTATACCGCACTTGCAAAAGATTTATCTTAATCTAACTCTACAATAACAAACGCCTAAGAGTGAGAACGACCTCATGTTGAATTATTGAATTATTGTCATTCTCTAGATTTATCCTGATCCGTATAGATGATCTAGTATTATAAGGGTGTCGGTTGTTATGATGAACCGCACCATCAAGAACTACGTGTCCACTAATTCGTTAGATTTTCAAGATTTTTACATTTATTTTTCAATATAGGAATTACAATTATTGGATCTATGTCATTGTGTAATTTGAGATTTTGTTCAACTTTATGTACTTGCAAACTCACCTTATATTAACTTTGTTTGTTTGTTTGTAAAGAATTTTCATCTTTTGCATTACGCAAACACAGTGCGCCCAACATGCATTCTATATCAACACGCACACACAGATATGCAGAGAGAGAGAGAGAGAAACCTCAATTGAGAAGTCGGCCATGTTCAATCCTTCTATCTCTGTCCATGTATCATTATCTTGTAAATCGTCTATTTCACTTGAACTTTTTTCCTTCGTGTTCGTTAGACTATCTTCATGCGACACCTCATAGAGTAAAGCTGGATCCAATAGCTGATCGTTTTGAAGCCAAACCTCCAAATCGTTATCTAGTGGCTTGCATATTAGACGGAATCCACACTTTTTCACCACCACTCTTCGATGTTGAAGTTCAGGATCTCTAGATACACTAATGCTAAGGTGGAAATGGCTCAAGTCATTTGGACCAAAATCGTCTACTGCCCACACCTCTTTTGATTCCATATACTCAAGCCACACATGATCCAAATCAAATAACCTGACAATCCTGATACTTTCCCTGCCTTTGCAATTAACGGATGCTATAAGCTCAAATGGGAAAAACGACATTTCTCCTTGAAATACAACACAGAAAACTACTCCTAAGATCTTTTTATACAAGTCCTTTGAAGCCATGAAAGATATATAGCCCTCTTTATTGGGGAGCAACCACTTTGGCATCTCTCCTCCAGGTACAAAAACTTTGCATTTTGTTTGGCGATGAAATTTCTGTGATAGATGTAGACTGTGAGATAGTTTTTTTCAAAATTGACACCCAAAAAGAGGAGCTTCAACGAGTTAAGCAGGTAATCCTATAATTTAGCTATAATTAGCAATTGCACTACAAAGACTTTTGTACTTAATTGGTGGAGACATGACATGTATTTTTCAAGATTTTGTGATTGGATGAACAAGTTTGATTGAAATTTTTCATTGGGTGATCCTCATAATTCTACAGTGAACTAGAGTTCTATAAGTAGAGAGAATATCCTTTATCTTGCCTTATACATAAAAGACTCCATATAGTCACCTCCCCTATATTTACAAGTGCAGTAACTTTCCAAATGTTTGCTTTTCTTAATTAGCTCACCAATCCAGGTTTTTAATTACAAACATTTGGTCACCAAGACATAAAAGACTCCATATTTGAGAGACAATCCAGGTTTTTCAGCCTTTTGCGATATACAAACATTTGGTGCAGCCAACACATAAAAGACTCCATATTTGAGAGAGACAATCCAGGTTTTTCAGCCTTTTGCGATATACAAACATTTGGTGCAGCCAACACATAAAAGACTCCATATTTGAGAGAGAGAGAGAGAGAGAGAGAGTCTAACCTCAAGGTTGAACCAATCATCCACAAAGAACCCATTGCGAGCCAGTTGTTGACATGAATATAACTCAAGATTCTCAATGTCATACATGTTGGAGGGAAGTTTACTCAGAGATTCACAATCAGTTGCCCTTAAAATTCTCAATCTCCCTGGAATTTTGGGGATCTCTTGTAGTTGTTGGCAATGCAAAACCCACAATTTCTCCAAATTATATAGTTGTTCAAATGTAGGAAGGTTAGTAAAATTATTTTCCGATAGACCCAAATTTTGTAGGAAGGGGAAACAGGATTTATCCTCTAGGAACTCCACTTCTGATAGATTGCATCCATTAAGGTTTAACGACTGTAAACTAGGAAATCCCATCTTATGGGGATCCCTTGAATCCTCCTCCTTCTTTGGAAACTTGATTAATTTTGAGCAGCCATCAAGAGCCAAGTTTTCAAGATTTTGCAACCAATAAATGCTAGATGGAAGGATTACTAGTTTCTTGCAATCATATAAAGACAAATACTTCAAAGAGACAAGATTTTTTATGGATGTAGGAAGTTCCTTAATTGAAGTCTCTCCTAACCAAACCTCTTGCAAGCTTTCGTTTTTATTTGGAATATCAGGGAACCTTTGTAAATTAGAGCACCCAATTAAATTTAACCACCGTAACTTGCCGTGATATGCAACTGATTCATGGGCACGTTCTAAGTTTTTGCACCCGAAGAGATTCAATTCCTCGAGATTCGGAGTACAATTGAGATCTGGCATATTAACCAGCCATTGGCATTCACTGAAGTTAATAAACTTCAATTTTTTGAAGTCCTACAAGAACAATGGATCCAATTTAGATAGACATTTCAGGGGAAAAAACAGTGAGATAAAGATTCAATTCAAAATCGGGCTCTGTTTTCATAAAAATCACTTTATCATAATTCAAGCCCCATGTGATCAAAATTCCTTGGTCATATGGTGTATATAGAGCTCTCTCTCTCCCTTTTTTAAATATGAGTTTTAGTAAGTAATCCTTGTAAATTTGCCAAAAGAGAAATAATAAAAAAACGATACTCATTATTTCACCACATAGTAGAGGGGCGTGGCCACTTCCACAGTCTATACGTGCAAAAACAATTCTCGTAATTCACAGAGAGAGAGAGCAACCAGCATGTGAGCCACGGTCAATCATTTGCCAACTAATTTATCACATGAATTTAAGCTAAGATAGGTGGCACTTGATTGATTTGGAATCTTATGTAGAGATTAATAACCACCTGCCTATAGATCCTGCAGAATAATAATAAGCAGAAGATAAGGGAATCTCTTCTAGTCATAAATTATTAAGAAGTGATGGTTGATTGATCATTTTATTTTATTTTATTTTTTTAAAAAAGGCATATTTTGTATGCCTAGATGATCATAAATATAACAAAAAAAAAATGAAAAATAATAGAGTCCAAGCCATCTTACTTCATTTTTTTAGCTACATATCCGTTGGTGTATTGTAAGATCTCAGTATATCATCATCAATACAACAACAATAATTATTAATTAGACCTTGCATTTGGGGGTGTGCGTGTGTATATGTATACACACACAGTGTGCATGCCCTTATAATGGAGTGAATCTCGTGCGATTTATTAAACACCTGCGGTGCACATCTATTGAATATATGATGAGTCTTTTTCGCGCCTATTTCATTAATGTTTTAACAACTTTATTCTGAAGATGCCCTTTTAAATGGGTTGTCATTCCATAGTGATTTGGATAATCTCAAGGAACTCTCTAAAATTATAGCACATCGCTTTTAAAGACAAAAAGAATATTAGTGGAAACAGAGTTTAAGGAATAAGATTTGAAAAGTTATATTTGAAATTGTATTTGAACATGTAATTCTCAAAAGATAAAGGTGGTGAGTTTTTTTCAAAGGACAAGTAAAGAATGTCAATTAAACTTTATAAATTGAGACAAACCTAATCAACACTTGTGCACGCGCATTATGAGTTGAAATGTTACTATTAGTAGGAAGGGGATCACGGAAAGGTTGTTACGTGGTAACAAATTTGAAAATGATTGTCTTGGAGCCTTGATGGTTTACATGTTATTTAGTTTTATATTAGTGAATTGGGCGCCTTGATGGTTTTCCAAAAATATCCCCTGGTCAAGTTTATGAGTTACTTTTGGCATTCATTATGGTGAAAAATGGGGACTCAACCTTAGTTTAGTTCTGCTAGCCATCCTCAAATTGATGGACAAGCTGAGGCTTTTTAACTGAATTTTAGGCATTTTATTAATGAGTTTCCCAGGAAAACATGTTAAACAATGCAATTTGTTATTGGTTTAAGCTAAGTTAGCATATAATAATTCGGTGAGCGACACTACTGAAAAATGCACAAAGTTGTTAACAGAAAGCATCTTTTTATGTCCTTTGGCTCTTACACCATTACCCACAAAAAAGGGAAAAAACTGCAAGGTTCAATTGAAAGCATTTAGCGCATACTCACTTCAATGATCAAGCAAATAAGTAAGAAAAATCTTTTCATTTCAATACGCAATTTTGAAAAGAGTCTTGTTAGATTGTTTCTGCTGTATAGAATAAAATCTTAAATAACACTATAAGAATCTATCATTTCAAAAACATAAAACTTAGATCCTCATTTCACGTATTTTAGAAATTCAAGCAGACTCATTGTTCAGTCTCCAAATTATATCACCAATAAGCTTTTGTCCAATTTTCGGTGCTCAATAGTTACCCATGCTTTAACTTCAGCGTTCTTATGATGGCCAGTACTTGCAATATTTTGAAAATGAGATTGGAATATTTTCTTGTATATTTTTGTTCGAAGGAACATCAATATTCACCTAGGAAAATGTTTAGTACTCCCCTAAACGGGAATGTTCCACTTGTGTCGGTTCAATTAATTGAACGACATCCGGTATTCAATGCTTTAATCTATTATAAACAATTTGGTAGACGGAGATATTTCTTAAGCACATTAACGAGCATCGTCAGGGTTACTAATTGTTGCATTCGAAATTTTCAACGATCAATATATATTCATATTCATATGCATATAAAAGTGGATATATAAAAGACAAGAAACTAAATACTATTCATTTAAATGCGCACCTTAAATTGTTCCCTCACTACTTGGATGTTGCTTCTTGGCAAATCAAGTCCAACTAACTTCTTTTGACCAGAGGAAAATTGTGGACTCCAAGGACATTCAGGCCATTCAAACCATCTTAGTTCATTAGGAAGACAGATGGGACCTTGGAGAGAGATATGCACATTAATCATGATGAGCACCCTCAACCTTCTCATGTTTGTGAAAGCATCAGGATCTATGTCTATCTCTTCTGGCTCAGGTAAATCCAATACTATGGCTTTAACTGCATCCGTTCCCTGTATTTATAGATTTTGTATTTCAATTAATATACAAAGTAAGAGAATAAGAGAGTAAAATCAGTGACATCATGAAATCTTACCATATCTCCCGACAGAACATCACGAACATCGTCACAAAGCCACAACCTACTGCGTCTTCGAGGATCATCACGGCATTCTTGTTTAACAATATTCATGCCCATCAACTGAATCAAGTCATGCATCTATAATTTCCCATACTCTTCGGTAATTAAGGACTTCTCAACAAGAACTTGTACTCCAATAGTTGTGTCAAAGTCGCAAGAGTCAAGAACTTTCCTAATATCCTCTGTATATCGCCCCTTGAAGAAACAGGCAATATCAAGAAAGATCTCCTTTTGATAGTCCTCTAGTGCATCATAACTTAACTTGAGAACATCATTGATTGTTTTGTCCGGAATTTTGGCAAGTTTATTTAATGCACTTCTCCACTCATGTTCTCTTCTACCACAAAGGAAAGAGCCCAATACCTCAAGTGCTAATGGAAGTCCATTAGCATACTCCAAAGCACTATCCACTAGATCTCGTTGTATTGCTATTTTGTTGCTTCTCAGAAAAGCATGCTTGTTGAAAAGTTCAAAAGCTTCACAATGCTCTAGAATTTTAACTTCATAGATTTGATCTTTATCTATCCCATGTGAAGTTAGCAAATGGTTATCTCTAGTAGTGATGATGATCCTGCTTCCTTTACCAAACCACTCACAATCTCCAGCTAAAGCATTTAATTGTTTTATGTCATTGACATCGTCGAGAACAAGAAGAACTTTTTTGTGGCAAAGTCTATATTGTATTAAATTTATACCTCCATCAACATTAAACACTGTGAATGTTTTTCCCCATAATATCTTAGACAACAATTTTTCTTGCAAGGGAACTAAATCCTTAGAATCTTTTGAAGCTTCTCGAACATTTGCTAAAAAACAAGAACCCTCAAATTTTCTAAAAATAGCATTGTAAAGGGCTTTCGCATAAGTTGTCTTTCCCATGCCCCCTGGCCCCCATAATCCTATCATGAGAACATCATCAGACTCAAGATTTAACATTGATACCATCTTTTCCACTCGAGGATTTATCCCAACTGGATACTTAGCAACATGTAGGGGTGTGCGGTCTAACTGCCTAGAGATCTCCTTCACAATACTCTGTATAAGCTTCGCTTCATCTCTGACAAAAAACTAGAAAAGAACTTAACACATTGATTCAGCGGTTCAAAGACTGACAAAAAAACCAGAAAAAGAACTTAACACATCGATGCAGCAGTTCAAAGAAATAATCACGTTTCTTAGGGGCAAAAAAAAAGCGAACATGTGATTTAGCATATAAATGCAGGGTTACTTGGGACAAACCGGTGCATCAATCAATTATGACTTACCCATCATTCAAGTGCCATCCGGATAAGCTACCGGCATCAAAGAGAGCCTCTTTCCATCTTCTCACTTTCTCTGATTCCTTCCCAAACTTAGACTCATGCTTAACCATAGCTCTCCCATAACTCTCTCTCCCCCTTCTCACTTCTCTAGGTTCCACTTTGTAAAACACCGGCAACACGATCAGGTCTTTTTGTATCTTGCACTCCATGATTTTTGCCACCTCTTCCAAACACCATGGCGAGGAAGCGTAGTCCTCAGAGAAAACAATGATTGCGACTTGTGATTCCTCAATTGCCTTCATAAGCGCTGGCGATATTTGCTCTCCTTTCCTTAGTTCCTCACTGTCAAGGTAAGTGAATAAACCATTTTGATCTAAAGCCGTGTAGAGATGACTGAGGAAGTTATTACGAACATCGGTGCCTCTGAAACTCAAGAAAACATCGTAATTCCTCTTAGGTATCGAAGAAGAAGAAGAAGCACTAGCCATTAGAATTTGGTTAAACGAGGCAGGTGCTGGTGGGTTTGCTTGGAATGTTGGAAAATGAAAGTTGCTGAAGGATGAACTGAGATCTTCGAAGGTAAGCTACTTCATTGGCTCTCCAACAATATATTTGGCTGTGGCTCCCAGGAAATCGCATTTGCAGCCGATGAGATTTTGTTCTCCATGGAATCTGCTCGATATATTTTTTATACCCAGAGGCATGACTTTCTTTTCTGGAGAGTATTAAACAGCTTTGTGGGTAAAGCAGATGAGAGGGATGTGGGAGAAAATTGGAGAGAAGGAGGCGGTGCCCGGTGGGGTCAACAAGCTCGGCTCGGGATTCTATGCAGGGGAACCGAGGTACATCGGCATCGGGAACAAATAGGGTGATTTTGTTGCATACTACTATTTTGGTAGCAAAAATTCGCATGACTTTTTGCCATGCCTTCCATGATTCGCTTACTTGAGATAAATCAGTGTGCAATGGGAATGAAGAAATCCAAATTTAGACTGTCAGCCTATTGGGTAACTCGAGAGGATAGCTTTGACATGTAAATCAATTGTAATTATTCCACACAAGATGTATAAGCAAGTATGTAGATACCTGTGCTGATTTGAGGAAAAGGTTTCAATCTGAGTATTTCTTCAGCAATAATTAGTGCATCCCATTTTCTATGCATTAAATATTCTACGTACAAATTGAATAAGGATTACCTTTTCCTTTCATAGCTCGGTTGTAAAAATAGATCAAGATTTTCGCTCGGTTGAAAGTAATGCAGTTAACTCTAATATGTAAAATCAAAGAAATGAGACATTTTCTAGAGGGACACCTTTAAATGATTAATTATTATGCCAATAGCTTATTTTCTATTTCTTTGAGTGAAGGATCTCCCCCTCAAAGTAGGACTCTTTTCATTGGATGCTTTTTTCAAATTCATTTGCTTAGTGATGCCATTCCTATCATATCAAGGTGCAAGTCATTTTCAAAGAATTAGAAACTCAGACAGGATTTCATAAGAAAGAATCCATCTAGGTGTGAAAGAATACGTTACATTCATATCATTTAGTCTAAAAGAGGATTTCCACATTTGAATTTTAATGAAGAATGGCATTTCAAAAGTGTAAAGCATCTACTAACATTAGATGTGGTAGCCATTACATCTAGAGTTTATCTTACTTTGTTACTTTATAAATCGACATATGAACATCACCAATGCTAACTGAGCGTCCTAATTACATTAATTATCATGAATTTCGTGTGATTTGATGATATCTCCTCCTCTTCTTCTTCTTTTCCTGTCTTTTTGCATAGTGAAAGGCCCAAGGAATATTAACTCATCACTTTCGACTGTCGTGCTAGCTTCACTTTACGCTATTTAGATCAGGAAAGAACAATGATCCAGCGGATTTTGATGGGCAGGTGGCCCCACCACCTTATTCCTTTCGCTTGCTCATATCTAGAGCGAATCCCAGACTCGAGTCCAGTGGGTCATTTCAATTATATTTTTCATCACTATTATTTTAAGTTTGTTTTTGTCTTTTTCCTTGCGCGCTCGTGCTTTTGTTTCAGACGTCAGTCAAATCATTTTGTTTTTGTCATAGTAACCAAAAAATGAAATCCTTACTCGCGTTCAAGAAGTTGATCACTCAAATCTATATTAATCTCGCCGCTAGAGAGCCAAGATACTGTGGCGCCGAGAAAAACAACCAGATGTCGCTGGCGAGCATCATGACGAGGTCGATCTTGATCAGGGCGTGAAGGAAACTGATCAAGAATCCAACACCTACTTGCACCTCATTGGCTTCACATGATTCTTGATTACCTTTCTGCACACTTTTGTTCAATTTGGTCTTGACATCTCCGAAGTGCAAAAATTGCTTTTCTTCAATCATTGATTTATTTTCTTTAATGTAAAATCATGTGCTTACGAGATAAATCCATCATATGTTACTCACATTGACATTAAAAACCTCTCAAGTTGCTTCGAAGATCTATCTTAAAGTAATGATTATGTATTAACCTATTTTTACTTGAATCGGTCACACTTGATGATCTCAATTCATACTAGATGAAATTGAACATTGTAATTGTGGCATCCCTAGGTTAACTTACTCAAGATATTTTTCACTTTGACCTATCCCATACTGAGTCTCACGGTTTTGTCCTTTTGGCATACGGGCAAGCAATTTTTTAGGAGAGAGGTTGTCCATACTAGTAATGCTCTAGCATGGGCTCGCTTAATTTTAGAGTTCCAAAACGAAATTTTTAAAGTGCCTTCGTGAGTTAATTATAGTTTTCATATATATTAAAATCTCTCTCTCTCTCACGGTTTTGTCCTTTTGGCATACGGGCAAGCAATTTTTTAGGAGAGAGGTTGTCCATACTAGTAATGCTCTAGCATGGGCTCGCTTAATTTTAGAGTTCCAAAATGAAATTTTTAAAGTGCCTTCGTGAGTTAATTATAGTTTTCATATATATTAAAATCTCTCTCTCTCTCTCTCTCTCTCTCTCTCTCTCTCTCTCTTCAATACACAATTCAGCTCATGCCTACTCCCTTCGCTATCCTAGAAACCTGTTAGGATCCGCTTCTTGTCCAAGTTCCTTGACATCGGCGACCATTCATTTCTCTCATTGGACCAGGGCATTCCAAAGCCACTAGCTTCCACTTGGTTTGACTCCCAACCACACACCTACCGGAGTGGTCTTGCTCTAATACTATATTATGACGACACTTGATTAACTCATTGGAGGTATTGTCCACTTTGACCCGTCTCATGCCAAGCCTCACGGTTTTGTCCTTTAGCGAACATGCAAGTACCATCCTAGTAGTGCCCTAGCTCGGGCTTGCTTAATTTGGAAGTTTTGAAGCAAAACTTATTGTTACGTTAAGAAAAGGCTCCGTGAGTTAATTCCAGCTTTCGTATATATATAGTAAAATTATTTCCCCCCTATTCGATGCACAGTCCAATTTAGTTCCATTTTATCTAGACCCTTTGGCTTTAGTAATCACACCCTGCCCTCATCAAACCGAGTCATTACAGTAATACGTGCTTAGTCTTTATGACATTATACTTCACTTGCATTAACTCTGTTCATATCATATAATATTTTATGCTTAGTCAATATCCAAAGTGAATATTTCATCATTTTCAAGGGAAAAAAAGAAGAAGGAACAAGTGAAAACAGAGGAAGGCAATTCACTGAAGAGTTCAAACGTAAAAACAAGTTCGTGTTTACTACACCCTGAGTTAATGATAGTTGTTTATAGCTCTTTCTTTTTCAATGTGCTCGGAGACGTAGTTCTTCGCTCTTATTGTCCGCTCGTGAGTGTAGACCTTCACCTGAGTAACATATTTCTAGTATTGTGACTTGGCTCTCAATTCTATTTTTAAGGCTTTTTCATAGCACAAGGTTTTATTCGAGAAACTCAGTTTGTCGGTGGTGGTACGTTGGAAAGTTTGAATTGCTATTTGTCCTTAGTCGCGACATTTTTTTTTCTGGAACAGAACTTATTCGATAAAATACAACATAGCATGTGGTTCGTACCATATTTTTCTCATGCCTCATGTGATGTGGTTGTTATGATTACTTCAACAGTTATTACCTGTTGAGTCACAGTATTTGGCGGATCGTCACAATGATCCTATATAGTGATGTGAATATTTATGATTTCATGTGTGCTCTAACTTTGATTGCATCGATCCAAGTGCATTCACATGTCAGATTTGAAAATCTTCTTCTCTCTTTTATTCCACATGTGATCTAACTTTGGCTGCATTTGTCTCAATGAATTTGCACGCCAGATTTGACAATTTTCTTCTCTCTTTTATTTTTTTACTATTTTTTGAGAAAATGAAATATTAGAGGGGCTAATTACGTATGCTTTATCTGTACTTATGCATTATATGTATGGAAGATTCAAATCACGAGCTTGATAATTTGAAGTAATGTCATTTGATGTCAATGCTTTCACCTTTTCAGAGATGTAAAAATCCCGTAATTCTTTTTACTTGTGATTTCGACTATGAAAGACTAATACACGTTGCATTCACATGAATGAATTTTTCACAACTATCCTAAAAAATAATAGAACTAGGTCTATGTTGGCCCTAATTCAATTTCGATGACAATAAATGTCACGCCCCGATCCTCATGGCACGCGCACATCCCTTATCTTTGGTCGATTTAAAATTTTGCGATATCCCAGGACTATGTATCGCCGACCCTTTCATTTATATATGCACATGCGGAAGCAGTCATAAAATCCCCAGACAATAAAGCAATGGGATATACAAGTAGGACTAGGAAATTGAACCTGAAAACCAACACCCTTATGCTCATATACAAGCCACACTAAATCGATTGGTTTCTACTCAAATTGATTTTATAACAATTGACATCAGAATCCTACTTCGGATCATCCTCGGGGTTCTCCTCCACGTACTCCTCTTCGGGTTCCTCAACAGGGATCTCCTCATCAGATTCTTGCTTTTTAGGCTCCTCATCCAGGTCCTGAAATGGTTATTCAATAACCACTGAGACAACATCTCAGCAAGTTCTACCTCCTAAGACCCGATTAGTAAACTAATACACCTTAAGGCTGCCTACGCACAACATGAGTCAGAGGACTTACCTTAGCCTCAGATTCCACCTGCATATTAGTACAGATCGAATAGGCACACAAGCAATCACATCACAGATCAAAGCATCGATCTAATCGACTTAGTCGATTTCACATCAGGAAGACCACTCACGATCCTCTCCCTTCAATCATTCAATTCACAACATCAAACCAAGGCAATGAATTACATCAAGTCACACTCAGATCAAATCATCGATCAATCAACCTAGTCGATTACAAGCCAGTCGAATCATTTCTAGGTCATTCATCCCACACCAAGCAATTCCTAGGATTTAGTGGCTTTACAGTCCCACCCGACACTCTCAAGATCTAGTGGCTTTACGGTCCCACCCGACCCTCTCGAGATTTAGTGGCTTTACGGTCCCACCCGACCCTCTCGAGATTTAGTGGCTTTATGGTCCCACTCGACCCTCTCATGATCTAGTGGCTTTACGGTCCCACCCGACCTTTCCAAGATTTAGTGGCTTTATGGTCCCACCCGACCTTTTCAAGATGCCAGACTATGTCACCGAGCCACATGCATTCTCTAGGAAGACATACCGAGTCTCCGAGCCACGTGCATTCTCTAAGGCTACCTTTTCGCCAAAATGACATATCTAATCACCAAGCCACGTGTCCTTCCCAGGAGACACTCCAATTTACCGGGTCACGGGCATTCTCCAGGTGATTTACCAACGCACTTTCGATACTGACAACCGATACTCAACCAATCCTCAATCACATAACTAAACATCGCATTCTTTAAGAACATAACTTAAAAATGCACAATTAAATCAATTCGACACGAATTAAATAATTAAATCAATCAGCACGAAATTCCGGTCACCGGCCATCCCGGTTGAATTTCCGGAAAATAAATAATTAAATAATTAATTTCGAAAATTAAATAAATAAACATAATAATTCCAATTTAGCACAATATGAAGCTCAATTAAATAAACGGACTGCGCCACGATCATCAGCATAAAATCCCGGTCACTGGCCATCCCAGTTGAATTTTTGGAAAATAAATAATTTAAATAATTAATTTCAAAAATTAATATTTAATTCTTAAACATTCCAATTAGGCCCGAATCGCCTAATTAACACCCGATAAGGGACGGGAAAAATCCCAAGAAGCATCCAATAAATACTAAGACATGTTTACTAATTAAATGCACAATCAATTTAATTAATATGCATCAATGAGTCTTTAATTTAATTACTTTAATCTAATCTATCCACCTAATTGCAAATAATTAAATCTAATCAACCTTTAAGTATAATTAGCAAACTAAGAAGGCATTAGTGAGCAAAACTCACTTACACAAAGCGAAGACTGGGACATTGCGATGACGACGCAACGGCGGCCGAACTTGGGCCGGGCCAAGAACTTCGCAAGCTCGAAGAAACACTAGGCTTCAAGATTGGGCTGATTTTCTTTAATCCACTGGGCCTGAAGATGCTGAATTGAGGGCTGCTTGCTGGGCCAGAATTACTTGAAGATGGGCCGAGACCAAAACTGAATTGGGCTTAAAACTTAGGCCAAAGCTGGGCTGAAATAGAAAGCTGGACTGGATTTCTTTCTTGGGCTGAAGACGGTGCAAATCGAAGCTGCTGCAGGCGCTGGGGTTCGATGGATGAGCTACGGGTGATGCTGGCACGTGAGGTGGCTGAATTCGTTGCCGCGTGGAGAGGACGAAGGAGCTGAAGATCAACCAAGGCTTCGGTGGCCTTGAAGATTGACCGGAGGAGCAGCTTCAGTCTTCAATTCGGCGGGGGCTGCTCGGTCTTCGTTGGGTGAAAATTGACCGAAAGAAATGGGGCTTGAACCAAGCATGGAAGCTGAGGGACTTCGGTGGACTTGCTTCGTGGACTTTTGGGGCTGCTTCAGTCAATATTCGGAGCTCTCAACAGTTGAAGGTCGCTGGCCACGTGGATGCTTGGGTCAACATCGGTTGCTTTGTGCTGCTGAGTGTTGACCGGAGGGCTGAGCTTGAACGCGTGGAGAAGCAGACGGTGGTGGAGTAGCAGCGTGAGGAGCAAAGAGAGAGAGACGCACTGGATGTGGCAGCTTCGGTGGATGCGTGGATGAACGAGGTCAACGAAATGTTTCGGTGGATGATGCTGTTGACCGAAAAAGTTGGCTTTGGAGGAGGACTTCGGGCATTGAAGATGGAAGCTCGGTGGACAGCAGTTCTCGGTGGAACGTGCGGCTTCCTTTGGCTGTCTTCAACTCCGCTTGTTGACCGAACCAAACGCAGGTGCTGCCAAGTGGCAACGAGGCGAGCTTCTGGGTCAATTGAGAAGCCTCGGTGGCTCGCTTGTTGACCGAAGCAGCATAGTTTGGATGCGTGTGCAAGGCTGGCGGACGAAGGGAATTTCGGAGGGAAGCAGCTTGGTCTTCCTCAGCTGCTGGCGTCGCACAATTCGGAGGATGGAGGAGAAACGATCCGCTGTAGCGTGAAGGAGAAGATGAGTAAGAGAGAGATGGATAGAGATGAGGGGTGAGGGGCTCCACTTGGCTTGATATTCCACAACAAATATCTCTTTTGTTCCCTAATCTTGGACCAAAGCCATAGCTGTCTTCCACCAGCTCTTTGCAGCCGAAAATGCCCTCATCTAGAAGGTTTAAAAGGTCCAAAGGTTAGGTCTTATGGGGTGTCTTGAATTTCTTAGCCAAGGCTTCAATTGTACATCAAATCTCCCTCAATTGTTCTCCATCGGTTCTCATAACAATTAATTGATGCCTCAAAGTCTCAATTGCTATTTTTCCTCACTCATGCACCCATCATGCATCTCAATTTCATAATCCCCGGCTTCAACTAAACGAAACGCGGCCCTTATTTATTTCGAAATTAACCCGAAAATCTTGATGTCATAACTCTTCCCCTCTTATAAAAATTTCGTCCTCGAAATTTAAACTTTAACCAATCCTTATACGAAAGGTGGGGGTATCATCGTTTCATCGAGTCTCACTGCTCCATGCTAATCCTTCGGTCTCGTGATGTTGTCCGACCATTTTGACTAAGGAGATCATCTTAGTACACAAACTCTACTCTTTCTGAACCAACAACTGAACTAAGCTTCTCATATAAGACACTCTGTCATCCACATCCGATCTCTGTTTCTCGACTCCGTAATAAACCTTCGAACCTCAACGATTCAAACTTTCTGATAGTTCTGTTTAGTCTTTACTCTGACATTGATCTGACAACTATAAAAATTGATTTCTGAGCTGACTCTGAACTTGTGATTTTTCTGATTTTTGATCTCATCTCAACCGACTGAAATCTTGTACACTCTGCTTTGCACTGATTAAAAGGAAACTATTTGACTGATCTGCTGAAACTGAGAACCTCTGGTCAAGATCTGATATAACTCTGGCACTGATCTTGGCGACTGCAATCACGACTCATTGTCGACTTTGGCTTTGAAATCTTCTTCTTCACTTTCTTTTCACCACTGAAATTCTGTACCCTCTGCTATGCACTACTTAAGAAAGAACCCTCTGAAAACTTTACCAAATTTATAATCTCTAATTTAGATTCGAAATATAATTCATCCCCGGCACTCCATGCCGGCGAATTATTTGATGCACACACACTTCGGTATACCCACTCTGTGACAAGATAGGATCTCCAATTTCTAAAATCGAACTTAGATTGGTGGTTAATTTCACTCCAACACGCTTTTAGTGTGACCTAGGCTACTGGTAGTGTTCAGAGCTTTTTAGGACAAATGACATGTGGTCGATTTTCTTCGAACCACGATAAACTCACTCGACACATTGGCGACTCTCGATTGTCGTGAAAATCTCAAAGATTCAAATATGGACACAGGGTACCAAACCGACAGTAAAGTCAAATTAGTGCCAGTCGACGAGAGTTTTCCAATTTAGTGGGGTCACCCACGATTGGTCACTCATCTCAGTTGAGCCGACCTATCTCCGATCTTAATTCGATTTTTTTAACTGTGCCGTAATGATCTTTAAAGATGAGCATGGTCAAGAAGTCGGTTTATGGTCGAATTCTCAGTCTATCTGCCTTAAAGTTCTTAATAGCCTATCCAGCTAGTCTAGTTATCTCGTGAGTGGCCAACTCAGAGAAAAACACTATAGCCATGTCGATGAAATGCCCAATTTATCTAATCGAAATCAAAGTCCAAAAACCTGTATGTCACACACTTAAAACAAGATCTATTCGCACTGTACCAAAGTGGACCAACTCCATCTATCGATCGACTATTATTCTCAAATGGTATCAGTAATCCCCTGAATCTTTAGTAAGCCTATCACAATGATTCCATTCCCACTTGGGACTCTCAAGTGATGGTAAAAATTCTCCCGGTTTGCATTACCGAGCTTCCACCTACTGACACTTCTGACACTCGCAACCTGCTCAGCGGTATCTATCTTCATATCAGCTTACTAATCTAGTTGATGCCAATTCTGATTTACTTGTACCATTTGGTCAAAACTGCAATACTATAGTGAACTTCTAACAAGTGCATTCAATCACTCATGGAACCCGAACGTTCCATCCTCAGAAATCTTGAAGTTAGATTTTCTTTCACTAGTATCCTCTCATAAGATCCTTTGAACATCTCTGTCCGTTAATTCGGCGCTGATTCTAACTTGAATATATGGTTCAATTTTGAGGGCGGCTATAAAATTCAAAAGGTAGTCTACCTCAAATTTGAAAACCAAGTTTTGAATCCTTTTCAAGTAAAATTTGTACTTTAGTTAGTCTGGGCACAATTGTAGATTCTCGACTCAAGGCATTAGTGGCTTCTTTCGTTCCTCAAGGGTGATACTAGATAACACCATTATAGTCCTGCCAAGATTTTGATTCACGACACTGTTTCATATTCAACTTGTTGGGTCTCAACTAGCGGGACGGTTATACAGCAATCTTCTCATGTTGTATCAATATGTACCCAATTCTCTGCAAGATACATCACTAAAGATTTCATGCTTTCTAGAGCCAATTGAAAAGTTTAGCACAAGTGCGGTAGCCTGTTCTTACTTAAGCTCTGGCAATTATCTTTGCACTTGTCAATGCCGATGAATTTCTCTTCTTTCTCCAGAGGTCAAGCCCGCGATGATACTGATGCTGAAAATTCTTTCATAAGCCTTCCGTAGTAATCTGTCCAATCCCCACAGCTTCTGATCTCTGACACTGTTATCAATCTTGATCCGCCAACAACTGATTTGATCTTGGCTTGGTCCATGAAGATTCTCTTACCTGTAATCACACGACCATTCTTAGGGGCTCTCGTGATCCTCATCACTTAATGAACACCCTAGAATGTCACTACACCACACGATCACCATTGATCTAGATATTCTTTGAATACTCAATTTGTCAAGTCTATGACAATGGCTGGAGCGTTCGTCAAATCAAATGGCTTTACATTATTCTCTCAATAGCTAAATCAAGAGTGAAATGTTGTCTTCAGTTGACGAGATTAAAGAAATCGAAATTTCATTTTGACTCTCAATAAACTTGACACTTTCATGTGCTACTGGACTAAGTTGAATTGTTCCGTGACCATGATTCATCACCACAAGATGCTCCATGTGCCCACTCTACTCATAGAGCATCAAAGTTACACCTCAACAACTAGTCAAGCATAACTATCACTAGTGACTTCCCTTTCTTCCACTTATTTCAATAAATCGAAGTTCCCCAAACTTCACCAAGACTCGCTACGATACTCGATAGAAATTTTCCCCAAAACATTCTTCCTCCGATTAGTGCCAGTCGATTCCATTCTGTTCTTCTCACCATACCTTAACACCGAATTCATCCATGTTTTCTTTTACAATTTCGACACCTATCCAAGTGAGTCTTCTACCTCTAGTCAAGTGCTAGGATGCACTATTTCTTGTACCGCAGAGACCTATCCCGAAATTCCACAGGCGTTCTATGGCGCACTTCTCCCGAATCGTCCTACCAACAAGGATGATGACGTGAATCGTTGTCAAGATTCCATCTGCGGATACACCATAAATCACTATCCGTACTAACGACGCTTACCACAATTTCCTGTCTTCAAAATACACGAGACTGATTCATACCATCTTCCATAGAACAACATGTTCCATTAATCTGAATGCTGACCTGACTATGCCACCTTTCTTATTGGGTGGAATAGAATATCATTCTCTCAACATCAGTTTTTACCCTGACCGAATTTCCAATCTGCTTGCACTGAATCTTGACTCAGATATCGAAATATATTCCCTGATCATCCTTCTAGGTTGGACCTCAACAAAGGTAGCAATAACAGCAACAACTTGATTCTGATCTTACAAGCTCATCCAGATCCCAAGGAACACTTGCATCAAATCAATCTTAACGAGTTTAGGATCAATCAACGATGCTACACTAGTACCAACCTGCGGTGGCACTCTTACACTCGAGCTGGCCAAAGTCAACACTCTGCCTTCCGAATCCACAACGATTAAAAGCAATCGATTCACACATGACAAACAATTCTACCAATCAACTATCAAACACATACACCAGTCATGAATTTAAAGGCCTTTCCTACTACTATCCCATAGGCCATCGCACCTTATCACTCCAATACCTAACCATTGCTCTAATACCACAAAAAGGGGATGTCACGCCCCGATCCTCATGGCACGCGCACATCCCTTATCTTTGGTCGATTTAAAATTTTGCGATATCCCAGGACTATGTATCGCCGACCCTTTCATTTATATATGCATATGCGGAAGCAATCATAAAATCCCAAGACAATAAAGCAATGGGATATACAAGTAGGACTAGGAAATTGAACCTGAAAACCAACACCCTTATGCTCATATACAAGCCACACTAAATCGATTGGTTTCTACTCAAATTGATTTTATAACAATTGACATCGAATCCTACTTCGGATCATCCTGGGTTCTCCTCCACGTACTCCTCTTCGGGTTCCTCAACAGGATCTCCTCATCGATTCTTGCTTTTAGGCTCCTCATCCAGGTCCTGAAATGGTTATTCAATAACCACTGAGACAACATCTCAGCAAGTTCTACCTCCTAAGACCTGATTAGTAAACTAATACACCTTAAGGCTGCCCACGCACAACATGAGTCAGAGGACTTACCTTAGCCTCAGATTCTACCTGCATATTAGTACAGATCGAATAGGCACACAAGCAATCACATCACAGATCGAAGCATCGATCTAATCGACTTAGTCGATTTCACATCAGGAAGACCACTCACGATCCTCTCCCTTCAATCATTCAATTCACAACATCAAACCAAGGCAATGAATTACATCAAGTCACACTCAGATCAAATCATCGATCAATCAACCTAGTCGATTACAAGCCCGGTCGAATCATTTCTAGGTCATTCATCCCACACCAAGCAATTCCTTGGATTTAGTGGGTTTACGGCCCCACCCGACCCTCTCAAGATCTAGGGCTTTACGGCCCCACCCGACCCTCTCAAGATTTAGTGCTTTACGGTCCCACCGACCCTCTCGAGATTTAGTGGCTTTATAGTCCCACCCGACCCTCTCATGATCTAGTGGCTTTACGGTCCCACCCGACCTTTCCAAGATTTAGTGGCTTTATGGTCCCACCCGACCTTTTCAAGATGCCAGACTATGTCACCGAGCCACGTGCATTCTCCAGGAAGACATACCGAGTCTCCGAGCCACGTGCATTCTCTAAGGTTACCTTTTCGCCAAGATGACATATCTAATCACCGAGCCATGTGTCCTTCCCAGAGACACTCCAATTTACCGGTCACGGGCATTCTCCAGGTGATTTACCAACGACTTTCGATAATCGACAACCGATACTCGACCAATCCTCAATCACATAACTAAACATCGCATTCTTTAAGAACATAACTTAAAAATGCACAATTAAATCAATTCGACACGAATTAAAGCTCAATTAAATAAACGAACCACTCCACGACAATCAGCACGAAATTCCGGTCACCGGCCATCCCGGTTGAATTTCCGGAAAATAAATAATTAAATAATTAATTTCGAAAATTAAATAAATAAACATAATAATTCCAATTTAGTACAATATGAAGCTCAATTAAATAAACGGACGTCGCTACGATTATCAGCATAAAATCCCGGTCACTGGCCATCCAGGTTGAATTTTTGGAAAATAAATAATTTAAATAATTAATTTCAAAAATTAATATTTAATTCTTAAACATTCCAATTAGGCCCGAATCGCCTAATTAACACCGATAAGGGACGGGAAAAATCCCAAGAAGCATCCAATAAATACTAAGACATGTTTACTAATTAAATGCACAATCAATTTAATTAACATGCAACAATGAGTCTTTAATTTAATTACTTTAATCTAATCTATCCACCTAATTGCAAATAATTAAATCTAATCAATCTTTAAGTATAATTAGCAAACTAAGAAGGCATTAGTGAGCAAAACTCACTTGCACAAAGCGAAGACTAGGACATTGCGATGACGACGCAACGGCGGCCGAACTTGGGCCGGGCCAAGAACTTCGCAAGCTCGAAGAAACACTAGGCTTCAAGATTGGGCTGATTTTCTTTAATCCACTGGGCTTGAAGATGCTGAATTGAGGGCTACTTGCTGGGCCAGAATTACTTGAAGATGGGCTGAGACCAAAACTGAATTGGGCTTAAAACTTAGGCCAAAGCTGGGCTGAAATAGAAAGCTGGACTGGATTTCTTTCTTGGGCTGAAGACGGTGCAAATCGAAGCTGCTGCAGGCGCTGGGGTTCGATGGATGAGCTACGGGTGATGCTGGCACGTGAGGTGGCTGAATTCGTTGCCGCGTGGAGAGGACGAAGGAGCTGAAGATCAACCAAGGCTTCGGTGGCCTTGAAGATTGAGCGGAGGAGCAGCTTCAGTCTTCAATTCGGTGGGGGCTGCTCGGTCTTCGTTGGGTGAAAATTGACCGAAAGAAATGGGGCTTGAACCAAGCATGGAAGCTGAGGGACTTCGGTGGACTTGCTTCGTGGACTTTTGGGGCTGCTTCAGTCAATATTCGGAGCTCTCAACGATTGAAGGTCGCTGGCCACGTGGATGCTTGGGTCAATATCGGTTGCTTTGTGCTGCTGAGTGTTGACCGGAGGGCTGAGCTTGAACGCGTGGAGAAGCAGACGGTGGTGGAGTAGCAGCGTGAGGAGCAAAGAGAGAGAGACGCACTGGATGTGGCAGCTTCGGTGGATGCGTGGATGAACGGGGTCAACGAAATGTTTCGGTGGATGATGCTGTTGACCGAAAAAGCTGGCTTCGGAGGAGGACTTCGGGCATTGAAGATGGAAGCTCGGTGGACAGCAGTTCTCGGTGGAACGTGCGGCTTCCTTCGGCTGTCTTCAACTTCGCTTGTTGACCGAACCAAACGCAGGTGCTGCCAAGTGGCAACGAGGCGAGCTTCTGGGTCAATTGAGAAGCCTCGGTGGCTCGCTTGTTGACCGAAGCAGCAGAGTTTGGACGAGTGTGCGAGGCTGGCGGACGAAGGGAATTTCGGAGGGAAGCAGCTTGGTCTTCCTCAGCTGCTGGCGTCGCACAATTCGGAGGATGGAGGAGAAACGATCCGCTGCAGCGTGAAGGAGAAGATGAGTAAGAGAGAGATGGATAGAGATGAGGGGTGAGGGGCTCCACTTGGCTTGATATTCCACAACAAATATCTCTTTTATTCCCTAATCTTGGACCAAAGCCATAGCTGTCTTCCACCAGCTCTTTGCGGCCGAAAATGCCCTCATCTAGAAGGTTTAAAAGGTCCAAAGGTTAGGTCTTATGGGGTGCTACGAATTTCTTAGCCAAGGCTTCAATTGTACATCAAATCTCCCTCAATTGTTCTCCATCAGTTCTCATAACAATTAATTGATGCTCAAAAGTCTCAATTGCTATTTTTCCTCACTCATGCACCCATCATGCATCTCAATTTCATAATCCGCTTCAACTAAACGAAAACTACTCTATTTATTCATTCGAAATTAACCCGAAAATCCTGGATGTCACAATAAAGCTTACTCAAATATGTTTCTTATTATTTAAAATTATATTTGTTATACTCGATAGTATTTTTATAAGATTTCGAAAGGGTAAAAAGGACTGCTCAACTCTAAAACACGGGATATTATAAGATCTTTTAGTAATATTATTGTGTGTGTCAAGGGCCTAAAATAGTTAATGATTTGCCCCTGCAATTTTTCTTTACTAGAGATCACATTTACCGCGTTAGTTTGATATACGATTGATACAAATATTTGTTTAGCATTGATTTATTGTTAACTGAATTATGATCAAATTTAACAAGTCGATAATTTTGGACTCAGAAAATATAGTTGTTGTCGTCATGTTTATATTGAGATTTACTCTAGCTGGTAGACAGATAGCGTTCCCACTACATTCTTGACTTATGAAGATAAAGGGTTTTCTTCTCCCCGACTGTATTCTTGACTTAGGCGGAAAGATGCAATTACTACTTTTATATAATACTCTATAATTGTCAGTGGGGCCTGCCGACTTTTCTAGAGGGCAGAATGGATTAAGACCAGGTGATCCTATCTCCTATTTTTTTGTGATGATAGTGCAAGTTTTCACTAAATTTCTGCAGTAGAGAATGGAGACTTACGCACAAGAAAATCGAGTTTACACACTTCTATTTGGCGATTTACTCATGCACTTTGCTAATAATCATATGTTCTTCTTAAATGGAGATAAGGAGTCATTTCTTGTCTCCAGTCGGAAACTCCACCTTAAAGGACGGAGATGTTCGGAGCTAAAATCAGGGCTAAACCGTTAAGTGACTTCCTGAAACTCAGCTTCAAAGCTGCTTCAAACAATTGGAAAGCGATAGAAATTGCTCCTCAATTTTACACTCGAGCAAAAAAGTGCATGAATGTGGCTTTAGATGGAGTAATGAAACTCCACAAATCTAAGCACTAGAAAATGTTAATTGTACTGGAATTGCAATTAGGGTCAACTGAAAGAGTTGAAATTGAAATTACAACAAAATGAAATTACAAGGAAATAAAAGTACAAGAAAAAGTAAAGATGACTCTAGAGATAAACGGTGCATTGGTCGATCTGTCGCTTCAGTCTCTTTAATGTTCTTCAAAAGAAGTGGCACCATGTCTGTCCACTTTGCTTGAAATCCTCCTATTTTGTGGGCAACCACTTGAGTAAATGGACTAGCTTAACACAAGTATATTTGATCATTTTGATAATCTTTTCTACATGGTGTTCACGATATAGGAAATGTAAGAAACTATAACAAACTTATAAAGTCATGAATGTGTTAATATAAGTCTATTTTAACTATCTTTCGCAACAACTATATCTATGTTGCAGCTGATAGATAGGTCAAGCCTCTCCAATTAAAATTGATCTATTAAACTCAACATAACCGATCAAAACAAATATAAAAAGTAAGAGGGCCACATCGACCAAAAGTTCAAGTGCTTCATTACATTTTTAAGTTTTAATGTCAAGTCAATAACAAATGTTCATCTCATAACATCGACTCTATTTTCTTTGCCCAATCAATTGCCTTTATTAGCTACAATGTCTAATTAATCCAAGTGATAGACATCATCGAGGATGGCATTAGTCAATGAGATTGTAATTCAATTAAGGAAAAAAAATGAAAAGCAAAATGTGCTATGCATTATCCGAATGAGGACTATACAAACATAACTTATTGCAGAAGAAGCCTTCTATGATCAAGATATCTCAAGGAAAAATTGGAATGTCAATCTTATGCAATCATTGAGGAAGATTATGGCCAACTTGGATTTAGTAAATATCTCTACAAAGTCATGAATAAAGGAGCAGACAAAAATGCATCGTAAGTTTTTGTATGTAAAATTTATCTATATCACAAGCATATATATTTTTTCATCACGATCTTTTACGGTAGGCTACCGTAAAAAAGGTGGAGCAAATTGAATTGAAAGCACATGCATGATAAGTGATGGTCATCATGCCTTTGCTGAGGACGGCCGCTTTTTAATTTGAAAAAAAACAGGAAAGATTCGCGAGAGAGAGAGAGAGAGACCTACTTTCTAATTTGCTCCTTCGCGTGATTCCCATTTGTTTGTCGTTATCGCATCCCGTTTTATAATCCGTGAAACGGCGCATGCATGATAAGTGATGGTCACCATGCCTTTGCCGAGGACGGCTGCTTTTTAATTTGAATGAAACAGGAAAGATTCGCGAGAGAGAGAGAGAGAGAGAGACCTACTTTCCAATTTGCTCCTTCGCGTGATTCCCATTTGTTTGTCATTATCGCATCCCTTTTAGGGCCTGCATGTTTTTATTCCTGGTTTCTGTTCAAGAACATAAATTTTATTTTTTTTGTTCCTGGAAACAAAAAAAGAATAAAAACATATTTGTTTGCGTTTTTGTTCAAAATCAAATTTTTTATTCCTGGAATACAAAAAAAACAGAAATGAGAGAAAAAAAAATTGTTTTTTATTCCAGAAACACTTCTCCAGAAACACTTTTTTCTTCTTTTCTTCTTTGGCCAGTCGTTGGCCTCGGCCATGGCCGGCGACCGGTTGTCGAGAGCCGGCAACGCCGTCGAGGGTCGGCGACCTTGCCGAAACGTCACCGGCACGGGCGAGGCTCGGCCTCTCCTTAGCTGGGCGAGCTCGAGCTCGCCCAGATCTAGCTCGATCGAGCCTCGCTAGGGGCCAGCGACGCTCGACCTCGTCGGATATGGGCGAGGCCAAGCTCGCCCAGCCAAGGCGAGGCCGAGCCTCGCTTGCGCCGGCGACACTCGGCCTCGCCTTGGTTGGGCGAGCTCGATCCGGCAAGGCCGAGCCTAGCCCGAGCCGGCGATGCTCGAGCTCGCCCAAATCCGGCGAGGCCGAGCCTTGCCATGGCTGGGCAAGCTCGAGCTCCCCCGGATCCAGCGAGGCCAAGCCTCGCCCGGCGCCAGTCGTCGGAGGCGCGGACCGGCCAAAAAAAAGAAAAATAAAAAAGAAAGGAAAAAATGAAAAATAAAATAAAAATATTAAAAAATTAAAAGAAACAAAAAAGAACATAAATTTATCAAACGTGTTTCTATTCATTTTTTTATTTCCGGAACAAGTTTACCAAACGCATCTTTCGGTCAAAAAAAGTGTTGGGCAAAACACATTTTTTATTTACGTTCGGAGGCGGTTTTTGAACGAAACGTTATCAAACGCGCCCTTATAATCCGTGAAACGCGAACTTACTTAGTGGGACCTTTGGGACGTTCACTTTGATCTTTCCTCATCATGACCCGTCCGCTCCTTTGCGACTTTTAAGGTTTTCTTTTTTGACTTTTACTCTGCTTTGCATCTTACTTTACCCGATTCCACGGATTAGCTTTTGGTAGAAAAACTGTTGCCCGGAGGTCCTTTCCCTTTCCATATACTCATGTTCTCGTAGCATACTCTTTTTGCTTTTTCGGTGTACCAAAGAACATTAATATACGCTATCAATCATTTTCATTCAGGGCTTATCTAAAATCAAATGACATCATATATAAATTCACAGAATCAATATGTAGAATACTTTTCCTTACAAATTTAATTATGATGTAATAAAAGGGTTCGTCCTCAATCGAGCATGAAAGCCATGGCCTTTTGTTCCTGTATCCAGTATAGTGTAAACGGAATTGTGGGTTGCAGGGACAAAACAAAAGGAGACTCTTGTAAGAAACCAACGAGTTATCGTACATTTTTTCAAAGAGATCCAAGTAGGCCAGAAAGCTAAATGAAAAGCAAAACGGCTTACATGAAGATACCTTAAAACTAAAGTTGGACATCATCTCAATTATGTTTCCGAAATAAGTCCAAGTCATTTTAGGACCTCTAAAATGTTCGTAAGCCAATTTGAAATGGGAAAAAGGGAAAGATTTTGAAGGAACTCAACTTCGGCTAAATTGCGTCCCTTGAATCTAGCAAGGAAAAATTTGGAAGTCCCATATTCACATACAAATCAGTTGAGTCCTCCCCATACTTCGGAATAAATTTTAGCAACCTTCAAGTCTCGGCCTACTCAGTTTCTCCAACCTAGAAATGCTAGATGAAAGGCTTGCCAACTTCTTGCACTTATCTAAAGAGATGAGGTTTTCTATAAATGCAGTCCCTTCAAATTGAAGTTCTTGCATTCCCTCTAACAAACAGTAAGTTGTGCAGAAAGACAACAAAACCAACTTCAATAAACATTATGAAGCGCTAATGTTCAATGTGTTGAGTCTACTGCCTACAATTGATCATACCATTCTTTGTTGACCATGTGAGGCACCCATCAACTTTGCCCAAAATCACGCTTGATCATCACCCTCTCCTCCATCTATTTCCATGTGAAATCCAAAATTAAACTTATTGACTTTTTTTCTGCAAATCACGGATTGTTTTTCTATTAATGTGTTTGTGAAATTTTAGTACGATTTGTGATTTGTGTGCATCAGAGGGAGGGAGGGAGAGAGAGAGAAACAGAGAGATGAATGACTGTGTATATTGGTGAAGGAAGCGATCTATCCTGAAAGAGAAAGACAAGGCGGAGAGAGTGATGAATAAAGGGCACCACAATGTTTTCCAAACAAGTGCACATCACATGACATGGTTTGCAATGCTATTATTGACAGAAGAGGCTGTAGGAATGTTGTAGTAGTTGTGGTCAGGAATCTGAAGTTACCAATGAAAGATCATCCCTACCTTGGCAGGTCACAATAGTTGAGGGAGAGAAATGAAGTAAACGTCTTCAACCTTGTTTAATTCAATAATTATTACAAATAAAGATCGTGACAAAGTGTGGTATGATGCAATTTTAATGAGTGTGTGTCATATGTTACTTAGATAATTATGATAATATCATCGTCGAAACTGTTCATGATATTGGTGGTTGAAAACAAATATCTTTAGGGGCTTTTTTTTGTCTTTTCTATTAATTTTTCTTTTAGATTAAAAGCCACACATTTATATCAACGATACTTAAACGCTAGTTGTCAAGACGCTGAAAAAGAAAATAGAGAGGAAAGAAAAAAGAGAGAAGAAAAAAATATTTTTTTTAATCTTTGTGAGAATCATTAATCTCTTTGTGCTTTAATCTTGAGAAAAGATGATCGTTGTATTTCAACTTTTTTACTTAAAAAGAATAAGTGTACCCATATCCATCATGTGCTAGGAAATTTGCATGTTGATTCCAGAAAAAAAATGCTCACAAACAATCCACCCAAGTAGAATATAATAATAAGGAACAAAATCAAAAGAACACACCATAAAATCCTACAAGGAGACACATGTTGCATGAGCACTAGTGGTACATGAAAATGTCACAACCTAACTTCTCGTGGGAGAGATTATTAGGTTTGGAGGTATTGTCAACTTTGAGTTGATGGCCTTCAATTAACTTGTGTTCTTCCAAGCCCATCTCTCACATGACATCGAGCGTTCAAGTTTTTAATCAATTCTTTTTTATTTTTCACGAAGTTTTTAATCAATTAAGCTAATGTAAATTTTAACTAAGGAGTCACCACAAGCCTTTTCAGTCGGGTAGAAACCAAGTAAGATACGGGATGATATCTTACAATTTACGCGATCAGAAATTTTATACTTGGGGATTTGATTATGCTATCTAATGTTATAGCAACCTATCCAAAAGAAATCTAAAGTTTGTCCTAACCATTCTAGAGCAGGGAAATAACATCTAACATATTGAAAGTGTAACCAAATATAATCATGAAGAAAACACGTAAGCATCATAATATTGTCTCTAAAAAGAAAAAAAAATACAATTCAAAACAAATAACCCTTGATTATGCAATTTTAGATTTTTAATTTTAAGGATTTTCCAATTTTTCTGAATTTTTCTGATTTTCTAGAATTTTATGAAATTTTTCTGATTTTTCTGAATTTTTTTATTAATCAATATAATTTTTTTATTTATTAATATTTATTAATATTAATTTAAAAGAAATTCGGACCGGGTTAAGAGACCTGACCCAACTAAACCGACGCGAACCTTATCGGATCGGGTTGGACTAAAAATGTTAACCCTAAAAGCCCACTCGCAATTAAATAAATCATCCCAAGAACACTTCTCTTGTTCTTAATTTTTTGGCCCGAACTCTAAAAAGAACCTAGCCCACAACAAACCAGCCCAAAACCCTTCTCTTCGTATGGACGACCAGCCCACAACTAAAAAGCCCGAAGCCCATTTTACTTTCTATTTCCCCTATTGTTGGCTTTTTCTTTTTTTCTCTCTTTTCTTTGTTTCTTGTATTTCTTTTCTCTCTTTTGTCCTTTCTGTTTTTTTTTTTTTTTTTTTGGTCTTTTTCTTCATCATCTTCAACCTCCCGCACTTCCTCGCCGAAGCTTTCTCCTGCAACCTATCTTCATTCGATCGTCTCCTTCCCAAATCACCAACTTCAAGATAATATCAACTTTCACATGTTTTGCTGCCGACATACATACCGCCGCCGAGCCATCTCCTCCCGCCGATCATCCATTCTGACCGACGACCACCAACTTCAGCTCGCTATTTCGGCGACCACCGAACACCAAAAATGAACATCACCCGGCACTCAAATTTTTAATATCAGCACACTCAGCAAATAAACAAGCACAAGCATGTTAAAATAGAGAGAAACACTGACTCGATTAGCCTTGAACCATGGACGGGGGATTGCCAGCAAGGGGCTCTAGTGAAGGGGTGCATGCAAGGACAACACAGAAAAATACAAAGAAATCAAGTAGGGTTCGACGAACACAGAAACAAATGAGATCGGTTTCGAGTTTAAACATGAGAATTTTTCCGGTCTTCTTTCAAGCATTTTAACAAACGTATGGTGTGCATTTTAGAAAAAAAAAGCTCCATATTTACATTCATGGTGAAATGAGTCTGAAATCTCGACACACAAAAACATGAACCCACATCATAGATTATAACTCAGTCCTATTACTATATCAAAGTCCTATGATCTCCAAAAAGAAATAAATTCAGATCTTGTGCTCAACGAAACGGGGCCGAAAATGAGGTGTTCGAGAGCGAACTCTCACCAGGTTCAGGGTAGAGTTTTGGTGTCGTATGGTTGCCGGCAAAGCTTCGACGGATGACAAGACGAGAAGGAAGACCACCGCTCAACCGTGGACAGAGGCGATGGTCGGCGGTCGACCATTTTTCTCATTTCAGCCAAGCCCCCTAATAATCACTCCTCACAACAGCACGCTCCTCTCTCGCTTTTAAGCTTCGGTGCGCATGCCTCCTGCCGTGCCAGCTGCTGCCGCCGGCCTGGCCCCCGACCAACTCCCGGTCGACGGTCTGCCCTCTGTCCTGTTCCCTCTGCCCCCACATACCATCCTTTCTTTTCCTCCCTCCTCATGGATGCTGGTTCGTGCAGACGAAGGGGAAGAAGTGATCTTGGGCTGGGCTTCTTTTTAGGCTTTTATGGACTCAAAGGAAAAGATGAAGATGGGCTCAAAACAAAAGAAATGAAGATGGGCGGGGGAAACGAGCTTAGAGGGCCGAAGGTTGCTAAGTGGGCCGGACACGCCGGGCCACACTACTTCATCATTCCTTTTTTTCATAAATTTTATATTTTGCAAAATAAATGGATATCCAAAACATCAACAAAATTTCGGTGTCAACAGAAGAAAACGAAGAAGCACTTGAATTTCTAAGACAATTGAGCAACTCCTGGAAGAATTTAGAATTTTTGTCCCTGATGAAATTCCGGCTGCCTTGCTGCCCGTGCGTGATATTCAACACCGAAGTTATCCCCAATAAAGTTGCCTAACCCACGAAGAACCCCAACATCAAGTGAAAAACCTCAAGGCGAAAGGCCTGGTGGAAGAAAGTGCTAGTCCTTGTGCTGTGCCAGCTAGGAGGGGCCAAAGGGCCGTTCCGGGCTCGGTTGGTCCTGGCCCATTTCTTCTCTAAATTAATTTTAATTCTTTTCATGAATTTTTTTTTTCAAAAAATAAAACTAATTGGTTCAGTTTTTAAAAATAATAAAAAACAAATTAAAATTTTGATTCAGAATAATTAGGAATAGAAAATTCTATTTAAGTATTCCATATCTTGATTTTTTATTGAACCTATAAAAAGATTTAAGAGCCGGTGAATTATAAAGAATTAATTAAAAATAAAAAGGCTTTTTTAATGGAATATACATATCAATATTCATGGATTATCCCCTTCATTCCACTTCCAGTTCCTTTGTTAATAGGAGTGGGACTTCTACTTTTTCCAACGGCAACAAAAAATCTTCGCCGTATGTGGGCTTTTCCTAGTATTTTCTTGTTAAGTATAGTTATGATACTTTTGGTCTATCTATCTATTCAGCAAATAAATAGAAGTTTTATCTATCATTATTAATGGTAATAAAAAACCGCTCATTAATTAAACCTAATTGAAATACAAGTGTATCCTTGAGTAACTTGAAAAAGAAAATTACACATAACGATGCCCTAATAACAAATACACACAAATTATACCAAAGAGAATGTCTAATAGATTCAGTATCTTTGGTGTCATGTTCTTCATTATAATTCGGATGATACAATATCATTGTTGTCCTCTTGTTCATATAAGGTACGTTCCTTTAGAGTCAATTCTTGCACAAACCAATCATGTCTAGCAAAAACCATTTCTAAATTTTCTGCCTACACCTTTTGTCTTCTATGATCTGTTGGCTAGTATTAGACATGGGCTCATAAATGCTGGTGGAGATAGTGAGTAACAAGCCATGGTAAAAAGAATTGAATAACCGATGGCTTCCCTCTTCCATCATTTCAAAATGTCGATGTTATCTTTGCCAACTTTATCAATGTTCGGAGTAATCTATTCTCAAGTACTCTCCAATTCAGTAGTAGACAAAGATGAAGACCAATGGATGGTTCTGGGGTATCTTCTTCTTCTTATGAATTAGAGACCATATGAATTTCTGACCTTATTTGATGAAAACGTGCTTCGTCATATGTATATATATTTTTATAACAAGCGTCAATATACTTAACCACATGTTACTCAATCATTTCATGAATATTCTACAAAACTTTTCAAAATGTTTCCAGACACAATGTGTTTATAAAACAACAATACACTGTATTTTATTTTAATCATGGGAAGATCATGTTTTTTTTTCTTTCCTTTGTAAAAATGGATAGCAGAAATTTGAACAAGTTTTTACTGGCATCATTCTTAGTTTTTGTTTGAGCATATTGAACCTATCGACTTTTCTTTCTTTCTTTCTTTCGGAATTTTTTCACTATTCATGTGTCAAATATACATGAACATGATACAATTTTGTGTTCATGTGATAATCGGATCTTTGAGAATCATATAAGGGATATGGCCATGCATGGAAAAAACTGATATCAAGAGGTCAAAAACTTTTAGTATAGAAAAGAATACGTTGAGAATCTAAATTTCAATGCCATAACAAATAGGAAAGAAATCCTTAGATAGCGTCGGCCAAAAATAATTAAAATACAGAGAAATTCATATATAAAGTTCTATAAATTGACATTTTTTGCAGAGCAACTATCTATCTATCTAATGGTGAAAATCATCCAATTATCTGATTTGTAAAGTCTTTTAACTCTAAAACAAAATAGAAAAATCAAACCAATTATCTGGCACCCATGTAATGGATTGCTTGTATATATAAAGTCTCTAACTGTTGACTTTTTTGCCCCACGATTATTTTATTTTTAAGATTCAGGAGAAATACGTGTTAGGTTTTGTCATTTTTGCGTTCGGTTTTATGCGTTTTAACTTTTGTTGCTCTATGTTTATAATTTGTGCTTGCCTGATATGAGTCCTACCTATTTTTTCTCCTCCGTCCACCAATCGTAATATTTTTATTAAATAGAAGACATGGTTAAAGGACTTTGATCTGCATATAGTTCGTGCGCCATATGCTCCTATTTTCAGGAAAACATTGCACAAGTTGTTATTAATAAATTAGCTATTGTATCAGTTTACAATTATATGAATAAGCTACCATTGCGTCATATCTTATTTGAAAAAATCTCAAATTACAATCTTTTGTGTACCTATGTTTCTAATTGATTGTCATACTAAAATTTTTGCTTTCTATAGTTTCAGCAAACGAAAGAAAAATGCGCATCAACCTCACAAGTGCAGGACATTGACACACTATCTGATGATGAAGAATGTGAGACAGAAGCTATTGGTGATGAAGCAAATTGAAATCAAATTAAAGAAGAAAAATGTGATAGAAAACGGAGGGAAGGAATGGTATTTGATTTTGTAGAGGATCCCTTAAGAGAACGATAAAAGATATGCTAAACAAGTGGGATTGGGTGTCTCAAGAAGGAGCTAGAAAATTGGAGATGATGGTAAGGTAGAATACTCAACTCTTGCATATTCTCTTCATCGAAAGAGTGTATGTAGATAGAGCAGTATAAAGATCAACAAGGACTTTAACTTGTCTGTTGTCGAGGCAGGAGGGAATGAAAAACTTACCTTTGGTAAGAAAGATTTCAAAATTTTATTGAAAAGGCAAGAAAGTTGAAGACTTGGAACTAGAGAGGCGAAACCAGTCATAACTGTTTTGTTAGGATGCAAAGAGAAATGACCGTTTTTTCTTCTATGTGATGGAATTGGAAGATAGTTCCAGGTTAAAGAATGTTTCCTAGGCAGATGCAGGAAGTCTGGTATTATATGAAAATTTTGATGAAGCAGTAACCTTTGATACTACACATTTGAACAATCAAAATGAGGTGCCTTTCGCACCTCATGGTCAATTCACACTTTTTGGTTGTGGGTTGGTGTGGAACGGGGATTCTAACATAAGATTAAAATGTGGAAAAAGAAGAGCTCGTTTGATATTTCATGCAATGGTATATTGATATTCTTAATACAATTCTTAATTTTTTTTTTTCATTTAACAGGACTAAGTGATGCGATAAAGTTAACCTTATAGTATTATTAATCTTTTGAGGATCAAAACCACAACTTTTTAAATTAAAAATTATTGATCAATACATTCACTTGATGGACATTCATCACACATGGTGATTGGTGTATTTAGCTATTTTCCATGGGACAGAGGAGTGATGTTGAAGGGAGAAGAATCTCTTATAGTTGGGAGAGAGGTTCTTAAATTTTGTTTGTGATCAAGAGTTGAGACCTGCAAAATCCTAAACTTTTATTTTATAAGAATGTTGCAGACTATTTTATAGAGAAGCCTTTTGTATGTATATGTTATTTAGTATCATCACCCATTTCTTCGGAAAGAGTGGGCTTCTTGGATTCACATTCTCTTTCAGTACCATTTACTCAACAAAGCTACCCACCATCTCTGATGTGTAGGCTATCTCTCCGAGCAATTCTAGCATGCAAGAATTTTTCCATCTGTGCACCCATGGTTGATGCATTATAAACGTGGGATCGGCTGACATTTAATTGAGGCCATCCATCTCAAACTTAGTTTCTCATTTCTAATTTCTCATTCATAAGAAAACAAATTCATGTCCACATCACTCTTTCTAGCCGTACACAGAAAGGAAAAATAATCACAACTCCAAAGGCGTTACCTTCTCAAATGGCACATAGCAAGAACTTCGCATATTTTCAACTACAAACACAAACTCTCCCCCCTTGATCTGCTGTCTCTCTTGTGATATGTTAGGCTCGATTAAAGTCTTCTGCTAAGTACTGTTTTCAAGAGTTGACTTCAACTATCCAACCATGGAACTTCTAAACCTGTGAAGAACACAAGTCGTTACTAGAACAACAGAAAAACGAACAACATAATATATTTGAGGAAAAAAATAAATAAAGAGATATCAATGCATACCTACCAACGAGATGAGATTATAATAGACTCTGCCTCCCAAACACAATAAGAACAATTCTCATCGAGGACTAGTCTACAAGAAACGACTAAAGTACACCGGTTTAATTCCAGCATTACACCGAGGGACAGCTGCATCCCTTCCAAAAGTTTTTACAATAGATTGAAGGTCACTATGCTTTGGAACAAGCTGCTACGTATTTTAAAAAACAAAAATGAGCACTAATTTCACAAAACTAGTAGTCAAAACATTTAAATCCTTGAATTAAAAACAATGGGCTTGGTTTTTCTCGGATGGTTTAAAGCTGGATTCCGGGAAGCAAAATCACAAACATCAGGTGGACGTCACCCACTGGGGTTTCTTCAGACGAAAGTAAGAAGGGATAAGTACTGGCGGTAGGAGATGATCTTGTTCACGTAGTTGTCAATGGCTTTCATAGCTCTAAACGCTTACTCGACGGCTAAGCCATTATTCATCTTCACAGATAATTTTCTCCCATTCTTAGCTCGTGGAATTTGGGACTGAACAAAGCAGTCCAAGGGGACTTTCGTCTCTCTGCCTCACCAATCATGATTTCCACCGCGGCACTGCATTATCCCTTTGTAATTGTGCCACGGCCTTTGCTCGAGTACCTCGGCAGCAAAGGAGAGCCGCGACGCACCAGAGATCAATCGAGTTTCTTTGAATTCATCGAAAAAAGAAAAAAGAAAGGGGAAATCCAGAGGACGCAGAGTAGAAGAAGACAGAGGTTCGATTCGATCCAAGACCCTCAGAGCCATCGCCTTCATGATCTTCAACTATTCTGATTTGCTTTTCTTTTTATATTCCTCACTCGCATTTACCGAGCGACGTATCAAATGCCCACGTAATCCGCCACGTCAACCATCGCGTCATTTTGTATGCCACAGGATATTAAATTTTAGTAACTCTAGTCGTTAAAATAAAATTGGGTTGTTTAAGATCTCAATTGGCAAAAAAAAAGTTCCAGAACTAACGGTACATTATAAAACGAAAATACCTTTTTATCTAATTTCTTCTTCTTTTATCTGAGAAAAATGTTACATAGGCATTATCTCTTTTAGTAAAGCTAGCGGTGGACAGTCTTCATACATCTACTATTTACTCCACTTATAGAATAACTACTGAATCGGTTTTCCACGAATAAAGGCATTATCAGAGTCATGGAAGGTAACACTCAAGTATGCCCTGTGACATGAAAGAAGCTTGCTCTATCGTATTTTCATGTCGATCAAGCCAAAAAAAAATATTTATATTCATTTGGAGAATTTTTCGGATTTATTAGTAGGGTGAGAATTAAGTCTAGGCATCGAAAAGCTATCACCAAATTTAAATCTAGCACATTGTTCTTCGCAATATTATAAGGAAAGGTAGATTGACCACAATAATTTATTGAAGGCACAAAAATCAAAATCTACCAGTTGGTTTCCCTCCGAATTATTTCCTTAAGAAGCCGCGACCAATCCGACAAATATGAGTGTCTATTATAACAGCCGGTGCCATTTGTACTCGTACTACACCATAGTTAGAGTTGTCATGCCTTTCTTGTGGAAGATAATGACCTTCCTTTGAATCCATTTGAACTCGACAGCTTTCTCTAGCTCTGTTAGATTTGGACCTTCTTCTTCCTTTAGAATAAAGTCGAGTATGTAAAAGGTTGACCAAATTTTGACCAGACAATGTCATGGGTTTGTATTCGACCTTCTGTATGCCCTACTCCCATAAATATCCATTAATATCCACAATTTTCGCGCATCTTAGCTCGACACTAGAGATTGCTCAAAGATATTTGATTGTGTTCCTCTTAGTCTGTTCAAGCATCTGATTTGTTTTGACTGGCTAAGGCTATTGGAGCATGACAACCCGTAATTGCTCGTGTATTAGATGTGATCCTCACTTCCTAAAGATCCCTTCGGATGCACTAAGGCAAACTTGACAACAACCCCATTTGTTCTACAGAAACTTGTCTACTTGTATAGTGTGCTAGGCAGGGTCCTCTCGAGTCAGACTCTCTCTCTCTCTCTCTCTCTCTAACTTTGAATGCTTGATATGTGTACTATTTATATGACACGAACTCATCGTGAGTCGACATTCTCCTACTCAGAAGAAAAATGCCAGAATGGTTTCTTTATTGAAAAGAGGTTTCCATATCTTTCAATGTTCCACAGGACCTATATGACAACTTCTTAGGACTAGCACTCCATGTTGTTCACAGCCTAGAGGAAGGAAAAGTGGCCGATGCTTTGTGTGACTTCCATAAGTTTTATATATGACCAAAGGTGATTTGGCACGTGAGTAGCTCGATTTCGTTGGAATCCAATCATGTGTGGCTTGCATATCTCCTGTGCAGTAGTTTGTGTGAAGTTGAGAAACGTCTGTGAAATGATTTGAGTCATTTACAAGTTCGCCTCAGAGCATCAAAAGGAAGCTTAAAGAAGAAATTCCAAGAGAAACATGTATAGAGGAAGGCTGAACAACTTAACAAAGAATTTAAAATGGTCTTAACTATGCCGAGACCATAGGTTCCACTTGCGCCAACTATTACCTTCGCGTTGGCTTGCAAAACATGCTTGTTTGGATTGGTGACGACTTGTTGAGGAAGTGATTCCAAGGGAAGCAAACTGGATGGTTTTGATTCCAATGCGTTTTGCTTTTCCCTTTATTGACAACTTCTTAAATTTTAAAGGTAAGCTCCTTCGATTCGTATTCAAAAACACTATGAAATATAGATTTCATATCATGCTTACTAGTACTGACATTGGTTGAGGAACTATTTTTTTCCTCTCTTTCTTTATGATTGTGATGCAGATTGCATTAATCCAAACTGCTTGTTGAATGGCCGTGGTGTTCGAAGTTGCTCTATAGAATTTATCACAGTCACCTCTCTTAATCCAATATATTGCCACTATTTCATACTCTAAAATTCTGAAATAGCAAGTTTTTTCTCAATCAAATCCATTTTATATCTTTTGGCAGTGCGCACCTAGGTTCGGTGTCCCAACACCATTGTTGTTCAAAGTAACAAGGTTGAACGAGCATCAATATAACACCAAGGAGATCAAAATGAAGCTCTTCCAATCTCCTTTGAAATTGAACTTGTACACTAACGAAACCTAAGGGAAACAAAATCTTGAAACCATACATGCAAAAATCCTCAAATCTAAACTAGATCGAAATAGAAACCTCCCCAAAACAGGAGAGATGAGCTTCCAAGTCTAGACTAAATTAGAAGAGAAAAGCTTTGCATAATGAGAGGAAAGCAAGAAAACTAGAATAGAGAACCAAATCAGCCAAAGAAAAAGGCAAAAAAGGGAGGGGACGCTAGCTCAAACCCTCCCCTCCGTCAAGGTTGAAGAAGAAAACCCTCCCCTCCATCAAGGTTGAAGAAGAAAGCTGTGCGAATATAACATGGAGAGGAGAAAACCCTAGAGAGAATAGAGGAAAAGCAGCGATGTTTATAGAAGGAGTAATGTCACTCAACTATCTCTAGTGAAATTATATTATGTTTGATCAAACTAACATTTTGAGCTTCTTCGTCCCAGTTGTCATCCGATCCCCGGCATCATTTTCTCTATCTCTTCAAAAATTCTAGGAATGCAACCATGCATGTTCCTGTCCAAACAAAAAAAATGAGAAAAATATGAATATTATGACATATGGCCATCAAATAGCATGAAGATATGGCCATCATAATCCAGTAAGAGGAGCACATTCACGAGGCTAAAAGGGTTTCTGATTAGGTTGAGTCTTTTCTAGCTAAAATTGGCTTATGTAGCATTAAAATTTATTGAATTACTGGAAAAAATGTATATTGGCCGCTTCGAATTGGAGAATGAGCAAAGCATATGCTCCTATTGAGCAGATCAACGAAATCCAAATTTTGATACATGCCCTTCAATTCATATTGAGGACTTTACCGTATAACTTTGCAATTGTTAAGTATAATGGACATATTGGTGCTGTTGAATGCGGATCATTTGATTTGATTGACATACTTAATGCATGGAATGCGGAAAACTTCTTAGGGGACGCATTGGACTCAACTCAGCTTTCAAATTTCAAGTTCTCTTTCCCACTCGAAGCATATGTCAGCAAGCATAATAGATAAATACGTCAATACAATGGCCCTTTACTTATACCAGACAAATACAAGGCAGAAATCGATGTCATAGGTTGGTTGGCTCGGTCTATTGGTGGGACTCTTCAATATGCATTTAGCTACCCAAGTCTCAACACTTCCTCTAACCGACAGTAGAAATTATTTCTGAAAGGAGAAGGTAAATGAGTTCAAAATCTTACCCATCATGTAGATGTATTCCTTGCAAATTGGCAGCTTTAGAGAGAGCCTCCTTCCATTTTTTGACCTTGCGCTTCCCAAACTCGCTCAAATGGGTGGTCAATGCTTTCTCATAACTCTGTTTCTGTCCCCTCACTTCCCCCGGTGCCACCTTATAAAATATCGGTAGCAGATGTTTTGTTTTGTTCTTCTCCCCTAAGATCTGCGCCAATTCCTTTAGACACCACCAAGATTCAGCGTAGTTTTCTGAGAAAACGACGATGTACATGCGAGATAGTTTAATGGCTTTCTTTAGTTTCGGTGGGAATTCCTGGCCCATCTCTAAGTCCTCACTGTCCATGAAAGTCCTTATGCCCTTCTGGACCAAGGCCTCGTGCAGACTCTTAATGAAGTTCTCACGGACATCCTTACCTCTGAAGTTTAGGAACACATCATAGTACGTTGTAAATTCAGAGATCCTTTTGACGATGTCTTTGATTGTTTTGGCCTCCGAATTTCTAACATGACAAACAACAGAGATATGGAGGGATAAGTGCCAAAAAAGTCCTAAGCGGCACTGGCTTTGTCACGATTTGGTCCAAACGCTTTTTTAGTCTTAGGTCAGTCCTCAAACCTTTTTAAATTGTCTTAAATTCGATCTTTCCCGACCCGATTTTGGCCGGATTTTCTGACTGGACGCCGCCGGCTGACGTGGCACGATCGGCGGCGTGATGACAACTTTTAATAATATTTTAATATTTTTAAAAATTTTAAAAAAAAAATTTAAATATTTTTTAAATACTTTTAATATTTTTTATTTTTTTCTTTTTCCTCTAGCCGGTCGCCGAGGTCCGGCGACCGGCCAGAGGCGACCGCCGGCGAGGGCGAGGCCGACCTCGCCGGATCTGGCGAGGTCGAGCCTCGCCGGCCATGGGCGAGGGCCGGCGAGGCTCGACCTCGCCAGATCCGGCGAGGGCGAGCCTCGCCCATGGCCGCCTCGCCGGATCCAGCCATGGGCGATCGCGAGGTCGGGCGAGGGCCGGCGAGGCTCGACCTCGCCAGATCCGGCGAGGCGAGCCTCGCCCATCGCCCATGGCTGGATCCGGCGAGGCGGCCATGGGCGAGGCTCGCCCTCGCCGGATCTGGCGAGGTCGAGCCTCGCCGGCCCTCGCCCATGGCCTGATCTGGCGAGGTCGGGCGAGGGCCGGCGAGGCTCGACCTCGCCAGATCCGGCGAGGGCGAGCCTCGCCCATCGCCCATGGCTGGATCCGGCGAGGCGGCCATGGGCGAGGCTCGCCCTCGCCGGATCTGGCGAGGTCGAGCCTCGCCGGCCCTCGCCCGACCTCGCCAGATCAGGCCATGGGCGAGGGCCGGCGAGGCTCGACCTCGCCAGATCCGGCGAGGGCGAGCCTCGCCCATGGCCGCCTCGCCCATGGCCTGATCTGGCGAGGCGGCCATGGGCGAGGCTTGCCCTCGCCGGCCCTCGCCCATGGCCGGCGAGGCTCGACCTCGCCAGATCCGGCGAGGTCGGCCTCGCCCTTGCCGGCGGTCGCTTCTGGCCGGTCGCCGGACCTCGGCGACCGGCTAGAGGAAAGAGAAAAAAATAAAAAAATAAAAAATATTAAAAAAATATTTTAAAAATTAAAAAAATATTAAAATATTATTAAAAATTGTCCACGTCAGCGCCGATCATGCCACGTCAGCCGGTCGGCGTCCAGTCAGCAAAATCCGGCAAAATGGCCGGAAAGGACTGAATCGGGCGAGACAACTTAAAAAGGTTTAGATCGACCCAAGACTAAAAAAGGTTTAGGACCAAGGTAAGACAAAACGAAAAGGTTTAGGACTTTTGGCACTTTTCCCGAGATATGGATAATATAAGCTACCCAAGCTGTCGAATTAAATGAAGTGAGCAATAACAATTAGGTATAAGAAGAAGATATCATGAAGATCTCCATGCAAAAGCGACACGAGCACAAATTTTAGGATACAATTTCGTATTGCCACTCGACACAGGCCGTGATGGTGCCAATGTGGAAAGAAATACGGAGTTATCACGAGAAACCATATTAAACTAACCATGTTAATGAGGACATTTGTTAAGTATGCATAAGGAGAAATGAAGTGCTCCCCAAAGAAGAAAAGAACGAACAAAGGAGAGATAATGCAAAATCCCTACGTAGTTTTTATTGCCTTCGACTGAGGGCCGGCAAACAACCGATGTAATGTAGCCAATTATTCGAGAGAAAGAGAAACGGCGAATTCACAGAAACTGGCTAACCCTTCTCGGGAAACCAAAAAGGCTGTAGGAGAAACCGAGGATAAGAAAATTTCGATTCCGAGCTAAGGCACAAGCGAGGATACTCAAGGATGTTGAAGTGAAGGACCATTATGGTGGATGACCGCCAGAGTGGTGGTGGGCTACTGCCGGTGAGAAACGCTAGGGATAATGAGTGAGTCTCCTTTGAGTTGGGTTTTTTATGTGGGAATTGTTAACTTAATTATTAACCCTATGTCAGGTGAGAAATCCAGCATGTTATCCGGATGTATCTGAGTTTCTACCCAATCCGGAAAACATCACCGAATACCGATAGGATAACTTAATATCCTATTTGGACTCAAATCCGGCAAGTGACTTGAGTGTAATTTATCTTAATTGTATAAGTTCATTTATATTGGAATTCTAATGCTGCTGTCATGGTGGATCCAACCGATGTAAACATGTCATTTTTTTTCTTTATTCTGTTTATTTTATTGTTTAATCGTTTCTTTTCGCAACAAAAGGTAAAGGGACAAGATTTTAAATGAAGAACTTGAAAAACCTGTATGGGATGGTGATGAAATAAATCACTAAGAAAAAACTCCTGAAAATCATAATCCTATTCCTAAAGATATTGAAATTGACTCTGGTGATAAAAATCACGAAGATAAAAAAATTTGAAAATGTCCAGCGTTTGTATCTTGTGGTTGATTCCATTGATCTTGGTCTATCAAGGGATGGTTACTAAAATCTATGCAGAGTTGCTAGGAGTACTTCAGAAGATTATTTCACAACTTGAACGTTTCACAAAAGATCCTGCTTCTTACATAAAAATTCTAGAAATTTGCAAAACAGATGGAGGAGAGTTCCTTATATACTGTAAAGTTAAGGAATGTATTCCCGCCTTGACAAAAGCTCTTATCACCTGGAGATTTGACATTAAAAGAAGAATATAATAGACTTGAGAGTCACTTCTTTAGAGGAACTCTCTGTTTTAAATCCTTCATTGGGAAGGATTAGGATGACTAAGCTGGAAACTCGACGCAAGCATAGTGGAAACTAGACTTCAATTTGTGGAAGGAGGGTTTGCACACGTGGTCCAGACCTGGTTAGTAAACTCCATCCATTGGTAAAATATGCTTTAAGCTGCTTAGAAAATGGTCCTAGACATGCTTCAGTGATTGTTACCAGCACGTCGATGGAACTGGATGATGAAAGAAATATGCTATTTCCTAACAAATCTGGGAAAGTAATCTCGTCGAAGGTCAACAACTTATAGAACCAAACAAAAGCAGTGACAGGTATGTTATAATAAGAAATTTATTACTAGAGCCACTAGAATTGAATTCTTTAAAGCTGTCCTAGAGCATGTCATAGGCAACAAAGGAGAAGCCTTGCAGAGAGGATGAGAGAGAGTAATCGATCTATCGACTAAGTTCTGGGTTAAAAGAACAGTGCTAGTGTGTCCGGGCTGATGTTTTTGAAGTCTGGAAGAAGATCGCTGAAACCCAAGATCAGCGACTTGAAGAGAAAAAGAATCTAGCCCAATTTAAAAGAAAAAGCCTAGGGCCGAACTTCATGTAGAGTGGCTACTACATCACCCTCGGTGTCATGCCTGACAAGCACGGGAGTAGATATTCTTTCAACTTGGACAATAACAGTATATAACTACATATATTAGATATGGCATATAGATATAGATTAGTATACGTCATCTTTTATGTATTATGTACCGTCTTTGATATTGGGGAAATTTATTCTATCTGGATTTTGTGAAATTTTTATTCTAACAAATACTCAATTCGTACTTTTTTTTTGGTCGGACAATTCGTACATTCAAAATTGTGGATTTCGTGGATTCTTTTATGTACTTTTGTAGAATTGAATTTATAAAAGTTGAAAAATAAAAAAGGGCCTCGGCCAGCCATGGCCTGGGGCCCAGGCCCACCCATTGGCCACTCCCCACCCCCTTGAGTTTTCCCCCCTTTTCTCCCCTCCGCCTTTGCCACTGCCCCGCCGTCCCGTCTCCGCCACCGTGGCGTGTCTGTCACCGCCGCCTGTCCTGGCCGTTGTCACGCCTCTCATTCTCCGTTTTTGTTCCTCTGTAACGGACAGAGGAAAGTCTCAGCCGTCGTAGCCAGCCTCAGGCGACCCTCGCCCAAGGGTAGCGACCGCCGATCTGGGGTATTGGAGACGCGAGCACTCGGGAGGCCGTGGAGTCGTGAGCACTCGGGCGGCCGTGCGTTGAGAATCAGCGGAGGCTTGGAGAGGACGAACGGCTCGTATATGGTGCTCTGTTTCGTGTTCTGCGTGAGTGTGCCCTGTGTTGTGATGAGTGTCCGATGAGAATGTGTTCGCGTGAGAGAGTCGGAGGCAAAATTACTACTTACCCAGAATGCAAGTCCCACCCGAACAAGTTAGCCGCGTCAAAGAGAGCCTTTTTCCATTTCTTCACTTTTTCTGAATCCTTCCCGAACTTGAACTCATGCTTAACCATAGCTCTGTAATAAGCTTCTCTTGGAGTTCTCACTTCTCTTGGTTCCACATTGTAATACACCGGCAGCACGACGACATCCTTCTGTGCCTGGCACTCCATGATTCTCGTCAGCTCTTCCAAACACCACGACGAGCTAGCATAGCCCTCAGAGAAAATAATGATCGAGGCTTGCGATTCCTCTATCGCCCTCATAAGCGAGGATGATATCTGCTCTCCCTTCCTCAATTCTTCAGAGTCGAAGTAAGGGGATATTCCTGGCAGCGAGTTTAGAGCTGTGTAGAGATGTTCAACGAAGCTGTTGCGGACGTCTGCGCCTCTAAAACTGATGTAGACTTGCAAACCCTTTTTTTTTGTTGGATGCTGTAATCTTCTGGGCTTGGGAAAAGAAGAAAGAAGCCATTAGAATCAGGGAACAGTGGAGGTTAATAATGAGGAATGAGTTCATCTAAGATTTAGTACTTTGTTTGAGGTAGTTCGTTCACCGTTTGATCTTCGACGTGCGATTCCTCAATGGCCGGGCTTGGAAAAAGAAGAAGCCATTAGAATCAACGAACAGAAGAGGTTAAGAATGAGCAATGAGTTTGTCTAAGATTTAGTACTTCGTTTGATCTTCGACGTGCGATTCCTCGATGGCCTTCAGATCTTCAGTGTCCATGTAAGGTATTCCCGTCGGCAGATCTTCAATGTCGATGTAAGATATTCCCGTCGGCAGGTCTTCAGAGTCACTGTGAGTGGATATTCCTGTCAGCAGCAGGTCTAGAGCAGTGTAGAGATGCGGAAGTCTACTCATGAAGGCTTGCAAACTATTTCGGGGCTTGGAAGAAGAAGCCATTGGGGATCAGAGGAGGTTTGGTAGTTTGTTTGAGGAAGTTTGTTCACCATTTGATCTTCTCAGCATATTCTATATATATACTCGTATGACTTTCTTTTCGTGATATTATATTTTTAATGATATTATTGTGCTAATCAGGCGTGCAATGAAAATGTTAGCATTTGCGCATGAACCTTTTCTTTATTTGATGTGAATTTAGTATTAATTGAATTGTTAATGAGTTGTTAATAAAGTATCTCATCTCGTTAAGAAAGGTTAGCTACCGTATTGGCTCTGATGAAATCCTTCCCTGTGGCTTTCTGGAAATGACATTCGTAACAAATGAGTTTTTGTCTCTCTTTTTAAGAATATTTTGACTAACGATCAACGACAACTCGACACATATATCATTTTAGTTTGCTTTTGTGTTTTTCTTAGGTGCACATTAAAGCATACTAGCCTTCATGCACGGCTTTTGCTTCAAAGTTTAGTCAGTCACATTTTTCAATTTTCTTTAAGTGGCCAAAAAGTGAAATGAATTTATGACTAATTTAACCAATTAAATTTACAATTTTTAGTACCAACTTTTGGTTGAAACTCGACCACCGTGGAAAATAAGATAAACAGCATCGAAGAAAATAAAATAGGACTAAAACTTAATTTTCAGCTTTGTGGGCAAAGCAGATGAGAGAGACTGGGGAATTGGAGAGAAGGAGGCGGTGGGGCCTGTCTGGCTCAACAAGCTGGGCTCGAGCTCTGCAGTCGGAGAGCAGCGACAGTGTGGCACCGGGAACAGGAATCAGATGTTGCCAGTGAGCATCATGACTAGCGTGATCTTGATCATGGTATGAAGGAAGTTAGATAGCAATCCAAACATCTAGTCGAGACGCATTTGCTTCACATGGTCCTCGATTGACTTCCGGTCAGCACATACTGAATTATTGAATGGCTACTCTTGGATTATATCTTCACGATGGTTTTTCTATCATGTTGTGATAATTATATGTCTTATAAAAAATTGCTGATTCACTACGCCAGCCAATATTAAGGGAATGTATTCGGGAAAATGAAATGCTTTCGGGTTAAAAACATGTTTCAAAATGCAGGTATTGTTTGACAATTTTGATTTAAAAACCATTTACTAAAAACTAAATTCCATAAAAGACTTTTGCTAATTTCCTTTTAAGAAAAAACCCTCAAACTATTTGCAGGCAAAACTTAGCCACCAATAGGCCAAATCCATCGCCTACCAGCCTCGCCTAAGGTTGCGCGACCTTAGGTGTGGTTGACCGGCACCAACCTAGATTGTCGATAACCAAATATGGCCTCATTGGCGGCTTAAACACTCACAAATGAGGTTGCATGAAGTGGAGATATTTCTGAAATTAAAAAAAAAAAAAAATTGAATGAGAGCAAAATTGGAAAAAAAAAATTGTTTTTGTATTCTAGAAATGTAGCATTCTAATGCACCTTCGGATCTACCTTAGGCTAAAGGCATTTGGAAATGCAATTGTCTTTCCCAAAACTCTAAAAAAATTGTCAAAACTAATTTGCATTTGCTCAAAGAACTTTAGAGTCCCAAAGGGATTTGCAAATACTGAATTAGATGCACCCTAAATATCGATAAACTTGGGCATGGACGTCAAGGGCTTGAGCCTAGCCTTATGGACCAGGCTCGGCCATTGGAGACCTAGTCCTAAATGTCGAGACTTGGAATTTCGAGTTCAAGTGTCGATATCTAGTTATATTTTGAAAAAAAAATCCATTTATTAGGAAAATATTTTTAGTTTATTTATTTTCTTAAGCAAATCAAATGCTAAAAATGAGGGAAACTGCAAAACATACGGAGCCTAAAAAGTGATCCTAAAGAATTTCCACACTTCGCCTCCCGTCTGGAGCCATTCACTCTAAATCCGAATTAAGTGTTGTCACGTGCTTAATGATAATCGTCTTTAATTTCTCTGACTTTAATAACCATTTGGTCTTCATGGTCTCCACTTGATTGCTTTTGAATGATTTAATCTGCGCATGTACATGTCCTTGGTCAAGGTCCAATGAATTAACCCTAGAACCAACATACGACGCACGTCACGTGTTTTTGGTAAATGAATTTGAGTAATTTTTTTCTTTTATAGGCATTGATAGCTTTTGAGTTTATAAAGTAGTGCATAGTTTTCTGCTTTTCACAGTTTAACAGTTCTAGTTTTTGAAAAAGCTTCTTGATGATAATATTAAATTGAAGTGAAGAACTAAATAAATACATTTCTTTTAAAAAAAATAGTAGATAACATAAGGGTAAATTTGAAAAGTTAAAACAGAAACATACCTCGATTTTAATTTAAATGCATACACACTTATATATATCTTAGCTATTATAGAATTATTAGGCTGATTTGAAGTTGTAGCATTATCTTGATTTCTTGGTGGAAGAGTTATTATGGGAGGGAGGTTTGGATGAAGATCAATTGATGGGCATGATCGGAAACTTCTTGTTGAGTTTTATATATATTTGCTACTACAACCATTTGATTTAGAATATTAATAATGTTATTTTCAGAGACACCATCATGTAAAAGGCACACAAAGCATCTCATGCTTCACCACTTCGACCTACACGATCCCAATTCGTCCGCTCACACATGCTTAAAGTCTTAAGTTCTAAGAACTAATTTTACAATCCACACTAGCAATCGCCTTGCAGCCCACTTTCCTTCAATTTGGTCTTGACATCTCCAAAGGGCAATATTGCATTCCTTCAATTATTAATTTATTTTCCTCGATGTGAATCGTGAGTATAAGTGATAAATTTGTTAAATGTTACTCACGTTGATATTAAACACCTCTTAAACTGAGAGGTGGTAAAAATGGGAACCAACGTTTGCCTCCGAACATTAATTCACATGGTTTAAAAGTATTGTTCATATATTAACCTCATTTTTACTCATATCAGCACCCATTTGGATCTCGATTCGTATTTGATGAACTTGGACCATGTAATACATGCTTAGACTTTATAATATACTTCACTTGTGTTAACTTGGTCCTCCTGACATCCCTCTTCTTTTTTCTTTTTTTTTTTTTTTTTTTTTCTGATTTTTCTTTCTTTTGCTTAGCCAAAAGGCCAAGTGAAAATTTACTCATCACTTTCCTGGTAGTGTTATGGGTCGAGAGATTCCTGGCACCATGCAGCGCCTGGTGAGACGGAACACCATGCAAGCCATCTCTCGATAGTTCATCCAATGTAGTCCGTGACACGCGACTTCGCTATGCATTTCTGAACAAGGCGGCCCGCTTCGGAAAGAAAAAATGATCAAGTTGACTTTGATGGGCAAGTGGCTGCCACCACCTTGTTCCTTATTTTAGAACAGAACACACTTATATCTAGAGCGAATCCCACGCGAGAGTCTCAGCCCCTTCTCATCAGTCGTCGAAGCTGCGACACTGAGGAAAACCACAAAGTAGATGTTAGCGACCGTCCGGAGTATGACAAAACTATGATATTACTATGCTTAGAATCTTCAGTAGAGAAGATTTAATTTGTCCGCAGAGTTCATTTTCTCTTCCACAAAATAAATGGATTTACTAGTGAATTGTTGCACTTTGATAATCGTAAATATTTACCTCCTTAAATCTACAAAATCAAGGGTGTAAGAATCGAAACCCATACTTAAAACTAAATCATTCACATGCCAACCCCTCTAAGAATGTGGGGACTCGAACTCCCTAACTCCCCCTTTCTATGAGGGAAGAGTAGCCACTAAGGCAAACCCCGGTGGTCGAAATCACTAGAAAATATGACAATTTGCTATAAAAAAAAGTATTCCATGAAATCTAAAATGTACGTCAGTAAATGAGACAACAAATCTTTACATATTTTTAGGCAAGAAGAAAGTTGTTTTGTTAGCTAAAATTCACATTATTTGCGCGATGCCTTTCATGCTAAAGGATGGTGCTTCCATTTTTTTTATAATCATTCGCTATAAAGTAATCTCTCATGCTTTGGTTACTAGAGATAAATCAGTATACAATGGGAATGAAGAAATCCAAATTTAGAGCATGGGCCTACTAGGTAACTTGAGAGGATAGCTTTGACATGTAAATTAATTATAATATCATACACAAGATTTAATTAGTCATGCAAGTAAGTAGATACTTGTGCTGATTTGAGAAAAGGGCTTTGATCTTTGTACGTCTTCACCAACAATCGGTACGTCACATGTTCTATGCACTAGGCATTCTAGTTACAAATTGGTTTAGGATTACCTTTTTCCTTTCATACCTCGGGCATGAAAATAGATCAAGCTTTTTGTTTAGTTAAAAGTAATATGCAATTGGTTCTAATGTATAAATTCAAAGATTTGAGAAATTTTCTAGAAGAACACCATTAAATAATTTATTGCTACACCAATAGCTTATGCTCTATTACTTTGGAGCAAAGGATCTTCACTCGACTAAGGCCTTTTTCATTGGATGCATTTTTGGAATTCATATGCTTGATGATGTCATTCACTGTCAAATTAAAGTGCTAGTCATTTTCAAAAGAATTGGATACTTCATATGAAAGTTCATAGAAAGACTTAGAAAGACTTTGACTAGGTGTAAAAGAACACCTAGTCAAAGTCTAACCACGGAAATCCTCTTTTAGACTAAATAATTTGAACAGTGTTCTTTTACACCTAGTCAAAGTCTGATTTCCGTGGTTAGACTTTAATGAAAGATGGCACTTTAAAAGCCTAAAGCGTTCACTAATGTGGGATGTGATGAGCATTGCATATAGAGTTTGGCTTATTTTATTACTATCTAAATCGATCCTGCATAGGAATATCACTAATGTCAATCGAGCACAAACACCGATCATTGTCAATTCCAAGCGATTTGATGATATCTCACCTTTTTTTTCTTTGTCTTTGTTGCTTAGTCAAAAGCACAAGGAAATGTTTGCTCTATCAGTTTCGCGCTAGCTTCCCTCCACGCGGCTTCACTTGGGAAAGAAAGAAGGTCAAGTTGATTTTGATGGCCAGGCGGCCCCCACCACCTGGTTCCTTCCAGGTATGCAGCTTCTTTCTGCCAGGTACCTTCTTCCTTCTAAATGCTCATATCTAGAGCAAATCCAAGGCTTGAGTCCAGTGGCTCATTTCCAGTGCATTTTTTATTCTTTTTTTTTTTTTTTGGTTATTAACATAAACGGCTTGATTGTTATTATTTGGGAAAATTTTAAATAAGGACATGGAGCAGAGTTATTTTATAAAAAAAAAATACCAAAAATGAATATTGTCATATAATTGCCAAAGCCAAAGCTTGCTGGTCGGCCAAATTTTTAATAGTCGGCAAGCGTGTCATTGTTCAGTAGATGGAACCTAGATACTTTTGTCTAAAAAATTTGGTAAAAATTACAAACCCCAAATACAAAAGCAACCCCGCCCTACCCGTCCCCCCCCCCCCCCACCCCCATAAATAGCTTATGCTCTATTACTTTGGAGCAAAGGATCTTCACTCGACTAAGGCCTTTTTCATTGGAAGCATTTTTGGAATTCATATGCTTGATGATGTCATTCACTATCAAATTAAAGTGCTAGTCATTTTCAAAAGAATTGGATACTTCATATGAAAGTTCATAGAAAGACTTAGAAAGACTTTGACTAGGTGTAAAAGAACACTGTTAGGTGTAAAAGAACACTGCTCAAATTATTTAGTCTAAAAGAGGATTTCCGCGGTTAGACTTTAATGAAAGATGGCACTTCAAAAGCCTAAAGCGTTCACTAATGTGGGATGTGATGAGCATTGCGTATAGAATTTGGCTTATTTTGTTACTATCTAAATCAATGCTGCATAGGAACATCGCTAATGTCAATCGTGTGCAAACACCGATCATTATCAATTCCATGTGATTTGATGATATCTCACATTTTTTCTGTGTCTTTGTTGCTTAGCCAAAAGCACAAGGAAATGTTTGCTCTTTCAGTTTCGCTTGGAAAAGAAAGAAGGTCAAGTTGATTTTGATGGCCAGGCGGCCCCCATCACCTGGTTCCTTCCAGGCATGCAGCTTCTTTCTGCCAGGTACTTCCTTCTAAATGCTCATATCCAGAGCAAATCCAAGGCTTTGAGTCCAGTGGCTCATTTCCAGTGCATTTTTTATTTTGGTTATTAACATAAACGGCTTGATTGTTATTATTTGAGAAAATTTTAAATAAGGACATGGAGCAGAGTTATTTTATAAAAAAATACCTAAAATGAATATTATCAAATAATTGCCAGAGCCAAAGCTTGCTAGTCGACCAAATTTTTAATAGCCGGCAAGCGTGTCATTGTTCCAGTAGATGGAACCTAGATATTTTTGACTAAAAAATTTGGTAAAAATTACAAACCCCAAATACAAAAGCATAGATCTATGCGAGAATAATAATTTATTGTAACTCTCAAAATTTTTGAAGGAGTAAGCCCTACAACAATTTATAATTATTTATTATTTGAATTTTGTATGATCTAGAATAGAGTGTTATTTTCATAATAGATTAAAAACTGTCATATAATCATTTATTTTTTAAAAAAAAAGAAAAAAATCTTTAGTTTGTCTTTTTATTTTTATTTTTTTGCTTGCATGGAAAATAAAGTATTTCATCCCATTAAAAAAGGTAAGCTACTCATGCCATTTGAATTTAGTAAGACGAAGGAGGTGCTGGTGTGTTCGCTTGGAATTTTGGAAAATGAAGGGATTTTATTGTGCACGAAAGGCGCAAGAAGCGTAGAGGATTTGCTTGTGAAACTTTACTTTGTTGTAAATTACATTTGCCGTGCTAGCTGGATATGAATTTATTTTCAATGATTTTGCCGGTCCACATTAAATAAATTAATATAACCATAATTTCATAATGAAAATTATCAAAAAAAAGTTATGAATCTATCGTAGTTGTGCTAGTTCACTTCTAAACTTTTTTTTTTTGGCCGACTGAGTTATAAACCTTTTATATTTGTTTCAATTTAGTCTATTTGGTCAATTTTGACTAGAAATCACTAAAGTGCACACCCTACATGGCGTGGTTAGTACTGACGTAGATAATTTTTTAAAATTTTTTATATTTTTTCTTTTTTTCTTCCTTCCTCCTTTCATGTCCTACTATGGCAGTGAGGTCACCGAAGCTTGTCAGCCACTAGGTGAAAAGCAACCTCACCATGGCCTCTATCGACTATGAGTGAAGGCGGCCTTGCCCGCAACTGGCAAAGCCATGGCCCTGGCAAGGCGGCCTCGCCCTCAGTCTCCTCTCGCCTAGACCATAGGCGAGGCCGCCTTGCGAGGGCCTCGCCGGCCAAGGGTGATGGCAGCCACGGCCTCGCTAGCAGCAGGCAAGGCCACCTTCACCTTGAGGTGATACAGATCATAGCGTGGGATTTTATAGTGCACATTAGGCACAAGAAGTGTTGATCATTGGCGCGTGAAATTTTTCTTCGCTAGAAGTTACATTTGCGGCGGTCCACATAAAATAAATGTCTATAACCATAAATTCACACGGTCTTGATTGGACCGCAGCTTTCTAGTGAATTGATATAATTGGCTTTGGGGCAAGAAAGCCTTTTAAAAGTGTTGAAAAATCCGAATGAGGTAGATATCGTTTTGATAATCTATAGTCCAAACGTCAATAATAATGCCGTGTTCCGTGAAGAAGCTAAAAGCCAAATTGACTCAATCAAACTCAAAGTCGTCCATTCGTCTTTTACTTCTTTCCAAAGCAACATTGAATTCTAATAAAAGAGGGAAGACTTATCTGTTCACGCGTTTTCACAAATGCGAAGTCTTCTGGTCTCATCTTCTCTCCCTATGAGGACCCCCCTCAAAGGAAAGCCGTGGGTATTGAATTCTAATTAAATTATAACATCTTTAGTCCATTTTTTCCTTTTGCTTACATGGAAAATAAAGTATGTCATCTCATTTATAAAGGTAAGCTACTCAATTGGCTCCCCCCCCCCCCGGCTTTCAAGAAATGTCATTCGCAACAAATTAATTTTTTTCTCTCTTTTTTTTACAAATTATATAAATAATAATTCATGATTAATCGAAAGATATATCGGTTATTAGTCCTCACGCGCTTTCGCTTCAACAGTTGGCCAATCATATTTTTCAATTTTTTAAGTGGCCAAAAAGTGATATCCTACGAGGCACGTTCAATTGAATTCTTGCCTCACCAAATCTATGACTGTTGTAGGGGATGGAATGACCATTTCCCATGCCACCTTTCGGTTGCAACAGTACCCACTATGGAAAATAGGATAGAAGCATGTAAGAAAATAACAATGGATTAATTAAGGAAATGAAGATATATTAATGGACAAAGCAGATGAGAGAGGGATGTGGGAATTGCAGAGGAGGCGATGGAGTTTGCGGAGCTGACCAAGCTCAGCGCGAACTCCGCTGCCGGAGAGCAGGGGTACAGTAGCTTCAAGAACAATGAGCAGATAAAGCCGACAAGTGTCGGGAGTGAGCGTGAAAGTAAACTGATTAGGAATGCCGACACCCCCTCGAGCCGCATCAGCCTCACATGATCCTAGATTGCCTTTCGGTAAGCACGTAATGAATTATTCAATGAATATTCTTGGATTATATTTTCATGATGGTTTTTTTTATCATCTTTTGATAATAATTTTAATCATATGAAAAATTGCTAATTCATTACATTGGCCGGTAAAGTTTCCGGTTTTTTCCAGTAACTATTTGTGTTTCGGGAGTGAGCGTGAATAGCGAAACTGATGTGGGAAGCCCAAAATAATATGAGAAGTCAATGGGAATTTCTACGGCATAGAGTTGGATCGTCCTCCAGCCTTTCAAATTGGCAAATGCCGGTTGCCTTTTTTTTTTTCTTATTTAAGATTTTACAACATATACAAGACCCATTTTAGACATAACGAAAAACATAGTAAATCATCAGATTTGTGAATAATTAAAACCACGTGTATGCCCGTGAAAAGAAACGCATACAGAAGAAAAAGAAAAAACATTAATTGTGGGCAAAAGAGATAAAAATTTAAAAAGGCAATTGGAAAGAAATTTCAATGGTTATGAGATGGGTAGATATATCTTCAATTTTGAAAGTATGATATTCTGAAATTAATTGACAATAAAATAAAGGGAAATGACATTTTCAGAACAAAAAATTATTAGTTCACCTTTACCAAAAAAAAAAAAATTATTAGTGCACAACTCTTTCATATTTTGATTTGACTAACTTACCTTATTTTGAATTTTTTTTCGCAACTTTTTTATTTTCTGATTAGACTAACCTAAATAGAACTCAAAATGAAAATACAGTTCGAGTGAATTTAGGTTATTGGGTCACCCTATTTTGTTTATATATTTTTTGGTGGTTTTTCCTCTTCTTCCTGGCCACTATGGTATTGTAAAACCCCATCTCCAAATCGAACCCCTCACTTACACCAACTTCGTCACTTGGTACAGAGCAAAATCAATCTCCTCCGATGATCAATCTCACTATTATGCAAAGATCAATCGACCAATCTCCTCCTCCGAAACGTGAATCCAAGCAAACGCAACAATGACGAAACAAAAGCAAGAACAACAAAAGAAGAAAAAAGGAGAAATTGACAATAGTGGAATATACATAGCGAGCAAAATAATTTGGTTTGAGTTGCTCTTTAGCCAGACCGAATTGTCGTCCTCCTAATGGATTTGAGAGGTCACTTGATGAGGGTTGTCCCCGGGGGGGGGGGGGGGGGGGGAGAGAGAGGAGTAGACGCAAAGAGCATGCAAAGGCAATGAGAAGGAACAGAACCAAGAGAGCTTCCACAATCTTGGAGAAGATGGATTCGGGAGTAAGAGAGCTTCACGATCTTGGAGAGTCTGCAATGGAGACAATGGATTTGGGAGCTAGAAACCCTGACAGAGAAGATGGACTTGGGAGCAAGAGACCTAATGATGGTTTTGGGAGCGATCTGAAAGAGTATAAGATATTTAATGATACCCGATTTTTCACATGATACACGAACACAAAGAATAACCCACAAAGATAAGCAGTTTGGTTCGAGTCAATTTGATTTGGGCTTTTCGACAACCCTATGTCTGTCTTAAACTTATCAACTGTATCCAACGCATATGTCATATATCCAAGCAATTCTAGCATGCAAGAATATTTCCATCTATGCCACCACAATTGATGCATTATAAACTTGGGGTCATCTAGCAATGAGTGAGGGCCATCCAACTCAAACTCCATTTCTCATTTCTACTTTCCAATATAAAAGACAACAAAGTCATCTCGACATCATAGTTTCTAGGAATGATAGCACAGAAGTAAAAAAAATCAAAACTACAACAAGATTACCTTCTCAAATGGTACATAACAAGAACTTCACCAGTTTCCAAATACCAACAGAAACTTGGCCCCATGCTCTGTTGTCTCTCTTGCGATTTGTTAGGCTCAATTAGAGTCTTCCACTGGATAGTATTTTTAAGAGTAAACTTCAACTTTACATCCATAGCTGGTACTTTTAAACCTGTGATGAACATACGTCCTTACTATATCAACATAAAGATGAACAACTTAACACAGGTTTGGGAAGAAAAAAAATACATGCTAGTGGGTATGTACCGACAGGAAGAGATAAAAAAAAAAAAAAAAAAAAAAAAAAAAAAAACTCTGCTGCCCAAGCACAATAAGAACAATTCTCGTCCAGGACAAGTCTACAAGACACGATCACATTATGCTGGTTTTATTCCAGCACTACACCGAGTGATAGCAGCAATCCTCCAAAAGAAATTTCACATGAAATTGTATATGGAATATCCTGATCCCTCTAAATTGACCCAAGCATTGATATAATCGTAGTAAAAACATTTAAACCCGTAGGTTTTTTTTTTTTTTTTTTTTGGGAGGGGGGGTTGAAGCTAGATTCATTTAGGCAAAATCACAAACACCTAGCGGACGTCAAGCAGTGGGGTTTCTCAAGACAAAATAGAGAAGTGACAAGCACTGTCAGTAGAGATAATCTTGTTCATGCCGCTGTCACTGGCTATGGAAGCTCTACACTCTCACTCTACGCCCAAGCCATCATTTGAAATTCATGGGTGATCTTATTCCAATTCTTACCTTGTGGAATTTCGGACAGAACAGAGCAGTCCAAAGAGACTATCACCCTTGCTCTCCGCCTCATCAATCATCATTTCCTTTGTGGCACTCCATTATCTCCTTGTAATTGTGCCCTAGCCTTTAATTGAGCGTAAAGCAGAGCTCACGATATGCAAATTAACTCTTTGAAGAAGACGAGAGGGTAGAGTACCACAATTGTTAAGGAGTTAAAATAAAATTAGGTTGTTTAAGATCTCAATTGGCTATAAAAAAATTCAAGAACTAATGGTACCTTATGAAACCAAAATACCTATTTATCTAACTTCTCCTCCTTTTTTAATTTGAGAAAACATAATATAGTCTCATTTCATAAAACTAATGGACGGATAATCTTTATATATCATCTATTCACTCCACTCATAAAATAACTATTGAATCGACTTTCCAAGAATATGTCATTATCGGAGTCATGGAAGGTACTAGTCAAACACATCCTATGACATGAAGCAAGCTTGCTCTCTCATATTTTCGTGTTGATCAAGCCAAAAGATACTAATATTCATATTGAGAATTTTCAGATTTATGAACTGAGTAAAAATTAAGTCTATGTACCGAAATCCCACAAAGAAAATTCCAAGTTGATATCACCAAATTTAGGTATAGTGAACTGCTCTTCTTAATATCAAAAGGGAAAGAAGAAACTACCGATTTCGAATTGGAAATTAGCAAGCAGACATGTAACAAGTTCTTCTAGAGCCAGCTCAATTTGGTATGTAGATTCAGCACATTCCTTCGGCTCAGGAATCAATACTCTTATTGAAAACCATATGGGGTTGGAAAGCAAGTACATAACCGCATACCACAAATCAGCTCGAGGAATCATTATTCATTGTGAGAAATATTGAGCATGAGATATGTGACCTGTACATCAAATATGGAATGACATTTGAGTCCAATGTGAACCAAATGCCACACGGGATAAAGTGTTACATTGTGGAAGCCGCCTCTTGAGCCTTGTTAGGAAAAACTATCACACGGTAGGAGTCACCTCCTGAACGAGTGGTAGCTAACTTTAGAATCCTATTACAGTGCAACCACTTGTGCACATCAGCCTGTTTAGCTATATGATATTGTTGTAGCAAACTCGCTAGACATTAGTTGATCTGGCTGTTAGGCGGTTGGGAAAACAAATAACAGGCTTACTTTCTGATTCTAGCTTGGCTCTAAAATGATTAAACTGTCCACAAACAATTTTTACAGAGATGGCTTTGATGGTGTGCGTGTATGCGTGCTAGCTAATGGAAGCAATGGATGAAATTGTTTGATGGAAATCGATCTAAATGACAGGAGTAGCAAATTGCTAGGACATTAAAGTGGAAGTACTGTGAATTATTTAAAGGTGCAATGCAGGGAATAATCAAAGCGAAGAACACTAAACTCAAAGGAACGAGCCGAACGAAATTAACTGAAAATGAGATTACTAGGACATTGACATTGCCGGAATTGAAACTAATCACAGTTTGTACAAATGACGCTCGGATGGAGACATTGATATCGATGTTACAACAATAATCAAGGGGAAATCAGCAATAATTTTGGCACGGTTCCGGCATAATTTCAACATATCTTTTTCCTCTGCATATCTTCTATTCATAAGTCTTAAATTCCCTTTGATTATTACAAGGTCAATGTCCATTTCTTAACTGCTTTTATATATCCATGATTTCCTAACTTAACTGCTTTCATATATCCATAATTTCTCAACTTAACTAAACTTCCGAGAATTTCTTGTACCGTTTCTGCTTATTTTGACTTTAAATTAGGTTTAAGACTCTCTTCCTCAAACTTTGGTGGAATGGTCTTTTATGAGCATCAAAACGAGATTGAACTTGGTATAGCTTGGTTGTGATTTATTCACTACCAATGCATAGTGACTTACTGTTATACCAGACAATAATTTAGCCACACAACCAAAGGAGACAAAGTAAACCGAAGCACCAAGGAAAAGAGAACTATCTGCCATCAAAGGATGAAGCATCAAATTGCACAATATATGATCAGCATGTCGAACAAGAACATCCAGATCACTCTATGCAATCTCAAGATTGATCAATGATGAAGACAAATTCGTCATTATCATCTCTGGGGCAAAACGTCGAACAGGTGGTGATCATGACGGGTGAGGTGTTCTACAAATAGGAATTCCTATCAATCGGTGAGAAATGTAACATAGAACAATTTGATAACAATTTGAAGCTCTCGGCAAAAGGCAAATACAGACCAATCGTATGATCGAGTTTCGATGAATCGACCGCGTCCTACCTTGGGTGAGATCCGATCCAAATGGTTACCTGCTAATAAATGAAGACACTGAAAGACTTTAAGAACCTCATGAAGACGAAGCTAAGGCGACGAATCGATTACCGTCAAAAATGCTTGACGAAGATATTCAGCTGCAAATGGCTTTGACCGCGGGCGTGGACACTGGACTCGGTCCAGAGCGCTCAAAGATGAAAGAGGAAGATAATTTTCTCGGTCTGTGCGTCTGTTCTTGCTTCGCTCGGTTCCTCAGCTCTGCCGCACGCACCAAGCGAGGGAGAAAGAGCACGAGACGAGTTCCGACCGGTGGTGATGAGCATCCGTTCTCTGCTCCGTCAGGGCCGCAGTTGCACTGACCGGCGAGGGAGATTTAACGGCGGCTGTCACCGATCGGAGACGGGATAGACGATCGATTGATGGTGATGGAGCTGAAAGGAAGGGGTATCCGCAATCATACTCTTCATGTTGTGTATTTCACCAGCTATTCATTTCCATGATTTAATGATTTAACTATTACGGAATAACATAATCTTGACCATTCTGTAACAGTATAGTTCAAATCACTCACATGACAATCACGTATAACTTTTACGGTAGATTTGATTGTATAATTCTTTCGTTTGTTTTAGATCACATATTATCCCAAACAAAGTAAGCATTTCAAATTTTAATTACTAGAGCATCGTATAAATTTCTTAAAATTTATAGTATTTAGTATTAAATGCTAAAAAATTTAGGATTTAAAACTTAAAAGGACAAGAAATATAGCAAAATGGTATTATCATGTTTACTACATGCAAATAATAGCTTTACTTTGTTAAAGTTTCGAATATCAATTTCTTATGTACATGCAGTGTCATGATAATTTGAACCCTTCTAAAAGGTAAGACAATAAATATTAGAGATTCTTTTGAATTCATATTTAGAAGATAAGACATTAATTGGTAACCTATGAATCATCTTCATTATTTCAAGTTATGATTTTGTTCATTGACAATTATGCATCAGCATAGTGTATTCTAAAAATATGCATGGCGTGTCTATATAATTTCTTTTGGCAATAGTTTGAGACAGGAATGCTCATTGGGTTTGCTCAATCAATAATACAAATAATAATTTCTATTTGGGATGGATCTTTAATCAAATGATTTTTAATCAAGTGAGTTATATAAGGGCAATGGTGTAATTGAAGACAGGCCATGCCAATTGGACGGGGAGTCCGCTTACTTCTTCCATACGTATCATTGCTCTATTTATATGTACCCAAACAAGCGCATACCAATCAAATCTCCCAAATAGTTCTCCCAATTACAGAACTGACCAAAGCCTCAACTTAATTTCAAAACAATTTAGTCGATCTCTACAGTAACCATACAAGTAATTCAAAGTTCGGTTGAAGCTGCTAAAAATTGAAAATCCAAGAACATCCAACTTTTCAAACTTACTAATGCTTGCAGGCAGAGTAGTAACTGCGTTGCCTACTAGTGATGAGGAGAAGAAGGTGGAAAAACAGGTAACATCCATGAGAAAATCCACTTCTGATGGACTGCAATTTCGTAGATTTAGATGAATTAGATTTAGCAATCCAATGGCATAATCCGAAACAACTGAATTATTCTCCATCTTGTGCAGAAATTTACGAAGCTTTGAGCAACCATTTGCATAAATATACCTAAGAGCTCACAACCTGTGGATGCAGCCCGATCAAACACATAGCCAGAAAAGAGGGGAAGCAGTTCTTCATCACACTGGAGGGCATAACAAAGTGAAGAGGAGGTCGCATCGACTGCTCTGCAAGTTGGTTTCCACGAACAGAACCAAGCTTGCTTCGATAGATATCAAACATTTGCTGCTAGAAGTGTGTTGGAAGAGACGGAATATAGACTTTTGACTTTCTTCACACAGGATGGATTTCCGTTTAGGCAAATGGTTTTAGCTAGTCGGGTTGGATTTGGTTTTCTGTCGGGGTCTGCGGAGATTTATGTGAACTGGTTTTATACTCATTCGATCAAAGGCGAGAATGATAAGAAGGAAATAATTTACGAGTCGTTTTGTGAATGGAACGTTGATTATTCTTGAACATTAATCCTAAGGGTGATTTGCAGGGTTTAGCTCTCAGCGGTACTTGTATGACTGAGAAAAATGATGATTTTTCTGAACAAGTGAGGTGATTAGTTCATGATCTTAAGGCGGTGCATTCGGATGTCAATATGCATCAGTCTCCATTCGATTGTGATATACTGTCTGCTTCCCGTTTCTGGTGATAGAGCTGATTTGTTTGAGGAACAAATCAAGCTGACGTTCAAGGTCAAGAAAGGTTTTCAGGTCTCCCGAAGTGACCTCCAAAAGTACTGAATTTTCCATGCGGGGGATGGCCTTAACTCTCATTTTGGAACTTTTGATGTTGCCTGCAAAGGTGAGACGCCTGGAGTCCTAAACAACTGCCAATTTAATGGAGAGTCCACACTAAAAGGTATGGACATCAGACAAAAAGGAGAAGTTTGGATATGGAAGAATGCTTGGGATGGTCAAACTGAACTCAAGGGGTATAGCCCATCACTGAATAACACGAGCTGCCAGAGTCGATACTAGGACGGAAATGAAGGTGATCCATTGGTAGAGGCCCTCTCTATCGAGCTTACTTGGCTTTGACTCCACTTTGAGGGAGATCCCACATGGTCTGCAATGAGATGCGACAAGGATTCTCCAAAATAGTTATTTATTTCCACAATATCCTCTTCCTCCACCAACCTATTAGAGTTTCTGTGCGTTGTCTTTATTTTTCAAGGACGCTGTGGCTTGTTTCGTACTTGATAACGTGGTCAAGATTCTTTTCATCTTGTTGCCTTGGGAGCTTATGTAAACACATGAGCTCGAGCACGTAGAATTGTTGAAAGCATTTGATCTACACATGTCCAACTGAAGCCTTTTTTTGATGCTATGACAAAAGGGGGAGGATGCATGTGATATTTGAGTTTTGCTGAAAGGAGGCTGATGCTTAATTGAATTAGGGATATATTCTGCACAAATTATCTTTTCTGGCGAAAATCAGGTAATCAAACATTTACCTTTATTTGGGAAATGAGAAGACATAATTAAATTAAGAGTGGAATGAAGTAGCAATATTTGTTACAAATGTAGAACCAACAAATATAGATTCGAGCACATCCCCCATTAACAGCACATCCAGAGATAGAGAAACATAATAGACCCAGCGCAGGCTCAATCAACCGCTTCCTACAAAACACATCTACTTCAAGAACATCAATTTGCGCCCTTTTTGCCAGTCACAGCCCTTAACCTTTCTCGATTTAAATTGCATGTGCCAACCCTCGGATGGTATGCCAACTAAGATAATCAGACAAATTAGAGAAAGTGTGCAAGATGCTCAAACTTCATGATGGGTTTCTTCTACCCACGAATGTAACTTGCTGAAAGCTTTATTAGATTTGGGCTTAAGGCCCTATCCGCCCAAGCTGGGCCCAGAAAGCCCGGCCCACGGGAATAAGGCCCGTGGAAGGGGCAAGGTATAAAAGGAAGAGAGAGAGAGAGAGAAGATTTTGGTTGGAATCATAATTCACGTACGTCTTTTCTCTCCCGCGCGTTTTCTCTCTCAAAAAGGAACAATAGGCATACGGCTTCCAATTCTTCCTTTCAAGGCTTCATCGGATCGAATTCAACCGGATTCTCTTCCTCCATTGGCGTCGGTGTTTAATCTGTGGCAAACAAGGTACGCTCGAATCCGTGGTGTGCTTTACGATCGGTGATACGTGTCGTTTTCCTGGGCTTCGTCTTCCGCATTGATTTAGGAGTTCGATTTAGTGTCGAATCCGGTTTTCGGGGATCCGTTATTCCCAACATTGGTATCAGAGCCCTAGTTCACGTTTTCCCGATCAATTTGATGTTTTTTGATTGAATTTTCGCGAAGAAATTCTCGGCCGTACGGATCGGGGCAAAAATCCCGACACCCGAGCGCTGTTCGGCCATTTTTCTGAGTTTTCGTAAGTCGAAAACGAATTCTGAAGGCACTGGGTGAAAGACGACGTCGAGACGAGTCCGGCGACATGTCGCCCGACGCCAGGAGATGCCGCACGCGCCCACACGCGCGGCCGGAAGCCGCTGCGCGTGGGCGCGACGCACCCGAGCGCTGGCAATGGCGGCGCGTGCGCCACACGCCGGTGACGAACCGCACGCGCGCGCTGGCGACCGGGCGAACGGCACGCGCCGGTCGGCGAACCGACGCGCGTGCCGACGCGTCACCCGATGACGTCATCGTGACGTCATCCAACGGTCGATAACCGTCGGGATGACGTCATTGATGACGTCAGCGATGACGTCGGTTGGCCGGGCGGCGACCCGACCGAAGGCCCGACCCGACCCGACCCGAGGACGCAGGCACGCGCGTGGCACGTGCTGGCTGACGTCTGCGTGACGTCAGCCCGTGCACGCGCGCGGCACGTGCGTCGGTCTGCGCGAGCGGTCCGACCGGCCCGACCGGTCCGACCGGTCCGACGACCCGCGCCCCGTTGACGGTTGACCCGCTGACCGTTGACCGGCCGTTGACCGTTGACCCGAAAAAAAAAAAAAAAAAAAAAAAAAAAAGGAATTTGTTTCCTTTTTCAATCATGCCTATGTGGGTTACAGGTAATCCATTTTTAATTATGCATTTGTTGCATGAATCATGGAAAATTATGTATTTTCCCTTATTTTTATTATGGATTATAAGTGATCCAATTTTAGTTACGCATTTGTTGCGGGAACTATGATGAGTTATGCAAGGATACCGTAATCCCGAGAACGGACGAGGGAAATACAAGACTTAAAAGGCTGATGTCGAATTAGCTAATTATCGGTGGCATGATGGTGATTTAGTATCACATGTGGTCAAGGTCAATCGATGATACAGAAATCATCTCGGAATGGTTATCTTATGCCGGATTTTGAGAAGGTGCGGCTTTAATGAACACTCTTCCACCTGAATGGCAAGCAGTGTTAGATCGGCTATGGGAGGTCAACGTGGTCCCGGGTTATAGGAGGCTGGTGGAAGCTTTTGTAAGAGAGCACTATAGGATTGAGTTGGCCAAAACTTCAACCCTTAGATTGAGCGCCACATGGCGCCGAGAGAATGCGCCTTGGTGGCGACATGAATACTCTCCAAAAGTTTTTCCATGGTTGGCAAATGTGCCTTCAGTTTTCTCAGATGTTTTGACTGATAGATTAGAAGGGACATTCCCTATTTATTTCTTTGATTAATTATGTAATTTTTACTACCTGATTGTTGTTGATGTAACAACTGATATGTTAGTCGTATCATGTGAAAGCATTGTTATTTTATTGAATATTAGATTTTATTTGCTTTCTGTTATTGCTGGTTGCTGTGGGTAATTAGCTGTGGGTAGTTCATAGAAGTTTTTGTAACTTCATAGAATTGATTTTGCATATGACAATCATATTAATGATAGTTTTTTAAGTTAGGATTTTTGGAGGATGATTGGAAACATAGTGACATTTTGATTCTGAAGCCTTACTTGAAATTATTTATTAATATGATGGGTTTATGCAAATAGGGATGCATAAATGATAGGTATTAATTATTCGTGCATGGATGTCTGATGTGTTCAGAACGATGGTTCAGCAACTAAGAACGTGATTGCTGATATGAACGGTAACAATTGTGAAATATTGAATAAGAAGATTCAATATGTGCTGGAAAAGCAAGAAGCACTAGAAGCTCTTGACCATGTTATGGAAGATCTTAAGGATGCCATGCGCCACCTTGAGCTAGAAGAGGACCGCCTAACGGTATTTGAGCCGAAAATAGACATTTGCTATGCTGGTTCTAGCTCAGAAAGGGCTTTGTGCTCTAAGCGCAAACGTATTGATTCGTTCAATATGTGGGAATGCAAAGGATCAAGTCCTTATTGCAAGAAATCAAGAGTTAACCAACACAAGAGAGGAAAACGTCCTCAAGTAAAGAAAATGTCAAGGGCGAGGTGTTACAATTGTGACAAGAAATGTCACTATGCTTGCAACTGTTGTGAGCCGAAAAAGGTCAACACCTCTTGTACATTTGAGAACTTTGCTTACGTGTCAAGTTCAAGATTATTGGCTGAATCTAATCCTTTGTGGACTGTAGATTCAGAAGCGACATACCATAGAGGGAAGGATAGAGAATCCTTCGTGGAATTCCAACGAATACCAACTGGAACTGAGTGGATCCATATGGGAAACAACTCTAGAGCTGAGTTAAAGGGATTGGCACCTGCCAATTGAACATGCATGGTGGACGCATCTTGATGTTCAATATGCTCTGGAGATTCGTTGAAATTTAGTGTCTGTCTAAGTGTTGGTTAAGCTTGGTTTTGAACTTCCATAATAAAGGTGTAGATTTGTGTTTAGATACAAACTACTATGGTTGTGGTCACTTACTGAATGGTTTTATTGTACTAAATGTTGACTGTGGTGATGTCAATATGTTATTCCCTTGTTTCACGTCTTCTACCTTATATGATAATGATGTGAATATGGTGGCATGCTAGACTTGGTCATATGGGCCAACAACATATGAATAGACTAGCCAAAGAGGGCTTGTTGGGCAATATTGAAAAAGTCGATTTGTCCATATGTGAACATTGCCTAATAGGGAAAATGACAAGGAAACCATTTGGAAAAGGTAAAAAAAGCTGAATTTCCTCTGTATTTAATCCATTTGGACGTCTGTGGTTCAATGAATGTGAGAGGAAGGCAATGGGCTGTTTATTTCATCACTTTTTATAGATGATTATACTCGAGTTGGATATGTCTATTTGATTTCTCATAAATCTGAAGCATAAGTTATTTCAGAAGGTTTATGAACCTGGCAGAAAATCAATTAGACAAGAAAATAAAAGTATTTAGATTCGATCGAGGTCGATAATATTTATCTGATGAGTTCAGAAAATTATGTGATGAAAAAGGAATAGAAAGATAGTTGTCTATTCCGTATACTCCTCAACAAAATGGTGTTGCAGAGAGAAGAAACAGAACCCTACTGGAAATGGTTAGGTCTATGATGGCGCATGCTAACTTACCTATCACTTTTTGGAGTGATGCGTTGTTAACTACCGCCTATATACTTAACCAGGTGCCTTCCAAATCAATTATTTCCACTTCATATGAGTTATGGACAGTTAAAAAAACCGAACTTAAGTTTTCTTAAGCCATGGGGTTGTGCTGCCTATATTCATGAGTCCTCTCACAAGTTTGGGAAATTGGGTCTCAAAGGAAATAAGAGTATTTTCATGAGATACTGCGAACACTCGAAAGGGTATGTGTTCATAGGTGAGCAGGAAAGTGGGAGTATAACTGAATTTGAATCACGGGATGTCACATCCTTAGTGGATGAATTTCCTAAGAAGGGCGAAATAAGGGAAGATTGTTCCCTATTTGAAACCTTGGATCAAGATAATGATGTCAGTGGAGTTCGTCTAAGTGGGAGTAATATGAGATGTGATGAATTGAATTCAACTCATTCTCAATTACAACCACCTGATGTGACAACATCATCATCACCTAATCCAAGTGGGAGCATGATGGGGAATGATGTGCTAAGTGTACAATCTCCCATACGGTGAACAAGTCGCCAAAGTATTCCCCGTCAATATTTTGACATTGAAAGGGAAACTTTTATGGTTGCTCCACAAGATGAGGATGAGCCAAGAAATATTAATGAGGCTCTAAATTGCCCTAATAAAAAAAAAAATGGATTCATGCAATGAAAGAGGAAATGGAGTCAATGAAATCAAACCAAAGTCTGGGAACTGGTTGATCTTCAAAAAGGACGCAGAGCTATTGGGAACAAGTGGGTTCTCAAAATAAAGCGAAAGGCTGATGGCTCGATAGAAAGGCATAAGGCTCGCCTTGTGGCGAAGGGGTATAATCAACAGGAAGAAATTGATTATAAAGATATATTTTCTCCTGTAGTGAGATTTACCTCGATTCGCATTATTCTGGCAATAATGGCAAGTATGGATCTTGAGGTACATCAAATGGATGTAAAGATTGCTTTCCTCAATGCAGAATTAGAGGAAGGAACATATATGGAACAACCTGCTGGTTTCATAGTGGAAGGCCAAGAAGAAAAGGTATGTCGACTTTGGGGGTCGATATATGGCCTTAAGCAGTCGTCAAGATAATAATATATACGTTTTCATAATGCCATAATGGCATATGACTTTACAATGATAGATGAGGATCATTGTGTATATATCAAAAGATCCAATGATCAATTTGTGATCATATCATTATATGTTGATGATATACTAATTGCTGGAAACAATATGGAGTTTGTTAATACTCTCAAGAGTTGGTTGTCTTCCAACTTTGAGATGAAGGATATGGGTGAGGTTGCGTATATTCTTGGAGTTAAGATTTCAAGATTGTAAACCCATAGACACTCCTATTGCAAAAGGTGAAGGATTGAGCCATAGAACTGTGTCCAAGGACTCCACAAGAGAAGGAACAAACGAAATATGTTCCTTATGCTAGTGCTGTTAGAAGCTTTATGTACGCTATGATGTGTACAAGACCTGACATATGTTTTGCGGTTGGAATGGTGAGTAGTTACCAATCCAATCCAGGTCAAGCACATTGGAAAGCCGTTAAGAGAATACTAAGGTATCTAAAGGGGACTGCTGATAATATGCTGAGTTATTAAGGAAAGGATCTGCGACTCTAAGGCTATCCTGATGCTGATTGGGGAGGAGATTTAAATGAAAGGAAATCTACCTCTGGGTTTGTTTTCTTACCGAATGATGGCACCATATGTTGGAGCTGTAAGAAACAAACATGCATAGCCTTGTCCACGATAGAAATTGAGTTCGTGGCATTATCAGCAGTAGTATAAGAAGATGTTTGGCTTTAGAGATTTTTGGATCATTTAGGTGTTATTAGAAGTGCTGCAGATTTGTTATTGGTTAACTGTGATAACCAAGCAGCGAAAGTGTACACCAAAGATCCAAAATATCATGGCAAGACCAAACATATAGATACCAAGTATAATTTTGTTAAAGATATGGTTGCACGAAAAGATGTGAACTAAGAGTACATACTACGCATAGAATGGTAGCAGATCCTATGACAAAGCCAATACCTAGATATGTGTTTTGTGGCCATATGAAATCTAGGATTGTGTAGAGGCTGATGTACTGAATATTGTAATTTCCCTAAGTGTTCACAATTTGATGAATTTGTGTTTTCATCATTAATGCCTATGAATCTTTGTTTGATCTTTATGCATCTTAATGCTCAGTGCATTATTTTGAGAAAGTATGTCGGACAGATATAAGATTAGCCCACTCACACGGGTAATCGCCTCTATTTACTGTGTGATAAATAGAGATGAGACTGTTTTTAAGCTTATTATCTAGGTGATAATCGAGAGCTCGAGCTTAAAACACGTATGTCGCCTTAACTGAGTGTTAAGATGAGGACATAATACTAAAGATGTCTGAAAGTAAAATACCCCACATATTTTACCTTATCTGTCTAAGATGCCAGATGTGAGTTCTGATGAATTTTGTAAATGAGTAGATACGTGAACTCAAGTTAGACATTGGGTATGTCTGAACTATCATCTGTACGGTATTGAAAAAGTAGACATACGCTCCATGGGAAAGGAGTTAATACCGTAATACGTATTTCATACTACGTATGCATGAGACGACCAATAAGAGTGACAAAAGTTTGATCTCAACTTTTATGTCGTGTGAGACTCTTGAGGAAGAGAGTTCATCAATTTCTTAGTCCCCTCATGACTCTTACTTATTCTCAAGATTTCTATTTAGTGTTTGCTATCTTAGGATGTTGTCAATGGTCATGAGTGATTCGATCTAATGGGGCATTTCTAGAAAAGCAAGCTGGACTGAAATTGAGAATTTGAAGGAAAGAGGAAGATCGATTTTGGAGAATCACATTGTAGTTTTGTATTCACCGGTTAACCAATTATGACTGTCTTTGTGATAATCATAATTGTGAATACAATATATATATCATTGTTTAAAAGAGATCAAGAGAGATATAAATGTGATCGATCGATCTAGGGTACTACATACTAAGTCTACTCGGAGTGTGACGCCCATTATGAGCTGCTATATATTCCTAACAGATGTATAGCAACGAGCTCTCAAAGTATGCTGGTCGCACGGATTATTCACCAGTATGAATGTTGAAGAGAGGTAAAGAGAATCCTGTTCGGCCCACCTTGTGCGAGTGGGAGATGAAAGCTTTATTAGATTTGGGCTTAAGGCCCTATCCGCCCAAGCTGGGCCCAGAAAGCCCGGCCCACGGGAATAAGGCCCGTGGAAGGGGCAAGGTATAAAAGGAAGAGAGAGAGAGAGAGAGAGAAGATTTTGGTTGGAATCATAATTCACGTACGTCTTTTCTCTCCCGCGCGTTTTCTCTCTCAAAAAGGAACAATAGGCATACGGCTTCCAATTCTTCCTTTCAAGGCTTCATTGGATCGAATTCAACCGGATTCTCTTCCTCCATTGGCGTCGGTGTTTAATCTGTGACAAACAAGGTACGCTCGAATCCGTGGTGTGCTTTACGATCGGTGATACGTGTCGTTTTCCTGGGCTTCGTCTTCCGCATTGATTTAGGGGTTCGATTTAGTGTCGAATCCGGTTTTCGGGGATCCGTTATTCCCAACACTTGCAAATGAAATTGAAGGAATTGACTTTGTTCTAGACGCCTCTTTACTTTCGAGCTCTTTCTTCCTATTTTTCAAATAATATCCTCTTATACAAGTAATTCCACACCCTGTGATGAAAACAGAAACAAGACAAGTGAACGGCAAATAGAAGGACAGTGATTTGGATGCACAGCGAAATGTCATTTTGAAACAATAGAAAAGTATTTCAATATGATATATTGTTTGTAGTTATACACATCATGAATTTATCGAAAAGAAGAGAGATTCATATATATGGAACTTGTCAAGCTCATATTTCCTTAAACTTCCATAAAGACAGAACATCCAAAAGCTCAGCAGAAGAGTAAAACTAACACCCGCCGCATTAATTTGGTAAAAAAAGAGACTCAAAGATACATGTGAGAAACTAGGGAAGGCTCATTACATGTCAAATTGTGTTACTTCTATAATCTTGCATTATAAGCACCCCGACTAGTACAATAGGGGGAAACTGTAAGAGACGATAGACACATAAATATGAAAGAGAGAGCAAAGAGCTTTGTGACGCAAGCAATTTGGAAGAAATTACAGGATCCCCAAGAGTGAAGCGCAAAAAAGCAATAAAAATGAAGCAGTTTCTAAAGCACAAGATCATAGTGACTCAAACAATACTTCCAATGCGGCCAAAGAACAAGACCTACATAACTTCTTTTAACATCCCTTTATATCTAATCATTTGAATAATTCCCCACTGCCTAAAGCTAAATTCAGCTGCAAAAAGTTTCAAATTTGTAACTGCTAAATAGTATACATGGTATATGTATACTATTGGACATATTCAAAGTAATCCCTTGCAATTAAATTTCCAAAATTTTAGCATTAGCACTAGCTAAATCAACAAATGTCCCATCCATCCATCTTTTTTTGACAAACCAAGATGAAGTTGCTTGATGTGACAGCTGCTGTGGTCATCACGTAGGAGAATTCCATTAGAAACCCATGAGAAGATGGACAAAGGGTCACTCTCACCAGGAAACGGCACAGGTATGGAAATTGCTGAAATTGAAGTGTAGGAAAACATTTAACAAATGCAATAAATTACAGTAAGCATTATGTCTAATATTCAAAATTGGCTGCAATCCAGAAGTGGACCTTTGTGCCATGATTCGAGAACGTCTCTGATTACTGAGATTATCTTTAAAGGCTTGAGGCATTTCCTAAGGGCAATTCATGTTGGGATAGAACCCTTAGGCCATCCTCTACTTGCTTGCATATAAGGCGAAACCCAAACGCCTTCTTAGTGTTGCTTTTGATACTTCAAATGAAAGCTGGAAGAGACTCCACTCAGTTTCTAGCATCTCATACAGTTCATTGAACGAACGGTGTGGAAAATAGTTAAACCACAAGTGATCAGACTATAATGAAGAGAGTGCTTTTATTGTAGTTGCTTCAAATGAGATCCACCAATACTTGAACCTCACATGAAAGGCTAGCCTGAATTTCCCTCCTTCAATTCAAAAGCAACACAAAAAGTCAATCCAAGGACATCCGCATGCAAATGTTGGGGTACCCAGAAAGAGACAGAACACTCTTGACTTTGGATAAACCAGCATAGAATCTCTCTTCCAGGAAGTATAGTATCCATGTAGTGACCCACTCACAAACATCTTGCTATAGCAAATCTATAAAATCAGAATCACACCCGCTCATGCGTGTGGTGGAAGTTTTTAGCAATGCATAGTGAGGAAAAAAAATCAAAATGAACAAGACTACCTTCTCAAACGGTACATAACAGGAATTTGACAAATTTCCAAATATAGACGGAAACTTCCCCATGCTCTGTGCCTCTTTTGCGATTTGTTAGGCTTGATTAGATTCTTCCACTGAAGTATTTTTAAGAGTGAACTTCAACTCTCCATCCATACTTGGTACTTGCAAACCTGTGAAGAACTTAAGTCTTTACTAGACTCGCCTCCCAAACACAATGGGAACAATTCTCATCCAGGACAAGTCTGCAAGTAGTGAAAATGGAATAAAGTCATCCATCTAGATTGACCAGGGCATCAACATAATAGAAAAATAACTGAAAGAAAAGAGAATAGAATTTTACAAGACTAGTAGTCAAAACATTTAAATCTGCGAACTACACAATGGGAACAATTCTCATCCAGGACAAGTCTGCAAGTAGTTTATTGTCTACTTAACATTGAACCACACAAATGAACTCGCCATAGAAAGTTCAAGCAAATCATTATATATATCGTAGGAAGAAATCAAAGCCTAGCATAAAAGATTATCTGACGGGGTGAACATCAACACCTTTTTGGCACAAAAATTTAGTTTTAAACATTTCAATTGTATCAATTTATCTCTAAATATTTTGACAATTTGTCAGTGTAGTCATTTTGATCAATTTTGGCTAGAAATCATTGATGTGGATGCCAACTATCTTATGTGACATTATCAATACTAATAATGAAAATTTTCATAACTTTTCTCAATTTTTAGAATTTATTTTATTTATTTTTCTCTTTTTTTTTTTAAATTGCAATCGGCAAGGCTAACGATGGTCCGATGGCCCTCGTTGATAACTAGTTAAGGGCTTGCTAGCTCTCGTAGGCTTTGAGCAAGGGGACTCTCGCTTGTGGTGGGCAAGGGCGACCCTTGCCCAAATGAGGCCAACCCTCATTGTCCATTGTTTGTGGTTGGCCTTCGGTCATGGCTTGAGACTAGCCACCCCTAAAAAGAAAAGAATTCAAAATAAAAAAAAAATTAAAAATCATCTACGTCAGCGCTGGTCACGTTATATGAGATAGTTGGTATTGACTACACCGTCATGTCAGTAGTTTCTGATTAATTTGGTCAAAATAATTACATTGACAAATCATTAAAAGGTTTATGACTAAATTAGCATAATTAAAATTTTTATTACTGAATTGACCGCCGAACAATAGGTTTATGAATTTTGCCACAATTTTCCCTAAAATCTTACAACTTGACTCTTTTGCATAGTATCTATCTTTTGATACTACCCATTGCAAAAATTAAATAAAAAGACTTTTCCTTTGAGTATCAACCTTACGCTATCTAACATCACGATGATCCTTATTATTGCCAAACAAACAAAAAATAAGAATCGCTTGATGAAGAGTTACTCTTGAAATATGCCAATGACATTTTAGATAGCATGCATGTATATCAAAGCAAGCTAATTAACTATTCGAAGCTGTACCCACTTAACAGAATATCAGTGCACTTCCCATAAAATTCATTGCATTGGGAATATCTTCCTTGGACTTGGTCCATTGAATCGCGTGAATCATAATCATTAATTTTGTAGATCCACGTGAGTGCCATCATGCATTTAATTTACTAGACATGAATCCAAGCAAGTATTTCCCATTGCATTGGAAAGGCTGACGATGAGCCTGGCGAGATTTTGGTATAAACATCATGTATCATCACGCACAATCAGCTACAGTATATATATACCTGCACAATCACAATTAAAGGTTTGTCGAGAAATGCAGACGACAGAGGTTGAGCAGTAAAAGTAACTCCTAGCAACTTGGGTAAATCTGAGCACTAGAGGACCAAGGCGTGCCATTTCCTTATACCTTTAAGCAGTTTTTATTTTTATTTTTTATGTGAGGGTAATTTTGGAAGTTAAGCAAAAGTCAGACAGAAATGGGTGTTCCCTTATCATATAAACTAGTCCTCGTGCACTCAAGCGATTACATTCGTATTTCTTCTTTTATAAATTTAGAGGAATGCAATAGTTAAAACAGCAATACAATGAAATAATGGAGGTAAATTGTGTGAACTCGAAAAATGTCAGACACACGTGCGTGCAAGCTGAGTTCCATGGACATTTTCCATGTGAATTTCCCATTCTTAATGATTATCGCATAACTTTTGAGAGACTGCTAATCTACTGTTTAATATAATTGTCACACCTTCGACCATAAAAAAAAATAATAATAATTATCACACTCATTTATGCTTGATGATTGAGAAAAAAGTATATACATTGCCTTTATTTTCTTTATAATTGACCGGCAGAATGCACTTCTTCAAACAAAAAGAACAATTATTAACACTATGTAGAATTTAGACTATTTTACTAAAGTAGAGATAACAATATTGAATCGAACAAATTGCAGTCATGGTTGATTCAATAGAGAGGGACGAACTCTTATTTTTTCATAGAATCCTTCGTAGCTTCTAAATTTGTTTCTATCCCATTGATGTGGCTAGAAAGCGACAACGTGAGAAGAAGCAAAAGACTAGGGCTCAACAGACTAAGCAAAAGAAAGCAAAGATCAGTTTTCAAAATGGTAATTGTACATTTATAGATATGCTTTTTCTCTATTCCATATTTTAAGAAATACTTCTTATTTGGTAGTAATCTTATGTTTTTGGGAGTTAATGTAGTCTCGTTAACCATTTTATCGGCATCTTTTGAGGTACAACCACACCATAGAAATTTCTTATTTGGTGGGACTCTTATGTTGCCATGAAAGTACTTTTCTAGTTATATTAATGACATTGAGCGTTAGTATAATTTATCTAGTGTTATTCTCCTTAGAAAGGTGAATCCCAGCATGTCTTTTGAAGGTGGGGTTGAGCATGACAAGACTTTGATTCATCTGGAAATCAACAACTTGTGTGCTTATTTAAGCTATACAAGCTTTGTACTTAACTCTCATGGAGTACAGATGGACGGATCCTCGGTTCATTATTACATGTGCTCATAGGACCTCTGAAGAAAGTTGATTGATGGTGGAAATGGATGCAATGATAATAATGCTTCTTGCTTAGATGCAAACCAAGTGCAGGTACTTATGTATATCAGGGAAATTTACTTAAAAAAAGTCCTAAGCCTATTGTATGTATATGTTTATTGAAGTTTATCGCCTGTATCTGATGCATATGCCATCTATCTAAGCAGTTCTAGCATGCAAGGATTTTCCCATCAATGCACCACAATTGATGCACCATAAACGTGGGGTCAGCTAGCATTCAGTTAAGGCCATGCAACTCAACCTCAGTTTTCCATTTCTAATTTCCAACTCATAAGAAAAACAAAGTCATCCCTGGCATCATCCTTTCTAGCAATGCACAGAAAGGAAAAAAGAAAAATCAAAATGAACAAGATTACCTTCTCAAATGGTACATAACACGAACTTCACAGATTTCCAAATACAGACAGAAACTTCCTCCCCTGCTCTGTGCCTTTCTTGCAATTTGTTAGGCTCGATTAGAGTTTTCCACTAGAGTATTTTCAAGAGCTGGTACCTGTAAACCTGCGAAGAACTGAAGTCCTCACTAGACATAGCCTCCCAAACACAATAAGAACAACTCTCATCCAAGACAAGTCCACAAGACACGACATAAGCCGGTTTCATAGCAGCATCACACCAAGGGACAGGGACAACCCACCCAAAAAATTTTACACGAAATTGGGTGGAAATGGAATGAACTCATCCATCTAGATTGACCAGGGCATCAATATAATAGGAAAAACCTAAAAAAAGAGAGAAACAATTTCATGAAACTAGTAGTCAAAACATTTAAATCCATTAATTAAACAAAGGATTCAGTTGGGCAAAATCACAAATACCTGGCGGACATCACAGAGTGGGGTTCCTTCATACGAAGGGACAAGCACTGGCGGTGGTAGATAATCTTGCTCACGCAGATATCAATGGCTTTGGCAGCTATCACCATCCAAATTCAAGGATTGGAACTGTGGGAGCTCTTGTCAGGTACGCAGCACAGAGCTCGCAATTTCAGGGAAGTTGCTTTGTCTTGACATTGTCTCTCGTCAGCATTATGCTCAAATAGAAATCTTTTTGGGGGCCGTCACCTGATGGTTGGTATAGCAAATTTCATCTATGCGGTACTTCGCTTGCGAGTGATGGTTGAGGGCTTTCCAGAGGAGGGTCTCATGAGTGAGACCAAATACTAGGAAGTTGCAAGGGGAGGAGGCATTTCCTCAGGACGTGCGAGATGGGCTTGAGCTCGGGGTATAGGACATGCGGAAAGAGTCGTTGGACTTGGATGCACAGTGGGGGAGGGTGTTGATGACTCTGGATGGCAGAGGCGCGTCGCTACATGCTTGTTCGTGCAAACAAAAGGGCGAAAGTAATCTTGGGCTGGGCCTCTTTTTAGGCTTTTATGGACTAACAGGAAAAAATGAAGATGGGCTCAAAACAAAAGAAATGAAGATGGGAGGGGGAAACGAGCTTAGAGGGCTGGAGGTTAATAAGTGGGCCGGATACGCCGGCCCACACGACTTCATCATTCCTTTTTTATATAAATTTTATATTTTTGCAAAATAAGTGGATATTTAAAACATCAACAAAATTTCTGGTGTCAACAGAAGAGAACGAAGAATCACTTGAATTGCTAAGACAATTGAGCCACTCCTGGAAGAATTTAGAATTTTTTGTTCCTGATGAAATTCCGGCTGCCTTGCTGCCCATGCGTGATATTCAACACTGCAGTTATCCCCAATAGAGTTGCCTAACCCACGAAGAGCCCAACGTCAAGTGAAAAACCTTATGGCGAAAGGCCTGGTGGAAGAAAGTGCTAGTCCTTGTGCTATGCCAGCTAGGAGGGGCCAAAGGGCCGTTCCGGGCTCGGTTGGTCCGGGCCCATTTCTTCTCTAAATTAATTTTAATTCTTTTCATGATTTTTTTTTTCAAAAAAATAAACTAATTTGTTCTGTTTTTTAAAATAAAAAAATAAATTAAAATTTTTAATAAAAAAGCGCTCATTTAGTTAATCCTAATTGAAATACAAGTGTATCTTCGAGTAATTTGAAAGAGAAAATTACACGTAACGATGCCTTAATAATAGTTACAAAAAAATTATACCAAAGGGAATCTCTAATAAATTCGGTGTCTTTAGTGTTGTGTTCCTCATTATAATTTGGATGATACAATATCGTTGTTGTCCTCTTGTTCATATTGGGCACATTCCTTTAGAGTCAATTCTTGCAAAAACCAATCATCTCTAACAAAAACCATTTCTAAATTTTCTGCCTAGACCTTTTGTCTTCCATGATCTATTGGCTACTATTAAACATGGGCTCATAAATGCTGTTGGGGATAGTAAGTCACAAGCCATGGTGAAAAGAATTGAAAAACCAATGGCTTCCCTCTTCCATCATTTCAGAATGTCGATGTCTATGTTGTCTTTGCCAACTTTATCAATATGTTTGGAGTAATCTATTCTCAAGTACTCTCCAATTCATTAGTAGACAAAGACGAAGACCAACAGAGGGTTCTGGGGTATCTTCTTCTTACGAATTAGAGACCATATAAATTTCTGACCCTATTTGATTAAACGTGCATCTTCATAATTTTTCTTTTATAACAAGCATCAATATACTTAACCATATGTTACTATATCATTTCATGAATATTCTACAAAACTTTTCAAAATGTTTCCAGACACAATGTGTTTATAAAACCACAACAAACTGTATTTTCTTTTAATCATTTTACGCTTTTACATGGGAAGATCATGTTTTTTTCTGTCCTTTCTAAAAATATATAGCAGACAATTTGAACAAGCTTTTACATGGCATCGTTCTTAGTTTTAGTTCGAACATATTGAACCTATCGATTCTTTTTTTCTTTTTTCTTTTTTGGAAATTTTTCATGATTCTTGCGTCAAATATACATCAACATGAGATAATTTTGTGTTCATGTGATAATTGGATCTTTAAGAATCATATAAGGGATATACGTTGGCCATGCATGGAAAAATTGATATCAAGAGGTCAAAAACTTTTTGAATAGAAAATAATACGTTGAGAATCTAAATTTCAATGCCATAACAAATAGGGAAGAAATCCTTAGATAGCGTCGGCTAAAAAAAAATTACAATACAGAGAAATACATATATATAGTCCTATAAATTGACATTTTTCACAGAGCATCTATTTATCTAATGGTGAAAATCATCCAATTATCTGATTTGTGAAGTCTTTTAACTCTCCAACTAAATAGAAAAATAAAACCAATTATCTGGCATCCATGGACGTCATGGATTGCTTTTATATATAAAGTCTTTAACTCTTGACTTTTTTGCCCCACAATTATTTGATTTTTAAGATTCAGGAGCACTACGTGTTAGGTTTTGTCATTTTGTTTTGGGTTTTATGCGTTTTAAATATTGTACGATTATACGATAAGCTACCATTGCATAATATCTTATTTGGAAAAAATCACGGATTATGATATTTTGTGTCTCTATGTTTCTAATTAATTGTCATACTAAACTTTTTGCTTTCTATAGTTTTAGCAAACGCAAGAAAATGCGCGTCAACACCACTAGTGCAGAACATTGACACACTATCTGATGATGAAGAATGTGATAGAAAACCGAGGGAAGGAATGGTATTTGATTCTGTAGAGGATCTCTTGAGAGTACTATAAAAGATATGCTAAACAAATGGGTTTGGGTGTCTCAAGGAGGAGCAAGAAAAATGGAGATGATGGTAAGGTAGAATACTTAACTCTTGCCCATTTCTCTTCATCGAAAGAGTGTATGTAGATAGAGCTTGTATTAGGATCAACAAGAACTTTAACTTGTCTGTTGTTGAGGCGGGAGGGAATGAAAAACTTACCTTTGGTGAGAAAGATTGTCAAAATTTTATTGAAAAGGCAACAAAGTTAAGACTTGGAATTGGAGAGGCGAAAACAATCATAACTGTCTTGTTAGGATGGAAACAGAAATGACCGTTTTTTCTACTATGTGATGGAATTGGAAGATAGTTCCAGGTTAAAGAATGTTTCCCATGCAGATGCAAGAAGTCCGGTATTATATGAAAGTTTTGATGAAGCAGCAACCTTTGACACTACATATTTGAACAATCAATATGAGATGCCTTTTGCACCTCATGGTCAATCCACGCTTCTTGGTTGTGGGTTGGTGTCGAATGGGGATACTAACACAAGATTAAAATGGGCAAAAGTACACCTGGAGTGCAAAAACTTGGCACGGAGGATATTTAAGTGCAAAAATTTATGAAAGTGACGCTTAAGTGCCACTTTTTTTTTCAAAAATGGGAAACCCGAGTGCCAAATCCAGTGAAATTGGCCGAAAATCCTACGTGGAAATTTTTTTAATAATATAACTCGTCTACGTGACACGTGGAGAGCTGACTCAGTAATGAAGAACCAAAACGATGTTGTTTTATCTTTTTTAAAAAATATATAAATATTAATTAAATTAAAGTATTTATATTTAAAATTTTTTTAAAAGGCAGAAAGTGAGGGCTATGCAAGCCCTCACCACTGCCTCCCCACCACCGCCAACACTTCCCAAAGACAGTGGGGAGGATCTGCCTTTTTATAAAAAAAAAAATAATAATAAATTTAGTTATTAAATTTGGCTTTAAATTTAATTTAATTTAATTAATATTTATATTAAAATTCAAATATGAGGCAAAACGACGTCGTTTTTGGCTTTTCTTTTCATGTAAGCATGCAAAACGATGTTGTTTTGCACTTGTCTCATCGAAAAAATGACACTAGTATTTTGGTCGGATTTTCTCGCCATTGGTACTTAACTGATCCATTTTACTTCGATTTTGGCACTAAGTGTACATTTATGAATTTTTTATACTAAAATGTCCGCCCGTGTCAAGTTTTGATAATCCAGGTATTCGGAAATGTGGAAAAAGAAGACATAGTTTGACATTTCATACAATGGTATATCGATATTCTTAATACAATTCTTGATTTAAAAAAAAAAAAATAACAGGACTAAGTGATGAGATAAAGTTAACCTTATTTTACTTTCAATCTTTTTTAGAATCACAACACAACCTTTTAAATTAAAAATTATTGATCAATACATTCACCTAATGAACATTCATCACACATGGTGATTTGTGTATTTAGCTATTTTCCATGGGACAGAGGAGTGATGTTGAAGGGAGAAGAATCTCTTATAGTTGGGAGAGGGATTCTTAAATTTTGTTCCTAATCAACAGTTGAAACCTGCAAAATCCTTTTATAAGAATGTTGTAGAATATTTTATAGAGAAGCCTTTTGTATGTACATGTTTCTTAGTATCATCACCCGTTTCTTCGGAGAGAGTGAGTTTCTTGGATTCACGTCCTCTTTCAATACCATTTACTCAACAAAGCTACCCACCATCTCTGATGTGTAGACCATCTCTCCGAGCGATTCCAGCATGCAAGAATTTTTCCATCTGTGCACCCACAATTGATGCATTATAAACATGGGATCAGCTGACATTCAATTGAGGCCATCCATCTCATACTTTTTAGTTTCTCATTCATAAGAAACAAAGTCATGTCCACATCATTCTTTCTAGCAGTACACAGAAAGGAAAAATAATCACAGCTCCAACAGCGTTACCTTCTCAAATGGCACATAAAAAGAACTTCACATATTTTCAAATACAAACACAAACTCTCCCCCCTTATCTGCTGTCTCTCTTGTGATATGTTAGGCTCGATTAGAGTCTTCTGCTAAGTACTGTTGTCAAGAGTCGACTTCAACGATCCAACCATGGAACTTCTAAACCTGTGAAACAACACAAGTTGTTACTAGAACAACATAAAAACGAACAACATAATATATTTGAATAAAAAAAAACAAATAGATATCAATGCATACCTACCAACAAGATGAGATTATAATAGACTCTGCCTCCCAAGCACCATAAGAACAATTCTCATCGAGGACTAGTCTACAAGACATAACTACGTTACGCCGGTTTAATTCCATCATTACACCGAGGGACAGCTGCATTCCTTCCAAAAGTTTTTACAATAGATTGAATGTCACTTTGCCTTGGAACAAGCCGCTACGTATTTTAAAAAACAAATAAGAGCACTAATTTTCACAAAACTAGTAATCAAAACATTTAAATCCTTGAATTAAAAACAATGAGTTTGGTTTTTCTCGGGTGGTTTAAAGCTGGATTCAGGGAGGCAAAATCACAAACATCAGGTGGACGTCACCCAGTGGGGTTTCTTCAGACGAAAGTGAGAAGGGACACGCACTGGCGGTAGGAGATGATCTCGTTCACGTAGTTGTCAATGGCTTTCGAAGCTCTAAACGCTCAGTCCACGGCTAAGCCATTATTTATCTTCACAGATAATGATCTTCCATTCTTCGCTCGTGGAATTTGGGACTGAACAAAGCAGTCCAAGGGGACTCTATCACCCTCGCTCTCTGCCTCACCAATCATAATTTCCACTGCGGCACTGCATTATCCCTCTGTAATTGTGCCACGGCCTTTGCTCGAGTACCTCGGCAGCAAAGGAGAGTCGCGATGCACCAGAGATCAATCGAGTTTCTTTAAAGCCATCGCTTTCATGATCTTCAACCATTCTGATATGCTTTTCTTTTTATATTCCTCGCTCGCGGATACTAGGCGTTGTATCAAATGCCCACGTAATCTGCCACGTCAACATCACCTCATTTTGTCCAAAAAAAAAAAAAACTGTCACCTCATTAGCATATCACAAGATATCAAATTTTAGTAACTCTAGCATTGTTAAAATAAAATTGGGTTGTTTAAGATCTCAATTGGCTATAAAAAAGTTAAAAGAACTAGTGGTACATATATTTAATATGTGGCCGATGCTTTGGTGTGACGTCGATATATTTAATATGTGACCAAAGGTGATTTGGCATGTGAGTAGCCTATTTCGTTGGAATCAAATCAAGTGTGGTGTGAATATCTCCTGCGCGGTAGTTTGTCTGAAGTTGAGAAGCATATGTGAGACGATTGGAGCCATTTCCAAGTTCGCCTTAGAGCATCAAAAGTAAGCTTAAATAAGTGTTGATTTCGTCTAAAATGCCAGCAACAGGAGGATGTTCTAAGGTCGTGCTCCAACATTGTCAACCGATAGAAAATAATTGGATTCTCAAGGAAAGAGACTCAAACGAAAACAATAGACACCGAGGAAGAAGATATTCCAAGAGAAGCAGATTTAGAGGAAAGCTGAACAATTTAACCTAGAATAAAGATGGTCTTAACTATGCTGAGACCATGGGTTCCACTTGCACCAACTGATATTTGCGCGTTGGCTTGTGAAACATGCCTATTTGGATTGGTGACGACTTGTTGAGGAAGTGATTCTAGGGGAAACAAATTAGATGATTTTGATTCCAATGCTTTTTACTTTTCCCTTTATTAATCTCTACTAGAAAATTTTGAATGTATGCTCCTTCAATTTAAATTAAAATCACCGTGAAATACAGATTTCGCATCATGGTTACTAGTATTGACATTGGTTGAGGAACTATTTTTCCCTCTTTCTTTATGAATTGTGATGCAAATTGCATTAATCCAAAGTGCTTGTTGAATGGCCGTGGTTTTTTCCAAGTTGTTCTATAGAATTTATCAAATAGACGTCGGTCACTGCTCTTAATCCAATTCATTGGCAATACTTCATACTTCAGAATTCTGAAATAGTAAGTTTTGCTCAATCAAATCTAATTTATATCATTTGACGGTGCATACCTAAGTTTAGCATCCCCAACACTATCGTCGTTCGGAGTAATGAGGTGAACAAGCATAGATATGACACATGTGAGATCGAAATGAAGCTCCTCCAATTTCCTTTGAATTGGGACTTGTACACCAATGAAACCTAAGGGAAGCGAAGTCCTAAAATCATACATGCAAAAATCCGCAAATCTAGATTGGATAGAGATAGAAACCTTCCTGAAATGGGAGAGAGGAGCTTCCAAATCTAGACTAAATCAGAAAAGGAAAGCTCTGCAAAATGAGAGGAAAGCAAGAAAAATATAATAGAGAACAAAATCAGCCAAAGAAAAAGGGAAAAAAAGGGAGGGGACGCTAGCTTAAACCCTCTTCTCCATGGAGGTTGAAGAAGAAAGCTGCGGGAAGATAAGATGAAGAGGAGAAACCCTTGAGAGGAAAGAGGAAAAGCAACAAATTTTATTCGTGACATTTAATAGTAATATCATACGACAATCTCCAATGTAATAAAATTATATTCTGTTTGATGGAACTGACATTTTGAGCTTTTTCATCCTAGCTGTCATTCGATCCTTTGCATCATTTTCTCCATCTCTTTAACAATCCTGGGGATGCAACCATACATGTTCCTGTCGAAACAAAAAAGCGAAAAAAAAATATGAATATTATGAAATATAGCCATCAACTAGTATGAAGTGAACATCATAATCTGGTAAGAGGAGCACATTCACGAGGAGCACATTCACGGGCCAAGAGAGTTTCTGATTAGGTTGAGTCTTTTCTAGTTAATATTGGCTTATGTAACAATAAAATTTATTGAATTACTGAAAAATATATATATATATATATATATATATATATATATATATATATATATATATATATATATATATATATATATATTGGCCGCTTCAAATTGGAGAATGAGAAAGGCATATGCTCCTATTGAGCAGATCGACGAAATCCAAGTTTCGATATATGCCCTTCAATTCATATTGAGGACTTGACTGTATAACTTTGCAATTGCTGGATAATGGACATATTGATGCTGATGAATGTGGATCATTTGATTTTATCGACATATTTAATGCATAAAATGCGGAAAACTTCTTTTGGGATGCATTGGACTTGAGTCACCCGACTCAACTTTCAAATTTCAAGTTTTCTTTCCCCCTCGAAGCATATGTCAGCAATCATAATAGAATGATACATCAACACAGTGGCCCTTCACTTATACCCGACAAAAACAAGGCATAAATCGATGTCATAGGGTTGGTTGGCTCGGTCTATTGCTGGGACCCTTCATCATGCATTTAGCTACCCAAGTCTCAACACTTCCTCTACACAACAATAGAAATTATTTCTGAAAGGAGAAGGTGAATGTGTTCGAAATCTTACCCATCATGCAGATGCATTCCACTCACATTGGCAACTTTAGCAAGAGCCTCCTTCCATTTTTTAACCTTGCGCTTCCCAAACTCGCTCTCATGGTCGGTCAATGCTTTCTCATAACTCTGTTTCTTTTCACTCACTTCCCGTGAATTCTGTCCCCTTACTTCCCCCGGTGCCACCTTATAAAATATCGGCAGCAGCTGTTTTGTTCTGTTCTTCTCCCCTTGGATCTGCACCAACTCCTTCAGACACCACCAAGATTCAGCGTAGTTTTCTGAGAAAACGACAACGTACATGCGAGATTGTTCAATGGCTTCCTTCAGTTTCGATGGGAAATCCTGGCCCATCTGTAAGTTCTCGCTATCCATGAAAGTTTTTATGCCCTTTTGCCCCAAGGCCTCGTTCAGACCGTTAACAAAGTACTCACGGACATCCTTACCTCTGAAGCTCAGAAACACATCGTACATTTTCAGTTCAGAGAACTTTTTGACGATGTCTTCAATTATCTTGGCCTCCGATGTTCTAACATGATAGACGACAGAGACATGGATAATATAAGGTGCCCAAGCTGTCAAATTAAATGAAGCGAGCAACAACAATTCGGTCTAAGAATAATAGACCATGAAGATTTCCGTGCAAAAGGACACGAGCACAAATTTTTTAGGATACAATTTCACATTGCCGCTCCATATAGGCCGTGATGGTGCCAGTGCGGAAAGAAATGCAGAGTTGTCACGAGACACTATATTAAACTAAGACATGTTAAGGAGGACATTTGTTAAGCATGCCTAAGAAGAAATGAAGTGCTCCCAAAAAGAAGAAAAGAACGAACAAAGGAAAAATAATGCAAAATCCATACGTAATTATTATTGCCTTCGACTGAGGCCCGGCAAACAACTAACCTAATGTAGCCAATTATCTAAGAGAAAAAGAAACAGCGAATTCACATAAACTGGTTCACCCTTCACAGTGAATATTATTTCAGCTTCGATTATAACTATATATGTAGGAGAATAGAATATATATATAAATTAGAATAGACCAGGTGTTTATGTATTATGTACTGTCTTTGATATTGACTACACTTAACCTATTGAAATTTGCGCAATTTCTCTTTTAACAAGTATCTCAATTCGCACGTTCATAATTTTGTGTTTTGTGGATATATATACCTAATCTGAATTTAATTTGTTACTTTACCCTTAAACTCAACCTAAGTTTCCCCCGCCCCTTTCTCTTCTCTCCGCCGCCATTGCCACTACCCCGCCACTGCCGTCATTGCGTTCACCCCCCCCTCCCCACCATCGTGGCGTTCCTATTACCATTGCCAGCCCTAGCTGTTGTTGCGCCTCTATTTCTCTCTATTTTTGTCCCTCTGTAACGGAAGACAGCAGAACGTCTCAGCCATAGCCAGCCTCAGGCAACCATTGCCCGAGGGTAACAACCCCAGATCTGGGGTCACAAGCCTCGATTCGTCCCCTAAAGCCAATGGACGCAGAGAGATGAGAGAGAGAGAGAGAGTTAGCGGCAAAATTACTACTTACTCATCATCCAAGTACCACCCGGACAAGCTACCCGCCTCCTGGAGAGCGTCCTTGCATCCTTGCCGAGCTTATTTTGAAAATATTCAATACCACTTCGGTAACTCCCTTTCAATCCTCTCACTCTACCTAATTCCCCTCTATAAAATACCGGAAAGACCTTCAAGTCTCTTTGCTTCTTACACTCCATGATTTTCGCCACCTCTTCCAAACACAACTTTGAATAGGCGTTGTCCTCGGAGAAAATGATGATTGCAAGGTCTGATTCCTCGATCATCTTCGGAACTGTGATCATTAGATTCTCTTCATCTTTCTCCCTTTGTTGAACGTCGAAGTAGTATATTCCAGCATGGACTAGAGCTGCGTATAGATGTGTGACAAAGTTGTTGCCAACGTTCTCTTCTCTGAAACTCACAAAGACTTTGAAACTCATTCTGGAGTTGGAAGAAGAAGACGCCATTAGAATCAGAAACAGAAGTTGGCAATGAACAATAATGAGTTGCCCAAGATTTGGTACTTTGTTTGGGTGGTTTATTCCCATTTGATCTTCTCCATATATTCTAACTTGTTGCCTAATATTTTGTACCTTTTTTGGGTAGTTTATTCCCCACTGGATCTTCTTTGTATATCCTCTAACATCTAGTTGCATGACTTTCTTTAAGAAAGAGTATTATTAGGTGTTTTAACAATATTAGTGTGCGCATAGATCTAACCTATTTGTGCATGAACCTTTTCTACATTAATTAGATGTCTTGATCGACATTATTTTACATCAAGTTTATTGCTAATTGAATTGTTAATGAATTTGACCTGCCAAACTGAGATGGAGTATTATTATTGTCATAATTTCATATGGTCATGATTGGAGGCCAGTGTTTTTTTTATTAATCGAATGATTGGCTACAAGGAAAGAAAACCTTTTGAAGGTGTCCAAATCCGGTATTTGGTAAAATATCGAATCAATGATCCAATCCAAATGTCTATAATAATCTCATGTTCCTCTAATAAACCTGTTGACACTTGAATTTTTACCATCAAACATACGTTCAACAAAATTATTAGCAATAAAAAGCTAATAAAACTCATCAGCTTATTCACGCGGGCTAGGGACTTACCCGTGAAATTTAAACTGCAATTCATTTGAAAAGTTTCCTTCGGTCCATGGGGAGTAAAGAAAAGTAAAATCGGAATGAGGTAGGTATCGTTTTGATAATTTATAGTCCAAACGTCAATAATAATGCCGTGCTCCTTCCAGAAGCTAAAAGCCAAACTGACTCGATCAAACATAAAGTCATCCATTCGTCTACAGGAATGAGCCAGCGACTCATAGGCAGTGGCTTGGTCAAGGGAACTATCGACATTAAATTCTAATATAAAGAGAAGACATTTATTTGTTTACACGCATTCACAGATACGACGAAGTCTTCTGCTCTCATCTCCCCCATCTCCTCACCCACCCACCCACCCACCAACCAAAACAACCAAAAAAAGGAAGGGCGTGGACATTGAATTCTAATAAAAAGAAAAGATCTTTTGTCCGTCTTTTTTCTTTTTTGCTTATTTGGAAAATAAAGCATTTAATCTCATTAAAAAAAGTAAGCTACTCCATTGGCTCCCAATAATATATTTTCCCGTTTCTTCCGGGAAATGTCATTCGCAACCAATGAGATTTTTTTCCTTTCGTTTGTTTTCTTTTTTGGCAACTTATATAATAAATAACAATTCACAATTACTTAAAAGAAATATCACTTTCTAGCCCTCGTGCACTTTTACTTCAAAATTTAATCAATATATTTTTCATTTTTTCAAGTGGCTAAAAAGTTAATTTCTATAAGGCAGTTCGAACAATTGAATTCTTGTTTCATCCAAAATCTATAACCAATGCAGGGAATTGAATTACCATTTGTCATGCCACCTTGGGGTTGCAACACAAGCCACCATGGAAAATATTATAAATAGCATCTAAGAAAATTATATAGGATTAATTAAGGAAATGAAATTATATTAATGGGCACAATAGATGAACGCGGGATGAGGGAATTATCAAGGAGGCGGCGAGGCCCGCCAACTCAACAAACTCGGCTTGCTACCGAAGAGCAAAGGCACCGTAGCTCTAAGAACAATGAGAATATGCAAATAATAAATTATTCCATGACTACTCTTGGATTATATTATCATGATGCTTTTTTTAACAACTTTTGATAATAATTTTAATCATATGAAAAATTGCTAATCCATTGCATTGGCTGGTACTAAAGTTTCTGGTTTTTCCTTTAAATATTTGCGTTTCAGTCGTTAGCCCGGAAAGTGAGACCGACCGGGGTGGCGTTTCTCGTCATCGGTGACATTGCGCGCTTATTTATTGATATCCAATTAAATCTTGGCAGATATATATTGACGTGAAAGTTTAAAAAATTATTAATTTTCTCTTTTCCTCCTCCATCTTCAACTTATGCTCCGCCTGAGCTTGGCTATCTCCACCGCCCAAGCCGCCGCCCTTGAGCCACCTCCCCACCGTGGCCATCACGGTTTGCGGCAAAGCTGTTGAGCTCGTCACCGGCAGCCATGGACGAGCCAAGACTCGAGCTCAAAGCTGTTGAACAGCAAACCAGATCAAAGCTGTTGGGCGATGGTATCGTCACGTCTAGGCCGATCTCTGCATCCACTCTCTCTGTCGTCCAGGCGGCTAAGCCTTGGCCGCGAGCGCTCATCCACAGATATGAAGACACAGAGCAGCGGTTGGCCATGGGCGGGCCTCTCGTCCATAGAACTGAACGCACATCCTCTCTGTTGTCTTGGCGTCTCAGCGGTAGATTAGGAGACGCAGACTAGTGGGCTTCGTATCCATGGCCGTGAGCGACGACGATCTCTGCATCCACCCTCTCCGTCGTCCCGGCGGCAGAATGGAGATGCAAAGGAATGGGCTCGCGGCCGAGACTCCATATCTGAAGTCATGGTCATGAGCGACAACCGACCTCTGCGTCCACCCTCTCCGCTGTCCTAGTGCTTGAGTTGCAGATTTGGAGACGCAAAGCAACGGGATTGCGGCCAAGACTCCAGATCCGGAGCCATGGCTAACGGTTCCAATCCATGGAATGTTGGAAATTTCCTATAATATGGACTTACATTAATTAATTGATTTTCTATTTTAAATAATCGGGTTAATGGATATTCCAATATTTGTTGAACCCTACAGTGATCTGATTGAATTGGGTATTGGCATATATTGTTAACGGGCCTAGTTGAGCAGCAAAGTGTAGGCAATTGTGTTTGACTGAAGCCCGTAATGGGAAGGGCCCAGTTGACACGCTATTGATTAGGATTTGCTAAGTCCCCTCTCTAGCCTATAAAATGGTAGGTTATACCTATCAGTTGCTTTAATCACATTGAAAGCTGCTATATCGAAATAGGTCATAGAGAGGAAGATCTGGTATTCCGATGGATCCCTGATTATCAGAGTGATCTATTTTTCTTAAAGTGAAACAATAGCTCAAACATGTACGCTTTAATTCCGCTACATTTATTGATCCTGGTGTTTTACAATCATATATGGATCCGTTTTTCTTGATTGATTAGTTGTATATGTGAATAAATTTTCTACATGTGGTATCAGAGCCGATCGTATATGATTGTAGAACCCAAAATTTTTTTATGGACAAATTCGAAATCCTCCTCTTTGAGCCGAATATGGGCATTATTTTTTCCGTGTGGATTTTCTGCTCGATTGATCCCGAAATCATAGGACTTTTGTTCTACATGTCAAGATCTTTCCAATTGTATATAATTTGCATAATTTCATTAAGAATTGCGAGAGAATTTTAAATTTGAAATTCTAGGGTTTATGCATTAAAAAGTTCTAGAATTTTCAGATTACTTGCATCTGATTGATGTTCGTGGTAAATTGTTGCATTAAGGTAAGTTTTTTTTTTTTTGGCTTAAATTTGTGGAAATCTGGATTGTAGTCATGGGAGTGTTAGATCTGAATTTCTTGAACTTGAATATGGTCAAATTCTTAGATTGCTCTTGATTAATTAGTTGTTCATGTGATATCTCTCTCTGCGTGCTTGCTATCTTCCACGATCCGTCGGAGCGAATTAGGGTTGCGTGCGTTGGGCTGACCGTTTTCATTGTGCAGATGACGATTCGAATGCTAGTCTGTGTTTTCTTTCGCTTGCTCTCACGTGTGTATTCTATAGTTCGCGGTGGATTGTTTCCCCGTCGTCCCTCTGGCCAGATTGTGTCCATCGAGATGGGAACCGTGGTCAGCTTAGGTTTCCAGATAATTCCCCTGAAAAACCCCATGATTAATCACGGCCCTAAGAAAAGCCCTCGATATCCTATCAAAAAAAAAAAAAAAAAAAAGGATCGGACAAAGAGCGAGATCGAGGAGGAATTTGGCGATCTGTGCTTGCTGCGCTTGATTTCAAGTTTTCGTTTTTTTTTTTTTTTTTTTATTTTATTTTGTGGGTGCTTAGGATGGATTTTCTCTTTTGGAAAAGCGATGATAGTTTTGCTTTGAGTCTGTCTTCGGTATTGGCAACCGACTCTCTTGCGTGATTGTGTGATTGTGCGGGGCATCGATACGCAAGCACATAATTGAATAATTGGCTGGATATTTATAGTAGCAATTCGTAAGCTTTGTGGCTGATTTTACTCCTGAAAGTGAAAGCTGTTCGTAAGCACTCGTTTTGTCTTTCTATGCAATGTGGCATCACTTTCTTATTGCAGTTTCTTGAGCTTTAATTAGCTGGGTTCTCCATTATCATGCTTTCTTTTGCTCGTAAATCATAGAAAGTTTACCGATGTCCATTTATCATTGAAAATATCGATCACGTGGACAATTTCTTGGATGAGAATGAACCAATCGAGTTTTTTAAAGGGGACGGGTTAAATGGTTGAGCTGGAAACCTTATGGGTATTCCAGCACAATAATATTGATGAATGGTTCTCGAAGATGTGGAATGTTAGAGTTAGAAAGACGTCAAATTTCGGGAGGATCGGGGAACGGCAGTGATATTGGTGTTTCCAGGACGAGAAAGTGTTGCTGCTGTCTTTGATAGAAAGCTGCCATACACAAGAAAACTTTCCTCTGTGAGGCACTTGGATCGTAGTTGGAAGAATTGCTATCAAATTAAATCTTGAAAGACTGTTTGGCTGTCTTGAATATAATGAGCATTTGAAACTAAATGGAACAATTTGAGCATCCTAAACTGCTTGAAAGGAGGGAAATACGAGATAGTTGTCAGATTTGTCTAGGGTTTATGGATGCACCCACTTGGAAGCAATTCCAATCTGTCCTCCTTCAAATACTGTGTGATGTAATATAGAGATTGGGGAGTATGGCATCTGCGCTTTTATCTTATTGTCAGGTGTCCACATCTATTTTGTTTGGTGCTTTAAATTCTTTTGCTAATGCTGGAAGAGTGTGATTCTTTCGATTATCTTAATAGTAGTCTTTAGTTTCTTCTAGTCGCCCTCATACTTTAATGGGTTATAGCTTCATCGTGATTGTCATGTACAGCAAGATTGAGAATGTATTCTATGCATTATGATCAGGATGATGCTTTATTATAGATTTAGATAGCATGGCAGAGTTAATGTAGATATTGCAGCAGCTACGATTGATATATTGTTGCAATTGACCATTACATATGAAGGTTGAATGATGCTTCGACGTTATTACGTAAATGACTTATTTCTTACGGACTGAGTTTCCTTTTCCTTTTGAATTTTGCTCGAGGAGGAAATCCTTGTTTGATGATGGCCTTTTAAGTCTAGGTTGGTTAGGGTTCCTGTTTAATGAAACACGACCATTTGTTAGTGCAAGGTTTTGTCAATTTTAGCTTTTAGCTCTTTTATTGCTTTTCTTATATTAAGGTTAGGTCCTGCTGCTTTTCTGTCAATCACATTCCCTTATCAAATAGATGTTTTGGGATAAGTTATATGATGTGATCATATTTCTTGATGGGGTCAAAGAATGAATCTTGTAAAATTGCCTAGATTATGTTGACCTTCTCGCCGATTCTTGGGTTGCTATTTAATTCCGTCTTTATGATTTACCAAGGTAATGTGTTGATGTTGCGGTGAGACTAGACTTCCAATGGTTTTTTTTTTTCTTTTTCTTGATGTGGGTGTTCCTCTGGGTAATGCTGTGTGATGTGAATAGTTGTTCTTGTCAATGTCGAATGGCGTTGATCTGTGGTTGGAGATCCTCCGTTAATTGAAAAATATCTTGATGGAGCAATGCCTGGTTAGCGATGATATTGCGATGAAGTTGCATTCCATAATAAGAATGAGGACTTTTTCTACTCTTATAGTCTCTTAAGAGTCCTATTGCCTATCTTTGTTGTCACGGGATGTTATGATGGTGAGCAACACCTTGTAGAGATTAGAGACTGCAAACAGCCATGGGTATTAGATCCGAAATTTTGAAGCTTGTTTTAAAAAAAAAAAAAAATTGTTGTTTGATAAATGCAATATGATCTTGGGAAGCACATGTTGTAAAGTGCTTCATATTGTTAGATGAATTTTGGGCATATATTTTTTGGAGTTTCCTATTGATAAAAATTAGTATATACAATTACCTGCCCAATGGGGGTTATTGTGTATATTAATTTGAAAATTGCATGAAGATAAATTCCAAAATTAAAAAATGGGGATGTATGACTCAAAAAGATTTATCTGCCCAAAGGGGATAAATTTTTGAAAGTTATATGTAATTCCCCTCTATATTGATATATTAGAGATGAATGATGGGGATGTGTAACTCAAAAGGTTTATCTGCCTAAGGGGGATAAATTTTTGAGAGTTATGTGTAATTCCCCTATATGTTGAGATAATGGAGATATATATAATTTAAAGGATTTATCTGCCCAAAGGGGATTGATCCTTGAAGATTATATGTAATTCTCATTTATCGTCTCTATATATTGATATCATGGAGATGTATAATTTAAATGATTTGTCTGCCCAAAGGGGATGTATCATTGACAATTATATGTAATTCTCCTTATTGTTATTTTATAAACTTTATGCTGTGAAAAATAATGGTGCATTATACACTCTGCCCAAAGGGGAGTTTATAATGTACTAATTATTTTTGTTGAAATACTTATTGCCCATAATTGATCTTATTGCATCATGTGTGACAAATAGTTACTTTTGCTGTAAATAACAACAATGCCACGGTTGAAATGTTAATTTGATCAAATATTATACTGTTAAGAACTTAGTAAAAAAGGGAGACATTGTAATTGAGAATATTAAAACTAAGTCAATATTGGTTGATCCTCTAACAAAAGGCTTACGACCCATTTTATTTAAAAAACTTGTAAAGAATATGGGTGTTTTAGATTCTTTTGATTTCTTTTGTTAGTGGGAGTTATACAAATTGTATTTCTGGATATTATAGTTATATACAGATTGATAATGCTTTTATGATGTTTATTAAAGCATTGATTTTAATAACTGTTGTTATTGATTATATTGTTACCATTTCTCCTGTTGACTGAGAAATTGAAGTATAAAACAGTATCTTTAAACAAATTTTGTTTAAAGATGACTGAATGTCACTGATTATGAGATCTCATGTTGGATTGTGACATAATTGTGCAATTTCATGTTGTTTAGAAATCGCACTAAGGCAATTTCATGTTGTTTAGAAATTGCATTAATGCAGTTTCATGTCGTTGAGAAATTGCATTGAGGACCGATAAGAAATAGTGTATATTTTGATCACATATTGGCACTATTTTTTACTACACTACTAGGCCCATGATCCATGAAAATATAATGCTTATTATATGTGATTATGGAAGATCTTGTGTTGTGGTATTTTCTTAACACATTGATCTCCATAGTCCTATACTAAGATTATATAGGATTAGATTGGTATTGAGATGCCATTATTGGAATATTATTTTTTAAAAGTTGTGGCCACATAAAACAAAGTTTTTCAGTTATTAACCCGATAGTGTCGTTTTCAATATAAAATCTTTTCAAAATAAAATAAGTTAATTAATGTAGCCCAAGTGGGAGAATGTTGGAAATTTCCTATAATATGGACTTACATTAATTAATTGATTTTCTATTTTAAATAATCGGGTTAATGGATATTCCAATATTTGTTGAACCCTACAAAGTGATCGATTGAATTGGGTATTGGCATATATTGTTAACGGGCCTAGTTGAGCAGCAAAGTGTAGGCAATTGTGTTTGATCGAAGCCCGTAATGGGAAGGGCCCGGTTGACACGCTTATTGATTAGGATTTGCTAGGTCCCCTCTCTAGCCTATAAAAGGGTAGGTTATACCTATCAGTTGCTTTAATCCCATTGAAAGCTGCTATATCGAAATAGGTCATAGAGAAGAAGATCTGGTATTCCGATGGATCCCTGATTATCAGAGTGATCTATTTTTCTTAAAGTGAAATAATAGCTCAAACAGGTACGCTTTAATTCCGCTACATTTATTGATCCTGGTGTTTTACAATCATATATGGATCCGTTTTTCTTGATTGATTAGTTGTATATGTGAATAAATTTTCTACATGGAATCTATGTTGAGTGGTTGAAGGAGAGATATTAGCTTCACCCATGGCTTCTCTCATGACCAAATCTAGCCCTCGATGCCGGATAGGGAATTGAGGTAGCCGGCGGAGGAGACGGCCAAACTGGATTGATGCGGCGCCGGCAACTCCGACTCCGCCGGTGGCGATGGCTGAAGGACGGGCGGACGTTGGGCTCGTGCAGATGGAAGGGGAAGAAAGAGAGTCTAGGTGGATTAGGGAATTTTTAATTTATTTCTCTGACGCCATGTGTCAATTTGCAATTGATTAGTAAGAAGTGCAGGCCACGTCAGCCATTGACGTCGCGCTTGCAAACCACTTCTCCATTTCTCTGGTCGTGTGGTCGTGCAGGTGGGATGTGGGAATGCCCAATATAATAGAGAAGCCGGTGGGGATTTCTATGGTGCAATGTTATACCGTGCCTTAGGTTTTCGAACTGGCAAATGCCAATTGACATTTTTCTTCTTTAGGGTTTTACAACGGATACGACACCCATTCTAGACATGATGAAAACATATCGTAAATTGTCAGATTTGTGAACAATTAAAACCACATGCATGCTCGTGAAAAGACAAGAAACGCCCACGGAAGAAAGAGAGAAAAAATATTAATTGTGTGCAAAAGATATAAATGTTTTTTTTTTTTTGTCGGTTCTACTCTAATCCTATTCTAACACTCACTCTCAGACTTTTGCCCTTACATGGCGTGGGAGTCGAACCCCCAGTGGTTAAAGATATAAATGTTTAAAAAAGGCAATTGGAAAGAAATTTGAATGGTTGTGAGATGGAGAGATGTATCTTCAATTTTGAAAAGTATGATATTCTAAAATTAATTGACAATAAAATTAAATGAATTGATTTTCACAACAAAAAATTGTTAGTTCATAGCTCTTTCATATTTTGATTTGACTAACTTACCTTATTTAGATTATTTTTCACAACTTTTTCATTTTTTGATTAAATCAACCCTAATAGAACTCGAAAAAAGAGTACAATTCTAGTTATCAAATCACCCTATTTTGTTTTTATATATTTTTGGTGGTTTTTCCTCTTCTCCAATGGCTACTATAGTACCATAAAACCACATCTCCAAATCGAACTCCTCACTTATACCAATTTTTTCACACGGTATGGAGCAAAATCAAGCTCCTCCAATGATCAATCTAACTTGGAACTTATGCAAAGATCAATGGACCAATCTCCTCCTTTGGATTGCGAATCCAAGCAAATGTAACAGTGATGAAACAAAAACAAGAACAACAAAAGAAGAAAAACGAGAAATTGACGGTAGTGGAATGTAGATAGCAAGCAAAATAATTTGGTTTGAGTTGCTCTTTAGCCGGACTAGATTGTTGTCCTCCTCATGGATATGAGAGTTTGCTTCAACGCTTCTGAGTGGAAGTCATGAGGATCAATGAGGGGTGTTGGGGGGAAGAGAGAGAGAGTAAAGAGAGAGAGAGAGAGAGAGAGAGAGAGAGAGAGAGAGAGAGAGGAGTTATAGGAGTAGATGCATAAAGCACACAAAGACAATGAGAAGGAACAAAAGTAAGAGCACTTCACAATCTTGGAGAAGATAGATACAGGAGTGAGAGAGCTTCGCAATCTTGGGGAGTCTCCAATGGAGACAATGGATTTGGGAGCCCAATGCAGAGAAGATGGATTTTGGAGCAAGAGACCAAATGATGGATTTGTGAGCGATGTGGAAGAGTATAGAATATTTTATGATACCTGATTTTCCACATAATACCCGAACACAAAGAATAACCCGAAAAAAAAATAAGAGGTTTGCTTGAGTCGATTCCATTCCGACGGTATGGGCTTTTTCAACAGCTCTAGGTATATGTTTCTTAAAATTATCACCCGTATCTTACGCGTATGCTATCTATCCAAGCATTTCTTGCATGCAAGAATATTTCCATCTATGCTACCACAATTGATGCATTATAAACTTGGGGTCAGCCAGCATTGAGTCAAGGCCATCCAACTCAAACTCAAAGTAGTTTTCATTTCTATTTTCTACTTTCTAATTCATAAGAAAACAAAGTCATCTCGACATCATATTTTCTAGGAATGATGCACAGCAATAGAAAAAAAAAAAATCAAAACTACGACAAGATAACCTTCTCAAATGGTACATAACCAGAACTTCACCAATTTCCAAATACCAACACAAACTTGCCCCCATGCTCTGCTGTCTCTCTTGCGATTTGTTAGGGTCAATTAGAGTCTTCCACTTGAGTAGTATTTTTAAGAGTTAACTTCAACTTTACGTCCATAGTTGGTACTTTTAAACCTGTGATGAACATAAGTCCTTACTATATCAATATAAAAACGAACAACTTAACAGGTTTGGGAAGAAAAACAAATACATGCTAGTGGATATGTACCAACAGGATGAGATTAAAATGGACTCTGCCACCCAAGCACAATAAGAACAATTCTCATCCAGGACAAGTCTACAAGACACGATCACATTATGCCGGTTTTATTCCGGCATTACACTGAGGGATAGCAGCAATCCTCCAGAAAATCTTTACACGAAATTTTGTGTATATAGAATATCCTGATCCATCTAAATTGACCTGAGCATTGATATAATAGATTAGTCACTTTGCTTTGAAACAAGCTGCTACATAAAAATACAAACAAAACAAATAGAACAAACTTCACAAAACTAGTGGTCAAAACATTTAATCCGGTAAATTTATTTTGGGGAGGAGGGGATGATTTAAAGCTGGATTCAGTTAGGCAAAATCACAAACACCTGGCGGACATCAAGCAGTGGGTTTTCTTCAGACGAAATAGAGAAGGGACAAGCACTGGCAGTGGGAGATAATCTTGTTCACGCAGCTGTCAATGGCTATGGAAGCTCTATACTCTCGCTCTACGCCAAGCCAAAATTCGAAATTCATGGATGATCTCGTTCCATTCTTACCTCGTGGAATTTCGGACAGAATAGAGCAGTCCAAAGAGACTATCACCCTCGGTCTCCGCTCATCAATCATCATTTCCTTCATGCCACTCCACTATCTCCATGTAATTGTGCCCCAGCCTTTAATCGAGCGTGAAGCAAAACTCAAGACGTGCAAATAAACTCTTTAAAGAAGACAAGAGGATAGAGTACCATAGCTGCAAATAAGAATTGCGAAACACAGAGATCAATCGAGCTACTTTGAAGTCATCAGACAAAAAAAGAGTAAAAATAAAATTAGGTTGTTTAAGATCTCAATTGGCTAAAAAAAGTTCAAGAACTAATGGTACATTATAAAACCAAGATACCTTTTTGTCTAACTTCTCCTTCCTTTTTTATCCAAGAAAATGTAACATACAGTCTCATTTTGTAAAGCTAGCAGACGAATAATCTTCACATATCATCCATTCAGGGCACTCATAAAGTAACTATTGAATCGGTTTTCCAAGAATATGGCATTATCAGAGTCATGGAATGTATCAGTCACACACACCCTATGACATGAAGTAAGCTTGCTCTCTCATATTTTCATGTTGATGAGGCCAAAAGATACTTCTATTCATATTGAGAATTTTCAGATTTATAAGCTGAGTAAGAATTAAGTCTACCCACTGAACTCTCGTGAAGAAAATTCAAAGAGCTATGGCCAAGTATAGGTATAGTACACTGCTCTTCATAATATCAAAAGCAAAGGTAGAAAGTATATATCATATTTTTTGATTGATAATTTTGAGCCTCTTCTTAACAATTCTATTGGTAAGTAGTTTGGAAAGTTTGAGAAACTTGCATCAATATGGATTCCGAAGTGGAATATAGCAAGCAGACATGTAACAAGTTCTTCCAGAGCCAGCTCAATTTGGTATGTAGATTCAGCACATTCCTTTGGCTCAGGAATCATTACTCTTATTGAATACCATATGGGGTCGGAAAGCAAGTACATATTTATATACCACAAATCTGCTAGAAAAATCATTATTCATTATGTAAGATGTCAAGCATGAGATATGTGAACAGATGACATCATGCATGTGCATCGAATATGGACCGACATTTGTGTACAATGCAAACACAATGCCACACATGACAAAGTGTGATGCCGTGGAAGCCACCTCTTGAACCTCGTTAGGATAAACTTTCACATGGTGGGAGCCACCTCTTGAACCGATGGCATCTAACTTTAGAATCCTATTATAGTGCGATCACTTGTGTACATCAGCATGTTTAGCCATATGATATTGTTGTAGCAAATTCGCCAAATGTAAGTTGATCAGACTGTCAAGCAATTGGGAAAACAATTACAAGCTTACTTTCTGATTCTAGCTTGGCTCTAAAGTGATTAAACTGTCCACAAACAATTTTTCCAAAGATGGCTTTGATGGTGTGCGTGTATGCGTGCTAGCTCCTGGAAGCAATGGATGAAATTGTTTGATGGAAATCGATCTAAATGACAGAATAGCAAATTGCTTGGAAATTAAAGTGGAAGTACTGTGAATTATTTAAAGGTGCAATGCAGGGAATAAAGGAAATCAAAGCAAAGAACACTAAACTCAAAGGAACGAGCAAACAAAATTAACTGAAAACGAGATTACTAGGACATTGACATTGTTGGAATTTAAATTAATCACAGTTCGTACAAATGACACTCGAATGGAGACATTGACATCAACGTTGAAACAATACTCAAAGGGAAATCAGCAGTAATTTTGGTTGGGTTCCAGCATAATTTCAACATTTCTTTTTCCTCTGCATATCGTCTATTCATAAGTCTTAAATTCCCTCTGATTATTACCAGGTCGATGTCCATTTCTTAACTTAACTTCTTTTATATATCCATAATTTCTTAACTTAACTGCTTTCATATATCCATAATTTTCTCAACTTAACTAAACTTCTGATCCCTGAGCATTTCTCGTACCATTTCCGCTTATTTTGAATTTAAATTAGGTTGAAGACTCTCTTTCTCAAACTTTGGTGGAATGGTCTTTTATGAGCATCAAAACGAGATTGAACTTGATATAGCTTGGCTGTGATTTATTCACCACCAATGTATAGTGACTTACTGTTATACCAGACGACAATTCAGTCACACAACCAAAGGAGACAAAGTAAACCGAAGCACCAAGGGAAAGAGAACTCTCTGCCATCAAAGGATGAAGCATCAAAATTCACAATATATGATCAGCATGTCGAACAAGAACATCCAGATCACTCTATGCAATCTCAGATTGATCAATGATGAAGACAAATTCGTCATTATCATCTATGAGGCAAAACGTCGAACAGGTGGTGATCATGAACGGTGAGGTGTTCTACAAATAGGAATTCCTATCAATCGGCGAGCAATATAACACGAGCAATTTGAGATAACAATTTGAAGCTCTCGGCAAAAGGCAAACACAGAACAATCGTATGATTGAGTCTCGATGAATCGACCGCGTCCTACCTTGGGGAGATCCGATCCGAATGGTTACCTGCTAATAAATGAAGACACCGAAAGACTTGGAGAATCTCACGAAGACGGAGTTAAGGCGACGAATCATTTCAGCGAAAAAATTGCTTGGATCACGGGCGTGGACACTGGATTCGGTCCAAAGCGCTCAAGACGAGGAAGGAAGATATTTTTCTCGGTCTGTGCGTGTGCATTCTTGCTCCGTTCGGTTCCTCAGCGCTTCGTTCGGTTCCTCAGCTCTCCCGCACGCACCAAGAGAGGGAGAAAGAGCACGAGAGAAGGTTCGATCAGTGGTGATGAGCGTCCGTTCGCTGCTCCGTCACGGCCGAGGTTGCGCTGACCGGCGACAGAGATTTGACGGCGGCTGTCACCGATCGGAGATGGTATAGACGATCGATTGACGGTGATGGATGGGAGATGGATAGCTGCGACAAGCGAGGGGATGGAATGGTGACATCCGAATCTCGAGTCATCCATCAATCCCATTTATTTATTTATTTATTTTTCTTCATGTTCGATTTGTGTATCTCACCAACTATTTATTTTCATGATTTAATGATTTCAATATTGCGAAATAACATAATCTTAACCGTTAGGAAACAATATAACTCAAATCAGTCACATGGCATTGCGTATAATTTTTATAGTAGATTTGATTATATAATTCTTTCATGTTTGTTTGCCAATTATCACATATTTATCCCAAACAAAGTGACTATTAGCATTTCAAATGATTTTTAATTACTAGAACATTGTATAAATTTCTTAAAATTTGTAGCATTTTGTATTAAATGCTAAAAAATTTAGGATTTAAAGCTAAAGTACAATGAAACAAGACAGGAAGTCTAGCAAAATGGCACTGTCATGTCTACTACACGTGAATAATATCTTACCTTCCTTAAACTTTCAAATATCAATTTCTTGCGTACATGCAATGCTGCGATATTTACTAATATGTAAAAAATTTAACCCCTTTTGGAAGGTAAGACAATAAATACTGCAGAATTATTTTGTATTCATATTTAGAAGATAAGAGGTTAATCGGTAACCTGCGAATCATCTTCATTATCTCAAGTTATGACTTTGTCCATCTATAGTTATGTATGAGCATAGTGTATTTTACATATACACATGGGGTGTCTATATAATTTTTTTTTTTTGGCAAAAGCTGAGATGGAAATGCTCATTGGGTTTGCTCAAATAACAATACAAATAGCAATTTCTTTTTGGAATGGTTCTTCAATCAAATGATTTTTTTTTTTAACAAAAAAAAAAAAAAGAAACACTAACACGAGAAACTAGCCCAAACATAGAAAGGGAAGGATTCTACCCGCCCGCCCATCGGGCCACACACGAAAAAAAATAGAAATTAAAAAAAAAAAAAAAAAAAAAAGAGAAGACACTCGCTGCCCTCATACACACACATACTATCAATCACTCACACATTCACACAAACCCTAATACAAATAACTTGGAAATGACTCGGAATCTTTTCGCAAAACCTCTGCTTTACCTCCCGCGGCACCCCATGCTGAAGACACATGAGCCAGGCGTGCTGCCCCCCTTTAATATTCGAGTCTCTTGCACAAATCCTCCCATCCCATGCTCCCATAGTATAGTGGATTCCTGCTATGCTCAAAGAGTGAAGCTGGATCCATTAATCGATTCTTTTCAAGCTCAACCTTCAAAACATCCCCTAGTGGATGGATTGCATCACATATCCCAACTTTTTCACGATTGCACCCTCTACTCTAATATCAAGGCTAAATTGTAGATACCTCTTGTCAAATTGACCAAAGTCGACAGCTCCCTCCATTAATCCCCATAGCACATTTGGCATGAAAAGTTGAAACCACACGTGATCTGTATCAAATGAACCGAGAGTTCCCGATACCTCATTCCGCCTTTGGCCGTTAACATGTGGTATGATGTCAAAAGATACTTCCTTTTTCCATCTTCTACACTAAAGACAACACAGAGATACAATCCTTGAACTTGTTGTACAAGTCTTGCGAAGCCTTGAAAGATATAGTACCGTCTTCAACAAGGACGAACCCCTTTGGCATCTCTCTTCCAGGGCTAATATTTCGGTACTTAGACCAATTGCTGGAATAGCGATGCTTCTGTTATATGAGTAAATTGTTAGAAGTATCCAAGTTTGTAATTAGTTCAAGAAGAAGAGTTTGATTTGTGCATATTCCCAGTAATTCAACTAAAGCTAGAGTTTTGTAATAATTAGACATATTGATCCTTGCTTATGTTGGAAATCATTCCCTTGCAAGTGTTAGCCACCCCTAATATTAGATTGAATCACCCTAAATGTAGCTCATACAATACGAGTGTACTATATAGGAAGTGAAAAATTGATGGAAAATAGAACAGCACATCCAAGAAATTAATCACCCTCGTCAAACCCCATTGTCTAATGTTCATTGTTATGAGTTCACTTTAGAGATCGCGGATTCTTCAGTACAAACTATCCTAATTGAACTCCAACTTACTTGCAACAAACTTAACATTATTAAAATAAATTAAACAAAAAACTTCTACTTGCACTCAAACTAATGGAAAATTGAAAAGGAAAATCCAATGCATGCCCTCTCCACAGACTAGCCTCATCCAACCACTTGCACCTTTTATGTCTGCTCTAACTTTATATAAAAGGAGAATCTCAAATCTGATACTCTCTATTAATAAAATTAAATCAAACTGTCCAAGTAATCCGCATGTGGCTAGCAAGGCATGTAGTGCGACGGTCCCCTATCATAATAGCAACAAACACCTAAGAGTAAAAAAGGTCTCATGTCGAATTATTGAATTATTACAGTTGCACAGTTTTATCTTAGTCCGTAGAGTTGATCTAGTACTATTATTGGTGTTGGTTGTTATGATCAACCGTAACATCAAGAACCACATGTCCATTTGTTCGTTAGATTTTCTAAGATTTCAATTATTATTTTTCAATATAGGAATTACGAACATCGGGTCTCTGTCATTGCATCAATTTGAGATTTTGTTAAGCTTTATATACATGTGCAAAATCACTTTATATTAAATTTGTTTGTTTGTCTAGAATTTTCAGCTTTTGCATTACGTGCGCCCAACGTACACTCCGTATCAACACACATGCATATATACATGCACAGAGAGAGAGAGAGAGAGAGAGAGAGAGAGAGAGATACCTCAATTGAGAAGTCAACAATGTTCAATTCTTCTTTCTCTGGGAACATTTCACTTTCTTGTAAATTTTCTGTTCCACTTGAACTTTCTTCCTTTGTGCTCATTGGATTATCTTCATGCAAAACCTCGTAGAATAAAGCTGGATCTAGCAACTGATTATCTTGAAGCAAAACCTCCATATCATTCTCTAGTGGCTTGCATATTAGTCGGAATCCACAATTTTTCACAATTACTTTGTGAAAAATACGACCGCTAACTGCATACTCTAATGCTAATGTGGAAATGACTCGAGTCATTTGGACCAAAATGGTCTACTGTCCACAAATCCTTTGATTCCATATACTCAAGCCACACATGATCCAAATCAAATGAACCTGAAACCCTACCTGTCATGTATTGTGGCTTTGCCATTAACAATTCCTATAAGCTCAAAAATACTCACATCCAATTCACCTTGCTTCTACTTGAGATACAACACAGAAGGCTACTCCTAGGATCTTTTTATATAAGTCCTTTGAAGCCACAAAAGATATATAACCCTCTTTATTGGGTAGCAACCACTTTGGCATCTCTCCTCCAGGTAGAATAACTCAATTTGTTTGGCAATGAAATTTCTGTCATAGATGTAGATTGTTAGATTGTTTTTCAAAATTGGCACCTAAAATGAGGAGTTTCAATGAGTTAAGTGGTAGTCCTAGAGTTTTAGATATAGTTAGCAATAGCAATACAAATATTTTTTTGTACTTAATTGGTGGAAACAGGACATGTATTGTTGAAGATTTTGTAATTGGATGAACATGTATTATTGAAGTTTTCATTAGGTGATCCTTGTAATTCAATAGTGAACTAGAGTACTATAAATAAAGAGAATATCCTTTGCATTGTCTTATAGCAACCTCCACCACATATACATGCAGAATCACTTTCTATATGTTTGTTTTTTTTTTTTTAATTAGCCCACCATTCCGGGATTTTTAGCCTTTTGCAATGCACAAACACTCAATGCAGCCAACATGTACACTACTCCATAATAATTACGAGAGAGAGAGAGAGAGAGAGAGAGAGAGAGAGAGAGAGAGAGAGAGAGAGAGAGAGAGAGAGAGAGAGAGAGAGACTAACCTTAGGCATGAACAAAGGGACCTACGGACTAGCTTGAACTTGAATATAACTCAATCGTCACATATGTTGGAGGGAAAGTTAGAGATTTGCAATTGTATGCCAATAGTCCTCTCAATTTCCCTGGAATCTTTGGGATCGCTTGTAGTTGTTGGCAATTCGAAACGTCCAAATGGTCCAAGTCATATAGTTTCTCACATGTAGGAAGGTTAGTAAAATTGTTTCCCTCCAAATGTAAATATTGTAAGCAAGGAAAACAAGAAGGATTTTCCAAGAACCCTACGTTTGATAGAAGGCAACATCCAAGATTCAACGCCGATAACTTGAGAAATCCCGTCTTTGTATGGGGTTCACTCAAATCCTCTTCTTTTTTTGGAAACTCAATTAGTTTTGAGCAGCCATCAAGTCGTAGGACTTTAAGATTTTGCAACTTGTAAATGCTAGATGGAAGGATTGCTAGTTTCTTGCAATCAAATAAATACATCTTCTCGAGAAAGAGAAGATTTTCTATGGATGTAGGAAGTTCTTCAATTGAAGTCTTGTTTAGATAAATTTTCTGCAAGGTTTTGTTCTTATTCGGAATATCAAGGAATCTTGCAATTTAGAGCACCCTCTAAATTCAACAACCGTAACTTATGGTGATTTGCAACTGAATCGTGGACATGCTCCAAGTTTTCACAATTATCAAGATATAATTCCTCGAGATTTGGAGCACAAGAGAGGTCCGGCATACAAACCAGTGAATGGCACCCACCCAAGTAAATGAACTTCAATTTTTTAAAGTCCTACAAGAACAAGAACACCAACTTGCATAGACATTCTAGACGATCAAAGAAAAAAAGTGAGATATATATTCATTTCAAAATTTGGCTCTGATTTTTTAATAAAAATCACTTGATCATAATTCAAGCCCCCTGTCATCAGAATTCACTTGATCATGTGGTGCATAAAGAGCACACCCTCTCACTTTACAAGTATGAGTTTTGTAAGTAATCCTTGTAAATTTGCCAATGCTCGTAATTTCACCACGCGTTAGAATGGTGTGGCCACTTCCGTTATGTATACATGCAGAAACAATACTTGTAATTCAAAGAAAGAGAGAGAAGAGTGTGTAACCTCAAGTGGGAGCACATGAGCCATGGTCAATACTTTGCCAACTAATTCATCACATGCATTCAAGCTAACATTTGGAATCTTATGTAGAGATTAACCACCCGTGCCTGTAGATCCCTTAGAGGCGGTGGAAGGTCGGGAATCTCTTCTATTCATCACTTATTAGGAAGTGGTGGTTGGTTGATTGTTTTTAAAAAAGACATATTTTGTATGCCTAGATGGTCATAAATATAACCAAAAAAATGAAAAATAATAGAGTCCAAGTCGTCTTGCATAGTTTTTTTTTTTAAGCTACATATATGTTGGTGTTGTGTAAGAGCTCAAAGTTTAATATATCATTATAAATACAACCACCACATTTATACCTTGCATTTGTATAGATAAATAAAAAATGTAGATGCGTCGATAGACTTTGACATCTCGATCTAGTGGATCTCATGTGCAATTTATTAAACCTCTATGGTGCACATCCATCAAATATATAATGAGTCTTTTTGTGCCTTCTTTCAATTAAGTTTTAACTACTTTCTTTTTGAGACCCTTTATCAATGAGTTGTCATTCCATAATGATTAGCATATTTTTTGATATGGTAAATTCTCAATGAACTCTCCAAAATTATAGCACTATCGTTCTGAAGGACGAAAAGAATATTAAATGAAAGGGAGTTTAAGGAATAAGATTTGAAATGTTATATATGAAATTTTATTTGAAGGTGTATCTCTCAAAAGATAAAGGTGGTGAGTTTTTTCATGGGACAAGTGAAGAATGTCAATTAAACTTTTTAAATTCAGACAAACCTAATCAACACTTTCACTCGCCCAATAGCATTATCAATGGAAATGTTGCTATTAGTAGGAAGGGGATTACGGGATGGTTTTTATATGGATAAAAAAATTGTAAATGATTGGTCATGGAGCATTGATGGTTTACATGTTATGGAGAGTTATATTGGTGTTCATTAATAGGGACTCAACAATAGTTTAGTTCTATTAGCCATCCTCAAATCGATGGACAAGCTGAAGCTGTTAATGGAATTTTGGGCAATTTAATAAGGAGTTTTATTGGAAAACATGTTAAACAATGGGATTTGTTATTGGTTCAAAATGAATTTGCAGATAATAATTGGATGAGCCAAACTATCAGAAAATGCCAATTTGAAGTTTTGTATCAAAAAGACAATAAGACTCCATTCGTTTCGCGAAAAATATGACATTTTTGGAAAATATTTTCGAAGAAGTCATTATTTCAGAAAATGATAATATATTTTTTATATTCAGTAAAACCTAAAAATGAATTGGAAAATATTTTCTGCCATTTGGTAGGGAAACTAGATTTTCCAGAGAAAAATTACCAAAAAATCGATTTTTTTTTATTTATTATTTATTTCTTTATTCCTCTTTTTTTACTTCTTTTATTTCTTTTCCTTTTTCCTTCTTCCTCGACCAAAGGCCAGCCATGGCCACAACCGGTGCCGGCAAGCTCGTCCCTTGCCGCTTTATTACCATTGTCGTTTTAGGAAGAAAAAAAAAAAGAAAAATAAAATAATTAAAAATTAAAAGAAAATTTTTAAAAAAATATTTTTATAAGAACAAACATTTCATTAATCAAGGTCTCAAGCCCCAGCGTTGAGGACCTGCACATGACCTTGTGGACAAGAGCTTTAGTATTGGGGACTTGAGCACTACCTTCATGAACCCAAGCTTGGGTGCTAGGGAATCGGGCACAAGCATCAAGGATTCAAGCTCAGCCTCGATGAACTCGAGCATGGGCACTAGGGGCTTAGGCCTAGCCGTTGGAGACCTAAACCTAAACGCCATGGGACCTGGGAACGAATGTTAGAGTTTTCATGTCCGAGTGTAGAACTTTGGGTTTGAGCACTGATGGTTAGTCATATTTCGGAAAATGTTTTTCGGTTTTTGAAAGAGGGAAATCATTTTCCTAAATTTAAGTATAGGCATTCCGTTAACTAATCAGTGGACTCATTTGTCTAAGAAAACCGTATACAGGAAAATGTTTTCCTAAAAAATATTTCTCATGAAATGAGCAAAGCGTTTGTTTATCTCATATGAAGCATGGGAAGAGAAATATGAGGAACTTTTTATACATATAGTACTACGTAAACACGGGTTAAGTGTACTGTGGATGCAAAAATTGATACTTGTAAAGTTGAGCAAAATCACCAATTTAGAAATATTTAATGGAAAGAAATTGTTGATAAAATACGCAATACATAGAAACATATACATGTATATGGACAAAAAAGGATATTTCAAGATTTCAAATAAAAAATTTGTTGTCGCATAAAAAGAATTCAAAATTTTGATATTGAAACATGTTAGAGATCATATAAACTTACTAACTCACGCATTTCTCTATAGATACAACATTTGCAAAATAAGTAATTGACTACATTTTGGGGTTAGAGAGAGAGAGAGAGAGAGAGAGAGACAGAGAGAGATCCCACCGAAGCTCCTGCTTAATTTATATTGTACTATAGATTATATGAATGTGAGTATAATTACACGTACATACATACGTATATGACTTACTTTATGGAACAATCAACATGCGAAAAATTACCAGTGTGTTAAACTTACTTAGGCATTTCTCTGTGGATACACCATGCAAGTAATCGTCCGAGGTAGGCTTATTTAACTAAAATATGATGGGCTGTCCTACATGTGAAAAGTTAGTGGCAAATTTGGGAGAATTCTCGTGTATATAGTGGGGAGGTTTGAGATGCCCTTAGTAATCGATTAATTTGGTCGTGTTGTTATCTATTGTCCCGTACATATCGAATGATTACTGGAGTAGCCCAAGAGAGTACTCACGTGTTGAGCAGAACATAAAAACTAAATTGCTAACATGATGTACTTAATGTCAAAATCTGAAAGAGCATGCTTGGTGATATGGAGGTTAGGTGTGGAGTAGGATCGGCGAATGAATCCCGAGCAAACCAAAAGATATTATAGTTCCAGTAAAAGCAACAACACGCTAAAGCATGCCCCTATCGAATTGATTTTGCATTTTTCGAAATTCGGTGAGACCTTCTTAGGAACTTAATCTTTTGAAAACTCAATTTCTTTTTGAGGATGTATGCACAATTGACCGGACACGGGACACCATGTAAGTAATTGTGCACGTGTTTAATATTCTGCATCTGATTTCTCGTTGATGATTAATGTTTGCATTTGTTCTCGCTAGTCGATTCCACGTTTTGCCCTAAATCTTATTTGAATGAGTTACCAATATTTATTTTATTGTTTCGAAATTATTAAAGGTTATAATGATTTAGCAACATTTATTTGCAGAGCTTACTAAAATGTTATTTTACTAAATTTTATAAAACTACCACTCTCGTTTAAATCCTTTTGCTGACATTTATTTCATTTTTGGAATTACCAACCGTTTTTTTTGTACTGCATTTTTTTGTTTGAGTTACCAATGTGTTAAATTTACAATTCTTTTTAGCAAAAAATACCAAATTTTATTTGAATCACTACTAATGTTTTTTCTAGTGTTTTGAAATTATCAACTGTTTTAATAATCTATGAATTTTTATATGCCAGCTTACCAACTTGTCTAAGTTACTATCTCTTCTAGAAAATTATCAACTGCTAATTGAGTCCCCTTACCAACGTTTATTAGGTTTTTCGCAAAAAATAAATTTGTTTCTATAATTTACCAATATTTATTTGTTGAAGTTATCAACCAGTTGAACTAACTCCTATACTAAATTACCTACTATTTCCTAAATTACCAACTAATCCAATAATTTACCAACAATTATATGCAAAGCTAATTTAAGAACTCTTACATGAAAATACCAATAGATATTTGAGTTAGTTATCAATATTTACTTGATTGCTACAAAGGTATTAACCATTCTGATAATTTACCAACATTTGTGGCAACTTACCAACTGGAAAAGGTTAATAACTCATATCCAAAATTATCAACTCTTATTTGAGTTAATTACCATTGTTTAAGAAGTACCCACTGTTTCAATAGTTTACCAAGGTTAATTTGGAAAGCCTACTAGCATGTTAACATCACCACTCTTCTATGAAATTAACAATTCTGCTGAATATTACTAACATCATTACAATTACCATCATTTGTGGTGATTAAGTTACACAATCCTATTTGAGTCACTTACTAACTTTTATTTGATTGTTTCAAAAGTATCAACTATTCACATCATTTACCACATTTGCTTGGGGAAGGTTCCAACTTGTTTAAGTTACAATCAAATAAACATTGGTAAATGGACTCAAATAAAATTTGGTAAATTTTGTAAAAGTTGGTAACTTCGACATGTTGATAACATCTGCAAATTAAATTTTAGTAAATTGTTAAATCATAAAGTGATTTCGAAAACGTCATTAACTGAATCAAATAAGAGTTAGAAAAACTAACACTAGATGGTAACCTAACCCGTGAGGAGTTGGTAAATCACTCAAATTAATATTAATAACTTGGAAGCTCCTTGAGGTTCAGACCACCTACTTAAGTTCAATATCTCTAAATTTGGCACCTCCGAAAGGTCAGGGACACAAATCAGCAACTTACATGGCTAAAAATTCAGAAACTTCAAATTCCTAAAACGCTGCAAATTAAAAAGAACAGCTGAACAAGATTTTGATAAATTCAATTTGTATGCACCGAAAATGAAAACCGTCAATTAAAGCATTTATGACGTACCTTTAAGTTCCCTTCAAATTTCTTAATCTGGCTGCCACGCACATCAAAGCAAACAAGTTTTTTTGGACCAGCACTAAACTTCAGAGTGGATAAATGACATCCATGCCATTCAAGCCACCTTAAATCATTAGGAAGACATATGGGACCTCCGCCTGATTCGTGCATTCGAAAGTATGAGCAATTTCAGTCTCCTCATGTGCGTGAAAGCACTGGGACTGATGTGTAGCTCTTCTGGTCTCGGCAACTGCAGCACTATGCCTTTAACAGCATTGGTTCCCTGTCAAGGAAAAGAAAATAATCATTTATAACCAACTGCAATTAGGTAATAGCATGTAAATTAAAGAAGATAAGATTATCGATGGTTTCATGAGAAGCTCTCACCGTATCCTCCGACAGTACTTCATAAACATCATCATAGCACCATAATCTACTCCGTTTCCCAGGGTCATTTGGACACTCTTGTTTAACGATATCCTGACCCATCTGCTGAATCAAGTCATGCATTTGTACTATCGTGTCATACTCAATTGTTACTAAGGATCTCTCTATAAGAATCGGAATCCCAATTAATGTGTCTAAGTCATAGCTATCAAGAACTCTGGTTACATAATCCCTTCCCCTTCCCCTAAAGAAGCAAGCAATATCAAGAAAGATGTTCCTCTCATTCTCCTCTAGTGCATCAAAACTTATCTTGAGAACACTGTTTATACCTTCCATAGGACTTTTAGAAAGTTTACCCAATGTGCTCTCCCATTCCCCTCTGCTTCTACCACATAAAAAGGAACCCAAGACCACAATCGCTAAGGGAAGACCTTTAGCATAGCCCAAAATATCATGTATGAGATCCCTGCTTATGTCATTTGTCTGGTTTAAAGCATATGACCTCAGAAGTTCAAAAGCTTCATCTTGATCTAATGGTTAACTTCATATACCCGATGTATCCCGTGAGAAGTTAGTACATGTTTATCTCTTGTCGTAATGATGATCTTGCTCCCTTTTCCAAACCATTTACGTTCTCTAGCTAATGCATTTAACTGGTCCCCATGATCCACGTCATCAAGCACAAGCAGAATCTTCCTACAGCAAAGTCTATCTTGTATCAGATTAGCACCTCCATCCACACTTAAGACCGCTATATTTTCTTTCCATAATATCTGGGATAACAGTTTTTTCTGCAAATGAACTAGGCCATCAGGTCTACTGGAAGTTTCTCTAACATTTGCAAGAAAGCTGCACCCATCAAACTGACTAGCAATACTGTTATAGACATCTTTAGCGATAGTGGTCTTCCCTACACCTCCAGTTCCCCATATTCCTATCATCCGAACATCATCCGAGCCCATACTCAACAACGACATTACTTTTTCTACCCGGCAACCTACACCGACGGGATACTTGGCAACACTCAAGGGTACTCGTGCTACTATAGTCGAGATCTCTTTGACGATCTTCTCGATGAACTCGGTCTCATCTCTGCCAAAACAAAGCAGCAAAAAGAACACGAATAAACAGAAACATACAATCCATTGAACTAACTAAAACTAACGCGAAGTAAACAATCACTCTTCATCAGTCCAAAACATTACTCTAGTCTAACGCACAATCGATGCCATCATGTACCAATAAATTAGAGAATTCCAAATTCTTTTAGGGTCGAAGAGGATTACTGTGATTGCCCATCGACATAATGCCAACCGGACAAATTGGCGGCTTCAATTAGGGCTTGCCTCCATTTCTCCACCCTCTCAGAATCCTTTCCCAATTTCTCCTCGTGCCTGGCCAATGCATCGCCATAACTCTCTCTCAGCCCTCGAATCTCCCCAGGCTCCACTTTGTAGAACACGGGCAGCACCCGCTGTCCCTTGAGCCTCCTACACTCCATCACCTTCACCAGCTCGTCCAAGCACCACCTAGACGAAGCGTAGTTCTCGGAGAAGACGAGCACGGCGATCCGCGACTCCTCGATGGCCTTCATGAGGGCGGGCGAGATCTCGTCCCCGCGCCTCAAGTCCTCGCTGTCGATGTAGGCGTTGATGCCGCGATGAAGCAGACACCTGTGGAGGTCAGCGACAAAGCCGTAGCGGACGTCCTCGCCTCTGAAGTTAATGAAAACGTCGAACTGCCATTTTACTTCGGAAGAAGAAGAAGAAGTGGAAGAAGACGACGACATTGGAAGATAGAATCTGAGCTTAGTTTGGATTCGTGTCGAGCGATGAGTGATGCTTTTATCGTGGAGTTGGTCAAGAAATCGATGCGGACTGAGAAACATCGAACGTCGCACTGCGTTAGGAAAAGTGCCTTTTTCATTTTTTTTTTCTTTTCATTTTTCGCAAATGGACGAGAAGTTTTTTTTCGCAAATTTTTATTTTAAAATTGTTTGTTTTTGTCTTACAAAAAACCGGAAAGTGACTTTATTTTACGGGTGTTCAAAATGAACCGTTTGAATCGGGAATTGCCCGGATTGAGCCAAATCAGCCAAGTTGGGTCCGATTCTCAAGAATGTCCATCTAATTCCTAATTCTTAAAAGTGAAAATTGGATCGGACTAGACTAACCAAATATACTTTTATTTCTTCAAAAAAAATTGTCAAATGTGAACTAAGTACTATCTTATCCAGTAGCATCACAAGTTACAACACAATGACTTTTCATTCATCATTACTTCCATCAATATTTTAAGATTTGTCACTTTCTCATTGTGCACAGATACTCTTTAGTGATTTAAAAAAAAAAAAGTGATCAATTTCATTGGATCGGATTGGGAATCGAACATCCCTACTTTATTTTATTTGCCAAAGTTCAATATTATTCAAAGCATATAAAAAAAATTAGGTATAAATTTATGTATGCAATAAAAAAATTATCATTCTCAACCCAAATCCGATATATTCCATTCCAATATTTTGTCTTCTATGAATGGCAACATATCTTTCACATTATTAGGTAGGAAATTGTTTAGATTTTTTGCTTATTCAACTCATTGTGTCCCCAAAAAATAAGTCATGAAATAGATTTTTTAACGCGTACCGGATACAATTCTGTTTTTTCCCCATTAATTGATTTTCATATTTTTAAGTAGCCATCTTTTGCTTAAGAATGGAATGAGGGAGTCATGTGCATGTTTACATCATTCAACTCATCGTGTCCCCAGAAAATTCTCTTTTCTATTTTATTTTATTACTTAAAAAAAAAAAAAAGGAAATATGCACCGGGCTTAACCTATGCGCTTTGTCTGTTATTTACACATGATACGTACGGAAGATCCCAGCTTGGTAAAATACAAGTAGTGTTGTTTGAAATCGAGGCTTTACCTTTTCCAATTATTTTAACTACAACCCACTTTGAATGATGTAACAAGCCGTGATCTCAATCGAATATTTTTTTGTTAATTCCTTTGGCGAGCTTTCTGAAAACAAGCCTCAATGCCAATGTCACTTCTTTGGTCGTGAAATAATTAACACAGAAGAAGAAGAAGCCATTAGAATTTGGTAAAAGGAGGCAGGTGCTGGTGTGTTTGCTTGGAAAATGAAGGTGCTGAAGGATGAAGCGAGATCTTAAAAGGTAAGCTACTCCATTGGCCACCCAATAAAGTACTTGGCTGTGGCTTCCAGGAAATGGCATTCGCAATCAGTGAGATTTGTTCCCCATCGGATCTTCTCGGTATTTTCTTTGCACGCAGAGGCATGACTTTCTTTTTTGAGGGTCAACAAAGAATATTATATTAATTTCCAGCTTTGTGGGCAAGGCAGATGAGAGGATGTGGTAGGAAATTGGAGAGAAGAAGGCGGTGCCCGGTGGGCTCAGCAAGCTCGGCTTGGGATCCTATTCTTGAGAAGTGATGTATTGTGGCACGGGGAAATGTCGCTAGCGTGATTTGTTGCATACTACTATTTTGGTAGCTAAAATTCGCATGATTTTTTGCCATGCCTTCCAATAAATCAATATATAATGGGAATGGAGAAATCCGAATTTAGAGTGTGGACCTACTGAGTAACTCGAGAGGATAGCTTTGACATGTAAATCAATTGTAACATCCTACACAAGATGTATTAGTCATGCATGTATGTAGATACTTGTGCCGATTTGAGAGAAGGGCTTTGATATGAGCACGTCTTCACCAACAATCGGTTTCACATTTTCTATGCATTAGGCAATCTAATTACAAATTGGATAAGGATTACCATTTTCCTTTCATAGCTCGGGCATGAGAATAGATCAAGCTTTTTGTTCAATTGAAAGTAATGCGGTAGGTTCTAATGTATAAATTCAAAGACATGAGAAATTTTCTAGAAGAACACCTCTAAATGATTAATTGGTACACCAATAGCTTATCTTCTATTACTTTGGAGTGATCTTTCGCTTGACTAGGGCATTATTCATTGGATGCTTTTTTGGAATTCATATGCTTGGTGATGTAATTCCCTATCAAATCAAAATGCTAGTCATTTTCAAAAGCATTGGATGCTTGGTATGAGAATTTGTAAGAAAGACTTTGACTAGGTGTAAAACAACACATTCTGTTCAAATTATTTAGTCCAAAAGAGGATCTTTGCGTTTAGACTCTAACAAAGAATGGTACTTCAAAAGTGTAAAGCATCCACTAAATGGGATGCACTACATATAGAGTTTAGCTTATTTTGTTATTATCTAAATTTATGCTGCATATAAACGTCACTAATGTCAATTGAGTGCAATAATTATACCGATCATTATGAGTTTCATGTGATTTGATGATATCTCACTTTTTTTCTTTATCTTTGTTGCTTAGTCAAAAGCGCAAGAAAATGTTTGCTCTATCAGTTTCGTGCTAGCTTCCCTCCACGCGGCTTTGCTCAAAAAGAAAAAAGATCAAGTTGATTTTGATGGGCAGGTGGCCCCCACCACTTTGGCCCTTCTACATGCTCATATCTTGAGCGATTCCAAGGCTTGACTCCGGTGGCTCATTCCCATTTTTTTTTATTTTTTTTTTTTTTTGGTTATAAACAGAAACGGCTTGGTTGTTATTATTCGGGAAAATTTCAAACAAGGAGATGGGTTAGACTCGTTTTAAAAAAAAAGCCTAAACTGAATATAATCAAATAATTGCGTAAAATGACTAAATCAATCTCACATAGGAGCCAAAGCTTGCTGATCGGCCAATTTTTTGATAACTGGCAGGTGTATGATTGGTCCAACAGACGAAACCTGGATATTTTTGTCTAAAAAAATTTGGTAAAAATTATAAATCCCAAAAACTAAACACCACCACAGCACGCCCGAAGGTTTCTTCCTTCATTTCTTCGCATCTTCTCCTTTGCGTCCAGTCTTCATTTCTTTCCAAAGATGAAGACAAAGCTCATGCAAGGCCCACCTCTTCATTAGTCAGACATTCACATGTAACAAAGGGCCCACCCGCCCAAAAAAAAAAAAGGTTTCTTCCTTCGTTTCTTCACATCTTCTTCCTTTCCTTGCGGTCTTCGTTTCTTTCTAAAGGTGAAGACAAAGCTCAAGCAAGGCCTACCTCTTCGCTAGTCAGGCACTCACATGTAACACAACACCCCCCCCAAAAAAAAAAAGAGGTTTCTTCCTTCATTTCTTCACATCTTCTTCCTTTCCTACCGGTCTTCTTTTCTTTCCAAAGATGAAGACAAAGCTCAAGCAAGGCTTGCCTCTTCATTAGTCAGACACTCACATGTAACGCAAGGGCCAAACCAAAACACCTCCCCTCTCTCGTTTCTTCACATCTTATTCCTTTCCTTCTGGTCTTTGTTTCTTTCCAAAGACGAAGACAAAGCTCAAGCAAGGCCTACCTCTTCATTAGTCAGACGCTCACACATGACACAAGGGCCTCGATTCTCCATCTCTTTTTTGAAGTTTGTGCTTTGCTCTGATCTCCACTCAAATTTGATTTTGTTCAAATTGGTGCAGCCGGTCCTTCATTTGTCCAAGAGAAAGTGATTGCATCTTGTTGAAACAACAAGTGATAAAAAAAAGTTAAGGTACTCAAGTGATTAAAAAAAGTTGGAAATGGAGTGGGCACCCATTTGGACTCAACCACTATAAAATGGTTCCGCATTCCTATGTCATTACTCCTTTTTATTTATATGCATATAACATATTTAATAAATTTCTTGATTTATATTTTTGCGTAAATACTTAATACTATGGAGCATATTCAATATTTGGGCCAAAATATTGCTCGTTTTTTTTTTTTTTTTTAATTTTAGAGCTAGGTATCATAGCATCACATGTTGATAAATTAAGAGACCTGATGATATATTTTCATCACAATACATAATTAAACAATACTATGATCAACAAGTGTTAGAGGAGGAATTTGATACATCCACATGCCAAATGCAGAGAGGCATATTTATCCTTTTGCACTTTTCCCCACATTTCATATAGCAATAGTCGTCAGACAATTTTATAACCTTTCGTGATGGAAATAGATCGAGCTTCTCATCCAATTGAATGTAATGCAATTGGTTCTAATATATAAATTCAAATAAATGAGAAATTTTCTAGAAGAACACCTTTAAATGATTAATTGGTGCGTTAATAGCTTATTTTATATTACTTTGGAGCAAAGAATCTTTTCCTAATGTGGGGCCTTTTTAGGGGGATGCTTTTTTTGGGAACCACTTTTTAGACGTGCTACTCAGAGTCAAGTCAAAATGCAAGTCATTTCCAAAACAATTGGATACTTCATGCGGAAGTTCATAAGAAAGACTTCATCTAAGTGTGAAGGATGCATATTCAAATTATTTAGTCCAAAAGAGAATTTTCATGTTTGGACTTTAATGAAGAATACACTTTAAAAATATAAAACATTCACTAACGTTAGATATTCCATGTGATTTGATTATATCGCACCTTTTTTTTCTTTGTCTTTTTTGCTTACTCAAAAGCGCAAGGAAATATTTGCTCATCACTTTCGTGCTAGCTTTCCTCCGCACAACTCTGGTCTGCAAAGAAAAATTATCAAAGTTGATTTTGATGGCAAGTGGCCCCTACCACCTCGTTCCTTCTACATGCTCAAATCTAGAGCCAATCAAAGGCTTGACTCCATTGGTTCATTTCCATTACATTTTTTATTTTTTATTTATTATTAACATAAAGGCTTGATAGTTATTATTCGAGAATATTCTAAAAAAGAGTATAGAGTAGAGTCATTTCATCATTTCATCAAAAAATGACCTAAAGTGAATATTATTTCAAATAATAATTTAAAATAACTAAATCAATCTCACATGAGGACCTGCACTTATCAATCGGCCAAATGTTTACCGGCTAGCAAGTATGTGATTTTTTCAATGGCCATACGTGTCTTCCCATTTTCTTCCTTTGCTTTTGGTCTTTGTTTCTTTTGAGAGAAGTAGACAAAGCTCGAACAAGGGCCACCTCTTCATTCATCAAACGCTCACACGTAAAAGCAGAAAAAAAAAAAGGCTATTCGATTGATAAAGCTGACAATGCACGGACGCTCCACTTTCCACGCACCACATGCATAGACCCCTCCCTGATTTCAAACTAAAAACAAACAGATGATGTTCACACTGCATTCTTGACTTATGAAGGTTGATGCCTTTTTTTTTAAAATATAATCTATTGACTCTAATTGGTGGTCCCACTGAATTCTTGACTTGGGAGGAAAGGTGTAATTACTATTCCTAGCTACCCTATAATTGTTGGTGTGGAGCTATAACGGTAAATTTCACTTCAATGAATTTACTACTCCTAACTACTTAATAGTTGTTGACTGGAATCGGGTCATTGGAATGAATTTATCATGCTAGTCAATTACGACTTATTACTTACTCTATAATTGTGAACTACTACCGCAATATTTTCATCCTGCCCAAGAGAACTAATAGAACAAAACACGCAAAGCGTGATGCTTTCTTTTGGAAAAGCTCTACTGTGCATGGAGCAAAAGGTTTGTCTACCTAAGAAGCAAGTATGCTTGGGATTAAATGATATTATTGGAATGGAATAATGCTTGTATCCTCATGTATAATTTGAGCATTTTCTTGAAATCCAATTACTTTTGAACATCTTGGATTGAAATTCATAAACAAAAAGGGAAGAGCTTCTGATCTTTAAAGTTGCGCTTTGAGTCCTATTGCTGAATTAAGTGTTGAAGCTATGTAAAATAGCCAGGCAGCTAATGAAGTACACGTTGAGTAGGGGAGTGCATTTTTCTTATGGTTTGATTGTGGCATCTTATGGTCATTTGCTTGATAAATATCTAACAAGAAATTGTCTATGGTTCAAGTCCATCTCTTGATTTTAATCAGCAGTTGTTTGGGAAGCATGGATTCAAGATCTGACGATTTGCTACAAGTGATGGCTACTTTATGCAGGATCCCTTTTCTTGCATCCTGCCATTGCTGCACTGATGGAAGGTATAATTCTGCTTGCAAATGGAATGCAATTAGAGAGAAGCAGCTTGTCAATTGGCATAAATGTATTTGGCATAACCCATGTAATTGTAAGCATTGTTTTATAACTGGCTGCTGAACTTGAACGAGTTGGGCCAAATTTTTTACAAATGTAGAACTGACAAATACAGATTTGAGCACACTCCCTCTTGGGCCCCCATAATTCCCACCATCTACAAGAACACCAGAATGTGCCATTTTTGCTAGTCATGGCCCTTCACCTTTCTCAGTTTGAGTTGTATGTGCCAATACTAGGATGGCATGCCAACTAAGATAATTAGACAAATTAGAATGCAAGATGTTGAATCAATTTGCAAAACCTCAGTAATAAAATTTTAAGGCAATGTGAGAGGACACTCAATGGCATTATAGCTCAAACTTCATGACACAAAGATAATAAAAAAAACTGAAAGAACTCGGATACAAACATTGATGGGATTCTACATAGGAATCTAACTTGCAAATGCAACTGAAATGTCAACTTTGTTCTAGATGCCTCTTACCTTCATAGGATATCCTCTAACATAAGTAATGCCACCCTTTGTCACAAAAACAAAAACAAGGCAAGAAAATGGCAAATAGAGGGGCAATCATTTGGATGCACAGCGAAATACCATTTTGAAAAATAAAAAGGTATATGTCTCTGAGCATTCGAAGGTAAACAAACCATGAATTTGTTAAAAGGCGAAGAGATTTCCAACAATCGATACTTGTAGCATAAAACATATGGAACTATTACCTTTACCAAAAAAAAAAAAAAAAAAACATATGGAACTATTTACTTGTTCAACCTTTTATAGAGATAGAACAGCCAAAAAGCTCTGCAGAAGAGTAAAATTAATACCTGCTAGCTTAGTTTGGTTAAATGCAGAAGAGCTACATCTGAGAAACTTGGAAAAGCTAACCTTCACATCAATTGTATTGCTTTTACAATCTTGCATAATAAGCATTCCAACTAGGATAAAAGGGGGAAACTTAGAGAGATTAATGGACGCATAAACATAAAAGAGAGAGCAAAGAGCTAGAACTTCAGTAAGAACTTCAGTATCCTTATGTTTTGACATTGATACTTCGTATTGTGACGCAATAAGCAATATGGAAAAAATTATAGGATCCACAGGAGGAAAGTGCAAGGAGCAATACAAATCTAGCATATTTTAAATCACAAAATCCTAGTGACTCAAACAATATTTACATTGAGGCCAAAAGACAAGATCCACATGACTATTTTCAATATCCATTTACATCTCAGCATTTGGGCTACTCCCACCTGCCTAAAGCAAAACTCAGCTATAAAATTTTGAATTTGCAGCTGCTAAAAAATATAAATGGTCCATATGTATAATTTTGGACATCTACAAAGCAGTCCCTCGCAATTCAATTTCCACAACTTGGGGTTAGCACTAACCAAAATCAACAGATGTCCCATCCATCCATCTTTTGTCACAAACCATGATGAAGTTGCTTGAGGTGACAGTCATTGTGGTCATCACATATCCATAAAAAAAATCAGAAAATGGACAAGAGGGTCATTCTTGCCAGGAAAATGCACTAGTGCTAAAGTTGCTGAAAGCAGAGTGCGAGAAATCATTTAGAAAATGCGACAAGTTATAGTAAGCATTACATCAAATACTCAAATTAATTGCAATCCAGAAGTGGACCTTTTTGCCACAAATCAAGAATATATCTGACAATTGAGATTATCTTTAAAAGCTTGAGGTGCTTCCTTAGGTCACTCTTTGCTTGCTTGCATATAAAGCCAAACCTACACCTTCTTAGTGTTGCTTCTAATACTTCAAATGAAACCTAGAAAGACTCCACTCGGTCTCTAGCATCTCATCCAGCTCATCAAATGAATGGCATGTAACATATTTAAACCACAAGTAATCAAACTGTAAAAAGAGAATGTTCTTGTATCATAATTACTATGAACATGATTCGCCAATACCTGAACCTCAAACAAAAAACTAGCCTCATTTCCTTCCTCCAATCCAAAAGCAACACACAAAGCCCAAGGTTATTCCCAGGCAAATCTCGGGGTACCTAGAAAGAGACAAAACGCTCTTGACTTTGGATAAACCAACATGCTATCTCTCTTCAAGGAAATATAGTATCCATGTAGTGACCCATCTCACCAACATCCGGCTATAGCAAATCTATTAAATCAGAAATCACATCAGCTCATGCACATGTGTAATGTTAGCCAGGTCGATACCTTCATGAACCAATCCATGACAAGAATCTAAGCGAATATACACTGACATGGAGGACTGAATGCACTGAATATGCAATTTTGGAAATCTGGACAATGCATTGCAGCCATTTGCTTCAAGGGTGCAAATGTCTGGTGGAAGCTCCAAGATCTCCTATAGCTACTTACAATCATCTAATTTTTAATGGACCATCAACTCCTCAAACTTGATAATGCATGTAGAAAGACTAACAAAATTATTTCCATAGAGATGCAAAATATTTACAGAAGAGAAGCAGGTAAGACTGAAGGAATTCCTCCTCTGACAGTTTGCACCCACTAAGCTTCAGGGAGACCAAATTTGGAATCCAAGTCTACCATTAGGGAGATCGAAGCTCTCACTGCTCCCTAGAAACAAGCTAAATAGTGAACAAACCTTCAAGAGAAAGGTGCTCTAGATTTTGCATCTCTTGTCAATGCTACTAGGAAGAATGATAAGACTTTTCCACAATCCTCAACAGAGATAAGGTTTCCAATTGATGCGGGAAGTTATTTAATGGAGGTAAGAGATATATGAAGTTTTGTTAATCTCTCCATATCCTTAATATCAGGAAATTTATCAAGCTTAAAGCAGCCAGTTACATCAAGTTTTGAAGATATTTCAGCTTCAATTTGCTTGGAAGCTCCTTGAGTTTCGAGCACCTACCTAAGTTCATTGTCTCCAAATTTGGCACCTCTGAGATGTCCAGAACACTAATCAGAGACTTACAGCAACTGTGAATTAGGAACTTCAAATTCCTAAAATGCTGCAAATTAAAAAGAACAGCCAAACAAGGTTTTGATAAATTTTCACTTTGTGAAAGGTACGAAATGAAAACCATCAATAAAAGAATGTATGATGTACCTCTAAGTTATCTCATAATCCTTTAATCCGGCTATTATGCACATCGAACCAAACAAGTTTCTTTAGACCAGCACTAAACTTCAAAGTTGATAAAGGATATTCAGGCCATTCAAGCCACCTTAAATCTTTCAGAAGACATATGGGACCTCTGCTGAGCTGTGCATTCAGGACTAGGAGCAATCTCGGTCTCCTCATATATTGAAAGCACTGGGATTGATGTCTAGCTCTTCTTGTGTTGGTAAATCCAGCATTATGCCTCTAACAACATTGGTTCCCTATCTAGGAAAACAAAATAATCATTATTACCCAATCCGAATTAGGGAATAGTGTGTAAATTAAAGAAGACAAGATTATAAACGATTTCTTGAGAAGCTCTCACAATATCCTCCAAAAATACTTCAAAAACATCATCCTAGCACCATAATCTACTCCATTTCCCAGGGTCATCTGGACAATCTTGTTTCACAATATCCTAACCCATCAGCCACATCAAGTCATACATTTGTACTGTTCTCTGATTCTCAACGTTTATTAAAGATATCTCTATTAAAGTTTGAATCCCAATTAATGTCTTTAAACCACAACTGTCAAGAACTCTGGTTACATAATCACTATCCCTCCCTTTAAATAAGCAAGCAATGTCAAGAAAAATGTCATTCTCATTGTCCTCCAATGTATCAAAACTTATCTTCAGAACACCGTTTATATCTTTGGCTTTTGGCAAGTTTACACAATGTACTCTCCCATTCCCCCCTGCTTCTACCACATAAAAAGGGACCCAAGACCACAACCGCTAAGGGATGGCCATTAGCCTAGCCCAAAATATTACGTATGAGATCACAATGTATGTCTTCCATATGGTTTCTTGGAAAAGCATATGAACTCAGAAGTTCAAAAGCTTCACCTTGATCTAATGATTTAATGTCATATACTTGATCTATCCCATGAGAAGTTAGTACATGTTTATCTCTTGTTGTAATAATGATCTTGCTCCCTTTTCCAAACCATTCACATTCTCTAGCTAACGCATTCAACTGGTCCCACAATCTTCATGCAACAAAGTCTATCTCGTATCAGCTTAACGCCTCCATCTACACTGAAGACCACTAAATTTTCTTTCCAAAAAATCTCGGATATGAGTGCTTTTTGTAAATGAACCAAGCCATCAGGTTTACGGGAAGTTTCTCTAACATTTGCAAGAAAGCCACACCCACCAAACTGACTAGCGACACTGTTATAGATAGCTTTAGTGATAGTGCTCTTCCCTATACCTCCTGCTCCCCATATTCCTATCATCCGAACCTCATCCAAGCCCGTACTTAACAATGATCTTACTTTCTCTACCTGGCAACCTGCACCGACTGGATGCTTGGCAACACTCAAGGGTACTCGTCCTACTATAGTCGAGATCTATCTGACAACACCCTCGATGAACTTGATCTCATCTCTGCCAAAACAAAGTAGCAAAGGGAGTGGGAATTAATGGCAATGTATGATCCATTGAACTAAATAAAAACCAACACGAAGGAAACAATGACTCCGTGACATTCCAAAGCAAGATTCTTAACGCACTAATCGATCCCATCAAGTATCAACAGATTAGTGAATCCTATATCTTTTACAGGGTTGAACAGGAATACTGTGATTATCCATGGTCATAGTAATGCCTCCTGAAAAAATCGGCGATTGGCCAATGCCTTGCCATAACCCTCTCCGTCTCTCTGCCATCAAATCTCCCTCGGCTCCACCCCGTAGAACAGGGGCAACACCAGCTGTCCCCTTGAGCCTCTTCCACTCCATTACCTTCCTTTAGCAGCTCGTCCAAGCACCACCGAGACGAAGCGTGGTCCTCGGAGAAGACGACCACGGCGATCCGCGTCTCCTCGACGGCCTTCGTCAGCGCCTGACGAGATCTCGCACCCCGGGCCTTGAGCCCTCGCCATCAATGAAGGCGTCGATGCCGCCGTGAATGGAGGAAGCTGGGGCGGACGTCCTCGCCTCTGAACCGGAGGAAGACGTCGGACAGCCATCCTGCTTCGGAAGAAGAAGGAGAGGACGACGACGGCATTAGAATATAGAATGTGATGCTTTTTCCTCTTCAATATTTTTCTAGAAACAACCGCGAGTTAATTTTCCATTCAATTTTGAGTTAAATTGTTCGGTCTATGATTTACGAAAAACCGAAAACTGATTTTTTTTTTTAATATTTGCCCAAAATTATAAATTATTCAAAGCACGTAGCAAAATCAATTGTGGGTCTTCACTAGAATTTCTCCGCGTAGCAGAGGATAAGAAAAAGATCATTTTCGTTGTCCTCGCAGACGGCCATAAAATAAACCGGGGGAAATAACAACTAAGGGTTTCGGATCAAATCAAAGTCGAAAGCTAATTGAACCAAATTGAAATTTCATGCATTTCAATTCGATTCGAATAACGAAAAAATAACTTTTTTTTCTGGTTCAATTAATCAATTCAAATCGAAATTTTTAACAAAAACTGAACGCCCAACTTAAAATCTCTCTTTTTTCTTATTTCTTATTCAATTTAGTTCTTGTAAATAAGGTAAAAAACGGAAAACCGAAAAACAAATCAAACCGAGTTTTCATATCTGATTTGGGTCGCAATTCGGTTCAGTTCAGCTATTCACTCTTTATGTTTGGTTTGGATTTCTTGAAAATTCGCATCAAACGGAACCGTCAATCCCTGTAATAACAACTCACAATGCAGCTTGCTCTAGTTAATGTCCAAAGTAAGCTACCAAAAGCATCTCAAAACCACATATATTTGCAGTATATCCTGCACAGAGGTTGCACTGAGTGAGTAGGGCTGGGCAAAGGAAGGGGGGAGGTATCGACATGTTTTGACAAGAATTGATATATTTTGGTTGGTTAGGCCAATCGTGTGCATTAGAGACTTGGATTGAGTTGAGGACGCCATGTGGGTCGGCTGTCCCTTGAATGGATGTTTAGTGTACAACTGGAAACGTTTGATTACCTTTGATGAGTGTGATGGTGCTACACTAATTGCAGATTTTGAAGTGCAGTTGTGCCCCATGTATCCTCGCAATCCAGAGGCCTTACTTAATGAGATGAGATCGCCTTCTGAACTGCTTGGCTCTGGAGAATTTTGAGATTGGAAGTAGAAGGCTATGGCAATGGTGACAAAAGCTACAACTAATGATACAAAGCCTTCAAACTTATTCTCATCTCTTTGACAAAAAGAATCAGAGCGCAACTTTTTTTTTTTTGGTGGAAAAAAAAAATTATTTGAGTGACGTGTTCATTTTCGGTCCTTTCGTAGTGTTCTAATTAAAAATAAATTATGCTAAATTTGGGAATCGGTGTGAATTTTTTTTTCAAGTGTCTCCTTTTTTGAACATTAGGGTTCATAATTGCCTCGACTAGTTGTCTAATTCCCTTACTCTGGTCATCACACAAAAATATATGAGACCCGTGAATAATATGGTTCGATCTTACTGCCCTCAAGAAGTGCTTCAGGGTCAAAATTTTCACCACGGATAGCCCTAAGGTGTCATAATAGAAGAAGTCGGCCTATTATTTTTTTCCCAATAATCCTTCACTGGGAGGAGCATTGGTACCGTCTACAAGGGTCATGAAAGAAGAAGCCGGCCTATTATTTTTTCGAATAATCATTCAAGGGGCATCGTTACCATCTACAATGGTCATGAAAGGAGAATTCGGCCTACTCTACAAGTCGCCAAAGACATGGGAAAATGAGAGAAAGGGGGTTTTATCCAAACAGAAAAGAAAACAAGTGTGTAATGATTCAAAACCTCGAGGAAGGTTTATTTCAATTTTGTGATCTTTATGGGTTTGCAGCTGGAAATTTGTAATGGAAATGTTGAAAGGGAGAATAATCAAAGTCACTTTTGCGATTCTTTACATGGTAGGGAACTGAGAGTTGTTATTTAAAAGATAATAAATCATTTATAGTCGATTATCTAGAATATATGTTGGGTGTATTTAGTTCAGTCTTCTCGAAGGGTTTTCAATCTCCAAAACCTCTTGAGAAAATATTGGGTTATTTGGCAACATCCCAAAGAGCTTTCAAGTGAAAGTGTGTCATTGGAAATGCTAAAAGTTCAAGGCAAGTGGAGACTTGTTTTGATTTTCGGCATTTTTGGAATACTGAAAGGCTGATTTAATGAAAATTAGTGAGTTGCTTATTTTGCCCTTAAAACCTAACTAAAAATCCAAATTTGCCCCCTTTTGAAAGAATTAAAAGCCTAGATCTACAAACACTGCCTTCTTCGCTTCGCTCCCTCCCCGCTCGACCCTGCACTTCGTTCGCTCTGCTTTGCTCACCCTTTTCAATTTGCTCACCCTAGATCTACCCCCGTGCATTATGTGAATCAGTTGCGCCCGCTTCACTCTCTATCTTAGTGTCTCTCTCCATCAATGGCTTCTTCTTCGTCTCTCCTTTGCCTGATGGTTCTCATCGCGGTGATTGATGTGGTGATGATTGTTGGAGAGGTTGATGACCGAGGCAACCAGAGAGAATTCGATTAGTTCAAGTTGATGGAGCAATGGCAGGCCAGGCACTTTCTGCCGGCGGACTCGCCATTGTTGCTCCTCCAACGCGTTGTGGGTAATTCGCAGTTGTCATTTGTTTCGTTAATTCCAGATGCTTGGCTGTTGATCGCTGGCTCGTGTCTCGTGCTCTATGTATTTAATGTTCGATTGCTTTTTAATTGGGGTTTTGTTTGCGCAATCTGCGACTTGTGTTGTCTGCATGTTTGATTATTATGCTGGTGTGGCGATCGAATCTAAAATAATGGTTGAATTTCAGCTATGGCTTCGTGTTGACAGCCTACGAGTTTGTTAGAACACTATTATATCAATGCGTTAAATGCCGAACTAGTGGTGTCAAACCTGCTGAATATCAATCTCATTGAAGCCTGAAAAAATCACATGCACGAAATGGAAATCTTCTGAAGCGCCACTAGTGCTGCTCATGATGATTTTTTTTTCCTGTCACCAACATGATTCTTGTATGTCTTTTTACGGGTTGCAACAAAGAATTGATTTTTGTTTGTCCTGTTTTGAGTATGTACTGAGAGATCACATATGGTCAATTGTTGATTGCAGTGGATTTGTCCTGATTGAATGTGAGAAGGGGATGTTAACCGATTGGTTAATTGTTGATTGCAATCCTATCTTAGGACCTTTGAGATTGTTTATTTGTGTGTTAACTTGATTGATGTTCTTCCATTATTTCCCTTGGAAGAACAAGTCAAATTAATTAGGCCTATACCATTTGCCTTCAAAAAGCTGTGTGCAATTTGTGACATTCTTTGTAAATATTTTGGATTTAAGAGAACCCTTCTCTTAGATCATTAAAGGCTTGTAGCTTTACTGGATTTGCATCAGTATGGGACACTTTCATATGATAATTTTGAAGTTGCTGTACATCTAGCACATGAGAAGATGTCACAGCCAAGTCATCATAGAGTTATAGAGTTATTGTTGATAAGCCCAAGGAGGAGGATTACTTATGTGCAAATCCTTTGATGTGCCTTTGTGAGCAGCCTAATTGTGATGATTTATGAGGCTTGAGCAAGAGGAACTCCAGTGAAGTCTCTAGTTGATTGCCAGCAATGATAAACTATTGTCATCTGGACATATTCCGCACAATATGTTCATGAGCTTGAGATTCAAGTTGATCTCTTTGCAGTGCACGGTACAGATGCTCTTGAATTTGATGCACAAGCTACTCGCTTTCATCAACGTGAATGGCTTTTTGTTTGTCCATGATATGAGGCTAACAAGAAGCAGCAAGCAAAGGTTTGCCTTTCTTTTAGGGCAACTGCAAAGATAAATTTATCATTTGTTGTTGTCCATAGTTAATGATTGTAATATGTTGAGAAGTCACTGAAAACAAGCGTGCATTTTTGCTCTTCTTGTGGTAACGCATAATGAAAGCTTATTTTGGTTCATGTCCATTATTTCAGTTGGGTGAGGATCTTTTGAGATGATGACTTGAGAGACATCTGCAAATTCATTTTTATTTTGCTTCAGCTACATAGATCGTTTCTTGTGGCAAAGTGGTGCCATGAACTTGGATACAAACAAAAAATTGGGGAAGTTTGGTTTTGTGCCTACTCAATGAAAATTGACAGATACAAATCCCCGTAATTTCTTTTATTCCATCATTATTTCATCCGAATTGGAATTTACTTGTCAAAGTAAGGTGCACAATTGTTGATGATGTAAATGAGGAGGGTAATGCTCCAAATAATGATGCAACTTCTGATATGGCACATATATGATCAAATAGCCATGAGCTTATGAAATACTTAAGAATATTTGTAATTTTTAAGGATAATAATTTTCTTTTCTAGGGGCATATTTTAATATGTTTATTGCAATGAAAGTATTCTTTTTTTGATTGAGAAATAGACCATTTTGATATAAATTTTTCCATTTGAAATTTTTTGAGCCAAAACAGAGAAATTTTATTTTACTAAAAAAGTTTTTTACATTATATTTTCAACATTGTTGTCAAAATTTAAATTTAAAAAGTTGCGAACATTAATGTTTTCAATTTTAAACATATAAAAATTTTAAATTTTAAATTAATCATTCACATGGGCTTTTCAAATGTGTTTTCTACCAAACAAAAGTTGTCTCAAAATTACTTCTCAAAGCGAAGTTTACTAAATAGTTTTTGCATTTCTTTTCAAAGCCCTTTAGGCTAAATTGCTTTCTCCAAAGCTACTTGGAAAAGCCGAATCAAACGCAGCTGTCCAATATCACAAGTAGCTTGATCATCACTCTCTCTTCCATCAATTCAGATATTTGGTGAGATGATAAGGATCCTAAATGTTGACCCACTAAATTCATGTTCAATAGTTTGCTCTTATTAGTGAAATTGTGTGGATTTTGATGTAAAATCAGAAAATTAAACTTAATGACTTTTTTTTTTCCTGCAAATCACGGATTATTTTTCTATTAATAAGTTTGTGAAATTTTTTATTATAATTTGTGATTCGTATGCACATGCGAGGGGGAGAGAGAGAGAGAGATGCGTGTATGAGTATGTTGGTGAAGGAGGCGATCTATGCTAGCTTGAAAGAGAAAGACAAGTCGGAGAGAGGTGACCAACACAGGGCACCACAATATTTTCCTTGCAAAGTGCACATCACATGGCAAGGCTTGTGATTGTATTATGGATGGAGGAGATTGCAAGAATGTTGTAGCAGCTATAATGGTCGAGAAGTTGAAGTTGCCGATGAAAGATCATCCCCACCCTGACAAATCACAATAGTTAAGGGAGGAGAATGAAGGAAAGGTCTTTAACTTCATTAATTCAATTTTTTATTGTAAATAAATATCACGGCAAACTATGGTATAATGTGATTTCAATGGATGTTTGCCATATGCTACTTAGACTATTGTGGCAATATTAACATTGAACTATTTATGATGGACACGGATACACTTACTCCTTCGAGAAGGATGGTGTATAGATTACAGTTGCACCATTAATAATTGATAAGGAAGAAGTTGTTTTAACATCCTTGTCTGGATTAACAAAAGCCTACGCAGAGACATGTGTTGCATGTGCACTAGTGGTAGAGAACGAAGAATCACTTGGATTGCCAAGACAATTAAGCCACTTGAAAATTTTTGATCTTGATGAAATTTTAGCTGCCATGCCGCCCATGTGTGATATTCATTACTGCAGTTATCCCCAACAAAGTTGCCTACCCCACGAGTCCTAAGGAGCATGAACAAAGTCAACTGCAAAAACCTTACGGCGAAAGGCCTGGTGGAAGAAAGTGCTAGTCCTTCTGCGGTGCCGGCTAGGAGGGGCCAAAGGGCTGTTCTCGGCTTGGTTGGTCTGGGCCCATTTCTTTTTCTAAATTAATTTGAATTCTTCGAATGAAAAATTCAAAAAAACTAAACTATTTTTCTCAAATTAAAAAATTAATTTAGAAAATTTTTATAAAAAAGCACTCATTTAATTAAACCAAATTGAAAGACAAGTATATCTTCAAGTATTTGAAAAAGAAAATTACATGTAATGGTGCCCTAATAACAACTACACACAAATTACACCAAAAGAATGTCTAATAAATTAGGTATCTTCATGTCTTGTCCTCCACCTTAATTCAGATGATACAATCTCATTGTTGTCCTCTAGTTCATATTGGGCACATTCCTCTAGAGTCAGTTCTTGCACAAACCAATCGTGTCCAGCCAAAAAAAATTCTAAATTTTCCACCTCCACCGCTGCTCACCCCTATCTTCCACCATTTCAGAATAACTCATTGGTATACAGACGAAAAACTAACAGAAGGTTCGGAGTGTTCTTCTGCTTAGGAATTAGAGACCATAGATTTTTCTGGCCTTCTTTGATGAAATTATGCATTGTCAAGATTTATTTTTTATAACAAGCATCAATACACTTAACCATATATTACTTCGTCATTTCATGAATATTCTAAAGACTTTTTAAAATGTTTCTTAGAAACAACGTGTTCATAAACCACAATAAACTGGTATTTTCCTTTAATCATTTTAAGCACGCTTTTACATGGGAAGATCATTTTTTTTTAGCTCCTTCCTAAGAATGGATCTTAAGAACATGAAGGGACAAAGCCTACTTGCATTAACAATCTATTTTTTTTTTCTATTGATGCTGATTAAATAGCTGACAATTTGAACAAGTTTTTGTCGCCACCTAAATTTTGGTTAAATATATATGATTAAATTGCGTAGAAAATTAGAGATCGATTTGGCCCTAACAAGAAAAGATTTTTACATCACATAGTCATTAATACTATTTGCATCAACTAAATTTTATTTTTTATTTTATTTTCCCTTCATTTTACTACATTTCAGATAAAATTTTAAAAATGTAAAAATTTCAAATCATTATTTTAAAAAATTAGAAAGACGTAAAGGGACTCGGGGGCGGGGCCTGACCCCAGCCCCCTTTCTTTCCTCCGCCCGGGCCGGGGCCCAGTTCTCCTCATTTTCTCCCCGGCCCTTTTCTCTCCCTTCTCTCCTTCTCTTCTTCCTACCTTCACGGGACGTCTGGCCCTATAAGAGGAGGGGCCCAAGGGTGAGATCCGTGGGGATGAGACTCAGAGAGAGAGAAATCCGAGAGAGAGGGAGATCGAGATCGAGAAAGCGAAGAATGAGGGCGAGCGTGGGGAGTTTCTCCGGTAGCCACCGCGCCCGTACGCCACCCGCCGATCCTCGCCGACGTCCTCAAACCAGCTCCAGTAAGCCAGCCCCTGTTTTTGCCCTGTTTTGGGTACGTCGGGCCGGAGCTCGCGGCCGCCCGGCTCATGCCAACTCCGGCCCCATCTCTCCCTCTTTTGGCTGCTGTGGTGTTGTTGTTTGCTCGGCGAAAGCTTCAGCCTTTGGTTTGAGTCCCGATGGAGCCAAAACCCGATGTTTCAGCAGCGTGCTCGTTCGACGGAATGCCCGAGATAGACCTAGTTTTTGCCTGTTTATTTTGGACGGTATCGAGTTGTCCGGACACCATCTCGGCCGGTCGAGACGCCTCGGTGACGTTTGGCGCTTGTGGGCGTCGGCCGTTTGGCCGTTTCGACGCCTCCCCGCCGCCCCCTCTACCGTTTTCGCGCATGTCCGAGAGGGAGGAGCCCCTCGGCCGGCGGTGTCGGGTCCGGCCGGGAAACGGGGACCCAGGCGGAAGCCGAGCCCTCGGTTTCGGCTGGCCGAGGCGACGGCGGAGTAAGCGTGCGGCCAAGCCGAGACGAGCGGCGTCGCCACGGCCATCCGCGTCGGCGTTGCGTGGGAGCAGGGGAACGCGAGGGGCTACTAGTCGGGTCGGCCTGGGTTGGGTCGGGGTCGGTCCCGGGTCGCACGTCTAACTGGCTTGGGCTCATTATATTAGCTTTGGGTCGAGCTCGGTTTGTTGGAGTTGGGCTTAATTCTATAAGATTGAGCCCAGTTCGTTTTTTAAAAGCCTCTTAATGGGTGAGGCCTCCCAACCTGAAGACCAGCGGCAGCCCACATTCGGACTGGGCTCAAAGGCCAAGCCCGAGTCCCAATTTCGGAATAAAAAACTATGAAAACATATATTTAAAAAAAAATATCTAAAAAAGAAAAAATTTCAAAAGAATTTCGAAAAAAATTCTCAAATTAGGAAAAGTAAAAAAAAAAAAAAAAAAAGGTTTTTGAGTATCTTTCTCTTTAAAATGCATGAAATATCCTTCAAAAAAAAAAAAAAAATCAAACCTGAGGTTTAAATAAGGTTAGGTTTGGAAAGAGTATTAATTGATTAACTAGTATAATCAAGTCTCAAATCCTAATTTTTTTTGTTGCACAAAAGTAAAATATTTCTCTTAATATTTTATTTGGTTTCTAATTGATCCAACACAAACTAATTAGTAGAGACTTATAAATGAAAATGACTTGCATGTTAAAAATTTAGACCATAAATCGTGAATTGATGAGCTTGGGAGAGCCAAATTAAATCTAGACTTAGTAGGTCATTAGCCTCCAGTTGCAGGAGGGTCCAAGGAGGTCGCAAAAGTTTATTTTACGTGGCATAATCCTTAGTTTTAGTTCAAATATTTTGAACCTGTTGACTTTTTTTGAATTTTTTTTTTCATGATTCATGCGTCCAAATATACTTGAACATGAGATAATTGTATGTTCATGTTATAATTGGATCTTTAAGAGTCATATGAGGGACATACGTTGGCCATGCTTCGAAAGAATTGATATCAAGAGGTCAAAAACTTTTTGAATAGAAAAGACTAATTTAAATCTAAATTTCAATGCCATAACAAATATGGAAGAAATTCGTAAATAGGATCAGCTAAATAAAAACAATTACATTTCAGAGGAATTCATTTATAGATTCCTGCAAATCAACTTTTTTGCAGAGCATCTATCTATTTATCTAATGGTGAAAATTATCCAATTATCTGATTTGTAACGTCTTGTACTCTCCAACGAAATAGAAAATATCAAACCAATTATCCGCTACACATGGACGTCACGGATTGCTTTAATATATAAAAAGTCTTTAACTCTTGAATTTTTTGGAACACAATTTTTTGGTTTTTAAGATTCAGGAGCATGCTTTTGATTGAATATGTATTAGGTTTTGTCATTTTGTGTTGTATCTTATGCGTTTTGACTAATGTTTCTCTACGTCTATAATTTGTGCTTGCCTGAGATGGGTCGTACCTATTTTGTCTCCTCCATCCACCAATCATAATATTTTGACTAAATCGAAGACGTGGTTAAAGGACTTTGATCTGCATATAGTTCGTGCGCCATATGCTTCTATTTTCAGAATGCACAAGTTGTTATAATAGATTAGCTACAGTGTCGGTCTAGGATTGTACGAATAAACTACTATTGCATCATATCTTATTTGGAAAAATCACGGATTATGATCTTCTGTCTATCTATATTTCTAATTAATTGTCATACTGAATTTTTTGCTTTCTATGATTTTACCAAACACAAGAAGATTTCGTGTCAACATTACAAGTGTAAAACGATGACACACTATTTGATGATGAAGAATGTGAAACAGAAGCTACTGGTGATGAAACAAAATAAAATCAAATCGACGAAGCAAATGTGATTAAAACCGAGGGAATGAGAGTTATTTTATTCTGTGGAGGATCTATTAGAGAACGATAAAAGATGCATAAACAAGTGGGATTGGGTGTCTCTAGGAGGAGCTAGAAAAATGCAGATGATGATAAGGTAAAATACTTAACTCTTGCATGTTCTCTTCATGGAAAAAGTCTATGTATCTACAGCTAGTATAAGGATCAACAAACTTTAACTTGTCTGTTGTTGAGGCAGGAGGGAATGAAAATCTTACCTTTGGTGAGAAGGCAAAGAAAGTTAAGACTTGGAACTGAAGATGGCGAAGCCAATCATAACTGTTTGTTAGGATGCAAAATAGAAATGACCTTTTTTCTATGTGATGGAGCTGGATGATAGTCCCAGGTTAAAGAATGTTTCCTTGGCAGGTGCAAGAACTTGGGCATTATATGAAAGTTTTGATGAAGTAGTAACCTTTGATACTATATATTTGACCAATCAATATGAGATGCCTTTCGCCCTTTCATGAGTGTGAATGAGGATACTAACACATTCGTTTGGTTGTTCAAATCATTGTCTCTTTCGGATGGGAGGACGAGCACCATTCGCTGCTATCACAGACTAGGACAAGGCAATGCAAAATGCAGTTGAGCATCGGTTCCCTGGTCCTAAGCATCAATGGTGCTTAGGGCATATCATGAAAAATGTTCCTGAAAAATTAGGTCGATATTCTGCATTTCAACTTATCACTCGACATAAAGGGCGTCCCACATCAAAATGGAAGGAATAAAAAATAGGTCATATTGATAGAGTAAAGAAGCAAAAGATTAAGGCTCGACAGACTAAGCGAAAGAAAAGCAAGAAAAGCAAAGATGTAGTTTTGAAAATGGTAATTGTAAATTTATTGATATCCTTTTTCTCTATTTCATATCATAAAATGGACTTCTTATTTGGTGGTACTCTCATGTTTTCGGGAGTTAATGGAGCCAAAAAGGAAATAAAAATGGAGTCTCGACGCTTACAGTTTTTGCTTTTTATTATAAAAATTATCTTCATTCTTAAAATGGTTTTTGTATGACTCACTAGTGGGTAACTTAAGTGCACTGTCGGCTAGCATACATGATCTACCAAAAGCTTCTTCTTTTCCAGCAGAAACTATTTAAATGTGGGGAAGGTCCTTTCGTCCATAAATTAATCTTCTATTTGAGAATATTCTATACAACATTTGTGCTTTGTAAATGACGGTCAAAGTATGTTCATCTAGGACAACTCGTACCTATGTGAGGATTGGACTTGTAATCAATGTCACAACACTCAACATGAGCCAATCATGCTTATCTTCGTTCAATTTAAGAAATTCTCATATATGATTGTCATATTCGTTTACATAGATTTCTGATCTTAGACATTTCATAAGATTCTTTGAGGTATCCTTTTTCTATATTTTAATCTTGTGCATTTATGAAGTCGTTTGAATTTCAAAAAAAAAAAAAAAATGGTATGTTTATATTCTTAATACTAATTCATGAATTTTTTTATTTAACAGGACTAAACCATGGGACAATGTCAACCTTATTATACTATTAATCTTTTGAGGATCACAACACAACTTTTTAAAATTAAAAATTATTGATCAATACATTCAACTAATAAGCATTCATTTCACATAGTGATTTGTGTAATTAGCTATTTTCCACGGGACAAAGGAGTGATGTTGAAGGTAAAGGAATCTCTTATAGGTGAAGAGAGAGAGATTCTTAATTTTTGTTCGTGATCAACAGTTGAGACTTGCAAAATCCTAAAGTTTGATTGTACAAGAATGTTCTAGACTGTTTTCTAGAGAAGCCTTTTGTCTGTATGTGATTCTTAGAATCATCACCCATTTCTTTGTAGAGAGAGTGAGCTTCTTGGATTGATGTCCTCTCCGAGTACCATTTACTCAACAAAGCTGCCCGCCATCTCTGATGTGTAGGCCATCTATCCAACCAATTCTAGCATGCAAGAATCTGTCCATCTGTGCACCCACAATTGATGCATTATAAACATGGGATCAGCTGACATTCAATTGAGGCCATCCATCTCAAACTTGGTTTCTAATTTCTAATTTCTCATTCATAAGAAAACAAAGTCATGTCCACATCATTCTTTCTAGACATATACAGAAAGGAAAAATAATCACAACTCCGACATCGTTACCTTCTCACATGGCACATAACAAGAATTTCACATATTTTCAAATACAAGCACAAAATCTCCATCCTTGATCTGTTGTCTCTCGTGATATGTTAGGCTCGATCACAGTCTTCTGCTAACCACTGTTTTCAAGAGTTGACTTCAACGATCCAACCATGGAACTTCTAAACCTGTGAAGACCACAAGTCGCTACTAGAGCAACATAAAAACAAACAACATACTATATTTGAGGGGGAAAAAAAGACAAATAGATATCAATGCAGACCTACCAACAAGAGCAGCCAGTTACATCAAGTTTTAAAGATATTTCAGCTTTGGTTTGCTTGGAAGCACCTTGAGGTTCAAGCACCCACTTAAGTTCACTGCCTCCAAATTTGGCACCTTTGAGAAGTCTGAAACGCTAATTAGAGACTTACAGCAGCTGAAAATTAGGAACTTCAAATTTCTAAAATGTTGCAAATAAAAAAGAATAGCCAAACAAGATTTTGATAAATTTCACTTTATGACAGGCACCTAAAATGGAAACCGACAATAAAAGCATGTATGATGTACTTTTAAGTTATCTCCTAATTCTTTAATCCTGCTGTTATGCACATCAAACCAAACAAGTTTCTTTAGACTAGCACCAAACTTTAGAGTTGATAAAGGATATTCAGGCCATTCAAGCCACCTTAAATCTTTAGGAAGATATACGGGATCTCTGCAAAGCTGTGCATTTAGAAATAGGAGCAATCTCAGTCTCCTCACATGTGTGAAAGCACTCGGATTGATGTCTAGCTCTACTTGTGTTGGCAAGTCCAGCACTTTGCCTCTAACAGCATTGGTTCCCTATCAAGGAAAAGAAAATAATTATTACTACACTACCTGAATTAGGTAATGGTGTGTAATTTAAAGAAGAAAAAATTATCAATGGTGTCATGAGAAGCTCTCACAATATGCTCCAAAAATACTTTAAAAACATCATTGCAGCACCATAATCTACTCCATTTCCCAAGATCATCTAAACACTCTTGTTTCACGATATCCTGACCCATCAACTGAATCGAGTCATGCATTTGTACTGTTCTCTGATTATGGATGTTCTTTAGAGATCTCTCTATTAAAGTTTGAATCCCAATTAATGTCTTTAAACCACAACCATCAAGAACTATGGTTACATAATGACTATCACTCCTCTTAAAGAAGCAAGTAATGTCAAAAAATATGTCCTCATTGTTTTCCAGCGCACCAAACTTTTTCTTCAGAACATTGTTTATATTTTTATTAAGACTTTCAGCAAGTTTACCTAATGTACTCTCACATTCCCCTCTACTTCTACCACATAAAAGGGACCCAACAACACAATTGCTAAGTGAAGGCCATTAGCGTAGCCCAAAATATTATCTATGAAATCCCTGCTTATGTCTTTTATCTAGTTTCTTGGAAAAGCAAATGGACGCAAAAGTTCAAAAGCTTCACCTTGATCCAATGTTTTAATTTCATGTACCTGATCTGCCCCATGAAAATTTAGTACATGGTGATCCCTTGGCGTAACGATGATCCTTCTCCCTTTTCCAAACAATTCACTCTGTATCTAATCATCTAACTGGTCCCCATGATCCACACATTCAAGCACAAGTAGAATCTTCTTGCAGCAAAGTCTATCTCATATCAAACCAACACCTCCATCCACACTCAAGACTGCTAAGTTTTCTTTCCAAAATATCTCAGATAAGAGTGCTTTTTGCAAAAGAACTGGGCCATCAGGTTTACTGGAAGTTTCTCTAACATTTGCAAGAACGCCGCACCCACCAAACTGACTAGCCATACTGTTATGGACAGCTTTAGCGATGGTGGTCTTCCCTATACCTCCCAGTTCCCCGTATTCCTATCATCCGAACCTCATCCAAGCCTATACTTAACAACGAGTTAAAATTTTCAACCCGGCAACCTATACTGATGGGATACTTGGGCACACTCGGGTACTCGTCCTACTATAGTCATGATACTTGTTCTCATTTCCACCAAAACAAAGTAGCAATGAGAATGGGAATAAATGGCAATATATGATCCATTGGACTAACTAAAACCAACACGAAGTAAACAATCACTCTGTAACATTCCAAAACATGACTCTAACGCACTAATCGATGCCATCATATAATAACCAGATTAGAGAATTACCAATTCTTCCACAGGGTCGAACAGGAATACTCTGATTACCCATCGACGTAATAATGCCAACCGGACAAATGGGCGGCTTCAATTGGGGCTTGCCTCCATTTCTTCGCCTTCTCAGAATCCACCTTTCCCAATTTCTCCTCGTACCAGACCAATGCCCTGCCATAACTCTCTGTCTCTCTCCGACCCTCCTCAAATCTCCCTTGGCTCCACTCCATGGAACGCAGGCAACACCAGCCGTCCCCTTGAGCCTCTTCTACTCCATTACCTTCACCGGCTCGTCCAAGCACCACCCGGACGAAGCGTGGTTCTCAGAGAAGACAAGGAGGGCGATTCGGGACTCCTCAATGGCCCTCATGAGTGCGGGCGAGATCTCGTGCCCCGGGCCTCGAGTCGTTGCTGTCGATGGAGGCGTTGATGCCTACTTGAGCCAGAGCCCCGTCGAGGTGAGGGAGGAAGCAGGAGAAGTCGTCCTCGCATCTGAAGGTGAAAGACGTCGAAAGGCCATTTTGCTTCGAAGTTGAAGAAGTATCAGTCCGAATGCTTGATACTGCACACACCTTCTTCTTCTTTGAATTTTTTTCGTGGTTTAAGGGTAATATAAGGGATATCTGTTGGCCATGGATGGAAAAAAAAGGCATATTAAGAACTGAAAAACCTTTTTTACCCCAAAAGAATTCTCTGAGAATCGGGATTTCAATGTCATAACAAGATATGGAAGAAAATTGTAAAATGTTTTGTTTTTGGACAATGACTAGCGAAACTACCAAAATTTTTAAAACAATTTAGCAATTATAATGTTTTAAGAAACTTTTCTGAATTAATATTACTACCACGCTAGTGATCAAACTCGACTTAACATCATTCAAATTACTAGAAGTAAATGATTTCATTCACTGTCCGTGTATGAAAGTCATTACATATGTAGTAGCGTGGAGGGATTAATTAGTTCGTGAAGAAGCCCATATGAATTGATCCTTCTTCGGAAAGTTCAAACGCTTGGTCCATTTATTTACTATCTAGTCATGGTTAATCCATACATAATGAGCTTATATCCTAGAGTTCTAGTTTGTGTGAAAGTCAGTTTTTGGGCGAAAATGTCTTTCACACAGAAGGGAAAGTATGAACTATTTCTTTCATGGGCAGAAGTACACCTTAAGTGCCATAACTTTCAAGACAAATCGACATTTAAGTGCCACATTCGAAGAAAAATGGTTCACTTAAGTGTCACTCCGGTCAAAGTCCGACCAAAACACTGACGTGTTAATTTTCCGGCGAAGCGAGTGCAAAACGACGCTATTTTGCAAGTCGACATGGCCAAATAATACAAAAAATAGCGTCGTTTTGGGCTGACGTTAAAAAAATAATATAAAAAATAATTAAATTAAATTTAGTTAATATATTTAAAAATAATAATTTTAATATTAAAAAAATTAAAAAGGAGGGGGTGGGGGGAGGCGAGGCGAGGGCTACAGAGGGGGAGGCTCGGCCGAGGGTGAGGGCTCGGACGAGGGTCGTAATCCCTCACCACTCGCCACAGATCTGGGCGAAGGTCGCGGCCCTTGGCTTGGCCGGGTGAGGGCGGCCGACCCTCGCCGTCGGTCGGCTAGGGTTGCCGGCCCCTAGCCAGGACACGGCAATCCCGGCCGAGCCTCCCCCTCCGTCAACTCCCCCCTCCTCCTTTTTTTTTTTTTTAATTTTTAATTTTTTAAATTTTTTAAATATTAAAATTATTATTTTTAAATATTTTAACTAATTTTAATTTTAATTTAATTAATTTTTATATATTTTTTACCACGTCAGCCCAAAACAACGCAATTTTTGCATTATTTGGCCACGTCAGCGTGCAAAACGACCTCGTTTTACACTTGTTTCGCCGGAAAAATGCCACGTATGCAATTTGACCGAATTGGCACTGATTTATTTTGCTCAAATTTTGACATTTAAGTGTACCTTTCGTAAATTATGGCACTTAAAAGTGTCCATTTCTACTAAGTTATGCCATTTCAGGGGTCCGCTTTTCTTCTTTCATGGGTGCATCAATCGCTATACCATATTGAAGCAATTTGTCAAGCAAGACGATGATGCCTTGACGGATAAAGTGGAAAAGAAAATCTTAGAGGATCAACTCTTTTAGCTCCAAAGCCCCCCATAACACATTCTAGCACTGACAATCAATTTCAAGGTGTTCACACCAATAGCAAGTTTGGGAGAATTTCAAGAAGAGTAGAAGATGAAAATGTGATGGTATCCAACTCTGACCTGAGTGGAAGATTTCGTTTCCGTCTATAATGTCTGTGATGAAGTGGAACTCGGTGAAGTAAAAAGACTTGTTGATTACAACGGTGGAGGAAGGACCTATGGCGAAAGCATAGATACATCAAGAGTAGTTGTGATGACTTCGATGATGAAAAGTGGACGCGATAATCAATGCCCAAATACTCATAAATTGAGCCAATCATAGTTGTCGTTTTTTGATTTAAGAAATTCTCATTCTTGATTGTCTCGTCCGGTTTTATAGAACGTGATCATTCACATTTCATAGGATGCCCTTGGAGGTCTCTTTTTACCCCATAATAATCATATGAATTTATTGAAGCCTTTTGAAATTTGTGTGATGGTATGTTGATATTCTAGACTATTTTCTAGAGAAGCCTTTCGTATGTCTTAACAGATTAGTGAATTCAATATTCTTTTATAGGGTCGAACAGGAATATTGTGAATTAGCCATCGACATAACATTGCCAACCTCGGAGAAGTTGGTGGCTTCAATAAGGGCTTTTCTCCCTTTCTTCACCTCTTCTCAGAATCCTCCTTTCCCAATTTCTCCACGTGCCTGGCCAATGCCTTGCCACAACTCTCTCTCTCTCTCTCTCCTCGAACTCCACTCTGTAGAACACGGGCAACGCCGGGTGTCCCCTTGAGCCTCTTCCACTCCATTACTTCCTTCACCAACTCGTCCAGGCACCACCAAGACGAAGCGTAGTCCTCAGAGAAGACGAGCACGGCGATCCGCGACTCCTCGATGGCCTTCGTGAGCGCCAGCGGGATCTCGCGCCGCGGGCCTCAAGTTCTCGCTGTCAATGTAGGCGTTGATGCCGCTGTGAAGCAGAGCCCAGTGGAGGTCATCGAGAAAGCCACGGCGGACGTCCTCGCCTCTGAAGCTGAGGAAGACGTCAAACGGCGATTTCGCATCGGAGGGAGAAGAAGACATGTGACGATCAGTGTGGATTTGTGTGGAGCGATGAGCGATGCTCCATTGTAGACTTGGTCGAGAAATCGATGCTGGCCGAGAAACATCGAACGTGTCCGGAAAAGCGCCCTTTCTTTTCTTGTTTTTTCCTTCATTTTTCGCAAATGGACCTAACTTTTTTCCCGTTCATATTTAAGTTTAAATTGTTTGTTTCGAGGCTCACACAAAAACAACCTGATACCCTAAAAAATTTCAAATTTTAGTTTTAGTCCCAATTATATCCTAAATTATTTTTATCCCATAAAAAAACCTCCAACTTTATGTTGAATCCCAATTTTATTCTAATTCTTTTTTGTCTCACAAAAATTCGCCAACTCTAGGTCTAATCTCAATTTTACCTTAAACCTTTTTTGTCTAGTAAACCAATCACAAACTTTTACTTGAATCTCAAATTTGCCACTTTAATTCTCCTTCTGAAATTTCTCTTGACAATTGAGAGATAAGAAACTCCTGAGCAAGTTGTTCTCACATGTTGAGTCAAGTGTTTTGAGCACAAGCTCTCCAATCGTGAGAAATAAAAGATTCTCAAGCACAAGAGATGGAAGACTAAGTGCAAAATCAAAGATCCATAAGCAAGATGGAAGGAAAGCTCTCTTAAGAGTAAGATCGGTTGAAAAAGCCAATCCAATTTCCTCTCATTTTTACCCAAATTTCATATTAAGAAGATGTATTTTAATGGTAGAAAGAAAAACCAGAAAAGTGACTATATCTTATTCGCCAAAGTTATTCAGAGAATATAAAAAAAAAAAAAAAAATAGCTATGCAATTCGTGTATCCCAATAAGTATATTTTGACAGACTGAAATTTTTTATATCAAAAATCCAAAGCTCGTGTGTCTTCAGATTTGGGAAAGAATAAAATATCAATTCAAAAATTACACACCAAACTTAGCAACATACCGACTAGGGTCCTAATCGAACATTCTTCGTCACAACTAACTTTATGACGAGTTCGTCCAATGCCTTCTTCTGAAAGGACTTTCTTATTGGGGAAGTAAAGAAAAGCCAATGAGGAAGGAGCTTTGAGAATGTATTATTGTGGGATAAATAGAGTATAATTGTTATGACTTTTTGTACGGCATTCAATTAAGTGTCATAACTATTTTTTCGTTCACTTAATTGCGACAAATTTGAAAAATCAATTACTTAAATACCATCAACAATTTGCCTTGTCAGAAAATTTGACGTGGATGTCAGATATTCTATATGGTACCAGCGGTATTTTTGTGATTTATCGCTCACTTAAGTACCATAAATTTGAAAAGTTGATTACTTAAGTGCCATGATTTGAAAAATCAATCAATTAAGTACATCGACAATTTGCCTTGTCGGAAAATCTATAGTCGACCTTGCTCAGATCTGACGAAGGTGCGATGGTCTTTCTTTTGCTTAGTACTAAGCATATTTAAATTCGACAATTTCAGCTCTAATACTATGTGAACTTTTATGAGATCACTACCAACTCTTCTAAAAGCTTATTATTTTAATAAGGAACTTGTTGGCTTATAAAGAGGGCAGAATGGATTAAGACGAGGTGATCCCATCTCATCATATTTGTTTGTGACGACAATGGTAGTTTTCACTAAAATTGTGCAGTAGTGAATAAGCAACTGAGATTATCAACCTATGCATGAGAAAATCAAGATTCACTCATCTTCTGTTTAGCCATTTACTCACTCATTTCATTATATTTTTGCTGATATTCATAGGACCTTCTTGACAAAGATAAGGAGTCATTTCTTACTATAAAATCTGGTTTTGGGAGATCCTACTCTATCTTCAGTGAGAAACTCGACTCAAAGGAGCTAAAATTAGGGCTAAACTACTAGGTGACTTTTAAGAACTCAGTCACTTTAAAGCTTGCTCTTCGTTAGTCTCGTGTTTGGGATTGCCTTCGATCCCAAAAAAACTGAAGGATGATGACTGTGACTTGGGAATTTGTATATGATATAAGTGTTGCACAAGCTAACACAGAGGACTGCTAAGGAACCTTTTTTATGCTGGTCAATAATGACTAATTAGCATCGTAACACATGGAGTTGTAAATTGTTGGTGCAATAGATTTATCTTGCCCTAGAGAGTAATAGAACAAATTGAGGGCAAATGTGCTGCCTTCTTTTAGATAGGCTCTATTATCCATGCTCAAGGTGTGACATCCTGGATTTTACAAGTTCCCGCTTTTAATTAAATTAATCGAGCATTTAATCAACGCACCTATAGTTTTATTCTCAAAGCTAATTACTCCTGAGATAACTAGATTATCTGGGGAAGTCATTAATGGATTTTAATGCAATAGACTTGAGGATTCTACCAAGAATTGACTACTTAACCGTGCTCATCTGCAGAGATCATTGCGGCACAAATATAAGTCGATTGGAAATCAGAAATAGGTTGGTTCGATTGAGATGTGTGGTTCAATGAGGGTGATTCCACCAAATTGAGAAATTTTCGTCAACCGGCACTAGACTAATTTTTCTATCGTTTTGGTATCCTGTGTCCATATTTGAATTCTCGAGATTTTTACGACAACCGAGAGTTGCCAATGTGTCAAAGAAGTTCATTGTGGATCGACCATGGGTCATTTACACTAAAAGTTAGTAAAAGCTACTCGATAGACAAAAACGCACCAGAGTGAAATTAATTGCGAATTTGAATCCGATTTCAGAAATTGAAAGTTCCATCATGTCACAAATCATTTTAAGAACATCAACTCAATCTTTGAAGATTTTTCTGCAAACCGAAACTTTTTAGGAAAAAGTCGTCGTATGGTCGTTTTTGTCCAGAAAATGTCAGGGACCGTTTTTTATCGTGCATTTGGGACGCAAGTAGAATCAATTGGTGAGAAAAAATATCAATTTGATCGAGGGCTTGGTATTGGAATTTATAGAGGCCAAATTGAATTGAATTGAATTGAAAAGCATTTGGTGTCCAATTGAAGCAAGATCAACCAAAATTCGTATGCCCCCACCACCCATGACTATTGGACCGTTTCAAGGCTTTTAGAGGAAGCCAAAGGGCTGAGGAGATTGCTGTGCAAGCCAACTGAGCTTGGTGGGCCATGTTTGAGGAAATGAATGGATAAGAGAGAGAGAGAAGTGGTCCTTCAAGAAAGCAACCGGTTCCCCCCCCCCCCCTTCTTCCTTGTTGCTTCCGTCGACCAGCCTCTCTATTCCCCTCCATTTGTGCCGTTTTCAACTCCAGCAAAGCTAGAAGAAGCCGTCGAGCAACTGTTGACACCTAATTTTGGAAAAATAAAATTGTATTTTGAACAAATAAAAAAAAAAAAAATGAAAATGGGGAAATTGATTTGATTGAATTATGCAAGGAAATATGGAATTCGATGGATGTCCGGATTTTATGAAATGCGATAACAATTTTGAAATCAAGTGAAAAATGAGCAAGAATTGAGCTGATTGCCAAATCATACGATTTGATTTAATGTGACAAGAAATGGTAACTCGGGAAATGCCATGTAAAGAGATCGTTTCGAATCACTATAAAAGAGAGGCTCATTTTTCATGACTGGGGGTGGACGATCTCGAGAATTCTCCGATTGGTCTATTGGATGGTGCAATCCTCTTGACGACATGCCACATTCATCATGCGTCATGGATATTGATGACAAGCATAAAGCTAAGTCGAGCTTCCTTTTTTAAGTTTGATTGTGTGCGATTCCAATTTGCTATTCGAACTAAAGTGATTTTTATTTTTGTTTCTTGCCTAGATTAAACTCCTACATCTCCGACGATAATTCCAGCAGCGAGACATCGAAGTGGCCAGTGTACCCAAGCACTGATTACCATCCAGTGATTTCACTGTGATAAATCCGGGTTGTTTCTCTCCCTATTAAAGTTGTTCATTCCATATTTTCGGTATTTACTTTGTTTTGTTCTGATGTTGTGGTCGCAGGCAATTCAATGCCGAACAAAGGGCCACACGTATTGAATACACGGCCACGTTGAGAGATGAGATCTGCTCTTTCGGTCCTAACTCTGGGATTGCTCTATCACCGCCTCCCAAGATCCCATTGTGGGGGTTTACATTTTTTTTTTCGTTGATTCAAATTCATTGCCATGTTTCCAGTGACGTCCGTGCTGGTCCTTCGCCAATTTATATATGGCGTGTGCGGAAGCACATCCAACAACTCCCTTCCCTATATTTAGAAAACGATGCACACCTACTAAATATTTATAAGTAAAAGCCGTACACCTTTTATTTACTTAAATCAGATGGACATTGTTCATCGGTACATCAAAATGCCCTAGTCTTCTATATTCAGCTACACTCCAAAAGATGACCGACATTTCCTCCAACTGTCATACACTTAAAGTCCATCGATCAGTGTTGGCGTCCAAAAGCTCCTTCCCTTTCTATCCTCCTCCTCACGATCATATCCAACCGTTCAAACCATCTACTAATCTGAAATGTTGATTCCCAAAAGGGGTGAGTACAACCACTTAGCAGGTAAAGGAATCCAATAACCACTCAAAGCATCATACAAGTCATACATGCATTGCAAGCATTACTTATCTTGAAGCCATGCACATACTATCATGCATCATCATATCAATTTATAACACATACATGTGTATCATCATCATATCATACATGTCATCATCATCATGACATCATTACATTACACATGTCATCATCATCATGGCATCATCACATTACACATGTCATATCATATATCATCATACATATCATCATCATCATCATCATCATCATCATCATCATCATCATCATCATCATCATGCATATCATCATGCATATCATCATCATCATCATGCATATCATCATGCATATCATCATCATCATCATCTTGCATATCATCATGCATATCATGCATATCATCATCATGCATATCATCATGCATATCATATCATGGGTGATCATCATTATTTCACATCACATATCATCATCATTTCCATGCATCCATGCATGTAACATCATCACCATATCCTCATATATATCACATCATTACCATGCATCATCATTAACATCATCATCATGCATATCATCATGCATAATTTAATTTCAATTTCATTTTGAATTTGATCACCCATTTCTCTTTTCCGGGATCAATGTTTGCATCCCACATTCATCACTCGCGCCCAATCTTGGCATTGCGAGAAACCATCCGGCATGTATCCAAGATACAACCGGGCATCCGCACCCCCACATTCCGGCATCTCGTATCCCAACTAGCATCACGAGGCATCCGGGCATGTATCCAAGATACAACCGGGCATCCAAAGGGCATCGACTCATTCGAACCTTTAGCCGGGCATCTCGCACCCCATCCGGCATCACGAGGAATCTCCGGGGCTTCGCCATGAAAATGGTTACCCCTACCCTCCGGGCATGCATCATGATACAACCCTTCACCCTCCGAGTATGTATCATAATACAACCGGGCATCCCGACACTCCCGGGGAAAACCTCTGGGCATGTATTCATAATACAACCAGGCATCCAAAGGGCATCGACTCATTCGAACCTTTGGGCATCCCGACTCGGGGCATCGTCGGCTCACACCTCCGACGGTATCATCATCACCACGATGCATATTCTCATACATCTCATTTCTCATCTTCCACATTTACCAATATTTTGATCTCAATTTAACATGGCACATGTCGTGACATCAAACAAGTCATACTTGGCATAGCATTCACACATGCATCACAATTCAATGTCATACATACACCAATATCTCATCATACATGCTACAATGTATAATTATTTATAAATTCAATGGAATTTATGGCCAATAAAATAATCCATTTTTTATTATTATTATTATTATTATTATTATTATTATTATTATTATTATTATTATTTTAATAAATAAATATTAAATTCAATATCTATAAATTCCCAAAATTATAAAATTCAAGCAACTACAAACCAATAGAATTACATGCAAAATTCATGGCCAAATCGAATTTCACAAAATTTCACAATTTCCACAAAACAGCCCATAATATTCGGATAAAACCAGAATGCACAGTTTCCGTATAAATTCAATTAAAATATCCATACGGCCTCCAAAAATTACGAAATTTTACAGAGTTATAGCCAAGACATTTTCGTGCAACTTTCATGAAGAACTTCAAGCCAGATTAGTTTTAGATTATTTTATACAACCTCACGAAGCTTCTGGATCCATTACCGCATCGTTCAGTGTACACATCTCCGAAATATTGAGATTTCACCTACCTTTTTTCTTTCGTTTCCTCTGAAATTTAGGTATGTTATGCATCAAGGTGTCTTTTACAAGTTTTGTGAAGTGGTCTAGGTCAAATAACCAAATTATGATCACCATTTATGTCCATGAAGTCTCGGGTGTCTCGGAACACCTCACCAGAATCATCGTCTTCAAGATCTAGTCGATTAACCAAGCTATACTTGTTCTTTTCACTTCAAATTTGAGTATGTTGTAGTTTAAGATGTTCCCTACAACCACAAATCCAACAAGAGGTCAGTAAAAACTCTCCAGATCTGAGGTCTCCGTAGGATGAGACTTTAACCCCTCAAATCTCCATAATTTTCCACGAAATTTTAGTATGTTGTAGTACAAGATGTTAGCTACAACTATCATGAAGATATCACAGCCAAAATCGAACTCTAAACATGCATGCAAGCTCTCACAACATTCTGACTCAAACAGTTCATACGAAAATATTCCAGATCTAGCATCTCCGTAGGATGAGGGTTTGACCCCTCAAATCTCCATCATTTTCCACGAAATTTCAGTATGTTGTATTTCAAGATGTTAACTACAACTTTCATGAAGCAATCAAAGCAAAAATCGGACTCTAAACACACATGCAAGCTCAAACAAGTTTCTGACTCCAAACAGTTCATGCGAAAACATTGGTGCAAGAGTAGAAAGTGGATTCCCAACTTGCCTCTAGACCTCACGAACAGCACGAGCGGACGGCACACGGTGGCGAACGGGCTCCTTTCTCTCCTCTCTCGGCCTCCCCTCTCTCTCGCATCTCACTCTCTCGGCTCACTCTCTTGGCCGAATGGCTAACCAGCCATTCTCTCTCCTTTCCTTCCCTTTTATATTGCATGCACTCTAGGTTTGCATGAGGGACAAGTGTAATTGTGGAGGAAGACAAGTGTCCACCATGCTTCACCTCCTCCATGCCACTTGTCCTATTGCATGCATCATGGGCCTTGGAGTTGGGCTGGTCGACCACTCCTCTTGGGCCTCTATTGGGCCGGCCAACTTGGCCCATTAAAATCTTAGGCCAATGGGCCTAAGGCCCATCCTAAAAATTGAATTTTCCTCCCTTTTTTTTTTTTGAATTTCTTTTATAAATATTTTAAATTTAAATTTTCCACATGGCCAAAGTCTTGGGACATTTCATTCATTGAAATTTAATTTATAAAGTACATGGCCAAGCATAGATTATTAATTTATCCATAGTTAAATTTTCAAAATCATAAATGCAACAAATAACATCTAGCCTTAAGAAAACTAATGGCTAAACATAGACCATAGGTAATTTCATCACCTAATTATAGGAACTTTAATTTCTCTAGAGGCTTGACTTGAATTTTGGGATGCCACAATTCTCCCCTCCTTAGAGAATTTCGTCCTCGAAATTAGACATTTCCTATGTCTCTTGAAATAAGTGAGGGTACCTTTCCCTCATCTCATTTTCACTCTCCCATGTGGCTTCCTCCACATCATGATATCGCCATAATATCTTAACCAATGGAATTCTCTTGGTCCTGAGAATTTGTTCCTTCCGATCCAATATCAACACAGGCTCTTCGATATACCTCACTTTCTCATCCACTTTGATGGCTTCATGATCGAGTATGCAACTAGGGTCGGGTTGATACTTCCTCTAAAGTTAAGGATGCAAGCTCTTAACATATCTTAATTTATCTCAACACCAAAAACAGTTTTAAAACAATAACCACATCTGAAATTTCTTTTGAATGCTTGAGAATCTTCCTTCATGAAATCAAACAATACAAACTGAGGTTTTCAAAAGCATTCAACAACAACAGCAAGCTTTGAAATCATATGTCATTTCCATGTCAAAACGTTTTCAAATCACCAATGTGGAAAATCCTTTGAGTTCTTGAAAATTCCACCTCATGATATCAAATAATGCAAAATAGGAATTTCAAAGACACAACAATATAACAATAATAGTCTTTGAAAATAGGTAAATTTCATATCGTTGAAACCAATTCACATAATCAAAGCATGATACCAATTCCATAAAATTCATGATCACGTTTAAATTTCCAAATGTTTTTTTGGAATCCATATGTAAAACCTCGAGTCGCACTTGCATCGCGGCGCGAAATAAAATATCTTATCAAAACCCTTAGTAAAATTTAAATCGATACATTGGCAAAATTCCAATCTCAATCCCAACTCCAATGGGTTGGAATGTTTTCTATAAAAAGTTCAGAATTCTTTGAAATAGAAAACATTTCTTAAAACATTTGGGCACGGTGTCAAAGTATTCATAAATTTTGATGAAATTCAAGAGATTTTCTAAAACAGTTCACAATCAAAATCTGCTTTTCTATTGAAGTTCAAAACTTGGAATGTGTAGGTGATAATTTTCTCCAAAAACCATAAGCATTTCTTGAAGTATTAAAAATCATAGTTCAGTGAGTGATAATATTGGTCCCATTGTAAAGATTTTTGAAACTAAAAACTTTGAAATACCAAAATCCTAAGCCTTTCTTGAAATATTGAAATCGATGTATCAGCGAGTCATCAAACTCTATCCCGACCTTAAGATTTTCAAAGTAGTTCACATGTGAAATCTTAGAGCTTCGAAAACATCCAAACTCAAGTTTTTCTAATTAATCTAACACACCATTTAGCTAAGTGAATCATTCAAAACTATAATCTCTATACCTTTGTCACCACCAATTCAAGCCTAGAACCATCAAAATCAACACCACCAATAACTCATTTGGTTTAGTCCAACAAAGACATTCACTACGCATTCACCGCAACATAGATTCAAGCCTAAAATATAGCATCATTCCTTCGATTCAAATATCTATAGTCCACCAAGACTTATTTAATTCAAAAATCGACAATCCACCAAAATAAAACTTGTCTAGTTTCCACCGAATATATCTCATATCTCATCCTAAATGATCATCACTTAGACTAATCATTCATCAAATCCACAACTTGAACTTCCACCATTTCACCTTGGAAAGACTATAACCACAAATGATCATGTTCACTAATTCCACCAAACCTTTTTCAAATTGAGATCATCACCTAAAATTAAAAGTTGATCATTGTCAATTAAACCTATTATTCCAATATATAAACCACAAATAATTTCATGTCTCATATGACCACTCAAACTCATGACTTCCAATATCAATCTATACATACTAAATACCTCCATGTAATGCATCAAGACTTCCAATGAAATCTTCAAATAGGAAGTCACTACTTAGCTCAAATGATCATAACTTAATCCTCAAATTCATAACTCACTCTCTATAATTCACTTCTTAAGCCTTGCTTGCAGCACTACGCTTAGATGCTACGCATGTCTTCAGGTCCTTTAGAATATATCAAGGATATCATCAAATGAAGACAATCACAATTTGATCCAAATAAGGCTTAAGTATCCTACTCATTAAATCCATGAATGCAGCTAAGGCATTCGTCAATCCAAATAGCATAACTAGGAACTCATAGTGTCCATAGTGAGTCCTAAATGCGGTCTTAGGAATGTCTTCCTTCTCAATCCTTAGTCGATATCCTAATCTCAAGTCAAGTTTAGAAAAGATCGAACTTCCTTGCAGTTGGTCAAATAGGTCATCAACTGTAGATAAGGGATACTTACTCTCAACAATTACATGATTCAATTGCCTATTACAAATGCATCGACCAATCCTTCTCTTTCACAACAAGAGTTCTACAAGCTTAACCATGCTTCTGTTGCGCCACTCTGATAAAATTATCCCAGAAACACTACCTTTCCAGTTCAGTTCATAGTTCGGTTCACTCTTGTCCCCTTTTGCCGTTCTAGAAGCCTGCCAGGAGCCGCTCCTTGTTCAGGTCCTCTGACCTCGGCGTCCACTCCTCGCCCTCATCAAATCGGGACGTTACAGGTACACCAGCTTTCGCCTGGTTCGAACCCAAACTACACATCTACTGAAGGGTCTCGTTTCAATAGGGATTAACTTATAGAGTTATTATCCGTTTTGGCTTATCCCATTCTTAGCCTCACGGTTTTATCCTTAGCACACGGGCAAGTACTATCTCAGGAGATCATTCATCCTAGTCCATTGCTTACGGAGCTAGTCCATTCCTACGATGACATCAAAGTCATACATAACTATCACTATCAAGTCCATTTCCAGATCTCATTCCCCTAGGGTTATCTCACTCATCTCACATGCCAATATAGATAACAACATATCTTTCAGCGATGTAGAAATACGAAGAGGCATATCTAGAGATTTGTTCCTACTCCTCACAATCATCTATATTTTTTGGACACAAATGAATGCATGTCACTCACATCACATAATGCATATACCTTCTTATCCCCCTATCAAAATCATACCTGAGATAACACTTTTGGAAGCTCTTGCTTCCTCTTGAGTGACCGTATACACCCTTCCTTGTGGTGGCAGCCTCTATGGATTCCTTGGTGGATTTGGTCCAATAGTACTTTGTTGTACTTGTCGCATCGAGCTAACATTCGGCTGCAACCTCTTTTATGGACAGTCTTTCTTAAAGTGACCTCTCTGCCCACAGCCAAAACATTTCAATCGATCATTACAGGGTCCTGGTCCATGTTGTCCACCACATCTCTAACAAATGTTACCTTGGTAGGGTACTCTTCCTAGAATCGGGCCACTCCTGACCTTTCTAGAATTCCCAAAATTATTCCTCTTCTTAGATTCCCAGGGCTGACCTTGATCAGGATAAGGTCTCTTACCCCTTTGAACATCACTAAAGGTCATCTGTTTCTTAGATTCTGATTGCTCTCTCACTAACTCTTGCTCCACCAACTGTGCCCTCTCATAAATCTCATTATAATCCCTTATATTCAGAGGCACCAGTTGTTTCCTAATATCAGTTTTTAATCCTTTCAGGAATCTCTTAGCCTTTTCCTCTCGATCCTCAACCAACCTAGGAGCATACCTAGACTATTCAGAAAATTTTGCCTTATATTAGTCTACCGTCAGCTCCCTTTGTTCTAACTGAACAAATTCAGTGATCTTCCTATCCTTGGCACAGTCAGAGAAATGCTTCCTATTAAAAGCCCTAACAAACTCATCCCAATTCACATCAATACCTGGTGGAAAGATTGTATCCTTCGAGACTCTCCACCAAAACTTTGCATTTCCCTCCAGCTGGTACTCTGCCAAAACTATTCTCTCAGCATCACTGCAGTCCAACAACCGGAAAATTCGTTCCATTCCATCGATCCATTGTTCCGCCTCCTTAGGACTTCCCATCCCACTAAACTTAAGTGGTTTCAACTTTAGGAATTGTTCCACCAGTCCCTGAGGGCGACGTTCCACTCCGGGTTGTTGTTGCACTTGCCTTTCCATCAGATTTCCAATATTGGCCAATGCTTGCAGGATATCTTCCATTCGGGGTTCAGCCCTCGCAGCAAAGGCTTCAGCCCTCGATGGATGAGCACTTCCAGCTCGTACCATGATTTCCCTGCAGTTTCCAAGCATTGCCTCAGGAATAATCCGAGACTCACTATCTCCATTCAAAGCAATTACTACTACAACTACTACATAAGTAACATATACATGTTACTGGTACCTAAAGACAACTCAAAACTAATTACTAGGGATCTACGAGTGAATTCTCATCACCTGTTATTCAATTATTCCGTTTTATATCCTATGGTGTGCATCATTCTATCCTCATTTCCACTTGAGGCTCCTTATCACTCCAAATGAACCATAGCTCTGATACCAAAAAAAAAGGGATGTGGCACCCCTCGACGGCCCCCGATCCATTAGGGTCGCCACAGTTCACTCTACCTTTCACTTTCCCTATTAACATGTTACTCTGATACCATTTCAATTGCAGCGGGTCCATACAACCATGGGGGTTTACACATTTTTTTTTTTCTTTAATCGGTCCCTTGCGCAATTTATATACGGAAGCACATCCAACAACTCCCTTCCCTATATTCAGAAAACGATGCACACCTACTAAACATTTATAAGTAAAAGCCGTACACTTTTTATTTACTTAAATTAGATGACATCATTCATCGGTACATCAAAATGCCATAATCTTCTATATTTGGCTACACTCTAAAAGATGACCGACATTTCCTCCAACAGTTATACACTTAAAGTCCATCGATCAGTGCCGGCATCCAAAAGCTCCTTCCCTTGCTATCCTCCTCCTCACGGTTATATCCAACCAATCAAACCATCTACTAATCTGAAATGTTGGTCCCCAAAAGGGGTGAGTACAACCACTCAGCAGATAAAGGAATCCAATAACCACTCCATGCATCATACAAGTCATACATGCATTGTAGGCGTTACTTACCTTGAAGCCATGCACATACTATCATGCATCATCATATCAATTTATAATACATACATGTGTATCATCTTCATATCAATTTATAATACATACATGTGTATCATCTTCATATCATACATGTCATCATCATCATGACATCATTACATTACACATGTCATCATCATCATGGCATCATCACATTACACATGTCATATCATATATCATCATCATTATCATCATGCATATCAGCATGCATATCATCATGCATATCATCATCATCATGCATATCATGCATATCATCATGCATATCATCATTGCCATGGGTGATCATCATCATGTCACATCACATATCATCATCATCATCATGCATCCATCATGTATATCATCATGCATATCATGCATGTGCCATCATCATTACATCACATGCATCATCATGCATATCATCATGCATAATTTAATTTCAATTTCATTTTCTGCCGCATTTAAATTTTCACCGGGATCAATGTTTGCATCCCACATTCATCGCTCGCGCCCAATCCTGGCATTGCGATAACCATCCGGGCATGTATACAAGATACAACCGGTCATCCGACACCCCCACATTCCGGGCATCTCGTATCCCAACTAGCATCACGAGGCATACGGGCATGCATCCAAGATACAACCGGGCATCCAAAGGGCATCGACTCATTCAAACCTTTGGGCATCTCGCACCCCACTTGGCATCACGAGGAATCTCCGGGGCTCGCCATGAAAATGGTTACCCCTACCCTCCGGGCATGCATCATGATACAACCCCTCACCCTCCGAGTATGTATCATAATACAACCGGGCATCCCGACACTCCGGGGAAAACCTTGGGCATGTATTCATAATACAACCAGGCATCCAAAGGGCATCGACTCATTCGAATCCTTTGGGCATCCATCTCCGGGGCATCGTCGGCTCACACCTCCGATGGTATCATCATCACCACGATGCATATTCTCATACATCTCATTTCTCATCTTCCACATTTACCAATATTTTGATCTCAATTTAACATGGCACATGTCGTGACATCAAACAAGTCATACTTGGCATAGCATTCACACATGCATCACAATTCAATGTCATACATACACCAATATCTCATCATACATGCTACAATGTATAATTATTTATTAATAAATTAAATGGAATTTATGGCCAATAAAATAATCCATTTTATTATTATTATTATTATTATTATTATTATTATTATTATTATTAAATATTTCAATATCTATAAATTCCCAAAATTATAAAAATTCAAGCAACTACAAACCAATAGAATTTCATGCAAAACTTCACGGCCAAATCGAATTTCACAAAATTTCACAATTTCCACAAAACAGCCCATAATATTCGGATAAAACCAGAATGCACAATTTCCAAAGAAATTCGATTAAAATATCCATACAGTCTCCAAAAATTACGAAATTTTACTGGATTATAGCCAAGACATTTTCGTACCACTTTCATGAAGAACTCCAAACCAGATTATTTTAGATTATTTTATACAAGTCTCACGAAGCTTCTGGATCCATTACCGCATCGTCCAGTACACATCTCCGAAATATTGAAGTTTTCACCTACCTATTCTCTTTCGTTTTCTCTGAAATTTGGATATGTTATGCATCAAGGTATCCTTTACAAGTTTCATGAAGATATCTAGGTCAAATAACCAGAATATAGTCATCCATTTATGTCCATGAAGTCTCGGGTGTCTCGGAACACATCATCAGAATCATCGTCTTCAAGATCTAGTATATTTACCAAGCTATACTTGTTCTTTTCACTTCAAATTTGAGTATGTTGTATTTTAAGATGTCCCCTACAACTTTCATGAAGAAACCAAGTAAGATTCTCAACAAAAACCAACATGCAACCATGAATCCAGCAAAGGTCAGTAAAAACTCTCCAGATCTGAGGTGTCCGTAAGGATGAGACTTTAGCCCCTTAAATCTCCATCATTTTCCACTAAATTTTAGTATGTTGTAGTAAAAGATGTTAGCTACAAATCTCATGAAGATATCACAGCCAAAATCGAACTCTAAACATGCATGCAAGCTCTCACAATATTCTGACTCAAACAGTTCATACGAAAATATTCCAGATCTAGCATCTCCGTAGAAATCTCCATCATTTTCCACGAAATTTCAGTATGTTGTATTTCAAGATGTTAGCTACAACGTTCATGAAGCAATCGAAGCAAAAATCGGACTCTAAACACACATGCAAGCTCAAACAAGTTTCTGACTCCAAACAGTTCATGCGAAAACATTGGTGCAAGAGTAGAAAGTGGATTCCCAACTTGCCTCTAGACCTCACGAACAGCACGAGCGGACGGCACACGGCGGCGAACGGGCTCCTTTCTCTCCCTCTCAGCTTCCTCTCTCTCTCGCACGATTCTCTCTCTCTCTCCCTCACTTGGCCGAATGGCTGACCAGCCATTCTCTCTCCTTTCCTTCCCTTTTATATTGCATGCATTCTAGGTTTGCATGAGGGACAAGTGTAATTGTGGAGGAAGACAAGTGTCTACCATGCTTCACCTCCTCCATGCCACTTGTCCTATAGCATGCATCATGGGCCTTGGAGTTGGGCTGGTCGACCACTCCTCTTGGGCCTCTATTGGGCCGGCCAACTTGGCCCATTAAAAGCTTAGGCCAATGGGCCTAACGCCCATCCTAAAAATTGACATTTTCCTCTCTCTTTTTTTTTTTTTTTTTTTGAATTTCTTTTATAAATATTTTAAACTTTAAATTTTCCACATGGCCAAAGTCTTTCGACATTTCATTTATTGAAATTTAATTTATAAAGTGCATGGCCAAGCATAGATTATTAATTTATCTATAGTCCTAAATTCAAAATTCATAAACACAAGCACAATAACACCTAGCCTTAAGAAAACTAATGGCTAACACATAGACCATAGGTAATTTCATTTCCTAATTATAGGCTTTAATTTCTCTAGAGGATGACTTGAATTTTGGGATGCCACACGAGACCCATCTGCTGTGCCGAGCCTCACCCACAAGCTATTCCCGGTCATCTGTCAAGCCGATTCCGTCGAGCTCGAATGTGGCAATAATTCTTGCAATATTAGGTAATTATTTTATCCAAATTTGATTTCCGTATTTTATTGCCTAATATGTGTCTATTAATATCTAGTGTTCATATTCATAGTGATAAACATAACTTTCAAGTAGGATTTATTTCCTTATTCGCAACCGCATATAATCTTTGATTCCACCTATAAGGCTTTAGATGGAATTATTGATCACGCGGGAATAAAATTGATATCTTGATCTTTAAGGCTTAAGATCAATTTATCGATTTTATTAGTGAAATAGTCAAGTTTGATTAGATATCCTTTCCAAATTCAGACGATGGATAATATATTTGATGACCGTGAATGATTTGGTGCTTATCTTTTAATCGCTTTATTTATCCCAAAAATACAAAAAAAATTGCATTTGCATATCATGTAGATTAGATTTGATTTCCTATATAGAATTGCATGATAGAATAGTTAGATACATTTTTAATTATATTAGAATGCATGTTTAGATGAAATCTAGGTTAGATAATATCTTGGAATTAAATTGCGTGTCGAGATAAATTTCTAAGTTAAGATAGGATTTAGATGAGTTTATTTCCTAAATTCAAATAGATAATATCTCACCTTAGTTAGATTTTTATTGTTAGTAATTTTAATTACGAATTTTTATTAAAAAAAATACAAAAATATCATGTGCATGTCACATAGAATTAGGTTAATGAAATGCATGTCATTTAGCGATCGTTGCTAGGTCCATTTAATTAGAAGTTGCATGTCATTAGAATTAGATCATTTAGTTAATATTGCATTGCATATTGCATGATTTTCATTAATTAAGTGAAAAAAATAAAAGAAATTGCGTGTTAATTAGAAATAATATCTAGGGTTGATGATGTGAATTTTTAATCTAACCATGTGGATGCTGTCGTTGCTACAAGGTAAGTCCCCTCATTTTTTATTTATTATTTCATTGCTTTCTTGAATGTTAAATTGGTGGTTTCTGCACTCGCATGATCACCTCACATGTTAGGGAAATAGATTTAAAATCAATTCAAGCTGCTTGCCAAACATTTTTTTAAAATTAAAAAGAAGTGGTACCGAAAGGGCATTAGAGAAATCTAGTGTAACCAAGTCCCCGTGCCTATAGTCTCTGGTTCGTAGGAGTAAAGTAAAACTCCTATTACTTTATTTAGGTTTCTAATCGACCCACCAAAAAATAAACTAGTGGCGACTCCTGATTAAAAAAATCAATTGTATGCTAAGAACTTGAACCTAAATCGCGAATTGGTATGGGCTTGGGAGAGCCCAAGTTAAGTTTAGACTTAATAATCCATTAGCCAAATTTTAGGTGGTTCACACCCAAAAAATTAGGTCGCGACAGCAACCATCCGCCGCCAAGGCCCACCGTGACGCTGTCCTCACGCTTGTCGTGCCCTTCGTTGCTACTCGTGCCATGTCGCGCGCCTCTGTTGTCGTCGTCACTTCCAACGGGCTGCCGTGGTTGCCTGAGCTGCTGTGGCTCACCGCCAGAGCCACTTGAAAGCCTGAAGCTACTCGTCTAGGCTCGGTTCAACCGCCTCGATCCACCTCAGTCCATTGTCGCCTCAACCCGCTTTTGTTTCAGCCTTTCTTGGCCTTGGACAGCAGCTGAAGTTGTGGGTTTTCCAACACTGTTTAGGCCTGCTTCGGATAGTTCCCGACCCCAGTTGTTGGTCCTCCTCTAGACTTTGTCGAGCTCCTTAGGGTCCTTGTCATTTTGAACCGAGCGGTTCGTCAATCAAGTGAGTTTAACTCACTAATCCTCACTTAATAAGTTAATGACGCTTAAGAGTTGTTTAGTTTAGACTAAGCTAGGATTATGTGGATGGTTAGAATGGTTTAGTGAATTTGTTATTTATCGATGCATGTTAGGTGGTTAGAGTAGTGTAGTTAGAGCCTAGATAAGCTCTAGTATTTAACTAGAGCGGTTCGGTAATTTTTTGGATCCTTCTCGGCTTCCAATTAGGCTTTACGGGCCTAAGTTCTATTTATTGGCATTTATTTATTATTTTCCATAATTAATTAATTATTTATTTATTTTCCATAAATTAAATCGGGATAGTCGGTGACTGAAATTTTATGCTGATTACGGTGGTGTGATTTTTTTTTTTATTTAATTGAGTTTTAATTTGTGCAAATTGATTGTGTTTGGTTGTTATGGATATTTATCCCATAATTAATTAATTTCAGTAATTAATTAGAAAATCACCGGGTGTCGGTTTACAGCGCCAAAAATATGTTTATGGGCTGTTGAAACTAGTGAGATTTTCAAGGGTGAAAATGTTATATTTTAGGTAAGACCGACCGTGTACTCACATACGATAACTTTTATAGGGTATGATAAAAATGGTGATTTGGTCAGCTTATGGTGAGCGTTAAATTATCAACTTTGGGTGAGCAATATAATCCATGGTCAGCTTTTGGTGAGTAATAAATTATCAGTTTTGGGCGAGCAATATACTTTCTTGTTAGCTTTGGGCAAGCGATATAATTTATTATCAGCTTTAGGCGAGCTATACTGTTTATCTTCAGCTTATGGTGAGTAGTCCTGATTTGATAGGGCCTTATAAATAGTATTGAGAGGGTTGATCAAGAAGTGGTTGTGATGACATATAATCGACTAAGTCATTGATCGATGGTTCAATCTGTTTTGAAGTGATTTGTATATCCTTGAGATAGACTAATTTGCAAGAAGAGACTAAGGCTAAGGTAAGTCATTCGACCTATATTTGTGTTTAGGCAGCCCTCATGATGTATTTTCTTCCTACTCGGGTCTTAGGGGGTAGAACTTGCAGAGACGTCGTCTCATCCCGTTGTGGGATAAAATTTTAGATCCTTAGATGGCAACCCCTAAGTTTTTTGGACGACCTAAGAAAGTGACAGAGCATACCTCTTATATTCTGATGAATCAGGGCCTTAGGGGTTGGGACTACGAGCTGGTAAGGTCTGTAGTCTAGGTTGATGGGGGTTTCACCCACAAGGTGCCCCATCGATACAGATCGTGATACTGTGGGGCTCAAAATGGCTAGAGAGAGGGTCCTATTCCGGAATCTGAGATTCCTCTATACGCTCTAGAGGTCGCTTTTGGGAAGGGCACAACTGATCCTCCTTAAGGCTCGATTGTAGATGCAGTAGACCCGGCTTTTACAGTGCTAGAGTCCCTGTTGCAGTCTACTGAAGGCTCTAGCTAGAGTGTGGAAGAAGGTGAAATTGTGGAGGAGAATGAAGAGAAGGACGAGGACCCGTAGTTTGAGAAGTCCCCACTCTTGTTTTTAGACCTGTTTTTTTTAGATGGGTTTGTATTATATATGACATGATTGGTATGATATGTATATATATAAGTGTGACTTTGGTTTTTAAAGTTTGGCCCTACTTTCTTATCCCAGTGTGTTATTATCTGGGAATTATTTATCTGCTTCCGCATGTGCATTAAAAAGAAAGGATCGGCGATGCGTCCTGAGACGTCACTATTAATTGACCGCAGAGAGATGGGCACGCACTCGAAGGGTCGAGACGTGACACAAGGGGCTAAATTGTATCAGAGCAAGGTGTATCTCCCTATGAAGCAAGGAGGCTTGGATAAAAAGAATAATGCATGTATCCTGACGCATAATTTGGAACATTTTCTTGATCCTACCAGTGCTACTCTGATGAAAGGTATAGTTCTGCTACAGTGCCATTACATGGAATGCAATTAGAGAGAAGGGGCATTTTGTTAGTTGGCATAAATGTGTATGGTATAGTCCCATGTGTATGCAATTAGAATCACCCATTGTCCAGATGCCACCCAGACTCTTTCTTGCCAGGGATTCGATTAAAAAAGAAGCAGCTTCATCAAGAGCTTACCTCCATTTATTCACTCTCTCCGAATCCTTCACATACTTAACTCCATGATTTGCCAGTGCCTTCCTCTTACTTTCCTCAGTTCCACTTTGTAAAATATAGGCATCAGAACCTGTTCATTCATCTTCTTGCACTCTATTATCTTCACTAGCTCCTCCAAACACCACAACGATGAAGTGTAGCTCTCCAAGAAAATGCAATGCACGATTCTTTGATTCCCCTCGTGATCAAGGGTGATATTCCTTCTCCCTTCCTCAGTTCCTTGCTATATATGAACGGCCTTATGCTAGCCGGATCCAAGGCCTTGCATAGATGACCTGCAAAGTTGTTGTGGATGTCTTTGCCTCTAAAATTAACATCATAATTTCCTCTGGGCCTGTTTTCTCCTCTAAGCCTCGTTGTCATAATGCATGTATTTAGAACGCTTCATGCAACTTGACGCCAAAGAAAATCCATTCCTTCCCAGAATTCGTGTTTGCAGGAAGGTCAAATTTATCAGAACAGCGTATGATATCCTTGCTTTTGTCTTTTATCTTGTTTCCTGGAAAAGCGTATGAATTCAGGAATTCAAGATCTTCACCTTGATCTGGTGGTTTAACTTCATATACCTGATCTATCCCGTGAGAAGTCAGTGCATGTTTATCTATTGCAGTAATGATCCTGCACCTTTTTCCAAACCATTCACATTTTCTGCCTTACGCATTCAACTTATCCCCACGAGCACATCATCAAGCACAAGCAGAATTTCTTGCAACGAAGTCTATCTCATATAAGATTAACGCCTCCATCCACACTAAAGACTGCTAAATTTTCTTTCCACAATATCTCGTATAAGAGTGCTTTCTGCAAATGAACTAGGCCATCAGGTTTATTGGAAGTTTCTCTAGCATTTCCAAGAAAGCTACACCTACCGAACTGACTAGTGGTGCTGTTATAGACAGATTTACCAATAGTGGTCTTCCTTATACCTCCAGTTCCCCATATTCCTATACTCTGAACATCATCCGAGCCCGTATTTAACAACGATTTTACTTTTCTCTACCCAGAAACCCACGCTGACAGGATACTTGGCAACACTCGAGGGTACTTATCCTATAGTAGTCGAGATACTTGGTCTCATATCGGCCACAACAAAGTAGCAAAGGGCATGGGATAAATGACAATATACGATCCACTGAACTAAATAAAACTAACATGAAAAAAAAAACAATCACCCTGTAACATTCCAAAACATGACTCTTAACAAAATAATCGATCCCATCATGTTTCAACAGATTATAGAATCCCATATTCTTTTAAAGGGTTGAACAGGAGTACTCTGACACCCATGGATATAATGCCAACCGGACAAACTGGCTTGTCTCTATTTCTTCACCTTCTCATAATCCTTTCCCAATTTCTCCTTGTGCCTGGCCAATGCCCTGCATAACTCTCTATTTGCCCTCAAATCTCCCTTGACTCGACTCCATAGAACACGGGCAACACCAGCTATCCCCTGAGCCTCTTACACTACATTACCTTCATCAGCATCCATGCACCACCAAGACGAAGTGTAGTTCTTGGAGAAGATGAGCACGGTGATTTGCCCCTCCATGATGGCCTTCGTGAGCACCAGCGAGATATCGTTCCCAGGCCTCAAGTCCTCACTGTCAATGTAGGCGTTGATGCCGCCATGAAGCATAGCCCTGTGGAGGGAAGCAAGGAAGCCATGGCAGTCCCCTCGCCTCTGAAGCTTGAGGAAGATGTCGTACGGCCATTTTGCTTCAGAAGAAGAAGAAGACGACATTAGAAGATAGAATGACTAAGGCTTCATTGGAATGGGACGCTCCGGATGTTATCGTGGCGGGTCAACTCAAGAAAACTGCACGAAGTTGGAGTTAATAGCACGCAGCACAATGTCGAAAGATATTTCCTTTTTTTTTCTTCCCATGTTCTACACTGAAAACAACCAATCCTAGGAACTTATCATACAAGTCCTATGCAGCCTTGAAAGATAAACTGCTGTCCTCAATGAGGACGAACTCCCTGGCATCTCTCCTCCAAGAGGAACATTTCGGTAGAGAAATTCGGGAAAAACAACACTTCTGTTATATCAGTAAATTGTTAAAAATCCCCAAGTTTGCAATAAGTCCAAGTGGAAGAGTTTGATTCGAGCCTATTTCTTATGATTGAACCAAAGCTTGAGAACTATAATAATTAGACATATTGATACTTGCTTCCATTATATACAATACACGCGATAGAATCATTCCCTTGCAAGCGTTGTAGCCACCCCTATTACATGTACGTGCAGAATTGTATTACATTAGATTTGTTTGTTTGTCTAGAATTTTCAGCTTTAGCATTATTCATATACAGTGTGCCTAGCATAACCTCCGTATCAACGTGTGTGCCTGTGCCGCACACACAAACCTCAATTGAAAAGCAAGCCATTTTCAATCCTTCCTAGATTGATTCGCTCGAACATTGATTCCCTCGAACTATCTTCCTCTGTACTCATTTGCTATCTTGTCAATCTTCTTTTCTTTTAAACCATCTTTTTGGGTGCTTATTTGATTATCTTCGTGCTCTAGCCACCGTATTACATATAGGTGCAAAATCACCTTATGTTAATTTGTTTTTTTGTCTAGTAATAGGCTAATATCACGAAAAAACTCAAACTAGTACACCTATGACAAATTTATTCCCAAATTAATTTTTTGATCATAAAAAATCCCAAACTGATCATCTGTGATAAATTTACCCTCCATTAGTTTCCGTCAAATGTAATTGTCTATTTGATAAATTAAATAACACGTGATAGTTGATGGATACACCAATTTGGCACTTTTTGAGATCAAAAAATTAGTTTAGAGTTAATTTGTCACATGGATTTTTTATGATTAAAAAATTAGTTTAAGGCAAATTTATTATAAGTGTACTAATTTGGAGTTTTTCATTGTATTAACCCCCGCATTCTAAAATTTGTGTTATGCAAACACACTATGCACCCAGTTTACACTCGATATCAAATCACAAACACACAACATTTTAAGATTTTTGCTTATACAAACACACTATGCACCCAGTTTAGACTTGGTATCAATCACACACACACACACACACACACACACACCTGAAGTGAGAAGTCAACCTTGTTCAACCTTTTGTGGAGTAATTTACTTGAATTATCTTCCTCTGCGCCACTTTTACTATCCAATTAATCTTCTGTTTCACTTGAACTTTCTTCCTCTGAGCTTGTTTGACTATCTTCATGCCAAACCTCGTAAATTAAAGCTGGATCCAACGACTGATCTTCTTGAAGCAAAACCTCCAAATCGTTTTCCAGGAGTTTGCATATTAGTCGAAATCCAAACTTTTTCACAATGACATCACCAAATTGTTCTCTAGATACTCTAATGCTAAACTGGAAATGACTCCAACCATTTGGACCAACAGCGTCTCCTCCCCATAGCAGCTTTGCTGGGCGACAATCAAGCCACATATGATCCAAATCCAATGACCGGAGAGTCTTTGATTCTCCCCTCGTCTTTTCACCGTTGACGTTTGCCAGAAGCTGGAATTTAACATCCTTCTCTCCTTCTTTTACTTGGAATACAACAGCAAAAGCTAATCCTAGTAAATTCTCATATAAGTCCTTTGAAGCCATGAATGATATATTACCCTCTCCATGGGGGACCAACCACTTTGGCATCTCTCCTCCAGGTAGAAGAACTCGACCACCAATTGTGGGGGGAAAATGCTGCCATAGATGTAGACTGTTAGTTTTTTTTTTTTTTTTTTTTAAGAAAAAAATCGGCACCTAAAAATATAAGTTTCAATCAGTTAAGTTAGTAATCATAAAGTTAAAGTTATAGTTAGCAATAGCATTACAAAGATTTTCTGTACTTAAGCAGTGGAAATAGAATATTTATTGTCGAAGATTTTGTTTTTGTTTTGTTTTTTTTTTTTTTTTTTTTTTTTTTGAGAGAGAGAGAGAGAGAGAGAGAGAGAGAGAGTCTAACCTCGAGATTGAACAAATCATTCATGAACCCATTACGGACCAGTTCATGACATGAAGATAAGTCAACATCATCAACGTGACATATGTCGGAGCTAATTTTACTTAAAGATTGGCAACCAACTGCTGATAGCTCACGCAATTGCCTTGGAATCTTGAGGATCTCTTGTAGTTGTTGGCAATTCGAAACATCCAACCAGATCAACTTATATAGATGCCCGCATGTAGGAAGTTTTGCAAGATTGTTTCCACGCAAAATCAAATATCTTAACAAGGGAAAACATGAATGATTCTCCAGGAACTCTACATCTGATAGGTTGCATTCACCAAGGTCCAAATAATCTAACTTAGGAAATACTGTCTTCATATGGGCATCACTCGAATCTTCCTCCTCCTTGGGAAACTTGACTAGTTTTGAGCAGCCTCGAAGATTCAGAATTTGAAGATTTGGCAACCTATAAATGCTAGGCGGAAGGATTGCTAGTTTCTTGCAATACATTAAATCCATACGCTCCAAAGAGACAAGATTTTCTATGGATGCTGGAAGTTCCTCAATTGACGTGCTTTCTAAATTAAGTGTTTCTATGCCTGTGATTTTATTTGGAATATCGGGAAATCTTTGCAATTTTGAGCAATGATTAAGATTGAGATGTTTAAGATTCGTGGACCGGAGCTCACCAGGGAGTTCATTAAGCTTATAGCACCCACATAAATCTAAGAACTGTAACTTGCCATGATATCCAATTGATTCGTGGGCATGCTCCAAGTTTATGCACCCACGGAGATTCAATTCTTCAAGATTTGGAGTACATTCGAAGTTCGGCATACAAACCAACGACTGGCAATCTCTGAAGTTAATGAACTTCAAATTTTTAAAGTCCTGCAAGAGCAATGAAACCAACTTGGATAGACATTCCCGACGAAAAAAACGAGATAAATATTAATATCTGTGGAAAGAAAAGAGATCTTTTCCAGATTTCACTCAGATAAAGAAAAGACTCAAGTTTTGATATTGAACCTTGCGAGAAATCAAATAAACTCACTACCTTACACATTTCTCTATGGATACAACATTTGCAAAATAAGCAATTGACGACATTTTGGGGAAGAAAAAAAATGAGATCCCATCGAAGATACCTTTTACTTTATATAGTAGTATAGATGATATGAATATGAATTTAATTACACAGACATACATACATAACGTATATAACTTACTTTGCGGAGTTACCAAAATGCGAAAAGTTACCAATGCGTCAAAATTACTCAAGGCATATCTCTGTTGATACACCATGCAAGTAATTGTCTGAGTTAGGCTTATTTGACTAAAATATGATGGGCTGTCCTACATGTGAAAAGTTACTGACAAATTTGGGAGATTTCTCGTATATATAGTTAGGAGGTCTGAGACGCTCTAGTAATCGATTAATTTAGTTGAGTCTTTTATCAAGTGTCCCTCACGGACCGGATAATTTCTGGAGTAGCCCCAAGAAAATACACGTTTCGGATGGAACATAAAAACTAAACTGTTAACACCATGTACTTAACGTCAAAATTTGAAAAAGTATGTTTGGTGATATGGAGGCTAGGGGTGGAGTAAGTAAGACTGGCGAATGAGTCCCGAGCAAACCAAAAGGTAACATATTATAGTTCTAGTAGTAGCAATAACATGCAAAAGCATGCCCATATCAAATTCATTTTGCATTTTTCGAAATTCAATGAGACTTTCTTAGGAACTTAGTCTTTTGAAAACTAGTCTTTTGGAAACTCAATTTCTCTTTGGGGATGTATGCACAAGATGTACGCACAATTGGCCGGACACGGGACACCATGTAAATATTTGTGTTCATGTTTAATATTCTGCATTGGATTTCTCCTTAATGATTAACCTTTAATAATTTCAAAACAATAAAATTAATGTTGGTAACTCACTCAAATAAGATTTTGGGCTCGCTTGATAAAAAAATGATTAATGTTTAAATTTGTTCTCGCTAATCAATTCCACTTTTTATCAAACGAGCCCAAAATCTTATTTGAGTGAGTTACCAACATTAATTTATTGTTTCGAAATTATTAAAGGTTATAATGATTTAGCAACATTTGTCCGCAGAGCTTACCAAAATGTTAAATTTACTATCTTTTAAAAAATACCAACTCTTGTCCGAGTCCTTTTACCAATGTTTATTTCATTTTTGGAATTACCAACCGTTTTTTCGTACTGCATTTTTTTGTTTGAGTTATCGATGTGTTAAATTTACAATTTTTTTTTTAGAAAATAACCGATTTTTATTTGAATCACTACTAATTTTTTTTTTTTTTTTGAAATTATCAACCGTTTTAAAGATTTATGAATGTTTATTTACCAGCTTACCAACTTCTTTAAGTTACTATCTCTTCTGGAAAATTATCAACTGCTAATTGAGTCCACTTACCAATGTTTATTAGATTGTTTGTAAAAATTAAAGTTGTTTTTACAATATATCAATATTTATTTGTTGAAGTTATCAACGAGTTGAACTACCTACTATATCCTAAATTACTAACTAATCCAATAATTTACCAACAATTATATGCAGAGCTAATTTAAGAACTCTTACATGAAACTACCAACGGATATTTGAGTCAGTTGTCAATATTTATTTGATTGTTTCAAAGGTACTAACCATTCCGCTAATTTACTGACATTTGTGGCAACTTACCAACTGGCAAGGTCAATATATCTAAATTTGGCACCTCTGAGAGGTCAGGAACACAAATCAGCAAATTACAGTGGCTAAAACTCATAAACTTCATATTCCTAAAATGCTTCAAATTAAAAAGAACAGCTGAACAAGATTTTGATCAATTTGTATGCACCGAAATTGAAACCGTCAACTAAAGCATTTGTGACGTACCTTTAAGTTGCCTCCAAATCCCACAATCCAGCTTTGGGGCACGTCAAAGCAAACAAGTTTCTTTGGAACACATACAGGAGTGGATAAAGGACATCCAGGCCATTCAAGCCACCTTAAATCATTAGGAAGACATACGGGACCTCCGCTGATTTTGGCATTCCGAACTATAAGCAGTTTCAGTCTCCTCATGCGTGTGAAAGCACTGGGACTGATGACTAGCTCTTTTTCTGTCGGCAACTGCAGCACCATGCCTTTAACAGCATTAGTTCCCTGTCAAGGGAAAGAAAATAATCATTAATAACCGACCACAATTAGGTAATAGCATGCAGATTAAAGAAGATAAGATTATCGACGGTTTCATGAGAAGCACTTACCATGTCCTCTGACAATACTTCGAAAACATCATCATAGCACCATAATCTACTCCGTTTCCCAGGTTCATCTGGATACTCTTGTTTAACGATATCTTGACCCATCAGCTCAATCAAGTCATGCATTTGTACATTTCTCTCTCTCTCAATTGTCACTAAGGATCGCTCTATTAAAGTCTGCATCCCAATTAAAGTCTTTAAACCACAACCATCAAGAACTGTGGTTACATAATCCCTTTCTCTCCCCTTAAAGAAGCAAGCAATGTCAAGAAAAATGTCCTTCTGATTGTTGTCCAGCGCATCAAAAGGACATTGTTTATATCTTTATTAGGACTTTCAGCAAGTGTGTCCAATGTACTCTCCCATTCCCCTCTACTTCTACCACGTAAAAAGGCACCCAAGACCACAATCGCCAAGGGAAGGCCATTAGCGTAGCCCAAAATATTATCTATGAGATCCCTGCTTATGTCTTTCGTCTGGTTTCCTGGAAAAGCATATGAACTGAGAAGTGTAAATGCTTCACCTTGATCTAATGGTTTAACTTTATATACCTGATCAATCCCATGAGAAGTAAGTACATGTTTATCTCTCGTTGTAATGATGATCCTACTCCCTTTTCCAAACCATGCACATTCTCTAGCTAATGCATTTAACTGGTCCCCATGATCCACATCATCAAGCACAAGTAAAATCTTCCTGCAACAAAGTCTATCTCGTATTAAATTAGCACCTCCATCCACACTTAAGACCGCTAAATCTCCCTTCCATAATATCTGGGATAACAGTTTTTTCTGCAAATGAACTAGGCCGTCAGGTCTACTGGAAGTTTCTCTAACATTTGCAAGGAAGCTACACCCATCAAACTGATCAGCAATACTGTTATAAACAGCTTTAGCAATAGTGGTCTTCCCTACACCTCCAGTTCCCCATATTCCTATCATTCGAACATCATCCGAACTCGTGCTCAACAGTTTTACATTTTCTACCCGGCTACCTACACCGACAGGATACTTTGCAACACTTAAGGGTACTCGTCCAATTATAGTCGAGATCTCTTTGACGATGCTCTCGATGAACTTGGTATCATCTCTGCCAAACAAAGCAGCAAAAAGAACGCAAATAAATGGAAATATACAATCCATTGAACCAACTAAAACTAACGCGAAGTAAACAATTACTCTGTGACATTCCCAAAAATGACTCTTAATGCACTAAACGATGTCATCATGTATAAAAAAAAAAATTAGAAAATTCCAAATTCTTTTCCTGGGTCGAATAGGAATAATATGATTTACCCACGGTCATAATGCCAACCGGACAAATTGGCGGCTTCAATTAGGGCTTGCCTCCATTTCTCCACCCTCTGAGAATCCTTTCCCAGTTTCTCCTGGTGCCTGGCCAATGCCTTGCCATAACTCTCTCTCTGCCCTCGAACCTCCCTCGGCTCCACTCTGTAGAACACGGGCAGCACCAGCTGCCCCTTGAGCCTCTTACACTCCATTACCTTCACCAGCTCGTCCAAGCACCACCGAGACGAAGCGTAGTTCTCGGAGAAGACGAGCACGGCGATCCGTGACTCCTCGATGGCCTTCGTCAGCGCCGGCGAGATCTGGTCCCCGGGCCTCAAGTCCTCGCTGTCGATGTAGGCGTTGATGCCTCGATGAAGCAGACACCTGTGGAGGTCAGCGAGGAAGCCGCGGCGGACGTCCTCGCCTCTGAAGCTGAGGAAGACATCGTACCGCCATTTCGCTTCGGAAGAAGAAGAAGAAGAAGACGACGACATTGGAAGATAGAATCTGAGCTTAGTTTGGATTCGTGTCGATCAATGAGCGATGCTATATCGTGGAGTTGGTCAAGAAAGCGATGCGGACTGAGAAACATCGAACGTCGCACTGTGTCAGGAAAGCGCCTTTTTCATTTTTGTTTTTCCTTTTCATTTTCACAGATGGACGAGAAACTTTCTATCGTTCATTTTTATTTTAAAATTGTTTTTTTTTTTGTAAAGTTTTTATTTTAAAATTGTTTGCCTTGTGGCTTACAAGAAAACCGTAAAGTGACTTTATTTTAGGGGTGTTTGAAATAAACCGTCCGAACCGAGAATCATCTGGACTGGATTGAACCAGCTAGTTGGATCCAATTTTTAGAGTATCCGTCTGGTATTTAATTTCTGATTTTTAAAAGTGGAAACGGAACCAAACTAGACTGATTATATGTACTTTTTTTTTATTTGTTCAAAAAATTGGTCAAATATGAATTAAACATTATCTCGTCTAATGGCATTACTGTGGCACAATGATTTTTTACTCATCACCACTTCCATCAATTTCTTAATATTTGTTACTGTCTCTTGTTGTGCATAAAAAAGTGACCAGTTCCATTAAATTGGATCGAAAACCAATCATCCCTACTTTATTTTATTAGCTGAAGTTTGGTATTATTTAGAGCATATAAAAAAAATTAGCTTTGAATTTATATATCTCAATAAAAAAAAATTATCATTTCAACCCAAATCCTATATATTCCCTTCCAATATTTCATCTTCTATCAATAGCAACATAAATTTCACATTTTGAGGTAGGAAATTGTTTACATTTGGTACTTATTCAACTCATCGTGTCCCTAGAATAGTTATGAAATAGATTTTTTAATGCGAAAAGATAAAATTTTATTTTTTTTCCCCATTAATTGATTTTTTTTTTTTAAGTAGCCATCTTTTGTTTAAAAATGGAATGGGGGAGTCATGTGAATGTTTACATTCATTTTGACTACGACCCACTTTGAACGATGTAATGTGATGTGATTTCGATGGAATATTATTATTATTATTATTATTATTATTATTATTATTATTATTATTATTATTATTATTATTATTATTATTATTATTAATTCCTTTGGCAAGCTTTATGAAAACAAGTCCTAATTAGGGGTGAGCATCTGTCCAGGATTAATCCTGGACCAATCCAACCCCATCAATCTTGATCTGGTTTCCAAGAAGACTAAGTTGGTCTTTGGTCCTAGGATACTTAGATTAATACTGTGCGGATTGGTCTTTAGTCCTACGAGTTTAGGATTGGTTCAACTCAATCTAATCCTGACTGTATACATTATATATAATATATCTAAAATATATTTATATTATATATCTAAAATATATTTTATATAATATATTACTTATAATTTTTTATATATTCTAAAGAGAAAACTCTAGGTCAAAAACAGCGTCAATAGTATTAAATAGCTCCTTACAGTGCCCACCTCCTATACTTGTTCTCTTTTGTTTTCTTTGTCCTCTTAGTCTTCAATATGCCAAAATCGAAAGAAACAAATTCCCTACTCCCCATTCGACACTCGCGCCACTCAACTTCCCCGCTCACCACTCAACTTCCCATCTTGTCCCATATCTTTATGAGTGGTTTTAATTGTTTTTATGGTTTCTTGCTTTAAGCAGCTATGAGCCTTATCTTAAAATTCTTTACCAAAAAAAAAAAAAAACCTTATCTTAAATTACATCATTGGTGAATGCACATCAAGGGTGCAATTGTGGACGCAACAATTCCTCTCTTTTGCAGGTCGTCTGCAGCTGATTAGGTCGGTGCTTCACTCGATCCAAGTTTATTGGGCAAATGTCTTTGTCCTACCTAGGTCAGTTCTCGATACTATTGAGCAAGTTCTTAGGCAATTCCTCTGAAAAGGCCCGGACCTTGGAACCGAAGGTGCGAAAGTGGCTTGGAACAATGTGTGCCTTCCAAAGGATGAAGGAGGCCTAGGTATTTGAAGATTGCGTGAATGCAACAAGGCAACTATGCTAAGACACCTATGGAATTTATTCTTGGATAAGGAGTCCTTGTAGTGCAAATGGATTCACTCTACGTTTCTGAAGAAAAAGAACTTTTGGATATCTATTAAACCGACCTTTTGCTCTTGGTCGTGGAAGAAGTTGCTTGACCTTTGACAGGAGTTTCGCCTTGTATTCAAATGGCATGTGGGAAATGGTCGCTCTATTTCTTTCTAGTTTGATAATTGGCACTCGAGAGACCCTCTGAATTTGATCTTCTCTGACACAGACATATATCGCTAAAGTTTGCCTCGCCAAGCTACAGTCGCTGACTTCTTCTCTTACTCTGGCACGGCAACTAGAGTCCTTGACACAATCGCTTCCTAGCACGAGCCTCTTCCTATCCTAAACCAAGACACTGACCGAATTTGCTAGCTGGGTCACCCGTCTGGAGTTTTTTCTACCGCCTCGGCTTGGAACTTCATTCAGCCTATAGGGCGTCCCATGCCTTGAGCCTTTTTTATTTGGAACAACACACTTTTACCCCGTTTCCAATTCTATCTGTGGATAATCACTAGGAATAGACTGCCCACTCAAGTAATGTTACTTACTTATGACAGAATCCCGGAGGCTAACTGTCCTTTTTGTGCTTGTTGTCTTGATTATGTTGATCACCTTTTCTTTTGGGTGTCGTATTACTGGTGCTTTCGCTATATTCTGAGCTACTAGATGTAACCTTGCTTTGCGTAATAGTACGTGGTTGGATAACCTTCATTGGGCCATCAAGTACCTATATGGAGACTCCTTCCACCACATTCTTGCTCGATACGCTTTTGGAGTCTTATGCAATATTATTTGAAAGGAAATGAACAATATCCTTTTCCGTAATCACAATCTTTTCCTGCTGGCTATGAAGAAACGCCGAGCCAAGGTTGTCAAGGACGAGGCTATGACCTTCCAATAGGTGCCAAACACCATAGTCAATGGGAGGATGCAACAGAGTTGGAGCCTTAACCCATCTATCTTTTCAATTTGAGCTTTGGTTTCGCCTTTGTTTTTCTTCTCTTTATTGAGCTGAGGTTTTGTTTACCTCCTGGTTTCTTTTTGGTTACCATGACACCCTTGCACTCTTATTGACATTTCTTAATGTTACCATGAGTGCAAGTTCCTTCCGTTGGTGTCGGTTCTCCTTCCTTTTGTGTAGTTCCGTTTTGGGTTAAAGTTAATACATACCTTACCTTTACCCAAAAAAAAAAAAAAAAACCTTATCTTAAATTTGTTGAATATATACCGGTATTTATAATTTGGTTGCACAATGCCACATTGTTGATGGATATGTAATTTGAGATGGCAAGTTTGCCTTTTTAGGGAGTAAAACAAAAATGAAATTGAAAAAATTATCGGTTAATCCTGGGTTAATCTTGGAACTGGACCAAGCCCATTGGGTCAATTCGGTTCTTGGTTCTAGGCTCAATAGGGTCGGTTATCGGTCCAAAAAATTATGGATCAATATTGTGTGAGTTGGTCTTAGGGTTAGGGGATGGACCAGCCCAACTTGGACCATACTCGCCCCTAGCCCCAATGCCATTTTCACTTCTTTGGCTGCAAAATAATTAACAAAATCTATCTCTTTTGCAATAAAATAAAATTTGGGCATTTTCAACTAAGTAATGAACGAACGCCAGGCTAGTTTATCTCCAAACATCCAGCTCCTGCAGTTTTGGATTTGGATTTGTCCGTTCAATTCAACTAACCATTTGAAGTGCTTTAAATGGCTATTTGACTTTGTTCTTTTTCCCTATAAATAGAATAACTCATTGCCTTGGGTAATATTGCAAAATCCCTCTTGCATACACTTTGCAATCAAATTCTTGAGAAATCAATGTGAGAACATTTTTTTTTTTTGTAAAAGAGTGTGCCATGTTTATAAATGAATGTGGGCTCCATTGTGAACCAATCTATGTACAAGGCTTCAAATATAGTTGATTAGGCATAACTCTCGAACAGTCTCTGAAAATGGAGTTGGCACTGATTTGGACCAAACCACTATAAAGTAGTTCAGCATTCCTCTGTCGCTACTCTTTTTTCTTTTTTTTTTGGTAAAGACTACTCCTTTTTTTTTAATATGCATATAACGAGTGTAATAAATTGCTTAACTTATATTTGTACATAAATGCTTGATACTAGGAGCATATTCTATATTTGGGATTGTGCACATTCACTTAGACTTTTTAAAGCTAACTATCATGGCATTAGATGCTGATAAATTAAAAGAGTTAATGATACAATTTCATCACAATACATAACTAACTAATAGTATGCTCAACAAGTATTAGAGGAGGAATCCGATACATTCACGCACCAAATGCGGAGAGGCACATGTACCCATTGCCTTTTTTTTTTTTCCCCACATTTCACAAAGCAATGGTCATCAAACAATTTTATAACCTTTTGTAATGGAAATAGATCAAGCTTTATATCTAGTTGAAAATAATTGGTTCTAATGTATAAATTGAAAGAAATGAGAACTTTTTTATAACACGTTTAAATGATTAATTGGTGTGTCAATAGTTTATTTTCTATTAATTTGGAATAAGGATTTTTTGCTTGGGTGGGGCTTTTTCATTGGATGCTTCTTTTGGGAACCCACTTGCTTAGTGGTGTTGCTTCCGGTCAAATCAAAGTGCAAATCATTTCCAACACAATTGGATACTTCATTAGAAAGTCTTCGTTTAGGTGTGAAGAATATTTATTCAAAGTTCATAAGAGGATTTTTGCATTTGGATTTCAATGAAAAATGGCACTTCAAAAGTATATAGCGTCCACTAAGGTTGGATGCTCCATGTGATTTGATCATATCTCACCTGTTTTTATTTGTTGTTTTCTCTTAGTGGAAAGCACAAGGAAATATTTGCTTACTTTCGCTAGCTTGCCTCTATACAACTTTGCTTTGTAAAGAAAAATTATCAAAGTTGATTTTGATGAGAGGTGGCCCCCACCACCTTCTACCTTCTACATGCGAATCCAAGGCTTGACTCCAGTGGTTCATTTCCATTGCATTTTTTTTAATTAATAGAAAGGCTACATAGTTATTATTCAAGAATATTCTAAAAAAGAGCATAGAGTAGAGTCATTTATTTAAAAAGTGGCTCAAAGTAGACATTATTTCAACTAATAATTTAAAATGACTAAATCAATCTCACATAAGTACTTGAACTCACTAATCGGCAAAATATTTGCGAGCATGTGATTTTTTCAAAGACTAGAATATGGATACTTTTGTCTCAAAAAGAACTTGGATAAAAAATTACAAGCCACAGAAAGGAAAAAAAAAATACTCTAACATTTCTTCCTTTGTTTCTTCCCATTTTCCTCCTTTGCTTTTGGTCTTCGTTTCTTTCAAGAGAAGAAGACAAAGCTCAAAAAATCAAATGCTCACATGTAGCCTATGTAGCACCAATACCGTTACGTGACACGTGACACTACACGACACAACACGCTGATACATCATTTTTTTTCAAAAGATAAAGTATTCCAACATGTTGGAATATATTATATATTAAATATAATTTTTATATATAAATGATAAATTATCATTTAAATTTACAAATAAGTAAATAATAATAATAGAGTCTAGAATGAATTTACATAATCCAAATTCATTTTGTTACGCTCATTCATGTTAGGAAAGTATTTTTTTAAATTATTTTATTCTTTCTCGATCTCCCTATTCTTGTATGGAGAAACTTGGGTAGGATCTTCATTGAACTATTGATCACTATAATACCTTATTTAATAAAATCAAATAAAAATAGAAAACCATAATAAGTAAGAGGAATAATATATTGCCATGTCAAAAAAAGAATAGCTAATAAAGTAATAATGTAATACAATTTTAGAATGACTTCTTAACCCATTCAAATATTCACATACTTTTATTTTTGTTGTGCATATCAACATCAAACTTTTCTAATCAGTGCACTTTTTTATACACATAATAGGTCATGGGAAGAAAAGATGAAATAACGAAAACCCTCTTCAAAGATTTGCCAAGATAAAATCGCAATTATCCAATCCGAACATCTAAATTATGTAGCTAAATTAGATGAAAAAAAAATTAAAAGTTAATAAAATTCATTCATTTTTGGACGACAAGAATTTTAATATCATCCATAGTGTGTTTAAGATTAAATATCAGTGGCGGAGGGAGAAAAGAGGGTCCTTCGTTTACGGGCCACGAAGTCTATGGATGTGCACTTGATCTTCGACACTAAATCAATCAAACTATTGTTGGAGAAAACTCCTTATTATTTTGAAGCTGACAAAACCTTTCCCACAATTTGAAGAACTCTAGACGCAACTGTCAAAGTCTGAAGACTGCTAGACTTTAACCTCAAAGTCTAACCTTACTGACAAATTCCAGACCAAAGAATGAAGACTTATCCAGAAGAATGTTTATATTTAAGGATTTGGTTCATTTGGTTTACGAAAGATATTATGTCTGGACATAGCATTTTATGATCACTTATTCTTATTGGAATCCTCTCCGATATGAAGATCTTTTGAAGGGTGAACAAACTTAGAAGGTTCTATTTATGGAAACCAAGATCCTGATTGTATGGGCGAGCATGATTGATGGGCTATCATCACAATCCTTAAATGACTCGAGATCTCCTTAATTGATTATGTCCAACGGGTAAATTGGAAGAACTCATTTGGAAAGTGCCAACGGTTGTAGAGGCATGGAGGAGTATATAAGGAAAACTCTTAATTTGTTCGAGGTGGTGCGTGAAAGAAAATTTTCAATGTCTGAAGCTTCCGAGTTCTTTGCTACTTCAGTTTTCGAGCTAAAAGTCGTACTCAAAAGAGAGAGCAAACACCTGTGAGACTTTTTAAGAGTGTAGTAAATGTTCTACACTGAGAAGTTAAGGACGTGAGACTATAAAATCTCTTTTGATTCATAGTGAAATCCAGCCAGTGGGCTGTCAGTGCGGGAGAGTGGACGTAGGCTTGATTTAAGTCGAACCACTATAAACTTTGTGTTTTAATTCTCTTTCCTTAACTCCTTACTTTTATTTGATGCTCTATATAATTATTTAAAGCTATTTACGTTTTTAGTCAATTATCTTTAAGAGAGAATTTGTTACTATTCTGTCTTGCAAGAAAATTATATTTACACATATTCACCTCCCTCTAGATGTTATTACTACCCCTTTCAATTGGTATCAGAGCTTGTGTGTTCTTTTTATTGATGTGTTTTTACTTCTGAGTTAAAGATTTATGACTAGTATTTTAGCTCCAGGTTTGGTTGAAGGCCAAAGCAACACCAGACCCCCTTATTTTAATGGCTAAGAATATAATGTGTGGAAAAACAAAATGAATGCATTCGTAAGATCGAAAGATTCCCTGGAATGGAACGTAGTAGAAAAAGGGATTATTCCCAAAACTACATCCACTTTAGAAAGAGGAAAAGAAGTTAGTTGGCAAAATAGCACAAGAAGAAATAACCAAAAGACAAGCTCTTGATGCTAAAGCCATTTATTCTTTATATTGTGCGTTATCTCATACTGAGTATAACATAATTTCATCTTGTGAAACAGCCAAAGAAGTCTGGGATAGGTTGCACGTCACTTATGAAGGGATTGATTGAGTTAAAGAAACAAAAATCAATATTCTACTTGAACAGTATGAAGCTTTCAAGATGAAATCAGGAAAATCTATCACTGACATGTTTTAGTTGTCTCACAGAAATTATAAATGGTCTAGCATATTATGGACAACCAATCTTAGGACCGATGAAGGTCAATAAACTGCTGCGTAGACTTTTCAAAGATTGGAATTATGTGAAGACTTCAATAAGAGAAACCCATATGATCATACCACTCTCTATAGATGAACTAGTCAGCACACTTCAATCATATGAAGCGGAGCAGATCAATGAGGAAGAAGATTCCAAAGGTAAGAAATCAATTGCTTTAAAATCTAACGATGATTATGATGATACAGATTCTAAAGATGACTTGGACGATGAAGAGCTAGCAATCATGATAAGAAGATTCAGGAAACTGAACAGAAAGAGAAAAAGATTTAATTGGAAGAAGCAAGGCACTCAAAAATTCTAGAACAAATCAACTGAGATTGAGGAAATCAACAAAGATGTGGTCTGTTTTGAATGTAAGAAAAAAGTTTACATCAGACCCAACTGCTCTTTGTTGAAGAAAAAGAAAGCAAGAACTGAGAACTTTAAGAAGACTCTCAAAGCAGAAATATGGAGTAATACAAAGTGTGAGGAAAGCGATGAAGAGTATGCCAACATATGTCTAATGGCATACTCAGAATCAAATTCAAAGTTGGAACAGATTCAGACTCAAATTCAGACAGCGACATCAAGGTTAGTAATTTAAAAATTCCTGCTAAAGTCTCGAAGAAAATATATGAACTCTGTCTCATTCTCAAAACCTCTCTTAAAAGGATTTCCGAACCAAAGAGAGAGAATTCTAAACTTAAGCAACAAAAAACCTTATGGAAAGAAAATTTTGAAAATCTAGACAAAAGGTTTTGCTAATTTGAAAAAAAATACAGATTGTCTTTCAAAAGAAAGTATTTTTAAAATTAAAAAAAAAAAAAGACATTTCAAATATCACAAAAATGTTTTCAATAGGATCTAAGAAGTTAAAAAAATATTCTTTCAATACAAAGACCCTATTTCAATAAATCTGGTTTTGGTATGACACAAGAAACTATTCCTTTAATTGATTTTCTAAAAGTAAATGAAAGAATCGAACAAAAATCCACAAAAATGTTTTACAGAAATCATTTTCAAAGAGTTTTTATAAAAGCTGTTGGCCAAAGTGCTCTCAAATGTTTAAAGTGTAACGGCTCAGTTAATTTTGAGAAATAATGTCCCATGGTTTGGAGACTTGTTAAGAAGGAATGGTCAAAGACTGTATTTTGTACTAACTCCCCTAGACCCAAGAAAATATTGATACCAAAGAAAGCTTGAGTTCTTTTTGTAATTGCAGGTCACTATCAAGAAGAAGATCAAGTAGTATTTGGATAGTGGCTGTTCGAGACACATGACTAGAGATTCAAGCTGTTTCATTAAGCTTGTGCAAATAAATGGTGGAAAAGTTTCTTTTAGTAGAAATAGCAAAGGAAAAATTGTTGGATGTGGAACTGTGAACATTAGAAGTCTCACAATTAACAATGTTTCCTTAGTAGAATGATTAAATTACAATCTACTCAGCATTAGTCAACTGTGTGACACGGGATTCAACATCAATTTCCAAGAAGGAATTTGTTTGGGAATTAGTAAAGATCTATCTCAATCCTTCACTGGACGAAGACATGGGAATAGATATAAAACCAGAAAACTCTCAATGTCCAATCTCCATTCAAGATGAAGCAAATCTTTGGCATAGAAAGCTTGGCCATGTTAATATAAAGTAGATTGCCAATATCTCCTCTAAGAAACTTGTTCGTGAACTCCCCAATCTAAATTTTCAAAAGACTGATCTATGCACACCGTGTGTTTTGGGAAAGCAGGTTAGAAGTTTTTTTAAACCTATAAATCAAGTTTCTACTAATCGTGTTTTGCAGTTTCTGCATATAAATCTCTTTGGATCAAACAGAACTCAAAGTCTTGGTGGAAAGAAATACTGTCTAGTAATTGTGGATGATTATTCTCCTTTCACATGGGTTTTCTTCTTGGCAAGTAAGTCTGAAATTTTTTCTTATTTTTCAAAATTTGCAAAGAAAGTTCAGAATGAAAACTGATATACTATTTCAAGAATTCGGACAGACCATGGAGGTGAGTTTGAAAATTAAGATTTTGCAAAATTCGTGATGAATCGGTTTCAGGCATGTTTTCTATTCCCCTTATACTCCAGAGCAAAATGGAGTTACGGAAAGAAAGAATAGATCTTTGCAGGAGATAGTAAGAACTCTTTTAATTGAAAGTTAAATTTCTTCTCGATTTTGGGCCGAAACAGTTTTTACAGCTTGCTATATTATTAATAGAGTGTTTTTAAGGCCAATTTTAGAGAAAATTCCTTATGAAGTTTTTAAAGGAAAAAAGCCAAATGTTTCTTATTTTTATGTGTTTGGTTGTAAGTGTTTTATTTTGAAGAACACAAATGATTAAACTAGTAAGTTTGATGAAAAATCAGATGAACGAATTTTCCTTGGGTACTTAATCTCAAACAAAGCTTACAGAGTATTTAACAAGAAGACTCAGTCTGTGAAAGAATCTATGAACATCAAATTCCAAGACTCTATGCAAATTCAACTAGATCAGACTCAACCTGAAGATTCTAAACCTATTCCAAACCCTCCAAAGTCTACTTTCCCCGAAGTGGTTCAGACTCCTAAAGATCAACTACAAGATTTTCCAGAAGAATCAATTGAAGTAAAGGATCAGCAAATTTACAAACCAACTAGCAACTGGAAGTGCAAGTCAACTCATCCCAAAGAACTTATCATTGGCAACATTGATAAAGGAATTCGTACCAGATCCAAAAGGAGAGAAGAGTCTAGTGCTTTAGCACTTGTTTCTGAAATTGAACCTAAAACTGTAGAAGAAGCCTTGACTGATGAAAGTTGGATTGAAGTCATGCAAGAAGAGCTCAGACAGTTTAGCATCAACGATGTTTGGGAATTAATTCCTAAACCTAAAGGTAAATCTGTTATTGGAACAAAACGGGTTTTCAGGAACAAGATGGACGAAAAAGGAAAAGTAGTTAGAAACAAAGCAAGATTCGTGGCTAAATGATATACGCAAGAAGAATGAATAGACTATAATGAGACCTATGCACCAATAGTGAGGTTAGAAGCAATTAGAATATTACTTGCTATAAAAATTTCAGGTTATTCCAAATGGAAGTAAAAAGTGCACTTCTAAACGGATTTATTCAAAAAGAAGTCTATGTGGAACAACCATATGGTTTTGAAGATCCAAGAAAGCCAAATTCAGTTTATAAACTAAAAAAGGTCCTATATGTACTAAAGTAGGCACCTCGAGCTTGGTATGAAAGATTAAGTAAATTTCTAACTTAAAATGGTTTTATTAAAGGAAAGGTAGATACTACTTTGTTTATTAAAAGAGAAGGTAAAGATTTTTTACTTGTTCAAATTTATGTTGATGATATCATATTTGGATTATCTAATGAATATCTATGCAAGAAATTTTCTAGATGTATGCAGGATAAATTCGAGATGAGTATGATGGGTGAGTTAACTTTTTATCTGGGTTTACAAATTAAACAATCAAATGAAGGAATTTTCATTCACCAAGAAAAATATGCAAATAATCTTATCAAGAAATTTGGATTGGAGAATTGCAAAAAGACACAGATGCCTATGTCAAGTTTTTTGACACTGGATAAAGATGAAGGAGGGAAGAGTTTAGACTAAAAGCTATACAGGAGCATAATTGGTTCACTTATTTACCTTACTACATCTAGACCTGACATTTTATTTAGTGTTCGTGTCTATGCTATATTCCACTCAAATCACAAAGAATCTCATCTAACTGCTGCAAAGCGCATCATCAAATACGTTGTAACAACTCCAAAGCTAGATCTGTGGTATTCCAAAAAATGAAACTTTACTCTTCTTGGATATTTAGACGTAGATTTAACAGGTTGCAAAGTGGATAGAAAGAGTACCTCTGGTATATGTCAATTGCTTGGAAACAAGCTGGTATCATGGTTTTCAAGAAAACAGAGTACCGTAGCTCTTTCAACAGCTGAAGCAGAATATATAGCTCTTGGAAGTTGGTGCTCTCAAATTTTATGGATAAGGTAATAGCTAAGAGACTTTGGAATTGAAGAATTTTGTACCAAGATCAAATGCGACAACACCAGTGCCATTAATCTCACAAAGAATCCAATTCTTCATTCAAGGGTAAAGCATATAGAGATTGAACATCATTTTATTAGAGATCATGTTTAGAATGGAGAAGTTATGATACAGTTTATTGACTCAGAGAATCGACTGGCAGGCATATTTACAAAACCACTGGAGAAAAGTCTATTTGAGTCTATTTGCACTAGACTGAACATTATACACTTCATCAGTTAAAGTCTAAGGATGTTCAGACTTAGAATGGCCAAAAGTTGCGATTGTAAGTTATCTCTGTTCTAGTAATTTAATTTTTGGATACAAACTTAAAAATATACATTTACTTTTTGAATCATCATTTACTTATTTTATTTTTAGAAATTATCTTTTTCGGTTTTTGAATTTATGGTAGTTTTTCATTTTCAAAAAGGCAATTTTTACTTTTTCCTTTATGACGATCCGAATACATCGTTCCATCTCGCTTTATGTATTGTTGATTTTCATCTTCTTCATTTTCACTCTCAAACCCTAGAATATGAAATTCTCACTTGCTCTCACTTTCTCTCTAGTTTATTCCAAAAAGATCTCACCTTTTTCATGAACGAGTTCGAAAATTTCACTTAGAAAGCGACTATGTCTTCAAGAAAGTCTTCTAAAATCACTAGCAGGGGAGCACAGCATATGCGTGAGAGTCCTACTCACTTTGACCTGACCGAGGAAGATGACTCTCCTTAGCAGTGGCAGTAAAGTTAACAACAACATTCTCAACCACGCCAATCTTCTCAATATAGAACACAAGATCCCCTTCGGAATCAACTAGAAGAAGAAATTATGGAAGAGATAGAACTTGTAAGAACGCTGACTCCTCAAGTTCTTTTCAAACTTTATTCTAAGTTGAAAGAATGTGGTACTGCAATGACTTTGATCGATGAATTTTTGAGAGAGAGAGGTTATAAGAATGAAACTTTGTTCCTGTGTGATATGGAAAAGATATACATTGCGCCTAAAGGGTTGGCTGATAGAACATTTGCCAACTTTCCGAGTGACCCACGTTTTGGTACTTTCAATCAGCCTGAAGGAAAAGACGACAATGAAAGGATGTTCACACATTTTCAGCCCAAGATCGAAGTGGCTGCAAATGTTCGTGGTGAAGGAGCAAGTATTTTCCGCTCTAAGGATCATAAGAAAACCTACTCAAATTTGTTGAAGCGAGGGGTTATAAATCCTAGAAGTGTTGATTTTGATTTTCTTGATTCAGTGAATGTAAATCTGAGGGAGAAGTTTGCTCTCCTTCAAATGGAATGTTTTTGCTTTGAGACAACAGTCGCCTATCTAGCACTTACAGCTTACTTCTATTCAAATCTATCATTTTTGGATGCGAATAGATTTTCCTTTATAGTTAGGGATAAGGAATTTGTGGTCGATGTAGACACCTTGGCTGGTGTGATTGGGGGTGGAAAAAGGGTGTTTCCAACCAATCAATGTATCAGTTGCTCATGCTACACTAGAACTTGTACAGGACAAGTTTGCTGAAGGCAAAATTTCTTACACAAGGATGAATGCTTCCAACATCTTGCTTCATAAGATCGTGATTAACTATATCCGGCCCAAGTCTACGTCAAAGATTGATGTTTCTCGTTTAGAAGCAAAGTTGATGCACGCCATCAAAATTGGCTACAAGTTCTCTCTGCCTCATGCTATCCTCATGCACATGTATAGGACAATGGTGAAGGACAAGGGACAACTCCCTTACTTTGCTCTTATCACAAGACTCTTCAGACACTTCGACATTCATATTCCTACTTCTTTGTGTATGCAAAGCATTGCTCCAATGGTGATTGGATTGAAGATGGTCACTAAAATGCCTTTAAAGGAGCTCAACAAGGCTTTAGAGAGCATGAAGGAGAATTCTCCTGTCAAGGCAAAGCAAGACTCTGCAGCAACAAAGCAGAAAGGCAAGGAACCATTGACTGAACCTATCAAGAAGAGGAAATCACTCATCTTGGAAGATGAAGATGAAGAGGATGACATTACTCTCTTTGCCTTTGCCTTAAAGAATTTATAGAGTTTTGTTAGCTTTCAATAGGGAAGAAAGACAGCAGAAGAAGAAGAGATTGAGAAGAGAAGCAATGAGAACATACGAAGAAGAAGGAAGAACAGATGAAGGAGGAAAAGAAGAAGAAGAAGAAGAAGAAGAAGAAGAAGAAGAAGAAGAAGAGGGTCAAGAGGACTCTTTTGAACCAACATTGGCTGTATCTTTGTCTAGTGACTCTGAAAAGACAAAGAGCGGAACTGCTGGAGAAAGAGGAAAATGGACACATCACTCAAGTGTTGAAGCTGAAGTAGAACAGGAAGAAGAATTATTTTCTCCACCTAAAGGCACAAAAACAGGGGGAGTTGCAGAAAAACAAGGTATTTCTTCACCTGCTCTAGTATCTCCTACTAGTGATGTTAGTCAATCTGTAGCAGATCCAAAGGATGTGTATGCCTCTCTTTAACCCGAAGCAAACTTTGAGATATCAATTCCTAGTCATGGTGGACGAATTGCTAAAGAACTCTCCAATCTCAAGACTCTTGCAACTGACTCTGTTGGACCTAGTGCTGCAACAGAACAAACAGCAAAATTTTCAAGACTGTTGGATATCCTATTAGATTTAAGGAGACAGCAATATGGCCTGGAGATTGAGATAAATGATATAAAGAAAGCTTTCTTGACCACTTCAGTTTCTCTGCAAGAACAACTATTCGCCCTAAAGACTCAAGTGCAAGATACTGTGAAAGGTGAATATTTACAGCAATTGAAGGAAACCCTTGGAAAGCTGGAGAACACAGTCAAATCCATGGGAGAATTTTAGCTCGTTCAGATTCCAAAACAGCCTTAATTTTCACTCAACTCTTTCAATCTTTTTGCTTGTTTATCACTTAATCTTTTTGGTTGACAAAAAGGGGAAGAAGTGGTGTAGATTTGTGCAAATTTATCTATCCTTTTGAGTTTTTGGTTTGATTTTGATGTTTGGATGTTTTTGGACTTCTGACTTTGGACCTTTGACTGCTATCTTGATTTGAATCTTTGAAGTTTGCAGTAACTTAGCTTGTGATACTGATTATGGATGGATAGTTATTTTATCTTACTAGATTAACATGTTTTTAATGGATGCATAATAGATGTTATCCAAGTCCTAATCAACTTACTTTTATAAGATATCATGTTTGGCTTAAGTGTTGTTTTGCAGGTTAAAAATTTTCAAATCTGCAGGAAAGTTTTGTCACCATAAAAAAGGGGGAGATTGTTGGAGAAAACTCATTATTGTTTTGGAACTGATAAAACCTTTCCCATAGTCTGAAGAACTCTAGACACAATTGTCAAAGTTTGAAGACTGCTAGACTTTAACCTCAAAGTCTGACCTCACTGACAGATTCCAGACCGAAGAATGAAGACTTATCTAGAAGAATGTTTATCTTTAAGGATTCAATTCGTTTGGTTTATGGAAGATATTATGGCTAGACATAGCATATTATGATCACTTATTCTTATTGGAATCCTCTCTAATATGAAGATATTTTGAAGAGCAAACAAACTTAGAATGTTCTACTTATGGAAACTAAGATCTTAATTGTATGGGTGAGCATGATTGATGGGCTATCATCACAATCCTTAAATGACTCGAGATCTCCTTAATTGATTATGTCCAACGGGTAAATTGGAAGAACTCATTTGAAAAGTGTCAACGGTTATAGAGGCATGGAGGAGTATATAAGGAAAACTCTTAAGTTGTTCGAGGTGGTGTATGAAAGAAAAATTTCAATGTCTGAAGCTTCCGAGTTCTTTGCTACTTCAGTTTTTGAGCTAAAAGTCGTACTCAAAAGAGAGAGCAAACACCTGTGAGACTTTGTAAAGTGTAGTAGAGGTTCTACACTAAGAAGTCAAGGACGCGAGACTGTAAAATCTCTTTTGATTCATAATGAAATCTAGCCAGTGGGCTGTCAGTGCAGAAGAATGAGCGTAGGCTTGATCTAAGTCGAACCACTATAAATTTTGTGTTTCAATTTACTTTCCTTAACTCCTTACTTTTAGTCGATGCTCTATATAATTATTTAAAGCTATTTATGTTCTTAGCCAATTATCTTTGAGAGAGAATTTATTACTATTCTGTCTTGCAAGAAAATTGTATCTATACCTATTCACCTCCCTCTAGATGTTATTACTAGCTCTTTCAACTACAAGCTCAGCCTCCTCCTTCCCTACGCTCCTCACTCTACCTTCCTTCGCAAGCCACGACTTCTGCACTGATCGTCTGATGCCGAATCACACCTAACTTGTCGGCTCACACCTAGCGGCAAGGAAGAAAGGGACCGTGCGCCGCCGCCGGATCTAGTAAAAGCAACGAGGAGAGAGAATAGGCACCGAGGCGGCTGTAGGGTCAACATTTGCGATGCCTCGTTTCCACCTCCCGACTACTAAGGATCAATTGGTCGGAGCTTAGCAACAATGGTGGCCAATGCGCATAACTTGTCGAGCTCCTTCGATGGGGGCAAAGAAGGTCGGCAGGGATGGTGGGGAGGTGGAGGAAGATGGCGGAGGCTAGCCGGATTGGAGTGGTAGTTTATCTTCTACTACAATGGAGGGAGGAGAAAGGAGATGATTAGTTTGGGTTCTCGGTTTCCTATTTTTGTTATTTTTATTATTTTTCATCTATTTATATTTTGACCCCTTAAGTATTGGAAAATTTTAAAATTGACCCAATGCATGTCGGAATCGCGTGTCGAAATTCCAAGCTCTCGTGTTAGAGCATGTCGAGGAGAGTTGACCGTGTGTCGGATTTTCTGAGACTTGTTAACCGAGTGTCGAAGTTTCAAACATGACACGAAAGCTCCCGAAGAGTGTTGGTGCTTCTTAAACTAGGAGTCACCTTTCAGCCCATTTTCCTTTGATTTGATTATGTAGTCTCCAAAATGTAGAAATTGCTTTTCTTCAACAATTGATTTATTATCTCTTTAATATAAAATTGTGAATCTGAGTGACATATTTGTCAAATGTTACTCATGCTGACACTAAGCACCTCTTAGAATGAGATGCGGAACAAGTGGGAACCAAAATTTGGCGCAAAATCATGTACTTTAAGGTAATTCTTTTTATACTAACCCACGTTTACTTGTATCGACACACACTCGCACCTCGATTCATTATCCTTGCTCGTCACTTTTATAAAAAAAGGAAGGAGTGAAAAACAAAAGAAGATAATTTGTAGTGTTGTCTCTTGGCTATCAATCCTGTTTTGAAGGCTTTTTGATAGGACTAGGTTTTATCTTAGAGATTCAGTTTGGTGACGATGGTATGTGGGGAAGTTTGATTTGCTGTTTCTAATTAGTGGATTCTGGTGGATTGAATGTAACAAGCATGTGGCTCGTACCCTTTTTCTTGTGTTTGGTGGATTCTGTTCCCAATGAGTTACCACTTCTTCTTCTTTTTGTCTGGAGGATTCTCTTCACAATGAGCATAGGAAATTGCAAAAGTTGCTTATAAAATGTGATTTTTGACCAGTCCAACACATCAAGACAACCATACTCAGACCTCCCAATCAAGCATGTAACACGTAGAATCGATAATGGAGCACCAAGCACATGATCCCCAAAGATATATTTTCATCATCTCCAAGGGTACACACTTTCCTTAGCCAAATGAATCTGGTCAAGAATAGTTCAGAGGTTGTCTCACCAATTGGTCCTTTAGATATTGTCAATCTAGGACAAAACAACAGTTGCCAGCCATTATGGTCACTGAATAATCTCAACTGGACAGAATCATCTCAAGTGCGCTTTCGCTTTTATTAAATAAAGCAAATTGAAGTAGCAAAGTTGCCTCCACTCCTCACAGAAAATACGCGCACAATACTTTCAAACCGGCATGTACGCCAATTGCCTACTGGGTTCGAATTAGAAAGGAAAAGAAACACGAGCCGTATTATCATTCGTTTCTTTATACGGTCTTCGTTTGAGCATCTGCAAAATTTTCATCAAATCATAATCCGTCTTGACAACTTCCATAATAATTACCAACACAAAGATTTGCCTTGATAGATATCGAACATTTGGTGCTAGAAGTGTGTAGGAAGGACAAGAGATAGACTTTGAGTTTTTCACATGGGATAGATTTTTGTTTAGACGATTTAGGTGGGCAGGTTGGATTGGTTTTCTGTCAATTTCTGAGGAGATTTATTCTGAAGATCTAAAACGATTTCATGCTAATTTAATGTGACGATTTATGAATCCTTTGTGAATGGAATATCGATTACTCTTAAGCATTAATCTAAGGGAGATTGGAGGCACTTAGCTGTTGATGATACTTATATGACTATGACAAATAATATTTTTTTCTCAACAAGTGAGGCAATCAGTTCAGGATCCTAAGAGGCGACATTTGGATGTCAATATGCGCATTATCCAGATGATTGTGATATATTGCCTGCTTTGCATTTCTGGCCATAGAACTAATTCGTTTGAGGAACAAACCAAGCTAACGTTCAAGGTCAACAATGGTTATACGGTCTACCTGTGCCACCTAATCCGTGATAGTATGATGAAATGCCCTGGCCCAAAAGGACAGGATTTTCCGCATGGGATGGCCTTCAATTGGATGATACTTTTTGTGATATCTTGATTTTCAGGTTTTGATTTCGATCGGATAAGATAGGCCTTTCGTCAATGCGACTATAGTGTTTTTCTCTGAGTTGGTCACTCATGAGATAACTAGACTATATGGGAAAGCCATTAAGGAATTTTAAGGTAATAGACTTGAGAATTCGACTAGGAATCGGCTTCTCGACCATATCCATCTTTAGAGGTCATTATGACACAGATATAAATCGATTTGAGATCAGAGATAAGTCGGTTCGACTAAGATACGTTACTAATTGTGGGTGACACCACTAAATTAGAAAACTCTTGTCAACCGGCACTAGACTGATTTTTCCTATCGTTTTGGTACCCTGTGTCCGTATTTGAAACCTCGAGATTTTCACGACCATCGAGAGTCGCTAATATGTCGAAGAGGTACGAGTAGCTCGAAGAAAATAGACCACGGGTCAATTATACCAAGAATTCCTAAAGCTACCCGGTAGGCAAGGTCACACTAAAATCACGTTTGATTGAAAATAACAGCAAATTTGAATTCGATTTCAGAAATTGGAAGTCTTGTCGTGTCATGAGTCATTCTAGGAACGTCGACTCACCTTTTGAGGAATTTCTGGCGAGTTTGAGATTTTCACGGAAAATCGTTGCGGACGATTCGGAAAATGAACGGAAATTCAGATTGGCCAATTTGAAGAGATTTTTGGCATTTTGTGTGAGTAATTTGGTGAATGGAAGTTGTTTGGGATTTTTCTGAATTCAACTTGGACCTCAATCGCATTTGTTTGTTCTGAAAATAGGATTCCGAAAAGAAATGAATTAAAATTCGGAATTGAAGGAAACTACCGTTGTTGTTGTCCAAAACTTGTTGTTTGAGGGAAATTTTGTACAAGAAAGCAAGTAAGGGTCGAGTACTTTAGCAGGGAGATTTTTGGGGACCAATTTGAGCTAAACAAAAGCAAATAGGACAATAATTTTTGGATTATAGAAAATTCTTTTAGGGTGCGAATGGTAACGTTTCATTTTTTTTTTTTTTTTTGTTCCGGGAGGAAACAAAAAAAAAAAAATGTTTATGTTCGGAGAACAATTTTTGAACAAAAGAACGCGTTTGGTAACGTTTTGTCCGGGGAATAAAAAAATGAATAGAAACACGTTTGGTAAATTTTATTCTTTTTTTGTTTCTTTTAATTTTTTAAAAAAATTTATTTTATTTTTCATTTTTTCCTTTCTTTTTTATTTTTTTTTTTTTCGGCCGGTCCCCGCCTCCGGCGACCGGCCGACAGGGCCGGCAGCCTCGCCCAGCCACGGCAAGGCTCGCCGGCCCTCGGCAAGGCCGAGCCTCGCCGTGGTTGGGCGAGGCTCGGCCTCGCCTGCGCCGGCGACACCGAGCCTCACCTTGGCTAGGCGAGCTCGGGCTCACCCAGATCCGGCGAGGCCGAGCCTCGCCATGGCTGGGCGAGCTCGAGCTCGCCCAGATCCGGCTAGGCCAAGCCTCGACGGCTGGTCGCTGGCCATGGCCGAGGCCGGCGACAGGCGAAAGAAAAAAGAAGAAGAAAAAAGAAGAAGAAAAGAAGAAGAGAAGAAGAAGAGAGAGAAGAAACGTTTCTTCGTTTTGTTTTGGAACAAGAAACAACAAGTTGTTGTTTCTTTTTTCTGTTCTTATTTTGTTCCGGAAAAAAAAAAAAACAAAAAAAGAACAGAAACGCAACCAATTGCGTTTCTGTTCTTTTTTTGTTCCCAAGAACAAAATCCGTACAGAAGTGTTCCGGAAATTCCATGCACGCCCTTAGTTTTCTTTATTTTTCTTCCTTATTTCTTTCCCCCCTTGTTGCGCACGTTCCCTCCTTTGACTTCTTCTCTCTTCGTCGAAGACGCACGCACGAACCCCCCTCTCATCCATGCCTCTCCTTTTCTCTCTCGTGCGTTTTCCTTTCTCCAACCAACAGCCTCTGCAGGATTAATTTTCTTTGGCTTTATTTCATTGACTTGAGTCAATGTTTATCCCCTCATTCGGCCGACATCCCCTAGCTGTCTTCCCTTTTCTTCATTTTCTCTGCTTTTCGCTGGTTCAACGGACGAAGCAGCTTCTTCATTTCTCTCTTGCGGCCACCTCCACCGAACAGCCCCTGCAACCCTTGGCCACACGTCCGCGGCGCAGCCATCTTCGGTCAGCTAGTGAAACCGAAGTTGCTTCTTCAGTGAATATGTTGACCTAGCCACGAAGCCGCGCGTTCGTTCCTTCATCAACCCAGCGAAGCCACCGAAACCAGCGGCACCTCTCCGCCAGCGTCACCCCCGTTTCGTTAGAACTGAGCCGCAGCAGCTCCGCTCGCCAAGCCCATCGGCCACTGTTTCTCGATCTCTTGGCCGCTCCATTCAGCTGCTTGAAGGCCCCTCTTCATCAAATTAGCAAGATCAACAGCGCGGGAACAGAATCTCCAGCCAAGCTGCGGGCTTGTGTGGCCGATTTTGGGCCGTTCCGGGCCCCGATTGGTGGACTCACCTTGGAGAGGATTGAGCTCTGTCGCGTGCTCGTCGATTTGATCAAAGCGGATCTTTAATCTAGTGAGTTTTGCTCACTAATGCCTTCTTAGTTTTCTAATTATACTTAAATGTTGATTAGTGTTAATTAAGTATAATTAGGTGGTTAGATTAGAATGGATTAGCGATTATTAGTTGATTGTATTGCATATTAGTTAGGTGGTTAGTGTACTTAGATAGAGAATTGCCTATAGTATTTATTCGATGCTTCTTGGGATTTTTCCCCGACCCTTATCGGGTGTTAATTAGGCAATTCAGGCCTAAATGGAATTTTTAGGAATTAAATATTAACTTTCGGAATTAATTATTTAATTATTTATTTTCCGAAAATTCAACTAGGATGGCCAGTGACCGGGATTTTATGCTGATGATCGTGGTGTAGTCTGTTTATTTAATTGAGCTTTATATTGTGCTAAATTGAATTTATTGTATTTATTTATTTAATTTTCGAAATTAATTATTTAATTATTTATTTTCCGGAAATTCAACCGGGATGGTCGGTGATCGGAATTTCGAGCTAATCGTCGTGGTGCAGTCCGTTTATTTATTTGAACTCCACATTGTGTTTAATTTAATTGATTGTGCAATTTAGGGAATTATTCCTTAATTGATTGAAATTGAGTGGAATTAAATGATTGATCGGTAGATGGCCGAGTTTGGTTCTCTAACCTTTATAATGCTTTGATGAGTTGTAAAGTGAAAAGAATCATGAGAGTGAACTGAGAATTCTATTAGCTGAGACCGATCAAGTATGAAGTATAGACAAGCGTGGTTCGGTGATGAGGAATATTATTGTGCGAAAACGACGCCTTAAAGAATGCACATAGACTATCTATGACTTGTGGCAAGTGTGGTTCGGTGATTAAGAATATCACTGTGCGAAAACAGCGTCTTAAAGAATGCACGTAGACTGCCTATGATTTGTGACAAGCATGGTTTGGTGATGAAGGACATCACTGTGCGAAAATGGCGCCTTAAAGAACGCACGTAGATTGTCTATGATCTATGACGGGCGTGGTTCGGTGATGAAAAAAATCACTGTGCGAAAACGACGCCCGAGAGTATTAATGGAGCTCTGTGACTAAGTGTACTATTGGAGGTTATATGAGATGGAATGAATGACCTAGAAATGATTCGACTGACTTGTAATCGACTAGGTCGATTGATCGATGATTCGATCTGAGTGTGATTTAATGTGATTAATCATTGCTTTGATTTGATGTTGTGGATTGATTGATTAAGTGGAAATAACCGTGAGTGGTCTTGTTGGCGTATAATTTACTAGGTCGATTTGATCGATGCTTCGATTAATGATGTGATTGCTTGGATATATATTTGATATGTGCTAATATGCAGGTGGAATCTGAGGCCAAGGTAAATCTTCTGACTCATGTTGTGCATAGGCAACCCTAAGGTGTATTAGTTTACTAATCGGGTCTTAGGGGGTAGAATTTGCTGAGACGTAATCTCATCCCGGTTGTGGGACAACATTTCAGGACCCTGATGAAGAACCTAAGAAGAAAGAACCCTAAGAGGAGTATCTGGAGGAGAACCCCGAGGATGATCCAGAGTAAGATCTTGATGAGAATTGAGACTTCACTCCTATTTGATGACCTTTGCTGTAGAATCTGTTTGAGTAGAAAACAACCTTTTTAGCATGGCTTGTATATGTACATGTATGACTGAATTGTTGTATATGTACATAAGGGTGTTGGTTTTCAGGTTCAAGTTTCTAGTCCTACTTATATATCCCATTGCTTTATTGTCTGGGGATTTTTATAACTGCTTCCACATGTACTATTAAAACGGAAAGGGTCGGTGATATGTAGTTCTAGGATATCACATTTTTAAAATCGACCAAAATTGAAGGATGATCACATAACCGAGGGTCGGGGCGTGACACTTTTGATGTCGATCTCGAGGGTGAGACTCCTAGAGTTCTAACCGACCGCCAATCTATTGGACAGTCTACACTAAATGTTTGGACATCAAGGAGAGAAGTTTGGATGAGGAAGAATGATTGGGATGGCCGACTTGAACCCGAGGGGCATCGCCACCATTGTCACAAAAGGCGAGCCGACGAAGTTGACACGAGGACGAAAATGAAGATGATCCATCGGTAAGAGGCTCCCTCCACCAAGCTTACTTTACACATGATTGAAATTTCACCAAGGACTTAAATTACATCAAGAAAGTTTTTTAATTATGTTTTCCTCGTTTATATATGTAGAGGGACTTTCAACATCTGGATTTTCTATTTGATTAATTTTATGTGATTTTGTTAGCATAAAAAAGGAAGAGATTCATGACCCTAATTTAATTTTTATGATTAAAATTCTCACCTAAATATGTTATTGATTATTTGGAATTATAGATGTTGTATTTAAGCATTTTTTGGAGAATTTCGAAAGGGTAAAACAGACCATCTTTGAGTACCATTTACTCAACAAAGCTACCGACCATTTGTCGAAGCAATTCCAGCATGCACGAATTTTTCCATCTGTGCTCCCATAATTGATGCATTATAAACGTGGGATCAGCTAACATTCGATTGAGTGCCGTCCAACACAAAGTTATTTTCCCATTTCTAATTTCTGATTCATAAGAAAACAATGTCATCTCCACATCATTCTTTCCAGCGGAACACAGAAAGGAAAAATAATAACAACTCCAGCAATGTTACAACTCCAGCAATGTTACCTTCTCAAATGGTACCTAACCAGAACTTCACATATTTTCAAATGCAAAACTTTCCCCCATGCTCTGTCGTCTCTCTTGCGATTAGTTAAGCTCCATTAGAGCCTTCCACTAAGTACTTTTTTCAAGAGTTGACTTCAACTTTCCAACCATTGTTGGAACTTCTAAACCTGTGAAGAACATAGGTCATACTAGATCAGCATAAAAACGAACAACATAAGATATCAAAGGGATACCTACCAACAGACTCTGCCTCTCAAACACAATAAGAACAATTCTCAATTAGGACTAGTCTACAGGACACGGCTACATTACACCGAGGGACAACAGCATCCCTTCCCAAAGCTTCTACAATAGATTGAAGCTCACTTTGCTTTGGAACAAGCTGCTACATATCTTAAAAACAAATAAGAGCACTAAATTCACAGAACTAGTAGTCAAAACGTTTAATTCCTTGAATTAAAAACAATGGGTTTGGTTTTTCTTGGGAGGAGGGGTCGGTCAAAAGCTGGATTCGGGAAGGCAAAAGCATAAACATCCGGTGGACGTCACACAGTGGGGTTTCTTCAGACTAAAGTGAAAAGGGACAAGCACTGGCGGTAGGAGATGATCTTGTTCAGGCAGTTGTCAATGGCTTTCGAAGCTCTAATGGCTTTCGAAGCTCTAAACTCTCAATCCGTGGCTAAGCCATTATTCATAACAAAGCAGTCCAAGGGAGCTCTATCACCCTCGCTCTCTGCCTCACCGTTATCATTCCCGCCGCAGCACTGCGATATCCCCATTGTAATTGCGCCACAGCCTTCGCTCGAGCACAAAGCAAAACTCACGACGTGTAAAAGAACGTTTGGAAGAAGGCGAGAGGATAGAGTACCACGGCTGCAAAGGAGAATCGCGACGCACGAGAGATCAATCGAGCTTCTTTAAAGTCATCGGAAAAAAGAGAAAAAAGAAAAAAGGAGGAAATACAGACGATGGAGACTTGAATAAGACTGAAACGTGTGATCCGAGACCTGATCTTCAACTATCCTGAGTTGCTTCTTTCCTGCCTTTTTTTCTATTATTTTTACAGACTTGGCGTTTACCAAGTGACGTGTCAAGTGCCCACGTAATCGGCCTCGTCAACCGTCACCTCATTTCGTATACCATAAGGTAGTAAATTTTCAGTAGCTCTGGTCTCGTTAAAATAAAATTAGGTTGTTTGAGATTCAAATTGACTATCAAAAGTTCAAGAACTAATGATACATCATAAAACCAAAATACCTTTCTATCTAACTTCTCAATCTTTTATCTGAGCAAAACGTGACATGCAGATTATCTTATTTAGTAAAACTAACAATGGACAATCTTTATACATTATCCGATTCACTCCACTCATTAAAAAAAAAAAAAAAAAACTATTGAATCAGTTTTCCAAGAATATGGCATTATCAGAGTCATGGAAGATATCGATCAAATACATCCTCAGACATTAAGCAAGCTAGCCCTCTCATATTTTCATGTTGATTAGGCAAAAAAAAAAAAAAAATACTTATATTCATGCTGAAAATTTTCGGATTTATGAGCTGAGCAAGAATTAAGTCTATGCATCGAAATCCCACAAGGAAAATTCAAACCACTATCACCAAATTTAGGTCTGGTACATTGCTCTTCATAACTATCAAAAGGAAAGTAGAAACTATATATCATGCTTTTTGATTGATAATTTTAAGCCATCATTCATGCACCCAACAATTCTCTTGGCATGTCAGTAATTTGATGGTAAAGCTTGCATCAATACGGACTTCCATTTGGAATTTACCAAGTGGACATGTAACAAGTTATTCTAGAGCTAGCTCAATCTGGTTTGTAGATTCGGCACATTCCTTCATCTCTGGAATGATTACTCTTATTGAATATCATATGGGGTTGGAAAACAAGTATATACTTGTATATCACAAATCTACTTGAAAAATCATTATTCATTATGTAAGATATCAAGCATGAGATACTTGAACGGATGACATCAGGCATGTGCATCGAATATGGATTAGCATTTGTGTACAATGAGAACTAAATGCCACACGTGACAAAGTGCTACGTCATGGAAGTCACCTCTTAAACCTTGTTAGGATGAACTGTCAAATCCTTACATATTTTTTTGTACGTATGCTCTTCAAAAATTTGGATGTTGGCGAGATAGCCAGATTTACTCTTCTATTTTTTTGTTGTTGCTGTTGGGGGGGACTGCGAAGGAAGAAAATCAAAGATGCTCAGAGATGGGGCGATTGGGAAATCAAAAACGATCATGGAATTCTTCACGTTCAACAATTACGGAAATTCGAATTTGACGGTCAACGCGGGCGTCATTACAGCAACAAAACGAGTACCGAAGAGCCAAGAGTGGCGGCAACGGCAACAGCCACGAACTAACTCCCCCACCTACGCCGCGTCGCACCCAATCATTTCCCCCAAGAAGCCGATACGAACCCGTTTAGCCCCTCCGCCCGCTGACCGCTGACCGTCAAAGCCAAAAAGCGAAGAAAGCTAAGAAAGCAAAGAGAGAGAGGGAGAGAGGGAGAGATTGATCGCACGATCCGTTGGACCGGTGGACAATCTAACGGTGCGAAAGACGAGCTGGGAACGGCCCAGCCGAGGGGGCTCTTCTCTCGCGACAGGGACAGTTTCGTTTTGGCCGCTCAACCCGTTTCTGCCCGCGGGCTACCGCCGGTGGCAGCTAAAACGGCGCCCGCAGGAAGCCAAACGGAGAAAACAAACAAAAAAGCAAGAGAAAAAGAGTCCCGCCTCCACCGTCTCCTGCCACAACCGCTCAAAAACTCGACGGCGGAAGAGGCCGCTTTTCCGCTGCTTTTTCCGATTCGAGGGAGCGGGAGCATCATCGATCGATCTATCATGACGGGATGAGGCTGTGGTTTAAGGATCGCGGAGTAGCTTAAGATAAACATGATGAAGAACACGATAATGATTTTTTTTTTTTTGGATCTTTTATATATATATATTATACCGAAGGGATTAATCGAGGTGAATTTCGGTATATTGTGGGTTTTCATAGCTATCGAATTAGATATTTTTTCTTTTTTATGTTTCAAGCTTGCTTTCTAATTCTAGCTTTGGCTCTAAAGTGTTTAAACTGTCCACAAACAATTTTCCCAAAGATGGCTTTGATGGTATGCGTGTATGCGTGCTAGCTCCTGGAAGCAACGGATGAAATTGTTTGATGGAAATCGATCTAAATGACAGGAATAGCAAATTGCTTGGAAATTAAAGTGGAAGTACCGTGAATTATTTAAAGGTGCAATGCAGGGAATAAAGGAAATCAAAGCAAAGAACACTAAACTCAAAGCAACGAGCTGAACGAAATTAACTAAAAACGAGATTACTAGGACATTGACATTGCTAGAATTGAAATTAATCACAGTTTGTACAAATGACACTCGAATGGAGACATTGACATCGATGTTACAACAATACTCAAAGGGAAATCAGCAGTAATTTTGGCAGGGTTCGAGCGTAATTTCAACATATCTTTTTTCCTCTGCATATCTTCTATTCATAAATCTTAATTCCCTTTGATTATTACTAGGTCCATGGCAATTTCTTAACTTAACTTCTTTTATATATCAATGATTTCTTAACTAAACTGCTTTCATATATCCATAATTTCTCAACTTAACTAAACTTCCGATACCTGAGCATTTCTCGTACCGTTTCCGCTTATTTTGAATTTAAATTAGGTTGAAGACTCTCTTCCTCAAACTTTGGTGGAATGGTCTTTTAGGAGCATAAAAACGAGATGAACTTGATATAGCTTGGCTGTGATTTATACACCACCAATGTATAGTGACTTACTATTATTATACCAGACGACAATTCAGTCACACAACCAAAGGAGACAAAGTAAACTGAAGCACCAAGGGAAAGAGAACTCTCTGCCATCAAAGGATGAAGCATCAAAATTCACAAGAACATCCAGATCACTCTATGCAATCTCAGATTGATCGATGATGAAGACAAATTCGTCATTATCATCTCTGAGGCAAAACGTCGAACAGGTGGTGATCATGAATGGTGAGGTGTTCTACAAATAGGAATTCCTATCAATCGGCGAGAAATATAACATGAGCAATTTGAAATAACAATTTGAAGCTCTCGGCAAGGGGCCAACACAGAACAATCGTATGATCGAGTCTCGATAAATCGACTACGTCCTACCTTGGGGAGATCCGATCCGAATGATTACCTGCTAATAAATGAAGATACTGAAAGACTTGGAGAATCTCACGAAAACGAAGCTAAGGCGACGGATCAATTTAGCGACGAAATTGCTCAACGAAGATATTCAGCTGCAACTGGCTTTGACTGCGTGCGTGGACACTTGAAGATATTTTTCTCGGTCCGTGCGTGTGCGTTCTTGCTTCACTCGATTCCTCAGCTGTCCCGCACGCACCAAGCGAGGGAGAAAGAGCACGAGAGGAGTTTCGATCGGTGGTGATGAGCATCCGTTCTCTGCTCCGTCACAGCCGCGGTTGCACTGACCAGCGAGGGAGATTTGACGGTGACTGTCACCCATCGGAGATGTGATAGACGATCGATTGATGGTGATGGAGCTGAAAAGGAAGGGGTATCCTCAATCATACTCTTCATGTTGTGTATTTCACCAGCTATTTATCTCCAGGATTCAATGATTTAAATATTATGGAATATCATAATCTTACCATTATGTAACAGTATAGTTCAAATGACAGGTAACATCCATGAGAAAATCCACTTCTGATGGACTGCAATTTCTTATATTCAGATGAATTAGATTTAGCAATCCAACGGCGGAATCCGAAACAACTGAATTATTCTCCATCTTGTAAAGAAACTTACGAAGCTTTGAGCAACCATTTGCATAAATATACCTAAGAGCTCGCAACCTGTGGATGCAGCCCGATCAAACACGTAGCTGGAAAAGAGGGGAAGCAGTTCTTCATCACACTGGAGGGCATAACAAAGTGAAGAGGAGGTCGCATCGACTGCTCTGCAAGTTGGTTTCCACGAACAGAACCAAGCTTGCTTCGATAGATATCAAACATTTGCTGCTAAAAGTGTGTGGGAAGAGATGGAATATAGACTTTTGAGTTTCTTCACAGAGGATGGATTTCCGTTTAGGCAAATGATTTTAGCTAGTTGGGTTGGATTTGGTCTTCTGTCGGTGTCTGTGGAGATTTATGTGAACTGGTTTTATACTCATTCAATCAAAGGCAAGAATGATAAGAAGAAAATAATTTACGAGTCGTTTTGTGAATAGAACGTTGATTATTCTTGAACATTAGTCCTAAGGGTGATTTGCAGGGTTTAGTTGTCATCGGTACTTGCATGAATGAGAAAAATGACGATTTTTCTGAACAGGTGAGGTGATTAGTTCATGATCTTAAGGCAGTGCATTCGGATGTCAATATGCATTAGTCTCCATACGACCGTGGTATGCTGCCTGCTTCCCGTTTCTGGTCATAGAGCTGATTTGTTTGAGGATCAAATCAAGTTGACGTTCAAGTTCAAGAACGGTTTTCAGGTCTCCCGAAGTGACCTCCAAAAGTACTGAATTTTCCATGCGGGGGATGGCCTTAACTCTCATTTTTGGAACTTTTGATGTTGTCCTCGGAGGTGAGATGCCCGGAGTTCTAAACAACTGCCAATTTATTGGAGAGTCCACACTAAAAGATATGGACATCAGACAAAAAGGAGAAGTTTGGATATGGAAGAATGCTTGGGATGGCCAAACCAAACTCAAGGGGTATAGCCCATCATTGAATAACACGAGCTGCCAGAGTTGATACTAGGACAGAAATGAAGGTGACCATTGGTAGAGGCCCTCTCTACCGAGCTTACTTGGCTTTGACTCCACTTTGAGGGAGATCCCACATGGTCTGCAATGAGATGCGACAAGGATTCTCCAAAATAGTTATTTATTTCCACAATATCCTCTTCCTCCACCAACCTATTAGAGTTTCTGTGCGTTGTCTTTATTTTTCAAGGACACTGTGGCTTGTTCCTTACTTGATAACGCGGTCAAGATTCTTTTCATCTTGTTGCCTTGGGAGCCTATGTAAACACATGAGCTCGAGCACGTAGAATTTGTCTTTAATTACGCCATAGCACTGTAAAACTTTGTTAATTTGTTGTTTCATAAACGTGTTGTGCATAGTTTCCATCTAACTAAAAGATGATTTATTTATTGAATGTGATATATGATTGAACACATTTAACACGTTTAAATTAAATATTGTTATGTACGAAAATTCTGCAGTAAGTTGTTTCGTATATTTACCTACATGTGTCATGTGCACTAACATTAGCTCGCATGATTAATTAACATATGTAGGTACGTGTCATAAATTTGTGAAAATGGTTAACATGGATAAGTCGCAATTGTTGTGTAAAAAAGGTCCGAACTATTTATTGGAAAATCCTGAGTTCTATTATTTCATTCATCTATGAAGTGTATTTATGAACATCTTGCAGTAGTACATAAGAAGATCGTTAGCTCACGAGTTGCTTGGGCTCGACTTGATGACTACTTGAGATCAGTTCACTTAGTTCTAAATGGAGCTCGAGTGTGAGCTACTCAAGTTTTTTGCCGAGGCGAGCTTGAGCTCATTGATATTCAACTCGATAGGCTCGTGAGCCTAATCAAGCTTTCATTATCTTTTATAAAAAAAAATTAATAATTAGAAAAATATAGATAAAAAAATACTAAAAATCTCATAATATTCGAGCTTATAAAAGCCGAGATTGAGTCTTATGTTGATTGTGATCAAGTGAAGTCAAGTTGAGCTCGAGTATCTCGATTTTCTACTCGAGTTGGGCTCGAGTAGGAAATTTGATACTCGATTGAGCATGAATCAAGTTTCAAGCACCAAGTATTCGAGTGGAGTCAAGTCAAGCTTGAGCTTAGTAGTGCTTCAACCTAGCTCTACTTAATTACACCTCTAGATACTCATAAAAAGAGGAAAAGTGTCAAAAAAGTCCTAAACCAATGGCATAAGTACCAGTTCAGTTATAGACCTTTTAATTGGTCTAATATAGTTCTAAACATTTTTACGTTGGTACCAATTCAATCATTCTTGCCAATTTTGGTTGGCTAGGGTTGACATGAACACCGGTCTACCGACAACATTGATGTAGTAATTTTTAAAATAATTTTTATTTTTTTTCGAATTTTTTATTAACTTTTTCATTTATTCCCTTTTTTCCCCGTTTTTCCTCTTCTTTCTCTTGGCCTTCTTCTCCTACAGTGGCTAGCGAGCCTTCGGCAGCTCATCGGTGATTGGATGAGAGCTTCATGACCCTCGCCCTACCTTGCTCGCAGCCCTTCGCATGTGGCAAGGCCATGGCGAGGCTGGTCTAGCCCAAATCTCGGCGAAGCTACCTCGCCCACATCCCTAGGTGAGACCAGGCAAGGGCCACAGCCCTCGCCAACAGGGTGCAAGGGCCATAATCCTCACTGCTGGTCGACAAAGGTATGCGGCTCTCTTCCAATGGGCGGCAAGCTGCTGGAGGTTCGTTGGCCATTGGAGGAGAAGAAGACCAAGAGGAAGAAGAGGAAAAGGCAAAAAAAAAAAAAAAGGAAAATAAAAATAAATTAAAAAATTAAAAATTGTCATGTCAACGTTCGCCAGCCAGCCAACGTCACGTCAACACCGACTAGCCAAAATTGACGAAAATAATTAAATTGATACTAATGTGAAAAGATTTAGAACTAAATCGGTTCAATTGAAATGTTTATAATTAAATGGATACCAATGCCATAGATTTAGGATTTTTTGAGTACTTTTCATCCATAAAAAAATTGTAAATTATACGACATTTCACTGTTTTGAAATTGTGTGACGGTTTATTGTAACTAAGAACCAAATATCGTAAATTTGAAATACTTTTAATTGCAATAATTTACAACAGGTTGGGACACAAGGTTGTAACAAAGAACATGAATTGTGAATATGGAAAATGTTGAAGAACAACGATTTATAAAAAGTTATAAAGTTCCGTCATAATCAAGAGCAAAGTGCCATACATTCAAATTATTTTTTCTAAATAATGCTTGCTCAAAATGTTTACAACATCACATTGGAACGGAGAATAGAATGTCCTAAAAGTCTTCTTTTTAAAAAAAAAAAAATGCAATGATTTATAGATGTTTACGGGCGATCTATTGCAATAAAAAAAAAAAGAACATTAATGATTAAGTGACACTCTTTAATTTATAGTGAAAATAATGATCTATTCTATATCATAAAAAAATTAAATAATGAATAATTATAAATTATTTTAGGGGTCACTACTTTCAAAATTTGTGATTCATAGTAAGTTATTATTCATAGTAGCTCAAGAGTTATTATGCTAGCCAAGGCTTTTCTTCTAGCAAAACAAAGCAAACCCTCGGGAAATAAGAATTATTTAGGAGCCTTTTATGCGCAAGTGGCCCCCACTACATTGTTCCTACTTTTAGAACAAAAGGCGCTCATATCTAAAGCAAATCCCAGGCAACACTCTCGAGTCTCAACCCATTCTCATCAGTCGTCCATGCTGCGACGCTGAGGAAGACTACAAAGCAGATGTCGTAAGCGGCCAGTCGGGGTACGACGAAACTATGAGGTTATTGCGCTTCGAATCTTCATTAAAGAAGAGTTGATTTTTCGCCATGTTTCATATTCTCTTCCACAAAATCAATGGCTTGATTAGAGGAATATTGCACTTTGATAATCGTAAATATTTACCTCCTTAAATCTACAAAATCAATGGAAATCTTGATGGTAATACACTATGACAATTTGGTGTTAAAAAGTTATTCCATTGAATATAAATGTACGCATTAAAAGGGGCAACAGATTTAATGGAGTTGTTACATACTACTATTATGATAGTTAAAATTCGCATGACTACAGTACTATTTTGATAGCTAAAATTCGCATGACTACGCCTTTCTTGCAAAATGATGGCGCTTCCATTTGCTATAGTTGTTTGCTAAATTAGTCTCTCATGGTTTGCTTACTAGAGATAAATCAATATATAATGGGAATAAAGAAATCCAAAATTATAGTGCGGGCTTATTGAGTAACTCGAGAGGATAGCTTTGACGTGTAAATCAATTATAATATCCTACACAAGATGCATTAGCTATGCAAGTAGGGAGATCCTTGTGCCAATTTGAGAAAAGGTTTTAATTTGAGTATGTTTTCACCCATACTCAGTACTTTACATTTTCAATGCATTAGGCATTCTAATTACGAATTACATATGGATTATTTTTCCTTTCTTTGCTCGAGCATGAAAATAGATCAAGCTTTTTGTTCAATTGAACACAATATGATTGGTTCTAATGTATAAATTCAAAAACCAGGAACTTTGTTTAGTTAATTCATTGCAATATTTCTTTTAATTGTTTCATTTCTGCACAATTACCTATTCACTCCTTCTAGGTGATAGTTTTAGCCATGATAGTTTTAAGATTTAATTGTACTATTTTAAAGTTTTAGGACTTAACTGCATCTTTATGAAAAGTTTCAGGACTTAATTGCATTTTTTGAAAATTTGATAACTCAATTATAATTTGGACTTCTTGTGATCTTAACCCCCCCCCCTTTTGTTATTAATAGAAATGACTTGATAGTTATTGTTAAGGAAAATTTTAAATAAGAACATAAAGTAGAGTCATTTCAATAAAAAAAAGACTTAAGGTGGACATTCTTTCAAAAATGACATAAAATGGCTAAATCAATCTCATATAAGAGTCTCAACTAACTGGTCCGCCAAATGTTTGCTAGTTGGCAAGCATGTGATTTTTCCAATGGACGGAACATGTGTAAATTTATCCAAAATAATTACAAACCCTAAAAACAAAGGAAGAAACCCGCAAACGCTTCTTCCTTGGTTTCTTTTCTTCCTTTGTTTTCTTCACATCGTCTTTCTTTCCTTTCGGTTTTCTTTTTTTCCAGAGAAGAAGACAAAGCTCAGGCAAGGCCCACCTCCTGCTTGGTTAGACACTCACGTGTAATACAGAGCCTCATTTTTCTTTTTCTTATATAGAAAATAAAGCATCTCATCTCATTATAGAAATACTTCTCTGGGACTATATGGCAAATTTGTGAGTGATGATCGATGTACCTATAGATTGGTAGACGGGACACGAACTGATTGTCATTATTAGATGAAAGATTTATAGGTATCGAACACAACAATCTTTGTTTAATGTGAAGTGAAAGTAGTCCATAAATGGTGTTGAAGTATGTGTTAGACTCTAGAGACGACTGCAAAACCAACTTGCATTTTTAATTTGGACTGAATATTACACGTCAACTACAAACCTTATACCCCGTGGCTTGAAGTCTAAATACAATATAGGCCATATATTACTTAATTCTCAATAATTATATCAAATTAAACAAAAAATGAATATTTCAGATACAACTTGGAAGTTACAATTTAAAGAAAAAGTTAATTGAGTTTTAACTCCAAAAGTGGTGAAGACATAGAATTTAAAGTCCATGGACCAAATAAAATAAAATAAAAATTACCCAATCAGTCTTAAACATTTTATATTGATGCCAATTTAATTATAAACTTTCTAATTTTGTTAATTAACTCCTAAATCTTTATGTGAAATTCCAATGTAAATCTTTCAGTTAATTTTCCCTGAAAATCGCTAGGTTGGTAGTTCATTCATCGCCGGCCATACTATATGGTACACCTCCATGTTAGCAATTTTTTGCGATAATTGGCTGGAAGAACCACATTCAAATTTAACACAATGGATAATGATTAGATTGACAAAATTGAAAAGTTTAATACTAAATTGTCATATGTATAACAAGTTTAGAATTAATTGGACAATTTTCCCAATAAAATCTTCAATCGCTAGAGCATCTCAGTTGTTCCATCATTATGCAAAGGAGTAATTATTAGGTTTATCTCATCAGCACAAGATTGTCAAATTACACCAATTACCATGAGGAAAGAAGATAAGAAATCATCTTTGACCATATTAAACACTAGAAATTTTCAATTAACAAAATTATGAAAGACATCATAACAAAAAATTCTTAGTTAAAGCAAGAATGCAAACATAGCAATAAATCGAACATTAGTTAGTTAGATGAGAAGAATAACTTGAAATGGAGTTTTATAAAGAGACATTTCCTTTAAAAGATAATAGATAATGTTAAGGTAAGTTTGGAAAGCTAAAATTGAAACAAACCTCACTTTTGGTTTAAACATATAGATTTAAGGCACGCTGAGAATCGCGTAATTCACCAATACGACCTACATGATCATAATTTGTCCACTATAACGTGCTTGAAAGTCTTTAATTCTAAGAACTAATTTCACAAGCCACACTAGCAATCGCCGTTCAGTCCATTTTCCTTCAATTTTGGTCTTGACATCTCCAAAGTGCAAAATTGCTTTTCTTCAATGATTGATTTATTATTTCTTTAATTTAAAATCGTGAGTTTAAGTGATATATCTGTAAAATGTTACTGAGATGTGGTAAAAGCGGGAACCAAAATTTGGCCAAAAATGATTTACTTTAAAGTAATTTTATATATAAACCCACTTTTACTCGGATCAACACATACTCACACCTCAACTCATGTGTATTTGCTCAGTTAGAAAAGAGGAAGGGGTGAAAAACAAGGGAAGATAATTTGTGGTGTTGTCTCTTGGCTCTCGATCCTGTATTCAAGGCTTTTTTATACCACAAAGTTTTATTTTAGAGACTCAGTTTGGTAATGGTGGAATGTTGGGAAGCTCGATTTGCTATTTGTCCTGCGATAACATTCTTCTTCTTGAAGAAATATTTACTTGATTAAATATAAAATAGCATGTGGTTCGTACCCTCTTTTTCTTGTATCTGGTGGTTTCTGTTCCCAATGAGCTACCACTTTTTCTCGTGTCCGGTGGATTCTCTTCACAATGAGCATGGGAAATTGCGAAGTTGGCAATAAAATGTGGATTTTTGACCAATCCAACACATCAAGACAACCATTCTCACGTCCCAATCAATAAAGCATGTGGCTCACAGAATCGATGATGGAGCACCAACCAGGTGTCCCAAAGAAATATCATCATCATCTCCAGAAGTACACACTTTCCTTAGCCAAATGAATCTGGTCAAGATTACGCCAGAGGTTGTCTAATCAACTGGGCCTTTAAATATTGTCAATCTAGGACAAAACAACAGTCGCCAGTCATTATGGCAAGTGAGTAATCCCATCCGACGTGAATCATGTCAAGTGCTCTTTCGCTTTATTCAAATAAAGGAAATTGAAGGAGCGAAGTTGCCTCCACTTCTCATAGAGAATACGTGCACCATACTTCTAGCTGGCATGCCCGCCAATTTTTCACTTGAGTACGAATTAGAAAGGAAGAGAAACACGAGCCGTATTATTATTTGTTTCTTTACACCGCCTTCGATCATCGTCTGATTAATTTTTATTAAATCATGATCCGTCTAGACAACTTTCATAATAATTACCAACATAGAGATTTGCATTGATAGATATCAAACGTTTATTACTAGAAGCATATTGGAAGGACGAGAGATAGACTCCGATTCTTTCACATGAGATACATTTTTATTTAGATGGTTTAGGCGGGTGGGTTTTGTTTCTTTTTTTGTCAATTTTTGAGGAGATTTATTCCAAAGATGTGAAACAATTTCATGCTAATTTGATCAGACGATTTATGAATCCTTTGTGAGTGGAATATCGATTACTCTTGAACATTAATCTAAGGGTGATTTGAGGCATTTAGTGGTCAATGATACCTTTATGACTATGAGAAATAATTTTTTTTCCTGAACAAGTTGAGGCAATTAGTTCACAATACTAAGATGCGGAATTTGGATGTCAATATGTGTATTATCCAAACGATTTTGATATATTGTCTGCTTCGCATTTTTGGTTGTAAAACTGATTTGTTTCAAGAACAAATCAAGCTAACGTTCGAGGTCAATAATGGTTATACGGGCTCTCCAAGTGACCTAATCCTTGATAGTATGATGAAATGCCCTGGCCCAAAAGGACAGGATTTTCCACATGGGATGGCCTTCAGTCGGATGATACTTTTTAGATGTTAGCCCATCCTGAGGTATTAGAAAGCGAGATTCACTGTCCCTCTATCTCTTCATCTTTATGGCAAATGCTCTACCTTTCCTCATAAACAAAGCAGTAGAAGACAGAACCATCAAGGGTATCCAACTAAACACAACATGTCCCATATTGAATGCATTTGGTCTGGCATTTTCAAAGCCCATTGAGGAAATCTAAAGTATTTTGACTTGGAAGGGCTTTGGATAAATGCGAAAGGCTTTTGATAAACTATGCTTTGAGAAATAATTTTGAGAAAAATGCCATTTGGTAGATAATACATTTAAAAAGCCATTTGGTGATTGATATTAGTTTTTAAATTTTTATTTGTTTAAAATAAAAAAAATCAAATTAAAAAAAAATGCTTCGCCAATTTTACGAGCCAAATCTGATGCTAGCGGCCATCGATTGAGGTTGCTCGAGGTTGGGCAAAATAATAGAGAAGCCGGTGAGGATTTCTATGGTGCAATGTCATATCGTGCCTTAGGTTTTCAAACTGGCAAATGCCGATTGACTTTTTTGTTCTTTAGGGTTTTACAACGGATACGACACCCATTCTAGACATGATGAAAACATATCGTAAATCGTCAAATTTGGGAACAATTAAAACCACACGCATGCCCATGAAAAGAAAAGAAACGCACATGGAAGAAAGAGAGAAAATATTAATTGTGTGCAAAGGAGATAAATGTTTAAAAAGGCAATTGGAAAGAAATTTGAATGGTTGTGATATGGGGAGATGTATCTTCAATTTTGAAAAGTATGATATTCTAAAATTAATTGACAATACAATTAAATAAATTGACATTGTCACAACAAAAAATTGTTAGTTCAAAGCTCTTTCATATTTTGATTTGACTAACTTACCTTATATAGATTATTTTTCACAACTCATTTTTTGATTAGAATATCCTAAATAGAACTCGAAAAAAGAATACAATTCAGGTTATTGGATCACCCTATTTGTTTTTATATATTTTTGGTGGTTTTTCCTCTTCTCCAGTGGCTACTATAGTACCATAAAACCACATCTCCAAATCGAACTCCTCACTTATACCAATTTTGTCACATAGTATGAAGCAAAATCAAGCTCCTCCAATGATCAATCTCACTTGGAACTTATGTAAAGATCAGTGGACCAATCTCCTCATGTAACAATGATGAAACAAAATCAAGAACAACAAAAGAAGAAAAACAAGAAATTGACGACAGTGTAGTGTAGATAGCAAGCAAAATAATTTGGTTTGAGTTGCTCTTTAGCCGGACTGGATTGTTGTCCTCCTCATGGATATGAGAGTTTGCTTTGACGCTTTTGAGTGGAAGTCATGAGGATCAATGAGGGGTGTTGGGGGAAGAGAGAGAGAGAGAGAGAGAGAGAGAGAGAGAGAGAGAGAGAGGAGTTAGAGGAGTAGATACATAAAGCACGCAAAGACAATGAGTAGGAACAAAAGTAAGAGCAATTCACAATCTTGGAGAAGATAGATACAGGAGTGAGAGAGCTTCGCAATCTTGGGGAGTCTACAATGGAGACAATGGATTTGGGAGCCAAAAAGTCTCTGATGGAGAAGATGGATTTTGGAGCAAGAGACCAAACGATGGATTTGTGAGCAATCTAGAAGAGTATAGAATATTTTATGATACCTGATTTTCCACATAATACCCGAACATAGAATAACCCTAAAAAATAAGAGGTTTGGCTCGAGTCGATTCGGTATGGGCTTTTTCAACAACCCCATGTATATCTTTCTTAAACTTATCACCCATATCTTATGCATATGCCATATATCCAAGTAATTCTAGCATGCACAAATATTTCCATCTATGCCACCACAATCGATGCATTATAAACTTGGGGTCAGCTAGCATTGAATCGAGGCCATCCAACTCAAACTTTGTTTCTCATTTCTACTTTGTAATTCATAAGAAAACAAAGTCATCTCGACATCATATTTTCTAGGAATGATTGCACAACAATAGAAAATGAAAACCACAACAAGATAACCTTCTCAAATGGAACATAACCAGAACTTCACCAATTTCCAAATACCAACAGAAATTTGCCCCCATGCTCTGTTGTCTCTCTTGCGATTTGTTCGGCTCAATTAGAGTCTTCCAGAGAGTAGTATTTTTAAGAGTTAACTTCTACTTTACATCCATAGTTGGTACTTTTTAAACAAGTGATGAACATAAGTCCTTACTATATCAATATAAAAACGAACAACTTGAGAGGTTTGGGAAGAAAAACAAATACATGCTAGTGGGTATGCACCAACAGGATGAGATTATTTTCTGCCGCCCAAGCACAATAAGAACCATTCTCATCGAGGACAAGTCTACAAGACACGATCACATTATGCTGGTTTTATTCAAGCATTACACCGAGGGATAGCAGCAATCCTCCAAAAAAACTTTTACATGAAATTGTATATGGAATATCCTGATCCATCTAAATTGACCCGGGCATTGATATAATAGTAGTCAAAACATTTAAACCCATAATTTTTTTTTTTTTTGGGTAGGAGGAGTGGGTGTTTGAAGCTGGATTCATTTAGGCAAAATCACAAACACCTGGCCGACGGCAAGCAGTGGGGTTTCTTAAGACGAAATAGAGAAGGGACGAGCACTGGTAGTGGGAGACAATCTTGTTCACGCAGCTGTCAATGGCTATGGAAGCTCTATACTCTCGCCCTACACCCAAGCCATCATTGGAAATTCATGGATGATCTTGTTCCATTCTTACCTCATGGAATTGCGGACAAAACAGCAGTCCAAAGAGACTATCACCCTTGCTCTCTGCTTCATCAATCATCATTTCCTTCGTGGCACTCCATTATCTCCTTGTAATTGTGCCCCAGCCTTGAACTCATGACGTGCAAATAAACTCTTTGACGAAGACGAGAGGATAGAGTACCGCAGTTGTAAAATTAGGTTGTTTTAAGATCCTCAACTGACTATAAAAAATTCAAGAACTAATGGTACATTATAAAACCAAAATACCTTTTTATCTAACTTCTCCTTTTTTAAACTAGGAAAACATAATATACAGTCTCATTTCGTAAAACTATCAGACGGATAATCTTTACATATCATCTATTTACTCCACTCATAAAATAACTATTTAATCAATTTTCCAAGAATACGTCATTATCAAAGTCACGGAAGGTATCAGTCAAACACACCCTATGACATGAAGCAAGACTGCTCTCTCATATCTTCATGTTGATCAAGCCAAAAGATACTAATATTCATATTGAGAATTTTTGGATTTATGAGCTAAGAATTAAATCTATGCACTGAAATCCTGCAAAGAAAATTCCAAGTTGCTATCACCAAATTTAGGTCTAGTACATTGCTCTTCTTAATATCAAAGGGGAAAGTAGAAACTACGGATTTCAAATTGGAATTTAGCAAGCAGACATGTAAAAAGTTCTTCTAGAGCCGGCTCAATTTGGTAAACATAGATTCGGTAGATTCCTTTGGCTCAGGAATCATTACTCTTATTGAATACCATAACGCAAGTACATATTTATGTACCACAAACCTGCTTGAAAAATCATTATTCATTATGTAAGATGTTGAGCATGAGATACATGAACAGATGACATCATGCATGCGCATAAAAAATGGACTGACATTTGTGTACGATGCAAACAAAATGCCACACGTGACGAAGTGTAACACCGTGGGAGCCACCTCTTGAACCTCGTTAGGATAAACTGTCACATGGTGGGAGCCACCTCTTGAACCGATGGCATCTAACTATAGAATCCTATTATAGTGCAATCATTTGTGCACATCAGCATGTTTATCTATATGATATTGTTGTAGCAAATTTGCGCAATGTAAGTTGATCAGAGTGTCAAGCAATTGGGAAAACAAATTACAAGCTTACTTTCTGATTCTAGCTTGGCTCTAAAGTGATTAAACTGCTCACAGACAATTTTTCCAAAGATGGCTTTGATTGTGTGCATGTATGTGTGCTAGCTCCTGGAAGCAATGGATGAAATGGTTTGATGGAAATCAATCTAAATGACAAGAATAGCAAATTGCTCAGAAATTAAAGTGGAAGTACTGTGAATTATATAAAGGTGCGATGCAGGGAATAAAGGAAATCAAAGCAAAGAAAACTAAACTCAAAGGAATGAGCCAAACAAAATTAACTGAAAACAAGATTACAAGGATGTTAACATTGCTGGAACTGGAATTAATAACAGTTTGTACAAATGATGCTCGAATAGAGACATTGACATCAACATTACAACAATACCCAAAGGGAAATCAGCAGTAATTTTGGCAGGGTTCGAGCATGATTTCAACATATCTTTTCTCCTCTGCATATCTTCTATTCATAAGTCTTAAATTCCCTTTGATTATTACTAGGTCGATGTCCATTTCTTAATCTAACTTCTTCTGTATATCCGTGATTTCTTAACTTAAGTGCTTTCATATATCCATAATTTCTCAACTAAACTTCCAATCCCTGAGCATTTCTCGTACCGTTTCTGCTTATTTTGAATTTAAATTAGGTTGAAGACTCTCTCTCTCAAACTTTGGTGGAATGGTCTTTTATGAGCATCAAAACGAGATTGGACTTGACATATCTTGGCTGTGATTTATTCACCACCAATGTATAGTGACTTACTGTTATTATACCAGACGACAATTCAGTTACACAACCAAAGGAGACAAAGTAAACCGAAGCACCAAGGGAAAGAGAACTCTCTGCCATCAAAGGATGAAGCATCAAAATTCACAATATATGATCAGCATGTCCAACAAGAACATCCAGATCACTCTATGCAATCTCAGATTGATCAATGATGCAGACAAATTCGTCATTATCATCTCTGAGGCAAAACGTCGAACAGGTGGTGATCATGAACGGTGAGGTGTTCTACAAATAGGAATTCCTATTAATCGGCGAGCAATATAACAAAAGCAATATGAGATCACAATTTGAAGCTCTCGGCAAAAGGCAAACACAGAACAATCGTATGATCGAGTTTGATGAATCGACCGCGTCCTACCTTGGGTGAGATCCGATCCGAATGGTTACCTGCTAATAAATGAAGACACTGAAAGACTTCAAGAACCTCACGAAGACGAAGCTAAGGCGACGAATCGATTACCGTCAAAATTGCTTGACGAAGATATTCAGCTGCAAATGGCTTTGACCGCGGGCGTGGACACTGGACTCGGTCCAGAGCGCTCAAAGATGAAAGAGGAAGATAATTTTCTCGGTCTGTGCGTCTGTTCTTGCTTCGCTCGGTTCCTCAGCTCTGCCGCACGCACCAAGCGAGGGAGAAAGAGCACGAGAGGAGTTCCGACCGGTGGTGATGAGCATCCGTTCTCTGCTCCGTCACGGCCGCGGTTGCACTGACCGGCGAGGGAGATTTGACGGCGGCTGTCACCGATCGGAGATGGGAGAGACGTTCGATTGATGGTGATGGAGCTGAAAGGAAGGGGTATCCTCAATCATACTATTAATGTTGTGTATTTCACCAGCTATTCATTTCCATGATTTAATGATTTAAATATTACGGAATAACATAATCTTGACCATTATGTAACAGTATAGTTCAAATCAGTCACATGACAATCGCGTATAACTTTTACGGTAGATTTGATTGTATAATTATTTCGTTTGTTTTAGATCACATATTATCCCAAACAAAGTAAGCATTTCAAATTTTAATTACTAGAACATCGTATAAATTTCTTAAAATTTGTAGTATTTAGTGTTAAATGCTAAAAAAATTAGGATTTAAAAGGACAAGAAATATAGCAAAATGGTATTATCATGTTTACTACATGCAAATAATCGCTTTACTTTATTAAAGTTTGAATATCAATTTCTTATGTACATGTAGTGTTATGATATTTGATAGTATGTAAAGAATTTGAACCCTTCTAAAAGGTAAGACAATAAATACTAGAGAGTTCTTTTGAATTCATATTTAGAAGATAAGACATTAATTGGTAACCTATGAATCATCTTCATTATTTCAAGTTATGATTTTGTTCATCGATAATTATGTATCAAAGATAGTGTATTCTACAAATATGCATGGCATGTCTATATAATTTCTTTCGGCAAAAGTTTGAGACGGAAATGCTCATTGGGTTTACTCAATTGATAATACAAATAACAATTTCTATTTGGGATGGATCTTTAATCAAATGATTTTTAATCGAGAGTATAATATAAGGGCGATGGTGTAATTGAAGACAGGCCATGCCAATTGGACGGGGAGTTCGCTTACTTCTTCCATATGTATCATTGCTCTATTTATATGTACCCAAACAAGTGCATACCAATCAAATCTCCCAAATAGTTCTCCCAATAACAGAACTGACCAAAGCCTCAACTTAATTTCAAAACAATTTAGTCGACCTCTACAGTAACCATATAAGTAATTCTAAGTTCGGTTGAAGCTGCTAAAAATTGAAAAATCAAGAACATCCAACTTTTCAAACTTACTGATCCTTGCAGGCAGAGTAGTAATTGCGTTGCCTACTAGTGACGAGGAGAAGAAGGTGGAAAAACAGGTAACATCCATGAGAAAATCCACTTCTGATGGACTGCAATTTCTTAGATTCAAATTAATTAGATTTAGCAATCCAATGGCGCAATCCGAAACAACTGAATTATTCTCCATCTTGTAAAGAAACTTACGAAGCTTTGAGCAACCGTTTGCATAAATATACCTAAGAGCTCAACCTGTGGATGCAGCCCGATCAAAACATAGCTGGAAAAGAGGGGAAGCAGTTCTTCATCACACTGGAGGGCATAACAAAGTGAAGAGGAGGTCGCATCGATTGCTCTGCAAGTTGGTTTCCACGAACGGAACCAAGCTTGCTTCGATAGATATCAAACATTTGCTGCTAGAAGTGTGTTGGAAGAGACGGAATATAGACTTTTGAGTTTCTTCACACATGATGGATTTCCGTTTAGGCAAATGGTTGTAGCTAGTCGGGTTGGATTTGCTTTTCTGTCGGTGTTTGTGGAGATTTATGTGAACTGGTTTTGTATTCATTCAATCAAAGGTGAGAATGATACGAAGGAAATAATTTACAAGTCGTTTCGTGAATAGAACGTTGATTATTCTTGAACATTAGTCCTAAGGGTGATTTGCGGGGTTTAGCTGTCAGCGGTACTTGCATGACTCAGGAAAATGACGATTTTTCTGAACAAGTGAGGTGATTAGTTCATGACCTTAAGGCGGTGCATTCGGATGTCAATATGCGTTAGTCTCCATACGATTGTGATATACTACCTGCTTCCCGTTTCTTGTCCTAGAGCTAATTTGTTTTTGGAACAAATCAAGCTGACGTTCAAGGTAAAGAACGGTTTTCAAGTCTCCCGAAGTGACCTCCAAAAGTACTGAATTTTTCATGCAGGGGATGGCCTTAACTCGCATTTTTGGAACTTTTGATGTTTTCCGCAGAGGCGAGACGCCTGGAGTCCTAAACAATTGCCAATTTATTGGAGAGTCCACACTAAAAGGTATGGACATCAGACAAAAAGGAGAAGTTTGGATATGGAAGAATGCTTGGGATGGCCAAACCAAACTCAAGGGGTATAGCCCATCACTGAATAACAAGAGCTGCCAGAGTTGATACTAGGACGGAAATGAAGGTGATCCATAGGTAGAGGCCTCTCTACCGAGCTTACTTGGCTTTGACTCCACTTTGAGGGAGATCCCACATGGTCTGCAATGAGACGCGATAAGGATTCCCCAAAATAGTTATTTATTTCCACAATATCCTCTTCCTCCACCAACCTATTAGAGTTTCTGTGCGTTGTCTTTATTTTTCAATTACGCTGTGGCTTGTTTCTTACTTGATAACGTGGTCAAGATTCTTTTCATCTTGTTGCCTTGGGAGCTTATGTAAACACATGAGCTCGAGCACGTAGAATTGTTGAAATCATTTGATCTACATACATCCAACTGAAGCCTTTTTTTGATGCTATGACAAAAGGGGGAGGATGCGTGTGATATTTGAGTTTTGCCGAAAGGAGGCTGATGCTTAATTGAAATAGGGATATATTCTGCACAAATTATCTTTTCTGGCGAAAATCAGGTAATCAAACATTTACCTTTATTTGGGAAATGAGAAGACATAATTAAATTAAGAGTGGACTGAAGTAGCAATATTTGTTACAAATGTAGAACCAACAAATACAGATTCGAGCACACCCCCATTAACAGCACATCCAGAGACAGAGAAACATAATAGACCCAGCACAGGCTCAATCAACCGCTTCCTACAAAACACATCTACTTCAAGAACATCAATATGCGCCTTTTTTGCCAGTCACAGCCCTTAACCTTTCTCGATTTAAGTTGCATGTGCCGACCCTCGGATGGTATGCCAACTAAGATAATCAGACAAATTAGAGAAAGTGTGCAAGATGCTCGAACTTCATGATGGGTTTCTTCTACCCAAGAATGTAACTTGCAAATGAAATTGAAGGAATTGACTTTGTTCTAGACGTCTCTTTACTTTCGAGCTCTTTCTTCCTATCCTTCAAATAATATCCTCTTATACAAGTAATCCCACACTCTGTGACGAAAACAGAAACAAGACAAGTGAACGGCAAATAGAAGGACAGTGATTTGGATGCACAGCGAAATGTCATTTTGAAACAATAGAAAAGTATTTCGATATGATCTAGTGTTTGAAGCTATAGACATCATGAATTTATAGAAAAGAAGAGAGATTCAAATATATGGAACTTGTCAAGCTCATATTTCCTTAAACTTCCATAAAGACAGAACATCCAAAAGCTCAGCGGAATAGTAAAACTAATACCCGCCGCATTATTTTGGTAAAAAACAGACTCAAAGATACATGTGAGAAACTTGGGAAGGTTCATTTCAATATCAAATTGTGTTACTTCTATAATCTTGCATTATAAGCACCCCGACTAGTACAATGGGGGGAAACTGTCCGAGACGATAGACACATAAATATGAAAGAGAGAGCAAAGAGCTCTGTGACGCAAGCAATTTGGAAGAAATTATAGGATCCCCAAGAGTGAAGCGCAAAAAAGCAATAAAAATGAAGCAGTTTCTAAAGCACAAGATCATAGTGACTCAAACAATACTTCCAATGAGGCCAAAGAACAAGACCTACATAACTTCTTTTAACATCCCTTTATATCTAAGCATTTGAATAATTCCCCACTGCCTAAAGCTATATTCAGCTGCAAAAAGTTTCAAATTTGTAACTGCTAAATAATATACATGGTACATGTATACTATTGGACATATGCAAAGTAATCCCTTGCGATTAGATTTCCAAAATTTTAGCATTAGCACTGGCTAAATCAACAAATGTCCCATCCATCCATCTTTTTTTGACAAACCAAGATGAAGTTGCTTGATGTGACAGCTGCTGTGGTCATCACGTAGGAGAATTCCATTAGAAACCCATGAGAAGATGGACAAAGGGTAACTCTCACCAGGAAACGGCACAGGTATGGAAATTGCTGAAATTGAAGTGTAGGAAAACATTTAACAAATGCAACAAATTGCGGTAAGCATTACGTCTAATATTCAAAATTGGCTGCAATCTAGAAGTGGACCTTTGTGCCATGATTCAAGAATGTCTCTGATTACTGAGATTATCTTTAAAGGCTTGAGGCATTTTCTAAGGGCAATTCATGTTGGGATAGAACCCTTAGGCCATCCTCTACTTGCTTGCATATAAGGCGAAACCCAAACACCTTCTTAGTGTTGCTTTTGATACTTCAAATGAAAGCTGGAAGAGACTCCACTCAGTCTCTAGCATCTCATACAGTTCATTGAACGAACGGTGTGGAAAATAGTTAAACCACAAGTGATCAGATTGTAATGAAGAGAAAGTGCTTTTATTGTAGCTGCTTCAAATGGGATACACCAATACTCGAACCTCACATGAAAGGCTAGCCTAAATTCCCTCCTCCAATTCAAAAGCAACACACAAAGTCAATCCAAGGATATCCGCATGCAAATGTTGGGGTACCCAGAAAGAGACAAAACACTCTTGACTTTGGATAAACCGGCTTAGAATCTCTCTTCCAAGAAGTATAGTATCCATGTAGTAACCCACTCATGAACATCCTGCTATAGCAAATCTATAAAATCAGAATCACACCAGCTCATGCATGTGGTGGAAGTTTTTAGCAATGTATAGTGAGGAAAAAAAAATCAAAATGAACAAGACTACATTCTCAAACGGTACATAACAGATATTTGACAAATTTCCAAATATAGACGAAAAATTCCCCCATGCTCTGTGCCTCTTTTGCGATTTGTTACGCTTGATTAGATTCTTCCATTGAAGTATTTTTAAGAGTGAACTTCAACTCTCCATCCATACTTGGTACTTGCAAACCTGTGAAGAACTTAAGTCTTTACTAGACTCGCCTCCCAAACACAATGGGAACAATTCTCGTCTAGGACAAGTCTGCAAGTAGTGAAAATGGAATAAAGTCATCCATTTAGATTGACCAAGGCATCAACATAATAGAAAAATAAATAAAAGAAGAGAGAATAGAATTTCACAAGACTAGTAGTCAAAACATTTAAATCCGTGAACTACACAATGGATACAGTTGGGCAATTTCACAAACACCTAGAGGACGTCGCAGAGTTGGGTTTCCTTCAGATGAAAGAGAGAAGGGACAAGCACTGGTGATAGGGAATAATCTTGTTCACACAGATGTCAACGGCTTTGGCAGCTCTAAACTCTGACTCCACGACCAAGCCATCATCCAAATTCAAGGTCGATTTCCTTCATTCTTTTATCCTTGGGGATGCCTAGTCCTCTACAATAGTTTCAAGCTTTCCTAGCACAGAAACAACGGAAGGTTGAAAGGGTGCATGAACGCGAAAAGCAATCAAGTCACGGGACAATCCATATGCCTCCAACCAAAGGCATGCCACCCCACAGCAATCCCCACACAAGCGCCACTACCTACCGGATCCAAAGCAGCACATCTCGCAACTGAATCTGCAACAACCACGAACTCATGTGATCAGTAATAACTCGATTACGCCAATGGAAAAGCTAACTTCGGGACCCAATCAAATTGTTCAAAATCAAATCAAGTCCACTTAAAGTTGCACTTCAACTAATGAATCTATAGCACTGTAATAATCTCCAATGGCAAGAGAAGCAAACGCTAGGGTCGGTCACCTCGAGTGATTAAATGAAAAACACACACTATAAAATTAGTAAATGGTACGTAACTAACCGTGTTGAGTAGAATATGACGTTTATCAATGAGATCACGATTCAATTGACAAGGAAACATGAAAAACTAACACTTTGCTATGAATTTGCTCTTTGAGAACTGCAGTGGTAATTCATTGTTGTAAGAGTGTCTTATGATTGAGATATCACAAAGGAAATTTGGTTGTCGGTCTTATGCAATAAAAAAGCATATGTCCCAACTTGAGTTTAGTAAATATATGCTTAAAATCACCAAAAAAAAAAAAAAACAGTTTGGAACGTCACTTTCAACGATTTCTCTTGACGAACTCATGACAAGTACGTCAGTAACTTGTAAAATTTCACTTCTAAATCAAATGAAGAAGGCATAAAGCAAATACTTACAGTTCCAGCAAAATAAAGTGCTTACGTTGAACGCCCCATGACAATTAGAAGTAGTAACCATCCCTTAGAAATCATGATCAAACTATCCAAGAAAATAGGTGTGAATTCATTCCAAGTTGCTCAATTATGATGATCGTGCCTTTGCTGAGGAACAATATGATCTTCCCTTACGTCTACTTTAGGTTAACCATGCATTCCTGTGTATCCTCCATGGATGTGCGACGACTTGGACCCTCCAGCTTTCATGCGAATCAGACCGTGAAGAAGAGAAGAAACCACTGGTCCGAGTTTCTTCTCTCTTTCTTCTTTTTCGCTATTCAATCTACTGTTAGAGAAAGAATATTATCCAACTGTCTGTATCGCATCCCTCCGTCTTAGCTCCTTTCTTGAATCTTCATTTAATTGAGAAGCTTTGGCCATCGCCCTTCCTCCATATCCTCCTCTATCTTGCTTTCTTCATGAATCGTGCTCTCCTCTGTACTAGTGTCACCACTTGCCTCTAGATTCATTTGCTTAGATCATGTTCCCAGCAAAGCGCAATATCCTCCAAACATCTTGATCCAAGACTGCTTCATGGACTAGAGCTAGTTCTACTGCCTAAATCTGCAGGATCAAAACCGTCAATTCACTGTCTTGTTACTTGCATATTAGACGGATTCCCCAATTCTTCACAATTTCATGAGATCGTCTGAGGCTAACGTGGAAATGACTTGAATCTTTTTGCTCCTCCCGTAGCGCACCATGGCGGAGATACTTGACCCAGAAATGATGCCCTGTTATGATGAATTCAAACGTCTTGTGTGCCAAGTCACCCTCTCTCTATTCATGCATCTTTGAATCAAGCGAGTTTGAATTGAAAGCCATATGTCACTCCAACAACAACATAATTCTGATAGTAATGCCAACCCTATCAAGAATTTATCAACATCTCAATAAATTAGTAAATCACCAACTTATTCTTATAAGAGTGTTTTTTGCAAATGAACTAGGCCGTCAAATTTAGTTGAGTTTCTCTAACATTTGCAAGAAAGCTACACTGGCCAAACTGACTAGCAATGCTGCTATGAACAGCTTTAAGGATAGCGGTCTCCCTTATATCTCCAGTTTCCCATATCCCCATCATCTAAACATCCTCCTAGCCCGTACTTAACAACAATTTCACCTTTTTCTACTCAACAACCTACACCGACAGGATACTTTGCAACTTTCAACGGTACTCGTCCTACCATAGTCAAGATCACTTTGACGATGCTTTCGATGAACTTGGTCTCATCTCTACCAAAACAAACTAGCAAAAGGAGCACGAATAAATGACAATGTACAATGCATTGAACTACCTACAACTAACACAAAGTAAACAATCATTCTGTGACAGTCCAAAACATTACTCTAACGCACTAACCGATGTCATCATGCATCGACAGAGTAGATAATTACAAATCCTTTCACTGTGATTACCCATGGACATAATGCCAACCGGACAAAGCCTCCATTTCTTCACTTTCTCTTAATCCTCCTTTCCCAATTCTCCTCGTGCCTGGCCAATGCCTTGCCATAACTCTCTCTCTCTCTCTGCCCTTAGCTTTACTCTGTAGAACGCAGGCAACAACAGCTGACCCTTGAGGCTCTCTTACACACCATCACCTTCGCTAGCTAGTCCAAGCACCACTGAGACCAAGCGTAATTCTTGGAGAAGACAAGCACGGCGATCCGCGACTCCCTGATGGCCTTCATAAGCGCCAGCAAGATTTTATGGCCTAATACCCTAAAAAACCTTCAAGTTTAACTTTTGTCCCAACTTTAAGTTTTGTCTTATAAGCTAGGTTGCACTGGCACGGACACGTGACACACGACACGATATCTTGACGTACGTCATTTTTCAAAAGTATAAAATTTCGACATATTCGACACATTATATATTAAATGAATATTTTTATTTTTAATTAATTTGATTCAAGTTTATAATTAAAAAAAATCTACCATGAATTTACACTAATGATTCAACATACAGTACTTTTATTTTTCAAAATTATTTTTTAATTTTATTTAACAATTTTTCGATTAAATAAAAAGCCCCCACCACACCCCCCTACCCCGGCGCCCACACCACACCCTCCCGTGCGCCCAAACTTCCCTTTTCCCTCGTTTCTCTCCCATCCCCAAATTTTTTCACTTTTTTTTCCCTCCACCTGACACCTGACACCGTCGCTTCTCCCTCCCTCCTGTCACTTCCCCTCCCTCCAACACGCCAAATCCCTTTTTTTATTCTTTTATTCTCGAAACCGTAGCAACGCTTCTTCTCCTCCTCCTCGCCGCACGACGCATTTCCTCTCCTCTTCCTCTCGATTTCTGCTTGCCAGGAATGAAATGCGTGGTCCTGTGCGCCGAGAGGCTGCACACCGCCGCGAACTCCTCCTCCTCCCCCTTGCCGCTGTCGCCGCCGCCCCGCTCGACGACGCCGCCCTCCCCACGCGCGCCTCTCGTGAAGTTCCTCCTCACGGCCCTCGCCTCAGTCTCTACTCTCTCTCTGGCCGTCTCTCGCCGTCGCGGGCTCGCCTTCGCTCGGCTCGTGGCTTCATCTCTCCTCCCTCACCCTCGGACACGCGTGTCGAAACGTGTTGACGAAAGTTGACCGCGTGTCGACACATGTCGTCAGATCAAAATATCAAATTTATTTCTGTGCAATTAATTATGCCATCTAAAAACTTATAGATGGAATAAAAAAATCGATGTGCGGTTGCAAATTAGGAAACAAATCCTAATGAATATTGCCCATCACTCAAATATGCACATTGGATATCAAAAGGCATGTATTTAAGCAATAAAATATCGAAATCAAATTCGGATGAGACCTTTACCTAATTTCAAAGATTATATTGCCAAATTTGGACTTCATGGAGTCGGCTTGACGGATGACTAGCGTACGCTCTAGCATGGTAGCAAGTCGTCACGGGTCATGGACAGTGCGACAAAGGGACTGTTGGGGCAAGGATGGCCCGGTGGTGCTCGGCTCGTGGTTGATGCTTTCCAGCAAAGGCTCGGGGAGGACTAGCTGTGCAACGACACCGAGAGTTGTTGGACAGTTGTTGCAAGTCCAGCGATGAAGGCTCGATGGTGCTGTAGAGTCATTTGCCCGTCGCCCGTTATGAGAATTGGTGCTTATCGGCAAGGCAGCGAAGGACGCCAAGGAAACTTTGACCAATGACAAACTTGGCTAACTCCCAAGCTCTTTGCACGAGTTCTGCAGGTCTCGTGACGAACCTCTTTGATTTTCAAACTTTGACCATGAGGGTGTGTTGTTGAAGACGACTTGCAGAACGGGAACACCACCATGCACGTTTTCTCTCTCTATATCTTCACATATGACTCATGAACGGTTGCGACAGAAGTTGCTCGGCGGTCTTCAGTGAGGCAGCAACTTCTTAGCTTCGTCGGACAGCAGTAAGTGGCTAGCGTCGTCGTGGGTCACAGGCACCCCAACGACAACAACAACGGTGAGGTGATGGCAGCTGGCGTTGGAGGTACAGACAACTGCGGGTCAGCAAGCTCAGTTACGGCATGGCGAAGGGGTAGCAAATGCAGCACAAGGCAGGGCAGCGAGGGAAGTCTTGTGATTTAGCCGAGAGAGGACTCTCTCCATGCCCTCACTCACGATTTTTCTGTTGTGGCCGGGTATTCAATGTGTGGCCTACCCCTTCACTTCGGTCATGAAGAGTTCCTTTTATAGGTTAGAGGGCTGGGTTACGAAGAAAGAAAGCAAATCTTATTTCCTCTTTGATTGCTTTAAAGATATTATGATTTGTTCTTTTCTTCCCTCCTTTTGACCCTGAGTCCATCTTTTGGTGATTCATCCATATTTCTTTCCTTTTGATCGTGCAGGCTGAATATTCTCCATCGATTTTATTTCTTTCAACCAATATCGATTCCATATATTATGCTAAAGATGAACGCTCTGTTCCTAAAAGGAAAGACTCATCTTTTAAGATCGTGCAGACACAACTACAAAGGAATCGACGGAGTATATTCCACAGCCTCTCTGTCATAAGAAAATATTTAGAGAGTCCCATTCTCCTTAACAAATATTCCTATAATATTGCTAGAAGAAGAATATCCAACGACGTTACTTTTAATGCTCCGCTTTCTTCATTTGACCAGATTCAATTTCGGTTTAACAATCTATCACGATTCACATCGTAACTGAGATTGCAATATACACGGCCTCCATTGTTTCTAAAATTTACCCATGTGCAATTTTCGACTCCACTAATGATGTCCATGGGCTGGGACAAATTTCCTTTCACTACAAGCTTAGTCCAACTCACTAAATTAAAACTCAGAACCATTCAATTCAAACCCATCTGTCACCGGTTTAATGCGATAATCAAAAATAATAAATGCTCCTAAAACTATATATTATGCAACCTAATTCTAATTATTTTGTTTAGGGGTTAAAAAACTAATCTCTAATTTTTATGTGATAAATGATGGGGTTGCCAAAATTTAGGTGTCGACATTTTATGAGAAAAAACTATAGTGAAATTGAAATTAGAGATTATGTTAAGATTTTTTTGTGAGACGAAAAAATTTAGGGTATAATTGGTACTAGATCTAAAGTTTAAGGTTTTTCATTAGATCAAGTTTAGGGTAAAATTGGAATTGGACCTAAAGGAGGGGGTTTTTATGGGACAACCAAAAAGTATAATTAGGACAAAAGCTAAAGTTGAAGGTTTTTCTTGGTATTTGGCCAGATTTCATCCACATGCCGCAAGTCCTCGCTGTCGATGTAGGCGTCGATGCCGCCGTCAAGCAGAGCCCAGGTCAGTGAGGAAGATGCAGTGGACATCCTCGCCTCTGAAGTTGAGGAAGACGTCGAACAACCATCTTGCTTCGGAAGAAGAAGAAAGGGACGACGACATTGGAAGATACAGTGTGATGCTTCATGGCAATGGGAGGCTTCGTCTGGATGTCATCGTCCCTGGTGACCTCAAGAAAAATGCCCGAAGTTGGTCGAAAGATCGATGATGACTCGGAGACATCCCGACGTCACACCGAGTCATCACAAAGTGAAATTCGAACGGTAAAAAAGAAAAAAAAAAAATTTGAACGGTCCATTTCTTTTTGGTTTTTTTTTTCCTATTAATTTTTCACAAATGGACGGGAAGCTATTTTCCATTCATTTTAAAGTAGAACTGTTTGTTTAGTGGCTTTCCAAAAACAGAAAAGTAACTTTTTATTTGCCAAAATTTAACATTATTCCATGCGTATAATGAAATTAGAAGTGAATTACATTTGAATAATTGAAAGTTTCGAGCATTTAAAAAAATGTCAGACTTGGTTTGCCATGAAATTTGAAATAAAAAAATTAAAAACCAACCCAAAATTACATACCAAAACTAGCAATGTACCGACTAGGGTTCTACTAAAAGTATGCAAATAAATTTTCGAGCATTCTTCATCATATGTAACTATGAAAAACCAAAAAAAGAGATATATACCAAAAAAAAAAAAAAAAAAGAAATTCATTGTGTGTAGACAGAGATGAATGTTTAATAAAACGATTAGAAAGAAATTTGAATGATTGTGAGATGATGAGATTTATCTCCAATTTTGAGAAGTAACATATTTTGATATTTGACAATATGTCAGTTGATGAATGGGCTGGACCTTTGGCCTTAATGGGCCGAGCATAATGGGTCGGGTCAACCTTGATCAAATCAGGTTGACCCCGATGCTCCGGTTAACCCCTCATGATCGTTTTTTTTTTTTTTTTGTTCCTCCTTAAATTCACTCAGGATGACGAAATCGTGTTGAAATTAATATCGCTAGGCTTAATTTCATCTAAAAACCGTAAAAACTCAACCGTCAATTCCAGCTTAATCCCGAGTGATGACCACCTCTCCAAAATTCCCTTGTTTGAAGCTGATGGGATTGGACTCGGGATTTTCGATCGTTATTGTCCCTAAGTCAAATGCTTAGAAGAAATTTAATCTAAAAATTAATTAGAAATTATGAAAATGTGAAGTCTACAAGCCTAATTTTACCAAATCGACACAATTGCGATTTTTACATGTTTTGTCAAATTTTGACTTGATCAAAAAGTCAACCTAAAAATCAACTCTTGATTTATTGAGAAATTGACATCTAATTACCAATAAAATGCAATACACCTAATTTCTACATCCAATTGAAACACTATGAACACTTATCTAACTGTTTTTTTTTTTTTTTTTTGGGGGGGGGGGGGGGGCAGGGTTGCGTGGGGGACCATTAAGTTTTTGTTTTCGAGTGGTACATCTATGAAAAAATTGATAGGCATCGTTCCCTTTTGGCAAACGAAAAATTAGACTAGTCCTTCTCAAACTCTCAGGGCCGAAGGCAAAGAGATGCTCCAGTGCTTCATGAACTCTTCTTAACTTTCTATTTATTGTCTGTGGTTCGATAATATGCTCAAGCCACACATGATCCAAATACATTGAACCGAAAGAAATCGAGCCTTCCATCAGAGTTTCGCCACTAACGTGTGTTTGAAGCTCAAATTCGACATCTTCTTGCCGTCTTCTACTTGGAATACAGCACAAAAAGGTGAATCCGAGGAACTTGTATAAATCCTTTGAAGCCACGGAAGATATGCAATCTGGGAGCAACAACTCTGGCATCTCTCCTCCAAGTAGAAGAACTCGGCCATCAGTCTTGGGACAAAATTACTGTCATAGATGTCAACTATAAGATACTTTTGTTAAATGGAACCTAATAATAGAAGTTTAAATGAGTCAATCGGATGGTCATAGAGTTTAGCTATAGCTAGGAATAGCGACAAAGACTTTTTGTACTTAATTGGTGGAAATATGATAGGTATCGTTTAAGATTTTGTAATTGGATAAAAATGTATTGTTAAAGTTTTTCATTGTGTGATCCTTGCAATTCTATAACGAACTAGATTTTATAAATGGAGAAAATATCCTTTTTCGTTTCCTGATAGCCACCTCCATCACATGTACATGGAGAATCACTCCTTATATGTCTGTTTTTCTTAATTTGCCCACCGATCCAAGATTTTCAGCCTTCCCTAATATATCAATAGTCAGTGCATAAACAAATCATTCAAGGAGAACCCATTACAGACTAGTTCATGAAAAGATAAAATCAATTACCTTCAACATCACATGTGTCGGAGGAAATTTGCTCAGAGATTCGCAACCAATTGCCCATAGATGACGCAATTGCCCTGGCATCTTGGGGATCTTTTCTAGTTGTTGGCTATGCGAAACATCCAACCATAGCAAATTATGTAGTTGCTTGCATGTAGGAAGATCGGTAAAATTGTTTCCCAACAAATACAAAGCTCTTAAGAAGGGAAAACATGAACTCTCCAGGAAATCTATTTCTGATAGATTGCATCCCCGAAGGTTTAAAACATATAGCTTAGGAAATCCTGTCTTCATATGAGGATCACTCGGATCCACTTCCTGTTTTGGAAACTTGACCAGTTTTGAACAGCCTTCGAGCGTCAGTTTTTCAAGATTTTGCAACCTGTAAATGCTAGATGGAAGGATTGTCAATTTCTTGCAATATCTTAAATCCATTTCCTCTAAAGAGACGAGATTTTCTATGGACACTGGAAGTTCCTCAATTGAAGTATCTATTAAATGAAGTCCTCGCAAGCCTTCCATTTTATTGGGAATATCAGGGAACTTTTGCAATTTTGAGCAAAAATTAAGATTGAGAAATTGAAGGTTCTTGGACTGGAGCACACTAGGGAAATTATGAAGCTTAGAGCACCCACTTAAATTCAACAATCGTAACTTGTTGTGATACGCAAGTGATTCGTGGGCATGCTCCAAATTTTTGCAACCATGGAGATCCAGTTCTTCCAGATTTTGAGTAAAATTGAGGTCTGGCATGTAAACTAGCAATTGGCATTCACTGTAGTTGATGAACTTCAATTTTTTAAAGTCCTACAAGAAACAATTCGGATGAGAAAAAAGTAGTGAGATATATATTCAATTCAAAATCTGGCTCTAACTTATTAGTGAAAAGCTAGTGGTATGTCCATATACAGGGAATTTATATACAAATTTTCACACATCATAATTCATAAGCATTATAACTAAACATTGATCAACGACTAACTACTTCTACTTGTCCACGGGCAAATAAATTTTCATTAAAGTTTTCCTAAACAAATTACATAAGGACGATTTTTCTGTTCCATAGTGCAAAAATAGAGACATTGTTTCATGCTGGTAAAACGTGAAAGACGTTGGTAACTGTCGTATTCCACTGCTAACAAATTTTTGACTGAAAACTTGTTTAGTAAGTAACGCATTGGTAAATTCACTTATAAGAAAGCACTTACAGTCAGTAGATAGTTATAAATTCCCAACTATTTCAATAGTTGAGCAATATTTTTTATGTAGCTTACCAATAAATTAAAGTTCCTAAATTTTATAGAAAACTAAGAAGATGCCCGTGCTTTGCATGGATCTAAAACTATTTTTGTGATGTTATTCTAAATGCTAATATCGACGTGAATTTTCCACAGGAGAAATAATATATATTCAGGGAAAAATAACAAAACAAATATCCACATCAATCAAATTATTTGCTAGAGCTTAATATTATTTAAAGCTGATCCAAATCTCATCATGTAGGTTTATCCTCTGATTAAAAAAGGGTATGACATACAATTACGATATTTATTGAATATTATAACTAAATGTAATACTTTGAGCATGTAAAATGATCTGAATCAATAGAAAAGGAAAGCATAAATTAAGAATGTAAATCCCACTCTAATTTTCTTTTGTACTTAATTATTAATGAAGCTTTTTTTTTTTTTTTTTAATTCTAGCATGAGATGGAGCAAGCTCAATCATTAATAAAATTGTAGATTCTCTTCAAATGAGTTAGATTTCATTTAACATTCTAATGTTCGAGCTACTACATTACTTGAAGCTTAACAGGAGAGAAAAAACTAGCATCCAAAGAGTTAGAAAACCGTGGTTTCTCAATTTTCTGATAGGAAGGGTCTATAAAAAAATTTAGAATATTTTTAACTATATATCAAGAACCTATGAATGAAATGAAATGATCCATGTTATATCTTAAGCACATTCAGTATTCAAATGTTAAATTACAAACTGAGAAGTTTCTGTTTCAATTTTCAGCTCAAAGTCATGATGGTTTGAGCTCACTTTCATCATTGTCTATATATGTACGGAATGATTCTACTTTTCATCCATATACTCTTAGTACTTTTTTAATTGATTGCTTGTACTTTTAATTTTTCTAAAAAAGTCCTTTTATCCGCATAAATTATCTAATCAAATCTCACCAGTACCAACTCTAGCCAAATTTAGCTGACATGGTCATTGGATCACTCCTCCATGTAATGGGGATTAAAAATCCAACATATGTGGGCACTCATAGAAGGTTAAAGCAAAAGATGGTCAAACAAGTTATGGCATCTCCCACCCATTCACTGCCCACAGTGGGTGTCCAGTGGGCAATATTCAATTTACTCAAAATTCGGCATCCTCCAATGACCATGTCGATTGAATTTGGTCGAATTTTATGCTGGAGAACTTTTTTTTTTTTTTTTTGGGTTGAAATGCCAAAGTGACTTGATTAGATAATTTGTGCAAGTAGAATGACTTGATTAGAAAAATAGTTATCTACAAGGATGAAAAATGAAATCTTTCCTCTATTTTTATAAAATATAATGAAAAAGTAGTCAGTTGAAGGCCGAGTATTATCCAATGGGCATGCGGCCCAGTGGTAAGGGATTAAGGGGATGTTTGGTTTTGGCTGTGGGATGTTTGGTTCTGAGAGAGATAAGAATTAGAGTAGGATAGATTAAAAAAACAAAGGCTAAGTATTTACAACCGGAAGAATCTAACTGCATTGGGTACGTGTGCTACAGTGACAGCTTACATTAATAGGAATAAAGAGTATAATAATTGTAGATGCTTTCATAAGGCAACAACAAACATCATCAGATTTAATAGATATAGTTATAAGTAATGAAAAAAGGACCAATTGAATGCGCACCTTAAATTGTTCCGGCACTTTAATCTTGCTATTCCGCAAATCAAGTCCAACTAACTTCTTTGGACCCTTGCCAAATTCTAGAACCGAGGGGCAATCAGGCCATTGAAACCACATTAATGCCTTAGGGAGATGGATGGGATCCGAGGAAGAATTATCCACATTAAGCAGGATGAGCAACCTCAACTTCATCATTTTCTTGAAAGCGTCAGGGTTCAAATCTATCTGTTCTGGTTTTGGTAGCTCCAAAACTATGGCTTTTGCATCCTCTGTTCCCTGCGTATTTATTCTATTATATCTAGGTGATTTTGTAACTATAGTAAACAAAGTCAAAGATAAGAATACAATATGAATTCTTGTACACTAAGAAGTCTTACCTCTTCTCTTGATAGAACATCAAAAACATCATCTTGAAGCCATAACCTACTACGTTTTCCAGGATCATCACGATGTTCTTCTAGTACGATATCCATGCCCATTGATTGTATTAAGTCATGCATCTGTAGGGTCTCTTCCTCTTCACTAATCAACGAGCGCTCAATGAGAATTTGTATCCCAATAGTTGTGGCAAAGCCACAACTTTCAAGAACTTTCTCAATGTACTTTCTACTCTGCCCCTTGAAGAAACATGCAATATCGAGAAAAATCTCCTTTGCATTGACATCCAATCCATCATAACTTACCTTTAACACATCTTTGATTTTTTTATTAGGATTTTTGGCAAGATTTTCGAGGGCACTTTGCCATTCAGGTTCGACTCTACCACATAAGAAAGAACCCAACACCTCAAGAGCCAAAGGAAGGCCTCTGGCATAATGTATAACCCTGTCAATCACTATGCTGCTTATTTCTATTTTCTGATTGCCTAGAAAAGCATGCTTTCTAAAAAGTTCAAGAGCTTCATCAGCCTTGAGAACTTTAACTTCATGCATATGATCCGAATTCACCCGACGAGAAGTTAGCAAATGCTTATCTCTTGTTGTGACAATTATTCTGCTTCCTTTACCGAACCACTCAAGATTTCCGGCCAAAGCATTTAATTGGTATTCATCATCGACATCATCAAGTATAATGAGGACTCTTTTATTAGATAGTCTATCTTGAATCAACTGACTTCCTCTATCAACACCAAAGGCTGTTGCTTTATTCTTCCCCAGTAATACCTGTGATAGCAATTGTTCTTGCAAATGAACCAAACCATTGGGATTTTTGGAATTTCCTCCGACGCGTTCTAAGAAACAAGAACCTTGAAAATCTCTAAAAATGGCATTGTAAATGGCTTTAGAAACGGTGGTCTTCCCTACACCTCCTTGTCCCCATAATCCTGCCATAAGAACATCATCTTTGGACTGTAATTTTAAGATTTTTTTAATCTCTTCTGCTTGGGAATCTATCCCAACCGGATACCTGGCTACTACTAATGGCGTTCGATCAAGTTGGGTTAATGTCTCCTCTACGATCTGTTGTATAAGTTCTGCTTCAGATCTGACAAAGGAAAATTAGTGAAACTGCTTTTAGAGCAATCAAAGAAATGGATAAGTATTCAAACAATTACCCATGATGAACGCATGTAATGATATGATGCCCTTAGAGTCATCTAAGGTAATAGAAGAAATTTTCCAAATTGATTATCTTCTGGGATCAACTTTGGCGTGGAGGTTGCTTGCAGTAGATGTCAAGGCAGTTTACTGATTATTCAGATTTAACTTTAGATCGGTCATGGATGTCTTAAAATCAAAGTCAATGGCTTAAGTGTCGTGTATTGAACTTGAAATCTTAGATATAACCACGCTAAATCTCCAAAAGACTGGAGAAACTGGAAAAAGAATGAGAGGTGCGTGCAATAATATACATAAAAGGGTAATCCACAAAGGACTGCTGCCCCTATTTCATCTCTAACTTATAGTCCTGTAATTGCAGATATATTGGATCAAAGATGGAGATAGATCATTTGATATTGGGAATACAAGTCGTTCGAGCATGTGGACCAGTCTGGTTCCAAGCCCATCCAGATCATTTGATGGCTCCGAATGATCTTTGTTTGGGGTTTTCATTAACATTGAGGATTAATTCTTTAAACATGGATGACATGAACCCACAGTTCAAATATCTGGTGTGTCATACTAGGATAATTTACGGATTGGTCAATACCACAAATCCCAGAGTAAGGAAGTTTTCTAGGATAACAGAATTGTTTGACAGACAATTCCGCGGGCGAAAAGTTAATTCCCTAGAATTAACACGGTCTAGGAGTTTGACTATGGTGGAATCTATTGGAGCATCTAGAGCAGTTAGTGCATCTCAAGTCCAATAGAGGCGAGGAAGAATAACCTTATGTTGGGAGAAATGTCTACTTCCTCTAGGCTTGAAAGATCGCAATCTGTTAGGGAATTTAGGATTTTAGAACCCCTTAGTGTACCATAGGATACTTTAAAAGAAGTCAATCGGGAAGAGTTTGCATCTCAAAGATCTGTAAACTCAAGAACTTCATGAGGAAGAATCATAGGATATGAACTGGTTAATCTGCCTATATATGAAGAAGAGGATACATTGTTCAAGAGACGATAGCGTCCGATTGATAATGCACTCCTAAGAAGAGAAGATCCACATTCTAAAGCATATCCCTGAAGTTGTCCAGGCATTTGAAAACATAGCAACGCAACAGTCTATAGCCATAGATGAAATTTGGTTTAAGATTGAACTTTCCCAAATGGCATCTACCAGTGTGGTATATAGTACCAAGGAAGCTGGGTTAGACACATACGTGATTGTTCGAAATTAAAAGCAGCGCAAATAATTTTTTTCAAATTAAGTCTATAATTTTACTATCATCAGTTCTCTGTCTCTCTCTTTCTTTTTCAAACAAACATATATTTTCAAAAAATGTATTTGTAAATATATCACAAAAAACTAAATTAATTCTAATGGATCGAATATGGGCCATGTGGCACAATCATGCCACGTGGCGCCCTGCACGGGAAAATCCCATGCGCGAGCCAGGCACGGCTCTCTGGCCGCTCCTCACTCACTCTACCCCAAAACTCAAACCAAAATTCACCCGTCTCTCTCTCTCGCTCTCTCTCTCTGCGCTCCCCTCCGCCTTTGCGACTGCCTCACACGGCCATCATCATCGCATTCCGCCCGCCCACATCCCACCACCGTGACGTACCCTCATCGTCGCCTGTCCTAGCTGTTGTGGCGCCTCTCTCTCTGTTTTTGTCCCTCTGTGAGCAGAGAAAAGTCTCAGCCGTCATAGGAGCCTCAAGTGACCATCGCCCGAGGCTAAAGACGGCCGATCTGCGCTCGACACTCCAGATCTGGGCAGGCGAACCTTGATTCTTTGCCTAAAGCGGCTTTGACACAGAGAGAAGGAGAGGGGCTGAAGTGATGCGGCTGGCGCACTGTGGGGACGTGAGCACTCGGGCGGCGGCATGTCGAGAATCAGCAGAGACCCGGAGAGGACGCACGGCTCGCACATGGTGCTCTATTTCGTGTGCGGTGCTAGTGAGCTCGGTGCTGTCTGAATGTCTGACGAGAGTTCTCACGAGAGAGGGAGTTGGGGGCAAAATTACCTCTAAACATTAGAGGATTACAAACCTTAGAGAAAATTAAGTAGGAAAAGATTTTATACTAATTGAATTGAAGTAGTAGATCAGACAAAAACAAAAGAATTGGAGTAGTAGAAGAGTTGTCACGTACTCATTGTCCTTCTCAGTAAATTCCCGCCCTGATAAGTTACCAGCGTCAAAAAGGGATTGTTTCCATCTCTTCACTTTTTCTGAATACTTCCCGAACTTGAACTCATGCTTGGCCATATCTTGTCCATATTTCTGGTCCTCTCTTGGTGTTCTCACTTCTCTGGGTTCCACTTTGTAAAAAACCGGCAACACAATCAGGTCCTTCTTTACCCTGCACTCCATAATTTTCGCCACTTCTTCCAAACACCATGGTGAGGAAGCATAGTTTTCAGAGAAAACGACAATTGCGATTTGCGACTCCTCGATCGCCTTCATAAGCGTGGCTGATATCTCCTCGCCCATCCTCAATTCTTCACTATCGATGAAAGTATGTATTCCTATCTGGTTAAGAGCTGCGTAGAGATGACTGAGGAAGGTTTTGCGGATGTCAGTACCTCTGAAACTCAGAAACACTTGGTAACTCCTTCTGGGCTTGGAAGAAGAAGAAGCCATTAGAATTAGCAATCAGTTGTCTAAAGATTTGGTACTTTGTTTGAGGTGGTTTGTTCGCCATTTGATCTTCTCGGTGAGTTCTTTATACCCGATGCGAAACTTTCTTTTCTGTGGGTCAACGAAGAATATTATTAGGTCTTTTCATTAATAATATCGTGTACGTCAAGCGCAAAGTGCGGTGGACTCGCGCGTGAAACTTTTCTTCGCTAGTTAGAAATGTGATGGACAAAAAACTTTATTTTATGTTAAATAAATTTTTAGTTAAATTGTTAATGAATTTGACTAGTCAAGATAAAATAAATTTTTTATGACCATAATCTCATACGGTCCTGATTTGGGGCAGCGCTCTGATCGAGACATCGGGGAAAGAAAGCATTTCAAAAGTCTTCAAATGGGAATTAGTAAATATCGTCTCGTTAATCCAACACAAATTATATTTCCATGTTCCTCCTACAAGCTAAAAGCCAAATGACTAAATTAAACATGATGCATCATTAATTTTTCCGACTCAACATCGCATCCAATGTGTGATGCCCAAAGAAAAATGACAAGGCGCCTGCCGTGTGCTTTGTTTTTACTTCTTTTCCGGGACCCTACACATTTAACTTTAGCTCTACGTGTTGGCATCAACATCAACATTGATTAAATTGTAGCCATTAAGGACCCATCGGATAGGGTGGGGGGTTCGAACGCTTGAATTCCATCTTTTGACGAGTTTCGTTTATGTTTAGCTCAAACCGAGTTAGTGGACCTTCGATACATTGGCCTATGTTTTACCTGGTCTACTTCCTCTGGTGCTGCAAGCAAAATGCGCAAGATTGATCGGGTCCTTATTAACAATATGCGGAACCATCGGTTCTCCTTCTCTCAAGCCTCTTTTCTCAATCCGGGTATATCTGATCACTCTCTTATGATTGTTAGAGTGCTTGATCCGATGTTGAGAAGGAAGCCGTTTAAATATTTTCATTTTTGGTCCGAACACCCGGATTACTCGTATTGCATCAATCAAGCTTGGAATATGCCAGTCTTCGGAGTGCCGATGTTCCGCCTCGTGTCCAAGCTGAAATTGGTTAAAGCTCGCCTCATATTACTGAACAAAGAGTCTTTCTCCGACATTTCGATGAAGACAGCTAAAGCTAGAGAAGCCCTTCGCATCACTCAGGTTGGGCTTCATGATGATCCTTCTAATTCATCTCTTGCTGACTTGGAAAAAAACCAGCGACGTGCCTTTGTCCAACTGCGGGCCCATGAGGAGTCTTTTTACTGCCAAAAGTCTCGTGTGACTTGGCTGAAAGAGGGTGATCGGAACACTAGATTCTTCCACAATTCGGTTAAGAACAGACAGACTAGAAACCACATCCTCTCGGTTATGGATTCATCTGGTGTTCTCATAGATGATCCAGCCCTTGTGCCTCAAGTGTTTGTGTCCTACTTCTCAAAGTTGCTCTCACCTCAGGCGTGCCTCTCAAAACAGTCTCTTCATGAGATGAAGGAGCTCATCCATCAGCCTCTCTCGGATATTCAATGCAGCTCCATCTCTTGCCCGGTCACAGATTCAAAGATCAAGGATACTATTTTCTCTTTAGCAAGAGGAAAAGCTCCGGGTCCTGATGGCTTTTCGGTTGAATTTTACAAGACCAACTGGGATCTTGTCGGGCCATTAGTTATTGAAGCTGTTCAGGATTTCTTTGCTTCGGGCTTCCTCCTAAAAGAGGTAAACAGTACTATCCTTACGTTGATTCCCAAAGTTCAGAATGCTACTGCAGTCACAGATTTTAGACCTATCGCATGTTGTAATACCATCTACAAGGTTATTACAAAAATTCTAGCTAATCGTGTGGCTACTGTTTTGAATGTTTTGGTTGGATCATCTCAAAATGCATTTGTTAAAGGAAGGAGAATTAGAGATAACATTCTTCTTGTTCGGGAATTGTTCTCTCGGTTTTCACTTAGATCCTTACCTTCCAAAATGTCTTTGTTAAGGTAGACTTTCAAAAGGCGTATGATACCGTAGATTGGGATTTTTGGAACTCACTCGCAAGCTTTCAGATTCCCAGAATGGATCATCCATTTGATAATGGTGTGTGTGAGAACACCCAAGTTTTCAGTTTCTATTAATGGCGAACTTCATGGCTTCTTTTCCGGAGGTCGAGGCCTTCGCCAAGGGGACCCTTTGTCGCTGTACCTCTTTACCCTTGTTATGGATGTGTTCTCAGGGATTTTAAATGCTCGTACTTCGGTGAAAGGCTTCAAATACTTTTGGAGGTGCAAGAAGGTAAAGTTGACCCATCTTTTCTTTGCTGACGATGTCTTTCTATTTTGTCAAGCTGATTGGGTTTCCGCCACAATCCTCAAGAGAAGTCTTGATATATTCTCATCTTGGAGTGGACTGATTCCGAACAAAAACAAGAGCAAGGTGTTTCTCTCAGGAGGCCCTGTTTCCATCAGAGAGAATATTCGACTTGCATTTGGCTTTCAGGAAGGTCGTATCCCAGTCCGGTACTTAGGGGTGCCCATCATTACTTCAAGACTTGGGAAAGCTTATTGTGCTTCATTGATTGATCGTATTACCGCAAGAATTCAATCGTGGGCTCACTGCTTTTTATCCTTTGCTGGAAGGCTCCAACTTATAAGGTTGGGGCTGCATTCTATCCAAGCCTTTTGGGCTAGTGTGTTTTCTCTGCCTATCTCTGTTCTTGATAGAATTGAACAACTGCTAAGACAGTTTCTGTGGAAGGGCACCTCGCTTGGCCGAGGCGGTGCCAAAGTATCTTGGGATGACATTTGCCTCCCAAAAAATGAAGGTGGCTTGGGTATTCGGAAATTGAGAGACTGCAATACTGCTTCCTTGCTTAAGTACATCTGGTTTCTCTTCACCGATAGAGAATCTCTCTGGTGTCGTTGGATCCATTCTTATTTTTTAAAGAAGGACAACTTTTGGAACTCCTCCACACCCACTATGTGTTCATGGGCGTGGAAAAAAATCCTTCAACTTCGAAGACACTTTAGGCTCTCTTTCTTTTGGAAGATTGGCCACAGTTCCTCTGTTTCCTTATGGCACGACAATTGGCTGGAGTGTGGCCCGCTTCTCTTACTTATCCCGCCGGACCTTGTGGAGAGCTGTCGCCTTCCAAGCTATTCTGTAGTGGCGGACCTTTATTCTCCCCTGGGTGCTTCTTTGAGAGAATCCCTTGCAAATATGGGAATTACTATACCCATTCTTTCTACTGATTCTGACCGCTTCACCTGGCAAGAAGATCCATCAGGTTCGTTTTCTGTTGCCTCTGCCTGGAAATACATCAGGGTTAAAAAGAATCGAGTGTCTTGGGCTCCTCTTATTTGGGACAATGACCTTGCACCCAGATTTCAATTTCATTTGTGGTTGCTCGCAAAAAATAGGCTGCCAACTCAGACTCTCCTTCTCTCTTATGGGAGGATTGAGTTCTCTGTTTGTGCTTTTTGCTGCTCCGTTCCGGACTCCGTGGACCACTTGTTCTTTCAGTGCACAACGTCTACGACTCTTGCGTTCTTTTGGGCTTCTAGATGTAATTTACCTTGGAAGAACAGAGTTTGGAAGGACAACCTCTCTTGGGCTCTCAAATTCCTATCCGGCAAAGATTTTTTTCACAGTATTGCCCGTTTCTCTTTTGGGGCTTTATGCCATTTCATATGGAAAAAAAAAAGGAATTCTATCATCTTTCGAGGTGATTCTTTGGCAATTCCGGCCATGAAGAATCACTTGATCAAGGTTGTGAAGGATAAGGCTCTTTTGTTCTCTAATGTCCCGCCTACTCCAAGAAACAAGCAACTCCAGAGAAGTTGGGGTTCGATCTGTCCATCTTCAGCTCGGCATCCTCTTCCTAGCTCTCCTCCATCTCTTCAATCTTTGCAGGGGTGCCTGAGGGTCATTAGTCTGTTTTTTAATTGTAGTTCAGCCAAGTAGTTGCTGCTTTGTTTCCTTCTCTCTGTATCTTTTTGTTTCGGTACCCTCACTCTCCCTGCCCCCACAGCTAAAGTGTGAGTTACGGTGCCGAATTCTTGTTCATTTCTCCAAAGTTTAATATATATTCTTACCTTTTACCAAAAAAAAAATCGACATTGATTTAAATTTTAATAAAAGAAAAGATTTTTTGTTATATATTTCACAGAGACGACGTCTTCTGCTCTCGTCTTCTCCGTCCGTCTGGGTCCCCCACAAAAGGAAAGGCGTGGATATTGAATTCTGGTAAAAGGAAATGATCTTTAGTCCTTTGCTTTTCATTTTCTTCGAAAGGAAACAAAGTGTCTCATCTCACGAGAAAAAGGTAAGCAACTCCATTGGCTTCCCAATAAAGTGCTTGGCTGTGGCTTCCAGGAAATGGCAGGTGCAATTAATGAGGTTTTGCTCCCCATTGGATCTTCTCGGCATATTCTTTCTTGATGCCCAGGGGCATGACTTTCTTTTTCGTGGGTCAAAAAACAATATATTTTATTAACTTTCAGCTTTGTGGGCAAAGCAGACGAGAGTGATGAGAATGGAAATTGAGAGAGGAAACTGGAGAGGAGGACGCGGTGGGATCGGCCGTGCTCAACAAGCTTGGCCCGGCATGGCGGCCAGGTACTTCGGCGCCGTGAAAAACACGCAGAAGTCGCTGGTCAACAGGATACAAATTTTTATGACCATAATCTCAACGGTCCTCATTGGAGGTCCATTTTCTGATTGATTGATTGATTGGTTTCAGCCAAATAGCTTCCATCTCTTTAATCCTTCATTTTTCCTTTTCTTATAATGGAAAATAAATTTTCTCATCTCTTTAGAGAAATACTTCGCTGTGGCTCTATGGCAAAGTTGTGAGTAATCATCGATATACCTATAATAAGTGAACCGGACAACAATCAATCAATTAAGTGATTAATTTCTAGTTATTATTGAATTAAAGGTGCCACTTGTCAGTCATCTTCTTGTCTTTAGTGTGAACCATCTTTTCTTTAACACCTAAACAAAATGAGTGATCCATGCTATCAATTAAGGGTGAGCACCGATTCAGAGTAGACCCTAAAGTTGATCAGACCAACCCTACCTAGTCAGTTTTGGTCTTGTTCCAAGATTTCAAGATAGAATTCAATCTCACCAGGCATATTTATAGCTTATGCCGGCATCCAATCTGCCACCAACTCGATAAATTTCAACATGTTGAGCAAACTTTTCAAGAACATGTATTGTTTGACCTCCCCCTCCTTCAAAGAATTCAATTCTTCAAAGACGTTGATAGCTCTCAACACTCCATAATAACGTAATTGAAGATGCTATACTTTTTTCATCTTCCAAGGATTATTTCTTTTGTTGGATGGGAATTTATGTTGTTGCTTTGACTTTCTTTTTGCTTCACTAAGGGATGAGTTGGACTTTTTCCAAGTGCTTCATATTTATGTTTGTTTTGTACCGTACTTCTTGCCTTTTTGTTAATCTACTATTTTGCCATAATCGTTATTTGTCTTTGTTGTACATTAGGCAATGTTTTATTAAAATTCATCCTTTCAAGAAATTAAAAAAGAAAAGAAAGAATTAGTCAGTTCTTGGGTAGACCTTGGAATTGGATCATATTGACAAGATTGGTTTCAATGTGGGTTCTAGGATCTACAAAATATACGTTCCAAATTCCAAAAATTGAGAATTAGTCCCAACAACATAGATTTTGGGTCTAGAATATATCCACCTTGAAATCATTTCGCCTCTATTGTCAACACATATTCAAGCCCCACTTGCCACATTGTTGTCAATTGACATGTACTCCATCGGTTCCTCAATAAAGTACTTCATTGTGGCTTGGGGAAATGGCATTCGCAAGTAATGAGTTTTTGTCATTCCATTTTTTTTCCTTTGCAAATTATAGAAAACAATTCGTGACTACTTGACATATCAATATGAGTTTATTTTTCTTTTTTCCTTATATTCACATTTAAGTATACTTACCCTTGAGCAAGTGCTTTTACCTCAAAAGTTGGTCAGTCATATTTTTTATTTACTTCTAAAGTGGCCAAAGGGTGAAATCTCTTAATGAACATTGAAGAATTAAATTCTTGTCTCACCCAAATCTATGACTAACTTAACAAATGATTACAATTTGCCATAACACTTTGGAGTTAAAACTGTAGCCACTACGGAAAATGGGATAGAAAGCATCTATGAAAATAAAATAGGATTGATTTTTTTTTTTTTGGTCGAAAAAGCTGCATTTCATTTTAGCTTAAGTAGAGAACATAGAACATGAACCCATCTAGGCTTCAGAACAAAGAAAATCAATCAGTGGTTGTGGTGGGCTCGAAACCCAATTGTTCGGGAGGCAATGGTCGAGCTGGGCTTTAACAACCCAATTAGCAATTTTGTTTGTTCCCTAAAGCAATGGATAATTTTTATGTGGGGTGAAGAAGACAGAGAAGCCCGGCCCATTTCGATTTGTGCTGCAATGTCCCACGGTACTTGTCCTTCCCTCAACAAAGCTTGAACTGCAATAGAGGAGTCAAATTCAACAATTGTACTTTCACTTTTGCTTTTTCCATGCTCCCATTTGTGCGTGAGCTTCAACCCCTCAAGCAAAGCTAGGGTTTCAGCTTGGAGTGCAGATTGCACTCTTACTTGGTGTGCGAACCCTCCGAGAAGAACACCATCCGCGTCCCTGCATACACCAGCAATCGATCCTCTAGTTTCGCCTACTCGGAGACCTCCATCGACGTTGATTTTCAGCGATTTTGGTGCAGTGGGTTCCAGTTCATCGCGCAGGTACGGTCTCTCTCCTCACGCACATCCTGTTTTGAGTTCCAGATTTTGAATTCTCCATGCTTTGCGAGGGCTTCCGAGATAACTCCCTTCGGATCCGGCGGTTTCCCTCTGAAAATGGCCTCGTTTCTTGCTTTCCACATGAACCAGAGCATTTCAGCCACTTGCTCGAGGGGTGGTGCTTCTGGTAAGGCTCGCTTGTAGTGAAGGATCTACCGATCTATGATTGTTAGTCCCTTTCTTTGAACTGGTATACTGATGCGTGGGTCTGACCAAATCTTGGTTGTCCAGGGGCAAAGCAAAAACAGATGTTCCTCTATTTCGGGGTTCTTTTTACAGAGTTGGCAAGTTGACTCAGGTGCGATTTTCCTTCTACTTAAGTTTTCTGACGTAGGGAGCGCATTTTGACAAAGGGTCCATATAAAAACTTTTATTTTCGAGATAGTCCGCAAATTCCAGATTTTGCACCATAGTTCGCTTGGCTTCTGGTATGAAGTTGATGCTTCATTGTATGCTAAATTGATCTCTACTCTCCTTAGTTGATTATACCCACTTTTGACTATGTAGTTGCCTGATGTTGTTGCATTCCACACTAGTTTGTCTTTTACACTTGTAGCTGGGATGGGAATGGCCACTATTTCATCTGCGATGATGTCTTTGAAAGTGTTTTGTACTATATCCTCTTTCCAAGAGCCAGTCTGCTTGTCAATTAACTCGTTAACACACTTAGGGTCTTCTCTATTAGCAGGTCCGATTAGTATACCCCGCTTTAGCCATATATCCTGCCGTATTCTGACTGATTGTCCATCACCCATAGACCATTGGGACAATTCTGAGATAGCTTCCCTCCCAATTAGGAGACTTTTCCATCCCCATGAAGCTCTTTGACCCTGTTTTGCATGCCAGAAATCTGTATTAGGAAAATATAAGCCTTTCAAGAGTTGGATCCATAGAGTGGGAGAGTTTTCTGCTAGACGGCATGCTTGCTTTCCTAGCATGGCTTTGTTGAATGTAATGAGGTCTCTGAAGCCCATACCACCATGATCTTTCCTCATTTTCATTAGATTCCAACTTTTCCAGTGAATTCCAGCTTTTCTTTCATTGTTTTTCCACCAGAAGGAAGCTATCTTTTATTCTATTGCTTTGCAAATAGATACCGGGATTTTGAATATCGACATCGCATATTGTGGGATAGCCTGAACTACTACTTTCAAGAGGACTTCCTTTCCTACTTTAGACAGCAAGTTTTCCTTCCATCCTTCCAGCTTCATATTTACCCGAGCCAAAATCCATGCAAACATCTGCTTTTTTGAACTACCCCAATCAGAGGGGATACCCAAATATTTCCCTGTTTTATCGATTTCTGGGACTCGCAGCTCCATTGCCATATTCCTCCTTAAACTCTGGGGATAGCCCGCACTAAAAAGGATCCCTGATTTGTTCAAATTCACTAGTTGCCCAGTAGCTACACAATATTGATTCAGCACCTCAGCTAGATTTTGGCACTCACTAATCTTGCCATCTAAAAAGAAAATAGAGTCATCTACAAACAGTAAGTGCGGTAGTGTGGGGCAGTGGTTGTTTAACTTAATATCTTTTAGTCTTCTCTCATCAACTGCTTTTTTCAGCATTAACGATAAGACATTCGCCATAAGTATAAACAAGTAAGGAGATAGATGGTCTCCTTGTCTAATATCTTGAGCCGGTTGAAAATAAGGTAGGGAGCCTCCATTTAATTTCACACTGAATGAGGTAGTTGTGACACATTGCATTATCCAAGTTACCCATGTAGTGCTAAAACCCATTTTCTTCATGCAAGCTTCAAGGAAGTCCCATTCAACTCTGTCATAGGCCTTCTTCATGTCTAGTTTGAGCACGGCTTGGAATTTCTTCTTTCTTTTCCTAATTCTGAGTTGGTGAAGGACCTCTTGAACTATGAGGATGTTGTCTTGTATCTGTCTTCCACTAACAAAAGCGCTCTACTCTATTTCAATCAAATCAGGAAGCCATCTCTCAAGACGATTTGCCAACACTTTTGAGATAATTTTATAGGAAAAGTTACAAAGGCTGATTGGTCGGAATTGGTCTAATTTTTCTGGGTTTTGGGCTTTAGGAACAAGTACAATATGTGTTTTGTTCAGATTCGGATTTAGGCATTTAGTCTCCAAGAAATCTTCTACCATTTCCATAATGTCTGTCTAAATATCTTTCCAGTGATGCTGATAAAACTGACCATTTAGTCCATCTAGTCCTGGGGCTTTTAACGCACCGAGTTGAAAGACTGCTTCTTTGACTTCGTGTAGCATAATTTTTGCTGTTAGAGCTGTGTTCATCTCTTTCGTCACCATAATAGGGCATTGGTCAATGATGGGCTGGATATTGCGAGGTCCCACCGAGGTGTACAATTCTGTGAAAAAGGCTAAAGTTTCCTCTTTCAGTCTTCCTTCATCCTGGGTCCACTCTTCACTGGAGACTTGGAGCATAGGTATTCTGTTCCTTTGTCTACGCTGAATAGTTGTAGCATGAAAATATTTAAAGTTCTTATCCCCCCATTTCAGCCATGAAACTATTGATCTCATCCCCTAGAACATTTCTTCTTGCTTCCATAACAGTTCTATTTTTCCTTTTACCTCTTGTACATCTTTATATCATGCTCAGCCTCTTGATTATTTGTGATGGCTTCAAGTTCTCTTTTTTAAGTCTCTAATTTGAGTATGTGCATTGGCGAATTTTTTGCTCCATACCTCCAAGGATGCGGTTATTTTCTGAATCTTTGCCCCCCAGCTTAGATTTTTCACTCCAGGATCATTCAACACCATATTTACTTTTTCCTCATATTCCTAATCTTCCAACCAGAAAGCTTCAAACTTAAAGTACCTCTTTCTCTTCCTCTTTTCAGCCATGAATGATACTAATAAAGGACAGTGATATGAACCTATTGCCGGAAGGGTAAATACTAAAGCTTCTGGGAAGGAAACCCTCCATTCAATGGTACATAGGACCCTGTCAAGTTTTTCTTTTATAAATTCATCTCCACCCTGGTTGTTTGCCCATGTAAATGCACATCCTTTGCCTTCTAATTCCATAAAAGAACACACTCATTTACAATTTGTCTAAATGCTGCCATTCTGTGATACTTAGCTAATCTTCCTCCTACTTTTTTCCCAATGATATAGAATTTCATTAAAATCGCCAATACAAATCTATGGCAGAGAATTGTGGGACTTAATATATTTCAATTCTTCCTATAACAACACCATTTTTTTGGAAAGTATAAGGGGCATGCACAAACGTACTCCGCATCACTATTTTATTTCCTTCCCATTTGCAAGTTGCATTTATAAAATCAGCAGAGTATGATTCAATTGATACTTGAATTTCAGCATTCCACATTAAAGCTAGCCCACCTGCAGTCCCAATTGGGTCCACCACAAAGTGATTCTGAAACTTTAAGTTCTTCTTTAACCTCACAACTAGCTGTTCTTTGTTCTTCGTCTCCATTAGGAACACTAAACTGAGTCTATTTTGAGCCACTAAGGCTCTTAGTTCCCGAATTGTCAGGGGATTGCCCAACCCCTGACAATTCCAGCTTAATATGTTCATTGGTACCCCGGTGGCTTATTAGGGCTATCCACCAAAGCCCATGAGCCCTCTCCCTTCTCAACTTGGATTGGGGTCTCTAGGAGTTGAGTCTCATCCAAAATCTCCTGGTCTTGCTTCTCATTGCCATAAGGACTTAACCTTTTCTTTTTTTTGCTTGTGTGCCTGGCTGCTTTTCCTTCTTTTCTTGGATACAATCCCTTCTGGATGTTATGTTTGAGAGGTGCAGAGGAGGGTTCATTTTCTGGCCACGTTAATAACAGGAACGAAGAGCTTGCATTTCCTTGTATATCTGCTGGTTTTTCATTTTCCATCTCTTTTCTTTTTTCAGGTCTATCCATGCGGCTGCTGTTTAAAGGGAGGTGCTGGACAATATCCATCTGGCTTGAATTCTCTTGAGTTTCAGGTACAACTTCTTCTTCTATGCTATCCTTTTCCAGATTTTCATAAAAACATCTTCCATATAGGGCTAAATTCTTTAGCTTCTGCCTTCAACCAATACCCAAATCATAGCTCATTAATTCTCTCTAGGTCAACTTGGTTTGCAGCACACTGAGTAATGTAATGTCCCAATTTTCCACATGCATAGTAGAAATGAGGAAGCCTTTCGTATTTGTATTCCAGCCAGAATTTTCTTCCCGCTCGTTTAACCACACTTCCTTGTTTTAAAGGCGCAAAGAGATCCAACTCAACTTTCACTTTCCCTAATACAAAATTAGCAACACCTTTGGGTTCCACTTTGATCTCTACCACTTCTCCAAGATCCTGCGCAATTCTCCTAACAGCTTCCGCATTACACCATTCCACCGAAAGGCCGTATATGTGGACCCAAAAAGCCCCTTTCGAGAAATTGTAACAGTGAGGGGGGTATTTGGTTCCCATGGTTTAAGTAACAGACAATGTTTAGCAAAGGACTAAGGGCCGCCATTCAACACATGTTTTGAGTCCCCTTCTGTTTTGAAAGCAAATAAAAACAGCCCCTGCTCCAAGGGGGTAATATCAACGCTTTCGATTTTCCAAGCCTTCTTCATAGTACTCTGAAAAGCTTGAAAATTAACATTTGGGTTCATAAAGAGCTTTCCCATCAACATTGCACGACAACCATTTTCCTGCTCACTAGTGTCAATGTCCTCTAGATCGATTATATCATCTTCTGACCACATATCTCCCAACCTCTTGCATAGAAGTTCCATCCGAGGATCTGCGCCTTTGTGTTCCATGGAGGCGGAACACTCTAGTAAGCAGTCTAAGAAGGTAGTAAAACAACCACAAGCTTGCTTGACGATGCCTTAGGACCTGTTCTTAACACTTTAAGGAAAGAGACCAACCTGAGACAATGGATAGCATTTGGTCCCAAGATGAAGATAGTGGGTGTATTGCGCCTGTCTTATTATAACCATTTTGAAGTTGTATTGATCATCCCTTCATCTTAGGCATCTTACATAGAGCCGGATTGAAGCGTGATTCAACAACTAGGAAAGGGCTAGGGTTTTTGTAGTGTTGGATGTGGGAACCGCATGATTTTGTGGAAAGGGGTATTAAGACTAATTTGGTGGATTTTGTAGATCTTTGGTTTCAATTTTAGTGGAAAAAAGTTAAAAAAAAAAAAAAGGCTCATTTTGTGAGAAGGGGCATAAACACGCCATGGATGACAGCCCCAGTTGAATGGAACAGTGCTCAAAGAACTTCCGTTTTCACAAGGAAGCTCAATCTAAGAAGGGAATCTCAGGGAATGGAGGCTAGATTGAAATGGAATGGTGGGTGTTTCAATTAGGGTTTTGATTTTGGAGTAAAGGAGCCATTACCACATCAAGCGTGGAGAAACTCTTCCCACAAGAGAGACGCTCCCAAAATGGGAGAGACGGTCTCTCAGTCCCCATCTCTTAAAATAGGATTGATTAAGGTATTGGGAAAACGTCGTATAAGATTTTGGTGATTGCAAAACTATTCTTGATACTAGAATCTTCATGATTTTTAGATGCTGATGGTAGTATCAAATTGATTGTGATGATATCACCAAGAGTTTAGCAAAGGCTAGTGAAGATATTGACAAGAGGTGAACAAATACATTATGATGAAGGCTTCATGAAGGCTTGGAGATGCCATGGTCAATTTTTTGTCAAATTGATATCTTTGCATGCTGACATACTCAAATGGATTGTTTGTTGATGAATCGTAAGTCAATTTGCACAAAACAATTGTTGACGGTACTCACAGACTCATGATAACGAGCACATGCTGATAGCTAATACCAACTCGCGCTCAAAGTAACTGCTGCTTCGTAAGATTGTCCATTCATGGGCGCTTGGCAATGAATTTCATTTCACTCCTTGGAAGGGTGCAACAGACATAAATCGAACATGAGCAGCAATACACGGCACGTAGTTATAGTTCTATTGAAATAATACAGACATTAGAAATGACCATTTTTACAATTGACCTTGGGAAGCATATAATTTGACTATAGTGGTGCACTGCTCTCCCATGAACTCTCTCTCTCTCTCTCTCTCTCTCTCTCTCTCTCTCTCTCTCTATTGAAATAATACAGACATTAGAAATGACCATTTTTACAATTGACCTTGGGAAGCATATAATTTGACTATTGTGGTGCACTGCTCTCACATGAACTCTCTCTCTCTCTCTCTCTCTCTCTCTCTCTCTCTCTCTCTCTCTCTCTCTCTCGTAGTGCGCGCGCACCTTCTCTTCTGACGAAGTACTCCGACACGAAACTATCAAGCACCCGTAGTCCGGCCTTTCCGCTATGCTATTGCTCTAGGCTTTGGAGGCATGGCGGGCAACTAGCCATTGCTGGAATTCGACACCCGTGATGAGGATTGCCATTCGTAATGATCTAAGCGCCATACTCTCGTCACATTGCAAGAAAACATGGCGAAATTGGTATTTTACTAACCAAGCATGAAAAATTTCTATGTTGTTGCTAAGTTACGAATTTAGTGAATTGTTGGAATTTTATTGGTGTTTGTAAGATAGTAACGCTACTAGTAAAATTTCAGAGGTGTTGGCAATTGACTAATATATTTATAGGTTGGTAAATCTAATAATGTTAGTAGTTCCGAAGGAATTGGCAATTTACTAGTTCGTGTGAATGTTAATAAATTTCTTATAGTAATGGTAGTTCATGCAGTGCACTAGAAACGTTAGAAAAAAGTTAGTTACTAATTTGACAGAAGTTGGTAAGACACTATTTCAATGGAATGTTGGTAAATTTAGTATAATACTACATATTACTGGCAACACTTGTACAATTTGTTGACACCTGATTTCACCAATAAGTCAACGCGAATTCATAAAGAAAATTATGTTGAGGTTCAAGATTTCTGAAAAGTCAATTTATCATATTTTCTGTTCATTGCATCTCATCTACACTTAGAAATTAAGAGCAATGTATTTCATTAACATTTACATACCATTTCAAAATTAAATCAAAAGTTGACTTTTCGATTGACTTTTTAGTCAAACTGAGTAAACCTAACCTCAATTGAAAACAAAAGTATCATAGCACAAAAGGCATCCCTTTTATCTTTACATGTAGATTTAAAATGGGTCAATACCACGAAAATTCTAAAACTAGCACACTTATTAGAAATTTACCTTAAACTAATTTGTTGACCATTAAAAACCTCAAATTGATATACATTCGATAAATTTACCTTAAAGGACCACAAAAAACCCCCCAACTAGTATATTTGTGTTAAATTTCCCAAAAACTAATTTTTTTTACTGCCAAAAATCACAAAAAAAATTACAAAATTGGTACAATTGTGACAAACGGAGAGTAAAATCTCAAACTAATACACCAATCAACTGTCATGTGTCATTCACTTAACAATTTGACTATAAAATTTAACAAAAATTAATAAAGAGTAAATTTATTATAAGTATATAAGTTTTTAGGATAAATTTGTCAAAAGTATACCGGTTTAGAATTTTTAGTAGTAAAAAATTAGTATTGAGTAAAATTGTCAAATGTATACCAATTTGAGATTTTTTGCGATATTGACCCTAATGGTTGAATGTTGACTTTTTTCAATCTAGAAGGTTGACCTTTGGTAAAAACATTGAAATTTCTTTATCTTGTAATTATCTTTCGGATGAGGCTTCTTTTAGACATTTGATCTAGGGGTGATATGATTTAGAGATCTCAGGCTCCATCACAAAAATCTCCACCGACGGAATCTAGATAGCCGGTCAACTTCAGCGAAGCACTAAAGTCCACTTGGACTTTTCGAGTCAAACCCGGCCAACTAAGTGCGATTTCATGCCACACCAAGCACTTAAGGCAAAACCTCTTCAGGAGTTTCTCTTCCTTTGATTTTCATTCCAGTAGCCTTGGTAGTTCCAAACTTTTATTCCAGAAACTCAAATAGCTTCGATCCTCATTCCAATAGCTCCGGCGGTTCTACATCTTCACTTCTAGAGTTTCAGCGAATCAGGACTTTCATTCGTTCTTTGCAGAAATATATTTTTCATATTTCAGGATTCTAACATTCTCACTGCATGTTTCTCTCCTTCGGCGATTCAATTTTTTGAAGAAAGACCTTTTTACTGCTGGATCTTCATATGCTTGGCCAGGAGGAAGTCAAAATCTGAAGGCAAGATGTTGGTACAACTTATTGAACGGGCTAAAACCTGCTGACATTTTTGTTACCGATAGAGATTTGTTGTTGCTTGAGTGTCAAACGGAGTAGATTTGATTTGGAGTCATTAGAGTCGGTTTAGAGGTTTAGAACACCTAATGTTTGACGAAATGAATAACTGAATTTCTGAGTTCTGAGTTCAATGACCACTGTCTAGTAATTATAGGATTTCAGTTAGGGAATGGCCAAATTAAGGAAAATGATCATCTAATGAATGTAAGTAGACATTCAGGGCCTTAAATTGATATATTATGAGCCAAAATTGGACATCATTTGCTAAGGCAAAAAAACACATGAGATCTAGGCGTACATCGAGGAAAACTGTTAGAGAAGGTTAAGTTCTAAAACCTTCACGAGCATTTCTCAGTAAATCAAAGAAAATGTTCTTAACTTCAAAATCTTAAAAGGTTGTAAACTATAGAGTTGTAGAGGACTTCAGTAGCTTTCCAACCATATAAAATTCTTAATTTTCTGGGTTAATTTGATAGGTAAAATTGGGCTTGAAAGTATCATTTTTCGGATAGACTAGTTTCAGGGTAAAATCTGACTAGTTTGACTAAATCGTAAATTTCATAAATTCGGGGCCAAATCTTAAAGTGTTGAACTGGGGAAATAAACTAGACATTCCAAGCTTTAAAATCATGGAGGGTTCGTTAAAATTGAAGGTCATTAAACTGGGCTTGGATTAATGACAAAAATCGGCAGTTTTAACATAGGGGCCTTGAGTCCGAAATTTGCTTGAGGCATTGAGCCCATTCCTTGCTATTGCTTCGTTATGTTTGGCCCATGTTTTGTGATACTCCTTCACGTGGACGATATATTTGAACTTTTTTTTTTTTGGTCGTGTACGATATATTTGAACTTGACTTAAGCCCAATGTGATCGTTTGTGTGAGATGCATGTGACTATTGGAGGCTCTAGGGCTTAGCAGAGGAAAGCTTAAATTGTAACCATCAAATGGATCAAGGCGGCGTCATGTTGTACACTATGGCCATAGATCTTCAATTGATTATTGACATGTAATGGGGTAGTCTCGATTAGGAGATGGGCTTGAGTGGATCCCTAGCCGTACTCTCCTTCTCTTGTGTTAATTGTTTGAAATTCTAATGTGATGACTTCTTCGACCAATCTCCATTTGTAAATAATTTGAACGTTGAGTAATGATTTTGATGTTGATAATTGAGTTTCATGCAATCTTTGGAGGGCCTTGGGTAACATTGAGGACATTAGACATTAGGTAAGTTTTTAGGATCAATTAGGCATAGACATAGTTCCATAGTTTGGGTGAAATTTTGTTCCCTTAGACAAAGGTGATACATAAACACAACAAATTGTTCTCGACAAAAATCTTTCATCGCCTTGGCCTGATTCTTTAATGATAATAACTATGTCTAAATTTTACAATTGGGCTTGTTTACTCATTTGTTACTTAACAGCAAAATGATGATTTGACCACTCTCAAATCAATAGTATATTAATTTGACGTTAGGGTATCACTTGGTTTATTGTTAACTTGCTATACAGCGGGCGTATGTTGGTAAATTCTCATTTTACCAGTAAGATTTATTTCCAATTGCAAACAAATATATAGGTACAAAATTTATTATTGATAGATGAGGATTAATTACGTACTTGACCGTTCATTGGTTAATTACTAATTTCACTAGCGAGATACCAATTTCAACGATATTTTAGTGGCAAATTGATAAATTACTATAGAAGTGAACATTGGTAAATTCCTTTTTTGGTCGGTAGATGACCACCCTAAAAGCGAGCCTACATTATTGTGATAAGTTATTAATTTCCCTCTTGCCTTCTGACTTGAATCGCAATATTTTATATCTAATAGCAAATTCTAAACAGCTTGATAACTTACTATTGAATTTGGCATTCGTAAATTCCTCAAGTTGTTAGTAACATACTACGGTAAAAGTGAGTCTATGTTGGTAAGTTACTTGATTCAAAGATAATTTACTAGCTTCCATTTTACCTATAATGGCAAATTCCCTACTTTTTTGGTAACTAACTAGTTTGTAAGGGGACCTATGCTGGTAAGTTGCTAATTTCTTTGCTGAGTTAACGGTTTGAGTGGTAAATCTCTACATAATAAGTAGATAATTTACGTTCCATTTGAAGTTGGTAAGTTCATTACTCTGTGATCACTTGCTACCTTAAGAAACCAAACTATGTTGGTAAGCTATAAATTTTTTTTGGAAAATAATTATATCACCATGAAGGTTTTGTCTTGAGTTGTAATTCCAGAAAAAAGTTGATGGCTAATTATTGCATTTCACGTTGGTAAGTTGCTGATGTTGTTGGCAAATTACTAGTAGCATACTTGGCCAATTGTCGGTTAAACAAATTTATCAACGAGGTTTAAATCTTAGGATTCATATTAGAAAATTGCCATGCTCGAAACATTGTTCTTTCCTTGGCAAAAGGAAAATTAGGATCTATTTGGTAACGTATCAAATTGTGCCTATTTCTAATTTTTTTGTTCCCCGGAACCAAAAAAAAAATCAATTTAGTAATGTTTTTATTCCTGAGAATAGATTTGGAACAAAATTAAGAAGTTAAAAACAAAAAGTTACCTCTTTGTTCTCAGGAATTAGTCTAAAATCAAGCATTTTTTTCCTTTTTCCTTTTTCTTTTTTTTTTTCCTTACTTTTCATTTTCTTCTTCTTTGTCGAGCTAGTTGCCAATTTAGTGATGGTTAGTGATCGGTCAAACAAGGGCCACGACCTGGCCAGCCCTCGGCAAGGACGAGCCTTGTTGGCTCAAGCCTTGCCGTGACTAGGCAAGGCTTGACCTCGCCTAATTCTACCAAGGTAGAACTCACCTAGCCACCAGTAAGGTTTGTCCTCGCCTAATCACAACGAGGCTCCCTTGAGGTTGGCAAGGTCATCGGCCTCGTCTAGTTGGTTGTCGGTTACAACTAAGGCTGTCGAATAGCTAGAGGAAGAAGAAGAAGAAAAGGAAAAAGAAAAGAAAAGATAAAAAAAGTAATAAAAATTATTTAAAAATTAGAAGAAATTCTAAGTCGTAAAAAAGTTTAAGGGTCATACCAAACACATTTCTATTATTGGAATAAAAATTTTGTACAATTATTAAATGTCTTAAAATGCTAGAAGCTCATCAAGAGAACAGAATCAGAAAAAACTATTTTTGAGTAAAAAATATTTCTGAAAATAGAATAGTTACCAATTATACCCTTAGACTCATCCCGCTTAGACTCCCCAAGCTAACGGCAAAGAGAAGCTCGTGCCCTTCATTAGCTCGCCATAAGTTGCTGTCATAGTATGTGAGAGTAATTTATGTAGTTTGAACGTCAAGAATTTGTTATCATTTTCGTTCTATAGATCTAGACCTCCGTACAAACATAACCAATAGGTGCAATGCGATAAAATGATCTGCAGTTCAGTTGAAGGTGTTCACGGCTCTAGACCATCACCAGGACACATTAACGCCACTAAAATCAGTAAATGATCTATAATTAAGCATGTGGTGCAAAGTATGACATTATCAATGAGATCTTGATCCGATTGACAAGGAATTATGAAAGACAAACACTTGCTATTAGTTTGCACTATTTGGATAGCAGTAATAATTCATTGTAGTAAGAGTGTCTTGTAATTAAGATAGCCCATGGAAATTTGGTTCTGTCCAATGCAATAAAGAAGCGTATGCTCAACTTTTTTTTTTTTATTAGTCATACTTTACTTTTACTCTAATTCATATTCTTAGACTTTTACCCCATCTCTTTGAAGGGCATGAGAATAAAAACCCATGTCCAACTTAAGTTTAATTAATTTCCTTGCAAAATCATGAGAAAAGGAAAAAAATAAAATAAGTTTAATTAATTTCCTTGCAAAATCATGAGAAAAAAAAAAAAAACCAAATGTCACTTTTTTAAATATTCATTTTCAAAGATTTCTCTTGATGGACTCATGACAAGTGTGATTTCAGTCAATTAAGTAGGCATAAACCCGATGGATAAAGTTCTGATTTCACTTTTAAGTCATCAAAATATCAAATTAAGTAGGCATAACAAAGCGAGGAAGAAAGTCGCATCTATTTAGTTGATGGATAAAGATTCTAGTAAATAAACTTCTGTTGGAGGTAATAGGTTTGAGAGAGAAGAAGTAGTTGCGTATAAGACAAGTTTGGAAGTAGTTCTCTCCCCTTAGAAGTCGTCATCAAAATATCCAACAAGACTAGACTACCATGAAAAATTGGTCCAAGCGAATGACGTATTAAACTAAATCATCATGTGCAAACTAAATGTGAAACTTATTATGGTTGATTAAAATCCAAATCCCAAAATAAATCATGCCTTGGTATAAGTAGGAGGAAGAAGAAACAAGCATAATAATATCTTCCAAGTCTCAAGTAAATGGACTTCATCAAAATCTATTTAGTTGAATTCATCAAGTAGGTGTTCCCACTCATTAAGCTCTCCTATTTTAAAGGGATGTAGCACCAACAAAGCGGAGAAGAACATATATTGATGTCATAAAGCATCATAATATCATGTCCTCCAGTTTCATAAATTTCTAAACAATGTGATTTGAATTTTAGAATAACTATTGTCTAGTTTCAAAGAACAAGACCAATAGTCAAGTCACTTACAACAACCTAGTCATGTAATATCAAGTTTCAATTAAGAACAAGACAAATAGGCTTCTTATGTAAACAATTGTTTCTATGTTTCAATTTGGAATGTCACAATTACTGATTCCTTAAAGTCAAATAATCTAGCATCAAGTTTGGAATGAGATCATTTAACCAAAAAAGGATAGTCCAATCTAGTTGAATTGTATCATCAAGTTTAGAATGACACAATTTTTCCGGATAGATAGAACATTTGAATTAGGTTAAAGTCATCTTCATCAAATTTGGAATGAGACAACTCACCCTCTTCAATTAGTCAGCAATCGTGAACATCAATGAAACATATAAACGTGCTTATCATTGTAGCCAATAAAGAAAGATTTGATAATTCAAAACACAAGTAAGTAAATGGTAGTTAAGACTTGCCTATATAGTCTTTAACCCCAGTTCCCGCACTGTTTTGAATAATCGATCTTTAGGCATACCTTTGGTGAGAGTATCGGCTATGTTATCCTTCGATCTCACATCGATCAAGGTGATAACCCCTTGTTCTCTTAGATAATTCAACAACGCATGTCTTAGTCTCACATGTCTTCTCTTTGAATTAAAGAGAGTATTCTTGACGACTTGGACAATTGCTCGATTATCACAAAATAGGCTTAAAGAATTAATCTTTAGCCGAGTCAAAGGAATATCTATAATCAGATTCTTTATCCACTCTGCCTCTTCACCGGCTGAGGCTAAAGCAAAAAGTTCTGATTCCATAGACGACAATGCAATACAAGTCTGTCGTTTGGATTTCCAAGTAATAATAGCTCCACCCAAAGTGAATACATACCCACTAGTGGACTTACTATTTCCAATATCTGAGCACCATGAGGCATCAGAATATCCATCCACAATTGGAAGATAACCAGAATAATAAAGCGCATGATCTTTAGTACCTTTAAGGTATCTCATTAGCCTATTAAGGGCATTCCAATGCTCTTTACTAGGATTACTAGTAAAACGACTCAGCATACCAACTGTAAAGGCTATGTCGGGTCTAGTGCAACTCATAGCATACATAAGACTACAAATCAGTTTCGAGTACTTTAACTGATCCACGCTGGTCCCTTCATTAGGACTCAGTCTATTATTATAATCACATGGTGTCTCACTCGGTTTACACTTATCGTATCTCCAAGTAGAAAGTAGCTACTCAATATAATGAGTCTGGTTAAGGGAGATGACTTGCCGTTCAAAGCTTACTTTTATACCAAGAATGATATTAGCAATACCAAGATCTTTCATGTCAAATTCTTTAGCTAAAGTAACTTTCACGTCACTCACTATAGAATGATCGGAACCAAGAATTAACATGTCATCAACATACAAGTAACTGATGACTATCTTATTTGACATAGAACGATGGTAAAGGCATTTATCTAAATAACTAGACTGAAAGCCATAACTCTTTACCACTTCATCAAATTTAAGATGCCACATCTTAGGTGCTTGTTTAAGACCATATAGAGATTTATTTAATTTACAAACTTTGTCCTCAAGACTTTTCATAACATATCCTTCCGGTTGTTCCATGTAAATTTCCTCATTTAAATCCCCATTTAAGAAATCTGTTTTTACATCCATTTGATACACTACAAAGTATTCAATAGATGCCAAAGCAAGAAGAATTCTTATACTTGATAGATGACACACAGGTGAATAAACATCAAAATAGTTTATTCCACTCTGTTATTTATAGCCTTTAGCTACTAAGCGTGCTTTGTATCTGGCTATTGATCCATCACTATTCAGTTTCTTCTTCAACACCCATTTACAGCCTATAGCTTTAGCCCCTTTTGGCAAATTTACTAGCTGCCAAGTGTGATTCGCAGCGAGAGAGCTCATTTCATCATCTATGGCTTCGCACGACGTAAAGATTCCCTAGATCTCATTGCTTCCTGATAGGAGAATGGATCATCCTTAAGATGGTAAGCAACAAAGTCCTCACCAAAACTTTTGGGAATTCTCTCTCTTGTAGATACTCTTACTGGAATTGGTTCAATGGCCAATTGTGTGGAATTAGTGTCAGAAGGGCCTATTTCAGATTCTACAGGAGATTCTGAAATCATATCTGTAGATCCAGAAACATTCAAGCCTTGATCTCTGATAAACTTGTTTTCAAAGAACACTGCATCTCTAGATTCTATCACTGTGTTAGTAGATAGATCTAAAAACCTATTTGCAACACTATCTTCTGCACTACCTAGATATACACAAGTAATAGTTTTAGATCCCACCTTAGGTTTTTTTAGGATCTGGTATACTTACATAAGCAATGCAGCCCCAAGTCTTAAGAGTATCATATCTACAAGAGCGCTTATGCCATATCTCATAAGGTGTCATGGACAACTTAGAGTGCGACAACCTGTTCAGGATGTGATTAGCAGTTAGAACTGCTTCTCCCCAGTAGGAGGAAGGCATGTCAGCTGTAAGTAACATAGAGTTTAACATTTCAGTTAACGTTCTATTATTACGCTCTGCAACACCATTTGATTGAGGTGAATAAGGAGCAGTGGTTTCAAGTATTATACCTTCTGAAGCACAAAATTCCTTGAACCTTGACATAGTATATTCTCCTCCTCTATCACTCCTAAACCTCTTAATTTTCAAGTTTAGTTGATCTTCTACTCTAGACTTGAAAATCTTAAATTTTTCAAAAGCCTCATCTTTCGATTTCAACAAATAGACATGACAATATCTAGAAAAATCGTCTATGAATGTTATTAGATACTTCCGACCACCTTTAGTAATGTAATTTCTAAAATCACAAATGTCAGAATGTATTAGCTCAAAAAGTTGTGTGCTTTTAGAAATCAATTTAAAGGGCTTTCTAGTAATTTTAGCCTGTGCACACACTTCACACTTAAACTCATAATGGAATGTTATGAGTTTTAGCTAAATGTTGCATTTTCCTGTAATTCACATGTCCAAGTCTATTGTGTAGCAACTTTGGATCTATCAAAGTAGAATTCACATGGTTTATGCTATCAGCATTTAAACTTAACCTATACATACCATTAACCATGAATGCACAACCAAAATAATATGAGTTAACAAATAAAGTTACTCTACCATTCATAGTTAAAAAAGACATACCATCTTTATCAAGTAAACTCATAGATATTAAATTCTTCTTAAGTAAAGGTACTACTCTAACATGTTTCAGAGTTAGTAATTTACCTGAAGAAAGCACTAAATTTGCAGTTCCAACATGAGTCACCTTTGCCTCACCACCATTGCAATTTTCCACAATGTCTTTCACTTCTGTGACCTCAGTGAGTAAATTCTTGTCATTTCTAGCGTGACAAGTAGCGCCACTGTCCAACCACCACTCAGAAGAGATGCTGGCCTTTCCATTCTTCATCATTCCAATAAAGGCTCGAGGCTCAGATCCTCTAATTAGCATATTGGCCTCATTATGTGGTGTGTCCTTATTTGGCTTCCTTGACAACTTACACTCTGCTACCTAGTGACCCCACTTTCCATAGTTATGGCACTTGCCCTTCTTCTTCTTTTTGAAGATAGTCTTTTTGGCCTCTAACTGTAAAGAGGATTCACCTTTTGGTGACTTGGACTTTTTTTTAGGTTTATTGGAGTGTGAAACTAAGTTGGCAACTGACTTTTGTTGTCCCACTTGTTCCAAACTCTTCCTAGTGATATTTTGATCCTCAATGTGAATATACCTCTTTAATTCATCCAGTTCCATCTGTACTTTCAGTCTGTGCATTTCAGTCTTGAAAGAACTCCATTCAGTTGGCAGTTTACTCAACACAAGACCAACAAAAAGATTATCGGACATATCAGAATTATCATCTTTCAGCTTATTCCTCATGTTCTCAAATTCAACTAATTGAGAGGTGATGCTTGAATTCATAGTGAATTTAAAGTCAAAGAATTTCTCCGCTAGGAGGGTTTTAGATAACCCCTCTTGTTTTTGGAACTGAGCGTTCAAGTGATCCCATATCTCTTTCGCCGTCTTATACTCACTATAAGTCATAGCCAAATTAAGATTTAGAGAGTTCAGCAAGTAATCTCTACAAAAATCCTCATCTTTGTTACATTGATATTCATTCACATCTTCAGTGGTAGATGTAAAATCGCTCAATACAGTATAGAATATGTCACGTTCTTTCATGCCAAATTGAACATGTAATTTCCAGCCATGAAATTCAATAACATCAAAAGATTGCAACTTTATAATATCATAGGAACTACGCTTTGCCATTTTAATCAAAGCAAAGTGTTAGAAATAGTGCACCTTGAAGTCCTCAAAGCAACAAAGTTGAATAACTCCCCTAACCTTGATCAAACCGCTTTATAGAGATGGAATTTGCCAAAACAAACCCCAAAAACGGATCTGGAGCGCCCAAAAACTTTAAAATGGACTGCCCTTGTTGCTGAAACTCGCTGAAAAATTTCGCCCCCCGAAATTCGCTAGAAATTTCGTCCCCCAAAATTCGCTAGAAATTCAGATGGAAACTTCCGGGTGCCATAACTTTTCCGTCCGACCTCCGATTGACGCGAGTGACCACTCAAAATGTTCGTAGCGACGAGTAGATCAACGCCCAAGTGGTTTCACCTTCTTAAATTGGTTATAATTTTTTGGTTTTTGAATCAAAGATTTCGGTCACCCGAATCTTGAAGAAACGAAATACGTAAATTGGTCTTGATGAAATCTTCAAGAACACACTTTACTTCTCCGACACACGAACCTAATACTTCAAGATTGTTGGAGGTAATAGGTTTGAGAGAGAAGAAGTAGTTGCTTGAAGTATTTTTCTTTTTCCCATATGGACCCAAATAACCTTGCTTTTACCTATTGAGCTTGTATGTGAACATATTATTTTGGACTATATTAATAATATATCTAACAGAAACTACTGGTCTAAGTTTCTTCTCCCTTTTTTCCTTTTCGCTACTCACTTTACTTCCACAGAGAATATTATGCAAATATTTGTATCACATGTGCCGCCATCTTGATTCTTCATTTACTTGAAGAGTTTCTGCCATCACCTTCCTCTGTTACCTACTCTATTTTGCTTTCTACACTTTGTATTATGCTCTCCTCTGGACTAGTCTCACTACTTAACTCTAGATTCATTTGACTGCGGCCATGTTCCCAGGACGTTGTAATATTTTCCAAACCTCTTGATCCAGACTGCTTTCATGGACTAGAGCTGGGGCCTGTGGGATCAAACCCCTCAAATCATCATCTTGCATGGATATTAGACGGAATCCACAATTCTTCATAGTTCCATGGGATAAGATGGAGAAGAGACACAAAGGCGCGCACGCAGAGAGGCTTCAACTGAGAGGTAAGCCATGTCGAATCCTTTGTGGACCAATTTGCTCGAACTATCTTCCCCTGGGCGCGCTTGACTATCTTGTAAATCTTCTGCTTCATTTGAATTGTCTTTTTCGGTGCTGGTTCGATATCTTCATGCTCTAGCCACTGGTATTACAAATAGGTGAAGAATCACCTTATTTTAGTTTGTTTATCTGGCATTTTCAGCTTTTGCATTATACAATCAGTGCATGCAATATAGACTCTGTATCGCGCGCACGCGAGAGAGAGAGAGAGAGAGCTGAAGTGAGAAGTTAGCCATCTTCGACCCTTTTTGGACTAAATTCGTGAACGGTTTGCCTCTGTGCTAGCTTGCCATTTACTAAATCGTCTGTTTCACTTGAACTTTCTTACTCTCTGCTTGTTTCACTATCTTAATGCCAAACCTCGTAGAGTAAAGTTGAACCTAGCTGATCATTCTCGCTAAGCCTCCATATAAGTCTCCCGTGGCCTGCCTTTTAGTCCGTATCTACACTTTTTCACAGTTGTACTGTCCAATGCACTATTGCTATAACTGGAAATTACTACGAGTCAATTGGATCAAATCTACCCCGCACCGCTTCTTTGTTTTGTGATACTAAAGCCAACCATGATACATATGCAATGAACCGAAATTCGCTGAAAATATCATTTTGGTTCTTTCACCATTAAAATATGCTAGAAGCTCAAATCTGGACATCATTCTTTCCTTCTTTTACATCGAAAACAACACAGGAAGCTAGTCCTAGGAACTTCTTATGCAAGTCCTTTGAAGCTGTGAAGAGATATCAGCGTCTTCTTGAGGGGACAACCACCTTGGCATCTCTTCTCCAGGTAAAAGAACTCAGCATTCACTTATGGGACAAGAGTGCTGTCATAGATGCAGATTGTTAAATAATTTTTCAAAATTGGTGCCTAAGAAGAGGAGTTTCAATGAGTTTAGTGGGTAGTCTTAGAGTTTAGCTATAGTTGGCAACAACATAACAAAGTTTCTTTTATTTTTATTTTTTCTTAAGGTAAAAAACTATAAAAAAAATCACAAACTTTGCCCAAAGTGACAAATTTACCCCAAATTTTTTTTTTGTGACACAAAAAACCCTAAACTTTCATTTATGTAATATATTTACCCTAAATTATAGGGCATTTTGGTCTTTTTTTTAATTTTTAAAATTTTTCCTTTTTTTTTTCTTCTTCTTTCTTCCCTCCGCCAGCCATGGCGGAGCCAACAGAGGGAAGCCAGCGTCAGCGTCGGGCCCGAGTCCGGCGAGGGCACCCCTCGCCCAACCTAACTGAGGGCCACCCTCGCCCGACACCGGCAAGGGTAGCCCTCCCCAAACACTAGCTTCCCTCAAACCGATGGAGGGAAGAGGGAAGAAGAAGAAAAAAAAAGGAAAAACAAAAAGAATAAGACGAAAATGCCCTAAATGGGGTAAATGCGTCACAGTTTATAAAGTTTGGGGTTTTTAATGTCACAAAAAAAAACTGAGGTAAATTTATCACTTTGGGCAAAATTTGAATTTTTTAGTGGTCTTTCACTTTTCTTAATTGGAAAGAGGATGAGTATTGTTCATGATTTTGTAATTGGATGAGTATGTAATGGCGAAGTTTTTCATTGGGAAATCCTAGTAATTCAGGGGCAAACTAGAGTTCTATAAGTGCCTTCTCCTGCACATACATGCAAAATCACTTTCTATGTGTTTGCTTTTCTTAATTAGCCCACCTATTTGCGTGTGTGAGAGAGAGAGAGACTCTAACCTCCGGCTTGAAAAAATAACGTATGGGGAACGCATTATTGATCATAACAGAAAGATTATAGTCAATACCTTCAATGTCACATTTGTCGGGGGGATATTTACTTAGAGATTCGCAACCGATTGACCATAGATGACTTAATTGTCCTGGATTCTGGGGGATCTCTTGTTGTTGTTGGCAATACAAAACATCCAACCAAAGCAAATTATGTAACTGCTCACATGTAGGAACGTTAGGAAAATTATTTCCCAATAAATACAAAGCTCTTAAGCAAGGAAAACAAGAATGATTCTCCAAGAAGTCCACTTCTGATAGATTGCATCCACGAAGATTTAAAACATATAACTTAGGAAATCCTGTCTTCACTCGGGAGTCACTTAGATCCTCTTGCTTTGGAAACTTGACTAGTTTTGAGCAGCCTTCAAGCATCAACCTTTCAAGATTTAGCAACCTGTAAATGTTGGATGGAAGGATTTCCAATTTCTTGCAATACCTTAAATCCAATTCCTCCAAAGAGACAAGATTTTCAATAGATGTAGGAAGTTTCTCAATTGATGTCTCCATTAAGTAAAGTCCTCGCAAGCCTTTGATTTTATTTGGAATATCTGGAAATCTTTGCAATTTTGAGCAATGATTAAGATTGAGAATTTCAAGATTCTTAGACTTCAGCACATTGGGGAGATGACGGAGTTTAGAGCACCCACTTAATTGCAACAACCGTAACCGTCTGTGATATGCAATTGATTCATGGGCATGCTCCAAGTTTTTGCATCCATGGAGATCCAATCCCCTAAGGTATGGAGTACAATCAAGGTCCGGAATACGAATCAGCGACTGACATTCACTAAAGTTGATGAACTTCAACTTATAAAAGTCCTGCAAGAACAGTCAAATTAACTTCGGCAGACATTTCGGATGAAAAAAATATGAGATATACATAAAATCCAAAATCTGGCTATGATTGTTCAAGAAAAAAAACTAGTGGTTTCTCCATGTACTGAGAACCTACGCATAAAAATTATCTGCATATATAAAATAAGAGAACCATATGAAGCTTACTAATATATTAAAGTTAAAAAGTTTTATAGAATACTTATAAGATGCACTTGCCTTGTGTGGATCTAAGACTAAATATGTTATATTATCCTAAAAAATTATATACACTGCAGAAATTATAACCAAAAAAAAAAAAAAAAAAATGTCCACATCCATCGAATTCTCCGCTCGAGCTTACATGCAATTTTATTTATAGTTGATCGAAACCTCATCATATAGGTTTAAAAGAAAATACGAGACATGACTGCAATGTTTATTGAAAAATAATATAAGTACATGCAATGTTTCGAGCATGTAGAATAATACGAACCAATAATAAAGATGAAAGCATAAAGTAAGAATGTAAATCCCCCTCTCTTAAGCTTTCCTCGATTTTGTGTGGAAAAACAGAGCAAGTAATTTGTGTATAATATTCTTGAGAATAAGATAGTTTGTTTTCTCTCCTCCATTTGCAACACTCTATTTCTAGAACATTAAAGGAAATTTCTTCAGGATCATCTTACGATACCATATATTTCAATTTTCTTTTAACAGAAGTCTCCTATTCTTTTTGCTAACCATTTAAAGTCCATCTCTATTTTGGCAAAAGTTAATGGATATATTATCATCCATGACAATGTATCACAAAGAGATTTGTTTGATATCTTGTGAAAATATGCTGTACTCAATTTGTATTTTTAAAGATATTTATAACATTTCACTCCCAAAGAATGCAAATCTAGAATTCCATTGATTTACTTTCAGAATAATAATATATTGACACATCTCTTTTATTTTCTTCCGAAAATTCCTTTGCCAACAGTTGGTTGTTAATATATGGTGCATCTATTGATGCTTCACCTTATCAGCATAACTCTTCCACATACCCTATAAGTGATACTAGAGTAAGGTTGCGCACTCTAATTTCACCACGCACTAAAGTGGGGTGGCCACTTCCACTTCACATACGTGCAGAAACAATACTTCTATTTTAGAGAGAGAAAGCGTAACCACAAGTGGGAGCACATGAGCCACAGTCAATCCTTTGCCAACCAATTCATCACATGAATTTAAGCTAATATCTGGAATCTTTGGTAGAGAATCGCATGCCTATAAATCCCCTAGAGGCGGTGGAAGGTTGAGAATCTCTTTTAGTGATTACTTATTAGGAAGTGGTGGTTGGCGAATCGTTTTCTATAAAATTGACATGTTTTGTACGCCTAGATGGTCATAATTATAACAAAAATATGAAAAATAAGAGGCCGAGCCGTCTTATACGTTAGTGTAGTATAAGAGCTCAAAGTTTACTATATTATTATAAATACTTTCCTTACAATTATACCTTACAATTATACCTTGCATTTGTGTACATACATGCATGCATAGACACACACAGTGTTCATTCATTGATAGACTGTGACATCTTGATCTAGTGGATCTCATGTGCAATTTACTAAGCCCCTATGGTGCACATATGTTGAATATGTAATGACTCTTTTTGCAACTTCTTTCAATTAAGTTTAAATTAATTTATTCTTGAGACACCTTTATCAATGAGTCCTTGTTCCATAATGATTTGGATATTCTCGACATGGTAAATTCAATTTGTATGCAATGAAAATGAAAACGATCGACTAAAGAATTTATGACAAACCTTTAAATTCAATCCAAATCTCATAATCTGGCAGTCACGCACATCAACACCAACAAGTTTCTTTGACCAGCACAAAAGTTCAGAGTGGATAAAGGACATCCAGGCCATTCGAGCCACCTCAATCCATTAGGAAGACATACGGGACCTCCGCTAATTTGTGCATTCAAAAGTATGAGCACTTTCAGTCTCCTCATGTTTGTGAAAGCACTAGGATTGATGTGTAGCTCTTCTTGTCTCGGCAACTGCAGCACTATGCCTTTAACAGCATTGGTTCCCTGTCAAGGAAAAGAAAATAATCATTTATAACCAACCGCAATTAGGTAATAGTATGTAAATTAAAGAAGATGAGATTATCAACAGTTTCATAAGAAGCTCTCACCATATCCTTCGATAGTACTTTAAAAACATCATCATAGCACCATAATCTACTCCATTTCCCAGGTTTATTTGGATATTCTTCTTTAACAATATGCTGACCCATCAGCTGAAGCAAGTCCTGCATTTGTATATATCTCCCTTGCTCAATTGTTACTAAGGCTCTCTCTATTAGAATCTGAATCCCAATTGATGTGTGTAAACCACAGCTATCAAGAACTCTAGTTACATAATCCCTTTCCCTTCCCTTAAAGAAGCAAGCAATGTCAAGAAAGATGTCCCTCTCATTGTCCTCCAGCGCATCAAAACTTACCTTAAGAATACTGTTTATTTTTTTATTAGGACTTTCAGCAAGCTTTTTCAATGTACTCTCCCATTCTTCTCTACTTCTACCACATAAAAGGGGACCCAAGACCACAATCGCTAAGGGAAGGCCATTAGCATAGCCCAGAATATTATATATGAGATCCCTGTGTATGTCTTCGGTCTGGTTTCTTGGAAAAGCATGTGAACTCAGAAGTTCAAAAGCTTCAACTTGATCTAATGGTTTAATTTCATATACCAGATCTATCCCATGAGAAGTTAGTATATATTTATCTCTTGTCGTAACGATGATCCTGCTCCCTTTCCCAAACCATTCACATTCTCTAGCTAATGCATTTAACTGTTCCCCTTGATCCACATCATCAAGCACAAGCAGAATCTTCCTGCAGCGAAGTCTATCTCGTATCAGATTAGCGCCTCTATCCTCACTTAAGACCACTAAAGTTTCTTTCCATAATATCTCGAATAACAGTTTTTTCTGCAAATGAACTAGGCCGTCAAGTCTACTGGAAGTTTCTCTAACATTTGCAAGAAAGCTGCACCCATCAAACTGATTGGCAATACTGTTATAGACATCTTTAGAGATAGTGGTCTTCCCCACACCTCCAGTTCCCCATATTCCTATCATCCGAACATCATCCGATCCCATACTCAACAACGACATTACTTCTTCTACCCGGCAACCTACGCCGACAGGATACTTGGCAACACTCAAGGGTACTCGTGCTACTATATTCGAGATCTCTTTGCCGATCTTCTCGATGAACTCGTTCTCATCTCTGCCAAAACAAAGCAGCAAAAACAACGCGAATAAACAGAAACATACAATCCATTGAACTAACTAAAACTAACGCTAAGTAAACAATCACTCTTCAACAGTCCAAAACATTACTCTAGTCCAACGCACAATCGATGCAATCATGTAGCAACAAAATTAGAGAATTTCAAATTCTTTCACAGGGTCGAAGAGGATTACTGTGATTGCCCATCGACATAAAGCCAACCGGACAAACTGCCGGCTTCAATTAGGGCTTGCCTCCATTTCCCCACCCTCTCAGAATCCTTTCCCAGTTTCTCCTCGTGCCTGGCCAATGCCTTGCCATAACTCTCTCTCTGCCCTCGAACCTCCCTCGGCTCCACTCTGTAGAACACGGGCAACACCAGCTGCCCCTTGAGCCTCTTACACTCCATTACCTTCACCAGCTCGTCCAAGCACCACCGAGACGAAGCGTAGTTCTCAGAGAAGACGAGCACGGCGATCCGCGACTCCTCGATGGCCTTCGTCAGTGCCGGCGAGATCTGGTCCCCGGGCCTCAGGTCCTCGCTGTCGATGTAGGCGTTGATGCCACCATGAGACAGACACTTGTAGAGGTCAGCGACAAAGCCGCAGCGGACGTCCTTCCCTCTGAAGCTAATGTAAACGTCAAACCGCCATTTTTCTTCCGAAGAAGAAGAAGACGACGACGACGACATTGGAAGATGGAATCTGAGCTTAGGTTGGATTAGTGTCGAGCAATGAGTGATGCTTTTATCGTGGAGTTGGTCAAGAAATTGATGCGGACTGAGAAACATCGAACGTTGCACCGTGTTAGGAAAAGCGCCTTTTTCATTTTTGTTTTTTCTTTTCATTTTTCGCAAATGGACGAGAAGTTTTTTTTTCGTTCATTTTTATTTTAAAATCGTTTGTTTTTGTCTTACAAAAAACCAGAAAGTGACTTTATTTTACGGGTGTTCAAAATGAACCTTTCCAATCGGGAACTGCCCGGGTTGAGCCAAATCAGCAAGTTGGGTCCGATTTTCAAGAATGTCCATCTAATTCCTAATTTTTAAAAGTGAAAATTGGATTGGACTAGACTAACCAAATATACTTTTATTTCTTCAAAAAAAATGGTCAAATGTGAACTAAGTACTATATTATCCAGTAGCATCACAAGTTACGACCCAATAACTTTTCATTCTCATTACTTCCATCAATATTTTAAGATTTGTCACTTTTTCATTGTGCACAAATACTCTTTAGTGATTTAAAAAAAAAAAAGTGATGGATTTCATTGGATCGGATCGGAAATCGAACATCCCTACTTTATTTTATTTGCCAAAGTTCAATATTATTCAAAGCATATAAAAAAATTAAGTATAAATTTATGTATGCAATAAAAAAATTATCATTCTCACCCAAAATCCGATATATTCCATTTCAATATTTTGTCTTCTATGAATAGCAAGATATCGTTCACATTAATAGTTAGGAAATTGTTTAGATTTTTTGCTTATTCAACTCATTGTGTCCCCAAAAAATAAGTCATGAAATAGATTTTTTAACGCGTAATGGATACAATTATGTTTTTTCCCATTAATTGATTTTCAGATTTTTAAGTAGCCATCTTTTGCTTAAGAATGGAATGAGGGAGTCATGTGCATGTTTACATCATTCAACTCATCGTGTTTCCGGAAAATTCTCTTTTCTATTTTATTTTATTACTTAAAAAAAAAGGAAATATGCACCGGGCTTAATCTATGCGCTTTGCCTGTTATTAACACATGATAAGTATGGAAGATCCCAGCTTGGTAAAATACAAGTAGTGTTGTTTGAAATCAAGGCTTTACCTTTTTCAATTATTTTAACTACAACCGACTTTGAACGATGTAACAAGCCGTGATCACAATCGAATATTTTTTGTTAATTCCTTTGGCGAGCTTTCTGAAAACAAGCCTAAATGCCAATGTCACTTCTTTGGTCGCGAAATACTTAACACAGAAGAAGAAGAAGCCATTAGAATTTGGTAAAAGGAGGCAGGTGCTGGTGTGTTTGCTTGGAAAATGAAGGTGTTGAAGGATGAAGCGAGGTCTTAAAAGGTAAGCTACTCCATTGGCCACCAATAAAGTACTTAGCTGTGGCTTCCAGGAAATGGCGTTCGCGATCAGTGAGATTTGTTCCCCAACGGATCTTCTTGGTATTGTCTTTGCACGCAGAGGCATGACTTTCTTTTTTGAGGGTCAACAAAGAATGTTATATTAATTTCCAGCGTTGTGGGCAAGGCAGATGAGAGGATGTGGCAGGAAATTGGAGAGAAGGAGGCGGTGCCCGGTGGGCTCAGCAAGCTCGGCTTGGGATCCTATTCTTGAGAACTGATGTATTGTGGCACGGGGAAATGTCGCTAGCGTGATTTGTTGCACACTACTCTTTTGGTAGCTAAAATTCGCATGATTTTTTGCCATGCCTTCCAATAAATCAATATATAATGGGAATGAAGAAATTAGAATTTAGAGTGTAGACTTACTGGATAACTCAAGAGGATAGCTTTGACATGTAAATCAATCGTAACATCCTACACAAGATGTGAGCACGTCTTGTGCCGATTTGAGAGAAGGGCTTTGATATGAGCACGTCTTCACCAACAACCAGTTGCACATTTTCTATGCATTAGGCAATCTAATTACAAATTGGACAAGGATTACCTTTTTCCTTTCATAGCTCGGGCCTGAGAATATATCAAGCTTTTTGTTCAATTGAAAGTAATGCGGTAGGTTCTAATGTATAAATTCAAAGACATGATAAATTTTCTAAAAGAACACCTCAAAATGATTAATTGGTACACCAATAGCTTATCTTCTATTACTTTGGAGTGAAGGATCTTTCACTCGACTAGGGCATTATTCATTAGATGCTTTTTTGGAATTCATATGCTTGGTGATGTCATTCCTTGTCAAATCAAAGTGCTAGTCATTTTCAAAAGCAGTGGATACTTGGTATGAGAATTTGTAAGAAAGGCTTTTACTAGGCGTAAAAGAACACATTCTATTCAAATTATTTAGTCCAAAAGAGGATTTTTGCGTTAAAACTCTAACGGAAAATGGTACTTCAAAAGTGTAAAGAATCCACTAACATGGGATGCATTACACTTAGAGTTTAGCTTATTTTGTTATTATCTAAATTTATACTGCATATAAACGTTAGTAATGTCAATCAAGTGCAATAATTATACCGATTGTTTGAGCTTCATGTGATTTGATGATATCTCACCTTTTTTCTTTGTCTTTGTTGCTTAAGTCAAAAGCACAAGGAACTGTTTGCTCTATCAGTTTCGTGCTAGCTTCCCTCCACGCGGCTTTGCTCAGAAAGAAAAATAGATCGAGTTGATTTTGATGGGCAGGTGGCCCCCACCACTTTGTTCCTTCTACATGCTCATAGCTTGAGCGATTCCAAGGCTTGACTCTAGTGGCTCATTCCCATTGCATTTTTTTTTTTTTTTTTGTGGTTATAAACAGAAACGGCTTGGTTGTTATTATTCGGGAAAATGTTAAACAAGGAGATGGATTAGACTCGTTTTATGAAAAAAAAAAAAAAGAGAGCCTAAACTGAATTTAATCAAATAATTGCCTAAAATGACTAAATCTCATATTATGAGAATAGTGATCTGTTTAGGACTATCAAAAATTAAATAATAAATAATTATAAATTATTTAAAAGTTCACTCTTCTAAGAATTTGTGACTCATAATAAAATGTTATTAACAGTAACTCAAAAATCGTTATGTTAATAAAGCCCTTATTCTAATAAAACAAGGCAACTTGCTCTGGAAATAAAAATGATCCAGGAGACTTTTATGTGCAAGTGGCCCCCACTACATTGTTCCTACTTTTGGAACAAAACGCGCTCATGTCTAAAAGCAAATCCCAGGCGACACTCTAAGCCCATTCTCATAAGTCGCCCATGCTACGACACTGAGGAAGACCACAAAGTAGATGTTGTTAGTTGCCGGTTGAGGTACGACGAAACTACGAGGATTGCGCTTCAAATCGTCAGGGAATAACAGTGGATTTTTCACCACATTTCATATTCTCTTCCACAAAATCAATGGATTTATTAGAGAATTATTTCACTTTGATAATCGTAAATATTTACCTCCTTAAATCTAAAAAATCAAGTAAATTCCTTGGTGGAAATATACTTGAATATATTGCAATTCAGTATTTAAAAGTTATTCCATTAAGTCTATAACGTATGCATCGTTGGGACAACAGATTTTACTGTTTCAATAGCTAAAATTCGCATGACTATGCCTTCATGCAGAAACTTGGTGCTTCCATTTTATATAATTGTTTGCTAAATTAGTCTCTCATGATTGAAGAAATCCAAATTTAGAGTGGGGCCTATTGGGTAAGTCGAGAGGATAGCTTTGACATGTAAATCAATTGTAATAACCTACACAAGATGTATTAGTTATGCAAAGTACGGAGATACTTGTGCCAATTTGAGAAAAGGATTATGATTTGAGTATGTCTTCACCAATACTTAGTACTTCACATTTTCTATGCATTGGGCATTCTAGCTATAAATTGCATATGGATTATCTTTTCCTTTCATTGCTCGGGCATGAAAATAGATCAAGCTTTTTGTTTTGTTGAACGTAATGCAATTGGTTCTAATTTATAAATTCAAAAAACAAGGAATTTTCTAGAACAACATCTTTAAATGATTAACTGGTATGTCAATAACTTTTTTTTTATTACTTTGGAGTTTGGAGCGAAGGATATCCCGCTTAAGTAGGACGTTTTTCATTGGATGCTTTTTGGGAATAAATTTCACAGACTCCCCTTCGAGGATCCCCTTCCCCTGTGTGGAAATCTGCTTTTCGGCGCTGCTCCACTCTTCCGGTTAAAGCTTTGCGGACGCCAAATTTGATGTTTCAAAGAAGGTGGTTAACGTTGGATATTTCATACGAAAGTTCATAAGAAAGACTTTATCTAAGTGAGAAAGGACTCATTTTCAGATTATTTAGTCCAAAAGAGGATTTTTGTGTTTGGACTTTAATAAAAATTGGCATTTCGAAAGTGTAAAACATCCATTAACGTTGGATATTGTGGGGATTGTGTCTAGAGTTTCAGCTTATTTTGTTGCTATTTAAATAAATGTTGCATATGAGCATCACTAATGTTAATAGAGTGCACTAATTACACCTATCATTATGAGTTCGGGGAAATATTTGCTCATCACTTTCTTGCTAGCTTCGCTTCACACGACTTCACTTTGGAAAGAAAAATGATCAATTTGATTTTGATGGCCAGTGGCTCATTCTCATTACATTTTTTATCCTTTTTTTTTGGATAAGTGTATTAGAAATCTTAAAATTTATTACAAAAATGTATTTGAGTTCAAAAACCTTCAAAAGTACAATTAAATCATAAAACATATTATGAAAGTACAATCGAATCCTTAAACTTTTCAAAAGTGTAATCAAGTTTTCAAATTTGTTAAGTTTGTCTAATCAAGTCCTTTATTGGTTACACCTTTGAAAGTTTTAGGACTCGATTGGACTTTCATAATAAGTTTTAGAACAAATTTTAGAACTTTTGTAATATCCTATGCAAGATGTATTAGTTATGCAAGTACATAAATACTTGTACTGACTTGAGAGAAGGGTTTTGATAGTATGTCTTCGCCAATAATTGATACGTCACATTTTCTATGCATTGTTAGGCATTCTTAGTTATGAATTGGATAAGGATTACCTTTTCCTTTCATAGCTTGAGCACAAAAACAGATCAAGCTTTTTGCCTAGTTGAAAGTAATGTGGTTGTTTCAAATGTCTAAATTCAAATAAATGAGAAATTTTTCTAGAAGGACACCTTTAAATGATTAATTGCTGTGTCAATAACTTATTTTCTGTTTACTTTGAAGGGAAAGATCTTTCCCTCAGGTAGGGCCTTCTTCGTTGGATAGAATCACTTGCTTTGTGATGTTATTTCCTATCAAATCAAAGTGCAAGTCCTAGGAAGAAGAAACTAGAAAAAGTGCAAGTTATCTTCAAAAGAATTGGATACTTCATATACAATAGTTCATAAGAAAGACGTCGTTTAGGTGTGAAAGAACACATTCCATTTAGATTATTTAGTCCAAAACATGATTTCCGCATTTGGACTTTAATGAAGAATGGCACTTCTGAAGTGTACAGCGTCCACTAACGCTGGATATGGCAAGCATTGCATCTAGAATTTAGCTTATTTTGTTACTATCAAAATCGATGTTACACATGAACGTCATTAATGTTAATAGAGTGCACTAATTTTACCGATCATTATTATTTAATGTGATTTGATGATATGTCTTTTTATCTTTATTTTCTTTTTCGCTTAGTCAAAAGCCCAAAAGGATTATTCGCTCATCACTTTTATGCTAGCACTCCACGTGACTTCGCTCTGGAAAGAAAAATGATCAAGTTGGTAGGTGGCCCCCACCACCTCGTTCTTCTACATGCTCATACCTAGAGCGAATCCAAGGCTTGAGTCCAGAGGTTCATTTTCATTGCATTTTTATCCTCCCTGTTTTTTTTTTGGCTACTAACATAAACGGCGTAGTAGTTATTATTTGGAAAATTTTCAAATGCGGCCATTTTATAAAAAAAGGGACCTAAAATGGACATTATTATAATGGCCTAAAGTAGTTAAATTTGTCTCTCATAAAAGCTTAAACTCATTGATCGGTCAAATGTTTGTTGACCAACGAGCGTATGATTTTCCAGTGGCTATAATATGGGTACTTTTGTCCAAAAAAATTGAGTAACCAATTGCAAACCTTAAAAAGAAAATAAAAAACCTAAACACTTCTTTCTCTGTATCTTCACATATTCTTCTTTGCTTCTGGTCTTTGTTTCTTTAGAGAGAAGAAGACATAACTCGAGCAAGGCACACCTCTTCTTTTAGTTAGACACTCGAATCTAACACAAGGGCCTCGACTCTCCATCATCTTTTCTCAAGGTTGCGATTGACTTCGATCTCCACTTACGTTCAACTAAGGTTAGTCTCATTCAAATTGATGCAGCTGATTCTTCATTCAATCAAGAGACAACAATTGCATTTTGTTGAAGCAACATGTCAATAAGGTGTGGGCATGTAGTGGAATTTCACATCGATAATAGTGACAATAGTGATGGTAGGAGAACTTTTTTGTATTTAGTATTGTTTTTGCTTGTTTTGTTAGATTTTTGGGTGCATTACGTCTCCTTTTGTAATGCGTATAAGTTGCATCCACTGTGTTTTTAAATTGGATTTACTACCATAGTGATCCAACATGTTGGTAGTGGTCCCTATTTTGCAATTTTCTTAATGCTTTCATTTTTTTTTCTAGCGTATGCTTTGTCGTCAATGGCCAAGCCTTGTGAACACGGCATGGAATTCAATTGTTGCTTTTTGATTTGAGCCATAGCACATTCACCATGCCAAGGATAAGATTTTTCACCTTAGCAGCAAAAAATGTTGGTTTTTCATTAGCTCTTGCACTGGAGGCCTCATAAACATAATCACTGAGCTTAATCACCATACCAACGATAAGGTCCCTCACCATAGCAAGGGCACTTTTGTGCCCTAACAGGAGTATGAATGCAGATTACCAAACAACGAGCACAAAAATTAAGTCTATAATGCACAAGTTTTGTGACAAATATTATCTCATAAATTGCGAATAAGTGGAAGAGGAAGAGGGTATATAGTCCGTTGTGTGATTAGTTTTCTTTCATAGCTCGGGAATGAAAATAGGTCAAGCTTTTTGCTCAGTTGAACGTAATGCGGTTGTTTCTAATGTATAAATTCAAAGAAATGAGAAATTTCTCTAGAAGAACACATTTTTGTGATTAATTGGAATGCACAATAACTTATTTTCTATTACTTTGGAGCGAAGGATTCTTCGCTTGAATAGGGCCTTTTTCATTGGATGCTTTTTGAAATTCATTTGCTTAGTGATGTTGTTTCCCGTCAAATCAAAGTACAAGTGATTTTGAAAAGAATTGGATACTTCGTGTGAAAGTTTATAAGAAAGACCTAGTTGTGAAGGAACACATTACATTCAAATTATTTAGTCCAAAAAGAGAATTTCCATGTTTGGACTTTAATTAAGAATGACACTTCAAAAGTATAAATCGTCCACTAAAGTTGGATGATGTGATAAATATTGCGTTTAGAGTTTAGCTTATTTTGTTACTATTTAAATCGATGTTAAAGATGAACATCACTAATATTAATCGAGCGCACTAACTACACCAATCATTGTGAACTCCATGTGATTTGACAATATCTCTCATTTTTTCTGTCTTTTTTGCTTAGTCAAAAGTACTAGGAATCGTGTCAGTTCCCTCCACGCAACTTCGCCTCATGATGTAACTTCGCCTCACGCTTCCATGCAACTTCACTGTGGAAAGAAAAAAGATAAAGTTGGGTAGGTGGGCCCCACCACCTTGTTCCTTCTACATGCTCATATCTAGAGCAAAAGTGCTAGGAATAGCTCATCACTTTCGTGCCAGGTTCCCTCCACGCAACTTCGCCTCACGCCTCCATGCAACTTCGCTGTGGAAAGAAAAAAGATAAAGTTGATTTTGATGGGCAGGTGGGCCCCACCACCTTGTTCCTTCTACATGCTCATATCTAGAGTGAATCCAGGGCTTGAGTCCCCTAGCTCTTTTCCATTGTATTTCCGTTACAAAAATGCCCCTATTCCAATTGTTGGAAATATCATATGCTTGTCAGCCAGCGAACATTTGGCCAATGAGCTCAGGTCTTTATTTGATATTGATTTAGCCGCTTAAGGCCCTCATTGAAATAATTTTTTTTAGGCCCTCTTAAAAAAAAAAAAAAAAATGGCCTCACTTTAAGCCCTTATTTGGAAATTTTCATTTTTATTTTTTTAAAGATGCTCCATGATTTTAACTAAGATGACTTAAAAAGCTGCAATAAGCTGTGATTTTGATTAAATACCTTTGGCGAGCTTTCTGAAAACCAGCCCCAATGCCAGTGTCATCTTCATTATTCCACATTGCATGGTCATAACATGATTGAACGGACAAGCTTAAACTACTATTGGGAAAAAAAAAAAAACATGTGTAAGTAGAATAATAACACAAGTATATTCGATCATTCTTTCAACATAGCATTCTTGATATAGGAAATGTAAGAAATTTAAAAGCAATAATTCCAAGGTTTAAATCCATTATTAGAAGTCTCTCAAAGAATGTTATCTATCTTTCCCAATAATTATAGATGTCACTAGAGTTTCCACTAAATCGTCACGCAAATTTAGTTGATATAAATCGGGAATTCCAGCTTCAGTATTTTGCAGCCCCATCATGCATTCCTCTGCACTGTTGGGCCACTTTCCTCGTGATCCGTTTGACTTGGGCCATTTTCCCAAAGTGCAATATCCTCCTCCATAGCTCTGGATGCAAGTCCCTTTTTCATGGACTAAAGCTGGTACTGGTGGGTTCTCCCGTAAATCTTCTTCTCTTGAGCTCTCTTCTTATGAATTTGTTTGATACCTTAGCATGACAAACCTCGAAGAGTGTAAGTGACCAACCACATAGAGGAAAGCTGGATCAAGCTGAGTCACTGATTGTCTGGAATCACGGCCTTCAAGTTGTCCTCTAATTGCCCAGACATTATTCGGAATCCCCACTTTTGGAAGATTTCTCCCATTACTCTTGAGGCTAAATTGGAAATGATTCAAATCATCTTGATTAAAATCGACTTTTCTGCTCTTGGTTGGGAATATGCAAGCCACATGTCATCGGAAATGACTTGATAGTATGGTGCATATAGAGTACTCCCTCTCCCCTTCTTGGCATTAATGTGTGGAAGGATCTGGACCGGGGCAACCACTTTTCCTCCTCTTGGTCCAAATACAAAACAAAAAGCTTATCCTAGGAACTTGTCACCCAAGCAATGTGAAGCCATAAGCAACCACTTCAGCATCTCTCCTCCAGGAAAAAAGATGGAGCCTTTCCCCAGCAACGATCTTCCGCAACGTCGTGATCAATGCCTTGAACTACCCATCTAACAAAGAGACAAAAAATCCGAACGTAAACTACTTAAATGCTTAAAATATATTTGCTTGTGCAATGTTCTGGCAAACAAAACATAAAAGAACCTCCTCGGAGCCAAAGTCATCTTGTTGAGGTGTCAGATTCCAATTATGGGTGATCCCATGGTGTCGTGAGATTAAAAGCGGAGAAAATTCATGCCGTTTTTACTGGCCATTGCTGGATCATTGAAGAAATTATTGCAGTAGTGTAGTTGCTGACTACATAAATATATTTGGTTATCTAATATTTCAGAATAGCTACTACTTGTGAATGTTGCCAACTCTTGATATACTAGTAGGTATTTTATTATATTAAAATTATAAGCCATACCAACTAATTACTAATTAAATTAAAGTTCCGACTTTTTAAATCAAGACTTTTAAAATCTGCGAACTCTCGATGGATTGAAAATTATCTTTTCCTAAAGAAAAATTGATAATCAAACCAAGAAATTTGAAAGGTACATACTTCCTTTTTTCTGTATAAAAGTTTCTAATGAAATGAAAAGTCACTTCGACTAATTACATATTTGCCAATTGAAGGTTGCCAATTAGGTGGAAATGTACCACTTACTAATATTTTGAAAGCCACTTATTCAGGTGAAAAGTTACTAACTTATAGAAAAATCACTTTTTTCTTTGAAGATATAAAGGGAGCTACCCTCTATGGGCCTGGGTATGATAACTTCTCTATATACTTTGGGCATTGGTTGAATCTAAGAAGGTCATTTTTGGCGCATCTAGCTAATTGTCTTTCATTCTAAGTACCCAATTGAAAGGCGATTGTTGCTGACCACCGCCAACCCCTGCTCTTTTCATCAGCAACATCTTCCTCCACTTGCATATCTGTCTGTTCATTCTCTTCCTCTTCAAATAACCCATTTTTGTTATTGTAGCACCCCATCTTCGCCGCTAGTCTCTAACGGAGAGAGCATCCTAATCTTTCTCCATCCGGCACTAGCAAAAACATGCGCACTCTCTTTTCTTATATAACGAGTTACCCTTATTGTGAATATGGTATTGAGTGCAATTACTTTGCATATTGATAGTTACTATTTCGATGTTACAAGTAAGTTAGGAGATGAGACGATTCTAATTACCGAGTTTTTAAAAGTTACTTGACATCTTGAAAAATTAATAATAAAATGGAAATGTAACTCATTGGCAAGAGAACCGCATATGCTTTTTTGTATAAGAAGTAACTAATAAGGATGAGAAAGTTGCTATAACTACTTTGATATTTCGTTACCTACTAAGTACTAAATTAGATGAAACTTACTCACCAAGTGATAAGTTAGGTGACAATAATAGCAGACAATTATGCACTTCAATCTTTCACGATCACAGTTATACAACCTCACATTTATCAATTTCATATGAATAACAATTTAATATAAAAAAAAACCTTACTCAGTGCAATTGTATCACTTATGCCTCTCAAACCAGCCATTGGGCCAATCAGGCCTTGATTTGCGTTAAGTTTCGATCAGATTTGGGCTCTCAAATTGGGTTGTTGCTTCACTTTTTCAACAAATTGAACTCAATTCGGGTCAAACTTTGGACCCATTGGGTCAAATGTATAACGATGTAACTTTTTTGATGAACCTCAATGCCATTATATCATTTATGCCTCTCAAGCCAACCATTGGGTCAATCGGGCCTTGATTTGCTTCTAGTTTCAATTAGATTTAGGCACTTTGGGTGTTGCATAGTTTGTCAATGAATTTTTTTTTATCAAAAAAACAAAAAGGTGGTTGTTTGCTTCACTTCAACAAACTGAATTCAATAGGCGTCGAGTTATGGATTGATCGGATCAAATGTCTGACGAAGTGACGATGCGATTCACCTTTGTTATCGAATTGATGCTTACATAGCATTTTCTCTTGTTGGGTAGCAATGTAAATAGTGCAAAGACAGTAGCCCGGAATTAAAATATACACGCACATGCACGATTATTTTACTCCTCATGCAAGTCATATTAAATAAATAATAAAATTTAATAATTATAATTGGATGACGATATATAATACTTGATATTTTTTTTATTATCTTACCCTATACAAATTCTTTTTAAGAAAACAAACCCTAAACGAACATTTTGGCTATGTTTTTAATAACTTACCAAAAATTTATTCAACAATTCTATAAAATAGAAAATGGTACAAGATGACGTTGGTTTTTCACTGTCCAGACAATTGAGGAATTTCATCCGAGTGCACTGAGTAGGGGAAAGTAGGTGGTTAACTTCTTCTTTGGCCGACTTTACAGTTTTTTTTTCCTTCAAATTGCATTGCAAAATTAGAGATAGAGCGCTCCATGTAGATGAGGGCAAATTTTAGCGTGAGATGAAAGGGCACGTTGGTTTAAATACATAGATAAGAAATTTATCGTGTACCATTGTTCCATAACGTGTGTTGACATCGATTTTAATTAGTTTTATTAATCAAGTTTTTAATTTTGTCTTTCCTAATAAACAAATAACAAATAAAAACAAGAAAAAAAAACAAACAAAAACAAATAAAGAAAAGCAAAAAGAAAAAAGCACCAGCTCTTTTTTTCCCCCACGTGGGTCCGCGCGACTTGGCCCCACCCCTTTTTCCTTCCTTCTTCTTCCTCCTGCCTTCTTCTTCCTTGCTCCTTCTTTTTCAACGATGGCCGGCGAGAACGAAGGATGGCCTACGGCCGAAAGGCCACGTCGGCCGGAGGAGATAAGATTCTGCGCCATTAATGTTGAGCAAGCATGGCGGAAGAGCTCGATGGGACACCGGGCCGAGCGGAACCGGAACGACCGAAGCCCTTCGGAGGATTTCCTTCACCTATAAATAGGTGGCCGCAAGCATCAACGGAGGGGGTGGGAGGAAATCCTTCGAGAGAATCGGGAAGGATAGGATTGCAAGAGAGAGCTCGAGTCGAGGAAGAGCCCACCCTCCAAGAGACTTCGGGGAGGGAGCGAGTAACTCTCGAGAAGACGCCGGTGGAGGGAGTGAGGAGAAATCAAGGCCGAGGATCTAATCTAGGGCCGTTTTTAATAATTTTTTTTAATATTCGGGAAAAAGTTACCCATCCACCACCATCCGGACGCCATAGGAGGGTAATGATCCACCGCCCCATGGAATTGTTCACTGTCCAGACAATTGAGGAATTTCATCCGGGTAGGGATTCCACACCGGATCCGGTCGGGTAGGGTTTTCGCGCGGAACGGGTCGTGGACCCGGGTCACGGGCCGGGCCGGCCTCCGAACGCCCGGCCACGAGTTTTGATTGGAAAGTAGGTGGTTAACTTCTTTCTATTTTCAAAAAAAATCAAAAGTATTTTTTGGCCGATTAAAAATTGTTTTATTTTTACACAAAAAAATAATTTTTTTTTAAAAATTTAAAAAAATTGCATTGCAAATTTAGAGATAGAGCGCTATTTTCCAAAAATCCAAAAATGTAGATGAGGGCAAATTTTCACCAAAAAAACCCAAAAAAAATCCCTTTTGTCAAAAAATTGAGACTCAAAAAAATGTTTTTCCTCCAAAAAAGGGCACAAAAAGCCTTAGGGTTTAAACAAGATTTTAAATACATAGATAAGAAATTTATCATGTACCATTGTTCTATTAAAGTCATAACGTGTCATTCACACACAAAGAAGGACATAAAAACAAATTTGTTTACTTTTCATCAATGATAAATAATATGATTGTGCGATAAATGCCTAATTTTTAAGAAATATATATTTTTATATTGCTTTGAGTTATTTTTTATTTTACGTATTTTTTGTTTGTTTAATGGACAACTAGTCTTTTCATGTATGATACACACGTACGAGATATTTGTATTTTGCATGACTGATTGTATAAGAAAATAATCAATTTCCCCCATCTGCTGCTTTTTCTCAATTTTGTTTACTCTCCACTCATATTCTCATTTTCTCTCTCTCAATCCACAAATTTTCTCACTCACTTAGATTTTGCTTCAAATTTCTTCAAATCAAAGCCACTAATCGCTTTCTCTTAGCTTATCTTCCTCGAATCTAGCCTGTTTCTTCAAAACCCATTCAATTTCATCCCAAACACCCAAAAAATCCTTAGAAATCCTCCCTCTTCTGTGAGAATGCCAATCAAACACGCAGCTGGAAAAGAAGGGAAGCAGTTCTTCATCACACCTGAGGGCATAACAAAGCAAATAGGAGGTCGCAACTCCTCTGCAAGTTGGGTTCCCCAAATGGAACCAAGCTTGCTTCGATAGATATCTCACATTTGCTGCTAGAAGTGTGTTGGAAGAGACGGCATAAAGACTTTTGAGTTTTTCACACAGGAGAGATTTCCGTTTAGGCAAATGGTTTTAGCCAGTTGGGTTGGATTTGGTTTTCTGTCGGTGTCCGAGGAGATTTATATTGAAGCTGTGAAACGGTTTTATACTCATTCGATCAAAGGTGAGAATGATAAGAAGGAAATATAATTCACGAGTCTTTCTACGAATGGAACATTGATTATTCTTGAACATTAATCCTAAGGGCGATTTTGAGGCATTTAGCTTTCGGTGATACTTACATGACTATGAGAAATTGATGGTTTTTCTGAACAAGTGAGATGATTAGTCCATGATCCTAAGGCGCTGCATTTATGTCAGTATGCGTAGTCTCCATATGATTTTGATGTACTGCCTGCTTCCCATTTCTGGCCATGGAGCTGATTTGTTTGAGGAACAAATCAAGCTGACGTTCAAGGTCAAGAATGGTTTTAAGGTCTCCCGATGCGACCTCCAAAAGGACTGAATATTCCATGTGGGGGATGGCCTTAACTTGCATTTTTGAAATTTTTGACATTGACCTTGGAGGTGAGACGCTGGAGTCCTAAACAACCACCAATTTATTGGAGAGTCCCCGCTAAAAGGTGTGGACATCACAAGAAGAAAGGAGAAGTTTGGGTAAGGAAGAATGCTTGGGATGGACAAACCAAACTCAATGGGTATAACCACCGTCACTTTATGATGCTAGCTGTTGGAGTTGATATTAGGACGGAAATGAAGGTGATCCATTGGTAGAGGCTCTCTCAACCGTGCTTACTTGGCTTTGAGGGGAGATCCACATGGTCTACAATGAGATGCAACCGGGATTTGCAGGAAATTCGGGAGTAACTTCAATTGTTTGGTCAGTTTGCTCCACTTTCCTCCGAAATCCTCATTTCTTTCCATAGTATCCTCCTCCTCCACCAACTTTATTGGAGTTTTTACGTGTTGCCCGTATTTTTCAGAACACTGGCTTAACAACCTAATCAAGGTCCATGTTTCAAACCATTTTTCAATTTTTTTTCGATTTTTTATATTTTTTATATCTTCAAATTTTATTCGTTTATTATTATTCTTATTATATATTTCGAAAATAGGGGCCTCAGCTAAGCCTTCAGACCCGGCACAGACACGGGCTGACACATATCAGATCTATGGGCACGATTCATTGGGCTTATCGCCTTAAGAGGGCTCGATCAAAAATTCAAACTGGGCTCATATCATAGAATTGAGCCCAATTCCCACCTGAAACTAATCAAACCCAAATTCGCGAAAAAAAAAAAAAACGAGATCCATAGCCCAATCACCAGTAAAACCGAATTGAACATAATGGCACTAACCCAACTCTCTCATGCTAAGCCCACAATGAATTCATTGTCCATTAAGAGGCCCATTTTCCTATTTATTCTCTTTTCTCCTCCTTATTCTTCTTTTTGGCCCTGTCGTCTTCTTCCTATAATCTTCCTCGCGCACATCCTGGGAGCTCTGCTCTGCTAAAGAAACCAACTCAACCTCATCAATGATCGACGTATTCAAGCATTGAATGTAACGTCGCTGTTGTCTGGCTTCAGTCGCCTGGAGCACGGCCATCGTCCGTTAATCGTCATGCATAAACCCAGATTAGCGGAAGGACACGCAGGATATGAGCGTAAAGAACTGGACCTCATCCAGCGCGAGATTTACCCAGCTAATCAACGTATGGGTCAAAGATTTCGAGCCACGTTTCTCACCAAGAAAAACGACCACACCATGTGGCCATGGAGATGCAAAAAATAGCAAAAATAGATAGCCAGTGACATATTGGGAGACCACAAAGTGTACTGGAAAGCAGATCCGTAGCAAATGGGGAAAAAAATTTTAATCCACGATGCTTAGACTAGCAACCACATCCCATAATCAGTATATTTCAACAAAATCAATCCGAATGTGTCAGTTTTGCTTCCTAATCAATCAACAACACGAGGCAAGGGTCACTGATTTAATTCATGCATGCCATCAAACAGGTGGTGAGCATCTCAGAATACACCTAACCGATTACATCTTATAAAAAATCCAATTCTCTCTTTCGGGCATCTCCTTCATTGATGACGATCCATCAACACCACAACACAATCCAAATACTTCTTTTCTTTTGTTCCTTTACCTTTAACAGAAAGGGTTTGATTCATCGAGGCAAAAAAAATGATTTCAAACCTGGTCTCTTCCCAGACATACACCAGCGTCGACTACAAACTAAATCTTCATTTATGAAATGACCATAAAAATGTTGCGAAACCAACCTTGCCGAGGAGGGATTTTCAACCACGAGTGCTGATTAAACTCGTCCATGGAGGTTCAGGTAAGTGTCGATCAACGAACTTGAGATGGATACGTGGAGATCGAGCGGGACTTGACAGCTTTAGAGTTTTTGCCTCCAAAACGGGGCAAGGCAACGGTCCTCCCGATACTTCACAGAAGCAAGAGATCCAAAGCGACGAGCAATGATCGAAAGCCAGACTGGGGACTCCAAGTACACCGGCTACACTGATCGGTGTAAAAACATAGGATGGATTGAATGTTAAAACAGAGGATAACAGAGTTTTTTGCCCGTGGTAAGGGAATGGCCGTGAGTGATGACGGAAGACGTCTGACCGCGAAGGAAGGAGTCTGAAAATCTCCCGGAGTGCTCTCAAAATTTATTTTCATCCCCACTCTCTGTTTTTACTTCCGGAGTAATTTATATCTCCCTTTCTTACCTCACTCTCTCTGTGACATTCCCCCAAAACACGATCCTCAGTCTCCCTCCTACTCAGAAAAAAACCGACAATCCCATCTTCGCATTGCGTCCTCTGTGCGAGCGGTTATGGAGAGAGAAAGGTCTGAGAGAGAATTACCAATGATGATGAAGATGACGATGAATATTATCTGGTCTCCCCTTCAGGTTTGGAGGGAGGAGACTGTTTATGGAGGAAGATATTTTTTTTTTTTTTTTTTTTTTTTTACTTGTTTTCCCCAATCCCCCTTAAAAATGCTGAAATGGGCAGGCTTTATAGATGGGCGGGAGTTGCGCGAATAGGGCCATATGAAATGATGGATAGGGCTTTTTCTTTTCTTTTTCTCTTTCTCATTTTTTATATTTTTTATTACTTGAATGCATATTTGATTTATCAAGTAAAATTCAAGTGTTAACACCCGTGTCTAGTTAAGCTTAGTGTAGTGACATGTAAAATTTCGAAAATTGCTAATCAAATGTATTTGTCTACGTTTGCTGCTAGAAATGTGTTGGATGAGATGGGATATAGACTTTGAATTTTTTTCACAAGGGAGAGATTTCCGTTTAGGCAAATAGTTTAGCCAGTTGGGTTGGATTTTTGGTTTTCCGTCGGTGTCGAGGAGATTTGTTTTGAAGCTATGAAAGGGCTTCATACTCATTCAATCAAAGGTGAGGATGATAAGAAGGAAATGTTTTATGAGTTTTTCTGTGAATGGAACGTTGACTATTTTTTAACATTAATCCCAAGGATGATTTGTGGCGTTTAGCTATCTGTGATACTTACATGACTATGAGAAAAAATGATGTTTTTTCAAGAACAAGTGAAGCGATTAGTTCATAATCCTAACATGTTGCATTTGAATGTCAATATGTGCAGTGCAGTCCCCATACGATTGTGATATACTGCCTGCTTCCCATTTCTGGTCTTAGAGCTAATTTGTTTGAGGAAAAAATCAAGCTGACGTTCAAGGTCCAAGAATGGTTTTCGGTCTCCCGAAGTGACCACCAAACGGACCGAATTTTCCGTGGGGGGATGGCCTTAACTCGCATTTTTGGAATTTTTGATGTCGACCTCAGAGGTGAGACGCCTGGAGTCTGAAGTGACCGCCAATTTAATGGAGAGTCCACAGTAAAAGGTATGGACATCAGAAAGAAAGGAGAAGTTTGGATATGGAAGAATGCTTGGGATGGCCAAACCAAACTTGAGGATTATAGCCAACTGTATAACACGAGCTGCCGGAGTTGATACTATGACGGAAATGAAGGTGATCCATTGGTAGAGCCCTCTTTACCCAGCTTACTTCGCTTTGAGGGAGATCCCACATTGTCTACAATGAGATGCGACAAGGATTTGTGGGAAATTCGGGAGGAACTTTGTTCAGTCGATTTGCTCCAATTTTCCTCCAAAATCCTCATTTCTTTCCACAATATCCTCATCCTCCACCAACTTATTAGAGTTTTTATGCGTTGTCTTTATTTTTCAAGAACAATGTGGCTTGTTTCTTACTTGAAGAAGTGTTTTAAGATTCTTCTGATCATGTTGCTTTGTGAGCTTATGTATACACTTGAGCTGGAGCACGTAGAATTGTTGAAAGCACTTGATCTACTTATTTGCCCCTGAAGCCCTTTTTGATGCTATGACAAAAAGAGGGAGGATGCGTGTGACACTTGATTGGATTAATGAGCATTCTCGTAGGGGAGCTTGTGAATTGAAGTTGCATCATGAGATTCGAAGCTTTCATGAGATTTAGAAAGAATTTCAGTTCCATTGCTGCAACAGTTACAGAATGCTTAAAAGGAGAGAGGTTTCGGGAGTTTTGAACCCTTAAAGAAGAAATTAACTTAAGCTCCTGTGTTAGCACCACCGAACGTTGATTTGGTTTTCGAGGTTTATTGCAATGTGTCCAATGTTGGCATTGGTGTTGTTCTCAATCAAGAAGGTCGTCCATTTGTCCCTGTCAATTAAAATTTGAATGATGCCGAGCTGAAGTATTCGACCTATGATGAGTTTTATGCTCCAGTCCGTGCACTCAAGCAGTGGAGGCACCATTTGCTAACAAAAGAGTTTGTTTTGTACTCTGATCATTAACCACTTAACAGATACAACTCTCAACAGAAGCTTAATCGCCCACTTGCAACTTGGAGTGAATTTCTGCAGTCCTTTCCATTCCTTTCTCAAACATAAATCTGGCACTTAAAATCCAGTCGAGGACACTTTATGCTGCTGATATGCGCTCCTCTCTTCTACTATGTAAATCAATGTTGGTGGATTTGAAGTTGTGATAAATTTGTATTAAGAGGATCCAAGTTTTGGAAAAAAAATGGGAGTTGACTCTTGAGAGTTCATATGGAAGGTTTCACCATCTAGATGGTCTTCTGTATATTGAAGGGCGGTCAATTAATTGTGCATTCTGCAATGTTCATGTTGTTGAAGTTCCTGATGGTGGACTAGCTGGTCAGTTTAGTCGTGACAAAACATTGGCACTTATTAGAGAGATTTTCATTTTCCAAAGACGCGTAAAAAGACCAGGCAGCTAATGACCTATAAATTGAGTAGTGGAGAGTTCTTTTTTCTTATGGTTTGACCTTGGCTTCATCTGGCCCTTTGCTTGATGATTCCCCAACAAGGATTGTCTATGGTTCAGGTCTATCTCTTGATTTTAGTCAGCAGTTGTTTGGGAAGCATGGATTCAAGATCTGATGATTTGCTGCTAGTGCAGGCTGCTTTATGTGAGACCTTTTTTCCTCATCCTACTGTTGCTGCCCTGATGGAAGGTGTAGTTCTGCTAGTACATGGAATGCAATTAGAGAGAAGGGGCAGTTTGTTAGTTGGCATATATGTGTTTGGTATAATCCGTGTATTCTTAAGCATCGTTTTATAGCCTGGCTGCTAATCTTGAACAAGTCGTCTCCTCGAGCTCTCCTAATATTGCTTATCTTCTATCCCTTCCTTTTTTCTTGCCCATGTATTCCATGTCCTTATGTCTTGTTTGCTTGGAGAGTTATATAAGGGCAATGGTATAATTGAAGACAGGCCATGTCATTCAGACGGAGAAGCTGGCTTACTCCTTCTGCATACGTATCATTGCTCTATTTATACGTACCCAAACAAGTGTATGCCAATCAATTAAATCTCCCAAATAGTTCTCTCAGTTATGGAACCGACCAGGTCCTCAACATAATTTCAACACAATTTAGTTGATCTCTACAGTAACCGTAGAAGTGGGGGAACTTCTGCAGCAGCTGCTCACAATTCGACCAATCAAGAATATCCAACTAGTCAAACTTACTGATGCTTGCAGGCAAAGTAGTAATAGCATTACCTGCTAGGGACGAGGAGAACAAGGTGGAAAAATAGGTAACATCCATAAGAAAATCCACTTCTGATAGACTGCGATTGCTTAGATCCAGATTGCTTAGATCCAGATTACTTAGATTCGGCAATCCGATAGCACAATCTGAATCGACTGAATCATTCTCCAGCTGGTGCAGAAACTTACAAAGCTTTGAGCAACTGTATGCATAAATATACCTAAGAGATCACAACCTGTGAATGCTGCTAGGAAGGACTTAAAAGTTCCTTGCAGTCATTCATAAACAGAATTATGAGAAAAACAAGACTCCTAATTGAATCCGGCAATTCTTGAATTTTGCTGATGGCAGGCTAACGCTTAACTGAATTAGGGATGTATTCTGCACAAATTATCTTTTCTGGCGAAAATCAGGTAATCAAACATTTACCTTTATTTGGGAAACGAGAAGACATAATTATTAAGAGTGAAATGAAGTAGCAACATTTGTTGCAAATGTAGAACCAACAAATACAGATTTGAGCACGCCCCCATTAACTACTCATCCAGAGATAGAGAAACAGACCCTGCACAGGCTCAACCAACCACTTCCTACAAAACACATCTACTTCGAGAACATCAGAATGCACCCTTTTTGCCGGTCATAGCCCTTAACCTTTCTCGATTTAAGTTGCACGTGCCAACACTAGGATGGCATGCCAACTAAGATAATCAGACAAATTAGAATAAGTATGCAAGATGCTCGAACTTCATGATGGGTTTCTTCTACCCACGAATGAAACTTGCCAATGCAATTGAAGGAATCGACTTTGTTATAGATGCCTTTTTACTTTCAAGCTCTTTCTTCCTATCCTTCATAGAATATCCTCTTACACAAGTAATCCCACACTCTTGTCTCGAAAACAGAAACAAGATGAGAACGGCAAATAGAAGGGCAGTGATTTGGATGCACCACGGAATACCATTTTGAAACAATAGAAAGGTACTTCAATGTGATATAGTGTGTTCGAAGCTATACACATCATTAATTTATAGAAAAGAAGAGAGATTTCACACAATTGATAATTCTGGGATAAAATATATGGAACTTGACAAGCTTATATTTGCTTAAACTTCCATAAAGACAGAACATCCAAAAGCTTTGCAAAAGAGTAAAATTAAAGCATGCTGCATTAATTTGGTTAAAAAAAAAGACTCAAGGATACATCTGACAAACTTGGAAAAGCTCACCTGCACATCAAATTGGATTACTCCTATGATCTTGCATTATAAGCACTCCGACTAGCATAATATGGGGGAAACTGAAAGAGATGATAGACACATAAATAAGAAAGAGAGAGGAAAGAGCTAGAATGTTCAGTCTGCTTGTGTTTTGACGTTGATACTTTGTTTTGTGACGCAATAAGCAATCTAGAAGAAATTATAGGATCCCCAAGAGTGAAGTGCAAAAAGCAATAAAAATGAAGCAAGTTCTAAAGCACAAGATCATAGTGACTTGAACAATACTTCCAATGAGGCCAAAAAACAAGACCTACATAACTTTTTTTAATATCCCTTTATATCTAAGCATTTGAATAATTCCCAACTGCCTAAAGCTAAATTCAGCTGCAAAAAGTTTCAAATTCGTGACTGCTAAATAACATACATGGTATATGTATACTTTTGGACATTTGCAAAGTAATCCCTCACAATTAAATTTCCAAATTTAGCATTAGCACCAGCCAAATCAACAAATGTCCCATCCATCCATCTTTCATGACAAACCCAGATGAAGTTGCTTGATGTGACAGCCACTGTGGTCGTCACATAGGAGAATTCCATTAGAAACCCATCAAAAGATGGACAAAGGGTCACTCTCGCCAGGAAACGGCACAAGTGCAGAGATTGTTGGAATTGAAGTGCAAGGAAACATTTAGCAAATGCAACAAATTACAGTAAGCATTATGTCTAATATTCAAACTTGGCCGCAATCTAGAGGTGGACATTTGTGCCATGATTCAAGAATGTCTCTGATTACTAAGATTATCTTTAGAGGCTTGAGGCACTTCCTAAGGGCAATTCATGTTGGCATAGAACCCTTAGACCATCCTCTATTTGCTTGCATATAAGGCAAAACCTAAACACTTTCTCATTGTTGCTTTTGATACTTCAAATGAAACCTGGAAGAGACTCCACTCTGTCTCTAGCATCTCATCCAGTTCATCAAATGAACGGTGTGGAAAATAGTTAAACCACAAGTGATCAAACTATAATGAAGAGAAAGTGCTTGTATTGAAGTTACTTCAAATATAGTTCACCAATACTCGAAACTCAAATGAAACGCTAGCCTTAATTCCCTCCTCCAATTCAAAAGCAACACAAAAAGCCAATTCAAGGATATCTGCATGCAAATATTAGGGTACCCAGAAAGAGACAGAACACTCTTGACTTTGGATAAATCAACATAGAATCTCTCTTCCAAGAAGTATAGTATCCATGTAGTGACCCACTCAAAACATCCTACTATAGCAAATCCATAAAATCAGAATCACACCCGCTCATGCATGGGGTGGAAGTTTCTAGCCATGCATAGTGAGGAAAAAAAAATATCAAAATGAACAAGATTACCTTCTCAAATGGTACATAATAGGAACTTGACAAATTTCCAAATACAAATGGAAACTTCCCCATGCTGTGCGCCTCTCTTGCGATTTGTTAGGCTCGATTAGATTCTTCCATTAAAGTATTTTTAAGAGTGAACTTCTACTTTCCATCCATACTCCGTACTTTTAAACCTGTGAAGAACTTAAATCCTTTCTAGACATGTGTCGCAAACACAATAGAAACAATTCTCATCCATCTAGATCGACTAGGGCATTAACATAATAGAAAAATAACTAAAAGAAGAGAGAATAGAATTTCACAAAACTAGTAGTCAAAACATTTAAATCCGTGAATTACACAATGGATACAATTGGGCAAATTCACAAACACTTGGTGGACGTCACAGAGGTGGGGTTCCTTCAAACGAAAGAGAGAAGGGACAAGCATTGGAGGTAGGGAATAATCTCGTTCACGCGGATGCCAATGGATTTGGTAGCTCTAAATTCTCACTCGACGACTAAGCCATCATCCAAATTCAAGGATGATTTCCTTCATTCTTTTACCCTGGGGGATCCCTAGTCCTCTACAAGAATTTCGAGCTTTCATAGAACAGAAACAGTGGAAGGTTAAAAAGGTGCATGAACGCGAAAAGCAATCAACTCACAGAACAATCCATATGCCTCCAACCAAAGGTATTGCACCCCACAACAATCCACACACAAGCACCACTACCTGCCGAATCCAATGTAGAACATCTCCCAACTGATCCTGCAATAGCCACGGACGCATGTTATCATTAATAACTCGATTATGCCAATGGAAAAGCTGACTTCCAGACCCAATCAAATCGTTCAAAATCAAATGGAGTCCACTTAAAATTGCACTTCAGCTAATAAATCTATAGCACTTTAATAATCTAAAATGGCGAGAGAAGCAAACGCTTGAGCGATTAAATGAAAGATTGTCCAATCTTCGTTGAAAACTAAAGCCACATTAACTAAAATCTCACATGCTCCTCTGAGCATAAGACAGCTCTAGGCGTGACACCTAATCAAAACATAAAAGTGCAGATGGGCTTTGGTATTTTGTGGTTCAAAACAAATTGTTCATTTTTATAATAGATTAAAAATTGTCACTTAATCATTTCTCATTTTGGATTGAACAAAGCAGTCTATGGGACTCTATCAATCATCGATCACTAAAGAGATTGGCGTGTGACACGGCTGTGAGTGTTTGTTTTTCCATCTTTACAAACACTTATAAGGGATTGCAACTAGACTCGTCAAAACACACTATAAAATCAGTAAATGATATGTAAGTAATCATGTTGAGTAGAATATGACATTTATCAATGAAATTACGATTCAATTGACAAGGAAACATGAAAAGTAAACACTTTGCAATGAATTTGCTCTTTGAGAACTGCAGTAGTAATTCATTGCTGTAAAAGTGTCTTATGATTGAGATATCGCAAAGGAAATTTGGTTGTCAATCTTATGCAATAAAGAAGCATACCTCCCAACTTGAGTTTAGTAAATATACTCATAAAATCACCCAAAAAAAGGGGGAAAAAAAAAAGTTTGGAACGTCACTTTCACTTTTAAATCAAATGAAGAAGGCATAAAGCAAATACTTACCATTACAGTTCCAGCAAAATAAAGTGCTTACGTGGAACACCCCATGACAATTAGAAGGAAGTAGTTGCCATCCCTCAGAAGTCGTGATCAAACTACCCAACAAAATCGGTGCAAATACGTTCGAAGTCGCTCACTGATGGTGATCGTGCCTTTGCTGAGGAACAAAATGATCTTCCCTTGCATCTATTTTAGATTAACCATGCATTCCTATGTATCCTCAATGGATGCGCAACGACTTGGACCCTACGGCTTTCATGTGAATCAGACAGTGAAGACAAGAAGAAAACAAGAAGCAAACACATATCCGAGTTTCTTCTCTCTTTCTTCATTTTTGCTATTCACTCTATTTTCAGAGAAAGAATATTATCCGACTGTTTATATCGCGTGCCTCCATCTAGCTCATTTCTTGATTCTTCATTTAATAAGAAGCTTTCATGATCGCCCTTCCTCTGTTACCTCCTCTATTTTGCCTTCTTCATGCATCGTCCTCTCCTTTGTACTAGTCTCACCACCTCCCTCTGGATCCATTTGCTTAGACCATGTTCCCAGTGAAGCGCAATATCCTGTGAACCTCTTGATCCAAGACTGCTGTCATGGACTAAAGCTGGTTCTACTGGCTAATTCTGTGAGATCACAACCCTCAAATCACTCTCTTGTTGCTTGCATATCAGACGGATTCCCCAATTCTTCACAATTCTATGGGATGGTCTGAGGCTAATGTGAAAATAACTGGAATCTTTTTGCAAAACCTCACTTACCTCCCACACCATGCCGGAGATACTTGAGCCAGAAATGATGCTTTTCTTATGAATCAAGCGTCTTGTGTGTCAAGTCATCCTCTCTCCATTCACAGATCTTTTAATCTCACGAGAGACTGAACTGAAAGCCATATGTTACTTCAACACAATTCTAATAATAGGATTTCCCCATACATGTCCCAGGATAAAAGGAAACATATGCCGCCCCTAATATGTTTTGCCAGCTTAATGATTGCTTTCTTAAGAATTGCAAGCCAACACTACTATACTTGCCTGTTCCCATTCATTCTTCTTCACTTTCAATGGATTCCGATTCACTTTCTGTCCATTCCAGGTTCTCTATAGGAAGGTGACATTTCTTAAAGAATTTCATAAAACCTTTTGATCCATCAAGATCCTCACAGAGTGCAGCTGGATCCACAAATTGAGTGTCTTCAAGCACAACCTTCAAATCATCCTCTAGTTGTCTGAACCTTAGCAGATAGCCCAACTTTTTCACGGTTCCACCCGATACTCCAATTCTAACCTAAATCGTAGATAACTCTCCTCAAATTGATCAAAATCAACTCCTCCCTCCAACAGTCCCCACAACACATTTGGTTTAAGATATTGAATCCACATATGATCCGAATCAAATGAATCGAGAGTTCTTGATAGCACATTCCGCCTTTCGCCATTAACACGTGGCACAATGTCGAAAGATATTTCCTTTTTTCCATCTTCTACACTGAAAACAATACATAGAGCCAATGCTAGGAACTTGTCATACAAGTCTTGTGAAGCTAAGAAAGATATAGTACCATCTTCAACAAGCACAAACTCCTCTGGCATCTCTCCTCCAGGGACAACATTTTGGTAATCCTTGGGAATTAGGGAATAGCGATAGTTCTGTTAAATGAGTAAATAGTTAGAAGAACCCAAGTTTATATTTAAGTTTGAGTAGAAGAGCTTGATTTGAGCATATTCCTTGTAACTCAACCTAAGCTAGTGTTCTCTAATTAGATGCATTGATCCTTGCTTACGTTATCTTACATATAGGGTGCATAATCACCCTAGATTAATTTGTTTATCTAGCATTTTCAATTTTTGCATTATAAAAACACACGAAGCACTAAACATAGATTCTGTGTTTCTCTCACCCACACACAGACACAACCCACAAAGAGAGCAGGGGGGGGGGGGGGGGGTGGGTGGGGGAGGGAAGGAGGGAGGGGAGAGAGAGACCTGGATTGGGAAGTCAGTCACATTGGATCCTTCAAGTATTAAATCACTTGAACTATTTTCCTCTCTAACTGTTTTATTGTCTAGTAAATCTTCCATTTCACTTGAACTTTCTTCCACCGTGCTTGTCTGATTATCTTCATGTCGAACCTCGTACAGTAAAGTTGGATCCAGGGACTGATTATGTTGAAGAAAAATCTCCAAATCATTCTCTAATGGCTTGCATATTAATCGGAATCCACATTTTTTCACAATTACATCATACTCTGCTTTAATGGTTGCTATGAAACAATTCCAGCCATTTGGACCAAACGAGACTTGGTCCCATAGTAGCCTTGGTTCATAACACTTAAGCCACACATGATTGAAATCATGTTGGAAACGCCTTCCCTGACCCCAACTACGTTGACCATTAATGGCTGGCCAAAAGAAAATGGAGCCATCCTTTTGTCCACATTTTGCTCGGGCTACGACACAAAAAGCTAATCCTAAGAATTTTTCAAACAAGTCCTTTGAAGCCATGAAAGAAATATGACCCTCATTATTAGAGAGCAACCATTCTGGCATCTCTCCTCCAGGCATAAAAAGTACTTGGTGACCATGTAACTGATGAAATATCTATCATAATGAACACTGTTAGATAGTTTTTTTTTTTAAAATTGGCACTTAAAAAGAGGAGTTTCAATGAGTTAAGTGGGTAGTCTTATAGTTTAGCCATAGTTAGCAATAGCATTACAAAGATTTTTTGTACTTAATTGGTGGACACGAGATATGTATTGTTTAAGATTTTGTAACTAGATGAACATATATTGTTGAAGTTCTTCATTGGGCGTTCCTTGTAATGACACGGGGAGCTAGAGTTTTATAGATAGAGAGAATATCATTTGCGTTGCCTTATAGCCACCTCCACTACATTTACACGCATAATCACTTTCAAAATGTTTGCTTTTATTAATTAGCCCAAATTTTTGGCCTTTCACAGTATGCAAAACACAGTGCAGCCAACATGTACACGGTCTCATAACAATCAAAGAGAGAGGGAGAGTCTAACCTTATAGTTTGAAAAACCAGAATACCAGAAGTGTCGATGGAGCCGTCCATGCCATGAATCAAAGTCAAGATGGTCAAAGTCACCTAGGCATGAGGGCTTTTCACTCAGAGATTCGCAGCCAAGTGCCCATTGACGTTGAAATTGCCCTGGAATATCGAGCATCTCTTGTATTTTTTGACAATACGAAACAGGTAAATGGGGCAACTTATATTGTTGCTTGCATGTAGGAAGGTTATTAAAATTGTTTCCTTCCAAAAACAAATAATTTAAGGAGGGAAAACAGGATGGATTCTCCAGAAATTCTACATCTGATAAATTGCATTCGTCAAGTCCTAGCAACCTCAACTTAGGAAATCCCATTTTCATATGGGGATCACTCGAATCCCCCTCCCTCTTTGGAAACTTGACTAGTTTTGAGCAGCCATGAAGACTCAGGAATTCAAGTTTTGGCAACCTGTAAATGCTAGACGGAAGGATTGCCAATTTCTGGCAGTCAGATAAATCCATTTCCCCCAAAGAGATAAGATTTTCTATGGATGCAGGAAGTCCCTCAATTGAAGTCCCTTGTAAATTAAGTCCTCGCAAGCCTTTCATTTTATCCGAAAAATCAGGGAGTCTTTGCAAATTTGAGCAATTTTTAAGATTGAGAAGTTGAAGATTCTTGGCCTGGAGCATATCAGGGAGATGATGGAGTTTTGAGCACTCACCTAAATTCAAAAACTGTAAGTTGTTGTGCTTTGAAACCGATTCGTGGGCACGCTCCAAGTTTTTGCATCTATAGAGATCCAGTATCTCGAGATTTGGAGTACCATCGAGGTCCGGCATACAAACTAGCGATTGGCATCCATTGAAGTTAATGAATTTTAGTTTTATGAAGTCCTGCAAGAACAAAGAAACCAACTTAGGTAGACATTCTGGATGAAAAAAAAAAAAAAAACTGAGATAAGTATTTAATATAAAATTTGGCTCTAATGAACAAGTAATTATTTCCATCGGTCCGGAGGCAAATAAATGGTTCTTGTAGTTTTCCTAAACAAATTACATAGGGACGATTCCATTGTCCCATTGTGTAAAATTGGAACACCGTTCGGTGCTGGTAAAAGTTGATAGACATTGTCAATTGTCAAATTTTGTTGCCAACAGAATTTTGATTGAAAACTTAATTAACAGTAATGCTTTGGTAAGTAACAAATACTTTTAAGTTACTACATAGTTTTAAATTACAAACTATTTCATTACGTAGCTTAACAATAAGTTAATGGTACTAACTTATATAGAAAACTAGTATGATGCCTGTGCATTGCCTAGATACAACTATATTTTTGATTTTGAATGTTGATATCGATGTGACTTTTTCGTAAGAGAGATAAAACATGTGCAGAAAATTATAACAAAATAAATATATACATCAATGAAATTCTTTCTACAGCTTATATGGAATTAGTAGGTTTATCCTCTGATTAATAGAGAGGGTTAATATCATTAAAGACCCAAAACTGGTCCCTCATGACACATTTATGACTAATTTCCACCTCACAAAATCTCAAGTTGGTACCCCTAGCCCAAATTGACCCTCTATTATTACAATGCATGTATGTTAGCACACGTGGTAGATGGTTGCAAGATGGATTCGACATAGATAATGACAAATTCGACACAAAAAATTTACGCGTGATGATATTAAATCCAAACATAAAATAGTAAACATTTTGGTTAAACTGAGTAAGACTTTGGTTTTTGACATATAACATCAATGAGTACTTTGGTTTTTGACATATAATATCAATGAGTGCTACTCCTAATTCTTCGTGCCCCAAAGGACTCGTCCATCACTTGGATGCACTTGGGCGATAGCCTTTGCCCACCGTGCATGGCCTGAAAAAATGAGTAACACGTTGGTTTGGGTCTCCCTTAACGGAATCTGACCAAAGCCCAAAAACGTGTTTCTTCTCCAATAGATTTTATGTGCAAAAGCCCCCATTAAAATGAAAAGCACTAATTGAGGAATTACAATAAATAATTTTCACCATTAGAAACTTTAGTATCTGTAAGTATTGTCTTCCTCATGCGTTCTAATCGGACGGACCGGTTGCCCATTTCTTTCGGTTTAGTATGACCCGCCTATGAATAAATCCGACGAGCCAAGATTCTCGGATGGATTTTCGTTTTTGAAGGGCACTTTTCTTTCTCAGGTCCAACAACATGTGATAGGCCGTGGGCTGTAGTTAGGATTAATTAATAGATACGAGATGGACTGAAGGTGGGCCTCGGGATCATGGGCTGGAAGGCCATGGAATGGCCGAAGTGATTGGGCCAAGAAAGTAGTCATGGTAGACTCATCCCGGGGATCAATAAAATTGGGCAATCAGTTTTTACCCAACATAAACCCCACAAGGAGTTTGGATGGATGATCCACTAAACATCCAAGGCCTTGCGATTATCTCTCAATTATGAATTTAATGATTTATTTGTAAAATATGAGCCAAATATGAATTTGATCTTTTCATTTATTATTGTTTGTTAAATGTAAGTCAAATATGAGATGGGTCAGATTCTTTTCAGACCTCATCATAAACAATCAAATTTAAGCATATAATAATATACATATTTTTAATTAGAATTTATATATACATAAAAAAAATGTTTTTAAACATTTATTACCAAAAATTGCATTATTCGATTAGAGAATTATGCAATAGAATATAAAGTAATATCAATTATTACCGAAATATGTGTAACAATTAGACATGGAGAATAGAGATTTGCTCGTGAATGCCTTCTCGTACTTTAAATTAAAATTTTCAATTACTCTAACGATTACCAACATTTATTTTTAAAGTTGTTAACTTGTTAAAGTTATTAACTCAAATAGGAAACTACCAACTTTGATTTTGGTGGTTTACCAACTTTTCACAAGTTAAGTTACCATCATTAATTGGTTAAAGTTTTTTTTATTAACTCTTATAGGAAATTACCGACTTTTATTTGAGTTGCTACCTTTAATAATCTATCAATGTTTATTTGCCAGCTTACCAACTTGTTTAAGTTACAATCTCTTTAAGAAAATTACCAAATGTTAGATGAGTCCACTTGTTTTTGGAGTTAAAGTCGTTCCTATATTTCATAGACATTTATTTGTTGCAATTACCAAAGTATTAAAGTTAGTAACTCTTATACTAAATTTCAAACGGCTTCCAAAATTACCAACTAAACGAGTAATTTACCAATATTTATTTGCATAGCTAATTATAATTTCTTATATGAAATCGCCAACTGATATTTGAGTTATTTAACGACGTATATTTGATTGTTTTGGAAGTTTCAATAATATAACAACGTTTGTGGCAACTTACCAACTAGCAAAGCTACTAATACCCAAGATTATCAACTCTTATTTGTGTTAGTCACCAGTGTCTATTTCATAACCATCCACTATTTTAATAGTTTACTTATTTTTGAGAGCTTACTAACATATTAACGTTGTTATTCTTACAGAATTACAAATTCTTTTGAAATTGGCTAACACCATTACACTAATTTACTATGATTTATTTGCAAAATTTAAGTTAGGCACTCTTATTTGAGTCACTTACCAACTTTTATTTGATAGTTTCAAAGTATCAACTATTCTGTTAATATGCCCACATTTGTTTGGGGAGCTTTTCTAGCACGTTTAATTTACAATCAATTAAAAATTAGTAAATGGACTCAAAAAACATCGGCTTTTTTTTTGTAAGAGTTCGTAATTTTAACATGATGAAAAAATCGACAAATAAATATTGGTAGTTTTTTTTTTTTTAAAAGTGATTTCTAAACAATTAGATAAACGTTAGCAACTTAATCAAATAAGAGTTAATAACTAAAGCAAAATGGTCACTAAACTTATGAAGAGTCAGTATATCACTCAAATCAATATTGGTAACTTGCTATAAGAGTTAGTAACTTTAATATGATGCTAATTTTAGCAGTTGAATATTGGTAAGTTCTTGAACCAATCGGTAATATTTATAAAGTCAAATAATAGTTGATATATAGACTCAATTACGAGTTGGCAATTTTCTTTAAAATTAGTAACTTTAATACGTTGGAAGCTACGCAAGTAATATTGATTATTTACAAAAATATTTGGTAATTGAAAATAATCAAATAATTGTCGGTACTTTCACAAAACTTTTGGTAACTTCTAGCACGTTTATAAACTAAATATTTCTTGATTCTGCCATAAAACTATCGGCAACTTACTAATTACCCGCCAAATAAGTTGCTGATCAAAATTTAGTTATCGATGATTTTGAAATTTACCTATGCTCTTAAGAAATTACTAGCACCAAACAGTGTTGAGTTTTTTACGCACGAAACTCTAGAAATCTACGGTACATAGCGATGCAACTACTTCTTAAGAATTGGGAGTAAGTAATCAAAACTGAATGATGACTTTTCTCTGAAGGTTCTTTTTTGTACTTAATTATGAATAAAGCATTTTTATTTTTTGTAATTTTCGAACACGAGATGGATAACAACCTCTTGGGTTTAGCATGAAATCAAAGCCTTAGTCAAGCTCAGTCACATTGATAAAATTGTTAATTCTCTATGAATTAGTTAAATTATTTTGACATTCTAATATTTTATCTTGTACACCACTTGAAACTTAACAAGTAAATTAGATTTATCTATTACCATCCATAGAGTAATGAGTACGTGGCTTCTCAATTCTCTCATGGGAGGGGTCTTTAAAGATATTGGGACTATTACATATACGAAAAGCCTACAAATCAAATAAAAAGTCTTCTCGTATAGCTTAAGCACATTCTATGTTCAAACATTAAATTGCATACGAAGAAGTATTTGTTTCAATTTTCAGCTCAAAGTCATGATGGTTTGAGCTCACTGTTGTTTTTTTAGTATATGTACGGAAAACTTCTGCTTTTCATTCCTGCACTTTCACTACCTATTTAATCAAGTACTTATACTTTTATTTTTTCTAGTCAATTCCTTTTACTTACATAAATTTTCTAATCAAAACTCTCCCGTACCAAATCTAGCCAAACCTAGCTGATGTGGCCATTAGACTGATTCCACAATATAACGTAGATTAAATATCGCACATACGTTAGCAGTCATAACATTATCTTCAACAGAAGCTAGTCAAACAGGTTATGACTTTGACACCCAAAAAAATAAAAAAGCAGGTTGTGGCAACTACCACCGTTCACTATTTACAAGGGTGACCATAAGTACAATATACAATTCACATCATACTCCGACATCCCCGATGACAACGTCAGTTGAATTTGACCAAATTTGATGCTAATGAAACTTGATTAAACAATTTGTGTAAATAAAATGACTCGGTTAGAAAAATTAAAGCCACATGGACGTGATTAGGAAAGCAGTTAAAGTACAAGAATAAAAAATGAAATCTTTGCTATATATGTATTTCAACTATAATCAAGTATGATCAAGTTGTTAGTTATAAGGTAGACTATTTACAAACGGAAGATTTTAGCCGCATTGGTTCTATGTACTAGATTGCTAGCCTACATTTGATGCTCTGATATGTATAAGGAGTGTAGTAATTGTAGATGTTTTCCTAGGAAAATAACAAACATCATTTGATTTAAGACATACAGGAATAAGTCATGAAAAAAAGAAGGCGCACCTTAAATTTCGGCAGTTCCTTGATCTTGCTATTCGGCATATCAAGTCTAACTAATCTCTTTCGACCATCGCCAAATTCTGGAATCAAGGCACAACTATGCAATTCCAAACACCTTAATTGACTAGGGAGACAGATGGGACCTTGGAAAGAATTACCCACGTTATGCAGGATGAGCAACCTCAACTGTCTCATGTTTGTGAAAGCATTAGGACAAATGTATGTCTCTTCAAATTTTGGTAGCTTCAAAACTATGGCTTTTATTGCATATGTTCCCTGTATATTTATTCGAATATAGTTAGGTTACTTTGTAACTATAGTACAAAGTCAATGATAAGAATAGAATTTGAATTCTTATACACTAAAAGTCTTACCACATCTCCTGATAGAACATCAAGAACATCATCATAAAGCCATAACCTACTGCGTTTGCCGGCATCATCACGACATTCTTCTTTAACAATTTCCATACCCATCCATTTTATCAAGTCATGCATTTGTAAGGTCCCGTCCTCTTCACTAATCAGGGAGAGCTCAATGAGATTGTGAACCCCAATAGTCGTGTCAAAATCACAACTATCAAGAACTTCCCTAATGTACTTTGTCTCCTGTCCCTTGAAGAAACAGGCAATGTCGAGAAAAATCTCCTTTACATCGTCCTCCAATCCATCATAACTTACCTTTAGCACATCGTTGATTTTTTTGTTAGGACTTTTGGCTAGTTTTTCCAAGGTACTTTCCCATTGATGTTCTCCTCTACCGCACAAGAAAGAACCCAACACCTCAAGTGCCAAAGGAAGGCCTTTGGCATAATGTAAAACACTATCAACAAGATTGCTCCTTATTTCTATTTTTTGACTTCTTAGAAAAGCATGCTTTCTAAAAAGTTCAAGAGCTTCACCATGTTTGAGAGTTGTAACTTTATACAACTGATCCGAATCTACTCCATGAGAAGTTAGCAGATGCTTGTTTCTTGTTGTGATAATTATTCTACTTCCTTTACCGAACCACTTGCAATCTCCAGCTAAAGCATTTAACTGGTGTTCATCATCCACATCATCAAGAATAATGAGAACTTTCTTATTGGAAAGTCTATCTTGAATCAATTGACTTCCTTCATCAACACTAAAGACTATTAATTCTTTTCGTAGTACTTGCGATAGCAATTTTTTCTGCAAATGAACCAAATCAGTGAAACTTTTGGAATTTTCACTAACACGGTCCAAGAAACTAGAACCTTGAAACTCTCTAAAAATAGTGTTATAAATGGCTTTAGCAAGGGTTGTCTTGCCTATGCCTCCTTGTCCCCATAATCCTACCATAAGAATATCATCCTTGGACTGTAGATTTAGGATTGTTTGAAGCTCTTGTACTCGGGAATCTATCCCAACCGGATACTTGGCTACATTTAATGGCGTTCGATCTAGTTGAGTTGAGATTTTCTGTACAATATCTTGTATAAGCCCCGCTTCATATCTGAAAAGGGTAAATTCATAGAAAGTGCTTTTAGAGTAATCCAAAGAAAGGAATAAGTATTCAAAGAGAATTGCCGAATAAGAAGTTAGTCCGCAATATATATGGAGATGAATGTCCAAATATGTTCAATTAGCATCTCACCTGAGTTTAAGCAGAACTAAAAGAATATTCTTCATGTTATTTTAAATGTTGTATGTTAATCTGTTTTGCATTTATCAATAATTCAAGTTAATTATTGGATATATTAAATCATTGATAGGCATTGTTTTCATCTCTTTACAAAGTTCATTGAAATTGTCTTGTCTTTCTTTAATTGTCCAAATGCCAACCCATTTATCTGGTATATTCCTTTGCGAAGCAATATCTGTGATAAAAATAGCCGACGTGAAGTCTAAATTAGCATTTCTAATAAGGTTAATTCGTAATTAAAATCAAGTACTTTATCCTTTGAGACAATTGTAGGCTCACTTCTGAAAGTGGAAAAATAAAGAGCCGTCTTTGGCTGTTTGGACAAACACGGCCTACTGTTGGTTCCAGTAGAAATCTGTCATATTATTACATTTTTGCTCTTTACTGCTTCAAGTATTTACAAAAATGCCATTAGGCCTGTATTTTCTTTAAAGAAAAAAATCCTAGCTTTTCATTCTTTCTAAGAAAATTAAATAAACATTTCTAATAAACAAAACAGGTTGATAGAATACCAGATTTATCTTCTCCTATGTATAATGGTTTACACAATGTAAATGACTATGTAGATACAAGGGAGAAATGCTCTTGCAAGAGAGGTATTTTTATTGGTCAATGAAAGGCATGATGTAATGGAAACAGAGACTAATTAAAAGAAGCCTGAGGCACGAGATTCAAATCAAGTCCTTCAAGTCCAAAAAATGTAGCAAGGAAAGGTAATGCCATTCATTTTAGGTCCAGTAAAAAGAGCAGCTAACTTTAATGGTAATGATACTAGTAAGTTAGCCCAACATCTTCGGCAATCTTTAGGGTTGGCTGAAGAATCTCCGATACTATTGATGATGGAATATTTATTGAGCTTTTAACAGAGAAATGGACTTTATATAATCCCGATTATCCACATAGAACAAACCATAGTTTGTTTAATGAATAATTCATTAAGGCCTGTTGTTAGTTCTTGGTGCTCTTCTTAATCTTGATACTGGAAAACATGTGTTTGAAAGGATAGATAAATGGGTCACAGCCATTGGTATGATGACAAATGCAGGAGGATATAGTCCAACACTATGTATGAAGTATGTGAAGCCACTCTTGTCGGTAACGCTCAGAAGTTTAGGAAATTCTTATTATCTCAAACAGATTTAAGGTATAAACTAGACAAGAGCTTATTGTAAAGGGACTATAAGCCATCGTAACAGATGTCTTGCATAGAGAATTCAGTGGTTTATTGCTTTCTATGGAAATAGTAGAGAGAGTAGCCTTTAAATGCTCTAATGAAATTATAGACTTTGATATGTGCTATTTTGACGCTGTGAATTTCAACAATCTCAAAGACTTTCTTTGACAGACTTCCGGAGCCATGGCCAGAGGTCACAAAGAAGGCTTACGAGTTGCTCCTTTGAGAAAAAAGAGGGAGTAGAAGGTCCGGGTGGGTATATCCAAGCAAAAAAGTATACGATGAGGAGAGTGAGTACTGACCCCTAAACGAAGGAAGCAACTAAATAGTTCCTTATTTACACAAGAGTTGTTGCTCTCACATTGAATATGTGCTGGGTAGAAATGGCTGTAACATCCATCGAGAAGCCAAAAGTGCAAGACACTTTCCTAAGGGATCGAAAAGAAGAAATCCTAAGGGATCGAAAAGAAGAAAGTTAATTTGATATGAAAAAGTGTACCAGGGGAAAACTAAGGCCTTATAAATCTGAAAAGTCATCCAGACTTACAAAGAATTGAGGCCTTTAAAAGGAAACACAGAGGTTCTAACCTCGTCGTCCTCAGGGTAAACCGTGTTAAGTAGTTGTAACTTTTGTTCGATTTTGTGGATTGAAAGCCCACAAGCCTCATGATTGTCAATAAATGTATCAACAGAAAGATAATATTTGTGTAGTATTTATCGAAGATGTCACTCTTCATGACGAACCTGACGAAGAACATTCAACATAGTGTAGTGAACAATTATCAGCGACGAACGCATGTGATGATATAGTGCCCTTAAAGTCAACATCTTAGGTATTAGAAGAAACTTTCCGATAAGATTATCAGTCGGGATCAACTTTGGAGCAGAAATAGCTCGAAGTAGATGTTAGTGCTGTTTATTGATTATTAAGATTTAACTTTAAATAGGCCATAGATTTCTCACAATCGACGTCAATGGCATAGGTGTCATATAGGGAACTTCGAACCTTAGATGTACCTATGCTAAATCTCCATAAATTAGAGAGACAAGAGAAAGAACAAGAGGCACGTGTCGTTATATACATATATAGGGTTGATCAGAATAGGATAAGTCCCGCTATTTCATCTTCCTGTGGCCAATTTTGTGATTGCAACTGTATTGGATCAAAGATGTACGGGTTTTAGAGATTAATTGATATCAGGAATACTAGCCAAGCTAGCACATGGGCTAGTCTGCTTCCAAGCCCATCCAAATTATTTGCTGGCTCTAAATTATATTTGTTTGGGGAATTCATGAACATTAAGGATTGATTCTTTAAACATGGATAGGATGAACTCGCAGGTCAAATGTTTGGTGTAACACACTGGGATGATTTATAGATTCATTAATACCACAAATCCTAGAGGACATAAATTAGATAGCAAATTTTTTTGAAAAGATTCACATGATTATAGACAATTTTGTAGGTAAAAAAATAATCCCCTAGAATTACAGGGAAAATTGTTGAAAAAAGTCATAAACATTTTACATTTGTGCGAATTTAATCATAAACCTTTTTTTTTTGTCCAATTTAGTCCTAAACATTTTTACTATGTGCCAATTCAGTCCTTTTCAGCTAATTGTGGCCGGATTTTGTTGAATAGGCGTTGACCGGCTGATGTGGCACGATTCGGCACTATTATGGACAATTTTTAAAAATATTTTAATATTTTAGAATTTTTTCTTTTTTTTTTTTTCCTTCTCCTCCTCCTTCCTCCTGTTTGGACCTTGGCATCAATGACCGTCCAAAGGTGACAGCCATCGAGGGCTGCGAGGGCAGCCACATGATGGGCAATGAAATTCGAGCCCGACGCTTGGTGAGGCTCGACCTCACTAGCCCAACACGAGGCCACTCTCGCGGCCCAAGCGACCCTCAAGTTGGCCTCGCGTCGAGTTGGCGAGGTCGAGCCTCACCAAGCATTGGGCTCGAACCTCTCCAAATCCGGCGAGGGCGAGCCTCACCGCTCAAGCCATGAGGGTGGCCTTGCGCTAGGCTAGTGAGGCTCGCCCTCATCAGCAAGGCTCGACCCTCGCCGGCTATCGCCTCAGCGACCGGTTGGAGGAAGGAGGAGAAGAAGGAAAAAAGAAAAAAGAAAAAATTCGAAAAAATTAAAATTTATTAAAATTGTCCACGTCAGCGCCAATCGTGCCACGTCAAATGAGCAACACCCAGTCAACAAAATCCAGCTACAATTAGCTGGCAAGGACTGAACTGGCACTTAGTAAAAAGGTTTAGGACTAAATTGGCACTAAAAAAAGGTTTATAGCTAAATTAACACAAATGAAAAAGCTTTAGGATTTTTTTTAACAGTTTTCCCTAAAATTACACGGCCTAGGAGTTCATCTATGGCGGAACCTATTGGAGGATCTAGAGAGATTAGTGCGTCTGAGGTCCAATAGAGGGGAGCAAAAATAACCTTATGTTTAGAACATTGTCTACATTCTCTTCGCTAGGAAATTAAGGACTTTTGAACCTCTTACTATAACACAGGATACAGTACAACAAGTCAATCGGGAAGAGGTTGCATCTCAAAGATCTGTAAACTTAAGAACTTTAGAAGAAGGATCATAGTCAAAAGAGAATAATGTTGTAATGGTAATGCACTCCGAAAGAGAAAAGATCCGCATCCCAAGACATACATGAAGTTTTCCGAGCTTTAGGAATACAGCAGGGCAATGGTCCATAGCCATGGACAAAATTTGGGATATGATCGAACCTCCCAAATGGCACATCAAGGAAGTTGGGTTAAGCACCTACGTGGTTGTGATGTTTAAATTTCCCGGGTGTTATCCATGTTCATTAGAGACACTGGAGCTTGTACTAATTGTGCAAGACCTAATGCATCACCAGATGAATGTTGGAGACCATTAACAAAGCCTATTGCATTGAGATGGCAGGTGGGAATCAATGTTTATTTTTAGACGGATCTTTCCTTTCCCGACACTAGATGAGGATGTCATTCTTGGTAATGCATTCTTAATGGGACAAAACGAAAATTGGTCTTTTGTGCAAGACAGCACCAGGATTACTACAGCAGGTGTGACTCTTCAAAATCCTTGGTTAAGACACAAATCTGAGGTTTATCGTGTGAAACAATCAGACTTTTGTGGAGACTATCCATGTGACCAAGCATTTAGAGTGTGAGCTCAGCGTGGCAAATAAAGGGAGCATAAGCTATTTGGATGCGAAAAATCTTCATTTCCAAATGATACCTCCTAGTATCAAAATTTGTTCTGCCTAGAACAAGGAAAAATTCGGAGTATCCAACTGCCAGGAACGAAATGGAATAAGTTCCTGCTAAAACTGAAAAGCAACTTTCGTGACGATCCACAATGAGTCTTTTTTCTTTTTTTTCTTTTTTTGTGTGTGTAAAATGTAAGTCAAACTGTGGAGTCTTAATGGTGTAAAAGCCAAACTAGAGCTAAAAGATCCAATTACCATCATTTGAGCAAAAACTGTGAGATGGTAGAGGTATTTGAAAAACAAATTCCTGATCTGTTCTCGAAAGGTTTTATTAGAGATGGTTTTAGTCCGCATTCTAGCCCAACCTTCATGGTCATTAACCATGCAGAGCAGGTACGAGGAATAGCGTGAATTGTTACAGACTATCTTCAGCTTAGCAAACCGACAAAGATAATGACTATAAGATAGCTGCAGCAGGAGATCTCATAGACAGAATGCCCTAGGCAATTTTCAGCGGGAAATGGATGATGCCTTCAAGTATCTACACAAGTTTTGTGCTGTGTATATACACGATGTAGTGGTCTTTAGCAAAAGTGAAGAGATGCAAATGAATCACTTATAACCACTGACAAATATCTTTAATAAAGAAGACATGATCCTATGTAAAAGAAGGTAAAATGGATAAAGGAAAAAATTAATTGCTTGCGTATGGGGCTAGTATTGCAAACCTAAATTTGCGAGATATAATAAACTTTCCTGACAAAGTAGAAGGTAAAAAGTCCAGAGGTACTGTAGATCTGCTAACTAGGCCAGACAATTTTAAAATATCTTAGTAGGCTACCCAAGAAAGCTCCAAGTAATACATCTCGATTTTGGGATGATGAAGATACTCAAGCAGTAGGTTAAAGAAAAGGTAAGGCATCTGCCACCATATTATCACCTTCTGATGCATCAAATGAATACTAGGGAGAAGTACAAAAAACTAAATGAAGAAAATCAGTAAGACTTCTATCAATATTGGTCTGCCACATTTTTAATTAGTCTGAACTCGATCGTTTGACACATGAAAAGGATGTACTTTCCATGAAAAATTGTATAAAACTTTTCTTACATATTCCTTACCCCAAAAAGGTTTGTAATGAGAACCAACTCTGAATATGTCGAAAGATTCTTGTATCTAAATCTGAAAGAAGCTCAGCAAACTAGGCTTCTCATTATACAAGAACGGTATAGTTATTACAACTTTGACATAATTCTTGTATCTAAATCTGAAAGAAGCTCAGCAAACTAGGCTTCTCATTATACAAGAACGGTATAGTTATTACAACTTTGACATAGAATATATTCCTCCAGATAAAAATGTCTTAGCTGCTTCTCTCTCTCTCTCTCTCTCTCTCTCGTAAATTGTCTTGCTGTGCAGATAAATCCTACAGCAGAAAGAAAAAATTTTCGGGTATGCAAGCAAGAGGGGCATCCAAGGAAGAAGTGCTCAAAGAGACAGAAGGAGAATGAGAGCAAAAGCTATGCTTCTATTAGAACGAAAGCAAATATTAGTTGGCCATGCAAAAGACAGTTATTTTTTCTCATTTTATAATTATGGAGGAATGGAAAAAAAGCCTTAATATCATCCGTTCAATGAATGTGGAGAATGAATACTGTGAGAGAGTTGCTAAGAGAATGAACTGGTTGGTTGAAAAGACAGTCGAAGTTCACAAGCCTCTTTTGATTTAGTCCCAAAAGAGTTAAAGGAGATATCCTTGAAGATTAAAATCAGGTAGAAGATGATATGTTTGGCAAACAAACGCACACACCAAGTATAATCTGATTCAGAAATGGTTATGTGTTTATTAGGTGAACTATCGGGCATATATGGCTTCAATAAAGTTATGGGAGCAAGATCTTGAAAATGAAGCTCTTGGAAAGTTTGTACCAGATGGCCATAAAATAATCACAAGGAAAATATTCCTGAGAATCATAATCCTATTCCTGAAGATTTTGACATTGAATCTGGTGATAAAAACCTCGAAAATAAAAAATTTGAATATGTTAAGTTTTGATATCTACATATTGATTCAATCGATCATAGCCTTCATGGGAAGGGTACTAAAATCTTTGCAAAGTTGCTAGTTAAGACTTGAGAAAGAGATTCCCAGCAACCTCAATAGTTCATAAAAGATTCTGCTTCACACATAAAGATTCTAGAAGTCGAGTTAAAATTTTACAAAAAAATCGGAGCAGAGTTCCTTGAATAATGGAAAGTTAAGGTGCGTATTCTCTGAAGCTCTACTACCTGGAAATTTGACGTTAATAAAGAAATGTAATATGCTCAAAAAGACATTCTCTTTAGAGGAACTCTCTGCTCTAAATCCTTATCTCCATTGGGAAGGACAAGGATGACTAAGCTAGAAACTTCACACAAGCGTAGCGGAAACTGGACTCCCACTTGTAGAAGCAGGGTTTGCAGACTCGATCAACATTGACAGAGGCTATCTACACCTTGTTAGTAAAGTTAAACCGTTGGTACCACATGCTCGATTGTTACCAGCAAGATGAATGGAACTGGCTGATGAAAGGAAATAGATCATGTCTAACAGATCTGGGAAATTCAACAACTTGCAGAACCAAACAAAACCAAGAGAAACATAAAAATGCGGTGAGACATTATTTTTTTACTAAAGCCACTGAAATCGAATTCTTTAAAGCCATCCTAGAGCATGCAATAGGCAACAAACAAAAGTATTATCTGCGAGGTGATGGAAGAATTTTCATCGTCATTCTCAAGGGTTATATGAGATTTAAATAAAAAGAAGTCCCAGAGAAAAAATGACAGAGCTTATATTTCGGGGCTGATGTTTTTGAAGTCTGGACGATCTCCCAAACCCAAGATCAGCGACTTGAAGAGAAAACAGAACGAAATAATCACGCCCAATTTAGAAGAAAAGACCCAGGGCCAGCCTTCAGACGGGTGATTACTACGTCAGCACTCAGCGGTACAAGACGTCAAAAACAAATTTTCTCAGAAGAAGAGAAAATGCATGGATTAGAAAGGATAATCCCCATGGGTTAGACGGGGTATAATGTCTTATAGGTACAGGCGTAGGCAGCTCACTTTTGTTATCGTCCGCTTGTAAATGTTGAAGTGAGCTGGCAACATTCCACAGGCACCAGCTTTTGTATGTATATAGCTTATCCCTCTTCAGTTGAAAGGGGAGGCGAAGTCAGTAGAGAAAGCTTTCTCTACAATTCTTACTCGAAGTGATTTTAGTTTGGGTCTGCGTCCGTGAGAGACTGATAGCTCAAAACCTCAATAAGAAGCAGAGGCATGCAGAGGCATGCCAGCAGTACAAAAGACCCTCCAACTAACAGTAACGGGGGTGGAACATGGGAGCCCAAACTTCCCGCCCGAATTGGAAAGCCGAAGTCCACGAAGATATACTTCTATAGATTTTTTAAGTTAATCTTTTTCTTAAGAGGATATAATCTGTTATCTAGAACTACAAAATCCTTAAATTGGTCTAAACACGAGGGTGCCACTCACATGAGTCTTTCATGAGTGATAGCCTAATTCAGATTGCAAAGTGTAAGCTAATACCATATGAAGTTAGATCACGTTATGAATGATCTATATTTCCAATTAGGAGTAGCTTATCTATGGTTTAGACTTATTATTTATGTAATTATATATAGACCGATACCATGGTTTATAATGACAATAACTTGCATTATCAGTGTCATTGATTTAATGACTTATAATTCTCATACTTTAAACCAAATGGATATTTGTTTGGTCATGAATTACATTTAATAATATATGCTAAAAGGTTTATTTCAAAAATGTTTATTTCAAGATATTTTATTTTTGTGTTATTTTTTGAATTTCAAATTATTAGAATTTAAGCTTTAAAATTAAGTTGATAAATTTAATATCATGATTTTTTGTAAACAAACATATATTTGTTAAAAATGTATTTCAAATTATAAGACAAATCACTGAAATGAAAATTGGCGAAATATATGTTACATGGACACAACTATGCCATGTGGCAATGACAGAGCAATGTTACCTCCCACGTTGGTGAGCATAGAAGGAAACTTTCTCTTAAACCCAGCTTAAACTATATCCAGTAGACATAGGATATAGATTAGTACACATGGTTTTATGTATTATGACAGTTTTTGATATCGAAGAAACTTATTATATTTGAATATTGTGCAACTTTTCTTCTAATTAATATCTCCATTTGTGAATTCAAAGTTTCTAAGTTTTTTCAATTTTCTTGAATATATTTTCTAGAATTTTGTTTTGTTAAATTTTACTTAAAAAAATAAGAAAATGCCTAGGCTTAAAACTCAAACCCAAATTTCCCCCACCCCTCTCTCTCTCCACTCCCCTCCACATTTGCCACTGCCTCGTGGCCGCCGTCATCGCGTTCCTCTGGCTGTCATGTCCCTGCCACCATGATGTGCCCGTCACCATCGCCTGTCCTAGCGGTTGCTGCGCCCTCTTTCTATGTTTTTGTCCCTCTGTCACGGTAGGCAGGAGAGTCTCACGTGACCACTGCCCGGGGCTAGCGACCGCTGACCTGGGCTTGAAGCCCCAGATCCGGGGTCTCGAGCCTGATTCGCAGCCTAAAGCCCCTAGACACTGAGACACAGAGACGGGCTGAGATGATGCGGCTGGGCTGGCGTTGGGACGTGAGCAATCGGACGGCGGCGTGTCGAGAATCGGCAGAGGGTCGGAGAGGACGAACGGCTCGCCCATGGTACTCTGTTTCGTGTTCTGTGCAAGTGTTTTCTGTGCTGTGTCTAATGCGAGAGAGAGAGAGAGAGAGAGACGAGGCAAATTAGAGAGAGAGCCGGGATAGATTACGCCGAACTTTAGAGGATCCCAAACCTTAAAGAAGATCAAATATCAAAAGAATTACACTATTTGAAGCAGTAGAAGTGTTTTCACATACCCGTCCATAAAATGCCATCCAGACAAGCTCCCAGCATCAAGAAGAGCTTTCTTCCATCGCTTTACTTTCTCTGAATCCTCCCCAAACTTGACCACATGTTTGGCCATAGCTTTTGCATAACCCTGTCTCTGTCTCTGCCCTCTCACTTCTCTAGGTTCCACTTTGTAAAACACCGGAAAGACCATGAGGCCTCTTTGCTCCTTGCACTCCATGATTTTTGCCACCTCCTCCAAACACCACGGTGATGAGGCATAGTCCTTGGAGAAAACAATGATCGCAATTTGCGATTCCTCGATTGCCTCCATTAGTGCGGGTGATATTGCTCTCCTTTCTTTAAATCTTCACTATCCATGTAAGTATTTATTCCACTTTGAACGAGAGCTGTATAGAGATGGCCAAGGAAATAGTTGCGGACGTCTATGCCTCTAAAACTCAGAAAGACATCATAGTTCCTTCTGTGCTTGGAAGAAGGAGAAGAAGCCATTAGAATCAGGAAACAGAAATTGTTAACAATAAGCAATGAGTTGCCTAAGATTTGGTAGCTTGTGAGTGGTAGTTTGTTCGCCATTTGATCTTCTCCTTATATGTTGACTCCCAGGTGCATGACCTCCTTTTGACGTGGGTCAACAAAGAATATTTTAATAAAAGTGCTCAAGGATGAGCCGACACTTTAGCATAGAAGTGCTCTTCACGCACATGAAGTGTTGAAAATATGTACGTCAAACTTTTCTTCATGGAAGATCACATTTATCACATTAGTTAGATGTGTCTTCGCCACATACCTTTGGTTAATGTTGAATTTATTGCAAAATTGAATTTTTAATAAATTTGACTATTGAACATAGGGTAAATTTCTATGACCATAGTATCATATTGTCCTAATTAAAGGCCAATTTTCTGGTTGATTTATTTGGCTTCAGGGAAATGGTTTCTATTCTTTTCAGTCCTTCATTTTTATTTTTCTTATATGGATAATGAAGTTCGCTGTGGTATATGGTAAATTTGTGAGTGACGATTGATGCACTTCTAGATTAGTTGACTGGATACTAGGATACTAATCAATTAATTTCTTGTTATTATAAAATGAAAAAGGTGCTATGAGATCTGTGGTGGCAACATGCGTACCAATCTTTGTTGAATGCGAAGTGAAAGTGGTCCAAGAATGGTATTGAACTATGTGTTACACTTTAGAGATGATTGCAAAGGCAACTTGGATTTTTAATTTGGACTGAACTTTACACCCCAACTATGTATAATAAAACCCTTATACCCCGTGTCTTGAAGTCTAACTACAAGATAGGCCATATATTACTTATTCCCAACAAATATATTAAATTGAACAAAAAATGCATATTCGGATACATGTTGGAAGTTATGAATTTAAAAAAAAAAAAAAAATTATCGGGTCCAAGCTCCAAAATTAGTGAGGACATAAAATTTAAAGTTCAGGTTGCAAATAGAAACTTCAATTGCTAGAGCATGGGAGTCGTTCCATCATTAGACAAGGAAGTAAAATTAGAGACAATGAAAGAACTTTTGATGTCTTAACCAAGAAATATGTCACTATATATGACTTTTACTGCGGCGAACGTCCATTTGCTAGTGTTTAAAGAATTGTAAATTTCACTTCCATTTTCTAGCGGATGGAACGACGGATCTCGGCCGAAATCTTCTCATCTCAATATAACAACTGTCGTTTATATGTTATGGCACAACATTGTACCTTAAAAGCATCCTATTTTTCCCCCGCCCCGTTGGGGGTGGGGTTGTTACATCTCTTTCCTTTCTTTTATACGTATTCTTCTTTATTTGGTATCTTCATCAACATTCTTGTTTAGCAATTTTTCTTGGTCTCATTTACAGAGAACTTCAGCAAATTGAGTAACGTCTGTGCCAGTCGTCAACTGACATTCATTGAAGCAAACTCTACTCCCATTTTATAACCAGGCTTTTAGATCCCACAAAAAAGGGTATTTTGTTTCATTAATTTGACCGCGTGTGGACGAATAATTCTCAACCATTTCTTTTAAGCTTCACATAGGCCAATTTCACCACAGCATTAACTTCGCACGTGAATAGACAGTCTATTGCAATCAACAAATTCATGTAGGATTGGCCTAAGAGGAGAGTGGCGATCCGATCCATAACCCACGACTGCCGCAGGGAACAATCGAAATCGCGCGATGAGCATAACAATTTTATCCGATACAACGAAGAAGGTCGCAGCATACCTGCGCTGAGAGACATCGTAGATCTGCCCCCTGTTGGCCATCAAGAGAGACTTCTTGGGGTCGGTGCCATCGTGCTGCTTGAGCTCGTCCTCGGAGGTCTCGACAAGCTGAACAGGGGGAGGGAGAGGCTGCATCTGCTCCTGGTAGTCCCTTGGCCTCTGGTGGCGGTCGGATAGTGACCCGAAGAGGCCAGACACAACATAGTGGACGGTGAGCCCGAGGGCGAGGACGGTGAAGAAAGTCGCCGGGGACAGGCCCGTGAAGGCGACGATGGATTCTTTGAGGGTCTCCCACAGTTGCAGAGCCATCGCCGAAGAGCTCTGGAAGAGAGAGAGAGAGAGAGAAGAATTCTAGTGTCGTCGATTCGGAGGCGACGGGTTTGGTCCGAAATTTGGTGCGCACGCAAAGACAGGCAAATGTCTTTATATATGCAAATGGAATAATGCTTTGAAACTCGTTATTCCATTTTCCTTAGTGAACCTACTGATCTAAAATCACCCTTTTCTTTTCAACAGCTATTTATCTATTCAAAGTCTCTAACGCTCTGACCGAAAAAAAAAGTCTCTAACGCGTGGAGGAAGCTTCAAGGGCTATATGTACGTGTCAAAGTGAGACTTGAAGGCGGCCGAGGGATCAAAACGCTCTAAAACTAAAACTTGTTCTTACTTATCTTATACTTTTAATAATTTTAATATTCTCTAAGAGAGTGCTGGTTTAATCATTTCAAAAGAGTTATTTGAGCATAGAGTGAAGTAATGTGTACTTGTAGAGTGAGCTACAATCCTTTAGTGTAGAGGCAACTTCATTTGTAAATGTTAAAGACTTCAAAGATCGCTGTGCTCATCATTTTGAAGTAAGAAGTAAAAAACAAAAGAAGATAACTCGCTGAAGAGCTCACACGCAAGGACAAGTTCATGCATTCTAAGATAATTTGCCGGAGAGCATGGGAAATTGTGAAAATTGTTAATTAAATGTATCCATCTCATTCTCAATCAAATTCCGATATATTTCATTCCAATATTTCATCTTCTGTGGATGGCAACATATCTTGCACATCGTTGATTTTAGCTTCTCAGGAATTTGTAAAATAGCTAAGAAATTGTTCAAATTTCGTACTTATTCAAAAAAGACTCATTGTGTCTTCAAAAATGAGTTAAAAATAGATCTTCAAAACGCGTACCACATGCTAGCTTTTTCCCATTAACTAGTTTTGATATTTTTAAGGAACCATCTTTTGTTTAAGAATGGTATGGGGGAGTTATTTGCATTTTCACATTAATTTGTCTACTTATGTTTTCGTTGCTTGCTCTATTGTAAGTTGCAATTATTCAAGTGCATTTACTCATCAAATTTAAAAGGGTTAATATCCTAAAAAACCCCAAACTGATACATTTGTGACAAATTTATTCCAAACTATTTTTTTTACCATCAAAAATCCCAAACTTTGGTATACCTTTGACAAATTTATCTCAAACCGGTATACTTGTGATAAATTTACTCTCTGTTAGTTTTGGTTAAATTTTATTGTCAAATTATTAAATTAAATGAGACGTGACGGTTGACTTGTATAATTTTACGTTCCGTTTGATACAGTTTAAAAATTTTGTGATTTTTTTGTGATATTAATCAAATTTAGCAGATGGTATATTTGTCATGAATTTACCAGTTTGGGATTTTTTGCAGTCGAATGAATTAGTTTGGGGTAAATATGTCATAAATGTATTAGTTTATGGTTTTTTATAATTAATTGGGATAAATTTGTCACAGGTATACCAGTTTGGGATTTTTTATGATCAAAAAAATAGTTTTTGGTAAATTTGTTACAGGTGTACCAGTTTGGGGTTTTTAGGATATTATCCCAATTTAAAAATTCTTTTTTTATCTATATAATTATTTTTTCTTAAAAAAAATATGTAGAGAGGTTAACGGTCTATACTTTGCCTTGTAATACACATGAAAATGCGCATGTATGTGATACACATGATAATGTGTGTGTATAATGTCGTTCGACATTCGCACAAACTTTTCCGAGGAAGTAACAGTCGCATTACTCCTTTTACCCGCCATTTCGACTGAGAAAACTTTGAAAGCCAACGAGCCCGTGATGTTGACCGAATATTTTTGGGCGAGCTTTCCGAAAACGAGACCCAGTGCAGCGCAGGTGTCACTTCTTTGGCTGCAAAATAATCAACCCGACGTATTTCTTTTGCAGGACTTAAATAAAAATTTACGATTTCATCAAAGAAATATCCTCCATGAAAATCGAGCAGAACTTTCCCCCGTGCGCTAGACCAAGCCACTTAGGACAGCGACGGTCCCTGCACTTCAAAGCATTTATCATCACCGTTCACAGTTTCATATCCCCTTGAGGCTCCAATAATGGATTAATGTAAATAAAACCTTGCAAATATTTGCACTAAAAGTCTACCACACGTTATAATCTCCTGAACCAAACATTCACAACCATCCTTGAGAATTATAAAACTAGGTCTATGTGGACCTAATCTGTCTATAACAACGTCAGTGTGGAGATGTAACTTTTCAGTCAATAATTGCTAAATTACGCCAATTTCTCATGGTTTTGCATTTCTCTATCACCACTCCTTTTTGTTTATATGCATAAAACATAATTAATAAATTGTTTAATTTATATTTGTGCGTAAAAACTTAATTCTATGAAGCATATTCTATATTTGGGCCAATAATTCTCATGTTTATTTGAATTTTTAGAGCTAAATATCATGGTGGCATCATGGCATCACATGGTGATACATTTTCATCGCAATACATAATTAAATAATAGTATGATCAACAAGTGTCAGAGGAATCTGATACATTCATGCACCAAATGTAGAGAGGCACATGCATCCTTTTTCCCCTTCCCCACATTTCATAAAGCAATAGTCGTTAGGCAATTTTATAAGCTTTTGTAATGGAAAAGGATTACACTTTCCTTTCATATCTCGAGCATGAAAATATATCAAGTTTTTTGTTTAGTTGAAAATAATACAGTTGGTTCTAATGTATAAATTCAAAGAAATGAGAAATTTTGTAGAAGAACACCTTTGAATGATTAATTGGTATGTTGATAGCTTATTTTCTATTACTTTAGAGCAAAGGATCTTTTGCTCAAGTAGGACCTTTTCAATATATGTTTTTTTGGAATTCACTTGCTTAAGGATGTTATTCCCAATCAAATTGAACTACAAGTCATTTTCAAAAGAATTGGATACTTCATGCGAAAGTTTATAAGAAAGACTTTGTCTAGGTGTGAAAGAATACATTTCATTCAAATCATTTAGTCCAAAAGAGGATTTCCGCGTTTGGACTTTAAGGAAGAATGGCACTCAAAAGTGTAAAGCTTCCACCAACGTCGAATGCTCCATGTGTTTTGACAATGTCTCTCCTTTTTTTCTGAGTCTCTTATTGCTTAGTCAAAAGTGCAAGGGAGTATTTGCTCATCACTTTCGTGCTAGTTTCACTCCACGTAACTTCGCTCTAGAAAGAAAAATTATGAAAGTTAATTTGGATGGGCAGATGGCCCCACCACCTTGTTCCTTCTTCATGCTCATATCTAGAGCGAATCTAAGGCTTGAGTCCGGTGGTTCATTTCCATTACATTTTCTATCCTTTTTTTTTTTTTTGCTATTAATAGAAACGGCTTGATAGTTATTATTTGCAAAAATTCTAAATAAGGACATCAAATAAGGCCATTTTATCAAAAATGGACTAAAACGGAGATTATTTTAAATAATAACCTAAAGTGGCTAAATTAGACTCACATAAAAACCTAAATTCACTGATTGGCTAGATGTTTGTTGATCAATGAGCATGTGATTTTTCCATTGGCCAGATTATGGGTACTTTTGTCCAAGAAAAATCTGAGTAAAAAAGTAAAAGCCCTAAAAAAAAGTACTCAAAACACTTCTTCCTTTGTTTCTTCACGTGTTCTTTCTCTCCTTCCGGTCTTCGTTTCTATTGAGAGAAAAAAAAAACCTAAGCTTAGGTAAGACCCACCTCTCGTTAGTCAATACTCACATATAACACAAGGGTCTTGATTCTCCATCATCTTTTGCCAAGTTTGTGAGTTACTTCGATCTCCACTTATCTTTAATTGGGGTTAGTTTTATTCAAATTGGTGCAGGTGATCCTTCAATCATCCAAGAGAAAGCAATTGCATTTTGTTGAAGTGTTGACAAGGTGTGGGCATGTAATGGAATATCACATCGATAGGAGCGACGACAATGGTAGGAGACTTTTTTTGTTTTTTAAAGAATTGTTTTTGCTTGTTTTTTCATATTTGTTGATGCATTATGTCTCCTTTCGTCCAAATTATCCATATTAGTTGCATCCATCTATTGCAAATTTTTAAATTGGATTGGCTGCCGTCATGGTCCTACATGTTGGTAGTGGCTCCTATTTTGCAAATTTGTTAATGCTTTCATTTTTTTTCTAGCGTATGTTTTGTCATTAATGACCAAAACTCGTGAGCATGGCATGGAATTTAAGTGTTGTTTTTTTTTTTTTTTTTAATGGTTTTTGAGTTATAGCACATTGACGATGCCAAGGGTAAGATCCCTCACCTTAGCAGCAAAAATCGTTGGTTTTTGGTGATGTTCTTGCACCGGATGCCTCATAAGCAATTAAGCATAATGATTAAGTTGATTGACCACACCAACGATAAGGTCCCTCACCATAGCTAGGGCACTTATGTGTCCACACAGGAATCTGAATGCAGATTACCAAACAACTAGCACATAAGACATTTTAAGTCCATAATGCTCGCTTTTTGTGTCAAATAACATCCAATAAAATATGAATCTATGGAAGAGGAAGAGGGTATATAGTCACTTATGTGACTAGTTTTCTTTCATAGATTGGGCATGAAGTTGTTTCTAATGTATAAATTCAAAGAAATGAGAAATTTTTCTAGAAATACACCTTTAAATGATTAATTGTTATGCCAATAGCTTATTTTCTTTTACTTCAGAGTGAAGGATCTTTCCCTTAAGTATGGCCTTTTTCATTAGATGCTTGTTTAGAATTCATTTGCTTAGCGATGTTATTCCTCATCAAATCAAAGTGTAATTCATTTTCAAAAACATTGGATACTCCATATGATTAGACCAAATCTCTCCTTTTTTTTTTCTTCGTCATTTTCGCTTAGTGAAAAGCGCAAGAAATAGCTTTGTCACTTTCGTGCCAGCTTCCCTCCGTGCGACTTTGCTCCACACCTCCATGCAACTTCGCTCTGGAAAAAAAAATGATGAAGTTGATTTTGATGGGCAGGTGGCCCCTACCACCTTGTTCCTTCTACATGCTCTTATCTAGGGTGAATCCAAGGCTTGAGCCCGCATTTCCAATACAAAAATGCCCCTATTCTGACTATCAGAAATATCATATGCTCGTTAATTACTGATTATTTGATCGGTTGATAAGCTCAAGTCTTTATTTTACACTAATTTAATCATTTCAGGTCTTTATTGAAATAATTTTCACTCTAGGTCCTATTTAAAAAAAAAAAATAGCCTCGCTTTAGGTCTTTATTTGAAAATTTTCCTTATTTTTATTTAAAGATGCTCCGTGATTTCAGCTGAGAGGACTTAAAAGCTACAATAAGCCATGATTTCAATTGAATACCTTCAACCAGCTTTCTGAAAATGAGCCTCAATGCCTGTGTTGCTCCTATGGCCACAAAACAATCAACTCATCCTATTTCTTTTTCAGGACTTAAATAAAAATTTGCCATGTCATTAAAGAAATATTCCACACTAGAGTCAAGTGGCACATGCCTCTCAGCGTTAAACCAAAACCATTTGGGACAGTGATAATCCTTGCACTAAAGCATTTTCACAACCATCTAATATCAATGTTTTCACTTTTTCGGAGAAGTAAAAGACACGTAACTATTTTTTTCTGTGATTTTGATTGAAGGGACTTCGAAAGACTAATACACCTTATATTCACACGAAAGAAGTTTTCACACCTATCCTAAAAAAAAACTAGGTTTATGTTGACCCTAATTCACATTTGATAATTATAAAGCTCACTCAAATATGTTACTTATTATTTAAAATTATATTTGTTGTACTTGAGTATTTTTTATTGGATTTTTTTTTGAAAATTTTTTTTATTGGATTTCAAAAGGGTAAAAGGATTGCATTACCCTAAGACACAAGATATTATAAGATATTTTAGTAATATTAGTGTGTGTGCCGAAGAAGTTATAATGATTTGTGCGTCCAACTTACTGCATTAGTTCAATGTATGATTGTTGACACCTAAATTTTTTAGGTTAATTTTTTGCTAAATAAAAAATCATAATCACATGGTATATAGTTTAGGAAAATTTTATTTTTTGTTATATTTCATTAAGATTTTTCACATATTTAGGTAATATATACTGGAAGATGCACTTGTGCACAAAAGGGGAATTTTCTTGATGGAATATGCAAAAAATATTTCAGTAATATATTTAGAGGTATCGTGCTCAAGCAAAATTAGAAATAAAATATACCCCCAATATATAATTTTTTGACTTATAAAAGGGGTCACGTACGGTAAATTGTGGGGGTCCCTTTTTTTGAGCAAGTGGGGGTTCCCTTCGGTCGAGTGGAAAAAGCACAAAAGCAAAAAGTGAAAAAGTGAGGTAAGAAAGAGAAAAACCGAAAAAAAAAAAAAAAAAAAAAAGAGAAAACCCCCCGCGACTGTTCATCTTCCTCGTGGGGGGTGTCTGCCCGTGCCGTCCCCGCTTGCTCGCGCCGGCTGCCGAGCCACCGGCAACCCAGAATCGCGCCGCCGCCGAGCCAACCTTCCCCGTGCCGCCGCGTCGCTGTCCCGAAGAGCCGCCACGCCGCCCCTGACGCCCGCAGCTCGACGCCGCTCGCCGCCTGCAGATCTGAACAGCAACCGGCCTAGATTCGACGCCGTCCCTGTCTCCTCGTCCCTGCCCGCGACGCCGTCCGCCGATCTTGCCGCGCCACCCCGTCGCCGCTTCCGCCTCGCCTCTGCCGGTGTCCAGGGTCCCCTGCCCGCGACGCCCGCTCCTAGAGCCGACGTCGTCCCGTGCTGATCCCGAAGCCCCTGGTGCCGTGACGCCGCCGCGCCGATCCCCGAAGCCCCTGTTGCTGTGCCGCCGTCTCGCCGCTCTCGGTGCCCTCGCCGGAACCCTAGCCGGCGATCTCCCCTCGCGGGACCGGCCACCAGCTTTATTTTTATTTTTCTTTTTCAGAAAAAAGAAAAGAAAAAAAGAGAAAAGCAAAAGAAAATTTAGGTATTTTCTTTATCTTATTTTTGTTTTATTATTTTTGCTATTTTATTTTATCTTTTTAGTGTAATTATTCCTTTAATGTGAAATTGAAATTCCATGATATGAAATTGCTTGAAATTAGTGATTATCAGTCCGATTTTCGCGCCCAAAATCCGACTTCGTAATTACTTAAAAATCGCTAATCCAATCTCCCGCCCGAGATCCGATTCGTGATTTATATGAAATGGCCAATCCGATTTAAATGCGAGATATAATTAGATCAATTTGGGTATAAATATGGCTTGATTTGCTGTGGTGTTACTTAAATTAATTTTCTTAAAGAAGATAAAAAATGTAGTTTTAGGGTTTGCATGCTCACAATAGGAATTTTATTTTGAATTTTCGAAAATAAAAAAATCAAATCAATTAATTTAGGTTTAATTATTTGGCAATTATTAATTTCGAAATTAAAAAAAAAAAAAAAGGAAAAACACAAAAAAGTTATTATGCATATGTCATGTAAAATTAGAGCATCTTTTGCACGTCATTGCATATTATGCTAAAATTGCATTTAGTTTAATTTTAGATGATGTTTCTCTTAATTTATTATAGGTTTAGGTATTTTATTAAATAGATTGCATTTTAGGATTATTTAGGTTAAGATACTATTTTAGTTTAAATTAGGATGTGGCTCAACCTAATTCCTAATATAAATTAAATAGGATCTTAATCTAATTAGGTAATTTTCACATTTCACCAAATTTCGAATTTCATGAAAAATACAAAAAAAATGTCATAGGTTAAATTAGTTTTATTATTTAGGATAAAATCCATTCTTTTAGGAGGAAGAAAAAATGTCATTGCATGTCATTAGGGTTAGATTCATTGAGATATATGTTATTTAGCATTTTTGCTAGGCCCATTTAATTAGAAATTATATGTCATTAGAATTAGGTCATTTAGTTAATATTGCATTGCATATCGTATTATTTTCATTAATTAAGTGAAAACAAAAAAATTGCGTATAGATTTTAATTTAACATTGCAGATGCTTTCGTTACTTAAAGGTAAGTTTTTGTAATTTATTTATTGTTTATTTGTGTGTTAAATTGGTTGTTTGTGCACGCGCATGATAACCTCACAAGTTAGGGAAATAAATTTAAAATCAATTCAAACTGCTTGCCAAACATTTTTCAAAATTAAAAGAAAGGTATCGAAAGGGCATTAGCGGAATCTAGTGTAACCAAATTCCCGTACCCATAGTTAGAATTAGGAGTAAAGTAAAACTCCTGTTATACCTATAGTCTCTGGTTCGTATGGGTTTCTAATCGATCCACTAAAAACAGATTAGTTGCGACTCATAATTAAAAATCAATCGCATGTTAAGAACTTGAACCTAAGTCGTAAATTGGTATGAGCTTGGGAGAGCCCGAGTTAAGTCTAAGCTTAACAATCCATTAGCCAAATCGTTGGTGGTTCACACCCCGAAAATTTGGTCGCGACAATGGTTGATACAAATATCTGTTTAACATTCATTTATTGTTAACTGAATTATGAATAAATTCGACAAATTGATAATTTTGGACTCTAAAATCATCATCCCCGTCGCCACATTTACATCGAAATTTACTCCTGCTGGTTTTTCATAAAGCAAAAATCGTCAAACAATTTTATAACCTCCTGCAATTTCGCCAGTGCCCTGCATTATATCACCCAGGCTCACAACAGGATAAAGGCTATTTGATTTGATAAAGGTTACAATGCACTAACCCTCCACTTCCCATGCATCTCCCTGATTTCAAACCAAAGACAGACAGATCGTGTTCCCATTGCATTCTTGACTTGACTTATGAAGGTTAAAGGGTTTTTTTCTTTTTTTGAATCTGTTGACTGGAATTGGTGTTTCCACACTGTATTATTGAGTTGGGCGGAAAGATGCAATCCTACTCCTATATGATACTCTATAATTGTTAGTGGGGAGCTTGCTGGCCTTTTCAGAGGGCAGAATGGATTAAGACCAGATGATCTGTCTCCTCCTTTTTTTTCTTTTTTTTTTTTTTTTTTTGTGATAACAAAGACAAGTTTTCGTTAAAACTCGCAGCAGAATGGAGATGGAGATTTACGCACAAGAAAATCGAGTTTACGCACTCGTATTTCCGTTTTGGCCATTTACTCACTCACACACTTTGCTAATAATTGTATGATCTGCTTGAACGGAGATAAGGAGTCATTTCTTATCTCTGGTAAAAAACTTGACCTCTAAAGGACGAAGATGTTCGAAGCTAAAATCAGGGCTAAATTTTTAAGTGACTTCCTGAAACTTAGTCACTTCAAAGCTGGTTTAAACAATTGGAAAGTGATAAAAAGAATGCTTCTCAATTTCACACTTGAGCTGGAAAGTGCATGAATGTGGCTTTAGATGGAGTGATGAGACTCCACAAATCTAAGCACAAGAAAATGTTAAATTGTATTAGAATTGCAATTATGATCAAATGAAAGAGTTGTAATTGAAATTACATTGAAATGAAATCACAAGGAAATGGAAGTACAAGGAAAAGTAAAGAGAACTCTCAGAGATGAAAGGCGTGTTGGTCGATTTGCTGCTTCAGCGTCTTTAATGTTCTTCGAAAGAAGTGGCATCATATCTTTCTACTTTGCTTGAAATTCTCCTATTTTGTGGGCAACCACTTGAGCAAATGAACTAGCTTAACACACTTATTGAGGGAAAAAAAAACAAGTAAAATTGGGTACTAACACAGGTATATTTGATCATTTTTTCTACATGATGTTCAATCTCATGCAGTCATTGAGGAAGAATAAGTCCAACTTAGGTTTGATAAATATCTCTACAATGTCATGAAAAAATGAGCATAAAAAATGACATCACAAATTTTTGTATGTAAAACTCATCTATATCACAAGCATAAATATTTGCTCGTCACGATTTTTCTGGATGGACTTGTGACATGCGTGACCCCCACCGCATGATTCTAGATATCAATCCAATGAAGTAGGGCATAAAACAAGTACTTACAATAACAATAAGTTTCAGGACCTAAGCATGTCCTTAAAAGGCTTAAGGAAATAAATAGGTGGGAGAACCATTCTGGGGTGGGAGATCCCATGCTGTCTTTTCGTATTCCCTTCGGGAAGGGAAGAAAAATATCTTCCCGGAACAGGGGCGTACAACTAGCGGAGTGACGCTGGGGGTGGCAACACCTGGTGGTGTAAGTATGCTAACATCCTTAAACGGAGAGGCTACCCGATGGACCTTGTATCATACAAGTTGTATGGAATTGAAGGAAGCAATTCCTTTAATTCTGCGGCTGAGCTGACTTGAATGTCAAGTTTAGAAACCAAACTTACAATAATGATAAGTTTCTAGCATAAAAAGTCCGCACACAATGAACAGTAAAGAGGGGGGAAAAAAGCGGAAAAGGCCCAAAGCAGTTCACTTCCCTTCTTACTACTCCCTTGAAGAAAATTCTGATTGATGTGACCGGGTAAGCCACCATAAAAATAAAAATAAAAATTGGAGCAAATTGAATTGAAAGCACATGCATGATTACGTAATGGTCATCATGCCTTTGCTGAGGGAGGCTGCTTTTTAATTTGAAAAACCGGGAAAGTTTCTCAACAAAAAGAGAAAATCTACTTTCTAATTTGCTCCTTTCGCGTGATTCCGAATTGTCAACATCGCATTCCCTTTTTTAATCCGTGAAATGCGGATTTCTGACTTATAGTGGGACCTTTTACCCGCCACTTCGACCAAGAAAACTTTGAAAGCCAACAAGCTGTGATCTCGACCAAATATTTTTGGGCGAGCTTCCCGAAACGAGACCCAGTGCAGGTGTCACTTCTTTTGCTGCAAAATAATCAACACAGTCAATTTCTTTTGCAGGACTTAAATATAATTTTATCATTTCATTAAAGAAATATTCTTCATGAAAATCGAGCAAACTTGCCCCGAGTGCGAAACCAAGCCCCTAGGACAGAGACGGTCCTTGCACTTCAAAGCATTCATCATCACCATTCGCAATTTCATATCTCCTTGAGGCTCCAATAATGGATTAATGTAAATCAAATCATGCAAGTATTTGCAGTAAAAGTCTCCTACACGTCGTATTCACCTGAACCAAACATTCACAACCATCCTCAAGAATTATAAAACTAGGTCTATATGGATCCTAATCTATCTATAACAATGTGAGTGTGGGATGTGTAACTCTTCAGTCATGATTATCAAATTATGCCAATTTCTTATTGAGAAAGAAGATAGGAAATTATGTTGTGATTGTGTAATAGACACTAAAATACGTCCAAATTATCTCTCACCATACTTAGGCACCAAAAATTCTCAATCTACAAAATGATGAAAGATATCAAAACAAAGGTTTTTAATTAAACAAAGTAAGCAGATTCTACATGGTCACAACTCGTCCACTTACACGTGCTTAAAAGTCTTTAGTTCTAAGAACTTATTTCGCAAGCCACACTAGCAATCAGCTTCCAGCCCACTTTCCTTCAATTTGGTATGGACATCTCCAAAGTGAAAAATTGCTTTTCTTCGATCATTGATTTATTTCTACAATTTGGTCTTGACATCTCCCGTGTTCCTCCGAGGAGCTAAAAGCCAAAAGATTCAATCAAACATAATGTAAGATCACATCCAATGTGCCGTGCTAGTTGCGCTTACTTTTTTTTACAAGACCCCCACCATCAACTTTAGCCCTACGCTTCGGTAGCCAAAGGTCTACGGCATTCAATCATAATTAATAACTTGATGCCACAAGTTTGAATATATATATCTTTATTCATGACAATTTACAAAGGTTTGCAATACTACGTGATAACAAAGAACATGACGTCGTTAAACGTCATTAAAATATGACTTTTGCTAGGTCGGACGTCCATTTGTTAGTGCGTAAAGTTATATAAATTTTCCGACACAAAAAGGAAAGTTATGTAAATTTCACTTCCATTTTATCGGCGGGCAGAACATCAAATCTTGTGCACGATGGATTGCAACTGACTCAAATTCAACGGTTGAAGTTTTCTCATCTCAACATGACAACAGATATTTATGTGGTATGGTACAGCATTGTGCCTTGAAAGTCTCCCTCTCTTCTTTTTTTTTTTTTTTGGTAAAGCCTCTCTCTTCTTTTTTGTTTTTTCATTTTTCTTCTTTTTTTGGGTTACATCTCTTTCCTTTATTTTATTTGTATTCTTCTCTATTAGACATCTCCATTAACATTCTCTGTTTAGCTCGTCCTTGGTCTTATTTATAGATAACTCCAACAAATTGAGTAACATCGGCCGGCGTCCCAAATTATATTCTCCCACATCATGACTAGACAAAGGCTATTCGATTGAGAAAGCTAATAGTACACCGACGCTCTACTCTCCATGCACCAAAAAAAGTAGCGGAGTGACGACAAAACTTGAATTAATGGATAGCACTTCCATTCACATGTTGTTTTATTCAATGGGTGGGGACTCCATCTATCTGAACTCAAATGTACATGAATGTATGATTCCACATAGGTCCAATGCATATAATCATTTCAATCATGTATTACATTCTATTTAATTAAGTAAATTATACACATCGTTTTTTTCACACAAAATTTGATGGAAGCATATTGTATATTTTATGAAAGTGCCAATGACTCCTTACTAGAAAATCGGATGATCAGTGACTCTTTTTGCCAACAGTTTTTTTGTTTTTTGTTTTTTGTACAATACTAGTACTTGCAATATCCCTCATGAATACACTTTGCAATCAAATTCTTGAGAGATCAATCTTATGAGAGCATTTCTTTGTAAAAGAGAGTTTCGTGCTTATAAATGAATGTTGGCTTCATCGTAAACCAATCTTTGTTTGAGGCTTCAAGTATAGTCGATTAGGTATAACTCTTAAACAGTCTCTAAAAATTAAGTGGGCACCCAATTGGACTATACCACTATAAAATGGTTCCACATTCCTCTATCACTACTCCTTTTTATGTATATGCATATAATGTATTAAATAAATTGCTTAACTTATATTTGTGTGTAAATACTTAATACTATGGAGCATATTCAACATTTGGGCAAAAATATTGCTCGTGTTTATTTGAATTTTTAGAGCTAAATATGACAGCATCACATGTTGATAAATTAATAAAGTTGATGATACATTTTCATCACAAATACATAATTAAACAATAGGATGATCAAAAAGTGTCAGAAAAGGAACCTAATACATTTTACGTGCCAAATGCAAGGAGGCACATGTATACTTTTGCCCTTTTCCTCACATTTCATAGAGCAATAGTCGTTAGACAATTTTATGACCTTTTGTAATGGAAATAGATTGAGCTATTATCCAATTGAAATAATGCAATTGGTTCTAATGTATAAATTCAAAGAAATGATAAATTTTCTAGAAGAAAACCTTGAAAAACCTGAAATTGGTGCACCTGTGATAAATTTACCTCGATTGATCATAAAAAAACCTTAAACTGGTATATTTATGACAAATTTATCCCAAATTAATTTATTTGACCCCAAAAAACCGAAAACTGATAAATTTGTGACAAATATATTCTCACAAAATTGGATTAATACCACAAAAAAATCACAAAAATTTTAAATTATGACAAACGGAGCATAAAATCCCAAATTGGTATACCAAATTAACCGTCACATGTCATTTAACTTAATAATTTGATCGTAAAATTTAAGGAAAACTAACATATGGTAAATTTGTCATAAATGTACCGGTTTGAAGTAAATTTGTTAGAGGTATACCAGTTTGGGGTTTTTGGTGGTCAAAAAAATAGTTTGGGGTAAATTTGTCACATATGTACCAGTTTGAGATTTTTTAGGGTATTAATTCCCTTTTTAATTTGAAAACCAGGAAAGATTCACAAAAAAAAAAAAAAAAATCTAATTTCTATTTGCTCCGCAACGTGATTCCCATTTGTCATCATCGCATTCCCTTTTATAATCCCGGGTAATGCGGATTTCTTATTTAGTGGGACATTCATTTTGATCATTCCTCACCATTGACGTTATAGACTGAACAAGTCCTTAAAAGGCTCAAAAGAAAAAAAATAAATGAGAGATCCGTTTAGAGGTAGAAGACTCCGTAATGTCACCTATATATTCCTCTCTCGTTAGGAAAATAAAGATAAACAAGAAATAATAGAGCTTTATAGTAGTAAAGGTAGATACAACATAAAAAATTTCAATTCCAATTACTATTAGATAAGCAGGTATAATAACTTTCTGCTTCTAAAATGAACGAGCATGGGTGAAAAGCTCCCAAACGGCACTGTTACTAAACTAGTAACAGGCTGGTCCTTACTCCTTTGGTTTAGCAACAGTGCCGTTTTGATCGTTCCTCATCATTATTGTACGTTTCTTTTTGACTATTAAGTTTTTCTTTTTTTGACTTTTGCTCTACTTCGAGGTTCGTAATAATTATAATGAAATGAAAGATTGCCTTTCCCATCTTACTTTACCCTATGCTGCAGATTTGCTACTGGTGGAAAATACCATTACCTAGCGAGGCCCTTTCCCTTTTTATATACTCATCTGCTCGTAATTTGGCGGAAAAAACTATTACCTAGAGGCCCTTTCCCTTTTATATACTCATCTGCTCGTAACATACTCTTGGCTTTTTCAGTGTATCAAAGAACATAAATTTAAAGTATCAATCATTTTCGTTTTGGGCTTTATCTGAAAATCAAATGGCACCATATCTAAATTCATAGAATCAATCTATACAATACTTTTCCTTATGGATGTAATTAGACTACAAATGCTTAGATGCTAATTCTTTTGTCTTGGCTACATGCCAGCATGAGATCAAATTCGTGTATTATATGGTGTTTGTGCACTGAGCCATAGTACGATGGGATAAAAGCATTCGTCCTCCTTTGATACCAAAAAAGGTAAAGGTAAATTGGGCATGAAGGCCATGGTCTTTTGTACCAGTGTACCGGTTTTACATAAATGGAATTGTGGGTTGTAAGGACAACACACCAGGAGAAGCAAATAGTGATGCAGTCCTTTAATGTGAGATCGTGAGCTGAAAAATCATTGGGAGCTTCTACTTGCTATTTGTCTTGAGTCAACATTTTTTTATGGAACAAAACTTATTCAATTGAGTACAACATAGTACATGGTTTGTATTCTCTTGTTCTCGCACCTCATGTTATATATGTGGTTCATATGATTCCTTCAATGGTTACTACCTATTGAATCACTGTGTCTCTTCACAAGGAGTATGTGAAATTGCAAAAATTGCTAATTCAAAGTGCAATCACTGTGTCTTTATTTGGTGGATCCTCTTTAGGAATGTCAAGATTTATGTTTTCGACGCGTGCTCCAACTGTGGCTGCATCAACCCATGTGCGATTCACATGCTAGATTTGGAAATTTTCTTCCCTCTCTTATTTCACGCGTGATCTTTACTTGGGCTGCTATAATCCCAATGCATTCACACGCTGGATTCGGAAATTTTTTTCTCTTATGCAGAAACTTTAGCTACATCGATCCAAGTGCATTCACACGGCCTATCTGTCCATCGCATCTAGATGATATTGTACGGAAGATTCTAACCACGAGCTTGATAATTTCAAGTGGTGTCATTTCACATTAATATGTTCACTTTTTCGGAGAAGTAAAAGTCACGTAATTCTTTTTTCCGTGATTTTGACTAAAGGGACTTCAAAAGACTATACATGTTATATTCATCTAAAAGAAGTTTTCACAACTATACTAAAAAAATGTAGAACTAGGTCTATGTTGACCCTAATTCACATTTGCTAATTATAAAGCTCACTCAAATATGCTACTTACAATTTAAAATTATAGCTGTTTTCCTTGAGTAACTTTTAAAGAATTTCAAAAGGGCCCCTAAAACACAGAATATTATAAGTATTTCGGTAATATTTTAATGTGTGTGCGCCTAAAAAGGTTAATTATATGTGCAGGAAACTTTTCTTCATTGAAAATCGCATTTACCACGTTAGTTGGACGTATGATCGATACAAATATTTGTTTAACGTTGATTTATTGTTAACTGAATTATTAATGATTCTGACAAGTCAAGATAAATTCTATGACTATAATTTCGTACAATCCTGATTGGAGGCTAGATTTCTGGTTGGTTTATTGATTGGCTGAGGCAAAGAAAGCCTTTTAAAGCGTCGGAATCGGTAGTAGGTAAATATTGTATTGCCTAACCTAATACAAACATTGGTAACAATCCCATATTCCTCTTACATGCTAAGGACTTATTTGGTAACACTCCTACAAATAACTGATTATGTTCTTTTGTTCCTATGACAAAAAAAAAAAAAAATCCGTTTGATAAATTTTTTGTTCCCGGAACAAAAATCCGTTATTTTGATCTCAGTAATAGATTTGGAACAAAATTAAGAAGCAAAAAAAAGTTATTTTTGTTCTCGGGAATAATTCATAGAATCACGTCTAATTTTTTATTTTCTCTTCTTCTCTTTCATATTCTTCTGCCTCTTCCTTTTGGCTGGTCGCTAGCCTCAGCCATGGCCGGCAACCAACTGATGAGCGTTGGCAACCTCATGGGAGAGTCACCGGCAATGTCGTCGACCCCTAGCGATGTTGACTTGGCAATGGCCCAGCTAGGTCGATCCTCGCCCAACCACAACGAGGCTTGGCCTCACCAACTGGCACGAGGCCGGGCCTCGCCAAGCCAGGGTGTGGCCGACCTCGCGCCGCTTGGGTGAGGTCGAGCCTTGCTGGTGGCTTGACGAGCTTGCTGGACCTCGCCCAGCCAATCATCGACCACCAAGGACGAAGAAGAAGAGAAAAGAAAAAAGAAAAAAAAAAAAAGAAAAAGAAAAGATAAAAAAAAGAAAAATATAAAAAAAGTATTAAAAATTAAAAGAAACAAAAAAATTAAGAATTTTATCAAACACATTTCTATTCTGAAAATATAAATTTTGTATTGTTATCAAGCGCATTATTTTGCTCAGAAATTACTCATAAGAACCGAATACAAAAATTATTTCAGATTAAAAATTATTCTCAATAATAAAATTATTATTAAACGGGCCTTAAAAGCCAAACAATGTAATCAAACATGATGTCATCATATCTTGTTGATGTTCCAACATCACATCTCATGTAATGTGTCAGCTGTACCTACTATGTTAACAATGCCCCCACAGTCAACTTTAGCTCCATGCTTCGCCATTTAAAGGTCTACAATGTTAACCGTAATCAATAGCTTTAAGGCCACAAGTTTGAAATTTTTTATTAATATTTGTGACGATTCACAAAGATTTGCAATATTATATTGTAATAAAAAACTTGACGTCGTAAAACGTCATTAAATATGACTTTTACTGTGTTGGACGTCCATTTGCTAGTGCATACAGTGTTTTAAATTTAAATTTCAATTTATAGTGGATAAAATGTTGAACCTTATGCGCAATCAATAGTAACTGAGTCAAATTCAACAGCAGAAATCTTCTCATCTCAACATAACAATTAACATTCACGAGGTATGGTTCAGCATTGTGCGTTGAAAGTCTACTTTCTTTCGTTCCTCTTCCTTTTTCTTTTTCTTCTTGTTTTTTTGGGTTTCATCTCTTTCCTTTCTTTCATTTGTGTACTTCTTTGTTAGATATCTACATTAACAATCTTTGTATAGCTCTTTTCCTTGGTCTTATTTAGAGATAACCTCAGCAAAATTGAGTAATGTTGACCAGTGTCCCACATTATATTCTTCCACGTCACGACAGGATGAGAGCTGTTCGATTGAGAAAGCTGACAATACACCGACACGCCATTCTACATGCACCAGAAAAAGGAGTGGAGTAACGACAAAACTTGAATTAATGGACAGCACTTCCATTTATATGTTATATTCAATGGGTGAGGACTCCATCTATCTGAACTCAAATGTACATGAATGTATGATTTCACAAATGTCCGATGCGTATAATCATTTGATTCATGTATTACATTTTATTTAATTAAGCAAATTATACACATTATTTTTTAACACAAAATTTGATGGAAGCATACCATATATTTCATGAAAGTGTTAGTGACTCCTTATTAGAAAATCGGGTGGTTGGTGAACTTTTTTGCCAACAATTTTTTGTTTTTGTACACTATTAGTACTTGCAATATCCCTCTTGTATACACTTTGCAATCAAATTCTTGACAGATCAATCTTATGAGAGTATTTCTTTGTAAAAGAGTGCGCTGTGTTTATGGAAGAATGTTGGCTCCATTGCAAACCAATCTTTGTTTGAGGCTTCAAGTATATTTGATTAGGCATAAATCTTGAACAGTCTATGGAAATGGAGTGGGCACCCCTTTGGACCGGACCACTATAAAATGGTTCCGCATTCCTCTATCGTTACTCCTTTTTATTTATATGCATATAACATATTTAATAAATTGCTTAATTCATATTTGTGTGTATATACTTAATACTATGGAGCATATTCAATATTTGGGGCAAAATATTGCTTGCGCTTATTTGAAATTTTTATAGCTAAATATCATAGCATCACATGTTGATAAATTAAGAGAGTTGATGATATATTTTCATCACAATATATAATTAAACAATAGTGTGATTAACAAGTGTCAAAGGAGGAATTTGATACATTCACGTGCCAAATGCAGAGAGGCATATATATCCTTTTGCACTTTTTCCCACATTTCATAAAGCAATAGTCATCAGACAATTTTATAACCTTTTGTAAAGGAAATAGATCAAGCTTTTCATCCAATTGAAAAAAATGTAATGGTTCTAATATATAAATTCAAAGAAATGAAAAATTTTCTTGAAGAACACCTTTAAATGATTAATTGGTGTGCTAATAGCTTATTTTCTATTACTTTGGAGCAAAGAATATTTTGCTAATGTGGGGCCTTTTTTGCTGGATGCTTTTTTTGGGAATCCACTTTTTAGAGGTGCTACTCCCCGAGTCAAAGTGTAAGTCATTTCCAAAACAATTGGATACTTCATGCAATAGTTCATAAGAAAGACTTTGTCTAAATGTGAAGGATACATATTCAAATTATTTAGTCCAAAAGAGGATTTTTGTGTTTGGACTTTAATTAAGAATACACTTTAAAAGTATAAAGCATCCAATAAGGTTGAATGTTCCATGTGACTTGATGATTTTTTTTTTTTATGTCTTTTTTGCTTAGTCAAAAGAGGAGAATTACCAAAGAAGTCCTAAACCTATTGCAATTGTCCCATTTCAGTCATAATTTTTTTTGACCAATTTAGTTTTAAACCTTTTATAATTGTGCTAATTCAGTCCATCCGACCAAAATTGGCTGGTCGGTGCTGGTCGGTGCTAACGTGGAAGCCGACAGGGGACAACCAGTCGGCGAACGTTGATGTAGCTATATATATTTGAATTTTTTAATTCTTTTTTTTCTCACATTCTCCTTCCTACGCCGGCAAGAGATGAGGGTCGGCAAGGTCAGCCTCGCTGGCCATTGGCGAGGCTCGCCCCCACCGACCGGAGGCGAGGGCCGCCGAGGTCAACCTCGCCGACCATTGGTGAGGGCGAGGCCCCGCCAGATCCGACAAGCTCGGTCCTTGCCAGTGGCAGGCAAGGCTCCTTGCTAGTGAAACTCAACATCCCCGTTGTTGTCATCGTTGTCGCCATCATCCCCGCACTCATACATAGATCCCACCAGCCTCAGCTAATCTTCTAAGTACCGCGGAAGCAACGCCCCCACCTCGCTCTCCCTAGCTGCTGCCGCCACCACAGCCGCAGCGCCCCTCTTCGCATCTCCACAACTGCTCCACTGCCTCCTCCTCCTCCTCCTCCTCCTCCTCCTCCTCATGCTCTCCCTCCCCGCCTCCTCTGCAGCCCTTGGTGACGGCAACCTCACCGACCACTAGCGAGGTCGACTCTCGCCTTGGCTGGGCGAGGCCCTGCCGGATTTGGCGAGGCTCGGCCTCGCCCAGCCTTGGCAAGGGCCGAGCTCGTTGGATCTTGCGGGGCCTCGCCCTCACCAATGGTCAGCGAGGCTGACCTCTCCAGATCTGGTGGGGCCTCCCCCTCGCCAGTGGCTGGTGAGATTGACCTCGCTGGCCCTCGCCTTCGACTGGCAAGGCTAACCTCGCCGTTAAAAAATTAAAAAATATATATTAAAAAATTGGAAAAAAATATTAAAAAATTGCCACATCAACGTTCGCGGCCGGCTGTCCTTTGCCGACATCCACGTCAACATTGGCGGCCAATTTTGACCGGATGAACTGAATTGACATAATCATAAAAGGTTTATGATTAAATTTTCAAAAAAAAAAAAAAGTTTAGGACTGAATTGGCACAATTGCAATAGGTTTAGGACTTTTTGGTAATTCTTCCGAAAATTTTCGTGTTTGGACTTTAATTAAGAATACACTTTACAAGTATAAAGCATCCAATAAGGTTGAATGTTCCATGTGACTTGATGATTTTTTTTTTTCTGTCTTTTTTGCTTAGTCAAAAGCACTAGAAAATATTTGCTCATTACTTTCGCGTTAGCTTCCCTCCATATAACTTTGGTTTGGAAAGAAAAATTATCAAAGTTGATTTTGATGGCAGGTGGCCCCCACCACCTTGTTCCTTCTACATGCTCAAATCTAGAGCGAACCCAAGGCTTGACTCCATTGGTTCATTTCCGTTACATTTTTTTTATTTTTTTATTAATATAAAGGCTTGATAATCATTATTTGAGAATATTCTGAAAAAGAGCATAGAGTAGAGTCATTTCCAAACAATTCAATATTTCATGGGAAAGTTCATAAGAAAGACTTTGTCTAAGTGTGAAAGATACATATTCAAATTATTTAATACAAAAGAGGATTTTCGTGTTTCGACTTTAATAAAGATACACTTTAAAAGTATAAAGTGTCCACTAGCGTCGAATGTCTCATGTGATTTGATGATATCTCACCTTTTTTTCTTTGTCTTTTTTGCTTAGTCAAAAGCGAAAGGAAATTTTTGCTCATCACTTACGTTGCTAACTTCCGTCCACACAACTCTAGTCTGGAAAGAAAAATTATCAAAGTTGATTTTGATGGCAGGTGGCCCCCATGACCCTGTTCCTTTTACATGCTCCAATCTAGAGCGTATCCAAGGCTTGACTTCATTGATTCATTTCCATCGCATTTTTTTTTATTTTTTATTTTTTATTAACCGAAACGCTTGATAGTTATTATTTGAGAATATTATAAAAAAAAGCATAGAGTAAAGTCATTTCATAAAAAAAATGACCTAAAATGAATATTATTTCAAATAATAATTTAAAATAATTAAATCAATCTCACATGAGGACCTGAACTCATCAGTTGGCTAAACGTTTACCAGCTAGCAAGCATGTGATTTTTTCAACGGCCATACATATCTTCCCATGTTCTTTCCTTTCTTTTGGTCTTTGTTTCTTTCGATGGAAGTAGACAAAGCTCAAACAAGGACCACCTCCATGTTCCATACACCACACATGCATGGACCCCTCCCTCATTTCAAACCAAAAACAAAAAGATGATGTTCACACTGCATTCTTGACTTATGAAGGTTGAGGGTTTTTTTTTTTTTTTTTTAAATCTAGTGATTGCAATTCATGGTCCCATTGAATTCTTGACTTGAGAGGAAAGATGTAATTACTACTCCTAGCTACTCTATAATTGTTGGTGTGGAGCTATAGCATTAAATTTCACTTCAGTGAATTTACTACTCCTAGCTTCTATATAGTTGCTGACTGGAATCAAGTCATTGGATTGTTGATGAATTTATCATGCTGGTCAATTACGACTTATTAGCTATTCTATAATTGTGAACTATCATTGCAATATTTTCATCCTACCCAAGAGAACTAATAGAACAAATCGAGCAAAGCGTGATGGTTTCTTTGGAAAAGCTCTTCTGCGCATGGAGCAAAAGGTGTATTTACCTAAGAAGCAAGTACGCTCAGGGGTTAGATGATATTACTGGAATGGAATAATGCTTGTATCCTGATGTATAATTTGGGCATTTTCTTAAAATCCAATTATTTCCAAACATCTTGGATTGAAACTCATAAACAAAAAGGGAAAAGTTTATAGCCTTTGAAGTTGCGCTCTGACTCCTTCTATTGCTGAATTAAGTGTTGAAGTTATGTAAAATAGCCAAGCAGCTAATGAAGTACACATCGAGTAGGGGAGTACATTTTTCTTATGGTTTGATCGTGGCATCTTATGGCCCTTTGCTTGATAAATATCCAACAAGAAATTGTCTATGGTTCAGGTCCATCTCTTGATCTTAACCAGTAGTTGTTTGGGAAGCATGGATTCAAGATCTGACAATTTGCTGCAAGTGCTGGCTGCTTTATGCAAGATCCCTTTTCTAGCATCCTGCCATTTATAAAATGCAATTAGACCATTGATGGAATGCAATTAGAGAGAAACAGCTTGTCAATTGGCATAAATGTGTTTGGTACAACCCATGTAATCGTAAGCATTGTTTTATAACCTGGCTGTTGAACTCGGAACGACTTGGGCCATATTTTTTACAAATGTAGAACAAACAAATATAGATTTTAGCACACTCCCAATTGGGCCCTCATAATTCCCACCATCTATAAGAACACTAGAATGTGCCCTTTTTGCTAGTCATGACCCTTCACCTTTCTTAGTTGTATGTGCCGATACTAGGATGGCATACCAACTAAGATAATCAGACAAATTAGAACGCAAGATGCTCAATTCAATCCGCAAAACCTCAGTGATAGAACTTTACGGCAATGTGAGAGGACACTCAGTTGCATTATAGCTCAAACTTCATGACACAAAAGATAACCAAAAAAATTGAAAGAACTTGGATACAAACATTGATGGGATTCTACCCAGGAATCTAACTTGCAAATGCAACTGAAACGTCAACTCTGTTCTAGATGCCTCCTACCTTCATAGGATATCCTCTAACATAAGTAATGCTACCCTTTGTCACAGAAACAGAAACAAGGCAAGAAAATGGCAAATAGAAGGGCAATCATTTGGATGCACAGTGAAATACCATTCTGAAAAATAGGAAGGTATATATCTCTGAGCATTCGAAGGTAAACACACCATGAATTTGTTAAAAAGCAGAGAGATTTCCAACAATTGATACTTGTAGCATAAAACATTTGGAACTATTTGCTTGTTCAAACTTTCGCAGAGACAGAACAGCCAAAAGCTCTGCAGAAGAGTAAAAATTAATACCTGCCAGCTTAATTTGGTTAAATGCAGACAGAGAGCTACATTTGAAACTTGGAAAAGCTAACCTTCACATCAATTGTATTGCTTATACAATCTTGCATAATAAGCATTCCAACTATTATAAAAGGGCGAAACTTAAAGAGATTAATGGACGCATAAACATAAAAGAGAGAGCAAAAATCTAGAACTTCAATAAGAACTTCAGTATCCTTGTGTTTTGACACTGATACTTCATATTGCGACGCAATAAGCAATCTGGAAAAAAAATTATAGGATCCACAGGAGTAAAGCGCAAGAAGCAATACAAATCTAGCATATTTTAAATCACAAAATCATAGTGACTCAAACAATACTAAAATTGAGGCCAAAAGACAAGATCTACATAACTTCTTTCAACTCCATTTACATCTCAGCATTTGGGCTACTCCTACCTGGCTAAAGCAAAACTTAGCTACAAAAATTTCGAATTTATGGCTGCTAAAAAATATAAATGGTCCACATGTATGATTTTGGACATCTAAAAAGTAGTCCCTTGCAATTCAATTTCCACAACTTTGCATTAGCACTAGCCAAAATCGACAAATGTCCCATCCATCCATCTTTTCTCACAAACCTAGATGAAGTTGCTTGAGGTGACAGTCACTGTGGTTGTCACATATCCACAAAAGAAATCAGACAATGGACAAGAGGGTCATTCTCGCCAGGAAACAGCATAAAGTGCTAAAGTTGCTGAAAGTGGAGTGCAAGAAATCATTTAGAAAATGCAACAAGTTAACAGTAAGCACTATATCAAATACTCAAATTAACTGCAATCCATAAGTGGACCTTTTGCCATGAATCAGGAATGTATTTGACAATTGAGATTATCTTAGAAAGGTTGAGGTGCTTCCTTAGGCCATTCTTTGCTTGCTTGCATATAAGGCCAAACCTACACCTTCTTAGTGTTTCTTCTGATACTTCAAATGAAACCCAGAAGAGACTCCACTCAGTCTCTAACATCTCATCCAGCTCATCAAATGAACGGTATGTAATATATTTAAACCACAAGTGATCAAATTGTAAAAAGAGAATATTCTTGTATCATAATTACTATGAACATGATTCACCAATACCCAAACCTCAAATGAAAAATTAGCCTCATTTTCTTCCTCCAATCCAAAAGCAACACAAAAACCCAAGGTTACTCCTGTGCAAATCTCAAGGTACCCAGAAAGAGACACAACGCTCTTGACTTTGGATAAACCAACATGCTATCCCTCTCCCAGGAAATATAATGTAGTGACCAATCTCACCAACATCCAGCTATAGCAAATCTATCAAATCAGAAATCACATCAGCTCATGCACATGTATAATGTTAGCTAGGTCGATATGTTCACAAACCAATCCATGACAAGAATCTAAGTGAACGTACACTAACATGGAGGACTGAATGCACTGAATAGGCAATTTTGGAGATCTAGAAAATGCATTGCAGCCATTTGCTTCAAGGGTGCAAATGTTTGGTGGAAGCTCCAAGATCTCCTGTAGCTGCTTATAGTCATCTAATTTTTAATGGACCATCAACTCCTCAAACTTGCTAATGCATGTAGAAAGACTAACAAAATTATTTTCATAGAGATGCAAAATATTTACAGCAGAGAAGCAGGTAAGACTAAAGAAATTCTTTCCTCTGACAACTTGCACCCACTAAGCTTCGGGGAGACCAAATTTGGAATCCAAGTCTACCATTAGGGAGATTGGAGCTCTCACTGCTCCCTGGAAACAAGCTAAATAGTGAACAACCCTTCAAGAGGAAGGTGCTCTAGATTTTGCATCTCGTAAATGCTACTAGGAAGATTGATAAGACTTTTCCACAATCCTCAACAAAGATAAGGTTTCCAATTGACGCAGGAAGTTATTTAATGGAGATCTGAGATATATGCAATTTTGTTAAGCTCTCTATATCCTTAACATCAGGAAATTTATCAAGCTTAGAGCAGCCGGTTATATCAAGTTTTGAAGATATTTCAGCTTCAGTTTGCTTGGAAGCTCCTTGAGGTTCAAGTACCTACTTAAGTTCACTGTCTCCAAATTTGGCACCTCTGAGATGTCCAGAACACTAATCAGAGACTTACAACAATTGTGAATTAGGAACTTCAAATTCCTAAAATGCTACAAATTAAAAAGAACAGCTGAACAAGGTTTTGATAAATTTCACTTTGTGAAAAGCACGAAAATGGAAACCGTCAATATAAGAATGTATGATGTACCTTTAAGTTATCTCCTAATTCTTTAATTTGGCTATTATGCACATCAAACCAAACAAGTTTCTTTAGACCAGCACTAAAATTCAGAGTTGATAAAGGATACTTAGGCCATTCAAGCCACCTTAAATCTTTTAGAAGACATATGGGACCTCTGCTGAGCTGTGCATTCAAGACTAGGAGCAATCTCAGTCTCCACATATATGTGAAAGCACTGGGATTGATGTCTAGCTCTTCTTGTGTTGGTAAGTCCAGCACTATGCCTCTAACAACATTGGTTCCCTATCAAGGAAAACAAAATAATCATTATTACCCAACCCGAATTAGAATAGTGTGTAAATTAAAGAAGACAAGATTATCAATGATGTCATGAGAAGCTCTCACAATATCCTCCAAAAATACTTCAAAAACATCATTGTAGCACCATCATCTACTCCATTTCCCAGGTCATCTGGATACTCTTGTTTCATGATATCCAGATCCATCAGCCAAATCAAGTCATGCATTTGTACTGTTCTCTGATTCTCAACATTTATTAAAGATCTCTCTATTAAATTTTGAATCCCAATTAATGTCTTTAAACCACAACTATCAAGAACTTTGGTTACATAATCACTATCCCTCCCTTTAAATAAGCAAGCAATGTCAAGAAAAATATCATTCTCATTGTCCCCCAATGTATCAAAACTTATCTTCAGAACGCTGTTTATATCTTTATTAGGACTTTTGGCAAGTTTACCCAATGTACTCTCCCATTCCCCTCTGCTTCTACCCATAAAAAGGGACCCAAGACCAGAACCATTAAGGGATGGCCATTAGCCTAGCCCAAAATATTATGTATGAGATAAAATATTATGTATGAGATCACAATGTATGCCTTCCTTCTGGTTTCTTGGAAAAGCATATGAACTCAGAAGTTCAAAAGCTTCACCTTGATCTGATGATTTAACTTCATATACCTCATCTATCCCGTGAGAAGTCAGTACATATTAATCTCTTGTTGTAATAATGATCGTGCTCCCTTTTCCAAACCATTCACATTCTGTAGCTATCGCATTCAACTGGTCCCCATGATCCACATCATCAAGCACAAGCAGAATCTTCCTGCAGCAAAGTCTATCTTGTATTAGTTTAACGCCTCCATCCACATTGAAGACCACTAAATTTTCTTTCCAGGGTATCTCAGAGAAGAGTGCTTTTTGCAAATGAACCAGGCCATCAGATTTACTGGAAGTTTCTATAACATTTGCAAGAAAGCTACACCCACCAAAATGACCAGTTATACTATTTGACTAGTGATACTCTTATAGATAGCTTTAGCATAATGCTCTTCCCTATACCTCCCGCTCTCCATGTTCCTATCAACCGAACCTCATCCAAGCCCGTACTTCACAACGATCTTACTTTCTCTAATCAGCAACCTACACCGACAGGATGCTTGGCAACACTTGAGGGTACTCATCTGACTACAATCGAGATCTCTTTGACGATGCTCTCGATGAACTTGGTCTCATCTCTGCCAAAACAATAATGGCAATATACGATCCATTGAACTAAATAAAAACTAACACGAAGAAAACAACCACTCCGTAACATTCCAAAAAATGACTCCATCGCACTAATCGATCCCATCAAGTATCAACAGATTAGAGAATTCCATATTCTTTTACAAGGTCGAATAGGAATACTGCGCTTACCCATGGTCATAATAATGCCAACCGAACAAATCGGCGACTAGCCAATGCCTTGCCATAACCCTCTCTCTCTCTGCCATCGAATCTCCCTCGGCTCCACGCTGTAGAACAGGGGCAACACCAGCTGTCCCCTTGAGACCCTTCCACTCCATCACCATCCTTCACTGCGCTCGTCCAAGCACCACCCAGACGAAGCGTGGTCCTCGGAGAAGACGAGCACGGCGATCCGCGACTCCTCGGCGGGCTTCGTGAGCGCCCGGCAGGATCTCGCACGCCGAGCCTCAAGCCCTCGCCGTCGATGTAGGCGTCGATGCCGCCGTGAAGGGAGGAAGCCGGGGCGGACGTCCTCGCCTCTGAAGCGGAGGAAGATGTCGAACGGCCATCTTGCTGCAGAAGAAGAAGGAGACGACGACGACCACACTGGAAGACTGAATGTGATGCTCTTTCCTCTTCATTTTTTTCCAGAAACGACGACAAGTTAATTTTCCATTCAAGTCTATTTTAAAAGGACCGAGAAATATGAAATAAAACAATTGGATAAGTTAAGCTTAATTTTTATTCATACTTTATTATTAAATCAAGGGAATTAAGTATAATTTATCAGTTAATATAATAGGTGCACTTTTATTATGCTTTTATTAGGAGGATTTCTTTTTTATTTTGATATTACTATTTTAATATTTTATAAGTTTTATCTTTTAAATATTTCTTTGATTAATTTTCTTATCATCGCCAACTAAAGTGATTTTAATTGTTAACTGAATTTGATCATGTAAAGAAATAAGATATAATTTTGGTTTCAAATAACTTGATAATTTTTTTTATTTGTGCTTGATTTTCATCCTCTTTTATAAATTTAATTGTTCTTTAACTAATTTCTTTGTAATAGTTCAATTAAGCTAATACCTAATGAAGTTAAATCACATTATTTTCAATTAGGACTAAATTATCTATGATTTATTTGTACTGTCTACGTACTTATATATAGTTGGGTATCATGATTTTTATTCACAATAACCTGCATTATCTATATTATTGAGTCAAATTTCTCATGCTTTAAAACGTAACATAAGTTCGAAAAAAAAAAAACCTAAGTATATGTTACTTAAAATTTTATTTCAAACAAACACATATTTCAAAATGTACTCTAAGATTATGAGCCAAGTGGAACAATTATGCCATGTGCCTTACTAAGTGACAATAATAGAGCACATTTTGAACAATTATGTGGCTAGTATAGTAAATATTCTTTCAGCTTTGATTATAAGGAAATATATTATATAAATATAGGTTAACATAGGCAAGATGATTATGAATTATGTAGTGTCTTTGATATTGACTACACTTAATCATTTGAAATTTGCGCAATTTTTCTTTTAACAAATATCTCAATTCGCATGTTCAGAATTTTGAGTTGTGGATATATATATACAAAATCTGAATTTAATTTGTTACTTTACGCTTAAAATCAACTTAAGTTTCCCCCACCCCTTTCACTTCTCCCCGCTGCCTTTGCCATTGCTCTGCCATCGCCGTCATCGTGTTCGCCCCACCATCATGTCCTCGTCACCGTGGTGTTCTTGTCACCATCACCGGTCCTAGCTGTGGTTACGCCTCTCTTTCTCTGTTTTACGTTCCCGTCACCATCACCTGTCCTAGCTATTGTTGTGCCTCTCTTTCTCTGTTTCTGTTCCTTTGTCACAGAAGACAAGCGGAACGTCTGGGCCGTAGCCAGCCTCAGGTGACCATTGCTCAAGGGTCGCGAGCCTAGATTCATTCCCCAAATCTGATGGACGTAGAGAGATAGTGGGGGGTTGAGGTGACTTGGCTGGGGCGGCATGGTGAATCAACGGAGGCTTGGAGAGGAGGTTCTCTGTTTCTAGTGCAGCGTAAGTGTGCTCCGTGCTGTGTGACCGTCAGATGAGAGTGTGTTGTTGAGAGAGAGAGAGAGAGAGAGAGAGAGTTAGTGGCAAAATTACTAGTTACACATCATCATCCAAGTACCGCTTGGACAAGCTACCCGCCTCCTAGAGAGTGTCCTTCCATCTCATCAATCTCCTCACATCCTTACAAAGCCTCTTTTGAAAATATTCAAGACCAGTTTGGTAAGTCCCTTTCAATCCACTTACCACATCTAATTTCACTTTGTAAAAAAACATAAAGAACTTGAGCTCTCTTTGCTTCTTGCACTTCATGATCTTCACCACCTCGTCCAAACACGACTCCAAATAGATGTTGTCCTCAGAGAAAACGATGATTGCAAGTTCTGATTCCTCAATCATCTTTGGAACCGTGACCATTAGATTCTCTTCATCTTTCCACCTTCGTTGAACATGGAAGTAGGATATTCCAAAATGGACTGCGCGTAGATGTGTGACAAAGTTGTCACCAACGTTCTCTTCTCTAAAACATACAAAGACTTTGAAACTCGTTTTGGAATTGGAAGAAGAAGACGCTCTTAAAATCAGGAAACATACGTTAGCAATGAACAATGAGTTGCCCAAGATTTGGTACTTTGTTTGGGTGGTTATTCCCATTTGATCTTCTCTATATATTTTAACGAGCTGCCTAAGATTTGGTACTTTGTTTGGGTAATTTATTCCCCATTTGATCTTATCTATATATTCTCTAACACCCAGTTGCATGACTTTCTTCAAGAAAGAGTATTATTAGGTGCTTTAACAATGTTAGCATGTGCATAGATCTAGCCTATTTGTGCATGAACCTTTTCTACGTTAATTAGATGTCTTGATTGACATTATATTACATCAAGGTGGAAAAACAAGTATCATCCATGAGAAAATCCACTTATGAGAGGCTGCAATTTCTTAGATCCAGATGAATTAGATTTAGCAATCTGGTGGCGCAATCCAGAACAACTGAATTATTCTCTATCTTGTGCAGAAACTTACGAAGCTTTGAGTAACCATTTGCATAAATATATCTAAAAGCTTGCAACCTGTGGATGCAGCCTGATCAAACACATAGCTAAAAAAGAAGGGAAGCAGTTCTTCATCACACTAGAGGGCATAACAAAGCAAAGAGGAGGTCACGTGGACTACTCTGCAAGTTGGGTTCCACAAATGGAACCGAGCTTGCTTCCATAGATATCACACATTTGTTGCTAGAAGGGTGTTGAAAGAGATGAGTATAGACTTTTGAGTTTTTTCACATGGGAGGAATTTCTGTTTAGGTAAATGGTTTAGCCGGTCGGGTTGGATTTGGTTTTCTATCGGTGTTCGTGGAGATTTATCTTGAAGCTATGAAATGGTCTTATACTCATTTGATCAAAGGCAAGAATGATAAGAAGAAAATAATTTACAAGTCTTTTGCGGATGGAATGTTGATTATTCTCGACCATTAATCCTAAGGGTGATCTAAGGCGTTTAGCCGTCAATGATGCTTACAATCTTACATGACTATGAGAAAAATGATGATTTTTTCCACACAAGTTAGGCGACCTCCCAAAGGAGGGTGATTGCCTTAACTTGATTTTTTTGAAACTTTTGACGTTGACCTCAGGGGTGAGACGCCTAGAGTACTAAACAATCGCCAATTTATTGGAGAGTCCATGCTGAAAGGTATGGACATCACAAGAAGAAAGGAGAAAGTTTGGATAAGGAAGAATGCTTGGGATGGCCAAACCAAACTCAAGGGGTATAGCCACCGTCACTATATGTGGCTAGCCATCGGAGTTTATATTAGGATGAAAATGAAGGTGAGCCATTGGTGGAGGCTCTCTCTACCGAGCTTACTTGGCTTTGAGGGGAGTTTTACATGGTCTGCAATGAGATGAGACAAGGATTTGTGGGAAATTTGAAAGGAACTTCAATTGTTCAGCCGATTTGCTTCAATTTTCCTCCAAAATTCTCACTTCTTTCCACAGAATCCTCCTCCACCGACTTTATTAGAGTTTTTATACGTTGCCCATATTTTTCCAGAACACTGTGGCTTAACGACCTAATCAAGGTCTATGTTTCAAACCATTTTTCAATTTTTTTGATTTTTGTTATAATTTTTATATCTTTAAATTTTATTCATCTATCATTATTCTTATTATATATTTCAAAAATAGGGGTCTAGGCTGGGCCTTCAGACCTGGCACAGACACGGGCTGACACATATCAGATCTATGGGCACGATTCATTGGGCTTATTGCCTTAAGAGGATTCAATCAAAAATTCAAACTGGGCTCAAATAATAGAATTGAGCCAATTCCCTCTTGAAACTAATCAGACAAAAATTCGCTAAAAAAAAAAAAAAAAAAAAAAAAAAAAAAAAAAAAAAAAAAAAAAAAGCCGAGGTCTATAGCCCAATCACCAGTAAACCCGATATTGAACATAACGGCACTAACCCAACTCTCTCATTCTAAACCCACAATGAATTCATTGTCCATTAAGAGGCCCATTTTCCTATTTATTCTCCTCTCCTTCTTATTCTTCTTTTTTGCCCTGTCGTCTTCTTCCTATAATCTTCCTCGCGCACATCCTGGGAGCTCTGCTCTGCTAAAGAAACCAACTCAACCTCATCAATGATCGACGTATTCAAGCATTGAATGTAACGTCGCCATTGTCTGGCTTCAGTCGCCTGGAGCACGGCCATTATCCGGTAATCGTCATGCATATACCTAGATTAGCGGAAGGACACCCAGGATATGAGCGTAAAGAACCGGACCTCTAACCAACGTATGGGTCAAAGATTTCGAGCCATGTTTCTCATCAAGAAAAACGACCACACCATGTGGCCATGGAGATGCAAAATATAGCAAAAATAGATAGCCGGTGACATGTTGGGAGACCACAAAGTGTACTGGAAAGCAGATCCGTAGCAAATGGGGAAAAAAAATTTAATCCACGATGCTTAGACTAGCAACATAATCAGTATATTTCAACAAAATCAATCCGAATGTGTCAGTTTTGCTTCCTAATCAATCAACAACACGAGGCGAGGGTCACAGATTCAACTCATGCATTCTATCAAACAGTTGGCGAGCATCTCTAGAAAAAAGACATGATGAGTGTATCAACACCACAAAACAATCCGAATACTTCTTCTTTGCAGAAAGGGTTTGATTCATCGAGGCAAAAAAATGATTTCAAACCTGGTTTCTTCCCAGACATGCACCAACGTCAACTTCAAACTCAATCTTCACTTATGAAATGACCAAAAAAATGTTGCAGGTCCACTCATAATGATTTACTCATCTTGAGTGCAAGTTTTTTTATGCCGGGATCGCTTTTGTATAGTTTGGTCAGTCCTCAATATAATTCTTACTTCTACCATAAAAAAACAAAAAGATGTTGCGGAACCAACCTTGTCGAGGAGGGATCTTCAACCACGAGTGCTGAAGGTTCAGGTGAGTGTCGATCAACGAACTTGAGATGGATACTTGGAGATCGAGAGGGACTTGATAGCTTCAGAGTTTTCGCCTCTGAAACGGTGCAAGGCAACGGTCCTCCGGATACTTCACAGAGGCAAGAGATCCAAAGCGAGGAGCAATGATCCAAAGCCAGAATGGGGACTCCAAGTACGCCGGCTACACTGATCGGCGTAAAAACATAGGATGCATTGAATGTTAAAACAGAGCATAACAGAGAGCTTTTCGGCCGTGGTAAGGGAATGGCCGCGAGTGATGACAGAAGACGTCTGACCGCGAAGGAAGGAGTCTGAAAATCTCCCGGAGTGCTCTCAAAATTTATTTTCATCCTCACTCTGTGTTTTTTCTTCCAGAGTAATTTCTATCTCCCTTTCTTACCTCACTCTCTCTCTGTGACATTCCCCCAAAACACGATCCTCAGTCCCCTCCTACTCAGAAAAAAACCGACAATCCCACCTTGGCATTGCGTCCTCTGCGCGAGCGGTTATGGAGAGAGAAAGGTCTGAGAGAGAATTACCAATGATGATGGAAGATGACGATGAATATTATCCTGTCTTCCCCTCAGGTTTGGAGGGAGGAGACTGTTTATGGAAGAAGATCTTTTTTTTTTTAAATTTTTTTTTTTCACGTGTTTTCCCCCAATCCCCCTTAAAAATGCTGAAATGGGCAGGTTTTATAGATGGGCCAGAGTTGCGATAATAGGGCCGGATGAAATGATGGATAGGGCTTCTTCTATTCTTTTTCTCTTTCTCATTTTTTTTATATTTTTTATTACTTAAATGCATATTTGATTTATCAAGTAAAATTCAAGTGTTAACACCCGTTTAAGCTTACTGTAGTGACATGTGAAATTGCGAAAATTGCTAATCAAATGTATTTGTCTACGTTTGCTGCTAGAAGTTTCTGGCTTAGAGAACAGAGCTTATGTTTCAGGGCTGATGTTTTTGAAGTCTGGAAGATCTTCCAAACCCAAGATCAGCGACTTGAAGAGAAAAGGGAACGATATGATCACGCCTAATTTAGAAGAAAGGGCCCAGGGCCAGCCTTCAGATAGATCAGCACTCAGCAGTACAAGACGTTAAAAAAAACTAATTTTCTCAGAAGAAGAGAAAATGCATGGATTAGAAGTGTACAGATGAGACCGAAAAGATTCGTATGGAAAAGAAGGGTACAAAACCAATAGAAAGGAATTTTGCACGATCAAGATTTTACAGAAAAAATCCTACATCAATGAAGCCTGTTAAGCAAAGGCAGAAAAGAAATTCCGCATCGGTTAGACGAGAGGTAAGCCGGCAACGTCCTATAGACGCCAGCTGCTGTGTCCACTTGTAAATGTGGAGGCAAGCTGGTGTATATATAGAGCTGACCCCTCTTCAATTGAAACGAGAGGGAAAATCAGCAGAGAAAGTTTTCTTTTCCACTTTTACTCTCCGAGTGATTTTGGTCTCCATTATACCTTATTTGTGTATTCATAACGGTCTATGAACGAGGAATGCTAGCCGAAAACCCTAACAAGAAGCAGAGACATTTCAGAGATACAAAAGAACCTCCAATTACCAGCATTGGGTGTCGAACACGGAAAAGCAAGCTTCGTGGACAAACTGCTTGTCAGAAGAAATGAGGAGGAAAAAACAAAGAGAAAAAAATTAAAAATAAAATTTATTAAAAATGTCCATGTTGTGTCACATGGGCGTCCATGTTAGCAAATATCCGACCAAAACTAGCCAAAATGATTGAATTGACTATAGGTCAATAGGTTTAGGATCAATTCAGCATCGTTAAAAGATTTATGATTAAGTAGTACAAATACAATAAACTTAAAATTGTTTTAACACTTTTCCCCTCAAACGAGCATAAAAGTTGGAAAATTTCCGATCGAAGAAAAAAGAAAAATAATCCCTAAAGTAGCGAACGGTCCTTAGGCTTTATTAGTATCAAAACTTATTAAGGTGATGCTTTTCACCTTAAGAATATATCTTTTGATCATTCTTATGATTTTGCATATTTTTTTTTTTATAATAGTTGGCAAGTAACTCGGTAGAATTGGGATGATTCAAATGTTTAAAGTAGGGAATATGAGCAGTAAATCCGATGCAAAGGTTGCGTACTTTTACCACTTCCAGTAGCTCACAAAATCAATTTTTTTTTCTTCTTCCCTAAATTTATATTGGTAAAATTAAGTAGAAGAAAACTAGCTGTTAAAGAATATTTCATTTCCCTTAGGAAGGAAAAAAAAAAAAAAAGAGCCCCAGAAATACACATCACATGGAAGGGCAAAATTGGAAAATGTGGGGTATCTAATTGAAATATTCTCCACTTTTAACGGTGTTTTAGGACAATGGCTAGGTTGGTACCTCTGCTCCCCTCCGCCTCCCCCACTGCCCCACGGCCGCCGTCATTGCGTTCCCCCAACCTTCACGTTCCTGCCATCGCGCCGCATGCCGCATCGGTCACCTTCGCGTGTCCCAGCGGTTGTCGCGACTCTCTTTCTCTGTTTTTTTCCCGTCTCAGCCGTCGTCGCCAGCCTCAAGCGACCATCGCCAGCGGCTAGCGACTGTTGAATGGGAGTTGAGCCTAGATTCATCGAAGCCGCTTGACAGGAAGAGACTGAGAGGGGCTGAGGTGACACGGCCGGGGCGGCGTGGGGACGTGAGCACTCGGGCGGTAGCGTGTCAAGAATTAAAGGAGGCTCAGAGAAGCTCAACGGCTCGCACATGGTGCTCTAATTCGTGTGCTTCTTAAGTGTGCTCTGTGCTGTCTGATGAGAGCGTGTTTGCGTGAGAGAGAGAGAGGAATAGACATATCTTATTTAAAACATATCTTTACTTTCTCCAAATCCTTCCCGACCTTATTCTCATGCTTAGCCATATCTTGTAAGTAACTCTCTCTTGGTGTTCTCACTTTGCAGGGTTCCACTTTGTAAAACACCGGATAAACCATGAGGTCTCTTTTCTCTTTGCACTCCAATATTTTTTACAGCTCTTCTAAACACCACATTGAGGAGGCATAGTGCTCGGAGAATATGACTATGCAATACATGATTCCTCGATCGCCTTCTGGAGCTCGGTTGACATATGTTCTCCCTTTCTCAATTCTTCGTCATCCTTGTAAGTGTTTATTCCTGCCTGATTTAGAGCTGTATAGAGATGACCAAGAAAATAATTGCGTACATCCAGCCCCTGAAATTCAGGAAGACGTGGTAACTCTTTCTGGGCTTAGAGGAAGAAGATGCCATTAAAATCAAGTACGAGATGAGGTTAACAATGAGCAATGAGTTGCAGAAGATTTGGTACTATGCTTGAGGTAGTTTGCTCACCATTGGATGGTCTTGTGGTATTCTTTTATTTTTTGGTAAGGTGTCTTGCGGTATTCTTTATACCGAGATGCCATGACTTTCCTTTTCGGGGTCAACGAAGAATATTATAAGGTCTTTTTTTTTTTTGTTAGGAAATTATTAGGTCTTTTAATAATATTATTTTGCACACCTGATAGTGGTGAAAATTTGCGCATGAAACTATTCTTTGTTAATTAGATCTGATGGGCACATATCTTTTTTTTAATTTTTAAGTTATTGTTAATTAAATTGCTAGTTAATTTGCTGCGTCAACATAAGATAAGTTTTAATGACAATAATTTTATACCGTCCTGATTGGAGGTCTGATTGGTTTGATTGGTTCTGGAAGGAAAGACCTTGAAAAGTGTTGAAATGCGTATTAGGTAAAATATTGATATCTAATCCAATTTTCAATAATAACTTCCAAAAAGCTATAAGCCAATCAATCAAACACAATGTCATCAAATGTGCGAGGACCAAGAAAAATGAGAAGAAGCCTGCCATGCCATTACCATTCAATGCATGCGAACGTGATGAGGCTAAATAAACAAAAGAGTTAGAAACATAGCAATGAGATTAGGGACACTACAAGTCGATAGGCCTTGGCTAATGGTATGTTAACACATAATAAAACCCAAAAATCAGCGTAGACTCGAGTTTAGAAAGAGCCAATAAATTCCGAGGACATGTTAATAACAACAGGGGGGGATGGAATTGGATGGACAAAGAGATGAGGACAATCAAATGGCACAAAGATACACTGCCAAAAAATTGGCTTAATCCTCGCTGCTCTCTCAGCCTTTTTGTCACACCTCGAAACGTCGAGCGCGCCAACATCCCGCCATGGTCATGAAAATGCGACATTCCCAGGTGGTGTCGCCGACCCCAAATTAATTATTAATGCGCAAGCGGAACGTACTAAGAAGCACCTTACAAAAACATAAAACATACAGGATAGAACAACAGGAAGATCAAGTCAAAATCAAATATCATACTTTCATACATCATTGACAATCCAGGGCTTACGTACACAAACAGGATCCGGAGACTATATGCACCAAAAATGGGTCAGAGTTTATGTGCATCAACAAAAAGGGGTCGGCCTACATAACATGGATCAGCCCACCAAAAAGAGGAACAGTCCTATAACTACTAGTCGGACTTGTTCGTCGATCCCACATCCTCCACATCAGACAACACCGGGTCCACAGACGATGGGTCATCCACCCTACCATCAGGCAGGTCAGCTACACCCTCACCCAGGATAGCATCCATCACGGCCAGTGGGATATTAAAACTGTCAAGTGGACCAATTCGAAAGCCATTGGCCCTAAAACGGAACTAAGCCCTATACCTATGGGGTACCCTAACATCTTCAGTCTCCTAGATCCATATAGTAGTCCTGATCAACTCGTAGACCCAATGGCTCCCAGGGTCAGGGAAGTTGTGCACCTGCTCGATAATCTTCATTGGGATGCCATTCTTCTCTAGGGGTCCCGCCATCTACGGTCTTGTAATATTTTTCCCCAAACTGGGATGAGACTTTGTCTCAGCAAGTTCACCCCTCCTAAACCCCTATTAGAAAGAAAATACGCCCCATAGTGGTCTAGCCACGCAGTACAGAAGACTTACCTCGCCTTCTAACCTTCCTGCAGATTAGTACAATTCATAGCACTCAAGTACAAATTATAATAAGCACGTGGACTATCGGAACACAATCCAATTCATTTAATTTCAAATTCACAGCAAGCATTTCAAATCATCATTCATTGTCGCCACACAAGTACATAGCCTACTCGCAGTTCAGCTATCTACTAACATAAAGCCAGGCATCGCCTCTCCCCTTGGAGCGCGGCTTCGTCAGTACATCGACGGCGTTCCCGAAGGAGCATGGGCCCAGAATCAACTGCGGCCCGCATCCACCGCGTGGGCATCCCATATAGGGGCAATTCCCACTTAATAGTTCAAAACAATTTCTCACAATTATCATAACACCACTCATAATCAATTTAAAGCACTTCACATGCCATTCACATATTTCAATTGCAACATTAATATTTAAGAACTCAATTTCGATATCAAACCCGACATTTGAGATTTTCTAATTAAAATCCATATGTTCCTCAATCAACACTCAATTTGCAATAACCATTCATCAATTTCAAATTCTAAATATACAGCGACGATCGGCACGAAATTTTGAGCAATTAGGGCCAAAAATAATTTTTCGAGCTTTTTTTTTATTTAATAATATTTTAATGATTTTCGGAATATGATTTATTATTAAATAATCCAACAATTTCCAACCATTTGTTTAAATCATAAATAAATTCCTTTAAGTCACATCAAGGCTTATTTTAAATAAACCTACTTAACCCTTAAACTAAACATGCTTTACTTTAATTAAACCACCTAATCTAATCCATATTTAAATGAACTAATAAAACAACCTAATTCCAATCAACCTAAACTAAACGCACTTAAGACATGATTAACCTGCTAATCGGGGTTTAGTAAGTTAAACTCACCGGAATCGCTTTCCGACGAGTCTCCGGCAAAGAGCACGACGATGCCGACGACAAACCTACACGGATCAACACCAAATGAGGACTAATAGGGGGCCAAAATGAGCTTGGAAAGAGCTGGTTTTTCCAGCACTAACTGAGCTTCGAAGGGCGGCAGACGGCGGCTGAACGGGCGGAGGGACGGCGGAGGAAGCTAGGGTTCGGGACGGTATCTTACGGCAACGGACGGCGGCGACGGAGCTTCGGCGATGATGAGCAGCAAGCGGCTTGGAGCGGCGACGGTCGGGACTTGCGGCGGAGACGGAGGCAAGGCGGCTCCGCGCAGAACGGGACGGCAAGCGGTTGCGCACGGACGAGCGGCGACGGCGGACTCCGGCGGCGAGCGACGAACGGCAACGATCGAGCGGGCGATGGACGGACGAAGCTCGGCGATTCCGCTGGTTTTCCTCCCCCCTTTCTCTCTCTCTCTCCTCCAAGTTCAAAAGGAAGAAGATGATGGGGACAAGGGGGAAGTGACATCCCACCTTTCCAAGGCCTCATCCCCACCTTCCACTTGTCACAACCCTAGCCCATCTTGCCTCATTCATGACATCACAGGTGAGGTCATCATCCACTAACTCCAAACCCTCCACAACTTTAGTCCAATAGGTTCAATCTCATTTTCCGCCGGGGTCCAAATTCTTGCACATTCCCTTACTTCAATTTCCATCAATCCTCCTCGAATTGAGTCCAAATTAAAGTTCATAAATTAGTCCAATGTTCCTACTAAGCTTTGTGACGCACCATGACTTCCAATTTCAGAATTCGATCACAATTTCACGGTTAATTTCACTTTGGCACAATACTAGCGCATTCTAATCTACCGAGCAGCGTTTACAAATTTTCGTGCATTAGACTTGCGATTGATCATTTCAAGCCATAACTTTCGGTTGTCAGAGGAAATCTCAAGGTTTCAAATACGAGCACGGGGTACCCAATCGTTAGAAAAGTCGGTTTAGTGTCGATCGGCCAGAGTTGTACGACCCGGTGGAAATCACCCACACCTGATCACATGTCTCTGTCGAGCCGACCTATCTCCGATCTCTAATCGATTTTTATTTGTGCCCTAATGACCATTGCAGATTATCTCGGTCGAAAGGTCGCTTATTAATCAAATTTTCAAGTCTTATGCATTAGAATTTCTTAACGGCTTCACCGGATAGACTAGATTTCACATGAGTGGCCGACTGAAGGAAATGGACTATATGCGTGCCAACGAAATGCCCGTCTAAATTTATTGAAATTAAAATTGGAAAATCAGGCTGTCACAACTCTTCCCTTCTTATAAAAATTTCGACATCGAAATTTATATCATTACACATCTGAATTGAAAATGTGAGGGTACAATTCCCTCATCGAATCTTCGGTCTCCCAAGTTGCTCCTTCAGTGCCGTGGTGTTGCCAGACCACTTTGACCAATGGAATGGTCTTGGTGCGCAAAACCTGCTCCTTGCGATCCACTATCCGAACTGGGCTTTCAACGTATGACACCCGGTCATCCACGTCTAATTCCTCAAAATTTAGGACGTGTGCCGGATCAGGTTCATACTTCCTCAACATTGATACGTGAAAGACGTCATGCACTTGTGCCAACCTCGGCGGTAGTGCAAGACGATACGCCAGAGTCCCTACTCTTTCCAAAATCTCAAAGGGACCTACATACCTCGGACTCAGTTTTCCCTTTTTGCCAAAGCGGGAGGTACCTCTCATCGATGACACCTTCAGAAAGACGTGCTCACCAACTTGGAACTCCAATGGCCTTCGACGCTTATTGGCATAACTTTTCTAGCGGCTCTGAGCGGTCTTTAATCTGTTTCTGATAACTGCAACTGCCTCCACTGACTGCTGGACCAACTCCGGACCGGTGATCTTTCTTTCCCCGACTTCATCCCAACAAACTAGCGTTCTACATGCTCTGCCATACAATGCTTCAAAAGGAGCCATCTGAATACTCTGCTGGTAACTGTTGTTATAAGCGAACTCGACCAGATGAAGCTGTTCCTCCCAGCTTCCTTTGAAGTGCAAGAAGCAAGCTCACAGCATGTCCTCAAGAGTCTAAATTGTCCTCTTAGACTGGCCATCAGTCTGCGGGTGGTAGGCCGTGCTATACTGCAGCTTCGTTCCTAAAGTAGATTGCAAGCTCTTCCAAAAAGCGGCGGTGAACCTCGGGTCTCTATTTGAAGTAATTATGATCGGCACTCCATGCATGCGGACTATTTGACGAACGTACAAATCTGCGAGTCTATCCAAGCTCGAGTCCCTTCAAATTGCAATAAAGTGAGCCGACTTTGTCAGTCTGTCGACTACTACCCAGATCGAATCATTCCCTCTCTAGCTCCTCGGTAGTCCCGTCACGAAGTCCATCGTGATATGCTCCCATTTCCATTCTGGGATCTCGAGGGGTTGCAGAAGTCCTCCCGGTTTGCAATGTTGAGCCTTCACTTGCTGACACGTCAAACACTTGGCGACATGCTTGGCGGTGTCCGCCTTCATGCCACGCCACCAGAAGTGTTGACGCAGATTCTAATACATTTTGGTACTACCAGGATGAATGCTGTAATTGCTACGATGCGCTTCTGACAGAATTTCTTCTCTAAGCCCCACATCGTCAGGTACAACCAATCGTCCTTGGAACCTCAATGTTCCATCCTCAGAAATCTGAAAGTCAGCCTTCCTTTTCGCTGCATCCTCTTGCAGGATCTTCTGAACATTTGGATCCGTCTGCTGAAGCGTTCTGATTCTGACCTGCACTTCTGGCTCAATTCTAAGGGTAGCCACAAGATTCGAAAGGTGGCCTACCTCAAACTTGAAATCTGAATCTCGTGCTCTTTCAATTAGACCCCATTCCTTGAGTACCATCTGAGCAATTGAGGACTTCCTACTCAGTGCATCAGCGACCTTATTCGTCTTTCCCGGGTGATACAAAATCTCACAGTCATAATCCTTTAAGAGCTCCATCCACCGACGCTGTCTCATATTCAACTCCTTCTAAGAGAATAGGTACTTGAGACTCTAATGATCAGTGAAGATCTGAAATCTTTCTTCGCACAAATAATGCCTCCAAATCTTTAGGGCAAAGATGATTACTGCAAGCTCCAAGTCATGCGTCGGGTAATTCAACTCGTGAGGTCTCAATTGACGAGACGCATATGCAACAACCGTACCATGCTGCATCAATACGCAACCCAATCCCTTAAACGACGCATCGCTGTAGATCTCAAACCCTCATGGACCGGATGGAATAGTGAGCACGGGTGCGGTAGTTAGCTTATGCTTAAGCTCTTGGAAACTACTCTCGCACTTATCCGTCCACACAAATTTCTCTTCCTTCTTCAGTAATCTCGTCATCGGCGATGCTAACCTTGAAAACCCTTCTACAAACCATCTGTAATATCCTGCTAAACCCAGAAAACTTCTGATCTCAGTCACTGTTGGCGGTCTCGGCCAGCTGATCACTGCCTCAATCTTTGCGGGGTCCACTGAGATTCCTTCTCCGGAGATGACATGACCTAGGAAAGCCACACGAGTCAGCCAAAACTCGCACTTACTAAACTTGGCGTACAGCTCGTGATCTCTTAAGGTCTGAAGCACTATTCTTAAATGTTTTTCATGATCCTCAGTACTCCTTGAATACACCAGGATGTCGTCGATGAAAACAATTACAAACTGGTCCAAGTACTCTTTAAACACCCGATTCATCAGATCCATGAAAGCGGCCGGGGCGTTTGTCAACCCAAACGGCATCACAGTAAACTCATAATGGCCGTATCGGGTGCGAAACGCCGACTTCGGTATGTCTTCCTTCTTGATCCTTAGCTGATGATACCCCGTCCTCAAGTCGATCTTAGAACATACCGACGCTCCTTGAAGCTGATCAAACAAGTCATCAATCCTTGGTAATGGATACTTGTTTTTAATCGTCACCTGGTTGAGTTGACGATAATCGATGCACAAACGCAAGGAACCATTCTTCTTCTTTACGAACAGAACTGGCGCTCCCCAAGATGATGCACTAGGATGAATAAATCCTTTATCTAACAACTCTTGCATCTGCACCTTCAGTTCTTTAAGTTCTGATAAGGCCATCCGATAAGGAGCTTTAGAGATTGGTTCTGTCCCGGGGGCTAATTCGATCACAAACTCCATCTCTCTCTCTGGTGGCAAACCCGATAACTCTTTTGGAAACACGTCTGGGAACTCTTGTACCACTGTGATATCTTCAATCTTTAACTCCTCCACTGTCGTGTCTACGACAGTCGCTAAGTAACCTTGGCAACCCTTGCCTAGCAAGCGAGTTGCTTCGAGCGATGAAATTAAGGAAACCAAGGGTCCTCATCGATTCCCAATAAATTCGAAGCTCTCACCCCTTAACGGGTTAAACTGAATCGCTTTGCGATAACAGTCCATTTTAGCTCGTTGCTTGGTGAGCCAGTCCATACCAATTATCACATCAAAATCAAACATGGCTAGGACTATCAAGTCTATCCTCCCCTCTCACTCACCAATCACTAACTTGCAACCGAGACAACCCACTGTAGCTAACACTTTATCTTTCAATGGCGTAGATATGCTAATCATAGACTCCAACAACTCGGAATTAATTATACCATTTTGTTAGGGAAATCCCTTATGATGTTTTGAAGATAACAAAATAAATCAAAGGCTACTAACATGTTTGATGGTTGAGTAATAGACCATGCGAGATGATAAAACATCTAAAGGATTTTATCAAAGTCGAAGATGACCGGAAGACCGAACGTAACATATGTCCAGTATATTCGAAGATTTCCGACTTCGTGTCAAAGTCGAAGACCGCGACTCAAGACTCATATTGTAAAGTCTACGAGACTCAGATTGTAAAGTCTACGAGACCCAGATTGTAAAGTCTCAAGACTCATATCGTAAAGTCTAGACTCGAGACTTTACATCAGTTCGATGAATCGTAACTCAAGCCCAATCATACAACGGCTAGTGATCTGGTTTGGATTCCACATCAAGATTGATTTGATTGATTCAATCTAATTGATTGACGATTGGATCTTGAAGACAAGAATTTTCTATACGAAGAAGCTTTACTTATGGAAACCAAGATTTCGTTTGTATGGGCGATCGGAATCAATTTGGGATTCTACCTTTGTCACTCAACGGCTACCAAATCTTCTAGATACGAGCTGTCCAATGGGTATATTGGAAGACGATTCTCGGGATGCTGTCCAACGGCTAGTTTGGAAGTGGAGGAGTATTTAAGGAGGTGAAGGACCGACGAGCAAGTAAGAGACGGAGCGTAGAATTTATAATTCCAAAGTCTGAGCGACTTTCGATTATACACTTGTCTTTGGAGAGCTTAAACGTTTGTAATCGTGAGAGAAATACCAAAAGAGTGACTTAGTGAGATAGTGTGATCTACTACTAAGCGTTTGCACTCGAAGTTGTAATCTCTTGTTGATTGCATAGTGGAATCCAGCCAAGAAGGCTGTTAGCGTGGCAGAGTGGACGTAGGCTTGGATTAAGCCGAACCACTATAAATCTTGTGTTCTTATTTTCTTCCCTAACTCCTTTATTTTGTTCATACTAGCTATATCAATTGGTATCGAGCTCGTGTTCTTACTTTATTTGAAGTGTTTTACTTGAGTAAAAGATCCATGGCTAGTATGTTAGCACCAGGACTTATGGAAGGGCAAAGCAACACAAGGCCACCATATTTTGATGGAAAGGAATACGACGTATGGAAGAACAAAATGAAAGCATTCCTAAGATCCAGAGATCTCTTACAATGGGATGTTGTGGAAAGAGGAATCAATCCCATTGCTGCGTCCACATCAAAAAAGAATGGCAAAGACAAAGAAAGCAAACCCCCGCTCCTATGTCTCGGATGGAGATGTCCAAAAGAGAAGCGCTTGATGCGAAAGCAATTTATTCTTTATATTGCGCTTTTATCTCTTGCTGAATATAACAGAATTTCTTCATGTGAAACAGCAAAAGAAGTTTGGGATAAACTTCATGTTACATATGAAGGGACCGATCGTGTAAAAGAGACAAAAGTAAACTTCTTGCTTGGCCAATATGAATCCTTCAAGATGAAGCAAGGAGAGTCAATTGGAGATATGTTTAGCCGTTTTACAGAAATTGTAAATGGTTTAGCATATCAAGGTCAGCAAATTTCTGCTCCGATGAAGGTCAACAAACTCTTGCGAGGTCTCTCAAAAGATTGGAATCATGTCAAGACCTCAATCCGGGAGACTCGAGAGGATTATGCCACTCTCCGTTGATGAATTGATTGGCACTCTTCAATCCTATGAAGTTGAACAACTTAATGACGAAGATCCCGAAGGTAAGAAGTCCATTGCTTTAATATCTAATGCTGTTTTTGATGAAACAGACTCAGAAAATGACATGGACGATGAAGAACTTGCCTTTATGGTCGAGAAATTTAAAAAGTTGAGTAGAAAAGGAAGGAAATTCGATGGAAGAAGTCAATACAAGCATAATGGCCAGAAAAGAATCATGAAAGAAGATGATGATCAAGAAAATATATGCTTGATGGCACATTCAGAATCAAAGTCTGATTCAGACACAGACTCGAGAATCGAGTCGATTGGATACGACTTCGGAATCAAAGTCGATTCAGACACGACTCGAATCGAGTCGATTCGAGAACAGACTCGAATACGATGAGGAAATCAAGGGGAGAAATCAAATCCAAAAGAAAAGGGAAAGAATCGTGATCATCTCAAAAAGGCAACAAATTGAGGGGGAGCTTTGATCAATTATGGAAAAATCTTTTTTTGATTGATCGTGATCTTGTTATGAAAAGAAGGAAGGTAAATGTGTTAGAATTGTTAAGACCTACAAAATCCGGTTAGTGCATATTTTATTACATTTTGTCAACAAATCTCTTAGTGATATTATCATTTTATTATGACAAAAAGTGTACGTGAATTTCATGATGCATCGGTGATTTTTATTGGATATTTGCTGATATAATCGAAGTGAGCTATATTGCATATCTTTAATATTCGATAAAAGCTGATTTTTGGAAATTGTGATTCATGCAAAATATTTGTTATCATTCTCTATGTGAATCTAGTATTATCACTTTTTGATTATGACAAAAAGGGGGAGAAGAAATAAATATGGCATATGTGCTGATTGGTTGATATTATTTATTGCATAATATTGAGCTGTGATTATTTTTCTATAAATTCTTATGCTCAATCTATTTGTTATCTTCTGATATCCTTTGATTTAAAAGTATGTTTACAAATCTGCATATTCAGAGATTGTTTTGTCATCATCAAAAAGGGGGAGATTGTTAGGGAAATCCCTTATGATGTTTTGAAGATGACAAAATAAATCAAAGGCTACTAACATGTTTGATGGTTGAGTAATAGACCATGCAGATGATAAAACATCTAAAGGATTTTATCAAAGTCAGAAGATGACGAGAAGACTGAACGTAACATATGTCCGAGGAGTATATTCTGAAGATTTCCAGACTTTCGTGTCAAAGTCTGAAGACCGCGGACTCAAGACTCATATTGTAAAGTCTGACTCAGTTGTAAAGTCTACAGACCCAGATTGTAAAGTCTCAAGACTCATATCGTAAAGTCTACAGACTCAGACTTTACATCCAGATTCGATGAATCATAACTCAAGCCCAATCATACAACGGCTAGTGATCTGGTTTGGATTCCACATCAAGATTGATTTGATTGATTCAATCTAATTGATTGACGATTGGATCTTGAAGACAAGAACTTTCTATACGAAGAAGCTTTACTTATGGAAACCAAGATTTCGTTTGTATGGGCGATCGGAATCAATTTGGGATTCTACCTTTGTCACTCAACGGCTACCAAATCTTCTAGATACAGAGCTGTCCAATGGGTATATTGGAAGACGATTCTCCGGGATGCTGTCCAACGGCTAGTTTGGAAGTGGAGGAGTATTTAAGGAGGTGAAGGACCGACGAGCAAGTAAGAGACGGAGCGTAGAATTTATAATTCCAAAGTTTGAGCGACCTTCGATTATACACTTGTCTTTGGAGAGCTTAAACGTTTGTAATCGTGAGAGAAATACCAAAAGAGTGACTTAGTGAGATAGTGTGATCTACTACTAAGCGTTTGCACTCGAAGTTGTAATCTCTTGTTGATTGCATAGTGGAATCCAGCCAAGAAGGCTGTTAGCGTGGGAGAGTGGACGTAGGCTTGGATTAAGCCGAACCGCTATAAATCTTGTGTTCTTATTTTCTTCCCTAACTCCTTTATTTTGTTCATACTAGCTATATCACATTTCAACATATCTTTCAGCTATAAATGAATGAGAAGCTCCAGGATCAAATAAAGCATAAGCAGGTTGGTCGTTCAGCAAGACCATACCTGTGATCACGTTAGGCGCATCCTCCGCCTATCCTCTGGTGATCGAATACGTCCTTCCCTGAGCTGGAGGTCGGTTCATTCCACCCTGCGGCATGATCTGCGGCGCGACACCTCTGTTCTGACCCAATGGGGGTGGCGGCGGCAACTGACGCTGTCCCATCTGATTCCCAGGGCAATTCCTGGATATGTGACCCTGTTGGCCACACTCATAACAGGCTCCTGTCCTAGAGGGACACGGGCCTATACCGTGTCGTCTTCCACAGGAACGACACGCTCTCTGATGGTTTGTTGATGGCTTCCCTATCCCATCCTTCCTGTTGAGTGGAATAGGATATCTTCCTCCAGACATCGGCCTCTTCCCAAACCGATTACCTTCTCTGTTCGAATTAAACCGCGACCCAAATGAAGCAGCTCTCTCATTTTGGTCCTTCTCAATCAGCTGGGCCCGCTTATAAAGGTCCTTGTACTCCTTCAAATCCAATGGTACCACAAAGCTCCTCACCTCCGGCCGAAGCCCATCTCTAAACCTTCGAACTCGGTCTGCCGATTTTTGAACCAACTCAGGGGCATACTGTGACAGTTCAGCGAACTTCGCTTCATACTGATCAACTGTCATCGTACCTTGACGAAGGCGCTGGAACTCCGCCATCTTCAACTCTCTAGCACAATCAGAAAAATACTTCTCATCGAAGGCCTCCAGAAACGCATTCCACTCTGGAGCTACACCCTCGGGGAACATTATCCCTTTATTTGTCTTCCACCAGGTGGCTGCGATCCCCCTCAACTGATAGGCTGCCAGCACGACTTTCTCTACTTCAGAGCATAGCAGCAGCTCAAAAGCATTCTCTAGTTCTTGAACCCATAGTGTTGCAGCTTTGAGATCTCCCGTTCCAGTGAACGTTGGCGGATTCAACCTTAGAAAATGTTGTACTAGCTTCTGTCTAGGCCTCCCAGCGGCCACATCCTCAGGTGGAGTTTCCTCAAGTTCCTCTTCTGGCTCGGGAACCGGTGCGGTGACAGCTGCGGCGGCGGCATTAGCGGCGGTAGCAGCATTGGTGGCAGCGGCGATAATAGCGGTTGAAGCGGCGGCCTACTGGTCTAGTCTGACACCCATCATCTCAAGCATCTGCATGATTCCAACAAACCTCGGATCCTCAGGGGCCACAACATCCTCTGGCACCACTCGCACTGGCCTCAACTTGCGCTATTCCCGAGGCACCTCTGGCACCGACTCTCATCGACGGCCCACCCCGAAACACGGGGCCTATTGCTCTCTTCCTAGCAGCGCTTGGCACTCGGTCACTCATGCTACAGGCTCAATATAGATGCCTATTTGCAAATTCCAATATAACACAAGAATCTAAGTGACCTCACACAAGCTAACAAACAACTAACAATCACTTGCATCAGTATAATAAAAGCCTTTCTTACCAACTATCCCATGACTCCCACGCACCTTATCACTCCATACATGAACCATGCTCTGATACCACTTAAACGGGGATGTCACGCCCTGAAACGTCGAGCGTGCCAACATCCCGCCATGGTCATGAAAATGCGACATTCCCAGGTGGTGTCGCCGACCCCAAATTAATTATTAATGCGCAAGCGGAACGTACTAAGAAGCACCTTACAAAAACATAAAACATACAGGATAGAACAACAGGAAGATCAAGTCAAAATCAAACTTCATACTTTCATACATCATTGACAATCCAGGGCTTACGTACACAAACAGGATCCGAAGACTATATGCACCAAAAATGGGTCAGAGTTTATGTGTATCAACAAAAAGGGGTCGGCCTACATAACATGGATCAGCCCACCAAAAAGAGGAACAGTCCTATAACTACTAGTCGGACTCGTTCGTCGATCCCACATCCTCCACATCAGACAACACCGAGTCCACAGACGATGGGTCATCCACCCTACCATCAGGCAGGTCAGCTACATCCTCACCCAGGATAGCATCCATCACGGCCAGTGGGATATTAAAACTGTCAAGTGGATCAATCCGAAAGCCATTGGCCCCAAAACGGAACCAAGCTCTATACCTATGGAGTACCCTAACATCTTCAGTCTCTTAGATCCATATAGTAGTCCTGATCAACTCGTAGACTCAATGGCTCCCAGGGGTCAGGGAAGTTGTGCACCTGCTCGATAATCTGCACTGGGATGCCATTCTTCTCTGGGGGTCCCGCCATCTACGGTCTTGTAATATTTTTCCCCAAACTGGGATGAGACTTTGTCTCAGCAAGTTCACCCCTCCTAAACCCCTATTAGAAAGAAAATACGCCCCATAGTGGTCTAGCCACGCAGTACAGAAGACTTACCTCGCCTTCTAGCCTTCCTGCAGATTAGTACAATTCATAGCACTCAAGTACAAATTATAATAAGCACGTGGACTATCCGAACACAATCCAATTCATTTAATTTCAAATTCACAGCAAGCATTTCAAATCATTATTCATTAGCGCCACACAAGGACATAGCCTACTCGCAATTTGGCTATCTACTAACATAAAGCCAGGCATCGCCTCTCCCCTTGGAGCGCGGCTTCGTCAGTACATCGACGGCGTTCCCGAAGGAGCATGGGCCCGAGAATCAACTGCGACCCGCATCCACCGCGTGGGCATCCCATATAGGGGCAATTCCCACTTAATAGTTCAAAACAATTTCTCACAATTATCATAACACCACTCATAATCAATTTAAAGCACTTCACATGCCATTCACATATTTCAATTGCAACATTAATATTTAAGAACTCAATTTCGATATCAAACCCGACATTTGAGATTTTCTAATTAAAATCCATATTTTCCTCAATCAACACTCAATTTGCAATAACCATTCATCAATTTCAAATTCTAAATATACAGCGACGATCGGCACGAAATTTTGAGCAATTAGGGCCAAAAATAATTTTTCGAGCTTTTTTTTTTATTTAATAATATTTTAATGATTTTCGGAATATGATTTATTATTAAATAATCCAACAATTTCCAACCATTTGTTTAAATCATAAATAAATTCCTTTAAGTCACATCAAGGCTTATTTTAAATAAACCTACTTAACCCTTAAACTAAACATGCTTTACTTTAATTAAACCACCTAATCTAATCCATATTTAAATGAACTAATAAAACAACCTAATTCCAATCAACCTAAACTAAACGCACTTAAGACATGATTAACTCGCTAATCGGGGTTTAGTGAGTTAAACTCACCGGAATCGCTTTCCGACGAGTCTCCGACGAAGAGCACGACGATGCCGACGACAAACCTACACGGATCAACACCAAATGAGGACTAATAGGGGGCCAAAATGAGCTTGGAAAGAGCTGGTTTTTCCAGCACTAACCGAGCTTCAAAGGGCGGCAGACGGCGGCTGAACGGGCGGAGGGACGGCAGAGGAAGCTAGGGTTCGGGATGGTAGCTTACGGCAACGAACGGCGACGACGGAGCTTCGGCGACGACGAGCAGCAAGCGGCTTGGAGCGGCGACGGTCGGGACTCGCGGCGGAGAAGGAGGCAAGGCGGCTCCGCGCGGAACAGGACGGCAAGCGGTCGCGCACGGACTAGCGGCGACGGCGGACTCCGGCGGCGAGCGACGAACGGCGACGATCGAGCGGGCGATGGACGGACGAAGCTCGGCGGTTCCGCTGGTTTTCCTCCCCCCTTTCTCTCTCTCTCTCCTCCAAGTTCAAAAGGAAGAAGATGATGGGGACAAGGGGGAAGTGACATCCCACCTTTCCAAGGCCTCATCCCCACCTTCCACTTGTCACAACCCTAGCCCATCTTGCCTCATTCATGACATCACAGGTGAGGTCATCATCCACTAACTCCAAACCTTCCACAACTTTAGTCCAATAGGTTCAATCTCATTTTCCGCCGGGGTCCAAATTCTTGCACATTCCCTTACTTCAATTTCCATCAATCCTCTTCCAATTGAGTCCAAATTAAAGTCCATAAATTAGTCCAATGATCCTACTAAGCTTTGTGACGCACCATGACTTCCAATTTTAGAATTCGATTACAATTTCACGGTTAATTTCACTTTGGCACAATACTAGTGCATTCTAATCTACCGAGCAGCGTTTACAAATTTTTGTGCATTTGACTTGCAGTTGATTATTTCAAGCCATAACTTTCCGTTGTCGGGGGAAATCTCAAGGTTTCAAATACGGGCATAGGGTACCCAATCGTTAGAAAAGTCGGTCGAGTGTCGGTCGGTAAGAATTGTGCGATCCGGTGGAATCACCCACACCTGATCACATGCCTCTATCGAGCCAACCTATTTCCGATCTCTAATCGATTTTTATTTGTGCCGTAATGACCCTTGCAGATTATCTCGGTCGAAAGGTCGCTTATTAATCAAATTCTCGAATCTTATGCAGTAGAATTTCTTAACGGCTTTACCGGATAGACTAGATTTCACATGAGTGGCCGACTCAAGGAAATGGACTATATGCGTGCCAACGAAATGCCCATCTAAATTTATTGAAATTAAAATTGGAAAATCGGGCTGTCACACTTTTTGTCTTTACTTCTTTCCAATAGCCATCTCAGCCTTTTGTTAACATAAGATAATTTATTTTTTCTTCTTAGTATGTCAACAAAATACTATTATCGATCTTTGCCTTCATTATTTTATTCTTTTTTTATTTTGGCAAATTATAAATAAATATGCGTGACTACCCAAAATATATTTCATTTCTAGGTTTTCTCTCTCTTTTTTTTTTTTTTTTTTTACCTATGTGCACATCATAGTATACTAGCCCTCTCTCATTTTTGCTTCAAAAGTTGGACAATTATATTTAGTAACCAAAATATGAAATTCTTTGATGCATGTCGAACAATTGAATTCTTGTCTCACCCAAATTTATCACTAACTTAGCAAATGAAATTACATTTTGTCGTACCACATTTCAGTTGAAACCATAGTCACTATGGAAAATGGGATAAAAAAGTATCTAAGAAAATAAAATAGGATTAATTAAGGAGATGAAGTTAAACTAATTTTTTGCTTTTCGGGCAAAGCTGAAGAGAGAGAGAGATGAGGGAAATGAAGGGAAGGAGTCGGTGGGGCCCGCGGGGCTCAACATGCTGAGCTTGAGCTCCGCCGCCAAGGAGCCGGGGTACTGCAGCGTCGAGAACAACAAGCAGATGCCGCCGGTGAGCATCATGACAAGCCTGATCTTGATCATGGTGTGAAGGAAGTTGATCGGGAACCCCGACAGCACCTCGAGCTTGAGTTCGTGCTAATCGAGTTGTGCTCGAACTTCTCAACACTAGCTCGGTAGGCTGAAGAGCTTGATATGAATTGTCTTTATCATTATAAATTTTTTTATAGTTACAGATTACTAAAAAGTACATAATATTCAAGCTTATACAATCTGGGATCACGGTTAAATTGTATGTTGATTGTGATTAAGTCGAGTCGAGTTGAGTTTGAGTATCTTGATTTTCTACTTGAATTGAGTTTCGAGTACCGAGTCTACGGGTGGAGTTGAGCTCGAGCTCAGAAGATTATTGACTTGGGTCGGCTTAATTACACTTCCAAATATGGCTAACAAGTTGAAAATTACACAACAATTCGCTATTTGGAAACTTACAATGGTTTATTAAATTAATAACCAAACATCATGAAACTTGGATATTTTCATTTGCAACAATTTATAAAGGGTTGCGACGCATGGTTGTAACAAAGAATAGTAAGGCCTAAATATGTATATTAATTATGAGGATTTACAAAGAGTTATGAGGTTCTGTTGTAACCAAGATTAAAGTGCCATAAATTTGAAAACTTTGAAATTATGACCGTTTATAAATGTTTACGACATTATGTTGTAATGAAGAATAGAACGTTGTAAATTTCAGATTTCTTTTTTTTGGTTCGTCCATCATAACATCCAACTATATACATGTAATCCACACGCGCGCCCAAAAATTATAAGAACTGACTTTGTATGGATGCAGAAAAATAGTCGCCAAAAATAATATGAAAATTTTTTTTTGATTGGTGTGAAGAAGGCGAAATTTGCAAAGTTGGATCTGAAGAAGACGTCCCACTCCTGTGTCCTTACCCTTTCCCGCTTTCGTCATCATCATCTCCTCCTCTGCACTTTCTTTAATTGCTTGCTTCCTTTCTTCTAAGTCCTGAGGTCACGGGAGATTAGCGTGTTAGCTAGGGAAGGGTGTAACTAAGGCACCATTTAACTGCCATTATTATTCAAGTCATAGTTATTCTTTTTTTTATGGGTGAGTACGAATGAATATGACTGAAAAAAGCAAGCTCAAAAATAAATCAAAGAGTGAATTCATATTGACTTTAGAAGGACAATAAAAAGCATAAGATAGCCTGTCGTTTGATCTGCCCATCAAAAGAGTTATGTTGATGAAACTTCATATCATGTAATGCTTTCCCCTTAAGATGTTTCATGAAGAATTAAACCTAACTAACAAGCGAAAACAGTGGGACATCCAAAGAAACGGTGCTAAACTTCATCTGCCCCTACTATTAGTTATGCTTAATTTTGTCTCTGTGATTTTGTTTAATTTAATTAGAAAATAATTTAAAAAGTGCATGTTACAATGAGGCTATGGTGAAATACTTACTCATAGCTAGGACAAGCTTTCCTATCTTGGTTGCACGATTTCTCTTAATCTTGATCAATCTGTCTGTCTATTCTCGCCCCAAATTTCAAGTTACCGCATGCATGTAGAGCACAAAGTGTAATTCAGTCAATCAAAGATGCACTTCATGAGGGCAGCAAGAATCCCTAGATGAGTTACAGAAAAGCAGAAGGATTAATTAGTTTATGAAGAAATCTGCATGATTTGATTTTTCTTAGGTAAGGTCAAACACTCAGGTCAATTTACATCCAATCACTACGCTCTAATTTTCTATAGACAAAACATGTAAGACAATAATGTAGAATGTCAATTGTTCTAAAAATTTAAACTGTTATATTAGATGAAGGCTTGAATTAGTATTTAAATATACTAATACCATCTTTCACTAGGCTAAATTTTGGCTTAAGCTCAAAGTGTGGAAATACGAAATTGAGGAAGTAAATAGGATTTGGAAAGATTTGTACTTATAATCTCTAATACCATGTCAAATTATATGGGATTTAAGCTATTGATGAAGGTATAATTCATATGTTTAAATATCATATTGTAGAGTTCCGCCCAAAAATTTAAATTATTATGTGTAATTTATTATAAATAGAGCAAAGTGCTTGGTCTTACTCGATCGAAGTGATTCTTCGATCGAGATCAATCATCACATATTACGTTGAAGTTAGATTGGCTGACCTCCAATTTGGTGTTTCAATTAATTTGATCTTGATTCCAGCGACTTACCTTTTCCTCGACCTATGCTTTGAATCTTTCAATCTCATCTTATATTTGGGCCATAATTTTACACCATCAACGTAACTCACCATTTCCATATTCTTTCCGCAAGAAACAGTAACATCATTTGGATCCCCATTTTCTGTCTCTTCTACACAACAATAATTGTCAAAAAGCATAGCAATAACGATTTATGAAATTCCGAGAAGATGATGAGCTGGAAATAGATACCTAGGTCAGAATATATCCTTTGACCGAGCTTGTATCAAACAAAAGTTTTTGACTCAATCCATGGACCATATCGCAAAATTTTATGCGCGATAGATTGTTTAATATATGCAATCAATATCGAAGTCAGGCCTGCTTGGGAGAATCAAATCGATATTGTTTATGAACTCAAATTGCAATGGGACTCCTTGCTTATTTGCTGATTTATTATAACATCAATTATAATATAATCCACACTCAAGGACAGAAGATGAGAAGAACTGACATGTAGGGACACAGAAAATATCTGCCAATATAATAAAAAGATTAACTTGATTGGTGTGGAGAAAGCGTGATTTGCAAAGTCGGATATGAATAGAAACAAGGTAATGTGGAAGAGGGATAGGGACGTGCCACATCAATAGGCTTACCTGCTCCCCTTTCATTGTCGTCCCCTCCTTCTTTGCACTTTCATTTTTCTTGAGGTCCCGACGTCACGGGAGATTAGCATGTTAGCTAGGGAAGCCTCTAACTTAGGCACCATTTAACTGCAAATTATTCAAGTCGTCATTATTCTTATTTTATGGGTAAGTACAAATGAATTCGACTGGAAAAAGCAGGGAAGTAAGTAACCTACTACATGCTCAAAGTTAAATCGAAGAATGAATTCATATTAACTGCAAAAGGGACAATAAACAGCATAAGATAATATGTCGTTTGATCTGTTCAACATCAAAAGACTTATGTTGATGAAGCTTCAAATCATGGAATGCTTTCCACTTCAGATGTTTCATGGGCCCAGTGGAACTCTGAACATCAACCTTGTAATTTCCTATCAATATGGAAGTCATGGAGAATACTAACACCTAGCCAACAAGCAGGAGCAAACATCCAAAGAAAAGGTGTTTAAGCTTTCATCTGTTCCTACCATTAGTTGTATTTATATCTGTTTCTGTTCGATTTTATATAATTTAATTATGAAATGAATTCAAAATGTGCACGGATCAACGATGTTACTAGGAAATATTTCCTCATGAGTGTGATGAGCTCTTCTATTCTTGTTCATGGTTTCTCTTGATCCCGATCAAGCTATATGTCTGGTCTTGCCCAAAGCTTCAGGTCATCCCACGCGTGCAGAGCATCGTGCGTAATTCAGTCAATCAAATATGCACATCAGTGTCAGGAAACAAATCTTGTAGATAATTTGATGCAAAGAGTTTCCATCAAGTTCCGATAATCAACTTCTTTCTCTCTAAAACTGTCTACACTTTTGAGTAACAGTTTCCCAAATCCGTAAGAAGCGAGTTAATGGGCGTAATTCTCAACAAGAAGCATTCTTTGAGATTAAAATGTAAATAACTGCAATCGCGGTAGTGTTTTGTAGTTGAGAGTGGACAAGGTTCTTCCCACAAGTTGGACAGTGTTAAAAAATTGTCAGAGATGGCCTCTCAATGCGAACTAGCCTCAAATTCATTTAAAAAAAAGGCTGCTTTCCTCAACCAAGATGATTGCGAAGAGGAAGAAAAATTTCCTTCAATAACTTCCCGTGGATACGCACGTCATGAGGGAAGCGGGAATCCGTAGATGAGTTACTGCAAAGCAGAAGGATTGATTAGTTCATGAAGAAGTCCACATGAATTGATTCTTCTTCGGTAAGTTCAAACGCTTAGTCAATTTATGTTCATCCAACCAAGATGGACCATCTCTATAGTCTAGACTCTAGCTCTTCATAGAAAAAAGGGATATGTTCAGCACAAGTCCTAAAACTTGTTAAGAAAGTGCAATTGAGTCCTAAAACTTACAAAAGTGTAATCAAGTCCTAAAACTTGTCAAATTAGTTCAATTGAGTCCTAAAGTTAACACTGTCAGATTTATTAATGTAAATTGCTGACGTGGTGTTGACGTCATATTTTAAATGAATTTTTTATTTTTAAAATGGCTTTTAAAATTATTTTTTATTCAAAATCTTTAAAATTTAGATTAAAAAATAAAAAGGAAAATCTAAATTTATTTATAAAAAAATAAAACTGTTCAAAATAATAATAAAAAAAGGCACCAGTGGATTTCCGTTGCCGCCCATCGTCGGAGGGCCGGTGACGGTTGCTGGCCTTGGGCAGGGTGGCCAGCCCTCTCTCGGGCGAGGCCTCGCCGGCCACAGGTGAGGGCTGGCCACCCCTGCCAAGTCAGGCGAGTACGCCCAGATCTGGGCACGTTGGCCCTCGCGGGGGGCTGGTAGCCATCGCTCGCCTTGGGCGAGTCTTCGCCGGCCCTCGCCTAGGGCCAACGAGGCCTCACCCAAGGCGAGCAACAGTCGCTCGCCCTCACCTGGGGCCGACAAGGCCTCACCCTAGCTGGGCGAGGGCCGGCCACCCTCGCCCAGGGCCGACGACCATCGCCCGACCCCTCCGGTGATGGGCGGCGGCAGTGGGGGAGAGGAGAGCTGTTGATTTTTCTTTTTTTACACAATTTTTAAAAATAACTTTTAAAATTTTTCTTTTTAGTTTTGAGTGAAAATAAGAAAAAATAAATAAATCTAATTTTTTTTAAAAAAGAAATAAAAAATAATTTAAAAAATCCACGTGGAAAATAAAAAATTATTTAAAATGCCACGTCAGCATTTTTAACGGAAAAGACTAACAGTGTTAACTTTAAGACTCAATTGAACCAACTCGCATTTTTTTGTAAGTTTTAGGACTCAGTGCACTTCATTGACAAATTTTAGAACTTCTGCTTAACATATCCCTAGAAAAAACAAGTTCGATGACAATGTGCCCATTTTATCCTCTTGTGGAATTTAAATAATTTCTGCAACTTACGATCGTTATAATATGATTGCGCCTTCCTACGATAGGAAAGCCTTTATATATGCCAGATTTATGGAAGAAAGATGCATTACACTTATCTATTTGAAGACTATGAAGGCATGGGATATATTTTTTATTCTCGGATGCGTTTGTTAAAAAAAATGTAAAAAAAAAAAAGCTCATCTTGGTATTTTGGTTTGGCGATTAAGTGATATACGGGTCATTCTTTGCACATCTTAACCGGTCCACCTCCCAAATTATCTAAGGACGCACTCCACATAGACGTGGGGCTTTCCCAAAAACATGTTTATTAAACTGTAAGTTTCTTTTAATTATTTTAAGCACCCCTTTACATGGGAAGATTTTGTCATGCTCCTTCTGTTATAAATGGATCTTAGGAACATGTGGAAGAGTCTTGAGAAAGAGCTGAACGCTTCGGGCTCCTTGGCTAGAAACAGGGGCAAACAGAGCTGGTTCGATTTCAGCTAGGAAACGTCGAACGCAATGGCGATGATCGTCAGTGGCCTGACAACGTTGAACAAGATGAATTAGGCTAAGGAAATCCTTAGAGAGAGAGAGAGAGAGAGAGAGAGAGAGAGAGAGAGAGAGAGAGAGAGAGATCTCACTGAACTTCGTCTATGGTGGCCAGCAACTGGAAAATATGGAAGTATTCAACGATTGGAGGTGGTGAGCGGGGAACGCTAGCGTCGATTTGTGGTCCCGAAGGTAAGGAATCCTCTTGATCAGGGATGATGAAATTTTTCATGTCCTGCTCTTTGCTCTGGTATTCTCGGTTCTCTGTCGGCCAGCGACCAGAGGGATTGCGGTTGGATATGGTGAACGGTGGATGTTGGCGTCGATTGGTGGCCAGCGAAGGAGAGGGTACCAGAAGAGGATAATGGTTAAATCTCTCCAAAAAGAGAGAAGGGGGGCGGTGTTCTACCTTTTCAAGTGTCATGGGCTTTTTCTTTTTACGGGCTATGTGGGCTTTTTAAATGATCTTATGGGCTTGTGCACGTGGTGAATTGGATTGAATTTCCGGGCCGCGCAAATTGATTGGCCGGGCTTGGGCAACTTAGATCAAGCCTTTTCCATTTTTACCAAATTGGAGTTCTTTCTTTTTTGTTCTTTTCTTTGTTCTTTTTATTTTTTTTTTTTTACAAAAAATATATGCTTGATGTGTCGACAAAAATTCACATCTTAACCTGCAGTAACATAAATACATTATCTCCAAAGAGACCAGATCTTTTATGGATGCTGAAAATTCCTTAGTTGAAGTGCACATTAAGTAAAGTCTTCACAAGCCTTTGGTTTTATATGGAATACAAGGAATCTTTACAATTTTGAGCCATCACTAAGATAGAGAAGTTGAAGATTCTTGGAATGGAGCACATGAGGGAGATTGGTAAAGGGCTACCTTTAAGTTGTTGATTATCTACAAGTAAATTGAAAAGAGAGTGATTTTGTTGTGTGCCAAAAATAATTTTCATGGACTTTCATAAAATAAGAAAATAGAAGTTATACTTAATAAAAATATGGATCTTGTTGAACAATAAGAAATAGACTCGTAGATCCAACCGTGGGCAGCTACGCTGGATTAGAGTCTTTCCTTCATCGTCGAGGTTGAGGATTCGAAACTCACAATTGCTGAAGCGTTGTAAATGGGCGGCCATGGTGTTGGGGTCTTGTGCTAGTCTCCCCCAAGGTATAGGAGTCAGGCCCAATGGTGCCACCGGGCACAACGAGTCAAAGAGGAGTCCTTTCTTTTTTTTGTTTTTTTTTTGGTAAGATAAGTGTTGTAATTATGGTTATAATTATGGTTAATGGATCAACGGAAGCCAATAATTAAGATACGTTTTTTTCTGTTCACGTATCTCTTTTTGGATTCATGAATTTCCTATACTTTTATGTTCACGTATCTATTGAATTCATGAATTTCCTAGATTCATGTATCGTTTAGTTCATGTATTTATTGAGTTCATGAATTTCTTGAATTCACGTATCTTTGGATACATGAATCTCTTGGATTCACGTATCTCTTTATTCATGAATCTCGTTGATACACGCGTCTATTTAGTTCATGTATCTCTTTAGTACATGAACTAAAAATCTCTATATATAGATAGGAACATAGAGCTTCATGAGGAGTTTTGGTTTATGGTTTTGGTTTTTCCAACTCAATTCCAAAAAGGCTTTGATATACTTTTCTACTCTTCTATTTTATCTGGGTGTGCTGGTTCAATTGAAATGTGACATCCCGAATTTCGACCCCGTCCCGAACATATGAAATGTGCATATCGTCAGCGTGCCTATGGTCCTTTTTCTCTGAGCTAATCACTCACGAGTTAACTAACTTATTGGGTGAAGCCTTTAAGGGATATATCCGCGGTAAAATCCCTAAAAGCTACCTTATTTTTGGATTGGACTAAAATCACGTTCGGTCGATTTTAATCATGAAATTTAATTCGGTTTTTGGAATTGAATATCCGAGCGTGTCACAATTCATTTTTAGGACCTTGTCTCATCGATCGTCAAATTATCGACGAGTCCGAAATTTCGAGAAAGAAATTATCGGAGGAAAAATCGAAGACCGGAAGAAATTAGAAAGGGAAAGAGAAAAGAAAAATAAGAAAAAATATGATTTTTAGATTTCTTTTCTCTCTCTCCCTTTTCTCTCTTTCTTTTCTCTCTCTCTTCTCTCTTTTTCCCCTCCCCCTCGTGCGAATTCCCCACCGCCCATTCCCTCTCTCTCTTTCTTTGACCGGTCAATGCTTATCCCATCTCTCTTCTCTCTCCTCTCTCTTCTTTCTTCCCCTGCACGACAGAATCGGTTCCCTTCTTCTCCTTCTTTCTTCTTTCTTCTTCGCGGAAACCAGAAGCGGAAGAAGACCAAAAGCTGCAACTCCGTCGCCGTCCCGCCGCCGCACCGTCGCCCGCACCCGCGCCGCGCCCGTGCGCCCGCCGTCGTCCCGCCGTCCGTCGTTCACGGCCGCTCCTCCCTCCGCGCGATCCAGCCGACCCAGCCCCTGTTCCGCACCGACCAGCCACCGTCTGGCCACCTCCGGCCACCGCCTAGCCTCGCCGGACCACCCCCGCGTCCCCCACGCCCTCCGCCAGCCTTCCCTCGCCACCCTAGCCGCCGGAGCGGCTCCGTTCAGCCCCGACCAGCAAGCCCACGAAGTGGGTTTCAGCATCTTCGAGCCCACTTTTGGGCCGTTTCCCGGCCCCGACCCCGAGCCGTGCTTTGGGAACAATCGTTCCTCACGTCGCCGCCGTCGGATTGATCCGATTTGCGCGCGATTTGGTGAGTAATCTCACTAATCCAGGATTAGTGGCTAATTTATGCTTAAGGTTGGTTTAGATTTAATTAATTATGTTTAAGTTGTTAAATTAGAATAAATTAGCAATTATTAGTCAATTGTGATGCGATTTAAATAAATTGATTGAGCAATTAGCAAGTAGACGTGGTCTACTAATTATTGGAAGTGCCTCGGGATTTTTCCCGACCCTTAGTGGGCTTCAATTTGGTGATTCGGGCCTAAGTGGGACTTTTGGCATTTAAATATTAATTTTCGGAATTAAATTAAATAATTATTTATTTTCCGAAAATTCAAGGGAGATGGTCCTGAACCGGAAAATTATGCTGATGACCGTGGTGAAGTCCATTTATTTAATTGGGCTTTAATTTGAGCTAAATTGAATTTTAATGTTAATTGTTTAATTTTCGAAATTTATTATTTAATTATTTATTTTTCGGAAATTAAGATTTTGATGGCCGACGACTGAAATCTCGTGTTGATCGTCGTGGCGCAGTCCATTTATTTATTTGAGCTCCACGTTGCATGGAATTAAATAAATTGTGATATTTTGGGGATTTACCCTAAATTGATTGGAATTAATTGAGATGGAATTATTGATTAGTAAATAGCCAAGTATGCTTATTCAGCAATTACAATGCTTTGTTGAGTTGTAAAGTGAGTAAAATTATGAGAGTGATTTGAATATACTCTCGGCGGAGATCCGTTAGGTATATTAATATCATGTGAAAATTGAGCAAGATGATGAGTATGTGGGGATTCGTCCCAAGTTTGATCAATGTCGGTATTCAATTAGAATTTGACTGTGAGAGGTTGTGAGTTAAACCTCGGAAGCCGCCGAAGTATGGCCATGCCAGTTGGGCCGAGATTTGCCACCGAATTTGGAGTCGGTCGCGCCTGATAAGGCAGTAATTTGCCACCCGATATGGGTCGCGCCTGATAAGGCCGTAATCTGCCACCTAATATGGGTCGCGCCTGATAAGGCCGTAATCTGCCACCTAATATGGGTCGCGCCTGATAAGGCTGTAATCTGTCACCTGATATGGGTCGCGCCTAAGAAGGCCATAATTTGCCACCCGATACGGGTCGCGCCTGATAAGGCTGTCATCCGCCACCTATTAAAGGTCGCGCCCATTGGGCCGTAATTTGCTACCTAAAGGTAGGTCGTGTCCTTCGGGACTGTAATTTGTTGCCAAGATTTGGTAGTCTAGGCTTGCGAACTCATGAGTTCAATTTGAGACTTAAAAAGGGAAACGATTGGGGAATGATCCAACTAACATGTAATCGACTAGGTCAATTGATCATTGCTTTGATTTGATGTCGTGAATTGATTGACTGGATGGAAATGACCGTGAGTGGTCTTCTTGGCTTGTAATCGACTAGGTCGATTTGATCGATGCTTTGATCGGTGATATGATTGCTTGGGTGCCTATTGTGAATTGTCCGACTTGCGGTGGGATCGATGCTAAGGTACGTCTTCGACCTATGCGTGTTTAGGCAGCCTTTAGTATAATAGTTTACTAATCGGGCTTAGTGGGGTAGAACTCGCTGAGACGTAGTCTCATCCCAGTTTGGGGAAAACCATTTCAGGACCCCGTTGAAGAGCTGAGGAGGAGGAATCCGAGAAGAGAACTCGGGGGTGAGATTTGAAGAGAAGGATTTTTGGAAGAAGAAGATAGTCCCGAGAGAAGCCGTGAGTATACGGTCGAATGGATTGAGATCTTGTCTTCTTTTGAGATCTCCATTTTGATGTGAATAGTTATGAATGGGTTTGTGGTTTGTATAAAAGTTTGGTTATAGATTTCAATATGAAAAATATGGCCCTGCTTTTCTATCACATCGTTTTATTGTCTGGGGATTTTAACTGCTTTCGCATGTGCTTAAAAATGAAAGGGTCGGCGATACATTGTCCTGGGATATCGCATTATAAAATCGACCAATGAGAAGGATGTGCACGTGCCCGAGGATCGGGGCGTGACATCCAGTTTAAGTGGTATCAGAGCGAAGTTGAAGATTGGAGTGATAAGGAGCGTTGACCATGGGATAGTTTGTAGGAAAGGCCTTTAAATTCATGCTGGTGCATGTCTGTGTTAGCTGTGCGCTAGAATTGTTTGTTGTGTGAGGATCGCTCATCTTCTAATCTAGTGTGGATGTGGAAGACGGGTTTCAGTGTAAAGACTGAACCATGAGCGTGTAGGAGTTGAGAACTCCTAGTAAGAGGGCAATGTCCTCTGTGACTCGGGATAATGCACTGACAAAGGTCGGTACCCGAGGTGGTTGTGGTAGAGTGTCGGCTCTGGCTAGCTCTTGTGTAAGAGTACCACTGTAGGTTGGTACTAGTATAGTAGCGTTGAATGATCCTAAGTTCGATAGGATCGTTTTGATGCTAGTGTTCCTTGGGAATTGGATGAGCCAGGAGGCTCAGGATCGAACCGTCATCAGTGTTGCTACCGCTGTTGTTGCTTCACCTGCTGAGATCTAGAGTGGAGATGTGATCCGAGAGCGAGTCATTGCATTCGAGCCGAGGTATAGATCCAGTTCAGGCAGAAATGAAAATCAATCAGGGAAAAGATCAAGGTCGAAAGTGGTCCTAGTAGACTGATGGGGACGACTAGAAAGATGTGTGCTATCACTTGGCAGGAGATAGAAGACTCACGTGATAGGTGTCAGAATTGTAGAAGGAAGCATGGATAAATCCAGTGTCCGAATATGACTAGAACATGTTGTGATGATGACTAGCATGGCCATCAGATGAAGGATTGTCAGTGGAAGTCTAAGGTAGCATAGACATTGCTACTGCGGCTAGAACGCCACTAGGATGGCGAAAGGAATGGGAGTAGAATTGATCTTGCACCGATCAAAGAAGAATGTGTTGGAGGTGATCTTATCAGAGTAACATAGCAGAGTTTTGTGTTGAGTTGGTATAACTTAAATTGTTGAAGTAAAAGTGACAGAGGGGAAATCATTAGCAATAGTTGTGCTTGATTAGTTGCTGAAGTGTGAATTTGATGCCACATGCGTAGTGTGGGCTCATGGAGCATCTAGTGATAATGAGTCACGATCTTGGAGCAATCCAGTTTAGTCCATTAGCATGTGAAAGTGTCAAGATGATTAAGAGTCGAAAAGAATTTTCGATTTTATTAATCTCGTTGGCTAAAGATAATCCGTTTGTTAGACGGAGGTTGCCAAGATTGATTTGACAACTGTAGTGGATGTGTCAGTTGAGAAATAGAATGTGAAGAAGGTGACCATGATACAGAGAATTCCTAAAATGCTTCCAAAGGAATTGCTTGGGTTATCGCCAGAAAGAGATAGAAAGTGCGATCGAGCTAGCACCAGGATAGAGCCACTCTTGAAGGCTTCTTACCAACTGTTGTTGTCTGAATTGGTAGAATTGAAGATGCAGATGTGAAGATTGATGAATGAGGAATTCGTGCGTATCAGTGCATCACTTTTGGGGAACATCAGTTTTGTTTGTGAGAAAAAGAAAAATGGTTTATTGCGAGTGTGCCTCGACCATCGTCAACTCAATTAGGTGAAGATCAAGGACAAGCGTTCTTTGCCAAATATCGATGAATGGTGTGACTAGTTATAAAGAGTATTGATGTTTTAAAGATCGGCTTGAGATTATGAAGTCGTCAGTTACGAACCAGGATGGAGGTTGTACGAAAGTCAGCTATTCGTACGTGATATGGTCTTTACTAAAGTATTATAAGATTGTTTGGCCTGATGAACACTCAAGTTGCTGTCATGGGTTTGACAACCCGAGTGTGCAAGAAATATTTAGATTGGTTGTGCTCGCGTCTTTTAATGGCATTCTAGTGCATTCTAAGAATGCTAAGGAGCATAAGAGACATCTAAGAATGGTGAGAGAATTTCCGCGGACTCGATGAAGACCAAAATAGTTATCAGTGAAGTGAGATCTATAGTGAGGTGTTGTGCGGAGGACTAGGTGCGTACTGATGCAACATGATGAGATCATTGCATATGCGTTCCGCCAGTTGAGACCTAATGGGTTGAATATAAGATGGTGTCGTGAACCAGAACCTTGGCAGGACTAGGATGGTGCTATTTGGTATCACCCTGGGGGAAAGAAAGAAGTCACTGATGAAGTCGACTCACTGTATCACCGTATGGAAGGATCTTGATTGGAATAGACATGCAGAAGTGTATGTGTATCAGATAGTTTGTCTACGTAGGTAACGGTGACGAACCTATATCTGATTTAGAATTAAGGATTCTCGATTTCAACAGATCAATCAGATAGTTCCTTTTGAGGCAGAACAGAGCAGAGTGTACAGAACTTCGGTTTGTTGAGATGAGATCAGAGAAAGAAAGATCACAGGCCAAGGCTCAATTCAGCAGTCAGTGATTGCAGTTGTCATGATCAGAATCAGATTATAGACTGCTCGGTGCCGCCGGAAAAATTGTATTATTGAGCATTGAAGGCCCTGAAAGTTCCAAATTGGTGATTACATCTTTTTGGAGGTGTCACCAATGAGGGATACCTTGCGCTTCAGCAAGGAGGGGAGAAATCTGGAACCAAGGTACGTAGTCTCCTTTGAGATTCTAAAAAGAATCACGTATTGTCTTGCGTTGCTGCCGGGGTAGGCACAAATGCATGACGTCTTTCACATGTTAAGGTTGAGGACGTACGAAGCTGACTCGACTCATGTGCTAAATCTTGAAGAATTAGACGTGGACGACAGAGTGTCGTATGTGAGAAGTCGGTTTAGTTGTTGGTTCAGAAAGATCGGATTTAGTGAACCAAGATAGTCCCCTTGGTCAAAGTGGTTTGACAACGCCACGGGATTGAAGAAGAAACCGAGGAAAGTGAGATTAGATGAGACGACGATACCCCCACCTTTTTGTTTAAAGATTGGTAAAGGTTTAAATTTCGAGGACGAAATTTTTATAAGAGGGGAAGAGTTGTGACATCCCGAATTTCGACCCCGTCCCGAACATATGAAATGTGCATATCGTCGGCGTGCCTATGGTCCTTTTTCTCTAAGCTGATCACTCACGAGTTAACTAACTTATTGGGTGAAGCCTTTAAGGGATATATCCGCGGTAAAATCCCTAAAAGCTACCTTATTTTTGGATTGGACTAAAATCACGTTCGGTCGATTTTAATCATGAAATTTAATTCGGTTTTTGGAATCGAATATCCGAGCGTGTCACAATTCATTTTTAGGACCTTGTCTCATCGATCGTCAAATTATCGACGAGTCCGAAATTTCGAGAAAGAAATTATCGGAGGAAAAATCGAAGACCGGAAGAAATTAGAAAGGGAAAGAGAAAAGAAAAATAAGAAAAAATATGATTTTTAGATTTCTTTTTCTCTCTCCCTTTTCTCTCTTTCTTTTCTCTCTCTCTTCTCTCTTTTTCCCCTCCCCTCGTGCGAATTCCCCACCGCCCATTCCCTCTCTCTCTTTCTTTGACCGGTCAATGCTTATCCCATCTCTCTTCTCTCTCCTCTCTCTTCTTTCTTCCCCTGCACGACAGAATCGGTTCCCTTCTTCTCCTTCTTTCTTCTTTCTTCTTCGCGGAAACCAGAAGCGGAAGAAGACCAAAAGCTGCAACTCCGTCGCCGTCCCGCCGCCGCACCGTCGCCCGCACCCGCGCCACGCCCGTGCGCCCGCCGTCGTCCCGCCGTCCGTCGTTCACGGCCGCTCCTCCCTCCGCGCGATCCAGCCGACCCAGCCCCTGTTCCGCACCGACCAGCCACCGTCTGGCCACCTCCGGCCACCGCCTAGCCTCGCCGGACCACCCCCGCGTCCCCCACGCCCTCCGCCAGCCTTCCCTCGCCACCCTAGCCGCCGGAGCGGCTCTGTTCAGCCCCGACCAGCAAGCCCACGAAGTGGGTTTCAGCATCTTCGGGCCCGCTTTTGGGCCGTTTCCCGGCCCCGAACCCGAGCCGTGCTTTGGGAACAATCGTTCCTCGCGTCGCCGCCGTCGGATTGATCCGATTTGCGCGCGATTTGGTGAGTAATCTCACTAATCCAGGATTAGTGGCTAATTTATGCTTAAGGTTGGTTTAGATTTAATTAATTATGTTTAGGTTGTTAGATTAGAATAAATTAGCAATTATTAGTCAATTGTGATGCGATTTAAATAAATTGATTGAGCAATTAGCAAGTAGACGTGGTCTACTAATTATTGGAAGTGCCTCGGGATTTTTCCCGACCCTTAGTGGGCTTCAATTTGGTGATTCGGGCCTAAGTGGGACTTTTGGCATTTAAATATTAATTTTCGGAATTAAATTAAATAATTATTTATTTTCCGAAAATTCAAGGAGATGGTCCTAAACCAGAAAATTATGCTGATGACCGTGGTGAAGTCCGTTTATTTAATTGGGCTTTAATTTGAGCTAAATTGAATTTTAATGTTAATTTTTTAATTTTCGAAATTTATTATTTAATTATTTATTTTTCGGAAATTAAGATTTTGATGGCCGACGACTGAAATCTCGTGCTGATCGTCGTGGCGCAGTCCGTTTATTTATTTGAGCTCCACGTTGCATGGAATTAAATAAATTGTGATATTTTGGGGATTTACCCTAAATTGATTGGAATTAATTGAGATGGAATTATTGATTAGTAAATAGCCAAGTATGCTTATTCAGCAATTACAATGCTTTGTTGAGTTGTAAAGTGAGTAAAATTATGAGAGTGATTTGAATATACTCTCGGCGGAGATCCGTTAGGTATATTAATATCATGTGAAAATTGAGCAAGATGATGAGTATGTGGGGATTCGTCCCAAGTTTGATCAATGTCGGTATTCAATTAGAATTTGACTGTGAGAGGTTGTGAGTTAAACCTCGGAAGCCGCCGAAGTATGGCTATGCCAGTTGGGCCGAGATTTGCCACCGAATTTGGAGTCGGTCGCGCCTGATAAGGCCGTAATTTGCCACCCGATATGGGTCGCGCCTGATAAGGCCGTAATCTGCCACCTAATATGGGTCGCGCCTGATAAGGCCGTAATCTGCCACCTAATATGGGTCGCGCCTGATAAGGCCGTAATCTGCCACCTAATATGGGTCGCGCCTGATAAGGCTGTAATCTGCCACCTGATATGGGTCGCGCCTGAGAAGGCCGTAATTTGCCACCCGATACGGGTCACACCTGATAAGGCTGTCATCCGCCACCTATTAAAGGTCGCGCCCATTGGGCCGTAATTTGCTACCTAAAGGTAGGTCGTGTCCTTCGGGACTGTAATTTGTTGCCAAGATTTGGTAGTCTAGGCTTGCGAAGTCATGAGTTCAATTTGAGACTTAAAAAGGGAAACGATTGGGGAATGATCCAACTAACATGTAATCGACTAGGTCAATTGATCATTGCTTTGATTTGATGTCGTGAATTGATTGACTGGATGGAAATGACCGTGAGTGGTCTTCTTGGCTTGTAATCGACTAGGTCGATTTGATCGATGCTTTGATCGGTGATATGATTGCTTGGGTGCCTATTGTGAATTGTACTGACTTGCAGGTGGGATCTGATGCTAAGGTACGTCTTCTGACCTATGCGTGTTTAGGCAGCCTTTAGTATAATAGTTTACTAATCGGGCTTAGTGGGGTAGAACTCGCTGAGACGTAGTCTCATCCCAGTTTGGGGAAAACCATTTCAGGACCCCGTTGAAGAGCTGAGGAGGAGGAATCCGAGAAGAGAACTCGGGGGTGAGATTTGAAGAGAAGGATTTTTGGAAGAAGAAGATAGTCCCGAGAGAAGTCGTGAGTACGGTCTGAATGGATTGAGATCTTGTCTTCTTTTGAGATCTCCATTTTGATGTGAATAGTTATGAATGGGTTTGTGGTTTGTATAAAAGTTTGGTTATAGATTTCAATATGAAAAATATGGCCCTGCTTTTCTATCACATCGTTTTATTGTCTGGGGATTTTAACTGCTTTCGCATGTGCTTAAAAATGAAAGGGTCGGCGATACATTGTCCTGGGATATCGCATTATAAAATCGACCAATGAGAAGGATGTGCGCGTGCCCGAGGATCGGGGCGTGACATGAACGGTTCGACAGAGTCTTGTTTGTATAATGCTAATCCAAACAGATTCGAGGTGTTGTATCTTGGGAGGTATAGTTCGTGAATCTACGGGGCACCATTGGTAGGAACTAATCGCCTTAAGGAGATTCGGTTATCTGTACCTCACCTCCAATTTCATGTTATTTTTCAATGATATCTTATTTTATTCTTCTCCAAGAGTTGTAAGTTTACATAAAAAGAAGAATATTATATAGTTGTTATCATCTTCTTTACATTGATGTTCTGATTACAACAAACAGTGTGTATTCTCTGGATCTAGTTTCCAACAATCTTAAGGCGATTATATCACTCACTGTTTGTTGTTCTTGTCAGATTATTGAGATGGCTAAAAACAATCAAGTGCCTTTCAATGTCCCGAATGTTTCAGGAGACGTTCCTATGGTCGATTCGACCGTTGCTATGGAAGATGTTCAACCCTCGGGGTCTGAATTTGTAGTAGCCAATGCTACGGGCCCTTAGGCTAACACCAATTTTGGTGGTGCGGGTACAAGTCATACGACTGGTATGCTCGGGACTGTTTTTCATAACAGTATAGGCCAAATGGCTTTTGGCTATGTTTTTGGAGGGATGGTTCAACGAACCTTGCCTACTGTGATGGCAACACCTCCAGTTACAGCTAATGAGAAACCGGAGAAATTCACCGGAGTGGGCTTTAAATAGTGGCAGTAAAATATGTTCTTCTATCTGACCATGCTTAATTTGACGAAATATTTATCGGAGGTGTGCCTGATAATTAGTCCAAATGAGCAAGATGTCATGACGCTTGGTGCGTTGGAGGCTTGGAAGCATGGAGACTTCTTATGCCGAAATTATATTCTTAACTGTTTAGTGAATTCTCTATATAACGTTCATTGTAATATTGAAGCTGCTAAATAGTTATGAGAGTCCTTAGAAAAGAAATACAAGACTGAGGATGCTGGCACCAAGAAATTTGTGGTTGCCAAATTCTTGGACTACAAAATGGTGGATTCTAAAACTGTCATGAGTCAGGTCCAAGAATTACAATTAATTCTAAGTGACATCTCTGCTGAGAGAATGATACTTAGTGAATCATTCCAAGTGGTGGCTATGATTGAGAAATTGCCTTAGGGCTGGTCAGACTTCAAAATTATTTGAAGCACAAACGGAAGGAGATGAGTCATGAAGATCTCATTCTACACCTCATAATAGAGGAGAAGAATATAGTTCAATCAATTTCAAGGAGTCTTGTGCTAGTTTTGGAATAATTTTCCAAACGACTGCACCTTATACTCTACAACAAAATGGAGTTGCTGAACGACTGAATAGGACACTAAAGGAGATGGCTAATGCCATGCTTTTGAGTTCAGGTTTACCTCAGAACTTGTGGGGGGAGGCAGTTTTAACTGCAAATTATATTCTTAATAAAATACCGCACAAAGAGACAAGTAAAGCTCCATACGAGTTATGGAATGAAAAGTTATCATCCTACAATTTTCTAAAAGTGTGGGGGTGCATAATGTGATTTATAACGGTAAGTCTAGACACATTCGTCGTAGACACAATACCGTAAGCAGTTGCTCTCAAATTGAATCATTTTTTAGACTTTGTAAACTCAAAGGAAAATATTATGGATCCGCTGACAAAAGGCTTGTCAAGAGAGCATATAAACTGCGCATCGAGGGGAATGAGTTTAAGAGCCTTAACCCAATAAAGAGATTCCAAGGTGGAAACCTAACCTATGCAATTGGAGATCCCATGGACTAGGTTCAATAGGACAACGCAAATTTTGGAAACTCTAGTGTGAGCACTATCTCCCATTTCTATGATGCAACAGTGCTTTCCTACAGCGTTATTAAGGGTACGCTATGCATTTAATGATTCCTATAACTTGGAATGTAACATCCAAGTAAGATATGGTAGGATATCTTTAATAGGAATGCACCTATATGCGTGGAGCTGGCCGACTCTATGAAATCTTTAAAGGCTAGATTTTCTAAAGCACGCATGAATCCCGAGAGGTTCAGGGTCGAAAGAACGAACACAACCGAGAACCAATCTTGAATTGGAAATACTCCGTGTGAGGTTTATTGTCTAGGCTTACACAAACAACTGGCGATTCAAGGCTTAGTCCATTATCGTGACCAATTTTTCGGGTTTGAACCACCTAGGGTTTTGGCTAACGGATTGTTAAGCCTAGACTTAACTCGGGCTCTCCCAAGCCCATACCAATTCGCGACTTAGGTTCAAGTTTTTTAACATGCAAATGGATTTTATCTAGGAGTCGCCACTAATCTATTTTTGGTGGGTCGATTAGAAACCCAAGTAAAGTAACGGGAGTTTTACTTTACTCCTACGAACCAGAGATTTATGAGTTCGGGGACTTGATTACGCTAGATTTCACTAACGTCCTTTCGGTACCTTTCTTTTTATTTTGAAAAATGTTTGGCAAGCAGTTTGGATTGATTTTAAATTTATTTCCCTAACATGTGAGGCGATCATGCGGGTGCGCAATCCATCAATTTAACACCCAATAAAGCAAATAGAAAATGCAGGACTTACCTCGTAACAACGAAATCATCTGCAATGTTAATTCGAAATCCACATCAGCAACCTTGGATATGGTTTCTAATTAACACGCAAATTCTCTTTTTTGTTTTCACTTATTTAATGAAAATTATGCAATATGCGATGCAATATTAACTAAATAACCTAACTCTAATGACATGTAACTTCTAGTTGAATGGGCCTAGCAACAACTACCACATGACATGCATTTCAATGAATCTAATCCTAATGATGTGCATGCGACATTTTCCTTTTCTTTCCTTTCTTTATTTTTCCTAAAAGAATGCAATCTATCCTAGAAAATAAAACTAATTCAACTTATGACATTTTTTGTATTTTTCATGAAATTCGAAATTAGGTGAAATGTGAAAATTACCTAATTAGATTAAGATCCTAATTAGTTTATATTAGGAATTAGGTTGAGCCAAATCCTAATCTGAACTAAAATATTATCTTAACCTAAATAATCCTAAAATACAATCTATTTGATAAAATACCTAGACTTATAATAAATTAAAAAAATTATTATCTAAGATTAAACTAAGTGCAATTTAACCCTAATATGCAATGACATGCAAAATATGTCCTAATTCTACATGGTGACTTCTTTTTTTTATTTATGTTTTTTTTTTTTTTTCCTTTTTTTTAAATTTCGAAATTAATAATTGCCAAATAATTAAATATGCAATTTAAATTAAAATCTACCAACCTAAATTGATTTATTTGATTTTTTTTTGTTTTATTTTTTTTTAAATTTCAAATAAAATTCCTATTCGAACATGTGAACCCTAAGACATGCAATATTCTAACTCAAATATATCATGAGATAAATAAGGCCATTAAGACGGGACAATTCATTTAAAATCATAAAAAATATCGCACATTCAGATCAAGAGATAATATTCCGTTAATAAAATCGATAAATTGATCTTAAGCCTTAAAAATCAAAATATCAAATTTACTCCCGCTTGATTAATTATTTAATCTAAAGCCTTATAAATGAAATAAAAAACCATGGCGCGGTTGCGAATCAGGTGACATATTGGGATTTCCAATTATGCATAGATAGGTATTTCAACCAAAGAAAACAACACATAAAAATATAATGATAAAAAAATAGAGAAAAACCTAAACTTGCTTAATAAAGTAAAGCAAAAAATACCTAGTAAAATTTTTTTTTCTTTTTTTTTTTTTTTTAAGAAAGAAAAAGGAGATCTTGGCGGCTGGTTTTAGGGCTCCGGCGGGGGAAAGATCGCCGGCTAAGGTTCCGGCGAGGGCTCTGGCGAGAATGAAGACACAGGCCGGTACGAGGCTGACGTCGGATCCGGGTGCGGGCGTCGCGGATCGGCACGGGGTGGTGTCGGATCGGCACGAAGCGGCGTCGAATCTAGACCTGCTACCGTCGGGGGCGGCGTCACGGGCGGAGCAGGGCTTCGGATCTCCTAGTGTCGGTCCACTGATCGGAGGTCACGATGGCGTCGGGGGCTCCAAGACGGAGCAAGGGCGTCGCGGCTCGAGATCTGGGCGCGGGGGCGCGCGCGGCTTCGTGGTGCTCGGGCGGCGTGGCGATCGGCGACTGGGGCAGCACGGCGGCATCGGGCCGGAACGAGGTTGCTGCGAGGGGTACGGATCTGCAGGCAGAGTGGCTTCACGGGCGGATCGGGGAGGGAGAACTGCGCGGTGGCGACGGACGAATGGCGCTGAGCGGGGTGGCGACGGGACGGACGGCGCCGGCACGTGCTAGCGGCGCCGGTGCGGGCGGGCACCCCCCTCGAGGAAGATGAACAATGCTGGGGGGGGTTTTCACCTTTTTCTTTTTACTTTTTCACTTTTCTTTTTCTCTCAGCTCACTTTCACCTTCTTTTTTTTTCAAAAGAGAACCCCCTTTTTCGACCATACGCAACTCCTTTTATACCCCAAAAAATTGTATCTTCGGGGTATATTTTGCTACAAATTTTGCTCGCGTAAAATTTCATCGAATATATTATTTCACCCCGCACAATATTTTTGCATATTCGATCAAAAAATTCCCCTTTTTGCGCAAAAACACATCCGAGTGTATATTACCTAAAATCTTAACGGAATATAAAACTTGCCTAAACTATATGCCATGTGATTTGATTTTTTTATTTTATATTACTTAGCAAAAATTAACCCCAAAAATTTAGGTGTCAACAGCTGCCCCTCTTTGAAGGTGAGCTCGTAGAGGTTGCCTTCAAAGACAAATTGAGACCTAAATTTTGGTCATGCTCATGCTGTCACGCCCCGATCCTCGGGCACGCACACATCCTTCTACTTGGTCGATTTTAAAATGCGATATCCCAGGACTATGTATCGCCGACCCTTTCCTTCTTATTAAGCACATGCGGAAGCAGTTATAAATCCCCAGACAATAAAACAATGGGATAGAAAAGTAGGCCATATCTTCAATATTGAAATCCACAACCAAACCTTTATACATGACAAAAAACCAAAGTACTCCACACTCTTCACAACTCTTTACTTTACTCTATTCACATCAAAATGGGGTCACAAAAGAAGATGACATTTCAGTCCACCTGGGTCGTACTCAAGATCCTTCTCGGGATTATCTTCTTCCAAAAACACTTCTCCTTCTGAGACTCTTCCTCCTCGGCTTCTCGGCGGGGTCCTGAAATGTTTTCCCAAACTGGGATGAGACTATGTCTCAGCGAGTTCTACCCCACTAAGACTCAATTAGGGAACCAATACACTACTCGATTGCCTAAGCACAGCACGAGTCAGAGGACTTACCTTGGCCTCGGTCTCAACCTGCAATTCAAGGTTATATATAGACACTTCATAAATCACAACGAACAATCAATCAAATCACAACAAGCGAATCAATTATTGATCAATCGAACCAGTCGATTACATGTCATTCAGACCATTCCTAGGTCATTGATTTCACACCATATAACCTTCCATCGAGTACTCGGTCACAGAGCCATATCAATGCTCTCGGACGGCGCTTCCGCCAAGGTGACGTAAATAACAGACGGTCTACGTGCGTTCTTTAAGGCGCCGTTTTCGCACAGTGATATTCCTTATCACCGAACCACGCCCGTCATAGATCATAGACAGTCTACGTGCGTTCTTTAAGGCGCCGTTTTCGCACGGTGATATCCTTAATCACCGAACCACGCCTGTCTATACTTCGTACTTGATCAGTCTCAGCCAATAAAATGCTCAGTTAGTTCTCACCACTCCCTCCACTTACGGCTCAACAAGGCATTCAAAATGCTAAATAGCCATACTCAGCCAACTACCAATCGATAATTCAATTTCAATCAATTTAGGGTAAATCCCTAAAATATCACAATTTACTTAATTCCAAGCAACGTAGAGTTCAATTAAATAAACGGACTGCGCCACGACAATCAGCACGAGATTTCAGTCATCAACCATCTCAATCTTAATTTCCGAAAAATAAATAATTAATTAATAAATATTAAAAATTCAATTTAATTCAAATTAAAGCCCGATTAAATAAACGGACTTCACCACAATTATTAGCATAATATTCTGGTCACTAGCCATCTCAATTGAATTTTCGGAAAATAAATAATTAATTAATTAATTTCGAAAATTAAATAATTAATATAGAAAATTCGATTTAGCTCAAACTAAAGCCCAATTAAATAAATGGACTTCACCACGATCACCAGCGTAATATTCCGGTCTCGAACCATCCCAGTTGAATTTTCGGAAAATAAATAATTATTTAATTTAATTCCGAAAATTAATATTTAAATACTAAAAATTACACTTAGGCTTGAAAAGCCCAATTGAAGCCCGATTAGGGTCGGGAAAAATCCCGGGCTACCCTCAATAAATAGTAGACCATGTCTACTTGCTAAATACACATTTAATTTATCTAATTTGTATCACGATTGACTAATAAATACTAATTTATACTAATCTAACACATAAACCAAATTAATTACAACTAAACAACCAATAAGCATAATTAGTCCACTAAGCAAGGATTAGTGAGATTACTCACCAAATCGCGCGCTAATCGGATCAATCCGACGGCGGCGACGCGAGGATCGAAACTTCCCAAAGCACGGCTCGGGTTCGGGGCCCGGAAACGGCCCGAAATGGCCCACGAACCGGCTGAAACCCACTCGCGGGTTTGCTGGAGCGGCTGCAAAACAGAGGGAAAAAGAGAGGGTTGGGGGCGGTAAGAGGTTGGGAGAGCGGGCGGGGCTCCGGTGAGGCCGGACGGCGGCTCCGGCGGCCTGCTTAGCCGCTCACGGTGGCTGAACAGAGACCGAACGAGAGCTGGGTCGCGCGGGAGGATCGGCAAGCGCGAGCGGTGCACGGGCGGCGAATGGCGGACGTGCGGGCGGCGCACGGGCGTGCGGTGCGGCGGCGGAACAGGCGGCGTCGGTGGCTGGCTTTGGCTTCCGATCTCCTGCAACTTCTGGTTCGGTTTTGCACAGAGAAGAACGAAGAAGAAGGAGAAGATAACGTGAGGGAGGAGGCAAGAAGAGAGAGAAAGATTTGACCGGTCAAAAATTAAAAATAAAATGAGATAAAGCAAAGTGGAAGACAGCAAAGGGGTGGTCGGCTGGGGGAGTCGCACGAGTGGGGGAGGGGAGGGAGAGAGAGAAGAGAGAAGAAGAGAGAGAAAAGGGAGAGAGAGAAAAGAAATCTAAAAATTATATTTTTCTTATTTTTCTTTTCTCTTTCCCTTTCTAATTTTTTCGGGTCTTCGATTTTTCCTCCGATAATTTCTTTCTTGAAATTTCGGATTCGCCGATAATTCGACGGACGATGAGACGAGGTCCAAAAATTTGAATTGTGACACGCTCGAATTTTTTTTCGATTCCCGAAACCAAATCAAATTCCATGATTAAAATCGCCGGACGTGATGTAGTCCAATCCAACAAATTAGGTAGCTTTTAGGGACTTTACCGCGGATATATCCCTTAACGGCTTCACCCAATAAGTTAGTTAACTCGTGAGTGATCAGCTCAGAGAAAAAGGACCGTAGGCACGCCGACGATATGCACATTTCGTTTTATCGAAACGGGGTCGAATTTCAGGATGTCACACATGCAATGAATGATTTTTTTTTTGTTAGAATATGAATTCCATTTTTTTAATGCAATTTGTATGATGCATGGAAATGCTAATGCAAATGATAGATAAGCCTACCTGGGGATAACTTACCTTCGAGGAGGATAAATTAATTCGAGGTAGTGAGTGTTACCTGTCTAGGACCCGTACCATTCTACGATCGCCTACAATAGTAACATGACTTTGTGAAGATGCTGCTTTCCTAGGACCCGTACCATTCTACGGTCGCCCAGTATGGCATAAAGGAGTTGCTTTCTCAGGACCCGTACCATTCTACGGTCGCCTAAACGAGGATTCATTTTCCAGGACTCGTACCATTCTACGGTCGCCTCAACGAAGAAAATTATTTTTCCAGGACCCGTACCATTCTACGGTCGCCTAGATTGAGGTTTTGCTTGGCTAGGACTCGAAGCATTCTTCGGTCACCCAACCTTGCGATAGAAATCATCTGATCAGGACCCGAACCATTCTTCGGTCGCCTTAATCATATTGAATCTGGAGGAAAAATCTTTGGGGGACAACTCAATTGAGTGTCAGTATGCTTAAAAGGGAATACCTGTGCAATGAAAAATATTCAAGGTATAGATAGAGATATACTGACCTGGTAACATCTCCAATTTTCGGGGATACATCTCCTGCAAAACATGGTTGTAGGAGAAGCAACATGCATTTGTAATCATAAATATGCATCAATATAATGGAGGTTCATGATGATTTCCATTAATCTTGCACCACCTAATTTCCATTCTGAACACATGAGTGTCATGAATGTGTCAAATGATGGATCCTTTGGTCTGAAAGGACTTTTTCTCTTATCCTCATTAAAATGGCAATTTCATCTTGACCTTTGATGCAGGATTTTGTCGATCACTCTATCTCACTATCGTTATGCCAAACAAGGGTCTAAGCAATCTTGCAAGTGGTATGATTTCACCAATCTGAGAGGTCTTTAAAAGGGACCGTAATGTGGGCTTAGTCAACGGCTTAACGAAGGGGACTCCTTTGAGTCGAGGTTATTTGAAAAATGACATTTCGTAACTGTCTTGGGATTTTCAAGTCAAGAAATATATGAAATGAGGCAGTAATTATCTTACTCGCACTTCTTCAAGCGATGCTTTCAAGCATATGAACTGTTACGTTAATTCAAGTGCCATAATCTGAAGAGACTTTGCAAGGGACGTAACGTAGGCTTGGTTCATGGGTTATGAAATGAAAGGATCATCAAGGTCAAAAAGTGTTTAGAGGGTCAAAGTTGGTGATCATCTTGACATTTCCACCACTTTCCTTCTCCATTGTCGGAGATTTTTTTTCTTTTACACTAATTGATTGCAACAGCATTTGAGTTTTTTTTTTCTTTTTCTTTTGGGCATCGGCCTTACTTTTACCAGGCACACTGCTTTTTTCATGCCCCATTTTTGCATTTTTTTTTTAACAAAATCTCCATTTTTGTCGGCATTCTAGTTCATGCTACTTGAGTGTTTTTGTCTTGCCCCAGTGTGGGGGATGATCACCAACTGGGTTTAATATGAAATGAATTCATAGGCTCAAGTGGGCTATGCAATGGATAAAAGTGTGTACGATAGAGAAATGGCTGCTCTTCATCATCCTAAGGCACTTTAAACTATCATATGAGTTACAACGCGAAAGCAATACTCGAAGATTGATGCAAGTGTGAGTAAGAAAATTCCTATCATTCATTTCAAACTTTGTCCCAACTTGGGATGATCCTTGACAGGGATGATTTAAAAATTCTTCATGTGTGTGGGCTTGAAAGGCTAAACAATGGGTATACTTGTAGTGTTTCGGGTAGAAGAAGAAACTGCCTCTCGTCACTTTGGTTAGTGTACCCTTTGCAAGATCACCCTCTTCCTTGTGGGCATGGAACTTCTTCACACAACTCACCGAGGATTAATGTATGGGATAGTGTATAGAACAAGGCTTGCCTTTCATCATTCCAAAGTATCTCATTTGACACATTCAATTTATCTCACACAATTCATCAAGGAAGAAAAATGCAAGATTTATGGCAAATTTGAACAATTCAACTGATTGAAGCATATTATTCATCATAAAATACTTATAATTCAAGACAAGACATGGCAAATTCTATCATGGATAATACTTCTTGACAGTATCAGAATTAACTGGAGTGGAAAATCTACGACCATCCATTTCTCTTGGATCAAGGCACTTCCAGGAAGTACCTTCTTCACCACATATGGGCAGCTGCAGTTTGGAGCAAATTTGCCCCCAGAATCTGGAATTGGATTGGATCCTCTTCATACCTTTGCATGTTATAAGACTGTCTCTGAAACAGAATGTAGATGGGTCAAAAAGACAAACGGGGTAAATCTTTCTTTTTTTTGGAAAGATTTTTTTAAAGAATTTTTTTTTAAAAGCAATTGAAAGAGTATTTTTTTTTTTGAAGCATTTTGACACGAGAAAGCATGATAAAGCCCAGGCCTCAGAATTTCTCCATGGATGATATTTTCTTTTTATTGTTGGCTGGATATCATCACCGGGCTGGTTTGGTATACCTCATCATGCCCTCAAAATAAAACTTGTACTTTTATTGATATTCATCAATCAATTACACTTATTGAATGGAAATGCAATTTTCAAGCCCTAAAAAGAAAGCGAAAAGGAAGAAATCAAAAACAGCCCTAGAAAGCGATAAAAATTCCCGCACAGGGGAATGTGAGAAAGCAGTAAATGAGTTACTCTTGTGGGCTAAAGCCCATCTTCTCCTGAGGTCCTTCATTAATGGTCCCTATGAAGACATCATTGAAGCGACTAGAGATTCCTTCCAATGCATCTTCAGGGTTTTCCGTCTCCAGGGATGTCGGATCATCCATGCCACCCCATCCATCTGGGACAATGTCGCGGGGATCAATGTAGAAACTGGGAGGAGCTGAATACTTCACCAGATAGTCGAATTTTCCGCTTGGCTGCCCCAGGGTGTCTATTATTTCTGCTTCGTCCTGCATCATTATGGGAGGACCAGGGAATGTCTCGCGAATGTTTGGGGGTAATGGGTTTCGCCTTCCTTGCTCGTGGTCAGGTGGTGGGTTCCGCCTTTCATGTCTTCGTCCTCCCGAACTTTCCCCACCTCTTCCATGGTACCCTAATCCAGCAGCACGGGACCTCTGAGGGACTTCATTAGGACTTTGAATACTCTGACCATTTCTTTCAAGGCCACTACTAGGAACAAAACCATTCTCAATCGTCACCCTTCCCATCACAAGGGCAACATTTGAAACTTCAGGAGTGGGTGGTGAGTCTCGAGGTGCATGTATGGTGGACACCAACTCCAATGAGTGGTAACTCGATTCGACTTCAACGTCTGGATCCAGAATAGCATGGACCGTACCCTCATGCTCTAATAGTGGATTCTTTTGGACGTTCGGCCGAGCAGTTTGAAATGAGAAGGCCTTCGTGTCCAGGAGGTCTTGGATCTTATGCTTGAGAGTGAAACATTCATCAGTTGAATGCCCCAATTCGTCGCTATGGTAATCACACTTCTTCATTGGGTCGTAGCCTCGGATGCTTTCACGACTAGGACGCTTTGGCTCATTAGTAAGCAAACCTTTCTTTCTTAGGATTGCCAACACTTGGGATGGAGATCCAAGTAGAGGGGTGAACTATCTTCTTGCTTGGGCAGCTTGTTGCCTTCGATTCATCTGGATAGTCGAGGCACGATTGGTACTTTCTTGGCTATAAGCCATATTCACATCTTCAGCAAGCTCTTTATCCTTCTTGGCAAAGAATCTTCTACTCGATGGCTTAGTAAACCAGCATTCCCTTATCCCCATCTCGATTTGTTCCCCCACAGGAATAAGCTGATTGAAGTTTTCAACGTACGTGCTGGCCATCCGTATACGAAACTCGGATGGGAGAGTTTTGATAAACAACTTCATCAACTCCTTGTCAGTAGGCTCGGGGGTGATTTGAGCTGCCAAGTTTCTCCATCTCACAGCATACTTTTTAAATGACTCACTTCTTTTCTTTTCCATCCGCTCCAGTTCTTCTCGAGAAGGCGCAATGTCCATGTTGAACTTGTACTGTTTGAGGAATGACAAACAAGTCACTAAGAGTGGAAGGGTGTCTAAAGTAAAATAGAAGGAGGGGAAACCAAAATAGTGGTGTCACGCCTCGAACCCCGAGCGCGCGCACATCCCACTGCGGTCGATCAAATGTGGCATTCCCAGGTAGTGTCGCCGACCCCATTCATTTATTAATGCGCAAGCAGAACGTATTATAAAACCCCTGACAATAAAATACGAGATAGAAAAGCAGGAAGCAAAACCACAACATAACACTTTCATAATTCAACAGAATTACAAACAGAGGTCTACGGCCAAAAGTCTACAAAAGACCGGCTCTTAAAAAGGAATTGTCCTACGACCTACAAGTCGGACCCGTTCTCCAATCTTATGACTTCACCTCTACAACTCCTCAAGGCCAACCAAAGCTATCTGGTCGCTCCATCCACCAGGGACCTGAAATTTTAATCCCACAACCGGGATGAGACGATGTCTCAGCAAGTTCAACTCCCTAAACCCCTAATAGCAAGAAAATACGCCTCGGGTGGCCTAGCCACATCACACAGAAGACTTACCTCGTATTAGCCTTCATCTGCAGGTTAACACAATTTATATAATTCAACCACGTGCAATTATGATAACCAAACAACTATGGCACAATCACATCGTCAGAACAATTCAACCACTTGGATCGTCTCAGCAATCAATCGACTTGGCCGATTACATGTCAATTCAGCAATTCAATCATTACTCTTAAGCCCACCTGGCAAAAATTAAAATCAGTGGCATCACGGCCCCACTCGGCACGACCTTTAAAAATGTGGTAGATTACGGCCCGGCTGGGTGCGACCTCAAATAGGTGGCATATCACGGCCCCACTGGGCGCGACCTTATCAGGTGGCAATTCATGGCCCCACTGGGCGCGATCTTTATCAGGTGGCATATCACGGCCTCACTGGGTGCGACCTCTAATAGGTGGCATATCACGGCCTCACTGGGCGCGACCTCTAATAGGTGGCATATCATGGCCTCATTGGGCGCGACCTCTAATAGGTGGCATATCACGACCTCACTGGGGACTACCTCTAATAGGTGGCATATCACGGCCAATCGCCCATTAATTTCCACACTTAGAATTTTATAAAGAAACCATATTTATCACAATCAACACTCAATTCACCACATCCATTCATCAAATTCAAATTCTAAATGCACAACAACGATCGGCACGAAATTTTGAGCAAATAAGGTCCCAACGAAAATTTTCAGAATTTAATAAATAATTAAATTTATTCGGAAAATCAATTAAATAATAATATCCATAGTTTTTGAAATCCACACTCAATTTATAATATCCAATCATCAATTTCAAAATCCAAATGTACCGCAGCGACCAGCACGAAATTCGAGCAACAGGGGTCAAAAATAATTTTATCGTTTTTTTTAAAATAATATTTTAATAATTTCGGATTATAAATAATATTATATTTTCAAGAATTTCAAAGCACTTAAATAATTCAAAACTAAAATCCTTTTTATGTCACATCAAGACTTAACTTTAAATAACTTCTTTTAACCTTTAATTTAAACACACTTTAACATAAACCAACCTCTTAATCCACTTTATAATTAAATATACTAATCCACCAACATAAACTTACTTAATTTAAACTAAGCACACTTAGGGCATCATTAACACTCTAATCAAGATTTAATGAGTTAAACTCACCCGATTAACGAACCGAGCAGACCAAAACGACGAGGACGATGAGGGGATCGACTTTCTCCAAAGCGGGCCAAGCATCCGAGCTCGGGAAGATGGCCAAAACGGGCCAAACGTTGCTGCCATGCTCATTTTCTGTAGCTTCTGGTTGAGGCAGACGGAGGCTGCTTGGCGGCGGTTCGAGCGCGAGGAACGGCGGAGAGGGGTGGCGGTAGCTCGGGCGGTGGCACACGACGGCTAGGCGGGGTCTCACGGTGGCCGGAGGTGGCTGATCCGCGGCCTACAACAGCCCACAAAGGCGAGGACAAGCTGGATCTCGGTGGACGAGGCGGCAAGCCAGCGAGACCGGCGGAGCGGCGTGCGGGCCTCCTCGCACGGTCATGCGACGACCGCAACGGCTCCGACGAACGACGACGGCTGCGACGAACGGGCGGAAGGGGGGCATTGTGCTGGCTGGCCTGCTGCTGAGTGGCGTACGAGGGGAGAAGCGGCGGAGAGGCGAGCGAGCGAGGCGTGTGCGACAAGCGGCGACGGCAGCATGAGTGGCTCCGGCGACGAGCTGGCGGCGACGGGCGAATGGCGAAGGGGCTCCGACGGCTGGCTGGTCACGCATGAGCAGCTCCCTTCCTTCCCCTCCCTCCCTCTCTCTCTCTCTCTTTCTTCCCAAAGTTGAAGAAGAAGTTGGTTCAATCTCCCCCTCCACTTGTCAAATTCTTCTTCACTTTGGCCAACCACCATGACATAGGGTGATGCCATCTTCCACTAAAATTCAAATCCTCCACAACTATCTTCAATAGGTCCAATTTTATTTTCCGCCGAGGTATAAAATCTTGTACAACCAATTTCTTCAATTTTTCTTTCAATTTTCTTCTAATTGAATCCAATTAAAATCCACAAAAGTTATCCCATAATTCTAATAAGATGTGTGACATGACCGAGCTTCCAATTTCTAAATTCAATCCCAATTTTTACGGTTGAATTCAATTTGGTGCGATTTTAGCGTGCCTAATCCACTGAGTAGCTTTTGGGGGAAATTTTCTTGCATCCGACTCGAGGGTGATCAGTCCCCAAGTCTGACGCATCAAAATTCCTTAGTTGCTTTACTCAATAGACCGGTTCTCTCGTGAGTGGCCGACTCAGAGAGACGAACTACATGCACAGATGAATTGCCTGACTCAATTGACCGAAAATAAAATTGAGGAAAATCGAGATGTCACAACTCTTCCCCTCTTATAAAAATTTCGTCCTCGAAATTTAAACCTTTACCAATTCTTAAACCAAAAGGTGGGGGCACAGTCGTCTTATATAATCTTCTCTTCCTCAGGTCGCTCCTTTTGTATCAGTGTTGCTAGATCATTGCTAACCACTTCAGATGCACAATACTAAACGCTTTCCCACTTAAAATTCCAAAGGTCTTTAGCACAAAACTGCGAAGCTAAACTGGCGATTCTAAGCAGTCTCTCAACTGTCTCTGATAATTACAACTGAATCACTGATTCCTCAACCAACTCTGGACCTACGATTTTCTGATCCCTGATCTCATCTCGACAACTGAAGTTTTGAACACTCTGCTCTACACTGACTAAAAAGACTGACTGATTTGCTGAAACTGGGAACCTCTGGTGAAGATCTTACATAACTCTGACACTGATCTAGGCAACTGAAATCGCTGACTATTGTACTGACCCTGGCCTGTAACATTGCTTTCCCTGACTTCCTCTCAGGAATTGAAATTCTGCACTCTCTGCTATACACCGCTTAAGAAAGAACCATCTGAAAGCTCTGCCAACTTGGAACATCTGATCTAGATTTGAAATACAATTCATCCCCGACAGTCCATGCAGATCATTTATATGATATACACACACTTCGGTGTACCCATTTTGTGACAAGACAGAATCTCCAATTTCTAAAATCGAACTTAGATTGGCGGTTAATTTCATTCCGACACGCTTTTAGTGTGACATAGGCTACTAGGTAGTTTTCGGAGCTTTTTAGGACAAATGACCCGTGGTCAATTTTCTTCGAGCCACGATGAACCCACTCGACACACTGGCGACTCTCGAGGGTCGTGAAAATCTCGATGGTTTAAATACGGACACAGGGTACCAAAACGACAATAAAATCAAATTAGTATCAGTCGACGAGAGTTTTCCAATTTAGTGGAGTCACCCACGATCGGTCATTCATCTCAGTCGAACCGACCTATCTATGATCTTAATTCGATTTTTAACTGTGCCGTAATAATCTCTAAAGATGAGCACGGTCGAGAAGTCGATTCTTGGTCGAATTCTCAAGTCTATTTGCCTTAAAGTCCTTAATAACTCACCCAACTAGTCTAGTTATCTCGTAAGTGGCCAACTCAGAGAAAAACACTGTAATCGCGTCGATGAAATGCCCAATTTAACCAATCGAAATCAGAGTCTGAAAATCAAGATGCCACGCTCAAAACAAGGTCTATTCATACTGTCTGGACAACGTTGAAATTGCTATGATGAGTTTCCCATAAAATCTCTTCTTTAATCTCTGTATCGTCAATTACACACAATCATCCTCAGAACCTTAGCATTCTGTCTTTAGAAATCTGAAAATCAATCTCTCTCATCTGCATTCTCTTATAGTCTTCTGAATTTCTGAATTTGTCCACTGAAGCATTTTGATTCTAATCTGTACTCTCGGCTCAATTATGAGGGTAGTCATAAGATTCAAAAGGTGGCCTACTATAGATTTGAAAACTGAATTTCGAACTTCCTCGAGTAAGATCCAATCCTTGAGTACCAACTGTGCAACTAAGGACTCTCGACTCAATGCATCTGACTTTGCTCACATTTCTAAAGTGATACAAAATGTCATAGTCATAATCTTCAATGAGTTCCATCCAGCAACGTTGTCTCATATTCAACTCCCGAGGTCTCAACTAATAAGACACATATGCAACAACCCTATCCTATTGTATCAACACACAACCCAATCATTTAAACGACACATCACTGCAGATCTCATAACTTCCATGACCAGATGGAATGGTTAGCACAGGTACGGTAGCTTTTACTTAAGCTTTTGAAAACTACACTTGCACTTACTTGTCCACATGAACTTTTCTTCCTTTTTCAGAAGCCTTGTCAACGGCGATGCTAACACTGAAAACATTTTTACAAACCGTCTGTAACACTCTGCTACGACCTAGAAAAACTTATGATCTCTGTCACTACAGTCAATATCGGCCAACTGCTCATTGCTTCAATCTTGGACGAGGTCTATGGATATTTCTTCGCCTGAAATCACGTGACCTAAGAGTGCAACACAAGTCATCCAAAACTCACACTTGCTAAACTTAGCATAAAATTGAAGAGTCCTCAAGGTCTGAAGTATCATCTTCTAATGTCTCTCGTGCTCCTCAGCACTCTTTGAACATACTAGGATAACTTCAATTAACACGATCAAGACTGATTCAAGTACCCTTAAACATTCTGCTCATTAGACCCAAACAAATAGCTATGGTGTCCATCAAACCACATGGTATTACATCGAACTCATAACTGCCATATCCAGTACGAGATGCTAACTTCAGTGTTTCTTTCTTCTTGATTCTCAATTGATGATATCCTGACCTCTAGTCGATCTTGAGGAATATCGACATACAAACACAACGAACCAACTTTCTTCTTCACGAATAGAACAGGTGCTCCCCAAGGCGATACACTGGAACGTATGAATCCCTTATTCAACACTTCTTGCATCTGCACCTTCAGTTATTTTAACTCGGGTAACACCATCCGGTAAGGAGCCTTAGGGACTGGCTCTGTTCCGGGTACTAATTTCATCACGAACTCCATTTCTCTTTCTGATAGCAAACCTGACAATTCTTCAAAGAATACCTTAGAAAACTTATGTACCACGATTATGTTCTCCATATTCGGCTCCTCAATTGACGCATCCATTATAGTTGCTATGCAGATTCGGTAACCAACAACCAGAACCAAGTCATCTTCAATGACCATAACAAGGATCGAAGTTCCTCTTCGACTTTCAGTAATTCAAAACTTTCGAACACTAACTGAACAAACTGAATTATATCAATACCATGATTCAAAACAACAAAAAGCTCATTGAGCCAAATATTTTTATAAATGACTTCCCAATCATACTTAAGCAAACCCCTTCAAGTACTACTATAGTTAGAGATTCATATTTCTATTACTTTGTTACCAATCCGAAAATCCTACAACCTTCACTCAAAATCCTGTTGCGCTACTCTGATAAAAACATCTCAGAAACATTCTTCTTTTTATTGATCCATGGTCGATCCCTTCATGCTCCTCTAGCCATCATAGTGGCGTCCTTTCTATAGTAACATTGCTTACGCTCTCCTGAACTTACACGGACAGTTCCTAACTTGACGGCCGTGCTGGCCATATTCAAATCATGCTCCCTTTTTACTCTGACACTAGGCTAACTCATGCCTCCTTTTCACAAACTTGGCATACAATCGGTGAGTCCTCTACCTCCCATCAAGGAACATCATGCACCCTTCCTTACACTGAGATCCTTTCCAAGTACCCCCATTGAGCATCCTGAAGCATGCTTTCTCTGTTCTGTCTTATCAACGACGGTGATAGAAACAGCTGTGATTCCATCTGTCTATACGGACAATCTTTGATCAAGTAACTGTACTGGCGACTCTTGTAACAAGTCATTTCTCTCTTACAGCACAGAACATATCCCTTTCCTTTCTTACATACACGATAACCATCGATCGAGTTGAGCACTGACTTTTCAATTCTACTCTTCTGGTTGGGTGAAACAGGGCACCTTTCTTCTGACATCGGCCTTTCTCCCCAATTGATTTATACCTCTGTCTAAACTGAACTTTGACTCAGATACGGAGGCTTGATCCTCGATCACAACTCCAGATTGGGCCTCAACAGGCGCAGCAACAACAACGGTCACAACACTAGCAGCGGTAGAAACAATGGCAACAGCAGCGGCTCGGTCCTGAACTCACTGACCCAACAAGCTTCCAAGGAACACTGGCGCCTGAACAATCCCGACAAACCTAGGATCATTCGGTGCTACTACACTCTCAGTACCAGCCTACGGCGGTACTCTCACACACACGCTGGACTGAGCCTGCGCTCTACCTCGAGTACCAACTCTTGTCAGCATCCTACCCCAAGGTTCAGGTCCTATCGACCTCCTCCAAGGAGTCCTCCACTCCTGGTCACTCATCGTATAGGCTCTTTATAGACGCCTGTCTTTCGATTCCAACATCGGGTTAGAATTTAAGTGACCCCACAAACATACTACCAAACAGCTATCAACCACATGCATCAGCATATTAAAAGCCTTTCATACTAACTATCCCATGACTCATCGCACCTTATCACTCCATACACAGATCATGCTCTGATACCACTTAAACGGGGATGTCACGCCCCGAACCCCGAGCGCGCGCACATCCCACTGCGGTCGATCAAATGCGACATTCCCAGGTAGTGTCGCATAGTGTCGCCGACCCCATTCATTTATTAATGTGCAAGCGGAACGTATTATAAAACCCTTGACAATAAAATACGAGATAGAAAAGCAGGAAGCAAAACCACAACATAACACTTTCATAATTCAACAGAATTACAAACAGAGGTCTACGGCCAAAAGTCTACAAAAGACCGGCTCTTAAAAAGGAATTGTCCTACGACCTACAAGTCAGACCCGTTCTCCAATCTTATGACTTCACCTCTGCAACTCCTCAAGGCCAACCAAAGCTATCTGGTCGCTCCGTCCACCAGGGACCTGAAATTTTAATCCCACAACCGGGATGAGACGATGTCTCAGCAAGTTCAACTCCCTAAACCCCTATTAGAAAGAAAATACGCCCCGGGTGGCTTAGCCACATCACACAGAAGACTTACCTCGCATTAGCCTTCATCTGCAGATTAACACAATTTATATAATTCAACCACGTGCAATTATGATAACCAAACAACCATGGCACAATCACATCGTCAGAACAATTCAACCACTTGGATCGTCTCAGCGATCAATCGACTTGGCCGATTACATGTCAATTCAGCAATTCAATCATTACTCTTAATCACGGCCCACCCGGCTAAAATTAAAATCAGTGGCATCACAGCCCCACTCGGCACGACCTTTAAAAAGGTGGTAGATTACGGCTCAACTGGGTGCGACCTCTAATAGGTAGCATATCACGGCCCCACTGGGCGCGACCTTTATCAGGTGGCAATTCACGGCCCCACTGGGCGCGACCTTTATCAGGTGGCATATCACGGCCTCACTGGGCGTAACCTCTAATAGGTGACATATCACGGCCTCACTAGGCGCGACCTCTAATAGGTGGCATATCACGACCTCACTGGGCGCTACCTCTAATAAGTGGCATATCACGGCCAATCGCCCATTAATTTCCACACTTAGAATTTTATAAAAAAACCATATTTATCACAATCAACACTCAATTCGCCACATCCATTCATCAAATTCAAATTCCAAATGCACAACAGCGATTGGCACGAAATTCTGAGCAAATAAGGTCCCAACGAAAATTTTCGGAATTTAATAAATAATTAAATTTATTCCGAAAATTAATTAAATAATAATATCCATAGTTTTTGAAATCCACACTCAATTTATAATATCCAATCATCAATTTCAAAATCTGAATGTACCGCAACGACCGGCATGAAATTCTGAGCAACCGGGGTCAAAAATAATTTTTTCGTTTTTTTTAAAATAATATTTTAATAATTTCGGATTATAAAATAATATTATATTTTCCAGAATTTCGAAGCACTTAAATAATTCAAAACTAAAATCCTTTTTATGTCACATCAAGGCTTAACTTTAAATAACTTCTTTTAACCTTTAATTTAAACACACTTTAACATAAACCAACCTCTTAATCCACTTTATAATTAAATATACTAATCCACCCACATAAACTTACTTAATTTAAACTAAGCACACTTAGGGCATCATTAACACTCTAATCAAGATTTAGTGAGTTAAACTCACCCGATTAACGAACCGAGCGGACCAAAACGACGAGGACGACGAGGGGATCGACTTTCTCCAAAGCGGGCCAAGCATCCGAGCTCGGGAAAATGGCCAAAACGGGCCAAACGTTGCTGCCATACCCATTTTCTGCAGCTTCTGGTTGAGGCCGACGAAGGCTGCTTGGTGGCGGTTCGGGCGCGAGGAACGGCGGAGAGGGACGGCGGTAGCTCGGGCGGTGGCACACGACGGCTAGGCGGGGTCTCACGGTGGCTGGAGGTGGCTGATCCGCAGCCTACAACAGCCCACGGAGGCGAGGACAAGCTGGATCTCAGCGGACGAGGCGGCAAACTGGCGAGACCGGCGGAACGGCATGCGGGCCTCCTCGCACGGACATGCGACGACCGTAACGGCTCCGGCGAACGGCGACGGCTGCGACGAACGGGCGGAAGGGGGGCGTTGGGCTGGCTGGCATGCTGCTGAGTGGCGGATGAGGGGAGAAGCGGCGGAGAGGCGAGCGAGCAAGGTGTGTGTGACAAGCGGTGACGGCAGCGTGAGTGGCTCCGGCGACGAGCTAGCGGCGACGGGCAAATGGCGAAGGGGCTCCGGCGGCTGGTTGGTCACGCATGAGCAGCTCCCTTCCTTCCCCTCCCTCTCTCTCTCTCTCTTTCTTCCCAAGGTTGAAGAAGAAGTTGGTTCAATCTCTCCCCTCCACTTGTCAAATTCTTCTTCACTTTGGCCAACCGCCATGACATAGGGTGATGTCATCTTCCACTAAAATTCAAATCCTCCACAACTATCTTCAATAGGTCCAATTTTATTTTCCGCCGGGGCATAAAATCTTGTACAACCAATTTCTTCAATTTTTCTTTCAGTTCTCTTCTAATTGAATCCAATTAAAATCCACAAAAGTTATCCCATGATCCTAATAAGATGTGTGACATGGCCGAGCTTCCAATTTCTAAATTCAATCCCAATTTTTACGGTTGAATTCAATCTGGTGCGATTTTAGCGTGCCTAATCCACTGAGTAGCTTTTGGGGAAATTTTCTTGCATCCGACTCGAGGGTGATCAGTCCCCAAGTCTGACCATCAAAATTCCTTAGTTGCTTTACTCAATAGACCAGTTCTCTCGTGAGTGGCTAACTCAGAGAGACGAACTACATGCACAGATGAATTGCCCGACTCAATTGACCGAAAATAAAATTGAAGAAAATCGGGATGTCACAAGTGGCAACCCTCAAACAAGATCTAAAGAAGATTTGACACCTATAAAGAGAAAAGAGAGGGATCCAGTCCCCAACTTCTTTGTATCATTCTGTTTCTTGGAGTGTCTGCAACCTGTTTGAAAGTAAGAGCCTTGTCCTTGATGACTTTGGAGAGGTGTTGTTTCAAAGCCGGAATGAACAAAGCTTGCCCACGGAACAATATATTGTTCCTAGGCTTCCATATTATATGACAAAGAGCGGTAAAGGAAAAACGAGCAATAGCTTGATAGAATTCATTGCCTAATAGGAAATTAATGGCCCATTGTAAATTCTCCACCTACGACCTATTTTGCCATGAGAGGTTGCATCTTGAAGCCTAAAAAGTAGCAAGGCCAGTAGAAATATGTCACCCAAAAAATAAGTGGTCTCTAGAGTTTGGTGCAGAATTACAAAAGACACAAGACACATTGGCAATTCGACCATAAGAAAGTAGCATAACCTGGGTGGGTAATCGATTCCTCAAGATGAGCTATAGGTGAAATCGGTACCAGGGGATAACCATTCTATTCCAAACAAATGAGGACCAAGGCACCAAATTGCTCTTCCAGCTAATGGTTTCCCAAGCTGAAGAGATAGAAAAGATACCTAAAGTGTGCTGCATCCATAATAGCTTGTTAGGAGTTTGGTTGAGAATAGACAGGGGACGTGTCCAAGATTGGAGGAAATCTTTGGTTGCTTGGCCTAACGCGGAGAATAAGTCTGCTAACTTAGCATGCCTAGGAAGCCTCGATCAATAGATAAAGGAGTCTGTAACAAACAAGTTTTGAGGTCCGCAGGAATGCCATGGATCGAACCAAAGAGAAATGGAGTGGTCATCACCCACCCGCCATTTAAAATATTGTTGGAAGTTCCTTCTAAGATCCAGGAATTTCCTCCACGCCCAAGAACAAAAAGTAGGCTTTTTTACTACTCATAAGTTCTTTAAAAAAAAAAGGTAAAGTGGATTCATTTACACTAAAGAGATTCCTTATCTGTAAATAGGATCCATATATGTTTCAACATTGCTGCTGTATCACAATCACAGAGATTACGAATGCCAAGTCCTCCCTCTTGTTTTGGGAGACAAAGGTCTTCCCATGCCACTTTTGCACCCCTAACCCAAGGCCATGGCCCTTCTAGAGAAATTGTCGAAGAATTTGCTCAATACGATCTAACACCGCTCTAGGTAACATTTAGATGTTGGCTCAATACACTTGCATAGAATGAATGACTGACCTAATTAGTTGAAGTCAGCCCACAAAAGAGAGAAAGCATTGTGCCCAGAATTGTACCCTTGATGTTATAAGGTTTACCAAGGCGTTGTAGTGAGACTTACAAGCGGAGTCCTTGGTTACCAAAAAAAACTCAAGTTAGTAATTGTATGATACAAATGAACGACCTTAGTTCACTGATGAAGTTAGAATTTTGCATGTTTTTAATCTTGTATGGTCTGTATTGGCCAAAAGAACAAAAACCGATCAATATCTCCATCATTTTACACTTCTTAGACGTACCTCATTAATGTGTCTCTTCAGAGACATTAGATAGGGGCAAAAGAAAAACCTCGCCGTCACTACTTAGAAGATGAATAAACTAAAACGAAGGACATCTAAGAATTGAACTATTAATTTTACAGAAGTGATAGAAATGCACTATTTTTTACCGGAATCAACCTGGGTTTTGTTCTCCGTCTACCTATGGCAATTTAGAATCCATTAAAATCCGCACCAAATTAGAAAACATATTTGCAAATCTGGCACTTATGAATCAATTGATCATTTGTTGGGAAATAAATCAGAGACGACTTTCTAAGGATTGAGGGAGTTCCCCCATTGAACACTGTCCAAGATCAACTTTTTTCCAATGCTTGGAGTTCGCTCGGCAAAGCAAGTAATCTTTCCAACTTTACGTTCCATAAGGAATCCAATATCTGGAGATATGGAATTGTCGGCCAATGAATAAGAGATGGGCGTTCACTGAAAGAGTCCTGCTAGAACAATGAAACCAACAAGGATAGACATTCTGGACAAAAGGGAAAATCTATGACAAATTTTCAATTCAAAACTGTCTCTGAATTTTTATAAAAAGCTAGTGGTGTGTCCATATACTGAGAATTTATATAATTTTTTTCACACATCATAACTCATAAGCATCATCGGAAAACTTTGATGAACAAGTAACTACTTCTATTTGTCCACGATCGAATAGATTTTCCTCATAGTTTTTTTAAACATATAACAAAAGGACGATTCTGCTGTTCCATAGTGCAAAAATCGGATCACTGTTACGTGCTGATAAAAGGTGAAAGACATTAGTAACTATCAAATTATATGGCTAACAAAACTTTGACCAGAAGCAATGCATTGGTAAGTTAACAACACACTTAAGATCAGTTACTTGATAGTTTTAAATTACCAACTTATATAATAATTTACCCATATGTTTAAGTAACTTACCAATAAGTTAAAGTTACCAATGTTTTATAGAAAACTAATAAGGTGCTCGTGTTTTGTATTGTTTTAATTGTTGATACCGAAGTGAATTTCTCACAAGAGAAATAAGATATATGCAGAAAATAATAACAAAATAAATATCCACATTAATCAAATTCTACACTAGAGATTACGTGAAACTTTATTTAACGTTAATCCAAACCTCATCATGGATATTTACTCTCTAACTAAAAGTAACCATAAGACAAAAAATTGCAATGTTTATTGAATAATAATATAAGTATATGCAATATCTCAAGCATGTAAAATAATATGAATTGCTCCATTCGTTTCACGAAAAATTTGGCATTTCTGGAAATTTTTTTCAAGAAGCCATTTTCCAAGAAAATAATCATATTTTCCAGTACTTGACTAAAATTTAAAAATAAATTAATTTTTTTTTTCCATTTGGTGAGAAAACAATTTTCCTTCATGCACTCATTTTCAATATTATTATTATTATTATTATTATTATTATTATTATTATTATTATTATTATTATTATTATTATTATTATTATTATTATTATTATTATTATTATTATTATTATTATTATTATTATTATTATTATTATTATTATTATTATTAAATCGATTTTTTAAATATTAATTTTTTTACTTTTCTTTTGTCTTTTCTTTTCTTTTTTCTTTTCTTCCTTTTTTTTCCCTTCTTTTTCCTTGGCCTTGGCCGGTCATCGAACGGCCAGCAATTGGCCATTGGCGAGCTCCAACAAGCTGGGCAGGGCTCAAGCCTCACTCAAGGCTGCCAGATCAAGCAAGGCGGAGCCTTACTAGCCTATGGCTATGTCACACCTCGATCCTCGAGCGCGTGCCTATCCCTCAATGGTTGATTAAATTGCGACATCCCAGGACGCGTCACCGACCCATTCATTTTAATGAGCATGCGAAAGTGAACTATTAAACCCCTGACAACAATAAACATGGGATAGAAAAGTAGGAAATAAATTCACAACCAAAACACTTTTATAAACACCCCGATTTATATATAGAGACTAGGCTAGCCAAAAGTCTGTACAAATAGAAAAGCCTACAAGTCCTCTAGGCACTCGAATCCCCAATTGAAAACTCTGAGGTCTCCTGGGGACTCGGGTCCAGCATTGCACCACCAGGAGGGTCAGCAGTATCCTCGCCAAAAGCGATGTCTATCACCGAAGTTGGGACCTCACAATCCTGCAGGGGACCCTCTCTAAGTCCATTGAGCCTACGACAACACCATGCTCTGAATCAATGGGGTACCCTTTGAGGCAGGCCTACATCGATCTAGACAGTGGTCGTCATGAGCTCATAGACCCCGACCCCGAGAACAAGAATGTCGATAAACTGCTCGGTAACCCTCTTGGGCTACCCAGAACGTTCCGGAGGAATAACCATCTAAGAACCTGAAAAGATTGAGCCAATGACGGGGTGAGACAATATTTCAATAAGTTTACTCCTTAAACTCTTACTAGGAAGGAAATATGCTTAAAGGCAATCTACGCACACATAATATAGAGGACTTACCTTGTCTCTGTTCTCTCTTGCACGTTAGTACAATTCATAATTTCAACCAATCAAATCAGTCCAATCAATTCAAAACCATCGATACCATCTATCAATCAATATCATCTATCCATCAATCAATTCGATTATTGCTCACACAAGCTAAAATATAAATAGTTATAGCTCTCACAAGCTAATATATAGATGGTAGCTCGCACAAGCTAATACATATTATAGCTGATATAGTATAATGCTCTCACAAGCTAACATATTAATGCGCACATAAGCCGATATAGTACACTTCTCTCACAAGCTGATGATTTATAATGCTCACACAAGCTGGCACACGATCAATCAGTCCCGGCCAAGGACATTGTGCTTTGTACATCAATTTTCCAATTAAAATAATGAACGTGGCCTAATATCATTGTGTTAAAAATACTCGATAAAAATAATAGTATGTAATATGGGTACACAGTCGGCTTGAGCATAAAATGCAATATCTTTTTTTTTAACAAATCCCACTATTTAATATAGTCCATAAAGAAATTTTTGGCATTATAAACCGACGTCCGGTATTTTCTGATTAAATACCGAAATTAAACAATTTTGGGATAATTACCCAAAATTTCAATCACCACTCAATTTGAACAAAATAGCATTCAATTAAATAAACCAAGCACACCATTGCAATTAGCACAAAATTCTGGTCACCGACTATCTTGGTATAATTTTCGAAAAATAATAAATAATTAAATAATTACAAAAAATAATTAAATAAATGCAATTAATTACCAAAAATAGAAACTTAGGCTGGAAAAGCTTAATTAACCACCGAAATGGGCCCATAAAATTTTCAAACCAATCTAGATAAATAGCACGTTCTATCTAGTCCCTAATTAAGCCATTCTATCCATCTAACATGTATAAACGAATAATTAAATCGCTAATCCGTTCTAACTAACTACATCAACCTTAATTAGCATAATCTAACACATCCCTTAAGCATCATTAATTCCTTAAGAAAATTTTAGTGAGTAAACTCATTGGTTTTGCGATCCAGTGAGTCTCTGATGACGGCGACGCAAAGACGGGCGATAAACCTCCTAGCGGTGACACCAAACAAGGCCCGAAAGAGGCCTAAAATAGGCCTCAAAGTCACAAAGCCCTTGCTGGCTTCGGCATCTATCTAAGGCCGAGCAAGCCGGAACCAGCGGCTGAAACGGAAAGGTGGGCGAACGGGTGGCTACAATAGGCTAGGCAAAGACGGACGGCGATTGGATAGTGATGGCGGGGTTTCGGCTGAGCTGCTACGGTGACCAGGGCTAGACGGTGATGGTGGGGTTCCGACTGAGCTGCTATAGTGACTAGGGACGGCTTGGGGGACGGCCAGGACAGGGATAAAGGTGAACAGGCGCATGGGCAAGTGGGACGTTGAGCTAGGCTTACGGGCGGCACGATGGTGTGTAACGAGTCCAATGGCAGCAGGGGGCTCGGACGGGCTAGCTAGCTTGGCTGGCTGATCTCTGCAACTTCAAACTCCTCAAACACTTTTAAAATGGATAAAGTGAGCCCAAAGGAGGAAGAAGAAGTTGCTGGCTAAAGTGGGGCCACCATTTGGCCACAAAGTCTTCCTCTCCATCCATTTTCACTTTTGGCAATGTCTCACCAGCTAGGCTGTCTTCCTCAGCCAAATTGGTGCACAAAATTTCCCCTAGAATCATCCCCGAGTGGTCCAAAGTGTTGAGGGACCCTTGGCTTAGGAATTTTGAAACATTTTCCCCCAAATTGAACTAAAATTCCCTCAAATTGGATCAAATTTGATGTCTATAAATCCCACCAAGGTGCCATCATCCCATTCAACATTTTTCCTCATCAATTGAACCAACTTGAATCCCAAAAATGCGATAAAAAACAGTTCTCGGATTTTTCCCGTCGAAAATACCATTACTTTGAAAATTTGCCGAAAATCCTGCTTTGTAGAAAATCTTCGAAGGATGAGTCAACGTTCTTAAAATGAATCGTGACATGACAGAACTTTCAATTTCTTAAATCAGGTTCAAATTCGAGGTTAATTTTAATCTAGCATGATTTTAGCGTGATCTAGCCTACCGGATAGCTTTTATGAATTTTTAGTGCAATTAACCCATGGTTAATTATTTTCGAACCACAATGTACATCTTCAATACATTGACAACTCTCGGTTGTCGTGAAAATCTCGAAATTTCAAATACGGACATAGGGTAGCAAAATGACAAACAAATCAGTTTAGTGCCGATCGACGAGAATTTTATAATTATGTGGAATCACCCACACTTTAATCATATATCTCAGTCGAATCGACCTATCTCTAATTTTTTATTAATTTTTAACTGTGCCATAATGACCATTGCAGACTAACACGGTCAAGCAGTCGATTTCTGGTCGAATTCTCAAATCTATTGCATTAAAATCCCTTAACGGCTTCATCAGATAGACTAGGGGCCTGCATGGTAACATTTTTGTTCCTCCCGATTTCTGTTCTTTTATTCCTCAGAACAAAAGAAGAACAGAAATCCGTTTGGTAACGCCAACTTATTTTTCTATTCCTTGGAATAGAAAAGTAGCCTAGGAATAGATTTGGAGCAAAAACAAGAAACAAAAAAAAGTAGCTTCTTCTCGGAAACAATTTCTAGAAATAAGCCAATTTTCTTTTTTTATTTTTCTTTTGTTCCTCTCTCTTGCCACTGCTACCTCCAATCGCTTGGAGCCACCGTCGACCATTGCCCATTGTTGCCTACTGCTGTTGTCAACCGTCGACGTTGTTGACCGTTGACACCGTTGTTGGCCGTTGACCGCCACTGACCGTCGACGCCGTAAATCGTCGTCACCGCCATCGCCCGCCGACTGCTGGCAATCGCGGGCTGCCTCTGCCAATCGCCACCCACCGCCATCGCTGCACGACCACTGGCAGGCGGCGACGGGCGGAGGCGGCTGGCGGTCGGCGATTCGTGAGCAAGGATAAAAAATGAATAAATACAAAAAAAGAAACTGTTTTGTACCAAACGCATTTCTATTTTTTTTTTTTTTTTCTATTTCGAGAGAAGAAATTTTGTGTAGTTACAAAACACCTTATTTTACTCAGGAATTTTTTCCCGGAGTAGAAATAGAAAAGAACTATCTCTAAAAAGAAACTGTTCCCCAGCCAAGAAGTGTTACCATGCGCACCCCAGTTATCGGGTTGAAAAGTCTGATTTATTCAATTGAAAACAAAAATGAAAATTCAGGATGTCACGAGGCTCGGCCAAAGCTCGCTAATGGCCAATCGCCGACCAAGGAAGAAGAAGAAGAAAAAATCAAAGAAAAAAGGAAATTAAAAACGTGATTTTTAAAAAAATAAAACATAAAAATAAAAGAAATATGTATTTGATAAAAGATTGTGAGATGAAAGAAGTTATGGAAAATGTTTTCAACTTTCTAAAAAATGGAAAACATTTTGCTCGCTTTTGAATGTGTTTTTTCCAATAGCAGAAAACATTTTCCTTAACTAGTTCATTTTCCATGAAACAAACGTTAGAAAATCCAGAAAATATTTTCTAAAAAGTTGTTTTTCACAAAACCAACAGAGCTTGACAAAAATGAAAGCTACAGGTAATAATGTAAACTCCTCTCTCTTAATAACTTTCCTGGATTGTGTTGAATTCTTCACGTTCGTGCCATTGATTTGCTGCAAAAAGGCAAGCAAGCTATTTGTGTGGAATTTTCATGAGAAGGTGGCTTAAGTGCTAGACCCAATGCCCTATCATATCTATAGAGTAAGGCTCTTCAATGGAGTTGCACTCCACAAGCCTTGTTTTCAAAAGCAAGAGATGGAATTGGATTATCAATCTATTTCCCTAGTTGTTCTACTGCTAAGGCGAGAGGATGCCTCAATAAGGTAATGAGAAGAGTCACTTTTTATCCCGTGATTTCTTACATTAGGATGAAATAGATTAAAGGCACTGACCAATGTCTCAATTGAAAGGAAAGGAGGGGAATGAGTTACATATTGGGAAGGAGAAGGAGAGATTCCTTGGATGAAAAGTCCAACTATATTTGAAATAGAACTTGTCATCCATTAAAGGTTTGCATGACAACTAGTAATTTCTATTCTAGAAACAATTTTTCTATTTCAGACTTGTTTCTAGAATAGAAATCCGTTTGATAAAATTATTTTATTTTCTAATTCTGAAATAGATTTTGGTTCTAGAAATAGGTTTGGAATAGAAATCAGAAGTAAGAATTTTCTACTTCTCTATTTCTGGAATAGAAATGAGAAATAAAAATTCTTCTTATTGTTCGTCACCACTGACCATCATCCGCCGAACATTGCCGGTAGCCAGTCGCCGGTCGTCAGCTGCCGGCCACCACCCGTCGCCAGTCATCACCGGCCGTCGCCGCTGCCAATTGCCGGTCGCTGGTCGTCGGCTGCCACCAATCGCCGGTCATCGCCGCCGCCAATCACCGGTCGCTGGTCATCGGCCGCTGGTCATCGGCCGTCGCCGTCGTCGTGGTCGCCGCCATCCGAAAGGAATAAATTTTGTGTTGTTATCAAACGAACTTCTATTTTAGATTAGAAATTTTGTGTCATTATCAAACGGTTATTTTTGGTTAGAAACTCTTCTAGAAATAGAAATAGAAATATCTATTTCTTTTCTAGAAATCAATTTCTGGCCAGAATGGTTATCATTCACCCCCTAAAATTCTTGCAGTTTTGCTTCTTTCTTCCCTCTAACTATAAAGAAATAGATGTCGGAAATCGTCGATTAGGTTAACCCAACCAAAAGAGACATGGGACCTCTTTGTCGTTGTTTGAGTTGTCAAGCTTGGACCAATTTAAGTAAGACTAACTTCCTATAGAAATTCTTCACTACACACTTTCTACATGTCATTTCATTTTCAGCCACATACTATTGGAGAGAACAATGGGAGGTTCAATCAAAAGCATTTAATGCAAACTCACTTCATGTTAGGCAGATAACAAGAAAAATCTTTCTCTCTTTCCACACACAACTTTGAAAAGAATTTAGTTAGCCCGTCTTTACTATACAATATAGAATCTTGAATAACATTTTCAGAGTCTTATCATTTCAAAAAAATAAAAATAAAATTTAAATCGCCATTTGTGTTTATTAAAAATGTAAGCACATTCATCATTCAATGGTCAAATTATATCACCGATAAGTTTTTCTTCCAAATTTTGGTACTCAAGAGTTATCGATGCTTTCTATTCATTGTTCTTTTGAGTTTCAGTACTTGTAATATATTGAAAATGAGATTGGACTTTCTTCTTGAATACATTTTGTTCAAATCAACATCATGATTCTCATGGGAAAGTGCTTAAGACTCCCCTAAAACTGGAGGATTCAATTTATGTTGGTTCATGTAGTAGATCAACATCCTATAATTAATGCTTTAGTCAAATATAAACAATTTAATAGATGCGGATGTTTATTAAGAACATTAATAAGCATCACCCGAGTTAGTAAGTGTCGCATTCAAAGTTCTTAGTAATACACATGCATATTCATATTCATATGCAAAATAGAATGGATATGTAGAAGATAAGGAAATAAAGACTATTCATTTAAATGCGCACCTTAAGTTGCTTATCCAGTGCTTGGAAGTTCTCTTTAAGTTGCTTACTCAATGCTGGGATGTTGCTTTCATGCAAATCAAGTTTAGCTGACTCCTTAGGACCAGAGGAAGATTTTGGGATGCAAGGACAACATTCAGGCCATTCAAACCATTTTAGTTCACTAGGAAGATAGATGGGATCTTGGAAAGAGTTATGCACATTCTTCATGATGAGCTTCTTCAACCTTCTCAAATTTGTAAGAGCATTAGGACCTATGTTTATTTTCTTTGGCTCAGGTAAAATTAAAACTATCGACTGTAATGCATCTATTACATGTATTCATAGAATTTGCAGTGCAATCAATATACAAAATTAAATAATGAGAGAAAAATCAATATCAACACCAGCAAATCTTACCAAATGCCTTGACAGAACATTACGAAAATCATCAAAAAGCCATAACCTAGTACGTCTTCCAGGATCATTAGGACCTTCTTGTCTAATGATATTCATGGCCATCAATTGAATCAAGTTACGCATTCGTATGATCTCTCTCTCTTCAATTATCAAGGACTTCTCAACAAGAACTTGTACAACAATTGTAGGGTTAAAGTCCCAAGAGTCAAGAACTCTCATAATGTACTCTTTAGATTGCCCCTCAAAGAAACAAGCAATATCAAGGAAGATTTCCTTTTCATGGTCTTCTAGTCCATCATAACTCCACTTAAGAGCATCATTGATGATCTTGTTAGGAAACTTGGCAAGATTATGCAATGTACTTTCCCACTCACGTTCTCTTCTACAACAAAGGGAACAACCCAATACCTTAAGTGCTAAAGGAAGTCCATTAGCATAATGCAAAGCCATATTTACAAGATCCTTCCTTATTATATTTTTGTTGTTTCTTTGAAAAGCATGTTTATTGAGAAGTTCAAGAGCATCATAATACTCTAGAGGTTTTGTCACGCCCCGATCCTCGGGCACGCACACATCCTTCTACTTGGTCGATTTTAAAATGCGATATCCCGGGACTATGTATCGCCGACCCTTTCCTTCTTATTAAGCACATGCGGAAGCAGATTATAAATCCCAGACAATAAAACAATGGGATAGAAAAGTAGGCCATATCTTCAATATTGAAATCCACAACCAAACCTTTATACATGACAAAAAACCAAAGTACTCCACACTCTTCACAACTCTTTACTTTACTCTATTCACATCAAAATGGGGTCACAAAAGAAGATGACATTTCAGTCCACCTGGGTCGTACTCAAGATCCTTCTCGGGATTATCTTCTTCCAAAAACACTTCTCCTTCACAGACTCTTCCTCCTCAGCTTCTCAGCGGGGTCCTGAAATGTTTTCCCCAAACTGGGATGAGACTATGTCTCAGCGAGTTCTACCCCACTAAGACTCAATTAGGGAACCAATACACTACTCGATTGCCTAAGCACAGCACGAGTCAGAGGACTTACCTTGGCCTCGGTCTCAACCTGCAATTCAAGGTTATATATAGACACTTCATAAATCACAACGAACAATCAATCAAATCACAACAAGCGAATCAATTATTGATCAATCGAACCAGTCGATTACATGTCATTCAGACCATTCCTAGGTCATTGATTTCACACCATATAACCTTCCATCGAGTACTCGGTCACAGAGCCATATCAATGCTCTCGGACGGCGCTTCCGCCAAGGTGACGTAAATAACAGACGGTCTACGTGCGTTCTTTAAGGCGCCGTTTTCGCACAGTGATATTCCCCATCACCGAACCACGCCCGTCATAGATCATAGACAGTCTACGTGCGTTCTTTAAGGCGCCGTTTTCGCACAGTGATATTCTTAATCACCGAACCACGCCTGTCTATACTTCGTACTTGATCGATCTCAGCCAATAGAATGCTCAGTTAGTTCTCACCACTTCCTCCACTTACGGCTCAACAAGGCATTCAAAATGCTAAATAGCCATACTCGGCCAACTACCAATCGATAATTCAATTTCAATCAATTTAGGGTAAATCCCTAAAATATCACAATTTACTTAATTCCAAGCAACGTAGAGTTCAATTAAATAAACGGACTGCGCCACGACAATCAGCACGAGATTTCAGTCATCAACCATCTCAATCTTAATTTCCGAAAAATAAATAATTAATTAATAAATATTAAAAATTCAATTTAATTCAAATTAAAGCCCGATTAAATAAACGGACTTCACCACAATTATTAGCATAATATTCTGGTCACTAGCCATCTCAATTGAATTTTCGGAAAATAAATAATTAATTAATTAATTTCGAAAATTAAATAATTAATATAGAAAATTCGATTTAGCTCAAACTAAAGCCCAATTAAATAAATGGACTTCACCACGATCACCAGCGTAATATTCCGGTCTCGAACCATCCCAGTTGAATTTTCGGAAAATAAATAATTATTTAATTTAATTCCGAAAATTAATATTTAAATACTAAAAATTACACTTAGGCTTGAAAAGCCCAATTGAAGCCCGATTAGGGTCGGGAAAAATCCCGGGCTACCCTCAATAAATAGTAGACCATGTCTACTTGCTAAATACACATTTAATTTATCTAATTTGTATCACGATTGACTAATAAATACTAATTTATACTAATCTAACACATAAACCTAATTAATTACAACTAACCAACCAATAAGCATAATTAGTCCACTAAGCAAGGATTAGTGAGATTACTCACCAAATCGCGCGCAACTCGGATCAATCCGACGGCGGCGACGCGAGGAACGGAACTTCCCAAAGCACGGCCCGGGTTCGGGGCCCGGAAACGGCCCGAAATGGCCCACGAACCGGCTGAAACCCACTCGCGGGTTTGCTGGAGCGGCTGCAAAACAGAGGGAAAAAGAGAGGGTTGGGGGCGGTAAGAGGTTGGGAGAGCGGGCGGGGCTCCGGTGAGGCCGGACGGCGGCTCCGGCGGCCTGCTCAGCCGCTCACGGTGGCGAAGAGACCGAACGAGAGCTGGGTCGCGCGGGAGGATCGGCAAGCGCGAGCGGTGGACGGGCGGCGAACGGCGGACGTGCGGGCGGCGCACGGGCGTGCGGTGCGGCGGCGGAACAGGCGGCGTCGGTGGCTGGCTTGGGCTTCCGATCTCCTGCAACTTCTGGTTCGGTTTTGCACAGAGAAGAACGAAGAAGAAGGAGAAGATAACGTGAGGGAGGAGGCAAGAAGAGAGAGAAAGATTTGACCGGTCAAAAATTAAAAATAAAATGAGATAAAGTAAAGTGGAAGACAGCAAAGGGGTGGTCGGCTGGGGGAGTCGCACGAGTGGGGGAGGGAGGAGAGAGAAGAGAGAGAAGAAAGAGAGAAAAGGGAGAGAGAGAAAAGAAATCTAAAAATTATATTTTTCTTATTTTTCTTTTCTCTTTCCCTTTCTAATTTCTTCGGTCTTCGATTTTTCCTCCGATAATTTCTTTCTTGAAATTTCGGATTCGCCGATAATTCGACGGACGATTAGACGAGGTCCAAAAATTTGAATTGTGACACGCTCGAATTTTTCGATTCCCGAAACCAAATCAAATTCCATGATTAAAATCGACCGGACGTGATGTAGTCCAATCCAACAAATTAGGTAGCTTTTAGGGACTTTACCGCGGATATATCCCTTAACGGCTTCACCCAATAAGTTAGTTAACTCGTGAGTGATCAGCTCAGAGAAAAAGGACCGTAGGCACGCCGACGATATGCACATTTCGTTTTATCGAAACGGGGTCGAATTTCAGGATGTCACAACTCTTCCCCTCTTATAAAAATTTCGTCCTCGAAATTTAAACCATTACACACTTTGCTCAAAAAGGTGGGGGTACAATTCTCTCATCGATTCTTCGGTCTCCCAAGTTGCTCCTTCAGTGCCGTGGTGTTGCCAGACCACTTTGACCAACGGAATGGTCTTTGTGCGCAGAACTTGCTCTTTGCGATCGACAATCTGAACCGGGCTTTCCACGTATGACACACGTTCATCCACGTCCAATTCCTCAAAATTGAGCACGTGGGTCGGGTCAGGCTCGTACTTCCTTAACATCGACACGTGAAAGACGTTGTGCACTTGCGCCAATCTTGGCGGCAACGCAAGACGATACGCTAGGTTTCCGATTCTTTCAAGAATCTCAAACGGACCTACGTACCTCGGACTCAGCTTGCCTTTCTTACCAAAGCGCGAAGTTCCCCTCATTGGTGACACTTTTAGAAAAACGTGATCACCAACTTGGAATTCCAAAGACCTTCGACGCTTATCTGCATAACTTTTCTGCACGCTTTCCGCGCTGTCTTCAACTATCTCTCGATCATCGCCACGGCATCTACCGATTGCTGAACCAACTCGGGCTGTTATCTTCCTTTCTCCGACTTCATCCCAACACACCGGAGTTTCGCATGCTCGCCATACAACGCTTCAAATGGAGCCATCTTGATGCTCGTTGATAACTATTGTTGTAGGCGAATTCCACCGATGAAGCTGATCCTCCCAACTTCCTTTGAAGTCTATTACACACGCTCTCAGCATATCTTCAAGAGTCTGAATCGTCCTTTCAGACTGGCCATCCGTCTGAGGGTGATATGCCGTACTGTACTGAAGTTTTGTACCTAAAGCACTCTGCAAGCTCTTCCAAAAAGCAGCAGTAAATCTTGGGTCTCTATCAGATGTTATCGTAACTGGCACTCCATGCATACGAACTACTTGACGCACATACAGGTCTGCGTGTCTATCCAAACTTAGGTCCTTTCGAACTGCAATGAAGTGAGCCGATTTTGTCAACCTGTCGACTACTACCCAAATCGAATCATTTCCCCTCTGACTCCTTGGTAGTCCAGTCACGAAATCCATCGTGATATGCTCCCATTTCCATTCTGGGATCGCGAGAGGTTGTAGAAATCCTCCCGGCTTGCAATGCTGTGCTTTTACTTGCTGACAAGTCAAACACTTGGCGACATGCTTGGCAATGTCCGCCTTCATACCTGACCACCAGTAGTGTTGACGCAGGTTCTGATACATCTTGGTGCTTCCAGGATGAATGCTATAACTGCTACGATGTGCTTCTGATAAAATTTCTTCTCTAAGCTCGACATCGTCAGGTACAACCAAACGTCCTTGAAACCTTAGAGTTCCGTCATCAGCAACCTGAAAGTCAGCCTTCCTTTTATCTGTGTCTTCTTGAAGAATTCTCTGTACATCTGGGTCTGTCGGTTGGAGTTGCTTGATTCTGACTTGGACATCTGGTTCAATTCTGAGGGTGGCCATAAGACTCGAGAGGTGGCATACCTCAAATTTAAATTCTGAATCCCGAGCTCTCTCGATTAAGTTCCACTCCTTAACCAAGATTTGTGCTCCTGAAGACTTTCGACTCAATGCGTCGGCGACCTTGTTAGCTTTTCCCGGGTGATATAAAATATCACAGTCATAGTCTTTCAACAATTCCATCCATCGTCGTTGTCTCATGTTCAGTTCCTTCTGAGAGAACAAATACTTGAGACTCTGATGGTCCGTGAATATCTGAAACTTTTCCCCACACAAGTAGTGCCTCCAAATCTTCAACGCAAATATGATGGATGCGAGTTCTAAGTCATGCGTCGGATAATTCAATTCATGAGGTCTCAACTGCCGGGAAGCGTATGCAACAACTCTGCCATGTTGCATCAGCACGCAACCCAATCCCCTGAATGATGCATCACTATAGATCTCGAATCCTCCAGGACCAGATGGAATCGTCAGTACAGGTGCGGTAGTCAGCTTTTCCTTCAGCTCTTGAAAACTACACTCGCACTTGTCTGTCCATATGAACTTCTCATTTTTCTTCGTGAGCTTTGTCAGAGGCGAGGCTATCGATGAGAACCCTTTCACAAATCGTCTGTAATAACCTGCTAATCCTAGAAAACTTCTGATCTCTGTCACTGACGATGGTCTCGGCCACTTGATCACGGCTTCTATCTTGCTCGGGTCGACGGAGATTCCTTCTCCGGAGATCACATGACCTAAGAACGCAACACGAGTCAGCCAAAACTCGCATTTGCTAAACTTAGCATACAATTGATGAGTTCTTAAGGTCTGGAGTACTACTCTCAGATGATTCACATGCTCTTCATCACTTCTCGAATAGACTAAGATATCATCTATGAATACAATCACAAACCGATCTAAGTATTCCTTGAACACTCTGTTCATCATATCCATGAAAGCAGCTGGAGCATTCGTCAATCCAAACGGCATCACTGTAAACTCGTAATGACCATACCGGGTACGAAATGCCGACTTAGGAATATGCTCTTTCCGAATTCTCAGCTGATGATATCCTGTCCTCAAGTCGATCTTCGAGAATATCGACGCTCCTTGCAGTTGATCAAACAAGTCATCTATCCTCGACAATGGGTACTTGTTCTTGATCGTTACCTGATTGAGCTGCCGATAGTCGATGCACAAGCGCAACGAACCATCTTTCTTTTTAACAAACAGAACTGGTGCTCCCCATGGTGATGCACTAGGACGAATAAATCCCTTATCCAGTAATTCTTGCATCTGCACCTTCAGTTCCTTCAACTCAGATAACGCCATTCGGTAAGGTGCTTTTGAGATCGGTTCTGTCCCTGGTGCTAGCTCAATTACAAATTCAATCTCTCTTTCTGGTGGTAAACCTGGCAATTCCTTTGGAAAGACATCTGGAAACTCTTGTACCACTGCAATATCTTCCATCTTCAGCTCTTCAACTGTCGTATCCACGACAGTCGCTAAGTACCCTCAGCAACCCTCGTCTAACAAACGAGTTGCTTCCAGTGACGAGATTAAGGAAATCGTAGGTCCTCCTCGATTCCCGACAAACTCGAAACTCTTACCCCCTAACGGGTCAAACTGAATCGCCTTGCGATAGCAGTCCATTTTAGCTCGTTGATTGGTGAGCCAGTCCATGCCAATTATCAAATCAAAATCATACATGGCTAGGACTAACAAGTCAATTTTCCCCACTCGCTCACCAATCTCTAACTTGCACCCCGAACATCCCAAAGCAGCAATAACTTTATCTTTCAAGGGTGTAGATATGCAAATTGCCGATTTCAACAACACAGGATTCAATCCTAGCATCCTAACATATTGTTCGGCAATGAAGGAATAGGTTGCTCCCGAATCAAACAAGGCATAAGCAGGTTGGTCGTTGAGCGAGACCATACCTGTGATAACGCCAGGCGCAGCTTCTGCCTGACCTTGGGTAATTGCATACACAGTGCCTTGAGATGGAGGTCTCTGCTGTCCTCCTTGTGGTGCATTCTGAGGGGCATACCCTCCTATCTGTCTCATCGGTGGCGGTGACGGCAACTGAGGTTGTCCTCTCTGCTTCTTTGGACAATACCTTGCAATGTGGCCCTGCTGGCCACATTCGTAACATGCTCCTGTTCTAACTGGACACGGAGCTGTCCCATGTTGTCTTCCACATGAGCGACAAGGATTAATCCTATTAGGCATCGGTCTATTGAATCCGCTTCTCTTGAAGGGTGGAGCATTGGGCCTACCTCCAGGCATGGGTCTCTTCCCTTGACGGATATTTTCTCGATGGGAGCTAAACCTCGATCCAGATGAGGCAGCTTGTTCATTCAGTCCTCGTTCTATCATCTGAGCTCGACGATAAACCTCTCTGTAATCTTTCAAGTCCCATGGTAGCAGAGGTTGTTTCAATTCAGCACAAAGACCGCTTTTGAACTTCCGAGCTTTCTCTTCAGGGTCTTCTATCAACTTAGGAGCATACTGTGATAGTTCTGCGAACTTGACCCCATACTGGTCAACTGTCATGCTCCCTTGGCGGAGACGGTGGAACTCCTCTATCTTTTGTTCCCGAGCAATACTCGAAAAGTATTGATCATTAAAGGCTCTGAGGAAAGTGTCCCACCCTTGGACTACACCTTCCGGGAACACTATATCCTTGGCGGATCTCCACCATATATTGGCGTTACCTTGAAATTGGTACACAGCTAGTAACACCTTTTCCTCCTCATTGCACATCAGAAGTGCAAATGCCTTCTCTAAATCCTGTACCCATAGAGACGCGGCCTCAGGGTCTCCAGTACCACTGAATTTCGGTGGATTCATTTTTAAGAACTGATCCACTAACTGATGAATCAGCCTCCCAGCAGCTACAGCTCCTGGTAGTATTTCAGTAGGAGCAACGGCAGGTGGAACTGCAGGTGCTGCGACATGGGCGGCTTGAGCGGTAGCGGCAGCTGCGGCAGCAATGGCAGCATTGGCAGCGGCAGTGGCGGCGGCTTCAACAGCGGCAGTAAAGGCGGCAGTTTGATCTCGGGCCTGTTGCCCCATCATCTCCCGCATAGCATCTAGAGCCTGGTTGATTCCGACAGTTCCTTGCTCACCTGGGGCTGCTACCCCAGCACCAACAGAAGGTGGTGCCACTCTAGTATCTACAACAGGTGGAATGATTCCACTCGCGCTAACCTGTGCTGGCGCTCGACCACGGCCTCCTCGGGTACCGATTCTAGTCGGTGCTCTTCCCCGAGTCACGGCCCTACTGGCCCTCTTTGCAGGAGTTCTAGGCTCCTGATCGCTCATGGTGTCACCTTAATTTATTGACACCTGCTTCCAATTCAACACCGAATTAGAAACAGAGCGATTCAAACAACAAGCAATTCTAGCATCCAGCTATCACAGACATGCACCAGCATGAATTTAAAGGCCTTTCTTATTACTATCCCAAGACTCATCGCTCCTTATCACTCCAATCTTGAACTAAGCTCTGATACCACAAAAAGGGGATGTCACGCCCCGATCCTCGGGCACGCACACATCCTTCTACTTGGTCGATTTTAAAATGCGATATCCCAGGACTATGTATCGCCGACCCTTTTCTTTTATTAAGCACATGCGGAAGCAGTTATAAATCCCCAGACAATAAAACAATGGGATAGAAAAGTAGGCCATATCTTTCATATTGAAATCCACAACCAAACCTTTATACATGACATAAACCAAAGTACTCCACACTCTTCACAACTCCTTACTTTACTCTATTCACATCAAAATGGAATCACAAAAGAAGATGACATTTCAGTCCACACCGGGTCGTACTCAAGATCCTTCTCGGGATTATCTTCTTCCAAAAACACTTCTCCTTCACGAGACTCTTCCTCCTCGGCTTCTCGGCGGGGTCCTGAAATGTTTTCCCCAAACTGGGATGAGACTATGTCTCAGCGAGTTCTACCCCACTAAGACTCAATTAGGGAACCAATACACTACTCGATTGCCTAAGCACAACACGAGTCAGAGGACGTACCTTGGCCTCGGTCTCAACCTGCAATTCAAGGTTATATATAGACACTTCATAAATCACAACGAACAATCAATCAAATCACAACAATTGAATCAATTATTGATCAATCGAACCAGTCGATTACATGTCAGTCAGACCATTCCTAGGTCATTGATTTCACACCATATAACCTTCCATCGAGTACTCGGTCACAGAGCCATATCAATGCTCTCGGGCGGCGCTTCCGCCAAGGTGACGTAAATAACAGACGGTCTACGTGCGTTCTTTAAGGCGCCGTTTTCGCACAGTGATATCCTTAATCACCGAACCACGCCTGTCTATACTTCGTACTTGATCGATCTCAGCCAATAGAATGCTCAGTTAGTTCTCACCACTTCCTCCACTTACGGATCAACAAGGCATTCAAAATGCTAAATAGCCATACTCGGCAAACTACCAATCGATAATTCAATTCCAATCAATTTAGGGTAAATCCCTAAAATATCACAATTTACTTAATTCCAAGCAACGTAGAGTTCAATTAAATAAACGGACTGCGCCACGACAATCAGCACGAGATTTCAGTCATCAACCATCTCAATCTTAATTTCCGAAAAATAAATAATTAATTAATAAATATTAAAAATTCAATTTAATTCAAATTAAAGCCCGATTAAATAAACGGACTTCACCACAATTATTAGCATAATATTCTGGTCACTAGCCATCTCAATTGAATTTTCGGAAAATAAATAATTAATTAATTAATTTCGAAAATTAAATAATTAATTAATTAATTTCGAAAATTAAATAATTAATATAGAAAATTCGATTTAGCTCAAACTAAAGCCCAATTAAATAAATGGACTTCACCACGATCACCAGCGTAATATTCCGATCTCGAACCATCCCAATTGAATTTTCGGAAAATAAATAATTATTTAATTTAATTCCGAAAATTAATATTTAAATACTAAAAATTACACTTAGGCTTGAAAAGCCCAATTGAAGCCCGATTAGGGTCGGGAAAATCCCGGGCTACCCTCAATAAATAGTAGACCATGTCTACTTGCTAAATACACATTTAATTTATCTAATTTGTATCACGATTGACTAATAAATACTAATTTATACTAATCTAACACATAAACCTAATTAATTACAACTAACCAACCAATAAGCATAATTAGTCCACTAAGCAAGGATTAGTGAGATTACTCACCAAATCGCGCGGAACTCGGATCAATCCGACGGCGGCGACGCGAGGAACGGAACTTCCCAAAGCACGGCCCGGGTTCGGGGCCGGAAACGGCCCGAAATGGCCCACGAACCGGCTGAAACCCACTCGCGGGTTTGCTGGAGCGGCTGCAAAACAGAGGGAAAAAGAGAGGGTTGGGGGCGGTAAGAGGTTGGGAGAGCGGGCGGGGCTCTGGTGAGGCCGGACGGCGGCTCCGGCGGCTGCTCGGCCGCTCACGGTGGGCGAACAGGACCGAACGAGAGCCGGTCGCGCGGGAGGATCGGCAAGCGCGAGCGGTGCACGGGCGGCGAACGGCGGACGTGCGGGCGCGCACGGGCGTGCGGTGCGGCGGCGGAACAGCGGCGTCGGTGGCTGGCTTGGGCTTCCGATCTCCCGCAACTTCGGTTCGGTTTTGCACAGAGAAGAACGAAGAAGAAGGAGAAGATAACGTGAGGGAGGAGGCAAGAAGAGAGAGAAAGATTTGACCGGTCAAAAATTAAAAATAAAATGAGATAAAGCAAAGTGGAAGACAGCAAAGGGGTGGTCGGCTGGGGGAGTCGCACGAGTGGGGGAGGGGAGGAGAGAGAAGAGAGAGAAGAAAGAGAGAAAAGGGAGAGAGAGAAAAGAAATCTAAAAATTATATTTTTCTTATTTTTCTTTTCTCTTTCCCTTTCTAATTTCTTCGGGTCTTCGATTTTTCCTCCGATAATTTCTTTCTTGAAATTTCGGATTCGCCGATAATTCGACGGACGATGAGACGAGGTCCAAAAATTTGAATTGTGACACGCTCGAATTTTTTTCGATTCCCGAAACCAAATCAAATTCCATGATTAAAATCGACCGGACGTGATGTAGTCCAATCCAACAAATTAGGTAGCTTTTAGGGACTTTACCGCGGATATATCCCTTAACGGCTTCACCCAATAAGTTAGTTAACTCGTGAGTGATCAGCTCAGAGAAAAAGGACCGTAGGCACGCCGACGATATGCACATTTCGTTTTATCGAAACGGGGTCGAATTTCAGGATGTCACAGGTTTAACTTCATAGATGTGATCTTCATCTATCCCATGAGAAGTTAGCAAATACTTATTTCTCGTGGTAATGATGATCCTACTTCCTTCACCAAACCACCCTGGTTCTCCGACTAAAGCATCTAACTGTTCTTTGTCATTGACATCATCAAGAACTAGGAGAACTTCCTTGTGGCAAAGTCTATCTTGCATTAAATTAATACATCTATGAGAACTAGACACTGCTAATTTTTGTCCTAGTAATATCTCAGACAACAATACTTCTTGCAAAGCAACTAAACCTTTAGGTTCTTTTGAAGTTTTGCGAACATCTGCCAAAAAACATGAACCCTCAAATTGCCTATAATTATTATTGTAAAGTTCTAAACTTAAAGTTGTCTTCCCTATGCCTCCTGGTCCCCATAATCCTATCATGCAAATATCATCACGAGACTCAAGTTTTAACATTGAATTCAGCTTTATCACTTGAGGATGTATCCCAACCAGATGCTTAGCAACATGTAAGGGTCTTCGATCAAGCTGCATAGAGATCTCGTTCACAATTTCCTTTATAAGCTTCGCTTAAACTCTGAAATAAAAAGTGGAAAAGTACTTTACATATTGATTCAGCAATTCAAGGAATGATTAAGTTCTAAAAAAACGAAGTGAAGATGTGATTTAGCAAATACAAAAAGGACAAAGTAGCGCATCACATCAATTAACACTTACTCATCCTTAACGTGCCACCCAGATAAGTTACCGGCATTAGTAAGAGCCTCCTTCCATCTCTTCACTTTATACGAATCCTTCCCAAATTCAAACTCATGTTTAGCCAAAGCTCTTCCATAACTCCCTCTCCACTTTCTCACTTCTCTTGGTTCCACCTTGTAAAACACCGGCACCACAATCAGGTCCTTCTGTTTCATGCATTCCATGATTTTTGCCACCTCTTCCAAACACCACCATGAGGAAGCATAGTTCTTGGAGAAAATGATGATTGCAATGTGCGATTCCTCAATCGCCTTCATAAGCTCCAGCCATATTTGCTGTCCTTTCCTCATTTCCTTGTTGTCAATATACGTAAATAAACCATTCTGGTTGAGAGCCAAGTTTAGATGACTGAGGAAGGTTTTACGTACATCAATGCCTCTAAAACTCAAGACTACATCATATTTCCTCTTACGTTTTGAAGAAGAAGAAGAAGCCATTAGAATTTGGTAAAACGAGGCAGGCGCTGGTGTGTCTGCTTGGAATCTTGGAAAATGAAGGTGCTGAAGGATGAGGCGAGATCTTAAAAGGTAAGTTACTCCATTGGCCCCTTAATAAAATACTTGGCCGTGGCTTAGAGGGAATGGTATTCATAACCAATGAGATTTTGTTCCCCAATGCACATTCTCGGCATCTTCCTCATGCCCAGAGGCATGATTTTCATTTTCGTGGGTCGACAAAGATTATTATATTAACTTTCAGCTTTGTCGGCAAAGCAAATGAGAGAGATGAGGGAACTGGAGATAAGGAGGCTGTGGGGCCCGCCGGCCTGAACAAGCTAGGCTCGGGCTTTGGCGCCGTGAAAAACAAGCAGATGCCATCGGTCAACATGAGATATATTTTTTATTATCATAATTTCGGAGGATAATATTATGAAAAATCTTACAATAAATTAAAAATTAATATATTTATGATAAATTTTTCTTTTAATTCTGTTAAATTGAATTAATATCACGAAAAATCACAAATTATTACATCTATAACAAATCGAGGGTAAAATTCAAATTAAAATGTTTATCAATTACCACGTATCATCCAACTCATTAATTCGATAGTAAAATTTAACAGAAATTAATAGATGATAAATTTATAATAAATATATAAATTTTGAGTTCTTCGTATTGTTGGCCCAATTTCATACTATCCTGACTTGAGGTTTCTGGGAAATGGCTTTCATCTCCTTAATTATTGTTTTTCTTTATCTTATACGGAAAATAAAGTATATCATCTCTCTAGTCCTTTCTTTTTTCTGTGGCGGGATCATGTGCACCAGTCTCGTAGGTCTGACGGTCAAAGATTTTCGGTGTCGAGCGCACCGATCTTTTTTTAATGAAGAGCCACTTGTCTGTTCTCTTCGAGCCTTTACTATCGAGCTCGAGTCTTATCTATATGTTGACTGTGATTAAGCGAAGTCGAGTTGAGCTCAAGTATCCCAATTTTCTACTCGAGTTAAATGAGTCGAGCTCAAGTAGGAAATTTGATACTCGAATTGGGTTTCAAGCACCAAGAGACAGATTTTCCAAAGTACAAATCATTCATTTCTTTATTAGATTAATGTAAAATCATGAGTTCAAGTGATAGTTTTTTTTTTTTTAAATGTTACTCACGTTGGCATTTAAACACCTCTTAAAATGAAAGTTGGTAAAAAATGGGATCCAACATTTGCCCCTAACATTATTTTAAATGGTTTACTTAAAAGTAGTGTTAATATATTAATCCGTTTTTATTCATCTTAACATCCACTTGGATCTTGATTCGTATTTGATGAACTTGGACCACGTAATATATGCTTAGACTTGACGATATTGTACTTCACTGGTGTTAACTCAGTCCTCATGATATCTCTTTATTTTCTTTTTTCTCTTTTTTGTTTTTGCCTTTTTTGCTTAGTCAAAAGTCCAATTGAATATTTGCTCATCACTTTCGTGGTAATGTCACCGACCGCGAGATAGCCGGATGCGATGCCTGGTGAGACGGAACGCCAAACAAGCCTTCCCTCGATAGGTCATCCGCGCAACTTCGCCCTGCATTTCTTCTAATATAACAAGGCAAGCCTTCGGAAAGAAAAATGATTCGGGAGACTTTGATGGGCAAGTGGCCCCCACTACATTGTTCCTACTTTTAAAACAAAACGCGCTCATATCTAGAGCAAATCCCGGGCGACACTCTCAGCCCATTCTCATCAGTCGTCCATGCTACGACACTGCGGCAGACCAGAAAGTAGATGTTGATAGAGGCCGGGCGGGGTGCGACGAAACTATGAGGATTGCGCCTCGAATCTTCAGTAAGTAAGAGTTGATTTTTCGCCACGTTTCATATTCTCTTCCACAAAATCAATGAATTTATTAGAGAATTATTGCACTTTGATAATCGTAAATATTTACCTCCTTAAATCCAAAAAAATCAAAGGATTTTCTTGGTGAAAATATACTTGAATATATTGCAATTCGGTGTTAAAAAGTTATTTCATTAAGTCTATACTGTATGCATCAATGGGACAACAGATTTTAAAGGGTGGTTACATAGTCCTATTTTGATAGCTAAAATTCGCATGACTATGCCTTCATGCAGAAAGTTGATGCTTTCATTATGTATAATTGTTTACTAAATTAGTCTCTCATGAGTGAAGATATCCAAATTTAAAGTGTGGCTTATTGGGTAACTCGAGAGGATAGTTTTGACATGTAAATCAATTGTAATATTCTACACCATATGTATTAGTTATGCAAAGTAAGGAGATACTTGTGCCGATTTGAGAAAAGGGTTATGATTTGAGTATGTCTTCACCAATACTCAGTACTTCACATTTTCTATGCATTAGGCATTCTAGCTATAAATTGCATATGGATTACCTTTTCCTTTCATTACTCAAGCATGAAAATAGATCAAGCTTTTTGTTTTGTTGAACGTAATGCAATTGATTCTAATGTATAAATTTAAAAAACAAGGAATTTTCTAGAACAACATCTTTAAATGATTAGCTGGTATGCCAATAATTTATTTTCTATTACTTTGGAACGAAGGATTTTCTAATACTTTAGAGCGAAGGATATTCCGCTCAAGTAGGACCTTTTTCATTAGATGCTTTTTGGGAATAAATTTCACACTCTCCCCCTCGAGGATCCCCTTCCCGTGTGTGGAAATCTGTTTTTCTGCACTGCTCCACTCTTCTGTTTAAAGCTTTGGGGACGCCAAATTTGATGTTTCAAAGAAGAAGGTGGTTAACGTTGGATATTTCATACGAATGTTCATAAGAAAGACTTTGTCTGAGTGAGAAATGACTCATTTTCAGATTATTTAGTCCAAAAGAGGATTTTTGCATTTGGACTTTCATAAAGATTGGCATTTCGAAAGTGTAAAACATCCATTAATGTTGGATGTTGTGGGGATTGTGTCTAGAGTTTCAGCTTATTTTGTTGCTATTTAAATAAATGTTGCATATGAGCATCACTAATGTTAATAGAGTGCACTAATTACGCCGATCATTATGGACTTTGTGTGATTTAAAAATTTCCTTCTTTTTTATTTTTCTTTTTTGCTTAGTCAAAAGCTCAGGGAAATATTTGCTCATCACTTTCTTGCTAGCTTCTCTCCACACGACTTCACTTTGGAAAGAAAAATGATCAATTTGATTTTGACGGCCAGTGGCTCATTTTCATTGTATTTTTTATCATTTCTTTTCTTCTTTTCTTTTTTTGATAAGTGTATTAGAAATCTTAAAATTTATTACAAAAAAGTAATTGAGTTCAAAAATCTTCAAAAGTACAATTAAATTCTAAAACATATTATGAAAGTACAATCAAATCATAAAACTTTCAAAAAGTGTAATCAAGTTTTCAAATTTGTCGTTTGTCTAATCAAGTCCTTTATTGGTTACACCTTGAAAAGTTTTAAGACTCAATTGTACTTTCATAATAAGTTTTAGAACAAATTTTAGAACTTTTGTAATATCCTATGCAAGATGTATTAGTTATGCGAGTACATAAATACTTGTACTAACTTGAGAGAAGGGTTTCGTTAGTATGTCTTCGCTAATAATTGATATGTCACATTTTGTATACATTGTTAGACATTCTTAGTTACGAATTAAATAAGGATTACCTTTTCCTTTCATAACTTGAGCACAAAAACAGATTGAGCTTTTTGCCTAGTTGAAAGTAATGTGGTTGTTTCAAATGTCTAAATTCAAATAAATGAGTCTATAATGCACAAGTTTTCTTTCATAGCTCACCATAAATTGTGAATAAGTGGAAGAGAAAGAGGGTATATAGTCCCTTGCGTGACTAGTTTTCTTTCATAGCTTGGGAATGAAAATAGGTCAAGCTTTTTGCTCAATTGAACATAATGCGATCGTTTCTAATGTACAAATTTAAAGAAATGAGAAATTTCTCTAGAAGAACACCTTTTTATGATTAATTAGAATGCCGATAACTTATTTTCTATTACTTTAGAGCGAAGGATCCTTCGCTTGAATAGGGCCTTTTTCATTGGATGCTTTTTGGAATTCATTTGCTTAGTGATGTTAAAATAATTGGATACTTCATACGAGAGATCATAAGAAAGACCTCGTCTAGTTGTGAAAGAGCATGTTACATTCAAATTATTTAGTCCATAAAGAGAATTTCCGTGGTTGGACTTTAATGAAGAATGACACTTCGAAAGTATAATCATCCACTAAAATTGGATGATGTGATAAACAATGTGTCTGGAGTTTAGCTTATTTTGTTACTATTTAAATTGATGTTAAAAATGAACATCACTAATATTAATCGAGCGCACTAACTACACCTATCATTGTGAACTCCATGTGATTTGACAATATCTCTCCTTTTTTCTGTTTTTTTTTTTTTTTTTTTGCTTAGTCAAAAGTGCTAGGAATAGCTCATCACTTTCATGTCAAGTTCCCTTGACGCAACTTCGCCTTATGCCTCGACGCAACTTCACTGTGGTGAGAAAAAAGATAAAGTTGATTTTGATGGGTAGGTGGGCCCCCACCACCTTGTTCCTTCTGCATGCTCATTTCTAGAGTAAAAGTGCTAAAAATAGCTCATCACTTTCGTGCCAGGTTTTTTTTTTTTTTGACGAGAAACAAAGCTGATTATATTAGATAGTAGGCAAAGGTAATACAGCATAAGCATCAGTACAAAGTAAATCCAGGAGATCAGAAGGGGGACTAGTCGCCCAGTTGCTAGGAAGAAAATCAAAACGCCGGGCTTTTGCAACCCAGTCAGCAACCCGATTAGAATTTCTACTACAGTGAGCAAAAGAAAGGCTAGAAATAGTCTTCAATTTGTGCTTGGCCCAGTCCACGAGGGGTTGCACTGACCAATTTAAAGTAGTTGATGACAATAGACTGTCCACCATCAACTGACAATCAGATAAAAGAAGTATTTCTTTTTCTGGGGAATTGGGGATTAGGTTTTCAGAGATAAAATGTAGGGTTTCAACCAAAGCGACGGCCTCCGCTTGTTCAGGCGAACTAACCTCGATATGCTTTGCAAACCCATCGCGAATTTTACCAAAGGAATCTCTGCAGACGCAAGCAATAGCAGCCCGAGGTCTTTTTCTTGAATGCTAAGGACCAAAAGAAGAAGGTCTTGTCTGGTAGCCAAAGTCAGCTTCATTCGTCTCTCTGGAGTGAGCGTGGCCAAATGTTGAAGATAGAGCCGGCTGATGAATGAGATTAGGTCCGGGAGGAGAGGCTTCTCTTTCTTCACCAGCACAGGTGCGTGGGTTGTTAATATCCTCTTCCCTTTCTTCGAAATCGCAATGCCTTCCCTGGTGGGCGTCGGTGATGATGCTGAGTTGCTGCTGCTGATTTGGGTAGTCAAATCTGGTAGATCTAATGATTCTTTCTTCGGTTTTAGGGGCCGAAAGCATAGCTGTGTCGTTGCCGGTGCTAGAGCTGAGAGGAAGGTCTTCTGCCTCTTCCGAACCGCAGAGCTTGCCATGGTGGACGTTATTTGTGGGTCTTGCGAGCGTCAATGTTTCTAGAAGTGTAGATCCGGTGAAACTGAGACTCTGTTCGTCAGTTGCAGGGGTATCTTCTTCGACGGCGATGATTTCGCAGGTCATGGGAGCGCGATTGGTGAGATCTGGTCGGGATTTCGGGCCTTCTTCCACAGCACAGGTACGTTGGTTCCTCGTTTCTTCATCCCTTTCTTCCGGGTCGCAATGCCTACTGCATTGAGCAGCGATTATGACTCTGAGGTTCTGCTGTATTCCTGGGAAATCAGATCTGGTAGATCTTAGGGTTCTTTCCTCCGTTTCAGAGGCAAAAGATCTTCGTTCTCTTTGATCCGAAGCGTGAGGATTGCCATGGTGAGTGGCTTTGGCTGGTCGTTTGTGCCAAGTTACCTCCACACAACTTCGCCTCACTCCTCCACGCAACTTCACTGTAGAAAGAAAAAAGATAAAGTTGATTCTGATAGGCAGGTGGGCCCACCACCTTCTTCTTCTACATGCTCATATCTTGAGTGAATCTAGGGCTTGAGTCCCCTAGCTTGTTTCTATTGTATTTCCGTTACAAAAATGCCCCTATTCCAATTGTTGGAAATATCGTATGCTTATCAGCCAGTGAACATTTGGACAATGAGCTCAGGTCTTTATTTGACATTGGTTTAGCCGCTTAAGGCCCTCATTGAAATAATTTCCACTCTAAGCCCTCTTTAAAAAAAAATGACCTCATTTTAAGCCTTTATTTGGAGATTTTCTTTATTTTTTTTTAAGATGCTCCATGATTTTAACTAAGACAACTTAAAAAGCTGCAATAAGCTGTGATTTTGATTGAATACCTTTGGCGAGCTTTCTGAAAACCAGCCCCAATGCTAGTGTCATCTTCATTATTCCACATTGCATGGTCATAACATGATTGAACAGACAAGCTTAAACTACTTTTGGAAAAAAAAAAATGTGTAAGTAGAATAGTAACACAAGTATATTTGATCATTCTTTCAACATAGCATTTGTCGCAACCAAATTTTCGAGTGTGAACCACCTAGGGTTTAGCTAACGGATTGTTAAGTTTAAACTTAACTAGAGCTCTTCCAAGTCCATATCAATTCGTGACTTAAGTTCAAATTTCTTAACATGCAAATGAATTTTATCTAAGAGTCGCCACTAATCAGTTTATGGTAGGTCGAATAGACACCTATATAAAATAATTAGAAAATTATTTTACTCCTATGAACTAGAGACTTTGGGTACGGGGACTTGGTTACACTAAACTTCTTTAATGCTCTTTCAGTACCATTTCTTTTTATTTTCAAAAATGTTTTTGCAAGCAGCTTGGATTGATTTTAAATATATTTCCCTAATTAAATCTATTTCCCTAACATATGAAGTAATAGTGCGGGTGCCTAAACCATCAATTTAACACCCAATAAAGTAATGAATAAATTACGGAACTTATCTTGTAGCAACGAAAACCCTATGTTACTATATTAGAATTCACGTCATCAACCTTAGATATGATTTCTAATTAACACGTAATTTCTTTTTTTATTTAATTAATGAGAATGATGCTCTATGCGATGCAATATAACTAAATGACCCAATTCTAATGACGAGCAATTTCTAATTAATGGACCTAGCAACAATCACTAAATGGCATGCATTTCATGAACCTAATTCTAAATGACATGCACATAATATTTTTGCGTTTTCTTAATAAATGTGCAATCTATCCTAGAAAATGGAATTAATTTATCCTAACACATTTTTTGTATTTAATATGAAATTCGAAATCAGAAAAATGTGAAAATTATCTAGCCAAATTTAGATTCTATCCAACTTATATTAATGATTAGGTTAGGCTAAACCCTAATTTAAACCAAGATATTATCTTAATTTAGCAATATCTAACCTAAAATGCAATTTATCTAAATCAATCTAAACTTAAAATGAAATATGCAATTTTATCCTAATGTGCAATGACGTACAAAGGATGCTCTAATTCTACATGACATATGCATGATGATTTTTTTTTTTTTAATTAATTTCGAAATTAAAAAAATGTCAAATAATTAAACATGCAATTCAAATTAATGAAATGAAAATCTAACATCCTAAATTCATTTTTTGGTATTTTTTATTTAAAAAATTCATAATAAATAAAATGCTTAATCTAAATATGTAAATTAGTCTAAAGCATGTGCTATTCTAATTCAAACATATTTCAAGATAAATAAAGCAATCAAGACAAAACAGATCATCCAAAATCATAAAAAAATATCACACATCGTTCAAATTATGGGTAATATTTCACTAATAAAATTGATAAATTGATCTTAAGCCTTAAATATCAAAATATCAATTTTATTCACATTTGATTAATTATTTCATCTAAAGTCTTATAGATGAAATAAAAAATCATGGTGTGGTTGCAAATCAGGTGATATATTGGGAATTCCAATTATATATAGATAGGTATTTTAACCAAAGAAAACAACATATAAAGAAATAATAATAAAAATACCTAATATAAAGAAATAATAATAATAAAAAAACCTAAACTTGCCTAATAAAGTAAAGCAAAAATACCTAATAAAATTTTTTTTTTTTTAAAAAAAAAAAAGGAAAAAGGGAAATCTTGGCCGCTGGTTTTTGGGGGGAATCGCCGGTGAGGGTTTCGGGCGAGGACACCAGGAGCGGCGCGACGGCGGCGAGGCAACAGGGAGCGTCGCAGGTCAGGGTGCGGGCATCGCGGTTGAGGGACTCCGAGCACGGGCAGAGGCAAGGCGGAGACGACATCCGGGTGGAGCAAAGGGTTCGGATTTCCTGGCGTCGGTCACGAGCAGGGTGGAGAGCAACACCGGGTCTTCAGGTCGCTGGATTTGTGGCATCGGGTCACGATCGGAGGTCGCCATGGCCGGATCTGGCGGAGCAAGGCGTCGTGGTGGAGAGATGGGCGCAGTCGGTCGGAGATCCGGCAAGTTGCAGGCGGTGGCTCTTGAAGGAGACGCGGCCGGCGTCAGGCTGCGAATGCCAGCGATAGGGCAGGCGTGGGTGCTCGCGGATGGAGGCCGGCGAGAGGTTGCAGGCAGAGCGCAACGGAGCAGGGGGCGATGGCTCGACGCGGGCTCGCGGGTGGAGGTTCGGAGCGGCGTTCCGGCCACGCGGGTGCTGCCGAGTCGCGGCGGCGATGATGGGCGAGACGGCGACGGTGCGGGCAAGAAGCGCCGGCACCGGCAGGGACAGCCCCCCACGAGGAAGATGAACAGTCACGTGGGGGCTTCTTTTTTTTAACCTTTTCTCTCTCTCACGTCACTCACTTTTCACCCTTTGCTTTTGTGTGTTTCTTCCTCTTTTCTCTCCCAAAAACTGAAGCTCTCTTTTCTCTCCTTTATCGTGCTCGAATTTTTTTCTCAGAAAAGAACTCTCATGTGGCCGTACATTTCTATTGTGTGGCCTCCCCCTTTTTTCACAAAATTTGGTCCCTTTTATAATGGTTCCGAGTAGGGGTGAGCAACGGTCTAGGGTCGACCCTGGATCGACCCTGGACCGGCCCAACCCTGCCGGTCTTGATCCGGTTCCCAAGGGGACTGGGTTGGTCCTTCCAAGACCAACACTGTGCGGGTTGGTTCTCGGTCCTAAGAGTTTTTGGTCGATCCAACCCTGGACCAACCCTATATATTATATTATATTATTTATAATTCTTTTATATATTTAAATCTAAGTAAAATGTCTGTTATATTATATTATATTGAGATGTTCTATCAATAGTATTAATAGTAATTTCAATTTAAAACTTTTGTTAAGTAATAATTATGTGTCGTTTGTTTTGTTTTTAGGTGTTTAGAAGTTCAAGTAAATTAACAAAATATGAAGTTATATATTCATGGTTTATATTCAGTATTTTGAACTTTTTATAGTTTAATTGTATTTTATTAATGAATTTTGGCTGCACTATGTTTTTCAATTTGTGTCAAATGGTAGAAGTTTTTGAAGAGTAAAATAGTACTGCAGTTGCTACGGTGATTTGCTAGTCAAGTGGTGTGAAGTTCATTTTTTGGTTGAGTGGACTCTACATGATCAAATGCAGGAAAACGCTTTTGCATATGGTATTATGAATATTAAAGATAGATGATTACAATAACTTTTCATCTTGTTCCATATCTCGATGAGCGGTTAGTAGATACGGAATTTCTATTATTATGTCATCTTAAATTTACTAAATATGTATTGGTATGTATAGTTTAGTTGCATAATACTGCATTGTCGATGAATGTGTAATTTAAATTTATAGGTTTGCTTTTTTAGAGAGTATAAAAAATAAGACGAAAAAAAATTATTGATCGGTCCCGAGTTGACCCTGGAACAGGACCGAACCCATTGGGTCGGTCCAGTCCTTGGTCCCAGGCTCAATAGGGTCGGTCATCGGTCCTAAAAATTGAGAACCAACACTGTACGGGTTGGTCCTAGGGTTAGGGAGTGGCCCTGACCAACCCGGACCATGCTCACCCCTAGTTCCGAGCACCATCTTCCATGGCAATTTTTTAGCTTTCTTTTTTCATTGCCTCAATTTATGGCCTGCAAATTGGAGCAAAATCTTATAATCGGTTTGATTTTTCCTCAAATATTTTGATTCATTCTATTTTATCATACTCCTTACTTTTTTATTCACTTTATTTCTCTGATCAAGAATTTGGTTTCACATTTACTATGATTTGAATATTCGTTGAAGCAGAGATGGCTAATCAGAATTTCCACATTCCGTTCATAATCAAATCAGACCGATCCTCCCCTTAGTTTCCTTTTATTCATTTTATTTGTTTTGATGCATTTTTTTTTTAGGGGTTAAAATTAATCCCTCATTTTTATGTTAAAAATCAATGACTGAATCGCCAAAATTTAGGTGTCAATAGCATTATTGATATAGGAAATGTAAGAAATTTAAAAGAAATAATTCCAAGGTTTTAAATCCATTATTAGAAGTCTCAAAGAATTTTATCTGTCTTTCCCAATAATTATAGATTTTCCTAGAGTTTCTTATAAATCGTCACGCAAATTCAGTAGATATAAACTGGGAATTCCTGCTCCAATATTTTGTAGCCCCATCATGCATTCCTATTGGGCCACTTTCCTCATGATCCGTTTGACTTGGGCCATTTTCCCAAAGTGCAATATCCTCCTCCATAGCGTTGGATGCAAGTCCCTTTTTTAATGGACTAAAGCTAGTACTGGTGGGTTCTCCCGTAAATCTGCTTCTCTTGAGCTCTCTTCTTATGAATTTGTTTTTTGATACCTCCGCATGACAAACCTCGAAGAGTGTAAGTGACCAAACCACGTAGAGGAAAGCTGATCAAGCCGAGTCACTGATTGTTTGGAATCACGGCCTTCAAGTTGTCCTCTAATTGCCTAGACATTATTCGGAATCCTCACTTTTGGAAGATTTCTCCCATTACTCTTGAGGCTAAATTGGAAATCATTCAAATCGTCTTGATTAAAATTGACTTTTCTGATCTTGGTTGGGAATATGCAAGCCACGTCATCAGAAATGACTTGATAATATGGTGCATATAGAGTAATCCCTCTCCCCTTCTTGGCATTAATGTGTGGAAGGATTTGGACTGGGGCAACCACTTTTCCTCCTCTTGGTCCAAATACAAAACAAAAAGTTTATCCTAAGAACTTGTCACCTAAACAATGTGAAGCCACAAGCAACCGCTTTAGCATCTTTCCTCCAGGAAAAAAAGATGGAGCCTTTCCCCAGCAACGATCTCCTCGCAACGTCGTGATCAATGCCTTGAACTACCCATCTAACAAAGAGACAAAAAATCCGAACGTAAACTACTTATATGCTTAAAATATATTTGCTTGTGCAATGTTCTGGAAAACAAAACATCAAAGAACCTCCTCGGAGCCAAAGTCATCTTGTTGAGGTGTCAGATTCCAATTATGGGTGATCCCATGGTGTTGTGAGATTAAAAGCGGAAAAAATTCATGCCGTTTTTACTGGCCATTGCTGGATCATCGAAGAAATTATTGCAGTAGTGTAGTTGCTGACTACATAAATATATTTGGTTATCTAATATTTCAGAATAGCTACTACTTGTTAATGTTGCCAACTCTTGATATACTAGTAGGTATTTTATGATATTAAAATTATAAGCCATACCAACTAATTACTAATTAAATTAAAGTTCCGAAATTTTAAATCGAGACTTTTAAAATCTGCGAACTCTCGATCGATTGAAAATTATCTTTTCCTAAAGAAAAATTGATAATCAAACCAAGAAATTTGAAAGGTACATACTTCCTTTTTTCTGTATAAAAGTTTCTAATGAAATGAAAAGTCACTTCAACTAATTACATATTTGCCAATTGAATTAGGTGGAAATGTACCACTTACTAATATTTTGAAAGCCACTTATTTAGGTGAAAAGGTACTAACTTATAGAAAAATCACTTTTTTCTTTGAACATTAAAAGGGAGCTACCCTCTATGGGCCTGGGTATGATGACTTCTCTATATACTTTTGGCATTGGTTGAATCTAAGAAGGTCATTTTTGGCGCATCTAGCTAGTTGTCTTTCATTCTAAGTACCCAATTGAAAGGCGATTGTTGCTGACCACCGCCAACCCCTACTCTTTTCATCAGCAACATCTTCCTCCACTTGCATATCTGTCTATTCATTCTCTTCCTCTTCAAATAACCCATTTTTGTTATTGTAGCACCCCGTCGTCGCCTCTAGACTCTAATGGAGAGAGCATCTTGATCTTTCTCCATCTAGCACTAGCAAAAACATGCGCACTCTCTTTTCTTATATATCGGGTTACCGTTATTGTGAATATGGTATTGAGTGCGATCACTTTGCATATTGATAGTTACTATTTCGATGTTACAAGTAAGTTAGGAGATGAGACAATTCTAACTACCGAGTTTTTAAAAGTTACTCGACATCTTGAAAAATTAATAATAAAATGGAAATGTAACTCATTGGCAAGAGAACCGCATATGCTTTTTTTGTATTAAGAAGTAACGAATAAGGATGAGAAAGTTGCTATAACTACTTCGATATTTCGTTACTCCTAAGTAGTAAATTAGATGAAACTTACTCACCAAGTGATAAGTTAGGTGACAATAATAGCAGACAATTATGCACTTCAATCTTTCACGATCACAGTTATACAACCTCACATTTATAATTTCATATGAATAACAATTTAATATAAAAAACTTTACTCAGTGCAATTGTATCACTTATGCCTCTCAAACCGGCCATTGGGCCAATCAGGCCTTGATTTGCGTTGAGTTTAGATCAGATCTGGGCTCTCAAATTGGGTTGTTGCTTCACTTTTTCAACAAATTGAACTCAATTCAGGTCAAACTTTGGACCCATTGGGTCAAATGTATAACGATGTAACTTTTTTGATGAACCCTAATGCCATTATATCATTTACGCCTCTCAAGCCAACCATTGGGTCAATCGGGCCTTGATCTGCTTCTAGTTTCAATTAGATTTAGGCACTTTGGGCGTTGCATAGTTTGTCAATGAATTTTTTTATCAAAAAAACAAAAAGGTGGTTGTTTGCTTCACTTCAACAAATTGAATTCAGTAGGCGTCGAGTTATGGACTGATCGGGTCAAATGTCTGACAATGCGAGTCACCTTTGTTATCGAAATTGATGCTTACATAGCGTTCTCTCTTGTTGGGTAGCAATGTAAATAGTGCAAAGACAGTAGTCCGGAATTAAAATATACACGCACATGCACGATTATTTTACTCCTCATGCAAGTCATATTAAATAAATAATAAAATTTAGTAATTATAATTGGATGACGATATATAATACTTGATATTTTTTCTTATCTTACCCTATACAAATTCTTTTTAAGAAAACAAACCCTAAACGAACGTTTTGGCTATGTTTTTAATAACCTACCAAAAATTTATTCAACAGTTCTATAAAATAGAAAATGGTACAAGATGACGTTGGTTGTTCACTGTCCAGACAATTGAGGAATTTCATCCGAGTGCACCGAGTAGTGGAAAGTAGGTGGTTAACTTCTTCTTTGGCCGACTTTACACTTTTTTTTCCTTTAAATTGCATTGCAAAATTAGAGATAGAGTGCTCCATGTAGATGAGGGCAAATTTTAGCGTAAGACGAAAGGGCACGCTGGTTTAAATACATAGATGAGAAATTTATCATGTACCATTGTTCCATAACGTGTCATTCACTCACAAAAAAGGACATAAAAACAAATTTGTTTACTCATCAATGATAAATATATGATTGTGCGATAAATGCCTAATTTTTAAGAAATATGTATATTTTTATATTGCTTTGAGTTCTTTTTTATTTTACGTACTTTTTGTTTGTTTAATGGACAACTAATCTTTTCATGCAGGCGATACGCACGTACGAGATAATTGTATCTTGCATGACTGATTGTATATGAAAATAATCAATTTCCCCCATCTGCTGCTTTTTCTCAATTTTGTTTACTCTCCACTCATATTCTCACTTCTCTCTCTCTCAATCCACAAATTTTCTCACTCACTTAGATTTTGCTTCACATTTCTTCCAATCAAAGCCACTAATCGCTTTTTCTTAGCTTATCTTCCTCGAATCTACCCTGTTTCTTCCAAACCCATTCAACTCCATCCCAAACACCCAAAAAATCCTTAGAAATCCTCCCTCTCCTGTGAGAATGCCGATCAAACACTCAGCTGGAAAAGAAGGGAAGCAGTTCTCCATCACACTGGAGGGCATGACAAAGCGAATAGGAGGTCGCAACTCCTTTGCAAGTTGGGTTCCGCAAACGGAACCAAGCTTGCTTCGATAGATATCTCACATTTGTTGCTAGAAGTGTGTTGGAAGAGACAGCATATAGACTTTTGAGTTTTTCACACATGAGGGATTTCCATTTAGGCAAATGGTTTTAGCTGGTCAGGTTGGATTTGGTTTTGGTCAGTGTCCAAGGAGATTTATTTTAAAGCTGTGAAACGGTTTTATACTCATTCGATCAAAGGTGAGAATGATAAGAAGGCAATATAATTCACGAGCCTTTCTATGAATGGAATGTTGATTATTCTTGAATATTAATCCTGAGGGTGATTTTGAAGCGTTTAGCTTTCAGTGATACTTACATGACTATGATAAAAATGATGGTTTTTCTGAACAAGTGAGACGATTAGTCCATGATCCTAAGGCGCTGCATTTCTATGCCAGCATGCGTAGTCTCCATATGATTTTGATGTATTGCCTGCTTTCCATTTCTAGCCATGGAGCTGATTTGGTCGAGGAACAAATCAAGCTAACGTTCAAGGTCAAGAATGGTTTTAAGGTCTCCCAAAGAGACCTCCAAAAGGACTGTATATTCCGTGTGGGGGATGGCCTCAACTTGCATTCTTGAAACTTCTCACGTTGACCTCAAAGGTGAGACACTGGAGTCCTAAACAACCGCCAATTTATTGGAGAGTCCACGCTAAAAGGTGTGGACATCACAAGAAGAAATGAGAAGTTTGGGTAAGGAAGAATGCTTGGGATGGACAAACCAAACTCAATGGGTATAACCACCGTCACTTTATGATGCTAGCTGTTGGAGTTGATATTAGGACGGAAAAAAAGGTGATCCATTGGTAGAGGCTCTCTCAACCGTGCTTACTTGGCTTTGAGGGGAGATCCACATGGTCTGCAATGAGATGCAACCAGGATTTGCAAGAAATTCGGGAGTAACTTCAAATGTTTGGTCAGTTTGCTCCACTTTCCTCTGAAATCCTCATTTCTTTCTATAGTATCCTCCTCCTTCACCAACTTTATTGGAGTTTTTACGTGTTGCCCGTATTTTTCAAGAACATTGGCTTAACAACCTATCAAGGTCCATGTTTCAAATCATTTTTCAATTTTTTATATTTTTTATATCTTCAAATTTTATTCATTTATTATTATTCTTATTATATATTTCGAAAATAGGGGCCTCGGCTAAGCCTTTAGACCCGGCATTTACAGCCGACACATATTAGATCTGCGGGCACGATTCATTGGGCTTATCTCCTTAAGACTTAAGAGGGCTCGATCAAAAATTCAAACCGGGCTCATATCATAGAATTGAGCCCAATTCCCACCTGAAACTAATCAAACCCAAATTCGTGAAAAAAAAAAAAAAAAAAAAAAAAACGAGATCCATAGCCCAATCACCAGTAAAACCGAATTGAACATAACAACACTAACCCAACTCTCTCATGCTAAGCCCACAATGAATTCATTGTCCATTAAGAGGCCCATTTTTCTGTTTATTCTCTTCTCTCCTTCTTATTCTTCTGTTTTGCCCTGTCGTCTTCTTCCTAAAATCTTCCTCGCGTACATCCTGGGAGCTCTGCTCTGCTAAAGAAACCAACTCTGTTGAGATTGGGGCGAGCGATCGAACAAAATATAGACGGAAGAAGAAAAATAAATCGGACACCAGATTTACATGGTTCAGTCATAAAGACCTACGTCCACGGGGAGAGCAGCAGCGAATTTCACTATAGATCAAGCGATACAATGAGATTACACACTCAAGTCACTCAAACACTCTCTCGGTGTTTCCCAAACCCTAATTTAACCCAAACCCAAGTCTTGGCACAAAATTATCACACAAGCTCAAAAAACAAACGCTGAAAAAGAACTCCTTTTCTTGATCGCGCTTCAGCTTGAAGATATGCGGCTCCTCATTTTCTCTCGTACGGGTGCAATAGCAACACCCCGAGAAGAAGACCTCTTTCGCAGCTCCCTTTGTGACTTCTCCGTAGGGTTTCAGCCGCGTGTTTCAAAAGCACGGAGAAGACCCGCAAATATTCCTTTTATACGTGTGTGTGCGCCCCCACGGTCAAAGGTTTGACCTTGGCCCCACCGATTGATTCTTCACGGAGGAACTTCACGCCAAAAGGGAAACTTATATTATTATAATACATGTGCCCAAATTTCCTTTTTCAAAGGAATTCGAAAATGCAGGGGTTCCTTCTTCTTTATTTTATTCTTTTGTAATTCCTTCACGAGTCCACCGAATTTCGCGTTTTAGCAAACGCTCAAACTCGAGTCATATTTAACAATCTCCACATTGGCTCGACGTTTGAGCCAAATAACAATCGCTTCATAAAAATTCAAATTATGCTGCTACTTTCCCTTAGCCCCCAATGGGCTCAACCGCCACAGATATTATCCAAGTCCAAGCCTCGCTTGAACTTCGCCATAACTGAGGACCTCATTAGAATACCAACTCCACATGCACCTTTAACTGCTCTGCAAGGATTTTCTGACACAACCTCCTCAACCGCAAATAAAGTAAAGCCATTATTACATTCATATCTATCAGGAGATTGAATACATACCTTGTTAATTTCAGCAGTTACAACAACCATTGGCTCTATAAGTTCCACCTCGCTATGAGCACCATTTGTGTCGATTACTTTGCTAGTACCTGTACTCGCTACCTCAGGAGTTTCTGGTTGCAACTCCACCTCAAACCGAACACCGTTCAGATCCATTTGAACACTGCTATAATCACTCCTAGCCAGAAGTACTTGAGACTCATCAAGGGTAACTTCTCTGCTGTTAACAGGTGAATTTATATCTGGGCATCACAGTTGATCACCCCGCTCACCTTGTGCATAGCCATGGAATATGCACCTTGCCCTCCAATCGAGCTTACCATCACTCACTCGAAAATAATATGGGCAATCAGACATTCTAAGAATAGAATAATCAGCAACGTTACCTGACCACACTTCTTCATCAAGAGTTCGCCATTCAATAGCTATTGATGGGGATCTATTCACCAAGTAGCTTACCATACTTAGCACATCAACCAGGAATCTCCTAACCATACCAGCACTAGAGATAATTTTTCGGGCCATCTCTAGTAATGTTCTGCTCACCAATTCTGCAAATTGTTGTGATTTATTGGCACTAGTGCGGTGTTTCACTATGCTCTCTTTCATGCATAATTTATTTACCAGCTCTGAGCAAAACTCCATGCTATTGTCAGTCTGCACATGCTTGATCGACTTACCAGTCTACATCTCGATCAAAGCTTTTGACTGCAAGATCCTGACATCAGCATTAAACTTGTGCCTGGGCACAAACACCCAGGTCTTCCTCGAGCAGCCAATAGACTCTCGAACAGATGCATCCGACGTCTCTGCAGCGAAATTTATCACTGTCTCACCTTGAAGTTTATATAGGCCATCGTGCTTGATTCCTTTCATTATCACCAGGGCACCTCGAACAACCTTCAGAACTCCACATTTTGAAGAATACCTGCAACCAGCTGAATCTAGGGCACCCAAGGAAATTAAGTTCTTTTTCAATTCTGAAACATGCCTCACTCCAGTCAATGTCCTCACAATACCATCATGCATTCTGATTTTAACATCACCAACACCCACAACATCGCACTCAGCGTTGTTCCCTAACTGGACTTTATCACTACCCGTGCACTGATAAGTGATAAACCAGTTTTTATTTGGTGTGACATAAAAAAACAACCAGAATCCATAATCCATTCATCAAACGATGAATAATCAGCGATAGACAAGACATAATCAGCATTATTTGCTACAGCTGCAACATTATCTGCAAAATCAACCATAATTTCCTTACCCTTTTCATTCTTTAGCTTAAGGTAATCTATTTAAAGATGCCCCCTCTTGCCACAGCTCCAACAGACAACATTAGCAGTCCTAGATTGACCACGTTTGTTCATATTAGTACTACCATTACACATACGTGTTACAGATCTTCCTCTATTTTCACCTACTAGAGCAGTAGATATAGATTCGCCAGATTCTCTTCTACGAATGTTCTTACTTAAAATCAAATCTCGAACCCCATCAAACGTCAAACTTGTTGACCCAGAGGAATTACTAACAGCAGTAATGGTAGTATTTCAACTATCAGACAATGAGGATAATAGAATCAAAGCACGTACCTCATCTTCAAAATCAATCTCAACTGAACTCAATTGACTAACAATCACATTGAATTCATTGATATGATCTGCAACTGACACACCTTCTTTCATCTTCAAGTTAAACAAACGTCGCATCAAACAGACCTTGTTGATTGCAGATGGCTTCTCGTACATATCCGACAAGGCTTGCATCAAATCAGCAGTGGCCTTCTCCTTCAGGATGTTAAACGCGACGTTACGAGCCAACGTCAGCCGAATAACACCCATAGCTCGTCTATCAAGCAAATCCCAATCAGCTTGCTTCATCGTCTCTGGTTTCTCCCCAAATAAAGGCAAGTGCATATTCATCTGGTAAAGATAATCTTCAATCTGCATCTTCCAAAAACTGAAATCCCTCCCATCAAATCTGTTGATTTTCACTTTTAATTCTTCTGTCGCCATCGATTCGCTTCAACTCAGCCAAACCTAGCTCTGATACCACTTGTTGAGATTGGGGCGAGCAATCGAACAAAATATAGATGGAAGAAGAAAAATAAATCGGACACCAGATTTACGTGGTTCAGTCGTAAAGACCTACGTCCACGGGGAGAGCAGCAGTGAATTTCACTATAGATCAAGCGATACAAAGAGATTACACACTCAAGTCACTCAAACACTCTCTCGGTGTTTCCCAAACCCTAATTTAACCCAAACCCAAGTCTTGGCACAAAATTATCACACAAGCTCAAAAAACAAACGCTGAAAAAGAACTCATTTTCTTGATCGCACTTCAGCTTGAAGATATGCGGCTCCTCCTTTTCTCTCGTACGGGTGCAATAGCAACACCCCGAGAAGAAGACCTCTTTCGCAGCTCCCTTTGTGACTTCTCCGTAGGGTTTCAACCGCGTGTTTCAGAAGCACGGAGAAGACCCGCAAATATTCCTTTTATACGTGTGTGTGCGCCCCCACGGTCAAAGGTTTGACCTTGGCCCCACCGATTGATTCTTCACGGAGGAACTTCACGCCAAAAGGGAAACTTATATTATTATAATACATGTGCCCAGATTTCCTTTTTCAAAGGAATTCCAAAATGCAGGGTTCCTTCTTCTTTATTTTATTCTTTTGTAATTCCTTCGCGAGTCCACCGAATTTCGCGTTTTAGCAAACGCTCAAACTCGAGTCATATTTAACAAACTCAACCTCATCAATGATCGATGTATTCAAGCATTGAATGTAACGTCGCCGTTGTCTGGCTTCAGTCACCTGGAGCACGGCCATTGTCCGTTAATTGTCATGCATAAACCTAGATTAGCGGAAGGACCCCCAGGATACGAGCGTAAAGAACTGGACCTCATCCAGCGCGAGATTTACCCAGCTAATCAACGTATGGGTCAAAGATTTCGAGCCACGTTTCTCACCAATAAAAACGACCACTCCAGTGACATATATATATTTTAACAGAGCCAGTGACATTTTGAGAGACCACAAAGGGTACTGGAAAGCAGATCCGTAGCAAATGGGGAAAAAATATTTAAGCCACGATGCTTAGACTAGCAACCACATCCCATAATCAGTATCGTTCAACAAAATCAATCCGAATGTGTCAGTTTTGCTTCCTAATCAATCAACAACACGAGGCGAGGGTCACAGATTTAACAGGAAAAAAAGACATCAACACCACAGCATAATCCAAATACTTCTTTCTTTGCAGAAAGGGTTTGATTCATCGAGGCAAAAAAATGATTTCAAACCTGGTCCCTTCCCAGACATACACCAGCGTCAACTTCAAACTCAATCTTCATTTATGAAATGACCAAAAAAGTGTTGCAAAACCAACCTTGCCGAGGGGGGATCTTCGACCACGAGTACTGATTAAACTCGTCCATGGAGGTTCAGGTAAGTGTCGATCAACGAACTTGAGATGGATTAGAGGAGATCGAGCGGGACTTGACAGCTTTAGAGTTTTTGCCTACGAAACGAGGCAAGGCAACGGTCCTCCCGATCTTCACAGAAGCAAGAGATCCAAAGCGACGAGCAATGATCGAAAGCCAGAATGGGGACTCCAAGTACGCTGATCGGCGTAAAAACATAGGATGGATTGAATGTTTAAACAGAGGATAACAGAGAGTTTTTGGGCCGTGGTAAGGGAATGGCCGCGAGTGATGACGGAAGACGTCTGACCGCGAAGGAAGGAGTCTGAAAATCTCCCGGAGTGCTCTCAAAATTTATTTTCATCCCCACCCTGTGTTTTTTCTTCCAGAGTAATTTCTATCTCCCTTTCTTACCTCACTCTCTCTATGACATTCCCCCAAAACACGATCCTCAGTCCCCTCCTACTCAGAAAAAAACCGACAATCCCACCTTTGCATAGCGTCCTCTGCGCGAGTGGTTATGGAGAGAGAAAGGTCTGAGAGAGAATTACCAATGATGATGAACATGACGATGAATATTATCTGGTCTCCCCCTCAGATTTGGAGGGAGGAGACTGTTTATGGAAGAAGATCTTCTTCTTCTTTTTTTCCCTTTTTTTTTTTTTTCATGTGTTTTCCCCCAATCCCCCTTTAAAATGCTGAAATGGGCAGGCTTTATAGACGGGCAAGAGGTGCGCGAATAGGGCCATATAAAATGATGGATAGGGCTTCTTCTATCCTTTTTCTCTTTCTCAATTTTTATATTTTTTATTACTTAAATGCATATTTGATTTATCAAGTAAAATTCAAGTGTTAACACCCGTGTCTAGTTAAGCTTACTGTAGTGACATGTAAAATTGCGAAAATTGCTAATCAAATGTATTGTCTACGTTTTTCTGCCAGAGGTGTGTTGGAAGAGATGGGATATAGACTTTGAATTTTCTTCGCACGGAAGAGATTTCCATTTAGGCAAATGGTTTAGCCGGTTGGGTTAGATTTTTGGTTTTCCGTCGGTGTCCAAGGAGATTTATTCTGAAGCTGTGAGAGGGTTTTATACTCATTGGATTAAAGGTGAGGATGATAAGAAGGAAATAATTTACTTTGTGAATGGAACGTTGATTATTTTTTAACATTAATCCCAAGGATGATTTGCGGCATTTAGCTGTTCGTGTTACTTACATGACTATGAGAAAAAATGATGCTTTTTTCAAAACAAGTGAAGCGATTAGTTCATGATCCTAACACGCTGCATTTGAATGTCAATATGCACAGCGTAGTCTCCATACGATTGTGATATACTGCATGCTTCCTATTTCTGGTCTCAGAGCTGATTTGTTCGAAGAAAAAATCAAGCTAACATTCAAGGTCAAAGAACGGTTTTCGGTCTCCCAAAGTGACCTCCAAAAGGACCGAATTTTCCGTGGGGGGATGGCCTTAACTCGCATTTTTCGAACTTTTGATGTCGAACTCAGAGGTGAGATGCCTGGGGTCCTAAGCGACCGCCAATTTAATGGAGAGTCCACATTAAAAGGCATGGACATCATAAAGAAAGGAGAAGTTTGGATATGGAAGAATGCTTGGGATGGCCAAACCAAACTTGAGGGTTATAGCCAACTGTATAACACGAGTTGCCGGAGTTGATACTATGACGGAAATGAAGGTGATCCATTGGTAGAGGCCCTCTCCACCCAGCTTACTTCGCTTTGAGGGGGATCCCACATTGTTTGCAATGAGATGCGACAAGGATTTGTGGGAAATTCAGGAAGAACTTTGTTCAGTCGATTTGCTCTAATTTTCCTCCAAAATCCTCATTTCTTTCCACAATATTCTCATCCTCCACCAACTTATTAGAGTTTTTATGCGTTGTCTTTATTTTTCAAGAACAATGTGGCTTGTTTCTTACTTGAAGAAGTGTTTTAAGATTCTTCTGATCATGTTGTTTTGTGATCTTATGTATACACTTGAGCTGGAGCACGTAGAATTGTTGAAAGCACTTGATCTACTTATTTGCCCCTGAAGCCCTTTTTGATACTATGACAAAAAGAGGGAGGATGCGTGTGACACTTGATTGGATTAATGAGCATTCTCGTAGGGGAGCTTGTGAATTGAAGTTGCATCATGAGATTTGAAGCTTTCATGAGATTTAGAAAGTATTTCAGTTCCATTGCTGCAACAGTTACAGAATGCTTAAAAGGAGAGAGATTTCAGGAGTTTTGAACCCTTAAAGAAGAAATTAAATTAAGCTCCTGTGTTAGCACCAGCGAACGTTGATCTGGTTTTCAAGGTTTATTGCAATGTGTCCAATGTTGGCATTGGTGTTGTTCTCAATCAAGAAGGTCGTCCATTTGTCCCTATCAATGAAAATTTGAATGATGCCGACCTGAAGTATTCGACCTATGATGAGTTTTATGCTACAGTCCGTGCACTCAAGCAGCACCATTTGCTAACAAAAGAGTTTGTTTTGTACTCTGATCATTAACCACTTAACAGATACAACTCTCAACAGAAGCTTAATCACCCACTTGCAACTTGGAGTGAATTTCTGCAGTCCTTTCCATTCCTTTCATAAACATAAATTTGACACTTAAAATCCAGTCGAGGACACTTTACGCTGCTGATATGCGCTCCTCTCTTCTATTATGTAAATCAATGTTAGTGGATTTGAAGTTGTGATAAATTTATATGAAGAGGATCCAAGTTTTGTGAAAAAAAATGGGAGTTGACTCTTGAGAGTTCATATGGAAGGTTTCACCATCTAGATGGTCTTCTGTATATTGAAGGGCGGTCAATTAATTGGGCATTCTGCAATGTTCATGTCGTTGAAGTTCCTAATGGTAGACTAGCTGGTCAGTTTAGTCGTGACAAAACATTGGCGCTTATTAGAGAGATTTTCATTTTCCAAAGACGCGTAAAAAGACCAGGCAGCTAATGACCTATAAATTGAGTAGTGGAGAGTTCTTTTTTCTTATGGTTTGACCTTGGCTTCATCTGGCCCTTTGCTTGATGATTCCCTAACGAGGATTGTCTATGGTTCAGGTCTATCTCTTGATTTTAGTCAGCAGTTGTTTGGGAAGCATGGATTCAAGATCTGATGATTTGCTGCTAGTGCAGGCTGCTTTATGTGAGACATTTTTTCCTCATCCTATTGTTGCTGCCCTGATGGAAGGTGTAGTTCTGCTAGTACATGGAATGCAATTAGAGAGAAGGGAACAGTTTGTCAGTTGGTAAGTCGTCTCCTGGCTGCTAATCTTGAACAAGTCGTCTCCTCAAGCTCTCCTGATATTGCTTATCTTCTATCCCTTCCTTTTTACTTGCCCATGTATTCCATGTCCTTATGTCTTGTTTGCTTGGAGAGTTATATATGGGCAATGGTATAATTGAAGACAGGCCATGTCATTCAGACGGAGAAGTGGGCTTACTCCTTCTGCATACGTATCATTGCTCTATTTATACGTACTTAAACAAGTGTATGCCAATCAATTAAGTCTCCCAAATAGTTCTCAGTTATGGAACTGACCAGGTCCTCAACATAATTTCAACACAATTTAGTTGATCTCTACAATAACCGTAGAAGTGGGGGAACTTCTGCAGCAACTGCTCACAATTCGACCAATCAAGAATATCCAACTAGTCAAACTTACTGATGCTTGCAGGCAAAGTAGTAATAGCATTACCTGCTAGGGACGAGGAGAACAAGGTGGAAAAATAGGTAACATCCATGAGAAAATCCACTTCTAACATACTGCGATTGCTTAGATCCAGATGAACTAGATTCGGCAATCCGATAGCACAATCCAAATCGACTGAATCATTCTCCATCTGGTGCAGAAACTTACAAAGCTTTGAGCAACCATATGCATAAATATACCTAAGAGCTCGCAACCTGTGAATGCTGCTAAGAAGAACTTAAAAGTTCCTTGCAGTCATTCATAAACAGAATTATGAGAAGAACAAGACTCCTAATTGGATCCGGCAATTCTTGAATTTTGCTGATGGCAGGCTAACGCTTAACTGAATTAGGGATGTATTCTGCACAAATTATCTTTTCTGGCGAAAATCAGGTAATCAAACATTTACCTTTATTTGGGAAACGAGAAGACATAATTATTAAGAGTGAAATGAAGTAGCAACATTTGTTGCAAATGTAGAACCAACAATACAGATTTGAGCACGCCTCCCATTAACTACTCATCCAGACAGAGAAACAGACCCTACACAGGCTCAACCAACCACTTCCTACAAAACACATCTACTTCGAGAACATCAGAATGCACCCCTTTTGCCGGTCATAGCCCTTAACCTTTCTCGATTTAAGTTGCACACGCCAACACTAGGATGGCATGCCGACTAAGATAATCAGACAAATTAGAATAAGTATGCAAGATGCTCGAACTTCATGATGGGTTTCTTCTACCCATGAATGAAACTTGCCAATGCAATTGAAGGAATCGACTTTGTTATAGACTACTTTCAAGCTCTTTCTTCCTATCCTTCATAGAATATCCTCTTACACAAGTAATCCCAGACTCTTGTCTCGAAAACAGAAACAAGGCGAGAATGGCAAAGAGAAGGGCAGTGATTTGGATGCACCAGGGAATACCATTTTGAAATAATAGAAAGGTACTTCAATGTGATATAGTGTGTACGAAGCTATACACATCATGAATTTATGGAAAAGAAGAGACATTTCACACAATTGATAATTCTGGGGATAAAATATATGGAACTCGTCAAGCTCATATTTGCTTAAACTTCCATAAAGACATAACATCCAAAAGCTCTGCAAAAGAATAAAATTAACGCGTGCTGCATTAATTTGGTTAAAAAAGGACTCAAGGATACATATGACAAACTTGGAAAAGCTCACCTACACATCACATTGGATTACTCCTGTGATCTTGCATTATAAGCACTCCAACTAGCATAATATGGGGAAACTGAAAGAGATGGTAGACACATAAATAAGAAAGAGAGAGGAAAGAGCTAGAATGTTCAGTCTGCTTGTGTTTTGACATTGATACTTCATTTTGTGACGCAATAAGCAATCTGGAAGAAATTATAGGATCCCCACGAGTGAAGCGCAAAAAGCAATAAAAATGAAGCAAGTTCTAAAGCACAAGATCATAGTGACTTGAACAATACTTCCAATGAGGCCAAAAAACAAGACCTACATAACTTTTTTTAATATCCCTTTATATCTAAGCATTTGAATGATTCCCAACTACCTAAAGCTAAATTCAGTTGCAAAAAGTTTCAAATTCGTGATTGCTAAATAACATACATGGTACATGTATACTTTTAGACATTTGCAAAGTAATCTCTCACAATTAAATTTCCAAATTTAGCATTAGCACCAGCCAAATCAACAAATGTCCCATCCATCCATCTTTCATGACAAACCCAGATGAAGTTGCTTGATGTGACAGCCACTATGGTCGCCACATAGGAGAATTCCATTAGAAACCCATCAAAAGATGGACAAAGGATCACTCTCGCCAGGAAACGGCACAAGTGCAGAGATTGTTGGAATTGAAGTGCAAGGAAACATTTAGCAAATGCAACAAATTACAGTAAGCATTATGTCTAATATTCAAACTTGGCCGCAATCTAGAGGTGGACATTTGTGCCATGATTCAAGAATGTCTCTGATTCCTAAGATTATTTTTAGAGGCTTGAGGCACTTCCTAAGGGCAATTCATGTTGGCATAGAACCCTTAGACCATCCTCTATTTGCTTGCATATAAGGTGAAACCCAAACACCTTCTTAGCGTTGCTTTTGATACTTCAAATGAAACCTGGAAGAGACTCCACTCTGTCTCTAGCATCTCATCCAGTTCATCAAATGAATGGTGTGGAAAATAGTTAAACCACTAGTGATCAAACTATAATGAAGAGAAAGTGCTTGTATTGAAGTTACTTCAAATATAGTTCACCAATACTCGAAACTCAAATGAAACGCTAGCCTTAATTCCCTCCTCCAATTCAAAAGCAACACAAAAAGCCAATTCAAGGATATCCGCATGCAAATATTGGGGTACCCATAAAGAGACAGAACACTCTTGACTTTGGATAAATCAACATAGACTCTCTCTTCCAAGAAGTATAGTATCCATGTAGTGACCCACTCGAAAACATCCTATTATAGCAAATGCATAAAATTAGAATCACACCCGCTCATGCATGGGGTGGAAGTTTCTAGCCATGCATGGTGAGGAAAAAAAAATATCAAAACGAATAAGATTACATTCTCAAATGGTACATAACAAGAACTTGACAAATTTCCAAATACAAATGGAAACTTCCCCCATGCTGTGTGCCTCTCTTGCAATTTGTTAGGCTCGATTAGATTCTTTCACTTAAGTATTTTTAAGAGTGAACTTCAACTTTCCATCCATACTTGGTACTTTTAAACCTGTGAAGAACTTAAGTCCTTACTAGACCTGTGTCCTAAACACAATTGGAACAATTCTCATCCAGGACGAGTCTGCGAGTAGTGAAAATGGTCTAAACTCATCCATCTAGATTGACCAAGGCATCAACATAATAGAAAAATAACTAAAAGAAAAGAGAATAGAATTTTACAAGACTAGTAGTCAAAACATTTAAATCCATGAATTACGCAATGGATACAATTGGGCAAATTCACAAACACTTGGTGGACGTCACAGAGGTGGAGTTCCTTCAAATGAAAGAGAGAAGGGACAAGCATTGGAGGTAGGGAATAATCTCGTTCACGCGGATGCCAATGGCTTTGGTAGCTCTAAATTCTCACTCCACGACTAAGCCATCATCCAAATTCAAGGATGATTTCCTTCATTCTTTTACCCTGGGGGATGCCTAGTCCTCTACAAGAGTTTCGAGCTTTCATAGAACAGAAACGGTGGAAGGTTAAACAGGTGCATGAACGCGAAAAGCAATCAACTCACAGAACAATCCATATGCCTCCAACCAAAGGTATTGCACCCCACAACAGTCCACACACAAGCACCACCACCTGCCGAATCCAATGCAGAACATCTCCCAACTGATCCTGCAACAGCCACGGACGCATGTTATCATTAATAACTCGATTATGCCAATGGAAAAGCTGACTTCCGGACCCAATCAAATCGTTCAAAATCAAATCGAGTCCACTTAAAATTGCAATTCAGCTAATAAATCTATAGCACTTTAATAATCTAAAATGGCAAGAGAAGCAAACGCTCGAGCGATTAAATGAAAGATTGTCCAATCTTCATTGAAAACTAAAGCCACTATAACTAAAATTTCACGTGCTCCTCTGAGCATTAGACAGCTCAGGGCATGACACCTAATCAAAACATAAAAGTGCAGACAGGCTTTGGTATTTTATGGTTCAGAACAAATTGTCATTTTTACAGTAGATTAAAAATTGTCACTTAATCATTTCTCATTTTGGATTGAACAAAGCAGTCCACGGGACTCTATCAATCATCCATCACTAAAAAGATTGGCGTGTGACATGGCTGTGAGTGTTTGTTTTTCCATCTTTACAAACACTCATAAGGGATTGCAACTAGACTCGTCAAAACACACTATAAAATCAGTAAATGATATGTAAGTAATCATGTTGAGTAGAATATGACATTTATCAATGAAATTATGATTCAATTGACAAGGAAACATGAAAAATAAACACTTTGCAATGAATTTGCTCTTTGAGAACTGCAGTAGTAATTCATTGCCGTAAGAGTGTCTTATGATTGAGATATCGCAAAGGAAATTTGGTTGTCAATCTTATGCAATAAAGAAGTATACGTCCCAACTTGAGTTTAGTTAATATACTCATAAAATCACCCAAAAAAAAAGGGAAAAAAAAAGTTTGGAACGTCACTTTCACTTTTAAATCAAATGAAGAAGGCATAAAGCAAATACTTACCATTACAGTTCCAGCAAAATAAAGTGCTTACGTGGAACAACCCATGACAATTAGAAGGAAGTAGTTGCCATCCCTCAGAAGTCGTGATCAAACTACCCAACAAAATCGGTGCAAATTCGTTCGAAGTCGCTCAATGATGGTGATCGTGCCTTTGCTGAGGAACAAAATGATCTTCCCTTGCGTCTATTTTAGATTAACCAAGCATTCCTATGTATCCTCAATGGATGCGCAACAACTTGGACCCTGCGGCTTTCATGTGAATCAGACAGTGAAAACAAGAAGAAAACACAGATCTGAGTTTCTTCTCTCTTTCTTCATTTTTGCTATTCACTCTATTTTCAGAGAAAGAATATTATCCGACCGTTTATATCGCGTGCCTCCATCTAGCTCCTTTCTTAATTCTTCATTTAATAAGAAGCTTTCAGATCGCCCTTCCTTTGTTACCTCCTCTATTTTGCCTTCTTCATGCATCGTGCTCTCCTTTTTACTAGTCTCACCACCTCCCTCTAGATCCATTTGCTTAGACCATGTTCCCAGTGAAGCGCAATATCCTGTGAACCTCTTGATCCAAGACTGCCGTCATGGACTAAAGCTGGTTCTACTTGCTAATTCTGTGAGATCACAACCCTCAAATCACTCTCTTGTTGCTCGCATATAAAACGGATTCCCCAATTCTTCACAATTCTATGGGATGGTCTGAGGCTAACGTGAAAATAACTGGAATCTTTTTGCAAAACCTCACTTACCTCCCACCCCATGCCGGAGATACCTGAGCCAGAAATGATGCTTTTCTTATGAATCAAGCGTCTGTGTGTCAAGTCATCCTCTATCCATTCACAGATCTTTTAATCTCACGAGAGACTGAACTGAAAGCCATATGTTACTTCAACACAATTCTAATAATAGGATTTCCCCATACATGTCCCAGGGTAAAATGAAACATATGCTGCCCCTAATTTGTTTTGCTAGCTTAATGATTGCTTTCTTAAGAACTGCAAGCCAACACTACTACACTTGCCTGTTCCCATTCATTCTTCTTCACTTTCAATGGATTCCGATTCACTTTCTGTCCATTCCAGGTTCTCTATAGGAAGGTGACATTTCTTAAAGAATTTCATTAAACCTGTTGATCCATCAAGATCCTCACAGAGTGCAGCTGGATCCACAAATTGAGTGTCTTCAAGCACAACCTTCAAATCATCCTCTAGTTGTCCGAACCTTAGCAGATAGCCCAACTTTTTCACGGTTCCACCCGATACTCCAATTCTAAGCCTAAATCGTAGATAACTCTCCTCAAATTGATCAAAATCAACTCCTCCCTCCAATAGTCCCCACAACACATTTGGTTCGAGATATTGAATCAACATATGATCCGAATCAAATGAATCGAGAGTTCCCGATAGAACATTCCGCCTTTCGCCATTAACATGTGGCAGAATGTCGAAAGATATTTCCTTTTTTCCATCTTCTACACTGAAAACAATACATAGAGCCAATCCTAGGAACTTGTCATACAAGTCTTGTGAAGCCAAGAAAGATATAGTACCGTCTTCAACAAGCACAAACTCCTCTGGCATCTCTCCTCTAGGGACAACATTTCGGTTATCCTTGTGAATTAGGGAATAGCGATAGTTCTGTTAAATGAGTAAATCGTTAGAAGAACCCAAGTTTATAATTAAGTTTGAATAGATGAGCTTGATTTGAGCATATTCCTTGTAACTCAACCTAAGCTAGTGTTCTCTAATTAGATGGATTGATCCTTGCTTACGTTATCTTACATATAGGGTGCATAATCACCCTAGATTAATTTGTTTATCTAGCATTTTCAATTTTTGCATTATAAAAACACACGAAGCACTAAACATAGATTCTGTGTTTCTCCCACACACGCAACCGCGCATAGAGAGAGCAGCCCTCCGCCGGGGGGGGGGGGAGGGGGAAGGGTTGGCAAAGAGAGAGGGGAGAGAGAGACCTGGATTGGGAAGTCAGTCACGTTGGATCCTTCGAGTACTAAATCACTTGAACTATTTTCCTCTCTACTTGTTTTATTATCTAGTAAATCTTCTATTTCACTTGAACTTTCTTCCACCGTGCTTGTCTGATTATCTTCATGTCGAACCTTGTACAGTAAAGCTGGATCCAGGGACTGATTATGTTGAAGAAAAATCTCCAAATCATTCTCTAATGGCTTCCATATTAATCGGAATCCACATTTTTTCACAATTACATCATTGAATGCTCTCATGGTTAACATGAAACAATTCCAGCCATTTGGACCAAAAGTGACTTGGTCCCATATTAGCCTTGGTTCATAACACTTAAGCCACACATGATCGAAATCATGTAGGAAACCCTGTCCGTAACTCGAATTCCATTTACCATTGATGGCTGGGTAAGCGTACAATTCGCCATCCTCTTTTCCACATTTTGCTCGGGCTACGACACAAAAAGCTAATCCTAAGAATTTTTCAAACAAGTCCTTTGAAGCCATGAAAGAAATATGACCATCATTATTAGGGAGCAACCATTCTGGCATCTCTCCTCCGGGCATAAAAAGTTCTTGGTGACCATAAGATTGATGAAACATCTGTCATAATGCACACTATTAGATAGTTTCTTTTTCGAAATTGGCACCTAAAAAGAGGATTTCAATGAGTTAAGTGGGTAGTCTCATAGTTTAGCCATAGTTAGCAATAGCATTACAAAGATTTTTTGTACTTAATTGGTGGACACAGGATATGTATTGTTTAAGATTTTGTAACTAGATGAACATATATTGTTGAAGTTTTTCATTGGGCATTCCTTGTAATGACACAGGGAGCTAGAGTTTTATAGATAGAGAGAATATCATTTGCATTGCCTTATAGCCACCTCCACTACATAAACATGCAGAATCACTTTCAAAATGTTTGCTTTTTATTAATTAGCCCAGATTTTCGGCCTTTCACAGTATGCAAAACACAATGCAGCCAACATGTAGGCGGTCTCGTAACAATCAAAGAGAGAGGGAGAGTCTAACCTTATACTTTAAAAAACCAGAATACCAGAAGTGTTGATGGAGCCGTCCATGCCATGAATCAAAGTCAAGATGGTCAAAGTCACGTAGGCATGAGGGCTTTTCACTCAGAGATTCGCAGCCAAGTGCCCATTGACGTTGAAATTGCCCTGGAATATCGAGCATCTCTTGTATTCTTTGACAATACGAAACAGGTAAATGGGGCAACTTATATTGTTGTTTGCATGTAGGAAGGTTATTAAAATTGTTTCTGTCCAAATACAAATAATTTAATGAGGGAAAACAGGAAGGATTCTCCAGGAATTCTACTTCGGATAAATTGCATTTGTTAAGGTCTAGCAACCGCAACTTAGGAAATCCCATTTTCATATGGGGATCACTCAAATCCCCCTCCCTCTTTGGAAACTTGACTAGTTTTGAGCAGCCACGAAGCATCAGGAATTCAAGATTTGGCAATCTGTAAATGCTAGACGGAAGGATTGCCAATTTCTTGCAATCACATAAATCCATTTCCCCCAAAGAGATAAGATTTTCTATGGATGCAGGAAGTCCCTCAATTGAAGTCCCTTGTAAATTAAGTCCTCGTAAGCCTTTCATTTTATCCGAAAAATCAGGGAGTCTTTGCAAATTTGAGCAATTTTTAAGATTGAGAAGTTGAAGATTCTTGGCCTGGAGCATATCAGGGAGATGATGGAGTTTTGAGCACTCACCTAAATTCAAAAACTGTAACTTGTTGTGATATGAAACCGACTCGTGGGCACGCTCCAAGTTTTTGCAACTATAGAGATCCAAGTATCTCGAGATTTGGAGTACAATCGAGGTCCAGCATACAAACTAGCGATTGGCATCCATTGAAGTTAATGAATTTCAGTTTTATGAAGTCCTGCAAGAACAAAGAAACCAACTTAGGTAGACATTCTGGATGAAAAAAAAAACTGAGATAAGTATTTAATACAAAATTTGGCTCTAATGAACAAGTAATTATTTCCATCGGTCCGGAGGCAAATAAATGGTTCTTGTAGTTTTCCTAAACAAATTACATAGGGACGATTCCATTGTCCCATTGTGTAAAATTGGAACACCGTTCGGTGCTGGTAAAAGTTGATAGACATTGTCAATTGTCAAATTCCGTTGCCAACAGAATTTTGATTGAAAACTTAATTAACAGTAATGCTTTGGTAAGTAACAAATACTTTTAAGTTACTACATAGTTTTAAATTACAAACTATTTCATTACGTAGCTTAACAATAAGTTAATGGTACTAACTTATATAGAAAACTAGTATGATGCCTGTGCATTGCCTAGATACAACTATATTTATGATTCTGAATGTTGATATCGATGTGACTTTTTCGTAAGAGAGATAAAACATGTGCAGAAAATTATAACAAAATAAATATATACATCAATGAAATTCTTTCTACAGCTTATATGGAATTAGTAGGTTTATCCTCTGATTAATAGAGAGGGTTAATATCATTAAAGACCCAAAACTGGTCCCTCATGACACATTTACTACTAATTTCCACCTCACAAAAATCTCAAACTGGTACCCCAGCCCAAATTGACCCTCTGTTATTACAATGCATGTATGTTAGCACACGTGGTAGATGGTTGCAAGATGGATTCGACATAGATAATGACAAATTCGACACAAAAAATTTATGTGTGATGATATTAAATCCAAAAATAAAATAGTAAACATTATGGAAAAACTGAGTAAGACTTTGGTTTTTGACATATAACATCAATGAGTACTTTGGTTTTTGACATATAATATCAATGAGTACTACTCCTAATTCTTCGTGCCCCAAAGGACTCGTCCATCACTTGAATGCACTTGGGCGATAGCCTTTGCTCACCGTGCGTGGCCCGAAAAAATGAGTAACACATTGGTTTGGGCCTCCCTTAATGGAATCTGACCAAAGCCCAAAAACATGTATCTTCTTCAATAGATTTTATGTGCAAAAGCCCCCATTAAAATGAAAAGCACTAATTGAGGAATTACAATGAATAATTTTCACCATTAGAAACTTTAGTATCTGTAAGTATTGTCTTCCTCATGCGTTCTAATTGGACTGACCGGTTGCCCATTTCTTTCGGTTTAGTATGACCCGCCTATGAATAAATTCGACGAGCCAAGATTCTCGGATGGATTTTCGTTTTTGAAGGGCACTTTTCTTTCTCAGGTCCAACAACATGTGATAGGCCGTGGGCTGTAGTTAGGATTAACTAACAGATACGAGATGGACCGAAGGTGGGCCTCGGGATCATGGACTGGAAGGCCATGGAATGGCCGAAGTGATTGGCCAAGAAAGTAGTCATGGTAGACTCATCCCAGGGATCAATAAAATTGGGCAATCAGTTTTTACCCAACATAAACCCCACAAGGAGTTTGGATGGATGATCCACTAAACATCCGAGGCCTTGCGATTATTTCTCAATTATGAATTTAATGATTTATTTGTAAAATATGAGCCAAATATGAATTTGATCTTTTCATTTATTATTGTTTGTTAAATGTAAGTCAAATATGAGATGGGTCAGATTCTTTTCAAACCTCATCATAAACAATCAAACTTAAGCATATAATAATATACATATTTTTAATTAGAATCTATATATACATAAAAAAAAATGTTTTTAAACATTTATTACCAAAATTTGCATTATTCGATTAGAGAATTATGCAATAGAATATAAAGTAATATCAATTATTATCGAAATATGTGTAACAATTAGACATGTAGAATAGAGATGTGCTCGTGAATGCCTTCTTGTACTTTAAATTAAAATTTTCAATTACTCTAACAATTACCAACATTTATTTTTAAAGTTGTTAACTTGCTAAAGTTATTAACTCAGATAGGAAACTACCAACTTTGATTTTGGTGGTTTACCAACTTTTCACGAGTTAAATTACCATCATTAATTGGTTAAAGGTTTTTTTTATTAACTCTTATAGGAAATTACCGACTTTTATTTGAGTTGCCACCTTTAATAATCTATCGATGTTTATTTGCCAGCTTACCAACTTGTTTAAGTTACAATCTCTTTAAGAAAATTACCAAATGTTAGATGAGTCCACTTACCAACATTTATTAGATTGTTTTTGGAGTTAAAGTCGTTCCTATATTTCATGAACATTTATTTGTTGCAATTACCAAAGTATTAAAGTTAGTAACTCTTGTACTAAATTTCAAACGGCTTCCAAAAGTACCAACTAAACCAGTAATTTACCAATATTTATTTGCATAGCTAATTATAATCTCTTATATGAAATTGCCAACTGATATTTGAGTTATTTAATGACGTATATTTGATTATTTTGGAAGTTTCAATAACATAACAACGTCTGTGGCAACTTACCAACTAGCAAAGGTACTAATACCCGAGATTATCAACTCTTATTTTCGTTAGTTATCAGTGTCTATTTCATAACCATCCACTATTTTAATAGTTTACTTATTTTTGAGAGCTTACTAACATATTAACGTTGTTATTCTTACAGAATTACAAATTCTTTTGAAATTGGCTAACACCATTACACTAATTTACTATCATTTATTTGCAAAATTTAAGTTACACACTCTTATTTGAGTCACTTACCAACTTTCATTTGATAGTTTCAAAGTGTCAACTGTTCTGTTAATATGCCCACATTTGTTTGGGGAGCTTTTCTGGCACGTTTAATTTACAATCAATTAAAAATTAGTAAACGGACTCAAAAAACATCGGCATTTTTTTTTTTGTAAGAGTTTGTAATTTTAACATGATGAAAACATCGACAAATAAATATTGGTATTTTTTTTTAAAGTGATTTCTAAACAATTAGGTAAACGCTAGTAACTTAAACAAATAAGAGTTAATAACTAAAACAAAATGGTAACTTTAAAACAGAATGGTAACTTAACTTATGAAGAGTCGGTATATCACTCAAATTAATATTGGTAACTTGCTATAAGAGTTAGTAACTTTAATATGATGCTAATTTTAGCAGTTGAATATTGGTAAGTTCTTGAACCAATCGGTAATATTTATAAAGTCAAATAATACTTGATATATAGACACAATTACGAGTTGGCAATTTTCTTTAAAATTACTAACTTTAATACGTTGGAAGCTACACAAGTAATATTGATTATTTACAAAAGTATTTGGTAATTGAAAATAATCAAATAATTGTCAGTACTTTCACAAAACTTTTGGTAACTTCTAGCACGTTTATAAACTAAATATTTCTTGATTCTGCCATAAAACTATCGGCAACTTACTGATTACCCGTCAAATAAGTTGCTGATCAAAATTTAGTTATCGATGATTTTGAAATTTACCCTATGCTCTTAAGAAGTTACTAGCACCAAACAGTGTTGAGCTTTTTATGCACGAAACTCTAGAAATCTACGGTACATAGCGATGCAACTACTTCTTAAGAATTGGGAGTAAGTAATCAAAACTGAATGATGACTTTTCTCTGAAGGTTCTTTTTTGTACTTAATTATGAATAAAGCATTTTTGCTTTTTGTAATTTTCGAACACGAGATTTATAACAACCTCTTGGGTTTAGCATGAAATCAAAGCCTAAGTCAAGCTCAGTCATATTGATAAAATTGTTAATTCTCAATGAATTAGTTAAATTATTTTGACATTCTAATATTTTATTTTGTACACCACTTGAAACTTAACAAGAAAATTAGATTTATCTATTACCATCCATAGAGTAATGAGTACGTGGCTCCTCAATTCTCTCATGGGAGGGGCCTTTAAAGATATTGGGACTATTACATATATCAAAAGCCTACAAATCAAATAAAAGTCTTCTCGTATAGCTTAAGCACATTCTACGTTCAAACATTAAATTGCATACAAAGAAGTATTTGTTTCAGTTTTCAGCTCAAAATCATGATGGTTTGAGCTCACTGTTGTTTTTTTAGTATATGTACGGAAAACTTCTACTTTTCATTCCTGCACTTTCACAACCTTTTTAATCAAGTACTTACACTTTTAGTTTTTCTAGTCAATTCCTTTTACTTACATAAATTTTCTAATAAAAACTTTCCCGTACCAAATCTAGCCAAACCTAGCTGATGTGGCCATTAGACTGATTCCACAATATAACGTAGATTAAACATCGCACATGCGTTAGCAGTCATAACATGTTGAAGCTAGTCAAACAGGTTATGACTTTGACACCAAAAAAATAAAAAAAGCAGGGTGTGGCAACTACCACCATTCACTATTTACAAAGGGTGACCATCGACATCCCCCGACGACAACGTCAGTTGGATTTGACCAAATTTGATGCTAATGAAACTTGATTAAACAATTTGTGTAAATAAAATGACTCGGTTAGAAAAATTAAAGCCACATGGATGTGATTAGGAAAGTAGTTAAAGTACAAGAATAAAAAATGAAATCTTTGCTATATATGTATTTCAAGTATGATCAAGTTGTTTTTACCAAAAAAAAAAAAGTATGATCAAGTTGTTAGTTATAAGGTAGACTATATACAAACGGAAGATTTTAGCCGCATTGGTTCTATGTACTAGATTGCTAGCCTACATTTGATGCTTTGATATGTATAAGGAATATAGTAAATGTAGATGTTTTCCTAGGAAAATAACAAATATCATTTGATTTAACACATACAGGAATAAGTCATGAAAAAAGGAATGCGCACCTTAAATTTCGGCAGTTCCTTGATCTTGCTATTCGGCATATCAAGTCTAACTAATCTCTTTCGACCATAGCCAAATTCTAGAATCAAGGCACAATTATGCAATTCCAAACACCCTAATTGACTAGGGAGATGGACAGGACCTTGGAAAGAATTACCTACGTTATGCAGGATGAGCAACCTCAACTTTCTCATGTTTGTGAAAGCATTAGGACAAATGTATGTCTCTTCAAACTTTGGTAGCTTCAAAACTATGGCTTTTATTACATCTGTTCCCTGTATATTTATTCAAATACACTTAGGTTACTTTGTAACTATAGTACAAAGTCAATGATAAGAATAGAATTTGAATTCTTATACACTAAAAGTCTTACCGAATCTCTTGATAGAACATCAAGAACATCATCATAAAGCCATAACCTACTGCGCTTGCTGGCATCATCACAACATTCTTGTTTAACAATTTCCATACCCATCCATTTTATCAAGTCATGCATTTGTAAGGTCCCGTCCTCTTCACTAATCAGGGAGCGCTCGATGAGAATTTCAACCCCAATAGTCGTGGCAAAATTACAACTATCAAGAACTTCCCTAATGTACTTTGTCTTCTGCCCCTTGAAGAAACAAGCAATGTCAAGAAAAATCTCCTTTACATAGTCCTCCAATCCATCATAACTTATCTTTAGCACATCGTTGATTTCTTTGTGAGGACTTTTGGCTAGTTTTTCCAGGGTACTCTCCTATTGATGTTCTCCTCTACCGCACAAGAAAGAACCCAACACCTCAAGTGCCAAAGGAAGGCCTTTGGCATAATGTAAAACACTATCAACAAGATTGCTCTTTATTTCTATTTTTTGACTTCTTAGAAAAGCATGCTTTCCAAAAAGTTCGAGATCTTCACCACACTTGAGAGCTGTAACTTTGTACAACTTATCCGAATATACTCCATGAGAAGTTAGCAGATGCTTGTTTCTTGTTGTGATAATTATCCTACTTCCTTTACCGAACCACTCGCAATCTCCAGCTAAAGCATTTAACTGGTGTTTAGCATCCACATCATCAAGAATAATGAGAACTTTCTTATTGGAAAGTCTATCTTGAATCAATTGACTTCCTTCATCAACACTGGAGACTATTAATTCTTTTCGCAGTACTTGCGATAGCAATTTTTTCTGCAAATGAACCAAATTAGTGAAACTTTTGGAATTTTCACTAACACGGTCCAAGAAACTAGAACCTTGAAACTCTCTAAAAATAGCGTTATAAATGGCTTTAGCAAGGGTTGTCTTACCTACGCCTCCTTGTCCCCATACTCCTACCATAAGAATATCATCCTTGGACTGTAGATTTAGGATTGTTTGAAGCTCTTGTACTCGGGAATCTATCCCAACTGGATACTTGGCTACTTTTAATGGCGTTCGATCTAGTTGAGTTGAGATTTTCTGTACAATATCTTGTATAAGCCGCGCTTCATATCTGACAAGGGTAAATTTGTAGAAAGTGCTTTTAGAGTAATCCAAAAAAAGGAATAAGTATTCAAAGAGAATCGCCGAATAAGAAGCTAGTCCACAATGTATATGGAGATGAATGTCCAAATATGTTCAATTAGCATCTCACTTGAGTCTAAGCAGAACTAAAACAATATTCTTCATGTTATTTTAAATGTTGTATGTTAATTTGTTTTGCATTTATCAATAATTCAAGTTAATTATTGGATATATTAAATCATTGATAGGCATTGGTTTCATCTCTTTACAAAGTTCATTGAAATTGTCTTGTCTTTCTTTAATTGTCCAAATGCCAACCCATTTATCTGGTAAAAATTCTTTGCGAAGCAATATCTGTGATAAAAATAGCCGACGTGAAATCTAAATTAGCATTTCCAATAAGGTGAATCCTCATTAAAATCAAGTACTTTATCCTTTGAGACAATTGTAGGCTCACTTCTGAAAGTGGAAAAATAAAGAGCCGTCTTTGGCTGTTTGGACAAACACGGCCTACTGTTGGTTCCAGTAGAAATCTGTCATATTATTACCTTTTTGCTCTTTACTGCTTCAAGTATATACAAAAATGCCATTAGGCCTGTATTTTCTTTAAAGAAAAAAATCCTAGCTTTTCATTCTTTCTAAGAAAATTAAATAAACATTTCTAATAAACAAAACAGGTTGATAGAATACCAGATTTATCTTCTCCTATGTATAATGGCTTACACAATGTAAACGACTATGTAGATACAAGGGAGAAATGCTCTTGCCAGAGAGGTATTTTTGTTGGTCAATGAAAGGCATGATGTAATGGAAACAGAGACTAATTAAAAGAAGCCCGAGGCACGAGATTTAAATCAAGTCCTTCAAGTCCAAAAAATGTAGCAAGGAAAGGTAATGCCATTAATTTTAGGTCCAGTAAAAAGAGCAGCTAACCTTAATGGTAATGATACTAGTAAGTTAGCCCAACATCTTCGGCAATCTTTAGGGTTGGCTGAAGAATCTCCGACACTATTGATGATGGAATATTTATTGAGCTTTTAACAGAGAAATGGACTTTATATAAGCCCGATTATCCACATAGAACAAACCATAGTTTGTTAAATGAATAATTCATTAAGGCCTGTTGTTAGTTCTTGGTGCTCTTCTTAATCGTGATACTGGAAAACATGTGTTTGAAAGGATAGATAAATTGGTCACAGCCATTGGTATGATGACAAATGCAGGAGGATATAGTCCAACACTATGTATGAAGTATGTGAAGCCACTCTTGTCGGTAACGCGCAGAAGTTTAGGAAATTCTTATTATCAAATAGATTTAAGGTATAAACTAGACAAGAGCTTATTGTAAAGGGACTATAAGCCATCGTAACAGATGTCTTGCATAGAGAATTCTGTGGTTTATTGCTTTCTATGGAAACAGTAGAGAGAGTAGCCTTTAAATGCTCTAATGAAATTATAGACTTTTGATATGTGCTATTTTGACGCTGTGAATTTCAACAATCTGAAAGACTTTCTTTGATAGACTTCCGGAGCCATGGCCAGAGGTCACGAAGAAGGCTTACGACTTGCTCCTTTGAGAAAAAAGAGGTAGTAGAAGGTCCGGGTGGGTGAATCCAAGCAAAAAAGTATACGATGAGGAGACTGAGTACTGACCCCTAAACGAAGGAAGCAACTAAATAGTTTCCTTATTTACACAAGATTGTTGCTCTCACATTGAATAAGTGCTGGGTAGAAATGGCTCTAACATCCATCGAGAAGCCAAAAGTGCAAGACACTTTCCTAAGGGATCGAAAAGAAAATTTGATATGAAAAAAGCATACCAGGGGAAAACTAAGGCCTTATAAATCTGAAAAGTCATCTAGACTTACAAAGAATTGAGGCCTTTAAAAGGAAACACAGAGGTTCTAACCTCGTTGTCCTCAGGGTAATAGGGGTGTGCAACCGGACTGGGTTTACCCGGTTCCCGGTCCGGCCCACCCGGAAAACAGGGTCGGGAACCAGTTCCGGTTAAAACCGGGCCAGGAACCGGTTCCCAAAACGCAGACCCTGTTTAAACCGGTCCGGGAACCGGTTCCGATGGATTACCCACCCGGGAACCGGTTCGACCAGACCGGTTTGGGAACCGGTTGGAGAACCGGTTTGGGAACCGGTTGGCGAAACCCTAATTTTGTTTCTTCCTTTACCTTGCAAAGGCGCAGACACAGAGAACCAGTGCTCGACCCCTTCCTCTCGCGCTCCTCTCTCGGTTCCCCTCGCGCTCGCACCACCGCTGCCAAGCTCCTCCTCCTCCCTTGCCCCGCCGCCCCCGCCGTCACCGTCACTGTCGTCGTCACCCCCGACAACCTCCACCTGCTCGACCCCTTCCTCGCCTCCTCCTCCTCGCTCCAGCCTCTCGTCTTGCCGCGCCACACCCACCGCGGGTGCGCTTCGTTGCCAAAGTCAGCGCCCTCCGCGACCTCCACCTCTTGCTCCTCTCCCGGTGGTTCGAGTCCCACCCCTCCCCGCCCTGTGCGGTCGTCTCCGACTTCTTCCTCGGGTGGACCCACCACTTCGCCCGCGACCGCGGCGTCCCGCGAGTCGTCTTCTCGCCGTCCGGCGCGTTCGGAAGCTGCCGCCGCCTTGCTGCTCCGCCCAAGCCCCGTTGCCGACGTCGCATCCCTGGTGAGCTCCCCGACCACCCCCGCTTCTTTCTTTCTTTCTTTTCTCTTTTTTTTTTTTTTTTTTTGGTTTGGCAGAATGTCTTTGTTACTCCTTCTTACGCAATTTGATTGTCTTTATCTAGTTAATCGGTTGAGGAGGAATGTCGATTCAGTTACTAGCGCTAGGATGAGAGCAGATGCGTTTAAATTGCTCTTCGACGTGTTAGAACGGCCTTAGCAAGTTTCAAGGTAGAATGAAAGCAAATGCATTGGAATTCTTCTTTTAGTCTACTGTGACTCAATGTATGGTTTTTGTTTGCTCCTGACGAACTACGTGGATCTCTATCACGCTTATGGATCATCTTTGCAAAAGGTTCAGATGGAATGTTCAGAGAGAAAAAAATGAGTTGTTAGGTTCTGTACATGGAATTGCTTTATCAGAGTGTGCAATATGTAGTGAAAAGAGACATCGTTTGAGGTTTCTTCACTTTTATCCGCAGATAGATCCGCTGATGTTGCTATGCGGTGCCTAGATTACGAGAGGGCTCGTGTGCATTTTAATCTCCTGAAAAGTTCTTGCACAGCAATGGCATTTGCCAATGCTATCATCTAGTCTTAATACTTCTTGACAATGTTCTGAGATGACATATTCTAAGGCTTCTATTTGCGTTGAATTTTATCTATACTATCGAATTAATGAAGTTTAAAGTTGTTATAATTAAAGCAAGTTGCCGGTCTTTGTCTTCCCATGAGCATATACGTTATCTTCATGTGTATAAGTGTGCATAGCGGTGAAGAGTGCTCTTCAATCTTTCTCTTGATGTGGTAATGGCTATTCATAAAATGAGCTATTCATTACCTCGAAAAGGGAAAGGATTGCTCGATAAAACAATTGAACCTCACCTATTCTCACCTTCTCGGCAATAGTCAAGTGAGTTCTCCATGGCTGAGGTTCGGTTTTGGTTTTGTTGGTCGTCCCGTTTCAGTTGACAAACCACTAGCGGTGGATGGAAGTCCCATGTCCCATGAATCATTTCTTCCTTATGATCGGTACTCCCTTGAAGAGCTCACGCCTCACCTGGTTCTGCAAGAATTTGTTAATCATGGTTTGGTTCTTCATTCCTGTTTTGAGGGTATCTGTTGCTAGATTGCAAATAACTCATCTAGACTTGCTTTTCTAAGGTTAATTTTTATGCAAAACAGGTTCCAATATAAACAATGTCAACCCTGTTCCCGGACCGGAAAAACAGGATGGGCCGGGAACAGGGTCCAATGAAAACAGGGTAGGGAACAGGGTCCAGAAAAGGAGAACCGGTTATAACAGGGTAGGGAATAGGGTCCAGGTCTAGACCCTACCCACCCTGGACCCGCTCACCCCTACAGGGTAAACCCTATTTAAGTAGTTGTAACTTTTGTTCGATTTTGTGGATTGAAAGCCCACAAGCCTCATGATTGTAGTATTTATCGAAGATGTCACTCTTCATGACCTATAGATGAGCAGGAACTAGAAAATTTAGACTTTGAGGTTTAATGTCTCTATGAAGTTTTCTCATAATATGAGACTGACGAAGAACATTCAACATAGTGCGGTGAACAATTATCAGCGACGAACGCATGTGATGAAATGGTACCCTTAAAGTCAACATCTTAGGTATTAGAAGAAACTTTCCGATAAGATTATCTGTCGTAAAAAACTTTGGAGCAGAAATAGCTTGAAGTAGATGTTAGTGCTCTTTATTGATTATTAAGATTTAACTTTAAATAGGCCATAGATTCTCACAATCGACGTCAATGGCATAGGTGTCGTATTGGGAACTTCAAACCTTAGATGTACCTACGCTAAATCTCCAAAAAATTAGAGAGACAAGAGAAAGAACAAGAGGCACATGTCGTAGTATACATATATAGGGTTGATCAGAATAGGATAAGTCCCGCTATTTCATCTTCCTATCGCCAATTTTGTGATTGCAATTGTTTTGGATCAAAGATGTACAGGTTTTAGAGATTAATTGATATCAGGAATACTAGCCAAGCTAGCACATGGGCTAGTCTGCTTCCAAGCCCATCCAAATTATTTGATGGCTCTAAATGATATTTGTTTGGGGAATTCATGAACATTGAGGATTGATTCTTTAAACATGGATAGGATGAACCCGCAGGTCAAATATTGGTGTATCGAACTGGGATTATTTATAGATTCATTAATACCACAAATCCTAGAGGACGGAAATTAGATAGCAAATTTGTTTGAAGAGATTCACACGATTACAGACAATTTTATAGGTAAAAAATTAATCCCTAGAATTACAGGGAAAAGTGTTCAAAAAGTGATAAACCTTTTACATTTCTACCGATTTAATCCTAAACCTTTTTTTGGTGTCAACTTAGTCCTAAACATTTTTACTAGGTGCCAATTCAATCCTTTTCGTCTAATTGTTGTCGGATTTTGTTGATTTGGGCACCCGATCGGCTAACGTGGCACGATTGGCACCGACATGAATAAATTTTAATAATATTTTGAATTTTTGAATTTTTTTTTTTTTTTTCCTTCTCCTCCTCCTTCCTCCAACTAGTCACCGAGGCAACAGCCGGCGAGGGTCGAGCCTCACCAATGAGGGCGACCCTCACTAGCCTGGCATGAGGCCGCCCTCGTGACTTGGGCGGTGTGGCTCGTCCTCGCTAGATCTGGCGAGGTTCGAGCCTGACACTCGGTGTGGAGTTCAACTATGGTGGAACCTATTGGAGCATCTAGAGAGATTAGTGCGTCTCAAGTCCAATAGAGGGGTGCAAAAATAACCTTATGTTTGGAACACTGTCTACATTCTCTTCGCTAGGATATTAAGGACATTTGAACCTCTTACTATAACACAGGATACAGTACAACAAGTCAATCGGGAAGAGGTTGCATCTCAAAGATCTGTAAACTTAAGAACTTTAGAAGAAGGATCATAGGATACAGACAAATTAATAGGCCTGTATATGAAGAAGAGGATGCGTAGTCAAGAGAGAACAATGTTGTAATGGTAATGCACTCCGAAGGAGAAAAGATCCGCATCCCAAGACATCCATGAAGTTTTCCGAGCTTTAGGAATACAGCAGGGCAATGGTCCATAGCCATGGACAAAATCTGGGATATGATCGAACCTCCCAAATGGCACATCAAGGAAGCTGGGTTAAGCACCTACGTGGTTGTGATGTTTAAATTTCCCGGGTGTTATCCATATTCATTAGAGACACTGGAGCTTGTACTAATTGTGCAAGACCTAATGCATCACCAGATGAATGGTGGAGACCATTAACAAAGCCTATTGCATTGGGAATGGCAGGTGGGAATCAATGTTTATTTTTAGACGGATCTTTCCTTTCCCGACACTAGATGAGGATGTCATTCTTGGTAATGCATTCTTAATGGGACATAACGAAAATTGGTCTTTTGTGCAAGACAGCACCACGATTACTACAGCAGGTGTGACTCTTCAAAATCCTTGGTTAAGACAGAAATTTGAGGTTTATCCTGTGAAACAATCAGAGTTTTGTGGAGACTGTCCATGTGACCAAGCATTTAGAGTGTGAGCTCAGCGTGGCAAATAATGGGAGCATAAGCTATTTGGATGCGAAATATCTTCATTTCCAAATGATACCTCCTAGTATCAAAATTTGTTCTGCCTAGGACAAGGAAAAATTCGGAGTATCCAACTGCCAGGAATGAAATGGAATAAGTTCCTGCTAAAGCTGAAAAGTAACTTTCGTGACGATCCACAATGAGTCTTTTTTCTTTTTTTCTTTTTTTGTGTGTAAAATGTAGGTCAAACTGTGGAGTCCTAATGGTGTAAAAGCCAGACTAGAGCTAAAAGATCCAATTACCATCATTTGAGCAAAAACTGTGAGATGGTAGAGGTATTTGAAAAACAAATTCCTGATCTGTTCTCAAAAGGTTTTATTAGAGATGGTTTTAGTCCGCATTCTAGCCCAACCTTCATGGTCATTAACCATGCAGAGCAGGTACGAGGAATAGCGTGAATTGTTACAAACTATCTTCAGCTTAGCAAACCAACAAAGATAATGACTATAAGATAGCTGCAGCAGGAGATCTCATAGAAAGATTGCCCTAGGCAATTTTCAGCGGGAAATGGATGATGCCTTCAAGTATCTACACAAGTTTTGTGCTGCGTATATACACGATGTAGTGGTCTTTAGCAAAAGCGAAGAGATGCAGATGAATCACTTATAACCACTGACAAATATCTTTAATAAAGAAGACATGATCCTATGTAAAAGAAGGTAAAATGGATAAAGGAAAAAATTAATTGCTTGCGTATGGGGCTAGTATTGCAAACCTAAATTTGCGAGATATAGTAAACTTTCCTGACAAAGTAGAAGGTAAAAAGTCCAGAGGTAATGTAGATCTGCTAACTAGGCCAGACAATTTTAAAATATCTTAGTAGGCTACCCAAGAAAGCTCCAACTAATACATCTCGATTTTGGTATGATGAAGATACTCAAGCAGTAGGTTAAAGAAAAGGTAAGGCATCTGCCACCATATTATCACCTTCTGATGCATCAAATGAATACTAGGGAGAAGTACAAAAAACTAAATGAAGAAAATCAGTAAGACTTCTATCAATATTGCTCTGCCACATTTAATTAGGCTGAACTCGATCGTTTGACACATGAAAAGGATGTACTTTCCATGAAAAATTGTATAAAACTTTTCTTACATATTCCTTACCCCAAAAAGGTTTGTAATGAGAACCAACTCTGAATATGTCAAAAGATTCTCGTATCTAAATCTGAAAGAAGCTCAGCAAACTAGGCTTCTCATTTTACAAGAATGGTATAGTTATTACAACTTTGACATAGAATATATTCCTCCAGATAAAATCTTAGCTGCTTCTCTCTCTCTCTCTCTCGTAAATTGTCTTGCTGTGCAGATAAATCCTACAGCAGAAAGAGAAAATTTTCGGGTATGCAAGCAAGAGGGGCATCCAAGGAAGAAGTGCTCAAAGAGACAGAAGGAGAATGAGAGCAAAAGCTATGCTTCTATTAGAACGAAAGCAAATATTAGTTGGCCATGCAAAAGACAGTTATTTTTTCTCATTTTAGAATTATAGAGGAATGGAAAAAAGCCTTAATATCATCCGTTCAATGAATGTGGGGAATGAATACTGTGAGAGAGTTGCCAGGAGAATGAACTGGTTGGTTGAAAAGACAGTCGAAGTTCACAAGCCTCTTTTGATTTAGTCCCAAAAGAATTAAAGGAGATATCCTTGAAGATTAAAATCAAGTAGAAGATGATATGTTTGGCAAACAAACGCACACACCAAGTATAATCTGATTCAGAAATGGTTATGTGTTTATTAGGTGAACTATCTGGCATATATGGCTTCAATAAAGTTATGGGAGCAAGATCTTGACAATGAAGCTCTTGGAAAGTTTGTACCAGATGGCTATGAAATAATCACGAGGAAAATATTCCTGAGAATCATAATCCTATTACTGAAGATTTTGACATTGAATCTGGTGATAAAAACCTCGAAAATAAAAAATTTGAATATGTTAAGTTTGATATCTACTTATTGATTCCATCAATCACGGCCTTCATGGGAAGGGTACTAAAATCTATGCAGAGTTGCTAGTTAGACTTGAGAAAGAGATTTCCAGCAACTTCAATGGTTCATAAAAGATCCTGCTTCACACATAAAGATTCTAGAAGTTGAGTTAAAATTTTACAAAAAAATCGGAGAAGAGTTCCTTGAATAATGGAAAGTTAAGGTGCGTATTCTCTGAAGCTCTACTACGTGGAAATTTGACGTTAATAAAGAAATATAATAGGCTCAAAAAGACATTCTCTTTAGAGGAACTCTCTGCTCTAAATCCTTATCTCCATTGGGAAGGACAAGGATGACTAAGCTAGAAACTTCACACAAGCTTAGCGGAAACTGGACTCCCGCTTGTAGAAGCAGGGTTTGCAGACTCGATCAACATTGACAGAGGCTATCTACACCTTGTTAGTAAAGTTAAACCGTTGGTATTTCATGCTTGAAGCTGCTTAGGATATGGTCCTAGATTTTCTACAGTGATTGTTACCAGCACGATGAATGGAACTGGATGATGAAAGGAAATGGAGCATTTCTAACAGATCTGGGAAATTCAACAACTTACTGAACCAAACAAGACCAAGAGAATCATAAAAATGCGGTCAGACATACTATTTTTATCACTAAAGCTACTGAAATCGAATTCTTTAATGCTGTCCTAGAGCATGCAATACGCAACAAACAAAAGTATTATCTGCGAGGTGATGGAAGAATTTTCATCATCATTCTCAAGGGTTATATGAGATTTAAATAAAAAGAAGTCCCAGAGAGAAAATGACAGAGCTTATATTTCGGGGCTGATGTTTTTGAAGTCTGGACGATCTCCCAAACCCAAGATCAGCGACTTGAAGAGAAAAGGGAACGAAATAATCACGCCCAATTTAGAAGAAAAGACCCAGGGCCAGCCTTCAGACGAGTGATTACTACGTCAGCACTCAGCGGTACAAGACGTCAAAAACTAATTTTCTCAGAAGAAGAAAAAATGCATGGATTAGAAAGGATAATCCCCATGGGTTAGACGGGGGATAATGTCTTATATGTACAGGCGTAGGCAGCTCACTTCTGTTATTGTCCGCTTGTAAATGTTGAAGTGAGCTGGCAACATCCCACAGGCACCAGCTTTTGTATGTATGTAGCTGATTCCTCTTCAGTTGAAAGGGGAGGCGAAATCAGTAGAGAAAGCTTTCTCTACAATTCTTACTCTCTAAGTGATTTTAGTCTGGGTCTGCGTCCGTGAGAGACCGATAGCTCAAAACCTCAACAAGAAGCAGAGGCATGCCAGCTATACAAAAGACCCCCCAACTAACAGCAACGGGGGTGGAACATGGGAGCCCAAACTTCCCGCCCGAATTGGAAAGCCGAAGTCCACGAAGATATACTTCTATAGATTTTTTAAGTTAATCTTTTTCTTAAGAGGATATAGTCTGTTATCTAGAACTACAAAATCCTTAAATTGGTCTAAACATGAGGGTGTCACTCGCATGAGTCTTTCATGAGTGATAGCCTAATCCAGATTGCAAAGTGTAAGCTAATGGCATATGCAGTTAGATCACGTTATGAATGATCTATATTTCCAATTAGGAATAGCTTATCTATGGTTTAGACTTATTATTTATGTAATTATATATAGACCGATACCATGGTTTATAATGACAATAACTTGTATTATCAGTGCCATTGATTTAATGACTTATAATTCTCATACTTTAAACCAAATGGATATTTGTTTGGTCATGAATTACATTTAATAATATATGCTAGCTAAAAGGTCTATTTCAAGATATCTTATTTTTGTGTTATTTTCTTGAATTTCAAATTATTAGAATTTAAAAGTTCAAATTAAGTCGATATCTTTAATATCATGATTTTTTGTAAACAAACATATATTTGCCAAAAATGTATTTCAAGATAAAGGACAAATCACTGAAATGAAAATTGGCCAAATATGGGTCATATGGCACATCCAACGGAACAATGTTACCTCCCACGTGGGCTAGCATAGGAGGAAACTTTCACTTAAACCCGGCTTAAACTATATATAGTAGATATAGGATATTGATTAGTACACATGGTTTTGATGTATTATGACAATTTTTGATATCGAAGAAACTTATTATATTTGAATATTGTGCAACTTTTCTTCTAACTAATATCTCCATTTGTTTTCTCCTCAATTAGTGAATTCTAAGTTTCAAGTTTCTTGAATATATTTTCTAGAATTTTGTTTTGTTAAATTTTTACTTAAAAAAAAAAAAAGAAAATGCCTAGGCTTAAAACTCAAACCCAAATTTCCCCCACCCCTCTCTCTCTCCACTCCCCTCCACATTTGCCACTGCCCCGTGGCCGCCCTCATCTGTTCCCCCCGCTGCCATGTCCCTGCCATCACCATCGCCTGTCCTAGCGCAGTTGCTGCGCCCTCTTTCCGTGTCCTTGTCCCTCCGTCACGGTAAACAGGAGAGTCTCAGGTGACCACTGCTCGAGGCTAGCGACGCTGATCTGGGCTTGAAGCCCCAGATCCGGGGTCGCGAGCCTAGATTCGTAGCCTAAAGCCCCTAGACACAGAGAAACAGACGGGCTGAGGTGGTGCGGCTGGGGCGGCGTTGGGACGTGAGCAATCGGACGGCGGCGTGTCGAGAATCGGCAGAGGGTCGGAGAGGACGAACGGCTCGCCCATGGTACTCTGTTTCGTGTTCTGTGCAAGTGTTTTCTGTGCTGTGTGTCTAATGCGAGAGAGAGAGAGAGAGAGACGAGGCAAATTAGAGAGAGAGCCGGGATAGATTACGCCGAACTTTAGAGGATCCCAAACCTTAAAGAAGATCAAATATCAAAAGAATTACACTATTTGAAGCAGTAGAAGTGTTTTCACGTACCCATCCATAAAATGCCATCCAGACAAGCTCCCAGCATCAAGAAGAGCTTTCTTCCATCGCTTTACTTTCTCTGAATCCTCCCCAAATTTGACCACAAATTTGGCCATAGCTTTTGCATAACCCTGTCTCTGCCCTCTCACTTCTCTAGGTTCCACTTTGTAAAACACCGGAAAGACCATGAGGCCTCTTTGCTCCTTGCACTCCATGATTTTCGCCACCTCCTCCAAACACCACGGTGATGAGGCATAGTCCTTGGAGAAAACAACGATCACAATTTGCGATTCCTCAATTGCCTCCATGAGTGCAGGTGATATTTGCTCTCCCTTATTTAGATCTTCACTGTCCATGTAAGTGTTTATTCAACTTTGAACAAGAGCTGTGTAGAGATGACCAAGGAAATAGTTGCAGACATCTGTGCCTCTAAAACTTAGAAAGACATCATAGCTCCTTCTATACTTGGAAGAAAGAGAAGAAGCCATTAAAATCAGGAAACATAAATGGTTGACAATAAGTAATGAGATGCCTAAGATTTGGTAGTTTGTGAGTGGTAGTTTGTTCGACATTTGATCTTCTCCTTATATGTTGACTCCCAGGTGCATGACCTCCTTTTGACGTGGGTCAACAAAGAATATTTTAATAAAAGTGCTCAAGGACGAGCCGACACTTTAGCCGACACTTTAGCATAGAAGTGCTCTTCACGCTAGGGGTGAGCGGTTCCGGGTTCCGGTTCGGTTCCGTCGGAACCGGAACCTACTCGGTACAGTTCCTCAAAATGAGGAACCCGGAACTTACCCGTGAACCGAGAACCTGGAACCTACCCTGTCACAGGTTCCAGGGTCGGTTCCAGGTTCCAACAGGTTCCTTTTTTTTTTTTTTGTTATTTTCAGATTTGAACTATAACATATGCGCACATTACCAAAAAAAAAAACTATAACGTGCACGCACGTTACTAAAAAAAAATATAATGTATGCGCACGTTACCAAAAAAAAACTATAATGTACGTGTATACTACACGGTAACTTCCAATTGACATGTTATCTTGATACATTAACTTCGCACTGCACAACAATAATAGAATATAATTAGAAATTTCAAAACAAATAGCAAACTAGAAAGTAGAAATAAAACACCACTAGAACAAGAATGTCTAGAGGTACAAGTTTTGAAAACAATTTCGATTAAACCCTTAAATGAACTCAGAAAATTCTGAAATTTGGACACGTTGTATTTAAGACCTAGAGGTACAAGTTTCATGAAGAAATCGTAGTCCAATTCGTTCTGGATTAAAAGATAAAATCGATTTACTTTTCCTATTCTCTACTTGCACAGTTTTTGAAAAAGTTTTGGTTAAATAGGCAAATGAACTACAAAAATTACGAAATTTAAATATATTGTAGGGAAGACATGAAGAGAGATATTTCATGTAGAACACATTTCCAAAAGAACCTCATACAAAATGATATAGTCCACGCATTGCAACTTACAAGATCCGAACACATCAGATTGCACAGTTTTAGAAACATTTCCGATTAAATACCCAAATGACCTTCAAAAATTATGAAATTCGACTATGTGATAGCCAAGACCATAAGGTAGATACTTCATGAAAACATCAAAGTCAAATTCGTCCTAGATAATTAAATATGGACGGTTAAAATCCCTGTTCGTAGTACCGTAATTCCAGATCTAACCATCTCCAAAGGACCACGATTTCACCTACCTATTCTTGTTTGTTTTCTCTAAATTTTTGATATGTGGTACCTCAGGATGTCCTTTACAACTTTTGTTAAGAAACCGAAGTGAAATTTCGACAAAAAGGTTGCCTTACAGTCCATGCATTCATCAAGGGTCGGTCCCAAAATCTCCAGATCCAGTCTTTCCAAAGAATAACGATTTCACCCACTTATACTTGTTTTTTTTATCCCAAATTTGAGTATGTTATACTTCAAGAAGTCCTTTACAACTTTCATTTAGAGGCCGAAGCCAAAATTCAACTAGAACATCACATACAAGTCACTAGAACATCCAAGGTCGAGTTTTTTCTGCCCTAAGTAACCGGTTCCGGTTCCGGTTCCGAAACAGGTTCCGGTTCCGAAATCGGTTCCGGTTCCGGTTCCAGGACCGGTTCCGGTTCCGGTTCCGGTTCCGCTTGGAACCGGAACCGGAACCGGTCCCCCTTGGAACCGGGAACCGAACCGGACCCTCCTCCGGTTCGGTTCCGGTTCCCGGGTAACCCGGGAACCGCGCTCAGCCCTACTTCACGCACATGAAGTGTTGACAATATGTACGTTAAACTTTTCTTCATGGAAGATCACATTTATCACATTAGTTAGATGTGTCTTCGCCACATACCTTTGGTTAATGTTGAATTTATTGCAAAAGTGAATTTTTAATAAATTTGACTATTGAACATAGGGTAAATTTCTATGACCATAGTACCATACTGTCCTAATTAAAGGCCAATTTTCTGGTTGATTTATTTGGCTTCAGGGGAAATGGTTTCTATTCTTTTCAGTCCATTTTTATTTTTCTTATATGGATAATGAAGTTCGCTGTGGTATATGGTAAATTTGTGACGATTGATGCACTTCTAGATTAGTTGACCGGATACTAGGATACTAATCAATTAATTTCTTGTTATTATAAAATGAAAAAGGTGCTATGAGATCTGTGGTGGCAACATGCGTACCAATCTTTGTTGAATGCGAAGTGAAAGTGGCCAAAGAATGGTATTGAACTATGTGTTACACTTTAGAGATGATTGCAAAGGCAACTTGGATTTTTAATTTGGATTGAACTTTACACGCCAACAATGTATAATAAAACCCTTATACCCCGTGTCTTGAAGTCTAACTACAAGATAGGCCATATATTACTTATTCCCAACAAATATATTAAATTGAACAAAAAATGAATTTTAAAAAAAAAAATTATTGAGTCCAAGCTCCAAAATTAGTGAGGACATAAAATTTAAAGTTCAGGTTGCAAATAGAAACTTCAATTGCTAGAGCATGGGAGTCATTCCATCATTAGACAAGGAAGTACAATTAGAGACAAGGAAGAACATGATGTCTTAATATGTCACTATATGTGACTTTTACTGGGGCGAACGTCCATTTGCTAGTGTTTAAAGAATTGTAAATTTCACTTTCCATTTTCTAGCGGATGGAACGACGGATCTTGGCCGAAATCTTCTCATCTCAATATAACAACTGTCGTTTATATGTTATGGCACAACATTGTACCTTAAAAGCATCCTATTTTTTCCCCCGCCCCAGGGGCTGGGGTGGGATTGTTACATCTCTTTCCTTTCTTTTATACGTATTCTTCTTTATTTGGTATCTTCATCAACATTCTTGTTTAGCAATTTTTCTTGGTCTCATTTACAGAGAACTTCAGCAAATTGAGTAACGTCTGTGCCAGTCATCAACCGACATTCATTGAAGCAAACTCTACTCCCATTTTATTAACCAGGCTTTTAGATCCCACAAAAAAGGGTATTTTGTTTCATTAATTTGACCGCGTGTGGACGAATAATTCTCAACCATTTCTTTTAAGCTTCACATAGGCCAATTTCACCGCAGCATTAACTTCGCACGTGAATAGACAGTCTATTGCAATCAACAAATTCATGTAGAATTAGCCTAAGAAGACAGTGACGATCCGATCCAAAACCCGCGACTGCCACAAGAAACAATCGAAATCGCGCGATGAGCATAACAAGTTCATCCGATACTACGAAGAAGGTCGCAGCATACCTGCGCTGAGAGACATCGTAGATCTGCCCCCTGTTGGCCATCAAGAGAGACTTCTTGGGGTCGGTGCCATCGTGCTGCTTGAGCTCGTCCTCGGAGGTATCGACAAGCTGAACAGGGGGAGGGAGAGGCTGCATCTGCTCCTGGTAGTCCCTTGGCCTCTGGTGGCGGTCGGATAGCGACCCGAAGAGGTCAGACACAACATAGTGGACGGTGAGCCCGAGGGCGAGGACGGTGAAGAAAGTCGCCGGGGACAGGCCCGTGAAGGCGACGATGGATTCTTTGAGGGTCTCCCACAGTTGCAGAGCCATCGCCGAAGAGCTCTGGAAGAGAGAGAGAGAGAGAGAGAAGAATTCTAGTGTCGTCGATCCGGAGGCGACGGGTTTGGTCCGAAATTTGGTGCGCACGCAAAGACAGGCAAATGTCTTTATTTATGCAAATGGAATAACGCTTTGAAACTCGTTATTCCATTTTCCTTAGTGAACCTACTGATCTAAAATCACCCTTTTCAACAGCTATTTACCTATTCAAAGTCTCCAACGCGTGTTCGATCAAAAAAAAAAAAAAAAAGAAGTCTCTAACGCGTGGAGGAAGCTTCAAGGGCTATATGTACGTGTCAAAGTGAGACTTGAAGGCGGCGGGGGGATCAAATCGCTCTAAAACTAAAACTTGTTCTTACTTCTTATACTTTTTTTAATATTCTCTAAGAGAGTGCTGGTGTAATCATTTCAAAAGAGTTATTTTGAGCATAGAGTGAAGTAATGTGTACTTGTAGAGTGAGCTACAATCCTTTAGTGTAGAGGCAACTTCATTTGTAAATGTTGCCAAGACTTCAAAGATCGCTGAGCTCATCATTTTGAAGTAAGAAGTAAAAAACAAAAGAAGATAACTCGCTGAAGAGCTCACACGCAAGGACAAGTTCATGCATTCTAAGATAATTTGCCGGAGAGCATGGGAAATTGTGAAAATTGTTAATTAAATGTATCCATCTCATTCTCAATCAAATTCCGATATATTTCATTCCAATATTTCATCTTCTGTGGATGGCAACATATCTTGCACATCGTTGATCTTAGCTTCTCAGGAATTTGTATAATAGCTAAGAAATTGTTCAAATTTCGTACTTATTCAAAAAAGACTCATTGTGTCTTCAAAAAATGAGTTAAAAATAGATCTTCAAAACACGTACCACATGCTAGCTTTTTCCCATTAACTAGTTTTGATATTTTTAAGGAACCATCTTTTGTTTAAGAATGGTATGGGGGAGTTATTTGCATTTTCACATTAATTTGTCTACTTATGTTTTCGTTGCTTGCTCTATTGTAAGTTGCAATTATTCAAGTGCATTTACTCATCAAATTTAAAAGAGTTAATATCCTAAAAAACCCCCAAACTGATACACTTGTGATAAATTTACCCCAAACTATTTTTTTTACCACCAAAAACCCCAAACTGGTATACATTTGACAAATTTATCCCAAACTGGTATACTTGTGACAAATTTACTCTGTTAGTTTTGGTTAAATTTTATTGTCAAATTATTAAATTAAATGAGACATGACAGTTGACTTGTATAATTTTACGTTATGTTTGATACAGTTTAAAACTTTTGTGATTTTTTTTTTTATATTAATCCAATTTAGCATATGGTATATTTGTCACGAATTTACCGTTTGGGATTTTTTACAGTCAAATGAATTAGTTTAGGGTAAATATATCATAAATGTATTAGTTTATGGTTTTTTATAATTAATTGGGGTAAATTTTTCACGGGTATACCAGTTTGGGGTTTTTCATGATCAAAAAAATAGTTTTTGGTAAATTTGTTATAGGTGTACCAGTTTGGGGTTTTTTAGGATATTGACCCAATTTAAAAATTCTTTTTTTATCTATATAATTATTTTTTTCTTAAACAAAAATATGTAGAGAGGTTAACGGTCTATAGTTTGCCCTGTGATACACATGATAATGTGTGTGTGTGTAATGCTCGACATTCACACAAACTTTTACGAGGAAGTAACAGTCGCATAACTCCTTTTACCCACCATTTCGATGAGAAAACTTTGAAAGCCAACAAGCCCGTGATGTTGACCGAATATTCTTGGGCGAGCTTTCCGAAAACGAGACCCAGTGCAGCGCAGCGCAGATGTCTCTTCTTTGGCTGCAAAATAATCAACCCGGCGTATTTCTTTTGCAGGACTTAAATAAAAATTTACGATTTCATCAAAGAAATATCCTCCATGAAAATCGAGCAGAACTTTCCCCCCGTGCGCTACACCAAGCCACTTAGGACAGCGACGGTCCCTGCACTTCAAAGCATTTATCATCACCGTTCACAGTTTCATATCCCCTTGAGGCTCCAATAATGGATTAATGTAAATAAAACCTTGCAAATATTTGCACTAAAAGTCTACCGCACGTTATAATCTCCTGAACCAAACATTCACAACCATCCTTGAGAATTATAAAACTAGGTCTATGTGGACCTAATCTGTCTATAACAACGTCAGTGTGGAGATGTAACTCTTCAGTCAATAATTGCTAAATTACGCCAATTTCTCATGGTTTTGCATTTCTCTATCACCACTCCTTTTTGTTTATATGCATAAAACATATTTAATAAATTGCTTAACTTATATTTGTGTGTAAAAACTTAAAACTATGGAGCATATTCTATATTTGGGCCAAAAACTCTCATGTTCATTTGAATTTTTAGAGCTAAATATCATGGCATCATGGCAGCACATGGTGATACATTTTCATCGCAATACATAATTAAATAGTAGTATGATCAAAAAGTGTCAGAGGAATCTGATACATTCATGCACCAAATGTAGAGAGGCACATGCATCCTTTTTCCCCTTTCCCTTTCCCCACATTTCATAAAGCAATAGTTGTCAGGCAATTTTATAAGCTTTTGTTATGGAAAAGGATTACCCTTTATTTCCATATCTTGAGCATGAAAATATATCAAGTTTTTTATTTAGTTGAAAATAATATAGTTGGTTCTAATGTATAAATTCAAAAAAATGAGAAATTTTGTAGAAGAACACCTTTAAGTGATTAATCGGTGTGTTGATAGCTTATTTTCCATTACTTTGGAGCAAAGGATCTTTTGCTCAAGTAGGGCCTTTTCAATAGATGGTTTTTTGGAATTCACTTGCTTAAGGATATTATTCCCAATCAAATTGAATTGCAAGTCATTTTCAAAAGAATTGGATACTTCATGCGAAAGTTTATAAGAAAAACTTCGTCTAGGTGTGAAAGAATACATTTCATTCAAATCATTTAGTCCAAAAGAGGATTTCCGCGTTTGGACTTTAAGTAAAAATGGCACCTCAAAAGTGTAAAGCTTCCACCAACATCGAATGCTCCATGTGTTTTGACAATGTCTTTCCTTTTTTTCTGAGTCTCTTTTTGCTTAGTCAAAAGTGCAAGATAGTATTTGCTCATCACTTTGTGCTAGTTTCACTCCGCATAACTTCGCTCTAGAAAGAAAAATTATGAAAGTTAATTTGGATGGCCAGATGGCCCCACCACCTTGTTCCTTCTTCATGCTCATATCTAGAGCGAATCTAAGGCTTGAGTCCGGGGGTTCATTTCCATTACATTTTCTATCCTTTTCTTTTTCTTTTTTTTTTGCTATTGATAGAAACTGCTTGATAGTTATTATTTGCAAAAATTCTAAATAAGGACATCAAATAAGGCCATTTTATCAAAAATGAGCTAAAATGGACATTATTTTAAATAATAACCTAAAGTGGCTAAATTAGACTCACATAAAAACCTAAACTCACTGATTGGCTAGATGTTTGTTGATCAATGAGCATGTGATTTTTCCCTTGGCCAAAATATGGGTACTTTTGTCCAAGAAAAATTTGAGTAAAAAATTAAAAGCCCTAAAAAAAAAAAAAATACTCAAAACACTTCCTCCTTTGTTTCTTCACGCATTCTTTCTCTCCTTCCAATCTTCGTTTCTATTGGGAGAAAAAAACTAAGCTCAGGTAAGACCCACCTCTCGTTAGTCAATACTCACGTATAACACAAGGGCCTTGATTCTCCATCATATTTTCCCAAGTTTGCGATTTACTTCGATCTCCACTCATGTTTAACTCAGGTCAGTTTTATTCAAATTGGTGCAGCTGATCCTTCAATCGTCCAAGAGAAAGCAATTGCATTTTGTTGAAGCGTTGACAAGGTGTGGGCATGTAGTGGAATATCACATCGATAGGAGCGACGACAATGGTAGTAGACTTTTTTGTTTTTTAAAGAATTGTTTTTGCTTGTTTTTTCATATTTGTTGATGCATTATGTCTCCTTTCGTCCAAATTAATGCATATTAGTTGCATCCATCTATTGCAAATTTTTAAATTGGATTGGCTGCCGTCATGGTCCTATGTGTTGGTAGTGGCTCCTATTTTGCAAATTTGTTAATGCTTTCATTTTTTTTTTCTAGCGTATGTTTTGTCATTAATGACCAAAACTCGTGAGCATGCAATGGAATTTAAGTGTTGGTTTTTTTTTTTTTAATGGTTTTTGAGTAATAGCACATTAACGATGCCAAGGGTAAGATCCCTCACCTGAGCAGCAAAAATCGTTGGTTTTTGGTGATGTTCTTGCACCGGATGCCTCATAAGCAATTAGGCATAATGATTAAGCTGATTGACCACACCAACGATAAAGTCCCTCACCATAGCAAGGGCACTTATGTGTCCACACAGGAATCTGAATGCAGATTACCAAACAACTAGCACATAAGACATTTTAAGTCCATAATGCTCGCTTTTTGTGTCAAATAACATCCAATAAAATATGAATCTATGGAAGAGGAAGAGGGTATATAGTCACTTATGTGACTAGTTTTCTTTCATAGATTGGGCATGAAGTTGTTTCTAATGTATAAATTCAAAGAAATGAGAAATTTTTCTAGAAGAACACCTTTAAATGATTAATCGGTATGCCAATAGCTTATTTTCTTTTACTTCGGAGTGAAGGATCTTTCCCTTAAGTAGGGCCTTTTTCATTAGATGCTTGTTTGGAATTCATTTGCTTAGCGATGTTATTCCTCGTCAAATCAAAGTGTAAGTCATTTTCAAAAACATTGGATACTCCATATGATTAGACCAAATCTCTCCTTTTTTTTCATCGTCATTTTCGCTTAGTGAAAAGCGCAAGAAATAGCTTGTCACTTTCGTGCCAGCTTCCCTCCATGCAACTTTGCTCTGGAAAAAAAAAATGGTGAAGTTGATTTTGATGGGCAGGTGGCCCCTACCACCCTGTTCCTTCTACATGCTCTTATCTAGAGTGAATCCAAGGCTTGAGCCCGCATTTCCAATACAAAAATGCCCCTATTCTGACTATCAGAAATATCATATGCTCGTCAATTACCGATTATTTGATCAGTTGATGAGCTCAAGTCTTTATTTGACACTAATTTAATCATTTTAGGTCTTTATTGAAATAATTTTCACTCTAAGTCCTCTTTAAAAAAAAAAAATAGCCTCGTTTTAGGCCTTTATTTGAAAATTTTCCTTATTATTTTTTTAAAATGTTCCGTGATTTCAACTAAGAGGACTTAAAAAGCTACAATAAGCCATGATTTCAATCGAATACCTTCAACCAGCTTTCTGAAAATGAGCCTCAATGCCTATGTTGCTCCTCTGGCCACAAAACAATCAACTTGTCCTATTTCATTTTCAAGACTTAAATAAAAATTTGCCATGTCATTAAAGAAATATTCCACACTAGAGTCAAGTGGCACATGCCCCTCAGTGTTAAACCAAAACCATTTGGGACAATGATAATCCTTGCACTAAAGCATTTTCACAACCATCGATATCAATGTTTTCACTTTTTCTGAGAAGTAAAAGACAGTAACTATTTTTTTCTGTGATTTTGATTGAAGGGACTTCAAAAGACTAATACACCTTATATTCACACGAAAGAAGTTTTCACACCTATCCTAAAAAAAACTAGGTTTATGTTGACCCTAATTCACATTTGATAATTATAAAGCTCACTCAAATATGTTACTTATTATTTAAAATTATATCTATTGTACTTGAGTATTTTTTATTGGATTTTTTTTAACAAATTTTTTATTGGATTTCAAAAGGGTAAAAGGATTGCATTACCCTAAGACACAAGATATTATAAGATATTTTAGTAATATTAGTGTGTGTGCCGAAGAAGTTATAATGATTTGTGCGTCCAACTTACTACATTAGTTCAATGTATGATTGTTGACACCTAAATTTTTTAGGTTAATTTTTTGCTAAATAAAAAATAAAATAAAAAAATAAAAAATCATAATCACATGGTATATAGTTTAGGAAAATTTTATTTTTTGTTATATTTCGTTAAGATTTTTCACATATTTAGGTAATATATACTGGAAGATGCACTTTTGCACAAAAGGGGAATTTTCTTGATGGAATATGCGAAAAATATTTCAGCAATATATTTAGGGGTATCGTGCTCAAGCAAAATTAGAAATAAAATATACCCCCAATATATAATTTTTTGGCTTATAAAAGGATTCACGTACGGTAAATTGTGGGGGTCCCTTTTTTTTTTAGCAAGTGGGGAGTCCCTTCGGTCGAGTGAAAAAAGCACAAAAGCAAAAAGTGAAAAAGTGAGGAAAGAGAGAGAAAAACCGAAAAAAAAAAAAGAGAAAACCCCCCGCGACTGTTCATCTTCCTCGTGGGGGGTATCTGCCCGTGCCGTCCCCGCTTGCCCGCGCCGGCTGCCGAGCCACCGGCGACCCAGAATCGCGCCGCCGCCGAGCCAACCTTCCCCGTGCCGCCGCGTCGCTGTCCGGAAGAGCCGCCACGCCGCCCCCGACGCCCGCAGCTCGACGCCGCTCGCCGCCTGCAGATCTGAACAACAATCGGCCTAGATTCGACGCCGTCCCTGTCTCCTCGTCCCTGCCTGCGACGCCATTCGCCGATCTTGCCGCGCCGCTCCGTTGCCACTTCCGCCTCGCCTCTGCCGGTGCCCAGGGTCCCCTGCCCGCGACGCCCGCTCCCAGAGCCGACGTCGTCCTGTGCTGATCCCGAAGCCCCTGGTGCCGCGACGCCGCCGCGCCGATCCCCGAAGCCCCTGTTGCTGTGCCGCCGTCGCGCCGCTCCCGGTGCCCTCGCCGGAACCCTAGCCGGCGATCTCCCCTCGCCGGACCGGCCACCAGCTTTATTTTTCTTTTTCTTTTTTTAGAAAAAAGAAAAAAAAAAAAGAGAAAAGCAAAAGAAAATTTAGGTATTTTCTTTATCTTATTTTTGTTTTATTATTTTTGCGATTTTATTTTATCTTTTTAGTGTAATTATTCCTTTAATGTGAAATTGCCTTGAAATTAGTGATTATTAGTCCGATTTTCGCGCCCAAAATCCGACTTGCAATTACTTAAAAAATCGCTAATCCAATCTCTCGCCCGAGATCCGATTCATGATTTATATGAAATTAGCCAATCCGATCTTATGCGCGAGATATGATTTGTCAATTTAGGTATAAATATGGCTTGATTTGCTGTGGTGTTACTTAAATTAATTTTCTTAAAGAAAATAAAAAAATGTAGTTTTAGGGTTTGCATGCTCACAATAGGAATTTTATTTTGAATTTTCAAAAATAAAAAAATCAAATCAATTAATTTAGGTTGCTATTTTTTTAACTTGGATTGCATGTTTAATTATTTGGCAATTATTAATTTCGAAATTAAAAAAAAAAAAAAAAGGAAAAACACAAAAAAGTTATTATGCATATGTCATGTAAAATTAGAGCATCTTTTGCACGTCATTGCATATTATGGTAAAATTGCATTTAGTTTAATTTTAGATGATGTTTTTCTTAATTTATTATAGGTTTAGGTATTTTATTAAATAGATTGCATTTTAGGATTATTTAGGTTAAGATAATATTTTAGTTTAAATTAGGATGTGGCTCATCCTAATTTCTAATATAAATTAAATAGGATCTTAATCTAATTAGGTAATTTTCACATTTCACCAAATTTCGAATTTCATGAAAAATACAAAAAAAAATGTCATAGGTTAAATTAGTTTTATTATTTAGGATAAAATCCATTCTTTTTAGGAAGAAGAAAAAATGTCATTGCATGTCATTAGGGTTAGATTCATTGAAATATATATTATTTAGCATTTTTGCTAGGCCCATTTAATTAGAAATTACATGTCATTAGAATTAGGTCATTTAGTTAATATTGCATTGCATATCGTATTATTTTCATTAATTAAGTGAAAACAAAAAAATTACGTGTTAATTAGAAACCATATCTAGGGTTATTGATGTGGATTTTAATTTAACATTGCATATGCTTTCGTTACTTGGAGGTAAGTTTTTGCAATTTATTTATTGTTTATTTGTGTGTTGAATTGGTGGTTTGTGCACGCGCATAATAACCTCACAAATTAGGGAAATAAATTTAAAATCAATTCAAACTACTTGCCAAACATTTTTCAAAATTAAAAGAAAGGTACCAAAAGAGCATTAGAGGAATCTAGTGTAACCAAATCCCCATACCCATAGTCTCTGGTTCTTAGGAGTAAAGTAAAACTCTCGTTGTACCTATAGCCTCTGGTTCGTAAGAGTAAAGTAAAACTCTCGTTACTTTACTTGGGTTTCTAATCGACCCACTAAAAACAGATTAGTTGTGACTTCTAATTAAAAATCAATCACATGTTAAGAACTTGAACCTAAGTCGCGAATTGGTATGAGTTTGGGAGAGTCCGAGTTAAGTCTAAGCTTAACAATCCATTAGCCAAATCGTAGGTGGTTCACACCCCGAAAATTTGGTCGCGACAATGGTTGATACAAATATTTATTTAATATTCATTTATTGTTAACTGAATTATGAATCAATTCGACAAATGGATAATTTTGGACTCTAAAATCATCATCCCCGTTGCCACGTTTACATCGAAATTTACTCCTGCTGGTTTTTCATAAAGCAAAAATCGTCAAACAATTTTATAACCTTCTGCAATTTCGCCAGTGCCCCGCATTATCTTCCCCCAGGGTCACAACAGGATAAAGGCTATTTGATTTGATAAAGGTTACAATGCACTAACCCTCTACTTCCCACGCACCTCCCTGATTTCAAATCGAAGACAAACAGATCGTGTTCCCATTGCATTCTTGACTTATGAAGGTTAAAGGGTTTTTTCCTTTTTTTGAATCTGTTGACTGGAATTGGTGTTCCCACACTGTATTATTGAGTTGGGCGGAAAGATGCAATCCTACTCTATATGATACTCTATAATTGTTAGTGGGGAGCTTGCTGGCTTTTTCAGAGGGCAGAATGGATTAAGACCAGATGATCTGTCTCCTTTTTTTTTTGTGATAACAGTACAAGTTTTCGTTAAAACTCTGCAGCAGAGAATGGAGATGGAGATTTACGCACAAGAAAATCGAGTTTATGCACTCGTACTTCTGTTTGGCCATTTACTCACTCACACACTTTGCTAATAATTGTATGATCTGCTTGAACGGAGATAAGGAGTCATTTCTTATCTCTGGTAAAAAACTTGACCTCTAAAGGACGAAGATGTTCGAAGCTAAAATCAGGGCTAAACTATTAAGTGACTTCCTGAAACTCAATCACTTCAAAGTTGGTTTAAACAATTGGAAAGCGATAAAAAAAAATGCTCCTCAATTTCACACTCGAGCTGGAAAGTGCATGAATGTGGCTTTAGATGGAGTGATGAGACTCCACAAATCTAAGCACAAGAAAATGTTAAATTGTATTAGAATTGCAATTACGATCAAATGAAAGAGTTGTAATTGAAATTACATTGAAATGAAATCACAAGGAAATGGAAGTACAAGGAAAAGTAAAGAGAACTCTCAGAGATGAAAGGCATGTTGGTCGATTTGTTGCTTCAGCGTCTTTAATGTTCTTCAAAAGAAGTGGCATCATATCTTTCTACTTTGCTTGAAATTCTCCTATTTTGTGGGCAACCACTTGAGCAAATGAACTAGCTTAACACACTTATTGAGGGAAAAAAACAAGTAAAATTGGGTACTAACACAGGTATATTTGATCATTTTTTCTACATGATGTTCAATCTCATGCAGTCATTGAGGAAGAATAAGTCCAACTTAGGTTTGATAAGTATCTCTACAATGTCATGAAAAAATGACATCACAAATTTTTGTATGTAAAACTCATCTATACCACAAGCATAAATATTTGCTTGTCACGATTTTTCTAGATGGACTCGTGACATGCGTGACCCCCACCGCATGATTCTAGATATCAATCCAATGAAGTAGGGCATAAAACAAGTACTTACAATAACGATAAGTTTCAGGACCTAAGCATGTCCTTAAAAGGCTTAAGGAAAGAAACAGGTGTGAGAATCATCTTGGGGTGGGAGACCCCATGCTGTCTTTCCGTATTCCCTCTGGGAAGGGAAGAAAAATATCTTCCCGGAACAGAGGCGTACAACTAGCGGAGTGACGCTGGGGGTGGCAACACCTGGTGGTGTAAGGATGCTAACATCCTTACATGGAGAGGCTATGGACCTTGTATGGAATTGAAGGAAGCAATTCCTTTAATTCTGCGGCTGAGCTGACTTGAATGTCAAGTTTAGAAACCAAAAGCTTCTAGCATAAAAAGTCAGCACACAATGAACAGTAAAGATGGGGGAAAAAAGCAGAAAAGGCCCAAAGCAGTTCACTTCCCTTCTTACTACTCCCTTGAAGAAAATTCTGATTGACGTGACAGGGTAAGCCACCATAAAAAAAATAAAAAATTGGAGCAAATTGAATTGAAAACACATGCATGATTACGTAATGGTCATCATGCCTTTGCTGAGGGAGGCTGCTTTTTAATTTGAAAAACCGGGAAAGTTTCTCAACAAAAAGAGAAAATCTACTTTCTAATTTGCTCCTTTCGCGTGATTCCCACTTGTCATCATCGCATTCCCTTTTTTAATCCGTGAAATGCCGATTTCTGACTTATAGTGGGACCTTTTACCCGCCACTTCGACCAAGAAAACTTTGAAAGCCAACAAGCTGTGATCTCGACCAAATATTTTTGGGCGAGCTTCCCGGAAACGAGACCCAGTGCAGGTGTCACTTCTTTTGCTGCAAAATAATCAACACAGTCAATTTCTTTTGCAGGACTTAAATATAATTTTATCATTTCATTAAAGAAATATTCTTCATGAAAATCGAGCAAACTTGCCCCCGAGTGCGAAACCAAGCCCCTAGGACAGTGATGGTCCTTGCACTTCAAAGCATTCATCATCACCATTCGCAATTTCATATCTCCTTGAGGCTCCAATAATGGATTAATGTAAATCAAACCATGCAAGTATTTGCAGTAAAAGTCTCCTACACGTCGTATTCACCTGAACCAAACATTCACAACCATCCTCAAGAATTATAAAACTAGGTCTATATGGACCCTAATCTATCTATAACAATGTGAGTGTGGGATGTGTAACTCTTCAGTCATGATTGTCAAATTATGCCAATTTCTTATTGAGAAAGAAGATAGGAAATTATGTTGTGATTGTGTAATAGACACTAAAATACGTCCAAATTATCTCTCACCATACTTAGGCACCAAAAATTCTCAATCTACAAAATGATGAAAGATATCAAAACAAAGGTTTTTAATTAAACAAAGTAAGCAGATTCTACATGGTCACAACTCGTCCACTTACACGTGCTTAAAAGTCTTTAGTTCTAAGAACTTATTTCGCAAGCCACACTAGCAATCAGCTTCCAGCCCACTTTCCTTCAATTTGGTATGGACATCTCCAAAGTGAAAAATTGCTTTTCTTCGATCATTGATTTATTTCTACAATTTGGTCTTGACATCTCCCGTGTTCCTCCGAGGAGCTAAAAGCCAAAAGATTCAATCAAACATAATGTAAGATCACATCCAATGTGCCGTGCTAGTTGCGCTTACTTTTTTTACAAGACCCCCACCATCAACTTTAGCCCTACGCTTCGGTAGCCAAAGGTCTACGGCATTCAATCATAATCAATAACTTGATGCCACAAGTTTGAATATATATATATTCATGACAATTTACAAAGGTTTGCAATACTACGTGATAACAAAGAACATGACGTCGTTAAACGTCATTAAAATATGACTTTTGCTAGGTTGGACGTCCATTTGTTAGTGCGTAAAGTTATATAAATTTTCCGACACAAAAAGGAAAGTTATGTAAATTTCACTTCCATTTTATCGGCGGGCAGAACATCAAATCTTGTGCACGATGGATTGCAACTGACTCAAATTCAACGGTTGAAGTTTTCTCATCTCAACATGACAACAGATATTTATGTGGTATGGTACAGCATCGTGCCTTGAAAGTCTCCTCTCTCTTCTTTTTTATTGTTTCATTTTTCTTCTTTTTTTGGGTTACATCTCTTTCCTTTATTTTATTTGTATTCTTCTCTATTAGACATCTCCATTAACATTCTCTGTTTAGCTCGTCCTTGGTCTTATTTATAGATAACTCCAACAAATTGAGTAACATCGGCCGGTGTCCCAAATTATATTCTCCCACATCATGACTAGACAAAGGCTATTTGATTGAGAAAGCTAATAGTACACCGACGCTTTACTCTCCACGCACGAAAAAAAGTAGCGGAGTGACGACAAAACTTGAATTAATGGACAGCACTTCCATTCAAATGTTGTTTTATTCAATGGGTGGGGACTCCATCTATCTGAACTCAAATGTACATGAATGTATGATTCCACAAAGGTCCGATGCATATAATCATTTCAATCATGTATTACATTCTATTTAATTAAGTAAATTATACACATTGTTTTTTTCACACAAAATTTGATGGAAGCATATTGTATATTTTATGAAAGTGCCAATGACTCCTTACTAGAAAATCGGATGATCGGTGACTCTTTTTGCCAACATTTTTTTTGTTTTTTGTTTTTTGTACAATACTAGTACTTGCAATATCCCTCATGAATACACTTTGCAATCAAATTCTTGAGAGATCAATCTTATGAGAGCATTTCTTTGTAAAAGAGAGTTTCGTGCTTATAAATGAATGTTGGCTTCATCGTAAACCAATCTTTGTTCGAGGCTTCAAGTATAGTCGATTAGCTATAACTCTTAAACAGTCTCTAAAAATTAAGGGGGCACCCAATTGGACTATACCACTATAAAATGGTTCCACATTCCTCTATCACTACTCCTTTTTATTTATATGCATATAATGTATTAAATAAATTGCTTAACTTATATTTGTGCGTAAACACTTAATACTATGGAGCATATACATCATTTGGCAAAAATATTGCTCGTGTTTATTTAAATTTTTAGAGCTAAATATGACAGCATCACATGTTGATAAATTAGTAGAGTTGATGATACATTTTCATCACAAATACATAATTAAACAATAGGATGATCAAAAAGTGTCAGAGAAGGAACCTAATACATTTTACGTGCCAAATGCAAGGAGGCACATGTATACTTTTGCCCTTTTCCTCACATTTCATAGAGCAATAGTCGTTAGACAATTTTATGACCTTTTGTAATGGAAATAGATTGAGCTATTATCCAGTTGAAATAATGCAATTGGTTCTAATGTATAAATTCAAAGAAATGATAAATTTTCTAGAAGAAGACCTTGAAAAACCTGAAATTGGTACACCTATAACAAATTTACCTCGATTGATCATAAAAAACCTTAAACTGGTATATTTATGACAAATTTATCCCAAATTAATTTATTTGACCCCAAAAACCCAAAACTGGTAAATTTGTGACAAATATACTCTCACAAAATTGGATTAATACCACAAAAAAATCACAAAAATTTTAAATTATGACAAACGGAGCGTAAAATCCTAAATTGGTATATCGATTAACTGTCACATGTCATTTAACTTAATAATTTGATAGTAAAATTTAAGGAAAACTAACATATGGTAAATTTGTCATAAATGTACCAGTTTAAAGTAAATTTGTTAGAGGTATACCGGTTTGGGGTTTTTGGTGGTCAAAAAAATAGTTTGAGGTAAATTTGTCACATATGTACCGGTTTGAGATTTTTTAGGGTATTAATTCACTTTTTAATTTGAAAACCAGGAAAGATTCACAAAAAGAAAAAAAAAATCTAATTTCTATTTGCTCCTTCAACATGATTCCCATTTGTCATCGTCGCATTCCCTTTTATAATCCCGGGTAATGTGGATTTCTTATTTAGTGGGACATTCATTTTGATCATTCCTCACCATTGACGTCATAGACTGAACAAGTCCTTAAGAGGCTCAAAATAAAAAAAATAAATGAAAGATCCGTTTAGAGGTAGAAGACTCCGTAATGTTACCTGTATATTCCCTCTCTGTTAGGAAGATAAAGATAAACAAGAAATAATAGAGTTTCATAGTAGTAAAGGTAGATACAACATAAAAATTTCGATTCTAATTACTATTAGATAGGCAGGTATAATAATTTTCCGCTTCTAAAATGAACGAGTATGGGTGAAAAGCTCCCTAACGGCACTGTTACTAAGCTAGTAACAGGCTGGTCCTTACTCCTTTGGTTTAGCAACAGTGCGGTTTTGATCGTTCCTCATCATTATTGTACGTTTCTTTTTTTGACTTTTGCTCTACTTCAAGGTTCGTAATAATTATAATGAAATGAAAGATTGCCTTTCCCATCTTACTTTACCTGATGTTGCAGTGTTGCTACTGGTGGAAAATACCATTACCTAGCGAGGCCCTTTCCCTTTTTATATACTCATCTGCTCGTAATTTGGCGGAAAAAACTATTACCTAGAGGCCCTTTCCCTTTTATATACTCATCTGCTCGTAACATACTCTTGGCTTTTTCAGTGTATCAAAGAACATAAATATACACCATCAATCATTTTTATTTTAGACTTATCTGAAAATCAAATAACACCATATATAAATTCATGGAATCAATCCATACAATACTTTTCCCTATGGATGTAATTAGACTACAAATGCTCTAATGCTAATACTTTTGTCTTGGCTACATGCTGCCATGAGATCAAGTTCATGTATTGTCTGGTGTTTGTGCACCGAGCCGGAGTATGATGGATTAAAAGCATTCGTCCTCCTTTGATACCAAAAAAGGTAAAGGTAAATTGGGCATGAAGGCTATGGTCTTTTGTACCAGTGTACCGGTTTTACATAAATGGAATTGTGGGTTGTAAGGACAACACACCAGGAGAAGCAAATAGTGATGCAGTCCTTTAATGTGAGATCGTGAGCTGAAAAATCATTGGGAGCTTCTACTTGCTATTTGTCTCGAGTCAACATTTTTTTATGGAAAAAAACTTATTCAATTGAGTACAACATAGTACATGGTTTGTATTCTTTTGTTCTCGTACCTCATGTTATATATGTGGTTCATATGATCCCTTCAATGGTTACTACCTATTGAATCACTGTGTCTCTTCACAAGGAGTATGTGAAATTGCAAAAATTGCTAATTCAAAGTGCAATCACTGTGTCTTTATTTGGTGGATCCTCTTTAGGAATGTCAAGATTTATGTTTTCGACGCGTGCTCCAACTGTGGATGCATCAACCCATGTGTGATTCACATGCTAGATTTGGAAATTTTCTTCCCTCTCTTATTTCACGCGTGATCTTTACTTGGGCTGCTATAATCCCAATGCATTCACACGCTGGATTCGGAATTTTTTTTTCTCTTATGTAGAAACTTTAGCTACATCGATCCAAGTGCATTCACACGGCATATCTGTCCATCGCATCTAGATGATATTGTACGGAAGATTCTAACCACGAGCTTGATAATTTCAAGTGGTGTCATTTCACATCAATATTTTCACTTTTTCGGAGAAGTAAAAGTCACGTAATTCTTTTTTCTGTGATTTTGACTAAAGGGACTTCAAAAGACTATACATGTTATATTCATCTAAAAGAAGTTTTCACAACTATACTAAAAAAATGTAGAACTAGGTCTATGTTGACCCTAATTCACATTTGCTAATTATAAAGCTCACTCAAATATGCTACTTACAATTTAAAATTATAGCTGTTTTCCTTGAGTAACTTTTAAAGAATTTCAAAAGGGCCCTTAAAACACAGAATATTATAAGTATTTCGGTAATATTTTAATGTGTGTGTGCCTAAAAAAGTTAATTATATGTGCAGGAAACTTTTCTTCATTGAAAATCGCATTTACCGCGTTAGTTGGACGTATGATCCATACAAATATTTGTTTAACGTTGATTTATTGTTAACTGAATTATTAATGATTCTGACAAGTCAAGATAAATTCTATGACTATAATTTCGTACAATCCTGATTGGAGGCTAGATTTCTGGTTGGTTTATTGATTGGCTAAGGGAAAGAAAGCCTTTTAAAGCGTCGGAATCGGTAGTAGGTAAATATTGTATTGCCTAACCTAATACAAACATCGGTAACAATCCCATATTCCTCTTACATGCTAAGGACTTATTTGGTAACACTCCTACAAATAACTGATTATGTTCTTTTGTTCCCGTGACAAAAAAAAAAAAAAAAATCCGTTTGATAAATTTTTTGTTCCCGGGAACAAAAATCCGTTATTTTGATCTCGGGAATAGATTTGGAACGAAATTAAGAAGCAAAAAAGTTATTCTTGTTCTTGGGAACAATTCATAGAATCACGTCTAATTTTTTTCTTTTCTCTTCTTCTCTTTCATATTCTTCTGCCTCTTCCTTTTGGCTGGTCGCTAGCCTCAGCCATGGCCGGCAACCAACTGATGAGCGTTAGCAACCTCATGGGAGAGTCACCGGCGATGTCGTCGACCCCTAGCGATGTTGACTTGGCAATGGCCCAGCTAGGCCGATTCTCACCCAGCCACAACGAGGCTTGGCCTCACCAATTGGCACGAGGCCGGGCCTCGCCAAGCCAGGGCGTGGCCGACCTCGCGCCGCTTGGGTGAGGTCGAGCCTTGCTGGTGGCTCGACGAGCTTGCTGGACTTCACCCAGCCAGTCATCAACCACCAAGGATGAAGAAGAAGATAAAAGGAAAAAGAAAAAAAATAAGAAAAAGAAAAGATGAAAAAAATAAGAAAAATATAAAAAAGTATTAAAATTAAAAGAAACAAAAAAAATTAAGAATTTTATCAAACACATTTCTATTCTGAAAATATAAATTTTGTATTGTTATCAAGCGCATTATTTTGCTCAGAAATTACTCATAAGAACCGAATACAAAAATTATTTCAGATTAAAAATTATTCTCAATAATAAAATTATTATTAAACGGGCCTTAAAAGCCAAACAATGTAATCAAACATGATGTCATCATATCTTGTTGATGTTCCAACATCACATCTCATGTAATGTGTCAGCTGTACCTACTATGTTAACAATGCCCCCACAGTCAACTTTAGCTCCATGCTTCGCCATTTAAAGGTCTACAATGTTAACCGTAATCAATAGCTTTAAGGCCACAAGTTTGAAATTTTTTATTAATATTTGTGACGATTCACAAAGATTTGCAATATTATATTGTAATAAAAAACTTGACGTCGTAAAACCTCATTAAATATGACTTTTACTGTGTTGGACGTCCATTTGCTAGTGCATACAGTATTTTAAATTTCTCTTTCAATTTATAATGGATAAAATGTCTAATCGTATGCCCAATCAATTGCAACTGACTCAAATTCAACAGCAGAAATCTTCTCATCTCATCATAGCAATTGACATCCATGAAGTATGGTTCAACGTTGTGCGTTGAGAGTCTCCTTTCTTTCGTTTTTTTTTTCCCTTTTTCTTCTTGAGATTTTGGGTTACATCTCTTTCCTTTCTTTCATTTGTATATTTCTCTGTTAGATATCTCCATTAACGTTCTTTGTATAGCTCTTTTCCTTGGTCTTATTTATAGATAACTTCAGCAAAATTGAGTAATGTCGGCTAGTGTCCCACATTATATTCTTCCACGTCATGACAAGATGAAAGCTGTTCAATTGAGAAAGCTAACAATACACCGACACTCCACTCTACACGCACCAGAAAAAAGGAGTGGAGCAACAACAAAACTTTATTAATGGACAGCACTTCCATTTATATGTTGTTGTATATTCAATGGGTGAGGACTCCATCTATCTGAACTCAAATGTACATGAATGTATGATTTCACAAAGGTCCGATGCGTATAATCATTTGATTCATGTATTACATTTTATTTAATTAAGCAAATTATACACATTATTTTTTAACACAAAAGTTGATGGAAGCATACCATATATTTCATGAAAGTGTTAGTGACTCCTTATTAGAAAATCGGGTGGTCGATGAACTTTTTTGCCAACAATTTTTTGTTTTTGTACACTATTAGTACTTGCAATATCCCTCTTGTATACACTTTGCAATCAAATTCTTGACAGATCAATCTTATGAGAGTATTTCTTTGTAAAAGAGTGCGCCGTGTTTATGGAAGAATATTGGCTCCATTGCAAACCAATCTTTGTTTGAGGCTTCAAGTATATTTGATTAGGCATAAATCTTGAACAGTCTATGGAAATGGAGTGGGCACCCCTTTGGACCGGACCACTATAAAATGGTTCCGCATTCCTCTATCGTTACTCATTTTTATTTATATGCATATAACATATTTAATAAATTGCTTAATTCATATTTGTGTGTATATACTTAATACTATGGAGCATATTCAATATTTGGGGCAAAATATTGCTTGCGCTTATTTGAAATTTTTAGAGCTAAATATCATAGCATCACATGTTGATAAATTAAGAGAGTTGATGATATATTTTCATCAAAATATATAATTAAACAATAGTATGATTAACAAGTGTCAAAGGAGGAATTTGATACATTCACGCGCCAAATGCAGAGAGGCATATGTATCCTTTTGCACTTTTTCCCACATTTCATAAAGCAATAGTCATTAGACAATTTTATAACCTTTTGTAAAGGAAATAGATCAAGCTTTTCATCCAATTGAAAAAAATGTAATGGTTCTAATATATAAATTCAAAGAAATGAAAAATTTTCTTGAAGAACACCTTTAAATGATTAATTGGTGTGCTAATAGCTTATTTTCTATTACTTTGGAGCAAAGAATATTTTGCTAATGTGGGGCCTTTTTTGCTGGATGCTTTTTTTGGGAATCCACTTTTTAGAGGTGCTACGCCCCGAGTCAAAGTGTAAGTCATTTCCAAAACAATTGGATACTTCATGCAAAAGTTCATAAGAAAGACTTTGTCTAAATGTGAATGATACATATTCAAATTATTTAGTCCAAAAGAGGATTTTTGTGTTTGGACTTTAATTAAGAATACACTTTAAAAGTATAAAGCATCCAATAAGGTTGAATGTTCCATGTGACTTGATGATTTTTTTTTTTTTATGTCTTTTTTGCTTAGTCAAAAGGGGAGAATTACCAAAGAAGTCCTAAACCTATTGCAATTGTCCCATTTTAGTCATAATTTTTTTTGACCAATTTAGTTCTAAACCTTTTATAATTGTGCTAATTTAGTCCATCCGGCCAAAATTGGCTGGTCAGCGCTAACGTGGAAGCCGACGGGGGACAACCAGTCGGCGAACGTTGATGTAGCAATATATATATATTTGAATTTTTTAATTCTTTTTTTTCTCACATTCTCCTTCCTGCGCCGGCCAGAGATGAGGGTTGGCAAGGTCAGCCTCGCTGGCCATTGGCGAGGCTCGCCCCCACTGGCCAGAGGCGAGGGCCATCGAGGTCAACCTCGCCGACCACTGGTGAGAGTGAGGCCTCGCCAGATCCGACAAGCTCGGCCCTCGCCAGTGGCAGGCAAGGCTCCTCGCTAGTGAAACTCGACATCCCCGTTGTTGTCATCGCTGTCGCCATCATCCCTGCACTCGTACATAGATCCCACCAGCCTCAGCTGATCTTCCAAGTACCGCCGAAGCAACGCCCCCACCTCGCTCTCCCTAGCTGCCGCCGCCACCATAGCCGCAGCTCCCCTCTTCGCATCTCCACAACTACTCCGCTACCTCCTCCTCCTCCTCCTCATGCTCTCCCTCCCCGCCTCCTCCGCAGCCCTTGGCGACGGCAGCCTCATCGGCCACTAACGAGGTTGACTCTCGCCTTGGTTGGGCGAGGCCCTGCCGGATTTGGCGAGGCTCGGCCTCGCCTAGCCTTGGCAAGGGCCGAGCTCGCGGTCTCCGGGCGGGGTCTCGCCCTCACCAATGGTCGGCGAGGCTGACCTCTCCAGATCTGGTGGGGCCTCCCCCTTGCCAGTGGCTGGTGAGATTGACCTCGCTGGCCCTCGCCTTCGACTGGCAAGGCTAACCTCGCCGTTAAAATTTTTTAAAAAATATATTAAAAAATTGGAAAAAAATATTAAAAAAATTGCCACATCAACGTTCGCTAGCCGGCTGTCCTTCGTCGACGTCCACATCAACGTTGGCGGCCAATTTTGACCGGATGAACTGAATTGACACAATCATAAAAGGTTTATGATTAAATTTGCAAAAAAAAAAAAATTAGGACTGAATTGGCACAATTGCAATAGGTTTAGGACTTTTTTGGTAATTCTTCCAAAAATTTTCGTGTTTGGACTTTAATTAAGAATACACTTTACAAGTATAAAGCATCCAATAAGGTTGAATGTTCCATGTGACTTGATGATTTTTTTTTTTCTGTCTTTTTTGCTTAGTCAAAAGCACTAGAAAATATTTGCTCATTACTTTCGCGTTAGCTTCCCTCCATATAACTTTGGTCTGGAAAGAAAAATTATCAAAGTTGATTTTGATGGCAAGTGGCCCCCACCACCTTGTTCCTTCTACATGCTCAAATCTAGAGCGAACCCAAGGCTTGACTCCATTGGTTCATTTCCGTTACATTTTTTTTTTATTAATATAAAGGCTTGATAATCATTATTTGAGAATATTCTGAAAAAGAGCATAGAGTAGAGTCATTTCCAAACAATTCAATATTTCATGGGAAAGTTCATAAGAAAGACTTTGTCTAAGTGTGAAGGATACATATTCAAATTATTTAATACAAAAGAGGATTTTCGTGTTTCGACTTTAATAAAGATACACTTTAAAAGTATAAAGTGTCCACTAGCGTCGGATGTTTCATGTGATCTGATGATATCTCACCTTTTTTTTTTCTTTGTCTTTTTTGCTTAGTCAAAAGCGAAAGGAAATTTTTGCTCATCACTTACTTGCTAACTTCCGCACACAACTCTAGCCTGGAAAGAAAAATGATCAAAGTTGATTTTGATGGCAGGTGGCCCCCATGACCCTGTTCCTTTGACATGCTCCAATCTAGAGCGTATCCAAGGCTTGACTTCATTGATTCATTTCCATCGCTTTTTTTTTTTTTATTAACCAAAATGCTTGATAGTTATTATTTGAGAATATTATAAAAAAAGCATAGAGTAAAGTCATTTCATCAAAAAATGACCTAAAATGAATATTATTTCAAATAATAATTTAAAATAATTAAATCAATCTCACATGAGGACTTGAACTCATCAGTTGGCTAAACGTTTACCAGCTAGCAAGCATGTGATTTTTTCAACGGCCATATGTATCTTCCCATGTTCTTTCCTTTCTTTTGGTCTTTGTTTCTTTTGATAGAAGTAGACAAAGCTCGAACAAGGACCACCTCCACGTTCCATACACCACACATGCATGGACCCCTCCCTCATTTCAAACCAAAAACGAAAAGATGATGTTCACATTGCATTCTTGACTTATGAAGGTTGAGGTTTTTTTTTTTTTATTTATAAAATCTATTGATTGCAATTCATGGTCCCATTGAATTCTTGACTTGAGAGGAAAGATGTAATTACTACTCCTAGCTACTCTATAATTGTTGGTGTGGAGCTATAGCATTAAATTTCACTTTAGTGAATTTACTACTCCTAGCTTCTATATAGTTGCTGACTGGAATCAAGTCATTGGACTGTTGATGAATTTATCATGCTGGTCAATTACGACTTATTAGCTATTCTATAATTGTGAACTATCGCTGCAATATTTTCATCCTGCCCAAGAGAACTAATAGAACAAATCGAGCAAAGCATGATGGTTTCTTTGGAAAAGCTCTTCTGCGCATGGAGCAAAAGGTGTATTTACCTAAGAAGCAAGTACGCTTGGGGGTTAAATGATATTACTGGAATGGAATAATGCTTGTATCCTGATGTATAATTTGAGCATTTTCTTAAAATCCAATTATTTCCAAACATCTTGGATTAAAATTCATAAACAAAAAGGGAAAAGTTTCTAGCCTTTAAAGTTGCGCTCTGACTCCTTCTATTGTTGAATTAAGTGTTGAAGTTATGTAAAATAGCCAAGCAGCTAATGAAGTACACATCGAGTAGGGGAGTACATTTTTCTTATGGTTTGATCGTGGCATCTTATGGCCCTTTGCTTGATAAATATCCAACAAGAAATTGTCTATGGTTTAGGTCCATCTCTTGATCTTAACCAGTAGTTGTTTGGGAAGCATGGATTCAAGATCTGACGATTTGCTGCAAGTGCTGGCTGCTTTATGCAAGATCCCTTTTCTAGCATCCTGCCATTTATAAAATGCAATTAGACCATTGATGGAATGCAATTAGAGAGAAGCAGCTTGTCAATTGGCATAAATGTGTTTGGTACAACCCATGTCATCGTAAGCATTGTTTTATAACCTGGCTATTGAACTCAGAACGACTTGGGCCATATTTTTTACAAATGTAGAACAAACAAATATAGATTTTAGCACACTCCCAATTGGGCCCTCATAATTCCCACCATCTATAAGAACACTAGAATGTGCCCTTTTTGCCAGTCATGACCCTTCACCTTTCTTAGTCGTATGTGCCGATACTAGGATGGCATACCAACTAAGATAATCAGACAAATTAGAACGCAAGATGCTCAATTCAATCCGCAAAACCTCAGTGATAGAACTTTACGGCAATGTGAGAGGACACTCAGTTGCATTATAGCTCAAACTTCATGACACAAAAGATAACCAAAAAAACTGAAAGAACTTGGATACAAACATTGATGGGATTCTACCCAAGAATCTAACTTGCAAATGCAACTGAAACGTCAACTCTGTTCTAGATGCCTCCTACCTTCATAGGATATCCTCTAACATAAGTAATGCTACCCTTTGTCACAGAAACAGAAACAAGGCAAGAAAATGGCAAATAGAAGGGCAATCATTTGGATGCACAGTGAAATACCATTCTGAAAAATAGGAAGGTATATATCTCTGAGCATTCGAAGGTAAACACACCATGAATTTGTTAAAAAGCAGAGAGATTTCCAACAATTGATACTTGTAGCATAAAACATTTGGAACTATTTGCTTGTTCAAACTTTCACAGAGACAGAACAGCCAAAAGCTCTGCAGAAGAGTAAAATTAATACCTGCCAGCTTAATTTGGTTAAATGCAGACAGAGAGCTACATCTGAAACTTGGAAAAGCTAACCTTCACATCAATTGTATTGCTTATGCAGTCTTGCATAATAAGCATTCCAACTAGTATAAAAGGGGGAAACTTATAGAGATTAATGGACGCATAAACATAAAGGAGAGAGAAAAAAATCTAGAACTTCAATAAGAACTTCAGTATCCTTGTGTTTTGACACTGATACTTTGTATTGTGATGCAATAAGCAATCTGGAAAAAATTATAGGATCCACAGGAGTAAAGCGCAAGAAGCAATACAAGTCTAGCATATTTTAAATCATAAAATCATAGTGACTCAAACAATACTTACATTGAGGCCAAAAGAAAAGATCTACATAACTTCCTTCAACTCCATTTACATCTCAGCATTTGGGCTACTCCTACCTGCCTAAAGCAAAACTTAGCTACAAAAATTTCGATTTTATGGCTGCTAAAAAATATAAATGGTCCACATGTATAATTTTGGACATCTGAAAAGTAGTCCCCTGTAATTCAATTTCCACAACTTTGCGTTAGCACTAGCCAAAATTGACAAATGTCCCATCCATCCATCTTTTGTCACAAACCTAGATGAAGTTGCTTGAGGTGACAGTCAGTGTGGTTGTCTCATATCCACAAAAGAAATCAGACAATGGACAAGAGGGTCATTCTCACCAGGAAACAGCACAATGCTAAAGTTGCTGAAAGCGGAGTGCAAGAAATCATTTAGAAAATGCGACAAGTTAACAGTAAGCATTATATCAAATATTCAAATTAACTGCAATCCAGAAGTGGACCTTTTTGCCATGAATCAAGAATATATATGACAATTGAGATTATCTTAGAAAGCCTGAGGTGCTTCCTCAGGCCATGCTCTACTTGCTTCCATATAAGGCCAAACCTACACCTTCTCAGTGTTGCTTTTGATACTTCAAATGAAACCTAGAAGAGACTCCACTCAGTCTCCAACATCTCATCCAGCTCATTAAATGAACGGCATGTAATATATTTAAACCACAGGTGATCAAACTGTAAAAAGAGAATGTTCTTGTATCATAATTACTATGAACATGATTCACCAATACCCAAACCTCAAATGAAAAATAAGCCTCATTTTCTTCCTCCAATCCAAAAGCAACACACAAAACCCTCCTGCACAAATCTCGGGGTACCGAAAAAGAGACAGAACGCTCTTGACTTTGGATAAATTAATATCATATCCCTCTCCAAGGAAATATAGTATCCATGTAGTGACCTATCTAACCAACATCCGGCTATAGCAAATCTTTTAAATCAGAAATCACATCAGCTCATGCACATGTATAATGTTAACTAGGTCGATACCTTCATGAACCAATCCATGACAAGAATCTAAGCAAATGTACACTGACATGGAGGACTGAATGCACTGAATAGGCAAATATGGAAATCTGGACAATGCATTGCAGCCATTTGCTTCAAGGGTTTAAATGTTTGGTGGAAGCTCCAAGATCTCCTGCAATTGCTTATAGTCATCTAATTTTTATTGGACCATCAACTCCTCAAACTTGCTAATGCATGTAGAAAGACTAACAAAATTATATCCATAGAGATGCAAAATATTTACAGCAGAGAAGCAGGTAAGACTAAAGAAATTCTTCCTCTGACAGCTTGCACCCACTAAGCTTCGGGGAGACCAAATCTGGAATCCAAGTCTACCATTAAGGAGATTGGAGCTCTCACCGCTCCCTGGAAACAAGCTAAATAGTGAACAACCCTTCAAGAGAAAGGTGCTCTAGATTTTGCATCTCGTAAATGCTACTAGGAAGATTGATAAGACTTTTCCACAATCCTCAACAGAGATAAGGTTTCCAATTGTTGCATGAAGTTATTTAATGGAGATCTGAGATATATGAAGTTTTGTTAAGCTCTCCACATCCTTAATATTAGGAAATATTTTGAAGATATTTATGAAGCTTAGAGCAGCCAGTTACATCAAGTTTTGAAGATATTTCAGCTTCAGTTTGCTTGGAAGCTCCTTGAGGTTTGAGCACCTACTTAAATTCACTGTCTCCAAATTTGGCACCTCTGATATGTCCAGAACACTAATAAGAGACTTAGAGCAACTGTGAATGAGGTACTTCAAATTCCTAAAATGCTGCAAATTAAAAAGAACAGCCGAACAAGGTTTTGATAAATTTCACTTAGTGAAAGGCACTAATATGGAAACCGTCAATAAAAGAATGCATGATGTACCTTTAAGTTATCTCCTAATTCTTTAATCTGGCTATTATGCACATCAAACCAAACAAGTTTCTTTAGACCAGCACTAAACTTCAGAGTTGATAAAGGATACTCAGGCCATTCAAGCCACCTTAAATCTTTTAGAAGACATATGGGAACTCTGCTGAGCTGTGCATTCAGGACTAGGAGCAATCTCGGTCTCCTCATATATGTGAAAGCACTGGGATTGATTTCTAGCTCTTCTTGTGTCGGTAAGTCCAACACTTTGCCTCTAACAACATTGGTTCCCTATCAAGGAAAACAAAATAATCATTATTACCCAACCTGAATTAGGGAATAGTGTGTAAATTAAAGAAGACAAGATTATCAATGATGTCATGAGAAGCTCTCACAATATCCTCTGAAAATACTTCAAAAACATCATCGTAGCACCATAATCTACTCCATTACCCAGGTCATCTGGATACTCTTGTTTCATGATATCCTAATCCATTGGCCAAATCAAGTCATGCATTTGTACTGTTCTCTGATTCTCAACATTTATTAAAGATCTCTCCATTAAAGTTTTGAGTCCCAATTAATGTCTTTAAACCACAACTATCAAGAACTTTGGTTACATAATCACTATCCCTCCCTTTAAATAAGCAAGCAATGTCAAGAAAAATGTCATTCTCATCATCCCCCAATGTATCAAAACTTATCTTCAGAACGCTGTTTATATCTTATTAGAACTTTCAGCAAGTTTACCCAATGTACTCTTCCATTCCCCTCTGCTTCTGCCACATAAAAAGGGACCCAAGACCAGAATCGTTAAGGGATGGCCATTAGCCTGGCCCAAAATATTGTGTATGAGATCACAATGTATGTCTTCCTTCTGGTTTCTTGGAAAAGCATATGAACTCAGAAGTTCAAAAGCTTCACCTTGATCTAATGATTTAACTTCATATACCTGATCTATCCCGTGAGAAGTTAGTACATGTTTATCTCTTGTCATAATAATGATCGTGCTCCCTTTTCCAAACCATTCACATTCTCTAGCTAACGCATTCGACTGGCCCCCATGATCCACATCATCAAGCACAAGCAAAATCTTCCTGCAGCAAAGTATATCTTGTATTAGTTTAATGCCCCCATCCACACTGAAGACCACTAAATTTTCTTTCCACAGTATCTCAGAGAAGAGTGCTTTTTGCAAATGAATCAGGCCATCAGGTTTACTGGAAGTTTCTATAACATTCGCAAGAAAGCTACACCCACCAAACTGACCAGTTATACTGTTTGACTATGATACTCTTATAGAAAGCTTTAGCGATAGTGCTCTTCCCTATACCTCCCGCTCCCCATATTCCTATCAACCGAACCTCATCCAAGCCCATACTTAACTACGATCTTACTTTCTCTACCCAGCAACCTACACCGACAGGATGCTTGGCAACACTCGACGGTACTCGTCTGACTACAGTCGAGATCTCTTTGACAATGATCTCGATGAACTTGGTCTCATCTCCGCCAAAACAATAATGGCAATATACGATCCACTGAACTAAATAAAAACTAACACAAAGAAAACAACCACTCCGTAACGTTCCAAAAAATGACTCCATCGCACTAATCGATCCCATCAAGTATCAACAGATTAGAGAATTCCATATTCTTTTACAAGGTCGAACAGGAATACTGCGCTTACCCATGGTCATAATAATGCCAACGGAACAAATCGGCGACTAGCCAATGCCTTGCCATAACCCTCTCTCTCTCTGCCATCGAATCTCCCTCGGCTCCACGCTGTAGAACAGGGGCAACACCAGCTGTCCCCTTGAGCCCCTTCCACTCCATCACCTTCCTCCCCTGAGCTCGTCCAAGCACCACCCAGACGAAGCGTGGTCCTCAGAGAAGACGAGCACGGCGATCCGCGACTCCTCGATGGCTTTCGTGAGCGCTCGGCAGGATCTCGCACGCCGGGCCTCAAGCCCTCGCCGTCGATGTAGGGGTCGATGCCGCCGTGAAGGGAGGAAGCCGGGGCGGACGTCCTCGCCTCTGAAGCGGAGGAAGACGTCGAACGGCCATCTTGCTGCGGAAGAAGAAGGAGACGACGACGGCGACACTGGAAGATTGAATGTGATGCTCTTTCCTCTTCAATTTTTTCCAGAAACGACGACAAGTTAATTTTCCATTCAAGTTTATTTTAAAAGGACCGAGATATATGAAATAAAACAATCGAATAAGTTAAGCTTAATTTTTATTCACACTGTGTTATTTAATCAAGGGAATTAAGTATAATTTTATCAGTTAATATAATAGGTGCACTTTTATTATGCTTTTATTAGGAGGATTTCTTGTTTATTTTCATATTACTATTTTAATATTTTATAAGTTTTATCTTTTAAATATTTCTTTAATTAATTTTCTTATCATCGCCAAATAGAGCGATTTTAATTGTTAACTGAATTTGATCATGTAAAGAAATAAGATATAATTTTAGTTTCAAATAACTTGATAAATTTTTTTATTTGTGCTTGATTTTCATCCTCTTTTATAAATTTAATTGTTCTTTAACTAATTTCTTTGTAATAGTTCAATTAAGCTAATACCTAATGAAGTTAAATCACATTATTTTCAATTAGGACTAGATTATCTATGATTTATATAGTTGGGTATCATGATTTTTATTCACAATAACCTGCATTATCTATATTATTGAGTCAAATTTCTCATGCTTTAAAACGTAACATAAGTTTGAAAAAAAAAAAACCTAAGTATATGTTACTTAAAATTTTATTTCAAACAAACACATATTTCAAAATGTACTCTAAGATTATGAGCCAAGTGGAACAATTATGCCATGTGCCTTACTAAGTGACAATAATAGAGCACATTTTGAACAATTATGTGGCGAGTATAGTAAATATTCTTTCAGCTTTGATTATAAGGAAATATATTATATAAATATAGGTTAACATAGGCAAGATGATTATGAATTATGTAGTGTCTTTGATGTTGACTACACTTAATCATTTGAAATTTGCGCAATTTTTCTTTTAACATATATCTCAATTCGCATGTTCAGAATTTTGAGTTGTGGATATATATACAAAATCTGAATTTAATTTGTTACTTTACGCTTAAAATCAACTTAAGTTTCCCCCGCCCCTTTCGCTTCTCCTTGCTGCCTTTGCCACTGCTCTGCCATCGCCATCATCGTGTTCGCCCCACCATCATGTCCTCGCCACCGTGGTGTTCTTGTCACCATCACCGGTCCTAGCTGTGGTTGCGCCTCTCTTTCTCTGTTTTACGTTCCCGTCACCATCGCCTGTCCTAGCTATTGTTGCACCTCTCTTTCTCTGTTTTTGTTCCTCTGTCACGGAAGACAAGCGGAACGTCTGGGCCGTAGCCAGCCTCAGGTGACCACTGCTCGAGGGTCGCGAGCCTAGATTCATTCCTCAAATCTGATGGACGTAGAGAGATAGAGGGGGGTTGAGGTGACATGGCTGGGGCGGCATGGTGAATCGACGAAGGCTTGGAGAGGAGGTTCTCTATTTCTTGTGCAGCGTAAGTGTGCTCCGTTTGTGAGCGTCGGATGAGAGTGTGTTGAGAGAGAGAGAGAGAGAGAGAGAGAGTTAGTGGCACAATTACTAGAGAGAGAGAGAGAGAGAGAGAGTTAGTGGCACAGTTACTAGTTACACATCATCATCCAAGTACCGCCTGGACAAGCTACCCGCCTCCTGGAGAGTATCCTTCCATCTCATCAATCTCCTCACATCCTTACAAAGCCTCTTTTGAAAATATTCAAGACCAGTTCGGTAAGTCCCTTTCAATCCACTTACCGTATCTAATTTCACTTTGTAAAACAATGGAAAGAACTTGAAGTCGCTTTGCTTCTTGCACTCCATAATCTTTGCCACCTCTTCCAAACACAACTCCGAATAGATGTTGTCCTCAGTAAAAACAATGATTGCAAGGTCTGATTCCTCGATCATCTTTGGAACCGTGACCATTAGATTCTCTTCATCTTTCCCCCTTCGTTGAACATGGAAGTAGGATATTCCAACATAGACTGCGTATAGATGTGTGACAAAGTTGTCGCCAACGTTCTCTTCTCGAAACATACAAAGACTTTGAAACTCGTTCTGGAATTGAAAGAAGAAGAAGATGCCATTAGAATAAGGAAACGTAAGTTAACAATGAACAATGAGTTGCCCTAGATTTGGTACTTTGTTTGGGTGGTTATTCCCATTTGATCTTCTCTATATATTTTAACGAGCTGCCTAAGATTTGGTACTTTGTTTGGGTAATTTATTCCCCATTTGATCTTATCTATATATTCTCTAACACCTAGTTGCATGACTTTCTTCAAGAAAGAGTATTATTAGGTGTTTTAACAATATTAAAATGTGCATAGATCTAACCTATTTGTGCGTGAACCTTTTCTACGTTAATTAGATGTCTTGATCGACACTATATTACATCAACGTGGAAAAACGAGTATCATCCATGAGAAAATTCACTTCTGATAGACTACAATTTCTTAGATCCAGATGATTAGATTTAGCAATCTGATGACGCAATCTGGAACGACTGAATTATTATCCATCTTGTGTAGAAAGTTATGAAGCTTTGAGTAACCATTTGCATAAATATATCTAAAAGCTCGCAACCTGTGGATGCAGCCTGATCAAACACATAGATGGAAAAGAGGGGAAGCAATTCTTCATCACACTGGAGGGCATAACAAAGCAAAGAGGAGGTCGCGTCGACTGCTCTACAAGTTGGGTTCCACAAATGGAGCCAAGCTTGCTCCCATAGATATTACACATTTGTTGCTAGAAGTGTGTTGGAAGAGACGAAGTATAGACTTTTGAGTATTTTCACAGGGGAGAGATTTCCGTTTAGGCAAATGGTTTAGCCAGTCGGGTTGGATTTGGTTTTCTATCGGTGTCTGTGGAGATTTATCTTGAAGCTATGAATGGTTTTATACTCATTTGATCAAAGGTGAGAATGATAAGAAGAAAATAATTTACAAGTCTTTTGTGGATGGAATGTTGATTATTCTCAACCATTAATCCTAAGGGTGATTTGAGGCGTTTAGCTGTCGATGATACTTACATGACTATGAGAAAAATGATGATTTTTTCCAAACAACTTAGGCGACCTCCAAAAGGAGGGTAATCGCCTTAACTTGATTTTTTTGAAACTTTTGACGTTGACCTTTGGGGTGAGACGCCTAGAGTCCTAAACAACTGCCAATTTATTGGACAGTCCATGCTAAAAGGTATGAACATCACAATAAGGAAGGAGAAGTTTGGATAAGAAAGAATGCTTGGCATGGCTAAACAAAACTCAAGGGGTATAGCCACCGTCACTATATGCGGCTAGCTATCGGAGTTTATATTAGGATGAAAATGAAGGTGATCCATTGGTGGGGGCTCTCTCTACCAAGCTTACTTGGTTTTGAGGGGAGTTTTACATGGTCTGCAATGAGATGAGACAAGGATTTGCAGGAAATTCGAGAGGAACTTCAATTGTTCAGTTGATTAGCTTCAATTTTCCTCCAAAATTCTCACTTCTTTCCACAGTATACTCCTCCTCCAGCAAGTTTATTAGAGTTTTTACATGTCCGTATTTTTCAATAACACTGTGGCTTACCGACCTAATCAAGGTCTATGTTTCTCACCATATTTCAATTTTTTCAATTTTTTATATTTTTATATCATTAAATTTTATTAATTTATTATTATTCTTATTATATATTTCGAAAAAAAGGGGTCTAGGCTGGGCCTTCAGACCCGGCACAAACACCGGCTGACACAGATCAGATCTATGGGCACGATTCATTGGGCTTATTGCCTTAAGAGTCTTCAATCGAAAATTCAAAACTGGGCTCAAATCATAGAATTGAGCCCAATTCCCACCTGAAACTAATCAAACCCAAATTCGCGAAAAAAAACGAGATCCATAGCCCAATCACGAGTAAAACCGATAATGAACATAACGGCAATAACCCAACTCTCTCATGCTAAGCCCACAATGAATTCATTGTCCATTAAGAGGCCCATTTTCCTATTTATTCTCTTCTCTCCTTCTTATTCTTCTTTTTGGCCCCGTCGTCTACTTCCTATAATCTTCCTCGCGCACATCCTGGGAGCTCTGCTCTGCTAAAGAAACCAACTCAACCTCATCAACGATCGACGTATTCAAGCATTGAATGTAACGTCGCTGTTGCCTCTCTTCAGTCGCCTGGAGCACGGCCATCGTCCATTAATCGTCATGCATAAACCCAGATTAGCGGAAAGACACGCAGGATATGAGCGTAAAGAACTGGACCTCATCCAGCGCGAGATTTACCCAGCTAATCAATGTATGGGTCAAAGACATCGAGCCACGTTTCTCGTCAAGAAAAATGACCACACCATGTGGCCATAGAGATGCAAAAAAAATAGCAAAAATAGATAGCCGGTGACATATTGGGAGACCGCAAAGAGTACTGGAAAGCAGATCCGTAGCAAATGGGGAAAAAAAATTTAATCCACGATGACTAGCAACCACATCCCATAATCAGTATATTTCAACAAAATCAATCCAAATGTGTCAGTTTTGCTTCCTAATCAATCAACAACACGAGGCGAGGGTCACAGATTTAACTCATGCCTCTAGCAACCACATCCCATCAAACAGTTGGTGAGCATCTCAGGAAAAAAAGACATCAACACCACAACACAATCCAAATACTTCTTTCTTTGCAGAAAGGGTTTGATTCATCGAGGCAAAAAAATGATTTCAAACCTGGTCTACCAAAAAAGTGTTGCAAAACCAACCTTGCCGAGGGGGAATTTTCGACCACTAGTGCTGATTAGACTCGTCCATGGAGGTTCAGGTAAGTGTCGATCACCGAACTTGAGATGGATACGTGGAGATCGAACGGGACTTGACAGCTTCAGAGTTTACGCCTCCGAAACGGGGCCAGGCAACGGTCCTCCGGATACTTCACAGAGGCAAGAGATCCAAAGCGACAAGCAATGATCGAAAGCCAGAATGGGGACTCCAAGTACGCCGGCTACACTGATCGGTGTAAAAACATAGGATGGATTGAATGTTAAAACAGAGGATAACAGAGAGTTTTTGGGTCGTCGTAAGGGAATGGCCGCGAGTGATGACGGAAGACGTCTGACCGCGAAGGAAGGAGTCTGAAAATCTCCCGGAGTGCTCTCAAAATTTATTTTCATCCCCACTCTCTGTTTTTTCTTCCAGAGTAATTTCTATCTCCCTTTCTTACCTCACTCTCTCTGTGACATTCCCCCAAAACACGATCCTCAGTCCCCTCCTACTCAGAAAAGAACCCGACAATCCCACCTTTGCATTGCGTCCTCTGTGCGAGCGGTTATGGAGAGAGAAAGGTCTGAGAGAGAATTACCAATGGTGATGGAGATGACTCTGAATATTATCTGGTCTCCCCCTCAGGTTTGGAGGGAGGAGACTGTTTATGGAAGAAGATCTTTTTTTTTTTTTTTTTTTTTTTTTTCACGGTTTTTCCCCCAATCCCCCTTAAAAATGCTGAAATGGGCAGGTTTTATAGATGGGCCAAAGAATAGGGCCATATGAAATGATGGATAGGGCTTCTTCTATTCTTTTTCTCTTTTTCATTAAATATTACTTATATGCATATTTGATTTATCTAGTAAAATTCAAGTGTGAACACCCATGTTTGGTTAAGCTTACTATAGTGACATGTAAAATTACAAAAATTGCTAATCAAATGTATTTGTCTACGTTTGCTGCTAGAAGTGTGCTGGAAGAGATGAGATATAGACTTTGAATTTTTTTCACACGGGAGAGATTTCTGTTTAGGCAAAAAGTTTAGCCGGTTGGGTTGGATTTTTGGTTTTCTGTCAGTGTCCGAGGAGATTTATTTTGAAGTTGTGAAAGGGTTTTATACTCATTCGATCAAAGGTGAGGATGATAAGAATGAAATAATTTATGAGTCTTTTTGTGAATGGAACGTCAATTATTTTTGGACATTAATCCCAAGGATGATTTACGGCGTTTAGCTGTTCATGATACTTACATGACTATGAGAAAAAATGATGCTTTTTTCAGAACAAGTGAAGCGATTAGTTCACGATCCTAACACGCTGCATTTGAATGTCAATATGCGCAGTGTAGTCTCCATACGGTTGTGATATATTGCCTGCTTCCCGTTTCTAGTCTCAAAGCTGATTTGTTCGAGGAACAAATTAAGCTAACGTTCAAGGTCCAAGAACGGTTTTGAGGTCTCCCCAAGTGACCTCCAAAAGGACCGAATTTTCCCTGGGGGATGGCCTTAACTCGCATTTTCGGAACTTTTGATGTTGGTCTCAGAGGCGAGAAGCCTGGAGTCCGATGCGACCGCCAATTTAATGTAGAGTCCACACTAAAAGGTATGGACATAAGAAAGAAAGGAGAAGTTTGGATATGGAAGAATGCTTGGGATGACCAAACCAAACTTGAGGGTTATAGCCAACTGTACAACACGAGTTGCCAGAGTTGATACTACGATGGAAATGAAGGTGATCCATTGGTAGAGGCCCTCTTTACCCAGCTTACTTCACTTTGAGGGGGATTCCACATTGTCCGCAATGAGATGCGACAAGGATTTGTGGGAAATTCAGGAGGAACTTTGTTCAGTCGATTTGCTCCAATTTTCCTCCAAAATTCTCATTTCTTTCCACAATATCCTCATCCTCCACCAACTTATTAGAGTTTTTATGCGTTGTCTTTATTTTTCAAGAAAAATGTGGCTTGTTTCTTACTTGAAGAAGTGTTTTAAGATTCTTCTGATCATGTTGCTTTGTGAGCTTATGTATACACTTGAGTTGGAGCACGTAAAATTGTTGAAAGCACTTGATCTACTTATTTGCCCCTGAAGCCCTTTTTGATGTTATGACAAAAAGAGGGAGGACGTGTGTGACATTTGATTGGATCAATGAGCATTCCCGCGGGGAGCTTGTGAATTGAAGTTGCATCATGAGATCGAAGCTTTCATGAGATTTAGAAAGAATTTCAGTTCCATTGCTGCACCAAGTTACAGAATGCTTAAAAGGAGAGAGGTTTCGGTGGAGTGAAAAGGGAGTTTTGAACCCTTAAAGAAGAAATTAACTAAAGCTCCTGTGTTAGCACCACTGAACATTTATTTGGTTTTCAAGGTTTATTGCAATGTGTCCAATGTTGGCATTGGTGCTGTTCTCAATCAAGAAGGTCGTCCATTTGTCCTGTCAATTAAAATTTGAATGATGTCGAGCTGAAGTAGTCGACCTATGATGAGTTTTATGCTCCAGACCGTGCACTCAAGCAGTGGAGGCACCATTTGCTAACAAAAGAGTTTGTTTTGTACTCTGATCATTAACCACTTAACAGATACAACTCTCAACAGAAGCTTAATCGCCCACTTGCAACTTGGAGTGAATTTCTGTAGTTCTTTCCATTCCTTTCTCAAACATAAATCTGGCACTTAAAATCCAGTCGAGGACACTTTACGCCGCTGATATGCGCTCCTCCCTTCCACTATGTAAATCTATGTTGGTGGATTTGAAGTCGTGATAAATTTGTATTAAGAGGATCCAAGTTTTGGAAAAAAAAAATGGGAGTTGACTCTTGAGAGTTCATATGGAAGGTTTCACCATCTAGATGGTCTTCTGTATATTGTAGGGCGGTCAATTAATTGTGCATTCTACAATGTTCATGTCGTTGAAGTTCCTGATGGTGAACTAGCTGGTCAGTTTAGTCGTGACAAAACATTGGCACTCATTAGAGAGATTTTCATTTTCCAAAGACACGTGAAAAGACCAGGCAGATAATGACCTATATAAATTGAGTAGCGAAGAGTTCTTTTTTCTTATGGTTTGACCTTGGCTTCATCTGGCCCTTTGCTTGATGATTCCCCAACAAGGATTGTCTATGGTTAAGGTTTATCTCTTGATTTTAGTCAGCAGTAGTTTGGGAAGCATGGATTCAAGATATGATGATTTGCTGCTAGTACAGGCTGCTTATGTGAGGCCTTTTTTCCTCATCCTACTGTTGCTGCCCTGACGGAAGGTGTAGTTCTGCTAGTACATGGCATGCAATTAGAGAGAAGGGGGCAGTTTGTTAGTTGGCATATATGTGTTTGGTATAATCCATGTATTCTTAAGCATTGTATTATAGCCTGGCTGCTAATCTTGAACAAGTCGTCTGATGGAGAGTTCTTCTTTTTTTGTTTTTTTTTTTTAATGGTTTGACCTTGGCTTCATCTGGCCCTTTGCTTGATGATTCCCCAACAAAGATTGTCTATGGTTCAGGTCTATCTCTTGATTTTAGTCAACAGTTTTTTGGGAAACATGGATTCAAGATCTGATGATTTGTTGCTAATGCAGGCTGCTTTATGTGAGAACTTTTTCCTCATCCTACTATTGTTGCCCTGATGGAAGGTGTAGTTATGCTAGTACATGGAATGCAATTAGAGAGAAGGGGGCAGCTTGTTAGTTGGCATATATGTGTTTGGTATAATCCATGTATTCTTAAGCATCATTTTATAGCTTGGCTGCTAATCTTGAACAAAGTCATCTGATGGAGAGTTCTTTATTTTTTTTTTTTTTAATGGTTTGACCTTGGCTTCATCTGGCCCTTTGCTTGATGATTCCCCAACAAAGATTGTCTATGGTTCAGGTCTATCTCTTGATTTTAGTCAACAGTTTTTTGGGAAGCATGGATTCAAGATATGATGATTTGCTACTAGTGCATGCTGCTTTATGTGAGACCTTTTTTCCTCATCCTACTGTTGCTGCCCTGATGGAAGATGTAGTTCTGCTAGTACATGGAATGCAATTAGAGAGAAGGGGGCAGTTTGTCAGTTGGCAAATCACCTCCTGGCTGCTAATCTTGAACAAGTCATCTCCTCGAGCTCTCCTGATATTGCTTATCTTCTATCCCTTCCTTTTTTCTTGCCCATGTATTCCATGTCCTTATATAATTGAAGACGGGCCATGTCATTCAGACGGAGAAGCCGGCTTACTCCTTCTGCATACGTATCATTGCTCTATTTATATGTACCCAAACAAGTGTATGCCAATCAATTAAATCTCCCAAATAGTTCTCTCAGTTATGAAACCGACCAGGTCCTCAACATAATTTCAACACAATTTAGTTGATCTCTACAGTAACCGTAGAAGTGGGGGAACTTCTGCAGCAGCTGCTCACAATTCGACCAATCAAGAATATCTGACTAGTCAAACTTACTGATGCTTGCAGGCAAAGTAGTAATAGCATTACCTGCTAGGGACGAGGAGAACAAGGTGGAAAAACAGATAACATCCATGACAAAATCCACTTCTGATAGACTGCGATTGCTTAGATCCAGATGAATTAGATTCGGCAATCCGATAGCACAATCCGAATCGACTGAATCATTCTCCATCTGGCGCAGAAACTTATGAAGCTTTGAGCAACCATATGCATAAATATACCTAAGAGCTCACAACCTGTGAATGCTGCTAGGAAGAACTTAAAAGTTCCTTGCAGTCATTCATAAACAGAATTATCAGAAAAACAAGACTCCTAATTTGATCCGGCAATTCTTGAATTTTGCTTAACTGAATTTGGGATGTATTCTGCACAAATTATCTTTTCTGGCGAAAATCAGGTAATCAAACATTTACCTTTATTGTGGGAAACGAGAAGACATAATTATTAAGAGTGAAATGAAGTAGGAACATTTGTTGCAAATGTAGAACCAACAAATACAGATTTGAGCACGCCGCCCATTAACTACTCATCCAGAGGTAGAGAAACAGACCCTGCACAAGCTCAACCAACCACTTTCTACAAAACACATCTACTTCGAGAACATCAGAATACACCCCTTTTGCCGGTCATAGCCCTTAACCTTTCTCGATTTAAGTTGCACGTGCCAACACTAGGATGGCATGCCAACTAAGATAATCAGACAAATTAGAATAAGTATGCAAGATGCTCGAACTTCATGATGGGTTTCTTCTACCCACGAATGAAACTTGCCAATGCAATTGAAGGAATTGACTTTGTTATAGACACCTTTTCACTTTCAAGCTCTTTCTTCCATAGAATATCCTCTTACACAAGTAATCCCACACTCTTGTCTCGAAAACAGAGATGAGAACGGCAAATAGAAGGGCAGTGATTTGGATGCACCATGGAATACCATTTTGAAACAATAGAAAGGTACTTCAATGTGATATAGCGTGTTCGAAGCTATAAACATCATGAATTTATGGAAAAGAAGAGAGATTTCACACAATTGATAATTCTGGGATAAAATATATGGAACTCGTCAAGCTCATATTTGCTTAAACTTCCATAAAGACAGAACATCCAAAAGCTCTGCAAAAGAGTAAAATTAACGCGTGCTGCATTAATTTGGTTAAAAAAAAGACTCAAGGATACATATGACAAACTTGGAAAAGCTCACTTGCACATCAAATTGGTTTACTCCTATGATCGCATCATAAGCACTCCAACTAGCGTAATATGGGAAACTGAAAGAGATGGTAGACACATAAATAAGAAAGAGAGGAAAGAGCTAGAATGTTCAGTCTGCTTGTGTTTTGACATTGATACTTCGTTTTGTGACACAATAAGCAATCTGGAAGAAATTATAGGATCCCCAAGAGTGAAGCGCAAAAAGCAATAAAAATGAAGCAAGTTCTAAAGCACAAGATCATAGTGACTTGAACAATACTTCCAATGAGGCCAAGAAAAAGACCTACATAACTTTTTTTAATATCCCTTTATATCTAAGCATTTGTATAATTCCCAACTACCTAAAGCTAAATTCAGCTGCAAAAAGTTTCAAATTCATGACTGCTAAATAACATACATGGTATATGTATACTTTTGGACATTTGCAAAGTAATCCCTCACAATTAAATTTCCAAATTTAGCATTAGCACCAGCCAAATCAACAAATGTCCCATCCATCCATCTTTTGTGACAAACCCAGATGAAGTTGCTTGATGTGACAGCCACTGTGGTCGTCACATAGGAGAATTCCATTAGAAACCCATCAGAAGATGGACAAAAGGGTCACTCTCGCCGGGAAATGGCACAAGTGCAGAGATTGTTGGAATTGAAGTGCAAGGAAACATTTAGCAAATGCAACAAATTACAGTAAGCATTATGTCTAATATTCAAACTTGGCTGCAATCCAGAGGTGGACTTTTGTGCCATGATTCAAGAATGTCTCTGATTACTAAGATTATCTTTAGAGGCTTGAGGCACTTCCTAAGGGCAATTCATGTTGGCATAGAACCCTTTGACCATCCTCTATTTGCTTGCATATAAGGTGAAACCCAACACCTTCTCAGTGTTGCTTTTGATACTTCAAATGAAACCTGGAAGAGACTCCACTCTGTCTCTAGCATCTCATCCAGTTCATCAAATGAATGGTGTGGAAAATTGTTACACCACGAGTGATCAAACTGTAATGAAGAGAAAGTGCTTGTATTGAAGTTACTTCAGATATAGTTCACCAATACTCGAAACTCAAATGAAACACTAGCCTTAATTCCCTCCTCCAATTCAAAAGCAACACAAAAAGCCAATTCAAGGTTATCCGCATGCAAATATTGGGGTACCTAGAAAGAGACAGAACACTCTTGACTTTGGATAAATCAACATAGAATCTCTCTTCCAAGTAGTATCCATGTAATGACCCACTCGAACACATCCTGCTATAGCAAATCCATAAAATCATAATCACACCCGCTCATGCATGGGGTGAAAGTTTCTAGCCATGCATGGTGAGGAAAAAAAAAATCAAAATGAACAAGATTACCTTCTCAAATGGTACATAACAGGAACTTGACAAATTTCCAAATACAAATGGAAACTTCCCCCATGCTGTGTGGCTCTCTTCCAATTTGTTAGGCTCGATTAGATTCTTTCACTTAAGTATTTTTAATAGTGAACTTCAACTTTCCATCCATACTTGGTACTTTTAAACCTGTGAAGAACTTAAGTCCTTACTAGACTTGCGTCCCAAACACAATAGGAACAATTCTCATCCAGGACGAGTCTGCAAGTAGTGAAAATGGAATAAACTCATCCATCTAGATTGACCAGGGCATCAACATAATAGAAAAATAACTAAAAGAAGAGAGAATAGAATTTCACAAAACTAGTAGTCAAAACATTTAAATCCGTGAATTACGCAATGGATACAATTGGGCAAATTCACAAACACCTAGTGGACGTCACAGAGGTGGGGTTCCTTCAAACGAAAGAGAGAAGGGACAAGCACTGGAGGTAGGGAATAATCTCGTTCACGCGGATGCCAATGGCTTTGGCAGCTCTAAATTCTCACTCCACGACTAAGCCATCATCCAAATTCAAGGATGATTTCCTTCATTCTTTTATCCTTGGGGATGCCTAGTCCTCTACAAGAGTTTCGAGCTTTCATAGAACAAAAACAATGGAAGGTTAAAAAGGTGCATGAACGCGAAAAGCAATCAACTCACGGGACAATCCATATGCCTTCAACCAAAGGTATTGAACCCCTCAACAATCCACACACAAGCGCCATTACCTGCCGGATCCAATGCAGCGCATCTCTCGACTGATCCTGCAACAACCACGGACGCATGTGATCATTAATAACTTGATTATGCCAATGAAAAGCTAACTTCGGGACCCAATCAAATCGTTCAAAATCAAATCGATTCCACTTAAAATTGCATTTCAGCTAATGAATCTATAGCACTTTAATAATCTACAATGGCAAAATAAGCAAACACTAGGGCGGTCACCTCGAGTGATTAAATGGAAGATTATCCATTCTTTAGTGGAAACTAAAGCTACATTAACTAAAATCTAACATGCTCCTCTGAGCATAAGATAGGTCCGGGCGTAACGCCTAATCAAAATATAAAAGTGCAGATGGGCTTTAGTATTTTGTGGTTTAGAACAAATTATCATTTTCACAATAGATTAAAAACTGTCACTTAATCATTTCTTATTTTGGATTGAGCAAAGTAGTCCAAGGGACTCTATCAATCATCAATCACTAAACAGATTGGCATGTGACACGCTGTGAGTGTTTGTTTTTCCATATTTACGAACACTTATAAAGGATCGCAACTAGACTCGTCTAAAAAACAAACTATAAAATCAGTAAATGATATGTAAGTAATCATGTTGAGTAGAATATGACGTTTATCAATGAAATCACAATTCAATTGACAAGGAAACATGAAAAACAAACAATTTGCTATGAATTTGCTATTTGAGAACTGCAATAGTAATTCATAGCCGTAAGAGTGTTTTATGATTGAGATATCGCAAAGGATATTTGGTCGTCAATCTTATGCAATAAAGAAGCATATGTCCCAGCTTGAGTTTAGTAAATATACTCATAAAATCACCAAAAAAAAAGAAAAAAAAAAGTTTGGAACATCACTTTCACTTTTAAATCAAATGAAGAAGGCATAAAGCAAATACTTACCGTTACAGTTCCAGCAAAGTAAAGTGCTTACGTCGAACACTCCATGACAATTAGAAGGAAGTAGTTGCCATCCCTTAGAAGTCGTGATCAAACTATCCAACAAAATCGGTCCGAATTCATTCCAAGTTGCTCAATGATGGTGATCGTGCCTTTGCTGAGGAACAAGATGATCTTCCCTTGCATCTATTTTAGATTAACCATGCATTCCTGCGTATCCTCAATGGATGTGCTGACTTGGACCCTACAGCTTTCATGTGAATCAGACGGTGAAGACAAGAAGAAACCATTGATCCGAGTTTCTTATCCCTTTCTTCTTATTCTGCTATTCACTCTACTTTCAGAGAAAGAATATTATATGACTGTTTGCATCATGTGCCTCCGTCTTAGTTCCTTTCTTGATTCTTCATTTAACTGAGAACCTTTGGCCGTTGCCCTTCCTCTGTTACCTCCTCTATTTTGCTTTCTTCATGATTATTATTGAGGTTTTACTGCTTCAAATTTTAAGTTGTGGACATATGATTTATTGCTTGAGAAAAGAACAATTGAATTTGCTTCTTGTCCATGAAGCGTTCCATTGGAACACTTGAAAAGAGGTTTGCCTGCGGACTGCACTGCTATAAGATGATGGAAGCCTTAGTTGCTTGAAATTATGTCTTGTCTGATATTGAAATTAGGACACATTTGCAAAGATTGTGTTTAAGTCCTAATGACATATACATCTTGCATATAATTAAAAGGTTGTTTCCAAAAGTTTTTTATTTAAGGAAAATGACCGAGATAAATGTCTTAAAAGATTGTCAGGCTTAACAGTGGCCGTGAGTATTTTGGCAAGTATGACAATGTGAAATAGCTTAAAGGGTCATTTGTCAAATACTTGGTAGATTTTGGGGTGGTAACTTAATTACTATGCCTGAAAATCCTGACAAAATATTCACTCGAAATTATTTTGTATCTTACCTAGATTGTTCATTGTGCTCTCCTCTGTATTAGTCTCACCACTTCCCTTCAGATTCATTTGCTTAGACCATGTTCTCAGTGTAGTGCACTAGTCTCCAAACCTCTTGATGCAAGGCTGCTTTCATGGCCTAGAGCTGGGTCTACTGGCAAAGTCTACGGGATCACAACGCTCAAGTCAGTGTCTTGTTGCTTGTTTATCAGATGGATTCCCCAATTCTTCATAATTCCATGGGATGGCCTGAGGCTAACATGGAAATGATTTGAATCTTATCGCACCCCATGTAGCGCACCATGCAGGATATACTTAAGCCAGAAATGATGCCCTGTTTCGATGAATTCAAGCGTCTTATCTGCCAGGTCACCCTCTCTCCATTCCCATATCTTTGAATCTCATGAGAGTTTGATTTGAAAGCCATCTGTCACTCCAGCAACAACACAGTTCTAATAATAGGAATTTCCCATACATGTCCCGCGATATAAGGAAACATACACCACCCTTAATTTGTTTCGCTAGCTTAATGATTGCTTCATTAAGGTCTGCAAGCCAAAACTACTACACTCGCCTCTTCCCACTTAATCTTCTTCACTTTCACTTTCACTTTCACTTTCACTTTCACCGTCACTATATCCTAGTTTCCACAAATTGATTGTCTTCAAGCACAACCTTCAAACCATCTTTTAGTTGCCTGCACCGTAGCACATAGCCCAACTTTTTCATGGTTCCACCCGATACTCTAACTCTAAGGCTAAATTGTAAATAACTCTCATCAAATTGATCAAAATCAATTCCTCCCTCCAATAGTCCCCACAACACATTTGATTTGAGATACTGGATCCACATGTGATCTGAATCAAATGAACCGAGAGTTCCTGATAGTACATTCCGCCTTTCCCCTTTAACATGTGGCACAAGCTCGAAAGATATTTCCTTTTCTCTATCTTCTACACTGAAAACAACACAGAGAGCCAATCCTAGAAACTTGTCATACAAGTCTTGTGAAGCCATGAAAGATATGGTATCGTCTTCAACAAGGACAAATTGCTCTGGCATCTCTCCTCCAAGGAGAATATTTTGGTAAGCAGGAGAAATTAGGGAATAACGATATTTCTGTTATATGAGTAAATTGTTAGAAGCACCCAAGTTTGTAATTAGTCAAGGAGAAGAGTTCTGAGCATTTTCTTTGTAATTCAACCAAAGCTAGATTTCTATAATAATTAGGCATTCTTGCTGATGTCAAATACTATACTCATGAGAGAGAGAGAGAGAGAGAGAGAGAGAGAGAGAGAGAGAGAGAGAGAGAGAGAGAGAGAGAGAGAGAGAGAGACCTCAATGGAGAAGTCAGTCATGTTCAATCCTTTGTGGATGAACTTCCCTGGACTATCTTCCTCTATGCTCGTTTGATTTTCATCCAAACCTTTGTGGACGAACTCGCTTGGACTATCTTTCTTTGTGCTTGTTTGATTTTCATCCAAAACCTCATAAAATAAAGCTGGATCAAGTAATTGATCATCTTGAAGCAAAACCTCTAGCTCGTTCTCTAGTGATTTACATATTAGTCGAAATCCACACTTTTTCACAATTATGCCACGCGAAGCCCTTATGCTATACTGGAAATGATTCCAATAATCATTTGGACCAAAAGAGACTTCTCCCCACAATTCTCTTGGTTTGTGAAACGAATAAAGCACATGATTCGAATCCAATGAGCTGGAATTCTCATTTAATTCTACTTTCCTTCACCCTTTCCCCATTAACATATGCTTGCCACTTAAATTTGGCATTCTTCTTTCCTTCTTTTACTCGGAGTACAAAACCCAAAGCTAATCCTCCGATCTTCTCATACAAGTCCTTTGAAACCAAGAAAGATATATAACCCTCTTTATTGGGAAGCAACCACCTTGGCATCTCTTCTCCAGGTAGTAAAATGCCATGTCCCACTGAGTTTCATTATGAAGTAGCTGTCATTGATGTAGAATGTTAGATAGTTTTTTGAAATTGGCACCTAAAAAGAGAAGTTTCAATGAGTTTTGGGTAAAGGGATTATACATCGCTACAATGACCAATCAAAATTCTATGGAGTCTACAATCTAAGAACTAAGAAACTAATGATTAGTCGATACATTGAGATCGACAAGGATGTCACTCGGAACTAGCAAGAAGAGAAGATAAAGCACCAGCATGTGAGGACTCTATAGTACAAGGAGATGGTGAAGCATCAGACTCCAAGCTTGACACAAGAAAATCTACTTTCAAATCTCCTATACTAAGGGTAAAATCTCTTGGAAGAGAAACATGCAGCTTCAATGCCTTAGAAATCGAATGCTATGAAGATGCTTCTAAAGAAGAAATTTGGACAAAATTCATAGAAAAAGAAATCAAGATGATTGGAAAAAAAAAGGCGGGATCTCGCCAACCACACCTAAGACAAATCCACGATCAGAGTCAAGTGTATTTACAAGACTAAATTCAATGTAAACAGATTGATTTGGAAGTACAAGGCAAGGCTCATGGTGAAATAATATCACAACAACTAGATATTGACTATACTAAGACTTTTGCTGCTATCACCCCCCTTGACACTATTTATGCTCTCATAGCCTTAGCAACACAAAAATGTGTAAAATTTATTAGCTTGATGTAAAATAAGCATTTCTAAATGGTTATTTTCAAGAAAAAATCTATATGGAACAACCATCGGGCTTCTTCACTGGAGAAAAAAAGGTCCTAAGGTCAAGAAGGCTGTATACAGATTAAAACAAGCATTGCAAGCATTGTCTAGTGTAATCAACGAATACTTTAGATAACAATCATATGGGAAGAGCACAAGCAAGCCAACACTCTATGTCAAGACTCAAGGTAAGTGTAACACTTCAATATATGTAACTTTCTTTTCATTTCAGTATCAATCTATACCATCTTCATGATTTGTTTTATATTTTGCTTTATCTTACTTATCGTTTTATATATTTCATTTGCAATTCAATCATTTTAAATTATTGATTTTACTTAGCTTTCTTAGTACCATTTATATCTGCATTTACATCTTAGAATACGTAGCATTTCTTTTAGAACTAAATTTTAACTTCCTATAGTAGACTTTAATCTTCTTCTTTATTTTCTAAGGAATCATCATCGACATAGACGTTTAGATTAATCACATTCCCAAATCTTAGGTCTGTTAATCACTTCTAGGTTTAAATCTTTTCTCTGTATAGATTTTCAGATCCTCAGGCTCCTTATGGTGTATGTATATATATAGGGAACAATGAAAAATGATTTTAGAATTCAAAGAAGAAATGAAGAAGACATCTGAGATGACATTTGAGATGATGGACTTAGGCTTGATGTATTACTTCCTCCATATCGAGATCAATCAAAATGAAGGCGTTTTCCTTTTCACGGAAGAAATATGTGGAGAACCTCCTGAAGAAATTTAAGATGAACTATTGCAAAATGGTGGGAACACCGCTAGTGACAACCAAGAAACTACTAAAGGAAGATGGAGCAAAAATGCCCGATGCTTCTTTCTACATAAGCCTTATTAAAGTCTACTTTATCTCACGACTGAATGACCATAAATCAGGTACGTGACAAGTCCATTATCATGCTTCATGCAGAATCCAAGCCAAGTTTACTCTAGAGCTGCTAAAAGAAATCTAAGATACTTACTTAGTAGTAACAGATTATGGCATTTGTTATTGGTCAAGTGCAACCACAAAGTTGCTTGATTACTCCGATAATGACTAGATAGGCTCAGCTGATAATAGGGGGAGTACTACTAGCTACGCATTCACACTAGGTTCCAAAATGTTTTCATGGGCATCCAATAAGCAAGACTCCCAAGCATAGTCTACTACAAAATGGCTACGTCGCAATCTCTACTACCACTAGTCAAGCATTATTTCTTCAAAGAATACTATACGACATCGGAGAAGCACAAATAGAACCTACTTTCAATATCTTGAGACAACAAGTTCAGACAACTAGTTCGCTGCTGCTATTTCTTAAAATCCTGTTGGAAAAGTCAAACATATTGCTATCAAATGTCACTCATATGAGAAGTGCAAAGTATAGAGAGATCGAGTTCAAGTATTGCAAAACCAAGGATGAAGTCATGAACATATTTACTAAAGCACTACAACAAGTCAACTTTGAGACATTGTGAAGCATGCTTGGAGCATCACAAAAATTGATCAAGGAGGAGTATTAGTGTTAAATCATTTTTCTAGAAAAGGCTAGATTTCTCTATACTCATGTCTATAAGTCTCTGGTGGGTAGTCAAAGTCTGTGGTGTCTGCAAATCTCTAGCTTAATTTGTGTTAGTTAGAAGTGGCTAATAGAATGTCTAGCAAGCAAATTGAAGAGCAAGAAGAGATAATGTTGAGAAATATTTGCTGAAGAATGGCGGTGGAATGAGCCCATAAATAGGCAAGACTGTTCAGTATTGGTGTACACAAGAGACCAACCCAAAAAAAAAAAAAAAAAAAAAATTACTACACCCATCCAACTATAACAACTAAACCCAATCTTATAGCCTTGTAAACATTTCGCGTCCAATAAAACTTATATATTTCCTTGTCCCATTGCCTTGACTTCCCCTTGCATTCTTGTTACATAAATAAAATATCGATGTTTTAGCTATAGTCAGCAATAGCATTACAATTTTTTTTTTTTAAATAATTGGTGGAAACAAGATTTTGTTATTGGATCAACATGTACTGTTGAAATGTTTCATTTGGTGATCCTTGCAATTCTACAGCGAACTAGAGTTCTATAAATAGAAGTGAACATCCTTCCCGTTTACTTATAGCCACTTCCACAAACACTCAGTGCAGCTAACATGTATACAGCTCCATATTAGTCACACAGACACAGAGAGAGAGAGAGAGAGAGGAGAAAGAGAAAGAGAAGAGGGGGAGAGCCGGGGGGGGCGGGGGGCTAACCTCGTGCTTGGCAAAATCATTTACGGTGAAACCATGATGGACCAGTTCATAACATGAAGATAAATCCATCGCCTTTGGGGGACATGTCGTGGAAATTTTACGCAGAGATTCACAACTTACTGCTTTAGAACACTTAAATGCCCTGGAATCTCGAGGACCTCTTGAAGTTGTTGGCAGTACGAAACATCCAAGTTGAGCAAATTATGTAGTTGCTCAGATATAGAAAGATTAGTAAAATTGTTTCCCGACAAATTCAAATCTCTTAGAAAGGAAAAACATGAATGTTTCTCTAGGAAATCTACTTCTAATAGGCTGCATTTACGAAGATTTAACTCCTTTAACTTGGGAAATCCTATCTTCATATGGGGATCACTTGATTCATCCTTCTTTGGAAAGTTGATTAGCTTTGAGCAGCCATCAAGTATCAGCCTTTCAAGATTTTGCAACTTGTAAATGCTAGATGGAAGGATTGTCAAATTCTTGCAATTACTTAAAGTCATATTTTCTAAAGAGACCAGATTTTCTATGGATGCAAAAGTTCCTTCATTGGTGTCCCATCTAAATGAAGATTTAGCAAGCCTTTGTTTTCATCTGGAATATCAGGGAATCTTTGCAATTTTGAGCAATCACTAAGATTGATAGATTGAAGATTGTTGGCTTGAAGCACATCACAAAGATGATGAAGTTCAGAGCACCCACTTAAATTCAACAACTGTAACTTGCCGTGATATGCAACTGATTCTTGGGCATGCTCCAAGTTTTTGCACCCATGGAGATTCAATTCCTCGAGATTTGGAGTATAATTGAGGTCTGGCATACAAACTAGTGACTGGCATTCACTGAAATTAAGGAACTTCAAGTTTTTAAAATCCTGCAAGAACGATAAAATCAACTTGGATGGACATTCCAAACAAAATATGAGATAAGTATTCTTAAAAATCTGGCACTGTAATTTTTAATTAAAATCACTTGATAAAAATCTCCCTTTTTGAATATGAGATGACCAAGTAATCCTTTGACAAAAGACGGGGTAAAAAAAAAAAAAAAAGAAACACGCTGTAATTCCACCACACACTTGAGTTCTATCTAGAGACATGGAAGAGAAATCATGCTAATGCTAAGTGGCGTAGCCACTTCCAGTAAATAAAAGTGCATAAAAAATACTCGTAATTTAAAGGAGGAGAGAGTGCGCGTAACCCCAAGTGGGAGGACCTGCGTTACGGTCAATCCTTTGCCAACTAATTCATTGCATGAATTTAAGCTACCATAGGTAGCACTCGACAGATCTAGAATGTTACGCAGAGATTTACAAACAACCGCCTGTAGATCGAGAATCTCTCATAATCATCACTTTTGAATTCATGGTGATTGATTGATCGATTTTCAAAAATGTCAGATTTGTACCATGTAACAAATCCCTTGATGCATTATATATTGTTGAGCTTTATTTTCGTGAAATTGTCTACCTACCTGGCATTCCGAAGACAACCCTTTCTAATAGTGATGTCAAATTTTGCTAGCCATGCTCAAACCGCTAGACAAGCTAATGTTGCTAATAGAATTTTGGGCAATTTATTAAGGAGTTTTATTGGAGAAAATGTTAAACAATGGGATTTGTTATTGGTTAAAGCTGAATTTGCGTATTATAATTCGATGAGTCAAACTACTGGATAATGCCGATTTGTTGGGTACCAAAAGCATCTTTCGATCTCCCACCATCACCCACTAAGCGTCAATTCAAGGGAGATGCTGAAGAAAGAGCTAAGGAAATCAAGCAGTTACATGAGGAAGTGAGGAAGAGTTTTAAAGAAAGAGGCAAGGAAATCAAGTAGTTACAAAAGTGAACTTCATGGAGACTATGTACTTTCAATGTGGCTGATCTATCATCATATCATGAAGATCAAGAACTTCATGAAGTTGGCCTCTGAGGACAACTCTTTTTAAACAGAGGGAGAGTATATCAAATACGTATTGGAAGATTTCAAGATCCTCTTTTTGGATTTGAATAGTTGGGATATAATATATATTTTCTTAATTTGTAAGTTTGTTTATAATAATTTTTTTAAGATTACTTCAATCTCAATTAGAAATTTGATAATATTGTTGCTTATTCGAATTTTTTATTTTATTTTAGGTAGTTTATCTTTCTTTACTTGGGGGTTACACAGAGGTGTCCTAGGCTCCTAGCTATAGATGCCCTCTGGGTGGTGTCCCTTGTTAATTTTCTGTCTCTCTGTGCCTTCGGTGGATTTCTAGAGTTCGCGAGTGATCAAGAGAGGACTGTATCCCATGAGTGGCTAAGGAGACCTTAGATTATCTAGTCTCATCCTTTCTATCCCCCGTAGTGGGGTTTTCCCCTGCACCGAAGTCCGTGGGACCAACGAGCATGACAGGAAAATTGGAAGACCACAAAGTATGTCTCATATGAGGCGTAGGTGCGGAAAAATGTAAGAGACTTTTTATACATATAGTGCTATATGCACACAGGTTACGTGTAAAACGCACAAAATTGATGTTTGGAAAATTGAGCAAAACTACCAAAATAAGGAAAGAAATTGTGATAAACTACACAATAAACAGAAGCATATAAATGTATGAGGAAAGATAAACATATTTCAAGATTTCAATAAAAAAAATTGATACAATATTTGCAAAATAAGTAATTAATGACATTTTGGGGAAAGAAAAAAATTGAGATCCCATGGAAGGTCCTTTTTGCTTCAAATAGTAGAATAGATGGTATGAATATGAATATAAGGGATAATTAATGAATGGAATTGTGATATGAATGTAATATAATGAAATAGAGCCCCTTTGAGGTTCCCTATGAAATGGGGCATGTAATGAAGCCACTATGAAGAAGTTCTAAGAGTTACAAAGGAAATTTCGAGCTCACATGGATTATGTGTTGCGAACAGGAATTAGACATGCATATGTATATATATAACCTTAGATATGATTTAGATTTGAATTAGTGAAGCTAACCCCTTACTCATTTTTTAAGAAAGCTCTGGTAGTCAAAGCTTGAAAACCGTTGCAGACTACTAGCGTGCATCCTTCTTCTAGCTTCGAAGTGCTAGATGTAGCGTACTAGCGCCTCTATAGGATAAGGCCCTTGTAAGAAGTCATACTTCACAAGCCTTGTTTTGAAAAAACAGAAAGCATTGGATGATCAATCTATCTCCCCTATTGTTCTACTACTAGGCGAGAGGACACCCAACAAGAGATGTGCAGAGTCGCTTTCCATTCCGTGATTTCTTACCTCTAGGAGAAATAAAGTAAGGGCACTAATGGACAGCTCGATTGAAAGAAAAAGAGGGGAACAAGTTACGTGGAACCAGGAGAGATTCGTTGGATAAAGTCACCCAACTTTACTCGAAAGTGAATTTGTAACTATGTAGATTGCTTCTTCCTGTCTCTAACAATAAAGAAGTACTTGTCAAAAATCGCTGGTGAGGTTGTTCCAACCAAAAAGGACATTGGACTTTTAGGCCATTATTTGAGTGTTATCAAGCCAGAACCAACTTAAGTAAAGACTAGCGTCTGATGAAGATCCTTCACTATACACTTTCTGTATATCTTTCATTATCGGCCTGAATGTAATCGGAGAGAGAACATTGGGAAGTTCAGTCAAAAGCATTTATCGTGCACTCAATTCAATTATCAAGCAAATAAGCAAGAAAAATCTCCCTTTCCATATGCAATTTCAAAAATAGTTTAGTCAGCTCGTCTCTGTTATACAGCATAGGATCTTTAATAACATTTTTAGTGTCTATCATTTCCAAAGATATACAAATTAAATCCTCAATTCATGTATATTAAAAATTCAAGCAGTCATCACCCAATCTCTAAATAATATCACCGAGTTTTTGCTCCAATTTTCAGTATCAAAAGTCATCGATGCTTTCAGTTCATTGTTCTTATAAATTTCCGTACTTGTAGTATTTGGAAATGAGATTGGATTTTTTTCTTGAATTTTTTTTTTGTTCAAATCAACATCAAGATTCACATCAGAAAGTGTTTAATACTCCCTAAAACGGGAAAATTCCACTTATGTGGGTTCATGTAGTAGACCGGCATCCTGTATTTGACGCTTTAATCAAATTAAAACAATTTATTAGATGTAGACTTTCTTAAGCACATTAACGAGCATCATCAGAGTTAGTTATTGTTGCATTTGAAGTTTTGAATAATGCATGTACACATATATAGTGATAGGCATATAGATATGGATATGTAAAAGATAAGGAAATAAAGACTTTTCATTTAAATGCGCACCTTAAATTGCTCCCTCGCTACTTGTATGTCGCTTCTGCGCAGATCAAGTCCAACTAAGTTCTTTGGACCAGCAGCACAATTCTGGATTCCAAGAAGGACATTCAGGCCATTCTAACCATCTTAGTTCATTAGGAAGACAGATAGGACCCTTGGAAAGAGGTATGCACATTAATCATGATTAGTACCCTCAACTTTCTCATGTTTGTGAAAGCATCGGGACCAATGTATATCTCCTTTGGCTTAGGTAAATCCAAAACTATGGCTTTTACTGCACTTGTTCCCTGTATTTGATGAATTTGCATTGCAATTAATATACGAATTCACATAATAAAAGAGCAAAATCAGTGTCTAAACCAACATATCTTACCAGATCCCCTGACATAACATAATAAACATCATCATAAAGCCATAACCTCCTTCGTTTTCCAGGATCATCATGGCATTCTTGTCTAACAATATCCATGCCCATCAGTTGAATCAAGTCATGCATCTGCAGGGTCCCTCCATCATTAAATAGCAAGGACTTCTCAACAAGAACTTGTACTCCAATAGTTGTGTCAAAATTGCAACCGTCAAGAACTCTCGTAATGTACTCTATAGTTCGCCCCTTGAAGAAACATGCAATATCAAGGAAGATCTCCTTTTCATTGCGCTCTAATCCATCATAACTTAACTTAAGAACATCATTGATTTTTTCATTAGGACTTTTGGCAAGTTTACTCAATGCACTTTCCCATTCACGTTCTCTTCTACCACGTAGGAAACGACCCAATACCTCAAGTGCTAAAGGAATTCCATTTGCATATTGCAAAACACTATCCACAAGATCCCTCCTTATTTCTATATTGTTGTTTCTTACAAAGGCATGCTTGTTGAAAAGTTCCAGAGCTTCGCAATTCTCTAGAGTTTTAACTTCATAGATGTGATATTCATCTATTCCATGGGAAGCTAGTAGATGTCTATCTCTTGAAGTAATAATGACTCTACTTCCTTCACCAAACCACTCACGCTCTCCAGCTAAAGCATCTAATTGTTTTACTTCATCGACATCATCAAGAATAAGGAGAACTTTTTTGTGGCAAAGTCTCTCTTGAATTAAGTTAATACCTCCATCAACACTAAACACTGCTAACTCTTGTCCCAGTAATGTCTCGGACAACAATTTTTGTTGCAAAGGAACTAAATCCTTGGAATCTTTTGAAGTTTCTCGAACATTTGCCAAAAAACATGAACCCTCAAATTGTCTAAAGATAGCATTATGAAGGGCTTTGACTAAAGTTGTCTTTCCTATGCCTCCCTTTCCCCATAATCCTATAAAGAAAACTTCATTCATCAGACTTCATGTTTATCATTGATTCCAGCTTTACCACTTGGGGATGTATCCCAACTGGATGCTTAGCAACATGTAATGGAATTCGGTCTAGCTGCATTGATATCTCCTTGACTATTCTTTTTACAAGCTCCGCTTCATCTCTGATGAAATCCAGAAAAAAAAAAAAATTGACACATTGATTCACTGGTTCAAATATATGATTAAGTTCATAATTAAAAAACAAAACAAGAGAGGAGTTGTGATTTAACATATAAAAGCAATGACAAAGCAGTGTGTCATATATTATTACTTACCCATCATTCAAGTCCCATCCGGACAAGTTACCGGCGTCAAAAAGAGCCTTCTTCCATTTTTCAACTTCTCTGAATTCTTCCCAAATTTGGACTCATGCTTAGCGATAGCTTCTTTGTAACTCTCTCTTGGTGTTCTCACTTCTCTAGGTTCCATTTTGTAAAACACCGGAAAGACCATGAGACCTTCTTGTTCCTTGCACTCCATGATTTTCACCACCTCTTCCAAACACCATGGCGAGGAAGCGTAGCCCTCGGAGAAAACGACAATCGCAATTTGTGATTTCTTGATCGCCTTCATAAGTGAAGATGATATATGCTCTCCCTTCCTCAGTTCTTCATTGTCGATGTAAGTGTATATTCCTATTTGCTTTAGAGCAGTGTAGAGATGACCGAGGAAGCTGTTGCGGACATCCGGGCCTCTGAAACTCAGGAAGACGTGATAACTCTTTCTAAGCTTGGAAGAGGAAGAAGCCATTAGAATCAAGAAAGGGAGTAGGTTAGCAATGAGCAAAAAGTTGCCTAAGACATGGTACTTCGTTTGAGGTAATTTTTTCGCCTTGTGATCTTCTCTATATTCATTATGTCAACTCTTCTCAACACGAACACGCGTGTCCGGAAGACATGAAGGGTGGGGGCAAGGGAGGGCGAGGGAGCAGAGGCCGCGAGCGACGGCGAGAGACGGTGAGAGAGAGCAGAAACTGAGGCGAGGGCCGCCACTGTTGCGATGGATCGGCGACGAGGAGGAGGAGGAGAAGGATCAAGAGGAAGAGGAGAGGAAGGGGTCATGCGGCGAGCGGCGACAAGGAGGAGGAAAAGGAGGGTGGCTAGGGTTTTTCATAAGGGAACTAAAAAGTAATTAAAAAAAAGGGCACGATGGCGTGACTTTTGAGTTTGGGGGGGAGAGGAAGTGACTTGACAGCCTGTCTGTCAGGTGTGGGGGAGGGAAAAAAGGTAAAATAAATTTGGGGTGGAGGAAAATGGACGAAGGAAAGAAGAGGTGGACTTTGGCGATTTTTTTAAATCAGAAAATTAAATAAATGAAATTAAAAAATAATTTCGAAAAAATAAAAATATTGAATTTTAAATAATAATAAATTTTAGTCATCGTAAAAAATTATGAATTTATTTAAATAAATTGAAAAAAATTGATTCTAATTTCTTATTAATTATTAGTTTCATTAATAACTTTTCTTAAAATTAAAAACATATTTCGCATTAATTATGAATATATCTTTTCTAATTAATTGATTTATTGATATTATTAGTGTAAATTCATTATAGGCTATTTTTTAATTATTTATTTATTTATAAATTTGAATCAAATTAATTAAAAATAAAAATATTCATTTAATATATAACGTGTCGCAACGTGCTAGAATTATCTATTTTTTAGAAATAACGTGTTAATATGTCGTGTCGCGTGTCCGTGTCACGTATTCGTGCTACTTAGATTATACCCAGATGCAGACTTCCTTTTTCGTGGGCCAATGGAGGATATTTTAATAAAGGTGCTTAAGCATGTGCCGACATGTTAGCGTGGGATTTTTATCACACTCTTAGGTGCTTGAAGTGTTGATGATTTGCACGTGAATTTTGTCTTCATTGAAGATCTTATTTCCGGGTTAGTTAGAATGTGATCGATACAAATATTTGTTTAGTGTGGAATTTATTGTTAATTGAATTGTCAATGACTTTGACCAGTCAACATAAGATAAATTTTAATGATCATAATAGCATATATCTTTTATTGGAGGCCAGTTTCCTAACTTATTGATCGATTGGCTTCGGGGAAATGGCTTCCATCTCTTTACTCCTTGTCTTTCCTTTTCTGACATGGAAAATAAAGTATCTCATCTCATTATTGAAAAAAAAAAAAATACTTGGCTGTGGCTATATGGCAAACTGGTGAGTAATGATCGATGTACCTATAGATTGGCGGGCCAGACTAATCAATTAATTAAATTAATTAATTTCATCTCATTATAAAACGAAAGGTGGTATAAGATCTATGGGGTCACCAAGTGCACCAATATCGACGATTTGACGGTCAAAGATTTTGGGTATCCAGTGCAACAATCTTTCTTCAATTTGAAGTGAAATTGGTCCATAATGGTACTGAAGTATCTGTTAGACTCTGGAGATGATTGCAGAAGCAATTTGGATATTTAATATGGACTGAACTTTACACCCAACTATATATAATAAAAAAACCGGTATACCCCGTGATTGTCTAACTATAATATAGGCCATATATTACTTAATTCTCAATAAATATATCAAGTTTAACAAAAAAACGTGGACACATGTTGGAAGTTACATTTCTTTAAAAAGGTTATTTTCAAAATTAGTGAGGACAGAAAATTTAAAGTTTTAGGTGCAAATAAAATCTTCAGTTGCTACAGTATTAAAGAAATTCTATCATTACACAGGGAAGTAATATTAGAAACAACGTGGGTTAATTCTCAATCAACAAAATGATGAAAAGATATCAAAACAAACAATCTCAATTGAATTAAGTAAGCAAACATGGCAATGAATCAAACATGGGCGAAGTTCGAAAATAGATTTTTCACTTTTCTCTCGGTTATGGTAGAGTTCTCTCTCGCGACATGCTTGAGTCTTCCTTCATATCTTCCTCTTCATGTCTTTCAGTTGAACAAATTGAATTACCCTCTCCGACTATCCTTGCTTTCATCCTCTTTAAACTCTGTTCTCGCAACTGGAATTTCAAGTGAAACGCCTTCCTTCTTCATCATCCATTGAAGTTCTTCTCTGGTTTTCTCCCCTGGTTATTTGTAATACTGGCCGATTACCTTGCTTTAATTCCGAAGTTTCTCTGTTGCATGTGGTCGATCCTTGACATGCAACCCATGAAAGCTTGTGCTCTGACCTGGGTGCCTGTCAATTAATCTATATCAGTAACTTCTCTTTTCATAATGAGAAATTGCATGTGGTCGATCCTTGACATGCAACCCATGAAAGCTTGTGCTCTGACCTGGGTGCCTGTCAATTAATCTATATCAGTAACTTCTCTTTTCATTATGGCTACGGATGAGAAAGATAATTCATCGCGCATTGCTTCACTGTGTCACCGTCTGGGACGTCTGTGTTCGGAACAAGAATTGGAGGTCTGGGAAGATGTACATGCAACGGACAACATTAAAGAGTGTCGACTCATCCTTGTGGGTAATATTTTCACAAACCCTACTGTCAATTTACCTGCTTTTCAAATCGCGATGAAGAAAGCGTGGCGTGTTGATCATGTGGAAATATCCTCTCGCGATGGTGGCATTTACATCATCAAATTTCGATCTGAAATAGAAAAATGACGTATATTAGATGGAAGCCCTTGGTTATTCTCTGGTCATCTAGTCAATTTACGCCCATGGCAACCAAATACTCCTTTACACTGTTATGATTTCTCCAAGTGTCCATTCTGGGTTCATGTAATAGGACTACCTCTGGAATGGAATACTCCTCCACTTCTAAGTCGAGCGGTACAGCAGATGGGAAGAGTGTTGGAAGTGAAATCTGATAACACCTTTAAAGACAGGCATAGTCGGAGAGGCTAAGGGCAGAGGTCCGACAGCATAACCCCTATTGGGATGCCTTTTACAATCCTATATCTCCTATCGAGCCCATGGAAGAGACCATACCTGAAACCCCTCCAACTATGCCCCTCCCCCCCCCCCGCCTTTACCTCCAATAGATCCCGTTCCAGAGACCCCTGTTTCCACCCCTGTTATTCCATCTGGACCTTCCACTAGGATGGATACTCTCAATTCAGTCTCCAGAACCACAGACTTGGTACCTGCAAATGCCAAGTTAAAGGGTATTCAAAGCTGTTCCATAGACATTCCTCAACAGAAGAAACAAAAGACCCCTAGAACACAGATAGCAGTGGGATTAAGCAAGAAAACTAAGCGATACTCCCCTTATGAGATTCGATCTGATTATACTTTTGAGTTGGATGAAACTCAACTGTTGGACACCCCTGTGTTTGTGGCTGATGATCACTCTCATTAGGCTTTGGCAGCTGGCCCTCAACAGCCACCACGTTCCAAATGAAAATATTAAGTTGGAATTGTCAGGGGTTGGGCAATCCCCTGAAAATTCAAGCCCTAAAGGCTTTGTTAGCCTCTGAAAAGCCCGATTTAGTTTTCTTAATGGAAACAAAGAATGTAGGATCAGTTTTGAAGAACTTACAACGTCGTTTTCACTTCTCTCACTCTTTTTTGAGGGATCCAGTAGGTTTGTCTGGAGGTCTTGCAATGTTTTGGACTGACCTTTTCGATGTTACTGTTATTACTTCGGGGCAGCATTTTGTAAATATGATAGTTCTGGATCCTCAGACAGCTGCTTCGATGCATGTAACTTGCCTGCATGCCCCTGCAATTTACCAAGCTCGGCAGGATTTTTGGGATACAATCAGGACAACCCACGCAGCAAATCACTTACCTTGGATGTGTGTCGGGGACTTCAATGACTTCCTATCCCCCTGGGAGAAAGTAGGCAGAAGACCAGCAATTTATTCCAGAATGACATCTTTTCGGAAATTAATCAATGACTGCGCTTTAATAGAATTGGATAGTAAAGGCTGTGAATTTACCTGGTCTAATAATAGAGATGGGGATGATTTGGTGAAGGAGAAGTTAGATCATGTCTTCTGCTCCTTGGATTGGAGTTTATTAAATCCTTCTGCATAAGTGTTTGCTCTTCCATCGATCGGCTCGAATCACTGCCCACTTATGCTGCACACTCATTATCAATCTGTCAAGCCACAAAAGACCTTCCATTACGAAGCTTTCGGAGTCAACATTACGAATGTAAAGAGGTGATTCAATCAGCATGGGAGAGTAGTCATACCTCCTTAACCTCAAAATTGCTGGCGTCTCTCTCAAGCTAGCTAGCTGGAGTAGGTCTCGGTTTAGTAATGCCAGGCAGCGCATTCTTCAACTACAGCAACATCTACAAACCATTACTAACAGGAAATCTTATCAGAAGGGAGATAAAGAGTTAGCCACTTCAATTCGAACTAAAATTCAACAACTGTGGAATCAAGAGGAGCAGTCCTGGGCGATGCGATCACGTCTCAACTGGTTGACATGGGGTGACAAAAATTCAAAGTTTTTCCATGCTTGTACAGTGCAAAGAAGACAAAGAAACATAATTTGTATGCTTAAAGATGAAGACCAGAACTGGATACGAGAGCCAGAAACAGCTCAAAGCCATGACTATGGGTTTCTTTTCTCAACTATATCAATCGGTGGGAAACCGAGACTTTCACCCATTTCTAGTGCAATGTCCAGCAATAGTTACATCACAAATGAATGATCAACTAATGAGTATGGTAACAGAAGAGGAGGTATACCAAGCTACCTTTTAGTTGGGTGCTTCCAAGGCTCCTGGACCAGATGGCCTCAGTGGTCTTTTCTACAGACATCACTGGAGTATCATCAAAACGATAATTGTCAAAACTGTGCAAGATTTTTTTCGATCAGGTTACATGCATCCTAACTTAAACAAAACGATTCTGACCCTGGTTCCTAAAGTACATCATCCAGAAAGCATCGGCCAATATCGTCCTATTAGTCTCTGTAACTTCGCATACAAGATTATCTCTAAAGTTATGGCTAACAGACTGAAGTTGTGGCTACCTAGATTGATCACTCCCGAACAAGCAGCATTTGTAAGTGGCAGACAGATTCAAGATAATATCATGGTCGTTCAGGAAGTACTCCACCAGTTTAAAGTTCGATCAAGAATAAAAAGATTCAATCTTATTCTGAAAACAGACATGCAGAAGGCCTATGATAGGGTTGAATGAGACTTTCTAGTAGCTTATTTACAGCAGTTGGGCTTTACAAATAGATGGGTAACAATGGTCATGGCTTGTATCACAACGGCTTCTTTTGGTATTCGTTTCAATGGAGAACAGCTGCCATATTTTAAACCTACTAGAGGAATCCGTCAGGGTGACCCCCTATCCCCTTATATTTTCATTTTACTTGCCAATGCTTTTTCAACAGTTATAAAGCAAGCAGTGAGTATGGGTCACTTACAGGGGCTCCAATTTAATCAAGCCTGTCCTAAGCTATCTCATTTATTTTTTGCTGATGACTCAGTATTTTTCCTCAAAGCCATAGTTTCTGAATGCCAAAATCTTGCTAATCTACTAAACCAGTATTGCCAAGCAACATGACGGCTTATCAATAGGAATAAATCAGGGCTATTTTTCAGCAAGAACTGCCCTATGACTCTACAGAATACTTTAGCAAGAGAATTGCGAATACCTGTGGTGAGCAGATATGGCAAGTATCTAGGCATCCCTTTTGACTGGGGACGTTCAAAACGTGAGATGTTCTCCTGGATCCTGGCAAAAATTAACGCAAAATTAGCTGGTTGGAATGAACACTTCTTATCAAAAGGTGGCAAGGAGATTTTATTGAAAGCAGTCATTCAGGCATTACCTCAGTATGCTATGTCCATCTTTAAGCTCCCCCTGTCACTTTGCAGATTAATAGAAAAGAAGATCTCAACATTCTGGTGGAGCAAAAACCATAGTGAATCAGGTATTCATTGGACGAAATGGTCAGAATTAAAGCACTCGAAAACAGTGGGGGGTATGGGCTTCAGAGATCTAATAAATTTCAATCTAGCGATGCTTGGTAAGCAAGCTTGGCGTCTTTTCCAGCAACCTAATGCTATATGGAGTCAGCTTTTTCAAGGGCCTATACTTTAGACAGTCTTCTTTTCAAAATGCAACCTCAGGCTATAGACCTTCATGGGGCTGGCAGAGTATGTTAAAGGGTCGAGATGCTATTCTCCCTAAACTTCGGTGGCTAGTGGGGGATGGATCCAAGATTAACATTAGAGCAGACACTTGGCTTACAATTGGCAAATTAGGAGGTCTAGCAGAGGAGGGGGAACCCACTATAGTTGCTGATATATTAGATTCATCTACTGCAACTTGGAAGAAGGAGATTATTTCTAACTTTTTTAATGCACAGGTAAGTGAAGCGATCCTAACCACCCCTATAAACCCTTCACTTCGTACCGATCAATTAGTCTGGAATGCCACTTCCTCAGGTGTATTCACAGTAAAAAGCTGCTATTACTATCGTCTTCGAACCAACAAAACCCTTCCACTATTGCTTCCTCTTCTTATCAGAATCCTGTTCAATTGTGGAAAAAGATATGGCATATGGAAACGGCTCCTAAGGTCCGTGTTTTCATATGGTTAGCCTGTAAAAACGCCCTTGCGACTAAAGCAAACCTATACCACAGACATATCTCCCCCAACCCCTAATGCACCCTATGTAATCAAAATATTCTAGAGACCATTGAACATATGTTCTTCTATTGCAATTGGACTCGTGATATATGGACTCATGCCAAGATCAGGATCCCAATCTCACTTACCTTTGTGCGTCGTCTGGATGAGTGGGTTGCGACTAGAGCCACTCATTCTTGATCCTCCCCAACTTTTGAAGTGCTTGCCAATCTGCTGTGGGAGATATGGCGTCAGCGTAACAACGCAATCTTCAGGCAGCAAACCCGGATCCTATCCAAGCGGTGGAGAATACCCTAGCTCAGCGAAGGATATTCCAGATTCCACAGCCCTCTGAACCTCGGTTTCAAAAATCCAGCGTCAGTCCCGATCGACAATGGAAACCCCCCGAAAAAGGTACTATAAAATGCAATATTGATGGAGCTTTTTTACCAGGAAATGAGCAAGGTGCGGTAGCTTGTATTTACAGAAACTTTAATGGAGCACTTACTGATATGTTCACGAGAAGCGTTCCGGCCCAATCGGCGTTTCAAGCTGAGATCTACGCTCTTATTCTGGCTCTCCAACACCTGATCAAGCAGGGGCTTCATCTCCATAGCGTCTTGCTTGAATCAGACTGCTTATTACTGGTAGAAGTCCTTCAGCAGAAGCAACAGCCACCATGGAAGGAGCTTCACCTCTTCGCGGTTCTTCATGATCTATTTTCTCAATGCCCTAATGTCTCTATCCAGCATGTACGCCGAGAAGCCAATCTAGCCGCTGATTGGGCTGCCAAAGCCCACAGGGTTCACGGCCCGGTCCGTCACTGGCTTGTTTTCCCTCCTCCTCTCTTCCAAGATATTGTATTAAGCGACGCTTTACTAGCAGGCTGTACTTCTCTTTTAATATAATATATCGGTAGTTTCAACCAAAAAAAAAAAAAACATGGGCAGTTCCTTATTAACAGCATGGATGTCGATGAATGTCCCCATCAATGATGATTTGTTTTTTTTTTTTTTATTGTTTTCTCGAAAATGCTCGTCACTGGAAATTTATAGGGATTTCCCAAAAACAATTAACGATCGCACTTACGAATCGATTTGTTGGGCCCTTCAGATGCTATTCTCCTCTATAGCATGAGAGATGAGTATGTTATTGTACTCGATTGTCCTCATGCTATTGTTTTCCTAAATACATTGGCTTTACATTCTCTGATTTCCTGAAAATTGCATTCCTCCTTCCCGACCCAAAAAGTAATACGAATCCATCCCTAAAATAATAGCTATGTTGGTGTGGAACTTTCTTCGATAAAGCACCATCAAAATTAACCGGTTTGTGATTTCTTTGTTCAATGCTTTGGCCAAAAAAAAAAAAAGTTATTTGGTCAAAGCTGATCTATTTGACCGGTCAATGGTCGTGGGACCAACCACTTATATACACATTTGCATTTCTTTCCCTTCTAATGTATTGTAAATCGTGGATATCAACTCAGTTAACATATAGTCCACTGGTTCCCCAATAAAATACTTGATTGTGGCTTTCAATAAATGGTCAATACCACGAAAAATCTCAAACTGATATATTTATAATAAATTTATCTCAAATTAATTTTTTGACTACAAGAAAACCCAAACTAGAACATTTATGACTAATTTATCATATATTTATTTTTCTTAAATTTTACTATCAAATCACTGACTTAGATGACACATCAATTGATGAGTGTATTAATTTAAAGTTTTTGGTGATTAAAAAATTAGTTTTGATAAATTTGTCACAGAAATATAGTTTGAGATTTTTGGGGTATTAACCCTCTAGTAAATGGCATATGCAATCAATGAGTTATTATCCTTCTCTTCTTTCTTTTCTTTTGCATATTACAACTTTTCTTTTGTTGAAAAAATGACCTTTCGTTTGCATATTATGACTACGGCTACTCGAAAGTTCTATCACTTCGAGTTTGTTTTTGTCTTTTCTTATGTGCGCATTAAATTGCGCTGGCCCTCGCGCATGCGCTTTTGTTTTAGTTGTCGGGCATATCATATTTTCTTATTTTTGTTAAGGTAACCAAAAAATGAAATCCTTTTGCTCCCGTTCAAGAATTGAACTCGTCTTCCTCAAACTTATACTAATTTTGCCGCTAGAAAGCCAAGATGCTGAGGCGCCGAGAGAAACAACCAGACGTCGCCGGCGAGCATCATGACAAGCCCGATCTTGATCACGGCTTAAAGGAAACTGATCAAGAAACTCGTACCCCATTGGCCCTACATGTTCCTCGATTACTTTTCTGCTCACTTTTCTTTAATTCTTTCTTGACATCTCCGAAGTGCAAAATTGCTTTTCTTCAAGCATTGATTTATTTTCTTTAATGTAGGATCATCAGCTTACGAGATAAATCATTGGGAGGTTCGACTTGCTATTTGTCCTGAGTCAACATTTTTTTTCTAGAACAAAAGTTCTTCGATGGAGTACAACATAGCACATGGCTGGTACCGACCTTTTCTGGTGCCTCATTTGATGTGATATTTATGATCACTTCAAAAGTTATTACTGGCTGAATCGCTGTGTCTGCGGATGGTCTTCACAATGAGCATGCGAAATTGCGAAAATTCCTAAAAATAAGTGCATTCACGGTGTCTTTAATTCGTGTATCCTGTTCAGGAAAGTCAAAATTTATGTTTTCCATGCAAGCTCCAACTTTGGCTCATCGATCCATGTGCATTCACATGCTAGATTTGGAAATTTTATTCTCTCTTATTTCACACGTGACCTTACTTTGGCTTCATTAATCCCAATGCATTCACATGCTGGATTTGAAAAATTTTCTATCTTGTGCCATAATTTGGCCGCATTGATCCAAGTGCAATTTCAGTTCACACGCCATATTTGTCTATTACTTACAGATTGATATTGTATGAAAGATTCCAGTCATGAGCTTGATAATTTCAAGTAGTGTTGTTCAACATCAATATTTTTACTTTAGGGAAGTAAAAGTCACATAACTCTTTTTTCTTGTGATTTTGACTGAAGGGACTTTCAAAGACTAATACACATTATATTCACATGAAAGAAGTGTTCACAACTATCCTTAAAAAATATAGATATAGGTCTATGTTGACCCTAATTCACATTAGATAATTACAAAGCTCACTCAACCATGTCACTTATTATTTAAAATTATCTGTTGTGCTTGAGTAATTTTTATAGGATTTTAAAAGGGTCAAAAAGACCGCTTTGCCGTAAAATATAGGATATTATAACATCTAGTACTAATATTATTTTGTGTGTGTCTGGTGCCTCAAAAAGTTTAATGATTTGCGCTTGCGACTTTTCTTCGTTTAAGATCACATATAATGCCTTAGTTCGATGTATGATCGATACAAATATTTATTTAACATTGATTTAATGTTAACTACATTATTAATAAAATTGACAGATCAACGATTTCGGACTTTGAAAATATTGTCCAGGTCGCCACGTTTATATTGAGATTTACTCCGGCTGTTTTTAATAAAGCAAAAGTCGTAGATAATTTTAGGAACTTTTGTAATTTCGCTAGTGTTCCACATTATATTCCCCGAGGTCACAACAAGACAAAGGGTGTTCGATTTGATAAAGGTAAAAATGCGCCGACGCTTTACTTTCCACGCTCCACATGCATGAACTTTCCCTGATTTCAAACCAAAAACAAACAAACAAAATGATGTTCCCACTGCATTATTGACTTGTGTCTCTTGACTGCAATTGGCGTTCCCACTGAATTCTTGACTTTGGTGGAAAAAGATGCCTCACTACTCCTATATACTACTCTATAATTGTTAGTGGGGAGCTTGTTGGCTTTGTTAGAGGGCATAATGGATTCAGACAAGGTGATCCCATCTACTCCTATTTGTTTGTGATCACAGTGCAAGTTTTCACTAAAATTCAGTAGCTGAGAGTGGAGATTTACGCACAAGAAAATCAAGTTTACACACTCACACTTCAATTTGGCCAATTACTCACTCACTCATTCTTTGCAAATCATATAATCTTCTCGAACGGAGATAATGAGTCATCTCTTACAATAAAATCTAGTTTTGAGAAATGCTACCATTGTCTCTTGTTGGAAACTCAACCTCAAAGGATCGAGATGGCTGGAGCTAAAATCAGAACTAAACTGTTAAGTGACTTCCTGAAACTCAGTCACTTGAATGCTGGTTCATACAATTGGAAAGCAACCAAAATGCTCATCAATTTCACACTCGAGCAAAAAAGTGCATGAATGTGGCTTTAGATAGAGTAATGAAACTCCAAGAATCTAAGCACGAGAAATTGTTAATTGCATTGGACTTGCAATTACAATCAATTGAAATAGTGGAAATTGAAATTACATCAAAATGAAATTACAAGTCATTGAACAAGGAAATGAAAGTACATGGAAAAGTAAAGATGACTCTTGGAGATGAAAGGTACGCTGGTCGATCTGCCGTTTCAGCCTCTTTAATGTTCTTCAAAAGAAGTGGCACCATCTTCGTCCACTTTGCTTGAAATTCTCCAATTTTTTGAGCAACCACTTGATTAACTGGACTAGCTCAACACACTTTTTGGGGGAAAAAGAGAGTAAAATTGGGTACTAACACAAGTACATTTGATCATCCTTTCTATACAGTGCTTACCATATAGGAAATGTAAGAAATTATAACAAACTTATTAGGTTATAAATGCATTATTACAAGTCTCGCTGAAGAATTTTAAGAATCTTTCACAATAAATATATCTATGCTACTGGAGTTTTTGCTAAATCATTGCGCAAATTCAGTTGAGACACATACATACATACATATATGGTTGCATGTGTTCAAACACAAAAAGGCTTATCTTCCATACTTTTGGCATTGAGAATTGGAGATTGCATAAACCGTTACATGTCAAGTCATATTGTGAACCAATAAAAGAACGAATTGAATATCAACCAAATCCTACAATGAGATGTTGCAAGTTGCAACCGACAGAAACATTGAGCCTCTTCGATTATAATTGATCTAGTAAGCCACCATAACTGTTCAAAATGAATTAAAAGAATAGGCCATATTGACGAAAAAGTTTACGTATTAAAGCTCCACCATCATACACGCGACAGTGACATAAGAAGTCAATAACAAATGTTCATCTCGTAACATGCCTTTGTTTTATTTGCACAATCAATTGCCCTTTTTCAGGTATCATATCTAATTAATCTGAGTAATAGACATCATCAAGAATGGCATCAGTCAATGAGATTGTGATTCTTGAGGGAAAAAATGAAATGCAAAACATGAGGATAATTGGCCAAAAAGTCCTAAACCTATTATACTGCAACTAATTCAATCCTAAACTTTTAATTGTGCCAATTTAGTCTTAAATCTTTTGAAGATTTGCTAGTTTAGTCCTAAACCTTTCAATTATGTCAATTTAATCTTAAATATTTTGAAGATTTATTAATTTGGTCATAAACCTATTATTTCGATAATTGGCCGAAAGGACTACATTGGCAAATCGTAATTAAGTTAGCAAATCATTAAAATGATCATAATTAAATTGACACAATTAAAAAATTTAGAACTAAATTAGTAAATCATAGAAAAAAACTTATGATTAAATTAGCACAATTGAAAGTTTTTAGACTGAATTAACTGCCACACAACAGGTTGAAGTGGACAATTTTCCCCGAAATGTGCTATACAGTATCCGAATGAGGACAATATGAACATAATTTATTGCAACAAGAATCTTATATGATCAAGATATCACAAGGAAAAAATAAAATGTCAATCTTATGCCATCATCGAGGAAGCATACGCACAACTTAGGTTCGATACGTATCTTTCAAAAATCATGAAGTAGGGAATAGAAACCGTGCACGGTCACTTTACTAAAGTTAAATTCAACAATTCAAAGCATAAATATTTGCTAATTACAATTTTTGTTGATGGAACCGAGATATGCGTGACCCTCCCACATAATATTAGAGTTCAGTCGAATGAAGTAGGCATAACAGGAGCTCTTACGGCGATAACTTCTAGCCTAAAAAAGTCGTTGAAGAAGCACACGGTGAACAGTAACAGGTGGGCAAAGAGAGGAGAAAGGGCCAAGAGCAGTTCGCTTCCCTTAGAACTACACCCTTAAAAAAATTCTGATTGATCTGACACAGTAGGCTACCATAAACAATTTGGAGCGAATTGAACTGAAAGCACATGCATTACTTCAAGGTACGCCATACATCACTTCTTCTCAATAAATATATCAAATTGAACAAAATATGCATATTCGGATACATGTGGGAGTTATGATTAAAAAGGGTTATCGTGTTTAAGCTCCAAAATTAGTGAGGACATAAAATTAAAAGTTTAGGTTGAAAATAAAAACTTCAATTGCTAGAGCATGGAAGCCATTCCATCATTCCACAAGTAAAATTAGAGACAACGTGAATGCGTAGGAGGTGTAACTAACTCTTCAGCACGTGAATGTCAAATTACACCAATTTCTTATGGGGAAAGAAGATAGGAAATTATTTTGTGATTATGTACTAGACATCAAAATACATCCAGCTTATCTTTGACCATATTTAGGCACCAGAAATTCACAATCAACAAAATAATGAAAGATACCAAAACAAAAGTTCTTAATTAAATCAAGAAAGTAAACATGGCAACGATGCAATCCATATTTATAAACCAGAAATTCTCAATTAACAAAATGATGAGAGATCCCAAAACAAAACGTCTTAATTAAATCAAGCAACACAGGAGAACGTCGGGAAGTTCGATTTGCTATTTATTCTGAGTTAACAGTCTTCTTCTTGAAGAAATATTACTTGACTGAATGTAACATAGCATGTGGTTCGTACCCTCATTTTCTTGTGTCTGGTGGATTCTGTTCCCAATGAGCTGCCACTTTTTCTTGTGTCTGGTGGGTTCTCTTCCCGATGGGCATTGGAAATTGCGAAAGTTGGTCATGAAATGCGGATTTTTGACCAGTCCAACAGATCAAGACAACCATGCTTACCGCCCAATCGAGCGCGTGGCTCACAAAATCGATAATGGAGCACCAAGCACATGATCCCCAAAGAAATATTATCATCATCTCCAAAGTACACACTTCCCTTAGCCAAATGAATCTTGTGAAGATTAGTTCAGACGTTGTCTCACAATTGGGCCTTCAAATATTGTCAATCTAGGACAAAACAACAGTTGCAGTCGCCTCCACTCTTCACGGAGAAGACGTGCACAATACTTCCTAGCTGGCATGCGCGCCAATTTTTCACTGAGTATGAATTAGAAAGGAAAAGAAACACGAGCCATATTATTATATGTTTCTTTACACCGTATTCGTTCGAGCATCTGATTAATTTTTATCAAATCATAATCCATCTTGACAACTTTCATAATAATTATCAATACAGAGATTTGCTCTGATAGATATCGAACATTTGGTACTAGAAGTGTGTTGGAAGGACAAGAGACAGAGTTTGACTTTTTTACATGGGATAGCTTTTTGTTTAGATGGTTTAGACTGGTGGGTTGGATTGGTTTTCAGTCAATTTCTGAGGAGATTTATTCTGAAGATGTGAAATGATTTCATGCTAATTTGATCAGACGATTTACAAGTCCTATGTGAATGAGACATTGATTACTTCTCGAAAATTAATATGAGGGTGATTTGAGACATTTAACTGTAAGTGATACTTACATGACTATGAGAAATGATTTTTTTTTTTCTGAACAAGTGAGGCAAGTAGTTCATGATCCTAAGATGTGACATTTGGATGTCATCATGAATATTATCCATGCTATTGTGAAAGTCCACTTTCCTTGAAATTCTCGTATTTTGTGACCAACCACTCGATCAATTGGACACATTTAAAACACTTTTGGAAAAAAAAAATAAAAAAATAAAGCATGTAATATTGGGTGTTAACACAAGTATACTCAATCATTATTCCTACATGGTGTTTATGATATAAGAAATGTAAAAATAAAAAATAAAAAATTATAGCATCTAAGGTTACAAATTCATTATTACAATTCTCTTAAAGAATTTTAACTTTCTCTCCCAATAACTATATCCATGTAAATGGAGTTTCTGCCAAATCTAAATCGTCATACAAATTCAGTTGATATATATATCATAGCATGTGTTCAAACACAAAAAGCCTCATCTTCCATACTATTGCCATTGAGAACTAGAGTTTGCGACAAAACGACTATGTGCCAAGCCATATTTTAAACCAATAAAATAGCAAATTGAATACCAATGTGATGCACAAATTAACAGATTCCCTCTTTAGTAATAGAGAACATCCAAATCCTACATGAGATGTTGTGAAGCTTTAACGTCATGCACGTGCCAATGACATGAAAAATTATTAACAAATGTTTATCTAGTAATAACGATTCCCGCTTTCTTTGCCAAACCAATTTCCTTTTTCAGCTACCATATTTAATTTAATATAAAGGGTAAGTATGGTTTTTTGGTAGACCTTGAAACCTGAGAACCAAACCAGTGGAACCTGTACATTTCAAGTTCCAAGGTATGTAGAGTAGATTTTAGGTTTCCAAAAATAAGAAACTTGCTTCGACAAATAGATTTCAAATTTTTAGTTAGAGGAACTTGGAACCTAGAACCTATAACTGTTACCTCAAATTTGGAGCAAGTTTTAATTTTTTCTTGGTTTATGTTTTTGTGCGACATTGTGATATTCCATGTCGTTTGATGATGAGTGTATAATTTTGAAACACCAGTCTGAACTTTCATTTTATGATTGAGAGTTTTACTTTATTAATGTTCATATTTTTCATGTTTCTAAATATAAATTATGATCAGTAAATTATTGTAACAAGTGATGGTCATTAAAGGTTTTAATTCACTATAATCATTCAATTAAAAATATATGTGGAATCTATGTAGACTTTATAATTGACCCTAGAACCTGTGCTAGGGTAGATTCTAAATTTTAGGATATGCGGTGTAGTTCCATGTCCCAAAAAATAAGAAACCCGTTCAGATGGATAGTTTCCAAGTTTCAAGTGGAACTTGCGGAACTTGAATGGAATTTGGAACCACTCACCTTTAACCAATATCATCGAGAATATACAATATGACATTGAATGGCATCACTCAATGAGATTGTAATTCAATTGAGGAAAAAAATTAAAAAGAAAAACTTCCTATATATTATCAGAATGAGGACTAAGGGAACATAATTATTGCAACAAGAACCTTCATGATCGAGAGATCACAAGGAAAAATTGAAATTTCAATCTTATGAAGTAATTATGAAAGCATATGCCCAACTTAGGTTTGATGCGCATCTTTACAAAATCATGAAAAAAGGAACATAAACCATGCACGGTCACTTTATGTGTAAAATTCATCAATATCACAAAGCAAAAATACTTGCTCATTACAACTTTTTCGTGACACGCGTGACACTACCAAATAGTTTCACAGTTCAATCGAATGAAGTAGGCATAAAAGGAGCTCTTACAATGATAAGTTCTACCCCAAAAAAAGTTTTTTAAAGCAGCACACAGTGAACAGCAAAAGAGGGGCAAAGAGAGAAGAACAGGCCAAAAGTAGTTCTCTATCCTTAGAACTACACCCTTAAAAAAATCTGATTAATCTGAAACGGTAGGCTACTATAAAAAAATTGGACCGGATTAAATTGAAAGCACATTCATGATCAGTGATGCTCATCATGCCTTCGCCAAAAAAGAGAGAGGAAGATTCTCAAGTAATTTTACTTTTTGATTTGCGCTTAACATGATTCCACTTGTCATTGTTGCATTCCCTTCTTTAATCCGGGAAATGCGGATCTTGTTTTAGTGGGGCATTCACTTTGATTATTCCTCATCCTTACCCGTCTGTTTCTTTGTGCCCGTTAAGGTTTTAATTTTAATTTTAATTTTTTTATATTCTGCTTTAAGGTTCATATTAGACCTTGGTATGTCCTTAAATTGCTTTCATCCTCTTTAGGGGTTTATGACCCGCAGAGGATGGGCACCCTTCGTTCCCAGGTGTGAAGCAAAATAAGCCTGGAAAATTGGGCTAGGGGAGAGGGAGGCACACCCTCATTAATAAAAGGCTCTACTGTACTTCCCCAGGAACGCTCCTGGGCAGAGGCGGAAGTCCCTAGGGAGCGATCCTCCCAATGATGGGCCTCCCTACGTAAACAGAGAAAATATTGGGTGGGTTTAACCCAACACGTAGGCATATGGGTAAAACAATCAGCGGTCGACACGTGGCGCCACGTTGGCGAGGGCGTTAGGCGTTCAAAATTCGCGCGGAGCGCGTGTGGGGCCCGCCACTCTGACGCTTCCTGCTCTGCTCTCCTCTGCGACGCCTACGCGACCTGTCGATTCGTCCTCTCTCTCCTCTCTCTCTCTCTCTCCCTTCTCCGTTCCGTTCCGTTACGGAGGAGAGCAAAAAAGTCGCACGCTTCTCTTCCCCTCCTCTGCTCTCTCTCTCCATTCTCGCGCACAGCTTCTTCTCTTCCCCTCCTCTGCTCTCTCTCTCCATTCTCGCCGACGAGCTCTCTCTCCCCATTCTCAACTCCGACGCCCCTCAAGCCGGTTGCCTCCGTCGCCCCCGACGCCGCCTCCTCCTCCGCCCCGACGCCCTCTCGCGACTCCGACGCCCCGACTCCGACGCCCCTCAAGCCGGTTGCCTCCGACGCCCCCGACGCCGCCTCCGCCTCCGCCCCCGACGCCCTCTCGCGACTCCGACGCCCCCGACTCCGACACTCCTCAAGGCGGTTGCCTCGGACGCCGACGACGCCGCCTCCGCCTCCGCCTCCGCCTCCGCCCCTCAAGGTCGTGTTGCGGGTCCGCGGTGCCTCCGTCTTCCCGACTCCGACGCCCCTCAAGCCGTTGCCTCCGTCGCCCCGACTCCGACGCCGGCGACGCCGCCTCCGCCCCGACGCCCTTTCGTAATTTTTTCTTTTTATGCTTCTTTCATTAGTCATACAGTTTATGCATCTAATCTGATGTGGTTAAGTGGTAAATTGTGTTTTGGGTGGCTTGTTAACAAGTGAAGCTGCTATGTGATGAAACTAGGGCATTAGGGCATTTCTAGAACCGATGCTCTTTTCAATATGATGTGGTTTATAACTTTGAAAAATTCTAGCATTTTTAGGGTCTATCGGGGTCTTGCAAGAGCGTTTGAGGCGTTTGAGCTGTCAAAAATTATGACAAAGGCCATTTTCTCCTAATGATTTCAGCTTTCGAGTTGTTTAAAATGCTATGTCCCACAAAATGCACTAAACTCAGAATTTACAGCTCACTTAGAAGGTGTGCTTATCTCGACTGCTTGTTTTGTTCCATTGGGCGTTTGTAGGTCTTAGTACCAAATATGTTAAAAAAAAAAAAATGTTGGCAACTAGAAGTTCTTATGAAGCTATTATGCTTTTATCTGTTAATTCTTAAAGTACCAACAGCTTACGTAGAAATCTCTGTTGTGTTTGCATTAGTGGTAGGTGTAGCCGGTCTGTTATTGCCAAGCACCAGTGGCATTCAACTCTTTGTTCAACCACAGATCGGATATACATCTTTTGCTTATTAAAAATTTTGTGCGCATGTTGCACTGAGTTTGTGATGTTTAATGCCCGAATATGGATCTTGACCTTTTTGCTAATGTTTAAACCTTGACCTTTTTGCTAATGTTTTAAGTATTATCAACTCCAAACTTTCTATGTTGAGGTTTCTCACTGCTTTGCTTCTTCGGTAAATGAATTCCACTTTTGGGGTCTGAATATTATTTTCTTCAATTTATTTGTCTACGCAATCTTGATTTCGATGTTCCTTGCAGGGATTTGGAGCTTTTAGCGAGTTCTTTTATGCAATATTACCAAGTTTTTGGGTGAGGAGTGCTATATAGATCACTATGTTCGTGATTTCCCCTATCTGTTCAATAATCTTGGGACGCATAACACTTGGTTGTCCGAAGATCTCCACCCAATCTGTTCGGATGGCTTGAAAACTGCTTGCTACATGGTTTTAGCTCTGCGATACCAATGATCTTCCACCTTTAATTTGTAAAGAGGGAAGTTTTGCTGCAAGCCGAGCTAAAAAAATAGTATCTTTTTATAGTTTACTATTCGGTGCCCGGAAGACGGGAGAGAATCTTCCTTGTGGAGTTTGCTGTAATGTTGCTACGGGATCTTATTCTACTGCGAGGAGCATACCGTCTTGGCAATGGTTGGTGAAAAATTTGACTGCAACAGCTAGATAGCCTACCTCCGGCGTGTCTCTTCCTTTACGACATGTGAGCTATTCATCGGGACTTCCCACTTCTCCATTATTAAGTGCATCTTCCATGGTATCTCGTAACACAAACATTCTTGCAAAACCCTGTGCGGAAAATAGTGTAGTTATTCATCGGGCAAGCGTCCTTTAATGTCCGGTGCTAAGCTGCAATGAAGAACATCAGAAATTTTATGATGTTCTTCCCTATGGGCAATTGCCACTAGTTTCTGCATTTAATCGTGAGATGGAAGTAGAGTTTTTGGTTTATTGATTGCTTGTAACAAGTCTTCATCCTCCTTTTGGGGCTGTACAATGGTGTCCTTATTGACATCCCTTGAACTTCTACTTCGACCATATTCATTGGACATGTATCATTCACGATTCTCGACGTTTAATTTGTGCTCTTCGGGCTTTGGACAAGTGTCGAGAATCTCCTACTAAGCGGCTGCAGCTGCTTATGTTCTTCTTGGTCGGGAAGATCTCGCTCTTACCCGTTTAGAGCGGCCTTGCAAAACGAGTGTACAAGAAGCACAGGCAAACGAGAATTTGATTGAAATGTCCACTCCCTACATGCTTCATTTGCATCCCGTGACAATTCCAAGTGTCGTTTTTGATTCATTTGGTTCGGAAAATGCTAAGTTTGAGGATGCGAGATTCAAGCGACGAGATCATCACGAGATGGTATGGAGCATATCTTTACTTCTTGCACTCAGTTGCGGTATGGCCGAGATTTGCGACTGAATGAGGTTAGTTTTTTGTTTAGTGGTTGAGCCAATGTTGCTGTGAATTCACTGATTTGAATGTCATCATTTTTATACATGGTAGTGATTGCTCTTTCCCTTTTGTTTGGGGGGGGGGGGGTCGGGGCATTGGTTAATTTGTATTGCTTACCCCGACTCTTGTATGAATTGTCATTAATAGCTTTGATTACTTGAATATTGTGAAGCACGTCACCTAGCTAGGTTGAATCGTATGTCTGTCTTTTTTTCTCCTTCGAGTTGAAGGCAAAGGGGCTAGTCATTTCTACGGTTAAAGTCACAAATAGTGGGACATAGTTTCTCTAACTCAAATACGTTCCTCTAGTCTTATAGGCAATGCTCATTTGTTGGACGGTTTAGTTTCCTTCCATTTGCAATTTATGTATATATTTATATAATTTGTGTTTTTGTAGTTTCTGCTTGGCTACATTCAACAATGAAGAAAAAAAAATCCTTTGGTTTTTTTTTTTGTGTGATATATCCCAAGTAGTTTTTGTTAGTACCCATAAGAGCACCTCATATGTTTCTTCATGTGATAAGTACATAAGCTCATTAAGTAGGAACATCATGAGCTAATGTGAGAACAGAGAAATAAGATTTCAAGCAAGGCTAGTGCCGAGATAAGCATCCTTTGCATATCTAAAAAGATTAAAAGAATGAAAGGAAAGCGAGAGGTGCCCCGGCTCATATATGGAATTTTCATTTCATCTTTGCCTTGCAGTCCTCCGTCTAGAATATAGGAAGAGGGGCATGGCAGCACATGACATGGCTCCTAACAGCTATGTTCACGTCCATTAATCACACCTTTGCTCTCGCAGTGTTTGTTGGCAATTCTTTGTTTTAATTGTTTTTGCGAGGATGGCATTTCCATTGTAGATGTGGTGGAACTTAGATTTGATTGGATCTTGATATTTCTTTTATTCCCATCGGGTTAGACGTCTTCTCGGCTCGCAAGACCGTGGCAATTCAAACATCTGTCAACCCTAGTGCTTCGATCGGGACCTCCAACGGTATTGTTTCTTCTTTGGAAGTATTTCTGCATTGTATATGTCTTATGAATTATTACTATCAATTAGAGATTTAATCGGAACAAAAGATATAGCTAGATGCTTGAATGCTCAGAACTCAATTTCATCTTGATTGAGATTCATTTTCAGAATACGAACTAGACTTGAAAGGATGGCCAATATACTTTAAAGACCAAATTGGCTTGAGTCAAGTCACCGGCCATTCAAATGCGAGCAAAATTCCTCGTAAAAATAACACATGGTTTTCCTGAACTATCCAGATAATGATCCAAATGGTTTTGACTCAAAATCTAAAGATACATGGGCTGCAGCTTTAAGGCTACTTGAATGCAAATCTAGCAACCTTTCATATGCAAGCTCATCTAGGAAGCAGTGGCTATCGATGCGGGCGGTAAACATGCCATTAGAGAGCAATAGAAGGGGCATCATGAGGCTCCCACATATTTTCGGGTATGGGAAGGATTAGATGTATGTGCCTTTTCCCTACTTTGCACAGGCATTTCCCTGAATTGAACCTGTGACCTTTGCAGAGAGAGTGACAATGTGAGGAAAATGATCCAGCGTCGAAAATGAGTTTAGAACTAAAGGAATTCAACCAAACTCAATCTTGTTGCCAAAGTAAAGAAGTAACCCCTGTCTTGGATCCATCGACCTGTTCAAATATCCACAAGACAAGCAAAAATATTGTTGGAAAGTCCAACCCAAAAGCTTAAGCTGATAGGTGGAGGGAGACCACATGAATATACTGAGCATTTAGGACCCCAAAGTGATGTGGGATAATACTTCAACAAATATTCGCCGGAATTACTTGTAAATCAGCATCTTAATAATGAAAGGGATTCGAGTGGTTAATAATTTGTTCATCTACTGTGTGCTTGTTTTTGAGAAGTGAGGAGAGAGGGAGGGGAAGGGGGCGTATAAAGGAAGAGATTGCTTACTACATTGATGTTTGGATTAAGTATATTCTAAACCTACCTGCTTGCTTAGGCTCATGACTTGCTCGAGTTGGGAATTTAATCGGGCTAAGGGATAAACAGCTTGTTAATCTATTCTAGTTTAGTTTGAACTTGAAAGCCAAGTAAACAACAAATGGACCCAAATGGCTGATTGGTTGTTTGGCTTGTTTGCACCAGTGTTCAATCTTGAGTGATCGAATGTCGGTGCTAGGATACCCCTTGATCATTTTTACATGTTATATGCTTTCTGTATCATTACCATTAAATTGTGCTATACATATGTCACCATGTCTTGGTCTGGGGAACTTTCATAATGTGGTTATCTATGTTCTCCTAAAATCATAAATTGCAGATAGTCGATATATTGCTTATATTCTGCTCTTTTTCCCCATTGAAGGTTCGGTTATGGCGGTTGCTCGAGGACCCTTTGCTCTTCCCATTGGTCGTGGTGCATTCACTCTTGCCATATATATACACTCTTGACGAGGTGCAGCACATTTCTTCGGCGACTATATGTTCCATTTTTTCAGCTTCGGTTGAAGTTTATGAATGTTTCAATTCTTTGGGCCTCGAGAAGTTTATACCATTCTTGTAGGCCTTTACGGTGCCAAAGCTTGTTTTAGGCTGGTCGATTACCGCCCTTGACAGAATGCAACTTGTATGTACTTGTTATACTCTTTTGATGAGATGTGCTTTAAAGTCTTTTCCTTCCTACCGGAGGAAAAATCTTTGGCGGGATGTATCTAGTTAAAATTTTGACAACTTCGATTGGTTTCCTTGCCACGTGTCTGAATTTCTGGCCTCTGCTGTCTCTTCTTGCATGTTTTTATATTTTGTAGGTAAATCTAGATCCAAATACGAGAAACATACAACAACTTAAATCTTGGCCTGATTTTCATAATGCCGTTGCCGCTGGTCTAAGGCTGGCACCACTTCAGGTATCCATCTTTGAATTTTATTTGCTTATATATGTTATGAAGCATCAGCTAGTAGTTCTTTTTATGTTTTATAATTTAAAATAGCTTACGAGGCATCTCTAAATTACTGAGGTTGCTTTTGGGTCCTGCAATGCTATGCAATCATTGACCCTTTTCTTTTACAAATATCTGTCTATGTTTCTACCGCATCGATATGGGGTATTCTATTTCTAATAGGGAAAAGTGTCAAGAACATGGATAATATATAACAAGCCTGAAGAGCCAAATGCTGTACATGCAGGCCTCCTTCTTGCTTTGGGACTGCATGGGTATCTACGTGTTTTAAGTATCACGACATATACCAGTATTTTTCACGGGTTCATTCTCCTTGAGATTTATTCACTCTTACGCTTGTTACCTATTTTGCTTTGGATTGGAGCACTTGACTATTTTTCAATGGTTGTTCTTTTTTTAGTATGGAAGATCCATGTAGCATCTATTGTTTTTTTTTCCTAGGTAAACAATCTTTGTTACAAAATTGTTTTTATAGACAAAAATTAGTCATCAAACCGATTAATCATCATACATAATCGGTTCCTTGCTCTTTGTGTTGCCATTCTTGCTTTTACTTTCACATTAGCCTTTGTGAGCATCTCCATTTTATATTCTGCATCCTTCATTATGATCCACTTTGTAATTTCAATTTTGAGGGTTTAGTCTTCTGCTTCGTGTCTTTGATAACAATTCATCTTTCGTATCAATTTGAGTCATGTACTTGCATGCTCATCGGGGCTTGGCTTATAGATGCTTACGCGATGCGGTTAGATTTGTTGGTTACTTTTTCTCTCCCTTATGGCTAGTGTGCACACCTTTTAAACTTAACAACATTTTACACATGTTGATCTCCATTTAGTGCCTTGAGAACCAACTAGAGGCTGGTGGTGCCACTTCGGCCGAGTTAAATTCACGGAGCCAATTTGACCTTGAGACTCACATTTTTCTGGCCAATCAGCGAGATAGACCGGTGGAGTTCTTCTTTCCCCATGATAGAAGGTTGTCCAGGCTGCCACATGATTAGGCATCACGGGCTCCGAGATGGATCACCCTGTCAATGACGGTCTTGACAAGCCTTTCTAGCATAAATTAGTTGTCAATTTAGGCATCCTGCTTGAAGTCATAGCTGCCTTAATCATTCGCCTCCAATGTTGATTTGGTGGTCTAGTTGTTGATCCAGATCCATTGCTTTTTGACTTATAGAGGTTTCCATGCGAAGTTCATAGAGCTCATTGTAGGAACTCGAAGTTCATAGGAGCTCATTGTAGGAACTTATTGCATGGTCAAGGTGGAATGTTTCCTGTGGCTATTTTGGGCTGCTGAGTGGAATTTGCAGACTAGTAATTTGTAAAATTAATGGAAACTAATGGTTTCATTTTGAAGGGTTTGGACTTAACAAAATGAAACTTTGGGAAAGTTTTAGTGGCCAAATTGAACAATGTAGGGGGGTTTATCTAGTTCCTCCAACTGTTTGATAATTAGTTAGAAAACAGAACCATCTTTCTCCAATTTTGCTGATCATTTAATGTTCTATTATGGAGTATAGAGAGTATAAAGTGCTTATGGTTGCATTTCAACCATCCAATCACATAGGACGTCTCTCCTTTAACTTATGATAGTGACCTTGTCACCTCTTTCTATGAAATTCTTGGATTGGCGAGTATCGGCCTAGGATTCCTCCATTATATAGGGCACTTAATTGTATATGTCACCTAAGTTGCTCGTGCTTACGAAGGCTTCGGCTTTTTTGTTTATTTTCTCTTGAAATTCCTCTACTTTTTCTATAATTCAAAAGTTTGGTCTCTTTCTTGTTCCACCTACTATGTATTAATTGATTTTCTTCAGGATTGATATTGGTATAGGTGTCTTGTATTTTCAACTTTTCGACGTTGTCATCTTTGGTCCTTGTCATCTGTCTATTTGTAGTTGTGTGGTTATGTATTCCAATAAGTTCTCTTCTGTTGTGATGCTTCATGCATGTAGGAACATGAAAGCACAACTGTGGGACTAATGATAGGCTTGGCAGCTTCTTATAGAGGGACAATGCATCCAGCAATTTCAAAGGTGAAATCTTCTTCCTTATACCATTTTACCGCTGCTCACTTATTTCATCACTCATACCGATGTCTATCGGAGTCATTGAAGTGCATCTTCATCTTGAATTTATAATCTAAGTATTCGATCAACCTTGGGAGTTATTGTTGCCAGTAGCTGCATGGTGGTTGTGAGGTCTTTCTCCCATCCCCATATTTTGAGATTTTAGAGCAGTTTGAGCTTTTAATACTTGGAAAAAGTCAAAGTGATGTTGGGAAAGCCCTAACAGGGGCTCACGATCTTGTAGTAGGAAAAGTAAAAGATAGCAAAAAGAACATTAGAAAGCTGGAACAGAGAAATCTTATTAAGGGTTCATAAGAACCAATCATATATATTGAACATGGAAATGTAATGACAGTGAAATAAATGCCTATGCAGATGTAAGACAATCTCCACCCTTGATCTGACATAATTTACTTTTGATATTGACCATTGGAGCTCATTAAATTTCACATGACTACCATGTGACCACTTATTAACCCTAAATAGTCCATGTAAAGACAAAATAAGAAAAAAAACACTATCAATACTAGAAAATAGGATTATGCTCCTGCATCACAAAGTTACACTGTTTACAATGAAAGAAGTTTGTTAAGCCTATATTTACAGTTCAATCATTTGTTAGGTCACAAATTTCTTTACGTTAAGTACATTCTCTATATGACGGCGTTACGTGTTGCGGGTTCTTTATGTTCATATACACGCTTTCGGCATCCATCAACTTTTCTGAGTTAGAGTTACCCACACTTTTGCAGGTTTGCACCTTGATGCAGTTACTATAAGATAATTTATCACCAAGGGTGTAACCTGACATTTTGTGACTTAAAGTTATGAGTGTGCCTTCATGCTCTGGCAGCTGTGTGTATTGTGCCCCTTGTAATTACTAATTTTATCATGAGGGTGTTAAAGATCCATGAAATGCAGCCTAGCTTTGTCATATGATGCTAGTGACCAAAAGATAATCCTTTCAAAGCATCTGCTATCATTGCATGACCTGGTTGTTATAAATTATGTAGAGTGAAATAGGTCGAAGAAGTGGTGGAGATAATGTGCTTGAAAGAGAGGGTTATGCTGTCTGCGGGTTTTTTGGGTCTTGTTGCACTTGGTACGTGGTGTCTCGGTCTCTGTCAAAATTAGCAAGTTACTTTTTTTCTTTGCAACATCGGTCATATGATGGTTTCACCATGCACCTAACATTCTATTATTGAATTCAAGGGCGTGGCTTGGACATGCTTGGATTTGTGGAAACTTTGCTTGATAGGCTGTTTGACTATATTGGTGGCAAAGAACTTCACAGCGTATGTACATACTTTTGTCCTATGTTTACTTATTGTTGCGGTAGGCGGTCGAGATAAAATTATGGATATAAAGATCTTGAGTGAATTTGATCCTTGTATTTCACAAGATATTTCTCCATGATTTAGCCAATAAGTAGTTGAATGTTTTGCTTATTTCGGGAAAGATCTTATTTGTTGACACCCTCAACGAGAGGAACACAATCGAGGATTTGGGCAGGTTACTTGTTTGTTAACGCTCTAGATTAGAGTCTGCCTTCATGATACAATTATATAGGCTCAAAGTGGTGTCGTAAGATAACTAATGCTGTTATCACTTCCTCTTAGCTATTTTTTCTTTTTGTTTCCTAATGTTTTCATAGATGATGGATACGGCGGCTTTCAATGTTGATGTGATGCGCTGGGGCTATTGTTGCCCTTGCTCTAATGTTTTTAAAGGTACTTTCTGTTAAGTTGTAGAAGCAGTCCTAGTTGCTAGGATGTGGCAACATGACATCTTTATTTTTCTCTTGTATCTTCTAAGGGGTTCTTGCATTTCGTAACAGATCGAATCCGAGGTGATTTTGTCTAGGCTTTCAATTCCTTGCGACGGACAGTTTGATTTGCAATATGTGAGGCCCGACTTCATAATGCTTCGAGTTATTGCTCGGAACATGATCATGTGGAGCAGGTAACATTATTCAGATACGCAATTCTGGAGTTGAAGTTGCAGTTGTTCTTCTCTAGATATAATCATGGTGATAAATATCTATCATGTAGGGTTCATCCTTCCAAAAACTGGATTGAGAGTCAGGTGCCTAAAATAGTGAAAATCGGTGTTGAAGGCCTTAGAGAGGATGTTGAGAATCTCATGGAGACTGATGTAGAAGCACTTGTTCAGGCATACATAAATATAGTAGCTGGAGCATGTATTTCTCTTGGTAATAATCTTCTCTGGATGAAAGAATTCATCGGTTTCTACTCTGCTTATTTGGTGGCTGAGAAAGTCCTTTTGACTACTAAGCACAATGATGATGAGCAGTACATCTGGGAGTCCCAGGCTGGTCGTTCCTTCACCGTTACGAGAGATGTGAGTGGGGAGCAACTCGGCGAGGGACCAAGATTACCCTCTTCCTTAAGGAGGACCAGGTGAGTTCATTTACGGTTGCTTTTATGAATTGGTGGAGAAGATTTGCATTGGTTTTGGATGATACGTGATGCTAACAGCGTCACGTCTCGTTTTCCTCAGCTGGAGTACCGGAAGAAAGAAGGATTAAGGACCTTGTGAAGAAGCACTCCGAGTTCATTAGCTACCCCATCTATCTATGGGTGAGAAGACAACCGAGAAAGAGATCAGTGATGATGAGGACGATGAGCCCAAGAAGGAAGAGTAAGGAGATGTTGAGGACGTCAATGAGGAGAATGAAGAAAAGAAGTCCAAGAAGAAGAAGATTAAGGATGTTTCTCATGAGTGGCAGCTCATCAACAAACTGAAACCCATCTGGCTGTGAAAGGCAGAGGAGATCACCAAGGAGGAGTATGCTTCCTTCTACAAGAGCTTGACCAATGATTGGGAAGACCATCTTGCCGTGAATCACTTCTCTGTTGAGGGGCAGCTTGAATTCAAGGCTATTTTGTTCGTCCCAAAACGTGCTCCGTTCGACCTCTTCGATACTCGCAAGAAGATGAACAACATCAAGCTCTATGTTAGGAGGGTTCAAGGAGCTCATTCCAGAGTATCTTGGATTCGTGAAAGGAGTTGTTGATTCCGATGACTTGTCCCTCAACATTTATCGTGAGATGCTGCAATAGAAGAAGATTGTGAAGGTCATAAGGAAAAATCTTGTCAAGAAGTGCATTGAGATGTTCAATGAGATTGCAGAGGAGGACTTAAAAATCTATTTGATGGTTGAAAGTGTTTACTTATTTAGTCAATTGATGATACTATTTTGTATTTTAATAAATTAATTTTATAAAATGTATTGTAAATATTTATTTGTATTTGTCAATGATTATGGAGTTTCATATAACAACGTCCACCAATACTTATTTATCATTAGAAAGTTTTCATACCGATGTTTACTTAAACAATGCTTATGAGTAGCACCAAGATGTGAATTAGTAGTGAAGGTGCGGGGCATGAAAAGATGAGTGGACATTTTTTCCACATTCATATCATATTTGGATGTAATTCTTATATTTAGTAGTGAACTCAAGTGCCAAAGAAGTAGGACATCACAGATTTATTGATCATTCTCCGCAATTTAGTCGTTGATTACTTGATAGTATGATGTCGTAATGATGGACAAATGTCCAATTTAGTCATTGATTACTTGATAGTATGATGTCGTAATGATGGACAAATGTCGCATTGAATCATAATTGGGCTTAGAATTTAAGCTTTGACGTACGCTCCTAAGTCAAAATGAAGAATGTTAGATTTGAATGTTCAAAAGAATATATTAGTACACAATTATAATGCACACATAAATGCTTGATAGCAAGAGTATTGACCCTACAGGAGAAGACAATGTTCATAACCCATAATGGATCATCAATCAGAGTAGCTGCAAAACCTCCATAGACATTGTACATATCCATGACATTTCTTATTTTATCAGTCCCAAGTGCAGGTAGTACTTTCTTGTAGTGCTTTGCCCGCACCTTCCACTTACTATCATCGTGCTTGAAAACACCGGCGCTTCTTCCTTGTATTTCTGACATGCGCTCAGGTGTGAAGTGCAGTCGCTCAGGCCATTTGGGGATGGATTTGAGACTGATATTCTTGAGCTTTGGATCCGGAACAACCACACAAGGATGGAGCGGAGTATACCAAGCAGAGTCCAGCTCAAGACCTATTAGCTGCCTTTTTGCTAAACTTGTAAACAGCACAAGCACTATATTATATGACGGTTCCTCTAGGCTATTTATGTTGCGACCGTGCATTATCTGTGCTTTCACAGGGGCCTCCCGATTCATTCATCCCAATATGTTGAAAAGAGTTTGATGACCCCTGTACAAGAAAATGACAAATATATTAATATTTATCTAAATAATATGCTTAGATAAATGTCTTAAATAATCCCATATCAATGAAAAGTAAATTGTACCTGACTCAGAATTGTTCCATGAGATCTATTATTGTACTCCAACATCTATCCAAAAATAAGCTACTAATAGTAAATATTACAATTGTAACAAAAAGTTGAAATAATACTAACAAATAAAATGATTCATAATAAATACCTGAGTAGTGAATGGAGAAAATCCATTGAAATTGCTTGGCGGCATGATATATGATGATTGCATCTACATTAAAAAAAAAAATGACCCATTTACCATAATGCAATTAAATTATCATAATTATTATAACTTTTGAGAAAGTGTTTTCTACCATTATAAAGAGGCATAGTAACTTGAAAAATATACAAATTGATTGATCACCAATTAAACTCTATACATAGCTATTCAATACCTGATTAGGAAATTGGCAAAATCCATTTCTAATCCCCGATGGCATGATGTATGGTGGTTGCTGCATCTATACAAATTTTTTTACCAAATTAGTAAATTATAAATAAAATTGGAAAGCTAAGAACAACATACCTGATTATGAAAATTCATGGTTGGACCACCAATGTTGCTAGGATAAAGGATACTTTGAAACTGATTTTGATTACCCAAATAATTTGGAAAATGAGTTTCATTACGTGTTGCTTGAACAACCAACTCTACATTAGAAAGCAACAAAATGTTAATTAGCATCATGCAAAATAAACAGAAAATTTAACTTATCATATTAACCAAAATAATGTTACCTCGATTGTCTATTTGCATTGGGGGCATTCCTTTGCTAGATTTTTCTTCTTTTTCTCAGTTGAACTTTTTAGTCTTCCATAACTGATTCCCTTTCCTTTCCTTCGATGGGGGTCTAATATCGAGATATCGCACAAAGAAGCCTCATTATCACCATCATCACTAGCGTCATCAGCCACGGGCATACTTGCATTGTATGATGAAATATCAGCATTCGCTCTTTGCATATGCTCATTCACTATCTGCATAGTGTTTGCATCTTTGGCTCCCAAACTCATAAGCTTAAAAGATTTTTGCATTAATGTGCAAAATCGGTTAAATGAAGACGGACCAGGTGGCAAAGATTCATCATTCACAGTCACAATCCCTTCTTTGGCACCCTTGGTCCATCTTTTCAAAATATAGGGAGATGGAATGCTCTTAACTATCGATTTATTCTGATTCAACACGTACAATGCATGGCGACACAACCACCCTTTTGACTCAAATAATTTGCATTCACAAGAAATTGATAACTCCACAGGGTTAAATCTGACAATATATTCATGTCGACACCTTATAATATATGAATAAACCGATCCATCAAATGTAGTACCTGAAACATCTACAGAGAGACATTCCATTAATTCTTCAGAAAACTTCTCCAAAATAGTATGGGTATAGACTGCAGCAGCATGGTCCAGGAGCTCATTAGACGAAACCTGCAATTTGAGCTTCCCACGAGACTTGTAATCATCTTGAATTTCAATTTCTCTCATGTGCTTCAGTTGGTCTTCATAATAGTAGACAAATTTTATAAGGGATGACGTCTTCTTCGAAAAATGCTGGAAGACATTGTTAGTGCTCTCACTTCTTTGACTTGACCTTATACCACATGAAAAAACATCACGACCAAAAGCTGAACTCCATTTATGTCTAAGGCCGTATAATCTCGAAGCCAATTGTTGTTCTGAGTATCCCACTCCTTTTCCATTTCCATCCAAATAGATTCAAATTCGTCTTCCGATTTGCATCTATACATAAGCCTAAAAAAATACTTATCTCTAAAATTCGGCTTATGGTAAAGCTGTGGAATGTTTTTAATGGCATTTTGTATGATGTGCCAAGTGCATAAACGATGCTGTGAATTCGGAAAAACCACTCTAATGGCTTTTGCCATGGCTTGATCTTGATCGGTGAATATGGTTTTAGGAGCCTTATCTCCCATAGACTCCAAAAACACATTAAATAACCAAATGAATGATTCCGCCGTCTCATCCAACAAAAATGCACAACCAAACACAGTATTTTTCCAATGGTGATTAACCCCAACAAAAGGTGCACAAATCAAACTATATCTATTAGTTCGATACGTGGAATCAAACACTAGCACATCACCAAAACAATCGTAATCGAATTTGGACAAACTATCTCTCCAAAATAAATTTGTCATTCTACCTTCTTGATCTACTTGTACAGCGTAGAAAAACATTGGGTTTTCCATTTGCATGCGATGGAAATGATTCAAAAGTTGTTGACAATCTCCCCCTTCCATAATCTTATTGCTTTCGGTCTGTAAAAATTTTTGACAATCACGTAGAATGAAACCCAAATTTTTACTTCCACCTGCTTCATTTGCTAAGAACTTATATGCCATAGTCCCACCAATGCCTGCTTTCATCATGCCACTTAAAACACCTTTGCAAGTATCGGATATCATCCTTCCACATCTAATCATATGCTTCTGATCTTCCGGTACAAATGCATGATTATGCTCAGAAACATACTCTATAACCTCATAAACACCATTATCAACCTTAAATTTGATATGAGCAGGACACCCACATCTAACTTCGGCCCTCTCAAATTTCTTTTCTTGATCAGATGAGGTGATAGAATGGCCCTCACAATTGCACAAAAATGTTCGTCGAGTTATTTCTCCTTTCCTATTTTTAACCGTATGACCCTTCCTCACTCCAAATCCTTTTCCAATTGCATAAGCCACATACTTATAATATGCTTCATCTTCATTAGAAAAAACCATCCCGATGGCAAACTCAAAATCATTTTCCATATCACGTACTACGTGTGCAAGATGAGAAGTTTCATGCTACAATATGATGAACAATAAATAATCAATAAAAAAATAACATCAAAATAAAACAAAATATATTTCACATTGTATGACAATATATTTCACAATTGTATGAGTAAAGAATTACCTCTGATTCAGCCATTCGATAACTTTACACGTGCAAATTAATTGAGGTGATGTCTTCAAAATAGAAATAAATCTTCAAGAGTTCCCTTCTAATAAAATACAAAACAAACCAAAAGAGCAACAGCGTTGATGTAGAAGTCAATTAGCGTCGTTGTCATCCACCTGCAAATCGATAGCACCATTCAATACATTCACAGGACAAACTAATATGCTTACATGTTAAAAAACTGACTCGGATGCAAAGAATACTTACATACAGACTTGATCAAATGGAGCAACTCAAATGATGCATCCAAAAATAATGTAACTTCGCTAAAACATTTTCTAGTTAAAGGCCCACCCCAGCAGTTTCCGAATGTACATGGGAATGAGCACAAGGGAGGACAGAAACGACATACTTTTCTCACCTAAAGGTGAACGTCACAGGAGGGAGAACAGGTTTTAATTTTGTCAATGCCAAAATTCAGGAGCATCATCTGACATTAGTTTGGAGTCCAGGGGGGAGGAGGGAGGGGGGGAATTGACAAATATGATACCATGTAGGATCAATCTTTGGTTAATTTACTGACAGTTCGCTTTCACTTTTTTCCTTCGCCATTTATATTGGTTTTCCATACTTCTTCAGTGAACAGAATTTTTAGCGCACTGTGAATATGTCAAGCAAAGGTTTATTTGTCTTGGGCGGGAGCCTCTGGAACAGTTATGAATTATTTGAAAAGAAGGTGCAAAAATTTCACCTTATACCAATCTTTTTCTGGTCATTAGCTTGTGTACCTTAGTATTGTGTTGGTTTTTCAGATAATGAAATTGGATAAGTTTATGATGTGTTCATCTTCTATAGCCTATAAATAAAAGCAGAAAAGAACAGATTGCATACATGATTCTATCTTTTATAAGTGGTGAACTTTCTCAGTTCAGCACTAACGTTTTTGTTTCTTCTCTAGGAGCAATCGCTCTAATTTGGGCACCGGATCTTTTGTACATTTTGGCTATAGCTCAATCTATTCTTACCTTATCATAAAAAATTAAAAAAAAAGAAGCTCTAATTTGGGCATCTCAGAATCACGACATTTTGGCTATAGCTCAATATATTCTTACTTTATCATAAAAAATAAAAAAAAAAAGCTCTAATTTGGGCATCTCAGAATCACGAAGCACCTTCCAAAAGCAGCACAAATAGAAATATACATTCAGCTTGAGAATGTGATTGGCACAAGAATTACAACACTCGGAAACCTTTTTTTCCTGGAAATGACATTGAAAGCAAATGTTACTTCGGAGTTGGCTAAAGCACTTGTTGGCACTTTTTACTGAAACAAATGAGGTTGGTCCTAAGAGATGTCTTGTAGTCTAGAATACCCTAATCCTTCTGTAATCTTAGTCTTCTTTGGTGTTCAGCCCGCTCCTACAATTTTTTCCTTTTTCTATAAAATCTCATGTATAAAGAATCGACGCCAACGAACCATATTCATTAATTACGTTAACGCGAGTGGTAAACTCAGACCTCCTACATTGCATGTCGCCTGGGTCCACGAACAGAATGGGAGAAGTAAATGCATAAACCTGTAGAACAAATAAACCAAGAGGCAAGGCGAGGCGAGGACTGGCAACAAAGCCACCAAACTGCCTAAGATGGACAAAGTTCAAAAAGGCGATGCTGAATCTGCAGATTAGCCTCCAGTGGATTAAATGTTTTCTATGAATTGTCTCATTTTACCTTGTACTTGAGAATATCATATAAGTAGGGGGTGTACAAAACAATTGCACATCATAATAAATGCCTTCGGCTTCACTGTCCACATTAAAAATGCGCATCAAAGCAACATGAGAACACCAGCGTATGAGTAACATCCAAATCCTGATCACAAAAGATGATTTAATTCACAGATAGTGATAAGAATAACGCTTTACTATACAACATACCTCTGCATGAACCAGTGGATGCAATAGCAACGTCCTTGAGACTTGCTATACTCCGGACATCTCCAGTGAAATTTTCTAAGCCAGAAGTGTCACACCTCCGTAGACATAGAAGGGCATTTTCACATGCCTGATTGGTAAGGAGAGAGAAAAAGCAAAATCATAGTGAAGACTGCATGCTATAATTTCGGAAGCATCGAAAGCAAAATGGTCCACATCCATATAAGTTAGACATGCCCCTTTTAAAGCGGAAAGTCCGCAAAAACACTGGACTGTAAACAAATGAAAGACTGGCATGACAAAAGTAAGTAAACTGCTACCGGCTGTGCATTATCGAGTATAATAAACATTAAAGAGCTACAGTACATAGTCCTGCGTTCTTGTTGACTGTCCTAGTTTGGATTGTCAATACATAGCAAAAAATGTCTCAGACTCCTAAACTCTACCAAAAAACTTCTCCACCACCATTGCAGCCCCTTTTATCAGCCTCAAATGCCTGCCGCCCCCAGTGATACTATTGGTCCATTCAATTTAACCATAACTTTTAATCATTGAAGATCACAACATGTGTCAAATACTTAAAAGTATAACTGCAATCAAATGCATGCCAGCATTTTGCAGCTGGACAAATATCTGAGGCAGAAAAGTAAATATAATAGTTATCTTTAGTATGAAAGATGTCACTCACTTTGCTAATTGACTGGATGAAAGCTCAAGAGCATGGAGAGTAGCTAGAGCACCACCTAAACTATGACCCATTAACATAGACATGCCACTTGTCTTGTGGCTCACAACCATCGTCCCCGCAAGAAAACATTTCACCATCAAGTTATCACAAGACAATCAGCTCTTGGTGATAGCACAGCATGGTAGCCATTTAGTAATGGAGAAAAACTTGTTTGAATGCATGGCCTTGGTATATGACAAAATGAAAGAAACCCTAGCAGTTAAGTTCACCTTTGAAGTAAGATATTGCCGGAGGGCAAACAAACTGTTGAAGAATATCTGTCTACATTGAGACACATATGGTTAGTACACGAGTGTTGGGAATTCTAAATAAGGTAGTCAAGGATTTGGGTATTAAGTAGATTGTCTCCCTAGGCTTGGCAAGTGAAGCATCAATATACTTATAAACATAAAGTCAAGCAGGTATTTTGTGTTCTCTCCTTTTGTATCTTCAGCAATCCCTAAATACTAAACATGGAATCAGATCCAGCAAGAGAGAGAAAACCAACAAATATGGGACTTCGTTGTTAACTCTCACTCGCTAACACAGCTTCCTTATTGAGTTCTTTGTCATCTCTCATGGGTAGCGACCATGAACAAATGCTACTCATATCGTCTCCCTTGGGGCCAGCACCTCCGTGCATCAAGCCCTCCGACTCTTCATCCAATGCTCTTTGTCGCCCACCTATCTACGCACCTTGACATAGCTTCAAGGAGTCCCTCCTTTGTTGTCCACTTGCCTGTTTTCCAGCTCTCAATATCCCGACTATACCCCCCCTCTGGGGATTCAACTCACACCAGCCCGGTGAGTCCCAATCCACATGAATTTATTCTGGGCTCCTTGGTGTCACTCACAACTTCGGGACCACTAATCCTCGAGGCTTTGTGACTCCGGACCCACAAAACTTACTGCAAAGAGCACAATGCAGCTCATGCAAGATACACCTCAACTCCATCACACAGCGATGCTCAAGGAGAATATCAACCAAGTTCATGGGGTCAACGCCTACAACTCTCCGAATTCTTTGGTGGTTTTTTAAGAGGAGCAAGCATGATTAGTTTATAATTTTTTTCTAGGAACAACACTTACACAAAACCAATTGCCAGTTTGAGGAGTGATAAAATTCTTATTCTCACTGAATCATATGCACTTAAAAAGCCACTGTGCACCTGGGAAACAAGCAACAAAAATTTTGTAAGCAAGGAGAAGCATGATGGACGGATTCAGCAAAATACGCATCTCACAATAGTCAACAAAAGAAATCAAGATCTAGAATAGCAGTATACTTGAACTTCTTCCTTGAAATCTCCACCAATCCTTTCAGGATTCAAAGTGTAGGAGCACAACAAAATAAACATCAACAAAAACAAAATTGACAAGTAGTATCAGTGTATTACATTAGCCCAACTTACATAAATATTACAGAGGATAAGCATATTAAAAACCCAAAAGAATCGGTGAATTTGCATAGTTGACACAAGCAACAAGCAACAACCAAAAGAATTAGTGGATTTGAACAATTCAAACAAGCAACAAGCATGGACATCTTTTCACATATAAAAGAAGACACCAAAAAGAGCACTGCTCGAAACCTTTCTACAAACACAAATGTCAATTGGCATATATCACTCACCAATTCCCAGGTATCATAGGATCATTAACTATAAGCCCTGCTCAATGTAACAGAACTGGTTTCAAGCCTAATCATACATTCTAAATTATTGCTTAGCACTACAAATTATGAGGAGACAAAAGACTAACATCATATTAGACTGGGACAATCTTCAAGCTACAATTCGTTTTTCCTAGTGAGAAAATAAAGAAGGTTGCAAATTTTGATTTTGTACTTGTTAAGGCTAAGATAGAGATGATGATCTGCTCCTACATGACCAACTAACAGGCAAAATAGTAGAATACTTGTAATGGCATATATGTTGAGAGAAGACTATCTAGTGAATTAATTGATTTTTCACATTACCCAGTAGGGGCCAGCATCAAATCAGTCCGCAAGTCCTTCCATCTTGACTGGGAATAACAGATAGAAAAAAAAAATTAATAAATAAATATCTACCTCATAACCACATAAATAAGGTTGCCAAGGGAAAGATAGTGAAGCTGATTACTTGTTCTGTTCCTCTAAATGCAACAACTAATCTTCTTCATGCAGAATCACGCAGATTGCTGCTGCAAAGTAACCTTACTTCATTCATGCATGATTCCATCCCCAATTAAAAATGTGTGAGAAAAAGTAGATTAGGAAGCAGCTTAAAAAAATTACGAAAGGGCGTCGGGGGCGGAGGCGGCGTCGTCGGCGTCGGAGTCGGGGGCGACGGAGGCAACGGCTTGAGGGGCGTCGGAGTCGGGGAAGACGGAGGCAACCGGCGGACCCACAACACGACCTTGAGGGGCGGAGGCGGAGGCGGAGGCGGCGTCGTCGGCGTCCGAGGCAACCGCCTTGAGGAGTGTCGGACTCGGACGCGTCGGAGTCGCGAGAGGGCGTCGGGGGCGGAGGCGGAGGCGGCGTCGGAGGCGTCGGAGGCAACCGCCTTGAGGAGCGTCGGAGTCGCGAGAGGGCGTCGGGGGCGGAGGAGGAGGCGGCGTCGGGGGCGACGGAGGCAACCGGCTTGAGGGGCGTCGGAGTCGAGAATGGGGAGAGAGAGCTCGTCGGCGAGAATGGAGAGAGAGAGCAGAGGAGGGGAAGAGAAGAAGCTGTGCGCGAGAATGGAGAGAGAGAGCAGAGGAGGGGAAGAGAAGCGTGCGACTTTTTTGCTCTCCTCCGTAACGGAACGGAACGGAGAAGGGAGAGAGAGAGAGAGAGAGGAGAGAGAGGACGAATCGACAGGTCGCGCAGGCGTCGCAGAGGAGAGCAGAGCAGGAAGCGTCAGAGTGGCGGGCCCCACACGCGCTCCGCGCGAATTTTGAACGCCTGACGCCCTCGCCAACGTGGCGCCACGTGTCGACCGCTGATTGTTTTACCCATATGCCTACGTGTTGGGTTAAACCCACCCAATATTTTCTCACGTAAACAAAGGGGAGGCAGCTGAGGGGCCTTTTCTATGTTTACATTTACGAAGATTCCCTTTCGCCTCTTACCTCACCCGATTGCGAGGATTAGCTTTTGGTAGAAACACTACCGCCTAGAGGTATCTTCCTTCTCCATATACTCATGAACTTGTGACGCCCCCTTTGGCTTTTTGGTGTCCCATAGAACATAAATATACACTATTAATCATTTACATTGAGAGCTTGTTTGAAAATCAAATGACACCATATGAACATTCATAGAATCAATCTATAGAATGTCTTTGTTTACAAATGTAATTAGACTACAAATGCTTAGATGCCAATATTTTTATCTTGGCTGAATGCTGCCCTGAGATTTAATTCGCCTTTTGTTGGGTGACCAAATTGATGTTTGTGCACCTGTGTATAATGTAATTAAAGGACTCGCGTCCTTTGATACCCAAATATGTAGAGTGAATCAAGCATGAAGCCCATGGTTTTATGTTCCTGCATACCAATTTTTTTCTTGGACAGAATTGTGGATTGCAGGGATAAATCAGAAGGAAACTTCTGTTAGAAAGCAAAGAGTCAGGCGCACATTTTTTCTTAAAGATCCAAGTGGGCTACAAGTACAAACTCCCCAAAAAAAAGAAGTAGGCAAAACGACTTCCATGAAAATACCTTAAAACGAAAGTTGGCCCAAGTCCTTTGAGGACTTTAAAAATGTTCCACAACCCAATTTGATATGGGAAAATAGGAAAGATTCTTTTGAGCAACCTTCAAGTCTCAGCCTGTTGAGTTTCCACAACCTGAAAATGGTAGACGGAAAGCTTGCTAGGTTCCTGCACCTATATATTATCCTTGTCTGGATTAATAAAAGCCTATGAGGAGACGCATGTTGCATGTGCACCAGTGGCATCCAAGAGAACGAAGAATCACTTAAATCGCCTTCTTGAAGAATTTAGACATTTTGTTCCCGATGAAATGCCGACTTGCTTGCACCATATGCGTGATATTTCAACGCCGCAGAGATCCCCAACAAAGCAGCCAACCCCATGGATCTTGAGGAGCATGAAGAACTCCAGCGCCAAGTGAAAGACATTATGGAGAAAGGCCTGGTAGAAGAAAGCGCCAGTCATGGGGCTCTGCCAGCCAGGAGTGGCCATTGGGCCCCGCCGGTCCACGTGTTGGGTCGGGCCACCATTGGCTCGGGCCCAATTTTAAAAAATTCATTTTAATTTTTAATGAAAAATTCAAGAAGAAATTAACTTTTTTTTTTAGCAAAATTTAAAAATAATTGAAATTAATTGAGGAGAATTAACAAAGAACACTCATTCAATTAAACCAAATTGAAATACAAGTATATCTTCAAATATCTTGCAAAAGAAAATTACATGTAATGGTGTCCTAATATTAAATACATGCAAATTACACCAAAACAACATTTCTAATAAATTCTATATCTTCAATGTCGTGTTTCCCACCATGATTTGGATGATACGGTGTCATCATTGTCCTCTTGTTCATATTCGGCACATTCCTCTAAAGTCAATTTTTGCGAAAACCAATCATGTCTTACTACAACCATTTTTAAGCATTCTGCAAATAAGCTGCACCTTTTGTCTTCCAAAATATTTTGACTAGTATTAAACATGAGCTCGATGGTACCATAAATGCCAGTGGGGTTAGCAACTCACGTGCTGTGGTGCAAAGAATCAAGAAACTAGTGGCTTTCGTTTTCCACCTTTTTCAGAATGTCAATCTTGACTTTATTAACTTTACTAATGTACCTGGAGTAATCCATTCTCAAATACATCCCAATTCATTGGTAGACGAATATGAAGACCTAATGGAAGGTTCTCAGATTTCTTCTTCTTATGAAATAGAGAAATTAAAAATTTCTGGCATTGTTCGATGAAATCATGCATCATCATATATTATTCTTGACAATAAGTACCAATGCGCTTAACCATATTTTGTTCAAGTCATTTTATGAATATTCTACTGGACTTTTTAAAAAGTTTCCTAACAAAATGTATTTATAAAACCACTTTAAACTGTTATTTTTGTAATCATTATAAGCATGCGTTTAATTGGGAAGATCAAGTGCATTTCTTTTCTTTCCATAAGTGGATCATAAGAACATGAATGGACAAAGGCTACTCTCATAAACAATCCATTTTCTATTGATGCTAATTGAATAGATGACATAGATCAAATATACATGAACGTGAGATAATCATATGTGAATGTAACAATTAAGAGACATAAGTGACGTAGGTTGGCCATGCATGGGAAAATTTTATATTAAGGATTAAAAAACTTACGATAGAAAATAATGCTTTTAGAATATAAATTTTGATGCCATAACAAAAAAAAAAAAAATGGAAGAACTACTAGAGAATGTTTGTTTTTGGATAATGACCAGTTAACTACAAGAATTAAAGGGTGAATAAATATAAGGTTTAAGAAACTTTCTAGATTTAATGTCACTACCATATACTAGTGATTAAGGTCGAGAGTCAACATGGTCCAAATTACTAAAAAAGAGTCAATAGTGCGTGAATCACATCGTGAGCTATTGCTTTTGTGTCTGTCAATTAATGAAATAATCATGCTACAGCTTCATGCTTTTGCGCAAGATATTTTGGGAGAAATCCGTACACAACCTTGATTGAAAAATTTATATTTTAGAGGAATCGATCTATAAAGTTCCCTAAATTGACCTTTTAACAGAGCATCTATCTATCCATACAATGGATGGTGAAAATCAACCAATTATGACCGAGACATACCTCAAACAACAATAAGAGCGACTAAATGGAGGACTGGAAACCATCACGCTTACGGACATCATCTCCGAACCATTTCATACTGGCAACCGTCGCAAAAAACCCCCCATCGCGGTTGAGCATATAACGTGGACAAAGAACAAGCATACTCACGCATTCAGATTTCAAATAACCGAGACGAATATCAAGAAATCATGCTTAATAACTTAGTGTAACCCGCATTATCTCATGCGTATTTTGTTGAGGCTCAGTCAGATTTGGCCACTAATATGGATTAGCTCCTGTCCTTATCTTTGAGACGTAGTATCGATTGCGGGCACAGAGAACACGAAACCAAATCATGGAATCGACACAATTTTTTTTTTTTTTCCTTTGCGTCTAAACCGATTTAAGAATCAGCAAGTGAGTGGAGATCATGAAGAACAACTCTTATTCGTAGTTATTTTTGCGTAGACAATATTAACGCAGCTAAAATCCACTCATTAACGACAAAATCCCCTCACTTATATAAAGCCGATTCAAGAATTTCTTTCCTAGAACACAAATCCTACTTCTGCACTTTCATCACCATTTCTGTTCATGCCTCTCAGCATCATCAACCCATGAAACTCAGATTCTTCTCCTTCACGACTAAACGACTCTCAGAATCTCAATACGCATTCCAGCCCGTTCATTCTTTGGAAGTGCAGCGGTTGGCTACGAATGGTCATCGGACCAGAGAGAGGAGGTCGTGGAAACGTTGGTGTTGAAAATCGGGCCAATGAAGGAAAAACGAATCAGCTTTGAATACTTCGATCAATCTGACCGGAAAACAGAGCATAACAGAGGAAATCCGATCCAACGCGATCTTCGACAACCTAAAGAGAACAGACTTCAGCGACAAACATCTGAAAGAATCAAAGGTAAGGCTCGGCCAAGAGGAAATATAGACCCTGAATCGATAGCGTCGCTGGAGATGAGCTCCTAAACTCATTGCGTCGGTCGAATCAGAGCTGACCGAGGCAAAACGCTGGTGACGCGAGATATCGAGAAGTCAATGTCGCCAATTGAATAGAAAATCAACAAAAAAAAAAGAAGAAGAAGAGAAATCAGAGAATGAGAGAGAACACTAAGCTTTTTCTTTAATCCTGTAGGAGCGATCGAATGAGTTTCTAGACTTCCACGCTAAGTGAAAACTGGACCCTCGAAGGCTTCGAGTTGTTGAGGGTCCAGGTAACAAGCTCGAGCTCATCGATGGAGTAAAAGATTCGAAGCTCAAGCGCGAGAACATGGTGATTGAAGAGCACAAATGCGGCGAGAAATCCGAATATCGATTCCTCGAAGCTTGAAGACGAGCGATGAAGTTGAAATTTGGAGCCGAATTAGGAGGTCCTGAGAAAGTTCGTGGAAGATGGAAGGGAGAGAGCTCGAATCGAAGGGGCCCATGCGACATTGAATTAAAATTTGGACGTGAATGATTTGTTCTGGTGGGTTGAGGTATGATAATGGACTAGACCCAATTAAGCACTTTCTTTTTTGCATCTTTTATTTATTTCTTTCATATATATATCTTTTCCTTTTTCTTTTTAATACAAAAAATTGTAATTTGCCGGCAAAAATTAAGTGTTAGCGAGGATTTATAGATTTTTTTATAGTGACGACTACAATATCAAATCGAACAGACTGTCGTCAAGATTGATTCAAAGGGTTGCCACTAAATTTTGCCTCTATCCAATTAATGCAGCCAGAAAGGCGTGATACCAGAAATCTTGCATTTTATCTTCTACGTTACAGTTCGAATCATACAAATGAACTCGCCATGGGGAATAACAAATTATTCTATGTCGTGGGAAGAGATCAAAGCCTAGCGCAGAAGATTGTCCAACAAGGCAACCATCGACACCTTTTTTTTGTACCTTTCAATTGTGCTAATTTATTTTTAAAAATCACTAATAGTTATCCTACATGGCACAATTGATGTTAATATGGACAATTTTTATATTTTTTCTGAATTTTTAAATTTATTTTATTAATTTTTCTCTTTTTCTTTTTTTGTCTCTATTACAGTTGACAATGGCCCAACAACTCGTCGTTTGTTGGATGAGGACTCGCAAGCCCTCGTAGGCTTTGAGTGAGGGGACCCTCACTTGTGGCGGGGGAGGGCAACTCTTGCCTAGGTGAGGCTAGCTCTCATTGGCCATTGCTTGTGGTTGGTCTTCAATCAGTGTTTGAGACTAGCCACTAGTGAATAAAAAAAAATTAATATTTATTCATGTCAACGTCAGTCATGTTATATATAAGATAGTTGGCATTGACTGCATCACAATATCAAAAATTTTCAATCAAAATTAGTTGAAATGATTAAATTGACAAATCATTAGAATGCTTAGAACTAAATTAGCATAATTAATTTTTTTACCATTAAATTGACCGTCGGATAATAGGCTTAGGATTTTTTTTTTGATAATTTTCCCTAAAGTCTTACGATTCGACTCTTTTGCATATCATCTATCTTTTGATACTATGAATTGTGAAAACTAAATATAGATATACATAAAAGACTTCTCCTTTGAGTATCAATCTTATGCTATCTAACATCACAATGATGCTAATTATTGCCAACCAAACAAAAAATAAAAATTGGCTGATGACGAGCTACTCTTGAAATATGCCATCGACATTTTAGATAGCATGCATGCATATCAAAGCAAACTAATTAACTATTCGAAGCTTTGCGCGAATAAAAAAAATATCGGTGCACTTCCCATAAAATTCACTGCATGGGGAATACCTTCCTTGTACTTGGTCCATTGAATCGTGTGAATCACAACCGTTAATTTTGTAGACCGATGTGAGTGCTGCACGTGAGTCTAAAGAAGTCAACAATTGTCAATGCATTTAATTTACTAGACACGAATCCATAGAAGTATTTCCTATTGTATTTAAAAGGCTGACAGCGAGCCCAGCGAGATCTCGGTATAAATGTCATGTATCATCAGGCACAATCAGCTCCACTATAAATTTGCCTGCACAATAACGTTTAAAGGTAAGTAACTCCTAGCAACTTGGGTAAATCTGAGCACTGGAGGACCAAGGCGTGCCATTTCCTTATAAACCTTTAAGCAGTTTTATTTTTTATTTTTCATGTGAGGGTAAATTTGGAGGTTAAGCAAAAGTCAGACAGAAATGGGTTTTCCCTCAATATATAGGCTACTCCTCGTGCACCTTGGCGATTATTTTCGTATTTCTTCTTTTACAAATTTAGAGGAATGCAACAGTTAAAAACGGCACTTACGATGAAATAATCGAGGTAAATTTTGTCATTTTAAGAAGTGTCAACACACACGTGCGTGCATGCCGAGTTCCATCGATATTTTCCATGTGAATTTCCTATTTTTAATGATTATCACATAACATTTTAAAAATCACTTATCTACATTGAGAGGTGAAAAACTGCATTTTCATCTCTTTAGTATAATTATCACATCCAGATGCTTGATGGTTGAGAAAAAGTATACACATTGCCTTTATTTTGTTCATTACGCTGCTCTTCTTCAAACAAAATGCACAATCATTAACCCGCTGTAGGATTTAGACTATTTTCTAAAGTGAAGACAACAATATTGACCAGAACAAATTGCCATCAAGGTTGATTTGATAGGGAGCAACGAACTCTTATTCTAGATCCTTCGTAGCTTCTAATTTTGCTCTCGTCCTATTGACTCAGCTAGAAAGCGACAATATGAGAAGAAGCAAAAGAAAAGCAATGATGCAGTTTTCAAAATGGTAATTGTACATTACTCTATATGCTTTTTCTCTATTCCATATTATAAGAAATACTTCTTATTTGGTGGTAATCTTATGTTTTTGGGAGTTAATGGATTCTCGTTATCCATTTTATTGGCATCTTTTGAGATACGAGCACACCATAGAAATTTTCTTATTTGGTGGGACTCTTATGTTGCCATGAAAGTACTTTTCTAGTTATATTAATGACATTGAGCGTTAGTATAATTGATCGAGTGCTATTCTCCTTAGAAAGGTGAATGCCAGCATGTCTTTTGAAGGTGGGGTTGGGCATGACAAGATTTTGATTCATCTGGAAATCAACAACGTGTGTGCTTATTTAAGCAACACAAGCTTTGTACTTGGCTCTCATGGAGTACAGATGGGCTGATCCTCGGTTCATCATTACATGTGCTCATAGGACCTCTGAAGAAACTTGATTGATGGTGGAAATGGATGCAATGATAATAATGCTTCTTGCTTAGATGCAAACCAAGTGCAGGTACATATATATTAGGGAAATTTACTTAAAAGAAGTCTTAAGCCTATTGTATGTATATGTTTCTTGAAGTTTATCGACTGTATCTGATGCATATGCCATCTATCCAAGCAGTTCTAGCATGCAAGGATTTTCCCATCAATGCACCACAATTGATGCACCATAAATGTGGGGTTAGCTAGCATTCAGTTAAGGCCATGCAACTCAACCTCAGTTTTCCATTTCTAATTTCCAACTCATAAGAAAAACAAAGTCATCCTTGGCATCATCCTTTCTAGCAATGCACAAAAAGGAAAAAAGAAAAATCAAAATGAACAAGATTACCTACTCAAATGGTACATAACACGAACTTCACAGATTTCCAAATACAGACAAAAACTTCCTCCCCTGCGTTGTGCCTTTCTTGCAATTTGTTAGGCTCGATTAGAGTTTTCCACTAGAGTATTTTCCAGAGCTGGTACCTATAAACCTGTGAAGAACTTAAGTCCTCACTAGAAATAGCCTCCCAAACACAATAGAACAACTCTCATCCAGGACAAGTCTACTAGACAGGGAAAACCAGCATCACACCGAGGAACAGGGAAAACCCACCCAAAAAATTTTACACGAAATTGGGTGTAAATGGAATTTAACTCATCCATCTAGATTGACCAGGGCATCGATATAATAGGAAAAACCTAAATAAAGAGAGAAAAAATTCCATGAAACTAGTAGTCAAAACATTTAAATCAATTAATTACACAAAGGATTCAGTTGGGTAATATCACAAAGAACTGGCAGACATCACAGAGTGGGGTTCCTTCATACGAAAGGACAAGCACTGGCGGTGGTAGATAATCTTGCTCACGCAGATATCAATGGCTTTGGCAGCTATAAACTCTCACTCTATGACTAAGCCATCACCATCCAAATTTGAGGATTGGAACTGTGGGAGCTCTTGTCAGGTATGCAGCACAGAGCTCGCAATTTCAGGGAAGTTGCTTTGTCTTGACATTGTCTCTCGTCAGCATTATGCTCAAATAGAAATCTTTTTGGGGGCCATCACCTGATGGTTGGTATAGCAAATTTCATCTATGCGGTACTTCGCTTGCTAGTGATGGTTGAGGGCTTTCCAGAGGAGGGTCTCATGAGTGAGGCCAAATACTAGGAAGTTGCAAGGGGAGGAGGCATTTCCTCAGGACGTCCGAGATGGGCTTGAGCTTGGGGTATAGGACATGCGGAAAGAGTCGTTGGACTTGGATGCACAGTGGGGGAGGGTGTTGATGACTGTAGATGGCAGAGGCGCGTCGCTACATGCTTGTTCGTGCAAACAAAAGGGCAGAAGTAATCTTGGGCTGGGCCTCTTTTTAGGCTTTTATGGACTAACAGGAAAAAATGAAGATGGGCTCAAAACAAAAGAAATGAAGATGGGAGGGGGAAACGAGCTTAGAGGGCTGGCGGTTGATAAGTGGGCCGGATACGCCGGCCCACACGACTTCATCATTCCTTTTTTATATAAAATTTTATATTTTTGCAAAATAAGTGGATATTTAAAACATCAACAAAATTTCTGGTGTCAACAGAAGAGAACGAAGAATCACTTGAATTGCTAAGACAATTGAGCCACTCCTTGAAGAATTTAGAATTTTTGTTCTTGATGAAATTCCGGCTGCCTTGCTGTCGATGCGTGATATTCAACACTGCAGTTATCCCCAATAGAGTTGCCTAACCCACGAAGAGCCCAACGTCAAGTGAAAAACCTTATGGCGAAAGGCCTGGTGGAAGAAAGTGCTAGTCGCCAGCTAGGAGGGGCCAAAGGGCCGTTCAGGGCTCGGTTGGTCCGGGCCCATTTCTTCTCTAAATTAATTTTAATTCTTTTCATGATTTTTTTTTTTCAAAAAAAAAACTAATTTGTTCAGTTTTTTAAAAATAAAAAATAAATTAATTTTTTTAATAAAAAAGCGCTCATTTAATTAAACCTAATTAAATACAAGTGTATCTTCGAGTAATTTGAAAAAGAAAATTACACATAACGATGCCTTAATAATAGTTACAAACAAATTATACCAAAGAGAATCTCTAATAAATTTGGTATCTTTAGTGCCGTGCTCCTCATTATAATTCAGATGATACAATATCGTTGTCGTCCTCTTGTTCATATTGGGCACGTTCCTCTAGAGTCAATTCTTGCAAAAACCAATCATGTCTAACAAAAACCATTTCTTAATTTTCTGCCTACACCTTTTGTCTTCCACGATCTATTGGCTACTACTAAACGTGGGCTCATAAATGCTGTTGGGGATAGTAAGTCACAAGCCATGGTGAAAAGAATGGAAAAACCAATGGCTTTCCTCTTCCATCATTTCAGAATGTTGATGTCTATGTTGTCTTTGCCAACTTTATCAATATGTTTGGAGTAACCTATTCTCAAGTACTCTCCAATTCATTAGTAGACAAAGACGAAGACCAACAGAGGGTTCTGAGGTATCTTTTTCGTATGAATTAGAGACCATATAAATTTCTGACCTTATTTGATTAAACGTGCATCTTCATAAATTTTCTTTTATAACAAACATCAATATACTTAACCATATGTTACTATATCATTTCATGAATATTCTACAAAACTTTTCAAAATGTTTCCAGACACAATGTGTTTATAAAACCACAACAAATTGTATTTTCTTTTAATCATTTTAAGCACGCTTTTACATGGGAAGATCATGCTTTTTTCTGTCCTTTCTAAAAATGGATAGCAGGCAATTTGAACAAGTTTTTACATGGCATCGTTCTTAGTTTTAGTTCGAACATATTGAACCTGTCGATTCTTTTTTTTTTGGGAATTTTTTCATGATTCATGCGTCAAATATACATCAACATGAGATAATTTCGTGTTCATGTGATAATTGGATCTCTAAGAATCATATAAGGGATATACGTTGGCCATGCATGGGAAAAATTGATATCAAGAGGTCAAAAACTTTTTGAATAGAAAATAATACGTTGAGAATCTAAATTCAATGCCATAACAAATAGGGAAGAAATCCTTAGATAGCGTCCGCCAAAAAAAATTACAATACAGAGATTACATATATATAGTCCTATAAATTGACATTTTTCGCAGAGCATCTATTTATCTAATGGTGAAAATCATCCAATTATCTGATTTGTGAAGTCTTTTAACTCTCCAACTAAATAGAAAAATAAAACCAATTATCTGGCATCCATGGACGTCATGGATTGCTTTTATATATAAAGTCTTTAACTCTTGACTTTTTTGCCCCACAATTATTTGATTTTTAAGATTCAGGAGCTATACGTGTTAGGTTTGGTCATTCTGTTTTGGGTTTTATGCGTTTTAAATATTGTCGCTCTTTGTTTATAATTTGTGCTTGCCTGAGATGAGTCCTACCTATTTTTTCTCCTCAATCCACCAATCACAATATTTTTATTAATTAGAAGACGTGGTTAAAAGGACTTTGATCTGCATATAGTTCGTGCGCCATATGCTCCTATTTTCAGGAAAAAAAAATGTACAAGTTGTTATTAATAAATTAGCTATGGTGTCAGTTTACGATTACACAAATAAGCTACCATTGCATCATATCTTATTTGGAGAAATCACGGATTATGATCTTTTGTGCATCTATGTTTCTAATTAATTGTCATACTAAACTTTTTGCTTTCTATAGTTTTAGCAAATGCAAGAAAAATGCACGTCAACACCACTAGTGCAGAACATTGACACACTATCTGATGGTGAAGAATGTGAGACAGAAGCTATTGGTGATGAAGAAAATGAAATCAAATTAAAGAAAAAATGTGATAGAAAACCAAGGGAAGGAATGATATTTGATTATGTAGAGGATCTCTTAAGAGTACTATAAGAGATATGCTAGACAAGTGGGATTGGGTGTCTCAAGGAGGAGCAAGAAAAATGGAGATGATGGTAAGGTAGAATACTTAACTCTCCAATATTCTCTTCATCGAAAGAGTGTATGTAGATAGAGCTTGTATTAGGATCAACAAGAACTTTAACTTGTCTGTTGTTGAGGCGGGAGGGAATGAAAAACTTACCTTTGGTGAGAAAGATTGTCAAAATTTTATTGAAAAGGCAACAAAGTTAAGACTTGGAACTAGAGAGGCGAAAACAATCATAATTGTCTTGTTAGGATGGAAACAGAAGTGACCGTTTTTTCTACTATGTGATGGAATTGGAAGATAGTTCTAGGTTAAAGAATGTTTCCCATGCAAATGCAAGAAGTCCAGTATTATATGAAAGTTTTGATGAAGCAGCAACCTTTGACACTACATATTTGAACAATCAATATGAGATGCCTTTTGCACCTCACGGTCAATCCACGCTTCTTGGTTGTGGGTTGGTGTCAAATGGGGATACTAACACAAGATTAAAATGGGAAAAAGTACACTTGGAGTGCTAAAACTTGGCATGGGGGATACTTAATGCAAAAAGTTACAAAAGTGACGCTTAAGGGTCACTTTTTTTTTTCAAAAATGGGACACCGAGTGCCAAATCTAGTGAAATTGGGTGGAAATCTTATGTGGAAGTTTTTTAATAATATAACTGATCTACGTAACACGTCGAGAGCCGACTCGTAATGAAGAACCAAAATGACATTGTTTTATCTTTTTTTAAATAAAATAATATGAATATTAATTAAATTAAAGTATTTATATTTATATATATTTTTAAAGGCATAATGCAAGGGCTAAGCAAGCCCTCACCACTACCTCCCCACCATCGCCAGCACTTCCCGGAGACGGTGGGGAGGATTTTTCCTTTTTTTTTAAAAAAAATAATAAATTTAGTTATTAAATTTGGTTTTAAATTTAATTTAATTAATATTTATATTAAAATTCAAATCTGAGGCAAAACGACATCGTTTTTTTTTTTTTTTTTTTTTTTCATGTCAGCATGCAAATCGATGTTGTTTTGCACTTGTCTCGTTGGAAAAATGACACACCAGTATTTTGGCTGAATTTTCTCGCCATTGGTATTTAACCGATCAATTTTGCTCCAATTTTGGCACTAAGTGTACATTTCTGAACTTTTGATACTTAAGTGTTCGCCCATGTCAAGTTTTGATATTCCAGGTATCTAGAAATGTGGTATATCGATATTTCTAATATAATTCTTGATTTTTTTGTAAAAAATTTAACAAGACTAAGTGATGAGATAAAGTTAACCTTATTGTACTATTAATCTTTTGAGGATCACAACACAACCTTTTAAATTAAAAATTATTGATCAATACATTCACCTGATGAACATTCATCACACATGGTGATTTGTGTATTTAGCTATTTTCCACGGGACGGAAGAGTGATGTTGAAGGGAGAATAATCTCTTATAGTTGGGAGAGGGATTCTTAAATTTTGTTCCTAATCAACAGTTGAAACCTGCAAAATCCTTTTATAAGAATGTTGTAGACTATTTTATAGAGAAGCCTTTTGTATGTATATGTTTCTTATATCATCACCCGTTTCTTCGGAGAGAGTGAGCTTCTTGGATTCACGTCCTCTGTTAGTACCATTTACTCAACAAAGCTACCCACCATCTCTAATGTGTAGGCCATCTCTCCGAGCGATTCCAGCATGCAAGAATTTTTCCATCTGTGCACCCACAATTGATGCATTATAAACGTGGGATCAGCTGACATTCAATTGAGGCCATCCATCTCAGACTTTTTAGTTTCTCATTTCTAATTTCTCATTTATAAGAAACAAAGTCATGTCCACATCATTCTTTCTATCAATACACAGAAAGGAAAAATAATCACAGCTCCAACAGCATTACCTTCTCAAATGGCACATAAAAAGAATTTCACATATTTTCAAATATAAACACAAACTCTCCCCCCTTATCTGTTGTCTCTCCTGTGATATGTTAGGCTCGATTAGAGTCTTCTGCTAAGTACTGTGTTCAAGAGTCGACTTCAACGATCCAATCATGGAAATTCTAAACCTGTGAAAAACACAAGTCGTTACTAGAAAAACATAAAAACGAACAACATAATATATTTGAATAAAAAAAAACAAAATAGATATCAATGCATACCTACCAACAAGATGAGATTATAATAGACTCTGCCTCCCAAGCACCATAAGAACAATTCTCATCGAGGACTAGTCTACAAGACATGACTACATTACGCTGGTTTAATTCCAGCATTACACCGAGACAGCTGCACTCCTTCCAAAAGTTTTTACAATAGATTGAAGGTCACTTTGCTTTGGAACAAGCTGCTACGTATTTTAGAAAACAAATAAGAGCACTAATTTCACAAAACTAGTCGTCAAAACATTTAAATCCTTGAATTAAAAACAATGGGTTTGGTTTTTCTCGGGTGGTTTAAAGCTGGATTCAGGGAGGCAAAATCACAAACATTAGGTGGACGTCACCCAGTGGGGTTTCTTCAGACTAAAGTGAGAAGGGACACGCATTGGCGGTAGGAGATGATCTTGTTCACGTAGTTGTCAATGGCTTTCGAAGCTCTAAACGCTCAGTCCACGGCTAAGCCATTATTTATCTTCACAGATAATGATCTTCCATTCTTCGCTCGTGGAATTTGGGACTGAACAAGCAGTCCAAGGGGACTCTATCACCCTCGCTCTCTGCCTCACCAATCATAATTTCCACTGCGGCACTGCATTATCCTTTTGTAATTGTGCCACGGCCTTTGCTCGAGTACCTCGGCAGCAAAGGAGAGTCGCGATGCACCAGAGATCAATCGAGTTTCTTTAAGGCCATCGCTTTCATGATCTTCAACCATTCTGATATGCTTTTCTTTTTATATTCCTCGCTCGCGTATACTAGGCGTTGTATCAAATGCCCACGTAATCTGCCACGTCAACCATCACCTCATTTTGTCAAAAAAAAAAAACTGTCACCTCATTAACATATCACAAGATATCAAATTTTAGTAACTCTAGCATCGTTAAAATAAAATTGGGTTGTTTAAGATCTCAATTGGCTATAAAAAAGTTAAAAGAACTAATGGTACATATATTTAATACGTGGCCGATGCTTTGGTGTGACGTCCATATATTTAATATGTGGCCGATGCTTTGGTGTGACGTCCATATATTTAATATGTGACCAAAGGTGATTTGACATGTGAGTAGCCTGATTTTGTTGGAATCCAATCAAGTGTGGCGTGAATATCTCCTGTGCAGTAGTTTGTCTGAAGTTGAGAAGCATCTGTGAAACGATTGGAGCCATTTCCAAGTTTGCCTCAGAGCATAAAAAGTAAGTTTAAAGAAGTGTTGATTTCGTCTAAAATGCTAGCAACAGGAGGATGTTTTAAGGTCATGCTACAATACTGTCAGCCGATAGAAAATAATTGGATTCTCAAGGAAAGAGACTCAAACGAAGACAATAGATACCGAGGAAGAAGATATTCCAAGAGAAGCAAATGTAGAGGAAAGCTGAACAATTTAACAAAGAAGAAAGATGGTCTTAACTATGCCGAGACCATGGGTTCCACTTGCACCAACTGTTATTTGCGTGTTGGCTTGCGAAACATGCCTATTTGGATTGGTGACGACTTGTTGAGGAACTAGGGAAAGCAAATTGGATGATTTTGATTCCAATGCCTTTTAGTTTTCCCTTTATTAATCTCTACTAGAAAATTTTGAATGAATGCTCCTTCGATTTAAATTAAAATCACTATGAAATACAAATTTCGCATCATGCTTACTAGTATTGACATTGGTTGAGGAACTATATTTCCCTCTTTCTTTATGAATTGTGATGCAAATTGCATTAATCCAAAGTGCTTGTTGAATGGCTATGGTTTTCCAAGTTGTTCTATAGAATTTATCAAATAGACCTCGGTCACCGCTCTTAATCCAATTTATTGCCAATACTTCATACTTAAGAATTATGGAATAGTAAGTTTTGCTCGATCAAATCTAATTTATATCTTTTGACAGTGCATACATAGGTTTAGCATCCCTAACACCATCGTCAAGCATAGATATGACACATGTGAGATCGAAATGAAGCTCCTCCAATTTCCTTTGAATTGGACTTGTACACCAACGAAACCTAAGGAAAGTGAAGTCCTGAAATCATACATGCAAAAATCCCCAAATCTTGATTGGATAGCGATAGAAACCTTCCTGAAATGGGAGAGAGGAGCTTCCAAATCTATACTAAATTAGAAAAGGAAAGCTCTGCAAAATGAGAGGAAAGCAAGAAAAATATAATAGAGAACAAAATCAGCCAAAGAGAAAGGAAAAAAGGGAGGGGACGCTAGCTTAAACCCTCCCCTCCATGGAGGTTGAAGAAGAAAGTTGCGTGAAGATAAGGTGAAGAGTAGAAACCCTAGAGAGGAAAGAGGAAAAGCAACAATTTTTATTCGTGAAATTTAGGAGTAATATCGTACGACAATCTCTAGTGTAATGAAATTATATTCTGTCTGATGGAACTGACATTTTGAGCATTTTCATCCTAGCTGTCATTCAATCCTTTGCATCATCTTCTCTATCTCTTTAACAATCCTAGGGATGCAACCATGCATGTTCCTGCAAAACAAAAAGCGAGAAATATATGAATATTGTGAAATATAGCCATCAACTAGCATGTAGTAAACATCATAATCCGGTAAGAAGAGCACATTCACGGGCCAAGAGAGTTTCTGATTAGGTTGAGTCTTTTCTAGTTAATATTGGCTTATGTAACAATAAAAATTATCGAATTACTAATATATATATATATATTGGCCGCTTCAAATTGGAGAATGAGAAAAGCATATGCTCCTATTGAGCAAATCGACGAAATCCAAGTTTTGATCTATGCCCTTCAGTTCATATTGAGGACTTGACTGTATAATTTTGCAATTGCTGGATAATGGACATATTGATGCTGATGAATACAGATCATTTGATTTGATCGACATATTTAATGCATGGAATGCGGAAAACTTTTTATGGGATGCATTGGACTCGACTCAACTTTCAAATTTCAAGTTCTCTTTCCCACTCGAAGCATATGTCAGCAATCATAATAGAACGATACGTCAACATAGTGGCCCTTCACTTATACCCGACAAAAACAAGGCATAAATCGATTCACAGGGTTGGTTGGCTCGGTCTATTGCTGGGACCCTTCATCATGCATTTAGCTACCCAAGTCTCAACACTTCCTCTACCCAACAGTAGAAATTATTTCTAAAATGAGAAGGTGAATGTGTTCGAAATCTTACCCATCATGCGAATGTATTCCATTCACATTGGCAGCTTTAGAGAGAGCCTCCTTCCATTTTTTAACCTTGCGCTTCCCAAACTCACTCTCATGGTTGGTCAATGCTTTCTCGTAACTCTGTTTCTTTCCACTCACTTCCCGTGGATTCTGTCCCCTTACTTCCTGCGGTGCCACCTTATAAAATATCAGCAACAGCTGTTTTGTTCTGTTCTTCTCCCCTTGGATCTTCACCAACTCCTTTAGACACCACCAAGATTTGGCGTAGTTTTCTGAGAAAACGACAACGTGCATGCGAGATTGTTCAATGGCTTCCTTCAGTTTCGATGGGAAATCCTGGCCCATCAGTAAGTTCTCGCTGTCCATGAAAGTCTTTATGCCCTTTTGCACCAAGGCCTCGTTCAGACCCTTAACAAAGTACTCACGGACATCCTTACCTCTGAAGCTCAGAAACACATCGTACAATTTCAGTTCAGAGATCTTTTTGACAATGTCTTCAATTATCTTGGCCTCCGACATTCTAACATGATAGATGACAGAGACATGGATAATATAAGGTGCCCAAGCTGTCAAATTAAATGAAGTGAGCAACAACAATTTGGTCTAAGAATAATAGATCATGAAGATTTCCATGCAAAAGGACACGAGCACAAATTTTAGGGTAAAATTTCACATTGCCGCTCCATATAGGCCGTGATGGTGCCAATGCGGAAATAAATGCAGAGTTGTCACGAGACACTATATTAAACTAAGACATGTTAAGGAGGACATTTGTTAAGCATGCCTAAGAAGAAATGAAGTGCTCCCAAAAAGAAGAAAAGAACGAACAAAGGAAAGATAATGCAAAATCGATACGTAATTATTATTGCCTTCGACTAAGGCCCGGCAAACAACCAACCTAATGTAGCCAATTATCCAAGAGAAAAAGAAACAGCGAATTCACAGAAACTGGTTCACCCTTCACAGCGAATATTATTTCAGCTTCGATTATAACTAGATCCGTTAAACGGGTGGGTCGGGTTAGGTTTGGGTCAGGCCATAAATGTTCCGACCCAAATCGACCCATTTAACCAGTTTATTGCAATGCAAAAATTTTGACCCATACCCGACCCGACCCATACCCAACCCATATCCGACCCATTTAACTAAACTTAATTTATTATATATATATATATATATATATATATATATATATATATATATTTAAAAAATGTTATTGCTAAAATAATTTTATACAATACAAATTTAATGGACAATTTTTTATAATTTTAAAATAATTATTTTAAAAAATCGAATTTTAATTATTTTTATTTTTTAAAATAAAATTTTAATTATTTTTATTTTTTAAATATAACTTTTCTTTTTCTTTTTCTTCTTCTTCTTCTTTGGCTGGCCGCCGGGCACGACAACGGCTAGCAATCGGCCACAAGCGAGCCTCGAGCTCACTTGACGAGCTCTAAAGGATATATATATATATATGATCGAGCAAATTATGTAAGTATTCTCACAAGGGTTCCAACGTAAAAAGTGAAACCAATCTATCCTTCTCTAGTATCATTTTTCCAATTGGCCAAGTGACCAATTTTTCTAAAGTTTTTTTTTTTTAATAGATGGAATGTGTCTCAATGGATGTAAGAATTTAAGGAATATTAGTGCAGTACTTTGATAGTGGAGCAAGTGTCTATAGATCTTCATGAGCCCCTTTTGCTGAGAGCATTGAACAAATAACTTTGATGCAACATTCTCTACAGGTGCCACCTTTATGCCTAGACTGATTTTAAGAGGTCACAAGTATTGAAATTTGCCACTAACCCACACTCCGTCAAGCGGAAAGGAATCCCAGAAGGATCTCATAATTGAACAGCTCCTATTCATTGTCAATCTCTCATCACTGATACAATATTCGCACACAGAAGAAGCAAAATATACATCAAACAAAACGAACGCATGGTAGTCTCAAGACTAAAAGATTTCAATCTGACTTAAAACAGGGGTACATCATATGCTGATTATTTATGAAAACTCATATGTACTTAGAACTCCATAAAGCCTCTGCTGCATCATCTTCATCAAGCTGGTTGTGAAATCGAGTTCCCCTTATCTTCCTAGAATGGACTTGATCCACCAAACGCCTTTGGTGTCCTTGGGTCCTTCTTCTTCCAGTGGACTGTCACTATGTGGAGTCTTGTGGAGCTTGCTCACGTCATACCCTTCTTCTTCAGCCTTCCAATCCAGCTGATTGTAAATTTCTTCATCCATACGGCTCTGTCTACTCAGTATCTGGAAAACAAGAAAGCCCACCAATTAGCCAACGAAAATGCAAAAAGAAAGAAATAAGAATCAGAGCCCAACTCGCAATCACCACAAACCGCCCCATGAACATCAATCACCATGAGACCAATGGAACCATTAACACGAAAAGACAATCTGCTCTAACAATGCAATTCAGACACCCTTCCAAATTCGCAGCAGAAAAAACACACATCAACCCAGCACAGAACAAACCACTTCCACCGTCAAATCGACTCGAGCAAATTCACCACTTCCGCAAATGAATTGACAACACTAAGCAACCAGTGATCGATCAAACATGTCGTCGCTTATTTTGACATAATAAGCCTTAAGCCACAACTAAAAAAGGCAACTCAACACAAACAACAATGAGGAGAAAAGGGTAATTAAAGTCAAGAATCCTCAAACCAAGCGAAATTAAAGAAAACAAAACTCATCCCCTTGGAAGCTCAAGAAAGGGTACTGATCCCAATTCTCATCTTCAAGAACTCCTCACAACCCACATCACAGAGCAGAGATAGAAACCCAGGAAGCATTACAATTGCAGACCTGCATGACTCAGCAGCAAAAACCCAATTATGCTTTGGGTTTTCCTTTATAGTAGATGTCGAATGAAGATGTCGATTGACGTGCTTCGCGAAATCGAGAGGAACGCCCTAGTCCAGCTGATTTGTGAGACTGATCGTGGTGTTAAAATTCTTGATTAATTGAATGGACAAATTCCATACACCTACTGCTAGAAGTAGTCCCTTGACTCCCTCCCTCTTTCTTGGAACACCCGCTGCTGACTAGCACGAGCAACCCTCCTCCATCCTCGCCAACCCGAACCCTACCGCTGGTGGTGACACTGCGGTGATTGAGTTGTCAAAAAACCTCGGCCACTAGAGATGGGCGGCGACAAGGCGATGGTGGGTGGTGGCAAGGCGATAATGGGTGGCAGCAAGCGGCGACGAGGCGATGGAGGTGGCAGCGAATCGAAAGCAAAGAGGGGGTCGTAGAATTGTCAATCGTGGGCATGGCCTTCGTGGGTTACTGGGTTTATTTTGATGGGTTGGTAAATTGGTCTTAAATGGGTATATAGTAGACCCATTTAAGACCCAATCCTTTTATTTTTAAAACCCACGTGGGTGTCTTGGGAAAAAAAGGCTGACCCATTAACGACCCATTTAAGCATAAATGGGTCGATAAATGGGTTTTCTACCCATTTAACACCTCTAATTATAACTATATATGTAGGAGAAGAGAATATAGATGTAAATTAGAATAAACCAGGTGTTTATATATTATGTATTGTCTTTGATATTGACTACATTGAACCTATTTGAAATTTGCGCAATTTCTCTTTTAACAAGTATCTCAATTCGCACGTTCAGAATTTTGTGTTTTGTGGATATATATACCTAATCTAAATTTAATTTGTTACTTTACCCTTAAACTCAACCTAAGTTTCCCCTGCCCCTTTCTCTTCTCTCCGCCGCCATTGCCATCGCCTCGCCATCGCCGTTATTGTGTTCACCACCCCCTTCACCCCCTCCCCACCACCGTGGCCATTGCCACTACCCCGCCATCGCTGTTATAGCGTTCACCACCCCCTCCCCCTCCCCACCACCGTGGCATTCCTATTACCATTATCAGCCCTAGCTGTTGTTGCGCCTCTCTTTCTCTCTATTTTTGTCCATGTGTCACGGAAGACAGCAGAACGTCTCAACCATAGCTAGCCTTAGGCGACCATTGCTCAAGGGTAACGACCCCAGATCTGGGGTCACGAGCCTCGATTCGTCCCCCAAAGCCAATGGACACAGAGAGATGGAGGGGGCCTAAGGTGAGGTGACGTGAGAGAGAGAGAGAGAGAGAGAGAGAGAGAGAGAGAGAGAGAGAGGGGGGGGGCAAAATTACAACTTACTCATCATCCAAGTACCACCTAGACAAGCTCCCTGCCTCCTGGAGAGCGTCCTTCCATCTCATCAATTTCCTCACATCCTTGTTGAGCTTCTTTTGAAAATATTTGATACCAGTTCGATAACTCCCTTTCAATCCACTTACTCTACCTAATTCCACTCTATAAAACACCGAAAAGACCTTGAGGTCTCTTTGCTTCTTACACTCCATGATTTTCACCACCTCTTCCAAACACAACCTTGAATAGGCGTTGTCCTCGGAGAAAATGATGATTGCAAGGTCTGATTCCTCGATCATCTTCGGAACTGTGATCATTAGATTCCCTTCATCTTTCTCCCTTCGTTGAACGTCAAAGTAGTATATTCCAGCATGGTCTAGAGCTGCGTATAGATGTGTGACAAAGTTGTTGCCAACATTCTCTTCTCTAAAACTCACAAAGACTTTGAAACTCGTTTTGGAGTTGGAAGAAGAAGACGCCATTAGAATCAGAAACAGAAGTTGACAATGAACAATAATGAGTTGCCCAAGATTTGGTACTTTGTATGGGTGGTTTATTCCCATTTGATTTTCTCCAAATATTCTAATGAATTGCCTAAGATTTGGTAATTTTTTTGGGTAGTTTAATCCCCATTGGATCTTCTTTGTATATTCTCTAACATCCAGTTGCATGACTTTCTTTAAGAAAGAGTAATATTAGGTGTTTTAACAATATAAGCGTGCACATAGATCTAACCTATTTGCGCATGAATCTTTTCTACATTAATTAGATGTCTTGATCGACATTATTTTACATCAAGTTTATTGCTAATTGAATTGTTAATGAATTTGACCTGCCAAATTGAGATAGATTATTATTATTATCGTCATAATTTCGTATGGTCGTGATTGGAGGCCAGTGTTTTTTTTTATTAATCGAATGATTGGCTACAAGGAAAGAAAACCTTTTGAAGGTGTCCAAATCCAGTATTTGGTAAAATATTGAACCAATGATCTAATCCAAGCGTTTATAATAATCTCATGTTCCTCTAATAAACCTATTGACACCTGAATATTTACCTACAAAATCAAACATATGTTCAATAAAATTATTAGCAATAAAAAGCTAATAAAACTCATCAGCTTATTCACGCGGGCTAGGGACTGACCCGTGAAATTTAAACTGCAATTCATTTGAAAAGTTTCCTTGGGCCCATGGGGAGTAAAGAAAAGTAAAATCGGAATGAGGTAGATATCGTTTTGATAATTTATAGTCCAAACGTCAATAATAATGCCGTGCTCCTTCGAGAAGCTAAAAGCCAAATTGACTCAATCAAACATAAAGTCGTCCATTCGTCTTCACTTCTTTCCAAATCGACATTAAATTCTAATAAAAAGATAAGACCATGATTTGTTCACTCGCGTTCACAGATATGACGAAGTCTTCTTCTCTCATCTCCCCACCATCCCCCCCCCCCAACCAAAACAACCAAAAAAAGGTAGGGCGTGGACATTGAATTCTAATAAATAAATAAAAAAAGATCTTTTGTCTGTCTTTTTCTTTTTTGCTTATTTGGAAAATAAAGTATTTAGTCTCATTAAAAAAGTAAGCTACTCCATTGGATCCCAATAATATATTCTCCTGTGTCTTCCAGGAAATGTCATTCGCAACCAATGTGATTTTTTTCCTTTCGTTTCTTTTCCTTTTTGGCAACTTATATAATAAATAACAATTCATAACTACTTAAAAGAAATATCAATTTTTAGCCCTCGTGCACTTTTACTTTAAAAGTTAATCAATATATTTTTCATTTTTTCAAGTGGCTAAAAAGTTAATTTCTATAAGGCAGTTCGAACAATTGAATTCTTGTTTCCCCCAAAATCTATAACCAATGCAGGGAATGGAATTACCATTTGTCATGCCACCTTCAGGTTGCAACACAACCCACCATGGAAAATATTATAAATAGCATCTAAGAAAATTATATAGGATTAATTAAGGAAATGAAATTATATTAATGGGCACAACAGATGAGTGCGGGATGAGGGAATTATAGAGGAGGTGGCGGGGCCTGCTAGCTCAACAAACTCAGCTTGCTGCCGGAGAGCAAAGGTACCGCAGCTCCAAGAACAATGAGAATATGCACATAATAAATTATTCCATGACTACTCTTGGATTATATTTTCATGATGCTTTTTTTTTTTATCAACTTTTGATAAAAATTTTAATCATATGAAAAATTGCTAATCCATTACATTTTTTTTTTTTTGGGTCTAAAGATACGTGGCTTTTCATTTACTTCGTGAAAAGATTACAACCCATCCGGTGGGATTCAGTACATAGTTTTTCTAGCAATATTCTAGGAAGTGATGAGGCCCAATGTGCAACAAGATTGTCTCGGCCATGGGCCTTGGCAGCCCAGTCTGCAATTGTGTTAGCTTCACGTCTGTAGTATCTGATAGTCAGATGAGAAAACCTTGCGATCAAAGAGGCGCTCTCCGCAATCAGCGTTCGACTTTCCCATGGAGAGGATCGACAACCATTTACAGCTTCTACGAGCACTAAGCAGTTTGATTCAATCTGTAGATGAGTTTCTTCCATGCCTTGCTATAACAGGTATTTGAGAGTCGTATTTAGGGCTTGAGTTTCCGATTGCAGTGAAGATCGAGCAGGTACGATCCCAGAGAATCCATCAATCAACTGTCCAGCATGAACTCTGCAAACGCACGCCATAAATCCTGTGGTTGTTGTTATGGGGAAAGCCTCATCTATGTTTATCTTTATGCTACCTGGATTTGGAGGAGTCCATTGCTGCGATGTCCGAACCTGCACTAGCCTTGTCTCTGTCTCTGTTGCCTTCTGCTAAGCACGGTGGTGGCTCTCTACCTCTTCAATCGCCAGATCTACAAGCTGGGCAGGCGGTAACCTTTTGTCCCTGAAAATTACATGATTTCTAGCTTTCCATATTTGCCAAAGAAGGGATGCTCTTGTCTCCAGATCAAGTACAGTAGTTTGATTTGCCAAAACATATGCTAGCCAAGCATCCATACGATTTGTATTATGCATTGAGATATCGAGATTCACTTTGGGATGGGACCAGACACTGTGGGTCCATGGGCAAAGGAGAAAAAGGTGTTATGTGGTTTCAAGGGTTTGAGCTGGGCATAACTGACAGAGTGGATTAGGAAGGATGTGTCGTCGGTATAGGTTATCCCTTGTAGCTAGGGCATTGTGGCAAAGGGACCACAAGAAAATTTTAATATTTGAGGAAGTTTTCGCATTCCAGACCTATCTCCATAACTTGGGTGGTGTATGATAGGATGTAGAGGCAGAGTTATGATTGTTAGGGGTGGTCAGATGGCGAAGGTAGTGGTAGCCGCTTTTCACCGTATACTATCCTACGGTTGTGCCTGTCCAAATAATTTGATCTATAGTTGACATTGGGCCTAGATGTATATCAGTAATAGCTTCAACTGTTTGATCATCAAAGTTTCTCCTGAGAAGAGGAAGATTCCAAGTAGACTATTCTGAATTTATAAAGTCAGCCACCATCTCTGGTTCCCCTCGATTAGCAGGTCCACCAAGGATGCCTCTAGGTAACCATTTGTCCTTTCTCATGAAAATATTCTACCCATTACCTACAGACCATTTAAGTTGAGGTAAAATGGAATCACAACCCAACATGAGGCTTTGCCATCCCCAAGACGGTTTGTGTCCTTTAGTCGCATGCCAGAAGTCAGTTGAATGAAAATATAGTCCTCTGAATAGTTTGCTCCACAGGGCTGATGGGTTTTGGAACAGCCGCCATGCTTGTTTTCCCAAGATTGCTTTATTAAAGTCAAGTAAATCTTGAAAACCCAGCCCCCCATTTTCCTTGCACTCTTTAAGTAGGTCCCAACCCTTCCAATGGATTCCCGATCTAGTACTCTGATTTTGCCACCAAAACTTAGCTATCTTCTATTCAATGGATTTGCATATAGAAACTAGAATCTTAAAGATTGACATGGCGTACTACGGGAAAACCTGAACCATAGATTTTAACAGTACTTCCTTCCCCCCCTTAGATATGAGATTTTCTTTCCAGCCCACACCACCTTTGCACTAACCCACCCTAATATCCAAGCAAACATATCTTTTTTTGATACCCCTAATCCGACGGTATTCCTAAGTATTTTCCAGTTTTTTCAAGCACGGGCACTCTCAATTCTCTAGCTAGGTTCTATTGTAAAGTTCTTGAGCATGCTTTACTAAGGAAAAGACCAGATTTGTTTCGATTGACAGCTTGGCCCGTAGCTAGACAATATTATTGTAAGATATTCGCTAGATTTTGACATTCAATGAGACGGCCATCCAAGAAAAATATTGCATTGTCAGCAAAGAATAAATGAGGGTAGGACAGCACCTGTTAAAGATTATCCCTTTCAGATTTCCCATTTCGACGGCTTACTTGATGAGGGTAGATAGGAGATTTGCTACAAGGATAAATATATAAGGAGAAAGAGGGTCTCCTTGTCACAGTCCCCTTGTAGGATGGAAATAAGGTAATGGCTGAATTTGACGCTTAAGGATATAGTAGTTATGCATTGCATTACCCATGTAACCTAATTATTATGAAAACCTAGCTGTCGCAGGTAAGCCTCCAGAAAATCCCACTCAAACGATCATATGCTTTCTTCATATCCAGCTTAAGTATCGCCTGAAAATGTTTCTTTCTTGACCTGATTTTTATCTGATGTAGTACCTCTTGGACTACTAAGATGTTATCTTGGATTTGTTGACCCATCACAAAGGCACTCTGTTCCTTGGATATCAACTCAAGTAAGTAAGGTTTCAAACGATTAGCTAGCACCTTTGAAATTATTTTATATATGAAATTGCACAGGTTGATGGGACGGTATTGATCTAACCTTTCAACATGCGGTGTCTTGGGGATCAAAGTGATAAGAGTTCTATTAAAAACTGGGGGCATCACACCAGAAGCGAAAAATTTTTGGACAAAGGTAAATATATCTTCTTGTATAACTTCCCAGTAAGTATGGTAGAATAAGCCGTTAAAACCATCTGGTCCTGGGGCTTTAGTTGCCCTCAGCTGAAATGTAGCTTGCTTAACTTCCTCTTGAGTTACCTCTGCTGTTAGGGCTATATTCATCTGTTCTGTGACTAGCTGAGGGCATTGCATTAGAATAGGAAGATAATCTCATTGTCCTGCTAAACGATAGAGAGTGCGAAAGAAATCCATGGTTTTGTCTTTAAGCTTTTTAGATTCTCTGATCCACCCTTGTTCCTCATCATGAAGCATACTTATACGATTGTTTTGTCATTTTTGTATAGTCGTTGCATGGAAAAACTTGGTATTCTTGTCCCCCGCCCCATCTCAACTAGTTAATACGTGACCTCATTGCCCAATACTGCTATTCCTATTGCCAAAAGTGTTGAATTTCTTCTTTGAGGCTATTCACCTTTGCTTTATCATAGTTAGCTCCTGTTTGATTGATATGCTACTAGATTTGCTGCTGTAGGACATAGATTTGACGACGACTATTGGAGAAAGTTGCTCTGCTCCACCTGTCAAGTTCCCGAGAAGTAACCTGAAGCTTGCAAATTAAAGAAGAGGCCAGTAGCTTTTCATAGGCCCAAGTGTCAGTCACAACCTTTTGGCAATTCTGATGTTCAAGCCAAAAAGCTTCAAAAACTTTGCACCTGCTCAGTGGTTTGGTATCAGTGTTCAATAACAATTGGCTATGGTTAGAACCTATTGCTAGTAATGCAAAGACTTCGGCGGTCGGGTAAGACAATCTCCAATTCATTGCACATAATACCCTGTCCAATCTTTCCATAACCACATCCTCCCCTTGTCTGTTGTTCACCCACATGAAAGCACATCCCTTACTCTCAATATCCATTAACGAACACTCATTTATAAAATCTCGAAAAGATTGCAGCTTGTAGGGATCAGCCATTCTCTTGCCCACTTTCTCCCAATGGAATAATATCTCATTAAAATCTCCAATGCACATCCATGGCAGGTTGTTGGTGTAGCTAAGGTGATGCAGTTCAGCCCAAAGATTCTGTTGTAGCTGGTAGACCACTAGCGCATGGAGGCAAGTAATTCTCATTGGGTGTCCACGCGGGCCAATAGTACATATCATATCTATGAAGTGCATATTATGTCTCTCTATGCTTAAGGATACTTGATTAGTCCAAAAAATTACCATCCCCCCTGCCAAACCCATTGGACTCACCATAAAAGAATTTGGGAATTTCAACCTCCGCTGAATTTTATGAATTACTATGTCCAGGTTTTTGGTTTCCATTAGAAAGACTACATCGAGCTTTTCATGGACCACTAGGGCCCTTGGCGCTTGAATTGTCAAGGGATTGCCAAAACCCTGACAGTTCTAGCTAATTAGTTTCATTTGTCACCTAGTGGCTTTTTGGGGCAAGCCACTACAGCCTAACTATCAACCCTTTCAACCTCATAGATTGGATTATCCGTAAGATGAAAATCATCAAGTTCTTTAGTGAGCATAGATCACACTTCAAAAGGAACATTCCTTTTTGCTTTCTTAAGAGGATTTGCTCTGATATGCAAGGCTGGAGCTCTTCGGTTTCTTAGATTTGGAGGGTCCAACTTCAGGATCCTTGCTGACTTCATGTGGGTTTGGAATAGGAGCCTTTAGCTTGAGGGCTATATCTTCTCGAGGAGCATCATTAAAGGTTGAGTGATCACTAGGTTGAATTTTACTGACTTCCATCATTGCAACAGCAATAAAGGGAGCATGATCACCAAGTAGATGTTTACTGACTTCCATAGTTGCTTTTTGCTGATTAGATTTATAAGGAATGAGAGGTAATAAAAGAATGGAATTCTGAGGAGTCTCAGATATGACCTCTTCTATTCCATTTTGAGTAGGATCTGACTCATAAAAAGCTCGCCAATATGGGCTGTGCTCTCATACTTCTGCTTTTAACCACTGACCATAGTGAACTTATCTTTCCCTTCCAAGTTAGTCTCATTAAAGGGAATAGTCTTACAGTACGTTGTATAATGGCCAAGAACACCATAGGAATAGCAGTAGTGGGATAACCGTTCATATTGAAAATCCAGCCATAAGTTTTTGCCATCTAGTCAGATCAACTTTCCAGGTTTCAGCGGTTCTTTTAGGCAAATTTCCCCTTGAGCCTTTGATGTTCTTATTGCAATGCCTTCTCTATTACCACATTTTACTTGCAGCACCTTACCTACATTCCTCACCGCTTTACTAATCATCTTCTCTGTACAACGTTCCAAAGGTAGTCCAAAAACTTGCACCCAAAAAGCACAAGTAGTAAAGTCATAACAGTGTAAAGGAGTGTTTGGTAGCCATGGTTTTACAATAACAAGATGGTTCGAAAAAAGCCAAGGACTATTGTCTAACACCCTCTGTTTATCTCCTGCCGAGGTGAATGTAAACACATAAACCTTCTGTGCGCTAAGAAATTTATACTTGGTCAATTCTCCATACTCTTTTCATGCTTGGAAATTAATTGAGGAGTTAGAAAGTATTTTACCCACCAAAGTTAGATTACATTCTGCTAACATCTCTGCAGGAATAGTTTCCTCCCATATTTCAACCTCTTGATCTGCCCAGAGTTGACCCAATCTAGAGCAAAGAGCGGCAAGGTGTGCATCTCCTTCCGGATTCATGGATGCCATCTATGCACATGACTTGGGTAGGAAGATGACTGGTCGAGCAAATGGGTATGTTCCTCATGCACTAGATAGGCGACACAGAACCAATTCAGGGGAGGTGAAATTCGCGGCTGATGGAGAAGATTTAAGCGAGACTGTGGATGAGATAGCATAATGGTAAATGGCCAAAACTGGAATAGATTGGCATTGATGGCACTTGAGATGACAGCAACTGCAATTGTGGACAAGAAATGGCGATTGAAAAAGGATATCAAGATAGGACGGTTGAAGCGGAGTCTATGAGGACAGAATTAGGCTTGATAGATGGAATAAATCCATGATTCCGTAACAAGAGGATGGAAACTTTGAAGTTTCAGAAAGGGATTTACTGAAATTTAGGGTTACAAAGTGGGAATTAAGGGGCTTTACGAAAGAGAAAAACTACCAAAGCGTAGATGTAAGCTCTTCATGACGAGAGAGAAAACTCGCCGTGAAAATGAGACTTGTTCAGGAGGCAGTTATACTTGCTAATCCATTCCATTGGTTGGTACTAAAGTTTCTGGTTTTTCCTTTAAATATTTGTGTTTCAATTGTTAGCATGAAAAGTGAGACTAATTGGGGGGTGGCGTTTTTCTGTCATCGGCTAACATTGCGCGCTTATTTACTAATATCCAATTAAATTTGGGCAAATATATATTGACTTGAAAATTTAAAAATTTTCTCTTTTCCTCCTCCATCTTCAACCTATGCTCTGCCTGAGCTTGGCTATCTCCACCGCCTAAGCCGCTGCCCTTAAGCTACCGCCCCATTATGGCCATCACGGTTTGCGGCAAAGCTATTGAGTTCATTGCCAGTAGCCATGGACGAGCCAAGACTCAAGCTCAAAGCTGTTGAGCAGCAAACCAGATCAAAGCTGTTGGGCGATGGTATCATCATGTCCAAGCCAATCTTTGTGTCCAGCCTCTCTATGATCCAAGCGGCTAAGCCTCGGCTGCGAGCGCTCGTTCATAGAACTGAACGCACACCCTCTATGTTGTCTTGGCGTCTCAGCAGCAGATTAGGAGACGCAGACTAGTGGGCTTCGCGTCCATGGCCGTGAGCGATGACGACCTCCGCATTGACCCTCTCTGTCGTCCTGGTGGCAGATGGGAGATGCAGAGCAATGGGCTCGCGGCCGAGACTCCAGATTTAAAGCCATGGCCATGAGCGACAACCGACCTCCACATCCACCCGCTCCGCTGTCCTAGCGCTTGAGTTACATATTCGGAGACGCAAAGCAATAGGCTTGCGGCCAAGACTCCAGATCTAGAGCCATGGCCAATGGTTCCAATCCATGGAATCTCTATTGAGTGGTGGAAGGAGAGACAATAGCTTTACCCATGGCTTCTCTCATGACCAAATCTAGTCCTCGATGCCGAATATGGAATTGAGGTACCCGATGGAGGAGACGGCCAAACTGGATTGATGCGGCGCCAGCAACTCCGACTTTGTTGGTGGCGATGGCTGAAGGACGGGCGGAGGTTGGGCTCGTGCAGATGGAATTAGGTGGATTAGGGAATTTTTAATTTATTTCTCTAACGCCATGTGTCAATTTGTAATTGGTTAATAATAAGTGCAGGCCACATTAGCCAATGATGTCGCGCTTGCAAACCGCTTCTCCATTTCTCTGGTCATGTGGTGGTGCGGTGGGATGTGGGAATGCCCAAAATAATAGAGAAGCCGGTGGGGATTTCTATGGTGCAATGTTATACCATGCCTCAGGTTTGCAAACTGGCAAATGCCGATTGACTTTTTTCTTCTTTAGGGTTTTACAACGACACCCATTCTAGACATGATGAAAACATATCGTAAATCGTCAGATTTGTGAACAATCAAAACCACATGCATGTGTCCAAGCCGATCAATCAACTCTCGATCACTCCTCGATTTACTCGTGCGGCCTTAAGATTTTACCCCTAAGCAGCCTTTCACACTCGACTTACAAGACTCATATGTAGAGAGAGAAACTCTTAGAGAGAGAAGCTCTGGTTTTTGTATTGCTTGTAAATGAATTACAGTGAGGGAGGAGACCCTTTTATATACAAGTATAAGGCAAACTGTATCCGTAGATCTCCCTTAGATTTAATGGTAGAGATTGCACCTCCCCATCTACCAACTACCGGCATTTATAGCCAACTACCAGCTACTCGCATTTATAATGTATGTGTACAAATACAGTATCGCCCGCCCCTAGGAGAATACTCTACGTCTCGGGGACATAAGCCGAGGGTCATTAATGTGCCACGCTCGTGTTAGGGAAACCTCTTGGACATGCTTTCTTTCGAGTCGTGACATTCTCCCCCACCTAATTAGGCGACGCCCTCGTCGCGTCTTTGGCATGAAAATCTTCGATCTCTTTCTTGAATTGCCAAAGACTCTCATCGGGCTCCCAACTAGCTTTGCTCTCCTGAAGACCCTTCCATCGGATCAAATACTCATGCTTGGCCGCGCAATACCTCTTCCGTATGACTCGATCCGCCAAGATGCTTTCGACTTCTCGATCATACGAGGTCTTTGCCCCGAGCGGTGCTCGTTGTGACTCCCCTTGATTCGGGTCTTCCTCATCAACTTGGAAAGGTTTGAGCATACTTATGTGGAACACCGAATGCACCTTGAGCTTTGGTGGTAGCTCCAGCTTGTATGCGACCTTTCCAACCCGTTGCAGCACTCGAAATGGCCCCTCGTAGCGACGGATCAACCCCTTGTGCATGTCCTTGTATCGAAGAATCACATGCAGCTTGACCAACACTTGGTCTCCAACTTGGAAATCCACATGCCGTCACTTCTTATCCACCCATTTCTTCATGCGCTTGGAGGCTTTGCGTAGACACGCCCGTGCCAAGTCCACCCCTTCTTGCATGTTCTTGGCGTACTTGTACGCAGGTGGACTACTCCTCCGGTAACCCGAAGCAATTGTGGTCGGGGTGTTTGGTTGCTGCCCAGTTGCAACCTCGAACGAACTCTGGCCGGTGAACTCACTTCATTGCAAGTTGTAGGAGAACTGGGCTACGTCGATCAACTTCGCCCAATTCACTTGTGTCGTTCTCACATAGTGCCGGAGGTAGATCTCCAAGAGAGCATTGACCTGCTCCGTCTAACCGTCGATTTGGGGATGTAAACTTGTCGACATACTCAACTCCGACCCCAGTAGTCTAAACACTTCGGACCAGAAGCGTCCCATGAAGCGGGGATCCCGATCGCTCATGATCGTTTGTAGCACTCCCCAATACTTCACCACATGTTTCATGAACAGCTTGGCCGCCTCCTCGGCCGGGCAATCCTTTGTCGCAGACACAAAGGTTGCATACTTTGAGAATTGGTCAACCACCACCATTAGAGTCCGACACCCTTCGGACTTCGGCAAGTTGATGATGAAGTCCATGGAAATGCTTTCCCATGGGCAAGTTGGGACGGGAAGTGGCTCCAGCAAACCCGGTGACGACCGTTGCTCCAGCTTGTCTTGTTGGCATACCAGACAAGTCTTCACATATGCCTCCACGTTGTCCCACATTTGAGGCCAGTAGTAACGATCTTTGACGAGGGCCAACGTGCGGTGAATCCCTGGATGACCCGCCCACTTTGAGTCGTGGCACTTGCGCAAGATGTCCTTCCTCAACTTCCTATAGAAGGGCATGTATAGTCGCCTTCCCTTGGTGTAGAGGAGCTTGTCCTCACACCAAAACTGATGGGTCTTACCCTCCTTGGCATACCCGATGAGGGCTTGAACTCTTGGATCATGCGTCAACCCCTCCTTGATGCGGTCGACCCAAGGACAGCTCGGTCAACTCACAGTGTGGCTCATCAGCTTCGTCTTTCGACTCAACGCGTCTGCCACAGAGTTGGCCTTCCCTGGCTTGTACTCCAACGCGTAGTCGAACTCTGATAGAAAATCCTGCCATCGAGCTTGCTTTGGACTCAACTTCTTTTGGGTCTGGAAGTAACTCGTGGCCACATTGTCCGTCCTCACGACGAACTTCGATCCCAGGATGTAGTGTCTCCACGTCCGAAGGCAGTGCACCATCGAGGTCATCTCCTTCTCTTGGACGGTGTATTGACGCTCGGTGTCATTCAGCTTTTGAGACTCGAACGCCATCGGATGTCCATCCTACATAAGAACACCACCGATAGCATAATTCGATGCATCCGTCTCTACCTCGTAAGGTTTGATGTGGTTGGGCAACGTCAACACCGGCTCCTCGATCATGGCGATCTTCAATCGGTTGAAGGCTCTTTGGCATTGATCCGTCCACTCCCATGCTTTCTCCTTCTTTAGTAGGTCCGTGAGTGGCACGGTGATGTTCGAGTAACTCCGCACAAACCGTCGGTAGTAGTTGGTGAGGCCCAAGAACGACCTCAACGCAGGTACCTTCGTTGGCGGCTCCCATTCGACGATCGATTGAATCTTCGCCTTGTCCATATGCACACGTCCACCCCCGACAATGTGCCCCAAGAACGGAACTTCTTCTTGGGCAAAGGCACACTTCTTGCGCTTAACGTACAGCTCGTTTTCGCGCAAGGTTTGGAAGACCTGCTTATATGTTCAACGTGTTCTTCCAACGTTCGGCTATAAATCATAATATCATCTAGGTAAACCACCACAAACCTATCTAGGAAAGGGTGGAGTACCTTGTTCATCATTGTGTAGAAAGTATCCGGAGCGTTGGTCAAGCCGAACGGCATTACCAGGAACTCATAGGATCCATACCGCATCACGCAAGCTGCCTTTGGCTCGTCCCCTTCAACGATCCGAACTTGGTAGTAGCCCGATTGAAGATCCAGCTTGGTAAACCACTAGGCTCTACCAAGTTGATCGAAGAGATCCACGATGAGCGGGATCGGGTACTTGTTCTTCACAGTCAGCTTGTTCAACACCTGGTAGTCGATACACATCCAGAGTGACCCATCGTGTTTTTTTTGGAATAGGACCAGCGCACCGAATGGGGCTTTTGACGGCCGTATGTAGCTTGCGTCGAACAGCTCCTTGAGTTGTCTCCTCAACTCTTCCAATTCGGGTGGCGCTATACGGTAAGGCACCATGGCAAGCGGTCGAGCATCAGGCACTAGCTCGATCCGATGATCCACCTCTCTTGGGTGGCAACTTCTTCGGCAGCTTCAAAGGCATGACACCCTTGAACGAGTCGAGGACTTGGGTTGCTTCCGTTGGGACTTCTTTCCCTTCACCCTTGTCATCCTCGATCTTCAAGGCCGCCAAGAAGGTCATTTCACCCTTCCTTGCTCCTTTGGTGAGTCGTATGGCCGAGATCATCTTTTGATCACGATCCAACTCACAATGGACCGGAATCACGCATTGACTATTCTTGTCCAATACGCATATACATCCCGCAAAGGGAACTACAACAGCATGGATCCTACCTAGGAATTTAATTCCAATGACAATATCGTAGTCGTCAAGTGGAATTACCTCTAGAGTTTCCTTACCTTTCCATGACCTGAGTTGTAGCTCCATGTCCCTTGCAACCCCGATCGTAGGGATTTCCTTCGAGTTCATGGTCTTGAGCCAATCAACTCCCTTCTCAACCCGTAGGTTAAGTTTCTTCGCTGCTTCCTCCGAGATGAAGATGTCAGATGCTCCCGTGTCCACAAGTGCACTTATTGTGGTCACTCCAATCTTCACGTCCGTGAACATCAAACCTTTAGGCTCCTTCGCCTTATTGGCTTTGATCGTGCTAAGGAGTCGTAGTGATCCCAACCGTGCCTCTTCCCTAAGCTCATCCTCTTTGCATAGAGCAGCCAGCTTGGCCTTATTCAGAAAATCCTGCGCCATGTGCGGACCGTCACAAAAGAAACAGCTATTCGAGCATACCTTCCTTTGCCCACTCCATTTGGCCCTGCATGAGCCCGGTGAGGATGAGGACCATTCGATGGTCTAGCTCCGGTCGGGCGATTGTTGAATCTACCCCGATCTCCCCCACTAGTGGCTCTATCCCTCGGGCAAGTGTTCGAATAGGATGTGGAAGGCAACGCCTTGTATTCTACGAGCGATTCAACTACGGTCATGGCCGTCGTGAGGTCTCCCACATTAAACCACTTCAGCTCTTGTTTGGTCCATGGCTTAAGACCACTCATGAATTGGTGGTGCCCTTCAACTTCATTCATCGAGGGGATTTCGAGTAGCAATTCCGAAAATCGTTTGATGTAGTTGCGTACACCACCTTTCTGCTCGAGACACTTCAGCTCGTCACGAGCTTCCTCCTCCGCATAAGCGGGAAAGTAGTTCCATTGGAACTCCTCGACGAAATTGTCCCAGGTCGTAATAGGATTCCCGCATCTATCATCCGACCGACGACGCCACCACAACAAAGCATTATCCGCTAAGTACATAGATGCAGTGTCTACCCATGTTTGGTCGCCGTTGATTCCCATGGCCTAGGAGTACCGCACCATGTACCATAGAAAGTTGTCCACGTCCTTGGCCACCTGTAAGCCCCGGAATTCCTTCAACTTTGGCGTGTCCACTCGTGGACCTTGCATCGTGATCACTCCGTCCACGCGTGCAGCTTGTGCTTCAGCGATCTTACCCGTAAGCTCTGCTATCTCCGCGCACATGGCCGCCATCATAGCCTCCAAGGGTTTGCACCGTTGTGTGAGTTCCTTTTATAGGGTCCCTAGCAACTCGTGGCGGAGTTCTCCCATGCCGGTCTTGAGCTCTTGCACTTCTGCAACCAGCTCTTCCCGGTGTCAACTTCGTCCACGGTCTAAGTCAGGTTATCGACCGATCCTTGGACATCGAAAACGAACAACTCTGGCTTCGCCATCCATTGTGCAAAATCCCCTGTCAGATCCTTCAAACCACCACGGGTTTTCTTCCCCTTGGCACTGCCCTTCTCGGCGTTCCGCCCATGATCAGCACAGTCACTACCCAGGGCCAACGCCTCATCAGATCATGGATCAGTCATTACACTTGTGCTTGGATCACAAATCAGCTCTAATACCACTTGTCATGGGCCAATCGATCAACTCTCGATCACTTTTCATTTTACCCGTGCGGCCTTAAGGTTTTACCCCTAAGCAGCCTTTCACACTCGACTCACAAGACTCGTATGTAGAGAGAGCGCTCGTGTTAGGGAAACCTCTTAGATATGCTTTCTTTCGGGCCGTGACACATGCCCGTGAAAAGAAAAGAAACGCACACGGAAGAAAGAGAGAAACAATATTAATTGTGTGCAAAAGATATAAATGTTTAAAAAAGGCAATTGGAAAGAAATTTGAATGGTTGTGAGATGGAAATATATATCTTCAATTTTGAAAAGTATGATATTCTAAAATTAATTGACAATAAAATTAAATGAATTGATTTTCACAACAAAAAATTGTTAGTTCATAGCTCTTTCATATTTTTATTTGATTAACTTACCTTATTTAGATTAGACCAACCCAAATAGAACTCGAAAAAAGAGTACAATTCTAGTTATCGAGATCACCCTATTTTGTTTTTATATATTTTTGGTGGTTTTTTCTCTTCTCCAGTGGCCACTATAGTACCATAAAGCCACATCTCCAAATCGAACACCTCACCTATACCAATTTCGTCACACGGTATGGAGCAAAATCAAGCTCCTCAAATGATCAATCTCACTTGGAACTTATGCAAAGATCAATGGACCAATCTCCTCCTTTGGATCGCGAATTCAAGCAAATGTAACAATGATGAAACAACAACAAGAACAACAAAAGAAGAAAAACGAGAAATTGACGGTAGTGGAATGTAGATAGCAAGCAAAATAATTTTGTTTGAGTTGCTCTTTAGCCGGACTGGACTATCGTCCTCCTCATGGATTTGAGAGTTTGCTTTGATGCTTTTGTGCTTAAGTCATGAGGATTGATGAGGGGCGTTGGGGGAAAGAGAGAGAGAGAGAGAGAGGAGTCATAGGAGTAGACGCATAGAGCACGCAAAGACAATGATAAGGAACAAAAGTAAGAGCACTTCACAATCTTGGAGAATATAGATACAGGAGTGAGAGAGCTTCACGATCTTGGAGGGATTTGGGAGCCAGAAAGTCTTCGGCAGAGAAGATGGATTTGGGAACAAGAGACCAAATGATGGATCTGGGAACATCTGAAAGAGTATAGGATATTTTATGATACCTGATTTTCCACATAATACCCGAACATAAAGAACAACCCTCAGAAATAAGTGGTTTGGTTCGAGTCGATTTGGTATGGACTTTTTTGACAACCCAATGTATATCTTTCTTAAACTTATCACCTATATCTGAGGCATATGCCATATATCCAAGTAATTCTAGCATGCAAGAATATTTCCATCTATGCCACCACAACTGATGCATTATAAACTTGGGGTCAGCTAGCATTGAATCGAGGCCATCCAATTCAAACTTGGTTTCTCATTTCTACTTTCTAATTCATAAGAAAACAAAGTCATCTCGACATCATATTTTCTAGGAATGATAGCACAGCAGTAGAAAATCAAAACTACGACTAGATAACCTTCTCAAATGGAACATAACCAGAACTTCACCAATTTCCATATACCAACAGAAACTTGCCCCCATGCTCTGTTGTCTCTCTTGCGATTTTTTCGGCTCAATTAGAGTCTTCCAGAGAGTAGTATTTTTGAGAGTTAACTTCAACTTTAGATCCATAGTTGGTACTTTTTAAACATGTGATGAACATAAGTCCCTACCATATCAATATAAAAACGAACAACTTAACAGGTTTGGGAAGAAAAAAAATACATGCTAGTGGGTATGCACCAACAGGATGAGATTATTTTCTGCTGCCCAAGCACAATAAGAACCATTCTCATCGAGGACAAGTCTACAAGACACGATCACATTATGCCGGTTTTATCCCAGCATTACACCGAGGGATAGCAGCAATCCTCCAAAAAAACTTTTACACGAAATTGTATGTGAAATATCCTGATCCATCTAAATTGACCCAAGCATTGATATAATAGTAGTCAAAACATTTAAACCTGTAGTTTTTTAATTTTTAATTTTTTTTTTGGTGGGAGGAGTGGGTGTTTGAAGCTGGATTCATTTAGGCAAAATCACAAACGCCTGGCCAACAGCAAGCAATGGGGTTTCTTAAGACGAAATAGAGAAGGGAAAGCACTGGCAGTGCGAGATAATCTTGTTCACGCAGCTGTCACTGGCTATGGAAGCTCTATCCTCTCGCTCTACACCCAAGCCATCATTCGAAATTCATGGATGATCTTGTTCCATTCTTACCTCGTGGAATTTTGGACAAAACAGAGCCGTCCAAAGAGACTATCACCCTCGCTCTCCGCCTCATCAATCATAATTTGCTTCGTGGCACTCCATTAACTCCTTGTAATTGTGCCCCAGCCTTTGATCAAGCGTGAACTCATGACGTGAAAATAAATTCTTCGAGGAAGACAAGAGGGCAGAGTACCACAGTTGTAAAGGAGTTAAAATAAAATTAGGTTGTTTTAAGATCTCAATTGACTATAAAAAGTTCAAAAACTAATGGTACATTATAAAACCAAAATACCTTTTTATCTAACTTCTCCTGTTTTAAGCTGGGAAAACATAATATACAATCTCATTTCATAAAACTATAAGATGGATAATCTTTACATATCATCTGTTCGCTCCACTCATAAAATAACTATTGAATCGATTTTCCAAGAATACGTCATTATCAGAGTCACGGAAGGTATCAATCAAACACACCCTATGACATGAAGCAAGCTTGCTCTCTCATATTTTTGTGTTGATCAAGCCAAGAGATACTAATATTCATATTGAAAATTTTCGGATTTATGAGCTAAGGATTAAATCTATGCACTGAAATCCTGCAAGGAAAATTCCAAGTTGCTATCACCAAATTTAGGTCTAGTACACTACTCTTCTTAATATCAAAGGGGGAAGTAGAAACTACGGATTTCGAATTGGAATTTAGCAAGCAGACATGTAAAATGTTCTTCTAGAGCCAGCTCAATTTGGTAAACATGGATTCGGTAGATTTTTTTTGGCTCAGGAATCATTACTCTTATTGAATACCATAAAGCAAGTACATATTTATGTACCACAAACCTGCTTGAAAAATCATTATTCATTATGTAAGATGTTGAGCATGAGATACTTGAATAGATGACAATATGCATGCGCATCAAAAATGGACCGACATTTGTGTACAATGAAAACAAAATGCCACATGTGACGAAGTGTAATGCTATGGGAGCCACCTCTTGAACCTCGTTAGGATAAACTGTCACATGGTGGGAGCCACCTCTTGAACCGATGGCATCTAACTGTACAATCTTATTATAGTGTAATCATTTGTGCACATCAGCATGTTTATCTATATGATAATGTTGTAGCAAATTTGCTCAATGTAAGTTGATCAGACTGTCAAGCAACTGGGAAAACAAATTACAAGCTTACTTTCTGATTCGAGCTTGGCTCTAAAGTGATTAAACTGCTCACAAACAATTTTTCCAAAGATGGCTTTGAATGTGTGCGTGTATGCATGCTAGCTCCTGCAAGCAATGGATAAAATGGTTTGATGGAAATCGATCTAAATGATAGGAATAGCAAATTGCTCAGAAATTAAAGTGGAAATACTGTGAATTATTTAAAGGTGCAATGCAGGGGGTAAAGGAAATCAAAGCAAAGAACGCTAAACTCAATGGAATGAGCCAAACAAAATTAATTGAAAACAAGATTAGGAGACATTAACATTGCTGGAATTGAAATTAATCACAGTTTGTACAAATGATGCTTGAATGGAGACATTGACATTGACGTTACAACAATACTCAAAGGGAAATCAGCAGTAATTTTGGTAGGGTTTGAGCATTATTTCAACATATCTTTTTCCTCTGCATATCTTCTATTCATAAGTCTTAAATTCCCTTTGATTATTACTTGGTCAATGGCCATTTCTTAACGTAACTTCTTTTATATATCCATAATTTCTCAACTTAACTAAACTTCTGATACATGAGCATTTCTCATATTGTTTCCGCTTATTTTGAATTAAATTAGGTTGAAGACTCTCTTCCTCAAACTTTGGTGGAATGGTCTTTTATGAGCATCAAAACGAGATTGAACTTGATATAGCTTGGCTGTGATTATTCACCACCGACGTACAGTGACTTACTGTTATACCATACGACAATTCAGTTGCACAACCAAAGGAGAAAAAGTAAACCAAAGCACCAAGGGAAAAAAAGAAAAAAGAGAACTCTCTGCCATCAAAGGATGAAGCATCAAAATTCACAATATATGATCAGCATGTCGAACAAGAACATCCAGATCACTCTATGCAATCTCAGATTGATCGATGATGAAGACAAATTCGTCATCATCATCTCTGAGGCAAAATGTCGAATAGGTGGTGAACATGAATGGTGAGGTGTTCTACAAATAGGAATTCCTATCATTCGGCGAGCAATATAACATGAGCAATTTGAGATAACAATTTGAAGCTCTCAGAAAAAGGCAAACACGGAACAATCGTATGATTGAGTCTCGATGAATCGACCGCTTCCTACTCCGATCCGAATGGTTACCTGCTAATAAATGAAGACACTGAAAGACTTGGAGAATCTCGTGAAGACGAAGCTAAGGCAACGAATCGATTCAGCGACGAAATTGCTCGATAAAGATATTCAGCCGCAACTAGCTTCGCTGGTTCCTTAGCTCTCCCGCACACACCAAGCGAGGGAGAAAGAGCATGAGAGAATTTTTGATCGGTGGTGAAGAGCGTCCGTTCTCTGCTCCATCGTGGCTGCGGTTGCGGTGATCGGCGAGGGAGATTTGATAGCGGCTGTCACCGATCAGAGATGATGCAGACAATCCGATTGATGGTGATGGAGCTAAAAGGAAGGGGTAACAGCTCCGATTAGGAATAGGGGTGAGCAGTTCCCGGTTCCAGTTTGGTTCCGTCTGGAACCTAGAACCTACCCTCGAGTACAAATTCCTTAATTTTTGGAACCTGGAACCTACCCGTCAGAACTGAGAACGTGAAACCTACCCTGTCACAGATTCCAAGGTCGGTTCCAGGTTCCAACAGGTTTTTTTATTTATTTCATTTTCGTAGTGGGCGCGAATATCTGAAAGACAAAATAATTCAATAGTTAGCCCTCCATTTTCAATACCTGCCAATACATAGCAATGTAAATCATTTACATCCGAATAGACAACTAAATTCATAGTTTTCTAGAGAAAACATTGTCTAATGTATAATTTGGTTGTCACGCCCCGATCCTCGGGCACACACACATCCTTCTCTTGGTCGATTTTAATATGCGATATCCCAGGATTATATATCCCCGACCCTTTCATTTATTAAGCACATGCGGAAGCAATTATAAATCCCCAGACAATAAAACAATGGGATAGAAAAGCAGGGCCATATTTTTCATATTGAAACTTATAACCAAACTTTTATACAAAACACAGACCAGAATACTTCACAACTTTGTACTCTATCTCTATTCACATAAAGATGGAGATCTCAAAAGAAGATAGAATCTCAATCCATCTAGGCCGTACTCAAGGCCCCTCTCGGGATTATCTTTTTCCTCCAAAAATCCTTCTCCTCAAGATTTACCTCTGGGTTCTCCTTCTCAGACTCCTCCTCATCAGCTCCTCATCGGGGTCCTGAAATGTTTTCCCCAAACTGGGATGAGACTACGTCTCAGCGAGTTCTACCCCATTAAGCCCGATTAGTAAACCATTATACTATAGGCTGCCTATACACGCACAGGGCAGAAGACATACCTTGGCCTCAGATCCCACCTGCAAGTCAGTACAATTCACAATAGGCATCCAAGTAATCATTTCATAGATAGAAGCATCAATCAAATCGACCTAGTCAATTACAAGCCAACAAGACCACTCACGGTCATTTCCATTCAGTCAATCAATTTGCAACATCAGACTCAAGGCAATGATCAATCGACTTAGTCGATTACATGTCAGCCGGACCATCTCTAGGTCATTCTAGTCATTGCTATACAGTCTCAACTGATAAAACCAATCACCGAGCCACGTGCATTCTCCGAGGCGATATTTTTTATCACCGAGCCACGTGCATTCTCCAAGGTGATGGAACCAATCATCGAGCCACATGCTCTTTAAAATGTCATTTTGAATCAGCGAGCCCACGTGCACTCTCCAAGGCGATGCATCAAGTCACCGAGCCCACGTGTCTCTTCAAGATGCCAAATGTACTCATTGAGACCACGTGCATTCTCCGAGGTAATGCATCAAATTACCGAGCCCACATGTCTCTTTCAAGATGCCACACTTAATCACTGAGCCACATGCATTCTCCAAAGCGACATACTTCGTCACCGAGCCATGTGCATTCTCCGAGGTGATATATACATTTAGTTACCGAGCCACATGCGTTCTCCGACGCGACATACTTCGTCACCGAGCCATGTGCATTCTCCAAGGTGACATATCTAATCATCAAGCCCCGTGCATTCTCCAAGGCGACGTAATAATCATCGAGCCACGTGCATTCTCCGAAGCGATATACCAAATCACCGAGCCACGTGCATTCTCCGAGATGATGTACTGTTCACTGAGCCACATGCCTTTCATGATGATTCATCCCATTTCTAAAGTAATTATCTACAACCTTAATTTGTACTCAATTTACCCAAATAATCAATTTAGGAACATATCCTAAATATCCACAATTAAATCAATTTGGCACAATTCAAAGCTTAAATAAATAAACAGACTACACCACAATAATCAGCACAAGATTTCTGTCATCGGCCATCTCAATCTTAATTTCCGAAAAATATAAATAAATAATTAATTAATTTTGAAAATTAATTATTAAATATTAAAAATTCCGTTTAGCTCAAAATAAGGCCCAATTGAATAAAGGAACTTCACCACGGTCATCAGCATAAATTTCCGGTCATGGGCCATCCCATTTGAATTTTCGGGAAATAAATAATTAATTAATTAATTTCGAAAATTAAATAATTAATATTAAAAATTCAATTTAGCTCAAAATAAATCCCGATTAAATAAATAGACTTCACCACAGTCATCAGCATAATATTCGGTCACTAGCCATCCCAGTTGAATTTTCAGAAAATAAATAAATAATTAATTTAATTCCGAAAATTAATATTTAAATACCAAAAATTTCACTTAGGCCCGAAAAGCCTAATTGAAGCCCACTAAGGGTCGGAAAAAAATCTCAAGGCACTTCCAATAAATAGTAGACTATGTCTACTTGCTAATTACACAATCAATTTATCTAAATCGCATCACAATTGACTAATAATTACTAATTTATTCTAATCTAACAACCTAAACATAATTAATTAAAACTAAACCAACATTAAGCATAATTAGCCAACTAATCCGGGATTAGTGAGATTACTCACCAAATCGCGCGCAAATCGGATCAATCCGACGGGGGCGACGCGAGGAACAATTCTTCCCAAAGCATGGCTCGGGTTCGGAGCTCGGAAACTGCCCAGAAACGGCCCAAAACGGCCTTGAACAGGGCTGGAAACCCACTTTTCCAGCCACTGTTCTTGGCTGGACGAAGCTCGTTTGGTGGCTAGGGCGGCGAGGGGAGGCCGGCGGAGGAAGAGGGGGACGCCGGGGACGCCGGGCGAAGCTGGGTGGTGGCCGGAGCTGGCCGGACGGGACGGAACGGGAGCTAGGCTGGGCATTTCGCTCTTGATTTGAGTGGGCAAGAAATGCGTGCCATGTCGAGCACTAACTTTAAAGGTGTTGGCAGTTGCCGGAGCATCAAAAACAATAGCCGAACATAAGTGAAAAAAGAAAGAAAGAAATTAAATAACAGAGAACCGGTCGTCGGAGAAGAAGCTCAACGAGCTCGTCTCCGAGAACCGGTTATCGGAGAAGAAGCTCAACGCAAGCGGCATCTTGCCCTTGTTCATAACTTCAAGCTCGTGTTGTTGAGCCTGACCCACTTTGCCCAAGTCCTCCACTACGCCTTACGATCCATGAGGCACTTTGCGAAAGCCATGGCTCGAGAGATGGAGGCGGCGAACTAGAACCTTGACGAGGCCATCCGATTCATCAAGCCGCGAGCGAGTTTCGCGAAGCCCAGTCACCGGCACTTCGCCATCGAATCGTTCGTGGCCAAATCGATCTTCGAGGGCTTCAACTTCTCCGACTTCGCGCTCGCGAACGAGTCGTTGTCCATCGAGGAGCGCACTCCCCAAGCCTTCTTCGACTAGTTCAAGAAGCTCAAGTCTGTTAGCCCATCGAGCTTCATCGCGCAGAACCCGAGCTCACCGTTGGCCAGGTTCGCCAAGGCCGAGTACCTTCAGCTTGTGCATGCGAAGCATAAGATTCTCATGCTACCTTCAGGAGGCCTTACAAAAGAAACAGCATGACAATCAACTATTCAACCCAATGGAACCAATAAACCCCAACAGAACCGAGTAACAGTCCATCTTTCTGCAACCTTCATTTTTTCCAAATTTTGAAATGAAGGTTGAGCAACTGTCAATGTTGCTCATCTTAGTTATGCAAAGGAGCAATCTGTCACTTGAGCAAAAATGCAGAGGAAAACCTACTGTCTCGTCTTCGATCAGCTGATAGGCCCTCGCTGGAGTCTCCAAGGGTGTCCCGTGTTGCCCCTGACTGGATAGGCGGAAGGAGAGAGAAAGTGGGGGTGCGACTAAGCTGGAGGTTGAGGTGGAGGTGGAGGCAAAGGCGAAGGGGTGTGGAGTTAAGGCTGATTGGATGGCCAAGCGAGCGGCGGCAAGAGGTAGTGACGGTGGCTTCGGGACGACAATGGTGATTCACGGCAGCAAGGGGTGGCGCAGATAGCACGATAGCTCATAAGGCTCAACGGCGAGACGGCTTGTTGGACGAGCGGTGGGTGGTGGTGGTTCGGTGGCGGGAAATCTTGTCGGGGGAAGCTAGGGTTTTTATTTTATTTTATTTTGAATTATGACCAAAATCGGGAACACCGATTCCTAAAAAAAGGGAAATGGGAACCGAAACCGGTCTCTTTAGAACCGGGAACCGGAACTGGTCTCTTTAAAAATGGGAACTGAACTGGACCCTCTGATGTGGTTCTCTGGTTCCTGGTTCTACCCGAAAACCGTGCTCACCCCTAATTAGGAGTACATTTGGTGTTTTCGGGAATAATTTCGATCATAAATGATTCTTTTTTATTCTATTCTCAAAACAATTTCTTGCAAAAGAATGTGTATGATAACCGTACAAATTTTTGATCTTGAAATAGAAAAAAAAATAGAAATAGATTTGATGACTACATAAAATTTCTATTCCAATTCTAAAATTTTATCAAATCATAGAAATTCTATTAATTAATTATATTTATACTAAGTAATAAACATATTAACTAATCAAATTTTTATTATAGTAAATAGTAAACTATGGAATAAACAATAAATATAAATAATAAATAATAAATTAAAATACACAATTAAATATGTATTCTCTATATAGCAAAATTTCCATTCATACTTCAAATCATTTTTTAAATTTTTAAATAATTTTATTAATTTTTTCCTTTTTTTCATATTTTTCCTTTCTTCCTCCCCTTCTTCTTCATCTTCCTCCTCTTTCTTCTTCTTCTTCAAGGTGGCTGACGACCTCACCAGAGTGTCATTGGCCCTCGGCGAGGGTGTGCTTCGTTGGTTGAGCCTTGCCGATAGCTAAGTGAGGCTTGGCCGAGCCTTGGCTGGGTGAGCGACCCCGCCCAGATTTGACGAGGTTGAGCTCACCTAGCCACAGCTGGGCCGAGCCTCGCCAGCAGTTGGGCGAGCCTCCGGCAAGCTCGCCGGTGACTGGCGGCTGTGGATGACAAACAATGGCATTCAATGAGGGGCGGCGACGGTGACATATGGCAATGGCAACGGCGACAACACTAGAAGAACAAGAGAGGAAAAAGAATCAAAGAAGAAAGAGAAATAAAAAGAAAAATTGGGTAGATTTGATTCTAGAATTGTTCTCGGGATTAAAGAATAAACTTTTTTTTTTTATTCTTTATTCTACTCCAAATCCGTTCCCGGAACCAAAAATTTTACCAAACACAATTTTATTTCAAAACTACTCTTAGAAACAAAAAATCGAATCGGGTAGTGTTTGGATGGTTACCAAACAGCCCCTAGACAGCCAGAGGAATGGAATGGGCTGGACCGAGTCTTCAAAACGCTACCAAATCGGATTGAGGCCTTTTTTTACGGTGGTCAATTTTTATTCATCCATCATTTCTTTTATTGCCCACTTATTTATTTATTTTTATTCGTATCACAAAAATTGCGTGGTCGATATGTCGGCGAAATTCCAAATGTCAACAATGAGTGACATTTTAAAGTAGCTAATTCCATAAATTTGTAATGAGAGTTTAGCGATGATATTCTACAAGCGATCGTCTTTTTAGCTAAATAAACACTACATAAGCGAATTATAAGGTTGGCAATTTTGTGAAATTAATTGATAGATGAGCGAGTACATGGAGTTTTAAAAAAATATTTCGTTTGAGAGTTAGTTATATATGAGCTTCATACAATTTTTTCAGTTAGCTAAATAGGTTATATTTTGTCGCGGTAATGAATCATGCTTGTCGGTACATCCTCCATCACATTCCTCATGTTGTGTATTTTGCCAATTATTTCTTTCCATGATTTGATAAGTTAAATATTACGAAATAAGATATCTTGACTATTATGTAACAATATTATTCAAATCAATCATGTGACATCACATATAACTATTATAGTATATTTGATTATATAAATCTTTCGCTTGTTCGAGATCACAATATCTAAGCAAGCATGTAAAAGCATTTCAAATTACTTTTAAAACTTCATAGAAATTTCTTAAAATTTGTAGCATTTTAATATTAACCGCTACAAAATTTAGGTTCCAAAGCTAAAGTACAATGAAACAAGACCAGAAGTATAGCAAAATGCAACTGTCATATTTTCTACAAGCAAATAATATCTTTACTTTATTAAACATTCTTAGACTTTCAAATATCAATTTCTTGTGTATACACAACACTATTTGCTAGTATGTAAAGATTTTAACCCCTTTCAGAGGTAAGACGATAAATACTAGAAAATTATTTTGAATCATATTTAGAAGATAAGATGTTAATCAGTAACTTGCGAATCATCTTTATTATCTCAAGTTATGGGTTCGTTCTTCTATAATTATGTACAAGCATAGTGTATTCTACATATATGCATGGGGTGTCTATATAATTTTTTTTTTTTGGCAAAAGCTTGAGATGGAAATGCTCATTGGATTTGCTCAATTATTAATACAAATAACAATATCTTTTTGGAATGGATCTTTAATTAAATGATTTTTTTAACAAAAGTAATGAAGAACTAAGGCAAGAAACTGGCCCAAATATAGAAAGGGAGGGATTTTGCCCTCCTCCCCCACCCCCGGCCCGGCCCGGGGGCGCGGCCATCGGGCCACAAACGGAAAAAATGGAAATTAAAAAACAAAAAGAAGACACACTCAAAAACCAAAAAGAAGAAGACACACTCGCAATCCCTATACACACAGATACTATCAATCACTCGCACACATTCACACATTTTACCCTAATACATATTACTTGGAAAATGACTTGGAATCTTTTCGCAAAACCTCTGGCTTTACCTCCCGCAGCGCCCCACGCCATGCTGAAGGCACATTAGCCAGGCATGATGCACCTCTTCTATTGAATATGTGTGCCGCATGATTCGAATAGCCGCCGCCTAGCCTCTTCCTCGTCTTCACGTAACTCTCTCTCTCCGTGCATCCCTGGAAGGATATCCTACGTGGCTCCCAAGGTAAAATGTAGTCTCATCATCCTCATAGAGTGAAGCTGGGTCCATAAATCGATTCTTCTCGAGCTCAACCAGAAAATCATCCTCTAGTTGATAGCATTGCATCACATATCCCAACTTTTTCACTGTTGCACCCGCTATTCTAATCTTAAGGCTAAATCGTAGAAAACTCTCATTAGATTGACCAAAGTCGACTGCCCCCTCTAAAAATCCCCACAACAAATTTGGAAACAAAAGTTGAAACCACACATGATCCGTATCAAATGAACCAAGAGTTCCTGATAGCACATTCCGCCTTCGATGTTAACATGCGGTATGATGTCAAAAGATACTTCCCTTTTTCCATCTTCTACACCAACGACAACACATAGATACAATGCTTTGAACTTGTTAAACAAGTCTTGTGAAGCCATGAAAGACATAGTACTGTCTTCAACAAGGACAAACACCTCTGGCATCTCTGTTCCAGGGCAAACAATCCGGTATTCAGACCAACTAGACCAACCATTAATTTCGGAATAGCGATACTTCTGTTATATGAGTAAATTGTTAGAAGTATCCAAGTTTGTAATTAGTTCAAGAAGAAGAGTTTGATTTGAGCATATTCCTAGTAACTCCCTGAAGCTAGAGTTTTACAATAATTAGACATTGATCCTTACTTATGTTGGCAATGACTCCCTTGCAAGTGCTAGCTGCCCCTAATATTAGATTGAATCACCCTAAATGTAGCTCATACGATACAAGTGTACTATATAGGAAGTGAAAATTTGATGGAAAATAGAACAACATATCCAAGAAATTAAGAGCATGAATAATAACCATTTTGGTCATAAATTAATTTTTCGAAGAGAAATAAATTTTTCTATTTATATTATTGGATGAGTTTTTAAGCAAAAATATAAGTTTGATAACGACATAAAATTTCTTCCTTTGAAGCTAGCGACAACTAGTGGCCAGGGAGCAAAGATGGTGGTTGGCAACTAGTGGCAATAGATGGTTGACGACAACTGACGGTAGCATATGGGTGGTTGGCTAATAGCAAGAACAAATGATAAGAATAGCCTTTATTTCTCATTTTTGTTAAAAAAAATAAAAAAAAAGTTACTTCTCAATTATATTCCAAATATATTTATGAAGTAAAAATCTATTCCTGAAATAAAAAATGAAATAGTTATATCAAATGAATTTTTATTCCAGAAACAAGTCTGGAACATAAAAATAGTTTTGAAATAAAAATAAAATAGTTATCATACGCGCTCTAATTATCCTTATTAGACCCCTTGTCTAATGTTCATTGTAATGAGTTCACTTTAGACATCACCGATTCTTCAGTACAAACTGTCCTAATTAAACTCCAACTTACTTGCAACAAACTTAACATTATTAAAATAAATAAAAGAAAAAACTTCTACTTGCACTTAAACTAATGAAAAATCGAAAAGGAAAAACCAATGCATGCCCACTCCACAGACCAGCCTCATCCCAACCACTTTCACCTTTTATGTCTACCCTAACGTCATATAAAAGGAGAATCTCAAATCCGATACTCTCTATAAATTAAATTAAATTAAATCACAATGTCCAAGTAATCCGCTTGGGCTTTTTATGCCATTTCGTTTTGTCGCTTTCAAACTCTCTCTCAAAATGGTAATCAAGGGATGTATTATTCGCTTCGAACTTTTACCCGTTATACTATAAAATGATGTTAGACTAATCAAAATTAACTCACAAAAATTGCATATTCAGTAATTTATGATATTTTTATATAATGATATAATATAACCCATTTATTTAATGGTCTGCTCATAATCTATCGCTTTCTTTAACCCAATTACCATTACTCTACAATATTATCATACAACTATTGTTTGAATTTGCCCTTTTATGACTACAATCACGAGACTTTTGCCACGACAAGGATTGAAGATATTCTCTTCCCAGGGATATAGGCAAATAGAATTGGTTCATATTGTATCTCACTTGCAAAAACAACCATCTTAATCTAATGCAACAAAGAGTGAAAAAGGTCTCATGTGAATTATTGAATTATTATCATCGTGTAGTTTTTATTTGGGTCCGTAGAGTTGATCTAGTACTATTAATGGTGTGGGTTGTTATGATCAATTGTAACGTCAAGAACTATGTGTCCATTGTTCATTAGATTTTCTAAGATTTCAACATTATTTTTCAAGACAGAAATTACGAACATCAGGTCTCTGTCATCGCACCAATTTGAGATTTCGTTAAGCTTTATATAAATGTGCAAAATCACTTTATATTTACTTTGTTTGTCTGCCTAGATGTTTCAGCTTTTGCATTACGTGCGCCGAACATACACCTTACACTCCGTATCCAAACATGCAGATGCACAAGCATAGAGAGAGAGAGAGAGAGAGAGAGAGAGAGAGAGAGAGAGAGAGAGAGAGAGAACCTCAATTGAGAAGTCGACCATGTTCAATTCTTCTTTCTTTGTGAACGGTTCACTATCTTGTAAATTTTCTGTTTCACTTGAACTTTCTTTCTCTGTGCTCGCGGGGTTATCTTCATGCAAAACCTCATAAAGTAAAGCTGGATCTAGCAACTGATCATCTTCAAGCAAAACCTCAGCATCATTCTCTAGTGGCTTGCATATTAGTCGGAATCCACACTTTTTCACAATTAATTCATCAGTCATACGTATAGTCCCAGAATAACAATAACCCAATGTTCTAATGCTAAAGTGGAAATGACTCGAGTCATTTGGACTGAAAGGGTCTACTGTCCACACCTTCTTTGATTCCATATACTCGAGCCACACATGATCCGAATTGAATGACCTCACAAACCTCATGTGTTTTGTGACTTTGCCATCAACAACTCCCATAACCTCAAATGTCCAGTTTTTTTTAGTTCCTTCTACTCGAAATACAACACAGAATGCTACTCCTAGGATCTTTTTATACATATCCTTTGAAGCCACAAAAGATATATAACCATCTTCATTGGGGAGCAACCACTTTGGCATCTCTCCTCCAGGTAGAATAACTTGGCGATTTATTTGGCGATGAAATTTCTGTCATAGATGTAGACTGTTAGATAGTTTTCTGAAATTGGCACCTAAAAGCAGGAGCTTCAATGAGTTAATTGGTAGTCCTAGACTTTTAGACGTAGTAAGCAATAGCAATACAAATATTTTATTGTATTTAATTGGTGGAAATAGGATAGGTATTGTCGAAGATTTTGTCATTGGATGAACATGTATTGTTGAAGTGTTTCATTGGGTGATCCTTGTAATTCAACAGCGAATTAGAGCTCTATAAATAAAGAGAATATCCTTTGGATTGTCTTATAGCAACCTCCATCACAAATACATGCATAATCACTTTCTACACGTTTGCTTTTTTATTTATTTATAATTAGTCCACCATTCCGAGATTTTTAGCCTTTTGCAATGCACAAACACTCAATGCAGCCAACATGTACATGACTCCATATTAATAGAGAGAGAGAGAGAGAGAGAGAGAGAGAGAGAGAGAGAGAGAGAGAGAGAGAGAGAGAGAGAGAGAGAGAGAGAGTAACCTCAAGCTTGAACAAATTATTCACTTGAAGAGATTTGCAATTGTATGCCTCTAGTCTTCTCAACTTCCTTGGAATCTCAGGAACCTCTCGTAGTTGTTGGCAATTCGAAGCATTCAAACCTTTCAAGTCATATCGTTTCTCACACGTAGGAAGGTTAGTAAAATTGTTTCCCTCCAAATTTAAATATTGTAAGCAGGGAAAACTGGAAAGGTTTTCCAAGAATCCTTCTTTTGATAGAAGGCAAAACGCAAGATTCAACTCCAATAACTTGGGAAATCCCGTCTCTGTATGGGGTTCACTCAAATCCACCTCTTCTTTTGGAAACTCGATTAGTTTTGAGCAGCCATGAAGTTGTAAGACTTCAAGATTTTGCAACCTGTAAATGCTAGGCGGAAGGATTGCTAGTTCCTTGCAATCAAATAAATACATCTTTTTGAGAGAGAGAGAAGATTTTCAATGGATGTAGGAAGTTCTTCAATTGAAGTCCCATTTAGATAAATTTCCCGCAAGCTGTTGTTCTTATTCGGAATATCAATGAATCGTTGCAAGTTAGAGCACCCTTCTAAATTCAACAACCATAACTTACGGAGATATGCAACTGAATTGTGAGCATGCTCCAAGTTTTTGCAATTATCGAGATATAATTCCTCAAGATTTGGAGTAAAAGAGAAGTTCGGCATACAAATCAGTGAATGGCATCCACCCAAGTTAATGAACTTTAAATTTTCAAAGTCCTGCAAGAACAAGAAAACCAACTTATATAGACATTCCGGATGATCAAAGAAAAAAAGTGAGATACATATTCATTTCAAAATTTAGCTCTGATCATAATTCAAGCCACCAGTGATTAGAATTCACTTGATTATGTGGTGCATAAAGAGCACACCCTCTCACTTTATAAAGATGAGTTTTGTAAGTAATCCTTGTAAATTCGCCAATGCTTGTAATTTCACCACGCACTTGAATGGCATGGCTACTTCTGCTAGAAACAATACTTGTAATTCAAAGAGATAAGGAGTGCGTTTGTGTAGCCTCAAGTGGAAGCACACGAACCATGGTCAATCCTTTGTCAACTAATTCATCACACGCACATAAGCTAAACATCTAGAATCTTATGTAGAGATTCGAACAACCTGCGTATATATCCACTTATCATAAAGCGATGGTTGGTTGATCGTTTTTAAATAAATGGCATATTTTGTATGCCTAGATGGTCATAAATATAACCAAAAAAAAAGTTCTTTATCATCTCTTCTAGTCCAAGTTGTCTTGCTAAGTATTTTTTCTTTTTAGCTACATATAAGTTGGTGTGGCGTAAGCTCTCAAAGTCTGTATCATCATAAATACAATCACTATAATTACACCTTGCATTTTTGTGTGTGTGTATATATATATATATATATATATATATATATATAGTCCATGATTCGATAGACTTTGCCATCTTGATCTCATGGATCTCATGTGCAATTTATTAAATCCCTATGGTGCACATCCATTGAATATATGATGAGTCTCTTAGCATCTTCTTTCAATTAATTTTTAACTACTTTCTTCTTAAGACCCTTTATCAACAAGTTGTAATTCCATAATGATTTAAGTATTCTTGATATAGTAAATTCTCAATGACCTCTCTAAAATTATAGCACTATTGTTCTGAAGGACGAAAAGAATATTAAACGAAATTGAGTTTGAGGAATAAGATTTGAAATGTTATATTTGAAATTATATTTGAAGACATATCTCTCTAAAGATAAATGTGGTGAGTTTTTCATAGGGACAAATGAAGACCGTCAATTAAACTTTTTAAATGCAGACAAACCTAATCACTCGCCCATGTGCTTTATGAATGGAAATATTGCTATTAATAGGAAGAGGATTGTAGGATGGTTTTTAAATGGTAAAAAATTTGTAAATGATTGTGATGGAGCCTTGATGGTTTACGTGTTATGTAGTGTTATGTTGGTGAAACGGGCGCCCAGGTGGTATTCCAAAGACAACCTTCTGATGGTGTTGTCAAATCTATGAGTCACTTTTGGTGTTCATTATGGTGGATAATGGGGACTCAACCATAGTTTAGTTCTATTAGCCATCCACAAATCGATTGACAAGCTGAGGCTGTCAATAGAATTTTGGGCAATATAATAAGGAGTTTTATTGGCAAACATCTTAACCAATGGGATTTGTTATTGGTTCAGATGAATTTGCAGATAATACTTTGGTGAGTCCAAGTATCGAAAAATGCCAATTTGAAGTTTTGTATCTAGAAGACAATAAATCTCTATTCGTTTTGCAAAAAATGTGATATTTTTGGAAAATATTTTCCAAGATGTCATTGTCTAGAAAAATGATAATATATATATTTTTTTATATTTGATTGAAATCTAAAAATGAATTGGATATATATTTTTTTTTCCATTTATCCTTCTTCATCAACCAATGGTTGGTCATGGCTAAAACCACGAGTAGCTGGTGAGCTTTGTCCCTTGCCTACGGCTAGTCGACAACTATCGTCATGACTGGCCATGGGCTGAGGAAGAAGGAAAGAGAAAAAGAAAGAAAAGAAAAATTAAAAATAATTAAAAATTCAAACTTTCAAAAATATTTTTAGAAGAACAAACATTTCTTTAATCAAGGTCCTGAGCCCAAGCATTGAGGACCCATGCATGATATTGTGGACCAAAACTTGAGTATTGGGGATCTGAGCACTGCCTTTATAGACCCAAGCTTGGGTACAAGGGAATCGGGCACAGGCATCACGGATTCAAGCTCTACCTCAATGAACTTGGATATGGGTGTTGGGGGCCCAAGCGCGGCCGCTGGAGACCTTAACCTAAATGCCATGACTCGGGAATGAACGTTAGAGTTTTTGTGCCTAAGCATAGAGTTTTGAGTTCAACCACCAATACATAGGAGTAAGCATAGTCCGGGTTGGATCGGTCCACCCTCTAACTTTAAGACCAACCCGCACAGCGTTGGTCCTCAATTTTTGGGATCGATAACCGACCTTATTGAGCTTGGGACCGATGACCAAACCCATCCAATGGGTTTGGTCTGATTCCAAGGTCAACCCGGGACTAATTGATAATTTGTTATTTCATTTTTTATACTCTTTGAAAAAACGATTGAAGACTGAACTGACCCAATGGGTTCGGTCCGGTTTCAAAGTCAATTTAGGACTAACTAATAATTTTTTATTTCATTTTTTTTGTACTCCTTGAAAGGGCAACTGAGGACCGTACCGACCCAATGAGTTCGATGATGAGGAAGGTCAGCTAAGAAAAGCAAGCAGTGAGGGTCAAGTGGGGTGAGCGTCGGACATAATGAGTATTGAATGTTGAGCGAGGAGCAACAAGCCAAATGAGCGTCGAGGGGCGAGTAGCACAAGTGACCCAAAGTGAGCAAGGTGAGTGTCAACTGATGAGCGGATAAGTTTTTTTTTTTTTTCGATTTTACCAAAATGAAGACTAAGAGAATAAATAAGACATAAAAGAGTGAATACTAAATGAGGATACCATAAGGTGCCTTTTTGGACACCATAAAGATTCCTCACAAAAATATTTTCGTCATTCGTAAATTATTACTATTGACACCGTAAAAAACATTAAAAACCTAAGTTATTAAAGAACAATATAAAATTATTTGAACTCCTCACTAGAGAGATGTTTAATAATATTGATGCCATTTATTTTAAAATTTTCTCTATATAAAAAAATTATAAATAATATTTTATATCTTTAGTTAGGGTTGATCCGGGTTCGACCGACTTGGAACTCTCAGGATCAAGGAAAAACCTGCATAGTGTTAGTCCAGGAATTCTATGACTAAGGATCGACCTAATCTCTCTGGGAAACGGACCGGGACCGGCATGGTTGGGCCGATCCAAGGTCAGTCCAAGGTTGACCTTGGATCGATGCTCACCCCTACCAATACATGGTCATATATTTGGAAAATGTTTTTCAGTTTTTCAAAGAAGGAAATCATTTTCCTAAATTTAAATATAGGTTTTCTATTTACTAGGAAAATATTTTCCATAGACTCATTTTTCTAAATAAACCAAACACAGGAAAATGAGAAAAATGTTTTTCAATAAAATATTTCCCGTGAAACGAACAGTGTGTTAGTTTATCTCATATGAAGCATGGGAAGAGAAAAATATAAGAGACTTTTTATGCATATAGTACTACGTACAAACGGGTTGAGTGTACTGTGGATGCACAAATTTATTTATTTTTTGGTAAAGATGGATCCACAGAATTGATAGTTGTAAAATTGAGGAAAATCACCAATTTAGACATATTTAATGGAAAGAAATTGTTGATAAAATACACAATACATAAAAACATATAAATGTATATGGACAAAAAAAGATATTTCAAGATAATAATTTGGAGATTTCTCGTACATATAATTGGGAGGCTTGAGACACTTTTAGGGTCCGTTCGTTTTGCAGAAAATGAGCCATTTCTAGAAAATATTTTCCCATAAGTCATTTTTCAAGAAAATGACAATATTTTCCAGTGTTCAGTAAGGAAAATATTTTCTAAGACTTCACCACTTAGATATGCATCACTTACCGACCTATAAATCCATCAAATATAAACTTACCTTTAAATCCGGGCAAACTTGCCTCATGTCTTTGTTCCCTCATTGTCACCAAACGCTCATCTACTCTAAAAAATGTTTGTATGAATTTTAAAAAGAAGGAAAGCATGTACAGCTCTAATATAAATCTTTCAGTTTAAGTGGCCTTGTCTCCCCAAGAAGCAAAGCATGTAGAGTCATATGCTTGAGCAATGTACAACTATAAGGTTGAGTAAATAAAGAAAAGGATAAGCAAGAGTTAGAGCGTGAGCTTGAGATCGACAAACTCGAGGTTTGCCTGGCAACGGCCAACAACTAGCCAAGAAAAAAGAAGATGGAAAACAAAGAAAATAAAAAGAAAAAAAAGAAAAAGGAAATTAAAATAATTCGAATTAAAAAAGAAAAAGAAAATTAAAAAATAATTCGAATAAAAAAAAAGAAAACAAGAAGAAGAAAAGGGAGGAGGATGTGAGGATTTGTAGAGATGTGAGATAAGAGAGACCAAGAGAGGAAAATATTTTTTACGTGGAAAACATTTTCCCCTAATTTAGAAGACTTTTTCCTTTCATGGAAAACATTTTTCCTAAGGAATTCATTTTCCATGAAACGGACATCAGAAAATCCGGAAAACATTTCCCAGAAATTATTTTTCATAAAAACGAACAAAGCCTTAGTAATCAATTAATTTGGTCGAAAGTGGCGGTATCAATTGTCCCAAACGGACCAAATAATTTATGGAGTGGTCCCAAGAGAATACTCATGTGTTGAATGGAACATACAAAACTAAATTGCTAACATGATGTATTTAACATCAATATTTGAGAAAGCATGCTTGGTGAACTGGAGGTTAGGTGCGGAGTAAGAACGGTGAATGAGCCCCGAGCAACCAAAAGATAAGATATTATAGTTCTATTAGAAGCAACAACACGCACAAGCATACCTCTATCAAATTCATTTTGTATTTTTCGAAATTCGATGAGACCTTCTTAGGAACTTAATTTCTCTTCAAGGATGTATGCACAATTGACCGGACACGGGACACCATGTAAGTAATTGTGAACGCGTTTAATATTCTGCATCTTATTTCTCCTTGCTGATTAATGTTTGAATTTGTTCTCCTAATCGATTCCACGTTTGATAAAACGAGATCTTATCTAAGTGAGTTACGAATATTCATTTTATTATTTCGAAATTATTAAAGTTTATAATGATTTAGCAACATTTATCTGCGGAGCTTTCTAAAATGTTATTTTTACTATTTTTTATAAAACTACCAACCCTCGTTTAAATCCTTTTCCCGACGTTTATTCCATTTTTGGAATTACCAATCGTTTTTTCTGTACTGCATTTTTTTTGTTTGAGTTACCAATGTGTTAAATTTACAACTCTTTTTAGAAAATAACCAATTTTGATTTGAATCGCCACTAATTTTTTTTTTTTTCTAGTGTTTTGAAATTATCAACTGTTTTAATAATCTACGAATGCTTATATGCCAGCTTACCAACAAGTTTAAGTTACTATCTCTTCTAGAAAATTATCAACCGCTAATTGAGTCCACTTTACCAACGTTTATTAGGTTGTTTGCAAAAATTAAATTTGTTTCTATAATTTATCAATATTAATTTGTTGAAGTTATCGACCAGTTGAACTAACTCCTATACTAAATTACCTACTATTTCCTAAATTACCAACTATTCCAATAATTTACCAACAATTATATGCAGAACTAATTTAAGAACTCTTACATTAAAATACCAATAGATATTTTTCTTGAGTTAGTTATCAATATTTATTTGATTGCTTCAAAGGTATTAACCATTCCGATAATTTACCAACATTTGTGGCAACTTACCAAAAAGGTCTAATAACTCATATCCAAAATTATTAACTGTTATTTGAGTTAATTAACATTGTTTAAGAAGTACCCACTGTTTCAATAGTTTACCATGGTTAATTTGGTTAATTTGGAAAGCCTACTAGCATGTTAACATTACCACTCTTCTATGAAATTAACAATTCTGCTGAATATTACTAACATCATTACAATTACCATCATTATGGTGATTAAGTTACACACTCCTATTTGAGTCACCAACTAACTTCTATTTGATTGTTTCAAAAGTATAAACTATTCACATAATATACCACTTTCGCTTGGGGAACGTTCCAACTTTTTTAAGTTACAATCAAATAAACAATGGTGAATGGACTCAAATAAAAATTGGTGAATTTTGTAAGAGTTGGTAACTTCAACATGTTGATAACATCTGCAAATTAAATGTTAGTAAATTATAATTCAGAAGGAGATTTCAAAAACGTCATTAACTGAATCAAATAAGACTTAGAAAAACTAACACTAGATGGTAACCTAGCCTGTGAAGAGTTGGTAAATCACTCAAATTTATATAAGTAACATGGAAGCTCCTTGAGGCTCAGCCACCTACTTAAGTTCAATATCTCTAAATTTGGCACCTCTGAAAAGTCAGGCACACAAATCAGCAACTCACAGAGGCTAAAATTCAGAAACTTCAAATTCCTAAAACACCACAAATTAAAAAGAAGAGCTGAACAAGATTTGATAAATTCAATTTGTATGCACCGAAAAGAAAACCATTGACTAAGCATTTATGACATACCTTTAAGTTCCCTCCAAATTTCTCAATTTGGCTGCCACGCACATCAAAGCAAACAAGTTTCTTTCAACCAGCACTAAAATCCAAAGTGGATAAATGACATCCATGCCATTCAAGCCACCTTAAATTATTAGGAAGACGTACGAGACCTCCACTGATTCGTGCATTCGAAAGTATTAGCAATTTTAGTTTCCTCATGCGCGTGAAAGCACTGGGATTGATGTGTAGCACTTCTTCTCTCGGCAACCGCAACACTATGCCTTTAACAGCTTGGGTTCTCTGTCAAGGAAAAGAAAATAATCAATCATTTATAACCAACTGCAATTAGGTAATAGCATTTAAATTAAAGAAGATGAGATTATCTATAGTTTCATGAGAATCTCTCACCATATCCTCCGAAAGTACTTCAAAAACATCATCATAGCACCATAATCTACTCCGTTTCCCAGGATCATCTAGAGACTCATAAGACTCATGTTTAACAATATCCTGGCCCATTTGCTGAATCAAGTCATGCATTTCAACCATCCCATACTCAATTGTTACTAAGGATCTGTCTATTAGAATCTGAATCCCAGTTAATGTCTTCAAACCACAACCATCAAGAACTCTAGTTACATAATCTCTACCCCACCCCTTAAAGAAGCAAGTGATGTCAAGAAAAATGTCCTTCTCATTCTCCTCCAACGCATCAAAACTTATCTTGAGAACACTGTATATATCTTTAGTAGGACTTTCAGCAAGTTTTTCCAATGTACTCTGCCATAGTACTCTGCTTCTATCAAATAAAAAGGCACCCAAGACCACAATCGCTAAGGGAAGACCTTTAGCATAGCCCAAAATATTATCTATGAGATCCCTGCTTATGTCTTTCATCTGGTTTCCTTGAAAAGCATGTGAACTGAGAAGTTTAAAAGCTTCACTTTGATCTAATAGATCAACTTCATATACCCGATCTTTTGCACGAGAAGGTAGTACATGTTTATCTCTTGTCGTAATGATTATCCTGCTCCCTTTTCCGAACCATCCACATTCTCTAGCTAATGCATTTAACTGGTCCCCATGATCCACATCATCAAGCACAAGTAGAATCTTCCTGCAGCAAAGTCTATTTGGTATTAGATTAGCGCCTTGATCCACATTTGAGACCGCTAAATCTTCTTTCCATAATATCTCAGACAACATTTTTTTCTGCAAATGAACTAGGCCATCATGTCTACCGGAATTTTCTCTAACATTTGCAAGAAAGCTGCACCCATCAAACTGATCAGCAATACTGTTATAGACAGCTTTAGCGATAGTGGTCTTCCCTACACCTCCAGCTCCCCATATTCCTATCATCCGAATATCACCCGCGCCCATACTCAACAACGACATTACATTTTCTACCCGGGAACCTACACCGACGGGATATTTGGCAACACTCAAGGGTGCTCGTTCTACTATATGCGAGATCTCTTTGACGATCTTCTTGATGAACTCGGTCTCATCTCTGCCAAAACAAAGCAGCAAAAAGAACACGAATAAACAGAAACATACAATCGATTGAACTAACTAAAACTAACAGAAGGAAAGAAACACTCGACAGTCCAAAACATTACTCTAGTCTAACGCACAATCGATGCCATCATGTATCAATAAAATTAGAGAATTCCAAATTCTTCTACAGGGTCGAAGAGTATTACTGTGATTTTTCATCGGTATAATGCCAACCGGCCAAATTGGCGGCTTCAATTAGGGCTTCCCTCCATTTATCCACCCTCTCAGGATCCTGTCCCAATTTCTCGTGCCTGGCCAATTCATCGCCGTAACGCCCTCTCAGCCCTCGAATATCTCCGGGCTCCACTTTGTAGAACACGGGCAGCACCGGCTCTTCCTTGAGCCTCCTACACTCCATTACCTTCACCAGCTCGTTCAAGCACCAGCTAGACGAAGCGTAGTTCTCGGAGAAGACGAGCACGGCGATCCGCGACTCCTCGATGGCCTTCATGAGGGCGGGCGAGATCTTGTCCCCGTTAATGCCGCGATGAAGCAGACACTTGTGGAGGTCATCGACGAAGCCGTGGCGGACGTCCTCGCCTCTGAAGTTAATGAAAACGTCGAACCGCCATTTTACTTCGGAAGAGGAAGAAGCAGAAGAAGACGACAACATTAGAAGATAGAATCTGAGCTTAGTTTGAATTCGTGTCGAGCAATGAGTGATGCTTTTTATCGTGGAGTTGGTCAAGAAATCGATGTGGACTGAGAAACATCGAACGTCGCACCGTGTCAGGAAAAGCGTCTTTTTCATTTTTCACAAATGGACGAAAAGTTTTCTTTCGTTCATTTTTATTTTAAAATTGTTTGTTTTTTGTTTTTGTGAGGATAAAATTGTTTGTTTTGTGTCTTACAAAAAACCGGAAACCGATCGTTACCAAAAAAGAAAAATAATAATTTAACATTACCAAAAAAAAAAACTGGAAACCGAAAAGTTTTCTTTCATTCACCCTCTCCGTTCTTCGCCTTTCTTCAGATTGTTGATTGAGGGTCGGCAGTCTATTTTGCGGTAGTTTGTAGTGTCGTGGGTTGTTTAGCTTGTTCTTTTTTGTCTTTGTATCTTTTGATTTGGTTCCCTCTCACTCTCCCTATTTTCCCGCAGCTAGAGTTTGAGTTTTGGCTCCGAATTCTTGTATATTTGTCCAAGCTTAATATGTTCTTACCATTTACCAAAAAAAAAAACAAAAAGCAACTTTATTTTATGGGTGTTCAATATCAACAATTGAGAACAACCCGGACCGAACCGAATCAGTCGATTGGATATGATTCTCAAGAGTGTCCGTCTTGTTCCTAATTCTTAAGAGTGAAAACTGGGTCGGACTTGACCTACTATATATAGTTTTTATTTCTTCAAAAAAAATTGTCAAGTATGAACTAAATACTATCTTGTCCAGTAACAACATAAGTTACGGCACAATGACTTTTCATTTATCACCACTTCCGTCAATATCTTAAGATTTATCACTCCCATTGTACACGAACACTCTTTAGTGATTTTTAAATAAATAAAAAAAATGATCGATTTTATTGGATTGGATCAAGAATCCATCGTCCCTAGTTTTTTCTATTTGCCAAAGTTCAGTATTATTCAAAGCATATAAAAAAAAATTAGCTATGAATTTATGTATGTAATAAAAAAAATTATCATTCTCAACCCAAATCCGATATATTCTATTCCGATATTTCTTCTTCTATGAATGGCAACATATCTTTCGCATTATTAGGTAGCAAATTCTTTAGATTTTTTGCTTATTCAACTCATTGTGTCCCCAAAAAATAAGTCATAAAATAGATTTTTTAATGCCTACTAGATATAATTTTGTTTTTCCCATTAATTGATTTTCATATTTTTAAGTAGCAATCTTTTGTTTAAGAATGGAATGAGGGAGTCGTGTGCATGTTTACATTATTCAACTCATCGTTTCCCCAGAAAATTCTCTTTTCTATTTTATTTTATTACTTTTCTGAACAAATGAAGTATGCCCCGGGGTTAACCTATGCGCTTTGTTTGTTATTTACCCAAGATACGTATGGAAGATCCCAACTTGGTAAAATACAAGTAGTCTTGTTTGAAAACAAGGCTTCACCTTTTCCATTTATTTTGACTACAACCCACTTTGAACGCGGTAACAAGCCGTGATCTCAATCGAATATTTTTTGTTAATTCCTTTGGCTAGCTTTCTGAAAACAAGCCTCAATGCCAATGTCACTTCTTTGGTCGCAAAATAATTAACACAATCTATTTCTTTTGCAAGACTTGAATAAAATTTGGGCACTTTCAACTAAGTAATGAACGCACACCAGGCCAATTTACCTCCAAACATCCAGCTCCCGCAGTTTTAGATTTGGATTTGTCCGCCCGATTTAGCTAACCATTTAAAGTGCTATTAACGGCTAGTTGACTTTGTTCTTTTCCTATAAATAGAATAACTCATTGCCTTGCTAATTATCCAAAATCCCTCTTGCATACACTTTGCAATCAAATTCTTAGAGATCAATGTGAGAACATTTCTTTGTAAAAGAGTGTGTCTTGTTCATAAATGAATGTCGGCTCCATTGTGAATCAATCTATGTACAAGGCTTCAAGTATAGTTGATTAGACAAAACTCTCAAACAATCTCTGGAAATGGAGTTGTGACCCATTTGGACCAAACCACTATAAAACGGTTCAGCATTCCTCTCTTGCTATTCCTTTTTATTTATATGCATGTAATATGTGTAATAAATTGCTTAACTTATATTTGTGTGTAAATTCTTGATACTATGGAGAATATTCTATATTTGGGCAAAAAATTGCTTGTGTTTACTTGAATTTTTTCAGCTAAATATCATGGCATCACATGTTGATGAATTAAAAGAATTGGTGATGCATTTTCATCACAATACACAATTAAACAATACTATGGTCACCAAGTCTGAGGAGGAATCCAATACATTCGCGCACCAAATACAGAAAGGTACATGCATCCTTTTACACTTTTCCCCACATTTCATAAAGCAATAGTCATCAAGGAATCTTATTAGCTTTTGTAATGGCTAAGGAATACCCATTCCTTTCATAGCTCGAGCATGAAAAATAGATCAAGCTTTATGTTCAGTTGAAAATAATGCAATTGGTTTTAGAGTATAAATTGAAAGAAAAGAGAAATTTCCAAGAAAAACACCTTTAAATGATTAATTGGTACATTAATAGCCTATTTTCAAGTACTTCGGAGCAAATGATCTTTCGCTCGGTAGGGCCTTTTTCATTGAATGCTTTTTTGGAATTCACTTGCTTAGTTGTGTTATTCCTAATCAAATTGAAGTGCAAGTTATATTCAAAAGAATTGGATGCTTCATGCAGAATTTAATAAGAAAGACTTCATCTAGGTGTGAAAGGATACATTTCACTCAAATAATTTAGTCCAAAAGAGGATTTCCACGTTTGGACTTTAACAAAGATTAGCACTTCAAAAGTTTAAAGCTTCCACTGACGTTCAATGTCTCGTGTGTTTTGATGATATCTCTCCATTTTATTTCTGTCATTTTTGCTTAGTCAAAAGTGCAAGGGAGTTTTTACTCACCCCATGCTGGCTTCATTCCATGCAACTTCGCTTCCGGGAAAGAAAAATTATGTAAGTTGATTTTGATGGGCAGGTGGCCCCACCATCTTGCTCCTTCTTCATGCTCGTATCTAGAGCAAATCCAAGGCTTGAGTCAGTGGTTCATCTCGGTTACATTTTCTATTCTTTTTTTTTTTTTTTTGCTATTAACAAAAATGGCCTGATAGTTATTATTTGGAAAAATTCTAAATAAGGGCATGAAATATGGCTTTTTTATATATAAAAAATGGATCTAAATTGACATTATTTTAACTAATGACCTAAAGTGGCTAAATTAATCTCACATAAAAGTCTAAACTCATGGATCAGCTAAATGTTTGAAGTGCTATTAACAGCTAGTTGACTTTGTTTATTTCCCCTGTATATAGAATAACTCATTGCCTTGAGGAATTATACAAAATCCCTCTTGCATACACCTTGCAATCAAATGTAAGCATTTCTTTGTGAAAGAGTGTGTCGTGTTTATAAATGAATGTTGGCTCTATCGCAAACTAATCTTTGTACGAGGCTTCAAGTATAGTTGATTAGACATAACTCTCAGACAATCTCTAGAAATGGAGTTGGGACCCATTTGGACCAAAACACTATAAATTAATTAGGCATTCCTCTCTCGCTACTCCTTTGTATTTATATGCATGTAACATGTTTAATAAATTGGTTAACTTGTATCTATGTGTAAATACTTGATACTATGAAGCATATTCTATATTTGGGGCAAAAAATTGCTTGTGTTTTCTTGAATTTCTAAAGCTAAATATGATGGCATCACATATTCATAAATTAAAAGAGTTGGTGATACATTTTCACTACAATACATAGTTAAATAATAGTATGATCAACAAGTGCCAGAGGATGAATTTGATACATTCACTCATTAAATGCAGAGAGGCACGTGTATCCTTTTGCCCTTTTTCCCCGCATTTCATAAAGCAACAATCGTATGACAATCTTAAAACATTTAGTAATGGAAATAGATCAAGCTTTTCATTCAGCTGAAAATGAAGCAATAGGTTGTAATGTATAAATTCAAAGAAATGAGAAATTTCTAGAAGAACACCTTTAAATGATTAATTGGCGCATCAATAGCTGATCTTCTATTACTTTGGAGTGAAGGATGTTTTGCTTAGGTGGACCCTTTTTCAACAGATTCTTATTTTGGAATTCACTTGCTTAGTTGTGTTATTCCCAATAAAATCAAAGTGCAAGTCATTTTCAAAAGAATTGGATACTTCATGCGTAAGTTCATAACAAAGACCCCATCTAGGTGTGGAAGAATACATTTCATTCAAATTCTTTAGTCCAAAAGAGGATTTCTGTGTTTGGACTCTAAGGAAGAATGGCACCTCAAAAGTGGAAAGCTTTCACCAACGTTGAATATTCTGTGTTTTGATGATATCTTTCCCTTTTCTTTTTTTTTGTCTTTTTTGCTTAATCAAAAGCACAAGGGAGTATTTGCTCATCGCTTTCATGCTAGCTTCACTCCACTCAACTTCGTTTTGGAAAGAAAAATGATCAAATTGATTTTGATGGGCAGGTGGCCCCACCACCTCGTTCCTTCTACATGCTCATATGTAAAGCGAATCCAAGGCTTGAATCCAATGGTTCATTTCCATTACATATTTTTATCTTTTTCTTTTTGCTATTAACAGAAATGGCTTGATGGTTATTATTTGGAAAAATTCTAAATAGGACACGGAACAGGGCTATTTTAAAATTTAAAAAGGGGCCTAAAAATGACTTTATTTTTAATAATGACCTAAAGTGGCTAAATCAATCTCAGGCCCGAACTCACCGATTAGCTAAACTTTTGTTGGCCATCAAGCAAGTGATTTTTCCACTGACCAGAATATGGGTACTTTTGTCCAAGAAAAATTTGAGTAAAAATTACAAGCGCTAAAAAAAAAATCCAAACACTAAAAATTACAAGCCCTTAAAAATTCCAAACACTTCTTCCTTTGTTTCTTCACATGTTCTTCCTCTTTTTTTGGTCTTCGTTTCTTTTGAGAGAAGAAAACAAAGCTCGGGCAAGACCCACCTCTCGTTCGTCAAATCTCACATATGACACAAGGGTCTTGATCTTTCATCATATTTTCCCAAGTTTGCGATTGACTTTGATCTCCACTTATGCTTAACTGAGGTCACTTTTATTCAAAGTGGTGCAATTGATCCTTCATTCATCCAAGAGAAAGCAATTACATTTTGTTGAAGCAATATGTCTGACAAGGAGTGGACATGTAGTGGAATATCACACCGATAGGAGCAACGACAATAGTAGGAGATATTTTTTGTTTTAAAGTATTGTTTATGCTCATTTTGCTAGATTTGTTGATGCATTATGTCTCCTTTCGTTCAAATTAATGCATATAAGTTGCATCCACTGCATATTTTTAAATTGGATTGGCCGTCGTCATGGTCATACATGTTGGTAGTGGTCCCTATTTGCAAATTTGTTGATGCTGTAATTTGTTTTTTTTGGAGCGTATGTTTTGCCGTTAATGACCAAAACTCATGAGCATGGCATAGAATTTAAGAGTTGGTTTTCTTTTTTTTTTTTTTAATTTTTTTTTTTGAATTGTAGGACATTGACCACGCAAAGGATAAGATCCATCACCTTAGCAACAATATTGGTTTTTGATGATGTTCTTGCACAAGTGGCCTCATAAACATAATGATTGAGCTTATTGACCACACCAACGATAAGGTCCCTCACCATAGCAAGCGCACTTTTCTGTCCACACAGGAATCTGAATGCAGATTACCAAACAACTAGCACATAATGCATTTTAAGTCCATAATGCTCACTTTTTGTGACAAATAACATCCAATAAAATATGAATCAATGGAAGAGGAAGAGGGTATATAGTCACTTTTGTGACTAGCTTTTTTTCGTAGATCGGACATGAAAAAATATCAAGCTTTTTGCTTAGTTGAAAGTGGTGCAATTGTTTCTAATGTATAAATTCAAAGAAATGAGGAATTTTTCTAGAAGAACACCTTTAAATGATTAATCGGTATGTCAATAGCTTAATTTCTTTTACTTCGGAGTGAAGGATATTTCCCTCAAATAGGGTCTATTTCATTGGATTTTTTTTGGAATTCATTTGCTTAGTGATGTTATTCCCCCTCAAATCAAAGTGCAAGTCATTTTCAAAAACACTTGATACTTCATACGAGAGTTCGTAAGAAAGAGTTTGTCTAGGTACGAAAGAACATGTTGCATTCAGATTATTTAGTCCAAAACCGTTTGGACTTTAATGAAAAATGACACTTTGACAGCCTAATGTGTCCATTAACATTGGCTGATGTGATGAGCATTGCGTCTAGAGTTTAGCTTATTTTGTTATTATCTAAATTGATGTGGCAAATGAACATCATTAATATTAATCGAGCGCACTAACTTCACCAACCATTATGAATTGCATGTGATTAGATGAAATCTCTACTTTTTTTCCTTCGTCTTTTTCGCTTAGTCAAAAGTGCAAGAAATACCTCATCACTTCCACGCAACTTCACTCCATGCCTCCACGCAACTTCACTCTGGGAAGAAAAATGATGAAGTTGATTTTGATGGGCAGATGGCCCCTACTTCCTTTGTTCCTTCTACATGCGCATATCTAGAGTGAATCCAAGGCTCTAGTCCACTAGCTCATTTCCATTGCATCTCCGTTACAAAAATACCCTTATTCTGACTATCATAAATATCACATGCTCGTCAACCGGCTAATATTTGACCGGTCAATGAGCTCAAGTCTTTATTTGAAATTAATTTAATCACTTCAGACCCTTACTAAAATAATTTCCACTCTAGACCATCTTTAAAAAAAAAAAAAAAACCTCACTTTAGGTCTTTATTTGGAGATTTTGTCAATTATCTTTTAAAGATGCTCCGTGATTTCAATTAAGACGACTTTAAAAGCTGCAATAAGCAGTGATCTCTATCGAAGACCTTTGGGAAGCTTTCTCAAAACGAGCCCCAATGCTAGTGTCGCTTCTTCGGCACAAAAAAATCAACTCGTCCTATTTCATTTTCAGGACTTAATTAAAAATTTGCCATATAATTAAAGAAATATTCTGTGCAAGAGTCAAGTGGCACCTGCCCCTGAGTGTTAAACCAAACCATTTGGGACGGTGATGGTCCTTGCACTTCAAATCATTTTCACAGCTATCCTCAAGAGTTATGAACTAGATCTATGTTAACCCTAATTTTATTTTGATTATTATGAAACTCACTCAAATATTTTATTTGTTATTTGGACTTATGTTTGCTGTATTCAGGTATATTTTGCAGGATTTTGGAAAGTGTAGAAATGACTGGCCCTACCGAAAAACACAAGGCCGGGTACCTGGCCAAAGTAATGTCCAGACATTCGGCCAGCTAGATATCCAGCGGTTAACCTCCAGTGGCTCCCGTAGTTTTGAATATGGGTTTGTCCATCCCATCCAGCGGGTGTCCGAGTCTTTTTTAGCCGGACATTCAGAACACTTAAGGGTCGAATTTTTAGCTGTTTAAAGTGTTAGTAACGTCTATTTTGAGTTTTTTTTTTATAAATAGGATAATTCATTGTATTGGGTAATTATGTGCACCACCGGTACCCGTAGAATCCTCTTGTATACACTTTGCAATAAAAAAATTTGAGAGATAAATCTTGTAAGAGCCTTTCTTTGGAAAAGAGCGCACCATATTTGTTAGAGAATGTTGGCTCCATCATAACGAACCTTTATACGGATATAGTGGATTGGACATACTCTTGAACAGTCTCGGGGAAACTATAAATCGGCAGAGCATTCATCTATCTTACTCCTTTTATTGTATAGTGATTACTTGTTTAACAAATTGCTTAACTTATATTTGTGCATAAATACTTGATACTGTAGTGCATATTCTACATTTGGGCCAAAAATTGACCGTGGGTTCTCAATAAATTCTTCCTTAGTATTTCTTGTGTTTATTTGAATTTTTTGAGCTAAATATCATGGCATCTTATGTTGTTAGTAGTTTCTAGCTGAAGGTCAATCTATTGTTGAGCACCTTTAATTTCTGAACAAACTATAATTATTTGAAGGCTCATATGAGAATTTTTGTTCAATCAATAAGACTATGAATTGTGGTGGCGATGCATTACTAATGGGCTTACGTGCCCAATAGAACCAAGGTGATAATATCATGCATTAAAATGAAAAAAGGAAAATGATACAAATGGTCATTGAACTTTGGTCTACTATGTAATTTTGTCCCTAAATTTTTGTCTAATGTGGTCCTCAAACTTTGGTACAATGTGCAATGAGGAATTTGAACTTTTAATCTGTTCAATATGGTCCGCGAACTTTGGGCTTATGTTTAATATGGTTCTTAAATTAAAATTTTAAACATTTTTATGTAGTATAGGGGCTATATTGAACATTATCAATAGTTTAAGGATCGTATCGAACAAGTAAAATGTCTAGGGAAAACATTGCACATCAGGCCAAAGTTTAGAGACCACATTGTACAAATTAAAAATTTAGGGACAACATTGCATATTGAACCAAAGTTCAAACATATTGGACCATAGTTCAAAGCTCATTTGTGCATGAAAATGAATGGAGTGCTAATGATATTAAACTAGTTCAATTAAATGCTAGGGCAATGAACATGTGGTGTTGTGCTTTGGATGCTAATTCATCAAATCGTGTTTTAGTGCTAAGAGATATGAGAAAAACTTGAAGTCGCTTTTGAAGGAACCAATCAAGTTAAAAGTTTAAAATTAGTATGCTTACTCATTTGGATGAGCTTTCTACTATGAATGAGAGGGAGCCGATCATTTGATATGTTTATTCGATTCACCAACATAATTATAGTACAGAAATCTCTTGGCAGGGTTTATCCTCAAGAAGAGCTAAAGCGAAAGATTTGAAAAGCTTTGCCGGAAGTCTGAGAGCCTAGAGTGTCAGCCATTAGAGAAGTTCATGATCTCTCCATAGCGTCTTTTTCTTAGCTTCTCTGAGAGGTTGTTACACGTAAAATCAAGTTGAAGGCTCGAGTTGAGGAAGATTCAAAGAGGAAGAAGTCATTTGCTCTTGGATCCACTAACTCGGATGCGAAGCCAAAACAATGTAGTGACGAGGACATGACTATGATCACGTCGAAGTTCAAGCATTTTCTCAAGAACGATAACTTCAAAAGTGATGAAAGGCGCACAGAAGGATTTCTTAATTGGAGAAAGAACGTCAAATGTCACGAGCGCAACAAGTCAGGCCATCTCCGGTACAAATGTCCAAGAAATGTCACCTCCAAGGACAAGAGGGACAAAAAGGAGCGATTTGACAAGACGGATAGAAGGGATAAGAATGTACAGAGAAATTAGAAAATGTTCTGAAGTGGAAACAGAAGGCATTGACATCTACAAGAAGCGAAAGCGCGGTCGATGATGCCTCTAGTGACCAAGATGTTGCCAATCTATGTCTTGTGGCTCTAAGCGATTGAGAAAATGAGGTAAATGATCCTACATTTGTTTTTACTTTTGAAGAGCTTCAAGGGGCCTTGGATGATCCTGCAGTAGATTTTGAGAAGTTAGTAAGAAAATTCTCTGTTGAAGAAATCAAATGATTCCCATATTGATATATAGAAACTGTAATATATGGGCTCTTTAATAAAATAAAAGAAGAGAAAAAGAAAAGGTTGAAATGTCAAAAAGGGAGGCTAAAGGAAAGTGGAAGAAGCTTCGGCTGAGCTTTAAAAAGAGAGAAAGAGGGAGAGAAAGAGGAGCACGAGCAGAACAGGGAGCGAAAGAAACAAGGGAGAAGAGAGAAAGAAGAGAAAGGAAAAAAGGGAAAAATTTTGGCGCGCTCGTGACCCGGACGCCTCATCAAGCCAACTCAAGTGTGTTTTGCAAGGCCGGTAAGAAATTGAAGCCTTTAATCACTTACTTGAAGCAATTGCCGCAATTAGGGCTCGAAATTCGGATTTCATGGGTAATTGTGTGACGAAGCCCAATTTTTGAGTCGTTAAGCTGTAAATTTTTTAGAAATGATACTTTGGGATGTTGTGAAGCTGTAGCATCTTTCGGATCGTGATTTGAGCTTGCGGTTTGTTCGGAACGGAATTTTTAAGTTGGAGACACTATCTGGTACTGTAGCGAACAGTGGCTTCGAGTCTCTTTTTTGTTATTTTCGGTACTGTTTTGGAGCGGCTGAGTTGGGGTTGTTGTTGTACGTTAAGAGAGCTTTCTAAAGATTATAAGACGGCTTGAATCGGAATTTTGTGGAGGAAGTTATGGCGTGACGAAGTTGGCGCATGGGCCGTGCCTAGCTGAAAATGATGGGTTTATGCTAAATTGTGAACTTTTGGGATGCGTAGGTGTTGTTTATCGACTAATAGGCCTAGTATAGACGAGTCATTATAAGAATATCATTTTTTACTCGGCTTTTTGATATTTTTCCGTTAATTGTTAGGAATCCGAATGCGTCGGTTCGTGGGAGCATCGTAGTTGATTTTTTGGCTTTCCCCAGGTGAGTGACACTATTTCTTCTTTGTATTTTAAACTCATATTTTGAAAAACGTGATGGATTATATAATCCGTGAGTTGATAAAAAGCATATCTTGTTGCATAAAACAGGATCGAGTTATTACTGCCATTTTTCTTGTTTGAAAAGAGTTATATTTTGATTTCGGTTGGGATGGTTGCTTGAAAATAGTTTGTGAAATTCTTTATGCAAGAATCGAAGAATGCTTTGATATTTATTTATCAAATTTTGAGTTGTGACATGACTTCCTTTCTGATGTTGGAATTACTGGATGTTGTGATTAGTGGTTGGTGCTCAATGTCTCTGTGGACCCTGAGGGGTGTGGGTATGCGCATGCTATTCTAGGATATCCTTGTGGGCCGAGCCACCGGCTAATAATATGTGGAGACCTTGCCAAGGGGGGAATCTTGGTCGTTTTGTCATGGGCGTTACACGTGACCATGGTTAGACATTTGAGCATGAATTGATCAATGGAGTGGACCATTGACATGTGATTTGAGTTTGGTCGATGGAATGGACCATCGATGTGAGTTGATGAGATTAATCAATGGAATAGACCATTGATGCATGTTTTACGAGATTGACTAATGGACTCGACCATTGGTGCTTTCGATATTTGAATTATGATTTTATATTATGATAAAGTGAGTTATGTTTGTGTTTTAATATGTGCATAGTGATTTCTCGATCCGCTTAGAAGAAATGTGTTACTCACTGAGCCGTGGTAGCTCACTCCTCTCATCTACTTGTTTTTCAGGTTCTTCAGCGAGTCACGAATAGGCGTGAGCATTCGTTCGGGGAGGACTTTTTTGGTGGAAATTTTGGGTATGGCTTATGCATAGTTCATAAGTTTATAAGTTAGTCTTTGTAAAAGGTTTATGTTTTGATGTCTGTGGATTATAGATATACTCTGATATTGTAACCAATTGCCCGTTTTGTCAAATATATATATATATATATATATATATATATATATATATATATATATATATATATATATTTATATGTGGATATCGGGATGAAATTTTGGTTACGTTGAGGCTGCGTCCTTTGGAAAAAGGACGGCCGTGTCATGCCCTTCTTATTGTGAATCGGGGTGTGACAGAAACAAGAGATTGAAGGGCAAATTTGAATCTTTTAACAAAAAGAGCGATGGCCTTGAAAAAGAAAACATGGCTTTGAAGCATGGCAAAAATGAGACTAAAAAAATGTCAAGAAGTTGCAAAAGGAATCGGAGTATTTGAAAAAGAAAACGGATGAATTGAATGCCAAATTTGCAAAAGTTTATACTAAGGGTACTAAGAGCTTGAACACAATGTTTGAGAAACAAAAATTTCCTCATCGTAGAGTGTTCTTGGATACCAGCCTTTTGAAAATAGGAGAAGTGTTCATGCCGTTTTTTTGAGAGCTTCTCACGTATGGCTCGTTTGTAACCTGTGTGGTAAATATGGACATTGTACACAATTAGTACTTGGGAAACGGTGTTGTTAGAAGAGTAGAAAGGGCATGGGGTACCTAAAGTTTCATTGTCTACTCACTCTCAAGGACCCAATGCGGGTTGCATACCAAGAAAAAATCCTTAAATGTGCTCTTATAGATATGACTGTGTCTTGGTACCGATTCTAATATGCACAAATTGTACCTTGATAGTGGTTGCTCAAGAAAAATGACCGAAAATGCAAGTTTATTTAAATCTTTGAAGAAATGGATGGAGGACATGTGAATTATGGTGACAACTCAAAAGGAAGAGTCATCATCGGTATTGGTTATGTTGGTAAAGAAGAAACTCTTATTAAAATGTTTTACTTGTTGAATGTTTGATACATAAGTTGCGCAGTATTGGTCAATTATGTGATAAAGGCTTCCGAGTAATTATTTAATCATCTACTAGCTCTATTACTGATACTCCTAATGGCATTGCTCAGGTTATTGCAAGAAGGCATGAAAATGTGTATGTGATTTAGCCAGAGTGCTTAAACTCAAATGATTGAAAATCAGCACATATTAGTATGGATAATATCTCAAAGCTTCCTAGGTTTAGTTTAGTTCGTGGCTTACCTTTTTCAAAGATCAAGTCTATGATGTTTGTGTTAAAGCAAAATAAACAAAAGTATCATTTGAATCTAAGGAGCGTGTTAGCACCTTTAGACTTTCGGAATTGCTTCATATGGATAGGTTTGGTCTGTCAAAATCTTCGAGACTTGGTGGTAAAAAGTATGGAATGGCCCTAACTCGTAATTTTTATAACTTTTGATGTCAGGATTCCTAGAGTTCTAACCGACCGCCAATTTGGTGGAGAATCTACACTAGAAAGTTTGGACATCAAGAAGAGATTAGAAGTTTGGATAAGGAAGAATGCCTGGGATGGCCAACCGGAACCCAAGAGGTATCACCACCATTGTCGTATTAGGCTAGCTGGCGAAGTTGATATGAGGACGAAAAATGAAGATGAGGCTCCCACTACCGAGCTTACTTCGCTTTTGGAGGGGGAGAGATACACACGGTCTGCAATGAGACGCAACAAGGATTTGCAAGAAATAGGAGAGGAACTTCAATTGTTCAACCAGTTTGCTGAAATTTTCCTCCAAAATTCATCTCTTTTCCCAATATCCTCCTCCTCCTCCACCACCTTATTAGACACGTCTCATCGTATTTTTTCAAGATCATTTGGGCTTGTTTCCTGTTTGAAGATGTGCTCAAAATTCTTTTCCGTGTGAGCTTATTTTAACACTTGACCTTGAGTACATTGGATTGTTGAAATCATTTGATCTACTCATTTGCCACTTAAGCCTATTTTGATGTTATGACAAAAATGGGATATTTAATTTGATTAATGAGCATGCTCAGAGGAGGAGCTTATGATTTAAATTGCATCAAGGACTTAAATTTCTCAAGAAAGCCTTTTTCACTTTTATTTTCCTCGTTAAAATGTTTAAGGGGACTTTCTTCATTGGGAGATTCTGTTTGATTAAGACTTTAGACATCATAAAAAAAAAAGAGAATACTTTTACCCTAATATAGTTTTGATGATTACAACACTCACTCAAATATGTTATGATTATTTGAAATTATATTCGTTGTATTTGAGTATTTTTTGAATAATTTTAAAGGGCTAAAAGAGACCGTCCCTGCTTTGAAAAATGGGGCTAAGTACCCAATCGGTCGGATGCCTAGTTAGGTTACCCCCGCACTCCATACTCCTAGGCTACATTTGGTCGTCCGGATTTCTAATCGAGATAGGACTGGATAGGATAGGATATGAAATCCTTAAATTTTTTTTATATCTTGTCCATTGTTTGATAAATTCTAATATTAAAGTCGGATATATTCACATCATATCATGTGCTTTTTTTTATATTTTATATAAATGTCATATAATTATAAATGAACCTAAATGTTCATAAATGAAGATGGTGAAAATCTCTCGTAACACTATTCCTTAATTTATTTTTATTTTATTTGCCTCTTTTTATATTATTTTCTTTATTATTTCTTTTTTCCCCTTTCATCATTCTTTAATAAAATTTTATCAAATAGTAAACTATACTAACATACCTAAATATAAAAATACCTAAAATATATAATAAATATAAATATTTAATTTATAGATTGAATGTTTATTATAAGATAGAATTAAAGTTGAATATATAAATTAAGATAGGATTAATTAAAAATAAATTTGTATTTTTTTATTTTTTATTTCTTAAATTAGAATTCAAATATTATTTATATTGAAATATAATTTCAATTTTATTAATTTAATAAGTTTGTTATTTGAGAAAAATAACTTTCCTATTATAGACATTATAAATCTTATCCACATTTATCCTACCTCCCCCATGGGATAATTTTATCCTATCTATATCTCATTTATATCTGATTTTATCATGTCATGAGCAAGTACCAAACGTAGGATAGAATAAATCATATTCTATCTCGAATTTTATCCCGATTACCAAATGCAGCCTAGAATATGGATTTGTCTACACAATCCAACAAGTGTCTAGGCCATTTTTAGCCTGACAGTTGGACTCCCAGAAGTTTCGATGGAAGAATTTCTGGTCATTTGATGTGTAAATAATAACCACTTTGGTTCCTTTTTTATTCCCCTAAAAATGGGTAGTTCATTGTCTTTAGTAATTGTGTACGCTACCAATACTTGCAATATCCCTCTATACACTTTGCAGTCAAATTCGTAAGAGATGAATGTTGTGTTTCTTTAGAAAAGAATGAAAAGAGTGCGCCCTATATACAAAGGAGTATTGGCTCCATGGTTAATCAACTTTTGTATAAAGCTTAAGTGTAGTAGATTGGGCCTAGCTTTCAAATGGTCTTGGAGAGTGGCGTACGCATTGGTTTGGGCCAAATCACAATATATCTTACCAAACTTATATTTGTGTGTAAAGTACTTTATATTGTTTTGCATATTCTACGCATTTTGACCAAAAGTTAATACATCCCATCAATGATATTCTCATTTTCAACAACTTTTTGTTTTTCTAAATCATTAGTCTCGTCAAAAAAAAAAAAATTCATCAAATGAATCACGCGACTTATCTATTGAGCCATTTTTAAGGCATTGAGCATACATTTTCTGATCTTTCACATACCCGATTATGATATTCTCATAGCTGGGATAGGGGTGAAAAAATAATATTGGAGAAATATGATATGAGGCAGAAAGACGCTGACCCAAATCGAAGTGCGCCAAGATGGTCGAAATTCAAATAGTTGGAGACGATCAAGAGCTCCAGCCTCTTTAATGTTCTACAAAAGAAGATGCCCGATGTCTGTCCACTTTGCTTGTAGTTCTCCTAATCTGTGGACAACAAGTATTGACGCCAACGTTGGCCCGTAAACCCTTTCTCGATCCATGATGTTTTGACTCGATTCCCTCCACATTATTTAAACTACTCACCAACTTACTTGCAAAAAACTTCTTGCATTGCATGTTTTCCACTTGTCATCATTTGAAACCAATTTTATTTTTAATATTTTATTTTTCAACTCCATTTGTTTCCAAAAAAAAAATGAATAATTTAAATAATATTTTCTTAAAAATAATCACTTGTATCATTATAAAAATAAATGAGTGAAAAATATTTTTTATCCTTTAAGAAAATATCTAGACATAGATTTTATTGATAGTGACAATTTTAAGTAACACAATCGAGCATTTTTAGTAAAAGATTTTCTAAATCAATCATTTTCCGAAACAAACGGAATTTTCATGTATGTTGCTTCTCTACTGGGTTGAACTTTCTCTATAAGCTATAACTCAGCTTCATTATTCCACATTACAAGGTCATAACATGTAAGATGGGTACCAGCACAATTATATTCTTTATATTCGATCTTTCTTTCAAAATAGTATACTTGATATAGGAAATGTAAGAAATATAAAAAATAATTCTAAGGTTATAAATCCATTATCAGCAATCCCTCAAAGAATTTTATTTTTCTTTCCTAATAATTATAGATGTCACTAGAGTTTGCGCTAAATCGCCACGCATATTCAATTGATATAAATCGTCAACTCCAGCTTCAGTATTTTGTAGCCCTATCATGCTTTCCTCTGCACTGGTTGGGCCACTTTCCTCCTGATCCGTTCGATTTGGGCAATTTTCCCAAAGTGCAACACCCTCCATAGCTCTTGATACAAGACTGTTTTTCAAGGACTAAGGCTGGTTCTCGTGGCTTCTGTTGAACTCTCTTCCTTTGAATTTGTCTGATACCTGAACATGTCAAACCTCGAAGAGCAAACGTTACTGACCAACCTCATAGAGGAAAACAGGATCGAGTTGAGTCGCTGGTTACTTGGAATCACAGCCTTTAGGTTGTCCTCTATTTGTTCGCACATTATTTAGAATCCCTACTTTGTCAAGACTTCTCCCATTACTCTAAGTCTATAAGCTGAAAATGATTCAAATCATCTTCAAAATTGACTTTTTCATGGCGATCTTGATTTGGAATATGCAAGCCACATACAATTAGAATTCGCTTGATCATATGGTGTCTATGGAGCAATGCCTCTCCCCTTCTAGCCATTAATGTGTGGTAGGATATGGATCGTGGCAACCTCTTTTCCTCCTTCAGGTTGAAATACAGAAAGCTTATCCTAGGAACTTGTCATCCAAGCGATGTGAAGTCATAAGCAACCCCTTTGGCATTTCTCCTTGAGGAAAAAATACAGAGCCTTTTCCTCAGCAACAATCTTCCCGCAACGTTGTAATAAGTGCCGGTGCCGATGAAACCACACGTCTGACATAGGAACAAAAATATGATTGAACGTTATGTGAACTACTTATGTGCACAAAATATATTTTCTTGTATTATGTTTTGGCAAAAAAAAAAAAAAAACATTAAAGAACAACCTCGGAGCCAAAGTCATGTCCTTCTTGAGCTGTTAGATTCCCATTATGGGTGATGCTATGATGTCATTAGCTTAAACCAGATGAAATTCATGCCCTTTTTACTGGCTATTGCTGGATCATTGAAGAAATTATTATAGTTGTATAGTTGCTAACTACAAAAATATATTTAATTATCCAACATTTTAGAATAATTACTACTTGTGAATGTTACCAAATCTTACTATACTAGTAGGTATTTTATAATATTACAATAATTAGCCATACCCACTAATTACTATTTCAATCAAAGTTACGACTTTTGTAAATTAATAATTACTAACTACTTGGAGAAATTATTAGTTATTGAAAGGTTTAAGCTTACTTTCGAACGTGGAAAGTAGATATTGACTCTTCAAATTTACTAAATCTCAATGGATTGAAAGTTTTTCTTTCTCTAAAGAGAAATTAAAAATCAAACCAAGAAATTACTAGCTATTGTGAAAGGTACATACTTGCTTTTTCTATATAAACTTTATCTTTTTTCTTTTTTTTGGTAAAGGTAAGAAATATATAGACTAGAAACCAGAAAGCTATATAGAGCTATACAATGAGAACTCGGACCCAAAAACTTGCATGGGTTTTCCATCTCAGCTCTCAGGAATAAGTTATAACCGCACGGCAAAGGTTCGAGTGGTTTTAGCCGCACAGTGACTTCCTAGAGAGCCGCGCCGTGAAGAAAGGAAATCGAGAAGCCGTGCAAAGAGAGCTCCTATTCGTCGGCGGCAGAACAAGAACACTTTACGTCTAATTGAGTAGTTTTATTTTTTTTTTGGGTAAAGCAATTGAGTAGTTTTATTTATAAACACTTCGTATGAAAATACGTTAGCAATTATAAATTATAATTCTCTTATTATAATGAATTATTTTTTTTACTCTCCCTAATAAAGGTACTAATATTTGGATCAAGCTAGGTAAATTTTTTTAGGTCCTTTATTATTCTTTGTCTATTTCTTTTGTGATTTTGTATTAACTTAAATTACAAGATCCTTATCGGCTTCCGTGTCAATATTACAACAACTTTCTTACCCAATTGAGACCATAGGCTCCTAGTTTCAAGAAAAAAAGGTACAAATTGTTTTTAATAGATTAGCTATGGTGTTTGTTTATGGTTAGACAAATAAGCAAACTATAGTGTCATTTTCTTAGTTAGAAAAATAACCGGTCATAATCTTTATTGTACCAATATCACTAATTAATTGTCATAATAAAATTTTTGTTTTTTGTTATTTTAGCAAACACAAGAAGAACTCATGTCAACACTAGAAAGTGTAGAATGGTGTCACGCTATCTAACGATGAAGAATGTCAAAGAGAAGCTGCTGTAGATGAGCCAAAAGGAAATCAAATTGACGAAGATATATTGTAATAAAACCGAGGCAAGGAATGGTACTCGATTCCGTAGAGGAACTCTTAAGGGTACTGCAAAAGATAGGCTAAACAAGTGGGACTTGGTGTCCCAAGGAGGAGCTCGCAAAATGGAGATGACGGTAAGATCTAATACTTGACTTTTGCATGTTCTCGTCGTGGAAAGAGTATGTGTAGATTGGCTAATGTTGTTAAGCCAAGGCCTGTGTCAGGAGCAATGTGAAAGCAAAGATTAGTGCTTGTTTTATGTCCAGATGGAAAGTACATAATGCCATCTTCCCAACTTGACCACAGCCGTAACTTGAATCCTGGGAAAGATCGTGATCAAAATGCTCCAAGAAGTTACATGCTCATGTGAAAAGAAGGTTTGAATTTACAGAGCTGCTATAAGAATTGACAGGAATTTCTTTTATCGCCTGTTGTTGAGGCAGGAGGCTATGCAAATCTTAAATTTGGTGAGAGAGAACGTCAAAATTTCATTGAAAATGCAAGAAAGCTCAGACTTGGAACTGGAGATGGCGAAGTCATTCATAACTATTTTGTTGGATGCAAAGTAGAAATGATAGTTTTTTCTAGGGATGGGTTTGGATGACAATTCCAAGACATTCAGCATCACATGGAGTGTCAACACCAATCCTCCCAAAAATTTATACACTGAATTGTGTAAACATGGAATATCCTTATACATCTACTTGGGCAATATAGAACAAATTCAAGGTCAATCTACTATCGAATAAACTACTATATATTAGGGAAAAAAAGAAAAAAAAGAAAAAAAAACTAATTTCAAACTCATTTGTATGGGACAGGCTCGAAGGGGGTCATTAAATGGAAGGAGGCTCTCTCTGAATCCACCAATGTGATGGGAACGCATTTGTATGATGGTTAATCCCCAATTTCGAACTCATTTATCTTCCACTATCAAAAATAATTTTAACTGCCTGGGAGAGGAAGTGTCGAGACTTGACTAGCTTAACACCAACACCAATCGACCGAGTCGACCTAACCTATGACATCGATTTCTGCCTTGCTTTTGTCAAGTATAAATAAATGGCAACTATATTAAAGTATGGAAGTTCTATTCTCATTTCTGACTGTGCTTCAAGTGGGAAAGAGAACTTGAAATGAAAAAGCTATGCTCTAAAGTCAAGTCCAACGCCGCCTTTCAGAAATTTTTGCATTCCATCCATAAGATATATTGATCGAATAAAATGATTTGAATTCAACGGCACCAATATATAAAATTATCTAGCAAATAGTAAAGTTACATGGTAAAGTCTAATATGAATTGAAGAGTAAACATCGAAACTTGGCATTCTTCGCTCTAAACAATAAGAGTATATGCTTTGTGTGTGTCCACCATAAATTCCATCGCTACCAAAGCCATTATTGACTAGAAAAGACTAAACTTGATCAGAAATTTTTGGCCCGTTTAAAACTCCTCTTCCTAGATTATGCTGTTCACTTCATGCTAGATAATGGCTATACTTCGTAATTATCCATAACTCTCTCCCTCTTTTGTTTCGATAGGAATGAATATGATTGGATCCATGGCATTGTTGAAGAGAGAAAATTATAGGAGAGATTAGATGTAAACTACAATGAAGATCCTCATAGTTACAGTTAGATAAGACAGAATAGCTATTTCACTAGAGAGATTGGTGTGCGACATTGCTGCTTCAGCTAAAGGGTCAAGAATAGAAGTTTTCAATGTAGAATATTTTAGTTGCTTAAAATTGTTGTTAGAAACTTGAGAATTAGCACAGACAAGGGAGGACACTTCACAGCGAAAACTATATAAAGTAAATTGTTGGTTAAAGAAAGTGGCAGTGAATGGAGTTTTGTGATAATGTGACTCAACCATAGAATATCCTCTTACATAAGTATAGCCATACTCTGTCACAGAAACAGACACGAAGGCAAGAAAATGGCACATAGAAGGGTAATTGCTTGGATGCACAGCGAAATACCATTCTGAAAATAGGAAGGAATTTGAATTTATTTTTGAGCGTTTGAAGGTATACACCATGAATTTGCTAAAAACCAGAGAAATTTTAACCAATTGATGCCTGTGGCATAAAACATATGGAGCTGCTTGCTTGCTTGTTCAAACTTCCACAAAGACGTAACGCCCAAAAGCTCTGCAGAAGAGTAAAATTAACACCAGCCAGCTTAATTTGGTTAAAGGCAGAAACAGAGCTACATCTGAGAACTTTGAAAAGCTAACCTTCACATCAAATTGTATTGCTACTACAATCTTGTGTGATAAGCATTCCAACTAGCATAAAAGGGGGAAACTTAAAGAGATTAATATACACATAAACATGAAAGAGAGAGCAAAGAGCCAGAACTTCAGTCTCTTTGTGTATTGACACTGATACTTCGTATTGTGATGCAATAAGCAATATGGAAAAAAAAAAAGGATCCACAGGAGTGAAGCACAAAAAAGCAATACAAATCTAGCAAATTTTAGAGCACAAGATCATAGTGACTCAAACAATACTTACATTGAGGCCAAAAAACAAGATCTACATAACTTCTTTCAATATCCATTTATATTTCAGCATTTGGATAACTCCCAATTGCCTAAAGCTAAATTTGGCTGCAAAATTTCGAATTTGCGGCTTCTAAATAATAGAAATGGCACATGTATAATTTTGGACATTTGCAAATCAGTCCCTTACAGTTCAATTTCAAAATTTAGAATTAGCACTAGCCAAATCAACAAATATCCCATCCATCCATCTTTTGTCACAAACCTAGATGAAGTTGCTTCATGTGACAGCCAATGTAATCGTCACATATCCATAGAAACACATTAGAAAATGGACAAGAGGGTCATAATGATCTCACCAGGAAACAGCACAACTACTAAAGTTGCTGAAAGCGAAGTACAAAAAATCATTTACCAAATGCGACAGGTTACATTACACATTATATCAAATATTTCAAATTAAATGCAATCCAGAGGTGGACCTTTCTACCATGGATCAGGAATATCTCCAATAACCGAGATTATCTGTAACAACTTGAGGTGCTTCCCAAGGGCAATTCATGTTGGTATAGAACCCTTACATCATTCTCCGCTTGCATGCATATAAGGCGAAACCTACACCTTCTTAGTGTTGCTTTTGATACCTCGAATGAAACATCAAAGAGACTCTACTCAATCTCTAGCATCTCATCCAGCTCATCAAATGAACAGCATGTAATATAGTTAAACCATAAGTGATGAAACTGTAATGAAGAGAATGTTCTTGTATCATTATTACTATGAACATGATTCACCAATACCTGAACCTCACATGAAATGCTAGCCCCAATTCCTTCCTCCAATCACAAGGCAACACATAAATCTAATCCAAGGATACTCCCATGCAAATCTTGGGATACCAAGAAAGAGACAGAACATTCTTAAGACTTTAGATAAACCAACATGCTATCTCTCTTCCAGGAAGTATAGTATCCGTGCAGTGAACCATCTCACGAACATCTTGCTATAGCAAATCTATTAAATCAGAATCCCACCAGCTCATGCATACGTGTAATATTAGCCAGGTTAATGCCTTCACGAACCAATCCATGACATGAATATAAGTGAACATACACTGACATGGAGTATTGAATGCACTGAATAGGCAACTTTGGAAATCTGGACAGTTCATTGCAGCCATTTGCTTCTAGGCTGCAAATGTTTTGGTGGGAGCTCTAGGATCTCCTATAGCTGCTTGCAATCATCTAATTTTTTGAGAACCATCAACTCCTCAAACTTGCAAATGCATGCAGGAAGTCTTAACAAAGTTATTTCCTAAGAGATGCAAAATATTTACGGAAGAGAAGCAGGTGAGACTCTGAAGGAATTCTGCCTTTGACAGATTGCACCCATAAGGAGACCAGATTTGGAAATCCAAGTCTACCATTAGGGAGATTGGATTTCTCACTGCTCTTTGGAAACAAGCCAAATAATGAACAACCATCAAGAGAAAGGTGCTCTAGACATTGCATCTTGTAAATGCTAATAGGAGGACTGATAAGACTTTTGCATGAAATCAAAAGCAAAAACTTAATAGAGATTAGGTTTTCAATTAATGCAGGAAGTTATTTTATAGAGGTCTGAGATAAATAAAGTTTTGTTAAGCTCTCCATATCCTTAATATCAGGAAACTCATCAGCTAAGAGCAGCCAATTACATCGACTGTTTATTCAGCTTCAGTTTGCTTGAAAGCTCCTTGAGTTTCAAGCACCTACTTAAGTTCAATGTCTCCAAATTTGGCACCTCTGAGAAGTTTCGAACTTTAATCAACGACTTACAGCAGTTGAAATTCAGGAACTTCAAATTTCTATACAGCAGCAGCAAATTAAAAATAACATGCTTTTATCAAATTAAACAAAGAGAATGCTCGTGTCATAATTACTATGAGCATGTAAGACATACCTTTAAGTTGTCTCCTAATTATTTAATCCAGCTGTTATGCACATCGAACCAAACAAGTATCTTTGGACCAGAACTAAACTTCAGAGTTGATAAAGGATATTCCATTCAAGCCACCTTAAGTCGTTGGGAAGACATATGGGACCTCCACTGACCTGTGCATTCAGAACTAGGAGCAATATGAGTCTCCTCATATGTGTGAAAGCACTGGGATTGATGTCTAGCTCTTCCTGTGTTGGCAAGTCCAGCACTACGCCTTTAACAACATTGGTTATCTATCAAGGAAAAGAAAATAATCATCATTACCCAACCCGAATTAGGTAATAGTGTGTAAATTAAAGAAGATAAGATTATCAATGGTTTCATGAGAAACACTCTCTGTATCCTCCGACAACACTTCAGAAACATCATCGTAGCACCATAATCTACTCTATTTGCCAGGGTCATCTGGACACCCTTGTTTCACAATATCCTACATCAGCTGAATCAAGTCATGCTTTTGCATTGTTCTCTGATTCTCAACGGTTGGTAAAGATCTATCTATTAAACTTTGAATCCAAATTAATGTCTTTAAACCACAACTATCAAGAACTCTGGTTACATAATCACTATTCCTCCCCTTAAAGAAGCAAGCAATCTCAAGAAAAATGTCCTTGTTATTGTCCTCCAATGCATCAAAACTTATCTTCAGAACACTGTCTGTATCTTTATTAGGAATTTCAGCAAGTTAACCCAACATAGTGTCCCATTCCCTTTTGCTCCTACCACATAAAAATGGACCCGACAACACAATTGCTAAAGGAAGGCCATTAGCATAGCCCAGAATATTATCTATGGTATCTCCTTGCTTATTCTTTTTTTTTTCCTTCAATCTTGGAAAAGCATATGAACTAAAACTTTCAAAAGCTTCACCTTGATCAATGCTTTAACTTCACATACCTGATCTATCCCGTGAGAAGTCAGTACATGTTTATCTCTTGTCATAATAATGATCATGCTCCCTTTTCCAAACCATTCACATTCTCTGGCTAATACATTCAACTGGTCCCCATGATCCACATCATCAAGGCACAAGCAGAATCTTCTTGCAGCAAAGTCCATCTCGTATCAGGTTAAAGCCTCCATCCACACTGAAGACCACTAAATTTTCTTTCCACAGTATCTCAGATAAGAGTGCTTTCTGCAAATGAACCAGGTCATCAGGTTTACTGGAAGTTTCTCTAACATTTGCAAGAAAGCCACACCCACCAAACTGACTAGTGATACTGTTATAGACAACTTTAGCGATAGCGCTCTTCCCTATACCTCCCGCTCCCCATATTCCTATCATCCGAACCTCATCCAAGCCTGTACTTAACAACGATCTTACATTCTCTACCCAGCAACCTACACCAAACCAAAGTAGCAAAGGGAGTGGGAATAAATGGCAATATACGATCCATTGAACTAAATAAAAAATGGCACAAAGAAAACAATCAATCTGTAACATTCCGAAACATGACTCTTAACGCACTAATCGATCCCATCAAGTATCAACAGATTAGTGAATTCAATATTCTTTTATAGGGTCGAACAGGAATACCGTGATTACCCATGGTCATAATAATGCCAATCGGACAAATCGGTGACTGGCCAATGCCTTGCCATAACCCCCCTCTCTCTGCCATCGAATCTCCCCCGGCTCCACTCCGTAGAACAGGGGCAACACCAGCTGTCCCCTTGAGCCTCTTCCACTCCATCACCTTCCTTCACCGAGCTCATCAATCACCACCGAGACGAAGCGTGGTCCTCAGACAAGATGAGCACGGCGATCCGCGACTCCTCGACGGCCTTCGTGACCGCCCGGCGGGACCTCGCGCCTCGAGCCCTCGCCGTGATGCAGGCGTCGATGCCGCCGTGAAGGGAGGAAGCCGGTGCGGACATCCTCGCCTCTGAAGCGGAGGAAGACGTCGAACCGCCATCTTGCTTTGGAAGAGGAAAGACGACGACGACGACGACGTTGGAAGATAGAATGTGATGCTTTTTCCTCTTCAATTTTTTTTTTTTTTTCCAGAAACGACGACGAGTTAAATTTTGAGTTGAATTGTTCGTTTTATGATTTAATTTTGAGTTGAATTTTCGATAATGAGTCTAAACTTTTTTTTTAGTTGAAAAAGTTAAAAAAAATGACACCAAAAACTGACAATTTTTTTTTATTTGCCCAAAATTATAAATTATTCAAATCACATAGCAAAATCAATCATGGGTCTTCACTAGAATTTCACAGACACGTATCTCTGATAAGCCTATCTCACCAGAATTGTTTCTTATATGTAAATGCTAGTTTGAAAATGAATTTAGTTACGGGTGCATTATGTGGAAGGTTATGGCAATTGTGACAAAAGCTATAGTTGATAATACAAAGCCTTCAAACTTGTTCTCATCTCTTTGACAGATCTGCAATTGACTTGGAACCTTGGAGATTTCATATAATCTTTTAAGAATGGATACACTCAATTAATATTTAGTGATATCAATCTTTTGAATTTTATTTTTTTTTTTTTATGTTTCCAGAGGGGAACAAAATCCATCATATATGTACTAGTTAATAGCAGATTATTTATTTGACGGATGACCTAGTGCTGCAGAGGAAAACTGCTCCGGTCAATTGAGTTCAAACCTGATCATTATCAAGTAAGTAGTTTTACAATTCTTCAGTGTGATCCTTTCATTTGTATTGCCTAAGAGTTTAGTAAGGTCACTCCCGCTGATGACTTGAGCTAATGCATAGAGGTCTCAGTGTTGATTTAGATGGCGAGTGATTAGGCCTTCCATCAGCTTCTATGTTTGAGCAGCCGCTCATGTACTCATTTTCATTGCTTAAACATACGTGTATACATGTTTGGCTGCATCTATAGGATCGTGTGGCAACAGTAAAGGAAAACAAGAAACATTCATTTCTTGTACCCTTGCTATATAGCTAGGGAGACAGAACTTAGGGACGTGACTGAGTTCCCTAGAAGGCAAGAAAGCCCTCACAGACTGGTATAGACTCCACTGTGATTGATCCGTTCCTGTGTCTCTCATGCATTAATAAAGTTAATTAGTTCTCTAGTAGCTTGCTATGCAGAAAAGTGACCGCCTCTTTTAGTTGCAGTCCTATTTCTTGAGTTTAGATGCCGATGTTTGAGAAGGGACCCGCCAGAACAACAAAAGTCTTGGCTTTGACGAATATTTGGAATCTTGTCGTCATAGTTTCCTTCCAAATATTCATCGATTGAAAATATTCATCGATTGAACTTGTTTACATCAGCATATAAGTTTTTGTTCCATTAATTTTTTTCAAGCTATTAGTTGATCGTCTTCAAGCATAATAAAGGAAGTTATAAGTCCATCGTGAAGAAAGGGATATGGGAAAAATCATCAACCTTTAAGCTCACACATCATCATCTTTGATTGTTTGTCTACTCCTCTCTTACTCTGGTCATCGCACAAAAATTTAAGAGACTTGTGAATGATAGTGGTTCGATCTTACTGCCCTCAAGAAGTGCTTCCTGGTCAAAATTTTCACCCGGGATAGCCCTAAAGTGGCATAAAAGGAGAAATCAGCCTATTATTTTTTTCCAATAATCTGTCATTGGAAGGAGCATTGGTACCATCTACAAGGGTCATAAAAGGTGAAGTTGGCCTACTCTTCAAGTCGCCAAAGATGGGAAATTCAGAGAGGGGGTTTTGTCCAAAGAAAGAGTAAACGGTGTAACGATTTAATAACCTCGAGGAAGGTTTGTCTCAATTTTGTGATCTTTAATGGTTTGCAGCTGGAAATCTGTGATGGAGATGTTGAAAGGGAGAATAATCAAAGTCACTTTTGTGATTCTTTACATGGTAGAGAACTGAGAGTTGTTATTTGATTCTGGAAATATGTTATCCTGCATTTAGTGATCGTGCTCTATTAATATTCTGTACGGATTCCTAGCAAGACGACATGATACCTGAGGACCCTTTCTTTAATCGATGTTTGATGGTTGCATGATTTTCCCCTCGGCTAAACCAAAATCATTCCAAGGCTTCACTCGAAGGACCGGAGTCCCCAACTTCCAAGTGTAACGTTGGCGATCTAGACTCGTCGATACACGCTCTTAATAGTCAGATCTCACTTTGTTTGCTGGCGAAGGTCGCTGGATGCGCCGCTTTACAGCCCAACTCAAACCTTCTCTCTAAGGTCCCGAGCCCACATTTTCCATAAGTGGAGTTTTTTTCTTTTTTCTTTTTTGTTTGGCTTGTTTCTTTTCTTTTATATTATTTTGAATTAATGATGAGTTTGGAAAAGTGCATTAATGTTGTGCTGATGTGGCTTTCCGTATATCAATATTTCCGTCCATATAAACAACATGGACTAAATTGAAAAGAAAAAATGGGTAATATTAGAGTTATTGGTATGTGGATACACAAATTTTTGAAGCCTAGGAATTTTATACGAATAGCCCTATTTTTTGTTTTCTTTTCTCTTTATGTTTCATTTTGTTATTAAATTGTGATATTTGGCGTTTAAGATTCCAGAGTGTGATTTTGATTGTCGACGTGTTAGGTTTGTCATCTCTTGTTGTTTCTTATGATTTCTATTCGTTCTATGTATCCGATTTGTGCTTGCCTGAGATGGGTTGTACCTATTTTGTCTCCATCCACCCACCAATCAATAACAGTTTGATTATCTAGAAGACATGGTTGAAGGACTTTGATTTGCAGATAGCACAAGCTGTTATTAATAGATTGCTACCGCGTTGGTTTACGATTATACCGAAAAACTACTATAGCATCATATTCTTATTTAGAAAAATCACCTGTTATAATCTTCAACATATCGACATTTCTAATTAATTGTCGTACAAACATTTTTGTTTTCCATAATTTTAATAAACGATGGCACACTATCTAATGACGAAGAATGTGAAACAGAGGCTACTAGTGATGAGCCAAAAGGAAATCAAATTGACGAAGAAAATGTGATAGAACTAGAGAAGAAATGGTATTTTAACTCGTATGTTGTTGAGGCAGGAGGGTATGAAAATCTTTGGTGAGAAAGATTGGAAAGGAAAGAAGTTAAGGCTTGGCTTTCTTTGATGGGAGGAACTATCATCACCAACCAGGACAAGGCAATTCAAAATGCAGTTGAGCGTGTGTCCCGCAATTCTAAGCATCGATGGTGGTTATGGCACATCATGAAAAGAGATCCTAGAAAATTAGGTTGATATACTGACTTTTCAACTTGTCAAGATGACTTTACATACTATTGCCTATGATCCCAACCGTTGAAGAATCCAAAATAGCTTGGGGATGTATGTTTGAGCAATTGATCTTCGTGAAAATGAATGGTGTGGCTACTTATATAATGAGCGACATTGTTGGATTCCTATTTATGTGAAAGACGGTTTTTGGACGGGAATGTCTACCACGAAATACCCAAATCTCTCAATACAAAAGAGACCCATGTAATATCTGCTGTGGCAGAAGCCAAAGCCCTATATTCAGCCTCCGTTGATGATCTTGACACTGTCGCTTGCCTTTTTGAGGACCATAAAATGATATTTGATCCCAAAAAAGTGCAAAACCCGGTTGTTGACCTCCTAGTCTCAGAACAGCCAGCCCAATCAGAGTCTGCATACCCATATAAATTTAGTGCGCTTTTAGAGTGAAGATAAAGCCCCGGTTGTTGAGTTCCTTTTACATACCGCAACACCCGTTTTAACAATTTGAAATCACCATTTGTAGGAGAATGCATTTTCTGACAGATATGATTTACTGAATAAGAGATGTCCGGCCTTGTAATTGTGAGATATTGTAATCCACCCACAAGACTTCGAAAAGAGTGAGGATCATGAAAAGGTTCCATGTCTTGTACCGTTGGATGAGTTTTGATAGGCAATGGAGTCTCAATCGGTTTACTATCTTGCATTTCCGCCTTCTGCAACAAATCACCAGCATATTTAGACTGGGTTAAAAATAGATCTGGACCAGTAAACTTGGCTTCAATACCGAGAAAATGGTGAAGTCGTCCGAGATCTTTCATAGAAAAATTTCTGCTTAAAGCTTCTATTAATTCCCGAAGTAGAGATAATGAACTGCCGGTCAAAATAATATCATCAACGTATAATAATAATACCAGGGTGTGCTGACCCGTGTGAAGAACAAATAACGACGGATCAATAGAGCTGCAATGAAATCCCCATTCCAACAAAAAGTTGCTGAATTTTTCAAACCAAGCTCGCGGAGCTTGTTTTAAGCTGTATAATGCCTTCTTGAGTAAACAAATCGAGTTAGGCATCGTAGAACTCACAAAGCCCGATGGTTGTTCCATAAACACTGTCTCATTTAATGACCCATGAAGAAACGCATTCTTCACATCTAGCTGATGGATAAACCATCCTTTAACAATTGCCACTGAGAGAACAATTCTCATGGTTGCCTGTTTAACCACAGGACTGAAAGTTTCGGCGAAATCAACACCTTCCTCTTGATGGTACCCCTTCGCCACTAATCGTGCTTTCAGTTTATCAAGGTTTCCTTCTGCATCCAATTTGGCTTTGAACACCCACTTACATCCGACGATATTCATATCTGAAGATCTTGGTACTAGCTCCCATGTTTGATTTAATTTGAGAGCCTCCAATTCATCTATCATAGCTTTCCTCCAACCCGGATGACTTAGTGCTCCTTTAACTGTTTTCGGCTCCTTTGGAATCTCACGGGCTATGGAGAGAACATACTTCGGATTGGGCTTCCTTATTCCCGATTTCAACCTTGTTTGCATGGGGTGAGTAGATTGTTGTTGAGTAGATGGAACTGGTAAATCACTTGAGACAGAGACTATTGCTTCTTCATGTGTTTCACAGTCTATACATGGTTCTTGTGAACCCAACTGTGGTTGCTGCACGTTTGTCTCATTAGGTGGCTCATAATTTTGCTGTCCAGAGTTATCATCAAATAGAAATCTGACGCTCCGATGTTGTGATATTTTCCCTTCACTCATTGTTGTTCCAGATTGTCTAGTAAAGAATTTAATCCCCTGTAACCAAGTCCGATACAACTGTGAATGCCTGGGAAAAACGGTCCCCAATTTATGGAAAATGGGAATCGCGTCTCATCAAATATCACGTGACGACTTACATATACCCTTCCTGTTGGCGAATAAAGACATCGATAACCTTTATGTCTCTGACTATACCCAAGAAAAACACAGGGTAATGAGCGTGGATCAAACTTTGTTGCACCATATGGTCTAAGGTGTGGATAGCACTCACACCCAAAGACTCGAAGAAACCCATAGTTAGGCTTTTTACCAAAGAGCTTACCAAACGGGCTATTCATTCCTAACACTGGTGATGGCAGCAGATTGATGAGAAATGTGGCAGTCAAAAAGGCATCAATCCAATAAATCAACGGTACTCGTGCATGATAGAGCATAGAAAGACCTAACTCAACGATGTGCCGATGCTTCCTTTCGGCATTTCCATTCTGTTCCGGCGTATATGGGCAGGAGACCAGCATTTTAATTCCTTTCTCATTCAAATGATTAATAAACTGGCTGCTATTAAATTCACCTCCGCCATCGCATTGGAAAGATTTAATTCGACTTTCAAATTGGTTCTCAACAAGATTTTGGAACATGATAAAGATGGAAAAGAACTCAGACTTTCTCTTCATTGGATACACCCATGAGAATCATGAAAAACTATCTATGAAGACTACATAGAATTTAAACTGCTGAAAAGATTCTACTGGGGCAGGCCCCCACACATCACAATAGATTTTTTCAAGTGGTTTACTAGCTAGAGACTCTGAGATATTGAAAGGCAACTTGCTACTTTTTCCAACTTGACAACTTTCACATATTCTCTTTGTCACCTTCGTAGATTTGATCTGATTGTTGCTCTCCAGAAACTTTATTATTTGAAAGTTTGAGTGCCCAAGCCGAAGGTGCCAGACTTCACTACTAGCGATCTGCTGTCTTTGAGAGTACCACACCTGTGTTTGTGCCTGATTTATCTTGTAAAGGCCCCCGCATTTCTTTCCCAGACTGATTACTGAATCCGTCAGATGGTCCTTAATAGATACACCAAGTTTATCAAAGATTAGTGAGTAGGGATAATCGTCAGTTAACTTAGACACCGAAATTAAGTTTTTCTTAATCTCCGGGACCACCAAAACCTCATTTAAAGGAAATGAATGTAATTCAGTAGATAAAGATGTTGAGCCAATATGGGTAATGGGCAAACAAACTCCATTCCCTACCATTACCTTGTCTGAACCATAGTAAGGAGAGAAAGAATTGAGATTACCAGTCGATGATGTGATATGGTTTGTTGCCCCATAATCCGAGAACCAATCTCCTCCTTGATCATCCTCCAAGTGAAATGCAGCTAAAGCATTTGGTATCAGCTCACTTTGATAAGAATTATCAAAGCGATACCAGCAACGTAGAGCGTCATGTCCTGGCCTCTTGCATATCTGACATTGAAGCTTCGTATTATTCACATAAAACTGTTTGTTCGAAGCAGAATTATCACCCACAGGCAGATACTCCTTTGAATCAGCAACCTTAGTTGGAGTGTTTGTATAAGGTCGAAAGCCTTGATTCTGATAAGGTGAATTTGGTCTGTAATTTCCACCAGATTGATAACCACCAGATGAATCACCAAAAGTTACTCCATAGTTATGAGATCCGGGATAATTTCCAAACCTCCTTCCACGAAAACCATAGCCTCTTCCTCTATTGTTAAACCTGCCATTCTTTCCTTCAAAACCCCTGTTAAAATTTCTTTGGCCAGCAAAAGCAAATGTTGAATTAAATGAACCCAAATCAGCCTCACTACTCAGTTTGGACTGATCAATCTTTTCACCAGTAAGTGCCAAATTAGGGTTTATTTGATTCGACAAATAATTTTGATGTTGCGCTTCATATCTGCAAATAAGTGAAAGTATGAACTCTTTCTTTGATGGGTACGTGACCGCCAATTGGGATAAGGTGGAAATGTAAAACTTAGAGGAATATAACTCTTTTAACCCTAGAACCCTCCTCTGAACACAACATGGCATTAATAAGCAATTTCAATATGTTTGCACGAACAAGAAGTTCAGATAATTTGTTGAAAAGGAATACATGTTAGTTATTCAACTCTGACAAAAAATTGAGGGTTCCATTTCCATTGATAACGTTCCTGATGAAATTGAACTTGGTGATGGAAAAAGGTTATGTTGATTACGAAGTGTACTTTAATGACGAGGAATAAGAAATGGAGCGCAAGTGCTACTTTTTTGAATCCTGAATTCAACAATGGGCTTGCTTCTTTCTGGGGAGGAGGGGATGGTTTAAAGCTGGATTCAGTTAGGCAGAATCATAGAAAAATGCTCGACGTAACAGGGGCTTTTTACAGACGAAAGAGAGATGGGACAAGCACCGGCAGCGGGATATAATCTCGTTCACTCAGATGTCAATGGCTTTGGAAGCTCTAAACTCTCATTCTATGACAAAGCCATCATTCAAATTTATGCATGATCTTGTCCATTCTTACCTCAGTGGAATTTTGGACCGAACAAAGCAGTCCAAGGGACTCTTTATCACCCTCGCTCTCTGCCTATCAATCATCAATGACTACATTGACCAGATAGATCGGTGCACGACATCGCTGTTTCAGCTGCAGGAAGTTGTCTTTCCATGTACAAGATTTTAGTTGCTTAAAACTGTTTGTTGTAAATTGAGACACTTCGCAGCGAAAACCATGTAAAGTACTGTGTCTAAATAATGTTAAAGAAAGCAGGAGGCTATAGAGCTTTAAGATAACGTGGTACAAAAACAGGCGAGCAACCTGCTATAAGCTCAAAACCTTTCATCACAAAGAAGCCTCCCGTTACGACACAAGACTACTGCACCTATCCCATGCAATCTCTTTAGTAACAACAGAGGAATCGACTAGATCACAATATAAAAACTAACAACTTTATTGGTTCGAGAAGAAAAACGAACAGATGCTAATGAATACCTACCAATAGGGTGAGATTATAAATAAACTTGCCTCCCAGACAAAATATGAACGGTTCTCATCCATAACAATCAACAAGACCCAACGACAGCACGCCGGTTTTGTTGCCGCATTACACTGATGGACAGCAGCGATCCTCTCAGAAAATTTTACACGAAATGGTGTCACAATGGAATAAAATTATCCATCTAAATTGACCAGGACATCTCATATAATAGAAAAACACTAAAACTAATTTCAGAAAACTAGAAGTCAAATAATTAACTCCGCGAATTATACAATGGATTCAGTTAACAAAATCAGAAACACCCAATCGACGTTACAGAGGGGTTTTTCTTCAGACGAAAGAGAGAAGGGACAAGCATTGGCGGCAGGAGATAATCTTGTTCCCGCAGTTGAACTGGCTTTGGAAGCTCTAAACTCTCGCTCTACGGCTAAGCCATCAGTCAAAGTCATGGATGATTTTACTCATTCTTAACTAGTGGAATTTTGGACTGAAAAAGTAGTCCAAGGGACTCTGTCACCCCTGCCCTCTGCCTCGTGAATCATCAATCACTAGAGAGATTCATGTATAATATCGCCGATTCAGCTAAAGTTTATGGATCTGTGGGAAGTTGTCTTTCTGCTTCAAACTGTTGTTGAAACTTGAGAATTAACATGGACATGATAAGACACTCGAGAATTAAAATGGGATAGCAACCAGACTAGTCCAAAAATGAAAGCTTGCTGTGAAATCAGTAAATGATATGTAAATGACATGTAACTAAGTCTTTTGCACAGAACATGACATTTATCAAGGAGATCATGATCCGCTTGACAAGGAAACATGAAAAAGAAGAAACACTTGCCATGAAGTCGCACTTGAGTTTAAATCAAATGAAGCTGGCATAATAATAAAAAGTTCATACGTCAAACACCCCATAATGATCATAAGAAAGAAGTAGTTCCCTTCTAAAGACATGGCAATAATAATAAAAAGGAAGCAGTTCCCTCAGAAGTCGTGACCAAGCTATCCAACAAAACTAGACCGGCGCTTTAAGATTTATCCGCCTAAGGAAGCTGTCTTCGCTTAAAAAACTTGATTCATCAGAATCCTCCTCATAGAGTGAAGCTGGATTCACTGCTATCTTGTCTCCAAGCACAGCCTTCAAATCATCCTCCAGTGGCCCACATCTTATCATATATCCCAACTTTTGTAGGGTTCCACCAAATACTCTAACATCAAGGCTAAATTGTAAATATATCTTGTCAAATTGAGCAAAATCAACTTCTCCCTCCAACAATCCCCACAGCACATTTGGGCGGAGATATTGAATCCACGTGTGATTCGAATCAAATGAACCGAGAGTTCCCGATAGCACATTCCGCATTTCGCCGTTAATGTGTGGCACGATGTCAAAAGATATTTCCTTTTTTCCATCTTCTACACCGAAAACAACACAAAGAGCCAATCCTATGAACTTGTCATACAAATCTTGTGAAGCCATGAAAGATATGGTACCGTCTTCAACAGGCACAAACTCCTTTAGCATCTCTCCTCCAGGGACAACATTTCGGTATTTTCGGTAAACACGATCAAATTGGAGATAGCGATACTTCTGTTAAATGAGTAAATAGTTAGAAGAACCCAACTTTGTAATTAAGTTCGAGTAGAAGAGCTTGATTTGAGCATATTCCTTGTAATTCAACCTAAGCTGGTGTTCTATAATAATTAGATGCATTGATCCTTGCTTTCGTTATATTACATATAAGGTGCATAATCACCCTACATTAATTGTTTATCTAGTATTTTCAGCTTTTGGATTATAAAAACACACAAAGCACTAAACATAGACTCTCTGTATTTCTCTCTCACCCACAGACACAACCACGCACAGAGAGACCCCCCTCGGTGTGTTGGAGGGGGGGGGGAGTAGGGAGAGGGGAGAGAAGGACCTGGATTGGGATGTCAGTCACGTTGGATCCTTCGAGTATTAAATCACTCGAACTGTTTTCCTCTTTACTAATTTTATTACCCAGTAAATCTTCTGTTTCACTTGAACTTTCTTCCACCATCCTCGTCCGATGATCTTCATGTCGAACCTCATACAGTAAAGCTGGATCCAGGGACTGATTATGTTGAAGAAAAATCTCCAAATCATTCTTCTCTAATGGCTTGCATATTAGTCGGAATCCACATGTTTTCACAATTAAACTACCCCATGTTGTAAGGGTTAACGTAAAACAATTCCAGTCATTTGGAACAATAGAGACTTTGCTCCAGAGTAGCCTTGGTTTGAAACACTGAAGGAACACATGATCGGAATCCATTAGGGGAGTAAAGGATGCACCAAAATTACTACTGCCGTTAATGGTTGCGACAATATCCAAATGGGTCTCCTTTTCTCCACATTTTGTTCGGGCTACAACACAGAAAGCTAATCCTAAGAATTTCTCAAACAAGTCCTTTGAAGCCACGAAAGAAATATGACCCTCATTATTAGGGAGCAACCATTCTGGCATTTCTCCTCCACGCATAACAACTTGTTGGCAACCTTGGACAGAATAAAAATCCTGTCAAAATGCACACTGTCAGATAGTTTTTCCAAATTGACACCTAAAAAGAGGAGTTTGAATAAGTTAAGTGGACAGTCTTATAGTTTAGCTATAGTTAGAAATAGCATTACAAAGATTTTTTTTGTACTTAATTGGTGGAAACAAGATATGTATTGTTGAAGATTTTGTAACTGGATGAACATATATTGTTGAAGTTTTTCATTGGGTGATCCTTGTAATGACACAGAGAACTAGAGTTCTATAGATAGAGAGAATATCATTTCCATTGCCTTATAGCCATCTCCACTACACATACATGCAAAATCACTTTTAAATTGTTTGCTTTTGTTAATTAGTCCACCAATTCAGGATTTTTGGCCTTTTACAGTATACAAACACTCGGTGCAGCCAACACGTACACGGTCACATATCAATCAAAGAGAGAGGGAGAGTCTAACCTCTTGCTTCAACATAACATTATCACGGAACCATTCATGACATGAAGATAAGTCAACATTGTCAAAGTCACATATGTTTGAGGTCCTTTCACATAGAGTTTTGCAGCCAATTGCCCATCGACGTTGAAATTGCCTTGGAATATCGAGGATCTCTTGTATTCTTTTACAATGCAAAACAGGTGAATGGGGCGACTTATATTGTTGCTCGCATGCAAGAAGGTTAGTAAAATCGGTTCCTTCCAAAAACAAATAATTTAAGGAGGGAAAACAAGAAGGATTATCCAAGAACTCTATTTCCGATAAATTGCATCCGCTAATGTCTAGAAACGATAACTTAGGAAATCCCATTTTTGTATGGGGATCACTCGAATCCCCCCCCATCTTTGGAAACTTGACTAGGTTTGAGCAACCACGAAGTGTCAACGATTCAAGATTTGGCAACCTGTAAATGCTAGACGGGAGGATTGTTAAATTCTCACAGTAATCTAAATCCATTTCCCCCAAAGAGACAAGATTTTCTATGGATGCAGGAAGTCCCTCAATCAAAGTACTTTGTAAATAAAGTCCTTGCAACCTTTTCATTTTATCCGAAAAATCAGGGAGTCTTTGCAACTTTGAGCAACCATTAAGATTGAGAAGTTGAAGATTCTTGGAATGGAGCACATCAGGGAGATGATGGAGTTTTGAGCAATCACCTAAATTCAAAAGCTGTAACTTGTTGTGATACGAAACTGATTCGTGGACACTCTCCAAGTTTTTGCACTTATAAAGATCCAATATCTCGAGATTTGGAGTACAATTGAGGTCCGGTATACAAACCAATGATTGGCATTCACTGAAGCTAATGAACTTTAGTTTTATGAAGTCCTGCAAGAACAAAGAAATCAACTTGGGTAGACATTCCGGATGAAAAAAAAAAATCTGAGATAAGTATTTAATTCAAAATTTGGCTCTAATAAATAAGTAATTATTTCTATTTGTCAGAGGCAAATAAATGGTTCTTATAGTTTTCCTAAACAAATTACATAGGGGACGATTCTGTTATCCCATTGTGTAAAATTGGAACACCGTTCCGTGCTGGTAAAAGTTGAAAGACATTGTTAATTGTCAAATTATGTTGCTAACAAAGATTTGATTGAAAACTTGTTTAATAATAATGCTTTGGTAAGTAACCAATACTTTTAAGTTACTACATAGTTTTAAATTACAGACCATTTCATTACGTACCTTACTAATAAGATAATGGTATTGACTTATACAAAAAACTAGTAAGATGCATGTGCATCGCATGGATAAGACTATATTTAATATTATGAATGTTGATATCGACAAGACTTTTTGCAAGAGTGATAAAACATGTGTAGAAAATTATAACAAAATAACTATACACATCAATGAAATTCTTTGCTAGAGCTTATAAGGAATTAGCAGGTTTATCCTTTGATTAACAGAGAGGGTTAAAATCATGAAAGATCCTAAACTAGTCCCCTATGATATATTTACGTTAGACTAATTTCTGCCTCACAAAATTCTCAAGTTGATACCTCTAGCCCAAACTGACCCTCCTTCGTAATGCAAATCTGTCAACACACGTGGCAGACGACTACAAGACTTATTTGATTTAGAGAATGATAGATTTGATGCGAAAAATCTACGTGTGATGATATTAAATCCAAACAGAAAATAGTGAAAATTATTGGAAAAACTGAGCAAGACTTTGGTTTTTGACACATTATATCAATGAATACTACTGCTAACAACTTCGTGCACCGAAGGACTCGTCCATCACTTGGATGCCCTTAGGCGATTACCTTTACCCACCATACATGGCCAGGAAAAATGAGTAACACGTTGATTTGGGTCTCTCTTAATGGAATCTGACCAAAGCCCAAAAACATGTATCTTCTTGGATAGATTTTATGTGCAAAAGCCCCCATTAAAATGAAAAGCACTAATTGAGGAATTACAATGAATAATTTTCACCATTAGAAACTTTAGTATCTGTAAGTATTGTCTTCCTCATGCATTTTAATCGGACGGACCGGTTGCCCATTTCTTTTGGTTTAGTATGACCCGCCTATGAATAAATCCAACGAGCCAAGATTCTCGGATGGACTTTCGTTTTTAAAAGACACTTTTCTTTCTTAGGTGCAACAACATGTAATAGGCTGTGGGTTGTGGTTAGGATTAACTAACAGATACGAGATGGACCGAAAGTGGGCCTCGGGATCATTGACTGGAAGGCCATGGAATGGCCGAAGTGATTGGGCCAAGAAAGTGGTCATGGTAGACTCATCCCCGGGATCAATAAAATTGGGCAATCAGTTTTTACCCAACATAAACCCCACAAGGAGTTTGGATGGATGATCCACTAAACATCCGGGGCCTTACGATTATTTCTCAATTATGATTTCAATGATTTATTTGTAAAATATGAGCCAAATATGAATTTGATCTTTTCATTTATTATTGTTTGTTAAATGTAAGTCAAATATGAGATGGGTTAGATTCTTTTCAGACCTCATCATAAACAATCAAATTTAAGCATATAATAATATGCATATTTTTAAGTAGAATCTATATATACAAAAAAAATATTTTTAAACATTTATTACCAAAATTTGCATTATTCGATTAGAGAATTATGCAATAGAATATAAAGTAATATCAATTATTACCGAAATATGTGTAACAATTAGACATGTAGAATAGAGATGTGCTCGTGAATGCCTTCTTGTACTTTAAATTAAAATTTTTTATTAACTCTTGTAGGAAATTACCGACTTTTGTTTGAGTTGCTACCATTTTTTATTGTTTTGAAATTATTAAATATTTTAATAATCTATCAATGTTTATTTGCCAGCTTGCCAACTTGTTTAAGTTACAATCTCTTTTAGAAAATTACCAAATGTTAGATGAGCCCACTTACCAACATTTATTAGATTGTTTTTGGAGTTAAAGTCGTTCCTATATTTCATAGACATTTATTTGTTGCAATTACCAAAGTATTTTAAAGTTAGTAACTCTTATACTAAATTTCAAACGGCTTCCAAAATTACCAACTAAACCAGTAATTTACCAATATTTATTTGCATAGCTAATTATAATCTCTTATATGAAACTGTCAACTGATATTTGAGTTATTTAACGACGTATATTTAATTGTTTTGGAAGTTTCAATAATATAACAACACTTGTGGCAACTTACCAACTAGCAAAGGTACTAATACCCGAGATTATCAACTCTTATTTGCGTTAGTTACTAGTGTCTATTTCATAACCATCCGCTATTTTAATAGTTTACTTATTTTTTAGAGCTTACTAACATATTAACATTGTTATTCTTACAAAATAACAAATTCTTTTGAAATTGGCTAATACCATTACACTAATTTACTATCATTTATTTGTGAAATTTAAGTTACACACTCTTATTTGAGTCACTTACCAACTTTTATTTGATAGTTTCAAAGTATCAACTATTCGGTTAATATGCCCACATTTGTTTGGGAAGCTTTTCTAGCACGTTTAAGTTACAATCAATTAAAAATTAGTAAATGGGCTCAAATAAACATCGGCAATTTTTTTTTCTTCTGTAAGAGTTCGTAATTTTAACATGATGAAAACATTGAAAAATAGATATTGGTAATTTTTTTAAAAAAATAAGTGATTTCTAAACAATTAGATAAACGTTAGTAACTTAATCAAATAAGAGTTAATAACTAAAAAAATAGTAATTAACTTATGAAGAGTCGGTATATCACTCAAATTAATATTGGTAACTTGCTATAATAGTAACTTTAATATGATGCTAATTTTAGCAGTTAAATATTGGTAATTTCTTGAACCAATCGGTAATATTTATAAAGTCAAATAATAGTTGATATATAGACTCAATTACGAGTTGGCAATTTTCTTTAAAATTAGTAACTTTAATACGTTGGAAGCTACGCAGTAATATTGATTATTTACAAAAATATTTGGTAATTGAAAATAATCAAATAATTGTCGATACTTTCACGAAACTTTGGGTAACTTCTAGCACGTTTATAGACTAAATGTTTCTTGATTCCGCCATAAAACTATTGGCAACTTACTAATTACCTGCCAAATAAGTTGCTGATCAAAATTTAGTTATCGATTATTCTGAAATTTACCTATGCTCTTAAGAAATTACTAGCACCAAACAGTGTTGAGTTTTTTACGCACGTAACTCTAGAAATCTACGGTACATAGCGATGCAACTACTTCTTAAGAATTGGGAGTAAGTAATTAAAACTGAATGATGACTTTTGTCTGAAGGTTCTTTTTTGTACTTAATTATGAATAAAGCATTTTTATTTTTTGTAATTTTCGAACACAAGATGGATAACAACCTCTTGGGTTTAGCATGAAATCAAAGCCTTAATCAAGCTTAGTCACATTGATAAAATTGTTAATTCTCTATGAATTAGTTAAATCTTATTTTGACATTCTAATATTTTATCTTGTACACCACTTGAACTTTAACATTTAAATTAGATTTATCTATTACCATCCATAGAGTAATGAGTACGTGGCTTCTCAATTCTCTCATGGGAGGGGCCTTTAAAGATATTGGGACTATTACATATATCAAAAGCCTACAAATCAAATAAAAAGTCTTCTCGTATAGCTTAAGTACATTCTACGTTCAAACATTAAATTGCATACGAAGAAGTATTTGTTTCAATTTTCAGTTCAAAGTCATGATGGTTTGAGCTCATTGTTGTTTTTTTTAGTATATGTACGGAAAACTTCTACTTTTCACTCCTGCACTTTTACAACCTTTTTAATCAAGTACTTATACTTTTAGTTTTTCTAGTCAATTCCTTTTACTTACATAAATTTTCTAATCAAAACTTTCCCGTACCAAATCTAAACAAACCTAGCTGATGTGGCCATTAGACTGATTCCACAATATAACGTAGATTAAACATCGCACATGCGTTAGCAGTCATAACATTAGCTTCAACAAAAGCTAGTCAAACAGGTTATGACTTTGACACCCAAAAAAAAAAAAACATCCCCCGACAACAATGTCAGTTGGATTTGACCAAATTGATGCTAATGAAACTTGATTAAACAATTTGTGTAAACAAATGACTCGGTTAGAAAAATTAAAGCCACATAGACGTGATTAGGAAAGTAGTTAAAGTACAAGAATAAAAAATGAAATATTTGCTATATATGTATTTCAAGTGTGATCAAGTTGTTAGTCATAAGGTAGACTATTTACAAATGGAAGATTTTAGCCGCATTGGTTCTATGCACTAGATTGCTAGCCTACATTTGATGCTTTGATATGTATAAGGAATATAGTAAATGTAGATGTTTTCCTAGGAAAATGACAAATATCATTTGATTTAACACATACAGGAATAAGTCATGAAAAAAGGAATGCGCACCTTAAATTTCGGCAGTTCCTTGATCTTGCTATTTGGCATATCAAGTCTAACTAATTTCTTTCGACCATAGCCAAATTCTGGAATCAAGGCACAATTATGCAATTCCAAACACCCTATTTGACTAGGGAGATGGACGGGACCTTGGAAAGAATTACCTACGTTATGCAGGATGAGCAACCTCAACTTTCTCATGTTTGTGAAAGCATTAAGACAAATGTATGTCTCTTCAAACTTTGGTAGCTTCAAAACTATGGCTTTTATTACATCCGTTCCCTGTATATTTATTCGAATACACTTAGGTTACTTTGTAACTATAGTACAAAGTCAATGATAAGAATAGAATTTGAATTCTTATACACTAAAAGTCTTACCGCATCTCCTGATAAAACATCGAGAACATCATCATAAAGCCATAACCTACTGCGCTTGCCGGCATCATCACAACATTCTTGTTTAACAATTTCCATACCCATCCATTTTATCAAGTCGTGCATTTGTAAGGTCCCGCCCTCTTCACTAATCAAGGAGCGCTCGATGAGAATTTCAACCCCAATAGTCGTGGCAAAATCACAACTATCAAGAACTTCCTTAATGTACTTTGTCTTCTGCCCCTTGAAGAAACAGGCAATGTCGAGAAAAATCTCCTTTACATAGTCCTCCAATCCATCATAACTTACCTTTAGCACATCGTTGATATCTTTGTGAGGACTTTTGGCTAGTTTTTCCAAGGTACTCTCCCATTGATGTTCTCCTCTACCACACAAGAAAGAACCCAACACCTCAAGTGCCAAAGGAAGGCCTTTGGCATAACGTATAACTCCATCAACAAGATTGCTCCTTATTTCTATATTTTGACTTCTTAGAAAAGCATGCTTTCTAAAAAGTTCAAGATCTTCACCACACTTGAGAGCTGTAACTTTGTACAACTTATCCGAATATACTCCATGAGAAGTTAGCAGATGCTTGTTTCTTGTTGTGATAATTATCCTACTTCCTTTACCGAACCACTCGCAATCTCCAGCTAAAGCATTTAACTGGTGTTCATCATCCACATCATCAAGAATAACGAGAACTTTTTTATTGGAAAGTCTATATTGAATCAATTGGCTTCCTTCATCAACACTAAAGACTATTAATTCTTTTTGTAGTACTTGCGATAGCAATTTTTTCTGCAAATGAACCAAATCAGTGAAACTTTTGGAATTTTCACTAACATGGTCCAAGAAACTAGAACCTTGAAACTCTCTAAAAATAGTGTTATAAATGGCTTTAGCAAGGGTTGTCTTGCCTATGCCTCCTTGTCCCCATAATCCTACCATAAGAATATCATCCTTGGAATGTAGATTTAGGATTGTTTGAAGCTCTTGTACTCGGGAATCTATCCCAACCGGATGCTTGGCTACTTTTAATGGCGTTCGATCTAGTTGAGTTGAGATTTTCTGTACAATATCTTGAATAAGCCCCGCTTCATATCTGACAAGGGTAAATTCGTAGAAAGTGCTTTTAGAGTAATCCAAAAAAAGGAATAAGTATTCAAAGAGAATCATCGAATAAGAAGCTAGTCCGCAATATATATGGAGATGAATGTCCAAATATGTTCAATTAGCATCTCGCCTGAGTCTAAGCAAAACTAAAACAATATTGTTCATGTTATTTTAAATGTTGTATGTTAATCTGTTTTGCATTTATCAATAATTCAAGTTAATTATTGGATATATTAAATCATTGATAGGCATTGTTTTCATCTCTTTACAAAGTTCATTAAAATTGTCTTGTCTTTCTTTAATTGTCCAAATGCCAACCCATTTATCTGGTAAAAATTCTTTGCGAAGCAATATCTGTGATAAAAATAGCCGACGTGAAGTCTAAATTAGCATTTCCAATAAGGTAAATCCTCATTAAAATCAAGTACTTTATCCTTTGAGACAATTGTAGGCTCACTTCTGAAAGTGGAAAAATAAAGAGCCGTCTTTGGTTGTTTGGACAAACACGGCCTACTGTTGGTTCCAGTAGAAATCTGTCATATTATTACCTTTTTGCTCTTTACTGCTTCAAGTATATACAAAAATGCCATTAGGCCTGTATTTTCTTTAAAGAAACAAAACCTAGCTTTTCATTCTTTCTAAGAAAATTAAATAAGCATTTCTAATAAACAAAACAGGTTGATAGAATACCAAATTTATCTTCTCCTATGTATAATGGCTTACACAATGTAAACGACTAAGTAGATATAAGGGAGAAATGCTCTTGCCAAAGAGGTATTTTTATTGGTCAATGAAAGGCATGATGTAATGGAAACGGAGACTAATTAAAACAAGCCTGAGGCATGAGATTCAAATCAAGTCCTTCAAGTCCAAAAAATGTAGCAAGGAAAGGTAATGCCATTCATTTTAGGTCCAGTAAAAAGAGTAGCTAACCTTAATGGTAATGATATTGGTAAGTTAGCTCAACGTCTACGGCAATCTTTAGGGTTGGCTGAAGAATCTCCAATACTATTGATGATGGAATATTTATTGAGCTTTTTGTTAGTTGGGTTTACTCCTATGTGGAGGAGGCCCAATGAGTTGCAAGCCCAAAAAAGACTTGAGCCCATATAATAAATTATATGAGGAAATAGGGTTTCTCACTATTTATCTAAAGAGGTAGCCGCAGAAAAGGAAATAGTAACAAGAGAAAAAGAGAAAGCAGAAAATTTGGGGTTTGGGGCAATATTTGATTTACATCAAGCTAGTGTCGGAGGTCGATTCGTGGTCCGATTGAGCTGAAATTTTATTAGCATGTTCGTGGCACAATTTTATTGAATCTGAATGGTTTGATTTTCGTTTGAAGCTCCATACATCAGGTTTTTCGTGGATTGATCAAAACTTGCATTTTTGGTCAGATTTATCCTTGATCTCTTGTGAAGTTCATGTGTATTGCCAAGAATTATGTTCTTGAGGTCTTTGCTGTTATATACCTCTAGTATTTGCTAGAGAAGAACAATTTTATTGATAGTGAAGATTTTCGAGTGGACTCCGGTCCTATGGTTTTTTATCTCCTCACATCGAGGAGGTTTTCCATGTAAAAATCGTCTTGTGTTTGCGTGCTTGGTATTTAGTTTACTCTACTATATCGATTCCTATTAGGTTTACACAAGATGGGAGATTATTTTATTCCGCTGCGTTGATTTGATATTGTTCGAATTATTACCGTTCTCCCATCAGAGTGGTATCAGAGCCTCAGGTTATTGCTTGATTTTTCTGCCTTGTGTTAAACAATGGAAACGAATACGAGTAGAATGGTTACACTAAATGGTTCAAATTATCATATTTGGAAAGTGAAGATGGAAGATCTTTTATATGTGAAAGATTTTTATTTGCCTGTATTTGTTGAGGAGAAACCAGAGAATAAAACTAATATTGAATGGTCTATATTTCATCGTCAAGTGTGTGGTTATATCAGGCAGTGGGTAGATGATAATGTTTTGAACCATATTATTGAGGAAACACATGCACGCAGTTTATTGGATAAGCTCAAACAGTTATATGCTCGAAAGACTGGGAATAATAAGTTGTTTTTGATAATAAAAAAAAACAGATGATGGCTCTGAGATATCATGATGGTACTCATTTGACTGATCATTTAAATTCTTTTCAAGAAATTATAAATCAGTTGGCTACGATGGGAATCAAGTTTGATGATGAGATACAAGCATTATGATTGCTTGGTACTTTGCCGGACTCATGGGAGACGTTCCGAACATCTTTGTCTAATTCTGCCCTAGATGGTACGATTACCATGGATTTGGCCAAGAGTAGTATTTTGAATGAAGAGATGAGAAGGAAGACACAAGGATCGTCTTCTTCACATTTTGATGCCTTGGTTGTTGAGAAAAGGGGAAAAAGTGAGTCTCGAGGTCCAAGAAATAAAGATAAAAGTCGAGACAAAAGCAGAGGTAAGTATAATAAATTTGCTAATGTTGAGTGCCATTATTGTCACCAGAAGAGACATATTCAGAGGTTTTGTCACCAGTTAAAAAGGGACAAACAAAAGGAGAAAGGTAAAGAGAAGAAAAGTGATAATGACAGTGATGACAATCATGTCGCTGCACTTAAAGAAGACTTTCTCGCTATTTTTGATGGTGATGTGGTGAATTTTGTATCTCATGAGACTAGTTGGGTAATTGATAGTGGTGCAACCGTTCATGTTACGTCTCATAGGGATTTTTTTTTTACATCATACAAATCAGGTAACTTCAGATCTGTGAAGATGGGAAATAATGGACTAGCTCAAGCTGTAGGCATCGGTGATGTATGCCTAGAAACCAGCAATGGCACGAGATTAGTATTGAATAATGTTAAGCATATACCTGATATCCGCTTGAATTTGATTTCTACAAGCAAGTTGGATGATGAGGGGTATTGTAACACCTTCAATAATGGTCAATGGAAGCTCACCAAAGGTTCTCTTGTTATGGCTAAAGGTGAAAAAAATTATTCGTTGTATATTATGCAGGCAAAGTTGTCCACAGACAAAATTAATGTAGTAGACAGCGAAGATGCAGCTGAATTGTGGCATAAGAGACTCAGTCACATCAGTGAAAAGGGTTTGTCAATATTTGCCAAGAAGAAGCTCCTTTCAAGATTGAAAAGTTCGGCGCTAAAGAAGTATGCTCACTGTTTAGCAAGAAAACAAAACAGAATTGCATTTAAAAGCTCCCCTCCTTCAAGAAAGTCAAGTATATTGGATTTAGTACATTCTGACGTTTGCGGTCCTATGAAAACAAAATCACTTGGTGGCTCTCTTTATTTTGTTACCTTCATAGATGATTTTTCAAGGAAAATTTGGATTAATACCTTGAAAACTAAAAATCAAGTGTTAGATACTTTTAAGCAATTTTAGGCTTCAGTTGAGAGATAGACTGGAAAGAAATTGAAATGCATTAAAACTGATAACGGGGGAGAGTATATTGGACATTTTGATGAATACTGTAGACAACAAAGTATTCGACATCAAAAGACACCTCCCAAGACACCTTAGTTAAATGGCTTAGTTGAGAGAATGAATAGAACATTGGTTGAAAGGGTAAAATGCTTACTTTCATAGTCAAAGCTACCTAGATCCTTTTGGGGTGAGGCTTTAAGTATATTAGTGCATGTATTAAATCTTACTCCATGCGTTTCTTTAGAGTTTGATGTTCCTAATAAAGTTTGGACATGTAAAGAAGTTTCTTATGATTATTTGCGTGTCTTTGAGTGCAAAGCATTTGTACATATTCCCAAAGATGAGAGGTCTAAAGTTGATGTGAAAACACGACAGTGCATATTTATTGGTTATGGACAGGATATGCTTGGTTACAAATTTTATGATCCACTTGAAAAGAAAATTGTAAGAAGCAAAGACATTGTGTTTATGGAAGATCAAACAATAGAGGATATTGAGAAATCAGAGATGATTTTTAGCACCACAAATTAGTGATAATCTAGTTGATTTAGATCAAGTTCCTCTTACAAATATTCCTACATAGGTTGATGAAGAGCAGCAGGAAGTCAATGTTCCAAATAACGCACATGTTCCTGAACATGTTGAAATAGATAATATTATTCATAAACCAGAGGCTCAATTAGATGTTCCACTGTATGTTCCAGTCCGGAGATCTGTTAGAGACCGATAACCTTCCACCAGGTATTCTGAGGATGAGTATGTATTATTGACTGATGCATGTGAATCAAAGTGCTATGCAGAAGCAATAGAAAATGAGTACAAAAGCAATTAGTTTGATGTTATGCGAGATGAGATGCAGTCACTTTATGATAATCATACTTTTGAGTTGGTGAAGTTACCTAAAGGTAAAAGAGCTTTGAAGAACAAGTGGATATATAGGTTGAAGCAAGATGAACATACTTTACAACCATAATACAAAGCTAGATTGGTTGTTAAGGGATTCAGTCAGAGAAAGGGTATTGATTTTGATGATATATTTTCTCCTGTAGTGAAAATGTCTTCTATCCGTGTGATACTAAGCTTGGCAGCTAGCCTAGATTTGGAAATTGAGCAAATGGATGTTAAAATAGCCTTCCTACATGGTGACTTAGAGGAAGAAATATATATGGAATAACCTGAGGGTTTTAAAGTGAAAGGGAAAGATGATTATTTGTGCAAATTGAAGAAAAGTCTCTATGGCCTAAAACAAGCACCAAGGCGGTGGTACAAGAAATTTGCGTCAATTATGACAGAATAGAGCTATAAGAAGACTTCTTCAGATAACTGTGTGTTTGTCCAAAAATTTTCTAATTATGATTTTATTATTCTCTTGCTTTATGTTGATGATATGCTGATTGTTGGCAGAAATGCTTCAAGAGTTGAGTTATTGAAGAAGCAGTTGAGCAAGTCTTTTTCCATGAAAGACTTGGGCTCAACGAAGCAGATTCTTGGCATTAGAATTACCCGAGATAGAGATGCTAAGAAGTTGTTTTTGTCGCAAGAGAAATATATCGAGAAGATCATTTAGAAATTTTACATGGACAAGGCTAAAGTGGTTAGTACTCCTCTTGCTGCCCACTTTAAGTTAAATATGATGCAAAGTCCTACTACTGATAAAGAAAAGAAATATATGGAAAGTGTTCCATATGCTTCAGCTGTAGGAAGCTTAATGTATACGATGGTATGTACACGCCCAGACTTGGCGCACGCAGTTGGCGTTGTTAGTTGCTATTTGTTAAATCTAAGCAGAGAGCATTGTAATGCAATGAAGTGGATTATGAGGTATCTTCGGGAAACTTCAAATTTGAAACTCAGTTTCAGGACCCGGAAACTTGAGTTAGTTGGATACACAGATTCCGACTTAGCAGGAGATATTGATACTCGTAAATCTACTTCTAGTTATTTGATTTCTTTTGCAAGTGGAGCTGTGTCATGGAAGTCAAGATTGCAGAAGTGTGTTGCACTTTCTACAACCGAAGTTGAATTTATTATAGTGACTGAAGCTAGTAAAGAGATGCTATGGATGAAGAAGTTCTTAAAAGAACTTGGGTTCAAGCAAAAGAGGTATGTGCTATTTTGTGATAATCAAAGCGCAATTCATCTTGGTTAGAATTCATCTTTTCATTCTAGATTGAAACATATTGATGTTAGATATCATTGGATAAGGGATGTTCTAGATGAAAAGTTGTTGGAACTTGAGAAAATTCATACAGATCATAATGGCTCTGATATGATGACGAAGACTCTACCAAGAGAGAAGCTTGAACATTGCCGATTGATAGCAGGGATGGTGAATCCCTCCACATTGTCGTGAGGGGGAGATTTGTTAGCTGGGTTCACTCCTATATGGAGGAGGCCCAATGAGTTGCAAGCCCAAAAAGGACTAGAGCCCATATAATAAGTTATATAAGGAAATAGGGTTTCTCACTATCTATATAAAGAGATAGCCGCAGAAAAGGAAACAGTAACAAGAAAAAAAGAGAAAGCAGAAAATCTGGAGTTTGGGGCAATATCTGATTTACATCAAGCTGGCGTCAGAGGTCGATTCGTGGTCCGATTGAGCTGAAATTTTATCAGCATGTTCGTGGCACAATTTTATCAAATCTGAACGGTTTGATTTTCGTTTGAAGCTCTATACATCAGGTTTTTCGTGGATTGATCAAAACCTGCGTTTTTTGTCAGATTTATCATTGATCTCTTGTGAAGTTCATGTATATTGCCAAAAATTATGTTCTGGAGGTCTTTGCTGCTATGTATCTCTAGTATTTGCTAGAAAAGAACAATTTTATTGATAGTGAAGATTTTCGAGTGGACTCCGGTCCCGTGGTTTTTGATCTTCTCACATCGAGGAGGTTTTCAACGTAAAAAATCGTCTTGTGTTCACGTGCTTGGTATTTATTTTACTCTACTATATCGATTCCAATTAGGTTTACACAAGAGATGAGATTATTTTATTCCGCTGCGTTGATTCGATATTGTTCGAATTATTACCGTTCTCCCATCACTTTTAATAGAGAAATGGACTTTATATAAGCCCGATTATCCACATAGAACAAACCATAGTTTGTTTAATGAATAATTCATTAAGGCCCGTTGTTAGTTCTTGGTGCTCTTCTTAATCTTGATACTGGAAAACATGTGTTTGAAAGGACAGATAAATGGGTCACAGCCATTGGTATGATGACAAATGCAGGAGGATATAGTCCAACACTATGTATGAAGTATGTGAAGCCACTCTTGTCGGTAACGCTCAGAAGTTTAGGAAATTCTGATTATCCCAAACAGATTTAAGGTATAAACTAGACAAGAGCTTATTGTAAAGGGACTATAAGCCATCGTAACAGATGTCTTGCATAGAGAATTCTGTGGTTTATTGCTTTCTATGGAAATAGTAGAGAGAGTAGCCTTTAAATGCTCTAATGAAATTATAGACTTTTGATATGTGTTATTTTGACGCTGTGAATTTCAACAATCTCAAAGACTTTTTTTGACAGACTTCCGAAGCCATGGCCAGAGGTCACAAAGAAGGCTTACGACTTGCTCCTTTGAGAAAAAAGAGGTAGTAGAAGGTCCGGGTGGGTGAATCCAAGCAAAAAAGTATACGATGAGGAGAGTGAGTACTGACCCCTAAACGAAGGAAGCAACTAAATAGTTTCCTTATTTACACAAGAGTTGTTGCTCTCACATTGAATATGTGCTGGGTAGAAATGGCTGTAACATCCATCGAGAAGCCAAAAGTGCAAGACACTTTCCTAAGGGATCGAAAAGAAAAAAATTAATTTGATATGAAAAAAGTGTACCAGGGGAAAACTAAGGCCTTATAAATCTGAAAAGTCATCCAGACTTACAAAGAATTGAGGCCTTTAAAAGGAAACACAGAAGTTCTAACCTCGTTGTCCTCAGGGAACCCTGTTAAGTAGTTGTAACTTTTGTTCGATTTTGTGGATTGAAAGCCCACAAGCCTCATGATTGTCAATAAATGTATCAACAGAAAGATAATATCTGTGTAGTATTTATCGAAGATATCACTCTTCATGACGAACCTGCTTATAAACCTATAGATGAGCAGGAACTAGAAAATTTAGACTTCGAGGTTTAATGTCTCTATGAAGTTTTCTCAGAATATGAGACTGACGAAGAACATTCAACATAGTGCAGTGAACAATTATCAGCGACGAACGCATGTGATGACATAGTGCCCTTAAAGTCAACATCTTAGGTATTAGAAGAAACTTTCCGATAAGATTATCTGTCAGGATCAACTTTGGAGCAGAAATAGCTCGATGTAGATGTTAGTGCTGTTTATTGATTATTAAGATTTAACTTTAAATAGGCCATAGATATCTCACAATCGACGTCAATGGCATAGGTGTCGTATTGGGAACTTCAAACCTTAGATGTACCTATGCTAAATCTCCAAAAAATTAGAGAGACAAGAGAAAGAACAAGAGGCACATGTCGTTATATACATCTATAGGGTTGATCAGAATAGGATAAGTCCCGCTATTTCATCTTCCTATCGCCAATTTTGTGATTGCAACTGTATTGGATCAAAGATGTACGGGTTTTAGAGATTAATTGATATCAGGAATACTGGCCAAGCTAGCACATGGGCTAGTATGCTTCCAAGCCCATCCAAATTATTTGATGGCTCTAAATGATATTTGTTTGGGGAATACATGAACATTGAGGATTGATTCTTTAAACATGGATAGGATGAACCCGCAGGTCAAATGTTTGGTGTATCACACTGGGATTATTTGTAGATTCATTAATGCCACAAATCCTAGAGGACGGAAATTAGATAGCAAATTTGTTTGAAGAGATTCACACGATTATAGACAATTATAATCAATTTTATAGGTAAAAAATTAATCTCCTAGAATTACTAGGAAAGTGTTAAAAAAGTGATAAACCTTTTTATATTTGTGCCAATTTAATCATAAATCATGTTTTTTTTTCAACTTAGTCCTAAACATTTTTACTAGGTGCCAATTCAGTCATTTTCGGCTAATTGTCACTGGATTTTGCTGACTGGTTGCCGATCGGCTAACGTGGCACGACTGGCACTGACATGGACGAATTTTAATAATATTTTGAATTCTTGAATTCTTTTTCTTTTTCTTTTTCTTTTCTCTTTTTTTCCTTCTCCTCCTCCTTCCTCTAGCTGATCGCTGAGGTGACGACCGGCGAGGGTCGAGCCTTGCTAGCCTAGCACGAGGCCACCCTCGTGGCTTGGGCGGTGAGGCTCGCCCTCACCGAATCTGGTGAGGTTCAAGCCCGACGCTCAGTGAGGAGTTCGACTATGGTGGAACCTATTGGAGCATCTAGAGAGATTAGTGCATCTCAGGTCCAATAGAGGGGTGCAAAAATAACCTTATGTTTGGAACACTGTCTACATTCTCTTTGCTAGGAAATTAAGGACATTTGAACCTCTTACTATAACACAGGATATAGTACGACAAGTCAATCAGGAAGAGGTTGCATCTCAACGATCTGTAAACTTAAGAACTTTAGAAGAAGGATCCTAGGATACAGACAAATTAATAGGCCTGTAGATGAAGAAGAGGATGCATAGTCAAGAGAGAACAATGTTGTAATGGTAATGCACTCCGAAGGAGAAAAGATCCGCATCCCAAGATATACATGAAGTTTTCCGAGCTTTAGGAATACAGCAGGGCAATGGTCCATAGCCATGGACAAAATTTGGGATATGATCGAACCCTCCCAAATGGCACATCAAGGAAGCTGGGTTAAGCACCTACGTGGTTGTGATGTTTAAATTTCCCGGGTGTTATCTATATTCATTAGAGACACTGGAGCTTGTACTAATTGTTGATTGTACAAGACCTAATGCATCACCAGATTAATGGTGGAGACCATTAACAAAGCCTATTGCATTGAGAATGGCAGGTGGGAATCAATGTTTATTTTTAGACGGAATGTCATTCTTGGTAATGCATTCTTAATGGGACAAAACGAAAATTGGTCTTTTGTGCAAGACAGCACCACGATTACTACAGCAGGTGACTCTTCAAAATCCTTGGTTAAGACAGAAATTTGAGGTTTATCCTGTGAAACAATCAGAGTTTTGTGGAGACTGTCCATGTGACCAAGCATTTAGAGTGTGAGCTCAGCGTGGCAAATAATGGGAGTATAAGCTATTTGGATGTGAAAAATCTTCATCTCCAAATGATACCTCCTGGTATCAAAATTTGTTTTGCCTAGAACAAGGAAAAATTCGGAGTATCCAACTGCCAGGAATGAAATGGAATAAGTTCCTGCTAAAGCTGAAAAGTAACTTTCGTGACAGTCCACAATGAGTCTTTTTTTTTTTTTTTCTTTTTTCTTTTTTTTTTTTTTTTTTTTTTTTTTTTTTTTTGTGTGTGTAAAATGTAGGTCAAACTGTGGAGTCTTGATGGTGTAAAAGCCAGGCTAGAGCTAAAAGATCCAATTACCATCATTTGAGCAAAAACTGTGAGATGGTAGAGGTATTTAAAAAACAAATTCCTGATCTGTTCTCGAAAGGTTTTATTAGAGATGGTTTTAGTCCGCATTCTAGCCCAACCTTCATGGTCATTAACCATGCAGAGCGGGTACGAGGAATAGCGTGAATTGTTACAGACTATCTTCAGCTTAGCAAACCAACAAAGATAATGACTAAAGATAGCTGCAGCAGGAGATCTCGTAGACAGAATGCCCTAGGCAATTTTCAGCAGGAAATGGATGATGCCTTCAAGTATCTACACAAGTTTTGTGCTGTGTATATACACGATGTAGTGGTCTTTAGCAAAAGCGAAGAGAAGCAAATGAATCACTCATAACCACTGACAAATATCTTTAATAAAGAAGACATGATCCTATGTAAAAGAAGGTAAAATGGATAAAGGAAAAAACTAATTGCTTGCGTATGGGGCTAGTATTGCAAACCTAAATTTGCGAGATATAATAAACTTTCCTGACAAAGTAGAAGGTAAAAAGTCCAGAGGTACTGTAAATCTGCTAACTAGGCCAGACAATTTTAAAATATCTTAGTAGGCTACCCAAGAAAGCTCCAAGTAATACATCTCGATTTTGGGATGATGAAGAAACTCAAGCAGTAGGTTAAAGAAAAGGTAAAGCATCTGCCACCATATTATCACCTTCTGATGCATCAAATGAATACTAGGGAGAAGTACAAAAAACTAAATGAAGAAAATCAATAAGACTTCTATCAATATTGGTCTGCCACATTTAATTGGTCTGAACTCGATTGCTTGACACATGAAAAGGATGTACTTGCCATGAAAAACTGTATAAAACTTTTTTTACATGTTCCTTACCCCAAAAAGGTTTGTAATTGGAACCAACTCTGAATATGTCAAAAGATTCTTGTATCTGAATCTGAAAGAAGCTCAGCAAACTAGGCTTCTCATTATACAAGAATGGTATAGTTATTACAACTTTGACATAGAATATATTCCCCCAGATAAAAAATCTTAGCTGCTCTCTCTCTCTCTCTCTCTCTCTCTCTCTCTCTCTCTTGTAAATTGTCTTGCTGTGCAGATAAATCCTACAGCAGAAAGAAAAAACTTTCGGGTATGCAAGCAAGAGGGGCATCCAAGGAAGAAGTGCTCAAAGAGACAGAAGGAGAATGAGAGCAAAAGCTATGCTTCTATTAGAACGAAAGCAAATATTAGTTGGCCATGCAAAAGACAGTTATTTTTTCTCATTTTAGAATTATAGAGGAATGGAAAAAAGCCTTAATATCATCCGTTCAATGAATGTGGGGAATGAATACTGTGAGAGAGTTGCCAAGAGAATGAACTGGTTGGTTGAAAAGACAGTCGAAGTTCACAAGCCTCTTTTGATTTAGTCCCAAAAGAATTAAAGGAGATCCTTGAAGATTAAAATCAGGTCGAAGATGATATGTTTGGCAAACAAACGCACACACCAAGTATAATCTGATTCAGAAATGGTTGTGTTTTTTAGGTGAACTATCTGGCACATACAGCTTCAATAAAGTTATGGGAGCAAGATCTTGACAATGAAGCTCTTGGAAAGTTTGTACCAGATGGCTATAAAATAATCACGAGGAAAATATTCCTGAGAATCATAATCCTATTCCTGAAGATTTTGACATTGAATCTGGTGATAAAAACCTCGAAAATAAAAAATTTTAATATGTTAAGTTTGACATCTACATATTGATTCCATCAATCACGGCCTTCATGGGAAGGGTACTAAAATCTATGCAGAGTTGCTAGTTAGACTTGAGAAAAAGATTTCCAGCAACTTCAATGGTTCATAAAAGATCCTGCTTTACACATAAAGATTGTAGAAGTTGAGTTAAAATTTTACAAAAAAATCGGAGAAGAGTTCCTTGAATAATGGAAAGTCAAGGTGCGTATTCTTTAAAGCTCTACTACCTGGAGATTTGACGTTAATGAAGAATTATAATAGGCTCAAAAAGACACTTTTCTTTAGAGGAACTCTCTGCTCTAAATCCTTATCTCCACTGGGAAGGACAAGGATGACTAAGCTAGAAACTTCACACAAGCGTAGCAGAACTGGACTCCCGCTTGTAGAAGCAGGGTTTGCAGACTCGATCAACATTGACAGAGGCTATCTACACCTTGTTAGTAAAGTTTAACCGTTGGTACTACATGCTTGAAGCTGCTTAGGATATGGTCCTAGATTTTCTATAGTGATTGTTACCAGCACAATGAATGGAACTGGCTGATGAAAGGAAATAGATCATGTCTAACAGATCTGGGAAATTCAACAACTTGCAGAACCAAACAAAACCAATAGAAACGTAAAAATGCAGTGAGACATATTATTTTTATCACTAAAGCCACTGAAATAGAATTAAAGCCGTCCTAGAGCATGCAATAGGCAACAAACAAAAGTATTATCCGCGAGGTGATGGAAGAATTTTCATCATCATTCTCAAGGGTTATATGAGCTTTAAATAAAAAGAAGTTCGAGAGAGAAAATGACACAGCTTATATTTCAGGGCTGATGTTTTTGAAGTCTGGACGATCTCCCAAACCCAAGATCAGCGACTTGAAGAGAAAAGGGAACGAAATAATCACGCCCAATTTAGAAGAAAAGACCCAGGGCCAGCCTTCAGATGAGTGATTAATACGTCAGCACTCAGCAGTACAAGACGTCAAAAACTAATTTTCTCAGAAGAAGAGAAAATTCATGGATTAGAAAGGATAATCCCCATGGGTTAGACGGGGTATAATGTCTTATAAGTACAGGCGTAGGCAGCTCACTTTTGTTCTTGTCCGATTGTAAATGTTGAAGTGAGCTGGCAACATCCCACAGGCACCAGCTTTTGTATGTATATAGCTGATCCCTCTTCAGTTGAAAGGGGAGGCGAAATCAGTAGAGAAAGCTTTCTCTAGAATTCTTACTCTCCAAGTGATTTTAGTCTGGGTCTGCGTCCGTGAGAGACTGATCGCTCAAAACCTCAACAAGAAGCAGAGGCATGCCAGCAGTACAAAAGACCCTCCAACTAACAGTAACGGGGGTGGAACACATGGGAGCCAAACTTCCCGCCCGAATTGGAAAGGCGAAGTCCACGAAAATATACTTCTATAGATTTTTAAGTTAATCTTTTTCTTAAGAGGATATAGTCTGTTATCTAGAACTACAGAATCCTTAAAATTGGTCTAAACATGAGGGTGCCACTCACATGAGTCTTTCATGAGTGATTGCCTAATCCAGATTGCCAAGTGTAAGCTAATACCATATGAAGTTAGATCGCGTTATGAAATGATCTGTATTTCCAATTGGGAGTAGCTTATCTATGGTTTAGACGTATTATTTACGTAATTATATACAGACTAATATCATGGTTTATAATGACAATAACTTGCATTATTTGTGTCATTGATTTAATGACTTATAATTCTCATACTTTAAACCAAATGGATATTTGTTTGATCATGAATTACATTTGATAATATATGCTATTTAAAATGTTTATTTCAAGATATTTTAATTTTGTGTTATTTTTTTAAATTTTAAATTATTAGAATTTAAACATTCAAATTAAGTCGATAACTTTACTATCATGATTTTTTTGTAAACAAACATATATTTGTTAAAAATGCATTTCAAGATAAAGGACAAATCACTAAAATGAGAATTGATCGAATACGGGTTGTATGACACAACTATGCCATGTGGCAATGATAGAGCAATGTTACCTCCCACGTTAGTGAGCACAGAAGGAAACTCTCTCTTAAACCCGGCTTAAACTATATCCAATAGACATAGGATATAGATTAGTACACGTGGTTTTAATGTATTATGACAGTTTTTGATATTGAAGAAACTTATTATATTTGAATATTGTGCATCTTTTCTTCTAACCAATATCTCAATTTGTGAATTCAAAGTTTCAAGTTTTTTGAATTTTCTTTTATAGTTTCTAGAATTTTTTGTTAAAAATTTTACTTGACAAATAAGAAAATGCCTAGGCTCAAAACTCAAACCCAAATTTCCCCCACCCCTCTCTCCACTCCCCTCCGCATTTGCCACGGCCCCGTGGCCGCCCTCATCTGTTCCCCCCGCTGCCATGTCCCCGCCACCATCTGTCCTAGCGCAGTTGGTGCGCCCTCTTTCCGTGTTCTTGTCCCTCTGTCACGGAAGACAGGAGAGTCTCAGCGACCACTGCCCGAGGCTAGCGACCGCTGATCTGGGCTTGAAGCTCCAGATCCGGGGTCGCGAGCCTAGATTCGTAGCCTAAGGCCCCTAGACACAGAGACACAGAGACGGGCTGAGGTGATGAGGCTGGGGTGGCGTTGGGACGTGAGCAATCCGACGGCGGCGTGTCGAGAATCGGCTAAGGGTCGGAGAGGACGAACCGCTCGCCGATGGTACTCTGTTTCGTGTTCTGCAAGTGTTTTCTGTGCTGTGTGTCTAATGCGAGAGAGAGAGAGAGAGAGAGAGAGAGACGAGGAAAATTAGAGAGAGAGAGCCGGGATAGATTACGCCGAACTTTAGAGGATCCCAAACCTTAAAGAAGATCAAATATCAAAAGAATTACACTATTTGAAGCAGTAGAAGTGTTTTCACGTACCCGTCCATAAAATGCCATCCAGACAAGCTCCCAACGTCAAGAAGAGCTTTCTTCCATCGCTTTACTTTCTCTGAATCCGTCCCAAACTTGACCTCATGTTTGGCCATAGCTTCTGTATAAGCATAACCCTGTCTCTGCCCTCTCACTTCTCTAGGTTCCACTTTGTAAAACACCGGAAAGACCATGAGGTCTCTTTGCTCCTTGCACTCCATGATTTTCGCCACCTCCTCCAAACACCATGGTGATGAGGCATAGTCCTTGGAGAAAACAACGATCGCAATTTGCGATTCCTCGATTGCCTCCATGAGTGCGGGTGATATTTGCTCTCCCTTCTTTAGATCTTCACTGTCCATGTAAGTGTTTATTCCACTTTGATCAAGAGCTGTGTAGAGATGACCGAGGAAATAGTTGCGAACGTCCGTGCCTCTAAAACTCAGAAAGACATCATAGCTCCTTCTGCGCTTGGAAGAAGAAGAAGAAGCCATTAGAATCAGAAAACAGAAATGGTTAACAATAATCAATGAGTTGCCTAAGATTTGGTTTCTCTGAGTTGCGGTCTGTTCGCCGTTTGATCTTCTCTATATATGTTGATTCTCAGGTGCATGACTTCCTTTCGATGTGGGTCAACAAAGAATATTTTAATAAAAGTGCTCAAGGGGCCGACCATTTAGCATTGGAGTGCTCTTCACGCACATGAAGTGTTGACAATATGCACATTAAACTTTTCTTCGTGGAAGATCACATTTGTCACATTAGTTAGATGTGTCTTCGTCACATGCCTTTGGTTAATGTTGGATTTATTGCTAAATCGAATTGTTAATAAATTCGACTATTCAACATAGGATAAATTTCTATAACCATAATAACAAACTATCCTAATTAAAGGCCAATTTTCTGATTAATTTATTTAGCTATAGGGAAATGGCTTCTATTTATTCAGTCCTTCATTTTTCTTTTTCTTATATTGATAATAAAGTGTTGATCTCGTTAAAAAGATAGTTTGATGTGGTTATATGGTAAATTTGCGAGTGATGATTGATGCACCTCTAGATTAATCGACCAGATACTAATCAATTAATTTCTTGTCATTATAAAATGAAAAAGGTGATATGAGATCTGTGGTGGCACCGTGTGTTCTAATCTTTGTTGAAAGTGTGTTGAAAGTGGTCCATGAATGTCATTGAAGTATGTGTTACTCTGGATATGATTGCAAAAGCAACTTGGATTTTTAATCTGGAAACCTTTACACTCCAACTATATAATGAAAAACCTTATATCCCGTGACTTGGAAGTCTATCCACAAGATAGGCCATATATTACTTATTCTAAAGGATTATATCAAATTGAACAAAAAATGCATATCCGGATACATGTTAGAAGTTATAATATTATTAAAAAAAAAAAAAAAGGAGGAGGAGGAGGAGGCTATTAGGTTCAAGCTCCAAAATTAGTGAGGACATAAAATTAGAAGGTCAAGTTGCAAATAAAAACTTCAATTGCTAGAGCATGAAAGTCGTTCCATCATTACACAAGGCAGAAAAATTAGAGACAATGTGAGTGTGGGAGGTGTAACTCTTCAGCCTATGATTGTCAAATTACACCAATTTTTTCATGGGGAAAGGAGATAGGAAATTATTCTGCGACTAAAATACATCCAGGTTATGTCTCACCATATTTAGGCAACAGAAATTCTCAATCAACAAAATGATGAAAGATATCAAAACAAAGATTATTAATTAAACAAAGTAAGCAGAACCTACATGGTCACAATTTGTCCACTTCCACGTGCTTAAAAAGTCTTGTTCCTGAAGAACTTATTTCGCAAGCCACTCTAGTAACCACCTTCCAGCCCACTTTCCTTCAAATTGGTCTTGACATCTCCCATGTTCCTTCGTGGATCTAAAAGCCAAACGACTCAATCAAACATAATGTTGGCATATATAGTTCTAGTTCCAAGATCACCTCTAATGTGCCCGTTCCAGTTGCACTTACTTTTTCTCCAAGAACCCCACCATCAACTTTAGCCCTACGTATCGGTAGCCAAAGGTCTACAATATTCGATTGAAATCAAAAACTTAATGTCGCAAGTTTGATTTGATTTTATTTGATTTTATTTGATTTACGACAATTTACAAACATTTGCAATACTTTATGATAACTAAGAACATGACGCTGTAAACGTCATTAAATATGACTTCAACTGGGTTAGACGTCCATTTGCTAGTACGTAAAGTTTTGTAAATTTCCGACCAAAAAAAAACAGTCTTGTAAATTTCACTTCCATTTTAAAGTGGGCAGAACGTCAAACCTTGTGCACAACTGATTGCAACCGACTTAAATTCAATGGCTGAAGTTGATTAGGTATAACTCTGATAGTCTCAGTAAATTGAGCTGGCACCCATTTGGACCGGACCACCATAAAATGGTTATGCATTTCTCTATTGATACTCCTTTTTATTTATATTCATATAACATATTTTATAAATTTCTTGACTTATATTTGTGTGTTAATACTTCATTCTATGGAGTATATTTTATATTTGGGCAAAAAATTATGATGTTTATTTAAATTTTTAGAACTAAATATCATGGCATCACATGTTGATAAATTAAGAGAGTTGATGATACGTCTTTATCACAATACATAATTAAACAATAGTATGATCAACAAGTGTAAGAGGAATTTGATACATTCACGCTCCAAATGCAGAGAGGCACATGCATCCTTTTGCCATTTTCCCCACATTTCGTAAAGCAATGGTTGCCAGGCAATTTTTAAGCTGTTTTAATGGATAAGGATTACCCTTTCCTTTCATAGCTTGGGCATGGAGATAGATCAAGCTTTTTGTTCAGTTGAAAATAATGCGATTTGTTCTAATTTATAAATTCAAAGAAATGAGAAATTCTGTAGAAGAACACTTTTAAATAATTATTTCATTTGTTAATAGCTTATTTTCTATTACTTCGGAGCGAAGGATCTTTTGCTCGGGAAGTGTCTTTTCATTAGATGCTTTTTTGGAATTCACTTGGTTAGTGGTGTTATTTCCAATCAATTCGAAGTGCAAGTCACTTTCAAAAGAATTGGAAACTTCATACGAAAGTTTATAGGAAAGATCATCTAGGTGTGAAAGAAAATATCTCTTTCTGTGTTTGGACCTTAAGGGAGAATGGCACTTCAAAAGTGTAAAGCTTTCCCTTAAAGTTGAATGTTCCATGTGTATTCACGATATCTTCCCTCTTTTTCTATCTTTTTTGCTTGGTCAAAAGAATAAGGCAGTATTTGCTCATCACTTTCGTGGCGACTTCGCTATGGATGGAAAAGATGATCAAATTGATTTTTATGGGCAGGTGGCCCCCACCACTTTGTTCCTTCTAAATGCATATCATCTAGAGTGAATCCAAGCCTTGAGTCCAGTGGTTCATTTCCGTTACATTTTTTTTTTTTTATCTTTTTATCTTTTTTCTTTTGCTGTTAATAGAAACGGGTTGATAGTTACTATTTGAAAAAAAAAATCTAAATAAGGACATGGAGTAAAGTTATTTTATATATAAAAAAAGGGCCTAAAATAAATATTATATTAACTAATGATCTAAAGTGGCTAAATTAATCTCACATAAAAGCCTAAACTCCGGCTAAATGTTTGTCAGCCAACATGCATGTCTTTTTCCACTTGCCAAAATAAGGGTACTTTTGTCCAAGAAAAATTTGAGTAAAAAATTACAAGCCATTAAAAAAGAAAAAACAAACACTTCTTCCTTTATTTCTTCACATGTTCTTCCTCTTCTTCCGGTCTTTGTTTCATTTGATAAAAGAAAACAAAGCTCGGGCAAGACCCACCTCTCGTTAGTCAAATACTCACATATTACACAAGGGCCTAGATTCTCCATCATCTTTTCTCAAGTTTGCAATTTACTTTGATCTCCACTTACGTTTAATTAAGGTCAATTTTATTCAAATTGTTGCTGCCAATCTTTCATTCACCAAAGAGAGAGTAATTGCATTTTGTTGAAGACAAGGTATAGGCATGTAGTGGAACATCACATCAACAGGAGTGACAACAACGATAGGAGAAATTTTTTGTTCTTTAAGTATTGTTTTTCCTTGTTTTTTATTTGTTGATGCATTATGTCTCCTTTCGTACAAATTAATGCACATCAGTTGCATCCACTCCATATTTTTAAATTGGATTGGCTGCCGTCATGGTCCTACATGTTGCTAGTGGTCTCTATTTTGCAAATTTGTAAATGCTTTCATTTTGTTTTTTTTTTTCCTAGCGTATGTTTTGTCATTGATGACCAAAACTCGTTAGCATGGCATGTAATTTAAGCGTTTTTTTAAATTTTTTTTTAAAGGTTTTTGAGTTATAGCACATTGACCACGCCAAGGATAAAATCCTTCACCTTAGTAGCAAAAATTGTTGGTTTTTGATGATGTTCTTGCACCGGAGGCCTCATAAACATAATGATTGAGCTTATTGACCATACCAACGATGAGCTCCCTCACCATAGCAATGGCACTTTTGAGTCCAAACAGGAGTCTGAATGCAGATTACTAGCACATAAAACATTTTAAATCCATAATGCTCACTTTTTTAATGATAGATAGTATCCAAAAAAATTGAATCAATGGAAGAGGAAGAGGGTATATAGTCACTTGTGTGACTAGTTTTCTTTCATAACTCGGGCATGAAAAAATATCAAGCTTTTTGCTCAGTTGAAAGTAATGCGGTTATTTTTTATGTACAAATTCAAAGAAATGAGAAATTTTCTAGAAAACCTTAAAAAGATTAATTGGCATGCCAATAGCTTATTTTAGTTTTACTTTGAAGTGAAGGATCTTTCGTACGAGTAAGGCCTTTTTCATTGGATGTTTTTTGGGAATTCATTGGCTCGGTGATACTTTTCCCCATCAAATCAAAGTGCAAGTCATTTTAAAAGCTTTGGATACTTCATATAAGAGTTCATAAGAAAGATCTCATCTAGGTGTGAAAGAACATATTTCATTCAGATTATTTAGTCCAAATGAGGATTTCCGCGTTTGAACTTTAATGAACAATGGCAGTTTAAAAGGATAAAGCTGCCGCTAACATTTCTTTTTGGCCTAGTCAAAAGCGCTAGGAACAGCTCATCACTTTCGTGCCAGCTTCCCTCCACGCAACTTCACTCCACGCCTCCCGCAACTTTTGGAAAGAAAAATGATAAAGTTAATTTTGATGGGCTGGTGGCCCCCGCCACCTTGCTCCTTCTAGATGCTCATATCTATCGGGAATCCAAGGCTTGAGTCGAATAGCTGATTTCCATTGCATTTCCATTACAAAATGCCCCTTTTTCTGACTGCTAGAAATATTGCATGCTCATCAACCGACCAACATTCGACCGACCAATGAGCTCAAGGATTTATTTAATGTTAATTTAATTGCTTCAGGCTTTTATTGAAATAATTTTCACTCTAGGCCATCTTTTAAAAAAAGAACCTTTCGGTCCTTCTTTGGAGATTTTCTTTATTGTTTTTTAAAGATACCCCATGATTTCAAATAAGACGACTTAAAAAGTTGCAACAAGCTGTGATTTTGATCAAATAACTTTAGCAAGCTTTCTGAAAACAAGCCCCAGTGCCAGTGTCTCTTCTTCGGCCACAAAATAATCAACTCCTCCTATTTCAATTTCAGGACTCGAATAAAATTTCGCCATATCATTAAAGAAATATTCCGCACGAGAGCCAAGTGACACGTGCCCTAGAGCATTAAACCAAACCATTTGGGACGGTGATGGTCCTTGCACTTCAAAGCATTTTCACAACTATCCTCAAGAGTTATGACCTAGATCTATGCTGACCATAATTTAATTTTGATTATTATGAAAATCACTCAAATATTTTATTTATTATTTGGACTTATATTTGCTGCATTCTAGTATATTTTGCAGGATTTTGGAAAGTGTAAAAATGACCGGTCCTACCGAAAAACACAAGGCCGAGTACCTGGCCAAAGTAATGTCTAGACATCGGGCCAGCTAGATATCCAGCGATTAACCTCCAGATAGCTCCTGTAGTTTTGAATTTGGGTTTGTCCATCCCATCCAGGGGGTGTCCGAGTCATTTTTAGCCGAACATTCAGAAGTCTTAATGGTCGAATTTTTAGCTGTTTGAAGTGTTAGTAACGTCTATTTTGAGTTTTTTTCTTTCTGAAAAAAGGATAACTCATTGTACTGGGTAATTATGTACACTATGGGTACTCGTACAATCCTCTTGTGTACACTTTGCAATAAATAATTTGAGAGATAAATCTTGTAAGAAGAGTGCACCATGTCTGTTAAAGAATGTTGACTCCATCATAAACCAACCTTTATACAGATATAGTGGATTGGACATACTCTTCAATGGTCTCGGGGAAACTATAAATCGGCAGAGCATTCATCTAACTTACTCCTTTTATTATATGGTGATTACTCGTTTAACAAATTGTTTAACTTATATTTGTGCGAAAATACTTGATACTGTGGTGCATATTCTACATTTGGGCTAAAAATTGGAATGACCGTAGGTTCTCAATCAATTCTTCCTCAGTATTTCTTGTGTTTATTTGAATTTTTTGACCTAAATATCATGGCATCTTATGTTGTTAGTAGTTTTCTAGCCGAAGGTCAATCTATTGTTGAGCACCTTTATTTTTCGGAACAAACTATAATTATTTGAAGGCTCATATGAGAATTTTTGTAATTTTTGTTTAATCAATAAGACTATGAATTGTGATGGCGATGCATTACTAATGGCCCTTATGTGCCTAGTAGAACCAAAGGTGAAAATATCATGCATTAAAATGAAAAAGGAAAATGACACAAATGATTATTGGACTTTGGTCTAATGTGCAATGCCGTCCCCAAATTTTTGTCTAATGTGCTCCTCGAACTTTGGTACAATGTACAAATGAGGAATTTAAACTTTCAATTTGTTTTACGTGTGTCGCGACCAATTTTTTCGGGGTTTAAACCACCTAGGGTTTGGCTAATGGATTGTTAAGCCTAGACTTAACTCGGGCTCTCCCAAGCACATACCAATTCGCAACTTTCGGTTCAAGTTCTTAACATGCAAATGATTTTCAATCAGGAGTCGCCACTAATCTATTTTTTGGTGGGTTAATTAGAAACCCAAATAAAGTAACGGGAGATTTACTTTATTCCTACGAACCAGAGATTTGTGAGTTCGGGGACTTGGTTACGTTAGATTTCTCTAACGCCCTTTCGGTACCTTTATCTTTTATTTTGAAAAAATTGTTTGGCAAGCAACTTGAATTGATTTTAATTCCTTAACATGTGAGGTGACCACGCAGGTACGCAAACCACCAATTTAACACTCAAGAAAGCAAATGAATAAATTGCAGGACTTACCTCATAGCAACGAAAGCATCTGCGTTGTTAGTTTAGAATTCACATCAGCAGTCCTAAATATGATTTCTAATTAACACGCAATTTTTGTTTTGTTTTCACTTAATTAATGAAAATCATGCAATATGCAATGCATGCCACTAATTTAACATGAAATGATATGACATGGCAACATGACTTAGCTATATGACCTAAGCAATATGACATAACTAAGCATATAGTCTATCATAAGCATGAGATGGATTTATTCTAAAAAATAATTTTTTGTATTTTCCATGAGATTCGAAATTAAAGAAATGCAACACTTAAATATGCAATCTAAATTAATCTAATGACATAATTCTAATGACGGGCAATTTCTAATTAAATGCATCTAACAAAAATCATTAAATGACGTGCATTGTATGAAACTAATTCTATATGACGAGTGCATAATGACCTTTTTTGTGTTTTTCCTTTTTTCCCTTTTTTTAAAATTAATAATTGCCAAATAATTAAACATGCAATTAAAATCTAGCAACCTAAATTGATTTATTTGAATTTGGATTTTTTTTATTTTTCTTAAATTTGAAATAAAATTCCTATTATAAACATGTAAACCCTAAGACATGCAATATTCTAACTCAAATATATCTCGAGATAAACAAGGCAATTAAAACGAGACAATTCATTCAAAATCATCAAGAATCGCACATCATTCGGATCAAGAGATAATATTTCGCTAATAAAATCGATAAATTGATCTTAAGCCTTAAAGATCAAGATATCAATTTTACTCCCGCGTGAATAATTATTCTATCTAAAGCCTTATAGATAGAATAAAAAATCCGTGTGCGGTTGCGAATTAAGCAATAAATCCTAACCGGAAGTACGTCCATAATTCAAATATGCACGTAAGATATTGAAAAGCATGTATTAGGCAATAAAATATCCAAATCAAATTTAGATAAGATAATTACCTAATTTCGCAAATAATATTGCCAAATTTGAACTCACCGGAATCCGCTCAACGGATGACCGGCAGTGTGTGGCGGTGCTCGGTTAAGCAAGGATGGGTTTCGACCAAGGGCGGCAACGTGGAGAAAGAGTGCTTGGTCTCGAGTCCGTAAGATGGTACTCAAAGGACAACTTGCGGTGATGGAACGGAGATCACCAGCAAATCCTTGGTTCGGTGGTCAAGGGACACACTTGGATGACCTGCAATATTAAACTTTTTCTTTGACCGTGAGGATGGATAAGCTGCCAGAACTCGTCCTCTTGGTATTGATGGACTGAAGACGTGTCAATGCTGGACGACGGATGTCTCGGGTAGGCTGCGATGTGATGATTCGACGGACCAACTTGCCGAAGGACAGTGCTGCTCATGGCCTGAGAAATCTGCAAAACAAAACTTCGAGGTGCGGCGGCAAGAGATTATGGAAAAACGATGGCAACGAGAAAACTTATTCCCGTGTAGGCCTCTTTGCGTGTATATTTTATTCAAGCTCTTAACCGGTCTGAATGATGAAAAGAACAAATCTTACCGCTTGAACATTCCCTTTTTCTTACCAGATTTTTACTTAACGAATTTGTCACCCGAGCCGCGAAGATCAAGACCAAAAACCTCCGTTTGAAACTTGCCTTTTACTTGGACCAGGCCATGCTAAATCCAACAATCAACGTTTGCAATTTCTCCAATTATGGTCGCCTGGGGTGATGTTGCTCGTGGGGCATGGTGCTGCAGGGGACAATTTTTTTGATTAGTCAAAGTCAGGAGCCCTGTGAAGAAAGAAGACCAGCGGCAACAATGGTCTAGAGTAGTGCAATCTGGACAGGTACGTCGCCTAGCATGATAGTGAGAATTAACAGCTTCAATAGGAATCTCGTTCGGATGTGATGGGATATCAAGCTGCGGCCGTCGCTCGGCTTGCTACGAAGACATTAGGAAGCGTGGTGGGGGGGTGCCATGGCTGGACGTTGCTAAAAAAAACCTGCAAACACAACCAAAAAGACTCGTGATGTTTGGTGTTGCAAGTGGCCGTGTATTAGATTAAATTTTCCATGAGTCTGAGCCCATCTATGTTGACCGAAGGTGGTCTTAAACTCAGCCCAAAATTTCCTTCAAATAAAACAAACAATATTAGAGAAGATATGTGAGAGATCTGTGCTCGTCAGTGGTGGCCCTGGCCGCTGACAGAGAGCCTCCAAGAAGGCTGTAGTGGCTGGTGGACTGATTTGAAGCGTCGATGAAGAGCTTGGCACGATTGGATTGCCGTGAGGTATGATAAGAGCGCAACAGCAGGGGTCGTTGGCGTCACTGAATGACCACTGGACGAAGGATCATTGGAATCGTCGTAGTGTCTTGCTTGGAGGCGGCGAAGGTCGTCGAAGACTGATGTGTCACTGCAGCGGACAATCGACAGCAGGGTCAGCGTTGAGGGGCAGCCACGAACTCAGCAAAGTCCCGGCTGTGAAGGGGTCTCGACCGTGACCCTTCAGCTCTCTCTCTTTCACTAATGTTTTCTCTCTATATTGTGGCCGTATATTCAATGTGTGGCCTCCCTTCTCAATATGGCGTACGTGACCCTTTTTATAAGCCCAAAAATTGTATCTTAGGGGTATATTTCATTTCTAATTTTGCTTGAGCATGATACCCCTAAATATATCGATAAAATATTTTTCACATATTCCATCAAGAAAATTCCCCCTTTGTGCAAAAGTGCATCTCCCAGTGTATATTACCGAAATATAACAAAAAATAAAATTTTCCTAAACTATATGCCATGTGATTATGATTTTTTTTATTTAGCAAAAATTGTGCAAAAATTTAGGTGTCAACAACATGGTTCCTAAACTTTGGGTTTATGCTCAATGTGGTCCTTAAATTTTTAAATATTTTTATATAGTTTATGGACTATATCGAATATTTATCAATAATTTAATAACCGCATTGAACAAATTAAAATTCTAGAGACAACTTTGCACATCATGCCAAAGTTGAGGTGAACAAATTAAAAATTTATGGATGACATTGCAAATTGGACCAAATTTCAGGGACTATTTATGCTATTATGCCAAATGAAAATGAATGGAGTGCTAATGACATTAAACTAGTTCGATTAAACGCTAGGGCAATGAACATGCTGTATTGTGCTTTGGATCCTAATTCATTGAATCGTGTTCTAGTGCTAAAGAGATACGAGAAAAATTTGAAGTCGCTTTTGAAGGAACCAATCGAGTTGAAAAGTTTAAAATTAGTATGCTTCCTCATTAGGATGAGCTTTCTACTATGAATGAGAGAGAGTCGATCGTTTCATATGTTTACTCGATTCACCGACATAATTATAGTATAGAAATCTCTTGGCGAGGTACGTCCTTAAGAAGAGCTAAACCGAAAGATTTGAAAAGCTTTGCCGGAAGCTTGGGAGCTTAAAATGTCAGCCACTAATGAAGTTCATGATCTCTCTATGGCATCTTTTGCTTAGCTTCTCGGAGAGGTCATTACACATAAAATCAAGTCAAAGGCTCAATTGGAGGAAGATTCAAAGAGGAGGTAGGGTGCATTTGGGAAAATTTTTGGGGAAAGTTTTTGGGAAAATATGAAGATCTTTGAGTTAAAGGTATTTTTCAAAATGCAAATTGTGTTTGGTATATTTTATTGTAAAAGTCCATTGTGAAGTATCTTGGAGTAAAATGGTGTTTGGGAAAATTATATTTGCAAAGCCTTTTGTTATTCAAAAAAAAAAAAAAAAAAGAGCTGGCCAGCCAGAACAAGTAGTTGTCGACGAGGAGCAGGCGGTCCGATGAAGGGCCGGCAAAGGCCGCCCGAGGTCGCACGATGCCGCCGCGACCTCCGGCAACCCCAGATCTGGGGCAAAGAGGTCGTACGACGCCGTTGCGACCTCCGATGACCCTAGATCTGGGGTTGTGAGGTCACACGACGCCGCCTCAACCTCCGATGACCCCACTACAACCTAGATTCAAGGCGTCGAGGTCGCACAACGCCGCCTCGACCTCCAATGACCTCGGATCCGGGGGCAAGGTCGTGCGACGCTGTCGCGACCTTCGTCAACCCCGGATCTAGGGCGGCGAGGTCGCACGATGCAGCCTCAACCTCCGGCGACCCCGCCGCAACCTAGATCCGGGGCGTCGAGGTCCCACGACACTGCCTCAACCTCCGGCGACCCCACCGTGACCCAAATCCAGGGGCGGCGAGGTCGCGCGACCCAGACCTTGCCGCAACCTAGAAGGCACATCGATGGTGCCACCCCCTGGCATCGATGGCTGGGCGACGTTCCCCGACAACTGCCTGCCTGCGATTGTCTGCCTTTTGCCGTGGACTGCTCACGAAGAAGAAGAAGAAGAAGAAGATGAATAGTTAGGGCAAAACCGGAAAAACAAAAAATCAACGAGAATGCTTTGGGAAGAAATTTTTTTTTTAGCTCCTCCCCCCAGCATGCCTAGAATGCTTAAAAGCCTAAGGCAGCCCCCAACTTACCTTGAACTTTCAGCTTTACAAATGTTGGCTTTGCCATTAAGAGACTTCCAAAGTTTTTTTTCCCAAACATTTTATTTTGGCTCAAGGGGCTTTTGATGGCCAAACCCCTTCCAAAGCTTCTCCCAAACGGATCATTTGCTCTTGGATCCACTAACTTGGATGCGGAGCCGAAACGTAGTGACAAGGACATGACTATGGTCACATGGAAGTTCCAGCATTTTCTCGAGAACGACATCTTAAAAAATGATGAAAGGTGCACACAAGGAAATCTTAATTGGAGAAACAACGTCAAATGTCACAAGTGCAACAAGTCAGGCCATCTACGGTACAAATGTCCAAGACATGTCACCTCCAAGGACAAGAGGGACAAGAAGGAGCGATTTGACAAGACGGATAGAAGGGAGAAGAATGTACAGAGAAATTACAGAATGTACTCTGAAATTACAAAATGTTCGTGAAATGATTAAAAAAAAAAAAAGCATTGACATCTACAAGAAGCGAAAGCATGGTCGATGATACCTCTAGTGATCAAGATGTTGCCAATCTATGTCTCGTGGCTCTAAGCTATTGAGAAAATGAGGTAAATGATCCGACATTTGTTTTTACTTTTGAAGAGCTTCAAGGTGCCTTGGATGATCCTGCAGTAGAATTTGAGAAGTTAGTAAGAAAATTCTCTGTTGAAGAAATCAAATTATTCTCTTATTGATAGATAGAAACAAGAGATTGAAGGGTAAATTTAAATCTTTGAACAAAAAGAGTGATGGTCTTGAAAAGGAAAACATGGCTTTGAAGCTTGGCGAAATTGAGATCAAAGAAAATGTCAAGAAGTTGCAAAAGGAATTGGAGTATTTGAAAAAGAAAACGGATGAATTGAATGCCAAATTTGCAAAACTTTATACTAAGGGAACTAAGAGCTTGAACACAATGTTTGAAAAACAAAAATTTCATCATTATAGAATGTTCTTGCATACAGCAAAGGGCTCTGGTATGCACACCCACAGATATGCCCCTTGCCAATTGTACTTCTGAAGTTTCTTTTAAGTAAAATCTTCTTCGGTAATTATCATCTCTGGATAAATATTTGTTGTAAAAGAAAAATGTTCCTATGAGATATGCCCTCAAACAACAAATTGCCAGTTCCACGAGACCGGACAAGACCGGGAACCAATCAATCCTACAATTATGTGATAAAGGCTTCCGAGTAATTATTTAATCATCTAGTAGCTCTATTACTGATACTCCTTATGACATTGCTCAGGTTATTGCAAGAAGGCATGAAAATGTGTACGTGATTTAGCCAGAGTGCTTAAACTCAAATGATGGAAGTTGTCTTGTTGTTTCGAACAAAAATGATCCTTGATTATAGGATCGAAAATCAGCACAAAATCAGCACATGTTAGTATGGATACTATCTCAAAGCTTCCTAGGTCTTGTGGCTTACCTAATTCAAAGATCAAGTTTGTGAATGCTTGTGTTAAAGGAAAATGAACAAAAGTACCATTTGAATTTAAGAAGCGTGTTAGCACATCTAGACTTTTGGAATTGCTTCATATGGATAGGCTTGGTCCTTCAAAATGTTCGAGACTTGGTGGTAAAAAGTATGGGATGGCCTTAACTCATAATTTTTATGACTTTTGATGTTGGGATTCCTAGAGTTCTAACGGATCGCCAATTTGGTGGAGAATCTACACTAAAAAGTTTGGACATCAAGAAGAGATTAGAAGTTTGGATAAGGAAGAATATTTGGGATGGCCAACTAAACCCAAGAGGTATCACCACCATTGTTCTATTAGGCTAGCCGGCATGTTGAGAAAACATTTCCTTAGAGATTTCGATAATTGACAAAACTTAGAGATTTCATTTTCTGATAAAAAGTATTTTTCAGGTGAAAAGTCTGATGGGATATAATCAGGCGATTTCAATTAGAATTAGGGTTATGGATTATTTTTTCCTTCCTTGCATATTTTATCAAATGGCTAGGAAGGAGTAAATCACCCGTGCAACAGTTAGTGGCAAATTGGTTTGATTCCTTGTTATATTTATAAGGAGTTTCGAAATGGAAAGTCTTTCCAATATCTACTAAACACTCAACTTTCCTGAAACTACTTACTAGAGGCGAAACGTTCCTTCCAAATATAGACACTACACTTTTGGAAACCTGATTTGTTGTATGGAGGGCAAAACATATGGGAAGCTCCACCCTCGACAATCCTGACGCAACTAGATCTTCTCAATTAGATCCATGGCCAAGGGGTAGATTGGCTAAATTATTCTTTTGAAGATATGTCCAACGGTTAGCTTGGACTTAAGGAAATATAAGAGGATGTCTCGAAGCAAAAAGAATTCAATTTCCATTCATAAGTATTGAAGCTTTTGATTCCAAAGTCTTAAGAGTATTCTTAATCTTTTACATTCATCTCTGTGAGAGTGTGTGTGGAGTGACTCACACAAACTTGAGTGTTCTTAGTTTAGTATTTGTAACCTTTGATTGGTTCTTATTAGTGGATTCAAGCTAATAGGCTATAGTGCGGGAGAATAGACAACTTATTGGGAAGAAGGAGGAAAATCACTTTGGTCTTGTCTTTGGGAGAAATAAGTGGCTCACAAGGAATGGAAAAAAACATATTCTATTTGATCTCAAAGTCCTCATATAGCACTTCTTCTAATCCTGGATAGGGGATCACTTGTAGGAATAACATAATGCTAATCCATGTTCCACACGGACAAGGGAGCATTGTTTTTTAATTTTATTCTAACTTGGTTCTTTGGTGGCCTCATAGAATCAGGTGTGCACTTGATCCTATGAAGAAGTTCTTCATAGGGGTGGATTTGGACGAAAGATAGGAAAGCTATTCTTGAGTTTTGAGTGCCCATGAAAGAAGGGCAAAGGGAAAAAGCCATGATGATCAGGAAAAGGTAGTCTTGGTCACTACTATGGCCCTGTTTGCCAACATTTCAGATAGTTGGTGGATCGGGTCCTCGCATCATATTTTCTTCCGAAAGGAAGAATTATGTGCAAATATGATTGAAGAACTAGGTTCTTCATATATGGGCAATGGCACTTCGACTGGTTTCAGAGGCCGAGGGAATGTGTAATTGCTGTTTGAAAACGGAAAGTCAGAAAGAAGGGGTATCCAGCTTGCAAAAACCAAACCACTATAAACTTTTGTGTGCAATTCTCTATTCCTCACTCTTTTTGTTTATTAGAATTATACATTGGTAAGATCTTACCACTTCATTATAAGCTATCTTCCTGCTATATTTGTTTAATTTCTTTCTTTTCAACACAATCACGTATTCACCCCCTCTAAATGACAGTTATAGCCATAACAATAAGTTGATATGAGGACAAAAAATGAAGATGAGGTAACCACTACTAAGCTTACTTTGCTATAAAGATTTGTAGGAAATACAAGAGGAACTTCAATTGTTCAACTAGTTCGCTGAAATTTTCCTCCAAAATTCATCTCTTTTCCCAATATCTTCCTCCTCCTCCTCCTCCTCAGCAAAGATTTGTAGGAAATACAAGAGGAACTTCAATTGTTCAACTAGTTCGCTGAAATTTTCCTCCAAAATTCATCTCTTTTCCCAATATCCTCCTCCTCCTCCTCCTCCTCCTCCTCCTCCTCCTCCTCCTCCTCCTCCTTTTTTTTTAACACTTGACCTTGAGTACATTGGATTGCTGAAATCATTTGATCTACTTTTTTGCCTCTTAAGCCTATTTTGATGTTATGACAAAAAGGGGATATTCAATTTTGATTAATGAGCACGCTCGGAGGGGGAGCTTATGATTTAAATTGTATCAAGGACTTCGATTTCTCAAGAAAGTTTTTTGACTTTTATTTTCCTCGTTTAAATGTTTAAAGGGACTTTCTTCATTAGGAGATTCTGTTTGATTAATGGTATAGACTTCATAAAAAAAGGGAATATTTTTTACCCTAACTTAGTTTTGATGATTATAACACTCACTCAAATACGTTATGATTATTTGAAATTATATCCGTTGTATTTGAGTATTTTTTGAATAATTTTAAAGGGCTAAAAGAGACCGTTTCTGCCTTGAAAAATGGGGCTGAGTACCCAATCGGCCGGATGCCTAGCTAGGTTACCTCCGCATTCCACACTCCCATAGTTTTGAATCTGGATTTGTCTACCCAATCCAACAAGCGTCTAGGCCATTTTTAGCCCGACAGTTGGACTCCCAGAAGTCTCAATGGAAGAATTTCAAGCCATTTGATGTGTTGGTAATGCCTAGATTGGTTCCTTTTTTATTCCCCTATAAATAGGGTAGCTCATTGTCTTGGGTAATTGTGTACGCTTCCAATACTTGCAATATCCCTCTAGATACACTTTGCAGTCAGATTCATAAGAGATGAATGTTGTGTTTCTTTAGGAAAGAGTGCACCCTATATATAAAGGAGTAGTGGCACCATCGTTAATCAACTTTTGTATAAAGCTTCAAATGTAGTAGATTGGGCCCTACTTTCAAATGGTCTCTGAGAGTGGGGTACGCATCGGTTTGGGCCAAATCACAATATATCTTGCCAAAGTTATATTTGTGTGTAAAATACTTTACATTGTGTTGCATACGCTATGCATTTGGGCCAAAAGTTTATACATCCCATCAAGGATATTCTCATTTTCAATAACTTTTTTGTTTTTCTAAATCATTAGCCTCATCAAAAAAATCATCAAATGAATCATGCGACTTACCTATTGAGACATTTTTAAGGCATTAAGCATACATCTTCATTAGATCTTTTACTCAATTATGATATTTTCATCGCTGGGATAGGGCTAAAAAATTAGTATTGGAGAAATATGATATGGGGACATATTAGAAAGACGTTGACCCAAATTGAAGTGCGCCAAGATGGTCAAAATTCAAATATTTGGAGAGCTATCAAGAGCTCTAGCCTCTTTAACATTCTTCAAAAGAAGATGCATCATGTCTGTCCACTTTGCTTGAAGTTCTAATCTGTGGGCAACCAGTCGATCCATGATGTCTTGCCTCGATGCCCTCCAGATTACTTCAACCGCGCACCAACTCACTTGCAAATAACTTCTTGCGTTGCATGTTTTCCATTAGTCATCATTAGAAACCATCTTGATTTTAATATTTTGTTTCTCGACTCCATTTATTTCGCGAAAAAAAGAATGATTTAAATAATATTTTCTTAAAAATAATTACTTATATTGTTTATAAAAATAAATGAGCAAAAAATATTTTTTATCATCCATGAAAATATCTAGACATAAATTATTATCAATGATAACATCTTTAAGCAACACAACTAATCCTTTAGAAAAAGATTTTCCAAATCAGTCATCTTTCATAAAACAAATAGAGCTTTTATGCATGTTGCTTCTCTACTAGGTCGAGCTCTTCAAGCTATAACTCAGCTTCATTATTCCACATTGTTTTTTTTTTTTTTTTTTTTGTCAGACATTGTTCCACATTACAAGGTCATAACATGTAAGTTGGGTACTACCAAAATTATATTCGATCTTTCTTTCAAAATGGTATACTTGGTATAGAAAATGTAAGAAATATAAAAGCAATAATTCAAAGGTTATAAGTCCATTATTAGCAATCTCTCAAGGAATTTTATTTATCTTCCTAATAATTATAGATGTCATTAGAGTTTGCGCTAAATCGTCACGCATATTCAATTGATATGAATCGTCAATTCCAGCTTCAGTATTTTGCAGCCCTATAATGCGTTCCTCCACACTGGTTGGGCCACTTTCATCTTGATCCGTTCGATTTGGGCCATTTTCCCAAAGTGCAGTATCCTTCATAGCTCTTGATGCATGATTGTTTTTCAAGGACTAGAGCTGGTTCTCATGGCTTCTCTTGAACTCTCTTCCTCTGAATTTGTTTGATACCTGAACATGACAAACCTCAGAGAGAATACGTTACTGACTAACCACATTGAGGAAAGCAGGATCGAGTTGAGTCGCTGGTTGTTTGGAATCACAGTCTTTAGGTTGTCCCCTAATTGTTTGCACATTATTTGGAATCCTTGCTTTGTCAAGACTTCTTCCATTACTCTAAGGTTATAAGCTGAAAATGATTCAAATCAGCATGACCAAAATTGACTTTTTCATGTCAATCTTGATTTGGAAAATGTAAGCCACATATGATTAGAATTTGCTTGATCATATGGTGTCTATGGAGCAATCCCTCTCCCCTTCTTGCCATTAATGCGTGGTAGGACGTGGACTGTGGCTATCTCTTTTCCTCCTGTTGGAATACAGAAAGCTTATCCTAGGAACCCCTTCGGTATGTCTCCTCCAGGAAAAAAAGGCGAAGCCTTTTCCTCAGCAACAATCTTCCTGCAACGTTGTGATAAGTGCCAATGAACTGCACATCCAACAAAGGAGCAAAAATACGAGTCTATTCGAACGTTATGTGAACTACTTATGTGGACAAAATATATTTTCTTGTACTATGTTCTAGCAAACAAAACATTAAAGAACCTCGGAGGCAGAGTGTCACGCCCCGATCCTCAGGCACACACACATCATTTTACTTGATCGATTTTATAATGCAATATCCCAGGACTACGTATCGCCGACTCTTTTATTCTTAATAGCACATGCGGAAGCAGTTATAAATCCCCAAACAATAAAATGGTGGGATAGAAAAGCAAAGCCATAATTTTTATATTGAAATTCACAACCATATTTTCATACAAGCATCTCTAAAGATATAATGCAATACTATTCACAGGGGTCTGGTCTAACACTTATCCACATATAATCAAGGTCTGAAAAAACAGGATGGGATCTCAGTCCTCATCCGGGTTGTACTCAGGATCCTCCTCATGGTCATCTTCTTCTCCAAAATCTTATTCCTCATCCGATTCCACATCAAGATTCTCCTCTTCAGATTCCTCCTCCTCAGGCTCCTCATCAAAGTCCTGAAATTGTTATTCAATAACCATTGAGATCATGTCTCAACAAGTTCTACCCCTAAGACTCGATTAGTAAACCAATACGCTAACCGGGCTGCCTATGCATATACGAGTCAGAGGACTTACCTTGGCCTCAGATTCCATCTGCATATTATCACAATTCAATAGGCACCCAAGCAATCACATCATAGATCGATATCTCGATCAATCAACCTAGTCGATTTCATGTTAATTGGACCATTCATTAGGCATTTCAATTCAATAAATCAATTCATGATATCAGATCAAAACAATGATCAATCAACCTAGTCGATTACATGTCATCATGACCCATACTTAGTCGGCACATTCAATACTATCTATAAGTTCGACCATAGTCCAAGACTGCTCACTCTAAGCTGATATATAGATAGTATAACTCGCACTAAGCTGATAGGGTTAAGGTATACTGCTCTCGCTAAGCTGACATATCACCCGTAAGTTGATATAGTATACCCCCGATACTCATTCTAAGTTGATAAAGTGTACTGCTCTCGTTAAGCTGACATATCAGAGCCCGTAGGATGATATAATATACTATCCGACCATTCAATCCATTCCATATTTTATTCTTCTCGATAAAATAGCCATGTGTGGGGATACAGTAGGCTTTAGCCAAAATATAATATTTCCTTTTCATAACTCCCACATTTTCTGCAATCCACTCAAATATTTTTGGCATTATTAGTCGATGCCCGGTTATTTTTCAATTAATAATCAATGATTATCCAATTATATAATTCCCATTTTCACAAATAATTCAATTCAACAGGAAATAAAGCTCAATTAAATAAACGGACTGTGCCACGACAATTAACATAAAATTCCGGACGTCGACTATGCCCGCCTAATTTCGGAAAATAAATAATTAATTAATTTAAATTCGAAAATTAATAATTAAATACTAAAAATCCAATTTATGCCCATAATACTTGATTGGATGCTAGAACGGATCGGGAAAAATCCCGAGATGCATTCGATAATTATTAGAAGCTCTCTACTTGCTAATGACTAAGTTTAACCACCTAACATGTATCATTAAGTCACTAATTTAATTGTTCTAAACTAATCTAACCGCCTAAGTACACTTAATTAAATCTAATCAACACTTAAGCATAATTAGCAAACTAAGAAAGCATTAGTGAGTAAAACTCACTTGATTAAAAGCAGAGACCGGATCATCGCGACGGCATCGTGACGGCGGCCGAAACCCGAACTTTCGGCGACATCGACGGACACTCGGGCCGAGCCCAAAAGCCTCGCAAGCCCACAGTAAATACTGGGCTTGGGCCCGCTTCTTGGGCTTAAGAGTCGCTGAGTTGGGCTTGCCGAAGCTGGGCTGAACGGGCTGAAAATGCAAGCTTGCTGGGCTTCAAAATGTGGACTGGTCTGGGCTTGAGTTGGGCCACGGTTTGGGCCTGCTTTGCTGGCTTCAATGCACTGAGATGGGCCGAATTCACTTGGGCTCGCTGAAAACAGAAGCTTGTTGGGCTTCGTTGGACCAATTTCGTTGGGCTGAAGGCTGAGCTTGCGACTGGCTTCGTGCAAGCTGGCGATGAACGTCCGTGGGGATGGGAAGCAGCTTCAGTCGCTGCTTAATTTACGTGGACGTGTGGCTGAGCGGGCGAGTGGCAGTGAACTGAGGGTGTGGGCGTGGCTTCGTGGACTTGGCTTGCGGCCTCAACAATCGAAGACCGACTGGAGTCTTCGGACAGCTTGACGTTGGTCGCTTGGAGCTGAGTGTGGGGTCTTCGACGCTGGTTTGTCGACCCGTAAGCTGGCGTCGATGGAAACAGATGGAGATGAAGGGCAAACCGCTGGTGGACTTGGACTGGCGATTCAGGCGTGAGATGAGCTACAACAAACGGTGGAGTGGAGCTGTCAAAGATGGCTTCAGTTTGTGGCTTCTGTGGCCGAGAGAGGTGAGGCGTGCGGACGTGGTAAGTGATTTCGGTGGGATGGGGATGATGGAGATGATGGGGATTAGGGAGTTCGATGGGGTTGAAGAAATGGAGCAGCAAGTGGACTAAGAGATGCAAAGATGTAGAGAAAAGAGAATTGAAAATGAAAGTGGAAGCAGGGACAGATGAAGATGGAGTCTTCGCTGGGTTGCTTCGAAAGAGTTCCAAGGAGATGAAAAGCAAAGTGGAGACGTGTGCGGGAGGAGTCGGTGGCTAGGCGTGCCGAGAAAGCTAGGAAGAAGAAGAGGTAAAAAGCAACTAAACTTATCCAAAACAATCGATGCTTGGTCCCCTTAAAGCATCCATACTTCTCCCTAATGTCTCCCAATTATATCTTGCACAACAAATCCATCAATAATCCAAATTAAAGCCAAAAATGCAGCCTCCATCCTATCATACGAATTTCGCAATTTGAGCTGCAAATCTTCATCAAATTTCCCAAATTTGATGTCTAATGTCGTAGAAGAAAAAGGCCATACCATTTTTGCAAGTGTCCATCGCAAAATAGCTCGGCTTGGAAGTCAAAACTCGCTTAAATTTGACCCATACAAATTTACGTTAATTTTCCGCGACATCCGAACCAATTTTCCATAAAAATCCCAGAATCTCCGAAAAATCTTCTGAGACTGAGTCAACGTTCCTAAAATAGCTCGTGACACCACAGAACTTTCAATTTCTGAAATCAGATTTGAATTCACGGTTAATTTTCATTCAACGCGTTTTTAGCGTGACCTAGACTACCGTATAACTTTCAGAACTTTTCAGTGCAAATGACCCATGGTTGATTTTCTTCGAGCCACAATGAACCCACTCGACTCAATGACGACTCTCGATTGTTGTGAAAATCTCGATGATTCAAATACGGACACAGGGTACCAAAACGATAAGAAAATTAGTTTAGTGTTGGTCGACGATAATTTTCCAATTTAATGGTATCACCCACGATTAGCCACACATTTCAGTCGAACCAACCTATCTCTGATTTCGAATCGACTTATATCTGTGCCATAATGACCTCTAAAATGAGCACGGTCAAGTAGCCGATTCCTGGTCGAATTCTCAAATCTATTTGCCTTAAAATTCTTAATGATTTCCCCAGATAATCTAGTTATCTCTAGAATGATTAGTTCTAAAAACAGCCCTATAGATGTGTCAATAAAATGCCCGATTTATTCAATAGAAAACATGACTAAAAATCTAGGACATCACACAGAGTGATGTTCTTTGTGATGTGTTAGATTCCCATTATGGGTAATGTTATGATGTCATTGGCTTAAAACGGATGAAATTCATGCCTTTTTTACTAGCTATTGCTGGATCATTACAGAAATTATTGCAGTTGTATAGTTGCTAACTACATAAAGATATTTGGTTATTCAACATTTCATAATAATTATTACTTGTGAATGTTACCAACTCTTGCTATACTAGTAGGTATTTTATAATAGTACAATAATTAGCCATACCCACTAATTACTAATTCAATCAAAGTTACGACTTTTGTAAATTAATAATTACTAACTATTTGGAGAAATTATTAGTTACTGAAAGGTTTAAGCTTACTTTTAAATATGGAGAGTAAATATTGACTCTTCAAATTTACCAGATCTCAATGGATTGAAAGTTTATCTTTCCCTAAAGAGAAATTAAAAATCAAACCAAGAAATTACTAGCTATTGTGAAAGGTGCATACTTCCTTTTTTCAGTATAAACATTATCAATTGAATGAAAAGTCACTTTCTCGTATTATTAGACATTTTCCCTTTGAAGATTACTAATTACCAATTGGATGGAAATATACCACTTACTAATATTTTGGAAACTACTTATTCGGCTAAAAAAGTGACCATACTTGTAGAAAGATTACTGCTTTTGAAGATAAAAGAGGGGAGCTAACTTCCATGAGCCTGTGTATGATAATTTTCCAGTGTTGGTTGAATCTTAAAAAAGCCATTTTTGCCGCATCTAACTAATTGTCTTTCATTCCATAGGATATTGTTGCTGACCGCCGCTGATCCTACCATTTTTTTTTCATTAGCAATAATCTTCCTCTGCTTGCATATATCTTTGTTAATTCTCCTCCTCTTCCTCTTCAGATACCCTTTTTCATTATTGTCGCACCCCATCCCCGCAACTACATTCCGACCAAGGAGAGAGCGATCCAATCTTTCTCTAGCCAGCACTAGCAAAAAGCATGCTCACTCTCTTTTCCGATATAGAGATTTACTCATATTGCACAAAGAAGTTACTAAGTGCAATTACTTTGTATATTGACACTTAGTTTTTCAATCTTATAAGTCACTAGCGAAACAAGAAGTTTATGATTACAGGGTTGTTAAAAGTTGCTCGATGTCTTGAAAAATTACTGATAAAATGAGATGTTACTTATTACTAATAGAAGCACACATGCTTTTTCAGTATAAGAAGTAGCTAATAAGGATAAGAAAAGTTGTTGTAATTACTTCTGGTATTTTGGTACCAACTAAATTAGATGAAAGCTTACTCACCAAGTAGAGAGGTTAGGTGACAATAATAGCAAATAATTGTGCACTTCAAGCTTTCATGATCATGATTATACAACATCATATTTATCATTTCACATGAATCATAATCAATATGAAAAAATCTATTGCTCGATGTGATGTGTCATGCATATCTCTTGAACCAACAATTGAGTCGATCAGGCATTGATTTGCTTCGGGTTTCACTTGGATGCGGCCCCTAAATCCAGTTGCTTAGCTTCTTCCACAAATTGAACTCAATTTGCATCGAATTTTGGATGGACCAGGTCAAATGTCCAACGATGTGACTTGCTTTTTTAATGACCTCGCCGCCATCCAATCACATAAACCTCTCAAACCAACCATTGGGCCAATCAGGCCTAGATTTGATTCAAGTTTTAGTCAGATTTAGGCTTCAAAATCGGGTGGTTGCTTCACTTCTTCGACAAAAATTGAATTCATTAGCGTTGAGTTATGAACCGATGGGTTCAGTGGTCCGACGATGCCGAGCCACTGTTCTTAACGACCTTGATGCTCACACAGCGATCGACAACATCAAAACTCTTGCTGGGGAGCAATGTCGATACCGCAAAGACAGTAGTAGCCCGAAAAGGAGTACAGTTGCGCTGTTGTCTGCAAACCTTTTCCCTTTCTTTTTTCTGTGTTCTGTTTCTTTAAACGGAAATGCATTCGGTTCTTCATACGTACACTCTCTGTATTTCTCGTATGTAACATTTACGGAAAATTTGAGTATATACACTTGTGAGATACACTTTTCATGCGCACATTTTTTTCATATTAATTACTAAATTTCGTGCACGTTCTACATACATGAGCGCTTATTTTATTCCTTGCACAACGTCATAATATATTAATAATTTTAAATTGGAGGACAGAATAATTACTAGATTTTTTTCCTCGTTATTACCGCTTTATGAATTCCTTTCAAGAAAGCAAACACTAAATGAACACTTTTGGTATTTTTAGTAAAAGCAAACCACATTTTTTAATTTTCTTTTTTAACGATTTTAAAAAATTAAGGTACTTGATTTAATAAAAGTCCATGTGCTTAGATTGAAAATCAAGTAAATGATTGATGCCATTATCTAAAAAAAGAATGTATTAATATCATGAAAAATCATAAATCCCAAATTCTATCAAAAAATATTTGTGACAAATTTATCTTCAAGATCAAAAAAATAGTTTTTAATTTCTATTAAATTGAGATTAATATTTGAAAAAGCAAACAAATTTTTTTAGTGAACATTTGATTTAAAATATTGAAAATCAAGTAAAATTGATTCATTATTAAAAAAAAAAGAATGTATTAATATCATGAAAAATCATAAATCCCAAATTCTATCATTTATGATAAATTTATCTTTTATTAGTTTCTATTAAATTGATAATATTAGAAAAATCTAACAAAAATTAAACGAGATCAAATTTTTGTCATAGTTTGAGATAGTTTTTTAGATCAAATTTGGTCATAAAAAGTTTGAAGAAAAAGTCTCAAACACTAGCAAAAAATAATCCATAAAACTGTCTTCCCAGCAGCGACGTTCGAATTCAAAAAAAGTCACTCACATTTTCCACCATATTCCCCACTTTTTCACGTGACCTTTTTCTCAGTCCCCCATGACCCCAAACTCCCAAACTCCCACTCCACTCCAACCCAGCAATGACGCTCCCCACCGCCGCCCTTCCCTCCTCCTCCTCCTCCTCCTCCTCCCGCCTCCTCCCACCGCCGCCGCCGCCGACCCGCCCCTCGACTCCCTCCTCCCCTCCGACGCCGTCGCCCTCCTCTCCTTCAAGTCCAGCGCCGACCTCGACAACCGCCTCCTCTTCGCCCTCAACGAGCGCTTCGACTTCTGCCAGTGGCGGGGCGTGAAGTGCGCCCAGGGCCGCGTCGTCCGCCTCGCCCTCCCGTCCTCCGGCCTCCGCGGCTCCCTCGCCGCCGCCACCCTCTCCCGCCTCGACCAGCTCCGCGTCCTCACCCTCCACAACAACTCCCTCTCCGGCCCCCTCCCCGACCTCTCCCCCCTCGCCAACCTCCGCTCCCTCTCCCTCGGCCTCAACTCCTTCTCCGGCCCCTTCCCCTCCTCCCTCCTCTCCCTGCGCCGCCTCCGCGTCCTCGACCTGGGCCACAATGCCTTCGCCGGCCCGATCCCGGCCCAGATCACCGCCCTGGACCGGCTTGACACCCTCCTCCTCGACGGCAACCGGTTCGGCGGGCCGCTGCCCCCCCTCAACCAGACCCTGCTCAAAGCTTTCAACGTCTCCGGCAACAACCTCAGCGGCCCGATCCCCGCCACGCCGACCCTGTCCCGGTTCGACCCGTCGGCGTTCGCCGGGAACCCGGGGCTCTGCGGCGAGGTGATCAACAAGGCGTGCGCCTCGGGCGCCCCTTTCTTCGGGCCCACCTCCTCCGGCGGCAACGGGAACAGCTCCGTGCCGGCTCCGCTGGCGCAGAGCGCGCAGTCTCAGAACGGCGTCGTCGTGTCGCCTGCGTCTTCGTCGCGGAGGAAGCCCAAGAGAACCGGCGCTATCCTGGGCTTCGTGCTCGGGGTCATACTGCTGGTTTCGGCATTGTTGATCGTCTTCATCCTGTGCAAGACCCGGAAACGCCAGACCCGCGCAAGCCCGAAAGGATCCGCGGAGCCCGACGAGCCCGTTGTTCAAGCGAGAGCCGTGGATTCTGCGGCTCCGAACTTGATGACGGAGCTGCGAGAGAAGTACAACAGCAAGATTCAAGAGGCTCAGCAGAGAGTTCAGAGGAGCGGGTGCTTGGTGTTCTGCGCAGGAGAGTCGCAGCTGTACACGCTGGAGCAGCTCATGAGAGCGTCCGCCGAGTTGCTCGGCAGAGGCACCGATCGGGACGACGTACAAGGCCGTTCTCGACAACCAGCTGATCGTGACGGTGAAGCGGCTCGATGCCGGCAAGACGGCGGGCACGAGCGAGGAGGTGTTCGAGGGGCACATGGACTCCGTGGGCTGGTTGAGGCACCCGAATTTGGTGCCCATGAGGGCTTTCTTTCAGGCCAAAGGGGAGAGGCTTGTGGTCTTCGATTATCAACCCAACGGCAGCCTCTATAATCTCATTCATGGTATGTACATTTTACTTATTTTGCGAATAACATTTTTGATCATTGATTCGATTCTTTTAGCATGTATCGGACGCTTTGCTTTGTTCATTGAGCATCAATGAGTTTGGCTTTGTTTCTTTTGAGGTATCTCTTTGATGGGTTTCTCGGATGTGTTGTACTGGGGAGACTTCATGGGTATTCAATAACATCGAGGGGCCTGCTTGGGAAGATGGGTTGGTGTCTGCATGCGGTTAGAGCCAGTCGTTTGTTTGTTGGTACAGTGGGTCGTTCCCGGGTGCTATCTTTGCATTATTGGCCATGTTTTGGAGTAAATGCTGCAAAAGGTTGCAGCTTTTTCGAACTCTCATTTATGCATTTTCCTTCTCAGTTGTAAAGTAGGGACATTTCTTGTTGACTTCTTGAGAAATGCTGGAAGAACGGAGTAGATTATCAAATTCAGTTAAGTAATGAGGTGCACTCACTATTGTTGTCGCCTTTAACAACTCGAGCTCGAGCTTTGGTTTGGTAAGATCAGCAACAGCTGAAACTTATAGCTTGTTGATTAAATTGATAAAGAGTGGCCTTTCGTATTGTGGTTGTATCGAGTAAAAAATCTACTGACAGTATCTAATAATGTGAGGGGATGTGAACAGCCAGTACAGATTGAAATCAACTTGTAATCAACGCATCACGGTCCATGATTTGTTAAGTTTGCTGTTATTCTTTAATGGAAGCTCAGACATCCATTTGCTATTTCCTATTCAACTGTGAAACTGAAATGGGAATACTCTTAAATTATGCAAGATGGAGCAAAAGTCAATTTGTTACGTGGTTTGGTTGATGTTTTGCCTGCTTGTTCTTTGCAATCCCTGTGTTGGCCAACAGGGAGACTTTGAGTTATGTCTCATGTTAGGATTAACACTGGGATTGCTTAAGCAATCTTAAGACTGACTTCAATTGAGAACAAGTGTGTTTTAATTTCTTGAGGCCGTCTACTTTGTGAGCTTGTGATACATTTTTATTTTTTTTTTTTAGTCTTATGGAGTTCTTTTGACACTTTTGATTACCAGGAAGTTACTGGAGGCGTTTGCTCTAGATTATTTTGATTTATTACTTCTAACATCTTGTTAGGCGATAAAATACTCTTCAATTTCCTCAAAAAATCCTTGAGACGTAGAGGCTTAGACAATCTCTACTCTGTTGGGACCGTGAACTGGCTGCTCTGGTGGAGTGCTTTCCAGCATTTTTCCTTGAATTAATTTTGAATCTACCACACTTTATCTATTATCTAGCAAGTCGACATTTATCAAAGCATAGTAACTCACACGTCCAGGCCCAGATACTCCTAGCCTTTCGACAAAATAGTTTTTTGTAGGCTTGCCTACTCCAATTGTGTCAATTCTGGCCTAGGCATATGAATATAGCTCAAGCAGACCAGCCTGAAGAACTTATGATCACATACATGTCCATTTCTTTAATGCTTTGGAGATCTTATTTGCAATATAGGTTCAAGATCAGCAAGAGCAAAGCCTCTTCACTGGACATCATGCCTAAAAATAGCAGAAGATGTAGCCCAAGGCCTTGCGTACCTTCACCAAGCATCAAGACTTATACATGGGAACCTGAAATCCACCAACGTTCTTCTCGGCACAGACTTTGAGGCCTGTCTCACAGATAATTGCCTTGCAGCCCTCGCAGAATGCCCTCTAAATGAAGATCCTGATTCTGCTGCTTATAAAGCCCCAGAGTCACGAAAGCCCATCGGTCGAGCCACTCCAAAATCCGATGTGTATTCCTTTGGTGTCCTCTTACTGGAACTCCTGACCGGTAAACACCCGTTGCAACATCCCTTCCTTGCACCTAGTGAAATGCTGGATTGGGTCAGGGCAATGAGGGAAGAAGACAGTGAGGATAAAAGACTCGGGATGCTTGTTGAAGTAGCTACTGTCTGTAGGGTAACATCGCCTGAACAGAGGCCGGTGATGCGGCAAGTTTTGAAGATGATACAGGAGATAAAGGAGGATGTGATGATGGAGGAGAATGCTTCTGTTGGATATGCATAGATTTTTGTCTGCTCACAAGATTTCTCAAGATGAGAAAACACGAAATGTAGGGATTGAGCGTGCATTAGCAGCTTGTTAGAAAAATTAAGCCTGAACGAGGTAAATTTTACAAAGGATATTGCATATCGTTGGCCGGTGAATTAAGGGGTATGTTTTAACTTGCAGAGATTTCTGCTGTACCCATGTGATGGTAGATGAGTAAAGTTTCATTTGTTCTGAGCCAATTTTGTTTAGATCTATATCGTAGACAACATTCTCCCTGATTTGAAGGGTCGTGCTTTGACATGAACCTGTTAATGTGCATATTCTCTTCAATAAGTTCTTCCTGCAAAGCCTATACTCAGGATATAGGCACACTTCGCTAGAAGGTGTGAGTTTTGACATTTAGAGAGTACTTTGCCGAGCTCGTCCCTTTACCATTTCAGCCGGGGTGGGCCCACCACTGTGCGGGCCTCACCATCAGACCTAGTCGATGACTATACTGCGTCGGGCGCAGTTCGTGCTGGCACATAAATACATGTGCTTACCACTTGGAAATATTAAAAACACTTTGTTGGGGTCTTGGATTTGGAACTTCAAAAACTGTTCTCGTCTTTCCTCGTTTGTCTCTTTGAATGAAAGGCATCGAAGTTTTCGCTCTGCTTTAATAAAAACAGAGCCGTGTCCCGATGTTTCTCATCAACTTTCACAAAACAAAAGTGTCCTGAAACTTCCTCCCCATTCGCTGCCTTCGTCTCTTTAGCTTTTCTCGGGGATTAGGAAAGGTAAAGAGCGATAGCAACCATGCAAGGACAAAGCTAAACCGGACAAGACTGGGTTAATGATAGGAGATGCTGATGCATAGGGCATGAAAGTGTGAAAAGAGTTGAGCAAAATGGGAGGGAGAAACTTGGGGAACGAGACTGCTTTGTCAAAAGCGAAAGGTCAAAAAAGTTATGGTTTTTGGAAGGAAAAGGGAGAGAAATTGGAGGGGGATTTGACAGTGTGGGGTGTAGGACATGGCAATGAAAGAGGGAAGCAGCACATGATGTGGGCGTCCCCATGTTCAGGCGACGATGGTGGTGGTGAAGTGGTGGTACTGGTGGACCACTCGGGCGTCGCCTTTTTGTCCGAGTGGGGTTTTCAATCAAGGGCACTCGGCGACAAAACTTGGGGGGGCCGGTAATTGAGCGCGGTGCTGAACGAGTTGAATTGCTGCTGTGGAGACCCGTGGCCACTTCAAGATGATGGCTTTATCACGTTATTGATGAAGATCATGACAAATAGTGAGTAAATCATTGCATTCAAATCAAGCATGCTCTCAATTTTGGAGATAAAATTGAAGGGTATGCATGTAAGGGTCTATGGGGAACAGTTTGACAAGTTCGGTGCTCTTTTCAGTTGGCCAATGTTTGATGTGTTCGACGTACCACGTATGGCCATAGTAATTTCGTGTTCTAAACTTTCCTACTGTCGACCGTTTGTCCGAGACTGGGACCTCATGGAATTTAATTGCGTTGCATGTGAGGTCTGAGGCCATCTATGGCCCAACCTACAGCAAGGGAGCATTGATCCGTCAATCTATCACCAGCATGACATCAGGAGATTCTCATGCAGCGGTAGAAATGCAAGAGGGACTCAAATTTCTTTCCAGCCAAAGCTCATCTTTGCTTCTCACGCGGGATGAGAAATGCCGTATTCAATTTGTGCTTTCGGCCGATGTCCTCGTCCATCATCGAAGGGCATCATTTGGACGTGATGTGCGTTGCTTTCGATGGTTGTGATCAGTACACGTGGGAAGGCCGCAGAAATTTTGGATGCGGTCTTGCGACATGGTTGGCAATACTTTCCGTTCTTTCTTCCTTCGTAACGCTGACAGGGATCGATTGCAATACAATCAAAGTGACAATAGTGTATGCACGCTTTCCGCCAACCTTAGTCGCAGGCCGAAATCAAAGATCGGATGAATTGTTGTCCAGAAGTAGCTGCTTTTGCTATAGCCCACGTGCTCAACCCAAGCTCCCTTCATTTATCAGCCGGAAAAGTCGTTCAAAACGTTCTAAAGTTAATCTATGGTGACTAATTCGATCATTAACTATTTCAATTATTTTAATTTAATTCTAATCATTTTAATAATTTATCAATTTAGCTATTCTAGTTAATTTAGTCGGAAATTGCTGAAATAACGATTTAGTTAATATTATTATTCTATTTAGTACGGTTGGCGCTGACATAAATAATTTTTTTGTCATTTTTAATTTTTTAAATTTGTTCTATTTTTTTTTCCTTTTTTTTCCCCTTTTTTTTCTCTTAGCTTGTGGCCAATCTTAACGATGGCTGGCAAGGAGGGCGAGGTTGCCTTCGCCCAACATCACTCCCCTAAATCTAGCCAACGCAAGGGTCATGGGCCTTGCTTGTGGGTGAGGGGTGGCCGGTGAGGCCACAACGTCCTAATCTAGATTTGGCAAGGGTGTTGCAACCCTCACCCAATCTAGCGAGGTCAATCCTCGATGTCCATAAGCCATGATAAAAAAGAAAAGGATAAAAAATTAAATAAATTCAGAATAATAATAATAATAATAATAATAATAATAATAATAAAAGATACCACTAACAGCTACGCCACATAGGACGTTAGGCAATGGCTAGACCGTTGCATCAATGATTTCCAGTAAGTTGTCCAAATATTTAAGATTGAATTGAAATAATTGAAAAAAATTATGACTGAAATCTCGCATGAATAAGAGTCAGTTGCGTACCTGGCTTGCTTGGAAAGTGAAAATTCTTACGCGGTAGACCAATTGACAATCATACAATGAATCTAGAACTTTTTGTACAATTCTTGCTTCAACAACTGCTCTCTAGTTTCCACGTTAGTCACTTGAAGATTAAGAGTGTTTTGTGAAGGCCTCTACCCACTGAAAACAAGGAAGAAGGTTTTGAATCGGCTCAACCTAATTGCTATGGTGAGCGCGCAACTACGTGAAGTTGCTTCTAAGCCAAGACTTCTAAGATTGTTCAGGGCCTTTCCTATCAACCTTATGGCGATCTGTAGAAGCGTGGCGCTTCCAACTTCCTCCCCTAAGCAGACGGCCTAATCAAGATGGTACCTTGACGTAGGGAAGAACACTTTGGAATTGGTCACGTTTACGTGAATGTGGTGAATGTGAGTTATGTCGTAAGGCACAGATGCTACAAATGAGAGAGGCATCAAATTTGTTACACTAATATTACAAGCTAAAGCCTATATTACAAGGAAAATGCCCTAGTTTTGCAAGGCTAGGTGCGTGTATTGGTTTGTTTGCACATGGCAGTTGATTGAAACAAGGGACCTAGGAAGGCTCAAACTTGTGACATCACCCACAAGAATCACGATACATCGCAAGTCTAGTGTCAGGCTTGCATCAGTTTACGATCGTTTGTCATTGAAGGACGGTTTGATAAATAAAGTACTCCAGGTGGTAACAAGGCTGACACCACATGAGCCTACAAAGTGGAATCATCGTCACGTCTGATCTCTAAATGGGAAAACTGAGTGTGGAGCAAAGGCATAACTACATCCGTTAAACCTTCACTTTGCTTCCACCCACGAAGAGACGGAATTATGTAGAGCAACCTATAACATACCTATAACATTTTTGTGTAAGAATCTGGAATTTGAGAGATGATTTATTCTAGTTTCTAGTCAAAGCGGCTAATTTATCATAATACTTTACATGCCACCCAACAATATGCCATCAGCATTTGGGGTTTCGATAATGTGCTTTTTTGAAAAGCCAGTTAGTGCCAACTTTTGCATTGTTATGACTACCTTTCCCGGACAGGAAAGTGTTGTAGTCCAACCACCAAATATTTTTCTAAAGCAGTGATAATTGTACATTACCATAGAATATGTCATTGAATTCTAGATCGAGAAGTATAATCCCCTTCACATTTGGAGGCTAGGAGCCAATGGCTGGCGAAAACTAGAGCAAGCGATATCAGGGAAATCAAACCAGCCCTGCACGCGAATCCACCTAACAAATAGGTGCTTCCGCTTATTATTGATTAGTTTACTCAACATTTGCAGCAGAAAATATCAGAAAAGAAACTTCACTATTCCATTTTTCCCCAGCCAAGGAGATTTTGGTGGTTGTAAATCTCCTAAAGAGTTACCATTAAACAAGCAATGGCTCCCCTGGGATTGACAAAAAAACCAATCAAGCCAAAACCATAAGTGCATAAAAACTATTGCAAAATAACAGTCAAGCCTTCTAGTACTAAGGACACGCTGCAATAGAAACAACAACTTCAGGAGCACTGCAAACATTTCTATAATGAGATGTGGTTGTGTAAGCAATGTGATATCGGTAATTTGACTATGTTTAGCGACAACCAATGATAGAAAGGACATGATTATGCAAATGGGTAAAGCTTGAAAATTTCATTTAACCAAAAGAGAATTAACGGATCAAATCACAAAACGGACAATAGTTAGAGGCATGAGATTATCCTAGCTAATTTGGTCTTGCCTTGAAGCATGTATGCCCACAAAGAATGCCATGGCAATCGCCACTAATATTGGGAGTTGTTAAAGTTGATGGGGTTGTTGATGTGAATGGAAGTTGACAAACTTTCTTGGGGTTCGAGTGAAAATCGAGGTTGAAAGGTCATTGCAAGTAGGAAGTTGGGTTAGTGGTGGCGATGAAAAAACTTACTAGGTGAACTTTCTCTATGAAAGACTATTTGATTAGTGCAATGCCTATAGAAGATTAAGGCATATCGAAGGGTTTTGTAAGCAAGAAAGCTGATCGGGTTTCTTGTTTTCAAAGCTTTTGTTTCCACAATGATAATGAATGGGAGGGCATGGCAAGAAGATGAGATGGCTAGGGAGGACACGGGGAAGGTTTGAAAGATGAAGAAATCAAATCACCTTTCAATTGTTTTTTTTTTTTTTTTTTTTTTTTTTTTTGGGTAAAAAATCACCTTTCAGTTGTTGTGAGGTGCATTAGTGGAGAATGCTAATCCTAATGTCATTTCCACTTTGGATGAAAGAACCTGCTCCATTTTATTTAGAAACTACAACGGCAAAAGAATCTACTCCAGTTAGCTTGAAGATGTATAATATTGACTAAGGGTTAACCAGAAAGTTATTCTTTATATGTTCCTAATTCAATGTGTCTCATATTCTTTTATATGTCCCAACACAACAACCCGCTGATGAATAATTTAGTCATTTCTCTCGGGAGACCCTACATCTTCCTTCTGACCAGGGCTTAGACCATATCTTAAACTAATATTCTGATCATATCCAAAGTTAGCTACCAATATTTGGTGGAAAGAATACTGGTGAGTCATTCAGAGACACTAGTGCTATCAAGATTGCTTTGACAAATATCTCTAATATGCAAAGAGGGAAAGAGCTAGCTAGGGAGAAGAATCGGGAGTTATAATTTGGGGAGGTTCCCTTAGATTATTTGGAGGGGATAGCTATGAGGCTCTAGTATTTTATAAATTGGGAAAACAATTTGAAGGTATGAGTTAAAAAAGGAAAAGAGGGGTCAGAGGATTTAGACAACCAAGAAAAAATTTAGAGATGAGAGAGTTGAATTGGGAAACGGTAATCAGGGTATTAAGGGGGACAAAAGAAGCTAGGAAGAGATAGTAGAGTTAGCGAACGGGTGAGAAATAATGATGATGAAGAGGGTGGGTTAATGAATACCGGTGTATAAATGCTAGACCTTGTTGAAGGGGGATAATTTAGGTTTTGGTGGCTAGCCTCAAAAAGTCATCCAGTTGGTTGGAATTGTCAAGAGTTGGGGTCTCCTTTCACAATTAATGCTCTAAAAGACCCAAAGAGGAAGTATAATCCATCAATTATATCTTTGATGGAGACGAAAAAAAAATATAGAGAAGGGAAATGGAAAAATTGTAGAGAAGTATAGAGATGAGATATGCATGTTATGTAGATCCTCATATGCTTTCGGAGGGTTGGCCTAATGTTGAAGGGATGACTTCTGTAGACAAGAAGCAAGGAGGAAAAATCGACTGGATTTATGAACTTAGATTTCAAAGAAGAATGGAGAACTGAAAAGCCACAAGAAGAATTGCATAGAATGTAAGGGGGCATGGATGTGAATGAGAGATTTTAACGAGATTGACAACCATGATGAAAAACAGGGGGAAAGGAGGAAGGCAGTGAGGAATGTAATAAATTTTCAAGATCTTCAATCTGAGGTTGGTTTGGTGGACATTGACTTTCCAGGGTCGGAGTTCACTTGGTGTAATAACAAAGATGGGAGCAGAAGAGAAAAGGAAAGATCGGATAGGAGCTTAGTTTCTTCAGATTGGGTGAGTCAATGGCTTTGCACACTACTTTTCCAAAACCTACAATAGATCAGATAATAGTCCAGTGTTAGTTCAAATTGAGCATTGAGATTTTTTTTTTTTATATTTATTTTGGGGTTTATCTTATTCCAGCTCTCAATTTACTCATAGATTTTTGCTCTATGTTTTTACAAAGCATGAGAGTTTTTTTTTTTTTTTTGGGTAAGATACAAAGCATGAGAGTTGAACTCCACACAAGAAACTAATCATTTTTACTCCAACCTCCCTAAAAATATAAGGAATCAAACTCCTCACCTCTCCCTTCCCATGCAGGAAGGGTGGCCACTAGGACAATCCTAGTGGTTAGCATCAAGACTTGAAAGGGAAGAGAAAGGATTCTTTGATTTGATTAAAGGTGGACTATAGTAGGGAGATTTAAAGAGGCTATAGAGAAGGCATGGTGTGATTCAATTGGCCACGATGATTTGAGAAATATCATGAGAAAGTTGAACTTTTATGGGATGCTTTGAGAAAGAGTAATGATTTTTTTCCAAATAATAGAGGAAGAATCAATCAAATCACATGGAAATTGAGACATATTAGAAAGATGAAGAGGGGAATGATGAACTGGAGAGGGAATTGAAAAATGAATAATGCAAAATGATATATGGATGAGGGAGATGTTCTGGCATCAAAGGGCTAGAATTAGTTGGATTAATTATAACCATAGAAATGCAACTTTTTTCCACCAACCAACTTTGCAAAGAAGGAGGATTAACATTCTGAGGTAAAGGATGTTGAAGGAAATTGGGGAGATGATGAAAGGGAGATTTCTTTGATGTTCTAGGGATGTTATGAAGCCTTACCACTTCAGGAGTAAAGGACTGGAGAGAGGTTGTGGAGACCATACCTATGGTGGTTACTGATAATATGAATGTTGAGTTGGTTAAGGAAGATGAGGATGAGGAAGTAAGGATGGCTATGTTGCAATTGGAAGCCTCGAAAGCACCAAAATTGGATGGCTTTTCTTGGGTCCTTTATAAAAAGTTTTGGCGTACAACTCTATATCTCAAATTTCTTGTTCCTTATCCCATACTTAGGTTGTTCTTATAGCCAAATAGACTGACCAAAGGAAGTTGCTTACTTCCATCCTATAAGTTTGTGTAATTTCTTGTATAAAGTGATCCCAAAATGCTTGTAAATAGACCATAGACTTTCTTGGAAACTCTTATTTTCCCAAATCAAATCGCTTTAATTTCTAGGAAGTGGATTCAAGATAATATAATCATTGCTCATTGGGTGTTTTTGTGCCCTGAAAATTGATATTAATAAGACTAATTACAGGGGGAAAATGAACATTTGAAGTGTCAAAACTTAGCATAGAATGACACTTAAGTACCAAAAGTTATAAAAGTGATACTTATGGTGTGTTTAGTAACTATTCTATTCCCGAGAACAATTTCTAATTAGAAATGATTTTTTTTTTATTCTCAAGAATAATTTCTAAGCATTTTAAGGCTTTTAGTAATTATCCAAAATTTTTATTCTCGAATAGAATTGTGTTTGGTATTGTTCTAAAAATTTCTAATCCAAATCATTTTCTTTTCATTTTTTTAATAATTTTATTATTTTTTCTTCTTTTCTTTCTTTGCTTCAAGCTTTGTCGGTCGTCGGCCTTTGGATAACCGGCAATCGGCTAGACGAGGGCTTGCCGGTTATCCGAAGGCTGGCAACCTTGCCAGCCCTTAACGAGGTTGCACCTCCTCGGTCAAGCCTTGGTTGGGCCAGCAGTCTCGCCCAGATTTGGCGAGGTTGAGCTCACCCAGCCATCGGCCGAGCTTGACCTCGCCCAGCCATTGCAAGGTCGGCCTTTCTTTGGTTGAGTGACGCCAACCTCGCGGTGGCCCGGCGAGATCGAGCCTCGTCGATTGCTAGGTGAGCTCGGACTCACCAGATCTAGGCAAGGTCGAGCCTCACCCAGCCATGCCTCGCAAGTGGTTGAGAGAGGCCTAGGCAAGGCTCGCTTGGCCGCTGGCAAGCTCACTGGACGTCGCCCAATTGGTCACCGGCGACTTGTGGTGGCAATTGAAGAAGAAAAGAAGAGAAAAAAAAAATGGGTTGTCTTAATTTTAGAATTGTTTATGAGAGCAAAGAATCAACTTTTTTTTTACTCATTGATTCTGTTTCAAATCTACTCCCTAGAATAAATTTGTTCTTTGGGAACAAAAAATTTACCAAATGGATTTCTATTCAAAATTTACTTCAGTAACAAAAGATTAGAAATTTCTATTGTTTGTCAAGTTGCCAAACACAATATATATATATATATATATATATATATATTAAATGGGACACTAAGTGTCAAGTTCGATGAAGGTGATTGGAAATCCTACATGGTAATTTTTATTAATAATATAATGCGACTACGTGGTACGTTAGAGAGCCGAGTCAGCAATGAGCAACCAAAACGATGTTGTTTTGTCTTGTTTTGAATTTTAACATATATATTAATTAAATTAAAATATTCATATTTATTTTATATTTATTTAAAAGAAGAGAGAGAGAGAGAAAAGAGAAGGCAAAAGGCGAGGGCTTAGTCTTGAACCTCTGTCTTCCTACTGTTGTCGGCCCTCAGCCACTTGCAATCTTCATTTTCTTCCTCTCTTTTTTTAATTAATAAATTTAATTAATATTTATATTAATTATCTAGCTATGTCAGCAAAACGAAGTCGTTTTTGCACTTGTTTAGCCACATTAACTTGCAAAATAATGTCATTTTGTACTTATCTTATCAGAAAATCGTCACATCAACATTTTAGTTGGATTTTCTTGTCATTAACACTTACTTAATCCATTTTGCTCTAATTTTGACACTTAAGTGTTATTTTCATAACTTTTGATACTTAGTGTCTCCTATATTAAGTTTTGGTGCTCCAGATGTCCATCACTCTTAATCACAAAGTTGAGTGAGATTTTCTGAAGAACATTATGGATAAAAAGGGGTTTGATAGTAAGTGCATTACGCGGGTTATATTTTGTGTTAAAATTGTCTCTTGTAGCTCGTCTTAGAGGCACACGACTAAGGCATTCCCCCTCTTTATACTTTTTCTTATTTGTTGCTGATGTGCTATTTGTCAAACCGAAGGGAGTAGTGGAGAATAACAAGATTTGAGGCATAAAAATTAGAAGACAGTGGCCTATTTATTTCCACTTCATCTTTTGTCGACGATTATATTCTCTTTACGGAAGCTACCAAAGACAATTGCAAGAGAGTAGAGCAGGATTGGGAGGAATTACATTAAAGCTTCAGGTCAAAGAAGAATCTGTGAAAGTGGAGCATTCTCTTTAGTTCTAATGTGGAGACAAAAAAAAAAAAAAAAAAGATTGCAATGTTTTTTGGGTTACAGAAACTTTGAACCCAGGGAAATACCTTGGTTCGCCAGCAGTATGGGGGATGTCCAAGGAGTCTCTAAAGATGGTGAAGATTAGGGTGGCCAAGAAGTTACAAGGGTGGAAAAAATTGTCATTTATCTTTAGTTGGAAGGGAGAATTTAATCAAAGCCGTGGCTAGTGGTTTGGAATAATGGGTTTGTATATTGCCCGGCAGAATGTGACTACCTTTGGTAGGTGCCTAGTGCAGATCCTAAAGCAAGCTACTAGTCTTAGTAAAGAATGTGTACAAAAGTAGCTTTTACATGCTGGTATATGTGGAAAGATAAGAATGCAGCCGTCCATGAAAAGAGGGAAGCAAGGCCTACTGAGAGTCTAGGAAGACTTGTGCTTTGGAGGAATATATTAAGCAAAGGGAGTCAATTATTGGAGGGAAGATTACGCTGTTATTGCGGGGAAAAGAACTGAAGAAGGCTCAATACGGAAGTGTTAAAGTCAATTGCGATGGTGCTTTCCAAGGAAATGCTGCTGCAACTGGGATTTGTGGCCAGAGATGAAACTAGGCCACTAATAGATGGAGTTGTTCAAGATACAGAGGTTGAAGCTTATGCTATAGAGGAAGAAATTGATAGCGTCGAGTTGGAATCCGATTCAAAATTGCGGAGCTTTATAGAACATCAAATATCCTCCTTGGCAAATCAAATCACTTGTTCAACACATTGAAAACCCAATGAAGTCTCTAAATAGTTTTAAGTTGTTTCATCAAAAGTGGGTGTCAACCCAAGTAGTGAAAAATCTTTCATCAAAGAGTTAGATATTTGGTTTTTTATGAAATAATTTTAGTGGCAATATTGGACAAGAATTCAATTGGTGTAACTAAAAAGAAGATCGATAAATTTTAAGGTAAACGACTATAAATGATGAAAACCAAAAAGACATTAGCATTAATAAATTGACAAAAGTACATTGAGGATGAATCTCTAGGTAATTACATGCCACCACATATATAACTCTTCATTATAATCGTCCATAGCAATAATAATACTAAGCACAATTAGAACTAGAACTATATTTTCGAGGTTCCACGCTTCCTATTTGTACGCCGATTTTATCCATGGATGATTACAACCCCCAAGGCCACTAATTACTTAATCATCCATCTTTGTCTTCAATCGGCGCCTTTATTCGATCTCCTTTCTCCTTCTCCTCATGTCCACTCAGCCAAATTCAATAACCGGCTATATCAAGCATTGGCCTTCTAGTTCTAAACCCACCTTCGCTTTTTGCTAAATTTCATAGGCAATGACGCAGAAACTCTTTCCTCCATGGATTTGGACATGCATGATGCACTTTCTTCTTCCTTTTTTTTTTTCCCTTTTCCTTTTTGTCAACAGTTACGGAATCTGATTCCCTGATGGCCCAAAAAAAAAAAAAACTAAAATTCAAAAAAATACGAAAAATAAATAAAAAGTAAAGGGACAACCTTAGCTAACTTTCCATTTCATTCCATGTCTGCCATCCTCTTCCCTCGTGAATTGCCCCGGGGAGAGAGAGATCAACGCGGTAGCGTTTTCCCCACGCGAGCATCGTCGAGAATATTTTTAAAAAAGAAAAAGGAAAAAGAAATGCGCCACCCATTGACTTACTGCGGTCAGCGATTCCTTTCCCACCCTGGCCCCCATCCCCGTGGTCGCTCCCGTACCCGATCAAATCTGGACCGTACGATCTTCCCCCCTCGCCTCCCTTCGCAAGGAAGAAATAGCGCACCCACTCTGCCCCGAGGGCACATTTCAGCTGCTGTAAAAGAAGAAGAAAAAAACAAGGGAGCGGACAAACACGCAGTGCAGAGCCCAGAGAGAGAGGAAGAAGAAGAAGAAGAAGAAGAGGAGGAGAGAGAAGATAGGAGAGAGAGAGAGAGAGAAGAGAGGGAAGATGTCTGGCATTGCGAGAGGGCGTCTCACCGAGGAGCGGAAGGCGTGGCGCAAGAACCACCCCCATGTCCGTACGCGCTTTCGTTTTTTTTTTGCCTTTTCCGTTTCCCGATTCTTCGATTTTCCTCGTCCTGTCCTTCCTGCTGTTCTCTCGTTCGGCGATTCTGATGTTTTTTTTACGTGTTCGGGAAGTTTAATCGATGGGTTTTTGATGGTGGGTTTGTTTTTGTTTGGATTCTAGGGTTTCGTCGCGAAGCCGGAGACTTTGCCCGACGGCACGGTGAATCTGATGATCTGGCATTGCATAATACCTGGGAAGGCCGGGGTAAGTGCCGTCTCTCTCGCCCTTTTGATTCTTGAATTGAAGTGGAAGGAGGTGCCGATTGGAGCCCGATTCCGGGTTCGCTTTGGTTGTTTTGGTGGGTTGGTGGGTGTGAATATGATGACCGGCGTGATTAGTTTGTTCCGTGATCGCTTTTGCGGGCTCCGGCTTGCGGGGTTTTGGTGGAGATCGTTTGCTGTTGTATCTCGTGTTGTGTGAGAGTTGGGGAGGGGGTGTTTTTCGATGGAATTGGAGTCTTGTTGGTTATGCCTATGATTGGACTTTCTTGTGGTGAGGTTGAATTGGACCTGTAGCCTTAGGGATGCAATTCGTGGGGTGCTGCTGTTCGATAGTATGGATTTGCATGACTGATTTGTTTGGGTGAGGCACTGCCTCTAGTTAGAGAGTAGCGCCTGTGGGGTGATGAGAGGGAAAATGACAAGTTCGAGGAGATTCACGGAAAGGGGGGAAGGGGAAGAATTGTGGTGTTGCCATCTTGATGCGGAATTCAGAGGGAGCACAACTGTAAATTGGTCGATCTGCCTTTCGAGTTCGGCTGATTATTATCTTTTTGTTTTTTCCCATAGTGTGAATATTGCGGAGTTTTGCTTTTGATTACCAATATCACCCATTTTTCCCAAGCACCTGTTTAAGCAAGCATTTTTTTCTATGAATCCATGATGACTTAACTACGAAGGGATATCTAACTTGTAACAAAAGCTATAAACATTAAAATATTTTATTTTGTATGTTATGTGGATTAAGTTAATGATATTCTAAACCTATGGCAGTGAGTTAGATGTTTGTTCTTAAAACCTTTTATGAAATTCCACCTGTTCAATTACCACTATCTTTTCCACTCCACAGACATGCAGAATTCTTATGTATACTTACCAATCTTGAACTGTAACTAAAAGCATGGTTTCAAGACATGATAAATTCATTCCTTATTCAATCAACGGCAGATTGTTGAAAGATGTGGTTGTGACCATTCATGCTGTAATTAAAAGTCCTTTTTTTTTTAACGAAGAACTATTTCCAAGAAATTGTTTCTGATTTTCCAGTGTTTGGATGACGAAAAAATAATCGATGAACGGAAAACATGGACTGAAAACAACAGGCTTAAATTGGGGGAAACCAACTTTCCCTTTTGGCAACAGGGAAATCACTTCCCATAAACCACCAAAAAATGAAAATTAACAATTTTCCTTGAAACCTTTATCATAAAGTTTTTAGTGAAACAAGCACTCCTTAAGAAAAGTTTGAGCATATTTCAAATTGCATTTCTTCCTAACACATCTAGATTGCTACAAATTTGCAAAGCTTTTGCACTCTCAATAGCAGAAAACACAATTAAACAGTAAAAATTCAACTACGAGTGACATGACTTAAAGGATGGGATTGGACAGTCTACTCATTCTTTTATGTATCTTTGTTCATAAAGAAAAGTATGCTATTCTATAAGATAGGGTGTCTAGGGACATCCACTCACTGACCTCTTCTGCAAGAATTTTTTAGGCTTTACAACACTTTGCTTGAGCTATCAAATCAAGTTGTTGCTTAAATAAGTAATTATCTGCTCTTTGTTGTGACTTATTTGCAGATTTAGCTTAGGTTGCCAGTATAGGTCATATGCTCGTACTTTTTCTTTAGGTCACTGTTGAGGTTATTTTATACTGGGGAAATATTTCTCTGCTTGGTAAAGGAGGATTGTTAGCTTTATTCGTTGTGGTTTGTAGTAGATGTTATACTGTAAACTTAATGTGACAGACAGTGAGAAGTTATTTCTGGAAATTTTATCTTGTAGCTGATATGAAGAATTTCTATCTGCTGTTTTGCAGACTGATTGGGAGGGCGGCTTCTACCCCCTTACACTTCATTTCAGTGAAGACTACCCAAGCAAACCTCCTAAATGTAAATTTCCTCAAGGGTTCTTCCATCCGAATGTGTACCCTTCTGGAACTGTTTGCCTATCAATCCTCAATGAAGATAGCGTGAGTCATTTTGCTTCTTTTGATTAAAACATAGTTCATGTAAATGTCCATATACCATGTCGTGTCTTTCCATTGAGTTTATTTAAGAATTTAGCTTATGTGCAGGGTTGGAGACCAGCTATCACGGTAAAACAAATTCTTGTTGGCATTCAGGACTTACTAGACCAGCCAAATCCTGCAGATCCTGCGCAGACTGAAGGTTATCACCTCTTCATCCAGGTATTCTCCTTCAGTGATGCATTTAATTTCCACCGATCTGTAAATAACTGCCAGATCCTTGAAGAGCCTCAACAGTCAGTCATGCCACCCTTCTAAGATTGCAAAAGGCTTTGTCTGAATCACCTCAGATATTACATAGTACAAGAAAATTTATTTGAAGTGGCCATATATGCATTTGCTAGAGCATATAGCAGTCCTTTAGTCCCCTCTTCCTGATAAAGCTTAATGCAAGAAATAAATGGGATTATGTTTTGTTCCACTACATATGACTGATGATGCTCCAAGGATAACCATTACTCTTACTGCTGTATTTTCTTGTTCCTTCTGAGGAAAAATGCTCTGAAGTAGTTGATTTCTAGTTATGCCCGTGTAACTCTACTCAACATTGTATTCGATCTCTCACAGGATGTCACCGAGTACAAGAAGAGAGTTCGACAGCAGGCCAAGCAATATCCTTCACTCATCTGACATTGGCCTGCTTTCTGGTGGTTCTTGATCTCTGTCAATTTCTCGCCCATGTTTGTCTGCCTTTTACTCCAGATTGTACTTGGTAATTGTTGGTTACCTTATATCTAGACTTGTACTTCTGAGCCATATCATCTTTTTACATAGTGCTGGGGCTTCAACTGCTATAGAAGACCACTATAAACAAACTAAACTGTTCATTCTGTTCACATCGATGAAAGGTGGCTCAAATGTCGAATGTTGGAAGATCTTCCTTGTCTGTCTTAGGTATCTCATTATGGATGAGTATCAATGAGTTTCAGGGAGAAACTTTACTTTTATGATGGATGCAAGAATCATTTATGATGACAATGCTATTGGCTTCGCTAAATTGTGCCTTTTTTCCCATGTGGTTGACTAATCTATATTTTCATGGCTTTGCACAATGTGGGAGAAAGATAGCAAAGTCAGTTACTTATGCTGAGGAATTATCAGCAAACTTGAAGAGAGATTTCACTGAGCTGCTGTTTCAAAGGCTTAGTTACTTAATCTTCATTTCTATGCAAGAAGAGTGCTGTAAATCAAGATTTGACTCACTTTGGCACTCGATGTAAGAGTGCTACAAGGGAGTTATTTATATCGTTCGTTCATCAATTTTGAGGATAGAGTTCATGTGTTGCCTATCATAGACAGCCAGCTCCTTTTTCGAAAAGATGGAGATTTCCTCTACTTAGAGTACATTAGCCCGCACTTACATTAATTCTCATGTAGATCCAATGCCCACAATTGATCTTGACTTGCTAGTCATATAAAAAAATCCCCAAGCGTGACAGATCTCCGGTAGGGGGAGGCTAGGGTGTCGACGAGGGAGGTGGTGGGAAAGGAAGAAACTTGGTGTTGTGCTTTAAAGCCTTGAGAGAAAGGCCCTTTGATGCTGATCCTTTTCAAAATTACTTAAATAGGATCATGGGATGTCAGTTTTGTGAGTGTAAGGATGACGGTAGTCCTTCTCTATTTTAGTCTTTAGATCTCTAGACACCGCACGCTAGCAGGATGCATGACACGAGGATGGAAATCACGAATAGTATGGAGAAAATTCGAATATCACGCGACACGATAGATGCATGTGATCCCATGTATTGTCATGAGAGACGACTACACATTTTTTGTCATAATTCAATTATTTATCACAAAATAAAATTTTTGCCTTTCCATACTGACACCAGTTGATTCAGATTGCAAAACAATTAGGACACATCAATGCGAATTCTCAATCATTAAGTTCTTTCAAGAGTTGCTGTCTTACATTTCCTCCGGGTAATAACAACAATCAAATGAGTTCTTTCAAGTTCGTCGTAACCAAATTAATAAAGATGTTAGGATGGAGATCGGGTTTGCTTTCTTAAGCTTGGAACAGTAGCTCTTATCAAGTCCCTTTAATGAGGTCATAGTTAATTACAATAAGCAAATACAGTAGTTCCCGGTTAAGGCATATGAGAAACAGAAAAATGCGCTCCGTCGCTGGAAAGGTCTATTACGGTGGCCGAGGAGTGCTCTCGGCATTGATAAGCTTTGCTTTCATCGGAGATTGGTTGGGCACAAGGTGGATTTCTTGCCCAGAGATGGTCGTGGCTGATGCGTAGTTCCCTGTTATGGTGTTTGATCGGTTAGATTAGTTAAACAAGGACTTCGTTGCTTTGGCCTTGCTAGAGTCGAACCCGCAAAGAAGCTCTTCTTGCCAAATTTATGTGGCGGGTCTGCAAAGAAAGATAAGATCCACCAAGCACTTAAGTGAGGGATCTGTCACTGAGATCTTATAGAACTGACTTTTGGAGAGAATTTTAAGGAATGCATTAGACAACATCTTCGGAACAGTGACAGTGTGCTGTTTTAGAAACATAACTGGACTGGTTTGGAATGATCGTTGCAAGATGTCGTCCACGGTCCTTTGCCTCTGGAAGAAGGGGAGAAAAAAGCGAGTTACTATTAAAATGCTTATGATCTTTCAAATCTCCCTTTTGTTTTACTGGAAGAGGTTCCCACCACCGTCGATTTAATGCCGAACTCTATATTGGGACACTTATCGACCCTTTTTTGTTGGCGGAGATTTGAATCTGCAGATGGAATTGCATGCCAAGATCATCTAGACAAGTCTGCTTGGCCGATTTGGTCGTTGATCTAGAAAAATGGAGACGACACCGAAAACAAAACATTTCATCTGGAAATGTCTCAAATAGGGGATTGCTCTGTTACAGAGGACTTTAGTATCAGACACCCCTTGCAACAAGCGTCAGCAAGGACAGAAGCCTATTGAGCATACATTAAGGGACTGTCCTAAAGCAAGAAGTGTCCGGGGATGAAATCAGAACTTCCCCTTCTCTTCAAGCATCATTCATCAAGCATCTTCTACACGAGTGGATCAAGAAAATTTGCTTCCTCGGAAGGCTGGTATCATCATCCACATGTCCCTTGAAGAGTAATATTTCCCATTAGGCGGTGTCACTCTGGCTCAGACAGAGATCTTCAGGGGCCGGAGGAATTGTCAGAAATGATCGAGGATTCTGAATTGGTGGGCTTCGGTCGCAATTTGTAATCACCTTAAAACGCAACATAGAACACCTCGATATTGGAGCGAGCCGAGCTTCGGTCTGTGCATCCGCACTCTCGAATGGCTTCATATCTATAAGCGTGCCGTTCGCGTATGTCTCAATTCTATTTTTCGCCTTTTATGGGTATATTTGTGGTCATTGCTGTGAGGCTCTATCCACAACAACAAGCCAAGCTTGTTTAGAGGTAGAGGTAGACATGAATTTTATTTCCTAACAATTTCGATAATTTTTTTATTCTAAGAACATCAATTGGTATCACAAAATATTGGTAAGATTTTCATTGTCATTTTAAAAGGGATTTTTCGTTGCAAAACACCAGCAATTTCATACATATCATCACTAGTAAAATGGAGATCCTAATCTTCTAGCTATTCAGCTGTTACGATTGTAAAGCATTGCTCTCATCTTAGTGAAAACGTAAAGGAAAATTTACATCATTCCTTCAATGACTCTAGAATCATTTATGCTTTGTAGTTCAAGATCTCAGTGTGACATCCGCACATTAATTGGCCGTTTTGAAGCAATCGCATTTTTTGATATTCAAGGTCTTCTCCTTGATCACAAGAATTAAGGCCTTCCAGAAGTTGCATTCTCCGTGACAGAACAGCTCCTTCACAACAAAGACGTGCACGAGCGAGCTTGTCAACCATCGATCCTTTTTCTCCTTCAAGAATCCTTGGATCCAAAATGCCTAAGCAAAGAGGTAGAATTCTCCAACTCGAGCAACCTTACCCCTAATTTGGCTGGATTCAATGTCTTCACCTACATAGGCACATATTAGATGGCGCACCTTCCACAACCCCAAGATTCGCATCATCACCAACGTCGACCTCAACTCGTCAAACCATCTTCATCCACGAGGCTCCAAATGGTTCGTGTCAGAATTTTGATTTCGAGGAAGAGGTTGATATGAAGCCCCAATTTTATTTTCCTTTCTCTAATTAAAGAAGCGGACGAATTAACTCTTCATTCTTAAAACCTTTATCTTAATCTATAACATTTCACGTCATCAGATATTATTTAATTAGGCGTTTAAGCAAATGAAAGAATTATATCAAATATTTAATGAGAGTTCAAAAATCACATTGAATATATTGTAAATTTGAAAACATTATTATATATGGAGGCAAAATCAAGTGATTATTAATTTCCATCTTCTTTTTGTGAAACTTGGATTATAACGATGACCAGAACAAATGATCAAACGACTAGTCCCCATGCCATCTTCTTTTGCACTCGAGATGATTGCTAGAAAAGCAGCGGCCATCCGCTGAAGCCAAAAAGGGCCCTCCGCCGCCGCCCTCCGCTGGTTATCTCCGATGGACGAGATGGCGGCCTACTACCCTCCGCCGCCGGGGACCCTCCCCGCCTACGCATACTACCAGGCGCCGCCCCCTCCCCAGCCCCCGCCGCAGCCGCCGCCGCCGCCGCGGGGCCGCCGACTCAGCCCTACCTCCCGCACCTCCACCAGTCTCCGTTCCCCTCCTACGGGGCCCCCGTCGTGCCGCACGGCGCGTACGACGAGGTGCGGACGCTGTTCGTCGCCGGCCTGCCCGAGGACGTGAAGGCCCGCGAGATCTACAACCTGTTCCGGGAGTTCCCCGGCTACGAGTCCTCGCATTTGAGGAGCCCTAGCAAGAATTCCCAGGTGCGGCGGCTTCCGTCCTGCTTCCTCTTCTGCGAGGCTGTTAGTTTGAATTTGCTGCTGTGCTGTTATCGGTAATCGAGTTTGATTCCTTCGTCGAGTATGAATTGAAATGAATGAACTTGCCGAAGCAGATTGGTTGACTGGAGTAATGCGCGTTCTCTGTTTTCTGTGTGGAATGTTGTAATGGAGTGTCTACATTGGAACGGCTAAAAAAAAATGGGATATTTCTGTTGTGAAGGTCTAAAAGGTTGGAACTTTGATTCGTGGTTGTATCTGTCTGTACTCATTGCTGAGCTTATTCGATTGTTTCCATGGAGCTCGTTTGATGAACTCGAATGGATTTTTATCATTGATCCTGAATCCAGTTGAAGACTTAAGTAGCCATACAGTCGAAGTAGATTTCGCATGGCGTGTGTTGTGTGTGGACAGAAGGGGACTTGATAGGATATTACTGGACTGGGTAATCAAGTGCCTTTGTCGGTTCAAGTTGGGGTATACCTTCTTCTCACTCGGGTCAGGATGGGAGTAGACTCTACCGATAGGAATGGGAGTGTTTTATGGGAATCGAGTTGTCCTCAGCTAGCTGTTAAGAGGATTATGTTCAAACCACTCAGTTTTTAAAGTGGATTTTGTTTTCTTTATGCTTAATGATCACGGCAATGTAGCAGAAAGAAGCAGCTTTTGAAAAGAAATGTTTTTCTGAAGCCCCCACTTTTGTTGAGGTGGTTTTAGACTAAGCTTGCTGTTTTCCTAGGAACCAAGTCCTTATGATTACTCAATTTTTGCATGTGATGATTAGATTTCAAACTTCCCCTGGAAATGGATTGAGAATCTACTGCTGTTGCTGCGTTCACTTTCCGCATTAACATCTTCCTTCTCACTTAATATAATAATGATGAAAGGCAATTCAATACCATAACATTTACATCTGTTAAACTTTCATGAATAAAAACATTGACTCTAATGCTTGAGGTCTCCGTGACTCTATCGCATTCCTCTGAGAGTATACTGTGGGTTATGCATAAATAGTGAAAAATCTACTCATAAGTTGGAACTGGTTTGTGCTGGCTCGAAAATCTCTTTATGATTAAGCATTGGTTTGGCTCTACTCCCCGGCAATGAATTGAATATACCCTTGGGGAAGATGAAATGCTTTTAGTGATAGGATCGTAAATATCAATTCCAGCATACTCCATAATCAACTATAGAGTAGCAAGCAGTGACTGGATTGAATGAAAGCTGGGAGGAAGAAGAATTCTTTTAGCAGATAAGCAACTCCTCACTATCCCAACTCGTACCAAAAGATTGTACAGAAAGTTAATCAAGTTTGCGTCAAGGAACATGTTCTACAGTTCTACAAATAGCAATTAATGGCTTCCATCACATGTAAAGGGAGGAGGCTTCACAATCTTCAATATGTACTCCCTAGTGGTGTGTAAATGGATAGAGTCCAAATCTCTTCTAAACTTCCCCCAGTCTACGGAAGGAGAAAACTTAAAAGCTTGCTAGCTGGGCCACAATACAAAGGTCTCTTACAAGACCAGACAAGTTAACCCCGCTCCACCCCCCCCCCCCTTCCCCCCCTTCCCCTCCTCTTTTCCACAACTGAGGAAGTGAGTAGTCCTGTAGTCCCATAAAACATGCTTCTATTTATTTTAGCAACAACTTGTAAGATCTCCTCAAAGAAAGCAGGAGTTATGCATCACCCACCTGAGCTAATTAATAGTGTATAACAGATGTCACAAGAATCATAGATGAGTTTTAGCATTTTGTGAGGAGCATTCTTTTGAGGGACAGAAAGTGTGTTTCAAACCAATTTTTAAGGGCGCTCTGCGCCCAACTAAAGCACAGATAGGCCAACTTTTACCTGAGAATGTATAACCGGTTGGCTGATTAAATGTCAATCCATCAGGCAAGTAGGTATTTTTGGTCCTTTGTGGCATGGTAGTAGAATTATTACCAATGACATTCGACCAGTTTATACTGTATCAGCACTTTCAGTAAAGGTATTCTATTTCATTCCCTTCAGGTCTCCAGTAATGTCCCCTAGACTCTGGTTTGTTCCCTTCTATTTATTATTTAGACCTTAGTTTTTGGTCCGTCTTGGTCAATGACTCTCTCTTTGGTTGGCTGTTATGCAACACTGTTCTCATTTCTCTTTTAGTTGGGTCTTATGCTGGTCTTCTCCTTTTTTTTTTCCCTGAGTGCTATTAAACTTATTTTTCCACAATATAGTATCCTTATTAAGGAAGAATCGCTGCTGTTTATAAACAATGAGGATGCATAATAGCAAGCTGATGAGCTTCTCTTTGATGGAAGGATAACCAATTTGAGATCTTGGTTCGTCATTGTGTCTGTATGATTATGTGTGTTGTTATATGCATCTGCTTGTATGTTGAGTGCACGCATAGTGCATTTGGTTGTGTTTATGTGCACTTTCTTGAAATAAAAAATAGTGAATTCTTATGTGAAGTGCTCTATCCTGATGTGGTATCCTTGTAATGGCAGCCATTTGCTTTTGCTGTATTCTCAGATCAGCAATCTGCAGTTGCAGCAATGCATGCACTGAATGTAAGAATTCTTGCCTTCTCTGTTGCAGTTTGTCTTCTGCTTTATAATTGGTTTTTTCTGCCAAATTGCTTGATACTTACTTTTTATAATAAAATAAGTACTGTATAGGTCTTGAATATTTATGTCCCTGTAATGACTCACTATCTGAGAACTGACCCAGTATTCAATGCCATTTAGGCACATAATTTGAACTTTTCCCATTATTACCTGTTCAAAGGGGAAATTTCAAACATTTTCAGTCTTTAACATTAAATAGGAAGTGGAAATTTTTTTTGGTGTAATATTTTAATGTTTGCTTGAATGGTAACTTCCAATTCATTGGTGGAATAAAAGAACATTTCTTAGTGTCTTGGCAAGCAAGGTGCATTCATTCATTGCAGAATAGTCATATGCGTTTACACAGTTTGTGGCCCCCGGTGTTGTGGCCTGACTGTTTGGAATGACATTTCAGGAAGCTTGTGACAGGCATTGTTGGATTATTGGATTTAATTTTAATTTTTCATTCTGAACAGTCAGAGAATTTTCTATGTCAATGATATCATCTCAAGAGCCATCCTGACAATGCTTTCTCCTGAAAATGGATCTACTATTATTGCCCAAAGTAGCTGATGTTGAGTGGCCTCCTTGGCATACCTTACTGTGACTTATATAATTCTTTGACTTTCAATAGTCACTAATTTCCTTTTATTATAAATTGGAGCTTTTGAGCCAATTTATGATGTTTGTTCCTTCAACCTCTCACCATGATGTTATGGGTGCACATCAATTTTTTCAAAGTGAAAACACAATTGATGTATGATAATGAAGTAGATAGCATTTCTTTTTTCTTTTTTCCGTATATTTAATCCACTATTGCTTATGAACTTAAATCTTTTTAATATTTTTATTTTGAATTGCAGGGCTTTTGCACAAGCATAAATTTGGCAATATTTCATGAACGAAAACTAGTTTTCGGTGTTATGAATTCATCAGTTAACTCATGGTGTATTTTATCCTCTCATGTTGAAGTCATGATTAAAGGAATTCTAGTTTTACTTGAAATTGAAAGATATGTTCAGACTAAATTATGTGTCCTAGAATTGAACATTGCAAACAGCATTATGGAACATTCTGTGGTGAATGTCTTATGGGTGGGATTACCTGGCTGCTGCATATTGGAAGTTATGACATAGTCCTCTGATTTCTTTTATCAACCTTATATGCAGGGGATGGTGTTTGATCTTGAGAAAGGATCAACACTATACATTGATCTTGCAAAATCTAACTCCAGGTCTAAACGTTTGAGAGGTACGATAATGATTGGTTTTGCTTGTGTAAACTTTGCTTTTGATGTTCAGTGTGCTTGATATAGTAATTTTGCATGGCCTTCTGATTTTGAAATTCAGATGATGACAGACATGGCTCAGATAAGAGAGCTAAATTATCGTCCCCATTTTCCTTCGGCGCTCTGGATTCTGGTAAGAAGATTATGGAGTCACTTGTTAATGAAGGCAGATACCTGCAGTTTCACTCTTAAATCTTTTATTCTGGATGTCATCATCATTGATTTGCTTAATCTGATGATATGTTATTTTGATACAATTTATCATGGTCACTTCAAAGGCACATGTTCCTGAAAAAGCTCACATTGCACATGTTTTGCACTCTTGGACACTAGCAGGTGTTGGCAGCCCTCACATGCCTGGAATGGGTAATTCTGCTTACAGCACGATTGGTTATCCATCTACACAAAGGTCATTGGCACTACTTAAGCACATTCTGATTACTCGAAATCATATACTTCAGCAATCACTAGATGAGATTATCGCCTTTAGTGGAAAGGTTGAGAGGGCTTCATAGAAGCCATTATTGCATGCCCTATTTCCTGCAAGTTGGAGCACAATCTTTCTCTATTTGTTTGCTTATGCATGTTTTTTCTTTGGTCATCTTGTCGTGTAAATTTTTAATTTGTAAATGTTCAGTCATGGAAGTTCTGATAGCAGAGGCATGAAGGGGATGACAGCTGCAAAAACGGTAAGGTTACTCTCACTTCTGCTTTTACATTTGAGTCAGAATTTATGTTCTTTCCCAAAGTAACATGATTTCTAAGTACTTCTATTAGCCTAAACTTGTGTTGAGGAGCTTCTTGAATCACCAATATTTTTATGAATTTTAACTTTATAGAAATACTCTCTTTATGTGTTTGAGCGCGTGCACGCAGGTGTAACTGCATTTTTTCATGTCCTGGTGATAATACCAGTCATCATGAATAGATATTGCTATATTTTTGGGATGAAGTTGACATTTCATCAAACAATCTGGTGTTTGACAAAACGTGATAATGTTCGAAGTATTGCTGGAATCATGAATTATCTTGTCCAGTTTTTTGCTTGCATGCAAATAGATCAAGCAGTCATACACTTGCACTTAACTAAACAAATAGAGACTGGACTGTCATAAACTTTTACTGGTTTCATGTATGGTTATTGATTACTTAAGTAGGGTGATCTGTGTTAACATGGATGTATATCTCAACCTGTGTATTGTGTAGAACTTGTATGCCTCATGGGTTTTACCTAAGTGGGTTTATTATCACATTGCAATTTTCCCTTTGCACATAAATTATTGAGGAGCTCACTATCTTGACAATTTTTCCTCTTACAGTTATGTTGCCCATTTTGTCTGTGTATCCAGCCTTATTATTGACTAACAGCCTTTTGTGGATCATTCTAGTCTGCGCTTAAGAAATGTATTGTCTCTCCTTATCTTAGTTTTTTGATAAGTTCTCTCATTTTGTGTGTTGACAGGGTAATTCTACTGCACCCCCATGTCCAACACTTTTTGTGGCTAATCTGGGGCCGAGATGTACAGAGCAGGAGCTTATTCAAGTCTTTTCACGGTTGGGAGATTTTTATTAAGATCTATATGTGCAATATGTTGGCTTTCCGAAGAGAGTTGTAATTCCCTTTTGATATTTGTGTTTCTACCAGATGCTCTGGGTTTTTGAAATTGAAGATGCAGAGTACTTACGGTGCTCCAGTTGCATTTGTGGACTTTCAGGTACCATGTAACTCTATTGCTGCCAATGTGTTTTTCCTTGAAACAACCTTTTAGTAGTACCTCTTTATACATGGAAGAGATGCATTTTATTATTTATTTTTTTTTGAGTTCTTATAAATGAGGTATTTTGTTATGATAAATCAGCAACTTTTTCAGAATGAAACCACCTAAAAGGATATCGTTCAAATAGGTTAGCCACTGTCTCTATCAATTGTGTTAAAGCGCAGTTTGTGTGTGCAGGACACTGCTTGTTCAACTGAAGCTCTAAATCAACTTCAGGGCACGCTTCTCCACTCTTCACCAGCTGGAGACGGCATTCGGTTGGAGTATCCTTCTAAATACTGCTTCCACCAATTCTTCCTGAACCTTTTATTTCTCTTTTATCCCCTTAGGTTGGTCAACCTCCTTTTTTTCTTTTTTTCTTTTTACAAGCAAGCTGGACTCTACCGCATGAAATGTTTCCTTAATAAGAAATTCAGGTTTGCGAAATCACGGATGGGAATGCGCAGGAAGGGGAAGTAATAAAAGGCCTAGATGTCTTGGAGCTTCCCTCATGTTGGTGGATGCACATCGCTAAAAATCACTGCTGTCCGCCTAATAATTTGTTCGCCGCGCTCTCAGTTGATGTTGTATTATGCTCTCATAATTCTTTTAGCTTTCGACTGGCCTTTACTGCGACACAGCGCTCTCATGTTGGAAATGGCTAATCTAGGAGTTCTGAGCTTAGGCTTCTTTTTCTTATGTATTAAAAATTATACAGGATATTGATTGCTTGGAGATAGGGGTATAATGAGTGCCTGTTTAGATCTTCTGTCCTCTGTACCAGGGAGCAATAAGTAGATACAAATCTTGTTGTAGTGAGATGCTAGCCTTTGGAGATCCTTTAAGTAGTTATTTGCAGCAAAAGTGCCTGTGAAGGCTTTACCTTCTTCCGTTGATTATATAGGTTTCCAAAGTGCAACATTTATTTCCCTCTTAGTATGCAAACCACAGCCTCGTGTGCCTGTCCTGCCCTTGATGGTTACCGTACTGTGCACATTTTGTTTTAGGAGCCATGGAGTATCAGACTGTACTTGCAAAACTTACTTTTGTTAAACCAAAAAATGTTCAGAAGAGGCGATCCATCGTAGTCACAAGACTTGATTAAAATTGACACTGTTCTTTTTCCAGTGTTGGACTAGAACGACCGTGTACTTATTATTGAAGTAATCATGTCATAAGTCAGGTTAACGGTGATATGCAATGGATGGCGACGCACTTGAACCGATATTGAGATGAAAACTATAGCAGTGCATATCTTGGGAAATAGCGTAATGAACTGTGTGGTACGGGCTGTAAAGCTTACCTAGGAATTTGGTACATAAAACATATTTGATAACAATGAACTGGGATCCAATCATTAGCAATCATCAACAATGAATTTTACATGGGAATTTTAAATGTTTAATAAATCTCATGTTATACACTTAAGTAGCCCTAAGAACTACCTTTCCTCTGCCTAGACATTTCGAGACGATCGAAATGGCATATTTTCAAGAAAGCCAATTTGAATGGTGAATTTCACATTTCCGAATAAATCAACGAGGGCCCGCACCCATTAAACATTTTATATGATATGGTTACGTGGGTAATGTGCATACTTGCTCCTCGATATCCTCGAGAAAAGGACAGCCAAGTGTCAATGAACGCAATGTGCTGTGCTGGTCGAAAGTCAAACCAAACAAAAAGTCCACACATCATAATCATCGTTAGAAAACAAATCTTACTTTGACTTTGTCGACCAAATAATTGCGCGGCGATACTGGCTTGTGCGCTGTGATCGCATGTTTAAGGGGGGGATGCGTTCATGCATCTGACCCTTTTCTCCTGCTGCTCTGATTCGAGTAACTTAGTGATTCTGTCCCATATTTTCCACATTCATTCACGACTCGTTTTCCAGTCAAGATGTCGTTTCGAGATGGTTCGGAATGTTGATCGGTCCTTTGCCCCCACATGCTGTCGTATCGGAGGTGCTTCCAGGTCCTGTGACTTTAGCATTGCATGGGTTCATTTTCTCCTTGGGTCCGTAGAATTTTGAACCATGCCCAGCCTTTGTTTGACGCCAGATTTCATGTTCTTGTGCACTCTGATGGCGTTGGACTCACGGTGTTACGAGCCGCCGCCGAGATTCACGCCGCCCTCCTGGCCCACTGGTTTTAGCATATGTTCTTTTTTTCTTATAAAGGACATGGACCTATCATGCTAGCTGTCACCTTTTCAAGCCACCATCTTATCAAAGAACGAGTTATGTATGGAATATGTGCATGCCACACGACCTCTGAAGGACTAGATTGGCACTCTAATAACTCATAGCAACTTTTATTCTAACATATTAGCCTTGCCCGATGAAGGGATATCAACATTTAAATTAGACTATTATAAGCAAGGTTTCTTCACTTTTAGTGTCAAGACTTAAAACTCTTTCCCACTGTTTTGGCAAATTTGCATTGGCATGAGTCTAGGATGTGGCATTTTAAGCAGAAATCCATCATTCTCTTTAATTTTCGGTTCTATGGTCAAGTTTTACATTTCAGAGAAATGTCCCGCGATGCACATCAGTACACACTTCCCTTCTACCAATTAGCCTCACCCTTTTCAAAGTCTCTGCTGAACAACCCACACAAACGCTTCCACTATTCCATCAACTGCATGAGAAAAATGTGAATGCGTCATTTCATATCCTCAGCCATAAATGACATTTCCCGGTTGCTAGTCTAAGCTGCAGCCTATGAAAATCAGCAAACCTGTTCAAGTATCTTATTTCCCCAACTAAACTCAATGTCCAACTTCCAACCACTCTATTTATTGTTAGACCATAACTCTCGAAAAAAAAAATGCATGTCAAAGTTGACTAAGAAGTCGCATCCGAAGAAGTAAGTGACTCCTGGTCTTGTTCTCGTGTGCAAAACACACATCAAAGACCCAGAACGAAGTATGAAACCATCTGCAAAGTCTTCAATTCCAGAGCGGAAATTCTGTCTAGAATCACCAACCAGAAAACTAAACAAGATTTAGGAACATCGGGAGAGAAAATCAGATACAAGGCCTATTCGCAAAGATAAGCAACTTCTGCAATTGAGCGACCGACTCTCGTCATGCCATCGTCATCATGCACCCTTTCTTCCTTTTGTTGATCACCTTCCTTAACATGCGAGGGCCTCTTTCAACTAACAACGCATAGCAATATGAAAGGTCCCGACCCGTCCGGGACACAAGATGTTACAAAGTCGCGTTAGTTGACTATCGTTCTCCTAAAGAAAGGACATAAATCTTCTCGGCTGAGAGCAGCAAACAGAAAGTTAAACCCACAAAGCACACCGCTGCGCAGAAGAGTTTGACTTACTGGTTCTACGGTCTGCGAACGAACTCGCCGGTACAAGAACTGTATAGCACACGATTCTGCTCGCATTTCTATGGGAAACATGAGGTTCATTGATGTGTTATAAAATGAGTTTTTGCTTTAGCATGAATTCCGCCGAAACAGATTAACCAGCAAAGAAACGTGGAGGGAATTGATTTGACGTGACAGTTGTTTAATAATCTGTCTCTCTCTTTCTCCCTATCCCGGTTGGAGGATTTGATTAACAATTGTCACTGATTGCGGACAAAAGTTTTGCTGGAAGCTCGAATCCTTCCGAAATGCATTAAGGAAAAGATTGTCAAAGTAGCCAAGACACATCGACATAATTTGTGGAGGGAATCTTGGGATGCATGATTGAGAAACCCTAGATTATATTAAAAAAGAAAAGCAGGTTGTCTGTCTGTCTTCATCTGACGCAATACTTATCTTTAAGCGTAGCTACGATCCTACGTGGGTTGTCTTGCTGTTCTAGCCTTTGTTTTTTTATTCATCTTTATTCTTTTTCTGGGATTTATTTATGTTCTTAAAATCGCATGCTATGTGGAGGTGCCCATCGATTCCTTTTATATTCTTTTTTTTTTTTGGTAAAGGTAATAATATTAATGAGGAGGACAAATATACAAAAGAACGGATCCAAACAAGCACTCTTAACAAGGTTTAGATAGGATTGATATATCTTACTCACCGTTGAAAAGTTCACTTCAGGGAGCTAATGAAACATCAACTGCCCCCTGTGGCGAGCGGGGAAGTCCAAACCGGCAATACACCTAAACCAAGGTCTGCTATCCATTGATTGATCAAAACCCTAAACTCGATGATGGACTAGGGAAATTGGTCCTACAACATTCGACTTGCGAACCAAATCTTAGATCATTCAGCCAATCACATAATTTGTAATATTCATTTGATTTATTTCTTTTATTGAGTTTGATTGTGAGTGACATTCATAACTTTTTTATTCCTCAAATAACTTGCACAAATAGAATCGTTCAGGCACTTCACATTGCATAGAATTCTATCAGCAAATTTGCTAATATTCATTCCATCTTCACTTCCACTGTATAGGAAGTTCCTATAGCTATATTCGTGCAGTGATTCCCTCCTTTACTGATATACTACCGAACAGAATAATTAGACATCTTTTCCCAACTATTTATTAGGTAATCTGTACCGTAATTCTTAAATTTTGCGGTGCTCTCGCTTGAATTATTATTATTATTATTATTATTATTAATTATTATTATTATTATTATTTATTTTTTTGCAAAGGGAACCTTATTAGCATAAAATTAGAAATTTTTACTTTTGTAAAATTGTTCATGATATTCTAAACGCAAGTGAACGTATCAAACAAGTAATATAATGATGATAAAAAAATATTGTCCCATAGAGATTGATGAATAACAAACCAATTAAATATTAAAATAGATTAATTTTAAAATTTATCTAACGGATCAAAATAAATCGAGAATAAAAAAATTAAAAATCTTAAAAACTAAATTTGGAAACTAAATGTAGTATATCAATCAAATAAATATGTTAGAGAATTTGATTTCATCATAACAACTAAATATGAATTTCGGATTGTTACGAGTACAAAAACAATATCAAACATGCGACAGTAGAATTTCTTAATCTATTCACCATCTTACCTCTAGGTATAGCAAACCTACTCAATTTAATAATCCACTATATCTTTATGTGAATTTAATTAATATAAGTGTATTAAAATTCATGAATATTCCTAACTTACAATGAATTTTTTAGATTACCTTATTACCGAAAGCTACACAAATAATATGGTATATATCTATTCATGTTTAATTCATGGTTATATATTATAAATGACAATTGCATATTATCACTTCTAAGTCTCAAACATGCACATTCGATTATTTAAGTGGTGGCTAGTCATTTAAAAATATTAAACACAATAATATAAAACTCACATAAATGAAATCACTTGCACAAAAAAAAAAATTATGAAATTTATATTTTCATGGTTAGGCTATATCATAATCCTAATAAAAGAAAATAAGAACATGGTAAAAGAAAAAAAAATTGTAAATAAAAAATTTAATATTTTGAATAAAAAAATAAGAATTCTATCACCACTTTTGTCTTCTTTCCAAACCACTTGAAAAACTCTTAGAACAATCAAAAAATGATCTAAATATAAAAATTGAGCCGTCTCCCTAGGCATTCAATGTTCTCTTATTTATATGAGACATCCAAGACCCTTATTCCCAAACAATTACTTATTTTTGAATAAATTTGTGGAGTAAATTAGAAAATCTTTGATTTGATATTCATCTTTCAAGGTTTTTAATTTGAATTCCTGATTTTTGTCATATTTTCCTTATTTTCTGCAAATCTCATTATGCTGCATGAATAAGGAAAATTTGAATAATTAGAAAGAAAATTTAAATATTTTCTTATAGATATTATATTGTTTGTTGTTAAAATAGTTAAAATAACTCTATAAAAATAGAGTCATAAAAAATCATCACCGTTTTTCCACATTAGGTGCTTTATTGGTCTCTGTTTGTGTCTGAGCTGAGGCCACGTCTTCCTCCATTTGATGTGAGTGATACCAAAAACTTCGTAATCTACCAATCAGAGTTGAAGCTGAAGCAAATCTCCTCCAACCAGAATTTGAGCAAGATACAGCCATTTCAATTAAATCGTTGTCACCAGAAATTTCTCAGTACACACGAGTACCTAAAACAGTGTCAAGCTCCGCTAGAGGATTAGTTGCAAGAAAATCGTGACGCGATGTGGAAAAATTCCAAGTCATCCTCACTTCCGACAGCTGCAGATACCGACGGACGATTGAAAGACTTGCCCAAAAGGTATAGGAGCGAAATAGCACCATAGCTCATGAATCATTCCATTGGGCAAGTTGGAGATGAGAGTGGTTGAACCCCTCGCCTCCCTGTTCCCAAGAGGGAACCTGTCAGCCATGCTTTCCATGAGATTTTATGACTATGTTTGAAGATACAATTTGGCACTTCGCCCAAACTCGATTGAGCTAGATTTTCCAAGTTCGAGCTTATGAATTCAGTTTTAGTTTAAACTCTAGTTAAACGCATACATCCTCAAGTTCATTTAGCTCGAGTTGAATTGAGATTCATAGTCTACTCAAATTAAATATTTTAAATTTTGAAATCGATGCAGTAGAGTGATCATGGACAAAATCTAGCTCACTTTGAGTAGCCTAGCTATAAGCTTAGCTAGAGTAGCTCTACATATGGTTGGACTTTTTCATTTTACTTTTCGTTTTTTTCTTAGTCTTTCTTGTGACACAATTTGATCCTATTTAATCCAAAACGTTTAACAAGTTTGAAACTGAAAAATTAACAAATATTGACTTCCACAATAAGAAAATTTGATAATTGTTTTCATTTCAAAATTGATGACGACTCATCTAACTGTCCACTCTCTTGGATTCGTGATTCAAGTTAGAGGGGCTCGAAACTCTCCTTATTCTATATTATGAAAATTGTGGCATGTGAATAGAGAGAAATTGGCTTCAGAAGATATATGTTGCATATGCTAGTCGATTCAATATCATGAGTTCCACCCTATGAACACGGATGGCGCCATCATTGAGCATGCCCAGAAATCTGTATAATCTCTACTTCGTTGAAGAAGAACACCTTACAGTTACAGCTTTCTGGTAGCTCTTCGTCTTAACATAGCAAGAATTGTCGAAGATAACACTGACTTTCTGATTTGGAGGAAGAGGAGAGCTGCCCCTTTCAATTCTTTGTGACTTGTTGACCCCGCTAGCGTCTATGGTACCATCGTAATCCGCGCATACTAGTAGCCAACAGATTTTGAATGACAATAAGTATATCTGGTCCACAAAAAATTTAGAAATGATTGTCGTAAAGTATGATCGGTTTTCACTAGAATTGACTCCGATTGAACGTGCCCGACACAAATAAGAGAACAACGATTCTCTACCTTTTAAATCACAGTGAGGGACACGGCACCGAATACATTAAATCTATCTAACTTTATCACAGATGTAATTTTCGCGTTAGTTATTGAGGCACCTTTACACGTCATTTTTGTTTCAAATTGTTCGAAAACATACTCACACACTTCATTCATGTTAAATTGAACAAGCATTTCTCATTAATTCACATACCATTTCCAATACTCGAATGAGAAACCATTTGAAAGCTTTTGACCTTTTTCCAATAAAAACAAAATAAATCAATGTAAGCAACCAGGACCGGGGCTGGCCAAGGATGGGGCCGTCGGTCGGTCCTAACTCTGTCCATATTAGAAAACGTCAAATTACCCATTATGTCAGCTATCCTTTTCCTATCGATATTGTTTCTTTTTTCCCCCTCACCTCTCGCACGGTCGTTCATCAGTTTGGTAATCTAATGTGAACCCCCACATACAACATAATCAAAAAAAAAAAAAAAAGCAAGGGAATTTTTTCGGTGATTAGAAGTCCCATCTGCTGCTTACATTCACAAATAATAATCTTCCGGACGGACCATGAGCAAGGGACTTATCATAGGAATATCGATGGAGTGGCCCCATGGCCGTGAAATGACAATCCCGCCCCTCGCGATTGCCTCGACCGGATCCCCTCGGACGAAGGGCAAGAAATGGAATTCGGGTGCGATTAAAGAAGAAATTCTCGTCGTTGCGTGGAGGGAAAGTCAATTCCTAACGGTATCCATCCACCGACCACCGACCTGCCCATCTCTGTCGCTCTCCTGCCTCCTAGTCCATAGAAAAATTTTATCAAATTATTAGAAGGTTAAAAAAATGGTAATAAAAGTTAAATTAAAAGTAAATAATTAAAAAAAAAAAGGGCAAGAAAGAGAGAGAGGGAGCATCAATCAATCAAACCCTAATAAAGAAATCCCGCGAGAATCGCAGTAAATATGCGAAGAAAAATTTAATCTCCTTTTCCCTCTCGTGCTCCTCCTCCTCCTTTCCTTTTCCCCATGACGAGTGGCATGACCCCTCTTTCAAGTTTTTCTTTCCCCAAAAGCCCTTCTACCTTTCCACTTTTTTTTTTTTTTTTTTTGGAGCAAACTTCTACCTTTCCACTTCACTGGAACCACCACAGACGGACTACACATCACCACCACCAACACCGACCCACATATTATATAAACTGCTCGAGAGAAAAAGCAAGAAAGGAAGCAGAAAACCCATTTTGCTGATGAAGTCCGCGTGAAGCCAAAGGCCATCCTCCGCCCGTGCGCGACCACACGATCGCTACTCGTTGCGTATTTAAGGAAAGGGGAACAAGCCCCCCGCCCGCTCGCTTTCGTACAGAGATCACCGAGATCTTGTCGGTGAAAATTTTTGCGTGTTTCAATTATTACAGATTTGTTTTTGTTTTTGTTTCTGTCAATAAAGAAGAGAGAGAGAGGGGAGGATTATATCGTTCGGTGGAATTCAACCGTGCGTGGCGTTACCACACCCTCGATGACAACCTTAGTTGCCAAGATAGCCGGAGTCTCCAAGCCAAAAAGCCCTACCCTCTTTAGCTTGGCGTGTCTCTGATTCTTGGTAGCGCTCTCTCTCTCTCTCTCGCTCTCTTTTCGGTTTCTTTTTCCATGAAAATTCGCCTTTTCTCTCTTCTGCATCGCCTTCTGCAAAAGGTTTCGCCTTCGGCGAGATAAATATCCGGAGACCCTTCTTCTTCTTTTTAGGAGGTGCGGTCGTCATGGAAGGTGAAGGAGGTGGGGAGAGGAAGAGGGGCGTGGCGGTGGAGAGGGAGAGGCCTTACAAGGGAATAAGGATGAGGAAGTGGGGCAAGTGGGTGGCCGAGATTAGGGAGCCCAACAAGAGGTCCAGGATCTGGCTAGGCTCCTACTCGACCCCGGTCGCGGCGGCCAGGGCCTACGACACGGCGGTGTTCTACCTCCGGGGCCCGTCGGCGAGGCTGAATTTCCCGGAGTCCGTGGCGGCGGCGGCGGCGGCGGCGGAGGAGGAGGGGGAGGCGGGAGGGGGCGACATGTCGGCGGACACCATCAGGAAGAAGGCGGCGGAGGTCGGGGCTCGGGTCGACGCCGCGCTGATAAGCAGCGAGATGAAGCGAGAGGCTGACGACAAGGAGGGGGCGATGATGATCAGTTCAAGAAGTGCGTTGGGGTTTTGGAGAGGGTTGATCTGAACAAGATGCCGGAGGATCCTGAGGACTCGTGATGATCGCCAAAAGGACGTGCTGGGGTTATAGAGTAAGAGGATGATCTCTCTCTCTCTCTCTCTCTCTTTCTCTCGAATTACGATCACGGGGCATGCGCTTGGTTTAGGTCAGCCTTCTGCATGCAGTTGTAACGAGGGTTTTAGATGCTACTTTGCTGCTAGTAATTCACTGGGTTGTGAATGGCTTAAGGAGATGATGAGGCTTATATTAGATGAGTTAGATAGTCTATAGTAGTACTATAATCAATCTTGTTAGCCCCTTTCTAGTTAGCTTTTTGGGGTTCTGATCATCAAAGAATTTTGATGGTGTAAGAGGGAAAGAGAAGGTGAAATGTAAATTAATTAGCTGGGTTTGATGCAGACACCTTCTTCCTATGCCTCTCTCTCTCTCTCTCTTTCTTCACTGATCATTATTTTGTCTGCGGTATACAGTTCTTTAGGCGGTATCATTCTATTTTCTCTCTCTTGCTTGCTTCTTTTCGGTATGGATGTGCCTAAACATCAGGTGAGAGAGAGAGAGAGAGAGAGAGAGAGAGATGGGAGTGGCCTACTAAGGAGCAGTTGGAAGCAAAGTGGGCACGCCTCAAACTGCTAAAGCAGAAAGGGATGTGAGAAGACCTTTTGTAACTGCTGCTAATGATGAGTTGTGGGCACTGGTTGGTGCATGGGGCTGCGTTTCTACTGCAAACCCAAGATTGTCTTGTCTTCTTTTGTTTCTTGACCTATTTGCAAAGGGGACTGATGATGGTGCTGCCAAATTTGAATAAACCGGGCTAATATGAACACGTTAAACAAAAAAATTTACTGTGGCGATCCGATTAGCGACGTCTTTGCGTCTCTAGCATTACTCGAATCAAAATCAAAAACTCGGTATATCTAGAAGATTTAGCTCCTGTGATTGCAACATCAGATGGGTGGGTTGCGGGCCACTCGACCTGAATAATTTGGAGAAGACATAAGGTAAATATCCGGATTGAGTTCATATTAGTATAACGAATGTTGGACTTCATATGTTTCTGCTATGGGGTCCAATGTGAACCTTGCTTTTCCTTGAAGTATTACTAGACTTGATTTCTCTGAATGTGTTTGTGGAGTGTGTACTATCTTATTAAATTGGAGGGAAGATCCGACAATATGAGCTGTAACAAAAGTTCCCAGTTGTTTTGCTATTGGACAAAAACTTTGGGGTACGATGAGAACATGGTATTGTATTTAGTATGAAACAAGTTGGGATATGAGACAAACCTCGACTTTCAAGAAGTGTAATCAATCCAATAAAGAGGACCAAAGTGTATTTATGCAAAATGTGATTACTTTAATCCCCATTATATCCTATTTCTTTAAATTTAAGAAAACAATGGGCTTTTCCCCATTTGTGACGGCTCTTTTAATGTGTCATTTGTTTGCTTCGAAATTGAAAGCAGCAACAAATGTTTTGTTTCTCGTTCAACAACGGATAACTTTAGATCAGTTTGGAAGGTTTCATCCAAGCATTTGCTTTATACTGTGCAAGTGATCAGAGTGCTGTCGTTAGTTGCTGGTGTTTGAAACAGGAGCATTGTCATTATCTTGATATTGCCATCCGCTGAATGCGAACGAATGGAACGTACATCACGACACGCTCCGATAAATTCGGGGCCATATTCCCCGAAAGAGCACCAACTTACGAGTAATGTGCCAAGAAGAAAAGGCATCAATATCTTAATCGAGATCCAAAGCCGGGACCTATTAAGCCGCCATCCACTTTCGACGTTAACTGATCAACATGTCATCTGATGTGCGCCGAGCAACTCACGGACGCAGCTGACGTGCATTGCTGAGCGGGAGACCACATCGTTCATTGTGGAATTGGGTGATCCCTTTGCTCCTGGGAACGATCTTTGACAGTCCCATTTGTAGTTTAACGATACGACAGTCTCCAGCCCAATAGTGCACTTCGGCAACGTCCACGAGGTGCACAGTGTGCATCAGATGACAGGTGGTTAGTTTTTTAACGTTCATGGACAGCAGCTTAGCACCCGCAAGGTCAGACCTGGACTAGAAATTGGTGCTTTATTTTGACACATTCTAAAGTTGGTGCGGGGTCAAACGCATAAATTTGTGCTTTCGTAGGAAATTTGGTCATTTGGTTGAAGACTGCCGGTCTTTTTACAGCCTGGAGCAACCAACCCACATATTGTCGGTGTTCACGAATGTCGTCAAAAATCACGATTCAGATCGTGAAATAGTACGATTCTTGCCTCAAGTTTGATAAAACGAATATACTCGCACCCACAATCAAAACACTAATCAAATCATAGGCAAATCGCCAGTTGAATTGGTCATGTCAATGAAATCAGTAAAACCGTGTGGAAACGTTTGATTTCATCGATTTCGCAGCCGGATTGATTTTGGATCTGCCTTGATGAAGGAGTGGATAAAAGAACAGGCAGATGATTTGCTCATGAGTTGCCATTTAGTGATTTTTGTGTCCTTGTTGTTAATGGACTGTTAAACCTAATTGGATTGCTGCTAATGTTATTCTTTCCCTATTTCTTGTTTTAACTGTGTTAGAAACCGCAGACTATGATTGACTTATATTTTCATTAGGTGCTCAATGTGATCGCTACTTAATTCCAATATTGTCTTAACATGTTTATGACTCAAAATTACAGGGATGAATTTCCAAGGTTCCTTGTACCGATAGTTAATCCAGATTTTGACAACCTTGGTCTTTACAAACTCTTACCCAAAGCAACCCAACCCCTTCTGACTGACTTATCGATGACATTTCTCATTTCCATAAGTACTTCCATGAATTCCTCGATCTTTCACCATAGAAAAGATTTAGAACCATTTGGCTGGTCTCACGCTCTTACTAAGACCAGCTACAAGGCAAGAAAACCTCATGCTTAAGTTCAACGAGCAGACAAAGGCTAGGAGATCGAGTAGTCCTACTTCCGTTCAGCCACTACCAACTCCAGCAGTGTTCTCAAGCTAAAATCTGTCATTTCTTTCCTTTACCTTTCCTTTTGTCTTTCAAGAACACTAACCAAGAACGCTGCATGCGGTGACAAACACTTATCAATTCCTGGTTGATACTCTTATATATAATATTTATATGATTCCAATCAGGTCAGTTCCTATCATACAAAGCAAAACTTGGTAAGTAGAAGCAGCATTGCTTTTTGATCCACGGGAGAAACCGAATCCTCCTTTTCACCCCAGCTGCCTCAAATGCTTCAATTGATCTCCAGGTACTAAGCTTACACTTCATTGGCACGTTTTATTTGAAGAGCAGCTCTTACAACATTCCCTCTCGTGATGATGCCAACCTTCATAATAAGAAACTGGGTTAATAAACCCAAAAACCATAATCAATACAACATTTTGAGAGGCAACAAATTATCTCTTACCAGCTTTCCCTCAGCATCTACAACTGGAAGCCGTCGGTATTTTGTGTCAAGCAATATCCTGACATGAACGCATGGCAGAAGAGTTAAAAACGGAAAAACACCAGCAAGAGGCAGAGAGATTGACGCAAAAGATATAGACAAAACCTGGCAGCATCCTCGAGATTTGTGGTTTCACGGGTGACTACAGGAGCTGGTGTCATCAAATCACCAACTACCTGCCCATTGGTCTTGCTGAGCAACTTCTGCACTTGATTGAAGGTCTGCAAGATCAATGTCAATATGTGCATATATCATCAGGTACTCCCAAGGCAAATATGAAGAATGCTTCATCCATATATTAGCAGCAGCAGTTCCTCAAAAACTGCTTCCTGGATACCCTCCATAAATGATGGGGGAGGATCTGACAGGGGCAGTTGTGCTGACTGGCCACTAGATGCTCAGGGAAATTTTTTGATGATTAAATAATGTACAATGAAATTTGATGTGGTTTCTCTATTTGCTAAATGATTTGAGATGTTGCCAATTCTTTATCTCCTCTCCCCGCCTGGCGAAGATTTCACATCCGCCACAACCCTATATCATTATATGCTCAAACCTATGTAATTACAGAGTGCGCTTACTCACTTTCCATGTGCTGTCAACTTCAGGGAACATGCTGTTGTCAGCTAGCCCACCACCTAATGAAAATGTGCAGATGACATCAGTCACTCACTAAATTCATGAAGCATCGAAACGTCTGCAGATAGTCAACATTTCTACAAACAACCACTGTTGCTAAGTCAAGATTCAAATTGTGAATCGCAAACGTTATTTTCCATATCATGAATTGTTACATTCAGTAAAAATTGTAAAGGAACTCCAAAAAATAAGCATTTCTCACTATAATGAAGCTACTAGTTGCAAAAGCACACAAAAAGTATGTTATAGTAAATACTGTTGATAAAACTATACCCAAAACTGACACTACTCTATTGTCAAAACCCACTTTAACTTCTGATTGCTGAAAATTATAGAGGTGCAAAAAGGAAACAAGGCATCCAACAGCCTCAAAACACTTATAAAAAACAAAAAAACTGTCAACCACATTTATAAACCTCAACATAGACAAGATGATAAGGACTTAATTATAGTCTATTTAAGCCAGCTAAAAAGACGAAAGCAATCTTAAATACTCAATCAGTGACTTTTGTCCAAGCATGCGATTTAAACAAGCAAAATAGGATTGACAGAGACGTGATGGCCAGTGCCGGAGGTGGTGATGGCTGGCATCATTGCCGGAGGTGGTGATGGCTGGTATTGAGCTGGTGACAGCCAGGTGAGAACCAACAAAGAGCAGTCTAGCAGCTTTTCAAGTTTCTTTGCTAACCCAAGGGCTGAGATAACAAACGTCTTCTGGCATGTTTGCACATTTTCTCTTCTTTTTTTTTCTTCACTTGTTCTTTTCAATTTTCAAAAATTTCTCTCCTTAGAACCCAATACTTTTGAGCTAAACCACTATTCCAAAGCCCAATAGCACAAATTGTGGTTGTTCTCCTGAACTGTAGAGAATTGCAGAATCCTATGATTTGTATTGAATCTGAGACGCATTGGACAATTCACTGACAATTCATCCACTCTTATGATTAATGAGTGCAAGACAAATCGTTCGAAGGGTGCACTAAAATGAATTGTGCGGTTCAAATCGTGAATCCAGTGATTTTTACAATGGGGCTAAAAAATAGTAACAACAAGGTCCCAATAACAATAATCGCAGAAGTCCAGCAGAATCATTCTCAACTCAAAGAGAGAGCATCCATATGCATGGCCATAGAGACATACACAAATTACACCCATATGAGAGGAACTAGTAAGTTAAGTATTTCAATAGTTTTACAGATCATCTCAAGGCTTTGATTTCTATCTCTCAACTTAAGAATATCATTGAGTCCCCTTAAATACCACATTAGCATCACTACCTCCTGTCATTTTTCCTTTGATCAAGTTAAGGTATAGGCATTGTAGAAAGATTATAGATGCAGGCTCAATACAATTTCAGATATTCTTTTTGCAAGAATTAAGTTCTCTGAATCTGTTCCAACCAAGTTTCTTGCAAATACCAAGTTAACATTACATCACTGATGCCAAATGCAGTTTGCCTTATAAAACTCACCAGATTTAAAAATTTAACGTAAAGGAGAAAAAACACAAATTGCCAACAGCTTAGAAGGACCTCATGAAATTGCTAATGATACACATGAATTTCGATGAGTTTCTTAAAATGTCTAACAAAGACAAAGACAACAAGAAAACATAAATGGTACCTGATATAGAGTCCAAAGCTAACAAATCATAATCAGAAACAAGACCAACCTGCCAAAAATAGACATTCATGAGCAGTTATTATGGGAATCTAATGAATAACCTATCACAGGGAATGGATGTCACAGAATGAGCAACCAGACTTAGAAGACAGATCAACACAATAGCAAAGAGGCATACTATCATACATGCTATACTCACAAAAGTGCTGATTGTTAAATGCAATGTAAAGAAAGAAATAGATCAATAATTAGAAGTCGAAGATTTTTGTTGTAAAGAAGCTAGCAGCTAACGCCATACTTGGGAAATAAGTGGAGGGAAAATGGGTACAGAGAACATATAAATGATATTTGAAGCCTATTTAAGCTAGCAGAAGCACTAGGCATGTGGGTCAACAAAATCAGGAAATAAACACACACTCTGCTCTCTCTAAATCCGATGAATCTAGCTTATCTGCAAATGAAAATATGGTGCCAAGCCTCACCCACTAAGCACCATTTTTGGTTTGATTAAAGCATCTCAAAATTTGCCTTCCTAAAAATAAACATGGCCATAGGCTTCTGATCAGTGAGCAGCAATATTCAAATCAATAAGGCCACAATTAACGAAAAGGATAGAACAAGAAGCATACCAATTTCCAGTCATCATCAATTACAGGAAAACCAGTGATTCTGTTCTCGACAAGCATCTCCAACGCTGATAAAACAAGATGAGTAAAAATACTGACTTCTTCAAAATTTCCAGAAACATGATATTCAGAAATACCTTCATCTACAGTTGTGTATGGCTTTACCACATACAGATCCTCTTTTCTTGTCATGAAGTCACCAACAGTGTATACACTACTTTTTGGCTGGTTGAAACAGGAAAACAAATATGTAAATACTCCGCAGAAATTCTGGGATGACACATGACGTAAGCTGTCTTATTGGATAGTATGATTCCAAAATGCACTTGTTGAAGATATGGGAATCCATAATGAAATCTGAAAATGTAGTGTACTTTGCATGAACTAAAACATTCATGTCTAGCAGAAAGAGGACCAGATACAAAACATTATGGGATTCACTTCATGTCTAGCAGAAAGAGGACTAGATACAAACATTATGGGATTCACTATGTTCATCTACTTATGGAACTTCTGTTCCCATGTCATAACTCACAAGGTAGATTGACAGGCAGGGTAGTGCATTTAATCATACATTAGTAGCCATCAAAGATGAAAATGGAATTACGATACAGAAGATTAGCAAATGTTACAAAAGCTAAAGGAAGCCAGAAGATTTATCAATCTCTCCTGTTTTCATAGTTTCTCCTACCACAGAACAGCACAAATGAACTAGTTCCATGAAACTCTGAATGTCATCATGGGAAAGCTAAAGATATATAATCCAAGATGCCTCTTTAGAAGATGCGTGCTTTTGAAAACTTTCTTTCTTTAATAGGTAAATGTGTGATTTGAAAACTAAATTCCAATTTTTTTTTCAACATTTTTAAGTTCTGCATTAATCCTCTGTGCATGGAGCTATAGTAGTTCTACCGAGTTCCCGCAACCAAAGGAATAGAAACCCAACTTGGCTGATGCCTAGAAGGTTTGTAGATATGACTCCAATTAATAAGCCAAAGGTAAGAACAATGGGGCTCTGAAATAACAAACCAAATCAGAAGGAGATTTCTCGGTAACAAGATGTCACGCACAATCTATTTTTCCAAAGATGGTACAAGCAGAACAATTGTATACCTTGAAGAATCTCAGGGATAATATTATAAAAGAAATGCAGACACAACATCCTCCATCTTGATCACGTAAACCGAAAAAGAAAAAAAAAAAAAAAAGGAACACCTAATCCAAGTATATTATATACATGGTTGATTGAATTCCTGGACCCGGACAAAAGCATTCAATTACTGATTTCTAGCAAAACTGTGCAAGCTAGGCAGCTCAATCATTCTCAAGATCCGCTTGGGGATAGCTGCTACTTATGTTTTCATGTGTTCAACTGATTCTGTTCCTCTTCCAAGAAAAAAAAAGGCATAAGCGTGCTGTATCAAAACATGCTGCAAAAAGCTTCCGGAGTTGATCACAAAGTATGCATTAATCAAATGTAGCTTATTGTTCTATTTGTGCTCCAATCCACAACATATGAATATGCCTACCCTCAGCTGCTAAAGCCATCCCGACACAGCAACTGAAGACAACATTTACCAGAGGAGGAGACCATCTCGATATAGCCACTAAATCAGCTCTAAAAGAGGGGGGGAGGGGGTGGCGCTCATCCATGAAAGCTGACCATATTTCAGAGTGAAAAGCTTGCAATCCCAGCAAATTATAGGAAGAGAAACTTAGTATAGTCATTTGCAACGCTCAGTGAACTAAAGGAAGCAACTTTTTCCGATTGCTGAACGAGAGAGACTCACTAATCCCCTGTAGCACATCACAAGCACAGCCCCAGCAAGAGAGATTACAAATACATTCCACCAAAGAATCACGAAGCACAAACAACATCAAGAGATTCCAAACCGATCGCAAGCACCAAGTACCAGAAATACAAAACAAGAAAGGGGAGAGAGAGAGAGAGAGAGCGAACCGGCACGGGATTGGCCGCGAGAGCGCCGCCCGCGGCGGCGGCGAAGGCGACGGCGGGGGATTTGCAGGGACCGGAAGCCCGATTCGCGGAAACTGAAGCCGGATTGAGAAGGAGGCCGGGCCCGGCGGACGGGACGACGGAGGGCGGCGGCCGGTGAACCGGACAAGCGGCGGAGCGGAGGCGAGGGAGAGTCGGCGAGAGCGACGGAAAGAGGAGCGCGTCCATCGCTCGCAGGCGACTCTGCTCGAAGTGAGAGAAAGAAGGGAGAGAGAGAGAGAGAGAGAGAGAGGTTCTCTGGTTTCCGCCGGAGTTCGGAGAAACCGTCGAGAGCGGACGGCACAGAGGAAGGAAGATGATCTTACACTCTCTCTCTTCTTCTTCTTCTTCTTCTTCTTTTTTTTTTTTGCGGTTTTATCTGTTTGCACGAGAAAACAGATATTTTAGCGGCCGACCCTGCGGTGGCGACGGCGCCAATGCCGCCGCCAATTTTAGGACCCGTCGTATATCCAAATTTCATCAATCGGTTGCGCCACGATTATCACAATTAATTATCGTGACTTATCGAAAAATTACTATGATTGTACGAATCTTATTTTTAGATTAGATGGTCCCCTAGATGTACAGTTAAAGATAATTCGTTTAGTTGTTTAGTTTTTTTTTTTATGTGAAATTTTACAATATCAATCTAGGATCGGCTTTTGTGTTTTTTCCAATTAACTTTTGGAATGGCAAGCACAAAGAAAATATTTTCATTTTATTTATTTCTTTATCAGTGATTTTCCAATCAAAGAAGTAACTGATTATGTACATAATTAGGATGGATGATGGATTCGATAATCTTAACAGACATTAATTGAATTTTTTAGATACACTCTAATGAAATAATGTATACTCCACATAGGCATATTATTTAGATGTACACTCTTCCCTATGTCGATAGCATGAAATGATGAAATGATTCAGGCTCCATTCGTTTCGCGGAAAACGTTTTCCGGATTTTTCGGCATTCGTTTTACGAAAAATAAATTATTGGAGGAAAATATTTTCCATGAAAGAGAAAAAATATTCTAAATTGGGGGAAAATGTCTTACACATTTGAAAAGGTGGAAAACATTTTCCTCGCTTAATCTTTCTTATCTCACACCTCTACAAATCCTCACTTCCTCCTTCCATTTATTCTTCTTCTTTTCTTTTTTTATTCGAATTATTTTTAATTTCTTTTCTTTTCTTAAATATTTTTTTATTCTAAATTGAGGGAAAATGTCTTACACTTTTTGGAAAACATTTTCCTTGCTTAATCTCTCTTATCTCACACCTCTACAAATCCTCACTTCCTCCTTCCATTTATTCTTCTTCTTTTTTTTTTTTTTTCGAATTATTTTTAATTTCCTTTTCTTTTCTTTGTTTCTCATCACTTCTTTCTTGGCTAGTTGTCAGCCATCACCAGGTAAACTTCAAGCTTGTTGATCTCAAGCTCACGCTCGTCGATTTGGCGAGCCTCGAGCTTGATGATCGCGCTCGCTAATCTAGGGAGTGGAAAATATTTTCTTTACCGAATATCAGAAAATATTTTCTAAAACATTTTTAGGTTTTAGCTAAATATCAGAAAATATTGTCATTTTCCTAAAAAATGACTTATGGGAAAATATTTTTCAGAAATGGCTTATTTTTCGTGAAACAAACATATCCTGTTGGAGCATGTGAGTGACTCAATAGAGGGAAAAAGGATCATTTTTTTTTCTTTTTTCTTTGAACCTTTTAGTAAGCATGCTTTTCTAAGAGGTGAGAGCCTAGAAATAAAGAGGAATCTCAAGGGATACCATTTTGCATAATGCTAAAAGCCTTCCTTTTGCACTCGAGGTGTCTGGGCTCGGTTTTGTGCAGTACAAGAGAAGGTGAATGGGACGTGCACTAAATAAACTCATCAAAACTCCTAAAAAAAGCATCAATGATGCGCTTAAGATGGTCTGGCTGGACGAATACGCAAAGGAGATTTTTCTAGTCAGTTTCCTCAAGGAGTAGACCATTGATTACATTAAGAAAGTTCTTAATTGCTGCAATATTCATACGGTCATTGAAGTACATGTTCTTGTTGTCAGTAAGTCCTTGACAGGTGAAGAGAAAGGGCTACAAATGCACGAGTTCGTAAGTTGCGAAACATTGAGTACCCGACTCTCAAAGGTTGCTCTAATCCTGTCGAGTTTCCATAGCAAACAGGGGGATTTAACTGATCACGTGTGGACATTGGACATTAGAATTTGAATTGGTTGGACCTCAGGGCTGTGTTATGTCTGTGATGGATTTAATTGGTGATGGGCTTAAGGCCCGTCCGCCCATGTTGGGCCCAAAAAGCCCGGCCCACGGGAATAGGGCCCGTGGATGGGGGAAGGTATAAAAGGGAGGAGAGAGAGAGAGATGGCATCGGTTGGAACGTACATACGTCTTCCCTTCTCCCGCTCTCTCTCTCCCAAAAAGAAGAAAACAGTGAAGCGCAAATGGCGACACTTTCTTCCCTTCAAGGCGAATTGACATCATCGGATCAGAATTTCTTCCTCTTCTTCAGCGTTGGTGTCTAATCCGTGGCTAACAAGGTACGCTCGAATCCGTGGTGTGCTTTAGGATCGGTGATACGTGGTTTTCCCGAGCTTCGTCTTCCGCATTGATTTAGGGGTTCGATTTAGTGTCGAATCCGGTTTTCGGGGATCAGTAATTCCCAACATTGGTATCAGAGCCCTAGTTCACGTTTTCCCAACCTATTTGATGCTTTTTTCATTGATTTTTTCGCGAAAACCTTCGGCTGTACGGATCGGGGAGAAAATCCCGACACCCGAGCACTGTTCGGCCATTTTTATGAGTTTTCGTAAGTCGAAATCAAATTCTGAAGGCACTGGGAGAAAGGGTTCATCGAGACGAGTCCGACGACATGTTGTGTGTCGCCGGACGACGCCGCACGCGCCCACATGCGCGGCCACAAGCCGCTGCGCGTGGGCGCCACGCGCCTGAAGCGCTGGCATCGGCCAGCGTGTGCGCCACACGCGCTGGCAGCGAACCGGCACGCGCCGATCGACGGACCGACGCGTGCTGACGTCACCCCAATGGTTACTGACCGTTGGGGTGACGTCATCGATGACGTCAGCAATGACGCCGGTTGGCCGGGCGGTCACCGACCGGCAACCCGACCGGCGACCTGACCCGACCCGACCCGCGGACGCCCGGCACACGCGCGGCACGTGCTGGCTGACATCTGCGTGACATCAGCCCGCGCACGCGCGCGGCACGTGCGGGCGGTTCGCGCGATCTGGCCCGACCGGCCCAACGGCCCGACCGGTCCGACCGGTCTGTCGACTTGACCGTTGACCCGTTGACCGACCGTTGACCGTTGACTTTGACCGTTGACCCGAAAATAATAATAATAATAATAATAATAATAATAATAATAATAATAATAATTTTTTTCTTTTTCAATTATGTCTGTGTGGGTTAGAGGTAATCCATTTTTTATTCTGCATTTGTTGCATGAATTATGGAAAATTATGTATTTTCCATTTTGTTTATTGTGGATTAAAAGTGATCCATTTTAGTTCTGCATTTGTTACAGGAACTATGATGCGTTATGCACGGATACCTGCAATCCCGAGAACGGACGAGGGAAATGCAAGACTTAAAAGGCTGATGTCAGAATTAGCTAATTATCGGTGGCATGATAGTGATTTAGTATCACATGTGGTCAGGGTCAATCAGATGATACAGGAAATCATCTGGAATGATTATTTTATGCCGGATTTTGAGAAGGTGCCGGCTTTGATGAACACTCTTCCACCTGAATGGCAAGCAGTGTTGGATCGGCTATGGGAGGTCAACGTGGTCCCGGGTTATAGGAGACTGGTGAAAGCTTTTGTAAGAGAGCACTATAGGATTGAGTTGGCCAAAACTTCAACCCTTAGGTTGAGCGCCACATGGCGCAGAGTAAATGCGCCTTGGTGGCGACATAAAAGCTCTCCAAAAGTTTTTCCATGGTTGGCAAATGTGCCTTCAGTTTTCTCAGATGTTTTGACTGATAGATTAGAAGGAACATTCCCTAATTATTTCTTAGATTAATTATGAGATGTTTTATGGGTGTAAATATCTCTTTCCATGTTGATATTTTTCTCTGTATATATTGCTTAGTGTAATGTATAGTTGTATTAGATGAAAGCATTGTTATTCTATTGGATGTTAGATATTGTTGCTTGTTCTTTGTTGCTGGTTGTGGGTAATTAGTGTGGGTAGTGTTAGAAGTTTTTTTGTAGCTTCATAGAATTGATTTTGCATATGACAATCATATTAATGATAGTTTTAAGTTAGGATTTTTGGAGGATGATTGGAAACATAGTGACCTTTTGATTCTGAAGCCTTACTTGAAATTATTCATTAATATGATGGGTCTATGTAAAAGTGGATGCATAAATGATAGGCATTAATTATTCGTTCATATATGTCCGATGTATTCGGATCGATGGTTTCAAAGCAACTAAGAATGTAATTGCGATATGAACGGCAACAATTGTGAAATATTGAATATGAAGATTCAATATGTGCTGAAAAAGCAAGAAGCACTAGAAGCTCTTGACCATGTTATGGAAGATCTTATAAATGATGTGTGCCACTTTGAGCTAGCTGAGAACCGACTAACAGCATTTGAGCAGAAAATAGATATTTGCAATGCTGGTTCTAGCTCAGAAAGGGCTTTGTGCTCTAAGCGCAAGCGTATTGATTCGTTCAATATGTGGGAATGCAAAGGATCAAGTCCTTATTGCAAGAAATCAAGAGTTAACCAACACAAGAGAGGAAAATGTCCTCAAGTAAAGAAAATGTCAAGGGTGAGGTGTTACAATTGTGACAAGAGAGGTCACTATGCTCGCAATTGTTGTGAGCCAAAAAAAAAAAAAAGATAAACACCTCTTGCACATTTGAGAACTTTGCTTATGTGTCGAGTTCTGCATTATTAGCTGAATCCAATTCTTTGTGGACTGTAGATTCAGGAACGACAAACCATGTAAGGAAGGATAGAGGATCCTTCGTGAAATTCCGACGATACCAACTGGAACTATGTGGATCTATGTGGGAAATAATTTCAGAGTTGAAGTTAAAGGGATTGACACCTGCCAATTGAATATGCGTGGTGGACGCACCTTGTTCCTACATGATGTCCTATATGCTCCAGAGATTCGTCGAAATTTAAGTGTCTGTTTTGATGTTGGTTAAGCTTGGTTTTAGTATGAACTTCCATAATAGATGTGTAGATTTGTATTTGGATACAAACTACTATGATTTTGGTCACTTTCTGGATGGTTTTATTGTACTAAATGTTGACTGTGGTGATGTCAATATGTTATTCCCTTGTTTCACGTCTTTTACTTTATATGATAATGATGTGAATATGGTGGCATGCTAGACTTGGTCATATGGGCCAACAACATATGAAAATACTAGCCAAAGAGGGCTTGTTGGGCAATATTGAAAAAGTCGATTTGCTCATATGTAAGCATTGCCTAGAAGGGAAAACGACAAGGAAACCATTTGAAAAAGGTAAAAGAACTGAATTTCCTCTGCATTTAATCCATTCTGATGTTTGTGGTTCAATGAATGTGAAAGGAAGGCATGGGGCTGTTTATTTCATCACTTTTATAGATGATTCTACTCAATTCGGATATGTCTATTTGATTTCTCATAAATCTGAAGCATGAGTTGTTTCAAAATGTTTATGAACTTGGTAGAAAATCAATTAGACAAGAAAATAAAAATATTTAGATCCGATCGAGGTTGAGAATATTTATCGATAAGTTCAGAAAATTATGTGATGAAAAAGGAATAGAAAGACAATTATCTATTCTATATACTCCTCAACAAAATGGTGTTGCAGAGAGAAGAAACAGAATCTTACTGGAAATGGTTAGGTCCATGATGGCGCATGCTAACTTACATATCACTTTTTTGGAGTGATGCATTGTTAACTGCTGCCTATATACTTAACCGGGTGCCTTCCAAATCAGTTAGTTCCACTCCATATGAGTTATGGACAGGTAAAAAAACCGGACTTAGGTTTTCTTAAATCATGGGATTGTGCTGCCTATAATGAATCCTCTCACAAATTTGGGAAATATGGTCCCAAATGAAAGAAGAGTATTTTCATGAGATACTCCGAACACTCGAAAGGGTATGCATTCGTAGGTGAGCAGGAAAGTGGGAGTATAACTGAATTTGAATCACGGGATGTCACATTCTTAGTGGATGAATTTCCTAAGAAGGGCGAAATAAGGGAATATTACTCCCTATTCGAAACCTTGGATCAAGATAATGATATTAGTGGAGTTCGTCCAAGTGGGAGTAATATGAGAAGTGATGAATTGAATTCAACTCATTCTCAATTACAACCACATGATGAGATGATATCGTCATTATCTAATCCGAGTGGGAGCATAATTGGGAATGATGTGCTAAGTGTACTATCTCCCATACGGCGAACAAGTCGCCACTTTTATAATTGCTCCACAAGATGAGGATGAGCCAAGAAATATTAATGAGGCTCTGAATTGCCCTAGTAAGGAAAAATGGATTTATGCAATGAAAGAGGAGATGGAGTCAATGAAATCAAACCAAGTCTGGGAACTGGTTGATCTTCCAAAAAGGACGCAGAGCTATTGGGAACAAGTGGGTTCTCAAAATAAAGCAAAAGGCTGATGGCTCGATAGAAAGGCATAAGGCTCGCCTTGTGGGGAAGAGGTATAATCAACAGGAAGGAATTGATTATTAAGATACATTTTCTCCTGTAGTAAGATTTACCTAGATTCGCATTATTCTGGCAATAATGGTTAGTATGGATCTTGAGTTACATCATATGGATGTAAAGACTGCTTTCCTCAATGGAGAATTAGAGGAAGAAATATGTATGGAACAACCTGCTGGTTTCATAGTGAAAGGCCAAGAAGAAAAGGTATGTCGACTTTGGGGGTCGATATATGGCCTTAAGCAGTCGTCAAGACAATGGTATATACGTTTTCATAATGCCATAATAGCATATGACTTTACAATGATAGACAAAGGATCATTGTGTATATATCAAAAGATCCAATGATCAATTTGTGATCATATCATTATATGTTGATGATATACTAATTGCCGGAAGTAATATGGAGTTTGTCAATACTGTCAAAAGTTGGTTGTCTTCCAATTTTGAATTGAAGGATATGTGATTGTAAACCCATAGACACTCCTATTGCAAAAGGTGAAGGATTGAGCCATAAACTGTGTCTAAGGACTCCACAAGAGAAGGAACAAACGAAACATGTTCCTTATGCTAGTGCTGTTGGGAGCTTGATGTACACTATGATGTGTACAAGACCTGACATATGTTATGCAGTTGGAATGGTGAGTCGAATACCAATCCAATCCAGGTCAAGCACGTTGGAAAGCCGTTAAATGAATACTAAGGTATCTAAAGGGGACTGTTGATTATACGTTGAGTTATTATGGAAAGGATCTGCAACTCAAAGGCTATTCTGATGCTGATTGGAAAGGAGATTTAAATGAAAGAAAATCTACCTCTGGATTTGTTTTCTTACCGAATAATGGCACCATATGTTGGAGCATTAAGAAACAAAAGTGTATAGCCTTGTCCACGATGGAAACTGAGTTTGTGGCATTATCAGCAGCAATAAAATAAGATGTTTGGCTTAAGAGATTATTGGATCATTTAGGTGTTATTTGAAGTGCTGCAGATTCATTGTTGGTTAACTGTGATAGCCAAGCAGCAAAAGCGTACACCAAAGATCCAAAATATCATGGCAAGACCAAACATATAGATACCAAGTATACTTTTGTCAAGGATATGATTGCACGAAAAGATGTGAACTTAGAGTACATACTACGCATAGAATGGTAGCAGATCCTATGACAAAGCTAATACCTAGAGATGTGTTTTGTGGCCATATGAAATCTCTAGGATTGCGCAGAGTCTGATGTACTGGATTGTAATTTCCCTGAAGTGTTCACATTTGATGAATTTGTGTTTTTCATCATTAATACCTATGAATCTTTGTTTGATCTTTATGCATCTTAATGCTTAGTGCATTATCTTAAGTTGAAGAAGTATGTCGGACAGATATAAGATTAGCCCACTCACATGGGTAATCGCCTCTATTTACTGTGTGATAATAGAGATGAGATTGTTTTTAAGCTTATTATCTAGGTGATAATCGAGAGCTCAAGCTTAAAATACGTATGTCGCCTTAACTAGGTGTTAAGATGAGGACATAATACTTACTATGTCCGAAAGTAAAATACCCCACATATTTTACTTTATCTGTCTATTATGCCAGATGTGAGTTCTGATGAATTTTGTGAATGAGTAGATACGTGAACTCAAGTTAGACATTGGGTATGTCTGAACTATCATCTGTACGGTATTGAAGGTGTAGACATACGCTCCATGGGAAAGGAGTTATTACCGTAATACGTATTTCATACTACGTATGCATGAGACGACCAATAAGAGTGGCAAAAGTTTGATCTCAACTTTTATGTCGTGTGAGACTCTTGAGGAAGAGAGTTCCTCAATTTCTTAGTCCCCTCATGACTCTTACTTATTCTCAAGATTTATATTTAGTGTTTGCTATCTTAGGATGTTGCTAATGGTCATGAGTGATTCGATCTAATGGGGCATTTCTAGAAAAGCAAGCTGAACTGAAATTGAGAGTTTGAAGGAAAGAGGAAGATCGATTTTGGAGAATCACATTGTAGTTTTGTATTAACCGGTTAACCAATTATGACTGTCTTTGGGATAATCATAATTGTGAATACAATATATATATATATATATCATTGTTTGAAAGAGATCAAGAGAGATATAAATGTGATCCATCGATCTAGGGTACTGCATACTAAATCTACTCAGGATGTGATGCCCATTATGAGCTGCTATATATTCCTAACAGATGTATAGCAACGAGCTCTCAAAGTATGCTGGTCGCACGGATTATTCACCGGTATGAATGTTGAAGAGAGGTAAAGAGAATTCTGTTCGGCCCACCATGTGCGAGTGGGAGATGATGGATTTAATTGGTGATGGGCTTAAGGCCTGTCCGCCCATGCTGGGCCCAAAAAGCCCGACCCACGGGAATAGGGCCCGTGGATGGGGGAAGGTATAAAAGGGAGGAGAGAGAGAGAGAGATGGCATCGGTTGGAATGTACGTACGTCTTCCCTTCTCCCGCTCTCTCTCTCTCCCAAAAAGAAGAAAATAGTGAAGCGCAAACGGTGACACCGTCTTCCCTTCAAGGCGAATTGACATCATCGGATCAGAATTTCTTCCTCTTCTTCAGCGTTGGTGTCTAATCTGTGCTAACAAGGTACGCTCGAATCCGTGGTGTGCTTTAGGATCGGTGATATGTGGTTTTCCCGGGCTTCGTCTTCCGCATTGATTTAGGGGTTCGATTTAGTATCGAATCCGGTGTTCGGGGATCAGTAATTCCCAACAGTCTAGATTAAGGTTCCTCCAGAATCTTTCCTGTTATCTCCAACCAGGAATGTTCATATGTGTCTGGGAAGTGGAAACAATCTTACTAGCTTTCCAACATGCGTCAGTGAGCATGATTATTTATAGGAATCGCGAGTGTGAAAATGCGAGAAACGACGGGAAATCCTACAGCTTCCATCAAGTACATGTATCCTAAAAGCAGCTAGCTGCGAATCTCTGCCAAAAAAGTCCCGGATCTATCAAGCCACTCCACATAGGGTTGAACGTGGAAGATGTGTCGTTACATAAGGTTAGTCTCTCCCTCCACACCTCCCTCCCTCCACCTTCTTTTTATCTTGATATGGATGTTACCAGCAAACCGGGAATTCCATAACATGGGAAAAGCGCGCATTGTAATTGCTGGGAGATAGATGCCGCAATGATGGCTCCATGGTAAAGAGGATTCGATATCTTTCATGATACCCCAGGACTTGTGTGAAGAATACTAGGATTAGCAGTCCATCTTGTTTTTGGATTGGAGAGGGGAGTTGAGCCCAGCCTCTCTTGCAAGGTCTGTCGAAAGGTGATTTGGTACATAGGATGCTTCTATTCATTAGGAATGGACCATGTGCTGCTCAAGCATCCCTCGCATAGTACGTTGTGGGAAGTAGAAAGCTCCTGTGAAACGACGGGAGTCATTTTCGGGTTGTCTTGAGGCATCAGATTGAACAGTAAGAAACTGCGGGTTCAGACTAATATGCAAGCAACAAGAGGATGATCCGAGGGTCTTTGCTTCATGACAATCAGTCATTGGTGTTAAATTTGGTTTATCAGGATTGTCTTGAACTAGCACAAACTCAGAGGAAGATGATCAAACAGATTCAGAGGAAGAGAACACACTTACATAGGAAGATGGTCCAAGTCAAACAGATCTGGATCGAGATGATCAGCTTGTACAGCAAGATGGTCAGATGGATAGAGTCACCGATAGTCAAACACTATCAAAGGAAAATTATAAGCTCATGCTCCTAGAAGGCGTCGGAACCATGACTACTATGGCCCCGAGTTCTATGGCACCAAAAACTATGCCAGTGTCAGCTTGCAACTCTTGCTGTCGAATTGATCATAACTTAATTGAGGGAGCAACTATGAGGTCTACTGACCAGTAGAATTTACTCACCATGCCTTCCTTTTCCGTTCATCTTTTGCCCTCATTTCTAGTTGAACTTTCGAGTCGTTGCATGCTTGCATCATTTGATACCAAGTAAAAATCACTATGAATTGCAGGCTACCTTATCATGCTTCTTACACGGCACAGGTTCATCGAGAGAAAATGTTGGCGGCAAAAATTCTCAGAGGACGCATCCCTTCTTCCCCTTTATATAGTATAAGCCGAAGCATACCGAGCTTAAATTAGGTGGATGGTTGTTTCAAGACTGCCAAAGATGGCTCTTGTAGTCTCTCTGCGAGAATTAGCACAGAACGACAATTATGAATAAACATTATATTTATTTATCTAAAATCTGAGATAATTGGTAATTCGAGGTTAATTCTTTGTTTAAATGAATTGAGTATTCTCCAATTCCCTTTTGATGATGGCAAAGTTTGCGATACGGGGCCGTTTTATTCATGTTAAACAATTTGTATAGTATTTGCCTCATAAGGGTCCTAGCCACATTGGTGAATCACAGCCGATCGCGCTAAACCCCTGTTGAAGAAAAGGTCATTTAAGTCATGAGACACTAATCTCTGTAGAGTGTCATAGACGGGTAGATTGTTTGTGAAATTGAACCGAAGAAAAACCATCAACTTGTGTAGCTGAGGTTGAAAGACATTTGCTTGTCAAGTTGCTTGGCCTACTTTCTTTTAAAATTCTTAATGGCATTTTCGTCCCTTTCACACACAAGCTCAATATCATGTTGGCTCCATTTTAATTTAGGTATTCTTCTGTTGTGAGGTAACTCAACTTAAATCTCCAACGTCCCCTTCAACCCTAGTCTTTTTCTTTGAATTGAACCACAAAAGCTGGCATCAGAGCCACACGTTATTACACCACAATGCGCACCTTCACTCTAGGTTTTTTCTTAAGAAACAATTTTGGGGGATGTAGAACTAGAAATTAGGGGTGAGCGGTTCCCGGTTCCGATTCGGTTCCGTCTGGAACCTAGTTACTACCCTCGGATATAGGTTCCTCAATTTTTGGAACCTGGAACCTACCCGTCAGAATCGAGAACCTGGAACCACCTTGTCACAGGTTCCGAGTCGGTTTCAGGTTTCAACAGGTTCTTTTTTTTCGTAATGGGCGCGAATATTCGGAAGCCGAAATAATTCAATAGTTGGCTCTTCATTTTCAGTTCCTGCCAATACACAGCAATGTGAATCTTTTCCATCCAAATAGACAACTAAATTCATAATTTTCAGTTCCAGTTCGTCTCCGAGCGGTGTCTTGCCCCTGTTCGACGGCTTCAAGCTTGCGTCGTTGAGCCCGACCCACTTTGTCCAAGTCCTCCACTACGCCTTACGATCCGTGAGGCACTTCGGGAAAGCCATGGCTCGCGAGATGGAGGTGGCGAACTGGAACCTCGACGAGGCCATCCGACTCATCGAGTCACGAGCGAGGTTCGTGAAGCCCGGTCATCGGCACTTTGCCATTGAATCGTTCGTGGCCAGATCGATCTTCAAGGGCTTCAACTTCCCCAACTTCACGCTCGCGAACGAGTTGTCGTCCATCGAGGAGCGCACTCCCCAAGCCTTCTTCGACTAGTTCAAGAAGCTCAAGTCCGTCAGCCCCCGAGCTTCATCGAGCGGAACCCGGGCTCGCCGTTGGCCAGATTCGCCAAGGCCAAGTACCTGCAGTTCGTGCACGCGAAGCATAAGATTCTCACGCTACATTCAGGAGGCCTTGTAAAAGAAACAACGTGCCAATCAACTATTCAACCCAATGGAACCAGTAAACCCCAACAGAATCGAGTAACAATGCATCTTTCTGCAATCTTCATTTTTTCCAAATTTTGAAATGAAGGTTGAGCAACTGTCAGTGTTGCTCATAGCAATCTGTCACTTGAGCAAAAATGCGGAGGAAAACCTACCGTCTTGTCGAGCTCGAGAACTCGTAGAGCTTGCCCCTCGGGGAAGACAATGATGAGTGCAACCTCGGCGTCGCAGGACGGAGAGCTCGAAGGCCTTCTTCGAGCCCGTTCTCGCGCTTCGAGAACGTCACCTGCCTGCTCGTGTTGTTCTCTATCCTCTTCATCTGCGTCTTCCCCCTCACCATTTCCCCCCTCCCTCTCTCTGTCTCGCTCTCTCAAGCCACAAAAAACAAGAAAGAGATCGGAAGAAGAAGAAGAAGAGCGGGAACTGATCGACGGCAATGAGCGCTCAATCGAAGCTCCGAATCGGAGTGGCCGTGGAATGGAGGGCGTCGCGCGGATCAGGTCCCGGAAAGCAGGAGATCGGAGACGGCGCCAGGAGGAGGCGCTCGTTGAGAAAGAAACGGAGGATTCTAGAGAGAGAGAGAGCAATCCAAGAAACCCTAGGCGATTCGGAACCGGAACCGGAAAGAGAAGAGAGGGAGAGAGAAGAAAAGAAAAAAGTTGGGGGGGGGGGGGAAGAAGTGACGTGACGAGGGAAAAAGGGGAGAAAAGAAAGAGAGAGAAAAAGAAAAGGGGAAGAAGGGAAGTATCCGTAGAGGGGGAAATCATGTGGGGCGGGGGGGGAGAAGAAGCTAGGGTTTTTTTTTTTTTTTTTTGAATTATGACCGGTTCCGGTTCCGGTTCCTAGAAAAAGGAACCGGAACCAGAATTGGTCCCCTTGGAAGTAGGAACCGCGCTCACCCCTACTAGAAATAGACTGTGGAATTGCGCAGAAACAATGGCCTTGGGCTACAAAAACATTAAACAGAGGTATGGTCCTCGACCCGTATAACACAACATGGCTTGGCCCATAAAACACATCACCAGCTTGGGCCTCAATAGATTTTACTTACTATGCCTCCAAAGATTTTACTTACTGTGCAACTATGTCACAACATGGCTTAGCCCATAAAACACATCACCAACTTAATTATGCTAGTTTTTCACTAGCCATTGTTGTACCATAGCCGACCACCATTATGGCGTGATTTAAATTGATCCCGCCGTCTTGAGACGGCGGTGGAGTAGAATTGGAAATACACCCTCCGACGTCATTGGACACCAACACCGGATGATTTGCCACGGGCTTCAACAGCGTGGCCTCGTTGTTGGCAGGCATGACTTTGTTGCCCGTGGTTTTCAGCCATGTGGGGGGCTTCTTTTGCGTTCTTGCAAGTTCCGTCTATCCCGTCGTAGGAATAATTAACCTCGATAGTGAGGCCTCCACTGTTTTTGATGAATTGAAAACCATATTGCGTGAGACCACCTTCGCAACCTTGGTCCTCGCCGTTAACATCGTAATCTACGAGTTCTTGCTCCGATAGGGAGGTTAGCTTGCCCCCTTTGTAGCTGGCGGATGCCCTCGGTGGCTGCCACGGTTGAGAAAGGCCAACAAGTTCCTATTTGATTAATTGAGAGGCAGCATAATCACACATGCCATAACTAATCCGAGACTCATTTTGTTTAGTAAAAATAAATGATTTATAAAAAGATTTTCTTAAGAATGATTGTTTATTAAAATTATATAAATAAAAATAGAAAATAAAATTTTCACCGTTCATAAAAATATTTAGACATAAATTATTGTGCATGATGAATACCTTTTCCATTAACTCATTATTTTCAGAGATAATTTTTAAAAATACTTTTCTAAATATTTGTATTTCGCGAAATAAACAGAGTCTAAATGCTATTGGAAAATTCAGAATGTACTAACTACATGTAGCTACGATCATTCGATCATATGTGTTGGACCTAAAACATAATAACAATATGCATTGATTACACACGTAAACGTCAATATCCGTAGGATCGAAACATCAATTTTTTTTCCTCACAACGACTTTCTCGGTCCTCGATGCCCATGACAGCTCCTTTCTTCCTCCATTCCAAGGCCGCGGGCACCACATTCGCATTCTCCTACCTGAACAAAGCATTTTGACTAGTCCTAGCGGTCCTTAAACTCGTTGTTGGTTATGTCAGCAAATGCGTCGGCGCTTAGCTTGTAGGGCTTGTCACCTACGGCATTGAAAGTGGAATTCCTCAATGCAAGATGCCTAGCAGCACGGTTGAGCAAATCATTTCATGTTCAGCATGCAATATGAAGCGGGTGTCTAGCACCCCTGCCAACCGAGGGTTGGGGTTCGTCCCTCCAATCAATAATTTTCCCTTCTTCTATCTTCACCTCCGATAAGAAACATTAATTAGACAGAAGCATAAAACATGGAAAACACTTGCAATGGATCCAGCATGTGTAGAAAATTTCTCTGCATGAGAAAGATTACTAGATGCCATCTGGTAGATGGGAGAACTGGAGACCTTCTTGCCATTCTCAAGTTTGCAGCAGCTGCGATAGTGGGGGCCTGCATTCACAGAATATGTTCTATCAGAATCCAAACATAAAGGAGTGAATCTTAGAGCCACTGAGGCTGAGGTTGAGGCTGAGATTTTCATATGCGGCATTCAAGACAGTTAAAGGAGAAGCTATAGAAGGCCAAGAGAAGCCAAAATAGGAAACTGAGAGCAAAGCTTCCCCAGAAGGTTGAGCAATTTGTTCATCCCTCGTTTTGATTTGTAAAGATCTTGGCCCGGTAAACAGAAATAATGGAATAACGGCGGTATACTTGACTGAAGATCATAACTTGTGTGATAATTTCGTAAATTTGATGAACAACTGAGTCTTGTTCGTGCAGAACTTGTTCACGCAGAAAAGGAGCTCTTGCATAGGCAAGCAAACCAAACTGCCTTCAACCCCCCTCCCCTCTCCCGAAAGAAAAAGAAAATTGCCTTAGTAACGAATACTGAGATGGGAAAAAAAAATTACAATTTAAAATGAAATGTGAGTGAAGTAACGTCTGATCAGGTAATTCGGATTTAGCAAACCGCGTAGATTGATAGCTTTTTCACTGGATAAACAAGGTCTTGACACATTGGTGCATACTTCTTTTCTCAACACATCTCTTCTCAGCCACCCATGGAGCGGGCTGCCCACCTCCGCCAAAGGTTCAAAGCCTTCCGCATTTGAAGGATTGGAATAGAAACTAACATAGACTGATCTCTTTTCTTAAAAGATAAATATGCCTGTGCCTAACTAGGCCGATATGACCAAAAGAAATATGACTCGGCTGGGAAGCAGAAGCTTAGGGTGCGCATGACAAAATTTCTGAAACAGAAATTGATTTCTCAATTTCTATTTAGAAATTGAGAAGTTAAAAATTTTAGTTTCTGATTTCTTCTTTAAATTTATTTTTGGAATATAAATCTGTTCCAGAAATAGAAAAATCAAATTACGTTATCAAATGAATTTCTGTTCCAAACTTGTTTCGAGGAACAAAAAAAATAGAGAAATAAAAAAGTAGAAATTTTATCATACGCGCTCTTAATTGGCCTCCATGAGCGAGGAGTCCAGCCTCTTCTGGCAACCAACATTGCTGATTTCATCGCGGTCAAGGTTACGGCTATCATTAAAGCTTGTCAACATTAACAATGAGAATATCTCTTCTCCATCTAATGTATTCAGCAACCAAAACTCCATGCAACTTAATTAAAACTATGATCTCATCGAGATCATTTCAGGCTGCCTCTAGCATATCTTAAAACTGTTGGTGTTCATTCCTCAGAAGACGATAAAAAGATTAAAAAGAAAAATGATTTTCAGAAAGAAATTGCAACACTCATGTGGTTGTTAGTCTATGTCCATTTCTATTCCACTCTTCCACGTCATCCAGAAGGCTTCAAACCTTGGTAGAGGCGGGCACCAGCTACATAGGGGTCAAGAAGATATGTGTTGAGAAGTGATGTATGCACTAGACTGGTCGAGAAGACAGGAGATGTGTGGGAACTAGGAAGAGCGCACAAATCTATATGTTCACCATCCCACGAGAGAGATGATGAAAAGAGAGATGAGAATGATGAAAGATGGCTGTAAGAAGTCGCTCGACAAACATTTACTTCTATCGCTCTCTCGGCTATCGCATTAACAAGCAGTGTAATAAAAGCGTATGTAATATTAATCGTGATGGGCTCCTTTCAAGAAGAGAAAAGAAAATGTAAGTTCTGACCGGGGATTTGACCAGTCTCTCTCCAGTCGTCTTTAACATGCCGATTGAAGCTACCACCTACCAACCCCACGCAATTTCAACATGCCGATTGAAGCCACCGCCTACCAACCCCCACGCAATAACACCCCACGAAAACGACAACCTCCTTCGCCTTCTTGGCTTTGACTACGGCCGCTCACGTTTTTTCTCGTCTGACATTTCTTGCGTGCATGAAAGAGAAAAGGGTCTTAACTTTCAACCTTTTCTCTGTGTGATTCCCAGCGGCAATTGCGTGGCGCCAGTGGACTTCTATTCTCGAAGTCTCAAGGCTTTTCTTCCTGGGGGAGTTAATTAGGGGGGATCAAAGTTAAATCCATTTCATAAGACAATGGGAGAAGCAAAAAAGATGACAGACGAGAGTACAAACAAGTCATTAAGCTCATAAAATCGAATAATAATTGTAAGTTGAGGAATTTCTCAAGCTAAAAGAAATCGAGAAAAAAGAAAGAAGCAAAAAAAAAAAAACGATGACTGAAAGCAATTTGCATGCATGTAATCGAGTTTGAAAATCCCATGGTGGACATCAACGATATTTGTTTGGCGAAGGGAACCTTGCTTGACCATCACTAGAGGCTGCCAAGGGGCAGCCTTGTAGGCCTCGGTTAGCTAAGAAATTCTAAATGTGACATTAAAAATATAAAATAAATATAAAATGTTGAAAAAAAAAATAAGGAGTGAGATCAAAGTGATTAGGGTGAGGGGGTGATGACTCAATAATCTTTAGGCAAGATATAATATGGGAAAATTTAGTACGAGAAGTGAGGGAAATTTATTTTGAAATTTGAAGTTAGGTTGCTCATTATAAATAATATTCCAAGAGGCAATATTTTTGTGATTGACTCATGTAGATTAAACCCGAGGGCATGGGAGTATAGCTAGCTTTCTTTACTTCTTTAATTTATGAAAAAGGCAAGGCAAGTCAAGAAGCACTATACAGGATGGTTCCATGCCCCTTATGCAAAATGTTGCTTTTTATTAAATTACTTGGTGGATAAGTTCTTAGCAAGATGTTAAACTATTACGTTTATCGAACTCAACTTCAAACGTAAAATGAGGTAACGATAAACCGCCGGGATTTACTATTAACCCAATAGGGAAATTTTCCCCAGGCCAGATTCCCACGAAGAGGCCGTTAGGTAAGGGTCTGCATGAGAACGTTTCTGTTTCTCATGGTTTCGTTCTTTTGTTCCCAGGAACAAAAAAAGAACGTAAACCCTGTTTTGTAACGCCACATTGTTTTTTTGTTCGGGAACAAAAACTTAGCTCGGGAATGGTTTGGGAACATAAAAAAAGAAAAAAAAAGTTGCTTCTTGTTCAGGAACAATTTCTAGAAATAAGCTGATTTTTTTTTTTAATTTTCTTTATTTCATTTTCTTGCCGCGACTACATTAACCGCCGGACCACCGCCCCACCACCGCCACCGCCGCCCGATCGCTGGTCCATCGCCGCTGCCCGGTTGCCGGCCCGCCGCCTGGCCGTCGCCGCCGTCGCCGCCGCCTCTGCCCGGCCCGCTAACGACGTCGCCCGACACGATCCATTGGCTGCTGACCAAATCCCGCTGGGCGCGCGGAAGCCCATCGGCCCCCCTCTCATGGCCGCCCGCCGGCGGCGGTAATCCGTCAACAAAATTAAAAAATGGATAAATACAAAAAAGAAATTGTTGCGTTAAAAGATTTCTATTCTTTTTCTATTTCAAGAAAGTAGAAATTTTGTATCGTTTGATAACGGGTTCTTTTACTCCGAAATTGTTAAAGCAGAAATAGAAAAGATCTGGTTTTCATCTCCTATAGTAGCCGCTTCTTCGAATCTGAAAGGGAAGTTCTTTGTAGGGATCTCTCACGCTCTCTCTTAAAAGACACAATTTCCCATCAAAAGAAAAAAAAAGCAGGGCGTTCTCGAAAAGGGAGGAGGAGGAGACCACCATCTTCAGGGAGCATTTTCTGGAAAAGTAAGAAAAAAGCATTCCTCACCCTTTCTCCTGAACTCACCTGACCAGCCACCTCCACCATCTCCGTCCGAGTACCTACCTCCCGCCGGCGACTGCTCTCGCATCCCATTCCCGGATTCCTACCTCACTCCTTCACTGTCACCTACTTCTTTACTTCTCACGAAAAAGGGGGGAAAAAAAAGAAGCATCTTGGTCTTTCTCTACTCCGTGAACGGTTGCCATTGAAGCCCCACACAAAACCTCAGAGCCACAGCCGATCTACGTCGTCCGCCACCTCCAGAGCATCCTCCGCCCGCTGCCATTCGTCGTCGCCGTCCCTGACCTCGGTGGAGTCGACTGGCGCCTGACACGAGTTTGGAATCGCTATTCTCAACCTTCGCCGCCGACGATGCCCACGGAATCCAAGCGAGGTAGGGCCCCCACGATTGAGTTCTCGTTCCTTCTTTTTTTTTGCCTCGTCCTGCTTGATTTTAAAAGAGCAAAGCAAGCTCGATTTCTTTAGTCCTCACTCGCGTTGGATCCGAATGAGTCGGTTTTTCTTAAGTTTGAACGTTGCTCGCTGATTTCTCTTGAGTTTAAGTGTGAGCTCGAGCTCGGAATAGGTACATATTCTCTCTCCAACTCGATGCCCACTACGTGTTTGAAGAAATGCCTGAACAGATTCGAATTTGTTCCGTTCAATGCAGGACATGGTATGGAAAATTTTAGTATGAAAAGTGAGGGAAATTTATTTTGGGATTTGCTTTTGTAGAATCCCTTTTGAAAGAAAAATGTCAGATTGTTCATTATAAATAATATTCCAACAAGCGGTGTTTTGCGATTGACTTATGTATAATAGCACCAGGAGCATGGGAGTGTTGCTAGTTTTCTTTTCTATTTCTTTTATTAATGGAAAAGGCAAGTCAAGTCAAGAAGCACCTATATAGGATGGTTCCGTGCACCTTATGCAAAATGCTGCTTTCTGTTAAATTAGTTGGTGGAGTATATGCTTATTGACTCAGAGCATTAGAAATGATCTGGTTTTCGTTTCTATTTCTTTATTAGTACAAAGCGATATCCATATGAGAGATAGAGCTGCAACCAGACCAGACACTAAGCATTCTGAGGAAGCACATCAAACTCCATCTCCTCTAATGGCTGCTTCTTCAGATCTGAAAGGGAATTATGACGTCTTCCTGAGTTTCAGAGGTACTGACGTTCGAAACAACTTCCTTGGTCATCTCTATACGGCTCTTGACCAGAAAGGAATCTACACTTACGTTGATAGCGAGGAGCTTCAGAAAGGCAAACAAATAACACCGGCGCTTATTAAGGCGATTGAGGACTCGTGCATCGCAATCATCATTTTCTCCGAGGACTACGCTTCCTCGACATGGTGTTTGGAAGAGGTGGCGCAAATCATGGAGTGCAAGAAGCAAAGAGACCTCGTGGTCTTTCCAGTGTTTTACAAAGTGGATCCCAGAGAAGTGAGAACACCAAGAGAGAGCTACCAAAAAGCTATGGTTAAGCATGAGAGAAAGTTTGGGAGAGATTCGGACGAAGTGAAGAGATGGAAAAATGCTCTCTTTGATGCCGGTAGCTTGTCCGGGTGGCATTTGAAGGATAAGTAAGTATTAAGTAGTGATTGATGTGACACTGCTTCGTTATTTTTTTTTATATGCTGAATCTCTTCTTCTTTTTCCATGAAAGTCAATTATCTTTGGAAATTGATGTATCAAGTACCTTTCTGGATTTTGTTAGAGATGAAGCGGAAGCGGATCTTATCAAGAGAATTGTGCAGCAGATCTCTATGCAGCTAGACCGAAGACCGTTACACGTTGCCGAGCATCCAGTTGGAATACCTCGACAAGTGGTAAAGCTAAAATCTATGTTAAATCTTGAGTCTCATAATGATGTTCTCATGATAGGATTATGGGGACAAGGAGGCATAGGAAAAACAACATTAGCCAAAGCCCTTTACAATGATATATTCAGAGGATTTGAGGGTTCATGTTTTTTGGCAAACGTTCGTGAAACTTCAAAAGATTCCGAGGGTTTAGTTCATTTGCAAGCAAAATTGTTGTCCGAGATATTAGTAAGAAAGAAATTAACAGTGTTTAGTGTTGATGGAGGTATTGAATTGATGCAACATAGACTTTGCCGCAAAAGAGTCCTCATTGTTCTCGACGATGTCAATGACATAAAACAATTAAAGGCTTTAGCTGGAGGGCATGAATGGTTTGGTAAAGGAAGCAGAATCATCATTACTACGAGAGATAGCCATCTATTAACTGTCCTTGGGATGGGTAAAGATCATGTCTATGAAGTTAAAACTCTATGGTATCGGGAAGCTCTTGAACTTTTCGATAAACATGCTTTTCTTAGAAGCGAGGAAATAGTGATAAGGAGGGATCTTGTGGATAGTGCTTTGCATTATGCTAATGGACTTCCTTTAGCACTTGTGGTATTGGGCTCTTTCCTATGTCATAGAACAGAACAGCAGTGGGAAAGCACATTGAGTAAACTTGCCAAAAATCCTGACAAAGACATCAATGATGTTCTCAAGTTAAGTTTCGATGGACTAGAGGACTATGCAAAGGAAATATTCCTTGATATTGCATGTTTCTTCAAGGGGCAATCTATGGAGTATATTATAAAAGTCCTTGACAGTTGCGACTTTGACACAATGATTGGAGTACAAGTTCTTGTTGACAAGTCCTTAATAACTAAGGAATGGAATACAATACAAATGCATGACTTGATCCAGTTGATGGGCATGGATATTGTTAAACAAGAATGTCGTGATGATCCTGGAAAATGCAGCAGGTTATGGCTTTGTGAAGATGTCTGTGATGTTCTATCAAGGGATACGGTAGGTTTTGGTGGTTTAAACACTGATTTTACTCTCTTCTTCTCTGACTTTATATAGTAATTGCAATGCAACTTCTATAAATGCAGGGAACAAATGCAGTAAAAGCCATAGTTTTGGTTTTACCCAAGACAAAAGCAATATACATAGGTCCCAATGCTTTCACAAACATGAGTAGATTGAGGTTGCTTATCATGATTAATGTGCATAGCTCTTTCCAAAGTCCTATCTGTCTTTCTAATGAACTGAGATGGTTTCAATGGCCTGAATGTCCTTCTTCGGTTCTCAAATTTCCTGCTGGCCCAAAGAAGTTAGTCAGACTTGATCTGCGCAAAAGCAAAAGCAACATTCAAGTCGTGGTGGACCAATTTAAGGTGCGCATTAAAATGAATTGTCCTTATTTACTTTATCTCTTACACATCTATATCTGTATGCATATGATTATGATTATATATGTGTATATGTCTTATTGAAAACTTTGAATGCAATAATTACTAACTCTGATGATGCTCGTTAATTGTGCTCAAGAAACATCTGCATCTATTAAATTGTTTATATTTGATTAAAGCATTAATTGTGCGGATTCTTCCAGTTTTAGGGAGTATTAAACACTTTCCTATGTTAATTTTAATGTTAATTCAAACAAAAGATACTCACTAAAAAAGTTCAATCTCATTTTCAAATGTTAAGAGTTACTGAAATTATAAGAAGGTGGGACTTATACGGTCAGTAACTTTAATACCGAAAATCGGAACAAGAACTTTATGATGACATAATTTAACAATTGAGTGATGACGTGCTTAGTATTTTAATAAACGTGAACTGAGGATTCAATTTGTATGCCTTTGAAATGATAGATAGTGAAAATGCTATCAAAGATTCTATATTTTATATAAGAGACGAGCTTACTAGATTCTTTTTTAAATTGCATATGAAAATAGAATGAGATTTTTCTTGCTTATTTGCTTTATCATTGAAGCGAATGCATGCAAAGTACTTTTGATTGAACCTCACATTGTTGTTTCTATGATAGAATGCAGCCGATAATGAAAAGAGATATATAGAAATAATGCAATAAAGGATCTTCAAAGGAGTTAAGTCTTTACTGTAAGTCAGCCCCAAAAGTCCCGTCTCTTTTTATTGTACCGACCTAACTAGAGATTTCTGGCAAGTACCTTATTTTTAGGAGGAATAAGCAGAACTCCAAGAAAGTTATCTTCCTTTATGGATAAAATATTCATTTTCAAATATAACCGGGAGTTTCTCCTTCTCCTTCCAAGTACGTAACACGTTCCTTCCTTTCAATCAGGCCATTCGATTGCGCCCTTACTCCGTTTATTCCAAAGTAAGAAATCACAGGACGAAAAGCAACTCTCATGGGAGATAGATTGACCAGCCATTCCTTCTCCCGCTTTTTAAATCAAGGTTTGTGGAGTACGATTCCATGGAAGATTCTTACTTTATAGAGACGCTAGTGCACCACATCTACGACGCTAGTAGCGCGACACAGCTTTCACGCATGACTAATAAAGCTTTCTAAAGAGAAGTAAGGGGCTTGCTTTGCTAATTTAAGTATATTAAAACCTAAATCTAATCTAAAGTTACGTATGTATGTATCTATTATATTTATACTACTGTACAAGGTAAATGTGAGCTTCCACAGGATTTCAATTTATTCTCTTCCCCAAAATGTCTCGATTACTTATTTTACAAAAATAATATTCATAGAGAGGTGCTTAAACTATTAATTTATTTGATCTCTCACATGTTTCACAATCTAAATTTTAATCTTTTCTAACCTACAACAAGTTTCTTATTCAAATTGTAATTTTGAAATATCCTACATATATTCTATGTTTGTATATTGTGTATATACCAACAATTTCTTTCCATTCAATATTTATAATTTGGTGGTTTTGCTCAATTTTTCAAATTTCAATTTTTTTTTTTCAAATCTTGTGCGTACTCTTATAGTTTTTACTTCCTATGCCTCAAATGAGCCAAACTTCGTGCGCTTTCAGTTTTGCAGTCATTCTCGTAGGCCAGACTGACGTCGGAATGTGTTGAACGAACAAATAAATAAAAGGGGTTTTTCAATCTTAATGAAGTGGAAAAACCCCACTCCGGAGGACAGGAAGAGACTACATAATCTAGGTCTCCCTCAGCCAAATCACCACCTTAATAGGCCACTCCAAGGATGCAGCACTCTCTTGATCACTCATGAATCCCCCGAAAGGACAGAGAGAAAGACAGAGAAAACAAATACAATGGAACTTCATTTAATAAATTTATTGTGTTTACTATGAGAGACCAAGAGGGCACTTATAAGTAGGAGCCTAAGATACCTTTGAGTAACCTACAAGTAAAGAAAAATGAACCTAAAATATGAAATTCAAACAAGTTACAATATTATCACATTGTAATCGAGACTAAAGCAATCCTAAAAAGTATAAACAGTCTCGCAGATCAAGAAAATATATTTTATCCCTATTATTCTATTCACAAGACAGAATCTTGAAATCTTGAAAAGACTTCTCCTCGAGGCCAACTTCATAGAGATAGATTAACAACATTGAAGCTAGTGGAGACACCATTTGTTCCACAAAGCTCACTTTTGGGGGCATTATTGTCAATGCTTTCCAAAACTAGAAAAGAACGATCCGTAGCACGATGACTAGGTGGAAAGTGCTCTTCTCAAATGAATTCCAGACTAGATCACCTTCTTCAAAAACAGCAGGCTTTTCTATGTTTCTTTTTGCTCGAATGGGATCCTTACTTCCTCATGTAACTTTTTGTCTTAGCTCTTTCTTCATATTATAGGAGGATAATGGTGTAAGATCCAAAGGACTTAAAAAGATGCTTTCGTTACACGACATCAAATTGGCATTTTCCAATAGTTTGACTCGTCAAATTATTATATGCAAATTCTGCTTGAACCAATAACATATCCCAATGTTTTAGATGTTTTCTACTAAAGCTCCTCATAAAGATCATCTAGCGTGTACTGGAATTACGAGTGTTATTCTTGTTTTATCTTCTCTTTTGGCCAAGGATCGCTCAATAAACTCATGTAAAAAGGGAGAGGGAGTGCTCTATATACGTCATAGGATCAACTAATTTCTGATCACACTGGGCTTGAGTGATGATCCAAAGTGTTTTTCATTAAATATTTTTATCTTCATTTTTTTTTCCATTTTGTTTCTTGTAGGACTTTGGAAATTTGAAGTACCTTAATTTCAGTGAGTGTCCATCGGTGGTTTGTATTCCGGACCTCAATTTGACTCCAAATCTCAAGGAACTGGATCTCCATGGATGCAAAAATTTGGAGCGTGCTCACAAATCAGTTGCATATCATGCCAAGTTACGATTGTTGAATTTAAAAGGGTGCTCTAACCTTCATCAGCTCCCTAATGTGCTCCACTCCAAGAATCTTGAAATTCTCAATCTTACTGGTTGCTCAAAGTTGCAAAGATTCCCTGATATTCCGGATAAAATTGAAGGCTTGAAAGAACTTTATTTAAAAGGGACTTCAATTGAGGAACTTCCTACTTCCATAGAAAATCTTGTCTCTTTGGAGAACTTGAGTTTAATTAATTGCAAGAAACTGGCAAACCTCCCATCTAGCATTTACAAGTTGCCAAATCTTGAGAGCTTGATACTTCATGGTTGTTCAAAACTAATCAAATTTCCAAAGGAGGGGGATTTTAGTGTTCTGCATGGCAAGACGGGATTTCCTAAGCTACTGATCTTAGGGCTTGAAGGATGCAATCTACTAGAAGTAGAGTTCCTAGAGAATAATTCATGTTTTCCGTACTTAGCACGATTGTATTTGTCCAAAAACAATTTTGCTAAGCTTCCAACATGCAGGCGGCTGCATAATTTACGTGAATTGGATGTTTCAGAATGCCGACAGCTACAAGAGATTGGTAAGATTCCAGAGCAATTGCAGAAATTTTATGCAGAGAATTGTGAATCTCTAAGTAAAATTCACTCTGACATATGGGCCGCTAACCATATTCACTCTGACCTGGGCATTGGGAAGGTTAGACTCTCTCTCCCCCCCCCCCCCCCCCAGCAGGGGATTAATGCAGAGTCATTTACATATATTGTTAACCATTTCTAAACTCGTTAATCCACTTAACTCATTGAAACTTCTCATTTTCAAGTGCCAAATTCAAAATACTGTCTTAACAATTTACATCTTTGACAGTCCTTTTTTTCCAAATCGTTTTGCCATACTTTTTTGACTGGAGGAGAGATGCCGCAATGGTTGCTCCCGAATAAAGAGGGTTATATATCTTTCATGGCTTCAAAGGACTTGTATAAGAAGTTCTTGGTATTAGCGATATGCGTTGTATATCGAGCAAAGCGAGGCGAACGACGGGGCGATTTGGATTTCTATCCCTACGTTAATGGCGAAAGCACAAGCATGGCTGGAGTCGAAGGCATATATTGTCGATCGTATTCAGATAATGTAGAAATTTTGTATCTTGAAATAGAGCATCTATGGGGAGTAGACTATTTTGGTCCAAATGACTTGAGTTCTTTCCAGTTTGGTGTTAGAGCATGGGGTGGTACAATTGTGAAAAAGTGCGGATTTCGATTACTATGCGAGCCGCTAGAGGACGATTTGGAGACTTTGTATCAAGATGACCAGTTGCTAGATCCAGCTTTGCTCTATGAGATTTGGCATGACAATAAAGAAACGACCACAGAGGAAGAAAGTTCGGCCCATCTCTCACTTCAGGTCTCCCTCCCTCCCTCCCCGCGATTGTGATGTGTGTGTGTTTGATTGATATGGGTGCATTGAGTTTGTATAATGCAAAAGCTGCAAATGCAGGTAAACAAAATAAGCTAATTTATTGTGATTTTGCACCTATATGTAATAGCGGTGGCTGAACCATGAAGATAACAGAAAAACAAGGTCAGAGGAAGACCGTGAAAGTGAAATAGAAGAAGACGGCGCCACCTGGGATGTATCCGGACCCGCCGATATCATGGCTGACTTTTCAGTTGAGGTATCTCTCTCTCTCTCTCTCTCCCCGTCCAGATGCGCGCGCATTCATAAGTGCATGTTTTGATTTGTTCGAGCGGATGGGGGGCGCACTGTGTTTGTATAATGCAAAAACTGAAAATTCTGTACAAACGAGCAAATCTAACATAAAGTGATTCTACACTTACATGTAATACAGGTGCTACAACACTCGCAAGTGAATGATTTCATGAGTATTACATATAAGGCAAGGAAGGATCTAACATGTTTATTTATTATAAAACTCTAGCTTTAGTTAAATTACAAGAAAAATTCTCAAATCAAACTCTTCTATTTGAACTCATTATCAATTTGAGTACGTCTAACAATTTACCGTTATAGCAGAAGTATCGCTATTCCGGAATTTGTACTTCCTACAAAAATATTATTCCCGGAGGAGATATGCCAAAGGAGTTCGTCTCTGTTGAAGGCGGTACCATATCTTTCATGGTTTCACAGGACTTTTATGATAAGTTCTTGGGATTGGTTCTCTGTGTTGTTTTCAATGTAGAAAATGGAGAAAATGAAATATTTTTCAACATCGTGCCCCACATTAACGGCCAAAGACGGAATGTGCTATCAGGAACTCTTGGTTCATTTGATTCGGGTCACATATGGATTCAGTATCTCAAACCAAATGTGTTGTGGGGAATGTTGGAGGGAGCAGTTGATTTTCTTGAATTTGACGAGGATTACTTACGATTTAGCCTTACACTCATAGTGTCGGGTGGAACCATGGAAAAGTTGGGATATGTGCTAAGATGCAAGCAACTGGATAATGAATTGAAGGCTGTGCTTGAAGACAATCAATTAGTAGATCCAGCTTCACTTTGGGAATTAGAGTTTAGAGAGTTCCTACGCAAATTTCTCCCGCGTCGAATGGAAAGACTGGAGGTATATGAAAGATTTATCAGGAAGAGGCAAGTGAAGTAGTATTGGCTCGCAGCTCTTAAGGAAAGCTGTCATTAAGAAACCAGCGAAACAAATTAGGAACTGGACATCTGTCTTGTTGATGGAGTAACGGATGGCGATCAATTCAATCTCTCATGCCCTATTCAAATTAATGTGAAGGGATAGAGGGTGAATTGGCAAACAAGACACTTCAATTCATTAGAACGGGGCACCTCGTCTAGCTCGAGTGTCTCCGGCATGTGTACTCAAAACATATCAAAAGATGACATGCTAGTATTTTCCAATGCTCAAATTGGACAGAGTTGACGGAAGTTTTTTATTGTACTAATTAGATAAGTTTTTGGACTTGATTGTAATTTTTTTTTGAAGTTGTAAGACTTGATTCCATTTTTACAGCAAATTTTAGGACTTCTACTGTGCTCTATCCCTTTTGAAACCGTATTAATATTTTATTTCCCAGGATCATTTCCCTTGCTTGGGCAATTTCAAGGTTTTTTCATGCAGTTTGTAGGAGAAGCAGAAAAGGCTTGCGGCACTACTTACGTGTTTTTATACATATTCCTGTTAGACCCATATGTTGATCTTTGCCCTTTGCCAAAGAATAATCTTTGTCATGCCCAAACGTTAATCTTTGTCGTTAGTAAACTTCAACTTAATATAGTAAATTTCATCAAATAGTCATAATAAATGACAACATTTCTCAGTAAATATTCTAGAACAATTGTAAATCACCTGAAATCCTTGAAAGTAATACTGTGCCTATGATTATTAACTTTCCATCGTGAGCATCTATTCATTATTCTTAAGTTGAGGGTGCTATCATTTTGCAATTCTCCATTGATACAGCAGTTTCCCTCTTTATTTGTAACTGATAGTATTTGTACATTGTAATTATTTTTCCGACGGTCATAAGTCCCCTGGGGTCCTCATGATCATCGCTACGCCTATAGTTAATAACTTTCTTTTAAGGTTAGTAATTTGATTGTAGAGTTTATATCTTGATGATCCTACCACTTAGAAATTATCCAATAGAATAGTAAATTCCTTCTTTGTAAGAGATGGTATGGATATTTAGTAACTACTACGTGCATGTCAACAGTGGTACTTGCTAGAAAGTCCTTGCAACTTTAGATGATGATGAGTAGCATTTCTTCAAAGGGAGTAGGTTTCCTCAAAGTTCTCACAAGCTTGCAAGTTATAGCATTCGAAAACCTTTCAAGAGACTATCCCCTTGTTTGAGAAAAATATTTTATTCAATAGTCACATCACTAACAACTAACATAATATGACCGGCCAATTATATTGATATGATAAAATGCCGGTCGTCTTACTTGATGCTTAAATTTTGAAATTGATTTGCTTGCTGCACCACACGTCCCTACTGCGTCGTATAACATCATGACCTTGTCCCTTGTACTAACACACCTCTTTTTTGGGGTGATTCTAAACTTGATTAGCACTCCTCACTGATCATCCTCTTACACTATCTATATTCCAACTAAACTATCGTTGATCTAATACCGGCCCTTCGATACTCATATTGGAATGAACCCGGCAGAGCCAATCTACAAAATCAATGGACCAAAGATTTAAAAACAACGCATCATGTATTTACTGTTCAAGTTCTCAATTCATAATACAAAAAGTTTGAACATAACCACAAGATAGACCTTAAATACATGGCTAACAGCTATATGGATTATTGTAAATCAGAACTTTATCGAAGTATTTAATAAGAAAGTCTGTTATACTAGACACTGAGTTAGTGGCTAGGTAAACTTATCTCATGGAAGGGACCTAGGTTTGGTCAACTAGCGTTTAGAGACCATCTTCTCAAGGACGATGAAGAAGCAGGTTGAACAAACTTGTTCGACAACGGCACATGATGGGAAAAGTCCACTTACCGGCCTAGACATCCACAGAACATCACGGTGTAGGCCAAGCTGAAGATGCTTTTATCGCATTAAAGTTCTCGTGATGTCTTCATTCTCCCATATCATTTAGCACTATGCCCTCCCATATGTTGGATCCCCATTTGAATGAAAATGGGGTTCACAAGGCACACCTTGCTATCTTGCAAAAGTATCAAGTGTATTTGACTTGTTACATGGAATTAATTAATCTACACGTGGAGTTTTATTAGCTCAACCGATCGATTAACTCCCTAAATTATTAGAGCAGCATCACCATGCAAGATCTGAAGCTTATTAAGCTTTTAGATGAAAATGTACGGATTTTTTATATCCCCATTTTAGGAGAAAGTAGTATACAAGAATAATAAGGTGACCGTCTTTGAAGACAGGATAACCTCAGACTAACGTGTGCTCTACGTTGCACCTAATAGAGAATAAAATGATTTCTTTTTTAGGCAAGCCAACAAAAAATAGTAAGTCACCTAATAAGTCGCTCTAGGGAGAAGCTCAAGTTATAGACTTCTTTCGGCATCAATTTTCTGCTCACGATTCAACTCTCTCCCCACTCCATCGTGGATGCAATGATGAAGCCGCAAGATTGTTTTGATTCTTGAGGATTGGGCAAGCCACATCTGACACAATGCAATTCCACATAAACAATGAGAAAAAAATTCAGAATTTAAATTGTGGGATAACTGGAAAATCTACTGCTAAAACTTTTGCCGATGCTCATGATATCTACACATTATCCATCACTTATGGGCTTTCGAGACAATAATTGGTCTAAATGATGTTATGATGATATAATAACTAATGACAACCAACAAAAGATCTCTAAGACACATTTATTTGCCAAAATAACAAAGTTATTTAATCTTAGAAATCTGCACCAATTTGAATGGAGGAGGTAGCATATGTGATATCTGTGTCATCTCCAACTGCAAAAGGATTGCATTCGGATCCTTATAGATGGAGCTTGAAGTGTATTTTGGATCTACAAATCTTTCATCAATTACAAGAAGTTGTGTGCGTAAATGCTTAGTGTATTTCTTATCAAAGAAATATAAAGAAAAAGAAAAACATCTTCACAGGAACCCCAAACTACCAATACAGCAAAACCAATACTTTGGAAGGGAATTTAAAAATTAAACCATCACTTGTCAAATTCATGTGGACGTCTCTTTTATATTCATGAAAAGGTTTAGCCCCGGGACAGCAATCCAATAACTAAATTTCCTTATCTTCTTCCCCCTTTGGTTGCTGACGAAACTGACCTACACCTGTGCTAACAAATCTACTGGGGTAGGTGTTACGTGCATGCGCATGAATTATGTGCACCAGACGGGCAAACTATCCAATAAAAGTGACACCATTGAAAAATCTTGTAACTGTAGATCTTTCTAAATTTGGTAACAGGTGGATAACTAGAAAGTGCACTTATCCCAAAATCGAAGAAGAAATGCATGCATCAAATACATGCAAATATAGATAGAAAAAAATTGTGTCTAATCTAACCTAATATTTGAAAGACTGCACCCATACTGATATCTGAATTCAATAGATGATTGTGCACACACACTGGCAAAAGATCGGATACAAAGAGCCCCAACATCAGGTGGCCCTCCATCAGATCCAATAGAAAGTGCGGATGTGTCAGACCCTCTCTTGCCTCACTTCTTTTCCTTTCTACTTTTTCTGGATTCAAGAGCTTGATCACTGCAAAACAACATTTAGACATAAAAAAGGAGAAATCTTCACTGCTGTCTTTGTTTTTGTAAGTATAAATTTAAATTACTCATGTATGAACTTTTTTCCAAAGTGTACACATTATTCAACAAAGCACAGGGGTGACAAAATGTTCCAGACTTGAATTTAAGGAAGGTAATTGATACCATGTTGGATACATAAGCCATAAACTTTCAAGATAAGTATCAACTCCAATCACAGGGAAACAGGAAAAATACTTCCAACAAAAGACAAGCTTAAACTATCACTTGACATATAAAGCACAGAGAGAACGAGAAATACTTGGAAATTGCAGAGATTTTCCCTGTCCCCGACCCGCAACAGGACCTGTATTTCTTTTTTGAACCACATGGACAAGCCTCATTTCTTGGGATTTTCTGCATTTCCAAAAAAAAACAAAAAAAAAAAAAGCAAATATAAATGAAGAGGCGCATCGCTGATAGTTCTCATGTTTGAGCTTAAACCAATATGGTAAAAGGCATAAAATAATCATCGTTTGTGGAAACCTTGTCTTCTCGCTGGGCACTGCCACCATCATGAGTCCGTTTAGCACTACTGCCAGGTGGATTCTCTTTATAGGTCTCTTCCACAGGTTCCTTTCTCTGTTCCTCAGAATTTCCATTGGCATCATCACCTAAATACAACAGAATTATGAAATAGTTTTGGTTATAGCATGTTTGACTACCCCAAAAATCCATGGATGACAAGACAAAGTATGCTAATCCTACCAGTTACATCGAAATGACTGCAACAAAGCTTCTTATGAAGCCTAACACAGTATCTCTGAATCTGCAAAGTTATATTATTAAAGAAAATCTAGAGAGATAAATACCGACCAGCCATTACCATGAGAAGCATCTGTGTTGCAGGGAGACCGGACAGTTTCCTCTGCAAAATCTTCAATGCCTTGTTCTGCTATCAAATACTCTATGGCGGCATCAACATCCCCATCCATTTGCAGCAATGTCTGTAAAACTATCACATGTTATACAGAAATCAGAAAAAGGTTCAAAACACTGCATTCTAATTCTAGATTCACCCAGAAAATGAGAGGTAAATATTTAATGCAAACAAGCAAGCAGAAGAAGAGAGGACATAACCTGCTCAACTTTCTCAATGTTCTCACAACCACTTCCAGCCATGACTAGCTTGATGGATCCTGCATCAGTAATATCCTTACCAGCTCCCGATTTAGATTTGTTTGACCCAGCTATTGCTTGGCAAGAGGACAATGAGAGATTAGAATCGGCCTTTCAGCAAAAGAAATTATCAAATCACATACTTAAATTCACAATTTGTCCAACTTCTGTACTAACTCAGTAAACTAAAATTAAATTCCAGTAGCAACCTTGATTGTAATTGGCCTAGCTGGCCCATCTCTGGTGTCTTCTTTCAACCTCACACTGTTGTAATGTTCCTCGTCATGATAAGATCTAATAAAGCAAAGCAAAATATATAAGTTCAAATAATGAAACACCATCAGTACAAAAAAAATATAAGACTTTCCCTATCCACAAAACAATAATGGCACAATGCACATTTTTTATGCTTATTGGCTTCGCATGATGACACTTATCGAAGATAGTAAAGTGTGGAATATCCTATATCCACTAAATTTCATGATTCTCATGACAATCCAAAGTCAAGATGGCTACCTAGACAGATCCAATCCATCTTAACTTAGAATATCCAGGGATGCCATTCATTGAAGGAATACGAATGGGAATTTCAATAAAATAATTTATTGAAGAAACAAAAGCTAAAGTGACATTACGGTCTCCTACCACATTTGCTTAGCCAGTAATTTATCCCCCTGTGACCACACCAAAACATCTCTCAAACTAGTAGAAGAACTTCCATGGTTAAATCTAACTACACCACAGCTAACATCTCTCAAACTAGCAAAAGAACTTCCATGGTTAAATCTAACTACACCACAACTACGCTCATATCTGCAACTTATGCGATGTTGTCCTTGCATGCCAAAATTGTTTCAGAAATCAGCAGTCTCCCTGAACAAGCTGCAGTACCTTCTTTCGTGTAACGAGCCAGTTTATTTGGACGACTTGTACTTATAGCTTTTCGTGTTTAAAAGAAAAATAAAAAAATCTTGCAACTCTTGCAATTTGACATTTATGAAACTCGAAACACTTAAAACCTTTTAAAAATAAACAAGCTTGACTAGGAGAAATATATAATCTTTTCATAATCCCTTAAAAAATAAAAACATTGTTTTATGTTCAAATCTTCTGAGGGAAAATACAATGTAAGAAAAGGTCATTTATTCAAGTGTATACAAACAGATCTCATCCCAGTATTTGAGCACTCCCTTAGCAAAGAACATCAGTCTCTAGATTCAGAAAACTCACAAATGGATCATACGAGCACCAGGCTGATCAAAATTGCATATGTACCACTGAGGTGACATGTTCTGCATCAAGTAAGGAGTGAGATAAATTGTTCCATTTGGCGTCAATGAACAGATATTTGTATGCACGGCATGTATCAAAACTAATTAGTGCTGTGTAGATTCATCAAGGACATATAGAACACTCAATGTGCCAGCATTGTTGTAACAAGTTCGATATATTAAGTCTTCTTTGAATTAGGATTATATGCAACCGTCAGAACTCCTTGTGCTAAAAGGTGCAATATATCTCTGAAAAAATCTTTTGCACATCACCATCAATGGCCCTTCCACATGCTGTTGCCACAATAGACATCGCTAGACATGCCAGATATCATTGCGCTTCAGATGAGTCAATTTTTCAGTCTAAAGAGTAACAAATTATAACAAGACAGAAAAGAACAAGCTATAACCATTATGAGAACAACATCCTAAGTGCTCTTTTGATCTAAACAATGATGGGGAATAACTTCTCAAATAAAAGAGGGCCATATTGAGGAAGAAAGCCGTTATATGATTAAGTGAAGAATGAGTCAGGAAACCAACAATCATGGGTTCTTCAATGGTCATCAAATTCTAGGATGCGTGCTGAAACAGCTAAAACTTCAAACCCAGTAGCAAGGCTAACAATTGACGAGTCTAATGACATCCTTATTTAGTCTGGCTGTTTCCCCTGAAGGACTGAAAAGACCGTAACCAACAAAACTTCATGTAGGTGATGGTTGATAACTTCACTGTCAGTCTTACCTGATGAATGCAAATGTTACTCCGTGTAACAAGAGAAGCTGCTTGCAATTCCATATGACCAGCCCATGTGCCATCATTGTCCATGGTTTTGCAATACTCCTCGAATGGCACATCATCCTCAATAGATGTTTCGGACATTTCACGATTTTTCTGTCATTAACAATTCCCATCTTAGATGCACATATCAGGTCCATTCTTCAAACAAGGATTTTATTTCCTTAACACATCACTTTGCGAAAAAACCAATGAGAATAAAGGATTCTGTTGAAACTTGAAACAAGCAAAACTATCAATTTGTGCCATTGCAAACATTAAAGTTTTATCATGCATGCTAAAAAGTTGATTACGTTAGTATCAATCCTCTCATTTTTTAATTATGTCAAATCTCCTTCAAAAAATATGTCGATTTGCATAATATTGCCACCCTAAAGTAGCAATCACACTTTCCTGTAGGCTACAACAATGCGGATAACTATGGAGTCCAGCTTCCTCCTACACCTGTTAGTTTAGGCCAAGATAGACCATCCAAATCACAGTTAACACTCAACAGGTTTTCCTCCCTAGTAAAATAAGAATGTCAAATAGCTCAGGTGATCCTTGTGTTGGTATAGCTCTATGCAACTGTGACTGTGAACTGAAAATCATCAGAAATAACCATTGGCAGCAGAAATGTAAGCTTCAATATAAAATACCCATTTTAACTTGTTTCTTTCTTCCGAAGGCATGCTATTTCGGTGTCTATATAAGTGAGAAATCCATCAATACTTACAAAAAAGTTCAAGAACAAAATGCACCGAATAAAAGTTCTGATTCGGATCACTGAGCACTAATACAAATGAGGACATCACCATGTAAAAAAAAAAAAAAACCCTTACAGACATAATTTCTACAACTTGAAAAAGAGAAATCAGCACTCCACATACCGATATGTACTGAACAACCATACTCCGGTACTTTCCATGTTCATCTTCATTGCCTTCCAACTGATCTGCAAGGGCCCTGATTAACAAGGGCGGACAACTATGAAAATTCCAACCATAGCAAAGGCATTTCTATAACCAAAAGCTCCATACAAGGCAGCAAGATTACCTGGAGGCTGGATAATTCAAATACGTGGAATGAAAACGGGAATGAGGAAGATGGGTTTTTTGTCTAGGACGTTGTACAATAGGCATGAAATTTTACAAAGTAACTTAGTTGGATCTCAGAAGGGTCAATCTAATATCCTCGAGACTAAGCCCCGACAAAGAGAGCTCTTCTCCAAGATATGTTTCCAATTCCAGATGCAGTGTCTCAGGCAGAATGATACATCATACGAAAATGCAATAGTTTTCCCAGCAGAGGAATTTCTAGTACATCGATGATAGTATTCCAGAACCGGTGCACCATAAAATGCAATGCGTGTTGTGTTCTGACGACAGAGTGGTAATGCGATAAGCAAACCATTCACCTTCTAAAACAGAGGGGATTACTGTCATTTTACTATACAAACCTATTCCCGGAAACATTCAAAAAAAAAAAAAAATCATGAAAACAAGTCGGCGATTTTTTTCTAACAAGGAACACAGACCCGAAAAAGCAATTACCTTCTGCAGTCGTCTGGACAATTTTCAGGCTCAGAGCATCACGCTGAGCTCGAAACTGCATGTCATCCGCTTGCTTCCCCTGCTTTTTGACCTGTTCATCAACGCATCCCACATTCACGTCTACTCTGATTCTGCAAACAACCACTGACGAACACTCCGACCAAGAATTTAGCCAAGACAATCAATGCCGCCGGAGATGATCGAGCGAGATAGAGATTTGCCGCTGCGAGACGGCGCTCGAGCGCCAGAGAGTCGCGGCGATTCGAACCGGAGCGAGGATTGGCCGGCGAAGAAGATGGAGACAAATGCCGAATGGCCCATGGACTTTCTCGTTAGGAGCCCAATTTGGCACTTAATAAGGTACCAGTCTTTGAAGACAAAGGATGGCCTTATACTAACATCCGCTCTATGTTTTTGCTAATAGAGGAATAAAAGGATTTATGTTTGAGGCAAGCCAAAAAAAAAAAATAATGATAAGTAACCTCATAAATTGCTCTAGAGCGAAGCCCGAGTTATAGACTTCCTCCCCTCTCCCTCGTGGATGCAATGATGAAGCCATAAGATTGTTGTGACTCTTGAGGACTGGACAAGCTGCAGCTCACACGATGCAATTCCCCAAAAACAATGAGGACAAATTCGGGATTTAAATTGCAGGAGAACTGGAAAATCTACTGCTAAAACTTCACAGATGCTCATCGTGTCTGCAAATTATCCATCACTTAAGAGCTTTGGAGGCTATAACTCGTCTAAATGCTATTACGAGAAAAAATTACTAAAAAAGTCATAAACTTATTATAATTATGCAAATTTAGTCCTGAACTTTTTTTTTTTATTAATTCAGTCCTAGATCTTTTTCATTTGTGGCAATTCAATCTATTTTGCCAATTTTAGCCGCCGGCACTAACCTGACACTTTTTAGATAATTTTTTGAATTCTTTTTATTATTTTATCTTTTATCTTTCTTTTTTTAAAAAAAAAATTCCCATCCCCTTCCCTTAGGGTCAGGGAGGGTCACCAACCACACCCTCGCTGGCTAGGGCGCAAGTGCACTGCCCCTCGCTCAGATCTAGCAAGGGCCATGACACCCTCGCTAGATTTGGCCAAGCAAGGACACTGCGGCCCTCGCCCAAACAAGGCGAGGGCTGCAACGGCCTTACTTGATTTGGGCAAGCAAGGCAGTAAGGCCTAAGTAAAGGAGAAGATGACAACATTAAAGAAAGGAAAAGAAAAAAAGAAAATTACAAAAAATTTCAAAAAATATTAAAATATTATTTAAAAGTACCAAGTCGACACCGGTCGAGCAAAATTGATCGAATGGACTAAACTAGTGTAAATGCAAAAGTTTTAGGTCTGAATTGGGAAAAAATATTTAAGATTGAATTAATACAATTGCAATATATTTTAGATTTTTCTGGTAATTCTCCCAATGCAATGATGATATAACAATTAATGACCACCAACAAAAGATCTCTAAGACAAAATAAATTATTTTAGCCCTTATAAAAAGAAAACCGATTCTTGAATCCCTTTCACTCTCATGTCACGTAAAGGTACTGCAAAATAAAAAAACTGCAAAATTCGATCGAATTTATCATAATCGATTAGTTAACATGTTGGTTAACAGTATAGATAATTTGTGCAGAGTATATCCTTGGTTTAACTAACCACAGACTACTGTCAGCAAAACTCATGTTACTAGCAATGCCATTATTTTACTTTTTGCACTACTTTTGGGTGCTCTCTCTCTCTCTCTCTCTCTCTCTCTCTCGGCTGGTCTTCTAAGATGGTGACCAGGTGGTTTTAAGTCAGTATCACTTTTTCTCCATTTCAATTTTAGGTTCAAGATCCAAGCTTTTGCTGCAAGTTTGGTTCGTAAGCAAAACTATTATATCTCTGACCTATTTCTAATGAAATTGTGTTGGTTGGAAAATAGATTAGTCATAGTTAATCTTTCAAAACTAGAAATAGTTATTCCTTGAGGGTGCTAGGAAATATCTATTTTCCACGCAATCAGGGAGGAAATACCAGGTAGGCTAGTCTTATTACATGGGCAGTAAGACACTCCATTCAGCACTCGCCATGTGTCCGAGTAACCTCATTGGTTAGTTTCTTCATCTCTCTTCTACATCTTGCATTTCTCTCCTTGTTCACCATTCCTTTCTCTCTTTTCTTTTCCTTTCTTTTTGGATTCCCAAAAACCGGATTCGACACTAAATCGAACCCCTAAAACGAATGCGGAAGACAAGCCCGGGAAAAAACATGTATCACCGATCCTAAAGCACACCACGGAATCGAGCGTACCTTGTTAGCCACAGATTAAACACCAATGCCGATAAGAGGAAGAGAAAACCGATCCCGTTCGATCCGATGACGTCGATTGGCCTTGAAGGGAAGACGGCGTCGCCTTTAGCTTTTGGAGGGAAAGAGAGGGAGAGGAACGTTCGTACAAATGCCAAAAGGTGTCTTCATCTCTCTCTTTCATCCCTTATATACGTTCCCTCAAAAATAGAAACATACCCCTTCATCCATGGGCCCTAATCTTGTGGGCCGGGCTTTTAGGCCCAACATGGGCGGACGGGCCTTAAGCCCATCACATAAAACCATCATCTCCCACTCGCACATGGTGGGCCGAACAGGATTCTCTTTACCTCTCTTCAACATTCATACCGGTGAATAATCCGTGCGACCAGCATACTTTGAGAGCTCGTTGCCATACATCTGTTAGGAATATATAGCAGCTCATAATGGGCATCACACTCTGAGTAGATTTAGTATGCAGTACCCTAGATCGATCGATCACATTTATATCTCTCTTGATCTCTTTTAAACAAATATATATATATATTGTATTCACAATTATGATTATCCCAAAGACAGTCATAATTGGTTAACCAGTGAATACAAAACTACAATGTGATTCTCCAAATTCGATCTTCCTCTTTCCTTCAAACTCTCAATTTCAGTTCAGCTTGCTTTTCTAGAAATGTCCCATTAGATCGAATCAACTCATGACCATTGGCAACATCCTAAGATAGCAAACACTAAATAGAAATCTTGAGAATAAGTAAGAGTCATGAGGGGACTAAAAATTGAGGAACTCTTTTCCTCAAGAGTCTCACACGACATAAAAGTTGAGATCAAACTTTTGCCACTCTTATTGGTCGTCTCATGCATACGTAGTATGAAATACGTATTACGGTATTAACTCATTTCCCATGGAGCGTATGTCTACACCTTCAATACCGTACAGATGATAGTTCAGACATACCCAATGTCTAACTTGAGTTCACGTATCTACTCATTCACAAAATTCATCAGAACTCACATCTGGCATCATAGACAGATAAAGTAAAATATGTGGGTTATTTTACTTTCGGACATAGTAAGTATTATGTCCTCATCTTAACACTCAGTTAAGGCGACATACGTATTTTAAGCTTGAGCTCTCGATTATCACCTAGATAATAAGCTTAAAAACAGTCTCATCTCTATTTATCACACAGTAAATAGAGGCGATTACCCGTGTGAGTGGGCTAATCTTATATCTGTCCGACATACTTTCTCAACTTAAAATAATGCACTGAGCATTAAGATGCATAAAGATCAAACAAAGATTCATAGGCATTAATGATGAAAACACAAATTCATCAAATGTGAACACTTAGGGAAATTACAATATTCAGTACATCAGCCTCTACGCAATCCTAGAGATTTCATATGGCCACAAAACACATCTCTAGGTATTGGCTTTGTCATAGGATCTGCTACCATTCTATGCGTAATATGTACTGTAAGTTCACATCTTTTCGTGCAACCATATCTTTGACAAAATTATACTTGGTATCTATATGTTTGGTCTTGCCATGATATTTTGGATCTTTGGTGTACGCTTTTGCTGCTTGGCTATCACAAGTTAACCAACAATGAATCTGCAGCACTTCCAATAACACCTAAATGATCCAAAATCTCTTAAGCCAAACATCTTCTTATATTGCTGCTGATAATGCCACGAACTCAATTTCCATCGTGGACAAGGCTATACACTTTTGTTTCTTACTGCTCCAACATATGGTGCCATTATTCGGTAAGAAAACAAACCCAGAGGTAGATTTTCTTTCATCTAAATCTCCTCCCCAATCAGCATCAGAATAGCCTTAGAGTCGCAGATCCTTTCCTTAATAACTCAGCGTATAATCAGCAGTCCCTTTAGATACCTCAGTATTCTCTTAACGGCTTTCCAATGTGCTTGACCTGGATTGGATTGGTATCTACTCACCATTCCAACTGCAAAACATATGTCAGGTCTTGTACACATCATAGCGTACATCAAGCTCCCAACAGCACTAGCATAAGGAACATGTTTCATTTGTTCCTTCTCTTGTGGAGTCCTTGGACATAGTCTATGGCTCAATCCTTCACCTTTTGCAATAGGAGTGTCTATGGGTTTACAATCTTGCATACGAAATCGTTCAAGAACCTTATTTATATATGTTTCTTGCGAAAGAGATAACGATCTCTTCGAACGATCTCTTGAAATCTTAACTCCAAGAATGTATGCAGCCTCACCCATATCCTTCATCTCAAAGTTGGAAGACAACCAACTCTTGACAGTATTAACAAACTCCATATTGCTTCCGGCAATTAGTATATCATCAACATATAATGATATGATCACAAATTGATCTTGGATCTTTTGATATATACACAATGATCCTCATCTATCATTGTAAAATCATATGCCATTATGGCATTATGAAAACGTATATACCATTGTCTCGATGACTGCTTAAGGCCATATATCGATCTCAAAAGTCGACATACCTTTTCTTCTTGGCCTTTCACTATGAAACCAGCAGGTTGTTCCATATATATTTCTTCCTCTAATTCTCCATTGAGGAAAGTAGTCTTTACATCCATTTGATGTAACTCAAGATCCATACTAGCCACTATTGCCAGAATAATGCGAATCGAGGTAAATCTCACTACAGGAGAAAATGTTTCTTCATAATCAATTCCTTCATGTTGATTATACCCCTTCGCCACAAGGCGAGCCTTATGCCTTTCTATCGAGCCATCAGCCTTTCGCTTTATTTTGAGAACCCACTTGTTCCCAATAGCTTTGTGTCCTTTTGGAAGATCAACTAGTTCCCAAACTTGGTTTGACTTCATTGACTCCATTTCCTCTTCCATTGCATGAATCCATTTTTCCTTACTAGGGCAATTTAGAGCCTCATTAATATTTCTTGGCTCATCCTCATCTTGTGGAGCAATCATAAAAGTTTCCCCTTCAATGTCAAAACGTCGACGGGGAATACTTTGGCGACTTGTTCGCCGTATGGGAGATTGTACACTTTGCACATCATTCCCCATTATGCTCCCACTAGGATTAGATAATGATGATGTCGTCTCATCATGTGGTTGTAATTGAGAATGAGTTGAATTCAATTCATCACTTCTCATATTACTCCCACTTGGACGAACTCCACTAATATCATTATCTTGATCCAAGGTTTCAAATAGGGAGTAATCTTCCCTATTTCGCCCTTCTTAGGAAATTCATCCTCTAAGAATGTGACATCCCGTGATTCAAATTCAGTTATACTCCCACTTTCCTGCTCACCTATGAACACATACCCTTTCGAGTGTTCGGAGTATCTCATGAAAATACTCTTCTTTCCTTTGGGACCCAATTTCCCAAACTTGTGAGAGGACTCATGAGTATAGGCAGCACAACCCCATGGCTTAAGAAAACTTAAGTCCGGTTTTCTACCTGTCCATAACTCATATGGAGTGGAAGTAACTGATTTGGAAGGCACCCGGTTAAGTATATAGGCAGTAGTTAACAACGCATCACTCCAAAAAGTGATAGGTAAGTTAGCATGCGCCATCATGGACCTAACCATTTCCAGTAGGGTTCTGTTTCTTCTCTCCGCAACACCATTTTGTTGAGGAGTATATGGAATAGACAACTGTCTTTCTATTCCTTTTTCATCACATAATTTTCTGAACTCATCAGATAAATATTCTCGACCTCGATCGGATCTTAATACTTTTATTTTCTTGTCTAATTGATTTTCTACCAAGTTCATAAACCTTTTGAAACAACTTAATGCTTCAGATTTATGAGAAATCAAATAGACATATCCGAATCGAGTATAATCATCTATAAAAGTGATGAAATAAACAGCCCCATGCCTTCCTCTCACATTCATTGAACCACAGACGTCAGAATGGATTAAATGCAGAGGAAATTCAGCTCTTTTACCTTTTCCAAATGGTTTCCTTGTCGTTTTCCCTACTAGGCAATGCTCACATATTGACAAATTGACTTTTTCAATGTTGCCCAACAAGCCCTCTTTGGCTAGTCTATTCATACGTTGTTGGCCAATATGACCAAGTCTAGCATGCCACATAATCACATCATTATCATATGAAGTAGAAGACGTGAAAAGGGAAACAAACATTGACATCACCACAGTCAACATTTAGTACAATAAAACCATCCAGAAAGTGACCACAACCATAGTAGTTTGTATCCAAATACAAATCTACACCTCTATTATGGAAGTTCACACTAAAACCAATCTTAACCAACACCAAAACAGACACTAAATTTCGACGAATCTCCGGGGCATATAGAACATCATGTAGGAACAAGGTGCGTCCACCACGCATGTTCAATTGGCAGGTGCCAATCCCTTTAACTTCAGCTCTGGAGTTATTTCCCACATAGATCCACTTAGTTCTAGTTGGTATCGTCGGAATTCCACGAAGGATTCTCTATCCTTCGCTACATGGTCTGTCGCTCATGAATCTACAGTCCACAAAGGATTGGATTCAGCCAATAATACAGAACTTGACACATAAGCAAAGTTCTCAAATGTACAAGAGGTGTTTACCTTTTTCGGCTCACAATAGTTGCGAGCATAGTGACCTTTCTTGTCACAATTGTAACACCTCACCCTTGACATTTTCTTCACTTGAGGACGTTTTCCTCTCTTGTGTTGGTTAACTCTTGATTTCTTGCAATAAGGACTTGATCCTTTGCATTCCCACATATTGAACGAATCAATACGCTTGCGCTTAGAGCTCAAAGCCCTTTCTGAGCTAGAACCAGCATTGCAAATATCTATTTTCGACTCAAATGCCGTTAGGCGGTCCTCTACTAGCTCAAGGTGGCGCACGGCATCCTCAAGATCTTCCATAACATGGTCAAGAGCTTCTAGTGCTTCTTGCTTTTCCAGCACATATTGAATCTTCATATTCAATATTTCACAATTGTTGCCGTTCATATCAGCAATTACGTTCTTAGTTGCTGAAACCATCGATCTGAACACATCAGACATATATGCACGAATAATTAATGCCTATCATTTATGCATCCACTTTGCACAGACCCATCATATCAATGAACAATTTCAAGTAAGGTTTCAGAATCAAAAGGTCACTATGTTTCCAATCATCCTCCAAAAATCCTAACTTAAAACTATTATTAATATAATTGTCTTATGCAAAATAAATTCTATGAAGTTACAAAAACTTCTATGAACTACCCACAGCAGTCAACAATAACAGAAAGCAAATAATATTTAACATCCAATAGAATAATAATGCTTTCACATAATACAACTATCCATTACACTAAGTAATATATACAAAGAAAAATATCAACATAGAAAGAGATATTCACACCCAAAAACATCTCAAACTAATCTAAGAAATAAATAGGGAATGTCCCTTCTAATCTATCAGTCAAAATATCTAAGAAATTTGAAGGCACATTTGCCAACCATGGAAAAACTTTTGGAGAGCTTTCATGTCGCCTCCAAGGCGCATTCACTTTGCGCCATGTGGCGCTCAATCTAAGGGTTGAAGTTTTGGTTAACTCAATCCTATAGTACTCTCTTACAAAAGCTACCACTAGCCTCCTATAACCCGGGACCACGTTGACCTCCCATAGCCGATCTAACATTGCTTGCCATTCAGGTGGAAGAGTGTTCATCAAAGCCGGCACCTTCTCAAAATCCGGCATAAGATAACCATTCCAGATGATTTCTGTATCATCTGATTGACCCTGACCACATGTGATACTAAATCACCGTCATGCCACCGATAATTAGCTAACTCTGTCATCAGCCTTTTAAGTCTTGCACTTCCCTCGTCCGTTCTCGGGATTGCAGGTATCCGTGCATAACGCATCATAGTTCCTGCAACAAATGCAGAACTAAAAATGGATTACTTATAATCCATAATGTACATAAGGGAAAATACATAATTTTCCATGATTCATGCAACAAATGCAGAATAAAAAATGGATTACTTATAACCCACATAGACATAATTGAAAAAGAAACAAATTCTTTTTTTTTTTTTTTTTTGGGTCAACGGTCAATGGTCAACGGTCAACGGTCAACGGTGGTCAACGGTCAACGGTCGTCGGTCAACAGTCAACGGGTCAACGGGCGGCGGGTCGGGCCGGTTGGACCGGACCGGGGAGTCGGGGCCGGTCGGACGGGCCGGTCGGACGGTCGACCGACCGGACCGCACATGTGCGTGTGCGGGCTGACGTCACGAGGTCGGATCTCGGCATCGCGGGCGTCGCATGTCGGGTCGGGTCGGGTCGTCGGGCCGGCCGGTGACCGGCCGCCAACGTCGTCGTCGATGACGTCATCGATGACGTCATCCGACCATTGGGTGACGTCGTTGGGTGATGTCATCACGCGGTTCGCCGACTGGCGCGTGCCGGTTCGCCGGCCGGCGGCGTGCGCGGGCCGGTTCGCCGACCGGCGCGCGGCGCACGCGCGCGGCGGTGCGTGCCGACCAGCGCGTGGCGCCCACGCGCAGCGGCGCCGCGCGTGCGGGCTGCGGCGTTGGCCGCGTGTGGGCGCGTCCGGCGTCTCCCGGCGGCGCACGACATGTCGACGGACTCGTCTCGACGAGCTCTTTCACCCTATGCCTTCAGAAATTGATTTCGACTTATAGAAACTCGAAAAAATGGATGAACAGTGCTCGGGTGTCGGGATTTTTCGCCCCGATCCGTGTCGGCCGATTATTTTCACGAAAAATCAATCAAAAAACATGAAAGGGGTCGGGAAAACATGAACTAGGGCTCTGATACCAATGTTGGGATTGTCGGATTCCCAAAAACCGGATTCGACACTAAATCGAACCCCTAAAACGAATGCGGAAGATAAGCCCGGGAAAAACATGTATCACCGATCCTAAAGCACACCACGGAATCGAGCGTACCTTGTTAGCCACAGATTAAACACCAATGCCGATAAGAGGAAGAGAAAACCGATCCCGTTCGATCCGATGACGTCGATTGGCCTTGAAGGGAAGACGGCGTCGCCTTTAGCTTTTGTTTTTCTTTTGGAGGGAGAGAGGGAGAGGAACGTACGTACAAATGCCAAAAGGTGTGTTCTCCCTCTCTTTCCTCCCTTATATACGTTCCCTCCAAAAAGAAAGAATCGTACCCCTTCATCCATGGGCCCTAATCTTGTGGGCCGGGCTTTTAGGCCCAACATGGGCGGACGGGCCTTAAGCCCATCACATAAAACCATCATTCTTAGGAAAATTACCAAAAAAATCATCAATCTATTGTAATTATGTCAATTCAATTTTAAACATTTTGCATATGTGTCAATTCAGTCTATCCAGCTAATTTTGGCCGACCGATGCTAATGTGGACGCTAGCTATCCGACTAATATTGATGTAAACATTTTTTTAATAATATTTTTATTTTATTCGAATTTTTTATTAATTTTTTTCATTTTTCATTTTTTCTCTCTTTTTTATTTTCTCCTCCTTCCTCTGGTCGGTTGTCGGACTGAGACGACCTCGCCAATGGTTGGGCAAGCTTACCTTGAGGTCGTTGGCCAAGGGTGAGGTCAAGCCTCGCTAGTGGTTGGGCGAGGTTGGCCACACCAAGTCTAGTGAGGCCGAGCATTGCCAAATCTGGTGAGGTTCTACCTAGTCATGGCGAGGGTCACCGTTGTTGGTCGGCCATGCCACATCAATACTTGTTACGCTACATCAGTGCTGGCCGGCTAAATATAGCCAAATAGACTAAATTAACATAATTGTAATAGGTTTATGACTCGATTAGCATAAAAAAATATGACTAAGTTAGCACAGTTGCAATAGATTTAGGACTTTTTTAGGTAATTCTCCCATTGTTTTTTTTGTAGGTTAGAATCAAGATTATGTTTTTTTGTAGGGAAGAATCAAGATTATGTGAACAAAGTTCTTGATGCATGCGGCTATGAACCAATCATAGATGTGCAAGTACTAGTTGAGAAGACTTTGATAGGTATTTATAAGAGGATGATTCAAATGCACGACTTGTGTCAATTAATGGTCAAAGATATTGTCTATTGAGAATGCCCTGAGGAGCAAAGTAAACGAAGCTGGTTATGGTTGTACGATGACATTCGTTAAGCATTAGCATCGGATACGATAATAGTAGTATGCGTAAACTTTGTGTACTTCCAACATTTTGTCACTATAGAATGAACGGGTGAAATATTTTAAACACATCATGGCGTTTGATTTTTTTTATTATTATTATAATCTCGGACTGCTATATCTCTCCTTAACAATAATCGAATGCAATCAAAGCAATTGGACTGTGGGAGTCCAATCCAGAAGAAGAATTGTACATTAAACCCACTTTTTTAGCAAATTTGAAGAGGCTGAGATTGCTCATTCTTCGAAATGCTTGCTTTCCCAACGGAGCCAAGCAATGTCTCGCGTCAGAGTTGAGATGGTTTGAATGGCTTGGACACCCTTGAACAATTTTTCAGACAATTCGCAATCCAGAGAAACTCTTGGGACTTCATATCTCGTACAGTCTTGTTCTAGAATTGGGGATTGAATTCAAGGTATGTTGCTTTCAGACTAAAAAAGAAAAAATTCAAGGTATGTCCCTAGTCTTGGTAGGTTCGACAATATAAATAAGCCAATGGGAAACTAACTATTGTATTTTCATTTTCCATATTTTGCAGAATCTTAGACATTTGAAATGTCATTTTAGATGGAAACGAGTTTCTGAAGAGGATTCCTAACCTTTGAATGGTCCCAATTGTTGAAAGTTTGACACATGGAGGTGTTCCTTCAGTTGAGATCCATGAATCTGTTGCGTTTGTGGAGAAGTTTGTGGATTTGGATCTCAAATCTTGTTTAAGCCTCAAGACTTGTCCAACTACATTGAAGTCAAAATATCTCAAATTCCTGCGCCTCAATAGCTGCTCCCAGTCTCGTGAAGCTCCCGACCATCTCGGCACCAATGGAATATCCGCTAATACTTAGTTTAAATGAAGGCGCGATGGAAGAATTGCCGGATTCAATTGAAAATCTCATTTCTCTCGTAATTTTGTTTATGAATGACTGCAAGGAACTTTCAGTTCTTCCGAGCAACATTCACAGATTGTGAGCTCTTAGGTATATTCATGCAAATGGTTGCTTGAAGCTTTGTAAGTTTCCACGCAAGATGGAGTAACAATTCAGCCGATTTGGATTGTGCTGTCAGATTGCTGAATCTAGTTCATCTGGATTTAAGGAATTGCAGTCTATCAGAAGTGGATTTTCTCATGGGTCTTAACTTTTTTTTCCACTTTGTTCTCCTTGTCCCTTGCGCTAGCAGGTAATGCTATTACTCTTTTGCTTGCGTGCATTGTTGGTAATTTGTTTATAAAACAAATGAAGAAGTGCCTTATCCCACATCGAAAAGATGTGAGTGTGCACGTGGACAAGATTTGGCACTAACCAACGATCGTTATTTTTATTTATTGAAAATTCGGATTTATTTCTATAAAAATTAATTATAAAGTCTTATTGAAATAATGCGACTGTTCACAAAAAGTTATAATGATTATTTATTTAATTTCGAATTTTTATGTCTTTTCAACGTAAAAGACGTACTTGTTCACGAAAAGTTGCATTTGTTCTTTTGCAACCTTTTGAAGGGTTGCCTCTATTCGAAAGAAAAAGATAAATACGTTTGTTTTGAGATCAAACACACATCTTCTTTCACATCTTCTTTCATTTTTTCGTTTTCTTTCGAAAGAAACTACAGCCATTGTTTCCAATAATTTCCCATGAAAGACTCTGGAGAAATACTAGAATTGTTATCTAGTATTCTCATTTGAGACTTTGTTGTATCCTAGAGGATATTTGCCAATGACCATTAGCAACGTTGTGGGGTAAATAAATCCTTAAAAAAATGATATCACGCCTCAAAGTCCGACTTGATTACTCTAAAGATCCGATTTTATTGTTCTACCCAATTTAAAGCCATATTTCCCAACAATTTTAAGGATTTATTTTCTGCAACAATGGAGTTGGAGTTAATCAAAGTCAAGTTTTGTCGGGCACATTCGTCTTCTTTGCCGCCAGTGCAATTTTGCTCGAATCGAGAACCAGGGCAGAGGGCTTTGGTGGAACTTGGGATCGTATTGATGTGGCAGGGACAGTTCAGTTATTTCTGGCAAATCTCCTGACAATCATCACTCATCACCGTTGGCCATAGTTTCAAAGAAGTACCGAGTGTTCTGTTCTGCACTGCTTCATGGCTGAGAGCCTGAAGCGATTGGATCTCAATTGAGACCTTTCTGTTGGCCGTAACTCCGATAGTCAATGTTAACCGAAGCCTTTGTAACTTGCACTCGATCTCATGGATCAGAGTCTCGGCATCCTCGACATTGTTTCATGAGATGAGATGCCGTCTCGTGTGATATGTCCATGATGGATTTCGTATAGTGAGCAAGAGCCTCATTCATCACCTTTTGCTCTGGGAAATAAGCGTCGTAATTTAAGACTCCGCCATCATTGTCTTCAAAGCATGACGACGTCGGTGAAGCAGCAGCGTCCATAGGAGGGTCGAACTCCTGAAGAGAATGCGCCATTGAGGACCGTGAATAAGAGGGGATTTTTTGGAGTGGGCAGCAGAAGACGACATTGGAAGAAAGAGGCCAAAGTGGCAAAAGGGAGAGTTGAAGTGGTTCACTTTGAGTCCGCCTCGGTCTAGTTGGCTGAGATTGTGGGCTTGTGTGAGGAGGAAGGACAGAGAGAGAGAAAGTTCGCAGGAAGGAGAGTTTGGCACAAAGTAAAAGAGAGAAAAGAAGAGAGTTCGCGGGTCAAGGGAGGCGTGCTATCACAGCGAATTTGTTTTTATCCTTATGGGCTTTACTCAGTGAATAACGCGCTGGAGAAAAGACGAAAAGCGAAAAAAAAAATTTAAAAAAAAAGAAGAAAGAGAGAAGCCTCCCCGATGTTCCCTGTTCGCAGTTCCACCGTTTGATGAAAAACTTGAAGATGTACGAGAAAAGCTTGACAAGGAGGCACAGGCTCAGATGAATGAGTAATTATCTGGGTGGAAGCTCGTGGTTGGGGATGTGCTCCACGCTCCATCAAACCCCGCACTTTTATGCATAATAATCGGAGGCTGTCTCCAGAATCTTGGAAAGGCATATAGTTTGCTACGCTCGGGTTCATGTCCCTTGCTTTTGGCGGGATGCTTATCACAGGTATGTTGTTCCTTTACATGATTCTCGGTGTAATTGTTGGTTAATTTGCTGTTCGACTTAGAGGACCATCGCCTTGTGATCACAAGGGATGGGCGTTGGTCGCATAGAATGCCGCATGCTTCTTTCCTGGTGTAGCCCTATTGATCTTGTCCATTCTGATGTTCTCTTATGGGATTATCTCTTGCTAAATTTGCCAATGGTAAAAGGAGATGTTAATTTCATGCTCCATCGTTTTCTCTACTAATTTGCCCTGAATTGGTTCTAATTGGTAGAAGCACGTTCTTTTTTGGTCCTGCATTCGAGAAATTATGACCGTCTTTTGGTTTTTTGTTCAAGCGTTCACCTGTTTTGAGGTCAAAATTCGGATAGACTTTCTTGGTTTTGTTGTTGACGAATTTGAATGCACCCAATCAAAAGCTCTTGCTGGGATGATGAGTTGTCCTTATTATGGGGCAATCTTTTGTTCAACCGTTGGCTTGTCTTGGTGACGCTCTTAAAAATAATAAAAATCATCTTCTCATTCTTCCTTTGAGGTTAATAAGGCAAGTAAAGTTGACTCATGTGTTTTTATGATCTTATAGAAGTTAGAGCAGCATCATAGTGGTTCCACTAGTTTTCTATAATTGGTAAATTTGTTTCGTTGATCATAAAAAATTGATGTTGCATACCTAGGCAACCATGGGGTGGTTGGGTTTGCTGAGTTTTCTCTTGCTTGAGTTCTTTTGCCTTGTATCACTCATGGTACAAAGTCATAGGAACCCTCCACATTAGAGGTCTCATTTGTAATGTTCATTGGGAGTATAGTTATTGGCAACAATACTTCCCGCGTTGTGAGGTGCTTCGTTCCCAGTGGGAAAGGAGGAGTTGATTTGGAGTCCTTGGATGCCTCTTGGAATATTCTTGAAGTGGGTATGTCCAGAAGAGAACTTTGGAACTTATGATTGGAATCATTGAGACTAAGGAGTATCTAGCTTTCATTTTCAAAATGAAAGAATAGGAGAAGTGGATACTATCTTAAGTATTAAAAAAAAAGAAATAGTGGGGGTTATTCTTTGAGCTAAAGTGATTACATGGAGAAGATGTTGTATAGATTTAAACATATTGTTTTCAAATATATAAGTACTCCATTTGATTCCTAGTGGAGAGTTTTTAATGTGAGTGCTATGGGTCTTTAATGTATGCGATACATTATACTAAACCTGATATTGCTTTTTGTATATGCAAGTTGAGTAAATACTAATAATCCAAATATAGAACATGTGAGTTATCTTATTGTTTTATAATAATCCGGCTATATTAGAAGGATACGCCAATGCTACTTGGATTACAAGTGTGGGAGATGAAACTTCTACATGGATTTTCACATTACGTGAATGTGTTGTTTCTTGAGCGAGCAAGAAACAAATGTGCATAATTCACTCAACTATGAAATTTGAATCATTACTTAGTAGCAAGTGGGAAAGAGGTTGATGGATTAGGAACTTGTTGTTGGATATTAAATCATGGCCTAGTCCTATGCCTCTCATTTCTATCTACTGTGATAGTTAGGCTACTTTGGTAAGAGCCTATAGTAGCACCTATAATGGTAAGTCTAGATATATTAGTCTAAGACATGAATATGTGAGACAATTGATTAAAAATGGCACCATGACAATTGTCTATGTGAGGTCAAGTAATAATCTAGTTGATCCCTTAGCAAAGGCTTTACCAAAAGACATGATAATAATGACCTCACAAGAAATAGGACTGAAACCCTTGAATTAAAATCACTAGTAATGGTAACCCAACATTTTTCTAGAACATCACTAGTTACAAGGTTTAATGGGTAAAAACAAGTTACTGAATGTGATTGTTTGATACTAACGCAGCCCTGATATGAGAAGTCAGTATCGTATGTTACATTTTGTATGTTGAATTGAATTCTTTATGAAGTATAATACAAACTCGTAATGTGTTGATAGTAACAGAAACACATGATAGATACTTTACCTATATGAGCTTAGAAGTGGTGCCGCTTCTTACAAAAGTTAGGGTTGCTTTTTAGATAGCTCATGAAACGGGATCAAGCACAAGGGCATAATAGTGCGGAGCAATATAGAACTTCTCACTAAAACAATAGATTAGTGTATGTGCGGTATGTCCGGTTCTATTATATAAAAATACAAGTTTAAAGCCGAGCTACTTGGCACTTTGATAGAGCTTTGAAATACTTGCACTAAGTAAATGTTTAACTCGAAAAAGACCTTTATGTATGTATATTAATCTCACAGAAATTTTGGCTGTATATTTTTAATGTTTTATTTTTGTTTTTGTTTTATAAAGAAAAGTGGGGGATTGTTGGTAATTTGTTTATAAAACAAATGAAAAAATGCCTTGTCCCACATCGAAAAGATGTGAGTGCACACATAAATGAGATTTGGCACTAATCAACGATCGTTATTTTTATTTATTGAAAATTCGGATTTATTTCTATAAAAATTAATTAATTAATTATTATTTATTTAATTTCGAATTTTTATGTCTTTTTAACGTAAAGACGTACTTGTTCATGAAAAGTTGCATTTGTTCTTTTGCAACCTTTTGAAGGGTTGCCTCTATTCGAAAGAAAAAGATAAGTACATTTGTTTTGAGATCAAACACACATCTTCTTTCATTATAAGTACATTTGTTTTGAGATCAAACACACATCTTCTTTCATTTTTTCGTTTTTTTCCGAAGGAAACTACAGCCATTGTTTCCAATTGTTTCCCATAAAAAACCCTGGAGAAATACTAGAATTGCTGTCTAGTATTCTCATTTGAGACTTTGTTTTATCATGGAGGATATTTGCCAATGATCATTAGCAACGTTATGGGGCAAATAAATCCTTAAAGAAAGTGATATCACGCCTCAAAGTCCGACTTGATTACTCTAAAGATCCGACTTCATTGTTCTACCCAATTTGAAGCCATATTTTCCTAACATGCATTAGCAAGCTTGACAAGTTAACCTTTCTTGATTTGTCGAATTGTGAGTAGCTCCAACCGAACTTTGAACTTCCCCCACTTCTGCGGTTATTGTGTTGAAATTATGTTGAGGATTTGGTCAGTTCCATGATTAAGAGAACTATTAGAGAGATTCAGTTGATTGGTACGCACTTGTTTGGGTACATATAAATAGAGCAATGATACGTCTGCAGAAGAAATAAGCCGACTTCATCATCCGATTGACGTGCCCTGTCTTCAATTACACTACTGCCCTTATATAACTCTTCAAGCAAAGAAGACATAAGGACGTGGAATACAACGGGCAAGAAAGAAGGGATAGAAGTTGAGCAATACCAGGAGAGCCTATCTCGAGTGGACAACTTGTTCAAGATCAAGCAGCCTGGCTAAAAAACAATGCTTAAGAATTGATGGGATTATACCATACACATTTATGCCAACTAACAAACGGCCCCTTCTCTCTAATCGCATTCCATGTAGTTGCACCGTAGCAGAACTATACCTTCCACCAGAGCAGTAGGATCAGGAAAAAGGATCCCGTGTAAAGCAGCCTGCACCTGCAGCATATCATCAGATCTCGAATCCACGCTTTCCAAACAACTGCTTTATAAAATCAAGAGACAGACCTGGGCCTGGCTATTTTACGGAGCTTCAACATTTGCTCAGCAACAGAGAGTCAGAGCGCAACTTTAAAGACCAGAAAATCTTCCCTTTTAGTTTATGAATTGCGACCCACGCTATTCACAAGTAATCGGTCCTCAAGAAAATGTTCCAAATTATACGTCAGAACACAAGCATTATTCCATTCTAGAAATTTCTTAATCCAAGCCTCCTTGCTTCATAGGTAGACACACCTTGCTCTAATAAACTTTAGCCTCTAGAGCATGCACAATAGAGCCTTTCCAAAAGGCAGCACATTTCCGCTCAATTTGTTCTATTACTCACTTGGGCATGATAGAACTATTAAATCACAACTCCATGTGTTACAATGCTAATGATTCGTAATTGACCAGCATGAAAAATTTTTCTTAGCTGTCCAATGAGTTAGTTTATGCAACACTTTATCAGATACAAATTTCCAAATCTCGGTCATCATCGTCCAGTTTTCCTGGGATCGAAGGCAAGCCCAAACACGAGACTAACGAAGGGCAAGCTTTAAAGTGACCGAGTTCTAAGAAGTCACTTAATAGTCTAGCCCTAATTTTAGCTCCTTTGAGGTCGAGTTTCTGACTAGAGGTAGAGTAGAAACTCCCAAAAGTAAATTTTACGGTGAGAAATGACTCCTTATCACCCTCAATAAGATCCTATGAATATTAGCAAAGTATAAGGAAGTGAGTGAGTAAATATGGGCAAACAGAAGTATGAGTGAGTAAAACCTGAATTTCTTGTGCATTGCTTGAAATGTCAGTTGCTTATTCTCTGCTGCAGAATTATAGTGAAAACTTGCATTGTCATCACAAAGAAATAGGATGAGATGGGATCACCTGGCCTTAGTCTATTCTGTCTCCTAAAAAAGCCAACAATTTGCCCACCAACAATTATAGAGGAAGTAGGAGTAGTAATGCAATTTTTCCAAACAAGTCAAGAATTCAGTGGGAACACCAATTATAGCCAAGAGATTCAACCAAAAAAAAAAAAAAAATCCACTTTAGTTTTCATATTTTTTTGTTAATGGTGCATCTAGGGGGAAATGATTAATTTTGTCTAGGACCCGGATTGGTTATGTTGTCAATTAAGAGTGGACTTCATAAAGCTTCAATTGTTTGTAAGCTACTGGAGGGTGACGATTCTATGTTTCATTCCAAAAAATCAATTTTTTTTTTTTTTTTTCATTCTGATTGATTTCTTAAGAAAAATTGGCAAATATCAAAAAATTGTCTGCTAAAAAAGTCACCGATCACATGATTTCCCATTAAGAAATTAGCGACACATTTGTAAAAATTTTGAGTATTTTATATTGTAATTTACTTAATTCTTTTTGGTCTAATTATATATAAATGGAATGCTTTCTTTATCTCAAATTTGAAAAAAAAAAAAAATGATTACGCGCACCAGACCTCCAAGGAATCAAATATTTGCGTACACCACGGGCAATTTGAGTATGGACAGACAGTCCTCACTTAATGAATAGAGCCACATGTGAATAGAAGTGCCGTCCACTAGTATTAACAAGTTTTGTCGTTACATCGTGCCGTTTTCTCAATTAATTTAAGACTGTTTATGATATATATTGCTTGATGCCAAATGTCTCTTGTGCGTATGGATTATTTTAAGGTTGAATACCATAAAAGCCCTAAACCGATACACCTCTTATAAATTTATCAAAAATAATTTTTTTTTACCACGAAAAATCCTAAATTAGTACACCTTTGACAAATTTACACTAAACTAAATTTTTCGATCACAAAAAACCCCAAACTGATATAATTATAACAAATTTATCCTAAACTAATTTTTTTTTTTTTTTGGTAAAAGGTAAGAACTAAACAAAATTCTCATATTGGTACACATGACCAATTTAAACTCCATTAGCTTCCATCAAATTTTACCCTAAAATTTGTTCACATAAATGACACATGGTGACGTGATATGGTGATGTGGCAAGTCCACATGAAAATATATAGGGCAAATATCTTGAAAAACCCCAAACTCAATATGCAAGTGACAAATTTAGCAGTACAAATGTGACAAATTTGGGATTTTTCATGATAGCATATATGCCTCCATCATGGTTGGGCAAAGGATTCTTCTAGACATTTGGCTAATTGCCACGGAAAGAGAATGCCTTTATGTCCAAGAAGTTTTGAATCTTACGTTCAAGATAAGGCAATCATAAGTAGAATGGCTAACGTCGCCCATGTGATAGTCACACTTTTTAGAATAGTCATAATTAGCAAAGTGTTCATGGTGCGGACGCTTTGGATCATTGGAAATCAATCCCTTCTAATGGAGGACCAGCAAAAATTTAAATAGGGGCCTAGAGACAGGCGTAAACTGCCTGTGTTGCCAACTAGAGAATTGGCGACTTCCACATTGTTGCCCCCTAGCAGGTTGCGAATAGGCTGCGTTAATTTCAACTTTAAGTTCCTTTTCTTTCTTGGCAATGAATCTCTTGCTGGTCGAGGCATGATCAGTGAACCATCTATATCTCAATCTTATCTCGATCCGCTCTCCCACCGAGATTAGTTGATAAAAAGAATCAACGGTCGCCATACAATTGCGATACTCTAGCGGAAGCGTTTTCACAAAGAGTTTCATCAATTCCTTATTGGTTGGCTTAGGTGTGATTTGAGCGGATAAATTTCTCCATTTATGGCATACCTTTTGCAGGACCCATTTTTCCTCTTCTCAGTACATTTGAGATCCTCATAGGAAGAGTGATATCCATTACGAACTTATATTGCTTGAGAAATGTTTCGGTCACCTCACCCCAAGTTCCAAGAAGGTTGATAATCTTTGTGATATACCATCTCAGCACGGCCCCATTAAGCTGGTTTGGAATGAGTGGATCATCAGGGATGCATCGTTGGAGTATCGAGTCATCCGTATTAGGTACATTTACAAGTGGGTCTTTGGACAGGACATGCCATCATACTTCTCGAACTGCGGCATCTTGAACTTGGTTGACACCTTTCAACTTCTCTTTTAATCTTAGCGAAGCCCTTGTCTTGCTCAGTAGTCAAAGCATCATCTGGCTAAGCTTGAGGAGGGTCCTCGGTCAATTTCGGCATATCAGTAATTAACCACACCTTTGTCACTGCGGGCGGACGGTGGTGTCAACGCCACTCCAATGGTACAAACTCTCATCACTCCTCTCGTTACTAATCGGCCACCCACCCATGCCAATTGCTTGCCAATGCCCGCTTGCCCACCATCCACCACCAACTGCCATCGCTGCCATCTTCTACCACCCATCAACCACTTGAAAGGAAGAAATTTTATAACATTATAAAATAAATTTCTATTCTAGAAATAGAAATTTTATGTCGTTATCAAACGCGTATTTTTACTAAGAAACTTGATTGGGAAATAGAAATAGAAAAATCTATTTCTTGCCAGAAATTGTGTTCAGAAATAATATGATTATCATTTGTGCATTTAGTAATTATCCAATAGCATAGTAAATTCCTTCATCGAACTCATAAGTGACGGTATGTCTATTTAGTGACTAGGTACTTCCTGCAAAGTCCTGCCAACTTTTGGTGACAATGAGTAGCCTTTCGTCAAAGGGAAGAGGCTTCCTCGAAGTTCTTGTAAAATTTGGGAGTTCTAGCAATCAAAAACTTTTCAAAAGATCACCAACGATCCGAGTTTCTAACAAAAAATTTTCTTATCCTATATCGTTAGAAAATTTACTTCCTTGTCATAATTTTCTTTCGGGCACATAACTTTAAAGAAGCTACCGAGCTGTAATCATCTTTGTATGACATGATCTTCCTTAATCAAGTGTAACTCCAAGAATGCCATAATACGTAACTTTCCTGGAAGCAATGGAACTGTTTTAATAATTGATCTAATGGCTCATATGTTTTCCCTTCTATTCCGACGGTTGATATTTTTCGATGAAAACTCTTACAAAAATTGAAAATATCTGGTGGCAAATTAGCACAAACCCAAACGCCCAAGGGGCCAAGTGTAACTATCCCCTTGTTTGAGAACAAAAAAAAAAAACATTTTATTTGGCCATCAAATTGCTAACGGATGACACAGCCAATTAAACTGATAGTATAATAAGCCTGTCATTTTACTTGACTTTTAAATTTTGAAATTAACTTGCTTGCTGCACCACACATCCCTATCACATGGTATAACATCATGACCTTGTCACATGTACGACGCGCCTCTTCTTGCGCTGATTCTAAACTTGACTGGCACTCTTCGTGATCATCCCACTAACACTATCTTTATTCCAACTATAACTATCGTTGATCTACTACTGGCCCTTCTGTGCTCTAATTGGAATGAAGCTGGCGGGTCCAATCTGCAAAATCAATGGACCAAAGATTTGAAAACAACGCATCACGTATTTCCTGTAAAGTTCTTCTCATTCATTATTAAAAAAAAAACAGTTGAACATAAACACAAGAGAGACCCTAAATACATGGAAGGGACCTAGGTTTGGTTTACTGGCTTGCACGGACCACCTTCTCTTGGAAATGAAGAGAAAAAAAAGGATGAATAAATTAAAGCAAACGGAATTGAGCTGGCAACCAACAAATGAGCCCCATATTTAACTCTCCATAAGGCCCTCCACGGAGCGCCAAAATACTATAATAGTACTAGATGATTTCAATGATTCAACCCGAGGAAGAACGCACAAACTTTATATCACAGGATTAAGTATTTCTCATTTGATATGAAAGAAGAAAAACAAAAACACACCGGAAAGCACTCGTACATTGCAAGTTCTTACAACATCATCCACCATCAAACTATGACCCATGCAAAATAAAAATCTCAACCTTTTGCAATCCTTTTATCGCTAAGAGGTGTCCAAAAGCTCCTCAATGAGAACACCATCGAAAGGCAGCTGTACGTACACTGTATAATAGCAAAAAGTACTAAAAAAGTCATAAACATATAGCAATAGTACCAATTTAGTCATAAACATTTCAATTGAACCAATTTAGTTCTAAACTTTTTCACTTTTGTACCAATTTAGTCTATTCTGCCAATTTTGGTTGATTGGCGCTAACATGAACACTAGTCGATGCCGGCCGGCCGACCGACAAATGCTAACGTAGCAATTTTTAAATAATTTTTATTTTTTCGAACTTTTTACTAATATTTTTTTCTTTTTTCCTTTTCCTTTTCTTTTTCCTTTTCTTTTTCTTCTTCTTCCTAGTTGGGCTTCTTCTCCTTGTAGTGGTCGGCAAGGCTTTGGTGGCCACTAGGCAAAGGCCACGAAGCCCTTGCCAACCACCAACAAGGGTCACGGCCTTCACTTGGCCTCGCCTAGGGCTACATATGAGGGTGTCCTCACCCAAATCTGGGAAAAGCCACCTTTTCCGCAGCCCCCAAGCCTCGCCCAAATTTGGGGGAGGCTAGGCAAGAGCCACGGTCCTTGTCGAACATTGCGGGAAGAAGCTCAAGGAGGAAGAAGTGAAAAAAGAAAAGAAAAAAATAAAATAAGTCGAAAAAAAGAATATTTAAAAATTGTCACGTTAGCGTTTGCCAGCCCGGGCCAAAATTGGCCGGATAGACTGAATTGATACCAATGTAAAAAGGTTCAGGACTAAATTGATTTAATTAAAATGTTTAAAACTAAATTAGTACCAATACTATAGGTCTAGGACTTTTTTGGTACTTTTCCCTGAATAATATCACTAAGACATTGAAGCAGAAGATCCCATTCCACAAATCCTCCATACGTCACTGCCATCCAAAGTCGTAAGGCTCTCATTGTTATTGGACAATAAAGCTAATATCTTAACATGGTTGGTTCATAATATCCAATCACTAATGACAAACACCTTCAAATGAATAAGTGATAATCTTTACTAAGAAGTTAAGAAAAAATGGAGTGTCAACATGGAAAAAAAGTTTCAACAAAAATGGTGTAAGAATTGAAAAATTATTACCTAAATAGTTATTCAATCGCGGATAACTGGTCAACAGAGAAATTCTAAATGTCACATTAAAAGTATAAAATAAATGTAAAATGGCGAAAACAAAAATAATTTAAGGGTTGAGATCAAAAGTGACTTGGCGAAGGCAATTATGATTCAATAATCTTTAGGCAAGATATGGTATGGAAAAATTTAGTTTGAAAAGTGGAGGAAATTTATTTTAGGATTTGCTTGTCTAGAATACCTTACGAGAGAAGAAAAAGTCAAATTGTTCATTATAAGTAATAATCTAACAGGTGATACTTTTGCGATTGACTCATATGTATATTAGCACCAAGAGCATGAGAGTATTGCTAGTTTTCTTTTTTATTTCTTTTATTAATGGAAAGGGCAAGTCAAGTCAAGGAGCGGGTGCCACGCAACTTCTGTAAAATGTTGTGGAAATTACGAGTGCGGATGATAATATTTCTATTTCGAAAAATAATTTCTTTTCAGAAATTGTTCTAAAGAAATAGTTCTTTTCTATTTCTATTCCCTAGAACAATTTTTGAGTAAAATAACATGTTTGGTAACTATACAAAATTTTTATTCTCATAATAGAAATATAATAGGAATGTGCTCAGTATAATCCATAAATTTTTGTATTTTTTCATTTTTTCTTTTTGCTCACCGACTCTCGAATGCCTATCGTCGAACACTTGCCACCCAACCACCGACGGGCTGCGGTCGGCGATAATCGATCGGTGGCGACGCGGTGGCGGTCATTGGTCGGGCGCTAGCAAGCGGTGGCGACAACGAGTGGTCAAGCGATGGCGGCGGTGGATCCGGGGCGATGGCCGTGGCAAGGAAGAAGAAGAAAAGAAAAATAAAAAAGAAAAAAATGGCTTATTTCTAAAAATTGTTTCCAATATTAAGAAGTTATTTTTTTATACTTCTTTTTTCTATTCCAAATATATTCCTCGTCCACTTTACTATTTCGAGGAATATAAAAATTAATTAGCATTACCAAACGGATTTTTATTTTTTTTTTCCTTTTACTTTAGAGAGCAAAAGAACAAAAAAATAATAATTAAGGAACAGAAATATTCCCGTACAACCCCTACGGGTGCACTGATTATCCTTATATTTTCTTTTGTATTGCTATATGCTTTTTATTAAATTAGTTGGTGAAGAATATGCTTACCGACTCGGAGCATCGAATTGTTCGTTGGTTTTCGTTTCTATTTTTTATTAGTAGAGAAAGCAAGTCAAGTCAAGAAAGGAAAATATAAAATAATAATAATAATAATAATAATAATAATAATAATAATAAGGATACGACATAGATCTTATGCACCTTCCGCGGAAATGACGTGTGCATTGATTGTCCTTTTATTTTCTTTTTTATTGTTATCTGCTTTTTTTTTAAAAATTAGTTGGCGGAGAACATGCCAACCGACTCGGAGCATCAAAATTGTTCATTGGTTTTCATTTCTATTTTTTATTAGTAGAGAAAGTAAGTCAAGTCAAGAAAGGAAAATTTAAAAAAAGAAGAAGATAAGGATACGGCATAGATCTTATGCACCTTCCGCGAAAATGACATGTGCATTAATTGTCCGTTTATTTTCTTTTCTATTGATATATGCTTTTTATTAAATTAGTTGGCGGAGAATATGCTTGCCAACTCAGAGCATCGGAATTGTTTGTTGGTTTTCATTTTACTTTTTATTAGTAGAGAAAGCAAGTCAAGTCCAGAAAGTGAACAAAAATAAAATAATAAGGATAAAAGATAAATTTTATGCACCTTCCGCGGAAATGACGTGTGCATTGATTGTCCTTTTATTTTCTTTTCATTGCTATCTGCTTTTTATTAAATTAGTTGGTGGGGAAGATGCTCACTGAATTAGAGCATCAGAATTTTTCATTGGTTTTCATTTCTATTTTTTTTTTTAGTAGAGAAAACAAGTCAAGTCAAGTCAAGAAAGGAAAATAAAAAAAATAAGGATACGACATAGATCTTGTGCACCTTCCGCGGAAATGATGTGTGCATTGATTGTCCTTTTATTTTCTTTTCTATTGCTATCTGCTTTTTATTAAATTAGTTGGCGGAGAATATGCCAACCAACTCGAAGCATCAAAATTGTTTGTTGGTTTTTGTTTCTATTTTTTTATTAGTAGAGAAAGTAAGTCAAGTAAAGAAAGGAAAATGAAAAAAATAAGGACATGACATAAATTTTATGCACCTTCGGCGGAAATGACGTATGCATTGATTGTCCTTTTATTTCTTTTCTATTGCCATATGCTTTTTATTAAATTAGTTGGCGGAGAATATGCTTACCAACTCGGAGCATCAGAATTGTTTGTTGGTTTTCGTTTCTATTTTTTATTAGTAGAGAAAGCAAGTCAAGTCGAGAAAGGAAAATTAAAATAAAATAAAATAAGGATAAGACATAAATTTTATGCAACGTCCACAAAAATTACGCGTGAAATAAATTATCCTTTGGTTTTCCTTTAGGGAAAAAAACCACCAAAAACCTCCAAACTTTGCCCAAAGTGATAAATTTACCCCAAACTTTTTTTTGTGACATAAAAAATCCTAAAGTTTGCCAACCGTGACACATTTACCCTTAACTTTTTTTCGTGACGCAAAAAACCCTGAACTTCTATCCGTGTGACACATTTACCCTAAACTATAAAGCATTTTGGTCTTTTTACTTTTTTAAATTTTTTTCTTTTTTTTCTTCTTCTTCTCTCTTCCCTAGTGGAGCTGACAGAGGGAAGCTGGCGTCCGGCGAGGGCTACCCTCATCGACATCGGGCGAGGGTTGCCCTCACCTGGGCTGGCTAAGGCCGCCCTCGCCGGCGTCGAGCGAGGGCCTCCCTCACCAAATCTGGCAAGGGCACCCCTCGCCCGACGCCGGCAAAGACCTCCCTCGCCAGATCTTGGGTGGCAAGGGCACCCCTTGCCAAGCCCTCGCCCAACCCAGCCGAGGGCCACCCTCACTCGACGCCAATGAGGGCAGCCCTCCCCGGATGCCGGATTCCCTCAGTCGACTCCACCATGGCCGACGGAGGGAAGAGAGAAGAAGAAGAGAAAAATAAAAAATAAAAGAAAAAGGAAAAAAAATAAGTCGGAAATGTCCTTGATAGAGTAAATGTGTCACAATTTGCAAAGTTTGATTTTTCTCACATGACCAAAAAAAAAAGTTTTGGATAAATTTGTCACTTTTGGCAAAATTTGAAGTTTTTTTTGGTCTTTTCCCTTTCCTTTTTATGGCCTTTTTTTTATTATCACTGTCGTGTGATTCATGAAAGTCATGGTCAAGAACGAAGCAATATACACATGACAAATAAAGCTGCAACCCGACTAGACAGTAAGAATTCAGTGGGAGCACATCAACCTTCATCTCCTCTAATGGCCGCTTCTTCGAATCTGAAAGGGAATTACCACGTCTTCCTAAGTTTCAGAGGCACGGATGTCAGAAAAAATTTCCTTGGTCATCTCTACGTGGCTCTTGATCAGAAGGGAATCTACACTTATGTTGATAGCGAGGAGCTTCGAAAGGGGGAGCAAATAACACCAGCCCTAACGAAAGCGATCGAAGACTCGCGCATCGCGATCATTGTTTTCTCTGAGAACTATGCTTCCTCACCATGGTGTTTAGAAGAGGTGGCAAAAATCATGGAGTGCGAGGAGCAAAGAGACCTTATGGTCTTTCTGGTGTTTTACAAAGTGGAACCCAAAGAAGTGAGAACTCCAAGACAAAGCTACCAAGAAGCTATGGTTAAGCATGAGAGCAAGTTTGGGAAAGATTCAGAGAAAATAAAGAGATGGAAAAAGGCTCTCTTTGATGCTGGTAGCTTGTCCGGGTGGGATTTTAATGATAAGTAAGTACTAGTAGTGATTAACGTGACACCGCTTTGTTATTATTTTTTATATGTTGAATCACCTTTTTTTTCCATGAAAGTTAATTATCTTTGAAATTTATGTGTCAAGTAACTTTCCAAATTTTATCAGAGATGAAGCAAATCTTATTAAGAAAATTGTGAAGGAGATCTCTATGCAGCTACACCGAACACCCTTACATGTTGCCAAGCAGCCGGTTGGATTACATCCACGTGTTGTAGAGTTGGAATCAATGTTAAATCTCAAGTCTGATGATGATGTTCTCATGATAGGGTTATGGGGACAGGGAGGTATAGGAAAAACAACATTAGCTAAAGCCCTTTACAATGATATTTTTAGACGATTTGAAGCTTCATGTTTTTTGGCAAACGTTCGGGAAACTTCAAAATATTCCAAGGATTTAGCTCCTCTGCAAGAAAAATTGTTGTCTGAGATATTACTAGGAAAAGGATTAACAGTGTGGAGTGTTGATGGAGGTATTACTTTGATGCAAGATAGACTTTGCCGCAAAAGAGTTCTCCTTGTTCTCGATGATGTTGATGACGTAAAACAGTTAAATGCCTTAGCTGGAAATCACGAATGGTTTGGTAAAGGAAGCAGAATTATCATCACTACAAGAGATAACCATCTGTTAACTTTCCATGGGATAGATAAACATCATATCTATGAAGTTAAAACTCTAGAGGATGGGGAAGCTCTTGAACTCTTCAATAAACATGCTTTTCTTAGAAATAACGAAATAGTGATAAGGAGGGATCTTTTGGTTAGTGCTTTGCATTATGCTAATGGACTTCCTTTAGCACTTGAGGTATTGGGCTCTTTCCTATGTGGTAGAAGAGAACAGGAGTGGGAAAGCACCATGAATAAACTTGCTAAAAGTCCTAACAAAAGCATCAATGATATTCTCAAGTTAAGTTATGATGGACTAGAGGATTATGCAAAGGAAATATTCCTTGATATTGCATGTTTCTTTAAGGGAAATTCTTTGGAGTACATCATGAAAGTCCTTAACAGTTGCGACTTTGACACAACGATTGGCGTACAAGTTCTCGTTGAGAAGTCCTTAATAACTATTGAGAAGCCCTTCAAAGCTACAGAAATGGAGACACTACGGATGCATGACTTGATTCAGTTGATGGGAATAGATGTTGTTAAACAAGAATGTCGCGATGATCCTGGAAAACGCAGCAGGTTATGGCTTTGTGAAGATGTCCGTGATGTTCTATCAGGGGATCTGGTAAGTTCTGGTGGTTTAAACACTGATTTTACTTTCTTCTTCTCTAACTGCGCATACTAATTGCAATGCAAGTTCTATAAATGCAGGGAACAAATGCAGTAAAAGCCATAGTTTTGGATTTACCCAAGACAGAAGTAATACACATAGGTCCCAATTCTTTCACAAATATGAAAAGGATGAGGTTGCTCATCATGATTAATGTGCATAACTCTTTCCAAGGTCCCATCAGTCTTCCTAATGAACTGAGATGGTTTGAATGGCCTGAATGTCCTTCTTTGGTTTTCGAATTTCCCTCTGGCCCAAAGAAGTTAGTTGGATTGGATCTGCACAAAAGCAACATTCAAGTCACGATGGACCAATTTAAGGTGCGCATTCAAATTAATTGTCTATATTTACTTTATCTCTTATATATCTACATCTGTATGCATATGATTTTGATTATGGATATGTATATGTCCTATTGAAAACTTTGAATGCAACAATTACGGACTCTGATTATCTGCATCTATTAAATTGTTTATATTCGATTAAAGCATTAAAAACAAGATGTCAATCTTCTGCATGAACCAACATAAACGGATTCTTCCCCTTTTAGCGGAGTATTAAACAATTTCCTATGTGAATCTTAATGTCAATTCGAACAAAAGATACTAAAAAAAGTACAATCTCCTTTTCAAAAGTTAGAAGTACTGAAATTATAAGAAGAATGGACTTACCCGGTCAGTAGCTTAAATACCGAAAATTGGAACAAGAATTTATTGGTGACATAATTTAACAATTGAATGATGAACGTCCTTAGTTTTTTAGTAAACATAAACTGTGGATTCAATTCGTATGCCTTTGAAATGATAGATACTGAAAATGCTATCAAAGATTCTATATTTTATATAAGAGACGAGCTGTCTAGATTCTGGTCTAAATTGCATATGGAAATAGAGTGAAATTTTTCTTGCTTATTTGCTTTATCATTGAAGTGAATGCATGCTAAGTACTTTTGATTGAACCTCCCACTGGTGTTTCTATGATAGAATGCAGCTGATAAAGAAAAGAGATGTATAAAAATCATGTAGTAAAGGATCTTTAAAGGAGTTAAGTCTTTCCTATAAGTCAGCCCCATAAGTCCCATCTATTTTTATTGTACCGACCTCATTAGAGATTTCTGATAAGTACTTCTTTATTTTTAGGAGGAGGATTAAGCGGAACTCCAAGAAAGTTTTCATCTTTATGGATGAACTATTTATTTTCAATTATAACTGGGAGTTTCTACTTCTCCTTCTCCTTCCAAATATGTAGCACGCTTTCTTCCTTTCCTTTCAATCGAGCAATTCGGTTGCGCCCTTACTCCATTTATTCCTAAGTAAGAAATCACAGGACAAAAAGCGACTCTTCGGGGAGATAGATTGACCAGCGATCCTTCTCCTACTTTTTATATCAAGGCTTGTGGAGTACATTCCATGGAAGAGTCTTACTTTATAGAGGCGCTAGCGCACTACATCTAGGATACTAGTAGCGCGCAACGGCTTTCACGCATGACTAATAAGATTTCTAAAGAGAAGAAAGTAAGGGGCTCACTTTGCTAATTTAAATATACTTAAACCTAAATCTAATCTAAAGTTTTGTATGTATGTAGCAGGCTTTTCTATGTTTTTTTGCTTGACTGGGATATTTGACAGTTTGCTTCGAGCTTCTCTTCCTCACTTCCTCATGTGACTTACTGATTGTCTTAGTATTTTCTTCATGTTAGTGATGGATAATGGTGTAAGATCCAGAGGACTTAAAAGATGCTTTTGCCGCACAACATCAAATTGGGATTTTCCAATAGTTTGACTCACTGAATTATTATATGCAAATTCGGCTTGAACCAATAACATATCCCAATGTTTTACATGTCTTCTACTAAAACTCCTTATGAAGATGGCTAGCAGAACTAAACTGAGGTTAAGTCCCCATTTTTCATGATGTACACCAAAAGTGACTATAGACTTGACATAAGGGGTCGCCTTGGAATACCATGTGGAGCACAATTTCAGTAATATAAAGTTGAGTAACATGTAATGCGTCAAGGGTCTACTACATGATACAAAATGTGCGATTCTTGAAAATCGATCAACCAATCACCATGACCTTTCCGTTCTCCCAATACTCCATGAAAGAGGAGTAGTTCTCGGACCTTTCCCCGTGAACCTTCCTTAGCCGAATTCGCAAGACCTAATAAGTGATGACACGAGAGATTCCTGAGCTTCCACCACCTTTATGGCAGGTCTGTGTATTTCTACATAAGAGTATAGATCTATCAAGTGGCCCCTATGTTAGCTTAAATTCATGTTGTGAATTAGTTGGCAAAGGATTTGACTGTGGCTCATGTGTTCCCACTTGAGGTTACCCTCTCTCTCGCAATTACATGCATTGTTTCTGAACGTATACATAGGAGAAGTGGCCACGCCACTTAGCATTGGAATGATTTCTACGTCACTTGATAGAGCTCCAGTGTGGGGCGGAATTACAAGTATTAGTCTTTTTTATCATCTCTTCTGGCCAAGGATCACTCAATAAACTCATATTTCTATATACGCAATATGATCAACTAATTTCTGATCACACAAGGCTTGAATGATGATCAAGTGTTTTTCATTAAATATTTTATCTTCATTTTTTTTGCCGTCCGAATGTTTCTTGCAGGACTTTAAAAATTTGAAGTTCCTTAACTTCGGTGAATGTCCATCGGTGGTTTGTATGCTGGACCTCGATTTGACTCCAAATCTTGAGGAATTAGATCTCCATGGGTGCAAAAATTTGGAGCATGCTCACGAATCAATTGCATATCACACCAAGTTTTATTGAATTTAAAAGGGTGCTCTAACCTTCATCATCTCCCCAATGTGCTCCAATCCAAGAATCTTCAAATTCTCAATCTTACTGGTTGCTCAAAGTTGCAAAGATTTCCTGATATTCCAGATAATATTAAAGGCTTGCAAGAACTTTATTTAAAAGGGACTTCAATTGAGGAACTTCCTGCATCCATCGAAAATCTTGTCTCTTTGAAGAATTTTAGTTTAATCAATTGCAAGAAACTGACGAACCTCCCATCTAGCATTTACAAGTTGTCAAGTCTCGAGAATTTGGTACTTGATGGCTGTTCAAAACTAATCAAGTTTCCAAAAAAGGAGGAGGATTCGAGTGATCTGCATAGCAAGACGGGATTTCCTAATCTACAAATCTTAGGGCTTAGGGGATGTAATCTACTAGAAGTAGAGTTCCTAGAGAATCATTCATGTTTTCCATACTTGAGATCTTTGGATTTGTCCGAAAACAATTTTGCTAAGCTTCCAGCATGCGAACAGCTACATGATTTACGCCATTTGTATGTTTCGGAATGCCGACAACTACAAGAGATTGGCAACACTCCAGTGGAATTGCGGGAGTTAAGGGCAAGGAATTGTGAATCTTTAAGTAAAATCCCCCCTGACAATTACTTATTATTTCATGAACTGGTCCCTTATGAGGTTAGACTCTCTCTCTCTCTCTCTCTCTCTCTCTCTCTCTCTCTCTCTCTCTCTCTCTCTCTCTCTCTCTCTCTCTCTAGGAATTGTGAATCTTTAAGTAAAATTCCCTCCGAAAATTACAAAATTACTTATTATTTCATGAACTGGTCCCTTATAAGGTTAGACTCCCCCCCCCAACCGGCAGATTAATACGGAGTCTCGTATTTTCAAGTGCCAAATTCGAAATACTGTCTTAACGATTTACATCTATGACAGCAATTTCGTGTCGGTGCGGATTGCCAAATTACTCTACCTGGAGAAGAGATGCGGCAATGGTTGCTGCCGAATAAAGATGGTTATATATCTTTCATGGCTTCAAAGGACTTGTATAATAAATTCCTAGCATTAGCTATTTGCATTGTATTTCGATCAAAGGAAGGGAAACAAAAAATCAAATTTAAGCTCCATCCATACATTAATGGCAAACCCACGCGTAATGTTACAGGCATATCATGTCCACTGCATTCGAATCATGTGTGGCTTTGTTATCTTGATACAAGGCTTTCATGGGGAGTAGATGCTTTTGGTCCAAATGAATCATGTTCTTTCCAATTTGGCATTCGAGCATCGGGTGGTACAATTGTAAAAAAGTGCGGATTTCGATTGATATGCAAGTCACTAGAGGACGATTTGGAAGCTTTGTATCAAGATGACAAGTTGCTGGATCCAGGTTTGTTCTATGAGATTGGGCATGATGATAAAGAAACGAGCAGAGAGGAAGAAATTTCGGCCTTTCTCTCAATTCAGGTCTCCCTCCCTCCCTCTCTCCCTCCCCACGATTGTGGCGTGTGGGTATTTGATTGATATGGGTGCTTTGTGTTTGTATAATGCAAAAGCTGCCAATGCTAGTAAAACAAACAAGCTAATGTATTGTGATTTTGCACCTATATGTAACAGCGGTGGCTAGACCATGAAGATAATAAAAAAAGAAGCTTATTGGAAGACCTTATAAATGAAACAGCAGAAGAAGACGACGATTTTACGGCTGAGGACGATATCATGGCTGACTTTTCAGTTGAGGTATCTCTCTCTCTCTCTCTCCGGGTGCGCACGCATTCATAAGTGCATGTGTTGATTTGTGGGAGCGTATGTCGGGCGCACTGTGTTTGTATAAAGCAAAAACTGAAAATTCTATACAAACAAGCAAATCTAACATAAAGCGATTCTGATTGTCCAAAAAAAAAAAAAAACATAAAGCGATTCTGCACCTACATGTAATAGGGGTGGCTACAACACTCACAAGTGAGAGATTTCATGAGTATTAAATATAAGGCAAGGAAGGATAAATATGTTTAATTATTATAAAACTCTAGCTTTGGTTGAATTACAAGAAAGATTCTCAAAATAAACTCTTCAATTTCAGCTAATTACCAACTTGGGTACCTCTAACAATTTACCCTTATAACAGAAGTATCGCTACTCCAGATTTTCTCCCTTAAGAGATGTTCTCCCTAAAAGAGTAATGCCAGAGGAGTTCATCCTTGTTGAAGGCAGTACCATATCTTTCATGGTTTCACGGGACTTTTATGATAAGTTCCAAGGATTAGCTCTCTGCGTTGTCTTCAATGTAAAAGATGGAGAAAAGGAAATATTTTTCGACATTGTGCCCCATGTTAACGGCCAAAGACGAAATGTGCTATCAGGATCTCTCGGTTCATTTGATTCGTATCAAATGTGGATTCAATATCTCGAACCAAATGCATTGTGGGGAGTGCTAGAGGGAGCAGTTGATTTTCTTGAATTTGAAGAGGATTACTTACAATTTAGCCTTACACTCAAAGTGTCAGGTGGAACCATGGAAACATTGGGATATGTGCTAAGATGCAAGCAAATGGATAATGATTTGAAAGTTGTGCTCAAAGACAATCAATTAGTGGATCCAGCGTCAATCTATGAAATGGAGTTGAGAGATTTCTTGTGCGAATTTCTCCCGATATTTCGTAAATTTTTCCCGCGCCGAAAAAGAAGTGGAAGCCAGTGATAGCAGTGATAGCGAAACAAGGTTAAATGGGAAGAGGCGACTGGAGTAGTGTTGGCATGCAATTCTTCAGGAAGCAATCGTTAAGCCAGCGAAACAAATTAGGGGTTGGCATATGTTTCCCGATACCTCAGGACATTCGTGTTGTTGAAGTAAGAGATGGCATTCAGTTTCAATCTCTTGTGTCAGATTCAACATATCTAAAAATGGAGAGAAGGTGACTTTGCACACGAGGCACTTCAATTCATTAGAACGGGGCATCACATTTGGCTCAAGTATCTCCGGCGCGCGCAGTCAAATTATTAGTACAAACATGTCAGCATTCTTCATTACTCAAATTGGAAGGTGCTAACAGAAGTACTTAATTGCATTGATTGAATAGGTTTTAGGATCCTATCGCACTTTTTAAAAATTTTAAGATTTGATTGTACTTTCATAGTAAGTTTTACGACTTATTGTGTACTTATCCCTTATGATACTATATTCATATTTCATTTTCGTGGCGTTGTTTCCCTTCACTTGGGTAATTTCAAATTTTCTTTCATGCAGTCTATAAAAGAAGCAGAAAAGGTTTGCGGCACTGCTTATTTGTTTCTATACATAATCCAGTTATAGCCATGTCAATCTTTGCTTATTGCCAAAAATAATCTTTGTTATACCTGTATGTTAATCTTAGTCGTTAGTAAACTTAAAACTAATATAGTAAATTTCATCAAATAGTCGTAATAAATAACGAAACTCTCATAAATATTCCAGAACAAGCGAAAATCACTTCAGATCCTCGAAATTTACACTGCACCTACGATTATTAACTTTCCATCACGAACATCCCTTTCGGTATTCTTAATTCGTGGGTGTCATTATTTTTCAATTCTCCATTGATACAGTAATTATCCTCTTTATTTGTAAATGATAGTATCCGGAAATTGTAAGTATTTTTCCGACGGTCATAAGTCCCAAAGTCCTCATGATCCTTGCTACTACTCTAGTTAGTAACTTTTTTTAAGGTTACAATTTGATTGTAGAGTTTATATCTTGATAATCTTGTCACTCAGGAATTATCCAATAGAATGGTAAATTCCTTCACGAACTTGTAAGTGACGGTATGGATATTTAGTAACTACAAAGTGCATATCAACAGCGGTACTTGCTAGAGAGTCCTTGCAACTTTAGGTGATGATGGGTACCATTTCTTTAGAGGGAGTGGGTCTCCTTAAAGTTCTCACAAGCTTGGGAATTCTAGCATGAGAAAACTTTTCAAAGGACTATCCCCTTGTTTGAGAAAATTATTTTATTCAGTAGTCAATTAAATTGATTGTATAAAATGCTGGTTCTCTTACTTGACACTTAAATTTTGAAATTTTTTTGCTTGCCGTACCACACGTCCTTACCACGTCTTATAACATCATGACCTTGTCCCTTGTACTGACACACCTCTTTTTTGTGGTGATTCTAAACTTGATTAGCACTCTTCAATGATCATCCTCTTCCAACTAAACTATCCTTAATCTAATACTGGCCCTTCTATACTCTGACTGGAATGACCCCGGCAGAGCCAATCTACAAAATCAATGGACCAAAGATTTGAAAACAATGTATCACGCATTTCCTGTTAAAATTCTTCTCAATTCATAATACAAAATGGTTGAACAAAACCATAAGATAGACCTTAAACACATGGCTAACAACTATATCAATTATTTTAAATCAGAACTTTATCTAAGTATTTAATAAGAAAGTCTATTAAACCAGACACTTAGTTAATAGCTAGGCACACTTATCTCATGGAAGGGATCTAGGCTTTTACGGACCACCTTCTCAAGGACAATGAAGAAGCAGGTTGACCAATCTCATTCAACAATGGCGCACGATGGGAAAAGTCCACTTACCGGCCTAGACATCCACGGAACATCACGGCATAGGTCAAGCCAAAGATGCTTTTATCGCATTAAAGTTCTCGCGATGTCTACATTCTCCCATATCATTGGGCAATTATGCCCTCCCACATGTTGGATCACCATTCGATTGAAAATGGGGCTTACAAGGCACTCCTTGCAATCTTGCAAAAGTATCAAGTGTTTTTGACTTCTTACATGGAATTAATGTATCTACGCAGAGTTTTATTAGCTTAACAGATTGCTTAACTCCCTGCATTATTAGAGCAGCGTCACCATGTAAGTACAGTGTTTGTTAAGCTGTTAGATGAAGTAAGGATCTTTTATTTCCCCATTTTGGGACAAGGTAGTATACAAGACTAATAAGGTACCGACCTTTGAAGAAGAGGGTATACTCAGACTAACATGCGCTCTATGTTGCAGCTAATAGAGAACGAAGAAATTTTATATTTGAAGCAAGCCAAGAAAAAATAATGAGTAACCTCATAAGTTGCTCCGGGGAGAAGCTCAAGTTATAGACTTCTTTCGCCATCAGTTTCCTGCTCACAATTCAACTCTCTCCCCACTCCCTTGTGGATGCAATGACGAAGCCGCAAGATTGTTGTGATTCTTGAGTACTGGACAAGCCACATCTGACACGATGCAATTCCACAAAAACAATAAGAAAAAGTTAAGAATTATTGTGGGATAACTGGAAAATGTACTGCTAAAACTTCACAGGTGCTCATGGTCTCTACACACTATCCATCACTTAGGAGCTTTGGAGACTTAATTCGTCTAAATGATGTCATGATGATATAACAACTAATGACAACCAACAAAAGATCTATAGTACTTTTTTGCCAAAATACCAAAGATAATTGTCGGTCAAAGTTGTTTAATCTTAGAAATCTGCACCAATTTGAATGGAAGAGCAAGCATATGTACTACTATCTGTGTCATCTCCAACTGCAAATGGATTGCATTCAGGTCCTTATAGATGGAGCTTAAGTGCATTTTGGATCTTACGCGTCTTTTATCAATTACAAGAAGTGGCGTGCATAAATGCTCAGTGCCTTTTTCGTCAAAGAAGTCAAAGAAATAAAAGGAAAAAAGAATGACATCTTCACGGGAACCCCAAACTACAGTTACAACAAAACCATTACTTTGGAAGGGAATTTAGAAATTAAACCATCACTTGTCAAATTCATGTGACGTCTCTTTTTATATTCATGAAAAGGTTTAGCCCTGGGACAGCAATAACTGAATTTCCTTATTTCCTTCCCCCTTTGGCTGCTCACCAAACTCACCTATGCCAATGCCAACAAATCTACCAGGGTAGGTGTTATGTGCATGCGCACTAGTTATGTCTACAAAGAATCTCCAAATTACAATTGCCAGTATAAAATGCATTAGATGGGCAGACCATCCAAGAAAAGTAACACCATTGAAAATTTTGTACCTATAGATCTTTCTAAAGTTGGCAACAGGTAGAAAACTAGAAAGTGCACTTATTCCAAAGATCAAACAAGAGATGCATGCATCAAATTCATGCTAATATAAGTAGGAAAAGAAATCGTGTCTAATCAAATATTTGAAAGACAGCATACTGATATCTCAAATTCAGTAGATGATGGTGCACATACTTTAACAAAAGATCAGATACAAAGAGCCCCCATATCAGGTGGCCCTCCATCAGATCCACTAGAAAGTGCAGATGTGTCAGACCCTTTCTTGCCTCGCTTCTTTTCCTTTCTACTTTTTCTGGATTCAAGAGCTTGATCACTGCAAAACAACATTTACGCATAAAAAAGGAGAAATCTTCGATGCTGTCTTTGTTCTTGTAAGTATAAATTTATACTACTCATAGTATGAACATTTTCCAAAGTGGACCCATCATTCGACAAAGCGTAGGAGTGAGAAAATATTCCAGACTTGAAGTTAAGTATGATACAATGTTGGATACATAAGCCATTTTTCAAGATACATATAAACTCCAATCACATGGAAACAGGAAAGATACTTCAACAAAAGACAAGCTTAAACTATAACTTGACATATAAAGCACTGAGAGAACAAGAAATACTTGGAAATTGCAGAAACTTTCCCTTTCCCTGACCCCGCAACAGGACTTATATTTCTTTTTCGAACCACATGGACAAGCCTTGTTTCTCGGAATTTTCTTCATTTCAAGATAAAACAAGAAAATAAAAATGAAGGGGTGCATCACCAAAGGTTCTCATGTTTGAGCTTAATCCAAAATGGTAAAAGAGGTAACATAATCATCTTTTGCAGAAAACTTGTCTTCTTGCTGGGCACTGTCATCATCATGAGTCTGTTTAGCGCTATTGCTAGGTGGATTTTCTTTATTGGTCTCTTCCACAGGTTCCTCTCTCTGTTCCTCAGAATTTCCATTGACATCATCACCTAATTACCACGAAGAATTATGAAATAGTTTTGGGTGTAACATGTTTGACTACCCCAAAAATCCATGGTCGACAAGACAAAGTACTCTAATCCTACCAGCTGCATCAAAATGACTCCACACAAGCTTCTCGTGAAGCTCAACACAGTATCTCTGAAATTGTGAAGTTAAATTATTAAAGAAAATCTAGAAAGATAAATACTGACCGGCTATTACCATGAGAAGCATCTACATAGCAGGGAGAAGGGACGGTTTCCACGGTTTCCTCTGAAAAATCTTCTATGCCTTTTTCTGCTATCAAATACTCTATGGCGGCATCAACATCCCCATACATTTGCAGCAATGTCTGTAAAAGTATCACATGTCACACAGAAGTCAGAGAAAGGTCCAAAACATTGCATTCTAATTCTAGACACCCAGCAAATGAGAGGAAAGCATTTAATGCAAACAAGCAAGCAGAAGAAGAAAGGACATAACTTGCTCAACTTTCTCAATGTTCTCACAACCACTTCCAGCCATGACTAGCTTGATGGATCCTGCATCAGTAATATCCTTACCAGCTCCTAATTTAGACTTGTTTGACCCAGCTTTTGCTTGGCAAGACGACGACGAGAGATTAGAATCAGCCTTTCAGAAAAAGAAATTATCAAATCACATACTTAAATTCACAAACTTGTCCAACTTCCCTACTAACTTAGTAAACTAAAATTAAATTCCAGTAGCAACCTTGATTGCAATTGGCCTAGCTGGCCCATCTCCAGTGTCTTCCTTCAACCTCACACTGTTGTAATGTTCCTCATCATGATAAGATCTAACAAAACAAAGCAAAATATATAAGTTCAAATAATGAAACACCATCAATACAAAAAGACTAAGATTTTCCCTATCCACAAAACAATAATGGCACAGTGCACATTTTTATGCTGACTGGCTTCGCATGATGACACTTATCGAAGATAGTAAAGTGTGGAATATCATATATCCACTAAATTTCATGACCCTCGTGACAATCCAAAGTCACGATGGCTACCTAGACAGATCCAATCCATCTTAACTTAGAATATTCAGGGATGCCATTCATTGAAGGATTATGCATGGAATTTCAATAAAATAATTTATTGAAGAAACAAAAGCTAAAGTGACATTTCGGTTTCCTACCGCATATGCTTAGCCAGTAATTTATCCCCCTGTGACCACACCAAAACATCTCTCAAACTAGCAAAAGAACTTCCATGGTTAAATCTAACAACACCGCAATGACACTCGTATCTGCAACTTATGAGATGTTGTCGTCGCATGCCAAAATAATTTCACAAATCAGCAGTCTCCCTGAACAAGCTGCAGTACCTTCTTTCATGTAATGAGCCGGTTTGTTTGGACGACTTGTACTTATAGCTTTTTTTTTTTTTTTTTTTTTTTTTTTGGTGAAAGTAAGAGACTTGTGCTTATAGCTTTTCGTGTTTCTCTTTTTAAAAATCTTGCAGCTCTCGCAATTTGACTTTTATGAAACTCGAAACACCTAAACCTTTTAAAAATAAACAAAATTGACCAGGAGAAATGTATAATCTTTTCATAATCTCTTAAAAAATAAAAACATTTTTTTATTTTCAAATCTTTTGAGGGAAAGTAAAATGTAAGAAAAGGTAATTTATTTAAGTGTATACAAACAGAGCCAGATCTCATCCCGATATTTGAGCACTTGCTTAGCAAAAAAACACCAGTCTCTAGATTCAGAAAACTCACAAATGGATCATACGAGCACCAGGCTGATCAAAATTGCGTATGTACCCAGCGAGGTGACAAGTTCTGCATCAAGTAAGGGGTGAGATAAATTGTTCCATTTGGAGTCAACAAACAGATACTTGCATGCACAGCATGTATCAAAACTAATTAGTGCAGCGTAGATTCATCAAGGACCTATAGAACACTCATTGAGCCAGCATTGTTGTAACAAGTTCGATATATTAAGTCTTCTTTGAATTAGGATTATATGCACCCATCAAAACTCCTTCTGCTAAAAGGTGCAATATATCTCTGAAAAAATCTTTTGCAAATCACCATCAATGGTCCTTCCACATGTTTTTGCCACAATAGACATCACGAGACATGGTGGATATCATTGCGCTTCAGATGAGTTGATTTTTCAGTCTAAAGAGTAACAAATTATAACCAGACAGAAAAGAACAAGCTATAACCATTACAAGAACAACATCCTAAGTGGTCTTTTAATCTAAACAATGATGGGGAATAACTTCTCAGATAATGGAGGGCCATATTGGTGAAGAAAGCCGTTATATGAATAAGCGAAGAATGAATCTTAAAACCAATAATCATGGGTCCTTCAAAGGTCATCGAATTCTAGGATGCATGCTTAAACAGGGAAACTTCAAATCCAGTAGCAAGGCCAACAATTGACTAGTCTAATGACATCCTTTATTAGTCTGGATGTTTCCACTGAAGGAATGAAAAGACCGCAACCAACAAAACTTCACGTAGGTGATGGTTGATGACTTCATTGTCAGTGCCCGATGAATGCAAATGTTACTCCGTGTAACAAGAGAAGCTGCTTGCAATTCCATATGACCAGCCCACGTGCCATCATTGTCCATGTTTTTGCAATACTCCTCAAATGGCACATCATCCTCAATAAATGGTTCAAACATTTCACGATTTTTCTGTCATTAACAATTCCCATCTTAGATGCACGTATCAGGTCCATTCTTCAGACAAGGATTTGATTTCCTTAAACACATTACTCTGAGAAAAAAACAATGAAAATAAAGGATTCTGTTGAAACTTGAAATAAGCAAAACTATCAATTTGTGCCATTGCCAAACATTAAAGTTTTATCATGCATGCTAAAAAGTTGATTCATTCTACATTAGTACCAAGTTGATTTATTCTACATTAGTACCAAAACTCTAATTTTTTATTTTCTCAATATCTCCTCCAAAAATACATCGGTTTGCATAATATTGGCACCATAAAGTAGCAACCGCACGTTCCTGTAGGCTATAAAATGCAGGTAACTATAAAGTCCAGCTTCCTCCTGCACCCGTCAGTTTAGGCCAGGATACACCTTTCAAATCACAGTTTAACACTCAAAAGGTTTTCCTTAAAATAAGAATGTCAAATTGCTCAGGCGATCCCTGTGTTGGTATAGCTCTATGCAACTGTGACTTTGAGCTGAATATCATCAGGAATAACCATTGGCAGCAGGAATGTATGCTTTAATGTATAATACCCATTCTAACTTGGTTTTTTCTTCCAAAGGCATGCTATTTCAGTGTCTATATAAGTGTGAGATCCATCAATACTAACAGAAAAAGTTCAAGAACAAAATGCACCAAATATAGTGCAGATTCGGATCAATGAGCACTAATACAAATGAGGACGACATCACCGTGTTAAAAAAAAACCCCTGCGAACATAATTCCTACAGCTTGAAAAAGCGAAATCTGCACTCCACATACCAATATGTACTGAACAACGATACTCCGGTACTTCCCATGTTCATCTTCATTGCCTTCCAATCAATCTGCAAGGGCCCTGATTAACAAGAGTGGACAATTATGAAAATTCCAACCATAGCAAAGGCATTTCTATAAACAAAAGCTCCATGCAAGGCTGTAAGATTACCTGGAGGATGGATAATTCAAATATGAGGAATGAAAACAGGAATGAGGAACATGGTTTGTTTCTCTAGGCGTTGTACAATAGGGATACAATAGTGATAGAATTTTACATAGTTCGATATCGGAAGAGTCAATCTAATATCCTCGACACTAAGTTAAAAGAGTTACATTCCCCGAAAAATAGAGCTCTTCTTCAAGATATATTATATAAAATGCAATAATTTTTCCAACAGAGGAATTTTTATTACATCAATGATAGTGTTCCAGAACCAGTTTACCATAAAATGCACTGTGTGTTGTGTTCTGACGACAGAGTGGTAATGCAATGAGCATACCATAAATCTTCCAAAACAGAGAGGAATACTGTTATCTAACAAAACAAATCAAACCCTGGAAACATTCAACAAAATCATGAACAATACGGTGATCTTTTTCTAACAAGGAACACAGACCTGAAAAAGCAATTACCATCTGCAGTCACCTGGACAATTTTCAGGCCCAGAGCATCAAGCTGAGCTCGGAACTGCGTGTTATCCGCTTGCTTCCCCTGCTTTTTGACCTGTTCGCCAACGCATGCCACATTCACGTCCACTCAGATTCTGAAAACAACCACCGACGAACACTCCAACCAAGAACTGAGCCAAAAACACCTCCACGAAAGCTCAATTTCAGAGGCCTCGCCGCAACAAACAGATTATCACAGCAATTGAAACTTTCGAATTTGTTCGGAGATGGAAGAGCAAGCAATAGTCACGAGTGCCCAAATAGATGCAAACTGCAAAAACCATGAGAAGCGAAGGACATGACTTACGTGAGGCTGCTTCTTGGCGATGGACTTGTGGTGCTGCTTCTGCACCATCGCTGCGGAGAGAAAACGATCAAAGCCGCCGGAGAGAGAGACAGAGAGAGAGGATCGGTTCAGGGGTGGAGCCGGAGGTGTTTCGAAGAGGAGAGAATTCTTTCGGCTCGTCGGTGGTCCGCCTCGATCACCCTCGCGACCTTCCGGGGAAGCCGACTCGCTCGTCGCCGTTCGTCGCAGCAAGCTTTCGAACCTAGAGGTGCTATTCCGAACTGCACATGAACTATTCGACGGAATGTCTCGATGAAAAATCGAATTCAATTTTAGCGAGATGCATGTCATTTTTTTGTACTCTATTCCTTATGAAATCATTAAAATCAAGACTGAATCGGCAAAATCTGATAGGACACTACTCGTCTCTGCGAGTTTTCGCTCTACCTCATGGTAGCGCCTCCCCCCTTTTACAAACCCTAAATCACTGATGTTCTTCCGTAATCTCTCACCTTTCCCTCTTGTTTTTTCTTTCCAGTTTCCAAAAACCGAAAATCAAACAAAGAAATGTTACTTCTAATTAATATGGTTTGTATACTCCTCAGTGACTCTCTGGGTGATCTCAGGACTTCATCGGCTGTGATGATCTTGCAAGGAAGCATCGTACTGGTGGAGTGTTGATCTGTCCTGTCGCCGCTCTGGGTTTTGGATTTGAGTAGATTATTAGTCAAATCTTCGCTGTCTCTGTTTGTCTTCATTTGAGTAGTTGGTCTGTTGATGAGATTGGAGAGGCCGATGTCCTGGAAATAGCTGAAGCTGGGTTTTCTCGGGGAAGGTAAAGAAATGTCGATGTACTCTCTATGGCAAAGTGTACTCTAGACCCAACGTGAACTATCCCGCCTTTATCTCTACAATGAAGAAAGCATGGAAAACTGAAGCTGTTACATGTTCTCAAAAGGAACTAGGTCACTTCACATTCGTTTTTCAATCGGAGGAGGAAAAACAGCGAGTCATGAAGACTTCACCTTGGTCGTATTCCAGCAATTTGCTCGTTCTACAACAATGTCAGCCTGAAGTTCCTAAGCACTACTATAAGTTCACTAGGGCAGCATTCTGGGTGCGCATTGGAGGAATTCCCCCTGGCTGGAGAGTAGAAAAAGTGTTAACTGATCTGGGCAAAAGGCTGGGAAATGTTATAGAAGTTCAACTTGACTCAACTAGCAATGTTCAGAATAGAGGAGGTAGAGTAAGAGTTGAAATTGATTTGTCCTTACCTCTGAAATCGGGGGCTATTCTGGATATCGGTAACAAATGGCTATGGGTGGAATTTAAGTATGAGCGTCTCCCACATTATTGTTACTCTTGTGGCAGAATCGAACACTACGCAATTAACTGTCCTGAAGTCCCATACGTAACATCAACCTGGGCAATGAACAAAATAGGGCCATATGGATCCTGGCTGAAGGCAAAGGCCAGTGACCATAGCCCTTACTGGGATGCTTTCTATGGGAAAATTGATGAAGAGTTTGGAGTGGAAGAGACGGTACCTATATCACCCACTCAACCTAGTGGAATGGACCTCATAGCTCGAGAGGCAACATTTGATATGCAAATTGTAGTCTGCAGCAAAATAAGATCAGAAAGCAATCCCGAATAGGAGGCAAGCCCAGTAAATGTACCCAGTGAAGTAGTAGGCCGAGACCATGGCAAACAGGTATTATGCCCTAAATCCCAAAAACTAATGTTATCAAAAGTTGGGAAATGCAGCAAAAAGAATATGAAAGTACAAAAGGCAAAAAAACTGAAATACATACTAGAAACATCTCCTCTCCTTATAGATGATGCAGACCTTCTGGAGACCCCAGTGAAGTTTATCAAAGATGGACACAAGTGGGCTTTGGTGGCTAGCCCTAATAAGCCACCACTGAAGCCATGAAAATCGTTAGTTGGAATTGTCAGGGGCTGGGCAACCCCCTGACATTCCAAGAACTAAGAACTTTAATTGCTCTCGAAAGGCTCAGTTTACTTTTTCTCATGGAGACAAAAAATAAAGCAACTATGGTGGAAAATGTCTACAAAAAGTTACAATTCCAGAAACTCTACTTAGTTAATCCAACAGGAATAGCGGGGGGACTGGCTATAATGTGGCAAGAGGAAATTGCTTTAAAGGTGCAAGCAAGTTCAAAGCAGTTCATAGATGTGGTGTGTACTGATCCTGCAAGCAGACAAATTATGCAGATTACCTTTGTCCATGCCTCTACTAACTTTGGGGAGCGTATGACCTTATGGCAACTGTTAGGGACTCTTAAACCTCCAACTCATATCCCATGGATTTGTATGGGAGATTTTAACGAGATATTGTATGTATGGGAGAAAGTGGGGAAAAAAGAAGCGGACAACAGAAGAATCGCAGCATTTAGAAATATGCTTAATGATCTATCCCTAATGGATGTAGATAGCCATGGATGTGCATACACATGGGCTAATAATAGGGAAGGGGAAGATTTGGTCAAAAAGCGACTTGATAGAGTGCTTTGTACTTTAGAGTGGAGAGTTACCTTTCATGAAGCAGAAGTCCAGGCTCTTCCAGCCATCGGCTCCGACCACAGTCCTCTAGTCCTTCGACTATACCCTGGAGCAAAGAAGAGGAAGAAACAGTTCAAATTGGAAGCTTTCTGGACAGAACATGCAGAATACCAAGAAGTTATCCAACAAATATGGGCCGCAAAACCAATCCAGATTTCCTCTTTCTCAGAGAAATTATGGGAGACATCACAAGTATTATCAAAGTGAAGTAAAGAGAAGTTTGCTAATGCTTCTTTGCAGATAAAAGAGCTTAATCAAGCCTTAACAGAAATTACGAATCAAACAGTTCAGCATACAAGTAAGAAGCAAGTGCAGAACATCATCAATCAAATAGAAACACTAAGAAAACAAGAAGAACAATTCTGGGGAATGAGATCACTTAGCAAGTGGTTACATTGGGGAGACAAAAACACTAGATTTTTCCATGCTACAACAATCCAAAGAAGGCAGAAAAATCGTATTACTATGCTACAACTAGAAGATCATAGATGGTGCCGAGATCCAATGATTCTACAGAAACATGTCCAGTCTTTCTACGAGAATTTATATAGGATAAGAAATTACCAACCTGTCCTAAATCAATGCCCATCCCCAATAACAGAGAATATAAATGAAGAACTGGTGGTAGTACCTTTATTGGAGGAAATTCATGCAGCTGTTTTTCAATTGGGAGCTTTCAAAGCCCTTGGCCCTGACGGCTTCAATGGTATCTTCTACCAACAATCATGGGAAACTATAAAAACTGACTTGATGTAGCTCGTCCAGGATTTCTTTTAGAAGAGCATTCTTGATCCCCGACTCAACCAGACACACATAGCTTTGATTCCTAAAGTTAAAAGTCCTGAAAACATCTGCCAATACAGACCAATTAGTCTTTGCAACTTCAGTTATAAAGTAATCTAAAAAATCCTTGCAAATGGACTAAAGAAGTGGTTGCCACTTATCATTGAACCAGAGCAAAGTGCTTTTGTTCAGGGGAGGCAAATTCAGGACAACATCTTCATAGTACAGGAAGTTCTGCACTAGTTGCGCATTACAAAAAAGAAGAAAAAACATCAGGCTATCTTGAAGCTTGATATGCAGAAAGCATATGACAGGATTGAATGGGACTTTGTGAAGGATAGTATGCGGCACATGGGTTTTTGTGCTAAATGGGTTTCATTAATTATGCAATGTATATCTACTGTTACTTTCAGCGTGAAATTCAATGGAGAACCTACCTCTTTCTTCCATCCTTCGCGAGGACTCAAACAAGGTGATCCACTCTCACCCTATATATTCATCCTGATTTCCAATGTATTGACTTGGCTGATGAAAGAAGCATTAGCGGATGGTAGTATCAAAGGCATACGGATAAATAGGTCTTGTCCTAAGCTGTCACATCTTCTGTTTGCCGATGATGTTATATTTTTTATGGATGGAACTCTTACAGAATGCCAAAATCTAGCACTAACACTTAACCAATACTGCTATGCTACGGGTCAATCAATTAATTTAAACAAATCAGGGATCTACTTTAGTGTTAACTGCCCTGAATTATTAAAAAGCAACATGGCCATAGAATTGAGAGTCCCTGTACTAGAGAAAACAGGAAAATATTTGGGCATACCTCCAGAGTGGGGTCAATCCAAGAAAGATATGTTTGCATAGATTCTGGCCAGAGTAAATTCAAAGTTAGAAGTCTGGAAAGTAAAATTACTCACAAAGGCAAGAAATGAAGTATTGATAAAAAGTGTAGTGCAATTCCTACCTACCTATGCAATGTCCATATTCAAGTTGCCGGTGTCTATCTGCAAATCCATAGAAAAACAAATTGCGTCATTTTGGTGGCAGAAAGGTGATGCTAAACGCGAGATGCACTGGAAAAGTTGGGAAGTATTGAAAACCCGAAAGGATACAGGTGGACTTGGTTTTAAAGATCTGATTGCCTTTAATCGAACCATGCTCGGCAAGCAAACCTAGAGATTAGCTAATTCCCCTTCGGCTTTATGGAGCAGAGTGCTGAAAGGGATCTACTTTCCCAATGGTGATGTCTGGACAGCTTGCTAAGGGACACCGGCCATCATGGGGCTGGCAAAGTTTAATGCTTGGCAGAGACACAAAAAAGAGCAACATTAAATGGTCAGTAGGGGACGGGAATTCTATTCGTATTCGAGAAGACAGATGGCTCTCACAAGGAATTATAGGCGGTCAAGCAAACCAAACAGAGCCTTTTCTAGTGTCTGAACTGATCAATGTAGAAACTAGAGAATGGAAACAACAGACAATCCAACAGTTCTACGATGCAAATATTGCTAACGAAATATTAGCAATCCCTCTAAGCCAACAATCCAAGCCAGATTCGCTCATATGGACAGGCAACAAAACGGGGCAATACTCTGTCAAAAGTGGATACAATAGAGCCATTTTAACAACAAGCAGCACAGATCATAACTGACCCTCCTGTTCATTTCAGCCACCACGCACCTTATGGACTCAAATCTGGAGTCTTGACGCGCCACCAAAGGTTCGAACTTTTCTCTGGAGTCTCTGTCAAAATGCCCTCCCTACGAGAGAGAACCTACATAAAAGGAAAATTATTCAAGATCCATTATGCCCGTTCTGCCACTCTAGTATCGAAACTACAAAGCACCTTTTTTTCTTGTGTAAATGGACAAGGAAAATATGGGATGACTCGAGATTTGATGGGATCAGACCCAGAAACAGCATAAAGCGAACGGATCAGTGGATCTTCGAAGCTTTTAGAGGAGATCAGCTCTTACCTGCACGAGAGCTCACTGGTATGCTTCTGTGGAACATCTGGAAGGCGAGAAATAGCTGGATTTTTCGAGAAAAATACCCCATACCAGCAGATCTATTGATTTCGGCACAGGAACAACACAGATCTCTTTCAGTCGAGGAAAGTCGAAACAAAAATTACGACAACTCACACGAGACAAACCTGATCAGTGGAGACCTCTGGAAGGACAGGATCTGAAGCTGAACGTTGATGCGGCATGGTGTTCAGGCGAGTTTTTGTGTTATGTGGCTGGAGTAGTGCGTGATTCGTCTGGAAGAGCTGTCGAAGGCTTCACTTCCACGGCTAGGGTTTCTTCGTCGCATGAAGCGGAAGCTGAGGCGATTTTACACGGGATCTTATATACCCAGGAACTTCAGTTGCGACATGTGGGAGACTTCGAAAGTCGAAGAGTTAAGTGGACAATTGAAAGCAATTGTTCAGCGGTGGTAGAAATGGTAGTGGGCCGGGCCGACTCTTCGTGGAACCTAAATGTAATTGTGCAGCGTTGCAGGAGTGCGCTAATTCAAAGCAACAACATCATGGTGATCCATTGCCCACGCGAAGCAAATGCAGCAGCAGATTGGCGTGCACGGAATCATCGAGTACATAATCTCCCTCTAAATTGGTTGAATTCACCCCCGCTTCCTCTATGGAATATTTTATGTGCAGATCTTTATCCATCTGTGTTATGTAAAACTTTTCCTTAACCGTTAATAGCACATACTATTTTGACCAAAAAAAAAAAGAGACTGAATCGGCGTTTTCTTTGATTTTTGGTGGCATATTTTTGATCGTCCGAGTCTGGTCGTAAACACTTCTCCAGAGATGCCATTCCTTTAGTCGGAGAAGCCCACGGATCGTTATTATTTTTTTAATTTACAGTATTCAGTATTTGTGGATCGTAATTATTTTTCGAACTATGTAAGTCCCGTGCGAGTCCTTGTGATCATCTCAGTGCTTGTAGTTAATAACTTTCTCTTAAGATCAGTAACTTAATTGTAGAGTTCATATCTTGATGATCCTATCACTTAGTAATTATCCAATAGCACAATAAATTCCTTCAACAACTCGTAAGTGACGGTATTTATATTTGGACTAGTAAATCATATCGATGATGGCACCTCATGTAAAGTCCTTGTAACTTTAGGTGACAATGTTAGTGGCATTTCTCCAAGGAGAGTATATTTCCTCAAAGTTCTCATGAGTTTGGGACTTCTAGCATTTAAGAACTTTTCAAGAAATCACAAACAATTGGAAGTTCTCACAAAATTCTAACTTATATCCTTAGTACATTTACTTCAACGATCACGCTATCGACTAGTAATTATCTTATATTTCATGATTTTCCTTAACAATGCAACTCCAAGATTGCTTGTAATACGTAAACTTTCCTAAAAATTGAGCTGATCTAATGACTCATATGTTTTCACATTCTAATCACATAAAGATATTTCTTGAGGGGCACTCTCGCAAAAATTGAATTCATCAAGCGTAACTATCCCTTGTTTGAGAATAATATTTTGTGTCACTGTTGATGCTGACTATTATGTTGATATGATGTAACCAATCATTTTTGTTTATGTTTGTTGGAGATAAATACACAGGTTGGCTACTTCAATGCAACTCCTACGAGAAGGTAAAACAAAATGGGGAGGACATCTCTGTTAATTGGTCTTTTCCATTATTTGGTCTTTATCCAAAAAAAAAAAAAAGTGTTTTGATTTGACCACATAAAGAAATACAACAGTGGAGGTCTAAAATTCCCTTATTTATGATCATACAAAAGGTGTTTGTCTTTTGTCGTACAGTGACCGTCATTCTTCAAAGCCGCAGAAAGGCAAAAGGGTATACATACGCTTCTCGGATCAGCCGTAATGAGCTCTTGTTTTTGTCATGCACGAGAGCTTGAACATAGGGTGATTTTGTACCATGAGTTCTACGTCAAATTGAGTAATTTTATCTGTAAATGATATGAGTTTTGGGGGTAATCTAGATTTGAAAAATACTCAAGTATGGGAGCAATTATAACTCTTTAATTTTTAATTGATTATTGAATTATTTATCATTGACTCTCCCCATAGAATAAATACTAATACTTGGATCGGTTCACATAATTGTCTAGTTTTATTTATTATTTATCGTAATTTCTTTAGTGATTTCACATTGATTTAATTGTAAAGTCCAATTATTTTGGCATTAATTTACAACAACTCGCATCAAGGAATTTACAAACTTTGACATAAAATTGTAATTGGCTTTAACATTCTCAAATTACTTCAAGATGTAATTTCACGAAGAAGCCATATCTTGGATAGTCTGCACAAAGAAGACTCACTTCTAATACAGGAAAAAAAGATCTAAAGTAGAAAACTTTCAAACTAGGAAACTTATTCAAATTACGAAACTTTCTTTTATAAGCTCAAACTCAAGACGTACTATTAATAATTTAGTTCCTTTGGGAAAAAATTGTTGTCCGAGGCATTATTAGGAAAAAAAAATCGTCAACAATGTTCATAAGTTAAGTTACGTGGACTAGAGGACTATGCATAGGAGATCTTCCTTGATGTTGCCTATCTCTTCAAGGAGCGATCTACAAAATACATTATGAAAGTTCTTGGCAGGTGCAACTTTAGGAGTAGAAGTTCTTGTTGACAAGTCCTTGACAATTGAAGATGAAGGACACTACATATACATGACTTGACTCATTTGATGGCCATTGATATTGTTATACATGCCTTTGTAATGATGTTAATTATTAGGAATGGTAAGATTTGGTGGTATACTAAAAATTTAGGTTTAAATTGCACAAAAAGTTAGAAGCGAAATGGCTTGGTGGAAGAAGAAGAAGAAGAAGAAGAAGAAGAAGAGCGAAATGGCTTGGTGGCTTGGGGCTGGGCCTGACCCCAGCCCCTTTTCTTTTTTCCTTAACCCAGGGCTGGGCCCATTGCCGCTCATTCTTCCCCCCAGGCCCGGCCCCTCCGCCTACTTCCCCCTCCACCTCCTTCCCTCTCCTTCTTCTTAATCGCTCTGCAGACCAGGCGCGCAGGACGACCTACGGCAGCGAGAGGAGGGTAGACCGGCGACGCATGGGACGCGGAGCAGGCGCCATCAATGCCGTCGAACGGAGCAGAGCAGGCCTAGTCGAGGTAGGGCCAGACCTGCGGCGAGGGGACGCCGGTTCGGCCAGGTGGAGGCCCAGTCGCCGCGGCAAGGACCGGTGGTCCGAACAAGGGGGAGCTTTTCAGAGAGAAAAACCGAGCGAGATTTGAGAGAGATCCGAGAGAGAGAGAAAGAGAGAGTCGCGAGTGAGAGTGGATGGTAGGGGAGAGTAGCCGGCCGCCGTCAAGCCTCGTTCGCGTGGAAGCCGCGGTAGGTTCCGTTTGGGTTTGTCTCGTTTTTCTTCAATTTGGGGCCGGATTCCGGCCCGGAGACGAGCAAGGCGGACGGACGTAGCCCGATGGATCGAGCTTGTCCGCCGTCCGACGCCGCCGACCCGGTAGGGCTCCTTCACCCAAGCGCCCGTCGTACCCCGTTTTTGTGCCCTGTGTCGGGTCCGTCTGCCAAGCCGCCGTCGTTCGGGTCGTGTGAGTTTCCGGCCTCATCTAGGTGCGGGCTGCGGTTGCAAGGCCTGGGCGTCGTTTGTTTTGAATCCCGGCTTTAACTCGGGCTCGTTGTTCTCGTTTCTAACCCCAATTTGCCGATGCACCCTATATATGTTCGATGAAATGCCTGACTGAAACGTATGCAGTTTGTTCTTGGATCCCCGTCCGTTTCTGTTGTTCGTGGTTTGTCAAAAACATCATGGTAGATTTCCGCCGCTGTCCTTTGCGTTGTGCGTTCTTGCTCCGCGGTATCTTTCACTACAGGGCACGGTTCCGCGGATGACCGGTCTCTGCGGCCGGCGAAGACGAGGAGCGATGGTCATTGTGGCCACGAATGTCTGCCGTGCGATGACTGGCCGCGGCTTGTGCTGTGCGTGCCTAAACTATCTTGATTAGAGCTCGAGTCTTTTTAATGGTCTGCATCCGCTGTTGTTCTTGGCCCTCGGGGAGAACTTGAAGCAAGAATGCTTCTGTGAGGTCGCGAGGGCGAGAGGGGAGATGGGCGAGAGACGTGCGGGGTGAAGAGAAGGGAATAAAAAGAACAAGAAAATGAAACAAAAGGGGGAGGGGCAACAAGATTATAGAATTAAAAAAGGGGTCCTTCTATTGTCTCTTGCTCAATAAAGTACAAAAAGTGCGGACTCTCTACTTAAGTCCGACCACACGCAGAGAACAGGACAAGAGAGAGGGAAGGAGAAAGAAAGTAAAAGTAGAAAAGTCAAAAAATTGAGAGGACAAATGGGGGCGGGCTCTTCTCTGGCCATCCGGAGGCGTGACCCAGGTCGGCCGGGCCGGATCCGAATCGGGCACTCGCGGTCTGGCCGACCAGGTCAGTTTATATTGCATTGTTATTTTAATTTTTTTTTTTAAATTATGGAAAGGCCTAAAAATGGTTTCGAATATATTTCTTCTAAAAATTACATAAAAATCCTTTAAAAAAAAATCATCAAATCTCAAAATCTAAACAAAATTAGGTCGCGAAAGAGCAATAATTGATTAATTAGAGTAATCAAGTTCTCAATTCTAATTTATTAATTTCTCTAGTTGCAGAAGTAAAGTATTTCTTCTAATGTTTTGCTTAAGTTTCTAATCTACCTATCACAATAATTAATGGTGCTCATAAATGAAAATGATTTGTTGGTTAAAAATTCGGATCATAAGTCGCGAATTGGTGTACATGAGTGAGTACGAACTAAGCCAAGTTTATTTGACCTCTCTTATTTTTCAATATCAAAATCTGAACTTTTTCTATCCAAAGACAAGTTTTTTTTATTAAAATCTTGAAAGGTTTTTCTTTTTCCACTAACTTTTTCTATATGTGTTTATGTAGTGCATATTTTTATCAACAATTTCTTTCAATTATGTACTTCTAATATAGTGGTTTTGCTCAATTTTTCAAATATAAATTTTGTGCATACACTTAACATGAGTGCATATAGTACTATATATGTAAAAAGTCCCTTAAATTTTTCTCTTTCTATGCCTAATATGAGACATACTTTTTGGTTCCTTCAATTTTCTTGTCATGCTTGTCGATCCCATTGACGTTAGATTGTGTCAAATGAACGAATCAGGAAAAATGTTGTTTAATCTTAGTGAGGTAGAAAACCTCATTGCGAAGGATAGGAAGGACAAGGACGAGATTAAATAACCCAGGTCTCCCTTAACCAAATCATCATCTTGGTAAAGCCACTCCAAGGATACAGTACTCCCTTGATCACTAATGAACTCTAGGAATCTCTTTTTGTCTGAAATCACAAGAGAGGATCAAGAGAACATATTATATACCTATTATGGAAATCACAAGAGAGGATCTTGAAATCTTCCAATACAAATTTGGATACTTTCAATGTCATTCTCCTCTATTGGAAAAGACTGTCCTCAAAGGCCAATTCCATGAAGTTCTTGATCTTCATGATGTAGTGATAGATCAGCAACATTGAAATTACCTACTTTTTATGAATCTCACTTTGATAATTGCTTGATTTCCTTTCATCTTTCTTTGGACTCTTCATCACATCCTCACATAACTGATTGATTCCTCCCATAATTGCTAAGTTTCCTTAGCTATTTCTTCGACATCTCCACTAAATTGATGCTTATTGGGTTATTAAAAGACCCAAAGGATTGGAAAAATGAGTTTTCGGTAGTTTGACTCATTGAATTGTCACATGCAAACTAATTTTTTTAAAATGATTAATCAACCACCACTTCCTAATAAGTGATGACTAGAAGTGAATCCCGACCTTCCACCGCCTCTACATAAGATTCCATATGTTAGCTTAAATTGATGCGATAAATTAGTTGTCAAAGGATTGATCATGGCTTGTGGGTTCCCACTTGATATTTACTCTCTCTCTCTCTCTCTCATATGGAGTCGTGTACATGTTGGCTCCATTGAGTGTTTTTGTATTATAAAGGGCTGAAAATCTTGAATGGGGGCTAATAAAAAAAAACCAAACATATAGAAAGCGATTCTACATGTATATGCAGTGGAGGTTCTATAAGGCAATGCAAAGGATATTCCTCTTTATTTATGGAACTCTTGTTCACTATTGAATTACAAGGATCACCTAGTGAAAAACTTCAATAGTACATGTTCATCTAGTTGCAAAATCTTCAATAATTCATGTCTAGTCTCCACCAATTTAGTACAAACAAATCTTTGTAATGCTATCACTAACTATATCTAAAATGTAGGACTACCCACTTGACTCATTGAAACTCCTTCTTTTAGGTGCTAATTTCAAAAAATTATCTAATAGTCTACATCTACGATGGACATTTCATCACGAAACATATTGCCACGTTATTCTACCTGAAGGAGAGATACCAAAGTGGTTGCTTCCTGAGAGTTATATCTTTTGTGACTTAAAAGGACTAGAATAAGAAGATTCTAGCAGTGGCATGCTTGTATTTCAAGCAAAGGGTGATCTCCACTTTATGCTTACGGGATCCATTAATTGCAAAGAGAAGGTAAACACCAAGTATCTCGGGATGTTTGATTTTTCCTTGTCAATTGCATCATGATGTCACTAATATATCTCATGTTCTGCACAACATGCTTAGCTACATATTGTTTATTGATTTCAATGGTGTTAGCGTATCTTTGTAATAGTCATGAGCAGTGAGTACTTTTAACTGGACTCCAAATCATTTTATGATAATTGCACCTACTGGCTACCAAGAAAAATGTTCTGAGCATGGTTAATTTCCTAATATGGCTCGTAGATTTTTCCTGTTGGCGAAATCATATAACTAGCAACCTATTAATTAGGTATACTCATGGTAATTTATCAACAACAAATGCGATAAATAACATTCAACTTTTTCATAGATTTATCACTCAAAACAAAAACTTAATGCTGAACATAGTAATTCACCGATGAAATTAATAAGTCATCGACATAGTTCCATTTTTTAAAAGGTAACAAAGGGATCGCCAAAGTAAGGAATTTACCAACTTTGAGTGGAAAGTAAATTATCATATATGGAAATTACCACTCAAAGCATAAACTTAGCAGTGAAATTAGCAACTTACCCCCATAATCTGCTTACAAACTAGTTAGTTATCACTAAGATAAGGAATTTGCCATTATGGATAAAATAGAAGTTAGTAAAAATATCGTTGGATTAAGCAACTTGCCAACATAGGCCCCTTTTTACTGTAGCATGTCACCAATAATTTAAGGAATTTATAGAATCCAAACTGAATGGTAAGTCACCAAGCTATTTAGAAATGTGCCATTAGAAATAAAATATCAAGATCCAAGTTAGTTGTGTTACGGAAAAATTAGTAATTCATCATACCAATGACAGGTGGTGGGCTTGGTGAGAGCAAAGAGAAAGTACAAGGAGTTACGGGACCTTTAGCTGGACCGTTTATTGGGTGTGGGGATTGTACGGGGTATACCGCAATACTACCCTCCGCTATAAGCCAATCGTGTCACGGAAAAAACATAATACGGCCACATTGAATCTCACATTTACATTATTTGTTAACGATTTCTACTCAAAAGTTCAAATCATTAAAAAGTAATTTCTTTGGGGGCAGTTAGTCAGGTTCCTTAAGAAGCGAAGCCCGCGTGAAGAAGCTACAGAAACTCTTGGCTTGTAATCTTATTTTGCCTCGCTCCTTGAGCGGCTGAGCTGAGCCCCCCCCCCCCCCCCACAAAAAAAAACTCTCAAGAGAAAAACAAACGTTGCGGCTAACACAATATATTTAAATGGTAATAAAATGAGTCTATCTATTTATTTATTTTTTTGAAAAGAACATATGCTATAGCCTATATGTTAAGATGGGGATTCATTTCTTTGAAATTCCACTTGCCTACAGCCCCTTTTTACTCCTTTAAAGTATCAAAGTGCTCTCTGCCTCCTTTTATGTTCGGGATCTTCAAGAATACAAGAGGAGGGTAAATAGCCAGACATCAGCTGGATTGGACGGACAAATCCATAAGCAGGGATGAAAACAAATTTTGAGAGCACTCCGGAAGATTTTCGGACTCCTTCCTTCCCAGTCGGACATCTTCCGTCATCACTCGCGACCATTCCCTTACCATGGCCCAGAAACTCTCTGTTATCCTCTGTTTTCACATTCATTCCATCAAAGGGAGTTGAGCCTTTTGCCCAAAGCCTCTTCCATCGCCACCGATCACGGTAGCTGGCGTACTTGGAGTCCCGGTTCCAGTGTTCGATTATTGCTCATCACCGTGGATCTCTTGTTTCTGTGAAGTATCGGGAGAGGCGTTGCCTTGCCTTGTTTTGTAGGGGAAAACTCTGAAGCTGTCAAGTCCCGCTCAATCTCCATGTATTGATCTCAAGTTCGTTGATCGACGCTTACCTGAACCTCTTTGGACGAGTTTACTCAGCAGTCGTGGTTGAATATCCCACCTCGCTAAGGTTGGTTTTGGAACATTTCTTTCGGTCATTTCATGAGTGAAGATTTAGTTTGAAGTTGACGCTGGTGTATGTCTGGGAAGAGACCAGTATTGAAATCATTTTTTTTCCTTGATGAATCAAACCCTGTGTGCAAAGAAAGAAGTATTTGGATTGTCGTGCGGTGTTACATTGAGTCTATTTCCTGAGATGCTCACCAAGTGTTTGATGGAATGCGTGGGTCAAATCTGTGATCCTTGCCACGTGCTGTTGATTGATTAGGAAGCAAAACTGACACATTCGGATTGATTTTGTTGAACGATACTGATTATGGGATGTGGTTTTTTTTTTTTTTAAATATTTTATGGGATGTGGTTGTTAGTCTATGCATTGTGGATTAAAATGTTTTTCCCCATTTACTACGGATCTGCTTTCCTTTCCAGTACACTTTGTGGTCTCCAAATATGTTACCGACTCTCTATTTTTGCTATTTTTTGCATCTATCCGGCCCCCATGGTGATTGTTCGTTTTGCTTGGCGGGAAAAGTGGCTCAAAATCCTTGCCTCCCACTGGATGAGGTCCAGTTCTTCCCCTCATATCCGGTGTGTCTTTCTGAAAATCTCGGCTTATGCATCATGGTTAACGGACGATGTGGTGCTCCAGGCAACTAAAGCCAGACAACGGTGATGTTTCATTCGATGCTCGAATACGTCGATCAACGATGAGGTTGAGTTTGTTTAATTAGCAGAGCAGAGTTTTTCGAGATATGCGCAAGGAAGATGATAGGAAGAAGACGATAGGGAAAAAAACGAAAAAAGAAGAAAAAAAAAACAAGAGAATTTATTGTGGGCTTAGCATGAGAGGATGGGTTAGTGCCGTTTTGTTCAATATTGGTTTTACTGGTGATTGGGCTCTAGATCTCCTTTTCTTTTCTTCTTTGTTTTCAAGCGAGTTTGGGTTTGATTAGTTTCTAGAGGGAATTGAGACCGCTTTGAACTTTTGGTCGATGCCTCTTAAGGCAATAAACCTGATGACCCGTGCCCATAGCTTTCATATGTGAGACTGGTGTCCGGCCCGTGTCTGAGCCACCCAAAAAAAAAAGAGCAAAAAAAGATATCATGAGGACGGAGTTAATGCAAATATGAATCGAGGTCCAAGTATGGTGTTAAAAAGTTGAAGCACTGTATTACACAGTTTGAGTTCATCAAATACGAATTGAGGTCCGTGCATGTGCCTATACAAGTAAAACTATGTTAATGAGTAAACCATACTCTGAAGTAAAATCATTTAAAGTAATGTTAGGGGATACATTTTGGTTCCCATTTTTATGACATCTCATTTTAGATGGCACTTAATGTCAACATGAGTAATATTCAACTTGTTTTTCATTTATGCTCACGATTTTTCACTAAAGAAAATAGTCTAATGATTTAGAAAAAAGAACAATTTCACACTTTGGAGATGTTGATACCAAATTGAAGGAAATTGGGCTGAGAGGTGATTGCTAGTGTGGCTTGTGAAATTAGTTCTTAGAACTGAAGACTTTTAGGCATGTGTGAGCGAACAAATTGTGATCATGTAATTTGAACTGGTGAAGTAGTGAAGTTGTGAAGTAGGCGAAGTTCCTAAAAATGAAATAGGCCGAGTTGATTATATCGTGGCCGAAGAAGCGACACTGGCATTGGGGCTTATTTTCAGAAAGTTAGCCAGAGGAATTTGGATAAAAATATTCAATCAAAATCATAGTTTATTGCAGGGTTGCAGCTTTTCAAGTCGTCTTAGTTAGAAGTACAGGGCATCTTTCAGACCTAATAAATGAAAATTCCAAATAAGAACTTGAATGAGGTTATTTTTTTAAAAGAGAGCTTAGAATAGATATTATTTTACTAAGTACTTGAAGTGACTAAATTAGCATCAAATAAAAATGTGAGCTCGTCAATCCTTCAAATATTCAATTGCTGGTGAGCATGTGATATTTTTAGGGGTGGAAATATGAGCATTTTTGTAACAAAAATGCAATGAAAATCAGTCACCGAACTCACTCTATCCTTGGATTCACTCCAAATATGAGCATCAAAATTAAATTTTATCATTTTCCTTTCCAAAGTAAAGTCGCGAGAGGCGAAGCTACGACAAAGGTGATGAGCAAATACTCCCCTGCACTTTTGACTAAGCAAAAAAGACAATAAGAAATATCGTCAAATCACATTAGATTCATAATGATCGGCATAATTAGCACGCTTGCTTAACGTGGAGATCTTCTTTTGGACCAAATAATTTGAATGGAACACTTAGACAATATCTAATGCTTTTGAAAAGGACTTGCACTTTAATTTGTTTGGGATTATCATTGCTAAGCATCCAATGAAAAGGGCCCTACTCAAGTGGAAGATCCTTCGCCCTAAAGTATCAAAAACTATGCTATTGGTGTACCAAGAAATCATTTACTGGTGTTCTTGTAGAAATTTTCTAATTTCTTCGAATTTATACATTGAACCAATTGCATCACTTTCAACTAAATAAAAGGCTTGGTTTATTTTCATGCCCAAGCAATGAAAGGAAAAGGCAATACTTATCCAATTTATAACTAGAATGTCTAGTGCTTAAAGAAAAATATGACGTACAAATTATTGGTGAAGACATACTCAAATTAAAACCCTTTTCTCAGATCGGCACTAGTATGTTCATAGTTGCATAACCAATAGGTCTTGTGAAAAATATTTAAAATGATTTGCACGCCAAAGCTACTCTCTCAAGTTAACTAATAGGCGCGCACACTAAATTTGGATCTCTTCATTCCCATTGTATATTGATATATCTCTAGTAAGCGAATCATGAAAGGCATATCAAATAATCGTGCGAATTTTAGCCACCAAAATCACGCTCGCGACATTTGCTTGTCGTTCTCGGTGCCGCGGTATTTTGGTACACATCATCCACGTTTAGACAAAGTACTCTTTATTGTTAATAAATTATTCTTGGAAATGAAAAGAAAAAGAAGGATGAATAAATTAAAGCAAACGAAAGTGAGGTGGCAACCATCAAATGAGCCACATGTCAACTCTCCATAAAACCCTCCTCAGAGTACAAAATACCGTGATAATACCAGATGGATTCAATAGTTCAAGCCAAGAGAGAGGGCACAAACTTTATATAAAAGGATTAAGTATTTCTCATTTGATATGAAAGGAGGAAAAAAACTCAAAAGTGCTCCTAGATTGCAAGTTCTCTCAACATCATCCATCAGTCATACTATAACCCATGCAAAATAAAAATCTCAACCTTTCGCAATCCTTTTATCAGTAAGAAGTGTCCAAAAGCTCCTGCATGAGAATGTCGCCAAAAGGCAATTGTACACACTAAATAATAATTGAGACATCAAAGCAGAAGCTCCCATTCCACCAATCCTCTATATGTCATTGCTATTCAAAGTCTTAGGGCACTAGCTTTTATTGGAAGATAAAGCCAATATCGTAATATAGTTCGTTGACAATATCTAATCACTAAAACACCTTCAGATGAATAAGTGATTATCTTTACTAAGAAGTTAGGAAAAAGAGTGTAAACATGGAATAAAAAGGTTTGACAAAAATGAAATGAAAAGGAAAAAGAGTATTCCCTAAATAGTTACTCGATCATGGATATTCCATTAGCTGAGAAATTCTAAATATGACATTAAAAATATAAAATAAATATAAAATGTCGAAAACAAAATTAATCAAGGAGTGAGATCAAAGCGACTTGACTAAGGGGGTAATGACTTGATAATCTTTAGGCAGATATGATATGGAGAAATTTAGTTTGAATAGTGGAGGAAAAGTTGGGGAAACTTGTTTTAGGGTTTGCTTGTCTAGAGTCCCTTGAGAGAAAAAATAAGTCAAATTGTTCATTATAAATAATAATCCAATAGGCTATGTTTTTGCGATTCACCCTTGTGTATCGACGCTAGGGGCATGGGAGTATTGCTAGTCTTCTTTTCTATTTCTTTTATTAATGAAAAGGCAAGTCAAGTCAAGAAGCAGGTTCTCCGCACCTTCTACAAAGTGTTGTGGAAATTACGCGTGCATTGATTGGCCTTTTGTCTTCTTTTCTATTGCTATATGCTTTTTATTGAATCAGTTTGGTGGAGATTATGCTTGCTGACTCGGCGTATTAGAATTATTGGTCGGTTTTCGTTTATATATTTTTTATTAGTAGAGAAAGCAAGTCAAGACAAGAAAGGAAAACAAAATAAATAAATAAATAAGGATACGGCATAAATTTTATGCACCGCCCACGCATTGATTGTCCTTTTATTTTATTTTCTATTGCTAACTGCTTTTTATTAAATTAATTGGCGGAGAGTATGCTTTAGGCCCTGTTTGGCAACCATCCAAACAGGCATGATTCTAATTTTTGTTCTCGAATCGGTTGGGAAAGAATCGCGTTTGGTAAATTTTTTGTCAAAACCGATTTCGGGAACAAATTTACTCCTAATCAGTTTTGGACAAGAATTCAGAATCGAAAAAATTTGATTCTCCGTCCGAGAATCAAAAAAGAGAATCAAAAGTGCCAAATAAAAAAAAAAATTATTTCTATATTTTATTTTTATTTCTTCCTAGTATGAAATATATATTTGTTGTATATAGAATACATATTTAATTTTATGTTATAATTTAGTATTTTTATTTATTACATATTGTAGGGATACTAGTATAGTTTATAATATGGTTTATTATTTACTATATAATAAAAATTGATTAGTTAATATTTTTATTACTTAGTATAAAAATATAATTAATCATGAATGGTTTATGAAAATTCAATATCAAATTTATTTTAATCTAAAAAAGGTAATTAAAAAAGAATTGGAATAGAAATTTTATATAGTTACCAAACGCTTTCTATTCTTTTTCTATTCCGTAATCAGAAATTTTATTTGTTACCAAACGCGTTTTTTACTCGTAATCAATTCCCTAACGTAATCGTTACCAAACGCGCTTCTTCGATCAAGCATCGAATTGTTCGTTGGTTTTCGTTTCTATTTCTTTATTAATAAAAAAAGCAAGTCATGTCAACAGAGGAAAAGGAAGAAAGGGCATGCGTAAATTTTATGCACCTTCCGAGGAAATTACGAGTCCAATAATGCACCTTCACTTTCTTTTCTATAGCTTTCTTTCATTAGCACTGCTGGGTCAAAAAGAACAATACACAGGAGAGATAAAGCTGCAACCCATCTAGACGGTAATAGCCGCTGCTTCGAATATATAAAGCATTCTGCGGAAGCACATCGACTTTCATCTCCTCTCTAGTAGTAGCCGCTTCTTCGAATCTGAAAGGCAAGTTCTTTCTAGGGATCTCTCACGCTCTCTCCTAAAGGAGACAATTTCCCATAAAAAGGAAGGAAAAAAAGAAAAAAAAGCATTCCCCACCCTTTCTCCTGAACTCAACCGACCAACCACCTCCACCATCTCCGTCCGACTACCTCCTGCCGGCGACTGCTCTCGCATCCCATTCCCGGAACCCTACCTTACTCCTTCACCGTCACCTACTTCTTTACTCTCACGAAAAAAAAAGAAAAAGAATCTTCGTCTTTCTCTACTCCGGGAACGGTTGTCATTGAAGCCCCACACAAAACCTCAGAGCCACAGCCGATCTACGTCGTCCGCCACCTCCAGAGCATCGTCCGCCCGCTGCCATTCGTCGTCGCCGTCCCTGACCTCGGTGGAGTCGACTGACGCCTGACACGAGTTTGGAGTCGCTATTCTCAACCTTCGCCGCCAACGATGCCCAGGAAATCCAAGCGAGGTAGGGCCCCCACGATGGAGTTCTCGTCCAAGAAATCCAAGCGAGGTAGGGCCCCCACGATTGAGTTCTCGTTCCTTCTTTTTTTTTTTTTTTGCCTCGTCCTGCTTGATTTTAAAAGAGCAAAGCAAGCTCGATTTCTTTAGTCCTCACTCGCGTTGGATCTGAATGAGTCGGTTTTTCTTAAGTTTGAACGTTGCTCGCTGATTTCTCTTGAGTTTAAGTGTGAGCTCGAGCTCCGAATAGGTCCATATTCGCTCTCCAATTCGCTGCCCACTACGTGTTTGAAGAAATGCCTGAACAGATTCGAATTTGTTCTGTTCAATGCAGGCCATGGCATGGAAAAATTTAGTTTGAAAGGGAAATTTATTTTGGGATTTGCTTTTGTAGAATCCCTTTTGAAAGAAAAAAGTCAGATTGTTCATTATAAATAATATTCCAACAGGTATTTACCAAAAAAAATAAAAATAAAATAATATTCCAACAGGTGGTGTTTTGCAATTGACTCATGTATAATAGCACCAGGAGCATGGGAGTGTTGCTAGTTTTCTTTTCTATTTCTTTTATTAATGGAAAAGGCAAGTCAAGTCAAGAAGCACCTATATAGGATGGTTCTGTGCACCTTATGCAAAATGCTGCTTTCTGTTAAATTAGTTGGTGAGTATATGCTTATCGACTTGGAGCATTAGAAATGATCTGGTTTCGTTTCTATTTCTTTATTAGTACAAAGCGATATCCATATGAGAGATAGAGCTGCAACCAGACCAGACACTAAGCATTCTGAGGAAGCACATCAAACTTCATCTCCTCTAATGGCTGCTTCTTCAGATCTGAAAGGGAATTATGACGTCTTCCTGAGTTTCAGAGGTACGGACATCCGAAACAGCTTCCTCAGTCATTTCTACGCGGCGCTTGCCCAAAAAGGAATCTACAGTTATGTTGATAGCGAGGAGCTTCGAAAAGGCGACTGTATAAAGCCGGCGCTTATGAAGGCGATTGAGGAGTCGTGTATCGCGATCATCATTTTCTCTGAGGACTATGCTTCCTCACCGTGGTGTTTGGAAGAGGTGGTGAAAATCATGGAGTGCAAGGAGCAAAGAGGACTCATGGTATTTCCGGTGTTTTACAAAGTGGATCCTAGAGAAGTGAGAACGCCAAGAGGGAGCTACCGAGAAGCTATGGTTAAGCATGAGAGCAAGTTTGGGGGAGATTCGAAGAAAGTGAAGAGATGGAAAAAGGCTCTCCTTGATGCGGGTAGCTTGTCTGGGTGGGATTTGAAGGATAAGTAAGTACTAAGTAGTGATTGATGTGACACTGCTTTGTTTTTTCTTTTTTATATGCTGAATCTCTTCTTCTTTTTCCATGAAAGTTAATTATCTTTGGAAATTGATGTATCTAGTACCTTTCCGGATTTTGTCAGAGATGAAGCAGATCTTATCAATAGAATTGTGCGGGAGATCTCTACGCAGCTGGACCAAAAACTGTTACACGTTGCCAAGCATCCGGTTGGAATACATCAACAAGTGGTAAAGCTGGAATCTATGTTAAATCTTAAGTCTCATGATAATGTTCACATGATAGGATTATGGGGAAAAGGAGGTGTAGGAAAAACAACATTAGCCAAAGCCCTTTACAATGATATATTCAAAGGATTTGAGGCTTCATGTTTTTTGGCAAACGTTCGTGAAACTTCAAAAGATTCCAAGGATTTAGTTCATTTGCAAGAAAAATTGTTGTCCGAGATATTAGTGGGAAAAGAATTAACAATGTTTAGTGTTGATGGTGGTATTAATTTGATGCAACATAGACTTTGCCGCAAAAGAGTCCTCCTTATTCTCGACGATGTCGATGACGTAAAACAATTGAATGCTTTAGCTGGAGGGCGTGAATGGTTTGGTAAAGGAAGCAGAATCATCATTACTACAAGAGATAACCATCTATTAACTGTCCATGGGATAGATGAAGATCATATCTATGAAGTTAAAACTCTAGATGATTTGGAAGCTCTTGAACTTTTCGATAAACATGCTTTTCTTGGAAGTAAGGAAATAGTGATAAGGAGGGATCTTGTGGATAGTGCTTTGCATTATGCTAAGGGACTTCCTTTAGCACTTGAGGTATTGGGCTCTTTCCTATGTGGTAGAAGAGAACAGGAGTGGGAAAGCGCATTGAATAAACTTGCTAAAAGTCCTGACAAAACCATCAATGATGTTCTCAAGTTAAGTTACGATGGACTAGAGGACTATGCAAAGGAGATATTCCTTGATATTGCATGTTTCTTCAAGGGGCGATCTATAGAGCACATTATGGAAGTCCTTAACAGTTGCGACTTTGACACAATTATTGGAGTGCGAGTTCTTGTTGAGAAGTCCTTAATAATTGAAGTAAGGGGGACGATACAGATGCATGACTTGATTCAGTTGATGGGCATGGATATTGTTAAACAAGAATGTCACGATGATCCTGGGAGACGCAGCAGGTTATGGCTTTGTGAAGACGTCTGTGATGTTCTATCTGGGGATATGGTAAGTTTTGGTGGTTTAAACACTGATTTTACTCTCTTCTTCTCTGACTTCATATACTAATTGCAGTGCAAGTTCTATAAATGCAGGGAACAAATGCAGTAAAAGCCATAGTTTTGGTTTTACCCAAGACAGAAGCAATATACATAGATCCCAATGCTTTCACAAACATGAGAAGATTGAGGTTGCTCATCATGATTAATGTGCATAACTCTTTCCAAGGTCCCATCTATCTTCCTAATGAACTGAGATGGTTTCAATGGCCTGAATGTCCTTTTTCGGTTCTCAAATTTCCCCCTGGCCCAAAGAAGTTAGTCAGACTTGATCTATGCAAAAGCAACATTCAAGTCATGGTGGACCAATTTAAGGTGCGCATTCAAATTAATTGTCCTTACTTATCTCTTACATATCTATATCTGTATGCATATGATTATGACTATATATATGTGTATGTCTTATTGAAAACTTTGGATGCAACAATTACTAACTCTGACGATGCTCGTTAATTGTGCTTAAGAAACATCTGCATCTATTAAATTGTTTATATTTGATTAAATTCTTCCCGTTTTGGGGAAGTATTAAACACTTTTCTATGTGAATTTTATTGTCGATTCGAACAAAAGATACTTGCTAAAAAAATTCAATCTCATTTTCAAATGTTAGAAGTACCGAAATTATAAGAAGGATGGACTTATACGATCAGTAACTTTAATACCGAAAATTGGAAGAAGAACTTATTGGTGACATAATTTAACAATGGTGAACGTGCTTAGTATTTTAATAAACATGAACTGCCTGAGGATTCAATTTGTGTGCCTTTGAAATGATAGATACTAAAAATGCTATCAAAGATATTTTATATAAGAGACTAGCTTACTAGATTCTTTTCAAAATTGCATATAAAACTAGAATGAGATTTTTCTTGCTTATTTGCTTTAACATTGAAGCGAATGCATGCAAAGTACTTTTGATTGAACCTCCCGTTGTTTCTATAATAGAATGCAGTCGATAATGAAATTAGATATGTAGAAATCGTGTAGTAAAGGATCTTTAAAGGAGTTGAGTCTTTACCGTAAGTCAGCCCCAAAAGTCCCGTATCTTTTTATTGTGCCGACCTAACCATAAATTTTTGGCAAGTACTTCTTTATTTTTACGAGGAGGAATAAGCGGAACTCCAAGAAAGTTATCTTCATCTTTATGGATAAAATATTCATTTTCAAATATAACTGGGAGTTTCTCCTTCTCCTTCCAAATATGTAACACGTTCCCCTCCATTCCTTTCAATCGGGCCATTCGGTTGCGCCCTTACTCCATTTATTCCTAGGTAAGAAATCGCAGGACGAAAAGCAACTCTTCGGGGAGATAGATTGACCAGCCATTCCTTCTTCCGCTATTTTAAATAAAAGCTTGTGGAGTACAATTCCATAGAAGAGTCTTACTTTATAGACGCACTAGCGCACCACATGTAGGACGCTGATAGCGCGTAATGGCTTTCACGCATGACTAATAAGGCTTTCTAAAGAGAAGCAAGGGGCTCACTTTGCTAATTTAAAAATATCTAAACTTAAATCTAATCTTAAGTTATGTATATATGTATTATATTTATATTCATACAAATACTACTGTACAAAGTAAAGGTGACCTTCCGCAGGATTTTAATTTAATTCCTTCCCCAAAATGTCTCGATTACTTATTTTACGAATATTGTATTCATTGAGAGGTGCGTAAACTATTAATCTATTTTATCTCACATGTTTCACAATCTAAATTTTAATCTTTTCTATCCCATAACAAATTTCTTATTGCAAATTTTAATCTTGAAATATCCTACATACATTCTATGTTTGTGTATTGTGTGTTTACCAACAATTTCTTTCCATTAAATATTTCTAATTTAGTGGTTTTGCTTAATTTTTCAGATATCAATTTTTTTCAAATCTTGTGCATACTCTTTTAGTTTTCTCTTCCTATGCCTCCAAAGAGACAAACGTCGTGGACTTTCAATTTTGCTGTCATGCTTGTCGGCCACATTGACGCCGGAATGTGTTGAGCGAACAAATAAATAGAAGGGGTTTTTCAATCTTAATGAAGTGGAAAAACCCCACTATGGAGGATAGGAAAGAGACAACACACACTAGGTCTCCCTTGGCCAAATCACCGCCTTTGTAGGCCAGTCCAAGGATGCAGCACTCTCTCGTTCACTCATGAATCCCCTAAAAGGGCAGAGAGAAAGACAAAGAAAAGATAGAATGAAACTTCATTTAATAGATCAATTGTGTTTACCATGAGACACCGAGAGGGCACTTATAAGTAGGAGCCTACCGTACCTTTGAGTAACCTCCAAGTAAAGAAAAATGAACCCGAAATACAAAATTCAAACAAGCTACAATATTATCTCATTGTAATCGAGACTAAAACAATCCTAAAAAGTATAAAACGGGCTCACTGATCAAGAAATATATTTTATCCCTAATATTCTATTCACAAGAGAGAATCTTGAAATCTTGAAAATACTCTTCCTCGAGGCCAACTTCATAGCGATAGATCAGCAACATTGAAACTAGTGGAAACACCATTCCCTCCACAAAGCTCACTTTTGCAGGTATTATTATCGATGTATTCCAAAACTAGAAACGAACCGTCCGTAGAACCACGACTAGGTGGAAAGCGCTCTTCTCAAATGAATCCAAACAAGATCACCTTCTTTAAAAACAGCAGGCTTTTCTATTTTTTGTTTTTTTGGCTTGACTGGGATATTTGACATTTTGCTTCGGACTTCGCTTCCTCACTTCCTCATGTACCTTATTGATTCTTAGCTCTTTCTCCTTATTAGTGGTGGATAATGGTGTAAGATCCAAAGGACTTAAAAGATGCATTCACTACACAACGTAAGGAGTTGTCTTTGGAATACCATGTGGGCACACAATTTCACTAATATAAATTCAGCAACATATAACGGATCAAGGGTCTACTACATTCAACGAAATGTGTGATTCTCAAAAATCGATCAACCAAGCACCATGACCTAATAAGTGATGACACGAGAGATTCCCAAGCTTCCACCGCCATTATGGCAGGTTTGCATATCTCTGCATAAGATTGTAGGTCCATCAAGTGCCACCTATGTTAGCTTAAATTCATGTCATGAATTAGCTGGCAAAGGATTTGACCATGGCTCATGTGCTCCCACTTGAGGTCACTCTCTCTCTGAATTACATGTATTGATTCTAAACATATACATAGTAGAAGTGGCCACGCTACTTAGCATTGGAATGATTTCTCTTGTGTGTCACTTGATAGAGCTTAGTGTGTGGTGAAATTACAAGTATTATTCTTTTTTTAATCCTCTTTTGGCCAAGGATCGCTTAATAAACTCATTTAAAAAGGGAGCGGGAGTGCTCTGTATACACCATATGATCAACTAATTTCTGATCATACGGGTCTTGAATGATGATCAAGTGTTTTTCATTAAATATTTTTATCTTCATTTTCTTTCTATGTGGATATTTCTTGCAGGACTTTAAAAATTTGAAGTTCCTTTACTTCAGTAAATGTTTGTCCATGGTTTGTATGCCAAACCTCGATTTTTGTCCAAATCTCGAGGAATTGGATCTCAGTGGGTGCAAAAATTTGGAGCATGCTCACGAATCAGTTGCATATCATGCCAAGTTGAGGTTGTTGAATCTAAGAGGTTGCTCTAATCTTCATCATCTCCCTGATATACTCCAACCCAAGAATCTTCAATTTCTCAATCTTCGTGGTTGCGCAAAGTTGCGAAGATTCCCTGATATTCCGGACAAAATGAAATGCTTGCAACGACTTTTTTTAGATGAGACTTCAATTGAGGAACTTCCTGCATCCATGGAAAATCTTGTCTCTTTGGAAATTTTGAGTATATCTTATTGCAAGAAATTGGCAAGCCTCCCATCCAGCATTTACAAGTTGCGAAATCTTTGGAGCTTGTGGCTTGTTGGTTGTTCAAAACTAATCAAGTTTTCAAAGGAGGAGGAGGATTCGAGTGATCTGCGTAGCAAGACAGGATTTCCCAAGCTAGGGTTCTCAGAGCTTAGGGGATGCAATCTACAAGAAGTAGAGTTCCTAGAGAATCGTTCATGTTTTCCATCCTTAATGTGTTTGGATTTGCGCAAAAATAATTTTGCTAAGCTTCCAGCGTGCGGGTACCTACATAATTTACTTGAATTGGATGTTTCGGAACGCGGACAGCTACAAGAGACTGGTGAGGTTTCAAGGCAATTGCTTCAAGTGCAAGCAAGGAATTGTGAATCTCTAAGCAAAATTCCCCCGACATATTGTCCATTAACCGATTATTTCGTGATCCGGTCCATAGTGAGGTTAGACTCTCTCTCCCTCCCTCCCTCCCTCTTTGATTAATACGGAGTCGTGTACATATATTGCTAATTGTAGCTAAATTTGACTCATTGAAACTCCTCTTTTTCGAGTGTCAAATTCGAAATAATATCTTAAAATTTACTTTTACTACAGCGATCTTGCAAATCGTATCACGGTTCATATTGCGAAACTATTCTACCTGGAGGAAAGATGCCGCAATGGTTACTCCCAAATAAGGAGGGTTATATATCTTTCACAGTTTCGAAGGATTTGTATGAGAAGTTCCTAAAATTAGCTATCGGTGTTGTATTACGAGTAAAGGAAGGAGCAAATGAAGGGAAACGAAAGGAATTTATGCTCAGTTTATACACTAATGGCAGACGCGAACATGAGTCCTTAGGGCCAAGGAGGTTCCCAATATTGCATTCGAAACATGTGTTATTACAGTTGCATGCAATAAAGGACCTATGGGGAGTAGACCCTTTTGGTCGAAATGACTCAATTTCTTTCCGATTAGGCATTAAAGCATCGAATGCTGCAATTGTAAAATGCTGCAATTGTAAAGAAGTGTGGATTTCGATTAATATGCAAGCCACTAGAGGACAATTTGGAGGCTTTGAATCAAGATGACGAGTTGTTAGATCCAAGTTTGGTTTATGAGATTTGGCATCACAATGAAGATAAGACCGAGAGAGGAAGAAATTTCGGCCGACGCCTCGATCTGGAAAAGGTCTCTCCCTCCCCCCCCTCCCCCGCGATTACGGTGTGTGTGATTGATATGAGTGCTTTGTGTTTTTATAATAATGCAAAATTGCAAATGCTAGCAAACAAAACAAGCTAATATATTGTGATTTTGCACCTGTATGTAATAGCAGTTGTCCCTCGATGAAGATAATCACCAATCAAGGTCAGAGGCAGATGGTACAAGTGAAAGAGAAACAGACGAGGAAATCTTGGGTGACATGTCAAGGTCTGACTTATCAGTTGAGGTCTCTCTCTCTCTCTCTCTCTCTCTCTCTCTCTCTCTCTCTCTCTCCGGCCCCCGGGGATACGCGCGGATTGATAAGTGCATGTGTTGATTTGTTGTTGGAGTGTACTCAGGCGCACTATGTTTGTATAACGCAAAAACTAAAAATTCTATAAAATAAGCAAATCTAACGTAGAGTGATTCTGCACCATGTGCTACGACAATACTTCCAACTAAAGTGAATGATTTCATGAGTATTACATAGAAGGCAAGGAAAGATTGATATGTTTAATTATTACAAAAACTCTAGCTTTGGTTAAATTACCAGAAAAATTCTCAAATCAAACTCTTCTATTTTAACTAATTATCAACTTTAGTACATCTAACAATTTACTGGTATAACAGAAGTGTCGCTATTCTGGAATTGCTCCTCACTACATGAATATTCTTCCCGGAGGAGATATGCTAGAGGAGTTCATCATTGTTGAAGGCAGTACCATATCTTTCATGGTTTCACAAGACTTTTATGATAATTTCTTGGGATTAGCTCTCTGTGTTATTTTCACTGTAGAAGATGGAGAAAAGGAAATATTTTTCGACATCATGCCCCATCTAAACGGCCAAAAACGGAATGGGCTATCGGGATCTCTCGGTTCATTTAATTCAAATCACATGTGGATTCAATATCTCAAACCGAATGTGCTGTGGGGAGTGTTGGAGGGAGCTGTTGATTTTCTTGAATTTAACAAGGATTGCTTACGATTTAGCCTCACACTCAACATATCGGGTGGAACCGTAAAAAAGTTGGGATATGTGCTAAGATGCGAGCAAATGGATGACGATTTGAAAGATGTGCTCGAAGACAAGCAATTAGTGAATCCAGCTTCAATCTATGAAATGAAGTTCAAAGAATTCTTCTACAAATTTCTTTCACGCCGAAAGGAGCAAATAAGCAAGGTAATGGAAGCCAAGGTAAACGGGGAAAAATTTGAAACAAAAAATTAAAAAAAAAAAAAAATCTACTTTTTTTTTTTCTAGTAACAAACAAAGAAATCGGACCATTTTATAGGAATAAGTTCAGCGTAACCTAATGCTCTTGTTTACATAATCCACACAAGGTCAGGATGAGACTCGCATCCGGACTGGCTCTTCTAAACCGATTTGAGTCCCCATTTCTTGGAATAGAAGAATAAAAATTCAAAATTTAGGAAAAAGTTAGAAATTAGATTTTGAGTAGTTTTACTATATTTTAGTGTTAATTCTAGTTTAGAATTAGTTTAGCATAAAAAAATGTGAAGATCTTTGATGAAAATTGGATTTAAAATTGATTAAGTTCTTAGGGATTTACCATTTAGATTTTTGAACACGTTTTCTTTCATAAACAATATTAGGTTATGACATCTTGGCTACTCTCATGAGAAAATACATCTTCTTTCCTTAAGATTCTATTGTAGGCATCTTTTAAAGTTATAAGCAATTCTTTTTTAAAAGAAAATTAGATTGCTTTGAATAAGTATTTCGCATTATCATCTGTCCTGTGTATATAGCAATGGAATAAACCAATGCTTCATGGATTTCCAATGTAATTTACTTAAAGATTTGATGAGTTTATGCAAATAAGTATACCAATTTTAGGATAACCTCCATCCTTGGCTATTTTGTCACTACAAGAAAACCACATGGTCCTTAGGAGTGAGCACGACAGTTTCCATCTTGAAACCGGGAATTGTCCACCATGGACTACTTCTAAAAAATTGGAATTGGGACTTGTAAGTTGGTTTCATGAATCCACTCGGAAACTGGATCGCTAGTTCGATCCAATTCCCATATGGTCCATGGAATGGATCTCCAATTTCTATAAAATTGCATTCATCAATTAATATCATGGTGAACCTAATTTTTATTTAGAGCACCAAAGCTTGTTCGACCTTATATTCGGGTTGAATTACAAGTCATTAATTTCGATTAAGGATTGAAAACTATATGATGGAACAAATATGCTATATTTGTTAGCTAAAAACTTAATTTCTTCGAAGATTATGGTGTAGTCCTCTTAGGATTTCTCAACACTGAAAACATATAGACAAGAATTAGACTCCACCTTAAAAGTCATAATCTCCATAGAAGTTAAGAGCGCGTTTGGTGATCATTCTGTTCTTAAGAACAATTTCTAATGAAAAATGATTTTTTTTTATTCTATTCGAGAACAATTTCTGAGCAAAAGAAAGTGTTTAGTAAATACAAATTTTTTTTATTCTGGAATAGAAAAAGAATATAAATGCGTTTGGTAACCGTATAAAATTTCTATTCCAATTCTTTTTCAATTACAATTTTAGATGAGTGTAAATTTGATACTGAATTCTTATGGACCACTCACCAATATAATGTCTTCTTATGAGTAAAGAAATCATATTATATTATGTTTCAATTTCAAAAGAATTCAAATTTAGAATTCCATTCCATTCTAAAATTCTATCAAATCATAGAAATTCTATTGATTAATTATATTTATACTAAGTAATAAAAATATTAACTAATCAAATTTTTATTAAATAGTAAATAATAAATTATAGTATAAATTATAAATATAAGTACTAAATAATAAATCAAAATACAAAATTAAATATGTATTCTATATATAGCAAAATTTCAATTCATACTTCAAATCATTTTTTATTTTTTAAATAATTTTATTTTTTTTTTCCTTTTTTTACTTCTTTTCTTTTTTCCCTTTCTTTCTCCCCTTCTTCTTCTTCTTTAAGGTGGTCGATCGCCGGCCTTAGGATGACTGGGGATTGGCTAGACAAGGGCTGGCGACCTCACCGGAGCGTCACCGGCCCTCAACGAGGCCGTGCCTCATTGGCCGAGCCTCGCTTGTAGTTGTGCAAGCTCGGCCAAGTTAGATCTTGGCGAGGTTGAGCCTTGCCCGGCTAGGCAAGTCTCGCCGGCAACCGGCGGCGGCAGCAGATAGCAATGGTGGTGGCAGACTGGCAGTAGCACTTGAAGAACAAGAAGAAAGGAGGAAAAAGAAAAAAATAGATTGATTTGATTTTAGAATTGTTCCCGAGAACAAATAATCAACTTTTTTTTTTTTTTTTATTATTCTTGATTACGTTTCGAATCTACTTCCGGGAACAAAAGTTTTATCAAACGCATTTCTGTTCCAAATCTACTCTCGGAAATAAAATAACAGAAACAAGCACTGTTTGGCAAACAAGTCCTAAAACATTAATCGTTTGATCCATCCTTTTTCAACATCACCTTTATTTAATCATGAGAGTAATTAATGAAAGACCTAATTATACTCATAAAATGAGCCATTGGCTCTTAATTTCGTATCATGATGATAATGCACCGTGACATTTATAAACATTTCCAATTGGTTCTCTCATTCCTCTTTGTTTTTTATTTTGTTTTGGTTGATAAAACAAGTAAATGGATTATTATAATGAAAACTAAAACTAGGGAGTTACTCATATTACACACCCAATAGACAAAACTAGTCAATAATGTTCAATAATTATATATATTTGGTTGAAAAACTATAAAATAATCAAATAATTGATATATATATTTTTAAATATATATACCGATAATTGGATTAGTACTCGTTGATTTCACTAAATTGAAACCGAAAATTGGATCGGCTAATCAGACCGATCTTCATAAAAACTACTTTTTTTGATCCAATCCGATCCAATTCAATTCTAGACAATCCCGATGGCTTTCCATTATTTTGCACACCCCCAATCATCCGACAAGAAAACCAGCCGAGATCATCGATTGGGGCTATGGCGGACCGATTTGAAGATTCCAAGGAAATGTGGCAGAACTTGAAATGTCAAAAAATTATTTTCCCTTGAATTCGGACAAATAAGTTGTCCAATCGGATCTTGTCCATATTGACAAGAGAGACAGAGTTCCCGGGGGGTTAGCTTACCCGCACGTCGAAAAGTTAAGATGAAGACGTCGACGTCCCAACAGTCCCATGAGGGCTTGGGGTTGAATTGAGCTCTTAAGCCTGCAAGAGCAACGTGTAAATAGTGGGAAACAAAAAAAAAAATTGTTCTGGGTGTAGCTGGTATGCCTGGCAAGTTAATTCCTTAAGGACTGCTTTGTCTGTTAAGGACAAAATTTCCTGTACAGATGAAGGCTTGTAGCTGGAGACTTATTTGCATGTCATTCACTTTTGTATTCTTTAGTTTTCTTTGTTTCGTTTGTGGTGTGTATGTTTGTACCCTCCTCCACAATTGTTATATGGGTGCTTACTTCCACATTATGATTATAAGACGTTAATGATGGGAGGGTAATTAATCTCGCTGTGTTTTCTTATTTGTGTTGATAATATATATGGAGCTGAGAATGTATTTGCCCACAGGCCATTTACATTAAGCATTGCATGAATTTTGCCTTTCTGCAGGCTCTAAGGCCACTTGAAACAGTCCCGGCTGTCAAGGAGATAGCAAATGTCATTGATGCTTTAAAGAAACAAGTTGCTGCTTATCGGGCTGTTATTATAAAGGTACGCCGTGGTAGTATTTTTCTTCTTGATTATGTTAGTTCATTATGTTCTTAAGAAAACCAACATGAACTCCACATAATTTCTATTCCTATTTTTGTTTTCCAGAAAAGAATTGAAGAAAACAGACGGGAGCTGGCAGGTGTTACAGAAAAAATATTTAATTCGTCTAAGCAAAGAAATGATCATACATGCGACGACATCACTGGTAATAGTGTAGACCTACTGACAAAGAGGCAAACAGATGCACTTGGCATGCAAAATGGTATTGATGCAAACAATGGCGATAGAGATAGCAATGACTACCTGGAGGATGCTCATGCTTCTACGGCAGTTCTTCTTGGATCTAGTATCCCTGTGAAGAATGCTGTTCACCCGATCAAGCTTCCAGAAGTGAAAAGATTACCCCCTTACACAACATGGATTTTTCTGGACAGGTTAGTGAGATTGTGATTTCTCTTCCCTATCTAGGATCTCTTTCTGTCTGATTTTTCCACCCTGCGTGTGCAAAAACTCTATGGCTTTTTACCACTTCCTAAGTTTAATAATAAGGCCTTTGCTCTCTGGGTTCTCTTCAATTGATTCTGTATTAGAAGAAAGTGATTGAAAGGGTGGGCTAAGTCCGAACATCAACTGGCATCATTTCATAAGATACGATAGTCACCCCCTCTTTGGAGAAGTTGCTAAAATTAGTTGTTGGCTTGTTTTCTGGAGTACTTTGTTTATCCTTTTTACTCTAGTGCAGAAATCAGAGAATGACTGAGGATCAGTCAGTTGTGGGTCGAAGAAGAATATATTATGATCAGAATGGCGGGGAAGCACTTATTTGCAGTGATAGTGAAGAGGAGGCAATTGATGAAGAAGAGGACAAGCGAGAGTTTGTGGATTCTGAAGATTTTATTCTTCGGTTGGTATAACTGATTTTTTTCTCTGTCATCTTCATGTGTGTTCATATTTAGTTATCTAATTGTTCTGGAGTTCTTGTTTTGGCTAGTCAGGGAATTATTCTCCCTGTGATGCAGGGCCTAGACTTCACGCATTGACCTTCATCTGATTCCCATACATAGAAACCTCTTGCACTGGGATGCCCTGTCTGGCCTTGTTGTCTGGTTGGACAAGTTTCCTAGGACGTGTCTTTTCTCTATTTAATTGTCAGATTTAATTTTCAAGGGACTAAGAAAATCTTTCCAAGGTGCATACTTGGATCTACTTAGACCGAGTGTCTTAGGTTTCAATTCTATGAAGTAGCCTCGTTTTATGTTCAAAGGCATCGTAGCATAATTTGCGAAAGCATCTTCATTTGGTTTTTATTACAAATCTCAGTCTGTCTTTCTGGACTCTTTTTTTTTTTTTTTCATTCAAAGTGTTTTGTCACCTTTCCTTTTCGTGTTCAGGCTCTGACAATGTTGAGGGAAGACTAAGAGCCTTATTGGGTCGACTGTGCCTTTTGGTCGTAACTTTTTTATATTAGTGGTGGGATTCTAGCTTAGGTGTGGCTTTTATTCTATAAAGGATCTTGGAAACGTGAATTTCAATTTGTCCTATGATTTATTGTGGATGACTGTCATATTCGCCACTTCAAATATATTTGGACATGGAGATAAAAGTGAGAGCTAAAGAAATGGGATTTCCACTTCTTGGTTGCTGGCTTCGCCAACTATTGGGCTTCCAGCTGGCTTCTCCTGCCTCACACATTAAGCATGATTAGTTGTTTTTTATGGAAGACGACCTGTTGTCAGGTTTACCGGTTGTGCCTTTGAAGCGGTTTTGGAATCTTTGCAGTTTCTCTGTCTGTGCCAATTTTAACTATTGATGCTAGAATGAACTTCCCTAGTATCTGCTCATCACAATTTACATCGATCGTCCTCTCATCAGCTGGCATTTGCATCTAATCAGCATTGCCTATGTTAGGAAGGATTCTTTTGCTGCTTTTTAAATATTTGGAATTGTAGTCTTCTTTCTGCCAACAGATATGATATTGGAAAAATATCGGAGATGTAATCTTCTTCTGATTTTCTAAATTTGCCAGCATGACCATCAAAGAACTCGGTTTATCTGATTCAGTTTTGGAATCATTGGCAAATTGTTTATCTAGAAGCCCTTCTGAAGTCAAGGTATGAGCATAAATAATATAAACAATTCACTGTGCTCTGACGTTTCTTGATAGATTGGTTTTCTACATTCATTATGCTTCTCTTTTTTGTGATTACGAAAAGAACTGGTCATTGTGTAACTATGGTCCAGCCGTTGCCTATTTGCTTTCTGCTGGCTTTACATAGAAATGAAACACCATCAAACATCTTATACAGGCAAGATATGAAGTCCTTATTAAGGAAGAGAAGGATGTGGGCCGCTCTAAGAATGGGGATAATGAAGAAACCTCTCAGACAGTGAGTTCTTTTCTCGATAAAGATCTTGACGCTGCTCTAGATTCACTTGATAACCTGTTTTGTCGTAGATGTCTTGTAAGTGATCTCTCCTGCATTTTGTCATATCTTTCTGTGTTCTATTTCATTCTATTGCTCAGGATGTCTCTTTATTATTTATGTATTTGCAGGTTTTTGATTGCAGATTACATGGATGTTCTCAGGATCTTGTGTTACCCGTAAGAACCTCACTTGGAACTACTTTTTCCTGAATCTTATATCATCTTTTTACCAGTATTCTTAGTTTAAAAGAAATTACATCTTAGTCGTCAATTTCAAGCTTCTTTATCAGGTGGATAAACAACCTATATGGAACCATACTGATGAAGAAAATGTACCATGTGGTCCTCGTTGTTACAGATCGGTATGCATTTAGTGTACCAATGCTTTGTATCTAGCACGATGAGGGGAAAATAGTCCAGTTGTTCATCGTATTTTTTTTTCTCTTTCAGGCTTTGAAGTTAGTAAAAGGTGCAACAGTGAGTTCTCCTGGGTCTGGTGATCCCGAAGATAAATCAAATCCTTCATCTAATGGCTCCAAGTCTCATGTTCTAACTAGGAAGAAATCTGCCAGCTCATCTGATAGGTCACGGTTGAAACAATGTCAGAGTGAAAGTGCGTCATCGAATGCGAAAAGTGCCTCAGAAAGCAGCGATTCAGAGACAGGACCCAGACAGGATGGTTCAGCACGTGTTTTGTCTCCTCGCAAGACTAGAAGTGCTGGAAAAAGTGGACTTCGTAAGAGGAACAGCAAGCGAGTTGCTGAGCGAGTTCCAGTTTGCTTGCGTAAACGGCAGAAGATGATGGCTTCTGATTCAGATTCTATTGCAAGTGGAAGCCTTCCATCGGGAGAGATGAAACTGAGATCCAAATTGCAGAAAGAGAATGAGGATGCTACTTCTTCGCAAAAGAAATTAAAGTGTCCAGTGATTGGCAGGCCAAGCAGGATGTAACTATTGAGGAAAGTCACAACTTAGTACAGGGTGAAGTTCCCGATGCTCCATCAAGTGAAATGACTATCGATCCACCTCCAACTAATAATGATGATACCTCAAGAAAAGAAGATGAGTAGCATTTCTTCGAAGGGAGCAGGTTTCCTAAAGTTCTTGCAAGCTTGGGAATTCTAGCATTTGAAAACTTTTTGAGGGACCACCTCCTTGTCTGAGAAAATTATTTTATTCAGCAGGCAAATCGCTAATGGCTAACGTGACGTGACCAGTCAATTAAATTGATCTCGCTAATGGCTAACGTGATGTGACCAGCCAATTAAATTGATCATATAAAATGCCGGTCCTCTTACTTGACGCTTAAATTTCGAAATTGATTTACTTGCCACACCGCACGTCATATAACATCATGACCTTGTCCCTTGTACTGACACACCTCTTTTTTGTGGTGACTCTAAACTTGATTAGCACTCTTCGATATATACATATACATATGTATATACATATACATATATATGTATATATATATGTATATGTTTATATATATTTTCCAAGTAAACTATCTTTAATCTAATAATGGCCCTTCTATACTCCGATTGGAATGACCCCAGTGGAGTACAAAATCAATGGACCAAAGATTTGAAAATAACGCATTGTGTATTTCTTGTTAAAATTCTCAATTCATAATACAAAATGGCTGAACATAACCATAAGATAGACCTTAAACAAATGGCTAACAACTATATCGATTATTTTCAATCAAAACATTATCTAAGTATTTAATAAAAAAGTCTATTATACTAGACACTTAATTAATAGCTAGGCACACTTATCTCATAGAAGGGACCTAGGTGTGGTCTCCTGGCTTTTACAGACCACCTTTTCGAGGACAATGAAGAAGCAGGTTGGCCAATCTCGTTTAACAATGGCGCACGATGGGAAAAGGGGGATGGATAATTCAAATATGTGGAATGAAAACAGGAATGACGAACATGGTTTGTTTTTCTAGGTGTTGTACAATAGCGATACAATAGTAATAGAATTTTACAAAGTTACTTAGTTGGATATCGGAAGAGTCAATCTAATATCCTCAAGACGAAGTTAAAAGAGTTACATTCCCCGAAAAATAGAGCTCTTCTTCGATATAAATTATACGGAATGCAATAATACAGAGGAATTTCTAGTACATCGATGATAATGTTCCAGAACCAGTGTACCACAAAATGCACTGTGTGTTGTGTTCTGACGACAGAGCGGTAATGCAATGAGCATACCATAAATCTTCCAAAACAGAGAGGAATACTGTTATCTAACAAAAAAACAAATCAAACCCTGGAAACATTCAACAAAATCATGAACAATACGGTGATCTTTTCTAACGAGGAACATAGACCTGAAAAAGCAATTACCATCTGCAGTCACCTGGACAATTTTCAGGCCCAGAGCATCAAGCTGAGCTCGCAACTGCGTGTCATCCGCTCGCTTCCCCTGCTTTTTGACCCGTTCATCAACGCATACCACATTCACGTCGACTCAGATTCTGAAAACAACCACCGACGAACACTGCAACCAAGAACTTAGCCAAAAACACCTCCACTAAAGCTCAATTTCAGAGGCCTCGCTGCAACAAACAGATTATCACAGCAATTGAAACTTTCGAATTTCTTCGGATATCGAAGAGCAAGCAATAGTCACGAGTGCCCAAATAAATGCAAACTGCAACAACCAAGAGAAGCGAAGGACATGGCTTACGCGAGGCTCCTTCTTGGCGTTGGACTCGTGGTGCTGCTTCTGCACCATCGCTGCGGAGAGAAAACGATCAATGCCGCCAGAGATGATCGAGCGAGGCAGAGATTCGCCGCCTGGAGACAGCGCTTGAACACGAGAGAGTCGCGGCGATTCGAACCGCCGCGAGGATCGGCCAGCGAAGAAGATGGAGACGAATGCCGTATGGGCCATGGGCTTTCCCCGTAGGAGTTCAATTTGTTCTTCTTGAAAAGGTAAGGATGGAGCAGAAACGAAAGAGGAAGAAGAAGAGAGAGAGAGAGAGGGGATCGGTTCGGAGGGCTGGAGCCGGAGGTGTTTCGAAGGGGCATCTGAAACCGAAAAGAGAGAATTCTTTCATCTCGTCGGTGGTCCGCCTTGATCATCACCCTCGCGACCTTCCGGGGAAGCCGACTGGCTCGTCGCCGTTCGTCGCAGCAAGCTCTCGAAACTAGAGGTGGCATTCCGAACTGCACATGAACTGTTCGACGGAACGTCTCCATGAAAAATCGAATTCAACTTTAGCGAGATGCTCGAAATGTTACTTTTCTGTGCTCTATTCATTATGAAATCATTAAACCGACACTGAATCGGCGTTTTCTTTGATTTTTTGGTGGCATATTTCTCATCGTCTGCGTCCGGCCGTAAACGCTTCGCCGGAGATGCCATTCCTTCAGCTGGAGAAGCCCGCGATTAGAGGCCGCCGTAGTTAGTTTGCTATCCACTCCATTTGTGTGCTTGTTCTGTTAGAGTGGATGCCGTTTTGTATTACGTGTTTCGGTGACATTAAAGTCGCTGTTGAGGTTCGGTTATGGCCCGCGAGGGACGGGCGACCGGCGACCAAGTGATAGCTGGCAGTGACTGGCGTTGTCGGACTGAACGACCGACGCCGGGTGGTGGCTCGGCGGTGGCCTGAGCGCCGGCGAGGGCTCATCGGAAAATGGTGAGATTAGGTTGAAGAGGAGGTCGCAAGGAAGAAGTCGTTCTCGGGAAGAAGGTGGTGCACAGGGGAAGGGAAGAGAAATGGAAAACGGAAAATGGAAAAAAGGAAAAAAAAAAAAAGGAGAGAAAGAAAAATAAATATAAACAAAAAGGAAGAAAATTAGATGAGAAAAGAGGAAGGAAGGGTGAATGGGTTGTGTGGATTTAGGCTCGGCGTGGGTTATTTGATGGATCTTGGACCGAAGTAGTTTTACTCTATTCGGGCTGGTCTTAGTCTTAGAGTTACTTGGGCTGGGTTTTTTTTTTTTTTTAGCAAGATTGGCTTAGTGCTTTTTAATTTCAACGAAATTTGGTGATTTTCTAATCAAATGGGCTTGTTTTGAATAAGCCCATTTGTGTCATCGGCCCAGACCCGCGAGACCAGAGCCAGCCCGAAGTGCTAGTCTGAATTAAAAAATATAATAAATAATAATAAAAAACTAAAAATATATAAAAAAAATTAAGAATCAAGAAAATTCATAAATATTAAAAAATTCATAAAAGATTTGAAAATAATGCGTCATGTATTTGTCGTTAAAATTCTGCTAATTCATAATACAAAATGATTGAACATAACCACAAAATAGACCTTACATACATGACTAATAACTATATCAATTATTGTAAATCAGAACTTTATCGAAGTATTCAATAAGAAAGTTTATTATTCTAGATACTAAGTGAGTAGCCATGTATACTTATATCATAGAACCAAGGATCAATATGTCTAATTTAATAGTAGGGGTAGCTAAAAAATTGAATAGGGAATAATTTCTATTGCATGAGTAATGTATACAATGCAACCAAGGATCAATATGTATAATTATTATAAAGCTCTAGCTGTGGTTGAATTACTAGGAATGTGCTCAAAATCAAACTCTTCTTGAACTAACTACAAACTCATGTACTTTTAACAATATGCCCATATAACAGAAGCATTGTTATTCCCAAATTCCTCCTTATTACCAAAATGTTCGCCCGGAGGAGAGATGCCAAAGGAGCTCATCCTTGTTGAAGACAATTCCATTTTTGGCTTCACATGACTTGTACTATAAGTTTACAACATCTTTCAACATAGTGCCACTTGTTCACGGCCAAAGGTGGATTGAGTTATTAGGAGCATCTAGGTTCATTTGGCTCGAATCACGTATGGATTCAAATTCTCAAACCAAATGCACTGTGGGGAGTGTTAGAGGGAGGAGTTGATTTTGGTCAGTTTGACAAGAGTTATCTATGATTTAGCCTTAGAGTTAGAAGAGGGCATTATGTCTGGCTCAAGTTTCTCCAACATGGCAAATATCAGAGTGTAGAAATTGACATTTGAAAGTTTAAGAAAGTGAAGATATTATTTGCATGTAGTGAACATGACAGTACCATTATGCTATACTTCTTGTCTTGCTTCATTGTACTTTAGCTTTTGATCCTAAATTATTAAGCATTTAATACAAAATGCTACAATTTTTTAGAAATTTATATGAAGTTCTAGTAATTATAAATAATGTGAAATGATTTTATATGCTTGCTTTGTTAGTATGTGTGATCCCAAACAAATGAAAGAATTATATAATCAAATCAACTATAAAAGTTGTATGTGATGTCAAGTGATGGATTGAATTATATTGCCACTATTGACACCTAAAAATACCCCTGCTATCATGTGCTAATCACAGGGGATAAAAGCCTTTGAAATCACCCTCATTGTCACGTGCAGGAGATGATTTAGGTTAGCCTAGTCCATGGCAGTCATAGAAACAAAGGATGGCCAAGGATTTCGAGAGCCTAAAGGCTAGATTTCAATGGACCTTCAAGTAGAGATACATGATTCGATGATAGAGCAATCGATTGCCACGTGTCCAGGTCAAGAGATGCTGTTGAAAACATAACATGTAGATGGTATTGACAACAAAGTTTGGACGGGAATTGTTGATGCTTAAAAGGGCGCCAAAATCAAATGAGCAGTTAATACTTGCTGAGCAAGCCATGAGAACATCGTTGAAAAAATCATAAAGCAACTAGATGTGAAGGCAGTTCATCATTGAACGTGGAGTGACTTTTAAGGAGGAAGCAACCAACTACCGACAGTTCCAAATTAGCCTATAAATACCGTAGGCAATCTAATAGAGAAGCCCTCCAAACAACACACAAAACTATTTTATCTTACCTTTTTATCTTAGCCTAGTCTAGTTTAGTTGTAGCTTAGGATTTTCATCGTAGATTCATTTTTGATAAGTATCTATATCTTAGGTAGTTCTATTGATTAGATTTCAGTCTTGACCATCTATCCAACGTCGATGATTAGATTTCGACATTGTGTTCTTTTATCCATTTAGGAGCAGTACTCACTAAGTGTTGTTACCATCGTCCAACATCATCGATTAGATTCCAATATTGTGTCATCATATTCATCTAAGAACAATGTCTGCTAGGTGTTGTTACCACCATCTAGTGTTGTTGATTATATCTTGAAATTATATCCTCATATTCACTTAGAAGACGTGTTTATTAGGAATTATTCTCATTGTCCAGCTTTATTGATTAGATTCCAACATTGTATTCTCGAACCCATTTGAAAGCAACGCTTTCACGATGCTTTTGTTAATATCTAGTGTTGTTGAATCAATTTCAATATGGTACAAACCACTTTGATTTTAATAGGTTTTCATTAGTATGTTAAAGTGAGTTTGAAACAAATTGTTGATTGGATTTCAACAGTGATTATCATTGATTTTGACCTCATATTAAGCAACTTTATAATATTGGGAACTATATGATATATAGCTCCGTTAGCATTTGACTCTCTCTATCCAATATTCACACAAAACCAGAGACTTCTTTAATAAAAATCCAAATATAACACTTAGTGAAAGGTATTCATTGCAGAATCCAAAACCGGCAAAATAGTCACGTTATCGTCAAGATTATCTTATTTTATATTATTTAAATCATTAAATCATGGAAAAAAATGGTTGGTTAAACACGCAACATGAAGGACGTGATTGAGGATGTAACGACCAGCATGATTCATTACTACTTCGGATGACAAAAGTAATTGTCCTTGTAAAAAGTATATAAGAAACTATAACTATGACAACTTATCACCTATTTAGCTAGCTAAAAAGAAAAACATGTATGAAGCTCACATATAACTAACTCTCAAGTGATATAATATACAGAACTTCATGTACTCAATTATCTGTCAATTAATTTCACAAAACTACCAACCTCATAATTGGATTACGTAGAGTTTATTCAGCTAAAAACACGATCGCTAGAAAAATATCAATGGTAAACTCTCATTTTAAAATTAATAGAGTTAGCTATTTTAAAATGTTACTAATTGTTGACACCAAGAATTTCCCCCGACAAATCAAACGTGCATTTTTTGTGACGTATGTAAAAATAAACAAATAAATGGGACCACCCGCCACAGTGGCTCAGCTGGGTAGGCGCTAAGGGGGTGCATGATAAAAATTATTTCTGTTTCAGAAATGATTTTTCTGTTCCAGACCAATTTCTGGAACAGAAACTTGTTTAATAACGTTACTGAAATTTTCTATTTCTGGAATAGAAACCTATTCCAGAAATAGAAATGGAGGAGAAATCAATTTCTAATTTCTCCCCCTAACCCTATTTTTGTAATGTATTTCTATTATTTTGTATTTGGGGATTTACAATATTTGCTTTTGTATTGTGATAATGTATTTGATGATTCATATCTCAATTCTTGTAATTTGATGTTCTACTTGATGATTTCCCTTATTTGTAATGGTCCTTGTTACACTTCGTAAAATTCGCCGATTTTGTAAAATTTGCCGCAAATTACCCAATACACTTATTAGTGTTTCTTTCTAAAACGATTGCTCGATATCGTAAATCGTGGCGGCGATCAACGTGAAACACTAGCATGAAGGGGATTAGAATATGGTTGCCCGCCTTCATTCTACTAGAATTTTGGGAACCTTCTATCATGCTCAAGAGTAATGCATATTGATCTATTTTTTCTATTGTATGGAGACTATTGATAAGCATATTGTTTGACCGTAATTACCTATCTACGTGGATGCTAAAGAATTTTGTGTGAAAATTTAGAAAATTTGATATAACATCTCTTACGTTGTATTTTTTTTTTTTTTGCAAAAAGGGGAGACTTTACTTCAAAAAAAAAAATCATACTTTGTATTTGGTTCAATGATGTCATAAGCATATAAAATTTGTAAGAATGTACATCTCATTTGCTCAAAAAAAAAGAATTTTTTTAAGAAATAGAAATTTTATTCAGGTTATCAAACGAATTTCTATTTCGAAACATAAATTTTGTATCGTTATCAAACAAATTTTTTCCTCAAAAACTTGTCCAGAAATAGAAATAGAAAAATTCATTTTTGTTCCGTAAAACTATTTCGAAATAGAAATGTTCATTACGCACCCCCTAAACTTCCATCGGCGAGGTGCCAGTGTTCGAAGTTTCTGCAACGCAAGTTGCAAGAATGCTAGCTTTGAGACTCTTGGTGACTTACCCAGTAGAACGTGTGTGATAGGCCTAAGACATGTCGCCTTAGCGAGTGGTTTACCTCCAACTGTGCCGTATGGGGTTTCTGGGTCACAAAATAATAATAATAATAATAATAATAATAATAAATGATGGATGGATAAAAATTAACCAAATACAAAAAAATAAATAAATAAAAAAGGCCTCGTTCCGATTCGGTAGCGCTTCGGAGACCTAGTCCGGCCCATTCCATTCCTCTGGTTAGCTATTCAGAGCAATCACCTCTTCCTTTCAGCTCCATCACCCTCAATCGATCGTCTACACCGTCTCCGATCGGTGACGGCCGCCGTCAAATCTCCCTCGCCGGTAACCGCAACCTCGGCCGTGACGGAGCAGAGAACGGACGCTCATCACCACCGATCGAAACTTCTCTCGTGCTCTTTCTCCCTCGCTTGGTGCGTGCGGGAGAGGCTGAGGAACCAAGCGAAGCAAGAACACACGCCCAGACCGAGAAAAATATCTTGAGCGCTCTGGACCGAATCCAGTGTCCACGCCCGCGGTCGAAGCCAGTTGCAGCTGAATATCTTCGTCGACCAATTTCGTCGCTGAATCGATTCGTCGCCTTAGCTTCGTCTTCGTGAGATTCTCCGAGTCTTTTGAGTGTCTTTCATTTATTTGCAGGTAACCATTCGGATCGGATCTCCCCCAAGGTAGGACGCGGTCGATTCATCGAGATTCAATCCTACGATTGTTCTGTATTGCCCTTTTGCCGAGAGCTTCAAATTGTTATCTCGAATTCTTGTCCATTATTTGGTCTCGAATTCGTCGATTCTGCTCTAGCAATTTTTTGGAGGGATTTCTCATGTTATATTCCTTGCCAATTGATGGGAATTCCTATTTGCAGAACACCTCGCCCTTAGTGATCACCGCCCGTTCGACGTTTTGCCTCAGAGATGATAATAACGAATTTGTCTTTGTCGTTGATCAATCTGAGATCGGATGGAGTGATATGGATGTTGTCGTTCAACGTGCTGGATTGCTGATCATATGTTGCGAATTGATGGTTCATCCTTTGATGACAGAGATTTCTTTTTCCCTTGGTGCTTCGGTTTACTTTGTGCTTTGGTTGTGTGACTGAATCGTCGTCTAATAATAACTATAAGTCAGCAATATGTTGGCAGTAAAAAATCACAAGCCAAGTGGTATCAAGTTCAATTTCGTTTTAATGCTCATGAAAGACCATCCCGCCGAAGTTTGATAAAGAGTCTTCGACCTACTTCGAATTCAAAAGAAGCAGAAACAGTTATAAACTTCACCAAGCTAGAACGCGACAAAGTAGTTGATGAGAAATGCTCAAGAATCAGAAATTTAGTTAGGTCAGGAAATTATGGATACATGAAGGCAGTTGAGGTAGGAAATCATGGATATATGAAAGCAGTTTAGTTAAGAAAGACCTAGTAGTAATCAAAGGGAGTTTAAGACTTACAAAAAATAGAAGAGATGCAGAGTAAGAAGATATGTTCAAATTACACCGAAACCCTGCCGAAATTACTGCTGTTTTACCTTCGAGTATCGTTGTAATGTTCATGTCATTGTCTCCATTTGAGCGTCATTTGTACAAACTGTGATTAATTTCAATTCCAGCAATGTTAATGTCCTAGTAATCTCGTTTTCAGTTTCTTTCAGTCGGCTTTTTCCTTTGAGTTTAGTGTTCTTTGCTTTGCTTTCCTTTATTCCTTGCAGCACTTCCACTTTAATTTCTAAGCAATTTGCTATTCCTGTCATTTAGATCGGTCTCTGTCAAACCATTTCATCCATTGCTTCCAGGAGCTAGCACGCATACACGCACACCATCAAAGCCATCTTTGGAAAAATAGTGTATGGATAGTTTAATCACTTCATAGAGCCAAGCTAGAATCAGAAAGTAAGCTTGTTATTTTTTTTCCCAATCACTTGACAGTCAAATCAACTTACATTGAGTGAATTTGCTACATCAATATTATATAGCTAAACATGTTGATGTACACAAGTGATCACACTATAATAGGATTCTAAAGTTAGAGATGGCTCCCACCATGTGACAATTTATCCCAACAAGGTTCAAGAGGTGCTTCCACGATGTAACACTTTGTCACATGTGGCATTTGGTTCGCATTGTACACAAATGTCAGTCCATGTTCGATGCACATACATGATGTCATCCATTCATGTATCTTGCTCGATATCTCACACAACAAATAATGATTTTAATGCAGATTTACATTATACAAGTGTGCAATTGCTTTCCAACCCCACATGGTAATTAATAAGAGTAGTCATTCCAGAGATGAGGGAATGTGCTGAATCTACCTACCAGATTGAGCTGGCTCTAGAAGAACTTGTTATATGTTTGCTTGCTAAATTCCAATTCAAAATCCGTATTAATGCAAGCTTTGCCATCAAACTACTGACATGCCAAGAGAATTGTTGGGTGCAAACATTATAAAGCGAATTATGGCTCAAAATTATCAATCAAAAGGCATGATATATAGTTTCTACTTTCCCTTTTGATATTATGAAGAGCAGTGTACTAGACCTAAATTTGGGGGATAAGTACACTAATGGTGCCATAAGTTGTGTACGGCGCTCACTTTGGTGCCAAAAGTTTCCGTCCGATCACTTAAGTGCCAAAAAATTTGAAAAACGCTCACTTTGGTGCCAACTCCGACGAAATTGGCCGGAAATCCGACGTGGCCTTTTTTTATTAATTTTTGATGCCGACGTGGCTCGTCGGAGAGTTGAGTCAAAGCATCCAAATACCAAAACGACGCCGTTTGGCATCTTTCCCCCAATTTTGAAACCCTAATCCCCAAATTGAGAGAGAGGGAAGCTCGTCTTCGTGTCTTCTTCTTCCTCGAAGACCCACACTAGAAACGGCACCGGCACGGCACCAACAGCAGCAGCGCACCAGCAGCCCCTTCGACCCATCTTCTTCCTCCTCCTCCTCCTCCGCCCTTGCCTTTGATTTTTCCTGCAACAATCTTAGTCTCTCCTAGCTCACCTGGTTGAGCAACTACAATGGTGGCTGAGCGACGGTGGCTGAGCAGCGACGGTGGCCGAGCAGCGACAATGGCCGAGCGATGGCGGGCAAACGACGGTGGCCGAGCGGCGGAAACCCTAATTTTTCCCCCTAAACGGCGTCGTTTCCATGAAGCCATCCACGTAGGACGGCAAAACGACGTCGTTTTCTTAAGGAGGACCGAAAACGACGTCATTTAAAGGCTTATCGATTTTTTTTTAAAAAAAAAAATCATTTTGGCCGGAATCTTTCGCCGGAGGCCGGAATCTTTCGCCGGTGGCACCAAAGTGAGCGTTTTTCCTCCGATTTGGCACTTAAGTGATCCGACGGAAACTTTTGGCACCAAAGTGAGCGCCGTACACAACTTATGGCACCATTAGTGTACTTATCCCTAAATTTGGTGATAGCTGTTCGAATTTTCCATGTGGAATTTCGGTGGATGGACTTAATTCTTACTCAAATCATAAAACCAAAAATTCTCAATATGAATATAAATATTGTTTGGCCTGATCAACACAAAAATATGAGAGAGCAAGCTTGCTTATTGTCTGAGGGCGAATTTGATCAATACCTTCCATGACTCTGATAATGCCATACTTTCAGAAAACCGATTTAGTGGTTATCTTATGAATTGAGTGAATAAATGATGTATAAAGATTATCCGTCAGCTACATTTACTAAATGAGATAATCTGTATGTTATGTTTTTTTTCATATAAAAGAATGAGAAGATAGATAAAAAGGTATTTTGGTTTTATAATGTGCCATTAATTCTTGCACTTTTTACAGCCACTTTGAATCTCAAACAACCTAATTTTATCTTAAAGATATCAGAGCTACTAAAATTTTACTACCTCATGGTATGCAAAATGAGGCGACGGTTGACGTGGCGGATTACTTGGGCACTTGATCCGTCACTTGGTAAACGCTGATGAGTCTGTAAAAACAGTAGGAAAAAAAAAAAGCAATCAGAATAGTTGAAGATCAGGTCTTAGATCAAACCTTTTTATCTTCTTCGAGTCTCCACCGTCTGTATTTCCTCCTCTCTTTTCTTCCGATCACTTCAAAGAAGCTCGATTGATCTCTCGTGCGTCGCAAATCTCCTTTGCAGCCGCGGTACTCTGTCCTCTCGTCTTCTTCAAAAGCCTTTTTTGACACGTCGTGAGTTTTGCTTTGCGCTCGAACGAAGGCTGTGGCACGATTACAAGGGGGATAATGAAGTCCCGACGGTGGAAATGATAATGGTGAGGCAAGAGAGCGAGGGTGATGGAGTCCCCTTGGACTGCTCTGTACAGTCCAAAATTCCACGAGGTAAGAATGGAAGAAAATCATCCGTGAAGATGAATAGTGGCTTAGCCGTGGATTGAGAGTTTAGAGCTTCGGAAGCCATTGACAACTACGTGAACAAGATCATCTCCTACCGCCAGTGCTCGTCCCCTCTCACCTTCGTCCGGGGAAACCCCGCTGGGTGACGTCCACCAGATGTTTGTCATTTTGCCTACCTGAATCCAGCTTTAAACCACCCCACTCCTCCCAAGAAAAACCAAACCCATTTTTTTAACTCGAGAGTTAAATGTCCCGAATACCAGTTTTGTGAAATTAGAGCTCTTATTTTGTTTTTTAAAATAAGTAGCAGCTTGCTCCAAAGCAAAGTGATCTTCGATCTATTGTTAAAACTATTGGAAGGAATGCTTTGTCTCTCGGTGTAATGCTGGAATTAAACCGGTGTAATGTAGTCGTGTCTTGTAGACTAGTCTAGGATGAGAATTGTTCTTATTGTGTTTGGGAGGCAGAGTCTAGTATAATCTCATCTTGTTCGTAGGTATCCATTGATACCTATTTGTTTTTTTTTTCCCTCAAACATTATTGTGTTGTTCGCTTTTCTGTTGATCTAGTAATGACGTGTTCTTCACAGGTTTAGAAGTTCCAAACCACCTATGGTTGGAAAGTTGAAGTCAATTCTTGAAAACAGTCCTAAGTTGAAAACTCTAATGGAGCCTAACAAATCGCAAGAGAGACAACAGAGCATCGGGGGAAGTTTCTGTTTTGTGTTTGAAAATATGTGAGTTCTGGTTATGTACCTCTTGAGAAGGTAACGTTGCTGGAGTTGTGATTATTTTATCTTTCTGCGTTACTGCTAGAAACAATGATGTGGACACTGGACATGACTTTGTTTTCTTATGAATGAGAAATAAAAAATGAGAAACTAAGGGCGTGTTTGGTAACATTTCGTTTAAAAATTGTTCTAGGAAATAGAAATAGAAAAAAGTGTTTCGTTCCAGGAAACAATTTTTGAACAAAAAAACGCATTTGGTAAACTTGTTCCGAGAATAAAAAAAAATAAACAGAAACATGTTTGGTAAATTTGTATAATTTTTAAATATTTTTATTTTATTTTTTCTATTTTCTTTCTTATTTTTCTTATTTATTTTTCCTTTTTTCTTTTTTCTTCTTTTGGCCGCCGCCGACCTCGACCATGGCCGACGACCGTCGACGCCGGGCCGGCGGCCTCGCCGACTAGCTGGGTGAGGGTTGGCCTCGCCTTGGCTGGGCGAGCTCGGCCTCATTGGATCTGAGTGAGATCGAGCTCGCGCAGCCCAGCGCGAGGTCGGCCTCGCCTTGGCTGGGCGAGCTCGAGCTTGCCCAAATTCGGCGAGGCTCAGCCTCGTCGAGCCACCGCTAGGCAACGCCGACCTGTCGGTGGCTCGGCGAGGCCGAGCCTCACCGGGCGCTAGGCGAGCTTGGTCTCGCCGGATCTAGGTGAGATTGAGCTCGCCCAGCTTGGCGCGAGGTCAGCCTCGCTGGGGGCCGGCGAGCCTCGCTGTGGCTGGGCAAGGCTGTCGACCCTCGTCGGCCGGTCTCCGGCCATGGCCGAGGCCGGCGACCGGCCAAAGAAAAAAGAAAGAAAAAAAAAAGTGTTTCTAAATTTTGTTTCTGTTCTAGATGTGTTTTTGAGAATAAAAAAATAATTTTGGAACAAAAACGCACCAAAACGCGTTTCTGTTTCTTTTTTGTTCCTAGGAAAAAAAACAAAAAAAGTGTTTAAAAACAGAAAAGAGAAGTGAAAACAAACGCAGCCTAAGTTTGTGATGGATGGCCTCAATCGAATGTTAGCTGATCCCACGTTTATAATGCATCAATTATGGGTGCACAAATGGAAAAATTCGTGCATTCTATAATTGCTTGGACGAAAGTTCGGTAGCTTTGTTGAACAAACAATACTCAAAGATGGTTTGTTTTACCCTTTCGAAACTCTCCAAAAAAAAAAAGCTTACATACAACATTTATAATTCCAAATAATCAATAACATATTTGGGTGAGAATTTTAATCATCGGAATTAAATTAGGATCAACAATCTCTTCCTTTTTTATGCTAACAAAATCACATTAAATTAATCAAATAGAAAATCCAAATGCAGAAAGTCCCCCTACATATATAAACGGGAAAAACATAATTAAAAAACTTTCATAATGCAATTTAAGTCCTTGATGAAATTGAAACCATAAGGAAAGTAAGCTTGGTGGAGAGAGTCTCTACTGATGGATCATGTTCATTTTCGTCCTCATGCTAACTTCGTTGGCCCATCTAATAGGACAATGTTGGCTAGGGGTTAGCATGATCCGGGTTGGGCTAGTCCACCCCTTAACCCTAGGATCAACCCGCATAATGCTGGTCCTTGATTTTTGGGACCATGACCCACCTTATTGAGCTTGGGACCAAGGATCGGACCGATTTAATGGATTGTGTCTAGTTTCAAGGTCAACCTAGAACCAACTAATAATTTTTTATTTCATTTTTTATACTCCTTAAAAAAGTAATTGAAGACTGAACTGACCCAATAGGTTCGGCCCGGTTTCAAGGTCAACGCAGGACTAACCAATAATTTTTTATTTCATATTTTGTACTCATTAAAAGGGCAATCGAGGACAGTACCGACCAAATTGGTTCGATGATGAGTAAGGTCAGCTAAGAAAGGTAAGCGGTGAAGGTCAAGTGGGGTGAGTATCGAACAGAATGAATATCGAATATTGAGCGGGGAGCAACAAGCCAAGCGAGCATCGAGCGGTGAGCAGCACGAGTGACCCAAAGCGAGTGAGGCAAGTGTCGAGTGGTGAGTGAAGAAGTTTTTTTCGATTTTAGTAAATTGAAGACTAAGAGAACAAATAAGAAAGAAGAAAGAAGAGAACGAATATTAGAAGAGGATGCCATGAGCTACCTTTTTGGACGCCGTGAGAACTCCTCACAAAAATATTTTCCTCATTCGTAAATTATGACTATTGAAGCCGTAAAAGACATTAAAAACCTAAGTTATTAAAAAATAATGTAAAATTACTTGAACTCCTCACTAAAAAGCTGTTTAATATTGTTAACGTCGTTTATTTTAAGATTTTCTCTATATAAAAAAATTATAAATAATATATTAGATATATATATATATATATATATTATTTATATATAGTCGAGGTTGGTCCGAGTTGAACCGACCTAGTCTCCCTAGGAATTGGACCAGGACCGGCAGGGTTGGGCTGGTCCAGGGTCAGTTCAGAGTTGACCCTGGACCGATGCTCATCCCTAATGGTGGCGATACCTCTCAAGTTTGAGTTGGCCATCCCAATCATTCTTACTCATCCAAACTTGTCTCTTCTTGATGTCCATACATTTAGTGTAGACTGTCCAATAAATTGGTGGTCAGTTAGAACTCCAGTAGTCTCATCCTTGAGATCGGCATCAAAAGTATTACCCGAGTAAAGGCCATCCCATGCGGAAAATCTTGTTCTTTTGGGCTAGGGCATTTCATCATACCGTCAAGGATCAGGTCGCCAGCTAATTGGCTCACTTGTTCAGCAAAAATGTTATTTCTCATAGTCATGTAAGTATAACTGGCAGCTCAATGCCTCAAGTCACCCTCAGTGGATGTTCAAGAGTAATCAATGTTTCATTCACATAGGACTTGTAAATTGTTTGATCAAATTAGCATGAAATCGTTTCACAGCTTTAAAATAAATCTCCTTGGAAATTGACAGAAAACCAATCCAACCCACTGGCTTAAACCGTCTAAACAAAAATCTTACCCGTGTTAAAAATTCAAAGTCTATCTTTCGTCCTTCCAACACACTTCTAGTACCAAATGTTTGATATCTATCTAGGCAAATCTCTGCGTTGGTAGTTATAATGGAAGTTGTAAAGATGGATTATGATTTAATGAAAATTAATCAGATGCTCGATCGAAGATGGTGTAACAAAACAAATAATAATTACAGCTCGTATATATTTTCCTTTCTAATTCGTACTCAGTGGGAAATTGGCGTGCATGCCCGCTAGGAAGTGGTGTGCACGTATTCTCTGCGAGGAGTGGAAGCAACTTTGCTGCTTCACTTTGCTTTATATGAAATAAGGGAAAGCGAGCTTGAGATGATTCAGGCCAGGCCAGATGAGATTACTTAATGGCCAAGATGACGGGCAAACTGTTGTTTTGTCCTGGATTGACAATATTCAAAGGCCCAATTGGTGAGACAACCTCTGAACTAATCTTGACCAGATTCATTTGGCTAAGGGAAGTGTGTACCACTGGACATGATGATAATATTTCTTAAAGGCATCATGTGCTTGGCGCTCCATTATTGATTCTGTGAGCCATGTGCTTGATTGGGAGGGCAGATTATGTTGTCTTAATCTGTTGGAATGGTCAAAATTCCGGATTTCATTAGCAACTTTCGCAATTTCCCATGCTCATTGTGAACAGAATCCGCCAGACACAAGAAAAAGACGGTAAAACCCACGTGTTATGTTATATTCCATCGAATAATTTTTCATCAATAAAACAATGTTCATTTAGGACAAATGGCAAACCGAGTCCCAGAACTAAAACCTTTGCGCAATCAAAAAGCCTTACAAAAACAAAATCAAGAGTCAAGAAACCACACAATAAATTTACGTGATTCACTCGAAAAGCTACATTTATAAGCGAACGATAAGAGCACAGATATACATCTCAGAGTACAATGAAAGATAATGAGCTATCAAAACTATCATTTTTACGTCTTTGTCTTGAAGTGAAGCTAGCACAAACTCCTCTTCACGTGAGCTCTCCAGCGAATTAGCTAACCTCATTTTACTTCTTCATTTTTCCTGAAAGTGACCGAGCAAATATTCACTTGATCTTTTGACTAATCAAAAAAGGAAAAAAAAAAAAAAGATTAAGCGAGGACTGAGTTAATGCAAGTAAAGTATAATGTCATGAAGTCTAAGCACGTATTACATGGTTCAAACAACAATATCTCATGCTATGGAGGAGTGTTAAAAAGTCAAACTAAAAAGTTTAAATTGATCAACATGGAAACTAGCATCGGAAAGAGATGTACAAATTGATTCATTAGGTGCGCATGACAAAATTTCTAGAATAGAAATTGATTTCTGGCTAGAAATTGATAAATTTCTATTTCATAAATTTATAAATTAAAAATTTTAGCTTCTGATTTCTTCTTCAAATCTATTTATGGAATAGAAATCTGTTCTACAAATAAAAAAAATCAGATTGCGTTACCAAACGAATTTCTATTCCAAACCTGTTTCGGGAACAGAGAAACAGAGAAATAGAGAAGTAGAAATTTTATTATGCGCGCTAAGTGTGATCAATTTTTTTTTTCCTAGCATCAGGCAGTAGCCCACAAAAAAGAAGAATTCTCCAAGAACTTTGGTCGCCAGAGAAGAGAAGGATAAATTAATCATGTTTGTTAAATCTCTATATAATTCAAGTGACGAATAGTTTCAAGCAACTAACGGAAAAAAATCATCATTGATGGTGCAATTAATTAAAATGAGAATTGTTTATGTATTGTTCTTAATTTACTATGAGATTGACAGCATCTTTTGGGCCACAAAAAAATAAATAACAAACAATTAGAAATTATTATGAGATCCATTCCTTCAAAAATTTATACTCACAACATATCATTATTTTCACAATAACCCAAAAACCGTTATACTAACAAAGATCAATCAATATATTGTTGTTAATAAGGAACTAGCAATGGTTGATTCGTTGCTATGTCTACTTACTTGATTTAATTAAGAACTTTTGTTTTGGTATCTTTCATCATTTTATTGATTGAGAATTTATTGTGTCTAAAATGGTCAAAGATAAGCTGGACGCTTTGTATTGTCTCCTACACAATCACAAAATAATTTCCTATCTTCTTTCCTCATGAGAAACTGGTGTGATTTGACAACCACATGCCGAAGAGTTGGTTACAACTCCCACATTCACGTTGGCTTTAATTTTACTTCCTTGTGTTACGATGGAACGACTTCCATGCTCTAGCAATTTTATTTTATTTTCCAGCCTGAACTTTTATTTTTATGTCCTCTTTAATTTTGGAGCTTAAACACGATGACTTTTTTTAATTATAACTCCCAACATGTATCCAAATATGCATATTTTGTTCTATTTGATATACTCATTGAGAAGAAGTGATGTGTGGCCTACCTTGAAGTAATGCAAGTGCTTTCAATTTATTCGCTCCAAATTGTTTGTGGTAGCCTACCGTGTCGGATTAATCAGAATTTTGTTAAGGGTGTAGTTCTAAGGGAAGTGAACTGCTTTTGGCCTTTTCTTTTCTCTTTGCCCCACTCTCACTGTTCCCTATGTGCGTCTTTAACAACTTTTCTAGACTAGAACTTACCGTTGTGAGAGCTCGTTTTATGTCGACTTCATTCGATTGAACTCTGAAATTATGTGATAGGGTCACGCATGTCATGAGTTCATCAAGAAAAATTGTAATGAGCAAATATTTGTGCTTTGTGATTTGATGAATTTTACTAATAAAGTGACCATGCACGATTTTTGTTCCTTCCTTCATGATTTTGTAAAGATATGTATCGAACCTAAGTTGGGCGTATGCTTCCCCAATGACTGTATAAGATTGAAATTCCCATTTTTCCATGTGATATCTTGATCATAGAAGGCTCTTGCTGCAATAAATTATGTTCCAATAATCCTCATTCTGATATTGTGTAGGAAGTTTTTCTCATCAATTTTTTCCTTAATTGAATTACAATCTCATTGAGTGATGCCATTTGGTGTCATGATGTTTATTCTTGATGATATTTATCACATCCATGAAATAAATATGGTAGCTGAAATAGGCGATTAGATTGGCAAAGAAAGCAAGAATCTTTATTGCCAGATAAACATTTGTTGTTGACTTTTCATGTCATCGGCACGTGTGTGATGTTGAAGCATTGCAACATCTCATACTAGGATTTGGATGTTCTGTATTAATAAAGAGGGTATACGTTAATTTGCGCATCAAATTGGTATTCAATTTGTTCTTTTATTGGTTCACAATATGACCTGAAACGTACCACCGGCCGTAGTGGCTCCATTGGATAAGACTCTGCTGATCCTCAACGAAGAGGTGAAGGGTTCAAAACCTAGAGGAAGCGCTAGGTGTATTAAGTGTGACTCAGGGTTAGTGGGTCCTCCTGCTTAAGTGTCACCTGGAAGTTTACAGTGCGGCTGTCGGCTGCAAGCCGGTTCCTCCAACACCAAAAAAAAAAAAAAAAGACTTGAAACGTAGTCGGTTTTTATCACAAGGTCCAGTTCTCAATAGCAAAAGTATGGAAAATGAGGCTTTTTGTGTTTGAACACATGCAATAATTAATATTAACTGAATTTGTGTGGTGATTTAGATTTAGCGGAAACTCCATTTACATGGATTATTGAGAGAGAGAGTTAAAATTCTATAAGAGACTTGTAATAATGCATTTGTAACCCTAGATGTTTGTTATAATTTTTTACATTTCCTCTATCATAAACACTATATAGGAAGAATGATCAAGTATACTGTGTTAATGCCCAATTTTACACATAGTGTTTTGAGAGTGTCCATTTCATCGAGTGGTTGCCCGCAAAATAGGAGAATTTCAAGCAAAGTGGACTTTCACAATCGAATGTATAATATGCATGATGCTATCCAAATGTTACATCTTAGGAACGAACTAATTGCCTCACTTGCTCAGAAAAAAAATATTGTTTCTCATAGTCATGCAAGTATCTTTGACAGCTAAATGCCTCATATCACCCTCGAACTAATGTTCAAGAGGGTCAATGTCCCATTCACGTAGAACTTGTAAATTATTTGATAAAATGAGCATGAAATCGTTTCACATCTTCAGAATAAATCTCCTCAGAAATTGACAGAAAAGTAATCCAACCCACCCACCTAAATCGTCTGAACAAAAATCTTGCCCTTGTGAAAAAAACTCTTTAAGTCTTTTTTTGTCCTTCCGTTCCAACATACTTCTCGTACCAAATGTTTGATACCTATCAAAGTAAATATCCATGTTGCTAATTATTATGGGAAGTTGTCTAGATGGATCATGATTTAGAGTGCATTTGTGTCATGGCAAATGATTGATTTAGAAAATATTTTCCTAAAGTTAATTTGCTTTTATCGTTTAGAAAATTGATCAACAAAAAATATTTTCAATTTTGATATTAATCCATGCTTATCTATTTTTGTAGACAATGAAAACATTTTTTATTTATTTATTTTTGTAATTGATACAAATAATTATTTTTTAAAAAATATTTTCTAAATTACTCATTTTTCGCGAAATAAACACACTCTAATGAAAATCAATCTGATGCTTGATTGAAGACCGTTTAAAGAAACAAATAATAGTTAGGCTCGTGTTTCTTTCTCTTTCTAATCCGTACTCAGCGGGAAATTGGGGTGCATGCCAGCTAGCAAGTATTGTACATACGACCAACTTTTGCAATTTCCCATGCTCACTGTGAAGAGAAACCACCAGACACAAGAAAAAATGGTAGCTCATTGGGAACAGAATCCAGCAGCCACGAGAAAAAGAGGGTACGAACCACATGCTCTGTTACATTCAATCAAGCAATATTTCTTCAAGAAGAAGAATGTTAACTTTGGAGAAATAGCAAATCGAACTTCTCAACATTCTCCTGAGTTACTTGATTTAATTAAGGACTTTTGTTTTGGTGTCTCTCATCATTTTGTTGATCAAGAATTTCTGGTGTCTAAATATGGATTGATTCGTTGCTATGTTTACTCATTTGATTTAATTAAGAACTTTTGTTCCGGTATCTTTCATCGTTTTGTTGATTGAGAATTTCTGGTGTCTAAATGTGGTATTTTAGTGTCTATTACACAATCACAAAATAATTTCCTATCTTCTTTTCCCACGAGAAATTGGTGTAATTTGACAACCATGTGCCGAAGAGTTGGTTACAACTCCCACATTCATGTTATCTCTAATTTTACTTTCTTGTGTAACAATGAAATGACTTCCATGCTCTAGCAATTGAAGTTTTTATTTCCACCCTAAACTTTTGATTTTATATCCTCACTAATTTTGGAGCTTGAACACAACGACCTTTTTTTAATCATAACTTCCCAAATGTATCCCAATACGCATATTTTGCTCAATTTGATTTATTTATTGAGAAGAAGTAATGTATGGCCTACCTTGAAATAAAGCATGTGCTTTCAATTCAGTTCGCTCCAAATTGTTTATGGTAGCCTACTGTGTCAAATTAATCAGAATTTTGTTAAGGGTATAGTTCCAAGGGAGCTGCTTTTGGCCTTTTCTTTTCTCTTTGCCCCCCTCCTACTATTCCCTATGTGCTTCTTTAACAACTTTTCTAGACTGAAACTTATCGTCGTGAGAGCTCGTTTTACACCAACTTCATTCGATTGAAATCTGAAATCATGTGGTAGGGTCACGCATGTCAAGAGTCCATCGACAAAAATTGTAATGAGCAAATATTTATGCTTTGTAATATTGATGAATTTTACACATAAAGTGACAATGCATGGTTTTTGTTCCTTTCTTCATGATTTTGTAAAGATACGCATCGAACCTATGTTGGGCATATGCTTCCTCAAGATTGCATAAGATCGACATTCCAATTTTTCCATGTGATCTGTCGATTGTGGCTCTTGCCACAATAAATTATGTTCCTATTGTCCTCATGCAGATAATGTATAAAATTGTCCTTAAAGTCCTAAACCTATTGTACGGTAGATAATTGAATACTAAATCATTCAATTGTGCAAATTAAACCCTAAATTTTAATTATGATTTGCTAATTTAGTCCTAAACTTTTCAATTATAACAATTTAATTATAATCCTTTTGATGATTTGCTAATTTAGTCATAAAATTTTTGACGATTTATCAATGTAGTTTTCTCGGCCAATTATCGAAATAATAGGTCTAGGACTAAATTGATAAATCTGCAAAATTTTAAGACTAAATTGATATAATTGAAAGGCTTATGGATAAATTGACAAATTGTCAAAATGTTTAAGACTAAATTGGCATAATTGAAATGTTTAAAATTGAGTTGATTACCATACAAGGTTTAAAACATTTTGGACAATTATGCGCATGTGTTGCTTTTCATTTTTTTTCCCTGAATCGAATCGCAATCTCATTGACTAATGCCAATCTCAATGATGTCTATTACTTGGATTAATTAGATATGGCAGCTGAAAAGGGCAAATGATTAGGTAAAGAAAACAAAGACATGTTATAAGATGAACATTTGTTATCGACTTCTCACATCACTGTCCCGTGTACGAAGTTGGAGCCTGAAAATGTAAACTTTTTGGTTGACATGACTTTCTTTTTCTTATTTGTTTTGAACAGTTATGTTCAGCTTACTAGATGAATTATAATTGGAGAGGCTTGACATTTCTATTAGTTGCAAAATCTCATTGTAGGACATGGGTGTTTGGTATTCAATTCGTTCTTCTATTGGTTCGCAGTATGACTTGACTTGTGCCCTGTTTATACAATCTCCAATTCTCAATGGTAGAAGTATGGAAGATGAGCCTTTTGTGTTTTTTTTTTTTGGTCAGAAGCCTTTTGTGTTTGAACACATGCAACCATATACTCAACGTGTTTCATGTCATTTACCAAATAGTAAATACTCCTTAAGTAATTAGTTACCCACTCTATTTAATGTGAAAACAAAGTCGTGATATGATGTCTTGTATTCAATTCTTTAAATCCTTCTTGCTAACCCATTAAAAAAATCTCCCTTTTGATTGCAATGTTTAGAAAACATCATCCAACTAAGGAAACCTCGTTTCATGCCATCGACAAAAGTGGCGGCAAGAGGTAGGCATTGCACGCATCTTGGCATCTCAAGTACTCCATCCCGCTCAAAGCATGTGAGGGATGCCAAAGTGGTGGTGAGGGATTGGAATTGATGATTGGTTTCATGGACCCACCTAGGAACCGGACTGGGCTGGGTGAATCCATAGAATCAATGGGCAGTTCTCGGTTCCAATTTTTTGGAATTGGTCCTTAATGGGTAATTCTCGATTCTAGGGTGGGAATTGCTCACTCGAACCATATTTACCTCTATTGCCACATAGGACGGTTGGTGTCCAAGTTAGCAATTTCCAACCTAAATTGATCCAATTGAAATTTTTAAGACTGTGCTAGTACCAACATAATACGTACATGACTTTTTTTTGTACTTTTCCCCACATGCATCTCAACATCCATGTTTAGACAAAGCACTCTTTATTGTTAATAAGTTATTTCGTAGAAATGAAGAGAAAAAAAAATGGATGATCAAATTAAAGCAAATGAAAGTGAGGTGGCAACCATGAAATGAGCCACATGTCAACTTCCATAAGGCCCTCTACGGAGCACCAAAATACTATAATAGTACTAGATGAATTCGGTAATTCAAACCAAGAGAGAACACACAAACTTTATATAAAAGGATTTAGTTCTTTCATTTGATATGAAAGGAAAAGAAAAAAGAAAAAGAAAAACACTTGAAATCACTCGTAGATTTTAAGTTCTCACAACATCATCCACCAGTCAAACTATGACCCATGCAAAATAGAAATCTCAACCTTTCGCAATCCTTTTATGGCAAGAATTGTCCAAAAGCTCCTGCATGAGAACATCATGAAAAGGCAACTGTATATGCACTAAATAATATCCCTGAGATGTTGAAGCAAAAGATCCCATCCAGGAATCCTCTGTACATGATTGCTATTCAAAGTTGTAAGGCTCCTATTTTTATTGGAAGATAAAGCCGATATTGTAATATAGTTTATTCATAATATCTGATCACTAATGACAAACACCTTTAGATGAATAAGTGATAATATACACTTAAAAAGTCAAGAAGAAAAGAGTGTTAGCATGGGATAAAAGGTTTAATAAAAATGGAATAAAAAGGAAAGGAGTACTTCCTAAATAGTTACTCGATCGTTAATACCCATTAATTTAGAAATTCTAAATGTGACGTTAAAAATATATAATAAATGTGAAGTGTCAAAAACAAAAATAATTTAAGAAGTGAGATCAAAGTGACTTGGCTAATGGGGTGATGACACAATAATCTTTAGGCAAGATAAAATATGGAGAGTTTAGTTTGAGAAGTAAGGAAAATTTATTTTGGGATTTGCTTTTGTAGAATCCCTTTCGCAAGAAAAAAGTTGCATTGGTCATGATAAATAATATTCCAATAGATGATTTATTGGTATCTCCTTTTTTAAAATTTTTTTGGTCGAACCTTTTTATTAAATTAGTTGGTGGAGAAAATGCTTATTGGCTTGGAGCATCAGAATTGTTCATTGGTTTTCGTTTTTATTTCTTTATTAGTAGAGAAAGCAAGTCAAGTCAAGAAGGAAAATTAAAAGAAAAAGAAAAGAAAAGGATACGGCATAAATTAGACGTGCAATAAATTATCCTTTGGTTTTCCTTTTAATGTTTTTCTTTATTACCACTGTCGCGTGATTCGAGAAAGTCATGGTCAACAAAGCGATATACACATGAGAGATAAAGTTACAATTCGAGCGGACAGTAAGGGTCCGCATAGTAATATTTATCTTCTTTAATTTTTTTCTACTTTTTTTTGAAAATAAAAACAGAATAGAAATTCGTTTAGTAACGTTAACTAATTTTTCTATTCTTCAAAATAGAAAAGTAACCCGAAAATAGATTTGAAAAAAAAAATAAAAGTAATGTTTTCTTCTCGGGAATAATTTCAAAAAATGAGTTATTTTCTTTTATTTTATTCTTCTTCTTCCTCGCCATCCGCCGCCCCCCACCTATTGATCAAGATGTACCATGAGGATCATATCCATATGATTTTGCACTTATCGACAAATATAACCTCTTTCATTATTTTAAGTGGTTAGTCTATTCGGGTAATGAAGAACTTGCTATTCTTAAATCTTGGATTCAAGAATTCCTATATAACTTAAGTGACACGATAAAAGCTTTTTCTAATCTTTTGTTAACCAATTTATGTATCGGATTCCATTCGCCCCATGGTTGGGAACTAATAATTGGCTATGCCTACAAAGTTTTTGGATTTGCTCACAACGAGCAAATTATATCAAGTCTTGTTTCTACTTTTCTAGTCATTTTAGATACAATTTTTAAATATGTGTATTCAACTAAACTATCCTTAATCTAATACTAGCCCTTCTACACTCTGATTGGAATGACCCCAGCAGAGCCAATCTACAAAATCAATGGACCAAAGATTTTAAAACAACGCATCATGTATTTTTCTGTTAAAATTCTTCTCGATTCATAATACAAAATGGTTGAACATAATCATAAGATAGACCTTAAACACATAGCTAACAATTATATCAATTATTTTAAGTCAGAACTTTATCAAAGTATTTAATAAGAAAGTCTATTATAGCTAGGTACACTTATCTCATGGAAGGGACCAAGGTCTAGTCTCCTGGCTTTTACAGACCACCTTCTCGAGGGCAATGAAGAAGCACGTTGACCAAGCTCGTTGGACGATGGCGCACGATGGGAAAAGTCTACTTACCGGCCTAGACATCCACGGAACATCACGGCACAGGCCAAGCCGAAGATGCTTTTATCACATTAAAGTTCTCGTGATGTCTACATTCTCCCATATCATTGGGCAATTATGCCCTCCCATATGTTTGATCACCATTTGAATGAAAATGGGGCTCACAAGGCACACCTTGCAATCTTGCAAAAGTATCAAGTGTTGTTGACTTCTTACACGGAATTCATGAATCTACAGAGAGTTTTATTAGCTTAACAGGACACAGTTTTATTAGCCTAACAGATCGCTTAACTCCCTGTGTTATTAGAGCAGCATCACCATGCAGGGTTCAATGCTTGTTAAGCTATTAGATGAAGAAGTAAGGATTTTTTTTTTCCCCATTTTGGGACAAGGTAGTACACAAGACTAATAAGGTACCGGCCTTTGAAGACAGAGGATAACCTCAGACTAACATGCGCTCTATGTTATAGCTAATAGAGAATGAAAAGATTTATATTTTAGGCAAGCCAAGCAAAAATAATGAGTAACCTCATAAGTTGCTCCGGGGAGAAGCTCAAGTTGTAGACTTCTTACAACATCAGTTTCCTGCTCATAATTCAACTCTCTCCCCACTCCCTCGTGGATGCAATGATGAAGCCATAAGATTGTTGTGATTCTTGAGGACTGGACAAGCCACATCTGACACAATGCAATTCCACAAAAACAATAAGAGAAAATCCAGGATTATTATGGGATAACTGGAAAATCTACTGTTAAAACTTCGCAAGTGCTCGTGGTCTCTACACACTATCCATTACTTAGGAGCTTTGGAGACTTAATTCATCTAAATGATGTTATGATGATATAACAACTAATGACAACCAACAAAAGATCGGTAATACTTTTTTGCCAAAATAACCAAAGATATTGGCCAATCAAATTTGTTTAATCTTAAAAATTTGCACCAATTTCAATGGAAGAGCTAGCATATTGTAATGACCCTGATTCCATCCTCAGGGTCTCGAGCTACAAGGATTATTTTCGCGACGTCTCAGGAGCATTGCCGTCTCGTTTCTTTTTATCTTTGCATTAAGCACAAATCCTTTTGGAGGAAACAGTAACCGATTTTAATTTGTGACCCCATGTTTTGTTTTTTTTTTCTTGAATTCTATGTCAAATAATTAAATACCACCAATAAGCTCAAATTTAGAGACAAAATCAGAGAAAGGCTCATGAAATCAATTTTCTTGAATATGAAGAAAGAAAAAATAAAATAAATACCGAAATATAAATAATTACAAGCAAAAAATTATGGCCTTCTAAAATAATCATTAATGTCATTATGAAAATACATTAACTTAAAAAAAAATGAAAAAACACTTAAAACATTAACTTCGCAACTAATAATGAAATTGTTGTGCGATGAGCTCATCATTCCTTTTGCTCAAACCAAATTTCTCTTGAAGGACTCTTAGATGAACTAAAATTTACACAATTGACATTAATTATGCATAAAAAAAATGAAGTAAAGAAAAGATCAAAATAAGAATAATGAGTTAGTAGAGAATTCCAAATTAGTAGAGAAAAAAACGCAGTCACCATATAAAAAGGCCATAAGAAGAGAACGATTTTCTTGCCTAATTTAAAGAAACAAATGAAAGTCATAATCTTCAAAAAATAATTCAATGTGGCCTTCTGATTTTGTCTCTAAAATTTGAGGTTGCCATAAGGAACATAGAGGTCCAAAAAAAAAATGAAGAAGAACAAAACAGGGAGTTAATGATTAAACCGGCTCAGTAAATCCACTGGTTTCCTCCAACAGGATGTGTGGCTAGCCTTTGACAGTTCCACTGTCATTCTGCAATAGATGGTCACGCAAGCATTTTCCTAACTTGTTACCTAAGAAATTCAAATGTGACATTGAAAGTATAAAATAAATGTAAAATGTTGAAAAAAAATTAAGGAGTGAGATCAAAGTGATTAGGCTGAGAGGGTGATGACTCAATAATCTCTAGGCAAGATATGATATGGAAAAATTTAGCATGAAAAGTGAGGAAAATTTATTTTGGGATTTGAAGTCAGATTGTTCATTATAAGTAATATTTTAACAGGTGATGTTTTTGTGATTAACTCATGTATTATTAGCCCCAAGGGTATGGGAGTATAGCTATCTTTCTTTTCTATTTCTTTAATTCATGGAAAAGGCAAGCCAAGTCGAGAAGCACTATATAGGATGGTTCCATGCCCCTTCTGCAAAATGTTGCTTTTTATTAAATTAGTTGGTGGACAATATGCTTATCGACACATAGCATCAGAAATGATTCGTTGGCTTTCGCTTCTTTTTTATTAGTAGAAAAAGCAAGTCAAGTCAACAAAGGAAAATAAAGAAAGGATACGCATAAATTTTATGAACCTTCCGTGGAAATTACGCGTGCAATAATTCACCTTTACTTTCTTTTCTATGGTTTTCTTTGATTATCACTGCCGCGTGATTCGAGAAAGTCATGGTCGAAAAGAATAAAGTGATATACACACGAGGGATAAAGCTGCAACCCAACCGGACAGTAAGCATTCTGCGTGAGCAGCAAGCACATCAACTTTCATCTCCTATAATAGCTGCTTCTTCGAATCTGAAAGGGAAGTTCTTTCTAGGAATCTCTCACGCTCTCTCTCAAAAAGACACAATTTCCCATAAAAAAAGAAAAAAAAATCAGGCAGGGTGTCCACGGAAAGGGAGGAAGAGGAGAGCACCATCTTCAGGGAGATTTTTCTGGAAAAGAAAAAAAAGGGCATTCCCCACCCTTTCTCCTGAACTCAACCGACCAGCCATCTCCACCATCTCCGTCCGACTACCTCCTGACAGCGATTGCTCTCGCATTCCATTCCCGGAACCCTACCTTACTCCTTCACCGTCACCTACTTCTTTACTCTCACGAAAAAGAAAAAGAAAAAAAAAAGCATCTTCGTCTTTCTCTACTCCGGGAACGGTCGCCATTGAAGCCCCACACAAAACCTGGAGCCACCGCCGATCGACGTCATCCGCCACCTCCAGAGCATCGTCCGTCCGCTGCCATTCGTCGTCGCGGTCCCTGACCTCGGTGAAGTCGACTGAAGCCAGACACGAGTTTGGAGTCGCTATTCTCATCCTTCGCCGCCGACGATGGCTACGGAATCAAAGCCAGGTAGGGTCCCCACGATTGAATGCTCGTTCCTTCTTTCTTTTCTTTTTTTGCCTCGTCCTGCTTGGTTTTAAAAGAACAAAGCAAAGCTCGATTTCCTTAGTCCTCACTCGCGTCGGACCTGAATGAGTCGGTTTTTCTTAAGTTTGAATGTTGCTCGCTGATTTCTCGAGTTTAGCTTTCAGCTCGAGCTCCGAATAGGTCCATATTCGCTCTCCAACTCGCTTCCCATTACGTGTTTGAAGAAATGCCTGAACAGATTCGAATTTGTTCCGTTCAATGCAAGATATGGTATGGAATAATTTAGTTTGAAAAGTGAGGGAAATTTATTTTGGGATTTGCTTTTGTAGAAGCCCTTTTGAAAGGAAAAAGTCAGATTGTTCATTATAAATAATATTCCAACAAGCGATGTTTTGGGATCGACTCATGTATATTAGCGCCCGGAGCCCGTACTGCTAGTTTTCTTATTTTATTAATGGAAAAGGCAAGTCAAGCCCGGAAGCTCCTGTATAGGATGGTTCTGTGCGCCTTATGCAAAATGCTGCTTTCTGTTAAGATAGTTGGTGGAGTATATGCTTATTGACTCAAAGCATCAGAAATGATCTTGGTTTTTGTTTCTATTTCTTTATTAGTACAAAGTGATATCCATATGAGAGATAGAGCTGCAACCCGACCAGACACTAAGCATTCTGAGGAAGCACATCAAACTTCATCTCCTCTGATGGCTGCTTCTTCAGATTTGAAAGGGAATTATGATGTCTTCCTGAGTTTCAGAGGTACGGACATCCGAAAGAGCTTCCTCAGTCATCTCTATGCGGCTCTTGATCGAAAAGGATTCTACACTTATGTTGATAGCAAGGAGCTTCAGAAAGGCGACTGTATAAAGCCAGCGCTCATGAAGGCAATTGAGGACTCGCGTATCGCAATCATCATTTTCTCCGAGAACTATGCTTCCTCGTGGTGGTGTTTGGAAGAGGTGGCGAAAATCATGGAGTGCAAGAAGCAAAGAGACCTCGTGGTCTTTCCAGTGTTTTACAAAGTGGAACCCAGAGAAGTGAGAACACCAAGAGAGAGCTACGAAAAAGCTATGGTTGAGCATGAGAGAAAGTTTGGGAGAGATTCGGATGAAGTGAAGAGATGGAAAAATGCTCTCTTTGATGCAGGTAGCTTGTCCGGGTGGGATTTGAAGGATAAGTAAGTACCATGTAGTGATTGATGTGACATTGCTTTGTTATCTCTATTTTATATGCTGAATCTCTTCTTCTTTTTCCATGAAAGTTAAGGCTGCGCATGATAAAATTTCTGTTTCTTGATTTCTTTGTTTCTCTATTCCCTAGAACAGGTTTGGAACAGAAATCCGTTTGGTAACGCAATTTGATTTCTCTATTTCTGAAACAGATTTCTATTTCAGAAATAGATTTGAAGAATAAATCAGAAACTAAAAATTTTAGCTTCTCAGTTTCTGAAATAGAAATTGAAAAATCAATTTCTGGCCAGAAATCAATTTTTGTTTCAGAAATTTTGTCATGCGCACCCTAATTATCTTTGAAAATTGATGTATCAAGTACCTTTCCGGATTTTGTCAGAGATGAAGCAGATCTTATCAACAGAATTGTGTGGGAGATCTCTATGCAGCTGGACCGAACACCGTTACACGTTGCCAAGCATTCGGTTGGAATACCTCGACAAGTGGTAAAGCTGAAATCAATGTTAGATCTTGAGTCTCATGATGATGTTCTCATGATAGGATTATGGGGACAAGGAGGCATAGGAAAAACAACATTAGCCAAAGCCCTTTACAATGATATATTCAGAGGATTTGAGGCTTCATGTTTTTTGGCAAACGTTCGTGAAACTTCAAAAGATTCCAAGGATTTAGTTCCTTTGCAAGAAAAATTGTTGTCCGAGATATTAGTGGGAAAAGAATTAACAGTGTCTAGTGTTGATGGAGGTATTAATTTGATGCAACATAGACTTTGCCGGAAAAGAGTCCTCCTCCTTCTCGATGATGTGAATGACATAAAACAATTAAATGCTTTAGCTGGAGAGTGTGAATGGTTTGGTAAAGGAAGCAGAATCATCATCACGACAAGAGACAACCATCTATTTACTCTTCATGGGATGGGTAAAGATCATATCTATGAAGTTAAAACTCTAGTGGATTCGGAAGCTCTTGAACTTTTCAATAAACATGCTTTTCTTAGAAGTAAGGAAATAGTGATAAGGAGGGATCTTGTGGATAGTGCTTTGCATTATGCTAATGGACTTCCTTTAGCACTTGAGGTATTGGGCTCTTTCCTACGCGGTAGAAGAGAGCAGGAGTGGGAAAGCGCATTGAATAAACTTGCTAAAAGTCTTGACAAAACCGTCAATGATGTTCTCAAGTTAAGTTATGATGGACTAGAGGACTATGCAAAGGAGATATTCCTTGATATTGCATGTTTCTTCAAGGGGCGATCGATAGAGTACATCATGAAGGTCCTTAACAGTTGCGACTTTGACACAACTATTGGAGTACAAGTTCTTGTTGAGAAGTCCTTAATAACGAAAGAAGGGGAGACAATACAGATGCATGACTTGATTCGGTTGATGGCCATGGATATTGTTAAACAAGAATGTCGCGATGATCCTGGAAGACGTAGCAGGTTATGGCTTTGTGAAGACGTCTGTGATGTTCTATCAGGGGATATGGTAAGTTTTGGTGGTTTAAACATTGATTTTACTCTCTTCTTCTTTGACTTCGTGTACTAATTGCAATGCAAGTTCTACAAATGCAGGGAACAAATGCAGTAAAAGCCATAGTTTTGGTTTTACCCAAGAAAAAAGCAATATACATAGGTCCCAATGCTTTCACAAACATGAGAAGGTTGAGGTTGCTCATCATGATTAATGTGCATAACTCTTTCCAAGGTCCTATCTGTCTTCCTAATGAACTGAGATGGTTTGAATGGCCTGAATGTCCTTGGTTTCCCGAATTTTCCTCTTGTCCAAATAAGTTGGTTGGGCTCGATCTGCACAAAACCAACATCCAAGTCATGAGGGAGCAATTCAAGGTGCGCATTTAAAATTAATTGTCTTTCTTTACTTATCTCTTATATATCTATATTTGTATGCATACGATTATGGATATGTATATGAATTATTGAAAACTCTGAATGCAACATATGCGGTCAGTAACTTTAATACCGAAAATTGGATCAAGAACTTATTGATGACATAATTTAACAATTGAATGATAAATGTGCTTAGTACTTTAATAAACATGAACTGAGGATTCAATTTGTATGCCTTTGAAATGATCAATACTGAAAATGTTATCAAAGATTCTATATTTTATATAAGAGACGAGCTTACTAGATTCTTTTCTAAATTGCATATGAAAATAGAATGAGATTTTTCTTGTTTATTTGCTTTATCATTGAAGTGAATGCATGCTAAGTACTTTTGATTGAACCTCATGTTGTTGTTTCTATAATAGAATGCAGCCGATAATGAAAAGAGATATATAGAAATAATGCAGTAAAAGATCTTTAAAGGAGTTAAGTCTGTACTGTAAGTCAGCCCCAAAAGTCCCGTCTCTTTTTATAGTACCGACCTAACTAGAGATTTCTGGCAAGTACTTCTTTATTTTTAGGAGGAGGAATAAGCGGAACTCCAAGAAAGTTATCTTCATCTTTATGGATAAAATATTCATTTTCAAATATAACTGAGAGTTTATACTTCTCCTTCTCCTTCCAAGTACGTAACACGTTTTACTCCTTTCCTTTCAGTCGGGCCATTCAATTGCGCCCTTACTCCACTTATTCCTTAGTAAGGAATCACAGGATGAAAAGCAACTCTTAGGGGAGATAGATTGACCAGCCATTCCTTCTCCCGCTTTTTAAATCAAGGCCTGTGGAGTACAATTCCATGGAAGAGTCTTACTTTATAGAGGCGCTAGCGCACCACATCTAGGACGCTAGTAACGCGACATGGCTTACACGCATGACTAATAAGGCTTTCTAAAGAGAAGTAAGGGGCTTGCTTTGCTAATTTAAGTATATTTAAACCTAAATCTAATCTAAAGTTATTTATGTATGTATTAATTATATTTATACTACTGTACAAGGTAAAGGTGACCTTCCACAGGATTTTAATTTAATCTCTTCCCCAAAATGTCTCGATTACTTATTTTACAAATATAATATTCATAGAGGTGCTTAAACTATTAATTTATTTGATCTCTCACATGTTTCACAATCTAAATTTTAATCTTTTCTAAACCTACAACAAGTTTCTTATTGCAAATTTTAATTTTGAAATATCCTACGTATATTCTATGTTTGTGTATTGTGTATTTACCAACAATCTCTTTCCATTTAATATTTCTAATTTGGTGGTTTTGCTCAATTTTTCAAATATCAATTTTTTTTCAAATCTTGTGCGTACTCTTATAGTTTTTACTTCATTTGCCTCGAATGAGACAAACTTCGTGGGCTTTCAGTTTTGCTGTCATGCTCGTCGGCCAGACTGACGTCGGAATGTGTTGAACGAACAATTAAATAAAAGGGGTTTTTCAATCTTAATGAAGTGGAAAAACCGCACTCTGGAGGACAGGAAGAGACTACATAATCTAGGTCTCCCTCAGTCAAATCACCACCTTAGTAGGATGCAGCACTCTCTTTTTTTTTTGGTGAAAAGATGCAGCACTCTCTTGATCACTCATGAATCCCCCAAAAGGACAGAGAGAAAGACAGAGAAAAAGATAGAATGGAACTTCATTTAATAAATTCATTGTGTTTACTATGAGAAACCGAGAGGGCACTTATAAGTAGGAGCCTAAAATACCTTTGAGTAACCTCCAAGTAAAGAAAAATGAACCTAAAATACGAAATTCAAACAAGTTACAAAACTATCACATTGTAATCAAGACTAAAGCAATCCTAAAAAGTATAAATAGTCTCACAGATCAAGAAAATATATATTATCCCTATTATTCTAATCACAAGAGAGAATCTTGAAATCTTGAAAAGACTTCTCCTCGAGGCCAACTTCATAGAGATAGATTAACAACATTGAAACTAGTGGAAACGCCATTCGCTCCACAAAGCTCACTTTTGGGGGCATTATTGTTTCCAAAACTAGAAAAGAACGATCCGTAGCACGACAATTAGGTGGAAAGTGTTCTTCTCAAATGAATTCCAGACAAGATCACCTTCTTCAAAAACAGTAGGCTTTTCTATGTTTCTTTTTGCTCGACTGGGATCCTTACTTCCTCATGTAACTTATTGTCCTAGCTCTTTCTTCATATTATAGGAGGATAATGGTGTAAGATCCAAAGGACTTAAAAGATGCTTTTGTTACACAACATCAAATTGGCATTTTCCAATAGGTTGACTCATCGAATTATTATATGCAAATTCAGCTTGAACCAATAACATATCCCAATGTGTTAGATGTTTTCTGCTAAAACTCCTCATAAAGATCATCTAGCATGTACTGGAATTACGAGTGTTATTCTTGTTTTATCTTCTCTTTTGGCCAGGGATCGCTCAATGAACTCATGTAAAAAGGGAGAGGGAGTGCTCTATATACGTCATATGATCAACTAATTTCTGATCACACTGGGTTTGAATGATGATCCAAAGTGTTTTTCATTAAATATTTCCATCTTCATTTTTTTTCCATTTTGTTTCTTGTAGGACTTTGGAAATTTGAAGTACCTTAATTTCAGTGAATGTCCATCGGTGGTTTGTATTCCGGACCTCAATTTGACTCCAAATCTCAAGGAACTGGATCTCCATGGATGCAAAAATTTGGAGTGTGCTCACGAATCAGTTGCATATCACACCAAGTTACGATTGTTGAATTTAAAAGGGTGCTCTAACCTTCATCAGCTCCTTAATGTGCTCCAATCCAAGAATCTTGAAATTCTCAATCTTACTGGTTGCTCAAAGTTGCAAAGATTCCCTGATATTCCGGATAAAAACGAAGGCTTGAAAGAACTTTATTTAAAAGGGACTTCAATTGAGGAAGTTCCTACTTCCATAGAAAATCTTGTCTCTTTGGAGAACTTGACTTTAGTTAATTGCAAGAAACTGGCAAACCTCCCATCTAGCATTTACAAGTTGCAAAATCTTGAGAGCTTGATACTTCATGGTTGTTCAAAACTAATCAAGTTTCCAAAGGAGGGGGATTTTAGTGTTCTGCATGGCAAGACAGGATTTCCTAAGCTACTGATCTTAGGGCTTGAAGGATGCAATCTACTAGAAGTAGAGTTCCTAGAGAATAATTCATGTTTTCCGTACTTAACAAAATTGTATTTGTCCAAGAACAATTTTGTTAAGCTTCCAACATGCAGGCGGCTACATAAGTTACACACATTGTATGTTTCAGAATGCCGACAGCTACAAGAGATTGGTAAGATGCCAGAGCAATTGGAGGCATTGATCGCAGTAAATTGTGAATCTCTAAGTAAAATTGACATATGGCCTGCTAACCATATTGACTTATCATGTCGTGACCTGGTCATTCCGAAGGTTAGACCTCTCTCTCTCTCCTCCCCTCCCCTCCCCACCCCCCAAGCAGGGGATTAATGCAGTCATGTACATATATTGTTAACCATTTCTAAACTCGTCAATCCACTTAACTCATTGAAACTTCTCATTTTCAAGTGCCAAATTCGAAATACTGTCTTAACAATTTACATCTTTGACAGCCCTTTTTTTCCAAATCGTTTTGCAACACTTTTCTGACTGGAAGAGAGATGCCGCAATGGTTGCTCCCGAATAAAGAGGGTTATATATCTTTCACGGCTTCAAAGGACTTGTACAAGAAGTTCTTGGTATTAGCTATCTGCGTTGTATATCGAGCAAAGCGAGGCAAACAAGAGGGCCATTTGAGTTTCTATCACTCCGTTAATGGCAAAAGCATGAGTACAGGCAATGGCTTATATTGTCCATGGTATTCAAATCATGTAAAAATTTCGTATCTTGAAGTAGAGGAGCTATGGGGAGTAGACCCTTTTGGTCCAAATGACTCGAGTTCTTTCCAGATTGGTGTTAGATCATTGGGTGGGACAATTGTAAAAAAGTGCGGATTTCGATTACTATGCAAGCCACTAGAGGACGATTTGGAGACTTTGTATCAAGACGACCAATTGCTAGATCCAGCTTTGCTCTATGAGATTTGGCATGACAATAAAGAAATGACCACAGAGGAAGAAAGTTCGGCCCATCTCTCACTTAAGGTGTCCCTCCCTCCCTCCCCGCGATTGTGATGTGTGTGTGTTTGATTGATATGGGTGCATTGAGTTTGTATAATGCAAAAGCTGCAAATGCAGGTAAACAAAACAAGCTAATTTATTGTGATTTTGCACCTATATGTAATAGCGGTGGCTTTACCATGAAGATAACTGGATAACAAGGTCAGAGGAAGAACGTGAAAGTGAAATAGAAGAGGAAGACCGTGAAAGTATAGAAGAAGACGACGCTACCCGGGATGTACGCAAACACGCCGATATCATGGCTGACTTTTCAGTTGAGGTATCTCTCTCTCTCTCTCTTTCTCTCTCTCCCTCCCTGTCCAGATGCGCGCGCATTCATAAGTGCATGTGTTGATTTGTTGGAGCGGATGGGGGGCGCAGTGTGTTTGTACAATGCAAAAACTGAAAATTCTGTACAAACGAGCAAATCTAACATAAAGTGATTCTACACTTACATGTAATACAGGTGCTACAACACTCGCAAGTGAATGATTTCATGAGTATTACAATTAAGGCAAGGAAGGATCTAACATGTTTATTTATTATAAAACTCTAGCTTTAGTTAAATTACAAGAAAAATTCTCAAATCAAACTCTTCTATTTGAATTCATTATCAATTTGAGTACGTCTAACAATTTACCGTTATAGCAGAAGTATCGCTATTCCGGAATTTGTACTTCCTACAAAAATATTATTCCCGGAGGAGATATGCCAGAGGAGTTCGTCTCTGTTGAAGGCGGTACCATATCTTTCATGGTTTCACAGGACTTTTATGATAAGTTCTTGGGATTGGTTCTCTGTGTTGTTTTCAATGTAGAAGATGGAGAAAAGGAAATATTTTTCAACATCGTGCCCCACATTAACGGCCAAAGACGGAATGTGCTATCAGGAACTCTTGGTTCATTTGATTCGGGTCACATATGGATTCAGTATCTAAGACCAAATGTGTTATGGGGAATGTTGGAGGGAGCAGTTGATTTTCTTGAATTTGACGAGGATTACTTACGATTTAGCCTTACACTCATAGTGTCGGGTGGAACCATGGAAAAGTTGGGATATGTGCTAAGATGCAAGCAACTAGATGATGATTTGAAGGCTACGCTTGAAGACAATCAATTGGTGGATCCAGCTTCACTTTGTGCAATAGAGTATAGAGAGTTCTTACGCAAATTTCTCCCGCGCCGAATGGAGGAATTGGAGGCATATGAAAAAGAAAAAAAAGAGTGGAGGAATCGGAGGCATATGGAAAAAGAAAAAAAAGAAAAAAAAAGTGGCGAGTGAAGTAGTATTGACTTGCAGCTCTTAAGGAAGCGGTCATTAAGAAGCCAGCGAAACAAATTAGGAACTAGACATCTGTCCTGTAGATGGAGCAACAGATGGCGATCGATTCAATCTCACATGCCCTATTCAAATATATATGAAGGGATAGAGGGTGACTTGGCACACAAGACACTTCAATTCATTAGAACGGGCACCAAGTCTGGCTCAAGTATCTCCGGCATGTGTCCTCAAAACATATCAAAAGATGAGATGCAAGTATTTTCTGAAACTCAAATTGGATGGAGCTGACCAAGTTTTTGATTGTACTAATTAGATAAATTTTTGGACTTAATTTAAAGTTTTAGGACTTGATTATATTTTCACAGCAAATTTTAAGACTTATGGCATGCTCTATCTTAGAGACCATAGTCATATTTTATTTCCCAGGATCATTTCCCTTTGCTTTGGCAATTTCAAGTTTTTTTCATGCAGTTTATAGAAGAAGCAGAAAAGGTTTGCGGCATTACACGTGTTTTTTTACGTATTCCTGTTAGACCCGTATATTGATCTTTGCCCATTGCCAAAAAATAATCTTTGCTATACCCGAATGTCAATCTTAGTCGTTAGTAAACTTAAACTTAATATAGTAAATTTCATCAAATGTTCATAATAAATGATGAAATTTCTCATTAAATATTCTAGAACAATTGTAAATCACCTGAAATCCTCGAAAGTAATACTGCGCCTATGATTATTAACTTTCCATAGCAAGCATCTATTCATTGTTCTTAAGTTGAGGGTGCTATCATTTTGCAATTCCCATTGATACAGCAGTTTCCATCTTTATTTGTAACTGGTAGTATTTGTACATCGTAATTATTTTTCCAACGGTCGTAAGTCCCACGAATCCTCATGATCATCGCTACGTCTGTACTTAATAACTTTCTGTTAAGGTTAGTAATTTGATTGTAGAGCTTATATGTTGATGATCCTACCACTTAAGAATTATCCAAATAGCACAGTAAATTCCTTCATCGAACTCGTAAGCGATGCACGGATATATTGTGACTGCTAAGTGCATATGTCAATAGTGGTACTTGCTAGAAAGTCCTTGGAACTTCAGATGATGATGAGTAGCATTTCTTCAAAGGGAGTAGGTCTTCTCAAAGTTCTCGGACGCTTGAAATTCTAGTCAATAGTCAAATCACTAAAGACTAATATGATGTGATCAGTCAATTAAATTGATCTTATAAAATGTCAGTCGTCTTACTTGACACCTAAATTTTGAAATTGATTTGCTCGCCGCACCACACGTCCCTACCACGTCATATAGCGTCATGACCTTGTCCCTTATACTAACACCTCTTTTTTGTGGTGATTCTAAACTTGATTAGCACTCTTCGATGATCATCCTCTTACACTATCTATATTACAACTAAACTATCGTTGATCTAATACTGGCCCTTTAGTACTCATATTGGAATGAACCTGGCGGAGCCAATCTACAAAATCGATGGACCAAAGATTTGAAAACAACGCATCATGTATTTACTATTCAAGTTCTTCTCAATTCATAATACAAAATGTTTAAACATAACCACTCAATTCATAATACAAAATGTTTAAACATAACCACAAGATAGACCTTAAATACATGGCTGACAACTACATCGATTATATTATAAATCAGAACTTTATCGAAGTAATTAATAAGAAAGTCTGTTATATTAGACACTGAGTTAGTGGTTAGGTATACTTATCTCATGGAAGGGACCTAGGTTTGGTCTACTGGCTTTACAGACCACCTTCTCAAGGACAATGAAGAAAGGTTGAAAAAGCTTGTTTGACAACGGCACGTGATGGGAAAAGTCCACTTACCGGCCTAGACATCCACAGAACATCACAGCGAAGGCCAAGCTGAAGACGCTTTTATCGCATTAAAGTTCTCGTGATGTCTTCCTTCTCCCATGTTATTTAGCACTCATGCCCTCCCATATGTTGGATCAACATTTGAATGAAAATGGGGCTCACATGGCACACCTTGCTATCTTGCAAAAGTATCAAGCGTTTTTGACTTCTTACATGGAATTAATGAATCTACACATGGAGTTTTATTAGCTTAACCAATCGCTTAACTCCCTACATTATTAGAGCAGCATCGACATGTGAGATTCGAAGCTTATTAAGCTGTTAGATAGAGAAGTATGGATTTTTTATTTCCCAATTTTGGGACAAAGTAGTATACATGAATAATAAGGCGACGGCCTTTGAAGACAGAGGATAACCTCAGACTAACGTGTGCTTTATGTTGCAGCTAACAGGGAATGAAAAGATTTATATTTGAGGCAAGCCAAGAAAAAATAGTAAGTAACCTCATAAGTCACTCAGGGGAAGCTCAACTTATAGACTTCTTTCAGCATCAGTTTTCTGCTCACGATTCGACTCTCTCCCCACTCCATCGTGGATACAATGATGAAGCCGCAAGATTGTTGTGATTTTTGAGGATTGGACAAACCACATCTGACACAATTCCACAAAAACAATGAGAAAAAATTCATAATTTAAATTGTGGGATAACTGGAAAATCTACAGCTAAAACTCCGCAGATGCTCATGATATATACACATTATCCATCACTTACGAGCTTTGGAGACTACAATTGGTCTAAATGACGTTATGATGATATAACAACTAATGACAACCAACAAAAGATCTCTAAGACACATTTATTTGCCAAAGTGACCAAACACAAAAGTCAAAGTTATTTAATCTTAGAAATCTGCACCAATTTGAATGGAGGAGGTGGCATATGTAATATCTATGTCATCTCCAACTGCAAATGGATTGCATTCGGATCCTCGTAGATGGAGCTTGAAGTGTATTTTGGATCTACACATCTTTCATCAATTACAAGAAGTTGAGTGCGTAAATGCTTAGTGCATTTCTTGTCAAAGAAATATAAAGAAAAGGAATAACATCCTCACAGGAACCCCAAACTACCAATACAGCAAAACCGATACTTTGGAATAAAAATTAAACCATTACTTGTCAAATTCATGTGAATGTCTCTTTTATATTCATGAAAAGGTTTAGCCCTGGGACAGCAATCCAATAACTGAATTTCCTTATCTTCTTCCCCCTTTGGTTGCTGACCAAACTCACCTACGCCAGTGCCAACAAATCTACCGGGGTAGGTGTTACGTGCATGCGCATCACTTATGTGTACAAAGAATCTCCAAATTACAATGGCCAGTATAAAATGCATCAGACGGGCAGACTACCCAATAAAAGTAACACCATTGAAAATTTTGTACCTGTAGATCTTTCTAAATTTGGCAACAGGTGGATAACTAGAAAGTGCACTTATCCCAAAGATCGAAGAAGAGATGAATTGTGTCTAATTGTGTCTAATCTAATCTAATATTTGAAGGACTGCACACATACTGATATCTGAAATTCAATAGATGATGGTGCACGTACAATGGCAAAAGACCAGATACAAGGAGGCCCCATATCAGGTGGCCCTCCGTCAGATCCAGTAGAAAGTGTAGATGTGTCAGACCCTCTCTCGCCTCGCTTCTTTTCCTTTCAACTTTTTCTGGATTCAATAGCTTGATCACTGCAAAACAACATTTAGACATAAAAAAGGAGAAATCTTCACTGCCGTCCTTGTTTTTGTAAGTATAAATTTAAATTACTCATGTATGAACTTTTTTCCAAAGTGTACACATTATTCAACAAAGCATAGGGGTGAGAAAATGTTCCAGACTTGAATTTAAGGAAGGTAATTGATACCATGTTGGATACATAAGCCATAAACTTTCAAGATAAGTATCAACTCCAATCACAGGGAAACAGGAAAAATACTTCCAACAAAAGACAAGCTTAAACTATAACATGACATATAAAGCACAGAGAACGAGAAATACTTGGAAATTGCAGAGACTTTCCTGTCCCTGACCCGCAACAGGACTTGTATTTCTTTTTTGAACCACATGGACAAGCCTTGTTTCTTGGGATTTTCTGCATTTTGGGGGAAAAGAAAAAAAAGCAAATATAAATGAAGAGGCACATCACCAATAGTTCTCATGTTTGAGCTTAAACCAAAATGGTAAAAGATATAAAATAATCATCATTTCTGGAAACCTTGTCTTCTCGCTGGGCACTGCCATCATCATGAGTCTGTTTAGCACTACGGCTAGGTGGATTCGCTTTATAGGTCTGTTCCACAGGTTCCTTTCTCTGTTCCTCAGAATTTCCATTGGCATCATCACCTATATACAACAGAATTATGAAATAGTTTTGGGTATAGCATGTTTGACTGCCCCAAAAATCCATGGATGACAAGACAAAGTATGCCAATCCTACCAGTTACATCGAAATGACTCCAACAAAGCTTCTTATGAAGCTTAACACAGTATCTCTGAAACTGCGAAGTTCAGTTATTAAAGAAAAACTAGAGAGATAAATACTGACCAGCCATTACCATGAGAAGCATCTGTGTTGCAGGGAGAGCAGACAGTTTCCTCTGAAAAATCTTCAATGCCTTGTTCTGCTATCAAATACTCTAGGGCGGCATCAACATCCCCATCCATTTGCAGCAATGTCTGTAAAAGTATCATATGTCATACAGAAATCAGAAAAGGTTCAAAACATTGCATTCTAATTCTAGATTCACCCAGTAAATGAGAGGTAAACATTTAAGACAAACATGCAAGCAGAAGAAGAGAGGACATAACCTGTTCAACTTTCTCAATGGTCTCACAACCACTTCCTGCCATGGCTAGCTTGATTGATCCTGCATCAGTAATATCCTTAACAGCTCCTGATTTAGGCTTGTTTGACCAAGCTTTTGCTTGGTGAGACGACAAAAGATTAGAATCAGCATTTCAGCAAAAGAAATTATCAAATCACATACTTCACTCACAAATTTGTCCAACTTCCATACTAACTTAGTGAACTAAAATTAAATTCCAGTAGCAACCTTGATTGTAATTGGCCTAGCTGGCCCGTCTCCAGTGTCTTCCTTCAACCTTACACCGTTGTAATGTTCCTCATCGTGATAAGATCTAACAAAACAAAACAAAATATGTAAGTTAGAATAATGCCCATACAAACACCAATCAGCACAAAAAGACTAAAAGATTTTCCCTATCCACAAAAGAATAAGGGCACAATGCACATTCTTTATGCTCGCTTTCTTTGCATGTTGACACTTATCTAAGATCATGAAGTGTGGAATATCATATATCCACTAGATTTCATGACCCTTGTGACAATCCAAAGTCACGATGGCTGCCTCGACGGAGCCAATCAATCTTAACTTAGAATATCCCAGCATACCATTCATTGAAGGATATCGATGCATGGGAATTTCAGTAAAATAATTTATTGAAGAAACAAAAGCTAAAGTGATATTTTGGTCTCCCATCACCCCGTGACTACACCAAAACATCTCTCAAACTAGCAAAAGAGCTTCCATGGTTAAATCTAACAACACCGCAACTACACTCATATCCGTAACTTATGAGATGTTGTACTTGCATGCCAAAATAATTTCACAGCTCAGCAGTCTCCCTGAACAAGCTGCAGTACCTTCTTTCATGTAATGAGCCAGTTTGTCTAGACGACTTGTACTTATAGCTTCTTTTCTTTTCTTTTTTTCCAAATACTGCGGCTCTCGCAATTTGACTTTTAAGAAACTTGATACACCTAAACTCTTTTAAAGATAAATGAAATTGACCAGGAGAAACATATAATCTCTTCAAAATTAAAAACATTTTTTATTTTCAACTCTTTTGAGGGAAGGTAAAATGTAAGAAAAGGTAATTTGTTTAAGTGTACACAAAAAGAGTCAGATCTCATCCCAGTATTTGAGCACTTGCTTAGCAAAAAACAACATCAGGCTCTAGATTCAGAATACTCACAAATGGATCATACGAGCACCAGGCTGATCAAAATTGCGTATGTGCCACGGAGGCAACATGTTCTGCATCAAGTAAGGAGTGAGCTAAATCGTTCCATCAGGAGTCAACAAACAAATATTTACATGCACAGCATGTATCAAAACTAATTAGCGCTAATGTGTAGATTCATCAAGGACATATAGAACACTCGATGAGCCAGCAATGTCGTAACAAGTTCGATATATCAAGTCTTCTTTGAATTAGGATTACATGCACCAATTGGTGGAACTCAGTGCAATCTATCTCTGAATAAAATCTTCTGCACATCATCACCAATGGTCTTTCTACATGCTCTTTCCACAAGAGACATCACGAGGCATGCCAGATATCATTGCGCTTCAGATGAGTCAACTTTTCAGTCTAAAGAGCAACAAATTATAACCAGACAGAAAAGAACAAGCTATAGCCATTAAAAAAAAATCCTAAGCAGTCTTTTGATCTTAAAAATGATGGGAAATAACTTCTCAGATAAAGGAGGGCCATATTGGGGTAGAAAGCCATTATATGAAGAAGCCAAGAATGAGTCTGGAAACCAATAATCACGGATTCTTCAATGGCCATCGAATTCTAGGATGCATGATTAAACAGGGAAACATCAAATCCAGTAGCAAGGTTAATGATTGTTGAGTCTAACGACATCCTTATTTAGTCTGCATTTTTCCCCCAAAGAAACGAAAAGACTGTAACCATAAAAACATAATGTAGGTGATGGTTGATGACATCATTGTCAGTCTTACCCAATGAATGAAAACGTTACTCCATGTAACAAGAGAAGCTGCTTGCAATTCCATATGACCAGCCCACGCGTCATCATTGTCCATGGTTTTGCAATACTCCTCAAATGGCACGTCATCCTCAATAAATGGTTCAAACATTTCACGATTTTTCTGTCATTTACAATTCCCACCTTAGATGCATATATCAGGTCCATTCTTCAAGGGTTTATTTCCTTAAATACATCACTATAAGAAAAAGCCAATGAAAATAAAGGATTCTGTTGAAACGTGAAACAAGTAAAACTATCAATTTGTGCTACTGCAAAACTTTACAGTTTTATCATACATGCTGAAAAGTTGATTTACTTTATGTTAGTGTCAATTCTCTCATTTTCAATTTTGTCATATCTCCTCCTAAAAATATGTTGGTTCCCATAATATTGCCACCCTAGAGTAGCAATTGCACATTCCTGTAGGCTAAAAATGCGGGTAACTATGTAGTCTAGCTTCATCCGATACCTGTCAGTTTAGGCCAAGAGACACCATCCAAATCACAGTTAAAACTCAACAGGTTTTCCTCTCTAATAAAAAAAGAATGTCAAATTGCTCAGGTGATCCTTGTGTCGGTATAGCTCTATGAAACTGTGACTGTGAGCTGAATATCATCAGGAATAACCATTGGCAGCAGAAATGTGAGCTTCGATATATAATACCCATTTTAACTTGGTTTTTTCTTCCAAAGGCAAGCAATTTCAGTGTCTATATAAGCGTCGAATCCATCAATCCTCACAAAAAAAGTTCAAGAACAAAATCCACCACATAAAAGCTCAAAATTGGATCGCTAAGCACTAATACAAATGAGGATGACATCACCATGTAAAAAAACCTTTACGAACATAATTCCTACAACTTGAAAAGGAGAAATCAGCACCCACATACCAATATGTACTGAACAACCATACTCCGGTGCTTTCAATGTTCATCTGCCTTTCAACTGATCTGCAAGGGCCCTGATTAACAAGGTGGACAACTACGAAAATTCCAACCATGGCAAAGGCCTTTCTATTAGCAAAAGCTCCATACAAGGCAGCAATATCACCTGGAGGATGGATCATTCAAATAAATGGAATGGAAATGGGAATAAGGAACATGGTTTGTTCGTCTAGGACGTTGTACAATAGATATGAAATTTTACAAAGTAACTTAATTGGATCTCAGAAGAGTCAATCTAATCTCGAGACTAAGGTAAGAGAGCTATGTTCCCCAACAAAGAGAGCTCTTCTTCAAGCTATGTTTCCAGATGCAGTGTCTCAGGCAGAATGATGCATCATACGAAAATGCAATAGTTTTTCCAACAGAGGAATTTCTAGTACATCGATGATAGTGTTCCAGAACCAGTGTACCATAAAATGCACTGTGTTGTGTTCTGACGACAGAGCGGTAACGCAATGAGCATACCAAAAATCTTCCACAACAGAGAGGAATACTGTCATCTAACAAAACAAATCAAACCCTGGAAACATTCAACAAAATCATGAACAATTTTCAGGTGATCTTTTCTAACAAGGAACACAGGCCTGAAAAAAGCAATTACCATCTGCCGTCACCTGGACAATTTTCAGGCCCAGAGCATCAAGCTGAGCTCGGAACTGCGTGTTATCCGCTTGCTTCCCCTGCTTTTTGACCTGTTCACCAACGCATACCACATTCACGTCCACTTCAGATTCTGAAAACAACCACCGACGAATACTCCAACCAAGAACTGAGCCAAAAACACCTCCACGAAAGCTCAATTTCAGAGGCCTCGCCGCAGCAAACAGATCATCACAGCAATTGAAACTTCCGAATTTCTTCGGAGATCGAGGAGCAAGCAATAGTCACGAATGCCCAAATAGATGCAAACTGCAAAAACCATGAGAAGCGAAGGACATGGCTTTACGTGAGGCTGCTTCTTGGCGTTGGACTTGTGGCGCTGCTTCTGCACCATCGCTGCGGAGAGAAAACGATCAATGCCGCTGGAGCGAGCGAGAGAGAGAGAGAGAGGATCGGTTTGGGGGGTGGAGCCGGAGGTGTTTCGAAGAGAAATCTGAAACCGAGAGGAGAGAATTCTTTCGGCTCGTCGGTGGTCACCTCGATCACCCTCGCGACCTTCCGGGGAAGCCGACTCGCTCGTCGCCGTTCGTCGCAGCAAGCTTTCGAACCTAGAGGTGGTATTCCGAACTGCACATCAACTATTCGACGGAATGTCTCGATGAAAAATCGAGTTCAATTTTAGCGAGATGCATGTTATTTTTTTGTACTCTCTTCGTTATGAAATCATTAAAAACCAAGACTGAATCGGCGTTTTCTTTGATTTTTGCTGGCATATTTCTCATCGTCTGAGTCTGGTCGTAAACACTTCTCCGGAGATGCCATTCCTTTAGCCGGAGAAGCCCGCGGGTCGTAATTATTTTTGTAACTGAAAGTGTTCAGTATTTGTGGATCGTAATTATTTTTTGAACTACGTAAGTCCCATGCAATCTTCATGATCATTACAGTGCTTGTAGTTAATAACTTTCTCTTAAGATTAGTAACTTAATTGTAGAGTTCATGTCTTGATGATCCTATCACTCACAATTATCCAATAGCACAGTAAGTTCCTTCAACAATTCGTAAGTGACAAGTGACATTATCTATATTTGGATTATTAAATTATATCGACGATGGCACCTCATGTAAAGTCCTTGTAACTTTAGGTGACAATGTTATTGGCATTTGTCCAAGAAGAGTAGATTTCCTCAAAAGTTCTCATGAGTTTGAGACTTCTAGCATTCAAAAATTTTTCGAGAAATCACAAAGAATTGGAAGTTCTCGCAAAATTTTCTGATCTTATATCCTTAGTACATTTATTTCGACGATCACGCTATCAACAAGCAATTATCGTTATATTTCATGATTTTCCTTGACAGTGCAACTCCATGATTGCTTGTAATACGTAAACCTTCCTAAGGATTGAGCTGATCTAATGGCTCATATGTTTTCCCATTCTAATCACACAAAGATATTTCTCGAGGGGCACTCTTGCAAAAATTGAATTCATCAAGCGTAACTATCCCTGGTTTGAGAAAAATATTTTGTGTCACTACCGATGCTGACTATTATACTGACATGATGTAACCGATCATTTTTGTTTATGTTTGTCGGAGATAAATACCAAGGTTGGCTACTTCAATGCAACTCCTACGAGAAGGTAAAACAAAAAGTGTGGGGGGGCATCACTATTAATTGTCTTTTCTATTATTTGGTCTTTATCCAAAAAAAAAAGTATTTTGATTTGACCACATAAAGAAATACAAAGGTGGAGGTCTAAATTCCTTTATTTATGATCATACAAAAGGTGTTCGTCTTTTGTCGTACAATGACCATCATTCTTTAAAGCCGCAGAAAGACGAAGGGGTGTACAGACGCTTCTCGGATTAGCCGTAATGAGCTCTTGTTTTTGTCATGCACGAGAACTTGAACATAGGGTGATTTTGTGCCTTGAGTTCTACGTCAAATTGAGTAATTTTATTTATAAATAATATGAGTTTTTGGGATAATCTAGATTTGAAAAATACTCCAGCATTGGAGCAATTATAACTCTTTGATTTTTTTAATTGATTATTGAATTATTTGTCACTGACTCTTCCCATAAAATAAGTACTAATACTTGGATAGGTCCACATAATTGTCTAGTTTTATTTATTATTTATCGTGATTTCTTTAGTGATTTCACATTGATTTAATTGTAAAGTCCAATTATTTTGGCATCAATTTACAACAACTCGCATCAAGGAATTTACAAACTGTGACATAAAATTGTAATTGGCTTTGACAATCTCAAATTAATTCAAGATGTAATTCACAAGGAAGCCATATCTTGGATACTCTTCATAAAGAAGACTCACTTCTAATATAGGAAAAAAAGATCTATAGTAGAAAATTTTCAAACTAGGAAACTTATTCAAATTAGGAAAGTTTCTTTTATAGGCTCAAACTCAAGACATACTATCAATAATTTAGTTCCTTTGGGAAAAAATTGTTGTCCAAGGTATTATTAGAAAAACAAAATGAAATCATCAACAATGTTCATAAGTTAAGTTACATAGGAGATCTTCCTTGATGTTGCCTATCTCTTCAAGGAGCGACCTAGAAAATACATTATGAAAGTTCTTGGCAGTTGCAACTTTAGGAGTAGAAGTTCTTGTTGACAAGTCCTTGACAATTGAAGATTAAGGACACTACATATACATGACTTGATTCATTTGATGGGCATTGATATTGTTATACAAAAGTCTTGTGATGATACTGAAAAATGCAGCAAAATGCCTTTGTAATGATGTTAATTATTTTTCTGCGGATGGTAAAATTTGGTGGTATAGACATTGATACTGCTCTCTTATTCTTCAACTTTATATATTTATTTGTTGGCACTTAAAAATTTTGGCTAAATATTTAAGGTTTTTTTTTTTTTTTGAACAGAGGCTAAATATTTAAGTTTAAATTGCACAAAAAGTTACAAATCAATTTAGCCCTAACAAAAAAGGATTTTTGCATCACATGGACATTAATATTATATGCATCAATTAAGTTTTAATTTAATTTTATTTTCCCTTATTGCATTTTGGATAAATAGAAAAAATTTCAAAAAAATTTCAAAAATGACTATTAAATTAATAAATAAAAAATAGCGAAATGGCCTAGGGCTGGGCCTGACCCCAGCGCCTTTTCTTTTTTTCCTTCACCCGGGGCTGGGCCCATTTCCGCTCATTCTCCCCCCCAGGCCCGGCCCTTCCGCCTACTCCCCCCTCCATCTCCTTCCCTCTCCTTCTTCTTCCTCACGCTGCACACGAGACGCGCGCAGGACGACCTACGTACGGCAGAAAGAGGAGGGTAGACCGGCGACGGATTGGACGGCGAGGGGACGCCGGTTCGGCCAGGAGGAGGCCCGGTCGCCGCGCCAAGGACCGGCGGTTCGAACACCTCCGTCGACCGGCCTCCTCGCCTATAAATAGAGGGCGGCGAGCTCAGTTGAAAGCGGGGGTGGAAGAGAGAAAATCGGGAGAAGGGGGAAGGTCGAGAAAGAGGGGGAGCTTTTCAGAGAGAAAAACCGAGCGAGATTCGAGAGAGATCCGCTAGAGAGAGAGAGAGAGAGAGAGAGTGGATGGTAGGGGAGAGTAGCGGGCCGCCGTCACGCCTCGTTCGCGTGGAAGCCGCGGTAGGTTCCGTTCGGGTTTGTCTCGTTTTTCTTTAATTTGGGGCCCGAGGATTCCCGCTCGGAGACGAGCGAGGCGGACGGACGTAGCCCGATGGATCGAGCTTGTCCGCCGTCCGACGCCGCCGACACGGGTAGGGCTCCTTCATCCGAGCGCCCGTCTTACCTCGTTTTTGTGCCCTGTATCGGGCCCGTCTGCCGAGCCGCCGTGGTTCGGATCGTGTGAGTTTCCGGCTTCATCTAGGTGCGGGCTGCGGTTGCAAGGCCTCGGGCGTCGTTTGTCTTGAATCCCGGCTTGAACTCGGGCTCGTTGTTCTCGTTTCTAACCCCCATTTGCCGATGCACCCTATATATGTTGGATGAATTGCCTGACTGAAACGTATGCATTTGTTCCTGGATTCCCGTCCGTTTCTGGTGTTCATGGTTTGTCAAAAGCATCATGGTAGATTTGCGCCGCTGTCCTTTGCGTTGTGCGTTCTTGCTCCGCGGTATCCTTCACTATAGGGCACGGTTCCGCGGATGACCGGTCTCTGCGGCTGGCGAAGACGAGGGGCAATGGTCATTGTGGCCACGAATGTCCGCGGCGCGATGACTGGCTGCGGCTTGTGCTGTGCGTGCCTAAACTATCTTGTTAGGAGAGGAGAAAATATTCAGTGGTTCGTGCGCGCCACGTCATTTGCTGACCTGGCGCGCACGTTCCATTCAGATATCGACAGGTGTCCTTTGGGACCCGCCAGAAGATGGGAGGGCTGGCTCGGCTCGGCTCGGGTTCGCTGGCAGAAGAAAAGACGTCACGCTCCCGCCCAAAACATTTCTCCCTCCTCAATTGAACTTTTTGCAATTTTTTTTTCTCTCTCTTACTTTCTCTCTCGAGACCTGCGTTTCCTTCTCCACGCATCCCATTCCCACCTCCTCCGTTTCCGCCTTCGGCTCCGACTCCGCCTCCGATTGTTCCCGTGGAGATCGAGCACAAGGTTTGTGCTCGCGTTGGTCTCCGCCTCCGTGCATCCCCCTCCTCCGCCTCCTTCGCCTCCGCCTGCCCAAAAGCCTCGCCGGTCATCTGCCTCTAGCGTCCTCCGTCTCCGGCATCTGCTCGTCCTCCCCGTCCCGCCGGCCTCCGCCGCGAAGCCATCGGCCTCCGGCAGGAGGGAGGCGGCCTCGGTCTCGTTCCCGAGCGGCACCAGGCTCTCCGCTGCTGACTGGGCGTTGTTCCTAACGCTGGGCCGCTCGGTCGCGAGGGAGATCTCGGCGGACCTGGGCGGGGTCGACGGCGCGGAGAAGAAGGAGAGGCGCGGGCTGAAGAAGGATTCTCGCCTGCTGTGGAGGAGGTACGTGAACCGACCGTACCAAAGCACCGGGAGCTAGGGATTTTCCGGACGTGAGCCGGATCGGCTTTACGAGCGAGTTCATGGACTTGCTGGAGCCCGGTTCCAAGCCGCGTTCAAGGCGATGGAGGAGCCGGAGATGGGTGCGATGGCGAACCGGACGAGGGCCGCATGGTCGGGCACCACCGGGTTGTGGAAGTCGGAGCTCTCGCCAACCCGATCCCGAAGGCGCAAATTGAGAGCACGCTCGACCCCGTCTCGCAATTTCGCCGCCGACGTGGCCGGCCGATAAGGCCGTTCGGAATTCCATTCGTTGTTACTCTCCCTGTGGTAAGAGAGGCTGTAGTTCCTTGCGGTTTTTTTTTTTTTTTTTTTTTTTACTTTTATCGGTTTGCTATCGTAGTTGCCTGTGTCAGATTTCTGGTAAATGTGAACATTGTCTTAGTCGCTCCTCAAAGCGTGAGCTGAGGATAAATTGAAGTGGTTTCTGGTGGAATAGATGGAGAGCTCATTTACGAATCAATCACTTTAAATGACCGTGTATGGAAATCTCCTACTCTGAGACGTAGTAGTTTCAAATTGACAACTCAGAAGATTCCGATTAATGAATGTGTATGAAAAATATCTTTTTCCGTTTGATCTCCATGAGCAATACCTGGGCTGTGTACTCTGAGACGCAGTCAGGTATTAGCTCTTCTAGTATGCATTATTGTGTATGAAAAATATCTTTTTACGTTTGATCTCTCCGTTCTATCGATATGCTTTGCTTCTTTAGGAAGCAATAGTCTTGCCTCCATGGATTGCCCTTTCTGTGCGTCCCAGGCCCAGTGTGTGGGAGTACATTAGGGTAAATATCCATGCCCCTGTTGTTGAGGAGTTGCAAGTGACCGAGTTCCTTCATTTCAAGGAAGAACTTGTCGGTGGAAAGTAAGTCTTTCTTTTTTCATTTTTGGCTTTTACCACCACATGGATGCTAGCATGCTTTGCTTTTGGCGGAAGGACTGTAGGTTACTCGAATTTGTGGATTGTTGGCAGTCACGGCATTACATCATGAGATCTATAATATGCAAATGAATGCCGCTTACTCTGTTGCAGTTTGAATGGAAACTTTGTGCTTGAATTGGACTTTGAGCCATTCACTGCCCAATTTCCCTGCCCAACTCTTTCGAAGTCCATTGGAAATGGAGTGGAGTTCCTCAACCGCCACCTTTCAGCAAAGCTCTTCCATGACAAGGAGAGCTTGCACCCTCTGCTTGAGTTCCTTCAAGTTCATTGCTACAAAGGAAAGGTAAGCCCATGGGCAGATAACACTCATCTCACTCTCTTGGATCTACTTCTTATGTGCCGCGTGTATCACTCAATTGTATTAACAAGATTGTGTAATGACAACTCAAAGGAAACATTGCGACATTCACATAACTTCATGACTGTTGAAAGGACAGTTAAGAGTTGGTCATATTTTAGATGCATGGACTGAATCCTTTTTTTTTTCACAAACAATTACTTGAGACTCATTTATGCTGATCTGTGATGCAGAACATGATGGTCAACACAAGAATTCAAAATATCTTCTCACTCCAACATGTCCTGAGGAAGGCAGAGGAGTACCTCTCTGCCCTCAAACCTGAGACACCTTACTCTCAGTTCAAGCACAAGTTTCAGGAAATTGGGCAAGAGGGGCTGGGGCGACACCGCCAAGCGTGTGCTTGAAATGATTCGGCTTCTTCTGGATCTACTTGAGGCTCCCGATCCATGCACCCTCGAGAATTTCTTGGGAAGAATCCCCATGGTCTTTAACGTTGTTATCATGTCGCCTCACGGTTACTTTGCCCAAGACGATGTCCTCGGATATCCCGATACCGGTGGCCAGGTCATTGATTGTCTCAAATATTGATTTAGCATCTCTTGCCAGTATTTCTACATGCAATTCCATCATCATGCGTTGTTCACATTTTGTAGGTTGTGTACATCTTGGACCAAGTTCGTGCATTGGAGAGTGAGATGCTTCACCGTATCAAACAACAAGGGCTGGATATTACTCCTCGGATCCTCATCGTAGGTTCTTGCTTTTTCACTGATATTGGAATAGTTTTTTGCTGGCCAATCCAACTAACTCGTTATGTTTGTTTTGTGTCCTGCCCCTTTTGGCTGCAGGTCACTCGTCTTCTTCCTGATGTAGTAGGAACCACGTGCAACCAGCGTCTTGAAAAGGTTTTTGGAACAGAATACTCCCACATTCTTCGAGTTCCCTTTAGAACGGAGAAAGGGATGGTGCGAAAGTGGATTTCACGATTTGAAGTGTGGCCTTACTTGGAAACATACACTGAGGTATATTAGCTCATAAGATTATACTTTGCGAGGATTTCTTGTTGACATTCCAATCTTTCGTAATATGAAGACTAACCTTATCTTCTCTCATCAGGATGTCGCCAATGAAATTGCTGGAGAACTACAAGGCAAGCCCGATCTGATCATCAGCAATTACAGTGATGGTGTTGCTTCTTTGCTGGCCCATAAGTTGGGCGTTACACAGGTTTGTTCCTTCCTAGTTTTACTCTCTATAGTGGCACTATGATTAATCAAAGACCAAATGCTAAATATTAGTTTCTTCTGATTTATTATGCAGTGCATGATAGCTCATGCCCTTGAGAAGACCAAATACCCGGAATCTGACATCTACTGGAAAAAGTTAGAGGAAAAATATCATTTCTCTTGCCAGTTTACAGCAGATCTCATAGCTATGAACCACACCGACTTTATAATCACCAGCACCTTCCAGGAGATTGCCGAAGGTAACTGATCTTGCTTTCAGATGTGGATTCATGTTAAAATGCTCCTCCATCTACCGCAATGTGCTAAACTGCTCATATAATTATATGTTTTCAGCAAGGACATAGTTGGGCAATATGAAAGTCACACCATGTTTACACTTCCTGGACTATACCGAGTCGTCCATGGCATTGATGTTTTTGATCCCAAATTCAACATTGTGTCGCCAGGAGCTGATATGAGCATTTATTTCTCCTACACGGAGGAGAAGCGGAGGTTGAAATCTTTCCATGCTGAGATCGAAGAACTTCTGTTCAAGCGATGTGGAGAACAAGGAACACCTGTGAGTTTTTGGAGTTTTTTTCCCCTCCCATACTGGACTTGGACCTACATTAGCATCCTGTGTTTTGAATGATAATGTTCAAGCTCAAACAAATGCTGACATGGATGTGTTGGTTAATGTCAAAACAGATGCATATTGAAGGACCGGAACAAGCCAATCTTGTTCACCATGGCAAGACTGGACTGTGTCAAGAACTTAACTGGGCTGGTCGAGTGGTACGGAAAGAACACCCGCCTGAGAGAGCTGGTCAACTTGGTTGTGGTCGGTGGTGACCGGAGGAAGGAATCTAAGGACTTGGAAGAGCAAGCCGAGATGAAAAAGATGTACGGGCTGATTGAGACGTACAATTTGAATGGCCAGTTCATGTGGATCTCCTCCCAGATGAACCGGGTGAGGAACGGAGAGCTTTACCGGTACATCTGCGACATGAGGGGAGCATTTGTGCAGCCCGCTCTCTACGAGGCTTTTGGACTGACCGTGGTGGAGGCCATGACATGTGGATTGCCGACCTTTGCAACTTGCAAAGGCGGTCCTGCTGAGATCATTGTGCACGGCAAGTCTGAATTCCACATTGATCCTTATCACGGGGATCAGGCAGTGGAGATCCTTGCGGACTTCTTCGAGAAGTGCAAAGTGGACCTGAGCCACTGGGACAAGATATCACAGGGGGCGATGCAGAGAATCGAGGAGAAGTAAGGACCGGGATTCTTGTTAGGTTCAATCTTTGATAGGGAAAAAGAGCACATTTCAACTTGTTCAAGAAACACGTGGGTAACATGTGGTGCTTTGCTTTTGGTAGGTATACATGGCAAATTTACTCCAAGAGGCTGCTCAACTTGACGGCGGTGTACGGCTTCTGGAAGCACGTCTCGAATCTCGACCGTCTCGAGAGCCACCGCTACCTGGAAATGTTCTATGTCTTCAAGTATCGGAAATTGGTAAGAGACTCGGCTTCTCATCAGATCATGAGCGCGACAATCTGCACGCATATTTTGACTCCTTGTTCGGATATTCACACACTGCTCCTTTGTCTTGACAGGCCGAGTTGGTTCCCCTTGCCGTTGAGTGAGTTAGAGGTGAACAAAAGGGCAGATCTCAAGAGGCAGACAGCTCCAAATTCTCTCGAGAGTTGAGGAATAATTGCCATTGCATTGGATTGGAAGAGAGCCTTTTCTTTTGCTTTCCTTTTTGCTTTTCTTTTTGCAACTGCTTTCGTCAATCTTTCTTTTGCTTCTTTCTGCTGTGAATGTATGTTGGGTTAGGTTCTTCAAAAAGTCAATTCAATGAAATTTCTTTCTTCTTTTCCCCAGTGTCCCCTCAATTTACCTGTCGTCTTCCACTTGTAAGTTCACGTTCAACCATTTTTCCTTCGCTTTTAAGCTAGCAATGTGCATCCAAATGTGTTACTCGGATCAGCGATGGTAGCGAGTCCCTTGGATATGGATATAGCACAAGACTATCCAAAAAAAAAAAAAAAAAAAAATTGCTGAGGCAAAACAAGTCTTTTAAAATAAATCACAAGGAAAACTTGTATATTGGAATTGACTGTTCCAGTCAGCTGTACACATCTAATGTATGGAGAGAGGACAATCAATACAAAAGAACAGGAGGTGGAGAGAGCTCGTACTGTACAATTTAATATTGATTCCGTTATTGATACACGCATCGACACAACACGCTCTGTCAAAATTGCCTTCTATTTCTGAGGTATTCTATTTCTATCTACACCTTCATGAGTAAAAGAAGAAGAAAAACCAGCGGAGGCTAAAACCATCTCCCATTACTGATGCGCCTACCCAGAAATAGAATGCAGAGAGTTCCATACCCTCCAAATCATGCATCAATCCACTAGTCATGTAGCTACTCCCGTATGGGTCTTGTAAGTTCCTTTTTCATGGTGGCTTCTCTTGGATAGAACATAATTGCCAGCACCAAAGAGAATGTAAGGCCAACTATCCCACTGAATGGTTGGAAAGGATGAGTCCCCTTTATCCAAAGGGGGAAGTTGGGGTTGTAGATCAAAATGCCACCTGATTGGAGAGTGCAACTTGAGACTAATATCCCTGCGCGGAGCCCAATTGGAACACAGAGGCTACCTTCACCGATTTGTCGAAGCCCAGCCAAGCTTAGTGATAAGAGCCACAGCCTAGGTATTGCCCATGGAGACCTGAAATGCGGCGGATAAGTCAAGTATCTTTGATGTTGACTCAAAAGGAAGATCAGGTCAGAAGCAAATTGATCAAGTGCATGACAGAAGCATGAACCAGGTTTGAAGCAGACGCTTTAACCTAAAAGAGAAAGGATGAAAGATCAAGCTAAGAAGAAAGAACGTTGTCCTCATTGTAGCTGCTAAAGAATGTGACATGACACTAACAGATCTAAGCCTTTCAAGAAGGCAAGTTTGGCAAGTCATAAGTTTGCCTTCATCATCAGAATGTTTATTTTGTAAACTTCTCTCGATAAAAAAGCAAAAAATTTGCAAGCATGTTCAATCTAGAACCAAGATTTCAGTAAGAACAGGTTAGCAGTGTTGCATGATTACTTTAAAATAGAAAAGGGTGGTCACCAAGTTACAACCTGATTTCCAGGAGTGCTGATTTACTTGTCATATTTTGAGTAACATGCTTTTCCTGGCCCCAATAGACATTTTCCCGCAACAAATGAAGAACAGAAAACTGAAGGAGAAAATCCAAGGACAAAAAGGAGTCAAAAAGTTGTAAGGAACATGACTTAATTAAAGCAATGTACCTCCGGAACAGGGAGAATGCAAGCCCTGACAAAATAATTCCCGGGTGGTATCCAAGATCAGCAGCAATGTCTTCAGTTAACCATGATCTGAAAAGCAACTCTTCCACAAGGGCAACAGAAGTTGCTGTAACAGCACCTCGACCGACCAAGATGAGAATTTGCCCATATGACTTGAGCCTTGTCATGGCATCTAAAGACGATGAATGAAGACTTGGAGGCCAAGAAAAACTCACGCAGCCTAATAATGAATTAACATACTGTATGGACAAAACAAGCATAATTCCCCCAACCAAACTGCTCAAAAAAGCTTGGATCTGCAAACAAAAAGCTGAAATGAGCTCATTAAGAAGAAATCCCTAGGAAACATCTCATGCATCGCAACTCTGATGAAGTAAAGCCAGTGCAGCACCACAGAAGAATTTTTAAAAAGAGAACAAACTGCAATGAATCTTAGGTCAGTAGCAAAGGCATATAAGAAGAAACCAAACAGCTGGATTTGTTTGAACCACATTATCCAAGCTCGTGATGTTCAACTCGCTGCATTAGCTTTTCAAATGGAACTTGAGTTTACTAAAATTTGCTTTGAATGGTATGCAAGCCAAATCTAGTATTTAGTGACTGTTATAATATGTCTAATGGCTTTTATTATGGCATTTACACTATGTCCATGGTCTCTCTCTCCCCCTACCCCCCCAAAGCACACACTATTTTTTGGATTGGGTTCCCTCACTAATCATCTTTTCATCAAAGTTTTGTTCTTGTTCAACTCTGCTCTAGTTAGTATCTTTAAAGAGAACATGAAACTCAATGACTTGTCGGTGAAACTTCTATAGGTAGGGGGAAAAAACCTGGGACCAAAACCTGTTTTGCAAATTTCAATCCCATTTCACGAAAGGCCTTATGTACTTCCAATAAGCCATTTCTAGTTTCAGGATTGCCACACTCTGAAGGACAGGAAATAACAATGATATATTCTTCTAATCTGCATAAAGGAGAGATCACAAAGCAAAATACATGCAGGCATCTTTGATATCACAATAACTGGGGTAGAAGAAAGCTTAGGACCAAGGTGCGCACTTTGATGGTCAATTCCAGCCGGACTGTGTTGTCAATGAATGTAATCTGCCAAAAGTAAAATTGAGATATCATCCAGACCGTCAAAAGTCAAAAAATCGCTAACACAGGGTATTCACCCATTGTGCCGAGACTCATAACTGAACATTCATCCATAGCTTGTAACTTTACTTAAATCTGATGCGCAAAATCTAAAATTTACTAATGCTTTTTGAATACCGAATCAAAGGACGAAGACAAAAGACCTAAGTACAGTTTAATCAACCAAAGTAGATCTTTTTTCATTGCGCATAAGTGAATCAAGCAGCATATACACTTGCTCCAAATAATGGAGGAGAAATGTGAGCGGGAAGAATACAGGGAAGGGAGTTGGATCATTCTCATATCTATAGCGATGAACTTGCAACGAAGAGCCCGAAGTGGAATGACATCACGACTAATCCAAGTAGGAAGTATAGCATTAAGAGAACTGCTCACTTGAGGGAATAGTTGCCAAGACTTGAGAAATAATTTTAACTAGTAGAAACGGCAAGAAAGGACGAACACAAACAAGCCACCACCAACTCATCTACAATGTCTGAAGACACCTTCAATGGAGGATTATCGAGAGCCAATGCCTCTGCAACAAACTATGGCCCAAGAGTTGAACCCCCAATTCCAACCGAAAGTACTTGAGTAAGCGATCCACGGGAGAAGTAGGAGGCTTAACTTGCAAATTAAGCATCAAACATAATCAAGTCAATCATTGCATCCGTGTCCAATGCTCAGCTAAGCACCCTAAAAGAAAACCAACGATCAAAAACTTAATTTCATGCTGACATTAATCGGAGCCTTCTGAGTTGTCAATTTGAAACTACTACGTCTCAGAGTAGGAGATTTCCATACACGGTCATTTCAAGTGACTGATTCGTAAATGAGCTCTCCATCTATTCCACCAGAAACCACTTCAATTTATCCTCAGCTCACGCTTTCAGGAGCGACTAAGACAATGTTCACATTTACCAGAAATCTGACACAGGCAACTACGATAGCAAACCGATAAAAGTAAAAAAAAAAAAAAAAAAACGCAAGGAACTACAGCCTCTCTTACCACGGGGAGAGTAACAACGAATGGAATTCCAGAACTGACCTTATCGCTGACCACGTCGGCAGCGAAATTGCAGACGGGGTCGAGCGTGCTCTCAATTTGTGCCTTCAGGATCGGGTTGGCGAGAGCTCCGACTTCCACAACCAGTGGTGCCCGACCATGCGGCCCTCGTCCGGTTCGCCATCGCACCCATCTCCAGCTCCTCCATCGCCTTGAACACGGCTTGGAACTGGGGCTCCGAGCAAGTCCATGAACTCGCTCGTAAAGCCGATCCGGCTCACGTCCAGGAAAATCCCTAGCTCCCGGTGCTGGTACAGTCGGTTCACGTACCTCCTCCACAGCAGGCGAGAATCCTTCTTCAGCCCATGCCTCTCCTTCTTCTCCGCGCCGTCGACCCCGCCCAGGTCCGCCGAGATCTCCCTCGCGACCGAGCGGCCCAGCGTTAGGAACAACGCCCGGTCAGCAACGGGGAGCCTGGTGCCGCTCGGGAACGAGACCGAGGCCGCCTCCCTCTTGCCGGAGGCCGATGGCTTCGCGACGGAGGCCGGCGGGACGGAGAGGACGAGCAGATGCCGGAGACGGAGGACGCTAGAGGCAGATGACCGGCGAGGCTTTTGGGCAGGCGGAGGCGAAGGAGGCGGAGGAGGGGGACGCACGTAGGCGGAGACCAATGCGAGCACAAACCTTGTGCTCGATCTCCACGGGAACAATCGGAGGCGGAGTCGGAGCCGAAGGCGGAAGCGGAGGAGGTGGGAATGGGATGCGTGGAGAAGGAAACGCAGGTCTCGAGAGAGAAAGTAAGAGAGAGAAAAAAAAATTGCAAAAAGTTCAATTGAGGAGGGAGAAATGTTTTGGGCGGGAGCGTGACGTCTTTTCTTCTACCAGCGACCCGAGCCGAGCCGAGCCAGCCCTCCCATCTTCTGGCGGGTCCCAAAGGACACCTGTCGATATCTGAATGGAACGTGCGCGCCAGGTCAGCAGATGACATGGCGCGCACCAACCACTGAATATTTTCTCAGAGGGGAGAGAGCGTCGGACGGGTGGGCCCCAGGAGCGGCGCGTCCAAATTTTGAACCTCTGACGTCGTCGCCTACGTGGAGCCACGTGTCGACTCTTGAGTGGTCTTATCCACCGCCTACGTGGAGGGTAAAACCCAGCTAATATTTTCTCGATATTGTCTGGCCGTCCGGAGGCTGACCCGGATCCGAGTCGGGCCAACTCGCGGTCCGCTCGACGGGGTCGGTTTATATTATATTGTTATTTTATTTTTATTTTTTAAAATTAGGGAAAGGCCTAAAAGAAGTTTCGAATATTCTTCTTCTAAAATTGCATGAAAAATCTTTTTTTAAAAAATCATCAAATCTCAAAGTTCAAACAAAATTAGATAACGGAAGAGCAAGTGGTCTCGATTGATTAATTAGAGTAATCAGTTCACGATACTAATTTCCTAATTTCTCTAGTTGTGTAGAAGTAAAATATTTGTTCTAATGTTTTACTTAAGTTTCTAATTTGCCTATTATAAATGATTAATGGTGACTCCTAAATAAAAAAAGCTTACTAGTTAAAAATTCGGACCATAAATTGCGAATTAGTGTACAATGGGAGAGCCCGGACTAAGCCAAGTTTATTTGACCTCTCTTATGTTCATCAAAATATAAACTTTTTCTATCCGACAAGAAGTTTTTTATTTTAATCTTGAAAAGTCTTTTTTTTTCCAACCAACTTTTTTTGTATGTGTCTATGTAGTGTGTATTTTATCAACAATTTCTTTCCATTACGTACTTCTAATTTAGTGGTTATGCTCAATTTTTCAAATATAAATTTTGTGCATACACTTAACATGTGTGCATATAGTACTATATATGTAAAAAGTCTCTTAAAATTTTCTCTTTCTATGGCTCATATGAGACATACTTTGCGGTCTTTCAATTTTCCTATCATACTTGTCGATCCCACTAGCGTCGGATTGTGTTGAATGAACAATTAGGAAAATGGCTGTTTAATCTTAGTGAGGTAGAAAACTCCACTGCAAAGGATAGGAAGGACGAGACTAAATAATTTAGGTCTTCCTTAACCAAATCATTATCTTAGTAAAGCCACTCCAAGGATACAGTACTCCCTTGATCACTCATGAACTCTAGGAATCTCTTTTTGTCTGAAATCACAAGGGAGGATCAAGTATATTATATACCTACTATGGAAATCACAAGAGAGAATTTTGAAATCTTCCAATACGAATACGAATACTTCCAATGTCATTCTCCCTCTGTTGGAAAAGACTGTCCTCAAAGGCCACTTCCATGAAGTTCTTGATCTTCATGATATAGTGATAGATCAACAACACTGAAATTACATACTCTCTATGAAGCTCACTTTGATGACTGCTTGATTTCCTTGGCTCTTTCTACGGACTCTTCCTCACATCCTCATGTAATTGCTTGATTTCCTTAGCTATTTCTTCGGCATCTCCACTAAATTGATGCTTACTGGGTAATTAAAAGACCCAAAGGATTGAAAAAAATGATTTTTCAATATTTCACTTATTGAATTGTCATATGCAAACTCATTTTTTAAAATTCATTAATGAACCATCCCTTCCTAGTAAGTGATGACTAGAAGAGATTCCCAATCTCCCATTGCCTCTACATAAGATTTCAGATGTTAGCTTAAATTGATGTTATAAATTAGTTGTCAAAAGATTGACCATGGTTTGTGGGCTCCCACTTGAGATTAATTCTCTCTCTCTCTCTAGTGAAATCGATAACACTACCGACAACTAGTTGTAAATCTCTAAGTAGAATTCACTCCAACTTATGTGATGTTGAGATTGTTCTCTCTCTCTCTCTCTCTCTCTCTAATATGGAGTCATGTACATGTTGGCTGCAATGAGTGTTTTTATTTTATAAAGGGCTGAAAATCCTGAATTGGTGGGCTAATTAAAAAAACAAAACATATAGAAAGCAATTCTACATGTATATGTAGTGGAGGTTCTATAAGGCAACACAAAGGATATTCTCTTTATTTATGGAACTCTAGTTCACTATGGAATTACAAGGATCACCCAATAAAAAACTTGAATAATACTGTTCATCTAGTTACAAAATCTTCAATAATACATGTCTAGTCTCCACCAATTTAGTACAAAAAAATCTTTGTAATGCTATCACTAGCTATATCTAAACTGTAGGACTACCCACTTGACTCATTGAAACTCCTCCTTTTAGCTGCTAATTTCAAAAAATTATCTAATAGTCTACATCTACAATAGACATTTCATCACGAAACATATTGCCACGTTATTCTAACTGAAGGAGAGATACCAAAGTGGTTGCTTCCCGAGGGTTATATCTTTTGTGACTTCAAAGGACTAGTATAAGAAGATTCTAGCACTAGCAAACTGTGTTGTATTTCAAGCAAAGGGTGATCTCCACTTTATGCTTACGGGATCCATTAATTGCAAAGAGAAGGCAAACACCAAGTATCTCGGGATGTTTGATTTTTCCTTGTCAATCACATCATGATGTCACTAATAAATGTCATGTTCTGCACAACATGCTTAACTACATATTGTTTACTGATTTCAATGGTGTTAGCATATCTTTGTAATAGTCATGAGTAACGAGTACTTTTAACTGGACTCCATATCATTTTATGATAATTGCACCTACTGGCTACTAGGAAAAATGTTCCGAGCATGGTTAATTTCCTAATATGGCTCATAGATTTTTCCCGTTGGCGAAATCATATAACTAGCAACCTATTAATCAGGCATACTCATGGTAATTTATCAACAAGAAATGCGATAATTAACAATCAACTTTTTCATAGATTTATCACTCAAAACAAAAACTTAATGCTGAACATAGTAATTTACCGATGAAATTAATAACTCACCGACATAGTTCCATTTTTTAAAAGGTAACAAAGGGATTGCCAAAGTAAAGAATTTACTAACTTTGAATGGAAAGTAAATTATCATATATGGAAATTACCACTCAAAGCATAAACTTAGCAGTGAAATTAGCAACTTACCCACATAATCTGCTTACAAACTAGTTAGTTATCACTAAAATAAGGAATTTGCCATTATGGATAAAATAGAAGTTAGTAAAAATATAGTTGGATTAAGCAACTTGCCAACATAGGCCCATTTTTACTGTAGCATGTCACCAATAATTTAAGGAGTTTATAAAATCCAAACTCAATGGTAAGTCACCAAGCTATTTAGAAATGTGCCATTAGAAATAAAATGTCAAGATCCAAGTTAGTTTTGTTACGGAAAAATTAGTAACTCATCATACATTATGAAGGGTGCCTCAGGTGGTGGGCTTGGTGAGAGAAAAAAGAAAGTACAAGGAGTTACGGGACCTTTAGCTGGACCGTCTATTGGGTGTGGGGATTGTACGGGGTATACTGCAATACTACCCTCCGCTATAAGCCAATCGTGTCACGGAAAAAACATAATATGGCCACATCGAATCTCACATTTACATTATTTGTTAAGGATTTCTACTCAAAAGTTCAAATCATTAAAAAGTAATTTGTTTGAGGGCAATTGGTCAGGTTCCTTAAGAAGCGAAGCCCGCGTGAGGAAGCTACAGAGACTCTTGGCTTGTAATCTTATTTTGCCTCGCTCCCTGAGCGGCTGAGCCCCCCCCCCCCCCAAAAAAAAAAAAAAAAAAAAAAAAAAAACTCTCAAGAGAAAAACAAACGTTGCGGCTAATACAATATATTTAAATGGTAATAAAAATGAGTCTATCTATCTATTTATTTATATTTTGAAAAGAACGTATGCTATAGCCTATATGTTAAGATGGGGATTCATTTCTTTGAAATTCCACTTGCCTACAGCCCCTTTTTCCTCCTTTTTAAAGTATCAAAGTGCTCTCTGCCTCTTTTTATGTTCGGGATCTTCAAGAATACAAGGGGAGGGTAAATAGCCAGACATCAGCTGGATTGGACGGACAAATCCATAAGCCGAGATGAAAACAAATTTTGAGAGCACTCCGGGAGATTTTCGGATTCCTTCCTTCCCAGTAGGACGTCTTCCGTCATCACTCGCGACCATTCCCTTACCATGGCCCAGAAACTCTCTGTTATCCTCTGTTTTGACATTCATTCCATCAAAGGGAGTTGAGCCTTTTGCCCAAAGCCTCTTCCATCGACACCGATCACGGTAGCTGGCGTACTTGGAGTCCCGGTTCCAGCGTTCGATTATTGCTTATCATCGTGGATCTCTTGTTTCTGTGAAGTATCGGGAGAAGCGTTGCCTTGCCTTGTTTTGTAGGGGAAAACTCTGAAGCTGTCAAGTCCCGCTCGATCTCCATGTATCGATTTTAAGTTTGTTGATCGACGCTTACCTGAACCTCTTTGGACGAGTTTTACTCAGCAGTCGTGGTTGAATATCCCACCTCGCTAAGGTTGGTTTTGGAACATTTCTTTCGGTCATTTCATGAGTGAAGATCTAGTTTGAAGTTGACGCTGGTGTATGTCTGGGAAGAGGCCAGGATCGAAATCATTTTTTTCCTCGATGAATCAAATCCTTTGTGCAAAGAAAGAAGTATTTGGATTGTGGTGCGGTGTTACATTGAGTCTTTTTCCTGAGATGCTCACCAAGTGTTTGATGGAATGCGTGAGTCAAATCTATGATCCTTGCCACATGTTGTTGATTGATTAGGAAGCAATTAGGAAGCAAAACTGACACATTCGGATTGATTTTGTTGAACGATGCTGATTGTGGGATGTGGTTGTTCGTCTATGCATTGTGGATTAAAATGTTTTTCCCCATTTACTACGGATCTGCTTTCCTTTCCAGTACACTTTATGGTCTCCAAATATGTCACCTACTCTCTATTTTTGCTATTTTTCGCATCTATCCGGCCCCCATGGTGATTGTTCGTTTTGCTCGGCGGGAAACGTGGCTCGAAATCTTTGCCCCATACGTTGATTAGCTTGGTGAATCTCCCACTGGATGAGGTCCAGTTCTTCCCCTCATATCCGGCGTGTCTTTCTGCAAATCTCAGCTTATGCATCGTGGTTAACGGACGATGGTGGTGCTCAAGGCAACTAAAGCCAGACAACGGTGATGTTTCATTCGATGCTCGAATACGTCGATCAACGATGAGGTTGAGTTTGTTTAATTAGTAGGGCAGAGTTTTTCGAGATATGCGCAAGGAGGATGATAGGAAGAAGACGATAGGGAAAAAAACGAAATAAAGAGGGATAAAAAACAAGAGAATTCATTGTGGGCTTAGCATGAGAGGATGGGTTAGTGCCGTTATGTTCAATAGTGGTTTTACTGGTGATTGGCCTCTAGATCTCCTTTTCTATTCTTTTCTTTTTTTCTTTCAAGTGAGTTTGGGTTTGATTAGTTTCTAGAGGGAATTGAGACCAGTTTGAATTTTTGATCGAAGCCTCCTCTTAAGGCAATAAACCTGATGACCCGTCCCCATGGCTTTCATATGTGAGACAGGTGTCCGGCCCGTGTCTGAGCCAAAAATAAAGAAAAAAGAAAAGGAGCAAAAAAGATATCGTGAGACTAAGTTATGCAAATATGAATCGAGGTCCAAGTATGATGTCAGAAAGTCGAAGCACATATTACACAGTTCGATTTCATCAAATACAAATCGATGTCCAAGCATGTGCCTACACAAGTAAAAATAGGTTAATAAGTAAACGTCGCTCTGAAGTAAAATCATTTAAAGTAATGTTAGGGGACACATTTTGGTTCCCATTTTTACGACATCTCATTTTAAATGGCACTTAATGTCAACATCAGTAGTATTTAACTTGTTTTTCACTTATGCTCACAATTTTCCACTAAAGAAAATAATCTAATGATTTGGAAAAAACAATTTCACACTTTGGAGATGTCAATACCAAATTGAAAGAAATTGGGGTGACTAGTGATTGTTAGTGTGGCTTGTGAAATTAGTTCTTAGAACTAAACACTTTAAGGCACGTGCGGGCGAACAAATTGTGATCATGCAGTTTGAACTGGTGAAGTAGTGAAGTAGGTGAAGTCCTGAAAATGAAATAGGCCGAGTTGATTTATATTGTGGCCGAAGAAGGGACACTGGCATTGAGGCTTATTTTCATGAAGTTAGCCAAAGGAATTTGGATAAAAATATTCAATCAAAATCATAGCTTATTGCAGCCTTGCAGCTTTATAAGTCGTCTTAGTCGGAAACACGGGGCATCTTTCAAAACTAATAAATGAAAATTCCAAATAAGAACTTGAATGAGGTTATTTTTTTAAAAGAGAGCTTAGAATAGATATTACTTTATTAAGAGCTTGAAGTGACTAAATTAGTATCAAATAAAAATTTGAGCTCGTCAGTCCTTCAAATATTTGTTGGCTAGTGAGCATGTGATATTTTTAGGGGTCGAAATATGAGCATTTTTGTAAAAGAAATGCAATGTAAATCAGTCACCAGACTCATTCTATCCTTGGATTCACTCCAAGTATGAGCATCAAAATCAAATTTTATCATTTTTCTTTCTAGAGTAAAGTCACGAGAAGTGAAGATACCACGAAGGTGATGAGCAAATACTCCCCTGCTCTTTTGACTAAGCAAAAAAGACACTAAGAGACATTATCAAATCACATTAAATTCATAATGATCGGCATAATTAGTACGCTTGCTTAACGTGGAAATCTTTTTTGGACCAAATAATTTGAATGGAACACTTAGGCAAAATCTTTCTTAGGAACTCTAGTCCAAAGTATCTAATGTTTTTGAAAAGGACTTGTACTTTAATTTGTCTAAGATTATCATCGCTAAGCATCCAATGAAAAGGGTCGTACTCGAGCAAAAGATCCTTACCCCCAAAGTATCAAAAACTAAGCTATTGGCGTACTAAGAAATCATTTACAGGTGTTCTTGTAGAAGTTTTCTAGTTTCTTTGAATTTATACATTGAACCAATTGCATCACTTTCAAGTAAATAGAAGGCTTGGTTTATTTTCATGCCCAAGCAATGAAAGGAAAAGGCAATACTTATCCAATGTGTAACTAGAATGTCTAGTGCATAAAAAAAAATATGACGTACCAATTATTGGTGAAGACATACTCAAATTAAAACCCTTTTCTCAGATCAGCACTAGTATGTTCATAGTTGCATAACCAATAGGTCTTGTGAAAAATATTTAAAATGATTTGCACGCCAAAGCTATTCTCTCAAGTTAACTAATAGGCCTGCACTCTAAATTTGGATCTCTTCATTCCCATTGGATACTAATATGTCTCTAGTAAGCGAATCATGAAAGGCATATCAAATAATCATGCGAATTTTAGCCACCAAAATCACGCTAGCGACATTTGTTTGTTGTTCCCGGTGCCGCGGTATTCTGGTACACATCATCCACCTTTAGACAAAGTACTCTTTATTGTTAATAAGTTCTTATTGGAAATGAAGAGAAAAAGAAGGATGAATAAATTAAAGCAAACGAAAGTGAGGTGGCAACCATCTAATGAGCCACATGTCAACTCTCCATAAAACCCTCCACAGAGTACCAAAATATAGTGATAATACCAGATGAATTCAATAATTCAAGGTAAGAGAGAGAGCACAAACTTTATATTAAAGGATTAGTATTTCTCATTTAATATGAAAGGAGGAAAAAAGACTTAAAATCGTTCCTAGATTGCAAGTTCTCTCAACATCATCCAGCAGTCATACTATAATCCATGCAAAACAAAAATCTCAACCTTTCGCAATCCTTTTATCGGCAAGAAGTGTCCAAAAGCTCCTCCATGAGAACGTCGCCGAAAGGCAATTGTACATGCACTAAATAATATAATTGAGACATCAAAGCAGAAGCTCCAATTCCACGAATCCTCTATACGTCATTGCTATTCAAAGTCTTATGGCTCCAGCTTCGTCATACAGTTGGTTCACAATATCTTATCACTAATGACAAACACCTTCAGATGAATAAGTGATTATATTTACTAAGAACTTAGGGTAAAAGAGTGTTGACATGGAATAAAAGGTTTGACAAAAATGAAATAAAAAAAGAAAAAAGTATTCCCTAAATAGTTATTCGATCGTGGATAATGCATTAGTTAAGAAATTCTAAATATGACATTAAAAATATAAAATAAATATAAAATGTCAAAAACAAAATTAATTAAGGAGTGAGATCAAAGCGACTTGGCTAAGGGGGTGATGACTAGATAATCTTTAGGCAAGATATGGTATGGAGAAATTTAGTTTGAAAAGTGGAGGGAAAGTGGAGGGAAAGTAGGGGAAACTTGTTTTAGGGTTTACTTGTCTAGAATCCTTTCTGAGAGAAAAAATAAGTCAAATCATTCATTATAAAAAATAATCCAACGGGCTATGTTTTTGCGATTGACCCTTGTATATTGACACTATGGGCATGAGAGTATTGCTAGTTTTCTTTTTTATTTCTTTTATTAATGGAAAAGGCAAGTCAGGTCAAGGAGCAAGTTCCACGCAGCTTATACAAAATACCGTGAAAATTACGTGTGCACGCAAGGGGCATGGGAGCATTGCTAGTTTTCATGGAAAAGGCAAGTCAAGTCAAGAAGCAGGTTTCACGCACCTTCTACAAAACGCTGTGGAAATTACGTGTCTATTTCTTTTATTAATGGAAAAGGAAGTCAAGTCAAGAAACAGGTTCCATGCACCTTCTACAAATTGCTGTGGAAATTACGTGTGCATGCCAAGGGCATGGGAGAATTGCTAGTTTTCTTTTCTATTTCTTTTATTAATGGAAAAAGGCAAGTCAAGTCAAGTCAAGGAGCAAGTTCCACGCACCTTCTACAAATTGCTGTGGAAATTACGGGTGCACGCCCGGGGCATGGGAGTATTGCTAGTTTTCTTTTTCTATTTCTTTTATTAATGAAAAATTCAAGTCAAGTCAAGAAGCAAGTTCCACTCACCCTCTACAAAATGCTGTGGAAATTACAAGCGCATTGATTCTCCTTTTGTTTTCTTTTCTATCACTATATGCTTTTTATTAAATCAGTTCCGTTGAAAATATGCTTGCGGACTCGGAGCATCAAAATTATCAGTTGATTTTCGTTTCTAATTTTTTATTAGTAGAGACTTTCGAAATCTCTCTAGGGAATCCATATAATATATGGTTGTTGCTTATTATCCTACTTTCGTACCTTTCACCTTTCCTTTTGCCCTTGGTAAGACAGCATCTCTCGGTATGTGTGTGCTTTACCCAGAGGTGCTGGTTCGAGTCCAGCTCGTGACAAGGCCTTAGTCGTATAGTATAGAAGGCAAGGCGCACTCAATCTATCTATCCTGTCTGATTGAGAAAGTCTTTAGTTCCGGAGTTCCGACCTATACCTATAAAGGAAGGAAACCGCTAGAAAAAGAGGAAAAGGGTTTCAATCGAACAAAGTGATAGGAGCCGATGGCCTGACAGCAAGCGGCACTCACCGAAGTCTGATTCTCTTCTTTTTCTACCCTTAGATTGATCTCTTAGAAAGGACCTTGGGCAACGACATACCCGGCATACTAAGATGAATCATCTAAGTTCCCCGCCGTCTTGATTGATGAGCTCGAACAACAAGTCAAGACAAGAAAGAAAAACAAAAAACAAAATAAAATAAGGATACGACATAAGTTTTATGCACCTCCTACGGATATTATTTGTGCATTGATTGTCCTTTTATTTTATTTTCTATTGCTATCTATTTTTTATTAAATTAAGTGGTGGAGAATATGCTTCACTGACTCGAAGCATCGAATTGTTAGTTGGTTTTTTTTTTTTCTATTTCTTTATTAGTAGAAAAAGCAAGTCAAGTCAACAGAGGAAAAGAAAGAAAGGACACCAGTACATTTTATGCACCTTCCGTGGAAATCACGTGTGCATGCTAGGGGCACGGGAGTATTCCTAGTTTTCTTCTCTATTTCTTTTATTAATGGAAAAGGCAAGTCAAGTCAAGAAGCAAGTTTCATGCATCTTTTACAAAATGATTTGTGTCACACCCCGATCCTCGGACGCGCGCACATCCTTCTACTTGGTCGATTTTAGAATGCGATATCCCAGGACTATGTATCGCCGACCCTTTCTTTCTATTAAGCACATGCGGAAGCATTATAAATCCCCTTACAATAAAACAATGGGATAGGAAAGCAGGCCATATTTTTCATATTGAAATTCACAACCACACTTTGATTAACAGCACAACTCATAGTATATTTACAATGCTATTTACAACATAAAAGTCTCACACCTATCTACACGAAACAGGGGTTCACAAAAGGGATGGGATCCCAATCCACATCTGGGTTATATTCAAGATCCCTCTCTGGATCATCTTCTACTTCAAAATACTTTCTCCCCTTCAGGTTCCTCTTCCTTAGCTTCTCCTCAGGGTCCTAAAATGGTTATTCAATAACCAATGAGACCACGTCTCAGCGAGTCCTACCCACTAAGACCCGATTAATAAACTAATATGCCATACGGTTGCCTAAGCACAACACGAGTCGAGGACTTACCTTAGCCTCGGCCCAACCGCAATTCAAGGTTAAACACATACATTCAAACAATTCACGACATCCGATCAAGACCGGCCAATCGACTAAGTCGATTACATGTCAATTAGACCTCTCTAGGTCATTCCCACTCATACCACGCTTTCCAGTGGTGTACTCATTCACCAAATCACATGTGTTTCTCGGGCGTCGTTTTCGCCAATGACATACCGATCACCGACACCGTGCGTTCTTTAAGGCGCCCGTTTTCACCAGTGATATCTCGATCACCGAACCACGTGTCCTTTCTAGGGCGCCGTTTTCGCCAAGGTGACATCGGCTATAGACAACATCGTGAGTTCTTTAAGGCGTCGTTTTCACCAGGTGATATTTCCATAATCACCGAACCACGTTTGTCTATAAGTCATTTACGTGCGTTCTTTAAGGCGCGTTTTTTGGCAAAATGATACTTCCAATCACCGAACCACGTATGTCCAATAACACCGTACCTGATTGGTCTCAACCAATAACATTCTCAGTTAGCTCTCACCGTTCTCCCTACTATATAGCCCATCAACGTACTGGCGCTATATACCCATGCTTGGCCATTACCAATCAAATATTCAATAACAAACAATTTAGGACAATTCCTAAAATTCCACAATAAATTCAATTCCACACAACGTAGAGCTCAAATAAATAAACGGTCTGCACCACGACAATCAGCACGAAATTCCGGTCACCGGCCATCCCGGTTGAATTTCCGGAAAAATAATTAATTAAATAATTAATTTCGAAAAATAAATAAATAAATATTAAAAATCCAATTTAGGCCTATATTGCCTTATTGGAGCCCGAAACGGGTCGGGAAAAATCCCGAGATGCATTCAATAAATAACCAAACATTTCTACTCCATAATGGCTATAGCTAATCACCTAACATGCATCCTTAAGTCACTAAATTAATTGTTCTAATCTAATCTAACCACCTAAGTGCATGTAATTAAATCTAACCAACCCTAAGACATAATTAGCAAACTAATAAAGCTTTAGTGAGTAAAACTCACTTGATCAAAAGCGGGGATCGAATCACCGCAACGGCGACGCGACGGCGGCCGAATTCCAAACTTTCGGCGGCGTCGGCGGACACTCGGGCCAGGCTCAAAAGCCTCACAACCCTGCAGAAATTTCTGGGCTTAGGCCTGCTGGAATCCTTGGACTGAACTTGGATTGGGCTGGGCTTGAAGACTTCAACTGGGCTGAAATAAAACTGAATTGGGCCTGCCTTTCAAACAACTTGGGCTGAAGCTTGGGTCAAAATTTGCTGGGCTTCAATTCTAATTGATGATGGGCTGAGTTTTCTTGGGCTGATGGGCCAACCAAGAAGCAACAAAAGCTGCCGATGGGCCTCTGGACTGCAAGATTAATGTTGCTGAAATCTACGGCAGCTGGACTCCACGACGTTGAAGGCTGGGGTCGCTCGGTGGAAGGCACGTGCGGGTGGAAGAACGAAGAAGCTGAAGCTGCAAACACTGGCGTGGAGTTGCTGAGGAAGAAAACCTTCGGTCAACAAACGGTGGAGGAGAGGGCACCGTTGACTGGATCGTGGTTTCGGTTTTCACGCTAACTGGACGAAAGAAATGGCGAGGGGCTTTTGCGGTCAACCAAGCAGCTTCGGTTGCTGCCGCTGTTGACCGAGCCAAGAGCAGACTCGGACGCGTGGAGACTTCCTCCTTCGGTGGTGCTGGCGAGCTGGAGAGAGGGCGCGGCTTCAGCTGAAGACGTGAGTTGAGGAAGACGCGGCAGGATTCGCTGGGAACGTGGACTGCTGCGGGCGGAACATGAAGTCACGCTGGTGGAGGCCACGCGTTGAGAAGAAACGGACGAAACAGCTTTGGTCTTCGGATGATGAAGTTTCTATAGTCAACAGGATGGAAATCTCAGTGGGGTTTGATACGTGGCAAAAGAGAGAGGAACGATGGTGGGATTTCGGTGGGTTTCAACGGCAGAAAAATTGAAGGAAGGTTTGATCGAAGAAGTGGAAGACGCCTGGCAGCTTGCAGGGAAAATTCGGTGGAACTGCGGCAGGGATCTTCTCTGGAGAAGCAATGAACGGCAGCAGCTTCAATTTGAGGCTTCGCGGGAGTCGGTCAACCAGGGATTCGGTGGTTTGCTTGCTGACCGAAGCAAAAGGAGGAGCGGGCAGGTGGCAGCGTGGAGATGGAGCGGTGGCGTGCAGTCAGGTGACGTCCATGGAGATGGGGGCTTCACCGCTTGCTGACCTCCGTCCGTTAAACTGAAGATGTGCAGTTGGCGTGGCTGCTGCTTCTATCTTCTTGTGATGGAATTCACGCGGACGAGAGGTAGAGATGGAGGGAGCAGTCGCACGAAATGGGAATGATGGAAGGGAAGCATCTCACGGCAACAATTTGGAGAGGATGAGGGAGAGTTGGGCTCCACTTGATTGGATATTTTGCAAAATATCTTCCAAAAGCCATTTTTAGCCATACATTAATACTTGGCCCTCAATAAGCCACCCAAACGCCCTATATAACCTCCCAAGAAATTCAATTTCTTGAAATTGCGCCAGGGGGATTACGAAATTGGCGTCAGATCATCTCCCTCTCAATCGGGACACTTGAATAATTTCAATTCATCCTCATTTGGCTTCTATAAATCTCCGACACACACATGCTCAACCCGAAAGTCAAATTTCCCATTAATTTAGCCAATCTGAACTTCGGCCAAACTTCCACGACGTCCGAACCCAATTTCCGTAAAAATCTCGGGACTTCCGAAAAATCTTCTGAGACTGAGTCGACGTTCCTAAAATAGCTTGTGACATCACCGAACTTTCGATTTCAAATCGACTCAAATCGACAAGTTAATTTCACTCCCGCGTGCTTTTAGTGTGACCTAGATCACGGTAGTTTTCAGAACTTTTTAGGGCAATTGACTCGTGGTCGATTTTCTTCGAGCCACAATGAAACCACTCGACACGTTGGCGACTACCGATCAATCGTGAAAATCTCGAGGGCTCGATCACCAACACAGGTACCAAAACGACGTAAAATCAAATTAGTGCGATGGCCGACGAGAATTTTCCAATTTAGTGGAGTCACCCACGATCGGCCACACATCTCGCCGAACCGACCTATCTCCGATCTCAATTCGATCTTTACTCGTCGCAAGAATGACCTCTAAAGATGAACACGGTCGAGAAGCCGCTCTGGCCGAATTCTCAAGTCTATCATTGCCTTAATATTCTTTAATGGCATACCCATTTAGCCAGTTATCTCGAGAGTGATCGCCGGAACAACCCTATGTACACGTCAATGAAATGCCCGATTAATTTAATAGAAAACAATACTGAAAATTCTGGATGTCACAATTTGGAAATTAACACATGCATCTTTTACAAAATGATTTGGAAACTAACATTGATTGTCCTTTCGTTGTCTTTCCTATCGCTATCTACTTTTTATTAAATCGGTTCGATGGAGAATATGGGCCCATTTGGTTCAACTTTAAATGTCCTTGGGAAAATGTAAATACCTTTGAGATAAAGGGGTTTCCTGAAATGCTACATCATTTGGTAAATTACAATCTCAAGTAGCTTTGAAAAATAATTTTAGCAAAAACACCGTTTGGCAAAACTTGCATTTCTAATTAGCTTTTGTTAATTTTTTTTAAAGTTTGAAAATAAAATCCGGTGGCCGGCGAACAACCGCCAACCGCGGACGCCAACTGGGGATGCCGAACCGCCAATCGGCGGCTCGAGGTCACGGAGGCCGATTCGGCCATCGGACCGCGATCCGGCCTCCGACGGCAGATCCGCCACCGAACCGCCAGATCTGGTGGCTGAGGGCGTGACCTCAGGCGGTGTCGCCTGGTTGCGCGACCCAGGCGGGACCGCCTGAGGTCGCACGGACCCAGGCAACGTCGCCTGGTCATGTGACCCAAAGTGGCGTCGCCTAAGGTCGCGTGGACCCAGGCGACGCCGCCTGAGGTCGCGCGGACCCAGGCGACGTTGCCTGGTTCGCGCGTGCCAAGTGATGCCGCCGCCTGGGTTTGTGCGACCTCAGGCGGCGTCGCCTGGTTCATGCACGCCAGGCAACGCCACCTGGGTCGCGGGTCACGACGCCGCCTAGGTCGCAGTCGCGCCACCCCGGGCGGTGGTCACCGGGGACGCGCGACCCGCACGCAGTGGTGGTGGTTGCCGGAGAAGCCGAACTCTGAGGCGGCGGGAAGACAAAGACGAATGAAGAAGAAAATGAGCTGAATGGAGAAGAAGATGAACAGGAATGACGATGAACAGTAAATTTGCATTTCTGAAATGCTCAATGCTCAATGTTGGTCCTACCTAGCATTTAGCTTTCAGCTTGTAGAATGCCCGCATTTCGCAAATGGGCATTCGAAAACCATTGCCAAACACACAAAATTTTTCTCAATAGGCTTTGGGGGCTCAAAGCCCCTTGGGAAAGCCTAACCAAACGCCCCCTATGATTGCCAAGCATTAGAATTATCGGTTGATTTTCATTTCTATTTTTTTATTAGTAGAGAAAGCAAGTCAAGACAAGAAAGGAAAACCCAAAAAAAGAAAAGAAAAAATGATACGAAATAAATTTAATGCGCCTCCCTCGAATATTATGCACGCATTGATTGTCCTTTTATTTTATTTTCTATTGCTATCTGCTTTTTATTAAATTAATTGGTGGATAATATGCTTTATTGGCTCGAAGCATCAAATTGTTCATTGGTTTTCATTTCTATTTCTTTATTAGTAGAAAAAACAAGTCAAGATAACAGAGGAAAAGAGAGAAAGGACGCGTGTAAATTTTATGCACCGTCCGTGGAAATTATGCGTGCAGTAATGCACCTTTACTTTCTTTTCTATGGCTTTCTTTCATTAGCACTACCGCGTGATTCGAGAAAGTCATGGTAAAAAAAAACAAAGTGATATGCACAGGAGAGATAAAGCAAGGACAAAGTACACATAGTATCAAAACTTAGCACGGAGAGACACTTAAGTGTCAAAAGTTTGGAAAGTGACACTTAAGTGCCAAAATTGGAGCAAAATAAATCACTTAAGTGCCAATCAAGTCAAAATTTGGCCAAAATGCCAATGTGGCAATTTTCCGGCGAAGGAAGTGCAAAACGATACCATTTTAGTGCTGACATGGTAAAAAAATTAATATAAATTAAATTAAAATTAAAACTAAATTTATTTAAAATATTTAAAAAAAAAAATTAAAAATGGGGGTGGGGAAGGCGGCGAGGGCTAAGCCCTCGCCGCCACTGCCTCCCCGCCGCTGCCGGCCCTTCCCCCCCCCTCCCTTATGAAGATGAGCAAGATCACAGATGAATGCGAAAAAGAAGACGATTCCTTTATTCTCTTCTGTCTAATGGTGTATTCACCTCAAAAAATACAGAGCATCTTTCAATGGTGTATTCTCCCTTTCTATTCTCTCCAGAAACTGTTACAATGATTCGACGAAGAAGAAGAAGTCTCTACTAATCTATATACAACAGATGCTTAATGAAAAAACAGAATGCCAGCTGTCAACGTAAAACAGAATCAATGAAAGACTTAAAGAGAAAAGAACTTATTTCACAAAAGCTGAGCTAACTGAATTAACTGCCTCTCTTTTCCTTCTGGGAATTGGTCACGTGATGTCTTCACTTCACCGACTTATCTTCACCACATTATGTATATACACGGCTGACATTATTTGACAGCATTACTGGTTACTAACTTGCGTATTCTGCTTCTTCCAAGCTTCTCCAATGATAGCCATAGACTTGTCTCTGTTACAGTCCAACTTCTCTGTTTCAAGCTTCGATGAATGAATGTTCTTAACACCCCCCCCCCTCACTTTTTTATATTTTTTTAATTTTTAGTTTTTTAATATATTTATTTTATTTTTAAATTTTTTAAATAAATTTAATTTTATTAATTTTTATATTAATTTTTTACCACATCGTGTGTAAAACGACGCCGTTTTGCACTTGCTTCACTGGAAAATCGCCACGTCGGCATTTTGGCCGGATTGGCATTTAAGCAATTCATTTTGCTCCGAATTTGGCACTTAAATGTCACTTTCCAAACTTTTGATAGTTAAATGTCCATCCGTGCCAAGTTTTGATGTCCGTACCTCAATAAAGCTGCAACCCAACCAGACAGTAATAGCCGCTTCTTTGAATATATAAGCATTCTGCGGAAGCACGTCGACTTTCATCTCCTCTAATAGCCGCTTCTTCGAATCTGAAAGGGAAGTTCTTTCTAGGGATCTCTCACGCTCTCTCTTAAAAGACACACAGTTTCCCATAAAAAAGAAAAAAACAAGGCAGGGCATTCACGAAGAGGGTGGATGGGGAGACGGTCTCCCCTTCCAACCAGACAGTAAATAGTTGGAGTGCAAAGTTCAGTCAAAATTAAAAATCCAAGTTGCTTTTGCAATCATATCTAGAGTCCAATACATAGTTCAATAACATTCATGGACCCCTTTCACTTTACACCCAACAAAGATTGGTAAACATGGTGCCACCTCATATCTCATAGCACCTTTTTCATTTTAAAATGACAAGAAATTAATTGATTAGTGTCCGGTCGACTAACCTAGAGATGCATCAATCATCACTCACAAATTTACCATATAGCCACAGTGAAGTGTCATTTTAACGTGATCGACCCTTCATTATCCATATAAGAAGAAGAAAAATGAAGGACTGAAAAAATAGAGTTCATTTCCCCGAAGCCAAATATATCAATCAGAAAATTGGCCTTTAATTAGGATAGTATGATGCTATGGTCATAGAAATTTATCCTATGTTGAATAGTCAAATTTATTAACCATTCACTTTAGCAATAAATTCAACATTAACCAAAGATATGTGGCGAACGCACATCTATCTAATGTGACAAATGTGATCTTCCATGAAGGAAAATTTAATGTGCATATTGTCAACACTTCATCTGCGTGAAGAGCACTCATGTGTGGAAGTGTCGGCTCATCCTTGAGCACTATTATTAAAATATTATTTGTTGACCCACACAAAAGGGAAGTCGTGCACCTGGGAATCAACGTATATAAAGAAGAAAAAATGGTGAACAAACTACCGCTTACATAGTACCAAATCTTAGGCAACTCATTGCTCATTGTTAACCTTCTCCATTCAGAAATGGCTTCTTCTTCTTCTTCCAAAACCAGAAGGAATTACCACGTGTTCTTGAGTTTTAGAGGCCCGGACGTCCGCAATCACTTCCTCAGTCATCTCTACTCAGCTCTAGACCAAGCAGGAATATGCACTTACAAGGACGATGAAAAACTGAGGAATGGAGAGGAGATATCACATGTGCTTATGAATGTGATCAAGGACTCGCAAATTGCAATCATTGTTTTCTCCGAGAACTACGCCTCTTCGTCGTGGTGTTTGGATGAGTTAACGAAGATCATAGAGTGTAGGAAGCAAAAGGACTTGATTGTGTGGCCGGTGTTTTACAAAGTGGAATCCTATGAAGTCAGAACACCAAGAGAGAGTTACAGAAAAGCTCTAGATAAGCATGAGGTCAAGTTCAGGAAGGATTCAGAAAAAGTGAAGCGACGGAAGGAAGCTCTTTTTTACGCTAGTTTTTCGTCAGGGGAGAATTTTAGTGACGGGTACATGAGATTCTACTACTTCAATTAGTGTAAATCTTTTCATACTTGATTTGCTATAAGGTTTGGGAGGCTATGACGTTGGGGGTAAATTTGCCCCTAGATCTCTCCCTCACGCAAACCCACTCCCATCGGACACTCACGCAGCACGGAGCACTCTCACGCAGCACACGAAACAGAGCACCATGTGTGAGCCGTGTGTCCTCTCCGAGCCATCGCTGGATCTTGACATGCCGCCAGCCGAGTGCTCACGTCCCCACACGGCTCCACCTGCGTCACCTCAGCCCCTCTCCGTCTGGGTCGAGCAGCTTTAGGTGAAAATCCAGGTTCGCGACTACAGATCTGGGAGTCGAGCATTGATCGGCGATCAGTAGCCTCGGGCGATGGTTGCCGGAGGCTGCCTGTGATGACTGAGACTTTCTTCTGTCTTCGGTGACAGAGGGCATTAAGAGTAATCGCTTTTTTACAGGATCTAAAATGAATGGTTTTACCTTTTCTGGCTACTTTCTTTGGACTTTTTTTTTTGGGTCTGGTCTTTCTTTGCACTTCAAGGATGTGATTTGAAGTTTGTCCCTCAGGCTTCTCTAATTTCTTCTCTTTTTTAGATTACATCAAGCCTTTCATTGACCAACAGAGCATTTCTCCCTTCTTTTGTATCCGCGGTCATTTTATTGAGCGAGAAATTTTGTCAAGAGAGATTTTACTTCATCCCATTACACATAGGAGAAGATAAATCTGGTATCCTATCAAAATTTTGTATAAATTAGAGATTTTTTTTTTTAAATTAGAAGAAAGAATGAGGAGCTAGTTTTTCTAAAGAAAATACTGCCTAATGGCATCTTGTAACTACTTGAAGCTGTAAAGTGGAAAAGAGTAGTAAATTGCGTTCTACCGGAACAAATGGTTGGCAGTATTTGTCCCAAAGGCCAAAGTACGGGTCTTCATTTGTCCGCTTTGGAAATGGGACTGAAATCATCCCATAGGACAACATAAATCTGGTATTCTATCAAACTTAAACATCGGGTTGTTAATTTTCATCACAGGTATTTCTTCGCGAAGAAAAATACCAGATCAACGGGTAGGCATTTGGATAATTGGAGAAAAAACATGACAATTTCAAAGAACTCTATAAGGAGATCATGACAATTCCAATTGACGTTTAAGATATCCATTACTAGCTTGAATTGTTAATAAATGCACGAAGGATTAACAAAGAACATTTAGAATAAATAAGAATTAGTCTTAGACTCATGTAGACCCTGGCATCTTGCTAGTTGAACATATTTGGGCATTCATTTCAAATAATATTGCAAACTACTTTCTTATTCATCGATTCTCTTTGAACACTTATTCATTTGCTTGCATTGCTCTAAAAGCAGTTTCAACTAATTTTCCCTTGTCAGAAGCGAAGCGGTGCTTGTGCAACGGATTGTACGGAAGATCTCAACTCAACTAGGTCAAACACCGTTAGATGCAACTGAGGATCTGGTTGGGATAGATTCCCGAGTACAAGAGCTTAAATCAATCTTAAATTTACAGTCCGAGGGTGATGTTTTTATGGTGGGTTTATGTGGATAGGGAGGGGTAGGAAAGACAACCCTTGCTAAAGCGATTTATAATGCTATTTTTACAGAGTTTCAAGGTTCTTGTTTCTTGGGACATATTATAGACAAATCCAATGATCTGGCTCCTTTGCAAGAAAAATTACTATTTAAGTTATTGCCGGGTGATAAATTCATGGTCGCTAGTGTTAGTGAAGGAAGTCAATTGATTAAAGAGAGACTTCGTAATAAGAAAGTTCTCATTATTCTTGATGATGTCAATCGTAGACACCAGTTAGATGCTTTAGCCAGAGATTGTAAGTGGTTCGATAAAAGAAGTAGGATAATTGTCACAACAAGAGATCAGCATATGGTAACTTCTCATTGGAAAGATTCGTATCGTATGTATAAAGTTAAAACTCTCGAAAATGGTGAAGCTCTTGAACTTTTTAGAAGGCATGCTTCTATGAGCAATCAAGAAATAGAAATGAGACGCAATCTTGTTAAAAGGATTTTACGTTATGCCGGAGGCCTTCCTTTGGCACTTGAGGTGTTGGGTCGGTCCTTGCATGACAAAGGAGAAAATGAATGGAAAGAAACCTTGAAAAAACTTGATGACAATCTTGACAAAGAGATTAATGGTGTGCTAAGGGTAAGTTGGGATCCATTGGACAATGATGTCAAGTAGATTTTTCTTGACATCGCTTGTTTCTTCAAAGGGCAAAGAACAGAGTATATTACAAGAGTTCTTAGTAGTTGTGGTTTTTACGTGACTATTGGTTTGCAAAATCTCATTGAGCACTCCTTCATTAGTTAAGAGAATGGAACCTTGTAGATGCATGATTTAATACAGTCAATGGGCATGGACATAGTTAAAGAGGAATGTCGTGATTATCCTGAAATGCTTAGTAGGCTTTGGCTTCGTGATGATGTTCTTGATGTTCTATCAAGAAATGGGGTAAGAACTTGTTAGTGTGACAATTCATATTGTGTTTTTATCTTTGACTTTGTTTATTGTAGTTACAAAGTAACCTAAATTTATTCAAATACATATCCAGGGGACTGAAAAGATAAAAGCCATAGTTTTGATGCTACCCAAGCGAGAGAAGATGCATATTGGTCCTCATGCGCTCACAAACATGAGAAAATTGAGGTTGCTCATTCTGCATAATGTAGATAATTCTTGCCAAGATCCCATCCATCTCCCCCGTGAGTTAAGGTGGTTTGAATGGCCTGATTGTGCCTCTCCTCCAGACTTTAGAGATGCTTCAAAGAATTTAGTTGGGCTTGACATGCGGGGTAGCAACATCAAAGGACTGGGACAATTTAAGGTGCGCATTTATGTGGTCCTTTCTTCGTTACTTAATAAGTATTAAATTGATAATGTTTAATATTGTCCTTAGGGAAAATAGCTACAATTATTTATACTTTAGACACATGTCAGAGCGTGAATGTGGGTTTTCAATCTACACGTGCTTCAACTGTTTTTTGATTTTCCCAATCAAGTCTTTCTCCTTGCATAAATTGTATGATCAAGTCTCTCCGGTATCAAATCCAGCCAAATTCAATAGACGCAGCCTTCGGAGAATGCCGGAGCGTGACGTGGATTGAATATTGCCAACGTGGAAACCCCCTGTGGATAGTGAATGGTGGGAGATGTCATAAGCTGTTTGACTGGCTTTTGCTTTAAGCTAATTCTAAGAGTGCATTATGTATGTGCAATAATTAATCCACAGCACACTACGGGGTCATTCAATGGCCACATAGGCTAAATTTGGCTTAGATTTGATACTAGAGAGATTTGAATACACGATTTTTGATTCAGCTATTGACATTTATTTGATTGTTTCGAAATCACTTCCCCACTTAATTATTTACAACATTTAAATTGCAGATGTTATCAGCATGTTAAACTTACCAACTCTTACAAAAATTACCGGTTGTTATTTGAGTCTATTTGGCAACATTTATTTTATTATATTAAACAACTTGAAACATTCCCCATGCAAATGTGGTGAATGATGTGAATAGTTGATACTTTTGAAACAACCAAATAAAAATTGGAAAGTGACTGAAATAAGAGTGTCTAACTTAATCACCACAAGCAAGTGATGGTAAATTATTGTAATGATGTTGGTAATATTCAACAGAATTGGTAATTTCATGAGAGAGTAGTAATGTTAACATGCTAGTAGGCTTTCCAAATTAACCTTGGTGAACTATTGAAACAGTGGGTGCTTCTTAAACAATTAAACAAATGTTGGTAATTAACTCAAATAAAAGTTGATCATTTTGGATCTGAGTTATCTGCCTTTTTCAGTTGGTGAATTGTCACAAATTTCAGTTTATTATCGGAATGGTTGGAACTTTTGAAATAATCGAATAAACATTGAGAACTAACTCATATGTTCATTGGAAGTTTCATGTAAGAGTTCTTAAATAAACTCTGCGTATAATTGTTGGTAAATTATTGGATTAGTTGGTAATTTTGGAATGGCAGGTAATTTAGTATGAGAATTAGTTCAACTCCTCCATAACTTCAAAAAATAAATATCGGTAAACTATAAAAATGACTTTAATTGCTACAAATAATCTTATAGATGCTGGTAATTGGACTTAAATAATAGCTGGTAATTTTCCGAAAGAGAAGGTAATTTAAACAAGTTAATAAGTTGGCAAATAAACATTCATAGATTGTTACAACAATTGATAATTTCAAAACATTGGAAAAAATTATTAGTGACTCAAATATTAATTGGTGATATTCTAAAAAAAATGTAAATATAAACTTGGAAAACAAATATTTGTGCAGTTTTTAATTCCAAAAAAAAAAATTAAACACTGACGAGAACTCAAACAAGAGTTGGTAGTATGTAGTGGTTGTATTTATTTCTATAAGCAAATGCAAGGTATAAATGTGGTCGTTGTATTTATTATGATATAGTGAACTTTGAGCCCTTACACTACACTAACGTATATCTAGCTCAGAACAAAAAACTATGCAAGACGGCGTGGACTCTATTATTTTTCATATTTTTGTTCTTTTTTTTTTTTGGTAACGCATATTTTTGTTATGTTTATGACTGATTAAGTGTACAAAGTATGTCTTCTTTTTTAAGAAACGATCAACCAATCACCACTTCTTAATAAGTGATGAATTGAAGAGAATTCTGACCTTCCACTTCCTCTACGAGATCTATAGGTGGATGGTTGCGAATCTCTACATAAGATTCCAGACGTTAGCTTAAATGCATGTGATGAATTAGTTGGCAAAGACTGACCAAAAAAAAAAAAAAATAGTTGGCAAAGGAATGATCGTGGCTCATGTGCTCCCACTTGAGTTTACACACTCTTTCTCTCTAAATCACAAGTATTGTTTCCACACGTATACGTAGTGGAAGTGGTCACGCCATTCTAGCGTGTAGTGAAATTACGAGCGTTGGTGAATTTACAAGGATTACTTACTGGACTTATACTTATAAAGTGAGAGGGTGTGCTCTATATACAACATGTGATCTAGTGAATTTTGATAACATATGGCTTGGATTATGATCGAGTGATTTTTATTTCAAAATCACAGCCAAATTTTGAAATGAATATATATCTCACTTTTTTTCTTTGATCGTTTAGAATGCCTATGCAAGTTGGTTTTATTGTTCTTGTAGGACTTTGAAAAATTGAAGTTCATTAACTTGGATAAATGCCGGTCACTAGTTTATATGCCAGACATCTCTTGTATTCCAAATCTCGAGGAATTGAATCTCCATGGGTGCAAAAACTTGGAGCATGTCCACGATTCAGTTGCAAATCACTGTAAGTTATGGAAGTTGAATTTAGAATATTGCTCCAAATTGTAAAGATTCCCTGATATTTCGAATAAGAACGAAAGCTTGCGGAAAGTTCTTCTAGATAGGACTTCAATTAAAGAACTTCCTCCATCAATAGGAAATCTTGTCTCTCTCGAGTTCATTTGTTAATAGATTGCAAGAAATTGGCTGTCCTTCCGTCTAGCATTTATAGGTTGCAAAAGCTTAGAGTCCTACAACTTTTTGGCTGCTCACAACTAATCAAGTTTCCAAAGGAAGAGGAGGATTTGAGTGAACCCCATACAGAGACGGGATTTCTTATGTTAGGGTTTTTGAATCTTCATGGGTGCCATCTATCAGAAGTTGAGTTCCTGGAAAATCTTTCCCGTCCCCGCTTATCCCTTTTATATTTGTCTAGAAACAATTTCACTAACCTTCCTACATTGGAGAGACTAAATCACTTGGAAGAGTTGGAGGTTTCGAATTGCCAACAACTACTAGAGATCCCCAAGATTCCAGGGAAAATGAGAAGACTAGAGGCAAATAATTGCAAATCTCTAACTAGAATTCCCTCCAACATACATGACGCTGAGAATGTTGAGTTATATTCAAGTCGAGAGCTAGTCTGTAATGGGTTCCCCGTGAATGATTTGTTCATGACTGAGGTTAGACTCTCTCTCTCTCTCTCTCTCTCTCTCTCTCTCTCTCTAAAAATCCCAAAATGGAGGGCTAATTGAAAAAAAAAAAAAAAGCAAACATGTAGAAAGTGATTGTGCTATTGCTAACTACATATAAAACTCTAGGATTGCCACTTAACTCATTCATACTCCTCCTTTTAGGTGCCACTTTCAAAAAAACTATCTAATAGTCTACATCTATGACAGAAATTTCATTGCCAACCAAATCATCGAGTTGTTCTACCTGGAGGAGAGATGCCAAAGTGGTTGCTGCCCAATAAAGAGGGTTATATATCTTTCGTGGCTTCAAAGGACTTATATGAAAAGATCCTAGGAGTAGCTTTTTGTGTTGTATTTCAAGTGTTGTATAGGTCAAGTGAGAGTACTGCATTCGAGGTTATAGGATCTGTTAATTGCAAAGCCGCAATACACAGCAGGCGTTTCAATTTTTTTTATTTGGATAATGTGTGGCTGGAGTATATGGAACTAAAGGATTTATGGACAGTAGACCATTTTGTTCCAAATGACCTAACTCATTTCCGCATTAGCATTAGAGTATGCAATTATCACAAACTACTTGTAAAGAAGTGTGGATTCCGACTAATATGCAAGCCACTAGAGAATGATTTAGAGGTTTTGCTTCAAGACGATCAGTTACTAGATCCAGCTTTATTCTACGAGGTTTCGCATGAAGATAATCCAATGAGCACAAAGGAAAAAAATTGAACATGGTTGATTCATCAATCGAGGTATCTCTCTCTCTCTCTCCCTCCACCTCCCCTCCCCTCCCCTTCTCCCAACATGTGCATGTGTTGATACGGTGTACATTGGGTGCATGTAATGCAAAAGTATATTCTAGACAAACAAAAAAAAATTAATATAAAGCAATTCTGCACGTGTATAAAGCTTAACAAAATCTCAACTTGATGCAATGACGAAGACCCAATGTTCGTAATTCCTGTATTGAAAAATACGGTTGAAATCTTAGAAAATCTAACAAACAAATGGACATGTGGTTCTTGATGTTATGGTTGATCATAACAACTGACACCAATAATAGTATTAGATCAACCCTATAGACTAAGATAAAACTGCACAAATATAATAATTCAATAATTCGACATGAGACCTTTTTCACTCTTAGGTGTTTGTTGCTATTATGATAGGGGACCGTCGTACTACATGCCTTGCTAACCACATGCGGGTTACTTGGACAGTGTGATTTAATTGTATTAATAAAGAGTATTGCATTTGAGATTATCCTTTTATATAAATTTAAAGTGGACATAAAAGGGGCAAATGGTTGGATGAGGCTGGTCTGTGGAGTGGGCATGCATTAGATTTTCCTTTCCAATTTTTCATTAGTTTGAGTGCAAGTAGAAGTTTTTCTTTAATTTATTTTGATAATGTTAAATTTGTTGCACGTAAGTAGGAGTTCAATTAGGATAGTTTGTACTGAAGAATCAGTGATCTCCAAAGTGAACTTGTAACAATGAACATTAGACAATAGGGTCCGATGAGGACGATTAATTTCTTGGATCTGCTGTTCTATTTTCCATCAATTTTTCACTTCCTATATATTACACTTGTATTGTATGAGCTGCGTTTAGGGTGATTCAATCTAACATTAGGGGTGGGTAGCACTTGCAGGGGAATGATTTCCAACATAAGCAACGATCAATATGTCTAATTATTACAGAACTCTTGCTTTAGTTGAATTACTAGGAATATGCACAAATCAAACTCTTTTTCTTGAACTAATTACAAACTTGGATACTTCTAATAATTTACACATATAACAGATGCATTGCTATTCCAACCTTTGGCATTATCATGGGAATGTTAGCCTCAGAAGAGAGATGCCAAAGGGGTTCATCCTTGTTGAAGACAGTAGTATATCTTTCAAGGCTTTGCAAGACTAGTACAACAAGTTCGTAGGATTTTTTCTCTGTGTTGTCTTTGATGTAGAGGATGGAGAAAAGGAAGTATCTTTCAACATCGTACCACATGTCAACGGCCAAAGGTGGAATGAGGTATCGGGAACTCTCGGTTCATTTGATATGGATCACATGTGGTTTCAATTTTTCAAAACAAATGCGCTGTGGGGATTATTGGAAGGAGCAGTCGACTTTGGTCAATTTGACGAGAGTTATCCGATATTTAGCCTTAATATTAGAGTAGCGGGTGCAACCGTTAAAAAGTTGGGATATGTATTGCAATCCAATCCTCTAGAGGATGCTTTGAAGGTTGAGATTGAAAAGAATTGCTTAATGGATCCAGCTTCACTCTTTGAGAATGGGGAGAATCCACAGTATGCGTGGCACAGATGGTGGAGTATGCGTGGCACAGATGGTGGATGGAAGGATTTGTCACTCCTTAAGGATAGAGAGGATCCACTGTACTATGAGGGGAGCGGATGGAAGGATTGGTGCAAGAGACTCAAAGATATGCATGGAGGGAGAGACTCAATATATTAGAAGAGGGGCATCATGCCTAGCTCACGTGTCTTCAGCATGGGGATGCTGCGGGAGGTTAAGCAGAGGTTTTGCGAAAATATTCAGAGTCATTTCCAAGTTATTTGTATTAGGGTTTGGGTGAATGTGTGTGAGTGATTTGATAGTATGTGCGTGGATAAGGCTTGCGAGTGTATCTTTTTTTTTTTTTTACAATTTCTATTTTTTCCTCCTTTTGTGGCCCAATGGGGGCGGGTAAAATCTAGGTTGCACCGACACGGCGGGATACGACACGACACGACACGACACGACACGTCGACACGTCATTTCTCAAAAATAAAAAATTCCGACACGCTGGGACACGTTATATATTAAATAAATATTTTTATTTTTAATTAATTTAAATCTAATTTATTAATTAAAAAAGAACTTATTATAAATTTACATTAATCATTCAACATTTTCAATAAGATTCTAAGTTTTTATTATTTCATTACTCCAAATTTACTTTTATTTCTTTAAAATCAAACTTCCTTTCCCCAAAAAATACCCCGCGGGCCCAAACTCCCTCCCTTTTTTCCCTCGACATAAACCCACCCCAAAAATTTTTCACTTTTTTTCCCTCCCCACCACCTGACAGCCGTCTCTTCCCCTCCCTCCTGTCATTTCCTCCTCCCTCCAACACGCAAGCCCCTTTTTTAATCTTTTATTTTCCTCAGTTCTCAAAACCCTAGCACGGCACCTTCTTCTCCTCCTCCTCAGCCCTCGCCGCACGACGCCCATCTCCGAAAGCATGAAAGACTCGCAAGAAAAGCACCAGCATCCGGGCCGAAGGAGCGGAAAAGGGAGTAACCCAGAAAAAATTTCAGTGGAAGGGATCGGAAAAAAGGCGGAACACGTGGTCCCTGTGCGCGGAGACGCTGCACACCGCCGCGAACTCCTCCTCCTCTCCCTTGCCGCCGCCGCCGCCCCACTCGACGACGCCGCCCTCCCCCACGAGTGCCTGCCTCTTGAAGTTTCTCCACACGGCCCTCGCCTCACTCTTTTCTCTTTCTTTGGCCGTCTCTCGCCGTCGCGGGCTCACTTTCGCTCGCGGCCTCCACCCTCTCGGACACGCGTGTCAAAGCGTGTCGACAAGCGTTGACCGCGTGTCAGATTTATCGACACGCGGTCAACGCGTGTCCGAACGTGTCCGAGCGTGTCCGAGCGTGTCGGACACGTCGACACGTGTCGGACACGACTCGGAAGCTCCAGCAACGTGTCGGTGCAACCTAGGGTAAAATCCCTCCCTCTCTATATTTGGGCTAGTTTCTTGCCTTAGTGATAGTGTTTCTTTTTTATCTTTCGTTAAAAAAATCATTTGATTGAAGAACCATTCTAAAAAGAAATTGCTATTTGTATTGTTAGTTGAGCAAACCTAATGAGCTTTTCCATCTCGAGCTTTTGCCAAAAAAAAAAAAATTATATAGATACCCCATGCATATATTAAAATACACTATGCTCGTACATAACTATAGATGGACGAAATCATAACTTGAGATAATGAAGATGATTCGCAGGTTACTAATTAACATCTTATCTTTTAAATATGAATACAAAAGAATTATCTACTATTTATTGTATTACCTTCTAAAGGAGGTTAAAAATTTTACATACTAACAAATATCATGACGGTGCATGTACATAAGAAATTGATATTTTGAAAGTTGGACAAAGTAAATATATTATTTGCATGTAATAAACATGACAGTACCATTTTGCTATACTTCTTGTCTTGTTTTATTGTGCTTTAGCTTTAAATCCTAATTTTTTTAGCATTTAATACTAAATGCTACAAACTTTGAGAAATTTATACAATGTTCTAGTAATTAAAAATCATTTGAAATGCTTTTACATGCTTACTTTGTTTGATATATATGTGATCTTAAACAAACGAAAGAATTATATAATCAAATCTACCGTAAAAGTTATATGTGATGTCACGTGACTGATTTAAATTATATTGTTACATAATGGTCAAAATTATGTTATTTCATAATATTTAAATCATTAAATCGTGGAAATAAATAGTTGGTGAAATACACAACATGAAAGAATGCGATTGAGGATGCCACTTCCTTACGGCTCCTTCACCGTCAATCGATCGTCTGTACCATCTCCGATCGGTGACAACCGCCGTCAAATGTCCCTCGCCAGTAACCGCAACCGGAGTGACGGAGTAGAGAACGGACGCTCCTCACCACCAATCGAAACTTCTCTCGTGCTCTTTCTCCCTCACTTGGTGCATGCGGGAGAGCTGAGGAACCGAGCGAAGCAAGAATGCACGCGCACAGACCGAGAAAAATATCTTCCTCTCTCATCTTGAGCACTCTGGACCGAATCCAATGTCCACACCCGCGGTCGAAGCTAGTTGCAGCTGAATATCTTCGTCGAGCAATTTCGTCGCTGAATTGATTCGTCGCCTTAGCTTCGTCTTCGTGAGATTCTCCAAGTCTTTCGGTGTCTTCATTTATTAGTAGGATGCGGTCAATTCATGGAGACTCGATCATACGATTCTTCTGAGCTTGCCTTTTGCCGAGAGCTTCAAATTGTTATCTCAAATTGCTCGTGTTATATTGCTCGCCGATTGATAGGAATTCCTATTTGTAGAACACCTCACCCTTCATGATCACCACCAGTTCGACGTTTTGCCTCAGAGATGCTAATGACGAATTTGTCTTCATCATCGATCAATCTCAGATGGCATAGCGTGATCTGGATGTTCTTGTTTGACATGCTGATCATATATTGTGAATTTTGATGCTTCATCCTTTGATGGCAGAGAGTTCTCTTTCCCTTGGTGCTTCGGTTAACTTTGTCTCATTTGGTTGTGTGACTAAATTGTCGTCTGGTATGATAGTAAGTCACTATACATTGGTGGTGAATAAATCACAGCCAAACTATAACAAGTTCATCTCGTTTTTATGCTCCTAAAAGACCATTCCACCAAAGTTTGAGGAAGAGAGTCTTCAACCTAATTTAAATTCAAAATAAGCGGAAACGGTACGAGAAATGCTCAGGTATCGGAAGTTTAGTTAAGTTGAGAAATTATGGATATATGAAAGCAGTTAAGTTAAGAAATCGTGGATATATAAAAGAAGTTAAGTTAAGAAATGGACATCAACCTAGTAATAATCAAAGGGAATTTAAGACTTATGAATAGAAGATATGCAAAGGAAAAAGATAAGTTGAAATTATGCTGGAACCCTGCCAAAATTATTGCTGATTTCCCTTTGAGTATTGTGGTAACGTTGATTTCAATGTCTCCATTCGAGCGTCATTTGTACAAACCGTCATTAATTTCAAATCCAGCAATGTCAATGTCCTAGTAATCTTGTTTTCTGTTAATTTCGTTCGGCTCATGCCTTTGAGTTTAGTGTTCTTTGCTTTGATTTCCTTTATTTCCTGTGTTAAACCTTTAAATAATTCATAGTACTTCCACTTTAATTTCTGAGCAATTTGCTATTCCTGTCATTTAGATTGATTTCCGTCAAATAATTTCATCCATTGCTTCTGGGAGCTAGCACTCATACACCCACACCATCAAAGCCATCTTTGGAAAAGTTGTTTGTGGACAATTTAATCACTTTAGAGCCAAGCTAGAATCAGAAAGTAAGCTTGTAATTTGTTTTCCCAATTGCTTGACAGTCTGATCAACTTACATTGAGCAAATTTGCTACAACAGTATCGTACAGCCAAATATGCTGATTTGCACAAGTGATTGCACTATAATAGGATTCTAAAGTTAGATGCCATCGGTGTAAGAGGTGGCTCCCACCATGCGACAGTTTATCCTAACAAGGTTCAAAAGGTGGCTCCCTCGGCATCACACTTTGTCATGTGTGCCATTTTGTTCGCATTGTACACAAATGTCAGTCCATATTCGATGCACATGCATGATGTCGTCTGTACAAGTATCTCATGCTTGACATCTTACATAATAAATAATGATTTTTCAATGAGATTTGTGGTATATAAATATGTACTTGCTTTCCGACCCCATATGGTATTCAATAAGAGTAATGATTCCTTAGCCGAAGGAATATGCCAAATCTACATATACCAAACTGAGCTGGCTCTAGAAGAATTTATTACATGTCTGCTTGCTAATTTCATATGCGAAATTCGTAGTTTCTGTTTTTCCCGATTGATATTAAGAAGAGCAGTGTACTAGACCTAAATTTGGTGATAACAAATTGGAATTTTCTTTGCGGGATTTCGGTGCATAGACTTAATTCTTACTCAACTCATAAATCCAAAAATTCTCAATATGAATATTAGTATCTTTTGGCTTGATCAACATGAAAATATGAGAGAGCAAGCTTGCTTCATGTCATGGGGTGTGTTCGATTGATACCTTCCATGACTCTGATAATGACATTCTTGGAAAATTAATTCAATAGTTATTATATGAGTGGAGTAAACAGATGATATATAAAGATTGTCAATCTGTTAGTTTTATGAAATGACACTGTATATTACGTTTTCTCAAATTAGAAAAGGAGAAGTTAGATAAAAAGGTATATTGGTTTTATAATGTACCATTAGTTCTTGAATTATTTATAGCCAATTGAGATATCAAAACAACCTAATTTTATCTTAACTCCTTTACAACTGTGGTACTCTATCCTCTCGTCTTCTTCAAGGAGTTTTTTTGCAGTAGTGAGTTTTGCTTCACTCTTGATCAAAGGCTGGGGCACAATTACAGGGAGAAAATGGATTGCCACGAATGAAATGAAGATTGATGAGGCGGAGAGTGAGGGTGATAGTCTCTTTGGACTGCTCTGTTTTGTCCGAAAGTCCACAAGGTAAGAATGGAGCAAGATCATCCATGAATTTAGAATGATGGCTTGGGTGTAGAGCGAGAGTATAGAGCTTCCATAGCCATTAACAGCTGCGTGAACAAGATTATCTCCCACTGCCATTGCTTGTCCCTTCTCTATTTCGTCTAAAGAAACCCTACTGCTTGACGTCCGTCAGGTGTTTGTGATTTTGCCTAAATGAACCAGCTTCAAAGCACCCCCTCCTCCCAAAAAAAAAAAAAAACCAAAACTATGGGTTTAAATGTCTTGACTACTATTAAATCAATGCTTGGGTCAATTTAGATGGATCAGGATATTCCATATACAATTTTGTGTATAAGTTTTTCTGGAGGATTGCTGCTATCCCTCGGAGTAATGCTGGAATAAAACTGGCATAATGTGATCGTGTCTTGTAGGATAAGAATTGTTCTTATTGTGCTTGGGCGGCAGAGTCAATTTTGATCTCATCCTCTTGGTACATACCCACTAGCATGTATTTTTTTTCTTCTTCCCAAACCTGCTAAGTTGTTCGTTTTTATATTGATATGGTAAGGACTTATGTTCATCACAGGTTTAATAGTACCAACTATGGATGTAAAGTTGAAGTTAACTCTTAAAAATACTACTCAGTGGAAGACTATAATTGAGCCTAACAGATCGCAAGAGAGACAACAGAGCATGGGTGCAAGTTTCTGTTGGTATTTGGAAATTGGTGAAGTTCTTGTTATGTACCATTTGAGAAGGTAATCTTGTCGTGGTTTTGATTTTTTACTTCTGTGCTGTCATTCCTAGAAAATATGATGCCGAGATGACTTTGTTTTCTTATGAATTAGAAAATAGAAATGAGAAACGAAGTCTGAGTTGGATGGCCTTGACTCCATGCTAGTTGACCCCAAGTTTATAATGCATCAATTGTGGTGGCATAGAGGGAAATATTCTTGCATGCTAGAATTGCGTGGATATATGGCATATGCATCAGATACGGGTGATAAGTTTAGGAAAGATGTACATGGGGTTGTCGAAAAAGCCCAAACCAAATCGACTCAAACCAAACCTATTATTTCATTCTTTGTGTTAAGGTATTATGTGGAAAATTGGGTATCATAAAATATCCTATACTCTTTCAGATTGCTCCCAAATCCATCATTTAGTCTCTTGTTTCAAAATCCATTTTCTCCATCGGAGACTTTCCAGCTCTGAAATCCATTGTCTCCATTGCAAACTCTCCAGGATCGTGAAGCTCTCGCACTCCCAAATCCATCTTCTCCAAGATTGTGAAGCTCTCTTGCTTTTGTTCCTTCTCATTGTCTTTGCGTGCTCTTTATGTTTACTCCTACGTCCTCTCTCTCTCTCTCTCTCTCTCTCTCTCTCTCTCTCCAACACCCCTCATTGGTCCTCACGACTTCCACACAAAAGCGTCAAAGTGACCTCTCAAATCCATGGGAAGGACGACAATCCAGTCCGGCTAAAGAGCAACTCAAACCAAATTATTTTGCTTGCTATCTACACTCCACTATTGTCAATTTCTCGTTTTTCTTCTTTTGTTGTTCTTGTTTTTGTTTCATCACTGTTACTTTTGCTTGGATTTGCAGAGGAGGAGATTGGTCTATTGATCTTTGCATAATTTTTAAATGAGATTGATCATTGGAGGATCTTGATTTTGCTTTGTACCGAGTGACCAAGTTGGTGTAAGTGGGCGGTTTGATTCTGAGATGGGGTTCTACGGTACTATAGTGACCACTAGAGAAGAGGAAAAACCACCAAAAATATATATAAACAATAGGGTGACTTGATAATCCGAATAGTATTCTCTTTCTGAGTTCTATCTGGGTTAGTCTAATAAAAAATGAATAAAAGTTGTGAAAAATAATCAAAATAAGGTAAGGTAGTCGTATTAAAATGTGAAAGAGTTGTGAACTAAAAATTTTTTGTTGTGAAAATGTCAATTCATTTAATTTTATTGTCAATTAATTTCAGAATATCATACTTTTCAAAAGTGAAGATACATCTCCCCATCTCACAACCATTCAAATTTCTTTCCAATCGCCTTTTTAAACATTTATCTCTTTTACCACCGCTCGCAGCGGTGCAGTTGGCTTAGGGCTCTCTCCCCCTTAGGAAGGGGAGGAGTTCGAATCTCAGAAACATCGTTAGAGATTCTTATTTGAAGTACTGTGGTGGTGGATATTGCAATCGCTCCTCCTACGTTTGCTCGCCAGCTGTCGGCTTACGGGTTCCCTGGATCTCCAAAAAAAAAACATTCATCTCTTTTGTACAAAATTAATATTTTTTTTCTCTTTTTCTTCCGTAAGCGTTTCTTTTCACGGGCATGCATGTGATTTTAATTGTTCACAAATTTGACCATTTACGATGTGTTTTCATCATGTCTAAAACGGGTGTCGTATTCGTCGTAAAAGAAGAAAAAAGGCAACCGGCATTTGTCAGTTTGAAAACCTGAGGCCTGATATAACTTGCACCGTAGAAATCCCCACTGTCTCCTCTATTATTTTGGGCATTCCAACATCTCACCTGCACCACCACGACCAGAGAAACGGAGAGAATATTTTCTCGAATGTTCGGCGGCTTGTAAGTGCCACGTCATTAGCTGACGTGGCCTGCACTTATTATTAACCAATTACAAATTGACACAAGACATCAGAGAAATAAATTAAAAATCCCCTTATCCAACTAGACTCTCTTTCCTCCCTTCCATCTGCACGAGCCCAACCTCCGCTCGTCCTTCAGCTATCGCCACCGGCGGAGTCATAGTTGCCGGCGCCACATCAATCCAGTTTGGCCATCTCCTCCACCCGCTACCTCAATTCCAAATCCGACGTCGAGGACTAGATTTGGTCATGAGAGAAGCCATAGGTGAAGCTGATTTCTTTCCTTCCATCACTCAACAACAACGCCTATTCAGAGTTGTGTTTGGAAGAAGTGGTGAAAATCATGGAGTGCAAGAAGCAAAGAGACTTCAAGGTCTTTCCGGCGTTTTATAGAGTGGAATTAGATAGAGTAAGTGGATTGAAAGGGAGTTACCAAATTGGCATTGAATATTTTCAAAAGAGGCCCCGCAATGTGAGGACATTGATGAGATGGAAGGACGCTCTCCATGAGGCGGGTAGCTTGTCCGGGTGGTAGTTGGATGATGAGTAAGTAGTAATTTTGCCGTTAACTCTCTCCCTCTCTCTCAAGCGAACACACTCTCATCCAACTCTCACATAGCACGGAGCACACTTACGCTACACAAGAAACAGAGAACCTCCTCTCCAAGCCTCCATTGATTCACCACGCCACCCCAACCGCGTCACCTCAGGCCCCCTCCATCTCTTTGCGTCCTCCGGCTTTGGGGGACGAATCTAGGCTTGCGACCCCACATCTGGGGTCGTTACCCTCGGGCAATGGTTGCCGGAGGCTAGCTATGGCTGAGACGTTCCGCTGTCTTCCGTGACAGGGACAAAAATAGAGAGAGAGAGAGGCGCAACAACAGCTAGGGCTAGCAATGGTGTTAGGAACACCACGGTGGTGGGGACATGATATCCCCCGGGGGGGGGGCGGAGGAGGAAGGAACGCAATGACGGCAATGGCGGGGCAGTGGCAAAAGAAACTTAGGCTGAGTTTAAGGGGAAAGTAACAAATTAAATTCAGATTAGGTATCTATTATTCTTAGACCGAATTGTTGTTGCTCGTTTCATTTAATTCGACAGCTTGGGCAGCTTATATTATCCATTGCTTTGTCGTCTATCATGTTAGAATTTTGGAGGCCAAGATAATCAAAGACATCGTCAAAAAGATCTCTAAACTGAATATGTACGATGTGTTCCTCAGCTTCAGAGGCAAGGATATCCGCGAGAACTTTGTTAAGAGTCTGAACGAGGCCTTGGTCCAAAAGGGCATAAAGACTTTCGTGGACAGCAAGAACTTACTGATGAGCCAGGATTTCCCATCGAAACTAAAGGAAGCCATTGAACAATCTCACATGTACGTCGTCGTTTTCTCAGAAAACTACACTGAATCTTGGTGGTGTCTGAAGGAGTTGGTGCAGATCCAAGGGGAGAAGAACAGAAGAAAACAGCTGCTACCGATATTTTGTAAGGTGGCACCGGGGGAAGTGAGGGGACAGAATCCGCGGGAGGTGAGGGGAAAGAAACAGAGTTATGAGAAAGTAGGGGTGAGCGGGTCCAAGGTGGGTAGGGTCTAGACCTGGACCCTGTTCCCTACCCTGTTATAACCGGTTCTCCTTTTCTGGACCCTGTTCCCTACCCTGTTTTCATTGGACCCTGTTCCCGGCCCACCCTGTTTTTCCGGTCCAAGAACAGGGTTGACCCTGTTTATATTAGAACCTGTTTTGCATAAAAATTAACCTTAGAAAAGCAAGTCTAGATGAGTTATCTACTAAAACAAAAAGGCCGAACCAAGCACATCCTTCGACCAATGAGAACAAGATGCAGTATATTCATGCAATTGCAGAGTATAAACTTAATCGGCAGGTGAATCATATGTTTGTAAGTTATACTTAAGTTTACATTTTGCATACTAGATTTAACTCTGTTCTTGCCAAATTGTAGATACTGGCATTTGCAAATGCTTTCTACAGAGGGTTAACGGATCTCATATCACCATCGTGGCTTAAGTTATTTAATGCATCTGAATTTAATCGGGTATCTTCCCATCATGTGACTCCTTTGAACTGTTCAGTTGTGTCGTGCTTATTTTAAGCTGCTTTCGGGCCTCCATGAACCGGCTTAAGTAGTTCATCCGTCATGGCATTATATGTCTTTCATAGAGTTTACTAACTTTACATAACTCGAGACAGCCGTGTTGCCTCTTTTTGCATATTAATATGCTATCCTTGATGAAAGAGGTTGTCACTAGACTGTTAAGACCAAACTGCTCATGGATAAGTGGAGCAAACTGATTTTACTGATCCAATTCTAGACTCGTGGACTGACTCAAATGCCAATGATTCGAAATCAAATGACCCAGTTCATTCAAGCCCGACATAGAAGGTTGAATGCAGAAGGTTGAACTTCGGTTCCAACTACAATCAAACCAACACATAGCAGCAAAGAATCAGACGTTACCTGATTTAAAGACGATGACGAAGCCGCGACCCGCGAGTCAAGGGGAGTACAAGGCACTGGCAGAAGTTGAAGGCGCTGGAACGAGAAAAAGGCCTTTGCCGGTCGCGGTTCCGGAGAGGAAAGCAGGAGGTGGAACGGCGAGATTGAACGGAGGCAACGTCGGCGCTCGGGTGCGAGCTTGGCAGGGGTCAGCAGCTTCGTGATTTCGGGAAGCGAGGGCAGTCCGGCAGCTTCGCGAACGAGATCGTCGACTCCTCGTCGGGCCGGAGGAGGTCCCGCCATAGGGCAAAGGCGATGGAGAGCCCGAACGCGCCGGACGGCGAGAAGACGACTCGCGGGACGGCGGGGGTGGAGGACGGTGACGGTGACGGCAGGGGCGGAGGACGGTGACGGTGACGGCGGGGCGGCGGGGCGGGGGAAGAGGAGGAGATTGGCAGCGATGGTGCGAGCGCGAGGTGAACCAGGAGAGTCTGGTTCTCTGCGTCTGCGCCTCTGGCCCTCTGCAGGTAAAGAAAGAAATAAAATTAGGGTTTGCTTTAGGCGTAAAAACCGGTTCCCAAACCGGTCCGGTCAAACCGGTTCCCGGGTGGGTAATCCCTCGGAACCGGTTCCCGGACCGGTTTAAACAGGGTCTGCGTTTCGGGAACCGGTTCCCGGCCCGGTTTTAACCGAAACCGGTTCCCGACCCTGTTTTCCGGGTGGGTTGGACCGGGAACCGGGTAAACCTGGTCCGGTTGCACACCCCTATGAGAAAGCGTTGACGCCCAGGAGAGCGAGTTTGGGAAGCGCAAGGTAAAAATGGAAGGAGGCTCTCTCTAAAGCTGCCAAAATGAACGGAATACAGCTGCATGATGGGTAAGATTTCGAACTCATTTACCTTCTCCGTGCAGAAGTAATTTCTACTGTCGGGTAGATGAAGTGCTGAGACTTGCGTTGCTAAATGCATGATGGAAGGTCCCAGCAAGAGATCGAGCCAACCAACCCTATGACATCGATTTCTGCCTTGTTTATGATTGCTGGCATATGCTTCGAGTGGGAAAGAGAACTTGAAATTTGAAAGCTGAGTCGAGTCCAATGCATCCCATAAGAAGTTTTCCGCATTCCATGCATTAAATATGTCGATCAAGTCAAATGATCCGTATTTAACTGCCAATATGTCCAATATCCAGCAATTGTAAAGTTATACAGTAAAGTCCTCGATATGAATTGAAGGGCGTATATCAAAACTTGGGTTTCATCGATCTACTCAATAGGACCATATGCTTTGCTCATTCTCCAATTTGAAGCGGCTAATATATATTTTTCCGATAATTCAATAAATTTTATTGCTACATAAGCCAATATTGACTAGAAAAGACTCAATCTAATCAGAAACTCTTTTGGCTCCGTGAATGTGCTCCTCTTACTGGGATTATGATGTTCACTTCATGCTAGTCGATGGCCATATTTCATAATATTCATATTTTTCTCGCTTTTTTGTTTCGACAGGAATATGTATGGTTGCATCCCTAGAATTGTTAAAGAGATAGAGAGAATGATGCAAAGGATTGGATGACAGCTAGGATGAAAAAGCTCAAAATGTAAGTTTCATCATATAGATTATAATTTCATTTCACTACAGATTATTGTATGAGAGTACTCCTAAATGTCACGAATAAAAATTGCCGCTTTTCTCTCTTATCTCTAGGGTTTCTCCTCTTCATCTAATTGTCACACCTTTCTTCTTCAACCTCCATGGAGGCGAGGGTCTAAGCTAGAGTCCCCTCCCTTCTTTCCTTTTTCTTTGGCTGATTTGGTTCTCTATACTATTTTTCTTGCTTTCCTCTCAGTTTGCGGAGCTTTCCTTTTTTGATTTAGTCTAAAATTGAAAACTCCTCTCTCCCGTTTCGGGAAAGTTTCTATCACGATACAGTCTAGATTTGGGATTTTTGCAAGTATGATTTCAGTATTCCACTTCCCGAGGTTGGGACACCTAGAGTGTCATAACTTGACACGGAGAGACACTTAAATGCCATAAATTTAAAATGGTACACTTAAGTGCCAATATTTGAGTAAAATGAGACACTTAAGTGCCACTCTGGCGAAAATCCGGCCAAATGGCTTATGTGGCCATTTTCCGGCAAATTTGATCCAAAACGGCGTCATTTTGCACACTAATGTAGCGGAGAAAATACAAAAACGATGCCGTTATGTGTCTATGTGTAAATAATAATATAAAAATTAATTAAATTAGATTTAAAATTAATTTTATTTAAAATATTCAAAAAATTTTAAAAATTAAGAAAATTTTAAAATTTTAAAATTTTAAAAATTTTAAGAAAAGAAAAATTAAAATTTAAAAATTTAAAAAAAGGGGGTGGAGGTCGAATGGGAGGCCGAGGGCCGAGCCCTCGCGCCGCCGCCTCCCCACCGTTGCCGGGAAGGGCCGATGACGAGGGGGAGTGTCGGTCGAGGTCGCCGGCCCCGGCCGACCGACAGCGAGGGCTGCGAGCTCTCGTCGCGTCGGTCGGCCTCGCCGGCCCCTAGCCGGGGCCGGTGAGGGCCCGTGAGCCCTCTCGCCCAGATCTGGGGCGAGGGTCACGGCCCTCGCAGCCCTCTCCGTCGGTCGGCCAGGGGCCGGCGACCTCGGCCGACCCTCCCCCCTTCGTCGCCGGCCCTTCCCCGCGATAGCGGGGAGGCGGCGGCGGCAAGGGCTCAACCCTCAGCCGCCCGTTCAACCTCCCCCACCCCTCCCTTTTTTTAATTTTTAAAATTTTCTTAATTTTCTTAATTTTTTGAATATTTTAAATAAAATTAATTTTAAATCTAATTTAATTAATTTTTATATTATTATTTACACGTAGACACGAAACGGCGTCGTTTTTGCATTTTCTCCGCCACGTCAGCGTGCAAAACGACGCCGTTTTGAACCAAACCCACCGGAAAGTTGCCACGTCAGCCATTTGGCCGGATTTTCGCCGGAGTGGCACTTAAGTGTCCTATTTAACTTCAAAACTGGCACTCAAGTGTACCATTTTAAAGTTATGGCACTTAAATGTCCCTCCGTGCCAAGTTATGGCACTTGGGCTGTACTTCTGCCCCACTTCCCTTAGGTTTCATTAGTGTACAAGTCCAATTTCAAAGAAAATTGGAGGAGCTTCTTTCAATCTCACAAGTGTCATATCTATGCTCAGTCAACCTTATACTTTAAACGGGATGGTGTTGGGGATGCCTAACCTTGGTACGCACTACCAAAAGATATAAATTAGATTTGACTGAGCAAAACTTACTATTTCGGAATTTTATAGTATGAAGTATTGGCAATAAATCGGATTGAGAAACGTGGCTAAGGTTGATCAATTTTACAGAGCAACTTGGAAGACCATGGCCATTCAGCAAACAGTTTGGATTAATGTAATATGCATCACAATTCATAAAGGAGAGGAAAAAATAGTTCCTCTACCAGAGTCAGTACCAGTAAGCATAATGTGAAATCTGTATTTCATAGTGATTGTAATTTTAATCTAAGGAGCATACATTTAAAATTTTCTAGTATGGACTAATAAAGGGAAAAGTAAAAGGCATTGGAATCAAAATCATCCAATTTGCTTCCCCTAGAATCACTTCCTTAACAAGTCGTCAGCAATCCAAACATGCATGTTTCGCAACCCAATGCGCAAATAATAGTTGGTGCAAGTGGAACCCATGGTCGCGGCATGGTTAAGACCATCTTATCTTCTTTGTTAAGTTGTTCAGCTTCCCTCTACATCTGCTTCTCTTGGAATATCTTCTTCCTCGATGTATATTGAGTTGTCTTCCTTCAAGTCTCTTTCCCTGAGAATCTAATTATTTTCTATCAGCTGACAATGTTAGAGCACGACCTTAGAGCATACTTCTGTTGCTAGCATTGTAGATGAAATCAACACTTCTCTAAGCTTCCTTTTGATGCTCTAAGGCGAGCTTGGAAATGGCTCCAATCGTTTCACAGATGCTTCTCAACTTCAGACAAACTGCTATGGAAGAGATATTCAAGCCACACAGGAGTGGATTCCGACGAAATCAAGCTACTCACATGCCACATCACCCTTTGGTCATATGTTAAATAAATGGACGTCACACGAAGCATCAGCCACTTTTCCTTCCTCCAGGCTGAGAACAACATGGAGTGCTAGTCCTAAAAAGTTGTCATATAGGTCCTGGGGATCCTTGGGAGATATGGAAACCTCTTTACAATTTGGAAACCATTCTGGCATCTATCTTCCAATTAGGAGAATGTTGACTCAAAATGAGTTCCTGCCATATAGAGAGAGAGAGAGAGAGAGAGAGAGGGCGTCTAACCTCGAGAGTCCCTGCTTAGTGCACTATACAAAGTAGACAAGTTTCTGCAGAATAAATGGGGTCGTTGTCAAGTTCGCCTTAGAGCATCTAAAGGGATCCTAAGGAAGTGTGGATCCCATCTAACATGTGAGCAATTGAAGTGTCGTCGTGCTCCAATAGCCTTAGCCAGTCAAAACAAATCAGATGCTTGAAACAGGCTAGGAGGAACACAATCAAATATGTTTGAGCAATCTCTAGTGTCATTTTGAGATGTGCAAAAATCGTTTTCCAATCTGTTCGATGATATAAATGGATATCTTTGGGAGTAGGGCATACAAAAGGTCGAATACAAAACCATGACATCGTGTGGTCACATTTGGTCAACCTTTTACATACTGGACCTTATTCTAAAGGAAGAAAAAAGTTCAAATCAAACAGAGCCAGAGAAAGCTGGTCGAGTTAAAATGGATTCAAAGGAAGATCATCACCTTCCCCAGGAAAGGCATGACAACCATGACTATGGTGTAGTACGAGTTCAAATGGCACCTGCTGTTATAGTAGTGCTGGCTCGCAACACTCAATATTTGTTGGATTGATCGCGGCTTCTTAAGGAAATTATTCTGAGGGAAACGAACCGGCCGATTTTGATTTTCATGCCTTCACGTTTTACCTTTTCCTTTTTCATTTTTGTCCCCAGAAGAACTTGTTACATGTCTGCTCGCTCAATTCCAATTCGAAATCCATATTGACACAAGCTTCGTCCATCAGCATACTGACGTGCCAAGAGAATTGTCGGGTGCAATCATTTCAGTGTGAATCGTGATCAAAACTTTCATTCAAATTATTGTGGTCAATCTACCTTTCCTTATGACGTTGCGAAGAGCCGCGTACTAAATCTAAATTTGGTGATAGCTTTTCGAGTAACTTTTTACAGGGATTCGATGCCTAGACTTAATTCTTACTTAGCTAATAAATCTAAAAAGTCTTTAAATTTTTTTGGCTTGATCAACACGAAAATATGTTAGAGCATGTCACAGGGCGTACTTGATTGATACCTCCCATGACTCTGATAATGTCATATTCATGGGAAACCAACTCAGTAGTTACTTTATGAGTGAAGTGAATAGATGATGTATGAAGATTGTCCATCCGCTAGCTTTACTAAAAGAGATAATCTATGTCACTTTTTTTTTCTAGATAAAAGAAGTTAGATGAGAAGGTCTTTTGGTTTTATAATGTACCATTAGTTCTTTAACTTTTTGATAGCCAATTGAGATCTTAAACAACCCAATTTTATTTTGACGATACCAGAGTTACTAAAATTTAATATATTGTGGTATACTAATGAGATGACGGTTTTTTTTTTTTTTTCGATAAAATGAAGTGATGGTTGACATGGCAGATTACGTGGGCATTTGATACGATGCTTAGTAAACGCGCGTGAGGAATATAAAAAGAAAAGCAAATCAGAATGGTTGAAGATCATGAAAGCAATGGCTTTAAGGGTCTCGGATCGAACCTATTTGAGGTCTTCTACTCTCCATCCTATGGATTTCCTCTTTCTTTGTTCTTTTTTCCGATGACTTCAAAGAAGCTCGATTGATCTCTGGTGCGTCGCGATTATCCTGTGCTGCCGGGGTACTCGAGCAAGGCCGTGGCACAATTACGAAGGGATAATGCGGTGCCGCGGTGGAAATGATGATTGGTGAGGCAGAGAGTGAGGTTGATAGAGTCCCCTTAGACTGCTTTGTTCAGTCCCAAATTCCACGAGCTAAGAATGGAAGAAAATCATCTGCGAAGATGAATAATGGCTTAGCCGTGGAGTGAGCGTTTAAAGCATGCTCCTGAATCTTAAAAACCAAAAAATTGTGTTCCAAAAAATTCAAGAGTTAAAGACTTTTTATATATAGCAATCCATGACGTCCATTATTAGCAGATAATTGGTTTGATATTTTCTATTTCGTTGGAGAGTACAAGAAGTTTCAAATCAGATCATTGGATAAGTTTCACCATTAGAGAGATAGATAGATGCTCCGCAAAAAAGTTGATTTACAGGAATTTATAAATGAATTCCTCTTAAATGTAATTTTTTATTTAGCTGATGCTATTTACGAATTTCTTCCATATTTGTTATGGCATTGAAATTTATATTTAAATTAGTCTTTTCTATTCAACAAGTTTTTGACCTCTTGATATCAATTTTTCCGAAGCATGGCCAACGTATGTCCCTTATATGACTCTTAAAGATCCAATTATAACATGAACATACAATTATCTCATGTTCAAGTATATTTGGATGCATGAATCATGAAAAAAAAAATTCAAAAAAAGTTAATAGGTTCAAAATATTTGAACTGAAACTAAGGATTATGCCACGTAAAATAAACTTTTGCGACCTCCTTGGACCCTCCTGTAACTATGGAGGCTAATGACCTACTAAGTCTAGATTTAATTTGGGCTCTCCCAAGATCACCAATTTGCGATTTATGGTCTAAATTTTTAACATGCAAGTCATTTTCATTTATGAGTCTCTACTAATCAGTTTGTGGTGGATCAATTAGAAACCAAATAAAATATTAAGAGAAATATTTTACTTTTGTACAACAACAAAAATTAGGATTGATGATTTTTACCAAAAAAAAAATTAGGATTGATGACTTGATTATACTAGTTAATCAATTAATACTCTTTCGAAACCTTTTTTTTTTTTTTAAGGATATTTCATGCATTTTAAAGAGAAAGATACTCAAAAACCTTTTTTCTTTTTTTTTTTTTTTATAATTTTTACTAATTTGAGAATTTTTTTTCGGAATTCTTTTGAAATTTTTTTAAACTATATGTTTTCATAGTTTTTTATTCCGAAATTGGGACTCGGGCTTGGCCTTTTAGCCCAGTCCGAATGTGGGCTACCGCTGGTCTTCACGTTGGGAGGCCTCACCCATTAAGAGGCTTTTAAAAAATGAACTGGGCTCAATCTTATAGAATTAACCCAACTCCAACAAACCGAGCTCGACCCAAAGCTAATATAATGCGCCCAAGCCAGTTAGACGTGCGACCCGGGACCGACCCCGACCCAACCCAGGCTGACCCGACTAGTAGCCCCTCGCGTTCCCCTGCTCCCATGCAACGCCGACGAGGATGGCCGTGGCGACGCCGCTCGTCTCGGCTTGGCCGCTTGGTTAGTCCGCCATCGCCTCGGCCAGCCAAAGCCGAGGGCTCGGCTTCCGCCTGGGTCCCCGTTTCCTGGCCGCGCTCGAGACCGCCGGCGGGGAGGCCTCGAAACGGCCAAACGGCCGACGCCCACAAGCGCCAAACGTCACCGAAGCGTCTCGATTGGCCGAGATGGTGTCCGGACAACTCGATACCGTCCAAAATAAACAGGCAAGAACTATGTCTATCTCGGGCATTCCGTCGAACGAGCATGCTGCTGAAACATCGGGTTTTGGCTCCATCGGGACTCAAACCAAAGGCTGAAGCTTTCGCCGAGCAAACAACACCACCACAGCAGCCAAAAGAGGGAGAGATGGGGCCGGAGTTCACATGAGCCGGGCGGCCACGAGCTCCGGCCGACGTACCCAAAACAGGGGCAAAACAGGGCTGGCGATCGGAGCTGGTTTGAGGACGTCGGCGAGGATCGACGGGTGGCGTACAGGCGCGGTGGCTACCGGAGAAACTCCCCACTCTCGCGCTCATTCTTTGCTTTCTCGATCTCGATTTCCCTCTCTCTCGGATCACTCTCTCTGATCCCCGCGGATCTCACCCTTGGGCCCCTCCTCTTATAGGGCCAGACGTCCCGAGAGGGAAGGAAGAAGAGAAGGAGAGAAGGGAGAGAAAAGGGCCGGGGGCCGGGCCGGGGAGAAAATGAGGAGAACTGGGCCCCGGCCCCGGCGGAGGAAAGAAAGGGGCCTGGGGTCAGGCCCAGCCCCCGAGTCCCTTTACGTCTTTCTAATTTTTTAAAATAATAATTTAAACTTTTAATTTTTAAATTTTTATCTGAAATATAGTAAAATGAAGGGAAAATAAAATTTAGTTGATGCAAATAGTATTAATGACTATGTGATGTAAAAATCTTTTCTTTTTAGAGCCAAATTGATCTCTAATTTTCTACGCAATTTAATCATATATATTTAACCAAAATTTAGGTGTCAACAAAAACTTGTTCAAATTGTCAGCTATTTAATCAGCATCAATAGAAAAAAAAATAGATTGTTAATGCAAGTAGGCTTTGTCCCTTCATGCTCTTAAGATCCATTTTTAGGAAGGAGCTAAAAAAAAAATGATCTTCCCAGGTAAAAGCGTGCTTAAAATGATTAAAATAAAATACCAGTTTATTGTGGTTTATGAACACATTGTTTCTAGGAAACATTTTAAAAAGTCTTTAGAATATTCATGATATGACCAAGTAATATATGGTTAAGTGTATTGATGCTTGTTATAAAAAATAATTTTTGACCATGCATAATTTCATCAAAGAAGGCCAGAAATTTCTATGGTCTCTAATTCCTAAGCAGAAGAACACTCCGAACCTTCTGTTAGTTTTTCGTCTTTGTCTACCAATGAGTTATTCTGAAATTGTGGAAGAGGGAAGCCACTAGTTTTCTTTTTTTAATTTCTAATCGCACCAGCGTTTATGAGCCCATGTTTAAAACTAGCTAACGGATCTTGGAATACAAAAGGTGGTGAAAATTTAGAAATTGTTTTGGCTGGACACGATTGGTTTGTGCAAGAACTGACTCCAGAGGAATGTGCCCAATATGAACAAGAGGACAACAATGAGATTGTATCATTTGAATTAAGGTGGGGAACAAGACATGAAGATACCTAATTTATTAGACATTCTCTTTGGTGTAATTTGTGTGTAGTTGTTATTAAGGCACCATTATGTGTATTTTTCTTTTTCAAATTACTTGAAGATATACTTGTCTTTCAATTTGGTTTAATTAAATGAGTTTTTTTTATAAAATTTTATAAATTATTTTTTAATTTGAAAAAAAAAATAGTTTAGTTTTTTTTTGGAATTTTTCATTCGAAGAATTAAAATTAATTTAGAAAAAGAAATGGGCCCAGACCAACCGAGCCGAGAACGGCCCTTGGGCCCCTCCCAGCCGGCACCGCAGAAGGACTAGCACTTTCTTCCACCAGGCCTTTGGCCGTTAGGATTTTGCAGTTGACTTTGTTCATGCTCCTTAGGACTCGTGGGGTAGGCAACTTTGTTGGGGATAACTGCAGTAATGAATATCACACATGGGCCGCATGGCAGCTAAAATTTCATCAAGATCAAAAATTTCAAGTGGCTTAATTGTCTTGGCAATCCAAGTGATTCTTCGTTCTCTACCACTAGTGCACATGCAACACATCTACTCGTAGGCTTTTGTTAATCCAGACAAGGATGTTAAAACAACTTCTTCATTATCAATTATTAATGGTGCAACTGTAATCTATACATCATCCTTCTCGAAGGAGTAAGTGTATCTCTGTTCATTATGAATTGTTTCGATGTTAATATTGCCACGATAGTCTAAGTAGCATATGACGCACATCCATTGAAATCAAATTATACCATAGTTTGCCGTGATTTTTATTTGCAATAGAAAATTGAATTAATGAAGTCAAAGACCTTTCCTTCATTCTCCTCCCTTAATTGTTGTGATCTATCAGGGTGGGGATGATCTTTCATCTGCAACTTCAACTTCTCGACCATTACAGCTGCTACAACATTCTTGCAACCTCCTCCATCCATAATACAATCACAAGTCTTGCCATGTTATGTGCACTTTGCATGGAAAACATTGTGGTGCCCTGTGTTGTCACCTCTCTCTGACTTGTATTTCTCTTTCAACCTAGCATCGCCTCCTTCACCGACATAGTCATACACGCATCTATCCCTATCTCTCCCCCTCACATGCGCATATGAATCACAAATTATAATAAAATTTCACAAACTTATTAATAGAAAATAATCCGTGATTTGCAGGAAAAAAAAGTCACTAAGTTTAGTTTTCAGATTTTACATAAAAATCCACAAAATTTCATTGATAAGGGAAAACTGTTGAACATGAATTTAGTGGGTCAACATCTAGGATCCTTATCATCTCACTGACTATCTAGAATTGATGGAAGAGAGTGATGATCAAGCTCCCTGTGATATTGGACGGCTATGTTTGATTTGGCTTTTCCAAGCAGTTTTGGAGAAAGCAATTTAGCTTAAAGGATTTTGAAAAAATGCAAAAACTGTTTAATAAACTCTACTTTGAGACAATTGTTATTTGGTAGAAAACACATTTGAAAAGCTTATTTGAATGATTAATTTAAATTTTAAATTTTTATTTGTTTAAAAGTGAAAACATTAATGTTCACAACTTTTTTTAATTTAAATTTTGACAACAATGTTGAAGATATAATGTAAACAACTTTTTTAGAAAAATAAAATTTGTTTGTTTTGGCTAAAAAAATTCAAATGGAAAAATTTACATCGAAATGGTATATTTCTCAATTAAAAAAAGAATACTTTTATTGCAATAAACATATTAAAATATGCCCCAAGAAAAGAAATTTATTATCCTTAAAAATTAGAAATATTCTTAAATATTTCATAAACTCATAGCTATTTGATCATATAAATGTGCCATAATAGAAGTTGCATCATTATTTGGAGCATTACCCTCCTCATTTACATCATCAACAATTATGCAGTGAATTCCAATTTGTAGGAAATTCTGAGGGAATAAAAGAAATGACGGGGATTTGTATCTGTCAATTTTCATTGAGTAGGCACAGAACCAAACTTCCCCAGTTTTCTGTTTTTATCCAAGTTCATGGCACCACTTTGCCACAAGAAACGATCTATGTAGCTGAAGCAAAATTAAAATGAATTTGCAGATGTCTCTCAAATCATCATCTTAAATGATTCTTACCCAACCGAAATAATGGGCATGAACCAAAATAAGCTTTCATTCTGCGTTATCACAAGAAAAGCAAAAATGTACGCTTGTTTTCAGTGACTTCTCAACATATTACAATCATTAACTGTGGACAACAACAAATGATAAATTTATCTTTGTAGCTGCCCTAAAAGAAAGGCAAACCTTTGCTTGCTGCTTCTTGTTAGCCTCATATAATGGAGAAACAAAGAGCCATTCACGTTGATGAAAGCGGAGTAGCTTGTGCATCAAATTCAAGAGCGTCTGTACCGTGCGCTGCAAAGGGATCAACTTGAATCTCAAGCTCATGAACATATTGTGCGGAAAATGTCCAGATGACAATAGTTTATCATTGCTGGCAATCAACTAGAGACTTCACTGGAGTTCCTCTTGCTCGGGCCTTGTAAATCATCAACTTAGGTTGCTCACAAAGGCACATCAAAGGATTTGCATAGAAGTAATCCTCCTCCTTGGGCTTATCAACAATAACTCTATTACTCTATGATGACTTGACTGTGATATCTTCTCATGTGCCAGATGTATAGCAACTTCAAAATTATCATGTGAAAGTGTCCCATACTGATGCAAATCCAATAAAGCCACAAGCCTTTTACGATCAAAGAGAACGGTTCTCTTAAATCCAAGATATTTACAAAGAATGTCACAATTTGCACACAGCTTTTTGAAGGCAAATGGGATAGGCCTAATTAATTTGACTTGTTCTTCCAAGAGAAATAATGCAAGAACATCAATCAATTTAACACACAAATAAACAATCTCAAAGGTCCAAAGATAGGATTGCAATCAACAATTAACCAATCGGATAACATCCCCTTCTCACATTCAATTAGGACAGATCCACTGCAATTGACAATTGACCATATGTGATCTCTCAGTGTATACTCAAAAAAGGACAAACAAAAATCAATTCTTTGTTGCAACCCATAAAAAGACATACAAGAATCATGTTGGTGACAGGAAAAAAAAAATCGTCATGAGCGGCACTAGTGGCGCTTCAGAAGATTTCCATTTTGTGCATGCAATTTTTTCAGGCTTCAATGAGATTGATATTCAGCAGGTTTGACAACACTAGTTCGGCATTTAACGCATTGACATAATAGGGTTCTACTGAACTCGTAGTCTGTCAACACGAAGCCATAGCTGAAATTCACTCATGATTTCAAATGCGATCGCCACACCAACATAATAATCAAACATGCAAACAACACAAGTCGCAGATTGCACAAACAAAACCCCAATTAAAAGCAATCGAACATTAAATACATAGAGCACAAGACACGAGCCAGCAATCAACAGCCAAGCATCTGGAATTAACGAAACAAATGATAACTACGAATTACCCGCAGCGCGTTGGAGGAGCAACAACGGCGAGTTTGCCGGCAGAAAGTGCCTGGCCAGCCGTTGCTCCGTCAACTTGAACTAATCGAAGTCTCCCTGGCTGCCTCCGTCATCAACCTCTCCGACAATCATCACCACATCGATCGCCGTGACAAGAACCATCAGGCAAAGGAGAGACGAAGAAGAAGCCATCAATGGAGAGAGACACTGAGATAGAGAGTGAATCGGGCGCCACAGATTCGCATAATGCACGGGGTAGATCTAGCGCGAGCAAATTGCAAAAGGGTGAGCAAAGCGGAGCGAACGAAGTGCAGTGTCGAGCGGAGAGCGAGCGGAGCGAAGAAGGCATTGTCTGTAGATCTAGGGTTTTAATTCTTTCAAAAGGGGGCAAATTTGGATTTTTAGTTAGGTTTTGAGGGCAAAATAAGTAACTCACTAATTTTTATTAAGGGTTAATATATTGAAGAACCCCAAACTGGTACATCTATGACAAATTTACCCTAAACTATTTTTTTTTACTATGAAAAACCCCAAATCGGTACACTTGTGACAAATTTATCCCGACCGACCATAAAAACCATAAACCGGTACATTTATGACAAATTTACCATAAACTAATTTATTCGACAGTAAAAAAACCTCAAACCGATAAATTTGTGACAAATATACCCTTTGCTAATTTAGGTTAATACAAAAAAAAATCACAAAAATTGTAACCGCGACAAACGACGCGTAAAATCCCAAATCGGTATACCAGGTCAATTATCACGTGTCATTTAACTTAATAATTTAATAATAAAATTTAACGAAAACTAACGTAAGGTAAATTTGTCACAAGTGTACTAGTTTAGGATAAATTTGTCAAATGTATACAAGTTTGGGGTTTTTAATGGTCAAAAAAATAGTTTGTGGTAAATTTGTCATAGGTGTACCAGTTTAGGATTTTTCAAGATATTAACCCTTTTATTAAATCAGCCTTACAGCATCCCAAAAAAGGAAAATCTCAAATAAGGACTCCAAGTGCCTTTCTTTTTCAAAAGATGATTTGGAGTGAAATCTGTCTCAAATAAGGACCCAAAGTGTCATTTAGTCTAAAAAAAGGTCTCGCCGCCGGCCTACGAACAAATACATTTCCAATTCATATTCCGATAGCTTGATTAAGAGTATTTTTGTTCATTTTTTTTTAAATTTTCAGTTGTCTTGTTTTGTTTTTTTTTTTTTGGGTTGATGATTGCACCGTTCATCATCTTCTTCATCCTTTGTTCATCTTCTTCTCAAGACCATTGAACTTGGAAAGGGCTGGTGAGTGCCAACCGTTGGTGAGGGCCGACAAGGGCTAGACACCCATCGTCGGCAGTGGGCGAGGGCTTGGTGCCGTTGGTGAGGGCCGACAAGGGCTAGACACCCATCGTCGGCAGTGGGTGAGGGCCACCAAGCCCTCGCTGACCGCGGGTGAGGGCTTGCAGGGCGACCCTCACTAGATTTGGCGAGAGTGGCCTCGGCGGTAGCAAGGACCAGCGCATAGTTCTCAATTCCGCTAAGCAATGGGGCACCAACAACACGCACCAGCTTCACATTCAAAACAGTACCGCTCAAATTCTTCACGGTATAATGCCAATCAAAAGCCGCGAATCGCCCGACCTCCTTATAGATATCGATCCTGGTCGCGTTCGCTCCGTTCACCAGGACATCGAACACCCTCTGGCCCACCTTGTTCGCCCATGGATCGATCTCCGCGAAGTGGAACCACAGCAGGCAATCCAGCTTGGCGTCCACCTCCAATTCATACTCCAGGGCCCCCATTTGACCTGCCGTCACCGTGGTTTGGTATAATTTCATGGGGAAATAATTGGGCTACTGATTGGTCCCCACGATGCTGCTCGCGGTCGAGATGGCGTCGACGATTTTACGCGTGGCGACAGTCTGGGCGTTGTAATCCGACTGCCAGGATCGGCCGAAGTAGTCGGCGTCGTCGCTGAAACCCAGCCCCCACTGACTGGTGCCACAGTCCAGTCTCCCGTAGTTGACTAGGATGAAATTGCTGCCCACGGACGTGGATAAGACAGCGGATCGACCTGGACGAGCGACAGGGATCCGACCACGGGGGGGTCGGTGGCAACGCTATAGAAGCAGACATCGGCCTCGCCGTCGCGGACGAAGGCGAAGAGGTCGGAGTAGGCGCAGGTGGTGTCGGCGAAGTCAGGGGAGGGCCAGGGGGAGCGCCAGCTGAAGATGAGGATGCCCTCGACGGAGGCGTTGAAGCTCGGGGGGTGGGACTTGCCGTCGTAGTTGTCGTAGACGATGAAGGTGCAGAGGTAGTAGTGGCCGGAGGGGAGGCCGAGGAGGACATAGCAGTTCTTCTTGCTAGAGGAGAGGGGGAAGTAGCGAAGCGTCTTCTCCTGGGGCTAGTGGAAGCGAAGGGGCTCCAAGACGACGGCAGCACCGCCACTGGTGAAGTAGCGGTCGGGGAGCCACGTGGTGTTGAAGGAGTCGAAGGCGGGGGCATGACCGCCACAATCGATGTGGTACGAGACGTTGCCGTACGGATGCCGAGCGGAAGCGACGAGGAGAGGGAGGAGGAGGAAGAAGAGAGAGAACATGCTGGCTCCCTCTTCGCTACTTCCTTTCTCTCTCTAACTCTCTCTCTCTTTCTCTCTCTATGACTGGCTTTGCTTGGGGATCGCGAGAGAGATGAATAGTACAACCATTGACTAAAAAAGAAAAAAACAAGACAATTGAAATTTTTTAAAAGAAATGGACAAAAATACTCCTAATCAAGCCATCGGAATATGAATCGAAAATGCATCTGTTCACCGGCCGACGAGTGAGGTCCTTCTTTGAAACTAAATGACCATTTTTGGTCCTTATTTGAAATAGACTTCACTCCAAGTTCTCTTTTGAAAAAAAGGAAGGCACTGGGTCCTTATTTGGAATCTTCCCTTCCAAAAATGCTAAAAACTTAAAACAAGTCCTCGTACCTAGGGGTGTCAATTCCCGAACCAAAAATCGAACCGAACCGAAAACCGAACCGAACCGAACCAAAAAATTCGGTTTTTTTCGGTTCGGTTTTCATTCTGTTCGGTTTTCATTAAAAACCGAAAATTTTCGGTTCGGTTCGTTTTTATCGGTTAACCGAACCAAACCGAACCAACAAATAAAAATGGAGAAATAAAAGTGGAGAAATCTAAGTTTAATAGAAAAAAAAAAAAAAAACCGAAAACCAAAGGCTAAAAACCGAAAACCGAAAAACCGAACCGAACCGAAATTTCGGTTCGGTTCGTATTCGCCGGTTCGGAAGATTTTTTTAACGGTTCGGTTCGGTTCAGTTTTTCAAAAAAACCGAACCGAACCGAACCGTTTACACCCCTACTCGTACCTTGAGCTTTTAGTATTTTCAATATTAGATTTTCACTTGAAAACTCCTTGAATATGGTTGGTTGCTAAATATTTCAACGTTTCCTCAAAAGGTTTTGGAGGCCGAAAGTCCCCAAGAAAAACTAAACCAAATGCATCCAACATATATTCTAGATAATCAGCTATAAATGACTTATTACTTTTCAAATAACAACTCTTAGTTCCCTACCATGTAAACAATCACAAAAGTGACTTAGATTATTCTCCCTTTCAACATCTCCATTACAAATTTCCAGCTGCAAACCAATAAAGATCACAAAATTGAAACAAACCTTTCTCGAGGTTTTGAATCATTACGCCCTTGTACTCTTTCTTTGGACAAAACCCCCTCTCTCTCAGTTTCCCGTGTCTTTGGTGACTTGTAGATTAGGCCAAATTCTCCTTTTATGACCATTGTAGATGGTAACGATGCCCCTTGATGATTATTTGAAAAAATAATTGGCCGGCTTCTTCTTTTATGACCTTGTAGATGCTCCTCCCAGTGAAGGATTATTGGGCAAAAAATAATAGGCCGACTTCTCCTTTTATGACACCTTAGGGCTGTCCGTGGTGAAAATTTTGACCCTGAAGCACTTCTTGAGGGCAGTAAGATCGAACCATATTATTCACGGGTCTCATATATTTTTGTGTGATGACCAGAGTAAGGAGATTAGACAACCAGTCAAGGCAATTATGAATCCTGATGTTCAGAAAAGGAGAGACACTTGAAAAAAAAATTCACACTGATTACTAAATTTGGCATAGGTTATTTTAAATTAGAACATTACGAAAGGACCAAAAATGAACAAGTCACTCAGTTAATTATTTTTTCCGACCAAAAAAGAAAAAGTTGCGCTCTGATTCTTTCTGTCAAAGAGATGAGAACAAGTTTGAAGGCTTTGTATCATTAGTTGTAGCTTTTGTCACCATTGCCGTAGCCTTCTGCTTCCAAAGTGCATCCAATCTCAAAATTTTCCAGAGCCAAGCAGTTCGGAAGGCGATCTCATCTCATTAAGTAAGGCCTCTGGATCGCGAGGATACATGGGGCACAACTGCACTTCAAAATCTGTGATTAGTATAGCACCATCACGCTCATCAAAGGTAATCAGACGTTTCCAGTGGTATACTAAACATCCATTCAAGGGACAGCCGACCCACATGGCGTCCTCAACTCAATCCAAGTCTCTAATGCACACGATCGGCCTAACCAACCAAAATATATAGATTCGTGTCAAAACATGTCGATACCTCCCCCCTTCCTTTGCCCAGTCCTACTCACTCCGTGCAACCTCTGTGCAGGATATATTGCAAATATATGTAGTTTTGAGATGCTTTTGGTAGCTTACTTTGGACACTAACTAGAGCAAGCCGCATTGTGAGTTGTTATTATAGGGATTAACGGTTTTGTTTGATTCGAACTTTCAAGAAATCTGAACCAAACAAATAGAGTGAATAGCTGAATCGAATTGAATTGTGACCAAAATTGGATATGAAAACTCGGTTCGATTTGTTTTTTCAGTTTTCCGCTTTTTACCTTGTTTATGAGAACTATATTGAATAAGAAATAGTTTTTGTTAAAAATTTCTATTTGAATTGATTAATTGAACCGGAAAAAAAAGTTATTTTTTCATTATTTGAATCGAATTGAAATTGTATGAAATTTCGATATGGTTCAATTAGCTTTCGATTTTGATTTTATCCTAATCCTTAGTTGTTATTTCCCCCGGTTTATTTTATGGCCGTCTGCAAGAACAACGAAAATGATCTTTTTCTTATCCTCTACTACGCGGAGAAATTCTAGTGAAGACGCACAATTGATTTTGCTACGTGCTTTGAATAATTTATAATTTTGGGCAAATATTCAAAAAAAAAAAGTCAGTTTTCAGTTTTTCGTAAATCATAAACCGAACAATTTAACTTAAAATTGAATGGAAAATTAACTCGTGGTTGTTTCTAGAAAAAAAATTGAAGAGGAAAGAGCATCACATTCTATCTTCCAATGCCGTTGTCGTCCTCTCCTTCTTTTTCCGAAGCAGGATGGTCGTTAGACATCTTCCTCCGCTTCAGAGGCGAGGACGTCCGCCCCGGCTTCCTCCCTTCACGGCGGCATTGACGCCTCCATCAATGGCGATCGCCCAAGGCCCGAGACGCGAGATCTCGTCAAGCGCTGACGAAGGCCGTCGAGGAGTCGTGGATCGCCATGGTTGTCTTCTCCGAGGACCACGCTTCGTCTCGGTGGTGCTTGGACGAGCTGCTAAAGGAAGGTAATGGAGTGGAAGAGGCTCAATGGGAGAGCTGGTGTTGCCCCTGTTCTACGGGGTGGAGCCGAGGGAGATTTGATGGCAGAGAGACGGAGAGGGTTATGGCGAGGCATTGGCCAATCGCCGGTTTTTTCAAGTGGCATTACTATGACCATGGATAATCACAGTATTCCTGTTCAACCCTGTAAAAGATATAGGATTCACTAATCTGTTGATATTTGATGGGATCAATTAGTGCGTTAAGAATCTTGCTTTGGAATGTCACGGAGTCATTGTTTCCTTCGCGTTGGTTTTTATTTAGCTCAATGGATCATACATTGCCATTAATTTCCACTCCCTTTGCTACTTTGTTTTGGCAAAGATGAGATCAAGTTCATCGAGGGCGTTGTCAGAGAGATCTCGACTATAGTAGGTCGAGTACCCTCGAGTGTTGCCAAGCATCCTGTCGGTGCAGGTTGCCAGGTAGAGAAAGTAAGATCATTGTTAAGTACGAACTTGGATGAGGTTCGGATGATAGGAATATGGGGAGCAGGAGGTATAGGGAAGAGCACTATCGCTAAAGCTATCTATAACAGTATCGCTAGTCAGTTTGGTGGGTCTATCTTTCTTGCAAATGTTAGAGAAACTTCCAGTAAACCCGATGGCCTAGTTCATTTACAGAAAACACTCTTTTCTGAGATTTTGTGGAAAGAAGATTTAGTGGTCTTCAGTGTATATGGAGGCGTTAAGCCGATACGAGATAGATTTGCTGTAGGAAGATTCTGCTTGTGCCTGATTGATATGGATCATGGGGACTGGTTGAATGCGTTAGCTAGAGAATGTGAATGGTTTGGAAAATGGAGCACAATCATTATTACAACAAGAGATAAACATGTACTAACTTCTCATGGGTATAATACGTTAAATCATTAAATCAAGGTGAAGCTTTTGAACTTCTGAGGTCATATGCTTTTCCAAGAAACTAGACGAAGACATATATTGTGATCTCATACATAATATTTTAGGCTAAAATAATGGCCATCCCTTAGCGGTTGGGGTCTTGGGTCCCTTTATATGTGGCAGAAGTAGAGGGGAATGGGAGAGTACATTGGGTAAACTTGTCGAAAGTCCTAATAAAGATATAAACAGTTTTCTAAAGATAAGTTTTGATAGATAAGAGGACAATGAGAATGACATTTTTCTTGACATTGCTTGATTATTTAAAGGGATGGATAGTGATTAATTACCCAGATGGATAGTGATTATGTAACCAGAGTTCTTAATAGTCGCTATTTAAAGACATTAATTGGGATTCAAACTTTAATACAGAGATCTTTAATAAACATTGAGAATCAGAGAACGGTATAAATGCATGACTTGATTTGGCTAATGGATTAGGATATCATGAAACAAGAGTGTCCAGACGACCTTGGGAAATGGGGTGGATTATGGTGCTATGATGATTTTTTTGAGGTATTTTTGGAGGATATTGTGAGAGCTTCTCATGAAATCATTGATAATCTTGTCTTCTTTAATTTACACACTATTCCCTAATTATGGGTTGGGTAATAATGATTATTTTGTTTTCCTTGATGGGAAACCAATTTTGTTAGAGGCATGGTGCTGGACTTACCAACACAAGAAGAGCTAGACATCAATCCCAGTGCTTTCATATATATGAGGAGACCGAGTTTGCTCCTAGTCCTGAATGCATAGCTCAACAGAGGTCTCCTATGTCTTCTGAAAGATTTAAGGTGGCTTGAATGGCTTGAATATCCTTTATCAACTCTGAAGTTTAGTGCTGGTCTAAAGAAACTTGTTTGGTTTGATGTGCATAATAGCCGGATTAAAGAATTAGGAGATAACTTAAAGGTACATCATACATTCTTTTATTGACGGTTTTCATTTTCGTACCTTTCACAAAGTGAAAATTTATCAAAACCTTGTTTGGCTGTTCTTTTTAATTTGCAGCATTTTAGGAATTTCAAGTTCCTTATTCATAGTTGGGAACGCATTGATAATAATGCATACAAAAGTGAGCTTTGTGGAGAGAATGGCGTTTCCACTAATTTCAAAGTTGCTGATCTATCACTATGAAGTTGGCCTCAAGGAGCAGTCTTTTCAAGAGTTCAAGATTCTTTCTTGTGAATAGAATAATAGGGATAAGACATTTTCTTGATCAGTGAGTCTGTTTTATATTTTTTTAGGATTGCTTTAATCTCGATTACAATATGATAATATTGTAGCCTGTTTGAATTTTGTATTTTGCGTTCATTTTTCTTTATTTGGAGGTTACTCAAAGGCATCTTAGACTCCTATTTATAATTGCCTTACACGATGAATTTATTAAATGAAGTTTCATTCTATTTTTCTGTCTTTCTCTGTGCCCTTTGGGTGGACTCATGAGTGATCAAGAGAGTGCTGCATCTTTGGACTGGCCTCCTAAGGTAGTCTCTTCCCATCCTCCATAGTGGGGTTTTTCCACTTCATTAAGATTGAAAAACCCCTTTTATTTATTTGTTCGTTCAACACATTCCGACGTCAGTCTGGCCGACAAGCATGAAAGAAAAATTGAAAGCCCACGAAGTTTGTCTCATTTGAGGCATAGAAGTGAAAACTATAAGAGTACTCACAAGATTCGAAAAAAATTGATATCTGAAAAATTGAGCAAAACCACCAAAATAGAAATATTTAAATGGAAAGAAATTGTTGGTCAATAAACAACACACAAACGTAGAATATATGTAGGATATTTCAAAATTGAAATTTGCAATAAGAAACTTGTTGTAGGATTAGAAAAGATCAAAATTTAGATTGTGAAACATGTGAGAGATCAAATAAATTAATAGTTTAAGCACCTCTCTATGAATATTATATTTGTAAAATAAGTAATCGAGATATTTTGGGGAGGAAATTATATTGAAATCCTGTGGAAGGTCACCTTTACCGTGTACAGTAGTATAAATATAATACATACATGCATGCATGCAAACATTACTTTGGATTAGATTTAGGTTCAAATATACTTAAATTAGCAAACCAAGCCCCTTACTTCTCTTTAGAAAGCTTTATTAGTCATGCGTGAAAGCCAGGTTGCACTACTAGCGTCCTAGATGTGGTGCGCTAGCGCGTCTATAAAGTAAAGACTCTTCCATGGAATTGTACTGCACAAGCCTTTATTTAAAAAAGCGGGAGAAGGAATGGCTGGTCAATCTATCTCCCCTGAGAATTGCTTTTTGTCCAGTGATTTCTCACTTAGGAATAAATGGAGTAAGGGCGCAACCGAATGGCCTGATTGAAAGGAAAGGAGGGGAACGTGTTACATATTTGGAAGGAGAAGGAGAAACTCCCGTTTATATTTGAAAATGAATATTGTATCCATAAAGATGAAGATAACTTTCTTGGTGTTCCACTTATTCCTCCTCCTAAAAATAAAGAAGTACTTGCCGGAAATCTCTGTTTAGGTCGGTACAATAAAAATAGACAGGACTTTTGGGGCTGACTTACAGTAAAGACTTCACTCCTTTAAAGATCCTTTACTGCATGATTTCTATATATCTCTTTTCATTATCGGCTGCATTCTATCATATAAACAATATCGGGAGGTTCAATCAACAGTACTTAGCGTGCATTCGCTTCAATGATAAAGCAAATGAGCATGAAAAATCTCATTCTATTTTCATATGCAATTTTGAAAAGAATCTAGCAAGCTCATCTCTTATGTAAAATATATAACCTTTGATAGCATTTTCAGTATCTATCATTTCAAAGGCATACAAATTGAATCCTCAGTTCATGTTTATTTAAATACTAAGCATGTTCATCATTCAATCGTTAAATTATGTCACCAATAAGTTCTTGTTCCAATTTTCGGTATTAAAGCTACTAACCATTTAAGTCCATTCTTCTTATGATTTCAGTACTTCTAACATTTGAAAATGAGATTGAACTTTTTTAGTGAGTATCTTCTGTTTGAGTCGACATTAAAATTCACATAGGAAAGTGCTTAATACTCCCCTGAAACGGGAAGAATCCACTTATGTTGGTTCATGCAGTAGATCGACATCTTGTTTTTAATGCTTTAATCATATATAAACAATTTAATAGATGCAGATGATTCTTAAGCACAATTAACGAGCATCATCAGAGTTAGTAATTATTGCATTCAAAGTTTTCAATAAGACATACATATGTATAATCATAATCATATGCATACAGATATAGATATGTAAGAGATAAGGACAACTCATTTGAATGCGCACCTTAAATTGGTCCACCACGACTTGAATGTTGCTTTTGCACAGATCAAGTCTGACTAACTTCTTTGGGCCAGGGGGAAATTTGAGAACTGAAGAAGGACATTCAGGCCATTGAAAACATCTCAGTCCGTTAGGAAGACAGATGGGACCTTGGAAAGAGTTATACACATTAATCATGATGAGCAACCTCAATCTTCTCATGTTTGTGAAAGCATTGGGACCTATGTATATTGCTTCTGTCTTGGGTAAATCCAAAACTATGGCTTTTACTGCATCTGTTCCCTGCATTTATAGAACTTGCATTGCAATTAGCATACGAAGTCAGAGAAGAAGAGAGTAAAATCAGTGTTTAAACCACCAAAACTTACCATTTCCCCTGATAGAACTTCACAGACATCTTCACAAAGCCATATCCTGCTGCGTCTTCCAGGATCATCATGACATTCTTGTTTAACAATATCCATGCCCATCAACTGAATCAAGTCATGCATATGTATCATCCCCTTTTCTTCAGTTATTAAGGACTTCTCAACTAGAACTCGCACTCCAATAGTCGTGTCAAAGTCGCAACTGTCAAGGACTTTCATAATGTGCTCTATAGATTGCCCCTTGAAGAAACATGCAATATCAAGGAATATCTCTTTTGCATAGTCCTCTAGTCCATCGTAACTTAACTTGAGAACATCATTGATGGTTTTGTCAGGACTTTTAGCAAGTTTATTCAATGCACTTTCCCACTCCTGTTCTTTTCTTCCACATAGGAAACAGCCCAATACCTCAAGAGCTAAAGGAAGTCCTTTAGCATAATGCAAAGCACTATCCACAAGATCCCTCCTTATCACTATTTCCTTACTTCTAAGAAAAGCATGTTTATTGAAAAGTTCAAGAGCTTCTGAATCCACTAGAGTTTTTACTTCATAGATATGATCTTTATCTATCCCATGGCAAGTTAATAGATGGTTATCTCTTGTTGTGATGATGATTCTGCTTCCTTTGCCAAACCATTCACGCTCTCCAGCTAAGACATTTAATTGTTTTACGTCATTCACATCGTCGAGAACAAGGAGAACTCTTTTTCGGCAAAGTCTATGTCGCATCAAATTAATAACTCCATCAACACTAGACATTGTTAATTCTTTTCCCACTAATATCTCGGACAACAATTTTTCTTGCAAATGAACTAAATCCTTGGAATCTTTTGAAGTTTCACGAACGTTTGCCAAAAAACATGAAGCCTCAAATCCTCTAAATATATCATTGTAAAGGGCTTTGGCTAGTGTTGTTTTTCCTATGCCTCCCTGTCCCCATAACCCTATCATGAGAACATCCTCACGAGACTCAAGATTTAACATAGATTCCAACTTTACCACTTGTTGATGTATTCCAACTGGATGCTTGGCAACGTGTAACGGTTTTCGGTCCAGCTGCATAGAGATCTCCCGCACAATTTTGTTGATAAGATCTGCTTCATCTCTGACAAAATCCGGAAGGTACTAGATACATCAATTTCCAAAGATAATTAACTTTCATGGAAAAAGAAGAAGAGATTCAGCATATAAAAAAGAAAAAACAAAGCAATGTCACATCAATCACTACTTAGTACTTACTCATCCTTCAAATCCCACCCAGACAAGCTACCCGCATCAAGGAGAGCCTTTTTCCATCTCTTCACTTTCTCCGAATCTCTCCCAAGCTTTCCCTCATGCTTATCCATAGCTTTTCGGTAGCTCTCTCTTGGTGTTCTCACTTCTCTAGGATCCACTTTGTAAAACACCGGAAATACCGTGAGTCCTCTTTGCTCCTTGCACTCCATGATTTTCTCCACCTCTTCCAAACACCACGGTGAGGAAGCATAGTCCTCGGAGAAAATGATGATCGCGATACACGACTCCTCAATCGCCTTCATAAGCGCCGGCTTTATACAGTCACCTTTCCGAAGCTCCTCGCTATCAACATAACTGTAGATTCCTTTTTGGGCAAGCACCGCGTAGAAATGACTGAGGAAGCTGTTTCGAACGTCCGTACCTCTAAAACTCAGGAAGACATCATAATTCCCTTTCAGATCTGAAGAAGCAGCCATTAGAGGAGATGAAGTTTGATGCGCTTCCTCAGAATGCTTAGTGTCTGGTCGGGTTGCAGCTCTATCTCTCATATGGATATCACTTCGTACTAATAAAGAAATAGAAACGAAAACCAAGATCATTTCTGATGCTCCGAGTCGATAAGCATATACTCCACCAACTAATTGAACAGAAAGCAGCATTTTGCATAAGGTTCACGGAACCATCCTATATAGGTGCTGCTTGACTTGACTTGCCTTTTCCATTAATAAAAGAAATAGAAAAGAAAACTAGCAACACTCCCATGCTCCTGGTGCTAATATACATGAGTCAATCGCAAAACACCGCCTGTTGGAATATTATTTATAATGAACAATCTGAATTTTTTCTTTCAAGAGGTATTCTACAAAAGAAAATCCCAAAATAAATTTCCCTCAGTTATCAAACTAAATTTTTCCATACCATGTCCTGCATTGAACGGAACAAATTCGAATCTGTTCAGGCATTTCTTCAAACACGTAGTGGGCAGCGAGTTGGAGAGAGAATATGGACCTATTCGGAGCTCGAGCTCACACTTAAACTCGAGAAATCAGCGAGCAACGTTCAAACTTAAGAAAAACCGACTCATTCAGATCCGATGCGAGTAAGGACTAAAGAAATCGAGCTTGCTTTGCTCTTTTAAAATCAAGCGGGACGAGGCAAAAAAAGAAGAAAAGAAAAGAAAGAACGAGCACTCAATGGCGGGGGCCCTACCTGGCTTGGCTGCCGCAGGCATCGTCGGCGGTGAAGAAGGTTGAGAATAGCGACTCCAAACTCGTGTCAGGCTTCAGTCGACTCCACCGAGGTCAGGGACGGCGATGACGAATGGCAGCGGGAGGAAGATGTTCTGGAGGTGGCAGACGGCCTAGATCGGCTGTGGGTCCGAGGTTTTGTGTAAGGATTCAATGGCGACCGTTCCTGGAGTAGAGAAAGACCAAGATGCTTCTTTTTTTGTTTTTTGTTTTTTCTTTTTTCGTGAGAGTAAAGAAGTAGGTGACAGTGAAGGAGTGAGATAGGATTTCGGTAACGGAATGCGAGAGCAGTCGCTGGCGGGAGGTAGTCGGACGGAGATGGTGGAGGTGGCTGGTCGGTTGAGTTCAGGAGAAAGGGTGGGGAATGCTTTTATGACCTTTCCAGAAAAATGCTCCCTTCCTTAATCCCTTTCCGTGAACGCCTCGCCTTTTTTTATTTTTTTATTTTTTATGGGAAATTGTGTCTCTTTTAAGAGAGAGCGCGAGTCCCTAGATAGAACTGCCCTTTCAGATTCAAAGAACGGCCATCAGAGGATGAAAGTTTGATGTGCTTCCGCGAAGGCCGAGGGGAGGGTGGTGGAGGCAGGCGGAGTAACTGGGGGGGCTCGGCGGATGGCGAGGAAGATGGAGACGAATGCCGTATGGGCCATGGGCTTTCCCTGTTAGGAGTTCAATTTGTTCTTCTTGAAAAGGTAAGGATGGAGCAGAAACGAAAGAGGAAGAAGAAGAGAGAGAGAGAGGGGATCGGTTCGGAGGGCTGGAGCCGGAGGTGTTTCGAAGAGGAATCCGAAACCGAGAGGAGAGAATTCTTTCATTTCGTCGGTGGTCCGCCTTGATCATCACCCCCGCGACCTTCCGGGGAAGCCGACTGGCTCGTCGCCGTTCGTCGCAGCAAGCTCTCGAAACTAGAGGTGGCATTCCGAACTGCACGTGAACCGTTCGACGGAACGTCTCCATGAAAAATCGAATTCAATTTTAGCCAGATGCTCGAAATGTTACTTTTTTGTGCTCTATTCATTATGAAATCATTGAACCGACACTGAATCGGCGTTTTCTTTGATTTTTTGGTGGCATATTTCTCATCGTCTGCGTCCGGCCGTAAACGCTTCGCCGGAGATGCCATTCCTTCAGCTGGAGAAGCCCGCGATTAGAGGCCACCGTACTTAGTTTGCTATCCACTCCATTTGTGTGCTTGTTCTGTTAGAATGGATGCCGTTTTGAATTACGTGTTTCGGTGACGTTAAAGTCGCCGTTGAGGTTCGGTTTGGCCCGCGCGAGGGACGGACGACCGGCGACCAAGTGATGGCCGGCGGTGACTGGCGTTGTCGGACTGAACGACCGACGCCGGGTGGTGGCTTGGCGGTGGCCTGAGCGCCGGCTAGGGCTTATCGGAAAATGGTGGGATTAGGTTGAAAAGGAGGTCGCAAAGGAGAGGTCGTTCTCGGGAAGAAGGTGATGCACAGGGGAAGGGAAGAGAAATAGAAAATAAAAAAAGAAAATGAGAAAATTAGATGAGAAAAGAGGAAGGAAGCGTGAATGGGTCGTGTGGATTTAAGCACGGCGTGGGTTATTTGATGGATCTTGGACCTAAGTGGTTTTAATCGATTCGGGCTGGTCTTAGTCTCAGAGGTGCTTGGGCTGAGTTTTTTGTTTTTAGCAAGATTGGCTTAGTGCCTTTAATTTCAACGAAATGGGCTTGGTGATTTTCTATTCAAATGGGCTTGTTTTGAATAAGCCCATTTGTGTCCTCGGCCCCAGACCCGCGAGACCAGAGCCAGCCCGAAGTGTTAGTCTGAATTAAAAAATATAATAAATAAATAATAATAATAAACTAATAAATATAAAAAAAATTAAGAATCAAGAAAATTCATAAAAATTTAAAAAAATCATAAAATATTTGAAAATAATGCGTCATGTATTTGTTGTTAAAATTATGCTCATTCATAATACATAATGGTTGAACATAATCACAAGATAGACCTTAAATACATGGCTAATAACTATATCAATTATTGTAAATCATAACTTTATCGAAGTATTCAATAAGAAAGTCTATTATACTAGACATTAAGGGGGTATATGACAACCCAAAATTTATGTTCCAGAAATAGTTTTTCTGTTCCAGACTTGTTTCTGGAAGATAAATCCGTTTGATAAACCTATTCAGTTTTTCTATTTCTGGAATAGATTTCTATTTTAGAAATAGGTTTGGAAGAGAAATCAAAAGCTAAAATTTTCTACTTCTGATTTTTGGAAGAGAAATCAGAAATAATTTCTCTCATTAAACCCTAATTTCGGTGAGTCCTCCCTCATTTCCTCTATGTCTTTGCCTCCTCCTCTTCCTCCGCCTCTCCTCATTTTATTAAAAATACAAATAAATAAAAATAAATATATTCATTTTATTCATTTAAAAATAAAAATAAATTTATTAAAATAAATAAATTATTTTTATTTATCATTTTATTTTCAGTTTATTAAAATAAATTTATTTTTAATAAAAATGATATTTTAATTTTAAAATAAAATGATAATTTTTTATGATTTATTTTATTTTATTTTATTTTATTCATTATTTTTTTTGTTACTAAATCATTTTTATTTTTATTTTTTTATATTAAAGGTCGCCGGTTTGTCGCGCCGCCGTTCGAAAAGAAGAAATTTTGTGTATTATCAAACGAATTTCTATTTTTAGAGTAGAAATTTTGTGTCGTTATCAAACGGTTATTTTGCTTAAACTCTTCAGAAATAGAAATAGAAAAATCTATTTTGTTCCGTAAACTATTTCTGAATGGTTGTCATGTATGCACCCTAAGTGAGTGGCTAGGTATACTTATCTCATGGAACCAAGGATCAATATGTCTAATTGACAAGGGAATGATTTCTATTGCATGAGTAATGTATATAATGCATCTAAGGATCAATATGTCTAATTATTATAGAGCTCTAGCTGCAGCTAAATTACTAGGAATGTGCTCAAAATCAAACTCTTCTTGAACTAACTACAAACTCACATCCTTTTAAAAAATATGCCCATTTAACAGAAGCATTGTTATTCCCAAATTCCTCCTTATTACCAAAATGTTTGCCCTGGAGGAGAGATGCCAACATAGTGCCACTTGTTCATGGCCAAAGGCGAAATGAGCTATTGGGAGCCTCTCGGTTCATTTGACTTGAATCACGTATGGATTCAAATTCTCAAACCAAATGCACTGTGGGGAGTGTTAGATGGAGTTGTTGAATTTGGTCAGTTTGACAAGAGTTATCTATGATTTAGCCTTAGAGTTAGAAGAGGGCATCATGTCTGGCTCAAGTTTCTCCAGCATGGCAAATATCATAATGTTGCATGTGCACAAGAAATTGATATTTGAAAGTTTAAGAAAGTGAAGATATTATTTGCATGTAGTGTACATGACAGTACTATTTTGCTATACTTCTTGTCTTGCTTCATTGTACTTTAGCTTTTGATCCTAAATTATTTAGTATTTAATACAAAATGCTACAATTTTTTTAGAAATTCATATGAAGTTCTAGTAATTATAAATAATGTGAAATGCTTTTACATGCTTGCTTCGTTAGTGATATGTGTGATCCCAAACAAATGAAAGAATTATATAATCAAATCAACTATAAAAGCTGTATGTGATGTCAGGTGATGGATTGAATTAAATTGTCACTGTTGACACCTAAAAATACCCATGCTATCATATGCTGATCACAAGGGATAAAAGCCTTTGAAATCACCCTCGTTGTCACGCATGGGCTATGATTTAGGTTAGCCTAGTCCATGGTAGTCATAAAAACAAAGAATGGCCAAGGATTTCGAGAGCCTAAAGGCTAGATTTCAATGGACCTACAAATACAGATACATGATTTGATGATAGAGCAATTGATTGCCACGTGTCCAAGTCAAGAGATGCCGTTGAAAACATAACATTTAGATGGAATTGACAACGAAGTTTGGGCAGGAACGGTTGGTGCTTAAAAGGGCGCCAAAGTCAAATGAGTGGTTAATACTTGCTAAATAAGCCATGAGAACATTGTCGAACAAATTAGAAAGCAACCAGAAGGCGATTCGTCGTTGAACGTGGAGTAACTTTTAAGGAGGAAGCAACCAACTACCAACAATTACAAATTGGCCAATAAATACCGTAGGCAATCCAATAGAGAAACCCTCCAAACAACACACAAAACTATTTTATCTTACCTTTTTATCTTACCCTAGTCTAGTTTAGTTGTAGCTTAAGATTTTCATCGTAAATTCAATTCCAACAAGTATCCATATCCTAGGTAGTGGTATATTAGATTTTAATACTAATCAATTATCCAACGTCATTGATTAGATTCCGACATTGTGTCCTCATATCCATCTAGGAGCAGTACCCACTAAATGTTATTACCATCGTCCAACATCATCAATTAGATTCCAATATTATGTCTTCATATCCATTTAAGAACAATGTCTGCTAGGTGTTGTTACCACCATCTAGTGTTGTTGATTATATTTCGATGTTGCGTCCTCATATTCACTTAGAAGATGTGTTTATTAGGTATTATCCCCACTGTCCAGCGTTATTGAGATTCTGACGTTGTATCCTCGAACCCATTTGAAAGCAATGCTTTCTCTGTGCTTTTGTTAATATCTAGTGTTGCTGAATCAATTTCAATATTATACAAACTGCTTTGATTTTAATAGGTTTTCATTAGTATGTTAAAGTGAGTTTGGAACAAATTGTTGATTGGATATCAACAAGTGGTTATCATTGATTTTGACTTCATATTAAGTGACTTTATAATATTGGGAACTATATGATATATAGCTCTGTCAGCATTTGACTCTCTTTATCCAATAGTAGCACAAAACCTAAGTCTCCTTTAATAAAAACCAAAATATAACACTTAGTTAAAGTATTTTATTGCAAAATCCAAAACCGGCAAAATAGTTGCATTATAGTCAAGGTTATCTTATTTTGCATTATTTAAATCATTAAATCATGGGAAAAAGTTATTGGTAAAATACACAACGTGAAGAACGTGATTGAGGATGTAACGACCAGCATGATTCATCACTACTTGGGATGACAAAATTAATTTTAAAAAGTATATAAGAAACTATAACCATAACAACTTATCACCTATTTAGCTAGCCCAAAAAAAAATGTATAACTAACTCTCAAGTGATATAATATACAGAACCTCATGTACTCAATTATCTGTCAATTAATTTCACAAAACTGCCTACCTCATAATTGGATTATGTAGAGTTTATTCAGCTAAAAACACGATCGCTAGAAAAATATCAATGGTAAACTCTCATTTTAAAATTAATAGAGTTAGCTACTTTAAAATGTTACTAATTGTTGACGCCAAGAATTTCGCCCGACAAATCAAACGTGCATTTTTTGTGACGTATGTAAAAATAAACACATAAATGGGCAATAAAAAAATGATGGATGGATAAAAATTAACCAAATACAAAAAATAAAATAAAAATAAAATAAATAAAAAAGGCCTCGTTCCGATTCGGTAGCGCTTCGGAGACCTAGTCCGGCCCATTCCATTCCTCTGGCTAGCTATTCGGAGCAATCACCTCTTCCTTTCAGCTCCATCACCCTCAATCGATCGTCTACACCGTCTCCGATCGGTGACGGCCGCCGTCAAATCTCCCTCGCCGGTAACCGCAACCTCGGCCGTGACGGAGCAGAGAACGGACGCTCATCACCACCGATCGAAACTTCTCTCGTGCTCTTTCTCCCTCGCTTGGTGCGTGCGGGAGAGGCTGAGGAACCCAGCGAAGCAACGCACGCCCAGACCGAGAAAAATATCTTGAGCGCTCTGGACCGAATCCAGTGTCCACGCCGGTGGTCGAAGCCAGTTGCAGCTGAATATCTTCGTCGAGCAATTTCGTCGCTGAATCGATTCGTCGGCTTAGCTTCGTCTTCGTGAGATTCTCCAAGTCTTTTTGAGTGTCTTTCATTTATTAGCAGGTAACCATTCGGATCGGATCTCCCCCAAGGTAGGATGTGGTCGATTCATCGAGATTCAATCATACGATTGTTCTGTATTGTCCTTTTGCCGAGAGCCTTCAAATTGTTATCTCGAATTCTTGTCCATTATTTGGTCTCGAATTCGTCGATTCCGCTCTAGCAATTTTTTGGAGGGATTTCTCATGTTATATTCCTGGCCAATTGATGGGAATTCCTATTTGCAGAACACCTCGCCCTTAGTGATCACCACCTGTTCGACGTTTTGCCTCAGAGATGATAATAACGAATTTGTCTTTGTCGTTGATCAATCTGAGATCGGATGGAGTGATTTGGATGTTATCGTTCAACGTGCTGGACTGCTTATCATATATTGCGAATTGATGGTTCATCCTTTGACGACAGAGATTTCCTTTTTCCCTGGGTGCTTCGGTTTACTTTGTGCTTTGGTTGTGTGACTGAATTGTCGTCTAATAATAACAATAAGTCAACAATATGTTGGTAGTAAAAAATCACAAGCCAAGCTGTATCAAGTTCAATTTCGTTTTTATGCTCATGAAGGACCATTCCGCTGAACTTTGAGAAAGAGAGTCTTCGACCTACTTCGAATTCAAAAAAGCAGAAACAGTTATAAACTTTACCAAGCTAGAACGAGACAAAGTAGTTGATGAGAAATGCTCAGGAATCGGAAATTTAGTTAGGTCGGAAAATTATGGGTACATGAAGGCAGTTGAGGTAGGAAATCATGGATATATGAAAGCAGTTTAGTTAAGAAATGATCATCGACCTAGTAATAATCAAAGGGAATTTAAGACTTACGAAAAAAAAAAAAAGAAAAAAAAAGAAGAGATGCAGAGGAAGAAGATATGTTCAAATTACACCAAAACCCCGCCAAAATTACTGCTGATTTCCCTTCGAGTATCATTGTAACGTTCATGTCATTGTCTCCATTCCAGCGTCATTTGTACAAACTTTGATTAATTTCAATTCCAGCAATGTTAATGTCCTAGTAAATTAGTAATCTCTTTTTCAGTTTATTTCAGTCGGCTCTTTCCTTTGAGTTTAGTGTTCTTTGCTTTGCTTTCCTTTATTCCTTGCAGCACTTCCACTTTAATTTCTAAGCAATTTGCTATTCCTTTCATTTAGATCGGTCTCTGTCAAACCATTTCATCCATTGCTTCCAGGAGCTAGCACGCATCCACGCACACCATCAAAGCCATCTTTGGAAAAATAGTTTATGGATAGTTTAATCACTTCATAGAGCCAAGCTAGAATTAGAAAGTAAGCTTGTTATTTGTTTTCCCAGTCGCTTGACAGTAAAATCAACTTACATTGAGCGAATTTGCTACAACAATATTATATAGCTAAACATGTTGATGTACGCAAGTGATGACACTATAATAGGATTCTAAAGTTAGAGGTGGCTCAAACCATGTGACATATTATCCCAACGAGGTTTAAGAGGTGGCTTCCACGACGTAACACTTTGTCACGTGTGGCATTGGGTTTGCATTGTACACAAATGTTAGTCCATATTCAATGCAAACACATGATGTCATCCATCCATGTATCTCATGCTCAATATCTCACACAATGAATAATGATTTTAAAGCAAACTTGCATTATACAGGTATCCACTTGCTTTCCAACCCCACATGGTAATCAGTAAGGGGGTGTATGACAAATCAAAATTTTTCTGTTCCAAAAATAATTTTTCTATTCTAGATTTGTTTTTGGAATAGAAATCCATTTGATAAAATTATTTCATTTTTCTATTTCTGAAATAGATTTTGTTCCAAAAATAGATTTGAAATAGAAATCGAAGCAAAATTTTTTAACTTTTCTATTTCGGAACAGAAATGAGAAATAAAAATTATTCTTATCGTTTATTCTTACTATGAACTGGCCGTCCATCCGTCACCGCCGACCATTTGTTCCGGCCGCCACCAATTGTTGGACGGCAGCCAATCGACTAGCCGATGTCGTTGGCCGTGTCTTGCTACCACCACCATCTCGCGATCACCAGCCGCCATTGCCAGTAGCCACCATCCAAAAGGGAGAAATTTTGTGTCGTTATCAAATGAATTTCTATTTTTATGGTAGAAATTTTGTGTCATTATCAAATACATATTTTTGTTTAGAAACTTTTCTAGAAATAGAAATTTGTGACATTGCAAAACATTACAGTTTTATCATGCATGCTAAAAAGTCGATTACGTTAGTATCAATTCTCTCATTTTTTTTTTGATTTTGTCAAATCTCCTTCGAAAAATATGTCGATTTGCAATATTGCCACCCTAAAGTAGCAATCACACGTTCCCGTAGGCGACAACAATGCGGATAACTACAGAGTCCAGCTTCCTCCTGCACCTGTTAGTTTAGGCCAAGATAGACCATCCAAATCACAGTTAACACTTAACAGGTTTTCCTCCCTAGTAAAATAAGAATGTCAAATTGCTCAGGTGATCCTTGTGTTGGTATAGCTCAATGCAACTGTGACTGTGAACTGAAAATCATCAGAAATAACCATTGGCAGCAGAAATGTAAGCTTCAATATAAAATACCCATTTTAACTTGTTTTTTTCTTCAAAAGGCATGCTATTTCGGTGTCTATATAAGTGAGAAATTTTTCTTCAAAAGGCATGCTATTTCGGTGTCTATATAAGTGAGAAATCCATCAATACTTACAAAAAGGTTCAAGAACAAAATGCACCGAATAAAAGTTCTGATTCGGATCGCTGAGCCCTAATACAAATGAGGACAACATCACCATGTAAAAAAAAAAATAAAAAAACCCTTACAAACATAATTTCTACAACTTGAAAAAGAGAAATCAGCACTCCACATACCAATATGTACTTAACAACCATACTCCGGTACTTTCCATGTTCATCTTCATCGCCTTCCAACTGATCTGCAAGGGCCCTGATTAACAAGGGCGGACAACTATGAAAATTCCAACCATAGCAAAGGCATTTCTATAACCAAAAGCTCCATACAAGGCAGCAAAATTACCTGGGGGATGGATAATTCAAATACGTGGAATGAATACGGGAATGAGGAAGATGGTTTTTTTGTCTAGGACGTTGTACAATAGTCATGAAATTTTACAAAGGTACTTAGTTGGATCTCAGAAGGGTCAATCTAATATCCTCGAGACTAAGCCCCGACAAAGAGAGCTCTTCTTCAAGATATGTTTCCAATTCCAGATGCAGTGTCTCAGGCAGAATGATTTATGATACGAAAACGCAATAGTTTTCCCAGCAGAGGAATTTCTAGTACATCGATGATAGTATTCCAGAACCGGCGCACCATAAAATGCAATGCGTGTTGTGTTCTGACGACAGAGTGGTAATGCGATGAGCATACCATTCACCTTCTAAAACAGAGGGGATTACTGTCATTTTACAAGACAAACCTATTCCCAGAAACATTCCCAAAAAAAAAAAAAAATCATGAAAACAAGTCGGAGATTTTTTTCTAACAAGGAACGCAAACCCGAAAAAGCAATTACCTTCTGCAGTCATCTGGACAATTTTCAGGCTCAGAGCATCAAGCTGAGCTCGAAACTGCATGTCATCCGCTTGCTTCCCCTGCTTTTTGACCTGTTCATCAACGCATCCCACATTCACGTCTACTCTGATTCTGCAAACAACCACTGACGAACACTCCGACCAAGAATTTAGCCAAAAGACAATCAATGCCGCCGGAGATGATCGAGCGAGGTAGAGATTTGCCGCTGCGAGACGGCGCTCGAACGCCAGAGAGTCGCGGCGATTCGAACCGGAGCGAGGATTGGCCAGCGAAGAAGATGGAGACGAATGCCGAATGGGCCTTGGACTTTCCCGTTAGGAGCCCAATTTGCTCTTCTTGAAAAGGTGAGGAAAGAGGCTTATACTAACATCCGCTCTATGTTTTTGCTAATAGAGAATAGAAAGATTTATGTTTGAGGCAAGCCAAAAAAAAGAAAATAATAAGTAACCTCATAAATTGCTCTAGAGCGAAGCCCGAGTTATAGACTTTCCTCCCCTCTCCCTCGTGGATGCAATGATGAAGCCATAAGATTGTTGTGACTCTTGAGGACTGGACAAGCTGCATCTCACACGATGCAATTCCCCAAAAACAATGAGGAAAAATTTGGGATTTAAATTGCGGGAGAACTAGAAAATCTACTGCTAAAACTTCACAGATGCTCATCGTGTCTACAAATTATCCATCACTTAAGAGCTTTGGAGACTATAATTCGTCTAAATGATGTTATGAGGGAAAATTACTAAAAAGTCATAAATTTATTATAATTATGCAAGTTTAGTCCTAAACTTTTCTTTATTAATTGAATCCTAGATCTTTTTCATTTGTGTTAGTTCAGTCAATCCTACCAATTTTAGCCAGTTGGCACTAACATGACACTTTTTAGATAATTTTTGAATTCTTTGAATTTTATCTTTTAAATTTTATCTTTTATCTTTTTTTTTTTTTTAAAAAAAATCTCCCCTTCCCCTTCCTTTAGGGTCGGTGAGGGTTGCTAACCAACCCTCGCTGGCTAGGGCGCTAGTGTGTAGCCCCTCCCTCAGATCTAGTAAGGGCCATGACACCCTCACTAGATTTGGCCTAGCGAGGAGATTGTGGCCCTCGCCCAAACAAGATGAGGGCAACAGCTTCGCTTGATTTGGGCGAGCGAGGCAGCAAGGCCCTAAGTAAAGGAGAAGAGGACAACATTAAAGAAAAGAAAAGAAAAAAAGAAAATTCAAAAAAGTTCAAAAAATTATTAAAATATTATTTAAAAAGTACCAAGTCGACGTCGGTTGGGCAAAATTGACCAAATGGACTGAACAAGTGTAAATGCAAAAGTTTTAGGTCTGAATTGGGAAAAAGTTTAAGACAGAATTATTACAATTGCAATATATTTAAGATTTTTCTGATATTTCTCCCAATGTTACGATGATATAACAATTAATGACAACCAACAAAAGATCTCTATGACATGTTTTTTTGCCAAAATAACCAAAAATAATTGTTACTCAAAGTTGTTTAATCTTAGAAATCTGCATCAATTGGAATGGAAGAGCTAGCATGAGTAATTTCTGAGTCATCTCCAACAGCAAATGGATTGCATTCTGATCCTTGTAGATGGAGCTTAGGTGCATTTTGGACCTTACACGTCTTTCATCAATTGCAAGAAGTTGTGTGCGTAAATGCTTAGTGCATTTCTTGTCAAAAAGATAAAAGGAAAAAGAATAACCTCTTCACAGGAGCCCCAAACTACAGTTACAACAAAACCAATACTTGGGGAGGAAATTTATAAATTAAACCACCACTAGTCAAAATCATGTGAAATCTCCTCTGCATGTATTTTTTTCGTTTTCTTTTTTCTTTTCTTAAATTTCCTCCTTCGTTTTCTTCTTGGGTTTGGCAAGATGATGATAGTGGCAATGATGACGGAAATGGCAGCGGTAAAGATGGAAGAGGAGGGATATAAGGAAAAATAATTTTAAAGGATGATAAATGTACGTTGTTTTTAGGAGATTTTTTACATCATAAAAAAATTTGGAATTAAAGTGTCGGTTTTTTTTTTTGTGGTTATTATCCAAAATTAAAAGCTGAATAAAGTTAAAAGAAACGGACCGCTCGATTATGTCTTCCCATGTCGTCTTCTCCTTCTCCTTCTCCTTCTCCTTCTCCTTCTTCCCAAGCAAAATGGCCGTTGGACATCTTCCTCAACTTCAGAGGCGGGGACATCTGCCACGGCTTCCTCGCTGACCTCCACTGGACTCTGCTTCACAGCGGCATCAACGCCTACATCAACAGCGAGGTCTTGAGCATCATCACAAAGATCTCCATTATAGTAGGACAAGTACCCTTGAGTGTTGCCAAGCATCCCGCTCAGTGTAGGCTGCCGGGTAGAGAAAGTTATATCATTGTTAAGTACGTGCTTGGATGAGGTTCAGATGATAGGAATAAGGGAAGCAGGAGGTATAGGGAAGACCACCATCGCTAAAGCTGTCCATGACAGTATCACTAGTCAGTTTGATGAGTGCAGCTTTCTTGCAAATGTTAGAGAAACTTCCAGTAGACCTGATGGCCTGGTTCATTTGCAAAAAACACTCTTATATGAGATATTGTTGAAAGAAAATTTAGTGGTCTTAAGTGTGGATGGAGGCATTAACCTGATATGAGATAGACTTTGCTACAGGAAGATTCTGCTTGTGCTTGATGATGTGGATCATGGGGACCAGTTAAATGCATTAGCTAGAGAATGTAAATGGTTTGGAAAAGGTAGCAAGATCATTATTACGATTAGAGATAAATATGTACTAACTTCTTACGGGATAGACTGGGTATATGAAGTTAAAGCATAAGATCAAGGTGAAGCTTTTGAATTTCTAAGTTCATATGCTTTTCCAAAAAACCAAATACAAGACATAAGCAGGGATCTCATAGATGTATTTTGGGCTATGCTAAGGGCCTTCCCTTAGCGATTGTGGTCTTTGGTCCCTTTTTATTTGGCAGAAGTAGAGGGGAATTGTCATGCCCCGATCCTCCGAGCGCGTGTCCATCCCTCTGTGGTCGATTAAATAGCGACGTCCCAGGACGCGTCGCCGACCCATTCATTTTAATTCGCATGCGGAAGCGAATAATTAATCCCCAAACAACACAAAGATGGGATAGAAAAGTAAGACCATAATTTTTCAAAAACCATATCACACCTTTATACATATCAAATCCAGTCATATACAATACTAGTCAACTATACACAAGGTCTGCAAAACAGGTGGGGTAGAGGCTATAGAGTCTCAAGCATGAGGGTTAACGAAGAAAGCCAGCCACTGGGTAGGGCAAGGGCCAAGACACCTCGCGGGCCTTTCGATGAGGGTCGTTGAGGGCTAAGACACCATCATAGGCCTTGCCTGGGTGTGAGCCCTCGCCATCACTAGAGGACTGCAAGGTTGCCCCTCATCAGCCTCTAACGATGGTCAAACAAGGTCCCCTTCGCTAGATTTGGTGTGAGACAGCTTCTCCAGCCTTGGCCAAAGGCTGGCAAGGGCATCTCAACCCTTGCCCTTGTTAATAGTTAGGGATTTCCACTGGCCACTAGTGGAGCAAAAAATAAGGGAAACAGAAAAAAAAGAGAAAGGAAATGGAAGAAAAAAAAGAAGAAAATAAAATAAAGAAACATTGATAAAAAATATGAAAAAGTAAATAAAAAAATTATCCATGTTAACATCAGCTGTGCCATATAGGACAACCATATAGGACAATCAGCATCCAAGTCAATAATTACCAGCCTAAATTGACTGGATGAATTCAATTGGTATCGATGCGAAAATGTTTAAAGCTAAATTGATCCAATCGAAAGATATAAGAGTGAATTGGTACCAATGTAATAGATTTAGGGCTTTTATGGTACTTTTCCCCCTTTTGAAGATTTGTCTATTCAATCCTAAACCTATTATTTATATAATTGGTTGGAAGGATTACATTGGCAGATCGTCGAAAGATTTAGGGCTAGCAAATCGTTGTAAATTTTTTTACTAAGTTAACATAATTAAAAGGTTTAGAACTAAACTAGCAAATATCAAAGGTTTAAATTTAGGATTAAATTGGTACAATTGAAATATTTAAAATTGAATTGATCACTGTACAATAAGTTCAAATCTATTTAGATAATTTTCTCGATATGGAACACCGATGTTAAATTAATAATGTATCTTTGCCTTGAAGAAACACCCATGCAACGATGATGAAATTACGTATAGCGCTAATTTCATCAATAATTTAGAAACCCTTAAAAAAGTTTTTTTTTTTTTTGGTAAAGGTAATGTGTATATTAACTTTCACCCAAAGTGGGAATATACAAAAGAAAGGAGACCCAAGGAGGCTCGGCCTCGCCCAGCTATGACGAGGCTCACCGGCCCCGGCGAGGCTCGGCCTCGCCTTGGCTGGGCGAGCTTGGGCTCGCCCAGATCCAGCGAGGCCGAGCTCACCCAACCACCGGTCACCTAGCGGTGGCCCGGCGAGGCCGAGCCTCGCCAGAGGCTGGGCGAGCTTGGCCTCGCCAGATCTGGGCGAGCCTAAGCTCTCCCAGCAAAGGCGAGGCTAAGCCTTGCCAAGGACCAGTGACGCTCTGGTGAGGTTTCTTGCCCTTGATGGCTCACTGGCCCTCAACGGCCGATCGCCGGTCATGGCGGCCGGCGACCAACCAAAGAAAAAAGAAGAAAAAAAGAAAAAGAAAATAAAGAAGAGAGAAAAAATTTGTTTCTCCGAATTGTTCCAGAAACAAGTTTTTTTTTTTTCTTGTTTACATTTCCAAATTTATTCCGGAAACAAAAAAATAGATTTGGAACAAAAACGCAAACAAATGCGTTTTTGTTCTTTTTTGTTCCCAGGAACAAAAAAAAAAAAACAAGAACTCGTTCATGAACAAAAAATAAGAACACAAACAAACATTGCCTTGAAGCGTCAAATTGAACAAATAGAAACTGCAGGGTCGGACTAGTATGCAAGCAACAAGAGGATGATCTGAGGGTCTTTGCTTCATGACAATCAGTCACTAGCGTTAAATTTGGTTTGTCAGGATTGTCTTGAACTAGCACAAACTCAGAGGAAGATGATCAAACAGATTCAGAGGAAGAGAATACACTTGCATAGGAAGATGGTCCAAGTCAAACAGATCTGGATCAGGATGATCAGCTTGTACAGCAAGATGGTCAAATGGATAGAGTCACCGATAGTCAAACACTATCAAAGGAAAATTATAAGCTCATGCTCCTAGAAGGCGTTGGAACCATGACTACCGTGCCCCCGAGTTCTATGGCACCAAAAACTATGCCAGTGTCAGCTTGCAACTCTTGCTATCGAATTGATCAGAACTTAATTGAGGGAGCAACTATGAGGTCTCCTGACCAGTGGATTTTACTCACCATGCCTTCCTTTTCCGTTCATCTTTTGCCCTCATTTCTAGTTGAACTTTCAAGTCGTTGCATGCATCATTTGATACCAAGTAAAAATCGCTGTGAAATGCAGGCTACCTTATCATGCTACTGACATGGCACAAGTTCATCGAGAGAAAATGTTGGCGACAAAAATTCTCAGAGAACACATCCCTTCTTCCCCTTCATATAGTGTAAGCTGAAGCATACCGAGCTTAAATTAGGTGGATGGTTGTTTCAAGACTGCCAAAGATGGCTCTTGTAGTCTCTCTGCGAGAATTAGCACAGAACGACAATTATGAATAAACATTATATTTATTTATCTAAAATCTGAGATTATTGGTAAGTCGAGGTTTATTCTTTGTTTAAATGAATTGAGTATTCTCGAATTCCCTTCTAATGATGCCAAAGTTTGTAGTACAGGGCCAGTTATACTCATGTTAAACAATTTGTATAGTATTTGCCTCATAAGGGTCCTAGCCACATTGGACTGAATCACAGGTTGATTGCACTAAACCCCTGTTGAAGAAAAGGTCTTTTAGGTCATGAGACACTAATCTGTGTAGAGTGTCAGACGTGTAGATTGGTCGTGAAGTTGAACCAAAGGAAAACCATTAACTTGTGCAGCCCAGGCTGAAAGACATTTGTTTGTCAAGTTGCTTGGCCTACTTTCTTTTAAGATTCTTAATTTAGGTATTCTTCTACTCCGAAATAACTCAACTTAAATCTCCAATATCCCCTTCAACCCTAGTCTTTTTCTTTGAATTGAACCACAAAAGCTGGCATCAGAGCCACGTTGTTACACCACAATGCGCACCTTCACTCTAGGTTCCTCCTGAAGAAACAATTTTTTTGTGGGGAGGAGATGTAGAACTAGAAATAGACAGTGGAATTGCGTAGAAACGATGGCCTTGCTCTACAAAAGCACAAAACAGAGATATGGGCCTCGACCCATATAAGACAACATTTCTTGGTCCATAAAACACATCACCAGCTTGGGCCTTGACAGATTTTACTTACTATGCCTCCATAGATTTTACTTACTATGCAACTATGTCACAACATGGCTTGGCCCATAAAACACATCCCCAACTTAATTATGCTAGTTCTTCACCAGCCTTGTCGTACCATAGCCGACCACCATTATAGCGTGATTTAAATTGATTTCGCCGTCTTGAGACGGCGGTGGAGTAGAATTGGAAATTACACCCTCCGACATCAATGGACACCAACACCGGATGATTTGCCACGGGCTTCAACGGCCTCGTTGTTGGCAGGCATGACTTCGTTGCCCGTGGTTTTCAGCCATGTGGGAGGCTTCTTTTGCGGTCTTGCAAGTTCCGTCTATCCCCGTACGAATAATTAGCCTCGATAGTGAGGCCTCCACTGTTTATGATGAATTGAAAACCATATTGCGTGAGACCACCTTCGCAACCTTGGTCCTCGCCGTTAACATCGTAATCTACGAGTTCTTGCTCCGATAGGGAGATTAGCTTGCCCCCTTTGTAGCTGGCGGATGCCCTCGGTGGCTGCCACGGCTGAGAAAGGCCAACAAGTTCCTATTTGATTAATTGAGAGGCAGCATAATCACACATGCCATAAAAGTCAACTAATCCGAGACTCATTTTGTTTAAGAAAAATAAATGATTTATAAAAAAATTTTCTTAAAAATGATCGTTTATAAAACTTATATAAATAAAATAGAAAATAAAATTTTCACCGTTCATAAAAATATTTAGACATAAATTATTGTGCATGATGAATACCTTTTCCATTAACTCATTATTTCAAGAGATAATTTAAAAAAAATACCTTTTTAATTATTTATATTTAGTGAAATAAACAGAGTGTAAATGCTATTGGAAAATTCGGAATGTACTAACTACACGTAGCTACGTCATTCGATCATGTGTGTTGGACCTAGAACATAATAGCAATATGCATTGATTACACACGTAAACGTGAATATCCATAGGATCAAAACATCAATTTTATTTTCCTTACGATGACTTTCTCGGTCCTCGATGCCCATGACAGCTCCTTTCTTCCTCCATTCCAGGGCCGTAGCCTATTAAGTACGAATGGGTGTCGTGATTGACGGAAATCAATACATCATGATTACTATAATAATGAGACTTTTCAAAACATCAATTTACCTCCGCTTCACTGTGATATCTCTCTCTCTCTCTCTCTCTCTATCGTTATCTTGAATAATTCGTTTGGACAACTTGCTTCGGGTCTCCACGTCATCTTCGATAGCGACTTCCATTAGTTGGATGGAGACGTTGCTCCACTCGAGCTAGTCGGACTCTTTCCAAGCCTTCGGATGGAGACGTCCGCTTGAAAATTTTCCGAGGTTATGTGTATTTTATCCCCACTTGTCGATACACCTTTTGAATTTAACAAACCATGAAAATACATAAAGATACAAACTGCATTTGTCCTTTTCTTATCGTGAATTACGCTGAAATCGATGAAGTATGATAACACGTCAACGTTAGAATGATGTTCGAGATGACATGTTTTGGATAATTATACCTGCAAATACGATGAAGTACTTCTACAATTTTTCCATAGCTATTAAGCTTTGACAAAAAATAAAAATAAATAAACCTTCAATAAAAGCATTCTTACCTAGTATGATATTAACAAAATGTGCCTCGTCATAAATGAAAACCTTTGCTTTGAATTTTTTTTTTTTAATTTGCGTTTTAGTCTCTTTTACACCATTTTTTGTAATGCTGGAGAATATGATTTCAGAGTAGAAACGGAAGCTAACTTTTAAATTTTACGATATGTAAAATAGGTTCTAAATCGGGTAAGTTCGTAAGAACCTGGAACAAATCTTTATGTTTTTTTGTCATATGCCTTTGCGTGGTCCTGTAGCATTTTATGGCATTAATAGATGAATGTATAATCTGAAACTATGAGTTCGGGTTTTCATTTCCGATGTTATCCATGACCGAGACTTATTGTAAAAAATAGTAGTCATTAGAGATGATTAATTACAATCATTAAATTAAGAGTAGAAGTGAAACCTTATGAAACTTGTGGCAGATTAGGTTTCGGGTTTCAAAAATTAGGAAATCTATGAAACTTGTGGCAGATTAGGTTTCGGGTTTCAAAAATTAGGAAACTTGTTTAGATGAGTAGGTTCCAGGTGAATTGTGGATGGAATCTAAAATCACTCGCCCCTAAGGTTTTGTAAAAAGGCCTTATGTTTCCTTTTCTTTTATAGTTGTTCCAAATGACTTCTTTGGAAAAGCTGACCTAGATGTTTGTCCAATTCAGTCCATTGTGCCAAAATTTACAAAGAAGAAGGATGGCGATGTGATTGTTAAATTTGACCACACGGAGTAGAAGATAAGGCGTCCAGCTCTACCTTTTCCATCTTCTTGGTGATCCTGAGTAAGTTGGACCATAAGAAGAGTGGAGAAAATGGAACTAACGTTTTTGTTTTTCGCTTCACGTGGCCAAATTTAGTAATCATACTGCCATATCTTTTCTTTGTAAACTTTGGCTCAGTGGATTGGAATGGACAAAACATCGTGGTCCAGCTTTCGCATTCTCGTACCTGAACAAAGCATTTTTACCAGTCCTAGCGGTCCTTAAACTCGTCGTTGGTTACGTCAGCAAATCGTCGGCGCTTAGCTTGCAGGGCTTGTCACCTACGGCATTGAATGTGGAAGTCCTTAATGCAAGATGCCTAGCAGCATGGTCGAGCAATTCATTTCATGTTCAGCATGCAATATGAAGCGGGTGTCTAGCACCCCTGCCAACCGAGGGTTGGGGTTCGTCCCTCCGATCAATAATTTTCCCTTCTTCTATCTTCACCTCCGATAAGAAACATTAATTAGACAGAAGCATAAGACATGGAAAACACTTGCAATGGATCCAGCAAGTGTAGGAAATTTCTCTGCATGAGAAAGATTACTAGATGCCATCTGGTAGATGGGAGAACTGGAGACCTTCTTGCCATTCTCAAGTTTGCAGCAGCTGCGATAGTGGGTGCGTGCATTCACAGAATATGTTCTATCAGAATCCAAACATAAAGGAGTAAATCTTAGAGCCACTGAGGCTGAGGCTGAGATTTTCATATGCGGCATTGAAGACAGTTAAAGGAGAAGGTATAGAAGGCCAAGAGAAACCAAAATAGGAGACTGAGAGAAAACCTTCCCCAGAAGGGTGAGCAATTTGTTCATCCCTCGCTTCGATTTGTAAAGATCTTGGCCTGGTAAACAGAAATAATGGAATGATGGCGGTATACTTAACTGAAGAGCATAACTTGTGAGATAATTTCGTAAATTTGATGAACAACTGAGTCTTGTTCGTGCAGAACTTGTTCACGCAGAAAAGGAGCTCTTGCATAGGCAAGCAAACCAAACCGCCTTCAACCCCCCTCCCCTCTCCCTAAAGAAAAAGAAATTTGCCTCAGTAACGAATATTCAGATAGGAAAAAAATATTACAATTTAAAATGAAATGTGAGTGAAGAAACGTCTGATCAGGTAATTCAGATTTAGCAAACCGCGTAGATTGATAGCTTTTTCACTGGATAAACAAGGTCTTGACACATTGGTGCATACTTCTTTTCTCAACACATCTCTTCTCAACCACCCATGCAGCGGGCTGCCCACTTCCGCATGTTGTTGAGGGATTGGAATAGAAACTAACATAGAATGATCCCTTTTTATAAAGGACAAATATGCCTTTGCCTAACTAGGCCGATATGACCAAAAGAAATATGACTAGGCTGGGAAGCAGAAGCTTAGTTGGCCTCCACGAGCGAGGAGTCCAGCCACTTCTGGCAACCAACGTTGCCGATTTCATCGCAAGGTTACCACTATCATTAAAGCTTGACAGCATTAAGAATGAGAATATCTCTTCTTCATCTAATGTATTCAGCAACCAAAAGCCCATGCAACTTAATTAAAACTATGATCTTGTCGAGATCATTTCGGGCTGCCTCTAGCATATCTTAAAACTGTTGGTGTTCATTCCTCTGAAGACGATAAAAAGATTACCAAAAAAAAAGAAGATTTTTAGAAAGAAATTGCAATACTCATGTGATTGTTAGTCTGTATCCATTTCTATTCCAATCTTCCACGGCATGCAGAAGGCTTCAAACCTTTGTTGAGAAGTGACGTATGCACTAGACTGGTCGAGAAGACAGGAGATGTGTGGGAACTAGGAAGAGCACACAAATCTATATATTCACCATCCCACGAGAGAGAGAGAGAGAGAGAGAGAGAGAGAGAGAGAGAGAGAATGAAAAGAGAGATGAGAATGATGAAAGATTGCTGTAAAAAGTCGCTCGACAAACATTTACTTCTATCGCTCTATCGGCTATCGCATCAACAAGCAGTGTAATAAAGGCGTATGTAATTTTAACATCATGATGGGCTCATTTCAAGAAGAGAAAAGAAAATGTAAGTTCTGACCGGGGACTTGACCAGTCTCTCTCCAGTCTTCTTTAACATGCCGATTGAAGCTACCACGTACCACCCCCCACGCAGAAACACCCCACGAAAACGACAACCGTTTTCTTTTCTCTCTGTCCTTCGCCTTCTTGGCTTTGACTACGGCCACTCACGTTTTTTCTCGTCTGGCATTTCTTGCGTGCATGAAAGAGAAAAGGGTCCTAACTTTCAACCTTTTCCCTGTGTGATTCCCAACGCCAATTGCGTGGCGCCGCGTGGACTTCTATTCTCGAAGTCTCATGGCTTTTCTTTCTGGGGGAGTTAATTAGGGGGGATCAAACTTAAATCCATTTCATAAGACAATGGGAGAAGCAAAAAAGTGACAGACGAGAGTAAAAACAAGTCATTAGGCTCTTAAAATCGAATAACAATTGTGAGTTGAGGAATTTCTCAAGCTAAAAGAAATCAAGAAAAAAGAAAGAAGCAAAAAAACGATGACCGAAAGCGATTTGCATGCATGTAATCGAGTTTGAAAATCCAACGGTGGACATCAATGATATTTGTTTGTGTCGGTAATCCTTATGGTTCAAGGATAGAGCATGCTTATGGTTTGATTGCAAATTTTTGTCCAATCATGATACATGTGTATGCACAAACTTTTTCGTAAAATTAATAAGGCCCAATGATTAATCATAATATACATCATCGGTGTTAAAAAATAATTCGACAAATGATTTTATCCATCATTAATTTGGGGATTGTAATTTTTTATTATCTCACTGACCCTCCTCACATTAGCGGTAGTGGGATAAGATCACTTGTGAACAAAATTTACACCAACGATATTTGCTTTAATTTTTCTGTTCTTTATTCAACCTTGGCCAATATGATTTCTTTTTAAAAGAGGTTTTCCCATGTTCTTTACTTGATCTATCTAGGATTTATAATTTGGCCTAAAAGTAAGTAGAAATTGGGGGAGAATATTTGGGAGGAGATAAAATTTGGGATGTGCAGTGGGTGGAGCACAAATCTTGCTTTATTGCACAAAATAAGGGTGTGGCATCAATGTATCTTGATATGAATTAACAAATTTGACGGTGACTTCGATAAGTTAGCAGAAGATCTTTCCAGGAAAAAAAAGAGCATAGATATTGAAAAAGAACAAAAAAAGGAAAAGAAGACGTTGATCTTGAAAATTTTTACCCAACATTCGAAAAGGATGCTTTCAGCCATCATAATAAGATCAAGCCGCTCTAAGCAAAATTCCTTTTGGATAAAAAAAATTTCAATATATTATATACACTTCTTAAATAGTAGTGATTATACTAAAGTTTGTTGCTACTCTATTATAAAATATGGTGAATAATATACATGGGAGATTCGGTAACATTACCTTCCAAAACCCACATATTTGAACATATGATAGCAATCATGCGTAACTAGCTACAAACTTGGTTTAGGAGGGTCTCTATAAGACTGTAACATGTAAACACTCTTTGATCAGCCTAAAGGCTTGACAAAAGGCGCCATCGCCAGTGTTTGCCGTGACTTCTCGGGCAGGATTGGATGGGTCCGTTAAATTGGTTAGGGAAAGTTCAGCTATGAATGTTGAAACCCTAGCTTGCCTTGAAACTCTGAAGTTACTTTATGCTCAAAGGAAGAAGACAAAATGAAGTACTTGCTATAATCCGACGACTTTGATAAATTGTCTTAGATACTTCTCCGTGGGAAGCCACTTCGCTTATTACTGAATGCAGCCTCCGCTGGCCCATTTTCTTAATGTTCTTTTGGCCCATTGTAATACGAATGTAAATCAAGTGGCGGCTAGATTGTTAAGGCCAACAGATGCAAATCTCTGCCCTACAATTGGGTCTTTAACCCTCCCGAAACCCTTTGGAATCTTGTATGTGCCGAAGCCCTTTAGTAGTCACTAGGGGTGTCAGAAAAACCCGACCCGACCCGAACCGACCCGACCCGAACACGACCCGAACACAAAACAAGTTGAGTACGTGTTTCGGGTCTTAAAATTGTTCGGGTAACAGGCATAAAACAAGTAACAAAATATGTTTCGGGTCGGGTCAGGGTTGGAACATTGTTCAGACCCGAAACACGTTAACACCTGTTCCAAACAAGCCAACCAAACACAAACACTCAAACACGTCGCTGAAAAGTGAACCCTCCCCTTCGGCTGCTTCTCCGACGACTGCGCCTTCTCGTGGATTCCGCTGCTGCCCTCCGATCGACGCGCCTCCGCCTCTCCGCCTCTCCGTCGTCGTCGCCACCCCTCGTCTCAATGCCGGAACCCTAGCCGCCGCCGAATCAGTCGATCGTCGTCGTCCGTCGCCGAAAACCCCTCCCCTTCCCCTTCCCAAATCCCTTCCGAGTCTTCTCCGAACTCGCTCCTCCTCTCGTTCGCGCCGACCCGCAACGCCCGGCAGAGGTACTCCCTCCAGGCAGCCGCGTACCCGAGGCCCCAGGAGATCCAGTGGAGGAAGGAGCTCACTAACTCCATCCAGCTCATCGGGATCGTCTCGACGCTCGTCGAGGCCAGGGACTTGCCCTCTGGGAAGGTCGTCGCCTGGACCCGCCTCGCCGTCCGGAAGTCCCCCACCGACACTACGTGGTAAATGCGTTTTTTGCCCCCTCCTTTTTTCTCTTGTGGCAAAGGATGGGTGTTTTGGGCACTTGTTGTTCGTTTAAATTGGAATGTGGCTTTCGTTTTTTGCAGATAATGTGGTGGGTTTTAAGTGGAAATTGGCTTCTTGCCTTGTATTCCTGTGGGAGACTTCGGTTGGACCAACGGTGTCGGTGATGCTGCTTGGGTCTGTTTATCTTGAGTGATTGAATTTTCTTCGGGTTCATTGGTTTTGGTATTAGAATCGGTCCATTCTCGTAAGTTTCGCTCGCCGATGGTCCATTCTTTCCTTTTCATCATTCCATTTTCCGCGTCCATTCTTATATCAATAGCTAGTGTTTCGTTGTTGCTTTGGGTCTTCTTGAATCTCTATTCTTTTTGTGATTCTTCTCGAGCTTTTGGGTCCTGGTCGATGTGTTTCTTTTGGGGTTCGGAGCGAGCAATCGGTTACGTGATCGCAAAGTTTGGATTTTTTTTTTTATCTCATTTGGTTTGTTGTTTTAATTGTTGTTGTTTCCCTTGCGTCTCTTTCAGGCTTTGCCGAATCAGCAGATGTTCAATCACCCGGGCTTCAAGCTTGTCATTGTTGGCGATAAGGGCATGGGTAATTGTCACTGGCGTGCTCTGTTTTACCAATTTTGATTCAATCGCTCGTTACTTTGTATACAGAACAGGTGCATAGGCTAGATGCAAGAAAACTGAAATTTGCCGGAATTATTGCAAGTTGAAAAATGTCTGTCAAGTCTGCCTTTGGACGGGGATTCTTCTCACCGTCACCATCATTTATCAGTACTTTGAGACCTTTGAGAAAGAAAAAGCAATTGAACAATGTGGATTAGCATGAAGTAGCTTCATCACTGCAGTATTAGGTTGGTATGTTTCTTTGGAGTATCTAGAGTGGAGCACGAGTAGTGGCTCGCTAGTCCTATGTAGCTGGTCTTTCATGAACTTAAGTTGAATTCTGCAATTCAGCACTTCATTAATGTGGCCGGTTGGGTAGGTGTTACTGGAATGATCCTTACTATTGCAAAATGTAATTGTCTCTTCATAAATCATGAGAATCGAAAAGGAATTTGCAGTGGTCTTATGGGTGAGTTTGATAAAAAAACTCAGTTTTATTTTGGATATGGAACCTGCCCAACAGGTTGAAGTGCCAAAGCTTTAGGTTTCTTGGGATTTTTTCTTGGCTGCTCTCTGTTCTTCTACTTGGTGCTCTGCTATTGAGTTTTTATCAGTTAAAAAGACTTAGATTGATCACTCGCAAGAATGGATGTTAAAATCAGGTTTGTAATAACCTGTTTGCATAAGAATGGGATCATGATGGGATGATTGCTGTAGAGTTTTAACCCAAACCCCAAAGAAAAGAAAGGTGAAAAAAAAAAAAAAGGCAAGAAACCCAATAACCCGACCCGAACCGACCCGAAACACATTATACCATTTTAAGGTGTTTCGGGTCGGTTCGGGTCGGGTCACAGTATGTGACCGATTGTGTTTCGGGTCGGGTCGGGTAACAACAAAACCCGACCCGACCCGACCCATTGACACCCCTAGTAGTCACTGAGCTCAACCTTGATGAAATTAAATAGTTTTGTTTCCGACAAAAAGACACATGAACTTTTTAAGGGTTTCTAATTATTGATGAAATTAGCGTTGTACGTAATTTTATCGTTGCCATGGGTGCTTCTTTAAGGCAAAGATACATTATTAAAGTGACATCGTTGTTCCATATTGAGAAAATTGTCCAAAAAGTCCTAAATTTATTGTACAACGACCAATTCAGTTCTAAATATTTCAATTATGTCAATTTAATCCTAAATCTTTTGACATTTGCTAGTTTAGTTCCAAACATTTCGATTATGTCAATTTAGTAAATAATGCTTTAACAATTTGCCTAGTCCTAAGTTTTTTGACGATTTGCTAATGTAACCTTTCGATCAATTATCCAAATAATAGGTTTAGGATTCAATTGACAAATCTTCAAAAGGGGGAAAAATACCAAAAAGTCATAAACCTATTGTATTGATATCAATTCACTCTTAAGTTTTTCAATTGAAACAATTTAGTCATAAATATTTTCATATAAGTACCAATTGAATTCATTCGGCCAATTGAAGCTTGAAATTATTGATCTAAACGCCAATTGTCCTATATGGTACGACTGATGTTAACATGGACTTTTATATTTTTATATTTTCCCCTTTTTCTTCTCTTTTTTTCCCCTTTCCTTTTTCTTTTTCTTTTTCCCTTATTTCGCTGATGGGAGCAAGGGCTGAGATGCCCTCACTGGCCTTTGGCTAGGGTTAGGAAGTTGTCCTACACCAAATTTGGCAAAGGGAACCTCGCTTGACCATCACTAGAGGCTACCAAGGGGTAGTCTTGTAGGCCTCTGGCGATGGCAAGGGCTCTCACCTAGGCAAGGCCTACGATGGTGTCCTAGCCCTCGCCGGCCTTGCCAAAAGGCCTACATGCAAGGTGTCTCAACCCTTACCCTCCCTAGCTGTTGGCGATCTCCACCATCCCTTAGGGAGGTGGTGACTAATGATGGAGGGAGATTAGGAAAAAGAAAAGACAGAAAGGAAAGGAAAAAAAAAATGAAAAGAGAACAAAAGGTCAATAAAAATTGAAAAGATATTAAAAAAAAAGTGTCGACATCAATACCAGCTTATCAAGTAAGATTTTCAGCATTTAAGTTAGTAATTTTCTACCTAAATTAGTCGAATGGACTAAATTTGTACTAATGTGAAAATGTTTATATTAGATTGGTCAAATTGAAAATATTAGAACTAAACTAGTATTTTTTTGATGACCCAGGGAACCCCCGCACGCCGCTTCGCGGCTGAGGTAAACCCTGGGAGGCACGTGAGGACCCACCACCCACGTGCCCTGGGTAAGACACGGCTTGCACTGAAGCACAACGACGCCGTGGATCGAACGCAGGACCTTTGCATTAGAGGTCCCTTGCTCAACCACCTACGTCACCACCGCGGGTGGTGAACTAAACTAGTATTAATGCAATAGGTTTATGATTTTTTTGATACTTTTCCCTACATGCATTGAACATTCACATTTAGATAAAGTACGCTTTATAGTTAATAAGTTATTTCTTGGAAATGAAGAGAAATAAAGGATGAACAAATTAACGCAAATGAAAGTGAGGCGGCAACCATCAAATGAGCCACATGTGAACTCTCCATAACGCCCTCTACGAAGCACCAAATTACTATAATAGTAGTGGATGAATTCAATAAGTCAACCCAAGACAGAATGCACAAACTTTATATCAAATGATTCAGTAATTCATTTGATATGAAAGGAGGAAAGAAAAACAATCGAAATACTCATAGATTGCAAGTTCTCACAACATCATCCACCAATCAAACAGAAAAGTACAAAAAATGTCTTAAATCTATGGCATTGGTACCAATTCAATATTAAGCCTTTCAATTGGACCAATTTAATATTAAATATTATTATATTGGTATCAATTCAGTCTATCCGACTAATTTGGTTGGCCACTACTAATGTGAATGTTGGCCAGATGATAAATGCTAATGTGGTAATTTTTAATAACTTCTTTTATTATTTTTTTTGAAATTTTCCCTTTTTTTTTTTTTCTTTTTTTCCTCTTCCTTTTTTTTCCCTCTTTTCCCTCTTGGCCTTCTTCTCCTACAGTGGTCGGCAAGCCTCCGGCAACTTGCCAGCTGCTAGCAAGGGTTGTTGCCCAAAGCTGTGGGTGAGGCCAGCCTTGCCATGGCCTACCCACTAGCAAGGCAACCTCCTCATTGGCCACAAGCGAGGACCTCGACCCTCACCAATGGGCTGTGAGGGCTTCACAGCCCTTGCCTAAAGGCTCGTTGGCCATTGTAGGAGAAGAAGGCCAAGAGGAAGGAGAGGAAAAAGAAAAGGAAAAGGGAAAAAGAAAAACAAATAAAAATATATATTAAAAATATAAAAAATATATTTAAAATATTGGAATTTTTTTAAAGATTGCTATGTTAGTGTTCGCCGGCCTACTAGCACCAATTGGCATTTATGTCAACATCGACTAGCTAAAATTGGCCGGATAGCTGAATTGATACTAATATGAAAATATTTATGACTACATTGGTTCAATTGAAATATTAGAACTGAATTGGTACCAATACCATAGATTTATAACTTTTCAGATACTTTTCCCCCAATCAAACTATAACCCATGCAAAATAAAAATCTTAGCCTTTTGTGATCCTCTTATTGGCTAGTAAGTGTCCAAAAGCTCCTACATAAGAGCGTCACCAAAAAGTAATGGTACATCCACTAAATAATATCACTGAGACATTGAAGTAGAAAATCCCATTTCATGAATCCTCTATACGTCATTACTATTCAAAGTCGTAAAGCTCCCTTCATAATATCTTATCACTAATGACAAACACCTTTAGATGAATAAGTGATAATTTTTACTAAGAAATTAAGAAAACAAAGATTGTTGAGATGGAATAAAAGGTTCAACAAAAATGAAATAAAAAGGAAAAAAGTATTTCCTAAATAGTTATTCAATCGTGGACAACCCTTTAGCTAAGAAATTCTAAATGTGACATTAAAAGTAAAAAATAAATGTAAAGTGTCGAAAACAAAAATAATTTAAGGAGTGAGATCAAAGTGACTTGGTAAGTGAGTAATGACTTGATAATTTTTAGGCAAGAAATGGTATGAAAAAATTTAGTTTGAAGAGTGAGGAAAATTTACTTTGGGATTTGCTTATTTAGAATAGTGACATCCCAAACATTCCAACCCTATAAGTATAATTAGATTATTATGGGCTTGCATTGTTTAAATTGGGCTAGATGACAAGCCTAATGGGCCATGAGAAAATTTTGGGCTTAAGAAGTTAGTGGGCTGCATGAAGGTATCGAGCATGGGCTCGATGGACCAAAGGATGGCTATTGGACTTGGGCTAATATGGAATATGCCAAGAGTCGAATTCGTTAAAGTTATGAATTAAGTCTAGTGGGCCATGAAATGCCGTGGGATGAGCCTGGTGGGCCGGAGACAGGTATTTAGGCCGGAGCGCTTAATTTTTCGAATTAAGATTATAGGTTAACCTTGTGAGAGATTTAATTAGGATTTTATTAAAATTTATAAGCGATTGTAATTTTGTTATCAAACACTAACTTTAGTAATTTCTTGTGATTATTCTTTGTTGTGATTGTAGATTAGTGCCGAGACATTAACATGTCAATTTGATTTATGCATACTCATGGACCTATATAGCTAGCAATGGACCAAAAATTTTCTGAGTTCGGAACGAAATTAAGTGGAAGAAGATAGAAACAAATAGATTAACTAACAACACGGATTAAAGCTTAACTCTAACCCATCCTCAAGCGTCAAGTGTTGACCATGAACAAGAATGCATGCATGGGAGCCATGACCTTAATCTTCTCTCTCGGTTTCTCTCAATCTGTAGCTTGCATAGGAGACACCATCATTATTCCTTTCTAATGATTGTTTCTCTTCTTGGGATTTAAAATAAAATCTACACACTCAAAGTTGGGTCTCCTCAATATTCATGCCATTTTCTTCCCCAAGAACATACCCAAATTCTCTCTCCATTTCCTCTCTTTTCTCTCTTTCGTGACTTGCACAGTAGTGAACCCTGACGACCCCAGGTTCTTCTTCTTCTTCTTGTGTGGGTTTGAGGGTAGATTTTCGAAGAGCAGTGAGCCACCGACAAGCCAAACCACAGGTAAGGAAATGATAAGGCTCTAAACTAGAAGTTATCTACTATTTGTCGAGGAAACGTGCGGAGCATGCTGGATAGTGGATAATCGAGTCTCGATGCTCCTATTTTGGGTTGGAATAGGCTAGATGAGTGCTCCAATGGAGTCTTTGACCTTGCATGTGATGGTCGGGGCTCGAATGGGCAAAGAACCGTGCGTGTGGGAGCAATGTTGGTCGAAATGGTAGAGTAGACAACTGGTGAGTGATGAATGAGTGTTGCATGTTGGTTTTGAGCGGTTGAGAGGTAAGTTTGGGTTTGGGATGCACAATACATTAGTTGCATGAAGTCTATGAGTTGCTGAGATCATTTTTTGGGTTTTGTGGTGCGATGTCTAGTTTCAAAACGGAGTTGTATACCAATTAAACAACCTGATGTCGCCGTAAATGGAGGCAAGGGTACGGGTTCAAGAGAAACAGGGACGATACTTGCAGGTTTATACTTTACTTTTGGGTTTAGACATGTTATCGATGGAAAGAACTAATTTTCTTAAGAGCGCACCAACAATTTTAAGCTTTGACGTGCTGGTTATTAGAGTTTTCTTGCAAGAATTAACATGTGTGAACATTATTTTCCTTAGAATAGCAAACTAACTTGTTAAAACCAGCAAAACCTTGGGTTGTTCTATGAATTTTCTGTATTTTTCTAGACGTAGTTGGACCTTAAACCCTCATGAAAGTTGTAGAACACATCTTTAGGAACAAATATATCAAAATTTGAGAATAAACGGTCCATCACCTGGAAGTTGTTGCAAAATTATAAAGGTCTATGTAGCAAGTTACTGCTCTTTATACAATAAGAAATAGGCTTAGTTTCTTCATGGAAAATGTTAGTCTGCGTCTCTTTTATAATATATTAAAATTTCATAGAATTTTGATGAGATTTGATGCACTTTTTGCTTCTATGATTAAAACTGCTCATGTCAGCTCTTATTCTGCCTTGATTCAAGATTGAGCAATAGATGCTACTCTTCTTGTACCTAGTTTTCATGGCATATAGGGAGTCTAATGATTTTGTAATAGTAGCTAGATTGTGCATGAGCATGTCTCTTCCATAATTCAAAGTGTGGTCATTGTATGGTCACTAATTGTGGTTTATGTGTGCAATGAGTGAGACATGAATGAAATGTTGTGTAAGCACTGAGTGCTACTTGAAGTGATCGTGTTTTCTTGAGGTCATATGCACGCTGTGATGTGATATAATTTGAAAGTGTGATGTGTGAAATGTGTGAATTACATGAGTAAGAGATTTCCATCGATACTAAGATATTGGTGATGCTTCCGGGAGTGAAATGCTCATGCTGTGTGATCTTGGATGCCTTCATTGAGCGAGATACCAGAATGCCTTCGAGTTGAGATGCCCATGTGTGTGATCAGGGATACCTCAGTTGTGGAATACCGGGATACCTCGGTTGTGGGATACTGGGATACCTCGGAGTGAGATGCCCCATGCTGTGTGATCTTGAAATACCTCAGTTGTGTAATACTAGGATGCCTAAGAGTGAAATGCCCATGATAGCAATATTGTGGAAGTCTAGATGTGGGATTCTATAAGTGACTCGATTGGGCTGGCTTGAGTTTTGGTGGGTAAATCAATCAAGGGTGAATTTGATATACACAGTATTATATAATTGCACTTGGTGTGTGAGTTCATCTATTATTGCATTCCATCTTAGTTCTGGTTAGAAACAGGAGGCATATATGCATATTTAGTGTGTTTGATATAAAGTGATTATTCATGTGATATCTTAGTGTTCACTTAGTTATACTCATAATGATTCTATCTTAGAACGTATGCGCTATTTGGTTATATTCTCTTGTTTTCTTTAGCGATTGTGGATTGTCTAGTTTAGGGTTTTATTATTTCTTTACTGGGCATTATTCATTCCTTTCTATTTTTTCAGATCATTAGTATGGACGTGCCACTGATCGCACGATACAAGGTGATAGCATACATTGATGTTTCATTTTACGGTGTATATGACCTCAATATCGAGCTAATATGAGACTACATTCTGGATGGACGATGTCAGGATATACTGGATCTTATGAGGTTTGTTGCATGGTTCATTAACCATGAAGGGGATCTCTTTGGCCTCTTCAATTTAACTCTAGAGGACCTGGAGTTGGGATAGGTGGTGCATAGGCACCTAATCATGTTGTAGCTGAAGAAGACATCTTCTTTTCTTTTCTTTTCTTTTTAATGGGCATGGGTTAGTATGGGGGGTAGTGAAGTTATGAACCCCTCTTACCATTTTCCCTGGTTGATTACTTACATTTTTGTTTGTGAACTTGTAAATATATGTTGTACATAGTTGCAAATCTTGTAAGTAATCTAGGTTGACGTATGTAAGCTCGAACGAATTCTTAAAGAAAGCTAATAAAGTCCTTTTATGACCTTCATATGTGCTCTTAATTGGATTGTCTAATGCTATGTGATAGGATCGATATAGGATGATCATGTATTAGAATGGTTTTAGATCATAAAATATCCATGTTATACATGCTAACTAATTAGGTTAGGATACTTTAGTGTGATAATTGAATTAAACAGGTGCTGTCATGACAATAATCTATATAGTTTTTGCTTGCACTTAGTATGTGACGCTGTTGGGATGTCATAAGAATCCCTTCTGAAACTGAAAAAGTCAAATTGTTCATTATTAATAATAATTAAATGGGCGATGTTTTGCAATTGACTCGTGTATATTAGCACCAAGAGCATGGGAGTATTAGGGATGATCAGTGGTTTGGTCTGGTTCCAATGGGCCAAATCACTTATTGTCATTACATTGACAAGCGAGCTGTGAGGTGAGAGGGAAAAGTCGACAAGCGAAGTGTGAGGCGAGGCCATGAGAGGACGTCAAGCAAGGCGAAAGGCGAGGCCATGAAAGGGAAAGGAGACTTAAGGTGAGGCCACGAGAGGACGTCAAGTGAGTGGGAAGCGAGGCCGCGATAGTGGAGAGACTCACTTGGACCAAGGCGTGAGGTGACGTTGCACCTGCAAGAGGGAAACCAAGAAAGGGTTGATTTCACATTGTTAGGGTTAGCGAAGGAGAAGTGGAAGGGAAAAAAATGGGGAAAGTAACGGCAAAAGGGAAAGAGATGGGAAAGTAATAGTAGAATGGGAAGGTATTGGTAGAATGAGAAAGTAATGGGAAAGTAACGACAGAATGGGAAAGAGTTAGGAAAGTAATTGGCTTTAGAATGGTCATTCAAATTTAAAATTTTTCTTTTTAAAATACATGAATGGTCAGTCCTGTCCTATTGGTTTGGTTCCCACCTTGGAACCGGACCGACCAGCCACAGGTTCCAAAAATAAGAATCGGGGATCGGATCGGCATCCCCTAAGATCACCCAAAATTTACCTATCTAGTTCGGTCTTGATTGGAATGGTTCTTGTTGCATACTCCTAAAGAGTATTGTTAGTTTTCTTTTCTATTTCTTTTATTAATGTTAAAGACATGTCAAGTCAAGCCAAGAAGCACCTCTATAGGTTGGTTCCATGTACCTTGAAAATGACGTGTGCATTGATTGTCTTTTGGTTTTCTTTTCCATCTCTATATGCTTTTTATTAAATTAGTTAGTGGAAAGTATGCTAATCGACTTAGAGCATAAGGAATGATGGTTGGTTTTCATTTTTATTTCTTTGCTAGTAGAAAAAGCAAAGTCAAGTCAACAAAGGAAAAGAAAGAAAAGACCTGTGAAAATTTTTATGCATCTTTTGCGGAAATTTCGCATGCAATAATTCACCTTTACTTCTCTTCTCGATGGTTTTCTTTGAGGGAAATTCCAAATAAGAATTTGAAGTAGACCAATTTTCTTAAATAAGAACTCGAAATTAACTTTGTGTTAGATAAAGACTTAAAGTGGATCCATTGTCGCAAATAAGGACCCGAAGTGGTTGAATCAATTCCAAATAAGAACCTGAGCTTGTTGGTCAGCCAAATATTCACCAGCTATCAAGCATGTGACATTTCAGATGACTAGAGTTTTGGCAATTTTGTCAAAAAAAAAAATATAAGGAAAATTAACAAATCCTAAAACAGAAAAAAAAAAAAAAAAAAAAAAAAAAAAAAAAAAAAAAAACCCATGTTTTCTACAGTCTCCTGCTTCTTGTACTTGTCCTTTGCAAAGTCAAAGACCGAAGTTCTCCCCATTCTTTGTACCCATCCTCTGCAAAGTCGAATACTCAAATTCTCCGCCAGTTGAGACACAAATTAAAAACAAGAAGGAAACCATATGCTTCTTTGTTTGTTTGCAGAGACCCAAATTCTCTGATGGTTGAGCAAGGCGAGGAGAGATGATAATCGAATAATGACGACAACTGGGCAGCGATTTGGTTGAGGAACAGTGAGGAAGAAAAAAGAAGAAAATGTAAACATCTAAATAAATAACCTAAACTTAATTAATTTAGAATTTTCCATTTTTTTCCAATCACAAATTTCTAACAAAATTGGCCCTATTTTAATGATGGAAAATGTTTGCCAACAAGCTAAGGTTCTTAATAGAGATTAACTTGATCACTTCGGATCCTTATTTGACACAAAATTCACTTTAGGTCATTCTTTGAAACAATGAGTCTACTTCGGGTCCTCATTTGACACAAAGTTCATTTTGGGTCTTTATTTGAGAAAATAAATTTACTTCGGGTCCTTATTTGAAATTTTCCTTTTCTTTGATTATCACTACTATGTGATTTGAGAAGGTCATGGTCAAAAGAACAAAGTGATATATACATGAGAGATAAAGCTACAACCTAAGTAAGTGTGCGAATGATAATTTTTTTATTTCGGAAAATAATTATTTTCTATTTTTACTCCTGAGAACAATTTTTTAAGTAAAATAATGTGTTTGGTAATTATATAAAATTTTTACTATTGGAATAGAAAAAAAATATGAATATGTTTGGTACGATCCACAAAAAGAATAAGAAGGCATTTGACTTTCGTTGCCGATTGCTACAGTTGATATTGCCGTGCATGGCCAATGGCGAGCAACCGGTAGCGACGAGCAGCCGATCAACGGTTGGCAATGGCTGACGACCAATGGTTGGCGAACGACTAGTCGACGGTCAACAGCAACCGCAGCGGTTGGCGGCCGACTGACAAATAGTGGCCCATGGAGGACAGCAAGGAAGAAGAAGAAAAGGCAAAGAGAAAATTAATAAAAAAGACTTATTTCAAAGAAATTATTTCCAAGAACAAGAAACAACTTTTTTTTACGTTTTGTTTTTGTTCCAAACCTATTTTCTGACTACTTTTCTATTTTTAGGAATAGAAAAATTAGTTGACGTTATTAAATAAATTTATATTCTTTTTTTATTTCGCGGAGCAAAAGAATAAAAGAAGAGGGGAATAGAAATGTTTCCATGCAACCCCTAAGCATTCTGCGGAAGCCCTCAACCTTCATCTCCTCTCACGGCTAGCCGTTGACCGTTCCACTGTTTCTCCTCTCACGGCTGCTTGGGGAGTGGCTAGCATGACCGTCCACTTCAGAATAATAATGGAATGGTCAACGGCTAGCCACAAATCCTTTTAGAGGAAACGGTAACCGGTTTTAATTTGAGACCCGTGTTTCCTTTTTTTTTTTTTTTTTTTTTACTTCTATGTCAAATAATTAAATACCGACAACAAGCTCAAATTTAGAGACAAAACCAGAAAAAGGCTCACGAAATCAATTTTCTTGAATATGAAGAAAGAAAAAATAAAATAAATACCGAAATATAATTAATTACAAATAAAAAATTATAGCTTACTAAAGTAATCATTAATGTCATTATGAAAATACATTAAATTTAAAAAAAAAAAAAAAAAAAAAAACTCAAAACATTAACTTTGCAACTAATAACAAAATTATTGTGCAATGAAATTGCTCATCATTCCTTTTGCTCAAACTAAATTGCTCTTGAAGGACTCTCAAATGAACTAAGATTTATACAATTGATATCGATTATGCATAAAAAAATGAAGTAAAGAAAATGTCAAAATAGGAATAATGAATTAGTAGAGAATTTCAAAAAAAATTAGTAGAGAAAAAAATGCATTCGCCATATAAAAAAGCCATAAGAAGAGAATGATTTTCTTGCCTTATTTAAATAAACAAATGAAAGTCACAATCTTAAAAAAAAAAAAAAAATGATTCAATGTGGCCTTTTGATTTTGTCTCTGAAATTTGAGGCTGCCATAAGGAACATAGAGGTAAAAAAAAAAAAATGAAGAAGAACAAAACAGGTACTCAATGATTAAACCAGTTCAAACCAATTTAGTAAATCCATTGGTTCCCTCCAAAAGGATGTGTGGCTAGCCTTTTGATAGTTCCACTGTCATTTTGCAATAGATGGTAACACAAGCATTTTCCTAACCTGTTAGCTAAGAAATTCTAAATGTGACATTAAAAGTATAAAATAAATATAAATTGTTGAAAAAAAGTAAGGAGTGAGATCAAAGTGATTAGGTTGAGGGAGTGATGACTCAATAATCTTTAAGCAAGATATGATATGAAAAAATTTAATATGAAAAGTGAGGAAAAATTATTTTGAGATTTGAATTCAGATTATTCATTATAAATAATATTTCAACAGGTGATATTTTTGCGATTGACTCATATATATTAATCCCAAGGGCATGGGAGTATAGCTAGCTTTCTTTACTATTTCTTTAATTTATGGAAAGGGCAAGTCAAGTCGAGAAGCACTATATAGGATGATTCCATGCCCCCTTCTGCGAAATGTTGCTTTTTATTAAATTACTTGGTGGATGATATGCTTGCCGACTTGGAGCACTAGAAATGATTCGTTGGTTTTTGTTTCTATTTCTTTATCTATGGAAAAAGCAAATCAAGCCGACAGAGGATAAGAAAGAAAGGACACGCGTAAATTTTATGCACCTTCCGTAGAAAGTACGCGTGCAATAATTCACCTTTACTTTCTTTTCCATAGCTTTCTATCATTATCACTGGCGCGTGATTCGAGAAAGTAAGGTCAAAAAGAATAAAGTGACGTACACATGAGAGGTAAAGCTGCAACCCAATCAGAAAGCATTCTGCTGAAGCAGATCAGCTTTCATCTCCTATAATAGCCGACTCTTCGAACCTGAGAGGGAAGTTCTTTCTTGGGATCTCTCACGCTCTCTCTTAAAAGAGACACAATTTCCCACGTAAAAAAAAAAAGCAGGGCGTTCTCGAAAAGGGGGGAGGGACCATGTTCAGGGAGCATTTTCTGGAAAAGTAAAGAAAAGCATTCCCCACCCTTTCTCCTGAACTCACCTGACCAGCCACCTCCACCATCTCCGTCCGACTACCTCCCGCCGGCGAGTGCTATCGCATTCCATTCCCGGAATCCTACCTCACTCCTTCCTTCACTGTCACCTGCTTCTTTACTCTCACGAAAAAGCGGAAGAAAAAAAAAAAGAAGCATCTTGGTCTTTCTCTACTACGTGAACAGTTGCCATTGAAGCCCCACACAAAACCTCAGAGCCACAGCCGATCTACGTCGTCCGCCACCTCCAGAACATCGTCCGCCTGCTGCCATTCGTCGTCGTGGTCCCTGACCTCGGTGGAGTCGACTGAAGCCAGACACGAGTTTGGAGTCGCTATTCTCAACCTTCGCCGCCGACGATGCCTGCGGCAGCCAAGCCAGGTAGGGCCCCCGCGATTGAGTGCTCGTTCTTTCTTTTCTTTTCTTCTTTTTTTGCCTCGTCCCGCTTGATTTTAAAAGAGCAAAGCAAGCTCGCTTTCTTTAGTCCTCACTCGCGTCGGATCTGAATGAGTCGGTCGGTTTTTCTTAAGTTTCAACGTTGCTCGCTGATTTTTCTTGAGTTTAGTGTGAGCTCGAGCTCCGAATAGGTCCATATTCGCTCTCCAACTCGCTGCCCACTACGTCTTTGAAGAAATGCCTGAACAGATTCGAATTTGTTCCGTTTAATGCACGATATGGCATGGAAAAATTTAGTTTGAAAAATAAGGGAAATTTATTTTGGGATTTGCTTTTGTAGAATCCCTTTTGAAAGAAAAAAGTCCGATTGTCCATTATAAATAATATTCCAATAGCCGGTGTTTTGCGATCAACTCATGTATATTAGCACCAGGAGCATGGGAGTGTTGCTAGTTTTCTTTTCTAGTTCTTTTATTAATGGAAAAGTCAAGTCAAGAAGCACCTATAGAGGATGGTTCCGTGCACTTATGCAAAATGCTGATTTTTGTTAAATTAGTTGTTGGAGACTATGCTTATCGACTCTGAGCATCAGAAATGATCTTGGTTTTCGTTTCTATTTCTTTATTAGTACAAAGTGATATCCATATGAGAGATAAAGCTGCAACCCAACCAGACACTAAGCATTCTGAGGAAGCACATCAACCTTCATCCCCTCTAAAGGCCGCTTCTTCAAATTTGAAAGGGAATTATGATGTCTTCCTGAGTTTTCGGGGTACGGACGTTCGAAACAACTTTCTCAGTCATCTCTATGCGGCTCTTGATCATAAAGGAATCTACACTTACATTGATAGCGAGGAGCTTCGAAAAGGCGAACAAATAACACCGGCACTTATTAAGGCGATCGAGGACTCACGCATTGCAATCATCATTTTCTCCGAGGACTATGCTTCCTCACCGTGGTGTTTGGAAGAGGTGGAGAAAATCATGGAATGCAAGGAGCAAAGAGGACTCACAATGTTTCCGTTGTTTTACAAAGTGGAACCCAAAGAAGTGAGAACACCAAGAGGGAGCTACCAAAAAGCTATGGTTAAGCATGAGAGCAAGTTTGGGAGAGATTCAGAGAAAGTGAAGAGATGGAAGGAGGCTCTTTATAACGCCGGTAGCTTATCCGGGTGGGATTTGATCGATAAGTAAGTACTAAGTAGTGATTGATGTTACACTGCTTTGTTGTTGATTTTTATATGCTGACTACATCTTCTATTTTTTTCCCATGAGAGTTAATTATCTTTGAAATTAATGTGTCAAGTACCTTTCCCCGATTTTATCAGAGATGAAGCGGATTCTATAAAGAGCATTGTGCGGGAGATCTCTATGCAGCTAGACCAAACGCCCTTATATGTTGCCAAGCATCCGGTTGGATTACGTTCACGGGTTGTAGAGTTGGAATCAATGTTAAATCTTGAGTCTTATGATGTTCTCATGATAGGGTTATGGGGACAAGGAGGTATAGGAAAAACAACATTAGCTAAAGCTCTTTACAATGATATTTTTAGACAATTTGAGGCTTCATGTTTTTTGGCAAACATTCGGGAAACTTCCAAAGATTCCAAGGATTTAGCTCATTTGCAAGAAAAATTGTTGTCCGAGATATTGCCAGGAAAAGGATTAACAATGTTTAGTGTTGATGGAGGTATTAATTTGATGCAACATAGGCTTTGCCGCAAAAGAGTCCTCCTTGTTCTCGACGATGTCAATGACATAAAACAATTAAATGCTTTAGCTGGAGGGCGTGAATGGTTTGGTAAAGGAAGCAGAATCATCATTACTACAAGAGATAACCATCTATTAACTATCCATAGGATAGATGAAGATCATATCCATGAAGTTAAAACTCTAAAGAATGAGGAAGCTCTTGAACTTTTCAATAAACATGCTTTTCTTAGAAGTAAGGAAATAGTGATAAGGAAGGATTTTGTGGATATTGCTTTGCATTATGCTAATGGACTTCCTTTAGCACTTGAGGTATTGGGCTCTTTCCTATGTGGAAGAAGAGAACAAGAGTGGGAAAGCGCATTGAATAAACTTGCTAAAAGTCCTGACAAAACCATTAATGATGTTCTCAAGTTAAGTTACGATGGACTAGAGGACTATGCAAAGGAGATATTCCTTGATATTGCATGTTTCTTCAAGGGACGATCTATGGAGTACATCATGAAAGTCCTTAACAGTTGTGACTTTGACACAACTATTGGAGTACAAGTTCTTGTTGAGAAGTCCTTAATAACCAAAGAACTGGAGACGATACAAATGCATGACTTGGTTCAGTTGATGGGCATGGATATTGTTAAACAAGAATGTCGTGATGATCCTGAAAAACGCAGCAGGTTATGGCTTTGTGAAGATGTCTGTGATGTTCTATCGGGGAATATGGTAAGTTTTGGTGGTTTAAACACTGATTTTACTCTCTTCTTCTCTGACTTCGTATACTAATTGCAATGCAAGTTCTATAAATGCAGGGAACAAATGCAATAAAAGCCATAGTTTTGGTTTTACCCGAGATAGAAGCAATATACATAGGTCCCGATGCTTTCACAAACATGAGAAGATTGAGGTTGCTCATCATGATTAATGTGCATAACTCTTTCCAAGGTCCTATTTATCTTCCTAATGAACTGAGATGGTTTGAATGGCCTGAATGTCCTTGGTTTCCCAAATTTTCCTCTTCTTCAAATAAGTTGGTTGGGCTTGATCTGCACAAAACCAACATCCAAGTCGTGAGGGAGCAATTCAAGGTGCGCATTTGAAATTAATTGTCTTTATTTACTTATCTCTTATATATCTATATCTGTATGCATATGATTATGGATATGTACATGAATTATTGAAAACTCTGAATGCAACAATTACTAGCTCCGATGATGCTTGCTTATCTGATCTATTAAATTGTCTATATTTGATTAAAGCATTAAATACAAGATGTCGATCTACTGCATGAACCAACATAAGTGAAGTCTCCGTTAGGGAGTATAAAACATTTTCCAATGTGAACCTTAAAGTTACTTCGAATATATTAAAAAAAAAAAAAACATTCACTAAAAAGGTCCCACCTTAATTTCAAAATGTTACAAGCACTGAAATTATAAGAAGAATGAACTTATAAGGTCAGTAACTTTAATACCGAAAATTGGACTTATTGGTGACATAATTGAATGATGGATATGTTTAGCATTTTAATAAACATGAACTGATGATTCATTTTGTATGCCTTTGAAATATAGATAACCAAAATGTTATCAAAGATTCTATATTTAATACCAGAGACAATCTTATTATACTCTTTGACATTGCATATGGAAATAGATAGAGATTTTTCTTACTTATTTGCTTTAGCATTGATGCGAATGCATGCTAAATGCTTTTAATTGAACCTCTTGTTGTTCTTTCTCCGATAGCATGCAGCTGATAATGAAAAGAGAAATATTAAAATTTGTGTAGCAAAGGATCTATAAAGGAAGTTAGTCTTCACTTTAAGTAAGTCGCAAAAGTCCTATCTTTTTTCATTGTACCAACCTAACCGGGGATTTCTCAGAAGTACGTCCTTTACATTTGGAAGGAGGAAGAAGCAGAACTCGAAGAAAGTTTTCTTTTATCTTTATGGATAAACTATTCATTTAAAAAAAACACTTAGGATAATTTACTCAAGAAATCTCTCATTGCTTTCAATCGAATCATTCGGTAGCACCTTTGCTCCATTTCTTCCTGAGTAAGAAATCACGGAATGGAAAGCAATTTTCCACATCCTCATGTTGGGGTTCCGCTCGCCTAGCTGTAGTACAGTAGGAGAGATGTATATATTGACCATCCAACCATCCAATTCCTCCTCCAGCTCTTTTAAACAAGGCTTGTGGAGTACAACTCCATAGAAGAGTCTCATTTTCTAAAGGCGTTGCATCTAGCACGCTAGTAGTGCGTAACAGTTTTCACGCATGACTAATAAGGCTTTCTAAAGAGAAGTGAGTAAGGGTTCTCTTCGCTAATTAAAGTATATTTTAACCTAAATCTAAGATAAAGTTATATATGTACGTACGTTGGTATACGTATCATTTTTGTATTCAAATTTATTTTACCGTACAAAGTGAAGGTGACCTTCCACAGGATTTTAATTTAATTTCTTCACCAAAATGTCATCAATTACTTATTTTACAAATTTTATATTCATAGAGAGGTGCGTAAACTAATAATTTATTTGATCTCTCACATGTTTCACAATTTAAATTTTAATGTTATCTATCCTAGAAAAAATTTCTTATTGCAAATTTCAATCATGAAATATCTTTTCTTTCTACATATATTCTACGTTTGTGTATTGTGTATTTACCAACAATTTCTTTCCATTAAATATTTCTAATTTGGTGGTTTCGCTCAATTTTTCAAATATCAGCTTTTTCAACTCTTGTGCATACTCATATTTTTCTCTTCCTACCCCGTCCATGAGACAAGCTTTATGGGCTTTCAATTTTGCCGTCGTGCATGTCGGCCACACTGATTTCGGAATGTGTTGAACGAACAAATAAATAAAGTGGGGTCTTCAATCTTAACGAAGTGGGAAAACCCCACTATGGAGGATAGGAAGAGACTAGAGATAGAAGGTCTCCCTTAGCCAAATCACCACCTTAGTAGGCCACTCCAAGGATGCAGCACTCTCTTGATCACTCATGAATCACCCAAAAGGACAGAGAGAAAGACAAAGAAAAAGATAGAATGAAACTTCATCTAATAAATTAATTGTGTTTATTACAAGAGACCGAGAGGACAATTATAAGTAGGAGCCTAAAATACCTTTAAGTAACCTCCAAGTAAAGAAAAATGAACCTAAAATACGAAATTCAAATAGGCTACAATATTATCACATTATAATCGAGAATAAAGGAATCCTAAAAAGTTTAAACAGACTCATAGATTAAGAAAATATATTTCATCCCTATTATTCTATTCATAAGAGAGAATCTTGAAATCTTGAAAAGACTCCTCCTCGAACCAACTTCATAGTGATAGATCAGCAACATTGAAACTAGTGGAAACACCAATCTCTCCACAAAGCTCACTTTTGTAGGTATTATTGTAGATGCGTTCCAAAACTAGAAAAGAACGACTTGTTGCATGACGACTAGGTAGAAAGCGCTTCTCAAATGAATCCAGACACGATCACCTTCTTTAGAAACAGCAGGCTTTTCTATGTTTTTATTGCTTGGCTGGGATATTTGACAGTTTGCTTCGAACTTCTCTTCTTCACTTCCTCATGTAACTTATTGATTGTCTTAGATTTTTCTTCATATTATTAGTGAATAATTGTGTAAGATCCAGAGGACTTAAAAGATGCTTTCGCTACACAACATCAAATTGACATTTTCCAATAGTTTGGCTCATCAAATTATTATATGCAAATTCGGCTTGAACCAATAACATATCCCAATGTTTTACATGTTTTCTAATAAAACTCCTTATAAAGATGGCTAGCAGAACTAAACTGAGACTAAGTCCGCATTTCTTGTCAATATGCCAAAAGTGACTGATAAACTCGACAAAAGGGGTTGTCTTTGGAATGCCATGTAGGCACACACCTTCACTAATATAAAGTTCAGCAACATGTAATGCATCAAGGGACTATTACATGATACAAAATGTGCGATTCTTGAAAATCGATCAACCAACCAACATGACCTAATAAGAGATGACGCAAGAGATTCCTGAGCTTCCACCACCTTTATGGTTGTTGCGTATCTCTGCATAAGATTGTAGATCCATCAAGTGCCACCTATGTTAGCTAAAATTCATGTCAAGAATTACTTGGCAAAGGATTTGACCGTGGCTCATGTGCTCCCACATGAGGTTACCCTCTCTCTCTTTACATGTATTGTTTCTGAACGTACACATAGGAGAAGTGGCCACGCCACTTAGCATTGGAATGATTTCTCTCGTATGTCTCTTGACAGAGATCCAATGCGTATTATTCTTTTTTTTGTATATCTCTTGACAGAGATCCAATGCGTATTATTCCTTTTTTTTTTTTTTTATCTTCTCTTTTGGCCAAGGATTGCTCAATAAACTCATATTTGAAAAGGGAAAGGGAGTGCTATATGTACACCATATGATCAACTAATTTCTGATTACACATGGCTTGAATGATGATCAAGTGTTTTTCTTTAAACATTTTTATCTTCATTTTTTTTTTTCTGTATGGATGTTTCTTGCAGGACTTTAAAAATTTGAAGTTCCTTAACTTCAGTGAATGTCCGTCAGTGGTTTGTATGCCGAACTTTGATTTGACTCCAAATCTCAAGGAACTGGATCTCCATGGGTGCAAAAATTTGGAGCATGCTCATGAATCAATTGCATATCACGCCAAATTACAATATTTGAATCTAAAAGGGTGCTCTAACCTTCATCATTTCCCCGATGTGCTCCAATCCAAGAATCTTCAAGTTCTCAATCTTACTGGTTGCTCAAAGTTGCAAAGATTCCTAGATATTCCGGATAAAATCAAAGGCTTGAAAGAACTTTATTTAAAAGAAACTTCGATAAAGGAGCTTCCTGTGTCCATAGAAAATCTTGTTTCTTTGGAGAATTTGAGTTTGATTAATTGCAAGAAATTGGCAAACCTCCCATCTTGCATTTACAAGTTGCCAAATCTTGAGAGCTTGATGCTTAATGGTTGTTCAAAACTAATCAAGTTTCCAAAGGAGGAGGAGGATTTGAGTGATTTGCATAGGAAGACGGGATTTCCTAAGCTACTCATCTTAAGGCTTGTGGGATGTGATCTACTAGAAGTAGAGTTCCTAAAGAATCATTCATGTTTTCCTAACCTATTATATTTGGATGTTTCGGGATGCGGACAATTACAAGAGATTGGCAAGATTCCAGACCAATTGCGGGGTTTATTGGCATTGAATTGTGAATCTCTAAGTAAAATTTCCTCTGACATTTTGTCATTATTTCATGCACTGGTCCATAATAAGGTTAGACTCTCTCTCTCCTCCCCTCTAATTATATGGAGTCGTGTATATGTATTGCTAACTGTAGCTAAACTCTCCTCTTTTCCAAGTTTCAAATTCGAAATACTATTCTAACAATTTACATCTATGACAGCAAATTTCTTCCGGTAAGTTTTGCCATATTCTTCTACGTGGAGGAGAGATGCCAAAATGGTTGCTCCCAAATAAAGAAGGTTATATATCTTTCATGGCTTCAAAGGACTTGTGTAAGAAGTTCCTAGCATTAGCTATCTGCATTGTATTTCGAGTAAAGGAAGGGAAACGAAATGCCAAATTTATGGTCTGTCCATACATTAATGGCAAACGCTGCCCCCTTTCATATGCGATCCCTTCATGTCCATCACATTCGGATTATGTGTGGCTTTATTGTTATGAAATAGAGGATCTATGGCATGCAAGCACTTTGGGTCAAAATGACTCAAATTCTTTCCAGTTATGTGTTAGCACAATGGGTGGTGCAATTGTAAAAAAGTGTGGATTTCGATTAATATGCAAGCCATTAGAAGACGATTTGGAAGCTTTGTATCAGGATGACGAGTTGCTGGATCTAGGTTTGCTCTATGAGATTTGGCATGACGATAAAGAAACAACCACAGAGAAAGAAAGTTTGGCCAATCTCTTAGATCTGGCATATGAGGTCTATCTCTCTCCCTCCCTCCCTCTCGCCCAACAACCCAACCCCCCCCCCTCTCCCCTCGGTGATTGTGGTGCGTGTGTTTGATTGATATGGGTGCATTGTGTTTGTATAATGCAAAAGCTACAAATGCTAGCAAACAAAACAAGCTAATATATCGTGATTTTGCACCTATATGTAATAGCGGTGGTTATACCTTGAAGATAATAGAAGCTCAAAGGAAGGCCGTAGGCAAATGAAACAGAAAAACATGACGATATCATGGATGGCTTCCCATGCACCGATATCATGGCTGACTTCTCAGTTGAGGTCTCTCTCTCTCTCCCTCTCTCTCCCTCTCCCTCTCCCTCTCCCTCTCCCTCTGGGTGCGCGCGCATTCATAAGTGCATGTGTTGATTTGTTGGAGTGTATGTCGGGCACGATTCTGCACTTACATGTAATACGGGTTGCTACAACACTCGCAAGTGAATGATTTCATGAGTATTACATATAAGGCAAGGAAGGATCGATATATTTAATTATTATAAAACTCTAGCTTTGGTTAAATTACTAGAAAAATTCTCAAATTAAACTCTTCAATTTGAACTAATTATCAACTTGAGTATGTCTAACAATCTATTGGTATAACAGAAGTATCGCTATTCCACAATTCCTTCTTGCTACAGAGATACTTTTCCCAGAGGAGATATGCCAGAGGAGTTTGTCCTTGTTGAAGGCAGTACCATATCTTTCATGGTTTCACAGGACTTTTATGATAAGTTCTTGGGATTAGCTCTCTGTGTTATTTTCAGTGTAGAGGATGGAGAAAAGGAAATATTTTTTGACATCGTGCCCTATGTTAACAGCCAAAAACGGAATGCGCTATCAGGAACTCTCGGTTCATTTAATTCGGGTCACATGTGGATTCAATATCTCAAGCCAAATGTATTGTGGGGAGTGTTGGAGGGAGCAGTTGATTTTCTTGAATTTGACGAGGATTGCTTACAATTTAGCCTTACACTCAGAGTGTCGGGTGGAACCGTGGAAAAGTTGGGATATGTGCTAAGATGCAAGCAAATGGATAATGATTTGAAGGTTGTGCTCGAACACAATCAATTAGTGGATCCAACTTCAATCTATGAAATGGAGTGGAAAGATTTCTTACGCAAATTTCTCCCACGCTTGTTTGAGGAATGGAGCCGGCGAGTGAACAGATAAAATAGGAATAGGGGAGTGGAGTAGTGTTGGCATGCGGATCTTAAGGAAGGAATCTCCAAGTAGTGTTGGCACGCAGATCTTTAAGGAAGGAATCTCTAATAATATGTTTCCTGATGCCCCGAGACATCTATGTTGTTGTTGAAGTAATAGATGGCATTCAGTTCAATTTCTAATGTCAGATTCAACATATATGAAAATGGAGAGAGGGTGCACACAGGACACTTCAATTCATTAGAACGGGACATCATGTTTGGCTCAAGTATCTCCGATGTGTGTAGTCAAATCATATTAATAAGTGACATATCAGCATTTTCATTTGTCAAATTGGATGGTGGTAAGCTCAGTACTTAATTGCACTTATCAGACAAGTTCGAAGACTCGATTACACTTTGTAAGAGTCTTGGAACTTGATTATACTTTCGCAACAAGTTTTAGGACTTCTGGTGTACATATTACTTATATAACTGTATTCATATTTCATTTTTCCCAGCATCATTTCCCTTTACTTGGGTAATTTGAAACTTTTTTCATGCAATTCTTAGATGAAGCAAGAAAGGTTTGCGGCACTGCTTATATGTTTCTCTACATATTCCTGTTATAATCGTATGTTAATCTTTGCTCATTGCCAGAAAATAATCTTTGTTGTACCTGTATGTTGATCTTAGTCGTTAGTAAACTTAAATTAATATAGCAAATTTTGTCAAATAGTCATCATAAATAACAAAAAATTTCAGTAAATATTACTGAACAATTTTAAATCACCTGAAATAAGTTGTACTGCACCCATGGATATTAACTTTCATCACGAACATCTCTTCATTATTCTTAAATTGCGGGAGCTATCAATTTGAAATTTTCCATTAATATAGTACTTTCTCTCTTTATATGTAATCGATAGTATCTGTACGTCGTAATTATTTTTCTGATGGTCATAAGTCCCATGGGGTCCTCATGATCACCACTGCACCTGTAGTTAGTACCTTCTTTTGAGGTTAGTAATTTGATTGTGGAGTTTATATCTCGATGATCCTATTACTTAGTAATTATCCAATAGCATAGTAAGTTCCCCCAATAAACTGGTAAGTGACGGTATGTCTATTTAGCAACAACTAAGTGCGTATAATCAGTGGTACTCCCTGGGCGATGAATGCAAATGTTACTCCGTGTGACAAGAGAAGCTGCTCGAAATTCCATATAACTAGCCCATGTGCCATCATTGTCCATGGTTTTGCAATACTCTACAAATGGCACATCACCCTTGATAAATGGGTCCAACATTTCACAATTTTTCTGTCATCAACAATTTCCATCTTAGATACATATATCAGGTCCATTCTTCAAACAAGGATTTTATTTCCTTAATTGCATCACTATAAGAAAAAAAAAACAACGAAAACAAAGGATTCTATTGAAACTTGAAACAAGCAAAACTATCAATTTGTGCCATTGCAAAACATTACAGTTTTATCATACATGCTAAAAAGTTTATTTATTTTACGTTAGTGTCAATTCTCTCATTTTCAATTTTGTCAATATCTCCTCCAAAAAATGTTGGTTTGCATAATATTGCCACCCTAGCAATCGCACATTCCTGTGGGCTACAACAATAAGGGTAACTACATAGTCCAACTTCCTCCTGTACCTGTCAGTTTAGGCCAAGATATATGATCCGAATCACAGTTAATACTCGTTGGGTTTTCCTCTCTAGTAAAATAAAAATGTAAAATTGCTCACTAGATACTTGTGTTAGTAAAGCTCAATGCAACTGTGAATGTGAGCTGAATATTATCAGGAATAACCATTGGCGGCAGAAATGTAAGCTTCAATTTATAATACCCATTTTAACTTGGTTTTTTCTTTCAAAGGCATACTATTTCAGTGTCTATATAAGTGTGGATTCCATCAATACTTATAAAAAAAGTTCAAGAACAAAATGCACCAAATAAAAGTTCATTCAGATTGCTGAGCACTAATACAAATGAGGACGACATCACCATGTAAAAAAAAAATCCTTCCTAGAGCTTGAAAAAGAGAAATTTGCACTCCACATACCAATATGTACTGAACAACCATACTCTGGTACTTCCCATGTTCATCTTCATTGCCTTCCAACTGATCTGCAAGGGCCCTGATTAACAACGGTGGACAACCATGAAAATTCCAACCATAGCAAAGGCAAATCTATAAACAAAAGCTCCACTCAAGGCAATAAGGTTACCTGGAATGAAAACGGGAATGAGGAATATGATTTGTTTATCAAGGACATTGTACAACGGTGATAGAAATTTTCCAATTAACTGAGTTGGATCTCAGAAGAGATGATCTAATATCCTCGAGACTAAGGAAGAAGCTACATTCCCCAACAAATAGGGCCCTTCCTCGTGATATATTTCCAGATGACAGTGTCTCAATCAGAATGATACATTAAACGAAATGCAATAGTTTTTCAAACAGAGGAATTTCTAATACATCAATGAGAGTATTCCAAAACCAGTGTACAATTAAACGCAATGCATGTTGTGTTCTGACGACAGAGTGGTAATGTGATGAGCATACCATTGACCTTCTACAACAGAGAGGAATACTTTCATCTTACAAAACAAACCAATTCCTGGAAACAATCAAGAACAAGTCGGTGATCTTTTCTAACGATCAATTACAATCTGCGGTCACCTGGACAATTTTCAGGCCCAGAGCATCAAGCTGAGCTCCGAACTGCATCAGCTTGTTTCCACTGCTTTTTGACCCGTGCATCAACGCGTACTGCATTAACGTCTCCTTAGATTCTAAGAACAACCACCTACTGAGAATATGGCCAAAAACACGTCCGCAAAAGCTCAATTCAGAGGCCTCGACGCAACGAACAGACTATCGCAGCAATTAAAACTTTCGAATTTCTTATCCGGAGACAAAATACGCCGCCTCTCATCGAAGAGCAAGCAATAGTCACGAGTGCCTAAATAGATGCGAGCTGCAACAACCATGAGAAGCGAAGAAGACTGCTTACGCCGGGCTGCTTCTTGGCGTTGGACTTGTGGTGCTGCTTTTGCACCATCGCTACGGAGGGAAGGCGATCAATGCCGTCGGTGATGATCGAGCGAGGTAGAGATTCGCCGCCGGGAGACGGCGCTTTTGCACCATCGCTGCGGTGAGACGCGGCGGTTCGAACCGGAGTGAGGATCGCCCAGCGACGAAGATGGGGACGAATGCCGAATGGGCCATGGGCTTTCCCGTTGGGAGCCCAATCTGCTCTTCATGAATCACCAAACATAACAGTCAAGAGTTGTTTAATCTTAGAAATCTGCACCAATTTGGCAATTTGAATGGAAGAGCTAGCATATGTAATATCTGTGTCATCTCCAACTGCAAATGGATTGCATTCGGATCCTTGTGGATGAAGCTTAAGTGCATTTTGGATCTACACACCTTTCATTAATTACAAGAGGTTGTGTGCACAAATGCTTAGTGCATTTCTTGTCAAAGAAATAAAAGGAAAAAGAATCATATCTTCACAAGAACCTCAAACTACAATTACAGCAAAACCAATATGCTGGAAGAGAATTTAAAAATTAAACTATGGCTCGTCAAATTTATGTGAACATCTCTTTTATAATCACTGAAACGTTTAGCCTTGGGACAACAATAATTGAAATTCCTTATCTTCTTCCCCCTCTGGTTGCTAACCAAACTCACGACAAAGCTACCAGCGTGGGTGTTATGTGCTTGTGCATCATTTATGTGTAGAAAGTATCTTTAAATTACAATTGTCATTATAAAATGCATCAGGCAGGCAAACTATCCAAGAAAAGTAACGCCATTGAAAATTTTGTACTTGTAGATCTTTCTAAATTTGGCAACGATTGGAAAACTAGAAAGTAACACTTATCCCAAAGACCAATGTAGAGATGCATGCATCAAATAAATGCTAATACAGATAGAAAAATTTTTGTTGTCTAATATGATCAAATATTTGAAAGACTGCACACATACTCATATCTGAAATTCAATAGATGATGGTGTGCATACATTAAGAAAAGATCAGATACAAAGAGCCCGCATGTCAGGCGACCCTCCATCAGATGCAGTAGAAACTATAGATGTGTCAAACCCTCTCTTGCCTCGCTTCTTTTCCTTTCTACTTTTTCTGGATTCAAGTGCTTGATCACTACAAAACAACATTTAGACATAAAAAATGAGAAATCTTCACTGCTGTCTTTGTTTTTGTAAGTATAAATTTGTATTACCCATATATGAACTTTTTTCCAACGTGCACACATTTTTCGACAAAGCGTAGGAGTGAGAGAAAATGTTCCAGACTTGAATTTAAGGAAGGAATTGATACCATATTGGATACATAGGCCATAAATTTTTAAGATAAGTATCAACTCCAATCACAGGGAAATAGGAAAATTACTTCAACAAAAGACGAGCTTAAACTATAAATTGACATATAAAGCACAGAGAGTTGCAGACTTTCCCTGTCCCTGACCCGCAACAGGACATATATTTATTTTTTGAACCACTTGGACAAGCGTTTCTTGGGATTATCTGTTTTTCAAAATAATAAAGAAGCAAATAAAAATGAAGAGGCGCATCACCGGAAGGTGGTCTCGACCTAACTTCCAATGCTTTTGTAATAAGACGACTCTTATCCAAACCTCCAAGGTAAGACCCCTTTGGTTGTGATGGCGCTTGACTCCTAAATGGCTACCAAAAAAAAAAAAATGTGTCTGCAGACTGCTGGAATTAAAGGAACTTAGCCTTAGACTGGGACGGATAAATCTAACTAGGAGGACTTATACTTACACTCCTACGTATACTGGGGCTATCTATTACAACTGGATGGGCTATAAAAGGTACTGCTACTGGTAGGAAGGATACAAATACTTCTAAGGAGGCTTACCAAAAAGCCTTCTTAAGCAACTTGGACCTTCTGTCGCCTTGGCCCATTTTTCTGTAATGAGTTAAGGAATCAAGATTGTGACTGTGTGCTGGTGGTGACAGCGTATTGAACTGCACGGAATGTGTTAATGAAAATGATGATGTTTTTCGTGGGGAAATTTTAGAGTTACATTAAAAAATTCATCTTATATTATACACATGAACCTACTTTAATTCATCCATAATACCTTCAAATGGTTACGATCTTTGGAAACATTAACTCGTGGAATAGTTAAAATCGGAGATGTGAGATTTAGGATACATCCTAATGAATTTGTTAGGTATGATATGCTACTGCAAAAATCAAAGTAACTTAAATAAAGCTCTTATCTTGTCAAGTCACAAGACACACGACGCATGGGTAAATATCATTTACACGCATGCATGTGTAGATGATTCGATCAACTCGACACAGCTCCCTCCTAAGATTGCATGGTGCAATGCCTTTCACGCATCACTTCAACTTAAAGTTTATGGTGCACGCTATATTTATAGACTACTATTGAGCATCTGTTCCACATGCTGAATTTTCTATTCCATGCAAGTTGGTTTGGACGAAATAATGTGATCTCTTCTTTTCGTTTACTTCAAATTTTATAGAGAGCACATGGATGAATTTCTCGTATTCTATAGTTGGGGATTAAAGCAAGCTACAAAATTAGACAAAGACAGTCACCTGTAAATTTAAGAGTTGTCGGTAACTTCACAGCCTAAGTCAAAATTGGTTGGGGAAGTAAGAGATCTTGTTATGGCTGAAGTGAAAAATACAACAATTTTAAAACTAAAAAGAATAAGAGAACAAACAAATTTTTGTGGAAAACCTTTGTGGGGAAAAATCATGGGAAGAGAAGAAACAAAATCCATTGTTAAAATTCAAGAATCACAAGAGGTGGCCTAAAAACTGAAGACTCTTTTGGTCTCAACTTCTTAACCTTACGACTTGAGAAAAATATTATTTATATTGCTCCCAAACCCCTAATGTTAGCATAAGCCCATAGAGAATTCTAGACATAACCGACTGATCTCTAACTCTGGAATTAGAGGTTATCTATTCAAGTTCCCCCAACTTCCCCGCAAACTCTAGTGGATTAAGTTAAAGTCATCCTGATAGGTAGAAGGATTGGAATTAATCAGTTTACGGGACTTTTTAAGTATGTTTAACGAACCTCAGGTGGTTGGCTTCTGTGCTCACGCCTCTTAAGTTATTGAAAAAACAAAAACAAGAAGTCAACTATCAGAAAACCGACTTCCCGACAACAGCGGATGATTTGCCAAATCCTAGGATCCAATAAATAGAGGCGCAGGACCCATATTCTTGCACACAACATCTCTTGCAAAGCCCAACATCTACTAAACTTTCAAAACGATGCTTCAGTTCTCTGCCTTTTCCTTGATCCTTTCTTCTTCCCTCCTGTTGATATTGTTTAATAAAGTGATCTTCAACACACCTGCGACAAAAGGCTCAAATCCTACGCTACCTTCGACATCCAAGGAAGTTGCCAGTTATCGGAAATCTGCACCAGATGATAGGCGAATTGCTGCACCATCGCCTGGACAAGTTGGGCAAGATACATGAACCGATCTTCTAAGCTTCCTGTCATAACAATCACAACCTCTGATGCAGCCCCAGGAGGCCCTAAAGACCCAAGAGCTCGCCTTCTCGGACCATCCACAGTGCCCACTCGCTCAAATGAAGGGTTACGAGAACTTGAGTATTTTCTTCGCTCCATCTGGAGAACTCTGGAGGCAAATCCGAAAGATCTGTGTCCTAGAACTCCTTGGGGTTAAAACTGTGCGATCATTCAAATCAATAAGACAGGATGAGGTAAGCAATCTCATTGGATACATTGAGTCTTCATCCGGCCTCCCTTTCGATCTCAGCAAGAGGATTTCTGCATGCATGAACTGCATTATCTCCAAGGCGTGATTCGGCCAGACGTGCAAACAACAGGATGAGTTCATTTCATCATTGACGCCGGCGAGCGGGCTCAGGGTAGCCGAGGTTTTGCCTCCACTCAGGATTCTTTATTACCTCAGGGCAGTGAAACTTAAGATAAATAAGTTCAAGCAAAAATTTGATGAAATCTTGAACGCTATTCTCGCTGACCACAAAATGCAAAGAGAACACTTAGGTGGCCAAGCAGGTGTGCCACATAAAGAAGATTTAGTCGATGTCCGATTACGTCTTCAAGAGTCCAACGAGGACGGCTTTCATCTTGCTACTGATAATATTAAAGGCATCATCTTGGTAAGTCATCTAATTACTTCTCAAAACATATCGCTGGTTCTTTCATGACAATTCACCTAAGCGCAGATCCTTTTAATATGCTCCATACATCGCTTTTTGCAGGAATTACTTTCTGCTGGAACGGAATCATCATCGACAACGATTGAATGGGCAATGTCCGAAATGCTTAAGAACCCGAAGGTAATGGCGAAGGCACAAAATGAGATACGGCAGGTCTTAAAGGGAAAGGACCGCGTTCAAGAGTCGGATATTGAAGAACTCATTTACCTGAAGTGTATTATCATGGAAACACTCCAAATGCATCCACCATCACCATTTTATCGCCAGAGCACCAAGGCAAGGATTCAAAATCAACAGATGCGATATTCCTATGAGCGCGAGGGTCCTTGTCCACGCATATGCTGTAGGCAGAGATCCGAGATATCAGACATATCCGGAGAAATTTGAGCCAGAGAGGTTTATTGAATCTTCAGTGGATTATAAGAGGAAGCACTACCAGCCTCTTCCATTTGGATCTAGTCGGAGGATTTTTCCAGGCATGGCATTTCCCACAGCCAGGTTGAACTTGTTGACAAATAAATTTCTCTTTTTTATTTATAACTTAATCGCATACAAAATTAGTGATTAGTCTCTAAAAAAAATAGTAAAAAGTAAAGTAAATAATTTTCATTAAAATGCATCACGCTTTCATCTAATTGCATCGCATATAGACATTAGGAATATTTAGGCTGCGTTTGGTAACGTTTCGTTCTTTTTTTGTTCCAGGGAACGAAACAAAAAAAAGTGTTTCGTTCGGGAACACTTCTTGAACAAAAATATGCGTTTGGTAAATTTGTTCCGGGAATAAAAAATAAACAGAAACACGTTTGATACATTTTTGTTCTTTTTTTTGTTTCTTTTAATTTTTTTATATTTTTATTTTCATTTTTCATTTTTTCCTTTATTTTTACTTTTTTTCTTTCGGCCGGTCGCCGGCCTCCGCGACCGGCCGACGGGGCCGGCAGCCCTCGCCCAGCCACGGCGAGGCTCGCCGGCCCTGGCGAGGCCGAGCCTCGCCGTCGTTGGGCGAGGCTCGGCCTCGCCTTGGCGGGCGAGCTCGGGCTCGCCCGGATCCGGGCGAGGCCGAGCGTCGCCGGCCCCCGGCGAGGCTCGGGCTCGCCGGATGGGCGAGCTCGAGCTCGCCCGGCCATGGCGAGGCGCGGCCTCGCCGGATCGGGCGAGCCCGAGCTCGCCCGGCCAAGGCGAGGCTCGGCCTCGCCGCGCCCGGCGACGCCGAGCCTCGCCTTGGCCGGGCGAGCTCGGGCTCGCCCAGATCCGGCGAGGCCGCGCCTCGTTACCATGGCCGGGCGAGCTCGAGCTCGCCCGCATCCGCGACGCTCGGCCTCGCCGGCGCGGCGAGCTCGAGCCTCGCCGGATCTGGCGAGCCCGAGCTCGCCCGGCCAAGGCGAGGCTCGGCGTCGCCGCCGGCGGCGAGGCCGAGCCTCGCCTTGGGCGGGCGAGCTCGGGCTCGCCCAGATCCGGCGAGGCTCGAGCTCGCCGCGCCCGCGGCGCCTCGCCTCACCGGGGGCGGCGACGCTCCGGCGAGGTCGCGCCCTCGGACGGCGTCGCCGGCCCTCGACGGCCGGCCATGGCCTCGGCCGGTCCGGCCAAAGAGAAAGAAGAAGAAAAGAGGAAGAGAAGAGGAGAGAGAGAAGGAGAAACAAAAACAAAAAGTTGTTTCTTGAGAATTGTTTCTGGAACGAGAAACAACTTTTTGTTGTTTCTCGTTTCTACTCTTTTTTTGTTTCGGGAATAAAAAAAAAAAAAAAGAAGTAAACGCAACCAAACGCGCGTTCTGTTTTTTGTTCCCTGGAACAAAAAACAGAAAAAGTGTTTATAAACACTTTTCAGAAACGAAAACATGCAGGCCCTTACATTACTAGTATAAAAAATTTAAAATTTTAAAAAATTAAAATTTTATTAAAAAAGCAGTCGGGCCGGGCTAGGGCCAGCCTTAGCCTAGCCCTCCCTCGTTTCCCTTCTCTTTTTCCTGTCTGGGCCGGCCCAACCCACTTCTTTTTTTTTTCCCTGGCCCGGCCCTCCCTTCTTCTCTTCTCCTTCTCTCCACTTTATCAATTGGCTCAACGACAAACAAGGAAGCAAGGATACAGGACAGGTCACCGAAGAGAGGACGAGGGGAACGTCGCGCGGACGTTCAACCAGGACGTTCGGTCGGGGGCGAGCTGGCTAGCGGCAGCTGGCGTTGTCCTCGGAGAGAGAGAATAAGACGAGATAAAATGGGAGAGGCAGCTTATACGATGGAGCTTGGTTTTCGGCTGGTGGGGCCTGGTCGACAGAGAGAGGGGTTTTGCGGAGGTCCAACCGAGAGAGGGGTGGAGAAAAAGGGGAAAGAATGGAACCAGAGCGTGAAATACGCGAGCTCAGTATCACCGGAGCCCCTTCCGGACAAACACCGACGCTCGCGGTTTCCGTTTTCAGCGCCTATACCTCTGATAACCCCTATTTTGTTTGTTTCAAATATGTCCTCCCGAGGATCCTGGTTTCGAGACTTGCGAGGCAATCGGATTAAGTTCGACATATCTCCAGTTCGCTATCCATTTGCCGTCGCCGAATCGGGTAAGGTCATCTCTGGCAACGATGTCTTCAGTTTTCCTTGTAGCCTGCTTTTTCCCTACCTCCGCATAGCCGAGGTCAAAGACTTCACGTTCGTTGTTAATGCTCATGCTAATGTGGAGGACTCGTTTTTGAGTCTACCTTGAACATTATTTGTTGACCGTATGATGATGGTAGCCTAAGTTTGTCGTAAGAATTTTTCTGATGTGAACTGTATTAATTAAAAATTATAATTTATCATTGTACGGGTTTGGTCCACTAAGATAAGATATAAGGTTTCTTAATAGTTGAATATGGGTATGGCTTGCATGAGTCAAGTTGGGCCCAGCCCGTAATGAAAGGACCTGACTGAAAATTTTATAAATATGGTCCCTTCTCTAACCCTCCTACTTTCACAAACACACTATTACCTCACATGAGGAAAGTCATGAGGGCCGGTCTTATCGAGCTAGGATCCGAGGGCGATAGAGGTGATTAACCTAAGCATCAAATCATCATCATTATGCATAAAGAACAATGGATTCCAAATTAGGTGCATAAATCTCCGTCTTATCCTACACTATGTTCGAGTATTTAGTTTTGTTGATATTGGGATGCTGTTTTGACAGCTAACATTTAGTATCAAAGCGTTCATAGCCTAGAACTCGAACTGTTGCATTTGGCCCGTTTGGGAAATTCTATCAACTGAAACGTGATTTTGAACATATATCTTGATTCACCTTGTTGAGCCAAGCATTTTGGTGGGTGACACGCCTTTGGCAGAGGCCAAATGTACCTTCCATGAGCATTTTAGATTTGACCTACTTTGGACCATTTTGCCTTTTTAGCGATTTTTGGTTTGATAAAAGTGACATTTGACCACATATTTGGACTCCTTCTTACAAGACGAGACGAGCATTTTGGGTGGTGGGCCTCTAGAGGAGGCCAAATGCGCCCCCACGGACCTATACACACTACGGGGGCTCCAGTGAGTAGTGCCACATGCCGCCAAGCGCTTTCATGCACTCATATGCGCTGGCATGTGAACCGCCTTAAGTGTTGAGTGATGTCGTCAGTGACGTCACCCTGCTCTTGGCCATCACCTTGCTGTGCTAACGTCACAGATGACATAATTTGGCAATTGATGACGTCATTCCCTGATTGGGTTGACCCAACCCACTTTGACCGGGTTGATTGACCCGATTTAACCATTGACCCAATTCGGTTTTACCGGGTTAACCCGACCCAAGTGGACTATTGGATCGGGGGCCGTTCAGGGGTGCCACATTTTCACGAAACAAACGGAACCTTATTTTGGAATTTGCTTGTCTAGAATCCCTTCTGACAAGGGGAAAAAAAGTCAAATGGTTCACTATAAATAATAATAATAATAATAATAATAATAATAATAATAATAATAATACCAACCCACCCCGCAGTGGAGCATTGGTTTGCACCCTGCCCCCTAATCGAGGAGGGGAGAGGTTCGAAACTCCGCACCTCCATTGCATGACTAAAATGGAGTGCCGTGGGAGGTGGGTCCCCACGCTAATGCTACCCCCAAGTTTACACTGCCGGCTACTAGCTATACGATGGTTCCAAGGCATAATAATAATAATAATAATAATAATAATAATAATAATAATAATAATAATAATAATAATAATAATAATAATAATAATCTCTTGATGTTGTTTGTGCTTCGTGATTCTTTGGTGGAATGTATTTGTAATCTCTCTTATTGGCGCCGTGCTTGTGATGTGCAACCTCGGATCAGTTTGAGCTGCTGACGTTTGTTGGGAAGTCGATTCTCTTGTTGCAGTTATGATCGTATGACGTTGCATTCTAGGGGATTAGGGAGTCTCTCTCGTTCAGCAATCGGAAAAAGTTGCTTCCTTTAGTTCACTTAGCATTGCAAATGACTATACTAAGGGCCTGTTTAGTAACCATTCAAACAGTGCTTGATTCTGATTTTTTGTTTCCAGAATTAGTTTGGAACAAGAATTGCGTTTGGTAAAATTTTTGTTCCCGGGAACAGATTGGGAAGAAAATAAAAAAAGAAGAAGTTGATTCTTGTTTCGAGAACAAAATTGAGAATCAAAATTCTTCTTCTCCTCTTTTCTTCTTCTTCATTAATTGCCATCCCGCGACTGCCTCCCGCCGCCCGTCGTCGTCTATTGCCCCGGTCGCCGCCGATTGCCGGCAAGCTGGTCCGACGAGCTCGCCGGAGGCTCTCGTCTAGCCTAAAAAGAAAAAAAAAAAAAAAAAAAAAAAAAAGAAAGAAAAAAAAAGAAAAGAAGAAGAAGAAGAAGAAGAAGAAGAAGAAGAAGAAGAAGAAGAGTAGGAGAAGAAGAAAAAAAGAATAAAAAAAATAATAATAGGAGAAAAAAAAAAAAAAAAAGTGCTATAACCAAAAACCGTTACACATTGCCAAGCATCCGGTTGAAAGTTAATTATCTTTGGAAAGTTAAATTACTGTCTGGTGGGTTGCAGCTCTATCTCCCACATGGTTATCACTTGTACTAATAAAGAAATAGAAACGAAAACCAAGATCATTTCGATGCTCCGAGTCGATAAGCATATACTCCACCAACTAATTTAACAAAAAGCAGCATTTTGCATAAGGTGCACAGAACCATCCTATGTAGGAGCTTCCGGACTTGACTTGCCTTTTCCATCAATAAAATAAATAGAAAAGAAAACTAGCAGTATTCTCATGCTCCGGGTGCTAATATACATGAGTCAATCGCAAAACATCGCTTGTTGGAATATTATTTATAATGAACAATCTAACCTTTTCAAAGGGCTTCTACAAAAAGCATATTTTCAAATTAGATGGTTCCTAGATGTGATATTAAAGATAATTCGTTTAGTTATTTAGTTTTTTTTTTTTTTTTGAAATTTTACGATATTGATCTAGGATTGGTTTTTGTTTTTTTATCAATTAATTTATAGAATGGCAAGTATAAAGAAAATATTTTCAACTTATCTCTTTTTTATCAGTGATTTTCCAATCAAATAAGTAATTGATTATGTACAAAATTAGGACAGATGATGGATTCAGTGATGTTATCAAACATTAGTTGAATTTTTTAGACACACACCGGTGAAATAATCTATACTCCACGTAGGCATATTTTTTAGATGTATACTCTTCCCTATGTCGATAGCATGACACGATGAAATGATTTAGTCGGAGGATGTGAGTGGTTTGGTAGAGGGAAAAAGGACCATCTTACTTACAGGTTGGGATGAATCTATTTGGTTGAAGCTCTTATAGATGATAGGCCCTTGAACCTTTCAGTAAGTAGCTTTTCTAAGGGGCGAGAACTTAGAAATAAAGAGGAATCTTAAGGGATACCATTTTGCATAATGATAATGCTAAAAGCCTTCCTTTTGCACTCGAGGTGTCTGGGTTCCATTTTGTGCAGTAGAAGAGGAGGTGAATGGGACGTGCACTGAATAAACTTATCAAAAATCCTTAAAAAAAAGCATCAATGATGCGCTTAAGATGGCCTGGCTGGAGGATACGCAAAGGAGATTTTTCTCGATATAGTCAGTTTCCTCGAGGGGCAGACTATTGATTACATTAAGAAAGTTCTTAATTGCTGCAATATTCATACGGTCATTAAAGTACATGTTCTTATTGTCAATAAGTCCTTGACAGGTGAAGAGAAAGGGCTACAAATGCACGAGTTCGTAAGTTGCGAAACATCGAGTACCCGACTCTCAAAGGTTGCTCTAATCCTGTCGAGTTTCCATAGCAAACAGGGGGATTTAACTGATCACGTAGGACATTGGACATTAGAATTTGAATTGGTTGGACCTTGGGCCTGTGTTCTGTCTGGATTAAGGTTCCTCCAGAATCTTTCTTGATATCTCCAGCCAGGAATGTTCATATGTATCTGGGAAGTGGAAACAATCTTACTAGCTTTCCAACATGCGTCAGTGAGCATGATTATTTATAGGAATCGCGAGTGTGAAAATGCGAGCAACCAGTGGAAATCCTATAGCTTCCACCAAGTACATGTATCCTAAAAGCAGCTAGCTGCGAATCTCTGCCAAAAAAGTCCCGGATTTATCAAGCCACTCCACATAGGGTTGAACGTGGAAGATGTGTCGTTACATGAGGTTAGTCTCTCCCTCCATACTGAAGGCTTTATTTAATTAATTAAAGGGCTTAAGGCCCTGTCCGCCCAAGCTGGGCCCAGAAAGCCCGGCCCACGGGAATAAGGCCCGTGGGAAGGGAGAGGTATAAAAGGGAGAGAGAGAGAGAGAGAAAAGACGTTGGTTGGATTCATTCTTACGCACGTCTTTTCTCTCCCGCGCGTTTTCTCTCTCAAAAGAAGAACAAGGCATACGGCTTCTAATTCTTCCCTTCAAGGCTTCATCAAATCGAATTCGACTGGATTCTCTTCCTCCATTGGCGTCGGTGTTTAATCTGTGGCTAACAAGGTACGCTCGAATCCGTGATGTGCTTTACGATTGGTGATATGTGTCGTTTTCTTGGGCTTCGCTTCCGCTTGAGTTTAGGGGTTCGATTTAGTGTCGAATCCGGGTTTTCGGGGATCAGTTATTCCCAACATTGGTATCAGAGCCCTAGTTCACGTTTTCCCGATCAATTTGATGTGTTTTTGATTGATTTTTCGCAAAAAGGACTTCGGCCGTACGGATCGGGCGACAAATCCCGACACCCGAGACTTCTTCGGCCATTTTTATGAGTTTTCGAATGTCAAAAACCAATTCTGAAAGCACAGGGAGAAAGGCGACGTCGAGACGAGTCCGGAGATGCCTCGAGCGCCGCCGGGCGACGCCGCACGTGCCCACACGCGCGGCCGGAAGGCGCTGCGCGTGGGCGCGACGCGCCCGGAAGCGCTCGATCGCCAGGCGCGTGTTCCACACGCGCCGGTCGGCGAATCGGCGCGTGCGCGCCGCCGACCGGCGAACCGGCACGCGCCGGTCCGCGGACCGACGCGTGCTGACGTCATCATGACGTCACCCAACGGCTAATAACCGCTGGGGTGACGTCATCGATGACGTCAGCAATGATGTCGGTTCACCGGGCGACGACCCGACCCGGAACCCGATCCGACCCGACCGCGGACAGGCACGCGCCCGGCACGTGCCGGATGACGTCTGCGTGACGTCATCCCGCGCACGCGCACGGCACGTGCGGTTGATCCGTTCAACCCGGTCCGACCGGCCCGAGCGGTCCGACCGGCCTGTCCGGTCCGACCCGTCCGGCGACCGGCGACCCGACCGACGACCGTTGACCGTTGACCTCCGTTGACCGTTGACTTGATCGTTGACCGTTGACTTTGACCGTTGACCAAAAAAAAAAAAAAAAGGAAAAGAATGTGTTTCTTTTTCAATTAAGTCTATGTGGATTATATGTAATCACTTATTTGTTCTGCATTTGTTGCAGGAACAATGCCTCTCCTGAGGGTGCGCACACCTATTCGCGCGATTCTACCGATGAACAAAAGGAAAATTTGTTTAAGGCGAGAAATGAGTGATCGATCATCGATGGGAGAGTGGTGACTTAATTGATCACGTCCTTGAAGTCAACGCGAAAATTCAAAAGGTCATATGGAATGGTCGTCCAATGTCACAGTCAGAGATGGTGCGATTTTTCATAAGCACTCTTCCACCTGAATGGCAAGATGTGTTGAATCGCATATGGAATGTCAACGGAGCTGCTTCCTATAAGAAAATTGTGATGGATTTTGCAAATGAATATTACTGTATTGTTTCAAAGGAAAAGATCAAGAAATTGAAGAAAATAGGATCTTTCCCAGTCCGTGTGCTGACTTGGTGTTAGTTGTATTGACTGATATATGTTAAGTGTGATTTGTGAACATATTATGTAATGATTACTACCTATTTGTATTGATTGAAAGCATTATTGTTTTATTGGAATTCAATTATTTGTTGCTTTTTGTTATTGCTGGTTGCTGTGGGTAATTAGCTATGGGTAGTTATAGAAGTTTTTGTAACTTCATAGAATTGATTTTGCATATGACAATTATATTAATGATAATTTTAAGTTAGGATTTTTGGAGGATGATTGGAAACGTAGTGACCTTTTGATTCTGAAGCCTTACTTGAAATTATTCATTAATATGATGGGTCTATGCAAATAGGGATGCATAAATGATAGGCATTAATAATTCGTGCATATTTGTCTGATGTGTTCAGATCAATGGCTTCAACCACAAAAAGCATAGTTGCTGAGCTGAACAAAGGTGAAAAGCTCACTGGAGACAACTATGAAATTTGGCAAATGAAAATCCAGTATGTGCTGGAAGAGCAAGAATCACTAGAGGCTCTTGTCATGACCATGGTAGAACCTGAAGAGGGACCCACTGAACAGCACAAAAATGACAAAGAAGCTTTTTCTGTGTGGAAAAGAATGAACTCTCTAGCTCGCATCACGTTCCGAAAAAAAGCATGGAAAATGATGTCATGCGAGAGTTTCGGCGTTTTGACAATGCCAAAGAAATGTGGGAGGCACTTTGGAAGCTAGGTTTGGTCATACTTCGGTGACTAGACTAAGGCGGCTCACTATCGATTTGATTCTTATAAGAAGCCTCATGGTCAGACCATGAAGCAACATCTTAGAAAGATGTCAAATATGATAACTGAGCTGAGAGGCGCTGGCCATGTCCTCACAGATGAACAACAGGTGCAAGCAGTGATTCGTTCCTTGACTCAGAGTTGGGAGCATATGAAGGTGCACCTGACTCATAATGAGAATATCAAAACATTTGAGGATGCAATGCGTCATCTTGAGCTGGAAGAGGACCGCCTGTTGGCGGCTAAGCCGGATGCTGATCTATATCATGCAAGTTCTAGCTCAAATGGAGCTTCGTGCTCCAAGCGCAAGCACCCTAGCTGGTTTGATAAGGGAAAAGGCAAGGAAGAAGCTGGTCCTTCAGGGAAGAAACCCAAATTTGACTAACATGATAGAGGAAAGCGTCCTCACATGAAAAAGCTAACAAGGGTGAAATGCTACAACTGTGACAAGAAGGGTCACTATGCTCGCGACTGTCGTGAGCCAAAGAAGGTATGCACCCCTTGTACTTTTCGGAACTTTACTTATGTGTCAAGTTCTGTGTTCTTAACTGAGTCTAATCCTTTGTGGACTGTGGATTCAGGGCCGACGGACCATGTAGCGAAGGATAGAGGATCCTTCGTGGAATTCCGACGAGTACCTACTGGAACTAAGTGGATCTATGTGGGAAACAACTCCAGAGCTGAAGTGAAAGGAATTGGCACATGCCAACTGAATATGCGCGGTGGACGCACTTTGTTCCTTCATGATGTGCTGTATGCTCCGGAGATTCGTCGGAATTTAGTGTCTGTATTAGTGTTGGTCAGATTAGGTTTTTGTATGAACTTCTGTAGTAGAGGTGTGAATTTGTTTTTGAATACAAATTACTATGGTTGTGGCTATTTTCTAAATGGTTTTATTGTATTAGATGTTGATTATGTTAATGCTAATGTTTGTTATTCCCTTCTCACGTCTCCTAATAAATATGATAATGATGTGAATGTGTGGTATGCTAGACTTGGTCACATTGGCCAACAGCGTATGAATAGACTAGCCAAAGAGGGCTTGTTGGGCAATATTGAAAAAGTCGATTTGCCCGTATATAAGCATTGCCTAGAAGGGAAAGCAACACGAAAACCATTTGGAAAAGGAAAAAGAGCTGAATTTCCTCTGCATTTAATCCATTCCGATGTACGTGGTCCAATGAATGTGAGAGGAAGGCATGGGCTGTTTATTTCATCACCTTTATTGATGATTATACTCGATTCGGATATGTCTATTTGATTTCTCACAAGTCTGAAGCAATAAGTTGTTTCAAAAGGTTTATGAACACGGTAGAAAATCAATTAGACAAGAAAATAAAAGCATTGAGATCCGATCGAGGTCGATAATATTTATCACGATGAGTTCAGAAAATTATGTGATGAAAAAGGAATAGAAAGACAGTTGTCTATTCCGTATACTCCTCAACAAAATGGTGTTGCGGAGAGAAGAAACAGAACCCTACTGGAAATGGTTAGGTCCATGATGGCGCATGCTAATTTACCTATCACTTTTTGGAGTGATGCGTTATTAACTGCTGCGTACATACTTAACCGGGTGCCTTCCAAATCAGTTACTTCCACTCCATATGAGTTATGGACAGGTAGAAAACCGGACTTAAGTTTTCTTAAGCCATGGGGTTGTGCTGCCTATACACATGATTCCTCTCACAAGTTTGGGAAATTAGGTCCCAGAGGAAAGAAGAGTATTTTCATAAGATACTCAGAACACTCGAAAGGGTATGTGTTCATTGGTGAGCAGGAAAGTGGGAGTATAACTGAATATGAATCACGAGATGTCACATTCTTAGAGGATGAGTTTCCTAAGAAGGGCGAAATAGGGGAAGATCACTCCCTATTTGAGACATTGGATCAAGATAATGATATTAGTGGTGTTCATCCAAGTGGGAGCATAATAGGGAATAATGTGCAAAGTGTACAATCTCCCATACGGCGAATAAGTCGCCAAAGTATTCCCCGTCGACGTTTTGACATTGAAGGGGAAACTTTTATGGTTGCTCCACAAGATGAGGATGAGCCAAGAAATATCAATGAGGCTCTGAAGTGCCCTAGTAAGGAAAAGTGGATTGATGCAATGGAAGAGGAAATGGAGTCAATGGAATCAAACCAAGTGCGGGAACCGGTTGATCTTCCAAAAGGACGCGAGCTATTGGGAACAAATGGGTTCTCAAAATAAAGCGAAAGGCTGATGGCTCGATAGAAAGGCATAAGGCTCGCCTTGTGGCGAATGGGTATAATCAACAGGAAGGAATTGATTATGAAGATACGTTTTCTCCTGTAGTGAGATTTACCTCGATTCGCATTATTCTGGCAATAGTGACTAGTCCGGATCTTGAGTTATATCGATGGATGTAAAGACTGCTTTCCTCAATGGAGAATTGGAGGAAGAAATATATATGGAACAACCGCTTTGGTTTCATAGTGAAAGGCCAAGGAGAAAAAGTATGTCGACTTTTGAGGTCGATATATGGTCTTAAGCAGTCATCAAGACAATGGTATATACGTTTTCATAATGCCATAATGGCATATGATTTTACAATGATTGATGAGGATCATTGTGTATATATCAAAAGATCCAAGGATCAATTTGTGATCATATCATTATATGTTGATGATATACTAATTGCCGGAAGCAATATGGAGTTGGTTAGTACCGTCAAGAGATGGTTGTCTTCTAACTTTGAGATGAAGGATATGGGTGATGCTGCATACATTCTTGGAGTTAAGATTTCGAGAGATCGTTCGAAGAGATCGTTGTCTCTTTCGCAAGAAACCTATATAAATAAGGTTCTTGAACGATTTCGTATGCAAGACTGTAAATCCATAGACACTCCTATTGCAAAAGGTGAAGGATTGAGCCATAGATTGTGTCCAGGGACTCCACAAGAGAAGGAACAAATGAAAAATGTTCCTTATGCTAGTGCTGTTGGGAGCTTGATGTACGCTATGATGTGTACAAGACCCGACATATGTTTTGCAGTTGGAATGGTGAGTAGATACCAATCCAACCCGGGTCCAGCACACTGGAAAGCCGTGAAGAGAATACTGAGGTATCTGAAGGGAACTGCTGATTTCAAGTTGAATTACCAAGGAAAGGATCTGCGACTTGAAGGCTATTCGGATGCTGATTGGGGAGGAGATTTAGATGAAAGAAAATCTACCTCAGGTTTTGCTTTCTTACTGAACAATGGCGCCATATCATGGAGCAGTAAGAAGCAAACGTGTATAGCCTTATCTACGATGGAAGCTGAGTTCGTGGCATTATCAGCAGCGGTACAAGAAGGAGTTTGGCTTAAGAGATTTTTGGATCATTTAGGTGTTATTAAGAATGCTGCAAATCCATTATTAGTTAATTGTGATAGCCAAGCAGCTATAGCGTACACCAAAGATCCAAAATATCATGGCAAGACCAAACATATAGATACCAAGTATAACTTTGTAAAAGATATGGTTGCACGAAAGGATGTGAACTTACAGTACATATCTACGCATAGAATGGTAGCAGATCCTATGACAAAGCCAATACCTAGAGATGTGTTTTGTGGTCATGTAAAATCTCTAGGATTGCGTAGAGTCTGATGTACTGAATTGTAATTTCCCTGAGTTGTTCACATTTATGAGATTTTGTTTTTCATTGATTAATGCCTATGAATCTTTGTATGATCTTTATGCATCTTAATGCTCAGTGCATTATTTTAAGTTGAGAAGTATGTCGGACAGATATAAGATTAGCCCACTCACACGGGTAATCGCCTCTGTTTACTGTGTGATAAATAGAGATGAGACTGTTTTTAAGCTTATTATCTAGGTGATAATCGAGAGTTCAAGCTTAAAACACGTATGTGGCCTTAACTGGGTGTTAAGATGAGGACATAATACTGAAGATGTCCGAAAGTAAAATACCCCACATATTTTACTTTATCTGTCTAAGATGCCAGATGTGAGTTCTGATGAATTTTGTGAATGAGTAGATACGTGAACTCAAGTTAGACATTGGGTATGTCTGAACTATCATCTGTACGGTATTGAAAAGTGTAGACATACGCTCCATAGGAAAGGAGTTAATACCGTGATGCGTATTTCATACTACGTATGCATAAGACGACCAATAAGAGTGGCAAAAAGTTTGATCTCAACTTTTATGACGTGTGAGACTCTTGAGGAAAAGAGTTCCTCAATTTTTTAGTCCCCTCAGGACTCTTACTTATTCTCAAGATTTCTATTTAGTGTTTGCTATCTTAGGATGTTGCCAATGGTCATGAGATGATTCAATCTAATTGGGCATTTCTAGAAAAGCAAGTTGGACTGAAATTGAGAGTTTGAAGGAAAGAGGAAGATCGATTTTGGAGAATCACATTGTGGTTTTGTATTCACTGGTCGACCAATTATAACTGTCTTTGTGATAATTATAATTGTGAATACAATATATATATCATGTTTAAAAGAGATCAAGAGAGATATAAATGTGATCGATCGATCTAGGGTACTGCATACTAAATCTACTCGGAGTGTGACGCCCATTATGAGCTGCTATATATTCCTAACAGATGTATAGCAATGAGCTCTCAAAGTATGCTGGTCGCACGGATTATTCACCGGTATGAAAGTTGAAAAGAGGTAAAGAGAATACTGTTCGGCCCACCTTGTGCGAGTGGGAGATGAAGGCTTTATTTAATTAATTAAAGGGCTTAAGGCCCTGTCCGCCCAAGCTGGGCCCAGAAAGCCCGGCCCACGGGAATAAGGCCCGTGGGAAGGGAGAGGTATAAAAGGGGGAGAGAGAGAGAGAGAAAAGACGTTGGTTGGATTCATTCTTACGCACGTCTTTTTCTCTCCCGCGTGTTTTCTCTCTCAAAAGAAGAACAAGGCATACGGCTTCTAATTCTTCCCTTCAAGGCTTCATCAAATCAAATTCGACTGGATTCTCTTCCTCCATTGGCGTCGGTGTTTAATCTGTGGCTAACAAGGTACGCTCGAATCCGTGGTGTGCTTTACGATTGGTGATACGTGTCGTTTTCTTGGGCTTCGCTTCCGCTTGAGTTTAGGGGTTCGATTTAGTGTCGAATCCGGGTTTTCGGGGATCAGTTATTCCCAACACATACCTCCCTCCATACCCCCCCTCCCTTCACCTTATTTTTATCTTGATATGGATGTTACCTGCAAACCAGGAATTCCATAACATGGGAAAAGCGCGCGTTGTAATTGCTGGAAGATAGATGCCGGAATGATGGCTCCATGGTAAAGAGGATTCGATATCTTTCATGATACCCCAGGACATGTGTGAAGAATTCTAGGATTAGCAGTCCATCTTGTTTTTGGATTGGAGGGGGGAGTTGAGCTCAGCCTCTCTTGCAAGGTCTGTCGAAAGGTGATTTGGTACATAGGATGCTTCTATTCATTAGGAATGGACCATGTGCTACTCAAGCATCCCTAGCAAAGTACGCTGTGGGAAGTAGAAAGCTCCTGTGAAATGATGAGTCATTTTCAGGTTGTCTTGAGGCGTCAAATTGAACAATAAGAAACTGCGGGTTCGGACTAATATGCAAGCAACAAGAGGATGATCAGAGGGTCTTTGCTTCATGACAATCAGTCACTGGTGTTAAATTTGGTTTATCAGGATTGTCTTGAACTAGCACAAACTTAGAGGAAGATGATCAAACAGATTCAGAGGAAGAGAACACACTTACATAGGAAGATGGTCCAAGTCAAACAGATCTCGATCAAGATGATCAGCTTGTACAGCAAGATGGTCAGATGGCTAGAGTTTGGGGGAGAGATGTAGAACTAGAAATAGACTGTGGAATTGCGCAGAAACAACGGCCTTGGGCTACAAAAACACAAAACATAGGTATGGGCCTCGACCCATATGTCACAACATGGCTTGGCCCATAAAACACATCACCAACTTAATTATGCTAGTTCTTCATCAGCCATTGGCCTCGTTTGGTTGGACTTTCCCAAGGGGCTTTGGGGGCTCAAAGCCCCTTAGGGAAAATTTTTTGCAATTGGCAAGTGTTTTTGAAAGCTCATTTGCCAAATGTGAGCCTTCCAAATGCTGAAAGCTGAATACTGGGGAGGAGGTGCTTTGTGCATTTTGGAAATGCAACCGCGTCACTATTCATTGTCTCTCTCCCTTCGTCTTCTTCTCTTCCCCACCCATCTTCTTCCTTATTCATCTTCTTCTGCCCTGCCCATCGGGCTTCTTCGGCAGCCGCCACCACTACCCGAGGGTCGTGCATCCCCGGTGACCACCACCTGGGGGGTCGCGCAAACCTCAGGTGGCATCGCTTGTCACACGCGGACCCTAGGCGATGCCGTTGGGTCTGTGCGACCTCAAGTTGCCAGATTCGGTGGTCCGGAGGCCAAATTTGGCCGCCGCTGCGACCTTAGGTGCTTGAGGTTGCGCCTCCAAGCAACGTCGCTTGAGGTCGCGTCTCCAGGCGGCGTCGCCTAAGGTGGCGCCCTCAGGAGGCCAGATCTGATCGTCCGGCAATTGGCCAGCAATTAGTTAGTCAACCGCCGGATTTGATTTTTAGATTTAAAAAATAAAAATGAAAATAAAAGCAAAAGTCCATTATAAATATTAGTTTTGCGAAATGATATTATTGTCGTACCATAGCCGACCACCATTACGGCGTGATTTAAATTGATCTCGCCGTCTTGAGACGGCGGTGGAGTAGAATTGGAAATTACACCTTCCGACATCAATGGACACCAACACCAGATGATTTGCCACGGGCTTCAACGGCGTGGCCTCGTTGTTGGCAGGCATGACTTTGTTGCCCGCGGTCTTCAGCCATGTGGGAGGCTTGTTTTGCGGTCTTGCAAAGTTCCGTCTATCCCGTCGTAGGAATAATCAGCCTCGATAGTGAGGCCTCCGCTGTTTATGATGAATTAAAAGCCACATCGCGTGAGACCACCTTCGCAACCTTTGTCCTCGCCGTTAACATCGTAATCTACGACTTCTTGCTCCGATAGGGAGGTTAGCTTGCCCCCTTCGTAGCTGGCGGATGCCCTCGGTGGCTGCCACGGTTGAGAAAGGCCAACAAGTTCCTATTTGATTAATTGAGAGGCAGCATAATCACACAGGCCAAAAAAGTCAACTAATCCGAGACTCATTTTGTTTAGTAAAAAACTAATGATTTATAAAAATGATCGTTTATAACACTTATATAAATAAATAGGAAATACAATTTTCACTGTTCATAAAAATATTTGGACATAAATTATTGTGCATGATGAATATCTTTTTCATTAACTTATTATTTCAAGCGATAATTTTTTTAAATTACTTTTCTAATTATTTATATTTCGCAAAATAAACATAGTGTAAATGCTATTGGAAAATTCAGAATGTACTAACTACATGTAACTACGATCATTCGATCATGTGTGTTGGACCTAGAATATAATAGCAATATGCATTGATTACACACGTAAACGTGAATATCCGTAGGATCAAAACATCAATTTTATTTTCCTTACAGTGACTTTCTCGGTCCTTGATGCCCATGACAGCTCCTTTCTTCCTCCATTCCAGGGCCGTGGGCACCGCATTCGCATTCTCGTACCTGAACAAAGCATTTTTACCAGTCCTAGCGGTCCTTAAACTCGTCGTTGGTTATGTCAGCAAAATGCGTCGGCGCTTCGCTTGTAGGGCTTGTTACCTACGGCATTGAAAGTGGAATTCCTCAATGCAAGATGCCTAGCAGCACGGTTGAGCAATTCATTTCATGTTCAGCGCGCAATATGAAGCGGGTGTCTAGCACCCCTGCCAACCGAGGGTTGGGGTTCGTCCCTCCGATCAGTAATTTTCCCTTCTTCCATCTTCACCGCTGATGAGAAACATTAATTAGACAGAAGCATAAGACATGGAAAACACTTGCAATAGATCCAGCATGTGTAGAAAATTTCTCTGCATGAGAAAGATTACTAGATGCCATCTGGTAGATGGGAGAACTGGAGACCTTCTTGCCATTCTCAAGTTTGCAGCAGCTGCGACAGTGGGTGCGTGCATTTACAGAATATGTTCTATCAGAATCCAAACATAAAGGAGTGAATCTTAGAGCCGCTGAGGCTGAGGCTGAGATTTTCATATGCGGCATTCAAGTCAGTTAAAGGAGAAGCTATAGAAGGCCAAGAGAAGCCAAAATTGTTCATCCCTCGCTTTGATTTGTAATGATCTTGGCCCGGTAAACAGAAATAATGGAATAACGGCGGTATACTTGACTGAAGACCATAACTTGTGTGATAATTTCGTAAATTTGATGAACAACTGAGTCTTGTTCGTGCAGAACTTGTTCACGCAGAAAAGGAGCTCTTGCATAGGCAAGCAAACCAACCGCCTTCAACCCCCCTCCCCTCTCCCTAAAGAAAAAGAAAATTGCCTTAGTAACGAATATTCAGATAGGAAAAAGAAATATTACAATTTAAAATGAAATGTGAGTGAAGAAACGTCTGATCAGGTAATTCGGATTTAGCAAACCGCGTAGATTGATAGCTTTTTCACTGGATAAACAAAGTCTTGACACATTGATGCATACTTCTTTTCTCAACACATCTCTTCTCAACCACCCATGCAGCGAGCTGCCCACTTCCCCATGTTGTTGAGGGATTGGAATAGAAACTAACATAGAATGATCTCTTTTCTTAAAAGACAAATATGCTTAACATAGAATGATCTCTTTTCTTAAAAGACAAATATGCCTTTGCCTCACTAGGCCGATATGACCAAAAGAAATATGACTAGGCTGGGAAGCAGAAGCTTAGGGCCTGTTTGTTTTCACTTCTTTTTTCTGTTTAAAAACAATTTTTTTGTTTTTTTTTGTTTCTAGGAACAAAAAAATAACAGAAACGTGTTTGTTTGCGTTTTTGTTCCAAATCTATTTTTTTGTTTCCAGAAACACATATGGAACAGAAACAGGAAACAAAAAAATTTTGTCTCTTGTTTCTAGAATAAAATTTAGAAACACTTTTTTTCTCTCTTCCATTTTCTTCTCTCTTTCTTCTTCTTCTTTTTTCTTTCTTTATTCTTTGACCGATCGCTAGCCTCGGCCATGGTCGGCGATCGGCTGTCAAGGGTTGGCGACACCATCAAGGGCTAGTGACCTCGCCGGGCGTCGCGGCCCCGGCGAGGCCGACCTCATCTTTGGCTGAGCAAGGCCGCCGGCCAAAAGAAGAAAAAAGGAAAAAGGAAAAAGAAAAAAATAAGAAAGAAAATAGAAAAAATATTAAAAATTAAAAGAAATAAAAAAATTTATACAAATTTACCAAACGTGTTTCTATTCTTTTTATATTTCTAGAACAGTTACCAAACACGTTTTTTTGTTCAAAAATTGTTTCCGAAGCGAAATACTTTTTTTTTTCTATTTCTGTTCTCGAAACAATTTTTAAACGAAATGTTACCAAACGCACCTTTAGTTAGCCTCCACGAGCGAGGAGTCCAGCCCCTTCTGGCAACCAACGTTGCCGATTTCATCGCTGTCGAGGTTACCACTATCATTAAAGCTTGTCAGCATTAACAATGAGAATATCTCTTCTTCATCTAATGTATCCAGCAACCAAAACTCCGTGCAACTTAATTAAAACTATGATCTCGTCAAGATCATTTCAGGCTGCCTCTAGCATATCTTAAAATTGTTGGTGTTCATTCCTCAGAAGACGATAAAAAGATTAAAAAGAAAAATGATTTTCAGAAAGAATGCAACACTCATGTGATTGTTAGTCTATGTCCATTTCTATTCCAATCTTCCACGTCATCCAGAAGGCTTCAAACCTCGGGAGAGGCCGGCACCAGCTACATAGGGGTCAAGAAGATATGTGTTGAGAAGTGATGTATGCACTAGACTGGTCGAGAAGACAGGAGATGTGTGGGAACTAGGAAGAGCGCACAAATCTATACGTTCACCATCCCACGAGAGAGATGATGAAAAGAGAGATGAGAATGATGAAAGATGGCTGTAAGAAGTCCCTCGACAAACATTTACTTCTATCGCTCTCTCGGCTATCGCATTAACAAGCAGTGTAATAAAGGCGTATGTAATATTAATCCGTGATGGGCTCCTTTCAAGAAGAGAAAAGAAAATGTAAGTTCTGACCGGGGATTTGACCAGTCCCTCTCCAGTCGTCTTTAACATGCCGATTGAAGCTTACCACCTACCAACCCCACGCAATTTCAACATGCCGATTGAAGCCACCGCCTACCAACCCCAACCCCCACGCAATAACACCCCACGAAAACGACAACCTCCTTCGCCTTCTTGGCTTTGACTACGGCCGCTCACCTTTTTTCTCGTCTGACATTTCTTGCGTGCATCAAAGAAAAAGGGTCTTAACTTTCAACCTTTTCTCTGTGTGATTCCCAGCGGCAATTGCGCGGCGCCAGTGGACTTCTATTCTCGAAGTCTCAAGGCTTTTCTTTCTGGGGGAGTTAATTAGGGGGGATCAAAGTTAAATCCATTTCATAAGACAATGGGAGAAGCAAAAAAAGATGACAGACGAGAGCACAAACAAGTCATTAAGCTCATAAAATCGAATAATAACTGTGAGTTGAGGAATTTCTCAAGCTAAAAGAAATCGAGAAAAAACAAAGAAGCAAAAAAAAAAAAAAAAACGATGACTGAAAGCAATTTGCATGCATGTAATCGAGTTTGAAAATCCCATGGTGGACATCAACGATATTTGTTTGGCGAAGGGAACCTTGCTTGACCATCACTAGAGGCTGTGCCGACTCGGAGCATTAGAAATGATTCGTTGGTTTTTGTTTCTATTTTTTTATTAGTAGAAAAAACAAGTCAAGTCAACAGAGGAAAAGAAAGAAAGGACACGCGTAAATTTTATGAACCTTCCGTGCAAATTACGCGTGCAATAATTCACCTTTACTTTCTTTTCTATGGCTCTCTTTGATTGTCACTGCCGTGTGATTCGAGAAAGTCATGGTCAAAAAGAACAGAGTGATGTACAGGAGAGATAAAGCTGCAACCCAACCAGACAGGAAGCATTCTGCGGAAGCACATCGACTTTTTTCATCTCCGCTAGTAGCCGCTTCTTCGAATCTGAAAGGGAAGTTCTTTCTAGGGATCTCTCTCGCTCTCTCTTAAAAGACACACAATTTCCCATAAAAAGGAAAAAAGAAAAAAGCATTGCCCACCCTTTCTCCTGAGCTCACCTGACCGGCCACCTCCACCATCTCCGTCCGACTACCTCCTGCCGGCGACTTCTCTCGCATCCCATTCCCGGAACCCTACCTTACTCCTTCACCGTCACCTACTTCTTTACTCTCACGAAAAAAAAAGATAAAAAAAAAAAAAGCATCTTCGTCTTTCTCTACTCCAGGAACGGTCGCCATTGAAGCCCCACACAAAACCTCGGAGCCACCGCCGATCTACGTCGTCCGCCACCTCCAGAGCATCCTCCGCCCGCTGCCGTTCGTCGTCGCCGTCCCTGACCTCGGTGGAGTCGACTGGAGCCTGACACGAGTTTGGAGTCGCTATTCTCAACCTTCGCCGTCGACGATGCCTGCGGCAGCCAAGCCAGGTACGGCCCCCGCGATTGAGTGCTCGTTCTTTCTTTTCTTTTCTTCTTTTTTTGCCTCGTCCCGCTTGATTTTAAAAGAGCAAAGCAAGCTCGATTCCTTTAGTCCTCACTCGCGTCGGATCTGAAAGAGTCGGTTTTTCTTAAGTTTGAACGTTGCTCGCTGATTTCTCTTGAGTTCAAGTGTGAGCTCGAGCTCCGAATAGGTCCATATTCTCTCTCCAACTCGCTGCCCACTTTGTGTTTGAGGAAATGCCTAAACAGATTCGAATTTGTTCTGTTCAATGCAAGACATGGTATGGAAAAGTTTTAGTTTGAAAAGTGAGGGAAATTTATTTTGGGAATTGCTCGTGTAGAATCCCTTTCGAAAGAAAAAAAGTCAGATTGTTCATTATAAATAATATTCCAACAGGCGGTGTTTTGCGATTGACTCATGTATATTAGCATTGACTCATGTATATTAGCACCAGGAGCATGAGAGCGTTGCTAGTTTTCTTTTCTATTTCTTTTATTAATGGAAAAGGCAAGTCAAGTCGAGAAGCACCTATATAGGATGGCTCCGTGCACCTTATGCAAAATGCTGCTTTTTGTTAAATTAGTTGTTGGAGACTATGCTTATCTACTTGGAGCATCAGAAATGATCTTGGTTTTTGTTTCTATTTCTTTATTAGTACAAAGTGATATCCACATGAGAGATAAAGTTGCAACCCGACCAGACAGGGAGTCACGCGCGTGGTAAAATTTCTGTTTTCTCAATTTCTTTATTTTTTGTTAAGAACGGTTTAAGTAAATCGGTTTTTGTAACGCAAATTGATTTCATTTCAAAGCATTTGCTTTCAGAAATTGTTTTGGAGGAGAAATGAGAAGCTAAAAATTTTAGCTTCTCTATTTCTGAAGTAGAAATAGAAATTATTTCTCCATCCACCTCTTTCCTTAAAAAAATATTTTATTTTCCAAAAAAATCGAGAAAAATCAAAAATAATTTATTTTCCAAAAATATTGAAAAATATTAAAAAATATTTTATTTTCACAAAAAATCAAAAAATCAAAAATATTTCATATTTTCAAAAAATGCCAAAAATCCAAAAAAAAAAACCAAAAATTCATGAAAAAGCCAAAAAAATTCAGAAAAAGCCAAAAAGACTTGTATTTTTCCAAAAATACCAAAAAAGGTAAAAAAAATCCCTTTTATATCCAAAAAATTAGAAAAATACTCAAAAATGTTTTTCCTCCAAAAAATGCATGGAAAATCCCTCAAAAATACATTATTGTAGGCAAATACTATGTCATGGATTCGGTTATACAAACAACTCCGGGATTTTTAACTCCTTTTAGAGGTGACCGGTATAATTTAAATGAGTATAGGGGTAGAGCGAGACAGCCAACAACTGTAAGAGAATTGTTCAACTATAGACATTTTTCTTTAAGGAATGTCATTGAAAGATCATTTGGGTCATTGAAGAATCGCTTTTTCATTTTGAGGCATATGCCCTCATTTGCACTTCGAAAGCAAGCACATATCGTAATTGCATGTTGTGCCATCCATAATTACATCCGTGATCAAGACAAGATGGATAGGAACTTTTCCCTATATGGAGATCCGATGTACTTGGCTGAACCTACGCAGGATGACCTTGTAAACATTCAATTGACCGAGGAGGGAAACCAAATAAATACGCTTAGGAAAACCATTGCCAATAAAATGGCAAGGGATAATAATATGCCGGAAATTCCATGAAATTGTATTTTCAACTTTTGTAATGCATTAGTGTTATTTTGACTATTATTTTGTATTTGAGGATTTCCTATATTATTATCTAATCAATTTCTATTTCTAGCACAATTTCCATTTTATTAATTTAAAATCTCTCGCAAATTGCGCCTACCTCCATGTCAACTAGTACCTACCATAAAATCACTTCGTGGTCTCAAAAGAATGCAAAAAAATGTAGTGACTTAAACCCGAATCTTGAATGAGGAGAATAAATACATTAACTATTTGCATATTAGCATTTGAAACTACCAAATCTTTTATAGTTTGCATATTAGCATTTTTATACTAATTACTAGCTTTTATTTACATAAATTGCTAATGTTTTGAAGTTCTTAACTACTCTATCGAATTACCAATATAAATTAAAGTGATTTACCAACTTTTATCAAATTAAATTACCATCACAAGCACCAAGAAGAGTGAGGTAAAAGGATGGGGACAACATGATTCATAGAAATAGAAATTTTTTTCTGTTATCAAACGGATTTCTGTTTCAGAAATAGAAATTTTGAGTCGTTATCAAACGGGTTTCTTTGCTCAGAAACTTGTCCGGGGAATAGAAATTGAGAAATTGAATTCTGGCCAGAAATCAATTTCTGTTTCAGAAATTTTACCATGCGCACCCTAAGCATTCTGAGGAAGCACATCAACCTTCATCTCCTCTAAAGGCCGCTTCTTCGAATCTGAAAGGAACTTACCACGTCTTCCTGAGTTTCCGAGGTACGGACGTTCGAAACAACTTTCTCGGTCATCTCTATGCGGCTCTTGATCAGAAAGGAATCTACACTTACATTGATTGTGAGGAGCTTTGGAAAGGCGAACAACTAACACCGGCACTTCTTAAGGCGATTGAGGACTCACGCATTGCAATCATCGTTTTCTCCAAGGACTATGCTTCCTCACCGTGGTGTTTGGAAGAGGTGGAGAAAATTATGGAATGCAAGGAGCAAAGAGGACTCACAGTGTTTCCGGTGTTTTACAAAGTGGAACCCAAAGAAGTGAGAACACCAAGAGGGAGCTACCAAGAAGCTATGGTTCAGCATGAAAGCAAGTTTGGGAGAGATTCAGAGAAAGTGAAGAGATGGAAGAAGGCTCTTTATGATGCCGGTAGCTTATCTGGGTGGGATTTGAACGATAAGTAAGTACTAAGTGTTGATTGATGTTACACTGCTTTGTTGTTGATTTTTATATGCTGAATACATCTTCTATTTTTTTCCCATGAAAGTTGATTATCTTTGAAATTAATATGTCAAGTCCCTTTCCTTGATTTTATCAGAGATGAAGCGGATTCTATAAGGAGAATTGTGCAGGAGATCTCTATCCAGCTAGACCGAACACCCTTATATATTGCCAAACATCCGATTGGAATACGTTCACGTGTTGTAGAGTTGGAATCAATGTTAAATCTTGAGTCTAAAGATGATGTTCTCATGATAGGGTTATGGGGACAGGGAGGTATAGGAAAAACAACATTAGCTAAAGCTCTTTACAATGATATTTTTAGACGATTTGAGGTTTCATGTTTTTTGGCAAACGTTCGGGAAACTTCAAAAGATTCCAAGGATTTAGTTCATTTGCAAGAAAAATTGTTGTTTGAGTTATTACTAGGAAAAGGATTTACAGTTTATAGTGTTGATGGAGGTATTACTTTGATGCAAGATAGACTTTGCCGCAAAAGAGTCCTCCTTGTTCTCGATGATGTCGATGACGTAAAACAATTAAATGCTTTAGCTGGAGGGGATGAATGGTTTGGTAAAGGAAGCAGAATCATCATTACTACGAGAGATAAACATCTATTAACTTCCCACGGGATAGACAAAGATCATATCTATGAAGTTAAAACTCTATGGTATCGGGAAGCTCTTGAACTTTTCAATAAACATGCTTTTCTTAGAAGCAAGGAAATAGTGATAAGGATGGATCTTGTGTGTAGTGCTTTGCATTATGCTAATGGACTTCCTTTAGCACTTGAGGCATTGGGCTCTTTCCTACATGGAAGAAAAGAACAAGAGTGGGAAAGCGCCTTGAATAAACTTGCCAAAATTCCTAACAAAACCATCAATGATGTTCTCAAGTTAAGTTACGATGGACTAGAGGACTATGCAAAGGAAATATTCCTTGATATTGCATGTTTCTTCAAGGGGCAATCTATGGAGTATATTGTAAAAGTCCTTAACAGTTGTGACTTTGACACAATGATTGGAGTACAAGTTCTTGTCGAGAAGTCGTTAATAACTATTGAGAAGCGCTCCATAGCTACAGAAATGGAGATAAAATTGGAGATAGTACAGATGCATGACTTGATTCAGTTGATGGGCATGGATATTGTTAAACAAGAGTCTCGCGATGATCCTGGAAGACGCAGTAGGATATGGCTTTGTGAAGATGTCTGTGAAGTTCTATCAAGGAAAATGGTAAGTTTTGGTGCTTTAAACGCTAATTTTACTCTCTTCTTCTCTGACTTTGTATGCTAATTGCAATGCAAGTTCTGTAAATGCAGGGAACAGATGCAGTAAAAGCCATAGTTTTGGTTTTACCCAAGACAAAAGCAATATACATAGGTCCCAATGCTTTCACAAACGTGAGAAGATTGAGGTTGCTCATCATGATTAATGTGCATAACTCTTTCCAAGGTCCTATCTGTCTTCCTAAGGAATTGAGATGGTTTGAATGGCCTCAATGTCCTTATTTTCCCGAATTTTCCTCTTGTCCAAATAAGTTGGTTGGGCTTAATCTGTACAAAACCACCATCCAAGTCGTGAGGGAGCAATTCAAGGTGCGTATTTAAAATTAATTGCCTTTATTTACTTCTCTCTTATATATCTATATTTGTATGCATATGATTATAGATATGTATATGAATTATTGAAAACTCTGAATGCAACAATCACTAACTCCGATGATGCTCGTTAATGTGCTTAAGAAACATTGGATCTATTAAATTGTTTATATTTCATTAAAGCATTAAATACAAGGTGTCGATTTACTACATGAACCAACATAAGTCGATTTACTGCATGAACCAACATAAGTGGAGTCTCCTTTTTAGGGGAGTATAAAACATTTTCCAATGCGAATCTTAAAGTTACTTGAATAGAAAAAATATTCACTAAAAAGGTCCCACCTCAATTTCAAAATGTTACAAGCACTGAAATTATAAGAAGAATGAACTTATAAGGTCAGTAACCTTAATACCGAAAATTGGAACAAGAACTTATTGGTGACATAATTGAATTATGAATGTGCCTAGTATTTTCATAAACATGAACGGATGATTCAATTTGTATCCTTTGAAATATAGATAACGAAAATATTATCAAAGATTCTATATTTAATACCAGAGACAATCTTATTATACTCTCTGACATTACATATGAAAATGGATAAGAGATTTTTCGTACTTATTTGCTTTATCATTGATGTGACTGCGTGCTAAATGCTTTTAATTGAACCTCCTGTTGTTCTTTCTCCAGTGGCATGCAGCTGATAATGAAATGAGAAATATTAAAATTTGTGTAGCAAAGGGTCTTTAAAGGAAGTTGGTCTTTACTTTAAGTAAGCCGCAAAAGTCCTGTCTTTTTCATTGTACCAACCTAACCGGGGATTTTTCAGAAGTACTTTTTGTACATTTGGAAGGAGGAAGAAGCAGAACTCGAAGAAAGTTTTCTTTTATCTTTATGGATAAACTATTCATTTTCAAAAATAGTTAGGATAATTTACTCAAGAAGTCTCATTTTGCTTTCAATCGAGTCATTTGGTAGCACCTTTGCTCCATTTCTTCCTAAGTAAGATATCACGGGATGGAAAGCAACTTTGCACATCCCCATGTTGGGGGTCCTCTCGCCTAGCTGTAGACTATGTAGCACCGACACGTGACACGACACGAGTGTCCGACACGACACGATACGTCGACATGTCATTTCTAAAAAATAGAAAATTTCGACAAGTTGCGACACGTTGTATATTAAAAGAATATTTTTATTTTTAATTAATTTAATTCAAATTCATAAATAAATAAGAGCCTATAATAAATTTACACTAATAATACTACCAAATCAATTCATTTGAAATTCGAAAAATATATTCATAATTAATGCAAAACATTTTTTTAATTTTAATAAAAGTTATCGATGAAACTAATAATTAATAAAAAATTAGAATCAATTCATTTAAATAAATCTATGATTTTTTACAATAACCAAAATTTATCATTATTCAAAATTTAATATTTTTATTTTTCGAAATCATTTTTTAATTTTATTTATTTATTTTTCCGGTTAAAAAAACAATTCCCAGAATCCACTGCTTTTTTCGTTCGTCTTTTTCCCTCCACCACAAGTTCGTTTTACTATTTTCCCTCCCCCAACATGACAGTGACAGGTGAGCTGTCACATCCCCCTCTCTCTCACGCCATCAGACCTCCTTTCTCTTATTTTCTTCGGATTTCTTTACGAAAAACCCTAGCGAGCCGCCGAGCCCTCCTTTTCCTATCCTCCTTGCCGCTCGCCGCACGACCCCCTTCCCTCCTCCCCTCTTCCTCTCATCGCCGATCCATCGCAACAGTGGCGACCCTCACCGCTCTCTCTGGCCGTCTCTCGCCGTCGCGGTGGTCCGTTCGTGCCATCGTCTCACCGGCGGGAGTTTGCCTTCTCTCTTCTTTCTCTCTGTTCGGCTCGCCGTCTCTCGCCGTCGCGGTGGTCCGTTCGTGGCTTCGTCTCGCCCGCGCTCCGTCTCGCCGGCGCTCGCGGCCTCTGCTCCCTCGCCCTCCCTCGCCTTCACCATCCATCAATTTTCCGGACACGCGTCGACACGCGTGTCGATAAAAGTTGACCGCATGTCGGAAAATCCGACACACGTTGATCACGTGTCCGACCTTGTCGACGTGTCCGACATGCTCCGACACGTGTCGGACACGACACGGAAGCACAGACAACGTGTCCGTGCTTCATAGGCTGTAGAACGGTACGAGAGGTAGATTGGCCATCCAATTCCTTCTCTAGCTTTTTAAAACGAGGCTTGTGGAGTGCGACTCCATAGAAGAGTCTTACTTTATAAGGGCGTTGCATCTCGCACGCTATTAGTGCGTAATAGCTTTCACTTATGACTAGTAAGGCTTTCTAAAGAGAAGTGATTGAGGGCTTGCTTAGCTAATTAAAATATATTTAAACCTAAATCTAACCTAAAGTTATATATGTACATATGTTGGTATATGTATTATTTCTATATTCACATTTATTCTACTGTACAAAATAAAGGTGACCTTCCACAGGATTTCAATTGAATTTCTTTCCCAAAATGTCGTCAATTACTTATTTTACAAATTTTGTATTTATAGAGAAGTGCGTAAACTAGTAATTTATTTGATCTCTTACATGTTGCACAATCTAAATTTTAATCTTTTCAACAAATTTCGTATTTCAAATTTCAATCTTAAAATATCTTTTCCTTTCTACATATATTCTATGTTTGTGTATTGTGTACTTACCAACAATTTCTTTCCATTAAATATTTCTAATTTGATGGTTTTGCTCAATTTTTTACATATCAATTTTTTCAACTCTTGTGCATACTCTTACATTTTTCTCTTCCTATGCCTCCCCTGAGACAATCTTTGTGGGCTTTCAATTTTGCCGTCATGCTCCTCGGCCACATTGACGTCGGAATGTGTTGAACGAACAAATAAATGAAAGGGGTTTTTCAATCTTAATGAAGTGGAAAAACCCCACTACGGAGGAGAGGAAGAGACTACCCTCGGAGGCCAGTCCAAGGATGCAGTCACTCCTGATCACTCCTGAGTCCACCAAAAGGACAGATAGAAAGACAAAGAAATGATAGAACGAAACTTCACATAATAAATTCATTGTGTTTACGATGAGAGAACGAGAGGGCACTTATAAGTAGGAGCCTAAAATACCTTTGAGTAACCTCCAAGTAAAGAAAAATTAACCTAAAATATGAAATTCAAACAAGCTACAATATTATCACATTGTAGTTGAGACTAAAGCAATCATAAAATGTATAAACCGACTCACGGATCAAGAAAATATATTCTATCCCTATTATTCTATTCACAAGTGCCACCTATGTTAGCTTAAATTCATGCCATGAATTACATGTATTGTTTCTAAACGTATAAATAGTAGAAGTGGCCACGCCACTTGGCATTGGAATGATTTCTCTTGTATGTCGCTTGATAGACCTCGGGTGGAATTACTAGTGTTATTCTTTTTTTATCTTCTCTTTTGGCCACGGGAGAGGGAGTGCTCTATATACGTCATATGATCAACTAATATCTGATCACACGGGGCTTGAATGATGATAAAGTGTTTTTCATTAAATACTTTTATCTTCATTTTTTTTTTCTGTCTGGATGTTTCTTGCAGGACTTTAAAAATTTGAAGTTCCTTAATTTTAGTGAATGTCCGTTGATGGTTTGTATGCCAGACCTCAATTTGACTCCAAATCTTGAGGAACTATATCTCCATGGGTGCAAAAATCTGGAGTGTGCTCATGAATCAGTTGCATATCACACCGGGTTACGGTTGTTGAATCTAAAAGGGTGCCCTAACCTTCATCATCTCCCCGATGTGCTCCAAACCAAGAATCTTCAAATTCTCAATCTTACGGATTGCTCAAAGTTGCAAAGATTTCCTAACATTCCAAATAAAATCAAAGGCTTGAAAGAACTTTATTTAAGAGGGACTTCGATTGAGGAACTTCCTGCATCCATAGAAAATCTTGTCTCTTTGGAGAATTTGAGTTTAATTAATTGCAAGAAATTGGTAAACCTCCCATCTAGCATTTATAAGTTGCCAAATCTTGAGAGCTTGATACTTGATGGTTGTTCAAAACTAATCAAGTTTCCAAAAAAGGAGGAGGATTTGAGTGATCTGCATAGCAAGACGGGATTTCCTAAGCTTCTGATCTTAATGCTTGGGGGATGCAATCTACATGACGTAGAGTTCTTAGAGAATCATTCATGTTTTCCGTACTTAAGACAATTGTGTTTGTCCAAAAACAATTTTGCTAAGCTTCCCACATGCGAGCACCTACATAATTTACACCATCTGAGTGTTGAGGAATGCCAACAGCTACAAGAGATTGGCAAGATTCCAGAAAAATTGCAGGAATTGTGGGCAATGAGTTGTGAATCTCTAAGTAAAATTCCCTCCAACATTTACTTATTATCTCATAATCTGATCCATAATAAGGTTAGACTCTCTCTCTCTCTCTCTCTCTCTTATTAATACGGAGTTGTGTACATGTATTGCTAACTATAGCTAAACTTGCCAACCCACTTAACTCATTGAAACTCTTCTTTTTCAAGTGCTAAATTCAAAATACTATCCTAATGATTTACATCTATGACAGCAATCTTGTTTCATAACAAATGGCAACATTTTTCTACCTGGAGGAGAGATGCCGCAATGGTTGCTCCCGAATAAAGAGGGTTATATATCTTTCATGGCTTCAAAGGATTTGTATAAGAAGTTCCTGACATTAGCTTTAAGCCTTGTAACTCGAGTAAAGGAAGGGCAACGAAATTTAAAATTTGTAATCAATTCATACATTAATGGTAAACGTAAGTCTCTATACGCAGACGACTCAATTCAATCGCCTTCGTATCATGTGTCACTTTTGTATCTTGGAATAGAGCAACTATGGCCAGTAGACGCTTTTGGTCCAAATGACTTCAGTTCTTTCCAATTTGGTATTAGAGTATCAGGTGATGTAATTGTAAAAAAGTGTGGATTTCGATTAATATGCAAGCCACTAGATGACGATTTGGAGTCCTTGTATCAAGACGACGAGTTGCTAGATCCGAGTTTGCTCTATGAGATTTGGCATGGGTATAAAGAAACAACCAGAGAGGAAGGAAGTTCGGCCGATCTCTCATTTCAGGTCCTCCCCACCCCCAACCCCTTCTCTCCTTCCCCGCGATTGTGGGGTGTGTGTTTGATTGATATGGGTGCATTGCATTATAAAGCCATAAATGCTAGTAAACAAAACGAGCTAATATATTGTGATTTTGCACCTATATGTTATAGCGGTGGCGAGCCCATGAAGATAACAAGTCAGTGGAAGACGGTAAATGTATAACTAAAGAAGACAATATTTCAGAGGACGACAATATTTCAGAAGACGACTTCCCAGTTGAGGTCTCTCTCTCTCTCTCTCTCTCTCTCTCTCTCTCTCTCTCTCTGGGTGCGCGCGCATTCATAAGTGCATGTGTTGATTTGTTGGAGCGTATGTCGGGTGCACTCTGTTTGTATAAAGCAAAAACTGAAAATTCTATACAAACAAGCAAATCTAACATAAATCGATTCTGCACTTACATTTCATAGGGGTGGGTACAACACTCGAAAGTGAGAGATTTCATGAGTACTAAATATAAGGCAAGGAAGGATCAATATGTTCAATTATTATAAAACTCTAGCTTTGGTTGAATTACAAAAAAGATTCTCAAAATAAACTCTTCAATTTTAGCTAATTACCAACTTGGGTACTTCTAACAATTTACCCTTATAACAGAAGTACCGCTACTCCAGATTTTCTCCCTTCAGAGATGTTCTCCCTAAAAGAGTAATGCCAGAGGAGTTCATCCTTGTTGAAGGTGGTACCATATCTTTCTTGGTTTCGGAGGACTTCTATGATAAGTTTCAAGGATTAGCTCTCTGTGTTGTTTTCAATGTAGAAGATGGGGAAAAGGAAATATTTTTCGACATCGTGCCCCATGTTAACGGCCAAAAACGAAATGTGCTATCGGGATCTCTTGGTTCATTTGATTCATATCAAATGTGGATTCAATATCTTGAACCAAATGTGCTGTGGGGAGTGCTGGAGGGAGCAATTGATTTTCTTGAATTTGACAAGGATTACTTACAAATTAGCCTTACACTCGGAGTGTCGGGTGGAATTGTGGAAAAGATGGGATATGTGCTAAGATGCAAGCGAATGGATGATGATTTGAAAGTTGTGCTCAGAGACCATCAATTAGTGGATCCAGCTTCAATTTATGAAATGGGGATGAGAGATTTCTTGAGGAAATTTCTCCCGTGCTTAATGGAGGAAGTGAAAGCCAATGACATCAATGACAGCGGAACAAGTTAAATGGGTCTTGAGGAAGCCATCGTTAAGCCGGCGAAACAAATTAGGGGTTGGCGTATGTTTCCTACTACCCCAGGACATTCATGATTTGTTGAAGTAAGAGATGGTGTTTGGTTTCAATCTCTCATGTCAGATTCAATATATCTGAAAATGGAGAGAAGGTGACGTGGCACACGAGGCACTTCAATTCATTAGAGTGGGGCATCACGTTCGGCTCAAGTATCTCCAGCAAGCGCAGTCAAATTATATTAATATAGACATGCCGGCATTTTTCATTACTCATATTAGATTGTGCTAACAAAAGTATTTAATTGCACCGATTGAATAAGTTTTAAAATTTGATCGTACTTTTTAAAAGTTTTGAGACTTGATTGTACTTTCGTAGTAAGTTTTACGACTTCTTGTGTACTTATCTATAATGATACTATATTCATATTTCATTTTTCCCAGTGTTGTTTCCCTAATCTTGGGTAATTTCAATTTTTTTTTTTTCATGCAGTCTACAAAAGAAGTAGAAAAGGTTTGCAGCATTGCTTATGTGTTTCTATACATAATTCAGTTGTAGCCGTATGTCAATCTTTGCTTATTGCCAAAAATAATCTTTGTTATACCCGTGTGTTAATCTTAGTCGTTAGTATACTTAAAGTTAATAAAGTAAATTTCATCAAATAGTTATAATAAATAACGAAATTTCTCAGTAAATATTCCAAAACAAGTGTAAATCACTTGAAATCCTCAAAAGTTATACTGCACCTACGATTATTAACTTTCCATCACGAACATCCCTTTCGTTATTCTTAATTCGTGGGTGTCATCATTTTTTAATTCTCCATTGATACAGTAATTATCCTCTTTATTTGTAAATGATAGTATTTGTACATCGTAATTATTTTTCCAACGGTCGTAAGTCTTGAGAAGTCCTCATGATCATCACTATATCTGTAGATAGTAACTTATAGTTAATAACTTTCTTTTAAGGTTAGTAGTTTTATTGTAGAGTTTATATCTTGATGATCCTGTCATTTAGGAATTATCCAATAGCATAGTAAAATCTTTCATCGAACTCTTAAGTGACGGTATGGATATTAGTAACTATAAAGTGCATATCAACAGTGGTACCTACTAGAAAGTCCTTGCGATTTGGGTGACAATGAGTAGCATTTCTTCAAAGGGAGTAGGTTTTTCTCAAAGTTCTCGCAAGCTTGGGAGTTCTAGCATTCGAAAACTTTTCAAGGGACTATCCCCTTGTTTGAGAAAAATATTTCATTCAACAGTTAGATCGCCAACAACTAACATGATGTGACCAGCCAATTAAATTGGTTGTATGAAATATTGATCGTCTTAGTTGACACTAAAATTTTGAAATTGATTTGCTTGCCACACCACACATCCCTAATGCGTCGTATAACATCATGACCTTGTCCCTTGCACTGACAAACCTCTTTTTTGTGGTGATTCTAAATTTAATTGACACTCTTCGATGATCATCCTCTTACACTATCTATATTCCAACTAAACTATCCTTGATCTAATACTAGCCCTTCTTTACTCTGATTAAAATGAATTGGCAGAGCCAATTTGCAAAACCAATGGACCAGAGATTTGCGCATCATGTATTCACTATTGAAGTTCTTCTCAATTCATTATACAAAATGGTTGAACATAATTACAAGATAGAACTTAAATATATTGTGACATCTTGGATTTTTCACTTTTGCTTTTAATTAAATTAGGTATTTCATCAACGCACCTATAGAGCTGTTCTCGGAATTGATCACTCTTGAGATAACTAAACTATCTAGGAAAGCCATTATGGAATTTTAAAATAATAAACTTGAGAATTCGACGAGGAATCGGCTACTCGACCGTGCTCATCTAACGAGATCATTATGACACAGTAAAAATCGATTAGAAATCAAAGATAGGTCGGTTTGACTGAAATATGTGGTTAAACGTGGGTGATTCTACTAAATTGCAAAATTTTCGTTGATCAGTACTAGGTTGACTTTTCTATTTTTTTGGTATTTTGTGTTTGTAATCGAAACCTCGAGATTTTTACGACAACTGAGAGTCGCCAATGTGTCGAATGGGTTCATTGTGGCTCGAAGAAAATCAATCATGGGTCATTTGCATTAAAAATTTCTGAAAGCTACCCAATAGCTTAAGTTACGTTAAAATCGCGCCGAATTGAAATTTACCGCAAATGTGAATTCGATTTCAAAAATTGAAAGTCATGTCATGTCACATGTCATATTATGAACGTTGACTCATCTTTCGAGGAATTTTTAGAGAGTATACTTGCAGGAAATTTACTCTCCTTCCCTGGTTCTAAGTCTAGGTCCATTCATGGTATCAGAGCCATGGTTTCGTTTTTGATATTATCCATTCCATGCGCTTGATAGGTGAAACCAGTGCTGAGAAGATCTCTTCACATCATGTCAACAGAACCAGAAATCCTCGAAGCACCCGTTTCTCTTGCTCCTTCTACTTCATCCTCTACTCTTTCTGAATTTCGTGTTTCCAATGCTTCTAAGATAGATTATCTTTATGAAGTCTCTCTTAGTGATGAAACCAAAATTTCTGAAACCCAACTCCCTCTCATGAACCCTTATTCTGCTTTCGCTAAACCAACCTCTTCATTCTCACCTATCCGCTCCATCCGTCAACTTATCCATCAAACCCCAAAGCAAGTCAAAGAGTATGTACAGTCCTCTAAATTCGATCAGCATCCTATTCCTGCCACGGAACAGGAATACTTTGTTACTCTTCAGATCCCTCCAGAATTCCCCAGACAGTGGGTTCAACAGGGATACTCTCATGTCCATTATGGGGCTGTTCGACTTGCTCTCACTTTTCATGGTCGAAAAGGTTTGCCAGTTGTGGCACGAATTGCTTTATTGGATACCAGGTTTTTACAATACCAGCACGCTTGTATAGGTACTGTTCAAACCACTTTAAATGCTGGAACAGTCTTCGTGACTTTGTATCCTAAATTACCAAATGGTCTATCGAGTGCAAAATCATGCCCTCGATCTCAACTTCAACAATGGTAATGAAGATGCCTTGTTCATATCCATGCAAAATGATCAGGCGTCCTGTATCCATGTTCCCAGACAGATCCCAAAGGATACTCTATCCAAGCTCCTTCCAGAGACTTGGATCACCAACTATGAAAAGCTACATCAGCACAACAAGCCTTTTCAGTCTACAGACTCAGAATTTGTAAGGAAAAAAGATGGAACTGTTTCCATCAAATTTGGCAAAGAGAAGGAAGAAAGCCCTTCAATCTTCCAGACTCTCTTCATGATTGAACCATGTGTTCCTGAATCCATTTCAGAACCAGACCCAAAAAAGCATGTTAGACACTTCAATAGTGATGGACATCCTGTTCATTACTATAAAGACAATCATGGTCATTGTTTTTGGGATCCTTTTTGCCAATGTTCCTATTGTATAAATTCCCCGATGAAGTAAATCCTCATGCGAGATCTCCACCTAGACAAAAAGGGCCAAAGGATAAAGTGTACCAAAGGTACTTAGACGGAGATTCCTCCGTTGATACTCTCGGTGAGTGTGACAAGTACCAGTTCATGGTTTCTTATGCACCACCTCCACCACCAGAGTCTAGTACCACATCTCAAACCCTACCAGATTCACCAAAATCACCTCCACCTTCTCCTCCACACAAAAAGCAAACTCTCTCTCCATTTTACAAGCCAATCCTCAAATGGGCTAAGAAACATTCTTACCCACTTGAAGTCCCAGCAGAAGTACCACCCACTTCTTCTATTGCCATGTTCCAAGACACTGACTTTCCTCCTCTTGTTAAAGAAAGTTCTAAACTCTCATTTCCTGCTACAGAAGAGTTTATTGATCCACATGGTAGATACCGTCATATTCCCAAAATACCTACACCCACAGATGTAGACGAACATGGAAGACAGAAGAAAACCTCTGCTGCTGAAGCAGTTCTAAATTGGCAATCAGAAACTATGTTAGCACAAAACAATGCCTTCAAAGCTATTGACTCCAAGATCGGAAATGTGCAACAAGATCTCAGAAGATATGATGAGAGTACCAAGAAGATACTTTCTGAATTCCAGAAAAGGCTTCATGCCTTGGAATCAGGACAACATCTTGGGTACCATTATCTTGAGAGTCCAAAGCCAGAAATAGACAAACTTAAGAAGCAGATTCAACTTCTTGAAGAAGGAAGGTTCAGACCTTTCGATCCATTGGCACCTCCCGTTCAAACTGGGTATGTATCCCCAGCACCACAAGTTTCTGTTTTTGCTAATATCCCATAAGATCCCTCCAGAAGAGACTCAGATATACGAAGCCGTCTCAAAGCCTTGAAAAAAGAAAAAGGGAAAGAGAAGACACCTCCTACAGAATCAAGCTCAATTGTTATAAGAGAAAGGCCAGACCAGATGATGTTATCAAATCCTTTAGAATCCTTTTTAAAGGATTTGAGTAAGCAGGAAAATGAAAATGATTCCATTACCCAACAGCCTGAGCCTGACCCTGCTATTTCGGAAAATAAAATTCTGTCCACTGAACAGATTTCTGATACTACATCAGATTCAGTGTCTCTTTCTTCATCCTCTTCAGACCCAATAACCAATTCCTCCCCTACAAACTTGCCACCCGCACAAATATTCATGGCTGACAGTCATTCAGACTACGAAATGCAATCAAACTATTCTGATCCAGATTTTGGACAGATTAGTAACCCCACCAGAAACAATTCTGCTAGGCATGTGTCCATGGCATCAAAACAATTCTTCTCCATTGACGATATTCCTTATCCAAAATGGCCAGAAAGACTTGAAGAGTTTCATACTTGGTTATGTACACAGTCCATCACCAACCATGACATGAATGATGTCCTTTACAACTTTGTTACAAGGTTCACAGGTAGCCTTAAATTTTGGTGGCAAGGACTTACAGAACAAGACCAGCTTACGTTTCTGTTATCACCCAATTTCAGCCATGCTCTTACTTACTTATATCATACTTTTGTGGGGACACCCGGAGATCTCAAAGAGCTAAAAAGAAGAGAATTCTTCGAAAGAAGATGCTGCTCCCTTCAGAAAAAACATCTTGATAAGCATTATTGACTCATGCTTCAAATCTTCTACCAAATTGGTGCATACCCAAATCTAAAGCATGTCTTCATCACTTCTATCCCTAAGGAGCTATCACAGATGGTTGAAAGATCTTTCTTTGGAAAGCAAAGAAGAATACAAGATGTTCCCATGGGAGAAATCCAACAAGAAGTTCACTTATGCCTTGAAGAATTATGCTTAAAGCGTCGAATGGTCCAAACATACATCACAGATGACAGGCGTCTTGAATCAGCCTGTTCCCATCAGAAGTTAAAGATCAAATGTTCCAAAAAGGACTGCGATGGATCTTGTGGCCAGTTTTCCCGGAAGAAAAAACATTACAAGAAATATTCAATCAAACATTCCAAGCATGGTTCCAAGCATTTCCGGAAAAAGAAGAAATGGCGATACCTACGCAAAAGGAAGGATCGCACAGGTCACAAGAAAACAAGCCGTTGCTACATCTGCAACAAAAAAGGACATTTTGCCAAAAATTGTCCTCAAGCGAAAAAAGGTCAGAATCATCTGATTGAAAATGAAACAGGTATTTCTCTTGAAAATGATGATATTGAGTCATTATTTTCTGCTGACGATGAACCAACGGAACAAACTCTTTATGTCATTCCCTTTTACCAAACTCCCAGTGACATTGAGTCTGACGAGTCCGAATCTGAAGACATTTTTCACATTTCCCCCACATCTTCAGAACCATATCCTGACATATTCTCAAGCCAAACTCATTGTCCCCATTTCCCTGTAAAAATCCTCACTTCAAAATTTGCCAAGCCTATCAATGTCATTGCTCTCATTGATACCGGAGCAAGCTGCTCCATTCTAGACACTAAAGTTCTACCTGAAGAATATTGGACTCCTCATATCCGATATTTTAACTCTGCCTCTGGAGATACTTTCTCCACAAAGGTTAGAACCACTCCTGTTACTGTTCAATTCTTCCCTCAATGCTCCATAAAAGCAAAAATCTTTGGATCAGACCTTCCCAATAAAGATCTGATAATTGGGTGGGACATCATGACCCAAATTTCTCAACTTCGCATCATTCCTGGAAAAGGTCTTAGATACAAAGATCAATTCTCTGAGTTTGTCAACATTCAAAGACTCTTTTCCATCCAGATGAGCCTACTAGATCCAATTATGCAGAAGTTGTTAGAATCCTGTGCAGAATCCCATTCAGAATTTGCTCAAAAATGTTCTCATCAAAATTCTGAATACTTTGTTCGACTTCCCTTCAAGAAAAATGAAGACATCAATCCAACCAGGGCTAGTCATATGGGAATGAAGCCAGAACACTTGACTTTGGCTCAAAGGGAATGCTCAGAATTATTACGGCAAGGCCTTATTGAAATTTCTGATTCTCAATGAGCTTGTGAAGCCTTTTATGTCAATAAGTATTTGAGCAAAATCGAGGAAAGATGAGACTGGTAATCAACTACCAACCCCTTAATCTTTTCCTCCAAGATGATAAATTCCCTTTGCCATCAAGAAATTCTCTCTTTAGTGGTCTAACCAAGGCACATATCTATTCCAAATTCGACCTCAAAGCCGGATTTCGGCAACTGGGTATCCATCCTGAAGACAGACCCAAGACAGGATTCTGTATCCCAAACCAGCACTTCCAGTGGAAAGTTCTTCCTTTTGGTTTAAAGGTAGCCCCATCCCTTTTCCAAAAGGCCATGTGTCGCATTTTCCAACCAATCTTGTCAAGTGCAGCAGTATATATCGATGATATTCTGCTCTACAGCCCTGATGAACAATCACATTGCCAACTCCTCGAGCAATTTGCAGAGATCGTAAAAAAGCATGGCATTATGCTTTCTCAAAGAAAGATGAACATTGCCCAAACAGAAATTGAATTTCTCGGTATGCACCTTAACAAAGGTACATATTATCCAGGGCCACATATCGCTCAAGAATTATTGAAGTTTCCTGAAGATAACTTCACGACAAAACAAGTTCAGCAATTTCTTGGGATAATTAATTATCTCAGGGATTTTGTCCCAAATATTGCAAAGCTTCTGATTCCTTTGCAATCTATGCTGAAAAAGAACTCCCCACCTTGGGGAAAAACACAGACTAAAGCAGTTGCTGAGCTTAAGGAGATTATGCAGAATCTCCCACCTCTACAGATACCATCAATAGGCAAAAGAATTCTCCAAACTGATGCCAGTGATGAATACTGGGCAGCTGTCCTGTTCGAAGAAATTGATGGTAAGAGACTCCTTTGTGCTCACAAAAGTGGAAAGTTTTCCCAAGCTGAAATGCACTACCATTCCACTTTTAAGGAGATCTTAGCAGTAAAAAATGGAATAAAGAAACTTGAATTCCATCTCATCGGCCATCACTTTTTGGTCGAATTAGACATGGCATCTTTTTCACAAATGACCAAGTTTAAACAAAAGCAACTTCCAAATCCTCAACTGCTTCGATGGGCTGAATGGTTCTCAAAATACTCTTTTGAAACCAAACACATTCCTGGAAAGAAGAATGTGCTTGCTGATTTTCTGTCAAGACCCAAAGCACCAGCTGAAATCAACATGTACATCAAGAGACCTGCTTTCCATATGCTCAATCATGGCGTGAAATACAAGATTGAGAAGATCAAAGACTTGCAAAGCTGGAAATTCCCTCAAGAGATAATCTAGCAGATCCAGAATGACAGCCTTACTGAAAACCTGGACAACCTCATGTGGCAATGCCACAATGATCTATTCAGATACAATGGAGGTTCGATTCTTTATCCTTTTGGGTTACATTCGGATTATCCTTTCATTCATCCCCTTATCTGGAAAGAAGATGATTTTCCTGATCAGCTCAAAACACTGTTATGGTACTTAACCAATAAGTACTTAATAGCCATCGAAATCCCCACCAGAAGGTTTGTTGCTAACCTCACACGGATATTCATGCTTGGAAGAAACATCGAAAAAGAAAGTGATAAGAATCTCTTGGATTTTCTTAATTGGTTCTATCATCCTACATGTTGGAAACAAGACTTAGAAAAAGAACTGAGAGCCATGGCACCAAATCCTAAAATCCACACCATCCTATTTTTCCGTCGTCCTTGGTATTTTTGCAGAAATAATGGCACTATTCTTGATGCACCCCTTGAAATAGGAACCTCATCCTATAAGCCTAACTTGAACAGCCGAGAAGCCCGGATTCACAAATCCTACCCAACATCTGTTAGATCTTGTGAAAACGAATATCGAGAACTCCAGAGAATCCTATGTCAAGAAAACAAGACCATTCCTGCAGAAATTTGGAATAATGCACCCACTACGTGGGATCATTATGATCTAGCACCAGAAGCTAGGGAAGCACTCAGCCAGTACAGACAAGCTGCATTGTCCCAAGATCATGAAGTGACATATGAAGATGACATTGTCCAATCCACTCAAGATCCCTATGCACGCTTTGGAGGTCCTCTGTCCCAAAATCCCTACGAACCAGGACCCTCGACCTCCATCCAAGACATGGACACATCATACTATGCACAGCCATCCAACTGGCCCCAGCCAAACTTTCCTGATAATACCACTGACGAAAACACCAACTGGGCAGAAGAAGAAGCATCCCACTGGGCTCATGAAGCATCCTTATCCGGAAGACTAAGCCAGATACTCTCACCTCAAGACCTTGAAGCACTCCAGTTGAAGTACGAGGCCCATCTCCTAGGAGACCGTTCAGACGACTCAGACTCAGCCTGTAGCTACAATGCCCATGACGGACGAGACCGTTGAGTCCGTACAATTTCACTGTAGCAAAGTCACTGTTCACTTTTACTGTAGCACTAGGCTAGGGAATGTACTGTTCACAGTACAGTTACTGTTCATAGTGTGCGAATAATTTCCTCCCGAAAGTTTCGGATGCCCCTGTTTGTACCCGGACCAGTGAGCTTGGTCCTTGCTTGTTTTGTGATCTCATTTTGCCTATATAAGGCAATGAGAGTGTATTGTGTTGGGCAGAGTCCCTTGAAGTAAAGTGTGTGCTTTGTGAAAAACTCTCAATGGCTTTCTAAATCTCCCTTCTTCTCTAGCCTGGTATGATCCTCCGAGAAATGCAGCTTGGATAGATTAGAAACGCTTCCATCCTGGCATCTTTGGGTGTCTCTAGGCTCTGAACTAAAGGGCTGAGTTGTTTTCTGCTAAAAGGCTGTCCTTGAAGGGCTTGAACGGGAGTTGTTCGCCCAATGTGGGATGCATACTTGCAGGAAATTTACTCTCCTTCCCTGGTTCTAAGTCTAGGTCCATTCATGGTATCAGAGCAGAAAAATCGATCCAGACGATTCGAAAAATGAACGGAAATTCAAATTGGCTAATTTGAAGGAATTTTTGGCATTTGATGTAAGTGAATTAGTGAAAAGGGAATTTTTATGAGCTTTGTCATCAACAAATTGGACGTCAATCGAGAAGTTTGCTCAGAAAATTGGATTTTGAGAAAAATGAAATAAAATTTGGAATTGAAGGAAATTGCCATTTTTGTTACCCAAGACTTGTCGTTTAAAGGAAATTTGGTACGACGAGAAAGCAAGTAAGGATCAAGTATTTTAGTATGGGGATTTTTAGGGACCAATTCGAATTAAACAAGAGCAATTGAGATCAAGAATTTTGGATCACCAGGCAACATCTCTCACGCCCACACCTCTCTCTCTCTCTCTCTCTCTCTCTCTCTCTCACTCTCTCTCACTCGCGCGAACCCCCGCTCACCGACAGCCCCTCTCTTCCATTTCCCACTTTCCTCCCCCGCATCTTTGACTTTTGGGGTTATACATATCCCCTCCCTCTTGCCGGCACACCCCATGCCCTTTTTCCCTTTCTCTCTTGTTCGGTTCCCCTCCATCATCTCATTTCTTTTTTCAATTTTCCTGCTACTTCATTTGCTCGGACAAAGACCCAAGCGTCCCCCGCGAATTCTCCTCCTTTGCTGTTTTTTTTGTTTCACCGAAGCAGTCCGCTTGAAGCCGCAAGTTTGGCCGTTTCTTCCTCACCGAATCAGCCACTCGAAACAGCCCATCAACCAAGGAAATCCGAGCAGAAAATTGTGGGCTTTTCGGGCCAATTTTCGGGCCCAATTCATGCTCGAAAGCTCTTGCATGAGAACATCATCGAAAGGCAGCTGTACTTACACTAAATAATATCATTGAGACATTGAAATAGAACTTCCCATTCCACGAATCCTCTATATGTCATTCCTATTCAAAGTCGTAAAGCTCCAGTTTTTACTAAAAGATAAAGCCGATATAAATATAGTTGATTCATAATATCCGATCACTAATGACAAACACCTTCGAATGAATAAGTGATAATCTTTACTAAGAAGTTAAGAAAATAGAGTGTTAACGTGGAATAAAAGGTTTGACAAAAATGAAATAAAAAGGAAAAAAAAAAGTATTCTCTAAATAGTTATTTGACCGTGGATAACCCTTTAGCTAAGAAATTCTAAATGTGACATTAAAAGTATAAAATAAATGCAAAATGTCGAAAAAATAATAATAATTAAGGAGTGAGGTCAAAGTGATTTGGCTAAAGGGGGATGACTCCATAATATTTAGGGAAGATACAATATAAAGAAATTTAGTTTGAGAAGTAAGGGAAATTTATTTTGGGATTTGCTTGTCTAGAATCCCATATGACGGGAAAAAAAGAAGGTAAAATCGTTCACTATAAATAATAATAATCCAACAGGCAATGTTTTTGCAATTAACTCATGTATGTTGGCACCGGGGGCATGGGAGTATAGCTAGTTTTCTTTTCTATTTCTTTTATTAATGAAAAAGGCTAATCAACTTAAGAAGCAGGCTCCATGCACCTTAATTACGCGTGCATTGATTGTCCTTTTGTTTTCTTTTCTATCACCATCTACCTTTTATTAAATTAGTTCGGCGGAGAATATGCTTACCGATTCGGAGTATTAGAATTGTGATTGGTTTTCGTTTCTATTTTTTTAATTAGTAGAGAAAGCAAGTCAAACAAGAAAGAAAAAAAAAAAATAGGGATGCGACATAAATTTTATGCACGCGTGCAATAAATTATCCTTTAGTTTTCCTTTTTATGGCTTTCTTTGATTATCACTGCGCGTGATCCGAGAAAGTCAGGGTCAAGAAGAACGAAGCGATATAAACATAAGAGATAAAGCCGCAACCCAACCTGAAAGTAGGCATTCTGCCACGGAAAGGGAGGGGAGACCACCATCTTCAGGGAGATTTTTCTAGAAAGGGAACAAAAAAAAGCATTCCCCGCCCTTTCTCCAGAACTCGTACCTCCACCATCTCCGCCCGACTACCTCCTGCCGGCGACTGCTCTCGCATTCCATTCCCGGAGTCCTACCGCACTCCTTCACCGTCAGCCACTTCTTTACTCTCACGAAAAAAGAAAAAAAAAAAAAGCATCTTGGTCTTTCTCTACTACGTGAATGGTCGCCATTGAAGCCCCACACAAAACCTCAGAGCCACAGCCGATCTACGTCGTCCGCCACCTCCAGAGCATCGTCCGCCCGCTGCCATTCGTCGTCGCCGTCCCTGACCTCGGTGGAGTCGACTGAAGCCTGACACGAGTTTGGAGTCGCTATTCTCAACCTTCGCCGCCGACGATGCCCGCAGCCGCCAACCCAGGTAGGGCCCCCGCGATTGAGTGCTCGTTCCTTTTTTTTTCTTTTTTCTTTTTTGCCTCGTCCCGCTTGATTTTAAAAGAGCAAAGCAAGCTCAATTTCTTTAGTCCTCACTCGCGTCGGACCTGAATGAGTCGGTTTTTCTTAAGTTTGAACGTTGCTCGCTGATTCTCTTGAGTTTAGGTTTTAGCTCGAGCTCCGAATAGGTCCATATTCGCTCTCCAACTCGCTGCCCATTACGTGTTTGAAGAAATGCCTGAACAGATTCGAATTTGTTCGGTCAATGCAGGATATGGTATGGAAAAATTTATATGAAAAGTGAGGGAAATTTATTCTGGGATTTGCTTTTGTAGAAGCCCTTTTGAAAGAAAAAGGTCAGATTGTTCATTATAAATAATATTCCAACAAGCGATGTTTTGCGATTGACTCACGTATATTAGCACCCGGAGCATGGGAGTACTGCTAGTTTTCTTTTCTATTTATTTTATAAATAGAAAAGGCAAGTCAAGTCCGGAAGCTCCTATATAGGATGGTTCTGTGCACCTTATGCAAAATGCTGCTTTCTGTTAAATTAGTTGGTGGAGTATATGCTTATCGACTCGGAGCATCAGAAATGGTCTTGGTTTTCGTTTCTATTTCTTTATTAGTACAAGTGATATCCATATGAGAGATAGAGCTGCAACCCGACCAGACACTAAGCATTCTGAGGAAGCACATCAAACTTCATCTCCTCTAATGGCTGCTTCTTTAGATCTGAAAGGGAATTATGATGTCTTCCTGAGTTTCAGAGGTACGGATGTTCGAAATAGCTTCCTCAGTCATTTCTACACGGCACTTGCCCAAAAAGGAATAAACAGTTATGTTGATAGCGAGGAGCTTCGGAAAGGCGACTGTATAAAGCCGGCGCTTATGAAGGCGATTGAGGAGTCGTGTATCGCGATCATCATTTTCTCCGAGGACTATGCTTCCTCACCGTGGTGTTTGGAAGAGGTGGAGAAAATCATGGAGTGCAAGGAGCAAAGAGGACTCACGGTATTTCCGGTGTTTTACAAAGTGGATCCTAGAGAAGTGAGAACGCCAAGAGGGAGCTACCGAGAAGCTATGTTTAAGCATGAGAGAAAGTTTGGGAGAGATTCGGAGAAAGTGAAGAGATGGGAGAAGGCTCTCCTTGATGCGGGTAGCTTGTCTGGGTGGGATTTGAAGGATAAGTAAGTACTAAGTAGTGATTGATGTGACACTGCTTTTTTTTGTTTAATATGCTGAATCTCTTCTTCTTTTTCCATGAAAGTTAATTATCTTTGGAAATTGATGTATCTAGTACCTTTCCGGATTTTGTCAGAGATGAAGCAGATCTTATCAACAGAATTGTGCTGAAGATCTCTATGCATCTGGACCAAAAACCATTACACGTTGCCAAGCATCCGGTTGGAATACATCAAGTGATAAAGCTGGAATCTATGTTAAATCTTGAGTCTCGTGATGTTGTTCTCATGATAGGATTATGGGGACAAGGAGGCATAGGAAAAACAGCATTAGCCAAAGCCCTTTACAATGATATATTCAGAGGATTTGAGGCTTCATGTTTTTTAGCAAACATTCGGGAAACTTCAAAAGATTCCAAGGATTTAGTTCCTTTACAAGAAAAATTGTTGTCCGAGATATTAGTGGGAAAAGAATTAACTGTGTTTAGTGTTGATGGAGGTATTAATTTGATGCAACATAGACTTTGCCACAAAAGAGTCCTCCTTGTTCTCGACGATGTCAATGACGTAAAACAATTAAATGCTTTAGCTGGAGGGCATGAATGGTTTGGTAAAGGAAGCAGAATCATCTTTACTACGAGAGATAACCATCTATTAACTGTCCATGGGATGGGTAAAGATCATATCTATGAAGTTAAAACTCTAAATTATTTGGAAGCTCTTGAACTTTTCGATAAACATGCTTTTCTTAGAAGTAAGGAAATAGTGATAAGGAAGGATCTTGTGGATAGTGCTTTGCATTATGCTAACGGACTTCCTTTAGCACTTGAGGTATTGGGCTCTTTCCTATGTGGAAGAAGAGAACGGGAGTGGGAAAGTGCATTGAATAAACTTGCTAAAAGTCCTGACAAAACCATCAATGATGTTCTCAAGTTAAGTTACGATGGATTAGAGGACTATGCAAAGGAGATATTCCTTGATATCGCATGTTTCTTCAAGGGACGATCTGTAGAGTACATCATTAATGTCCTTAACAGTTGCGACTTTGACACAATTATTGGAGTACAAGTTCTTGTTGAGAAGTCCTTAATAACTAAAGATTGGGAGACAATACAGATGCATGACTTGATTCAGTTGATGGGCATGGATATTGTTAAACAAGAATGTCGCAATGATCCTGGAAGACGCAGTAGGTTATGGCTTTGTGAAGATGTCTGTGATCTTCTCTCCGGGGATATGGTAAGTTTTGGTGGTTTAAACACTGATTTTACTCTCTTCTTCTCTGACTTTGTATACTAATTGCAATGAAAGTTCTATAAATGCAGGGAACAAAAGCAGTAAAAGCCATAGTTTTGATTTTACCCAAGGCAGAAGCAATATACATAGGTCCCAATGCTTTCACAGACATGAGAAGCTTGAGGTTGCTCATCGTGATTAATGTGCATAACTCTTTTCAAGGTCCTATCTGTCTTCCTAATGAACTGAGATGGTTTGAATGGCCTGAATGTTCTTCTTCAGTTCTTGAATTTCTCCCTGGCCCAAAGAAGTTAGTCAAACTTGATCTGCGAAAAAGCAACATTAAAGTCGTGGTGGACCAATTTAAGGTGCGCATTCAAATGAATTGTCCTTATTTACTTATCTCTTACATATCTATATCCGTATGCATATGATTATGATTATATATATGTGTCTGGTTGAAAGCTTTGGATGCAACAATTACTAACTCTGATGATGCTTGTTAATTGTGCTCAAGAAACATCAGCATCTATTAAATTGTTTATATTTGATTAAAGCATTAAAAACAAGATGTCGATCTACTGCATGAACCAACATAAGTGGATTCTTCCCGTTTTAGGGGAGTATTAAACACTTTCCTATGTGAATTTTAATGTCGACTCAAACAGAAGATACTCACTTAAAAAGGTCAATCTCATTTTCAAATGTTAGAAGTACTGAAATCATAAGAAGAATGGACTTATACGGTTAGTAACTTTAATACCGAAAATTGGAACAAGAACTTATTGGTGACATAATTTAACAATTGAATGATGAACATGCTTAGTATTTTAATAAACATGAACTGAGGATTCAATTTGTATGCCTTTGAAATGATAGATACTGAAAATGCTATCAAAGATTATATATTTTACATAAGAGATGAGCTTACTAGATTCTTTTCAAAATTGCACATGAAAATAGAATGAGATTCTTTGTGCTCATTTGCTTTACCAATGAAGCGAATGCATGCTAAATACTTTTGATTGAACCTCCCGTTGTTGTTTCTATGATAGAATGCAGTCGATAATGAAAATAGATATGTAGAAATCGTGTAGTAAAGGATCTTTAAAGGAGTTGAGTCTTTACTGTAAGTCAGCCCCAAAGTCCCGTCTCTTTTTATTGTGCCGACCTAACCATAGATTTCTGGCAAGTACTTCTTTATTTTTAGGAGGAGGAATAAGCGGAACTCCAAGAAAGTTATCTTCATCTTTATGGATAAAATATCCATTTTCAAATATAACGGGGAGTTTCTCCTTCTCCTTCCAAGTATGTAACACGTTCCCCTCCTTTCCTTTCAATCGGGTCATTTGATTGCGCCCTTACTCCATTTATTCCTAAGTAAGAAATCACAGGACGAAAAGCAACTCTCAGGGGAGATAGATTGACCAGCCATTCCTTCTCCCACTTTTTTAAATAAAGGTTTGTGGAGTACAATTCTATGAAGAGTCTTACTTTATAGAAACAGTAGCGCACCACATCTAGGACGCTGGTAGCGCGCAATGGCTTTCACGCATGACTAATAAGGCTTTCTAAAGAGAAGTGAAAAAAAAGCTCGCTTTGCTAATTTAAATCTATTTAAACCTAAATCTAATCTTAAGTTGTGTATGTATGTATTATATTTATATTCATATACAAAGTAAAGGTGACCTTCTGCAGGATTTCAATTTAATTCCTTCCCCAAAATGTCTCGATTACTTATTTTACAAATATTGTATTCATTGAGAGATGCGTAAACTATTAATCTAATTTGTCTCTCACATGTTTCACAATCTAAATTTTAATCTTTTCTATCCCATAACAAATTTCTTATTGCAAATTTCTATGTTTGTGTATTTTGTGTTTACCAACAATTTATTTCCATTAAATATTTCTAGTTCAGTGGTTTTGCTCAATTTTTCAGATATCATTGTTTTCAAACCTTGTGCATACTCTTTTAGTTTTCTCTTCCTATGCCTCAAAAGAGACAAACTTCGTGGACTTTCAATTTTGCTGTCATGTTTGTCGGCCGCATTGACGCCGGAATGTGTTGAGCGAACAAATACATAGAAGGGGTGTTTCAATCTAAATGAAGTGGAAAAACCCCACTATGGAGGATAGGAAAGAGACAACATACACTAGGTCTCCCTTGGCCAAATCACCACCTTTGTAGGCCAGTCCAAGGATGCAGCACTCTCTCGTTCACTCATGAATCCCCTAAAAGGACAGAGAGAAAGACAAAGAAAAGATAGAATGAAACTTCATTTAATAGATTAATTGTGTTTACCATGAGACACCGAGAGGCCACTTATATGTAGAAGCCTACCGTACCTTTGAGTAACCTCCAAGTAAAGAAAAATGAACCTGAAATATAAAATTCAAACAAGCTACAATATTATCACATTGTAATCGAGACTAAAACAATCCTAAAAAGTATAAAACAGGCTCACTGATCAAGAAATATATTTTATCCTTATTATTCTACTCATAAGAGAGAATCTTGAAATCTTGAAAAGACTCCTCCTCGAGGCCAACTTCATAGTGATAGATCGGCAACATTGAAACTAGTGGAAACACCATTCTCTCCACAAAGCTCACTTTTGCAGGTGTTATTATCGATGGGTGTTCCAAAACTAGAAAAGAACCATCCGTAGCACCACGACTAGGTGGAAAGCGCCTTCTCAAATTAATCCAGACAAGATCACCTTCTTTAAAAACGGCAGGCTTTTTTTTTTTTTTTGGCTTGACTGGGATATTTGACATTTTGCTTCGGACTTCTCTTCCTCACTTCCTCATGTGACTTATTGATTGTCTTAGCTCTTTCTCCATATTAGAGGTGGATAATGGTGTAAGATCCAAAGGACTTAAAAGATGCAATCACTACACAACGTAAGGAGTTGTTTTTGGAATACCATGTGGGCGCACAGTTTCACTAATATGAAGTTCAGCAACATATAAGGGATCAAGGGTCTACTGCAATCAACAAAATGCGTGATTCTCAAAAATCGATCGACCAAGTACCATGACCTAATAAGTGATGACACGAGAGATTCCCATGCTTCCACTGCCATTATGGCAGGTTTGCATATCTCTGCATAAGAATGTAGGTCCATCAAATGCCACATATGTTAGCTTAAATTCATCTCATGAATTAGCTGGCAAAAGATTTGACCATGGGTCATGTGCTCCCACTTGAGGTCACACTCTCTCTCTCTGAATTACATGTACTGATTCTAAACATATACATAGTAGAAGTGGCCACGCTGGAATGATTTCTCGTGTGTCGCTTGATAGAGCTTAGTGTGTGGTGAAATTACGATTATTATTCTTTTTTTAATCTTCTCTTTTGGCCAAGGATCACTTAATAAACTCATATTTAATAAGGGAGTGGGAGTGCTCGTATACACCACATGATCAACTAATTTCCGATCACATGGGTCTTGAGTGATGATCAAGTGTTTTTCATTAAATATTTTTATCTTCATTTTCTTTCCATGTGGATATTTCTTGCAGGACTTTAAAAATTTGAAGTTCCTTAACTTCAGTGAATGTCTGTCCATGGTTTGTATGCCAAACCTCGATTTTTGTCCAAATCTCGAGGAATTGGTTCTCAAAGGGTGCAAAAATTTGGAGCGTGCTCATGAATCAATTGCATATCATGCCAAGTTGAGGAGGTTGAATCTAGAAGGTTGCTCTAACCTTCATCATCTCCCTGATATACTCCAACCCAAGAATCTTCAATGTCTCGATCTTCATGGTTGCTCAAAGTTGCGAAGATTCCCTGATATTCCGGATAAAATGAAATGCTTGCGACAACTTCATTTAGATGAGACTTCAATTGAGGAACTTCCTGCATCTATCGAAAATCTTGTCTCTTTGGAGATTTTGGGTTTATCGTATTGCAAGAAATTGGCAAACCTCCCATCTAGCATTTACAAGTTGCCAAATCTTGAGAGCTTGTGGCTTAATGGTTGTTCAAAACTAATCAAGTTTCCAAAGGAGGAGGAGGATTTGAGTGATCTGCGTAGCAAGACAGGATTTCCCAAGCTAAAGTTCTTAGAGCTTATAGGATGCAATCTACAAGAAGTAGAGTTCCTAGAGGATCGTTCATGTTTTCCATCCTTAATGTGTTTGGATTTGCGCAAAAATAATTTTGCTAAGCTTCCAGCGTGTGAGCACCTACATAATTTACTTGAATTGGATGTTTCGGAATGCGGACAGCTACAAGAGATTGGCGAGGTTTCATGGCAATTGCTTCAAGTGCAAGCAAGGAATTGTGAATCTCTAAGCAAAATTCCCTCCGATATATTTTCCATTAACCGATTATTTCATGATCCGGTCCATAGTGAGGTTAGACTCTCTCCCTCCCTCTCTGATGAATACGGAGTCGTGTACGTATATCGCTAATTGTAGCTAAATTTGACTCATTTGAAACTCCTCTTTTTTGAGTGTCAAATTTGAAATAATATCTTAACAATTTACTTTTACGACAGCGATCTTGGGAATCGTATGAAGGATCATATTGCGGAAATATTCTACCTGGAGGAGAGATGCCGCAATGGTTACTCCCAAATAAGGAGGGTTATATATCTTTCACAGTTTCGAAGGATTTGTGTAAGAAGTTTCTAAACTTAGCTATCTGTGTTATATATCAAGTAAAGGAAGGAGTAAAGAAAGGGAAACGAAAGGAACTTATGCTCAGTATATACATTAATGGCAGATGCGAACAATGGTCCTTCGGGCCAGGGAGGTTCCCCATGTTGCATTTGGAACATGTGTTATTACAGTCGCATGCAATAATGGACCTATGGAAAGAAGTAGACCCTTTTGGTCGAAATGACTCAATATCTTTTGAGGTAGGCATTAAAGCATCGAATGTTGCAATTGTAAAAAAGTGCGGATTTCGAATAATATGCAAGTCACTAGAGGACGATTTGGAGGCTTTGAATCAAGATGACGAGTTGTTAGATCCAAGTTTGTTTTATGAGATTTGGTATCCCAATGAAGAAACGACCAGAGAGGAAGAAATTTCGGTCGATCTCTCAGATCTGGAAAAGGTCTCTCCCTCCCTCCCTTCCCTCCCTTCCGCGATTGTGGTGTGTGTGTGTGATTGATATGGGTGCTTTGTGTTTTTATAATGCAAAACTGCAAACGCTAGTAAACAAAACAAGCTAATATATTGTGATTTTGCACCTATATGTAATAGCAGTTGTCCCTCAATGAAGATAATCACCAATCAAGGTCAGAGGCAGACGGTACAAGTGAAACAGAAACAGACGAGGAAATCTTGGGTGACATGTCATGGCCTGACTTATCAATTGAGGTCCGTCTCTCTCTCTCTCTCTCTCCCTCTCCAGCCCCCAAGATACACGCGGATTCATAAGTGCGTGTGTTGATTTGTTGTTGGAGTGTACGTCAGGCACACTGAGTTTGTATAACGCAAAAACTGAAAATTCTATACAAATAAGCAAATCTAACGTAGAGTGATTCTACACCATGTGCTATGACAATACTTGCAAGTGAAGTGAATGACTTCATGAGTATTACATATAAGGCAAGGAAAGATCGATATGTTTAATTATTACAAAAACTCTAGCTTTGGTTAAATCACCAGAAAAATTCTCAAATCAAACTCTTCTATTTTAACTAATTATCAACTTTAGTACGTCTAACAATTTACCGGTATAACAGGAGTGGCGCTATTCTGAAATTGCTCCTTACTACATGGATATTCTTCCCGGAGGAGATATGCCAGTGGAGTTCATCATTGTTGAAGGCAATACCATATCTTTCATGGTTTCACAAGACTTTTATGATAAGTTCTTGGGATTAGCTCTTTGTGTTGTTTTCACTGTAGAAGATGGAGAAAAGGAAATATTTTTCGACATCGTGCCCCATCTTAATGGCCAAAGACGAAATGGGCTATCGAGATCTTTCTGTTCGTTTAATTCGAATCACATTTCTCAAACCGAATGTGCTGTGGGGAGTATTGGAAGGAGCTGTTGATTTTCTTGAATTTGATGAGGATTGCTTACAATTTAGCCTCACACTTAGTGTATCAGGTGGAACCGTAAAAAAATTGGGATATGTGCTAAGATGCAAGCAAATGGATGATGATTTGAAAGTTGTGCTCAAAGACAAGCAATTAGTGAATCCAGCTTCAATCTATGAAATGAAGCTCAGAGAATTCTTCTACAAATTTCTCCCACGCCAAATGGAGCAAATGAAAGCCAGGGATAGGTATACGTATAGCAGTGACAGCGACAACGAAACAGATTAAATGGGAGGAGGTGAGTGTAATAATGTTGTACAGTGAGTGTAATAGTGTTGGCATGCAGCTCTAAAAGAAGCAATCATTAAGCTAGCACAACAAACTGGGGGTTGGCATATGTTTCCTGATACCTTGGGACATTTATGTTTGTTGTTGAAGTAAGAGATGGCATTCACTTCAATCTCTTATGTCAGATTTGGAAAATGGAGGGAGGGTGACTTGGCACACAAGATACTTCAATTCAATAGAACATGGCTTCATGTTTGGCTCGTGGCTTCATGTTTGGCTCATATCTTTAGCACGTGTAGTCAAATCATATCAATAAATGACATGTCAATATTTTCTGTTACTCAGATTTGGTGGAGCTAACAAAAATACTTAATTGTATTGATTGGATAAATTTTAAGACTTCATTTCACTTTTTGAAAGTCTTCGAACTTGATTATACTTTCGCACAAATTTTACGACTTCTAGAGTACTTATTTATACACAAATTGTATTCATATTTCATTTCCCGAGCATTGTTTCCCTTTACTTGGGTAATTTCAATTTATTTTTTTATGAAGTTTATAGATAAAGCAAAAAGGTTTGCAAAACTAATGTGTTTCTATACATATCCCTCTTATAGCAATATGTTAAACTTTGCTCATTGCCAAAAAATAATCTTTGTTATGCCCTTATGTTAATGTTAGTTGTTAGTAAACTTAAATTAATAAAGTAAATTTCATCAAATGGTCGTAATAAATAACGAAATTTCTCCGAAAATATTCTAGAACAAGTGTAAATCACCCAAATCCTCAAAATATGGTTATTAACTTTGCAATCTAACTTTGCATCACGAACATCCCTTTCGTTATTACTAATTTGTGAGCATCATCATTATTCAATTCTCCATTGATACAATATTTCTCCTCCTTATTTGTAAATGATAATATTTGTACATCATAAGTATTTTTCCGACAATCATAAGTCCCATGAAGTCCTCATTATCGTCACTACATCTCTAGTTAGTATCTTTCTTTTGAGGTTAGCAATTTGATTGTAGAGTTTATCTCTTGATGATCCTATCACTTGGGAATTATCCAATAACATGGTAAATTCCTTCATCAAACCCATAAGTGATGGTATGGATTTTTAGTAACTAAAAAGTGCATATCAACCGCGGTACTTGCTAGACAGTCCTTGCAACTTTAGGTGATGATAAATAGCATTTCTTCAAAGGGAGTAGGTTTCCTGAAGTTCTTGCAAGCTTGGGAATTCTAACATTTGAAAACTTTTCGAGGGATCACCTCCTTGTTTGAGAAAATTATTTTATTCAGTAGTCAAATCACTAATAGCTAACGTGATGTGACTAGCCAATTAAATTGATCGTATAAAATGCCGGTCCTCTTACTTGATGCTTAAATTTTGAAATTGATTTGCTTGCCACACCACATGTCCCTACCGTATCGTATAACATCATGACCTTGTCCCTTGTACTGACACGCCTCTTTTTTGTGGTGATTCTAAACTTGATTAGCACTCTTCAATATATATATATACATTTTCCAAGTAAACTATCCTTAATCTAGTACTGGCCCTTCTATACTCTGATTGGAATTACCCTAGCGGAGCCAATCTACAAAATCAATGGACCAAAGATTTGAAAACAATGCATCATGTATTTCATATATATATATATATACGTTTTCCAAGTAAACTATCCTTAATCTAGTACTAGCCCTTCTATACTCTAATTGGAATTACCCTAGCGGAGCCAATCTACAAAATCAATGGACCAAAGATTTGAAAACAATGCATCATGTATTTCCTATTAAAATTCTCAATTCATAATACAAAATGGTTGAACATAACCGTAAGATAGACCTTAAACACATGGCTAACAACTATATCGATTATCTTAAATCAGAACCTTATCTAAGTATTTAATAAGAAAGTCTTTATAGCTAGGTACACTTATCTCATGGAAGGGACCTAGGTGTGGTCTCCTGGCTTTTACAGTCGACCTTTTCGAGGACAATGAAGAAGCAGGTTGACCAATCCCGTTCAACAGTGGCGCGCGATGGGAAAAGTCCCCACTTACCGGCCTAGACATCCACTGAACATCACGGCATAGGCCAAGCCGAAGACGCTTTTATCGCATTAAAGTTCTCAGGATGTCTATATTTTCCCATATCAGTGGGCAATTAAGCCCTCCCATATGTTGGATCACCATTTGAATGAAAATGGGCCTCACAAGGCACACCTTTCAATCTTGCAAAGTATCATGTGTTTTTGACTTCTTACATGGAATTAATGAATCTACAGAGAGTTTTATTAGCTTAAAAAATTGCTTAACTCCCTGTGTTATTAGAGCAGCATCACCATGCAAGGTTCAATTAAGCTGTTAGATGAAGTAAGGATCTTTTATTTCCCCATTTCGGGACAAGGTAGTATACAAGACTAGTAAGGTATCAGCCTTTAAAAATAGAAGATAACCTCATACTAACATGTGCTCTATGTTGCAGCTAATAGAGAAGGAAAAGATTTATATTTGAGGCAAGCCAAGAAAAAATAATGAGTAACCCCGTAAGTTGCTCTAGGAAGAAGCTCGAGTTATAGACTTCTTTCAGCATCAGTTTCCTACTCACAATTCGATTCTCTCCCCACTCCCTCATGGATGCAATGACGAAGCTGCAAGATTGTTGTGATTCTTGAGAACTGGACAAGCCCCATCTGACACTGCAATTCCAGAAAAACAATAAATAAATAAAAAAATTCAGGATTATTGTGGGATTATTGGAAAATCTACTACTAAAACTTCGAAGGTGCTCATGGTCTTTACACACTATCCATCACTTAGGAGCTTTGGAGACTTAATTCATCTAAATGATGTTATGATGATATATCAACCAATGAAAACCAACAAAAGATCTATACTACTTTTTTGCCAAAATAACCAAAGATAATTGTCAGTCAAAGTTGTTTAATTTTTGAAATCTGCACCAATTTGAATGGAAAAACTAGCATATGTACTATCTGTGTCATCTTCAACTGCAGATGGATTGCATTTGGTTCCTTATAGATGGAGCTTAAGTGCATTTTGCATCTTACCCGTCTTTTTTCATGGGAACCCCAAACTACGGTTACAACAAAACCATCACTTTGGAAGGGAATTTAGAAATTAAACCATCACTTGTCAAATTCATGTGATGTCTCTTATATATTCATGAAAAGGTTTAGCCCAAGGACAACAATAACTGAATTTCCTTATCTCCTTCCCCCTTGGACTTCTCACCAAACTCACCTATGCCAATGCCAACAAATCTACCAGGGTAGGTGTTATATGCATGCACAACAGTTGTGTGTGCAAAGAATCTCCAAATTACAATTGCCAGTATAAAATGCATCAAACGGAGACTATCCAAGGAAAATAACACCATTGAAAATTTTGTACCTATAGATTTTTCTAAAGTTGGCAACAGGTGGAAAACTAGAAAGTGCAATTATCCCAAAGATCAAAAAAGAGATGCATGCATCAAATTCATGCTAATGGAAGTAAAAAAAAAATTCTGTCTAATCAAATATTTGAAAGACAGCGTACTGATATCTGAAATTCAACAGATGATGGTGCACATACTTTAACAAAAGATCAGATACAAAGAGCCCCCATATCAGGTGGCCCTCCGTCAGATCCACTAGAAAGTGCAGATGTGTCAGACCCTCTCTTGCCTTGCTTCTTTTCCTTTCTACCTTTTCTGGATTCAAGAGCTTGATTACTGCAAAACAACGTTTAGACATAAAAAAGGAGAATTCTTCAGTGCTGTCTTTGTTCTTGTAAGTACAAATTTATATTACCCATGTATGAACATTTTTCCAAAGTGAACCCATTATTCGACAAAGCATAGGAGTGAGAAAATAGTCCAGACTTGAAGTTAAGTACGATACAATTTTGGATACATAAGCCATAATTTCAAGATACGTATGAACTTGAATCACACGGAAACAGGAAAGGTACTTCAACAAAAGACAAGCTTAAACTATAACTTGACATATAAAGCACCGAGAGAACGAGAAATACTTGGAAATTGCAGAGACTTTCCCTGTCCCTGACCCGCAACAGGACTTGTATTTCTTTTTTGAACCACATGGACAATTCTTGTTTCTTGGAATTTTCTGCATTGCAAGATAAAACAAGCAAATAAAAATGAAGGAGCGCATCACCAACAGTTCTCACGTTTGAGCTAAAACCAAAATGGTAAAAGAGGTAACATAGTCGTCTTTTGTGGAAACCTTGTCTTCTTGCTGGGCACTGCCATCATCATGAGTCCGTTTAACGCTATTGCTAGGTGGATTTTCTTTATTGGCCTCTTCCACAGGTTCCTCTCTCTGTTCCTCAGAATTTCCACTGGCATCATCACCTAAACACCACAAAGAATTATGAAATAGTTTTGGGTGTAACATGTTTGACTACCCCAAAAATCTATGGTTGACAAGACAAAGCACGCTAATTCTACCAGTTGCATCAAAATGACTCCAAACAAGCTTGTCGTGAAGCTTAACATGGTATCTCTGAAACTGCTAAGTTAAATTATTAAAGAAAATCTAGAGAGATAAATACTGACCAGCCATTACCATGAGAAGCATCTGCATTGCAGGGAGACTGGACAGCTTCCTCTGAAAAATCTTTAATACCTTTTTCTGCTATCAGATACTCTATGGCAGCATCAACATCCCCATACATTTGCAGCAGTGTCTGTAAAAGTATCGCATGTCACACAGAAGCCACAGAAAGGTCTTGTATTCTAATTCTAGACACCCAGCAAATGAGAGGAAAGCATTTAATGCAAACAAACGAGCAGAAGAAGCGAGGACATAACCTGCTCAACTTTCTCAATGTTCTCACAACCACTTCCAGCCATGACTAGCTTGATGGATCCAGCATCAGTAATATCCTTACCAGCTCCTGCTTTAGACTTCTTTGACCCAGCTTTTGCTTGGCGAGATGATGATGAGAGATTAGAATCGACCTTTCAGCAAAAGAAATTATCAAATCACATACTTAAATTCAAAATGTCCAACTTCCCTACTAAGTAAGTAAATTAGAATTAAATTCCAGTAGCAACCTTGATTGTAATTGGCCTAGCTGGCCCATCTCCAGTGTCTTCCTTCAACCTCACACTGTTGTAATGTTCCTCATCATGATAAGATCTAATAAAGCAAAGCAAAATATATAAGTTCAAATAATGAAACACCATCAGTACAAAAAGAACACAGACCAATATGTACTGAACAACCATACTACGGAACTTCCCATGTTCTTCTTCATTGCCTTCCAACTGATCTGCAAGGGCCCTGATTAACAAGAGTGGACAACTATGAAAATTCCAACCATAGCAAAGTCGTTTCTATAAACAAAAGCTCCATGCAAGGCTGTAAGATTACCTAGACGATGGATAAGTCAAATATGTGGAATGAAAACAGGAATGAGGCACATGGTTAGTTTCTCTAGGCGTTGTACAATAGCGATACAATAGTGATAGAAATTTACAAAGTTACTTAGTTGGATAACGGAAGAGTCAATCTAATATCCTCGGGACTAAGTTAAAAGAGCTACATTCCCTGACAAATAGAGCTCTTCTTCAAGATATATTTTTAGATGCAGTGTCTCAAGCAGAATGATACATTATACGAATTGCAATAATTTTTTCAGCTGAGGAATTTCTAGTACGTCGATGATAGTGTTCCAGAACCAGTGTACCATAAAATGCACCGTATGTTGTGTCCTGACGACAGAGTGGTAATGCAATGAGCGTACCATAAATCTTCCAAAACAGAGAGGAATACTGTTATCTAACAAAACAAATCAAACCCTGGAAACATTCAACAAAATCATGAACGATACGGTGATCTTTTCCAACAAGGAACACAGACCTGAAAAAGCAATTACCATCTGCAGTCACCTGGACAATTTTCAGGCCCAAAGCATCAAGCTGAGCTCGGAACTGCGTGTTATCCGCTTGCTTCCCCTGCTTTTTGACCTGTTCATCAACGCACGCATACCACATTCACGTCCACTCAGATTCTGAAAACAACCACCGACGAATACTCCAACCAAGAACTTAGCCGAAAACACCTCTGCGAAAGCTCAATTTCAGAGGCATCGCCGCAACAAACAGATTATCACAGCAATTGAAACTTTCGAATTTCTTCAGAGACAAGATACGCCGCCTCATCGAAGAGCAAGCGATAGTCACGAGTGCCTAAGTAGATGGAAATTGCAACCATAAGTAGCGAAGGAAATCAGTTACGTGGGGCTGTTTCTTGGCGATGGACTTGTGGTGCTGCTTCTGCACCATCGCTGCGGAGAAAAGACGATCAATGCCGCCGGCGATGATCAGGCGAGGTCGAGATTTGCCGCCGGGAGACAGCGCTCGAACACCAGAGAGTCGCGGCGATTCGAACCGGAGCGAGGATCGGCCAGCGAAGAAGATGGAGACGAATGCCGTATGGGCCATGGGCTTTCCCGTTAGGAGTTCAATTTGTCCTTCTTGAAAACGTAAGGATGGAGCAGAAACGAAAGAGGAAGAAGAAGAGAGAGAGAGAGGGGATCGGTTCGGAGGGGTGGAGCCGGAGGTGTTTCGAAGAGAAATCTGAAACCGAGAGGAGAGAATTCTTTCGGCTTGTCGGTGGTCCGCCTCATCACCCTCGTGACCTTCCGGCGTCTCCGTTCTTCGCCGTCGTTCGTCGCAGCAAGCTGTCGAACCTAAAGGTAGTATTCCGAACCGCACATCAACTGTTCGACGGAATGTCTCCATGAAAAATCGAATTCAATTTTAGCGAGATGCTCGAAATGTTAATTTTTGTGCTCTATTCGTTATGAAATCATTAAAAAGAGACCGAATCGGCGTTTTCTTTGAGTTTTTGGTGGCATATTTCTCATCGTCCGAGTCTGGCCGTGAGCGCTTCGCCGGAGATGCCATTCCTTTAGCCGGAGAAGCCCACGGTTAGAGGCCGCCGTAGTTAGTTTCCCATCCACTCCATATGTGCGCCTGTTTTTCTTAGAATGGATGCAATTTTGTAGTACGTGTTTCGGTGACATTAAAGTCGCCGTTGAGGTTCGGTTATGGCCCGCGAGAGTGACGACTGGCGACCAAGTGATGGCCGGCGGTGACTGGCGTTGTCGGACTGAACGACCGACGCCGGGTGGTGGCTTGGCAGTGGCCTGAGCGCCGGCGAGGGCTCATCGGACAATGGTGGGGTTAGGTTGAAAAGGAGGTCGCAGGGAAGAAGTCGTTCTCGGGAAGAAGATGATGAACAGTGGAAGGGAAAGAGATGGAAAACAGAAAATGAAAAATAAAAAAAGGGAGAGAAAAGAATAAAATAAAAAATAAAAAATAAAAGAGAAGAAAATTAGATAAGAAAAGAGGAAGGAAGCGTGAATGGGTCGTGTGGATTTAGTGCTTCTTAATTTCAACGAAATGGGCTTGGTGATTTCTAATCGAATGGGCTTGTTTCGAATAAGCCCATTTGTGTCCATGGCCCAGACCTCCTAGACCAGAGCCAGCCCGAAATCCTTGTCTGAATTCAAAAATATAAAAAATTAAAAAAAAATAATAAACTAAAATAAACATTAAAAAGTAAAAAAATCCAGAAAATTCATAAAAATTAAATAATAATAATAAATTATTTGAAAATAACGCATCATACATTTACTATTAAAATTCTTCTCATGATACAAAATGGTTGAAGATAACTGCAAGATAAGTCTTAAATACGTGGCTAACAATTATATCAATTATTGTAAATCAGAACTTTATCAAAGTATTTAATAAGAAAGTCTATTATTCTAGACACTAAGTCAATGGCTTAGGTACACTTATCTCACGGAGGGACCACCTTCTTAATGACAATGAAGACACAGGTTGACCAGCTTGTTCGACAAAAGTGCATGATTGGGAAAGTTCACTTATGGGGCTAGGCATCGGCAGAACATTATGGCATAGGTCAAGCCACAGATGCTTTTATTGCATTAAAGTTCTCGTAATGTCTACATTCTCCCATATTATTTAGCAATTGTGCCCTCCCATGTGTCCGATCACCATTTAAATGCAAACGGGGCTCACAAGGCGCGCCTTGCTAATCTTGCAAAAGTAGCAAATGTTTTTCAATTCTTACATGGAATAAATCAATCTACACATCTAAGTTTTATTAGCTTAACAAATCTCTTAACTACCTACATAATTAGAATAGCATCACCATGTAAGATGCAATGCTTGTTAAGCTGTTAAATGAAGAAGTAACAAATTTTTATTTCCGCATTTTGGGACAAAGTAGTATACAAGAGTAATAAGGTACCGGCTTTCGAAGATAGAGGATAGCCCGATACTAACATCCGCTCTATGTTTTTGCTAATAGGGAATGAAAAGATTTATATTTGAAACAAGCCAAGAAAAATAGTATGTGACCTCAACAATTGCTCCAAAGAGAAGTTCGAGTTATAGACTACTTTTAGTATCAGTTCTCTGCTCAAAATTTGACTCTCTCCCCACTCCCTTATGGATGCAATGATGAAGTCACAATATTGTTGTGATTCTTGAGGACTAGACAAGCCGCATGTGAACAATGCAATCCACAAAAACATTGAGAAAAATTTAGGATTTAAATCGTGGGATAACTAGAAAATCCATTGCTAAAACTTCACAGATGCTTATGATATCTACAATTATCCATCATGTATGAGCTTTGGAGACTATAATTCGTCTAAATGACGTTATGATGATATAACAACCAATGACAATCGACAAAAGATCTACAAGACACATTTTTTTGCCTAATTAAGCAAACATAACAATCAAAAGTTGTTTAATGTTAGAAATCTGCATCAATTTGAACGGAGGAGCTAACATATGTAATATCTATGTCATCTCCAACTACAAATGCATTGATTTCGGATCCTTGTAGATGAAGCTTAGGTGCATTTTGGATCTAGACATCTTTCATTAATCACAAGAAGTCGTGTGCACAAATGCTTAGTGCATTTCTTGTCAAAGAAATAAAGGGAAAATAATGACATCTTAAGAGGAACCCCAATCTTCAATTACAGCAAAACCAATACTTTGGAAGGGAATTTAAAAATTAAACCATCACTCGACAAATTCATGTGAACATCTCTTTTATATTCATGAAAAGGTTTAGCCTTGGGACAGCAATAGTTGAATCTCCTTATCTTCTTCCCCCTTTGGTTGCTGACCAAACTCACCTACGCCAATGCCAACAAATCTACCAGGGTAAGCGTTATGCGCATGCGCATCAATTATGCTTACAAAGAATCTCCAAATTACAGTTGTCCATATAAAATGCATGAGACAAGTAGACTATTCAAGAAAAGTAACACTATCGAAAAATTTGTACCTGAAGATCTTTCTAAATTTGACAATAGTTGAAAAATTAGAAAGTGCCAAAAGATCAACGTATAGATGCATGCATCAAATAAATGCTAATAAAGATACAATTTTTTTTTTTGTCTAATCTGACCAAATATCTGAAATTCAATAGATGATGCACATGCATTGGCGAAAGATCAGGGGATAAGTGTACCTAGCCATTAACTCAGCGTCCGATATAATAGACTTTCTTTGTTTCTCAAAGATAGTAGTGAAGATTTCTCCTTTTTTTATGCCTGAATGCTGTTTTGCAGTGATCGAGCACTTGAATCCAGAAAAAGTAGAAAGGAAAAGAAGTGAGGCAAGAGAAGGTCTGACACATATGCACTTTCTACTGGATCAGGTGGAAGGCCACCTGATATGGGGGCTCTCTCCATCCCATCAAGGGGTCAGGGAGGGGGCTAGGTTTGGTCTACTAGCTTTTACGGGCCACCTTCTCTTGGAAATGAAGAGAAAAAATGATGAATAGATTAGAAAACGAAAGGGAGGTGGCAACAATTAAATGAGCCACATGTCAACTCTCCATAAGGCCCTCTATAGAGCATCAAAATATATAATAGTACTAGATGAATTCAGTAGTTCAACCCAAGAGAAAACGCACAAACTTTATATCAAAGGATTCAATATTTCCCATTTGATATGAGTGGAGAAATAAAAACACTCAAAATCACTCATAGAATGCAAGTTCTCTCAAAATCATCTACTAGTCAAACTATAACCCATGCAAAATAAATATCTCAACCTTTCGCAATCCTTTTATCGGCAAGAAGTGTCCAAAAGCTCCTGCATGCGAACATCATCAAAAGGCAGTTATACATACACTAAAAAATATCACTAAGACATTAAAGTAGAAGTTTCCATTTTATGGATTCTATATATGTCATTGCTATTCAAAGTCATAAAACTCCAGTATTTACAGGAAGATAAAACCGATATAAATATAGTCAGTTCATAATATCCGCTCACTAATGACAAACACTTTCTAATGAATAAGTGATCATTTTTACTAAGAAGTTAAGAAAACAGATAGTGTTAACATGAAATAAAAGGTTTGACAAAAATGAATAAAAAGGAAAAAAAAAATATTTCCTAAATAGTTATGTGATCGTGGATAATCCATTAGCTAAGAAATTCTAAATCTGACATTAAAAGTATAAAATAAATGTAAAATGTCAAAAAAAAATTAAGGAGTGAGATCAAAGTGACTTCACTAAAGGGGGATGACTTGATAATCTTTAGGTAAGATATGATATGAAGAAATTTAGTATGAGAAGCAAGGGAAATTTTTTTTTTGGAATTTGCTTGTCTAGAATCCCTTCGACATAAAAAAATTCAAATCGTTCATTATAAATAATAATCCAACGGGGCAATGTTTTTGCGATTAACTCATGTATTTTAGCACCATGGGCATGGGAGTATTGCTAGTTTTCTTTTCTATTTTCTTTTATTAATGGAAACGGCCAGCAAAGTTAAGAAGTAGGTTCTATGCATCAGCATTGATCGTCGTTTATGTTTTCTTTTATATCGCTATCTGCTTTTTATTAAATTAGTTTGGAGAATATGCTTACCGACTCGGAGCATCAAAATCGTGGTTGGTTTTCGTGTCTGTTTTTTTATTAGTAGAGAAAGCAAGTCAATACAAGAAAGGAAAATAAAAAAAATAAGGATGCGGAAATTACGCGTGCAATAACTTCGGTTTTCCTTTAAATGGCTTTCTTTGATTGTCGCTGCCACATGATTCGAGAAAGTCATTTTCAAGAACGAAGCGATATACACAAAGGTAAGGCTGCAACCCGACCAAACAGTAGGCATCCTGCGGGGGCACATCAACTTTCATCTCTTCTAGTAGCCGCCTCTTCGAATCTGAAAAAGGAAAGTTCTTTCTAGGATCTCGTACGCTCTCTCTCTTAAAAGAGACACAATTTCCCATAAAAAAGAAAAAAAAAAAAAAAAGGCATTCCCCACCCTTTCTCCTGAACTCACCTGACCAGCCACCTCCACCATCTCCGTCCGACTACCTCCTGCCGGTGACTGCTCTTGCATTCCATTCCCGGAATCCTGCCTCACTCCTTCACCGTCACCTGCTTCTTTACTCTCACGAAAAAGGTGTTGGGGGGGGGAGGGGGAGGCATCTTGGTCTTTCTCTACTCCGGGAACGGTCGCCATTGAAGCCCCACACAAAACCTCGGATCCACAGCCGATCGACGTCGTCCGCCACCTCCAAAGCGTCGTCCGTCCGCTGCCATTCGTCTTCGCCGTCCCTGACCTCGTTGGAGTCGACTGAAGCCAGACACGAGTTCGGAGTCGCTATTCTCAACCTTCGCCGCCGACGATGCCTACGGAATCCAAGCCAGGTAGGCCCCCACGATTGAATGCTCGTTCCTTCTTCTTCTTTTTTTGCCTCGTCCTGCTTGATTTTAAAAGAGCAAAGCAAGCTCGATTTCTTTAGTCCTCACTAGCGTCGGATCTGAATGAGTCGGTTTTTCTTAAGTTTGAACGTTGCTCGCTGATTTCTCTTGAGTTTAAGTTTGAGCTGGAGCTCCGAGTAGGTCTATATTCGCTCTCCAACTCGCTGCCCACTACGTGTTTAAAGAAATGCCTTAACATATTCGAATTTGGTCTGTTTAATGCAAGATATGGTATGGAAAAATTTAGTTTGAAAAGTGAGGGAAATTTATTTTGGGATTTGCTTTTGTAGAAGCCCTTTCGAAGGAAAAAGTCAGATTTTTCATTATAAATAATATTCCAACAAGCGATGTTTTGCGATTAACTCATGTATATTAACACCGGGAGCATGGGAGTGTTGCTAGTTTTCTTTTCTATTTCTTTTATTAATGGAAAAAGGCAAGTCAAGTCAAGAAGCACCTATATAGAATGGTTCCGTGCACCTTATGCAAAATGCTGCTTTCTGTTAAATTAGTTGGTGGAGTATATGCTTATCGACTCGGAGCATCAGAAATGATCTTGATTTTCGTTTCTATTTCTTTATTAGTAGAAAGTTATAATCCATATAAGAGATAGAGCTGCAACCCGACCAGACACTAAGCATTCTGAGGAAGCACATCAAACTTCATCTCCTCTAATGGCTGCTTCTTCAGATCTGAAAGGGAATTATGACGTCTTCCTGAGTTTCAGAGGTACTGACGTTCGAAACAACTTCCTTGGTCATCTCTATACGGCTCTTGACCATAAAGGAATCTACACTTACGTTGGTAGCGAGGAGCTTCAGAAAGGCAAACAAATAACACCGGCGCTTATTAAGGCGATTGAGGACTCGTGCATCGCAATCATCATTTTCTCTGAGGACTATGCTTCCTCGACATGGTGTTTGGAAGAGGTGGCGCAAATCATGGAGTGCAAGAAGCAAAGAGACCTCATGGTCTTTCCAGTGTTTTACAAAGTGGATCCCAGAGAAGTGAGAACACCAAGAGAGAGCTACCAAAAAGCTATGGTTAAGCATGAGAGAAAGTTTGGGAGAGATTCGGATAGAGTGAAGAGATGGAAAAATGCTCTCTTTGATGCCGGTAGCTTGTCCGGGTGGCATTTGAAGGATAAGTAAGTATTAAGTAGTGATTGATGTGACACTGCTTCGTTATTTTTTTTTATATGCTGAATCTCTTCTTCTTTTTCCATGAAAGTCAATTATCTTTGGAAATTGATGTATCAAGTACCTTTTTGGATTTTGTCAGAGATGAAGCGGAAGCGGATCTTATCAAGAGAATTGTGCAGCAGATCTCTATGCAGCTAGACCGAACACCGTTACACGTTGCCGAGCATCCAGTTGGAATACCTCGACAAGTGGTAAAGCTGAAATCTATGTTAAATCTTGAGTCTCGTAATGATGTTCTCATGATAGGATTATGGGGACAAGGAGGCATAGGAAAAACAACATTAGCCAAAGCCCTTTACAATGATATATTCAGAGGATTTGAGGGTTCATGTTTTTTGGCAAACGTTCGTGAAACTTCAAAAGATTCCGAGGGTTTAGTTCATTTGCAAGCAAAATTGTTGTCCGAGATATTAGTGAGAAAGAAATTAACAGTGTTTAGTGTTGATGGAGGTATTAAATTGATGCAACATAGACTTTGCCGCAAAAGAGTCCTCATTGTTCTCGACGATGTCAATGACATAAAACAATTAAAGGCTTTAGCTGGAGGGCGTGAATGGTTTGGTAAAGGAAGCAGAATCATCATTACTACGAGAGATAGCCATCTATTAACTATACTTGGGATGGGTAAAGATCATATCTATGAAGTTAAAAATCTAGATGATTTGGAAGCTCTTGAACTTTTTGATAAACATGCTTTTCCTAGAAGTGAGGAAATAGTGATAAGTAGGGATCTTGTGGATAGTGCTTTGCATTATGCTAATGGACTTCCTTTAGCACTTGTGGTATTGGGCTCTTTCCTATGTCGTAGAACAGAACAGCAGTGGGAAAGCGCATTGAGTAAACTTGCCAAAAATCCTGACAAAGACATCAATGATGTTCTCAAGTTAAGTTTCGATGGACTAGAGGACTATGCAAAGGAAATATTCCTTGATATTGCATGTTTCTTCAAGGGGTGATCTATGGAGTATATTATAGAAGTCCTTGACAGTTGCGACTTTGACACAATGATTGGAGTACAAGTTCTTGTTGACAAGTCCTTAATAACTAAGGAATGGGATACAATACAAATGCATGACTTGATCCAGTTGATGGGCATGGATATTGTTAAACAAGAATGTCGTGATGATCCTGGAAAACGCAGCAGGTTATGGCTTTGTGAAGATGTCCGTGATGTTCTATCAAGGGATACGGTAGGTTTTGGTGGTTTAAACAGTGATTTTACTCTCTTCTTCTCTGACTTCATATACTAATTGCAATGCAACTTCTATAAATGCAGGGAACAAATGCAGTAAAAGCCATAGTTTTGGTTTTACCCAAGACAGAAGCAATATACATAGGTCCCAATGCTTTCACAAACATGAGTAGATTGAGGTTGCTTATCATGATTAATGTGCATAGCTCTTTCCAAAGTCCTATTTGTCTTTCTAATGAACTGAGATGGTTTCAATGGCCTGAATGTCCTTCTTCGGTTCTCGAATTTCCTGCTGGCCCAAAGAAGTTACTCAGACTTGATCTGCGCAAAAGCAAAAGCAACATTCAAGTCGTGGTGGACCAATTTAAGGTGTGCATTAAAATGAATTGTCCTTATTTACTTTATCTCTTACACATCTATATCTGTATGCATATGATTATGATTATATATGTGTATATGTCTTATTGAAAACTTTGAATGCAATAATTACTAACTCTGATGATGCTCGTTAATTGTGCTCAAGAAACATCTGCATCTATTAAAAAATTGTTTATATTTGATTAAAGCATTAATTGTGCGGATTCTTCCAGTTTTAGGGGAGTATTAAACACTTTCCTATGTTAATTTTAATGTTAATTCAAACAAAAGATACTCACTAAAAAAGTTCAATCTCATTTTCAAATGTTAGAGTTACTGAAATTATAAGAAGGTGGGACTTATACGGTCAGTAACTTTAATACCAAAAATTGGAACAAGAACTTTATGATGACATAATTTAACAATTGAGTGATGATGTGCTTAGTATTTTAATAAACATGAACTGAGGATTCAATTTGTATGCCTTTGAAATGATAGATAGTGAAAATGCTATCAAAGATTCTATATTTTATATAAGAGACGAGCTTACTAGATTCTTTTCTAAATTGCATATGAAAATAGAATGAGATTTTTCTTGCTTATTTGCTTTATCATTGAAGCGAATGCATGCAAAGTACTTTTGATTGAACCTCACATTGTTGTTTCTATGATAGAATGCAGCCGATAATGAAAAGAGATATATAGAAATAATGCAATAAAGGATCTTCAAAGGAGTTAAGTCTTTACCGTAAGTCAGCCCCAAAAGTCCCGTCTCTTTTTATTGTACCGACCTAACTAGAGATTTCTGGCAAGTACCTTATTTTTAGGAGGAATAAGCGGAACTCCAAGAAAGTTATCTTCATCTTTATGGATAAAATATTCATTTTCAAATATAATCGGGAGTTTCTCCTTCTCCTTCCAAGTACGTAACACGTTCCTTCCTTTCAATCAAGCCATTCGGTTGCACCCTTACTCCGTTTATTCCTAAGTAAGAAATCATAGGACGAAAAGCAACTCTCATGGGAGATAGATTGACCAGCCATTCCTTCTCCCGCTTTTTAAATCAAGGTTTGTGGAGTACGATTCCATGGAAGATTCTTACTTTATAGAGATGCTAGTGCACCACATCTACGACGCTAGTAGCGCGACACGGCTTTCACGCATGACTAATAAAGCCTTCTAAAGAGAAGTAAGGGGCTTGCTTTGCTAATTTAAGTATATTAAAACCTAAATCTAATCTAAAGTTACGTATGTATGTATCTATTATATTTATACTACTGTGCAAGGTAAATGTGAGCTTCCACAGGATTTCAATTTATTCTCTTCCCCAAAATGTCTCGATTACTTATTTTACAAATATAATATTCATAGAGAGGTGCTTAAACTATTAATTTATTTGATCTCTCACATGTTTCACAATCTAAATTTTAATCTTTTCTAACCCTACAACAAGTTTCTTATTCAAATTTTAATTTTGAAATATCCTACATATATTCTATGTTTGTTTATTGTGTATTTACCAACAATTTCTTTCCATTCAATATTTCTAATTTGGTGGTTTTGCTCAATTTTTCAAATTTCGATTTTTTTTTTCAAATCTTGTGCGTACTCTTATAGTTTTTACTTCCTATGCCTCAAATAAGCCAAACTTCGTGCTCTTTCAGTTTTGCAGTCATTCTCGTCGGCCAGACTGACGTCGGAATGTGTTGAACGAACAAATAAATAAAAGGGGTTTTTCAATCTTAATGAAGTGGAAAAACCCCACTCCGGAGGACAGGAAGAGACTACATAATCTAGGTCTCCCTCAGCCAAATCACCACCTTAATAGGCCACTCCAAGGATGCAGCACTCTCTTGATCACTCATGAATCCCCCGAAAGGACAGAGAGAAAGACAAAGAAAAAAAATACAATGGAACTTCATTTAATAAATTCATTGTGTTTACTATGAGAGACTGAGAGGGCACTTATAAGTAGGAGCCTAAGATACCTTTGAGTAACCTATAAGTAAAGAAAAATGAACCTAAAATATGAAATTCAAACAAGTTACAATATTATCACATTGTAATCAAGACTAAAGCAATCCTAAAAAGTATAAACAGTCTCACAGATCAAGAAAATATATTTTATCCCTATTATTCTATTCACAAGAGATAATCTGGAAATATTGAAAAGACTTCTCCTCGAGGCCAATTTCATAGAGATAGATTAACAACATTGAAACTAGTGGAAACACCATTCGCACCACAAAGCTCACTTTCGGGGGCATTATTGTCGATGCTTTCCAAAACTAGAAAAGAACGATCCGTAGCACGACGACTAGGTGGAAAGTGCTCTTCTCAAATGAATTCCAGACTAGATCACCTTCTTCAAAAACAGCAGGCTTTTCTATGTTTCTTTTTGCTTGAATGGGATCCTTACTTCCTCATGTAACTTTTTGTCTTAGCTCTTTCTTCATATTATAGGGGGATAATGGTGTAAGATCCAAAGGACTTAAAAGATGCTTTCGTTACACGACATCAAATTGGCATTTTCCAATAGTTTGACTCGTCAAATTATTATATGCAAATTCGGCTTGAACCAATAACATATCCCAATGTTTTAGATGTTTTCTACTAAAACTCCTCATAAAGATCATCTAGCGTGTACTGGAATTTCGAGTGTTATTCTTGTTTTGTCTTCTCTTTTGGCCAAGGATCGCTCAATAAACTCATGAGAGGGAGTGCTCTATATACATCATAGGATCAACTAATTTCTGATCACACTGGGCTTGAATGATGATCCAAAGTGTTTTTCATTAAGTATTTCTATCTTCATTTTTTTTTTCCATCTTGTTTCTTGTAGGACTTTGGAAACTTGAAGTACCTTAATTTCAGTGAATGTCCATCGGTGGTTTGTATTCCGGACCTCAATTTGACTCCAAATCTCAAAGAACTGGATCTCCATGGATGCAAAAATTTGGAGCGTGCTCACGAATCAATTGCATATCACGCCAAGTTACAATTGTTGAATTTAAAAGGGTGCTCTAACCTTCATCAGCTCCCTAATGTGCTTCAATCCAAGAATCTTGAAATTCTCAATCTTACTGGTTGCTCAAAGTTGCAAAGATTACCTGATATTCCGGATAAAATTGAAGGCTTGAAAGAACTTTATTTAAAAGGGACTTCAATTGAGGAACTTCCTACTTCCATAGAAAATCTTGTCTCTTTGGAGAACTTGAGTTTAATTAATTGCAAGAAAGCGGCAAACCTCCCATCTACCATTTACAAGTTGCCAAATCTTGAGAGCTTGATACTTCATGGTTGTTCAAAACTAATCAAGTTTCCAAAGGAGGGGGATTTTAGTGTTCTGCATGGCAAGACGGGATTTCCTAAGCTACTGATCTTACTGCTTGAAGGATGCAATCTACTAGAAGTAGAGTTCCTAGAGAATAATTCATGTTTTCCATACTTAACAGAATTGTATTTGTCCAAAAACAATTTTGCTAAGCTTCCAACATGCAGGCGGCTACATAATTTACGCACATTGTATGTTTCAGAATGCCGACAGCTACAAGAGATTGGTAAGATGCCAGGGCAATTGCAGAGTTTGAACGCAGGGAATTGTGAATCTCTAAGTAAAATTCACTCTGACATATGGGCTAAGGTTAGACCTCTCTCCCCCCCAACCGGCGGATTAATGTAGAGTCATGTACATAAATTGTTAACTATATCTAAACTCGTTAATCCACTTAACTCATTGAAACTTCTCATTTTCAAGTGCCAAATTCGAAATACTGTCTTAACAATTTACATCTTTGACAGCCCTTTTTTCCCAAATCGTTTTGCGCCACTTTTCTGACTGGAAGAGAGATGCCGCAATGGTTGCTCCCGAATAAAGAGGGTTATATATCTTTCATGGCTTCAAAGGACTTGTATAAGAAGTTCTTGGTATTAGCTATCTGCGCTGTATATCGAGCAAAGCGAGGCAAACGACAGGGCGATTTGAGTTTCTATCACTATGTTAATGGCAAAAGCACGACTAGAGGCCAAGGCATGTATTGTCCATGGTATTCAGATCATGTACAAATTTTGTATCTTAAAATAGAGGCGCTATGGGGAGTAGACCCTTTTGGTCCAAATGACTCGAGTTCTTTCCAGTTTGGTGTTAGATCATTGGGTGGTGCAATTGTAAAAAAGTGCGGATTCCGATTACTATGCAAGCCGCTAGAGGACGATTTGGAGACTTTGTATCAAGACGACCGGTTGCTAGATCCAGCTTTGCTCTATGAGATTTGGCATGACAACAAAGAAACGACCACAGAGGAAGAAAGTTCGGCCCATCTCTCACTTCAGGTCTCCCTCCCTCCCTCCCTTTCCGCGATTGTGATGTGTGTGTGTTTGATTGATATGGGTGCATTGAGTTTGTATAATGCAAAAGCTGCAAATGCTGGTAAACAAAACAAGCTAATTTATTGTGATTTTGCACCTATATGTAATAGCGGTGGCTGGACCATGAAGATAATAACAGCATAACAAGTTCAGAGGAAGACCGTGAAAGTGAAATAGAAGAAGACGACGCTACCTGGGATGTATTCAAACCCGCCGATATCATGGCTGACTTTTCAGTTGAGGTCTCTCTCTCTCTCTCTCTCTCCGTCCAGATGCGCACGCATTCATAAGTGTATGTGTTGATTTATTGGAGAGGATGGGGGGTGCATTGTGTTTGTATAACGCAAAAACTGAAAATTCTATACAAACAAGCAAATCTAACATAAAGTGATTCTACACTTACAAGTAATACAGGTGCTACAATACTCGCAAGTGAATGATTTCATGAGTATTACAAATAAGGCAAGGAAGGATCAATATGTTTAATTATTATAAAACTCTAGCTTTGTTAAATTACAAGAAAAATTCTCAAATCAAACTCTTCTATTTGAACTAATTATCAATTTGAGTACATCTAACAATTTACCGGTATAGCAGAAGTATCGCTATTCCGGAATTCATACTTCCTACAAAAATATTCTTCCCGAAGGAGATATGCCAGAGGAGTTCGTCTCTGTTGAAGGCGGTACCATATCTTTCATGGTTTCACAGGACTTTTATGATAAGTTCCTGGGATTAGCTCTCTGTGTTGTTTTCAATGTAGAAGATGGAGAAAAGGAAATATTTTTTGACATCGTGCCCCACGTTAATAGCCAAAGACGGAATGTGCTATCAGGAACTCTTAGTTCATTTGATTCGGGTCACATGTGGATTCAGTATCTCAAACCGAATGTGCTATGGGGAGTGTTGGAGGGAGAAGTTGATTTTCTTGAATTTGACGAGGATTACCTACGATTTAGCCTTACACTCATAGTGTCAGGTGGAACCATGGAAAAGTTGGGATATGTGCTAAGATGCAAGCAACTGGATGATGAATTGAAGGCTGTGCTTGAAGACAATCAATTAGTAGATCCAGCTTCACTTTGTAAATTAGAGTATAGAGAGTTCTTAACCAAATTTCTCCCACGTCAAATGGAGGAACTGGAGGCATATGAAAGATTAAATGGGAAGAGGCAAGTGGAGTAGTATTGACTTGCAGCTCTTAAGGAAGCTGTCATTAAGAAGCCAGCGAGACAAATTAGGAACTGGACATATGTCTTGTTGATGGAGTAACGGATGGCGATCAATTCAATCTCTCATGCCCTATTCAAATTAATGTGAAGGGATAGAGGGTGACTTGGCAAACAAGACACTTCAATTTATTAGAACGGGGCACCATGTTTAGCTCGAGTGTCTCCAGCATGTGTACTCAAACATATCAAAAGATGACATGCTAGTATTTCTGATGCTCAAATTGGACGGAGTTGACAGAAGTTTTTGATTGTACTAATTAGATAAGTTTTTGAACTTGATTGTAATTTTTTTTTTTTTAAGTTGTAGGACTTAATTCCATTTTTACAGCAAATTTTAGGACTTCTACTGTGCTCTATCCCTTTTGAAACCGTATTAATATTTTATTTCCCAGGATCATTTCCCCTTGCTTGGGCAATTTCAAGGTTTTTTCATGCAGTTTATAGAAGAAGCAGAAAAGGCTTGCGGCACTACTTACGTGTTTTTATACATATTCCTGTTAGACCCATATGTTGATCTTTGCCCATTGCCAAAGAATAATCTTTGTCATGCCCGAATGTTAATCTTTGTCGTTAGTAAACTTCAACTTAATATAGTAAATTTCATCAAATAGTCGTAATAAATGACGAAATTTCTCAGTAAATATTCTAGAACAATTGTAAATCACCTGAAATCCTCGAAAGTAATACTGCGCCTATGATTATTAACTTTTATTCTTAAGTTGAGGGTGCTATCATTTTGCAATTCTCCATTGATACAGCAGTTTCCCTCTTTATTTGTAACTAATAGTATTTGTACATTGTAATTTTTTTCCGACGGTCATAAGTCCCATGGGGTCCTCATGATCATCGCTACGTCTATAGTTAGTAACTTTCTTTTAAGGTTAGTAATTCGATTGTAGAGTTTATATCTTGATGATCCTACCACTTAGATATTATCCAATAGAATAGTAAATTCCTTCTTCGTAAGAGATGGTATGGATATTTAGTAACTACTAAGTGCATATCAACAGTGGTACTTGCTAGAAATTCCTTGCAACTTTAGATGATGATGAGTAGCATTTCTTCAAAGGGAGTAGGTTTCCTCAAAGTTCTCACAAGCTTGGAAGTTATAGCATTCGAAAACCTTTCAAGAGGCTATCCCCTTGTTTGAGAAAAATATTTTATTCAATAGTCACATCGCTAACAACTAACATAATATGACCAGCCAATTATATTGATATGATAAAATGTCGGTCATCTTACTTGATGCTTAAATTTTGAAATTGATTTCCTTGCTGCACCACATGCCGGTCATCATGATCTTGTCCCTTGTATTAACACACCTCTTTTTTGTGGTGATTCTAAACTTGATTAACACTCCTCAATGATCATCCTCTTACACTATCTATATTCCAACTAAACTATCCTTGATCTAATACCGGCCCTTCGATACTCAAATTGGAATGAACCCGGCGGAGCCAATCTACAAAATCAATGGACCAGAGATTTAAAAACAACGCATCATATATTTACTGTTCAAATTCTCAATTCATAATACAAAAAGTTTGAACATAACCACAAGATAGACCTTAAATACATGGCTACCAACTGTATGGATTATTGTAAATCAGAACTTTATCGAAGTATTTAATAAGAAAGTCTGTTATACTAGACACTGAGTTAGTGGCTAGGTAAACTTATCTCATGGAAGGGACCTAGGTTTGGTCAACTGGCGTTTAGAGACCATCTTCTCAAGGACAATGAAGAAGCAGGTTGAACAAACTTGTTCGACAACGGCACATGATGGGAAAAGTCCACTTACCGGCCTAGACATCCACAGAACATCACGGTGTAGGCCAAGCTGAAGATGCTTTTATCGCATTAAAGTTCTCGTGATGTCTTCATTCTCCCATATCATTTAGCACTTATGCCCTCCCATATGATGGATCCCCATTTGAATGAAAATGGGGCTCACAAGGCACACGTTGCTATCTTGCAAAAGTATCAAGTGTATTTGACTTGTTACATGGAATTAATTAATCTACACGTGGAGTTTTATAAGCTCAACCGATCGCTTAACTCCCTAAATTATTAGAGCAGCATCACCATGCGAGATTTGAAGCTTATTAAGCTTTTAGATGAAAATGTACGGATTTTTTATATCCCCATTTTAGGAGAAAGTAGTATACAAGAATAATAAGGTGACCGTCTTTGAAGACAGGATAACCTCAGACTAACGTGTGCTCTACGTTGCAGCTAATAGAGAATGAAATGATTTCTTTTTTAGGCAAGCCGACAAAAAATAGTAAGTCACCTAATAAGTCGCTCTAGGGAGAAGATCAAGTTATAGACTTCTTTCGGCATCAATTTTCTGCTCACGATTCAACTCTCTCCCCACTCCGTCGTGGATGCAATGATGAAGCCGCAAGATTGTTTTGATTCTTGAGGATTGGACAAGCCACATCTGACACAATGCAATTCCACAAAAACAATGAGAAAAAAATTCAGAATTTAAATTGTGGGATAACTGGAAAATCTACTGCTAAAACTTTGCCGATGCTCATGATATCTACACATTATCCATCACTTATGGGCTTTGGAGACAATAATTGGTCTAAATGATGTTATGATGATATAATAACTAATGACAACCAACAAAAGATCTCTAAGACACATTTATTTGCCAAAATAACAAAGTTATTTAATCTTATAAATCTGCACCAATTTGAATGGAGGAGGTAGCATATGTAATATCTGTGTCATCTCCAACTGCAAAAGGATTGCATTCGGATCCTTATAGATGGAGCTTGAAGTGTATTTTGGATCTACAAATCTTTCGTCAATTACAAGAAGTTGTGTGCGTAAATGCTTAGTGTATTTCTTATCAAAGAAATATAAAGAAAAAGAAAAACATCTTCACAGGAACCCCAAACTACCAATACAGCAAAACCAATACTTTGGAAGGGAATTTAAAAATTAAACCATCACTTGTCAAATTCATGTGAACGTCTCTTTTATATTCATGAAAAGGTTTAGCCCCGGGACAGCAATCCAATAACTAAATTTCCTTATCTTCTTCCCCCTTTGGTTGCTGACGAAACTGACCTACACCTGTGCCAACAAATCTACTGGGGTAGGTGTTACGTGCATGCGCATGAATTATGTGCACCAGATGGGCAAACTATCCAATAAAAGTGACACCATTGAAAAATCTTGTAACTGTAGATCTTTCTAAATTTGGTAACAGGTGGATAACTAGAAAGTGCACTTATCCCGAAGATCGAAGCAGAGATGCATGCATCAAATACATGCAAATATAGATAGAAAAAAATTGTGTCTAATCTAACCTAATATTTGAAAGACTGCACACATACTGATATCTGAATTCAATAGATGATTGTGCACACACACTGGCAAAAGATCGGATACAAAGAGCCCCAACATCAGGTGGCCCTCCATCAGATCCAATAGAAAGTGCGGATGTGTCAGACCCTCTCTTGCCTCGCTTCTTTTCCTTTCTACTTTTTCTGGATTCAAGAGCTTGATCACTGCAAAACAACATTTAGACATAAAAAAGGAGAAATCTTCACTGCTGTCTTTGTTTTTGTAAGTATAAATTTAAATTACTCATGTATGAACTTTTTTCCAAAGTGTACACATTATTCAACAAAGCACAGGGGTGACAAAATGTTCCAGACTTGAATTTAAGGAAGGTAATTGATACCATGTTGGATACATAAGCCATAAACTTTCAAGATAAGTATCAACTCCAATCACAGGGAAACAGGAAAAATACTTCCAACAAAAGACAAGCTTAAACTCTCACTTGACATATAAAGCACAGAGAGAACGAGAAATACTTGGAAATTGCAGAGATTTTCCCTGTCCCCGACCCGCAACAGGACCTGTATTTCTTTTTTGAACCACATGGACAAACCTCATTTCTTGGGATTTTCTGCATTCCCAAAAAAAAAAAAGCAAATATAAATGAAGAGGCGCATCACTGATAGTTCTCATGTTTGAGCTTAAACCAATATGGTAAAAGACATAAAATAATCATAGTTTGTGGAAACCTTGTCTTCTTGCTGGGCACTGCCACCATCATGAGTCCGTTTAGCACTACTGCCAGGTGGATTCTCTTTATAGGTCTCTTCCACAGGTTCCTTTCTCTGTTCCTCAGAATTTCCATTGGCATCATCACCTAAATACAACAGAATTATGAAATAGTTTTGGTTATAGCATGTTTGACTACCCCAAAAATCCATGGATGACAAGACAAAGTATGCTAATCCTACCAGTTACATCGAAATGACTGCAACAAAGCTTCTTATGAAGCCTAACACAGTATCTCTGAAACTGCAAAGTTATATTATTAAAGAAAATCTAGAGAGATAAATACCGACCAGCCATTACCATGAGAAGCATCTGTGTTGCAGGGAGACCGGACAGTTTCCTCTGCAAAATCTTCAATGCCTTGTTCTGCTATCAAATACTCTATGGCGGCATCAACATCCCCATCCATTTGCAGCAATGTCTGTAAAAGTATCACATGTTATACAGAAATCAGAAAAAGGTTCAAAACACTGCATTCTGATTCTAGATTCACCCAGAAAATGAGAGGTAAATATTTAATGCAAACAAGCAAGCAGAAGAAGAGAGGACATAACCTGCTCAACTTCCTCAATGTTCTCACAACCACTTCCAGCCATGACTAGCTTGATGGATCCTGCATCAGTAATATCCTTACCAGCTCCTGATTTAGATTTGTTTGACCCAGCTATTGCTTGGCAAGAGGACAATGAGAGATTAGAATCGGCCTTTCAGCAAAAGAAATTATCAAATCACATACTTAAATTCACAATTTGTCCAACTTCTGTAACTAACTTAGTAAACTAAAATTAAATTCCAGTAGCAACCTTGATTGTAATTGGCCTAGCTGGCCCATCTCTGGTGTCTTCTTTCAACCTCACACTGTTGTAATGTTCCTCGTCATGATAAGATCTAATAAAGCAAAGCAAAATATATAAGTTCAAATAATGAAACACCATCAGTACAAAAAGAATATAAGACTTTCCCTATCCACAAAACAATAATGGCACAATGCACATTTTTTATGCTTACTGGCTTCACATGATGACACTTATCGAAGATAGTAAAGTGTGGAATATCCTATATCCACTAAATTTCATGATTCTCCTGACAATCCAAAGTCAAGATGGCTACCTAGACAGATCCAATCCATCTTAACTTAGAATATCCAGGGATGCCATTCATTGAAGGAATACGAATGGGAATTTCAATAAAATAATTTATTGAAGAAACAAAAGCTAAAGTGACATTACGGTCTCCTACCACATTTGCTTAGCCAGTAATTTATCCCCCTGTGACCACACCAAAACATCTCTCAAACTAGCAGAAGAACTTCCATGGTTAAATCTAACTACACCACAACTAACATCTCTCAAACTAGCAAAAGAACTTCCATGGTTAAATCTAACTACACCACAACTACACTCATATCTGCAACTTATGCAATGTTGTCCTTGCATGCCAAAATTGTTTCAGAAATCAGCAGTCTCCCTGAACAAGCTGCAGTACCTTCTTTCATGTAATGAGCCAGTTTATTTGGACAACTTGTACTTATAGCTTTTCGTGTTTAAAAGAAAAATAAAAAAATCTTGCAACTCTTGCAATTTGACATTTATGAAACTCGAAACACTTAAAACCTTTTAAAAATAAACAAGCTTGACCAGGAGAAATATATAATCTTTTCATAATCCCTTAAAAATAAAAACATTGTTTTATGTTCAAATCTTCTGAGGGAAAATACAATGTAAGAAAAGGTCATTTATTCAAGTGTATACAAACAGACCTCATCCCAGTATTTGAGCACTCCCTTAGCAAAGAACATCAGTCTCTAGATTCAGAAAACTCACAAATGGATCATACGAGCACCAGGCTGATCAAAATTGCTTATGTACCACCGAGGTGACATGTTCTGCATCAAGTAAAGAGTGAGATAAATTGTTCCATTTGGCGTCAATGAACAGATATTTGTATGCACGGCATGTATCAAAACTAATTAGTGCTGTGTAGATTCATCAAGGACATATAGAACACTCAATGAGCCAGCATTGTTGTAACAAGTTTGATATATTAAGTCTTCTTTGAATTAGGATTATATGCAACCGTCAGAATTCCTTGTGCTAAAAGGTGCAATATATCTCTGAAAAAATCTTTTGCACATCACCATCAATGGTCCTTCCACACGCTGTTGCCACAATAGACATCGCTAGACATGCCAGATATCATTGCGCTTCAGATGAGTCAATTTTTCAGTCTAAAGAGTAACAAATTATAACAAGACAGAAAAGAACAAGCTATAACCATTATGAGAACAACATCCTAAGTGGTCTTTTGATCTAAACAATGGTGGGGAATAACTTCTCAGATAAAAGAGGGCCATATTGAGGAAGAAAGCCGTTATATGATTAAGTGAAGAATGAGTCAGGAAACCAACAATCATGGGTTCTTCAATGGTCATAAAATTCTAGGATGCGTGCTTAAACGGCTAAAACTTCAAACCCAGTAGCAAGGCTAACAATTGATGAGTCTAATGACATCCTTATTTAGTCTGGCTGTTTCCCCTGAAGGACTGAAAAGACCGTAACCAACAAAACTTCATGTAGGTGATGGTTGATAACTTCACTGTCAGTCTTACCTGATGAATGCAAATGTTACTCCGTGTAACAAGAGAAGCTGCTTGCAATTCCATATGACCAGCCCATGTGCCATCATTGTCCATTGTTTTGCAATACTCCTCGAATGGCACATCATCCTCAATAAATGGTTCAGACATTTCACGATTTTTCTGTCATTAACAATTCCCATCTTAGATGCATATCAGGTCCATTCTTCAAACAAGGATTTTATTTCCTTAACACATCACTTTGAGAAAAAACCAATGAGAATAAAGGATTCTGTTGAAACTTGAAACAAGCAAAACTATCAATTTGTGCCATTGCAAACATTAAAGTTTTATCATGCATGCTAAAAAGTTGATTACGTTAGTGTCAATCCTCTCATTTTTTAATTTTGTCAAATCTCCTTCAAAAAATATGTCGATTTGCATAATATTGCCACCCTAAAGTAGCAATCACACGTTCCTGTAGGCTACAACAATGCGGATAACTATGGAGTCCAGCTTCCTCCTACACCTGTTAGTTTAGGCCAAGATAGACCATCCAAATCACAGTTAACACTCAACAGGTTTTCCTCCCTAGTAAAATAAGAATGTCAAATAGCTCAGGTGATCCTTGTGTTGGTATAGCTCTATGCAACTGTGAATGTGAACTGAAAATCATCAGAAATTACCATTGGCAGCAGAAATGTAAGTTTCAATATAAAATACCCATTTTAACTTGTTTTTTTCTTCCGAAGGCATGCTATTTCGGTGTCTATATAAGTGAGAAATCCATCAATACTTACAAAAAGGTTCAAGAACAAAATGCACCGAATAAAAGTTCTGATACGGATAGCTGAGCACTAATACAAATGAGGACAACATCACCATGTAAAAAAAAAAAAAAAAAAACTTACAAACATAATTTCTACAACTTGAAAAGGAGAAATCAGCACTCCATATACCAATATGTACTGAACAACCATACTCCGGTACTTTCCATGTTCATCTTCATTGCCTTCCAACTGATCTGCAAGGGCCCTGATTAACAAAGGTGGACAACTATGAAAATTCCAACACTAGCAAAGGCATTTCTATAACCAAAAGCTCCATACAAGGCAGCAAGATTACCTGGAGGATGGATAGTTCAAATACGTGGAATGAAAACGGGAATGAGGAAGATGGTTTTTTTGTCTAGGACGTTGTACAATAGTCATGAATTTTTTACAAAGTAACTTAGTTGGATCTCAGAAGGGTCAATCTAATATCCTCGAGACTAAGCCCCGACAAAAAGAGCTCTTCTTCAAGATATGTTTCCAATTCCAGATGCAGTGTCTCAGGCAGAATGATACGTGATACGAAAACGCAATAGTTTTCCCAGCAGAGGAATTTCTAGTACATCGATGATAGTATTCCAGAACCGGTGTACCATAAAATGCGATGCGCGTTGTGTTCTGACGACAGAGCGGTAATGCGATGAGCATACCATTCACCTTCTAAAACAGAAGGGATTACTGTCATTTTACAAGACAAACATATTCCCGGAAACATTCCAAAAAACAAAAAAAAAACAAAAAAATCATGAAAACAAGTCGGCGATTTTTTTCTAACAAGGAACACAGACCCGAAAAAGCAATTACCTTCTGCAGTCATCTGGACAATTTTCAGGCTCAGAGCACCAAGCTGAGCTCGAAACTGCATGTTATCCGCTTGCTTCCCCTGCTTTTTGACCTGTTCATCAACGCATCCCACATTCACGTCTACTCTGATTCTGCAACCAACCACTGACGAACGCTCCAACCAAGAATTTAGCCAAAAGACAATCATTGCCGCCGGAGATGATCGAGCGAGGTAGAGATTTGCCGCTGCGAGACGGCGCGCGAGCGCCAGAGAGTCGCGGCGATTCGAACCGGAGCGAGGATTGGCCAGCGAAGAAGATGGAGACGAATGCCGAATGGCCCATGGACTTTCCCGTTAGGAGCCCAATTTGGCACTTAATAAGGTACCAGTCTTTGAAGACAAAGGATAGCCTTATACAAGTGGCGCCTCTTGATGCTCTACAAACCCTTACCTTCCACTCCCTGGTACGTCTCCTGATTGTCGAATAATCTGAGGCCGATGGTTTAGGGTTTGTGCTCTGTTCTGCGATTTTCTCTGCAATGGGCGAATCAATGCAGACCCGATTGAATGAAGGAGAACGGAGTCTCCATAACCCCTCGTCCCCTAGAACTAACCGACCTATTTCGGTTGGTTCCGTGTTGGACGTGGTTAATCGTAGCTCTGTCTCTGCTCCGTCTGGTAGTGCGATTCCGCGAGCAATGTCTGCAGTTCGCAGAGGTCGACTGGACCAAAGGGGAAGGTCTAAGTCTGGTCGACCCCGCTCAAGAGGTGGCTCTAAGGCTCCTGATGTCCACTCTTGGGCGTCGGTTGCGAGTGGAGCTAATGAGGGATATGATCTCGAGTTCTCTCCTCCTCAGTTTGTTAACAACAGACCGGTAATTCACATGGACGAGTCTGATTTACAAGCAGCAGATCCGAAACTTTATGACTGTCTTGTTGGCTATTTCATAGGTAAAAAGCTTCCATTTAAAGTTGTGGAAGAGGCCCTTAAGAGAGCTTGGGGGCCGCCTTTGATTGAAGTTCTGTCCAATGGAAGGGGACTATTTCTCCTGCAAATTTCTGATAAGGGATTCAGAAGGAAACTCCTAGAGGGAGGCCCTATCACTGTGGCTCGAATTCCATTCATTTTGCAGCAATGGTATCCCGGTGTTGAGCTCAAGAGAGATGTTCATATGGCAGTTCCGATCTAGGTAAGATTAAGAAATCTTCCTTTTGCGTACTGGTCTGCCCAGTCTATCAGTAAAGTTGCAAGTGGGCTGGGAAAACCTCTCTATGTGGATCAAAGAACCGAGCAAATGTCTATGCTCTCCTTTGCTCGCGTGTGTGTTGAGATAACTGTCCAGCAAACCTTATATGAATCTCTGGATGTGGTTACTGACGGAAAAACTGATGTGGTCGAGGTAGAGTACGAATGGAAACCGTTATCTTGTACCAAATGTGGAATGTTCGGTCATTGCTGCAAGAAAACTATTCCTGATGTTTCTGCTGATGCAGCTGTGAATGGGGTCGGGGCAGAATCTATCTCTAAGGAGAATCCTAATTCAATGTCTGCAAAAGGAAAAGGAGTTGCTCTTCCACCTTCAGGAGCTCAAAAGGATGTCAGTTCTATGGAGTCCTCTCGTGGCCTTTCCTATGCGGAACCCGTTTTCGATGCAAATGTAGATAGACCATCGCACATTGGAGAGCCTAGCTCTCGGCAAATGGCCCTCCCTCACCCGTGAGGTCTCTTCGTGCTCGCTGATATTACCGATCGGGATGGAAACAGTGAAGCGGAAGAATAAAAGCTAAGAAAGAAGCGGGCGGCGGAGAAGCGCGCTGTGCGTGCTGCATCGCGCCTTCGCTTCGGATGCTGCTCAAAGGGCTAATGTAGCGTCCGTTAGCTTATCTCCTATCTTAGAAGAGGGCCAGGCCCAAAAATACCTCCACGGTCAGGATCAGTCTCCTGCTGTTCCCCATGTCACGGATGATCCATGTGTTCTGGACACCTCTGTAGCTGTCCAAGACAGCTCGGAAGATATTTGCAACTCAAGCTCAAATGAGGATTCGTCTGATGAGGACCTTCCGGCTATTGATGATGTTGCAATCAAGAAAAAGCCTATTCAGTTGGCTGCTACTCTTCAAGAACAGCTCGCCAAGCAGTTGGAGGACTCGCCCATTTTGGCTGTCCCGAAGAAGCCTATTAAAGGCTCGAAGTCCTCCAAGAGGAGGTAAGTCTTCTCTGCCTCGGTTTTTTGGATGTTTTTTGGCTTTTGGAATATAAGGGGTATTAATGATCCGCTGAGGCGTGCGAAGCTTAGGTGTTTTGTTGCGGCTAACAAGTTATATTATATCGGTTTGATCGAAACGAAAGTCCTCGAAGATCTTTTTGATTCTATCTCGTCCACCCTTATTAAGGGTTGGAGTTGGGTTGCTAATTATGATTGCTCCCCTCGGGGGAGGATTTGGGTTTGTTGGAATCCTGATATTGTCTCCTATTGTCCTATTTCCATTTCTGACCAAGTGATTCATGGCTGTCTCAAGTGTAAGCTGTCTGGGCTTAGTTGTTCTGTTTCTGCTGTATACGGAGAGTATTCTTTTGTTCGGCGTAGGCCTCTATGGTCAGATCTCCAGCACTATGATGAGATATTTCAGGAAGTGGCCTGGGTGGTTGGGGGCGATTTTAATGCAATTAAAGATCCCTCGGACTGTGCCGGAAGTTCTACTAATTGGATTCCCTATTTTGACGAATTTGCTCAATGTCTGGATCAGACTGAATTGACGGACCTTAGATTTGTCGGTTTTCGGTACACTTGGTCCACATCGTCTGGTAATTCTAGGAAGATGAGGAAGATAGAAAGAGTGTTAGTTAACAACAAATGGAATCTAGACTTTTCCTTCTCTGAGGCAGCTTTCTTTAGCCCGGGTATATCCGACCACACTCTGATGGTGGTTAGAGTTGCTCATTCGCCTTGTACAAGGAAGCCTTTCAAATATTTTCATTTCTGGGAGGACCATCCGGATTTCAAGTCCATTGTTAGGCAGGTTTGGGATACTCCAGTGAGAGGGGTTCCCATATTCCAATTAGTTTCTAAGCTCAAGATGTTGAAGGCCCGTCTTAAGACTCTTAATCGTGAAGTGTTTTTGGAAATCTCCGTTAGAACAGCGGAAGCGAGAGTAGCTCTATCTACCGTTCAGTCTAATCTCCAATCTGATCCGGAGAATTCTGATCTTGCTGATATGGAAAGGCAATGTCGTCGTGAGTTTATTCAATTACGGAATCAAGAGGAGTCTTTTTACAAACAAAAGTCCAGAATCCGGTGGTTAAAAGAGGGGGATAAAAACACCAAGTTTTTTCATCATTCGGTGAAAAGGAGACAGCTCTCTAATAGAATCCTATCCATCAAGGATTCAGCTGGAACTGTTATTTCTGACCCTTTGACGATTCCTCAGGTGTTCATTGATTTCTTCTCATCTTTATTGTCTCCTCAAGAGGCCTTGACAAAGCCGGCTGTGTGGCATCCCAAAATTTAAGACATCCTCTAGAGAAATTAAAGCCTATAATTAGGTAATGAAATTACCTATGGTCTATGTGTTAGCCATTAGTTTTCTTAAGGCTAGGTGTTATTGTGCTTGTGTTTATAAATTTTGAATTTAGGACTATAGGATAAATTAATAATCTATGCCTGGCCATAAGATTTATAAATTAAATTTCAATGAACAAAAATGCCCAAAGACTTTGGCCAAGATGAAAATTGGAATTTAAAAATATCTATAGAAGGAATTCAAAAAAAAAAAAGAAAAAGAAAAAGGGGGTTATTTTTGGAATGGGCCTTGGACCCATTGGCCTAAAGCTTGGTGGGCCAAGCTTGTCGGCCCATTAGAGCCCAAGAGGGAGCTCGACCAGCCCAAGGGAATGGCCGGATGGGCCTAAGCCCAAGCCCAATCAATTCAAAAATAAAAATGCCAAGTGGCAAGGGACAAAAGCATGCATTGGCCTAGACTAGGATGCCATGCATTGGTCCATTTAGGAGGCAAGCAATGATGAGAAGATGGGGATATAAAAGGAGTTAGGAGAGAGAAATGGCCGGCTACTTGCTCCATTTCGTCCAAAGAGAGGGTGAGAAAGAGAGAGAGTTTGAGAGAAAGGGAGAGAAGCCGAGAGGGAAGGAGGCGGAGCCGGAGGGGTGTGCCGTTCGTTCGCCGTCCGATCGTCGCCGTTCTTCGTCGTTTGTTCACCTTTAAGGCAAGTGGAGTCCGTAACTTCTCTTGCATGTCTGTTTTGTTGGTTGCATGTTCCGTTTTAGGTGTGATTTGGGCGAAAAACCGAGGTAAGGGTTGGATGTGTTCAAGCTATGTGACTGTTTTCGTTTGGTTTGTGATAGTCAGTATCTTAGTCGAGCTTGCATGTGTACTTGGAGTGCGATTTTGGCTTCGGTGTCTTCATGAAAGTTGAAGCTAACATCTTGTAGTATGACATACTCGAATTTCATGGAAAAAGATGGTGATATGTGGGGTCAAAAGCTCTGTTATACGGAGACCTCAGATCTGCGAAATCTTCACTGACCTTTTGTTGATTTCTTGGTTGCATGTTGATTTCTGTTGGAGATCTCACTTTGTTGTCTTCTTGAAAGTTGTAGGAAACACCTTAAGCTACAACATACTCGAATATGAGGCAAAAAGAACAAGTATAACTTGGTGAATCGGTTAGATCTTGGAGATGGTTGATTCTGATGAGGTGTACCGAGACACCCGAGACTTCATGGGTTAAAATGGTGACCATAATCTGGGTATTTGACCTAGATCCCTTCACGAAACTTGTAAAGGACACATTATTACATAACATACTTAAATTTCAGAAGGAACGAAAGAGATTTGATGGGTGAAATCTAAGAAATACGGAGAAGTGTGTTCTGGACGTCGCGGTAGTGATTCCAGAAGCTTCGTAGGGCTATAGAAATTAATCTAAAAATAATTTGGCTTAAAGTTCTTAATGAAAAAGGTACGAAAATGTGTTGGATATCACCCTGTAAAATTTCGTAATTTTTGGAGGCCATATGAATATTTTAATTGAATTATTTCGGAAACTGTGCATTCTGTTGATGTCCGAAATTACATGTTATATTTGGGTGAATTATGATTCTTGTGTGGAATTCGATTGGGCATGTATCTTTCATGAAATTGCTATCTTATTGACTTGTCTACCACTAGCCTTAATTTTACGATTCTTGAGAATCATATGAATATTTAAATATTTTCTGAAAGTGGTATTTGCTGGAATTTTGTATGGATTGGATGATGATGTATTGATGCATGCATGACTATGAATTGAGATGCATGTATGAATTGAATGCTGCATATGATCTTGTTGTTCATTATATTGTGTGCCATGATGAATTGAGAACCAAAATGGTGACCATGGATAATGATGAATGAGGAAGCCGTTTGTGGCGGATGATTATTCCCCGGGAGTTTCGGGATGCCCAAAGGTTCGAATGAGTCGATGCCCTTTGGATGCCTGGTTGTATTATGAATACATGCCCAGAGGTTTTCCCCGGGAGTGTCGGGATGCCCGGTTGTATTATGATACATACTCGGAGGGTGAGGGGTTGTATCATGATGCATGCCCGGAGGGTAGGGGTAACCATTTTCATGGCGAGCCCCGGAGATTCCTCGTGATGCCAGGTGGGGTGCGAGATGCCCAAAGGTTCGAATGAGTCGATGCCCTTTGGATGCCCTGTTGTATCTTGGATACATGCCCGGATGCCTCGTGATGCTAGTTGGGATACGAGATGCCCGGAATGTGGGGGTGCCGGATGCCCGGTTGTATCTTGGATACATGCCCGGAGGTTTTTCTCGCATGGGATGCGAGTGTAAAATATGAGATGAAATTGATGAATCGAGGAAGGGTGATGTGGTGATCAAATTTAAAGATGATGATATGCATGATGATATGCATGATGTTGATGATGATATGTGATGTGATATGATGATCACCCATGGTATGATATGCATGATGATATGCATGATGATGATGATGATGATGATATGTGATGTGATATGATGATCACCCATGGTGTGATATAGATGATGATATGCATGATGATGATGATGATATGTGATGTGATATGATGATCACCCATGGTGTGATATGCATGATGATATGCATGATGATGATGATGATATGTGATGTGATGTGATGATCACCCATGGTGTGATATGCATGATGATATGCATGATGATGATGATGATGATATGTGATGTGATATGATGATCACCCATGGTATGATATGCATGATGATGGTGATGATATGTGATGTGATGATGTCATGATAAGGATGACATGTATGTTATAATGATGCCATGATGATGATTATGATGATGACATACGATGATATGATATGCATGATGATAAGGCATGATGATGCATGATAGTATTGCGCATGGCTGCAAGGTAAGTTACGCTTGCAATGCATGTATGACTTGTATGATGCATTGAGTTGTTATTGGATTCCTTTACCTGCTGAGTGGTTGTACTCACCCCTTTTGGGGACAACATTTCAGATTAGTAGATGGTTTGAACGATTGGATATGACCGTGAGGAGGAGGATAGCAAGGGAAGGAGCTTTTGGACGCCGACACTGATCGATGGACTTTAAGTGTATGACTGTTGGAGGAGAAGTCGGTCATCTTTTGAAGTATAGCCATGTATAGGAAACTATGGCGTTTCGATGTACCGACTAAAGATGTCCATCTGCTTTATGTAAATAAAAGTGTACGGCTTTAACTTTTATAAGATGTTTAGTAGGTGTGCATCGTTTTCTGAATATAGGGAAAGGGAGTTTGTTGGATGTGCTTCCGTATATGAATTGCGTAAGGGACCTATAAAAAAAAAAAATGTAAACCCCCAGGTTGTATGGACCCGCTGCAATTGATAATGGTATCAGAGTAATATGTTAATAAGGAAAGTGAATGGTAAGCGATGTGGCGACCCTAATCGGATCGGGGGCCGTCGAGGGGTGTCACAGGCTGTGGAAGAGTTGAGGAGTGTTATCCGTCGGCCGGTACTTGATCACTAGGTTCGAGCCTTCGAAGAGCCGGTCTCTGATGAAGTGATTAAATCCACTCTCTTCTCACTTGCAAAGGGGAAGGCCCCGGGACCTGACGGGTTCTCTGTTGAATTTTTCAAATCTAATTGGGACATCGTTGGTTCCTCCGTTTTGCTGGCTGTTCGGGATTTCTTTCAATCCGGGCGTCTTCTCAAAGAGGTAAATGCGATGATCCTTGCACTGGTGCCTAAAGTCCCTAATGCTAGTGTTGTATCGGATTTTAGACCAATTGCTTGCTGTAACACCATTTACAAGGTCATCACAAAGATCTTAGCTAATCGCTTAGCAGCTGTGTTAAATGACATTGTTGATCAGTCCCAAAATGCGTTTGTCAAAGGTAAGAGAATTAGAGACAACATTCTCCTTGCCCAAGAACTTTTTGCGGGCTTCCATCTTCACCCATATCTCCCTAAGTGTGCGGTTAAGGTTGATTTCCATAAGGCCTATGATACTGTTGATTGGGACTTCTTGGAAAGAGTTCTTCTTGCCTTTCGATTTCCGGTCAGCTTCATCAAGTTAGTAATGGCCTGTGTTACCACTCCGTCCTTCTCCATAGCTATAAATGGAGATATCCACGGCTTTTTCCAGGGTAGGCGGGGTCTCAGGCAAGGAGATCCAATGTCCCCTTATTTGTTTACATTGGTCATGGAAATTTTTTCTGGTTTGCTGGCTTCCCGCACGGCGAATAGAGACTTTAAATATTTCTGGAGGTGTAAACAAGTTCGGCTATCCCATTTGTTCTTTGCTGATGACGTTTTCCTCTTTTCGCAAGCGGATTGGTCTTCGGTTTCTATGCTTAAAAGAGGGCTTGATATCTTCTCTTCATGGAGTGGGTTATTTCCGAATAAAAGTAAGAGTGAGATCTTTATCTCTGGTGGTAATCTCTCTATCCGAAATAGAATATGTTGGGCTTTCGGGTTTCCGGAAGGGAAACTTCCTGTCCGCTACTTGGGTGTGCCTATTATTTCCTCCAGGTTGGGTAAAGCGGATTGTATTGCATTGACGGATCGGTTAACGTCTAGAATCCAATCATGGGCATATCGGTTTCTATCATTCGCCGGAAGACTACAACTAATCCGGTCAGTGCTTCACTCTATCCAATCCTTTTGGACTAGTGTATTTACCCTTCCCTCCTCTGTATTGGCGAATGTTGAAAGAATTATGAGGTAGTTCCTTTGGAAAGGAACATCTCTAGGACGAGGGGGAGCTAGGGTGGCGTGGGAAGACATTTGCCTACCGAAACCTGAAGGAGGTCTGGGAATCAGGAATCTTAAAGTTTGTAATAGAGCTTCTATTCTAAAATTCATATGGTTCCTCTTCTCTGACAAGGAATCACTTTGGTGTCGCTGGATACATTCTATCTATTTAACTAAAAGGAACTTCTGGATTGTGTCCCAACCCAGAATGTGTTCTTGGTCTTGGAAGAAAATTCTCCAGCTCAGAGGTAACTTTCGAACCTCCTTTAGATGGCAAGTTGGGAATGGTTTATCTGTGTCACTTTGGCATGACTATTGGCTGCCTTGCGGCCCTCTCGATGCATTTGTGCCTCCTTCATTTAGAAGCAGCCTTTGTATCCCGGATCATGCTGTGGTTGCGGATCTAAGCACTCCGATGGGCCAGCCTCTTAAAGAATTTTTGCTCAGTTAGGGTATTCCTTTGCCTGTGCTATCTTCTGAGGCTGATAAGTTTATTTGGTGTGGCTCGTCTGGTTCCTTTTCAGTTGCAGCGGTTTCGAATTTAATCAGACCATGGAAAGATCCGGTTAGATGGGCGTCCCTTATATGGGATGGATCCACAGCGCCCCGATACCAGTTCATTCTTTGGCTTATTGTGAAGAAGCATCTCCCCACCCAGGTTATGCTTCTATCCTATGGTCGAATTGACTATAGTGTTTGTGCATTCTGCAGCGAAGTACCCGATTCCATAGACCATCTCTTCTTTGGTTGTCGTACCTCGGCTTCTCCGGCCTTTTTTCCGGGCCGCCAGTGCAACCTATCGTGGAAAAATCGGTGCTTTGGAATGAGGTGCTTCCTTGGGCTTTGAAGTTCCTTACGGGTAACGATTTCTACCACAAGATAGCTCGGTTTTCATTTGGAGCCCTTTGTCACCTCATATGGAAGAAGAGAAATGCAATACTATTCAGGAGTGAATCCTTGGTGGTCCCTGCACTCAAAAATCACCTCCTTAAGGTGGTAAGAGACAAAGCTGTCACTTATAGCAATGTTTTCCCTTCACCGAGGAACAGAAGACTTCAAAGAGGCTGGGGTTTAGATCCTGGGATTTTCTATAGTGATGCTCTTCCTTAGAAAGATTTGTTCCCATCTTCTTTTCTGCTCCCGCATTCTCATTGTAGTCTGGAGGTTTGGCAGGATTAGGAGTCGGTTCTCTAGTTGGTGCTGGTTGTATCTTTCTTGTGGGTTGTTCCCTTGTCCCTTTTACAACGGATCCCCTTCACTTTTGCCTTGGCTAAGAGTGTAGGTTATGGATCCGTTCTTTTGTACATTGGCAATCTCTTTTATATTATTATTACCTTTACCAAAAAAAAAAAAAAGGATAGCCTTATACTAACATCCGCTCTATGTTTTTGCTAATAGAGAATAAAAAGATTTATGTCTGAGGCAAGCCAAAAAACAATAATAATAAGTAACCTCATAAATTGCTCTAGAGCGAAGCCCGAGTTATAGACTTCCTCTCCTTTCCCTCGTGGATGCAATGATGAAGCCATAAGATTGTTGTGACTCTTGAGGACTGGACAAGCTGCATCTCACACAATGCAATTCCCCAAAAACAATGAGGAAAAATTCGGGATTTAAATTGCGGGAGAACTGGAAAATCTACTGCTAAAACTTCACAGATGCTCATCGTGTCTACAAATTATCCATCACGTAAGAGCTTTGGAGACTATAATTTGTCCGAATGATGTTATGAGGGAAAATTACTAAAAAAGTCATAAATTTATTATAATTATGCAAGTTTAACCCTAAACTTTTTTTATTAATTCAGTCCTAGACCTTTTTCATTTGTGTCAATTCAGTCCATCCTACCAATTTTAGCCAATCGGCACTAACATGACACTTTTTAGATAATTTTTGAATTCTTTTAATTTTTATCTTTTATTTATTTATTTATTTATTAAATCTCCCCTTCCCCTTCTCTTAGGGTCGGTGAGGGTCGCCAACCAACCCTCGCTAGCTAGGGCGTGAGTGCGCTGTCCCTCGCTTAGATCTGGCAAGGGCCATGACACCCTCGCCAGATTTGGCCTCGCGAGGACACTACGGCCCTCACCCAAACAAGGCGAGAGCTGCAACAAACTCGCTTGATTTGGGCAAGCGAGGCAGCAAGGCCCTAAGTAAAGGAGAAGAGGACAACATTAAAGAAAATAAAAGAAAAAAGAAAATTACAAAAATTTTCAAAAAATTATAAAAATATTATAAAAATATTATTTAAAAAGTACCAAGTTGACGCTAGTTGGGCAAAATTGACCAAATTGACTGAACAAGTGTAAATGCAAAAGTTTTAGGTCTGAATTGGGAAAAAAGTTTAAGACAGAATTAATACAATTGCAATATATTTAAAATTTTTCTGATATTTCTCCCAATGTTACGATGATATAATAATTAACGACAACCAACAAAAGATCTCTATGACATGTTTTTTTGCCAAAATAACCAAAGATAATTGTTAGTCAAAGTTGTTTAATCTTAGAAATCTGCATCAATTGGAATGGAAAAGCTAGCATAAGTAAATTCTGGGTCATCTCCAACAGCAAGTGGATTGCATTCTGATCCTTGTAGATGGAGCTTAGGTGCATTTTGGACCTTACACGTCTTTCATCAATTGCAAGAAGTTGTAGTGCGTAAATGCTTAGTGCATTTCTTGTCAAAAAGATAAAAGGAAAAAGAATAACCTCTTCACAGGAGCCCCAAACTACAGTTACAACAAAACCAATACTTAGGGAGGAAATTTATAAATTAAACCACCACTAGTCAAAATCATGTGAAATCTCCTCTGTATGTATTTTTTTTCGTTTTCTTTTTTTCTTTTCTTAAATTTCCTCCTTCGTTTTCTTCTTGGGTTTGGCAAGATGATGATAGTGGCAATGATGACGGAAATGGCAGCGGTAAAGATGGAAGAGGAGGGATATAAGGAAAAATAATTTTAAAGGATGATAAATGCACGTTGTTTTTAGGATATTTTTTATATAAAAAAATAAAAATTGGAATTAACGTGTCGGTTTTTTTTTTTGTGTGCTTATTATCCAAAATTAAAAGCTGAATAAAGTTAAAAGAAACGGACCGTTCGATTATGTCTTCCCATGTCGTCTTCTCCTTCTCCTTCTCCTTCTCCTTCTTCCGAAGCAAAATGGCCGTTGGACATCTTCCTCAACTTCAGAGGCAGGGACGTCTGCCACGGCTTCCTCGCTGACCTCCACTGGACTCTGCTTCACAACGGCATCAACGCCTACATCAACAACGAGGTCTTGAGCATCATCACAGAGATCTCCATTATGGTAGGACCCCTTGAGTGTTGCCAAGCATCCCACTCGGTGGAGGCTGCCGGGTAGAGAAAGTTATATCAATGTTAAGTACGTGCTTGGATGAGGTTCGGATGATAGGAATAAGGGAAGCAGGAGGTATAGGGACGACCACCATCGCTAAAGTTGTCCATGACAGTATCACTAGTCGTTTGATGAGTGCAGCTTTCTTGCAAATGTTAGAGAAACTTCCAAGAGACCCGATGGCCTGGTTCATTTGCAAAAACACTCTTATATGAGATATTGTTGAAAGAAAATTTAGTGGTCTTAAGTGTGGATGGAGGCGTTAACCTGATATGAGATAGACTTTGCTACAGGAAGATTCTGCTTGTGCTTGATGATGTGGATCATGGGGACCAGTTAAATGCAATAGCTAGAGAATGTAAATGGTTTGGAAAAGGTAGCGGGATCATTATTACGATTAGAGATAAACATGTATTAACTTCTCACGGGATAGATAAGATATATGAAGTTAAAGCATTAGATCAAGGTGGAGCTTTTGAACTTCTAAGTTCATATGCTTTTCCAAAAAACCAAGTACAAGACATAAGCAGGGATCTCATAGATGTATTTTGGGCTATGCTAATGGCCTTCCCTTAGCAATGGTGGTCTTTGGCCCCTTTTTTATTTGGCAGAAGCAGAGGGGAATGGGAGAGTACATTGGATAAACTTGCTAAAAGTCCTAAAAAAGACATAAACAGTGTTATGAAGATAAGTTTTGATTCGTTGGAGGACAATGAGGAGGACATTCTCCTCGACATTGCTTGTTTCTTTAAGGGGAGGGATAGTGATTATATAACCAGAGTTCTTGATAGTTGTAGTTTAAAGACATTAGTTGAGATTCAGATGCTAATAGAGAGATCTTTAATAACCATTGAGAATCAGAGAACAAAACAAATGCATGACTTGATTCATGGGTCGGGATATCATTAAACAAGAGTGTCCAGACGATCCTGGGAAACAGACTAGATTATGGTGCTACGATGATGTTTTTGAAGTATTGTTGGAGGATACGGTGAGAACTTATGAAACCATTGATAATCTTATCTGCCTTAATTTACATGCTATAACCTAATTGGGTTGGGTAATGATGATCATTATTTTTACCTCAATAGGGAACCAATGCTGTTAAAGGCATAGTGCTGGACTAGCCAACACAAGAAGAGCTAGACATCAGTCCCAGTGCTTTCACCCATATGAGGAGAGCGAGATTGCTCATAGTTCTGGATGCACAAAGCAGCAGAGGTCCCATATGTTTTCCTGACGATTTAAGGTGGTTTTAATGGACTGAATATCCTTTTAGAACTCTCAAGTTTAATGCTGGGGTATAGAAACTTGTTTATTGTGATGTGCATAACAGCTAGATTAAAGAATTGGGTGGGAACTTAAACGTACCTGATACAAGCTTTGCTTGATGGTTTTCATTTTAGGTGCCTTTAACAAAGTGAAATTGATCAGAATTGTTGGATTATAATGTCTTAGTTGCTGTTTTCTGTTTTGTTTTTTTTACTTTGTTTTCTGCTGTTTTATGCTCTGTTTTACTCTGTTTTTTTTATTAAAAAACAGCCAAGTTCATTTGTTTACGTATTTAGTGTTTTGCTATTTTCTAGGAAGTTAATAGCACGTTTGTGTGCAGTTATGTGTTGCAAGTACGTGATCAGTTTTTGTTTTGTATTTAGGGGTTGTACTCGACAATTTTTTTTTAAGCACAAGATGTATGAAGTGCTTTGTTTTTTATCTTCTCTCTCTCTCAAAGACAGAAATTTTTCTGTTTTGATTGGTGTTTTTATGAGTTTTAACATTGGTATCAAAGCGTGTATGATCTTGAGGGACTGTGAAGTGAAGCAAGTATCGAAGTGTAAAGAAGTTAAAGGGTGATGGAGACAGGGTAGAGTGGTTTCTCTGCGATGGCTTCTCCAGTATTTACTGGGGAAAATTATTAGGCTTGGGCTATCAAGATGACGGCATTCCTAGAGGGTCATGATTTATGGGAGGCTGTGGAGGATGATTATGAGGTTGCTCCACTTCCAAACAATCCAACCTTGAATCAGATGAAGTACCATAAAGAGAGAATCACAAGGAAGGCCAAGGCAAAGTCATGCCTGTACGTTCTTTGTTTCACCCACTATCTTCACAAGGATCATGAGATGTGATTCTGCAAAGGCAATATGGGATTTCTTGAAGGATGAATACGAGGGAGATGAGAAGATAAGAGGCATGAAGGTGCTGAATCTCTTGAGGGAGTTTGAGAGATAGCAGATGAAGGATTCGAGTCGGTGAAGGAGTACTCGATAGGTTGGTTGGGATAGCTGAAAAAATCAGAGTTTTAGGGGTGACTTGAAGGATGAAAGGCTTGTTCGAGGAAGATTCTGGTGTCTCTTCGAGAGAAGTTCGAAGCCACCATAGCGTCTGGAAAATACAAGAGACTTACGATATAAAGCTTGCGCAGAATTGTTGAATGCTTTGCAGGCACAGGAGCACAGAAGATTGATGAGAAAAGAAGAGTTTGTAGAGGGTGCGCTGCAAGCTAGAGTGAAATCAAATGATGGAGGCAAAGTGAAGAAATGGATTCAGTCCAGAGAAAATGCCGGTGACTCCAAGTTTGTAGCAAAAGAAGAAAATTCTGATGGGTCTAGCAAATGGAAGATGAACAAAAAGTCTTGTTAATACTGTGGAGGAACTAATCATCAATTTTTTAGATGTTGGAGTAAGCCTGATGCTAGATGCAGAAGATGTCACAAGTTGGGTCACATGGAAGTCATCTGCAAAGAAAAAAATTACCAGCAAGCAGGAAAAGCCCAAGTAGTAGTGAATGAAACTGAGGAAGAGCACTTGTTTGTAGCTTCCTTTTCTGAATCTTTTGTTGGGAATGATGCATGTCTGGTGGATAGTGGCTATACCAATCATATGACTAGCAATTCGAAGCTGTTTAGGATTCTAGACAGGTTAGTCAGGTCCAGAGTCAGAATTGGCAATGGACAGTATATCGAAGTGCAAGGGAAGGGTACAATGGCTATTGAAGGAAATCAGGAGGTGAAGCTGATCAATGATGTTTTCTTTGTGCCAAATATTGACCATAATCTGTTGAGTGTTGGTCAATTAGTTGAGAAGGGATATAAAGTGAAGTTCGAAGGGAATGAATGTCTTATTAATAATGCAGATAGCAAAGAAGTGCTAAGAATTCCAATGGAGGACAAGAGTTTCATGTTCAAGCCACAAGAGATGCAACAAATGGCTTTAAAGTGCAAAGAAGAAAATGCAGAGATATGGGGGCATGTTCACAGGAAGAGCATGTCGTTTATGCAGAGAAATAGCTTGGCAGATGACTTGCCAAGTTTGGAGGAGGAATTTCCACAATGCAGAACTTGTCTTCTTGGCAAGCAAGTCAGATTTCCTTTCAAAGGAGAAGGCTGGAGAGCATGTGAGAAGCTGCAATTAGTCCACACAGATTTATGTGGACCTATGTCTGAGTCTTCTCTCAATGGTAGCAGGTATTTCATTACATTCACTGATGATATGACTAGGATGAGTTGGATTTATTTTCTGCGAGCCAAGTCTGAAGTTGCTGATGTGTTTGTGAAGTTTAAAGCCTTAGTTAAGAATCAGAGTGGGAAGAAAATTAAAATGCTCAGGTCTGATAATGGTTCGAATATCGCTCATAAGTTTAAGTTGAATTGTGAGTAAGCGGGAATTGTGCAGCGGTTCATGCTCCCTATTCACCTCAACAGAATGGGGTCAGTAAGAGGAAAAATAGAAGTATTATGGAGATGGCCAGATGTATGATGCAGGAGAAGATGTTGCCTAAGAAGTTCTGGGCTGAAGCAACTAATACTGCAGTGTTCTTGTTGAACAGATTGCCCACAAGGGCCTTAGAGAGGTCAACACCTTTTGAAGTCTGGTATGATGTTAAACCTTCTGTGAAAAATTTGAAGGTTTTTGGGTGTTTGTGTTACACTCATGTTCCTGAGGTCAAGAGGGACAAGTTGGATAAAAGAGCTGAGCTTGGAATCTTCATCGGGTATAGTCTTCAATCAAAAGCTTATAGGATTTTTCACCCTATGACAGGAAAGGTGACTGTAAACAGAGATGTTATAGATGTAGAGGATGATGAAGTTATAGATGGATTGGAGGACAGTGTGGATGATTTACCGATGAGAGGCACAAGGTCACTTGCTGAAATCTATGAAAGAAGCAATGTGGCAATGCTCGAACCATCTAACTTTGTGGAAGCTAAGGAGGATCAGAGGTGGATTGCAGCAATGCAGGAGGAGATTGCAATGATCCAGAAAAACCACACATGGGAGCTTGTTGACAGACCATCTGATAAGAATGTAATTGGGGTTAAGTGGGTGTTTAGAACAAAACTTAATCCTGATGGTTTTGTTAATAAACATAAAGCTAGACTGGTTGTGAAAGGCTATGCACAAATATGGAGAGTAGACTATTCTGAAACATTTGCTCCTGTTGCACGACTTGATACAATAAGGTTACTGTTAGCTATTGCAGCAGAGAAGGGGTGGCCTATATTTCAGTTAGATGTCAAGTCTGCATTTCTGAATGGAGAGCTTGAGGAGGAGATTTTGTTGAACAACCCGAAGGCTTCGGTATCAAAGGGCAAGAAGAGAATGTATACGGAGTTGAAGAAAGCTCTATATGGATGAAGCGAGGCTCCAAGAGCTTGGTATGGGAAGATAGATCGATATTTGCAGGATTTTGGCTTCGTAAAAGCTTAAGTGAGTTCACTCTTTATGTCAAGAAGGTGAATCACATTGTTGTAATTCTGTTACTTTATGTAGATGATCTTTTAGTGACGGGGAATGATATGGAATTGATAGAGAAGGTGAAGCAAGATTTATTTGCAGTTTTTGAGATGTCAGACTTGGGAAAGATGTCTTATTTTTGGGTGCGGAAGTCAAACGGGCTTCATATGAGATCTTCATCTGTCAGAAAAAATACATGAAGGAAATTCTAAAGAAGTTTCAGATGGAAGATTGTCGAAGTGTAAGCACTCCTATGGCTGCTAAAGAGAAGCTGCAGAAGAATGATGGAACAGATGCAGTAGATGCTTCTATGTATAGAAGTCTAATTGGGTGTCTCATGTATCTTACAGCAACTAGACCAGATATTCTATTTGCTGTGAGTGTTTTATCCAGGTTTATGACTAGTCCTAGTTAGTTACATTTGATTGCAGCAAAAATGGTATTGATATATTTCAAAGGAACATTGTTCTTTGGTGTGAAGTTTAAAAAATGTCAGAAGTTTAATTTGCAAGGATTTTCTGATAGTGACTGGGCTGGTTCAATAGATGACATGAAGAGTACGTTTGGATATTATTTCAGTTTTGGTTCTGCTTGTTTCTCCTGGTGTTCCAAAAAGCAAGAGATTGTAGCTCAGTCCACAGCAGATGCTGAGTTTATAGTAGCTACTGCAGCTGCAAATCAAGTTTTGTGGCTGAAAAAGATAATGAAGGATCTGTGGTTGAATTCTAGTAATTGCATTGAAGTTAATGTGGATAATTAGGCTGCGTTAGCAATATCTCAGAATCCAGTTTTTCATGGCAAAACCAAGCATTTTAAAGTCAAATTTTTCTTTCTGCGTGAGGTGCAACAAAGTGGCGAAGTTAAATTGGTCTATTGCAGATCGAAGATCAACTTGCAGATATGTTCACAAACCACTTCAAGCTGGAAGATTTGAAGTATTAAGAAAGAAAATTGGAGTATGCAGCAGCAACTGATCCAAGGAGGAGTTTGTTGGATTATAATGTCTTAGTTGCTGTTTTCTGTTTTGTTTTTTTTACTCTGTTTTCTGCTATTTTATGCTCTGTTTTACTCTGTTTTTTTTTTTTTTTTTAATTAAAAAACAGCCAAGTTCATTTGTTTACGTATTTAGTGTTTTGCTATTTTCTAGGAAGTTAATAGCACGTTTGTGTGCAGTTATGTGTTGCACATACGTGAACAGTTTTTGTTTTGTATTTAGGGGTTGTACTCGACAGTTTTTTTTAAGCACAAGACGTATGAAGTGCTCTGTTTTTTATCTTCTTCTCTCTCAAAGACAGAAATTTTTCTGCTTTGATTGGTGTTTTTATGAGTTTTAACAAGAATCTCATTCAGCTGCTCTTTTCAATTTGCAGCATTTCAGAAATCTGAAGTTCCTGAATTTCAGCCGCTGTAAGTCATTGATTAGTGTTCCGGACTTCTCAGAGGGGATTTGGAGACGATGAACTTAAGTAGGTGCTCGAATCTCAAGGAGCTTCCAAGAAAACTGAAGCTAAAATTCCTTCAAACACTTGACGTAATTAGCTACTCTAAACCTGATAAGTGTCCTGATATTGATGAGATGGAGAGCTTGACAAAACTTAATTTATCTCAGACTTCTATAAAAGAACTTCCTATGTCATCTGAAAAACTAGTCTATGTTAAGGTTTTCTTCTGAATTCGTGCAATTGTCTTATCAGTCTTCCTAGTAGCATTTGCGAGATGCAAAGTCTAGAGCACCTTTCTCTAAAAATTCTTCAAAGTTTGGCTTGTTTATAGAGAACAGTGAGAGCTCCAATCTCCCTAATGGTAGACGTGGATTTCCGAATCTAGTCTCCTTGAAGCTTAGTGGCTGCAATCTGTCACAGGCTGAATTCCTTCAGGGTCTTGCTTGCTTCTCTTCTTTAAATATTTTGCATCTCTCAAGAAATAATTTTGTTAGTCTTCCTACATGCATTAGCAAGTTTGAGGAGTTGTAGTCCTCAAATTAGATGATTGTAAACAACTATTGGAGATCCTAGAGATCCTAGAGCTTTCACCAAACATTTGTACCTTTGAAGCAAATGGTTGCAATGCATTATCCAGATTTCCAAAGTTGCCTATTCAGTGCATTTTGTCCTCCATGGCAGTGTGCGTTCGCTTAGATTCATGTCATGGATTGGTTCGTGAAGGTATCGACCTGGCTAATATTTCATCACTGGTGAAGAAGCGATCGAACAACCAGGTGGTGTTGAAGGCATCGGTGGACTTGGTGGTGAAGCTGCGGTCAATGTGGAAGGAGACATTGCTTGTGCGAAGAACGATGAGGAGGAGTAGAGCTGCGATTACCGTGGGAATAGGAGGAGTAGGCAACATGGAGAGAGAGAGGATGGTGGTGCTCCAAGACACCGAAGCCAGACAACGGTGACGTTCCATTCATTGCTCAAATACGTCGATCACTGATGAGGTTGAGTTTATTTATTTAGTAGAGCAGAGCTTTCCGAGATATGCATAAGGAAGATGATAGGGGAGAAGATGATACTAAAAAAAAAAAAAAATTAAAAACAAGAGAAATAATTGTGGATTTAGCATGAGAGGAATTGAGACAAGTTTGAATTTTTGATCGAAGCCTCTTAAGGCAATAAACCTGATCACCTGTGCCCATAGATCTTATATGTGAGACTGGTGTTCAGCCCGTGTCTAACCTCCCCCCCAAAAAAAAAAAAAAAAAGGAGCAAAAAAGATATCATGAGGACTGAGTTAATGCAAATATGAATCGAGGTCCAAGTATGATGTCAGAAAGTCAATGCACATATTACACAATTTGATTACATCAAATATGAATCAAGGTCCAAATATGATGTCAGAAAGTCCATGCACGTATTATACAATTTGATTTCATAACAAATCGAGGTCCAAGTATGTGCCTATACAAGTAAAAATAGGTTAATAAGTAAATGTTACTCTAAAGTAAAATCATTTAAAGTAATGTTTGGGGACACATTTTGGTTCCCATTTTTGCGACATCTCATTTTAAATGGCGCTTAATGTCAACATGAGTAATATTTAACTTGTTTATCACTTATGCTCATGATTTTTCACTAAAGAAAATAATTTAATGATTTGGAAAAAGTAATTTCGCAATTTGGAAATGTCAATACCAAATTGAAGGAAATTGGGCTGACAGGTGGTTGCTGGTGTGGCTTGTGAAATTAGTTCTCGCAACTAATGACTTTTAAGCACGTGCGAGCGAACAAATTGTGATCATGCAGTTCGAACTGGTGAAGTAGATGAAGACCTGAAAATGAAATAGGCCAAGTTGATTATATTGGGGCCGAAGAAGCGACACTAGCATGGGGGCATATTTTCCGAAAGTTAGCCAAAGAATTTGGAAAAAAAAATTCAATCAAAATCATGGCTTATTGTAGGCTTGCAGCTTTATAAGTCATCTTAGTTCGAAACACAAGGCATCTTTCAAAACATATAAATGAAAATTCCAAATAACAGCTTGAATGAGGTTGTTTCTTAAAGAGAGAGCCTAGAGTAGGTATTACTTTAATAATAGCTTGAAGTGAATACATTAATATGAAATAAATCTTTGAGCTCCTCGGTCGTTCGAATGTTCATTGGCTCGTGAACATGTGATATTTTCATGGGTTGGAATATGAGCATTTTTGTAACAGAAATGCAATGGAAATCTGTCACTGGAATCACTCTATCCTTGGATTTACTCTAGATATAAGCATCAAAATCAACTTTGATCATTTTTCTTTCCAAATAAAGTCGCAAGAAGTGAAGCTACCAAGAAAGTGATGAGCAAATATTCCCCTGCACTTTTGACTAAGCAAAAAAGACAATAAGAGATATCATCAAATCACATTAATTTCATAATGATTGGCGTAATTAGTGCGCTTGATTAACACGGAAATCCTCTTTTGGACCAAATAATTTGAATGGAACACTTAGACAAAATCTTTCTTAGGATCTCTCGTCCAAAGTATCTAATGTTTTTGAAAAGGACTTGCACTTTGATTTGTCTAGGATTATCGTCGCTAAGCGTCCAATGAAATGGGCCCTACTCGAGTGGAAGATCCTTCTCCAAAGTATCAAAAACTAAGCTATTGGCGTACCAAGAAATCATTTACAGGTGTTCTTGTAGAAATTTTCTACTTTTTTTGAATTTATACATTGAACCAATCACGTCACTTTCAACTAAATAAAAGGCTTGGTTCATTTTCATGCCCCAACAATGAAAGGAAAAAGGTAATACTTATCCAATTTGTAACTAGAATGTCTAGTGCATAAAGAAAAATACTACGTACCAATTATTGGTGAAGACCTACTCAAATCAAAACGCATTTCTCAAATTAGCACTAGTATCTTCATACTTGCATAAACAATACATCTTCTGAAAAATATTTAAAATAATTTACATGTCAAAGCTATCCTCTTAAGTTAAATAAGAGGCCTGCACTCTGAATTTGGATATCTTCATTCCCATTGTATACTAATATATCTCTAGTAAGCGAATCATGAAAGGCATACCAAATAATCATGCGAATTTTAGCCACCAAAATCACGCTCGCGACATTTGCCTGTTGTTCCCGGTGCCACGGTGCCTTGGTACACATCATCCACGTTTAGACAAAGTACTCTTTATTGTTAATAAGTTCTTCTTGGAAATGAAGAGAAAAGGAAGGATGAATAAATTAAGCAAACGAAAGTGAGGTGGCAACTCTTGAATGAGCCACATGTCAACTCTCCATAAACCCTCCAGAGAGTACCAAAATACCGTGATAATACCAGATGAATTCAGTAATTCAAGCCAAGAGAGAGAGCACAAACTTTATATAAAAGGATTTAGTATTTCTCATTTGATATGAAAGGAGGAAAAAAAACTCAAAATCGCTCCTAGATTGCAAATTCTCTCAACATCATCCATCACCCATGCAAAATAAAAATCGACAAGAAGTGTCCCAAAGCTCTTGCACGAGAACGTCGCCGAAAAGCAATTGTACATGCACTAAATAATATAATTGAGACATCAAAGCAGAAGCTCCCATTCCACGAATCCTCTATACGTCATTGCTATTCAAAGTCTTAAGGCTCCAGCTTTTACTGGAAGATAAAGCCGATATCGTAATATATAGTTGGTTTATAATATCTTATCACTAATGACAAACACCTTCAGATGAATAAGTGATTATCTTTACTAAGAAGTTAGGGAAAAAGAGTGTTAACATGGAATAAGAGGTTCAACAAAAATGAAATAAAAAGGAAAAAAAGTATTCCCTAAATAGTTATTCAATCGTGGATAATCCATTAGTTGAGAAATTCTAAATATGGCATTAAAAATATAAAATAAATATAAAATGTTGAAAACAAAATTAGTTAAGGAGTGAGATCAATGTGACTTGACTAAGGGGATGGTGACTCGATAATATTTAGGCAAGATATGATATGGAGAAATTTAGTTTGAAAAGTGGGGGAAACTTGTTTTAGGGTTTGCTTGTCTAGAATCCCTTCGGAGAGAAAAAAATAGGTCAAATTGTCCATTATAAATAATAATCCAACAGGCTATGTTTTTACGATTGACACTAGGGGCATGGGAGTATTGCTAGTTTTCCTTTCTATTTCTTTTATTAATAAAAAAGGCAAGTCAAGTCAAAAAACAGGTTCCACGCACCTTCTACAAGATGTTGTGGTAATTACGTATGCATTGATTGGCCTTTTGTTTTCTTTTCTATCGCTATCTGCTTATTATTAAATCAGTTTGGTGGAGATTATGCTTGCCGACTCGGTGCATCAAGATTATCGGTCGGTTTTCGTTTATATTTTTTTATTAGCAAAGAAAGCAAGTCAAGACAAGAAAGGAAAACAAAAAAGAAAAATAGTAAGGATATTACATAAATTTTATGCACCTCCCACAAATATTACGCGTGCATTGATTGTCCTTTTATTTTATTTTATTTTCTATTGCTATCTGCTTTTTAATAAATTAATTGGTGGAGAATATGCTTTACCGACTCGGAGCATCAGAAATGATTTGTTGGTTTTTGTTTCTATTTCATTATTAGTAGAAAAAGCAAGTCAAGTCCATAGAGGAAAAGAAAGAAAGGACACGCGTAAATTTTATGCACCTTCGGGCAATAATTCACCTTTACTTTCTTTTCTATGATTTTCTTTGATTATCACTGCCGCGTGATTAGCGAAAGTCATGGCAAAAAAGAATAAAGTGGTATACACATGAGAGGTAAAGCTGGAACCCAACAAGACAGTAGCATTCTGCGGAAACACGTTGACTTTTATCTCCGCTAGTAGCCGATTCTTCGAATCTGAAAGGGAAGTTCTTTCTAGGGATCTCTCACGCTCTCTCTTAAAAGACACACAATTTCCCATCAAAAAGGAAGGGAAAAAAAAGGGGGGAAGGGCGTCCACGAAAAGGGTGGAAGGGGGAGACACCACCATCTTCAGGCAGCATTTTTCTGGAAAAGAAAAAAAAAGCATTCCCCACCCTTTCTCCTGAACTCACCTGACCAGCCACCTCCACCATCTCCGTCCGACTACGTCCGGCCGGCGACTGCTCTCGCATTCCATTCCCGGATACCTACCTCACTCCTTCCTTCACTGTCACCTACTTCTTTACTCTCACGAAAAAGGGAAAGAAAAAAAAAGAAGCATCTTGGTCTTTCTCTACTACGGGAACGGTTGCCATTGAAGCCCCACACAAAACCTCAGAGCCACAGCCGATCTACGTCGTCCGCCACCTCCAGAGCATCGTCCACCCGCTGCCATTCGTCGCCGCCGTTCCTGACCTCGTTGGAGTCGACTGAAGCCTGACACGAGTTTGGAGTCGCTATTCTCAACCTTCGCCGCCGACGATGCCCACGGAATCCAAGCCAGGTAGAGCTCCCACGATTGAATGCTCGTTCCTTCTTTATTTTTATTTATTTTTTATTTTTTTTGCCTCGTCCTGCTTGATTTTAAAAGCAAGCTCGATTTCTTTAGTCCTCACTCGCGTCGGATCTGAATGAGTCGGTTTTTCTTAAGTTTGAACGTTGCTCGCTGATTTCTCTTGAGTTTAAGTGTGAGCTCGAGCTCCGAATAGGTCCGTATTCGCTCTCCAACTCGCTGCCCACTACGTGTTTGAAGAAATGCCTGAACAGATTCGAATTTGTTCTGTCCAATGCAAGACATGGGATGGAAAAATTTAGTTTGAAAAGTGAGGGAAATTTATTTTGGGATTTGCTTTTGTAGAAGCCCTTTCGAAAGAAATAAGTCAAATTGTTCATTATAAATGATATTCCAACAGGCGATGTTTTGCGATTGACTCATGTATATTATCACCTCGTGCATGGGAGTACTGCTAGTTTTCTTTTCTATTTTTTTATTAATGGAAAAAGGCAAGTCAAGTCCGGAAGCTCCTATATAGGATGGTTCTGTGCACCTTATGCAAAATGTTGCTTTATGTTAATTAGTTGGTGGAGTATATGCTTATCGACTTGGAGCATCAGAAATGATCTTAGTTTTCATTTCTATTTCTTGATTAGTACAAAGTGATATCCACATGAGAGATAAAGCTGCGACCCGACCAGACACTAAGCATTCTGAGGAAGCACATCAACCTTCATCTCCTCTAAAGGCCGCTTCTTCGAATCTGAAAGGGAATTATGACGTCTTCCTGAGTTTCCGAGGTACGGACGTTCGAAACAACTTTCTTAGTCATCTCTATGCGGCTCTTGATCAGAAAGGAATCTACACTTACATTGATAGCGAGGAGCTTCGGAAAGGCGAACAAATAACACCGGCACTTATTAAGGCGATCGAGGACTCACACATTGCAATCATCATTTTCTCCGAGGACTATGCTTCCTCACAGTGGTGTTTGGAAGAGGTGGAGAAAATCATGGAGTGCAAGGAGCAAAGAGGACTCGTGGTATTTCCAGTGTTTTACAAAGTGGATCCTAGAGAAGTGAGAACACCAAGAGGGAGCTACCGAGAAGCTATGGAAAAGCATGAATGAGAGCAAGTTTGGGAAAGATTCAGAGAAGGTGAAGAGATGGAAGAAGGCTCTTTATGATGCCGGTAACTTGTCCGGGTGGGATTTGAACAATAAGTAAGTACTAAGCAGTGATTGATGTTACACTGCTTCGTTGTTGTTTTTATATGCTGAATACATCTTCTATTTTTTTCCCATGAAAGTTAATTATCTTTGAAATTAATGTGTCAAGTACCTTTCCCCAATTTTATCAGAGATGAAGCGGATTCTATAAAGAGCATTGTGCGGGAGATCTCTATGCAGCTAAACCAAACACCCTTATATGTTGCCAAGCATCCAGTTGGAATACATTCACATGTTGTAGAGTTGGAATCAATGTTAAATCTTGAGTATGATGATGATGTTCTCATAATAGGATTATGGGGACAGGGAGGCATAGGAAAAACAACATTAGCTAAAGCTCTTTACAATGATATTTTTAGACAATTTGGGGCTTCATGTTTTTTGGCAAACGTTCGGGAAACTTCCAAAGATTCCAAGGATTTAGCTCATTTGCAAGAAAAATTGTTGTCCGAGATATTAATGGGAAAAGAATTAACAGTGTTTAGTGTTGATGGAGGAATTAATTTGATCCAAGATAGACTTCGCCACAAAAGAGTCCTCCTTGTTCTCGACGATGTCGATGACATAAAATAGTTAAATGCTTTAGCTGGAGGGCGTGAATGGTTTGGTAAAGGAAGCAGAATCATCATTACTACAAGAGATATCAAACTATTAATTGTCCATAGGATAGATGAAGATCATATCTATGAAGTTGAAACTCTAGATGATTTGGAAGCTCTTGAACTTTTCGATAAACATGCTTTTCTTGGAAGTAAGGAAATAGTGATAAGGAGGGATCTTGTGGATAGTGCTTTGCATTATGCTAATGGACTTCCTTTAGCACTTGTGGTATTGGGCTCTTTCCTATGTGGTAGAACAGAACAGGAGTGGGAAAGCGCATTGAATAAACTTGCTGAAAGTCCTGACAAAACCATCAATGATGTTCTCAAGTTAAGTTACGATGGACTAGAGGACTATGCAAAGGAGATATTCCTTGATATCGCATGTTTCTTCAAGGGACGATCTATAGAGTACGTCATGGATGTCCTTAATAGTTGCAGCTTTAACACAATTATTGGAGTGCAAGTTCTTGTTGAGAGGTCCTTAATAACTAAAGAAAGGGAGAAAGTACAGATGCATGACTTGATTCAGTTGATGGGCATGGATATTGTTAAACAAGAACGTCACGATGATCTTGGAAGACGCAGCAGGATATGGCTTTGTGAAGATGTCCGTGAAGTTCTATCAGGGGAAATGGTAAGTTTTGGTGGTTTAAACACTGATTTTACTCTTCTTCTCTAACTGCGTATGCTAATTGCAATGCAAGTTCTATAAATGCAGGGAACAGATGCAGTAAAAGCCATAGTTTTGGATTTACCCGAGACAGAAGCACTATACATAGGTCCCAATGCTTTCACAAACATGAGAAGATTGAGGTTGCTCATCATGATTAATGTGCATAACTCTTTCCAAGGTCCCATCTGTCTTCCTAACGGACTGAGATGTTTTCAATGGCCTGAATGTCCTTCTTCAGTTCTCAAATTTCCCCCTGGCCCAAAGAAGTTAGTCAGACTTGATCTGTGCAAAAGCAACATTCAAGTCGCCGTGGACCAATTTAAGGTGCGCATTCAAATGAATTGTCCTTATCTCTTACATATCTATATCTGTATGCATATGATTATGATTATATATATGTATGTCTTATTGAAAACTTTGAATGCAATAATTACTAACTCTGATGATGCTCGTTAATTGTGCTTAAGAATCATCTGCTTTATATATGATTAAAGCATTAAAAACAAGACGTCGATCTACTGCATGAACCAACATAAGTGGATTCTTCCCGTTTCAGGGGAGTATTAAGCACTTTCCTATGTGAATTTTAATGTCGACTCAAGCAGAAGATACTCACTAAAAAAGTTCAATCTCATTTTCAAATGTTAGAAGTACTGAAATCATAAGAAGAATGGACTTATACGGTTAGTAACTTTAATACCGAAAGTTGGAACAAGAACTTATTGGTGACATAATTTAACGATTGAATGATGAACATGCTTAGTATTTTAATAAACATGAACTGAGGATTCAATTTGTATGCCTTTGAAATGATAGATACTGAAAATGCTATCAAAGATTATATATTTTACATAAGAGATGAGCTTTAGATTCTTTTCAAAATTGCATATGAAAATAGAATGAGATTTTTCGTGCTCTTTTGCTTTATCATTGAAGCGAATGCACGCTAAGTACTGTTGATTGAACCTCCCGTTATTGTCTCTATTATAGAATGCAGCCGGTAATGAAAAGAGATATATAGAAATCATGCAGTAAAGGATCTTTAAAGGAGTTGAGTCTTTACTGCAAGTCAGCCCCAAAAGTCCTGTCTATTTTTATTGTACCGACCTAATCAGAGATTTCTGGCAAGTACTTCTTTATTTTTAGGAGGAGGAATAAGCGGAACTCCAAGAAAGTTATCTTCATCTTTACGGATAAAATATTCATTTACAAATATAACTGGGAGTTTCTCCTTCTCCTTCCAAGTATGTAACACGTTCCCCTCCTTTCCTTTCAATCGGGCCATTCTGTTGCGCCCTTACTCCATTTATTCCTAAGTGAGAAATCACAGGACGAAAAGCAACTCTTAGGGGAGATAGATTGACCAGCCATTCCTTCTCCCGCTATTTTAAATAAAAGCTTGTGGAGTACAGTTCCATGGAAGAGTCTTACTTTATAGACACGCTAGCGCACCACATCTAGGACACTGATAGCGCGTAATGGCTTTCACGCATGACTAATAAGGCTTTCTAAAGAGAAGTAAGGGGCTCGCTTTGCTAATTTAAATATATTTTAACTTAAATCTAATCTTAAGTTATGTATATATGTATTATATTTATATTCATATAAATACTACTGTACAAAGTAAAGGTGACCTTCCGCAGGATTTCAATTTATTTCCTTCCCGAAATGTCTCGATTACTTATTTTACAAATATTGTATACATTGAGAGGTGCGTGAACTATTAATCTATTTTATCTCTCACATGTTTTACAATCTAAATTTTAATCTTTTCTATCCCATAACTAATTTCTTATTGCAAATTTTAATCTTGAAATATCCTACATACATTCTATGTTTGTGTAGTGTGTGTTTACCAACAATTTCTTTCCATTAAATATTTCTAATTTAGTGGTTTTGCTCAATTTTTCGGATATCAATTTTTTTCAAATCTTGTGCATACTCTTTTAGTTTTATCTTCCTATGCCTCAAAAGAGACAAACTTCGTGGACTTTCAATTTTGCTGTCATGCTCGTCGGCCACATTGACGCCGGAATGTGTTGAGCGAACAAATAAATAGAAGGGGTTTTTCAAATTTAATGAAGTGGCAAAACCCCACTATGGAGGATAGGAAAGAGACAACATACACTAGGTCTCCCTTAGCCAAATCACCACCTTTGTAGGCCAGTCCATGGATGCAGCACTCTCTTGTTCACTCATGAATCCCCTAAAAGGACAGAGAGAAAGACAAAGAAAAGATAGAATGAAACTTCATTTAATAGATTAATTGTGTTTACCATGAGACACCGAGAGGGCACTTATAAGTAAGAGCCTAACATACCTTTGAGTAACCTCCAAGTAAAGAAAAATGAACCTGAAATACAAAATTCAAACAAGCTACAATATTATCACATTGTAATCGAGACTAAAACAATCCTAAAAAGTATAAAACAGGCTCACTGATCAAGAATTATATTTTATCCCTATTATTCTATTAACAAGAGAGAATCTTGAACTCTTGAAAAGACTCCTCCTCGAGGCCAACTTCATAGTGATAGATCAGCAAGATTGAAACTAGTGGAAACACCATTCTCTCCACAAAGCTCACTTTTGCAGGTATTATTATCGATGTGTTCCAAAACTAGAAAAGAACCGTCCGTAGCACCACGACTAGGTGGAAAGCGCTATTCTCAAATGAATCCAGACAAGATCACCTTCTTTAAAAACAGCAGGCTTTTCTATTTTATTTTTATTTTTGGCTTGACTGGGATAATCTGACATTTTGCATCGGACTTCTCTTCCTCACTTCGTCATGTAACTTATTGATTGTCTTAGCTCTTTCTCCATATTAGTGGTGGATAATGGTGTAAGATCCAAAGGACTTAAAAGATGCATTCACTACACAACGTAAGGAGTTGTCTTTGGAATACCATGTGGGCGCACAATTTCACTAATATAAAGTTCAGCAACATATAACGGATCAAGGGTCTACTACATTCAACAAAATGTGTGATTCTCAAAAATTGATCAACCAAGCACCATGACCTAATAAGTGATGACACGAGAGATTCCCAAGCTTCCACCGCCATTATGGCAGGTTTGCATATCTCTGCATAAGATTGTAGGTCCATCAAGTGCCACCTATGTTAGATTAAATTCATGTCCTGAATTAGCTGGCAAAGAATTTGACCATGGCTCATGTGCTCCCACTTGAGGTCACACTCTCTCTGAATTACATGTATTGATTCTAAACATTTACATAGTAGAAGTGGCCACGCTACTTAGCATTGGGATGATTTCTCTTGTGTGTCGCTTGATAGAGCTTAGTGTGTGGTGAAATTACAAGAATTATTCTTTTTTTAATCTTCTCTTTTGGCCAAGGATTGCTGAATAAACTCATATTTAACAAGGGAGTGGGAGTGCTCTGTATACAACAGATGATCAACTAATTTCTTATCACATGGGTCTTGAATGATGATCAAGTGTTTTTCATTAAATATTTTTATCTTCATTTTCTTTCCATGTGGATATTTCTTGCAGGACTTTATAAATTTGAAGTTCCTTTACTTCGGTGAATGTCTGTCCATGGTTTGTATGCCGAACCTCGAGTTTTGTCCAAATCTCGAGGAATTGCATCTCGATGGGTGCAAAAAATTGGAGCGTGCTCACGAATCAGTTGCATATCACGCCAAGTTGAGGTTGTTGGATCTAAGAGGTTGCTCTAACCTTCATCATCTCCCTGATATACTCCAACCCAAGAATCTTCAATTTCTCGATCTTTGTGGTTGTTCAAAGTTGCGAAGATTCCCTGATATTCCGAATAAAATGAAATGCTTGCAACGACTTTTTTTAGATGAGACTTTGATTGAGGAACTTCCTGCATCTATAGAAAATCTTGTCTCTTTGGAATTTTTGAGTTTATCTAATTGCGAGAAATTGGCAAACCTCCCATCTAGCATTTACAATTTGCCAAATCTTAGGAGTTTGTGGCTTGATGGTTGTTCAAAACTAATCAAGTTTCCAAAGGAGGAGGAGGATTGGAGTGATCTGCGTAGCAACACAGGATTTCCCAAGCTAGAGTTCTTATGGCTTTGGGGATGCAATCTACAAGAAGTAGAGTTCCTAGAGAATCATTCATGTTGTCCATCCTTAAAATTTTTGGAGTTGCCCAAAAATAATTTTGCTAAGCTTCCAACATGCGGGCACCTACATAATTTACTAGAATTGGATGTCTCGAAATGCGGACAGCTACAAGAGATTGGCAAGATTTCGAGGCAATTGCTTGAATTGCAAGCAAGGAACTGTGAATCTCTAAGCAAAATTCCCTCCGACATATTGTCCATTAACCGATTATTTCGTGAATCGGTCCGTAGTGAGGTTAGACTCCCTCTCTCTCCCTCCCTCCCTCTCTCCCTCCATCCCTCCCTCCCTCTCCGATTAATACAGAGTCGTGTACATATATCGCTAATTGTAGCTAAATTTGACTCATTGAAACTCCTCTTTTCGAGTGTCAAATTTGAAATAATATCTTAACAATTTACTTTTACGACAGCGATCTTGGGAATCATATTGGGAATCGTATTGTGAATCGTATTGTGAAACTATTCTACCTGGAGGAGAGATGCCGCAATGGTTACTTTCGAATAAGGATGGTTATATATCTTTCACAGCTTCGAAGGATTTGTATGAGAAGTTCCTAAAATTAGCTATATGTGTTGTATTTCGAGTAAAGGAAGGGAAACGAAAGGAATTTGAGCTCAGTTTATACACTAATGGCATATGCCAACTGTCACGCCCCGATCCTCGGGGACGTGCCCATCCTTCTCTGGTCGATTATTAAAGTGCGATATCCCAGGACTAATTATCGCCGACCCCTTCTTTTTATTAAACACATGCGGAAGCAGTTATAAATCCCCAGACAATAAAACAATGGGATAGGAAAGCAGGCCATATTTTTCCTATTGAAATTCACAACCACACTTTCATTAACAACACAACTCATAGTATATTTACAATACTATTTACAGCATAAAAGTCTCACACCTATCTACACTAAGACAGGGTTTACAAAAGGGATGGGTTCTCAGTCAACATCCGGGTTATATTCAGGATCCCTCTCTGGATCATCTTCTTCTTCAAAAGTCCTTTTCCCTTTCAGGTTCCTCTTCCTTAGCTTCTCCTCAAGGTCCTGAAATGGTTATTCAATAACCAATGAGACCACGTCTCAGCGAGTCCTACCCACTAAGACCCGATTAATAAACTAATACGCCATATGGTTGCCTAAGCACAACACGAGTCAGAGGACTTACCTTGGCCTCAGTTCCAACCTGCAATTCAAGGTTAAACACAGATATTCAAACAATTCACAACATCCGATCAAGCATTGATAATCGACTTAGTCGATTATATGTCAGTCTGACCATCTCTAGGTCATTCCCACTCGTACCACGCTTTCCCAGTGGTGTACTCATTCACCAAATCACATGTGTTTCTCGGGCGTCGCTTTCGCCAATGACATACCGATCACCGACACCGTGCGTTCTTTAAGGCGCCGTTTTCACCAGTGATATCCTCGATCACCGAACCACGTGTCCTTTCTAGGGCGCCGTTTTCGCCAAGGTGACATCGGCTATAGACAACACCGTGAGTTCTTTAAGGCGTCGTTTTCACCAGTGATATTTCCTTAATCACCGAACCACGTTTGTCTATAAGTCATTTACGTGCGTTCTTTAAGGCGCCGTTTTCGCCAGTGATACTCCCAATCACCGAACCACGTATGTCCAATAACATCGTACCTGATTGGTCTTAGCCAATAACATTCTCAGTTATCTCTCATCATTCCCTCTACTATATAGCCCATCAACGTACTGGCGCTATATACCCATGCTCGGCCAAGCACCAATCAAATATTCAATAAACAAACAATTTAGGACAATTCCTAAATTTCCACAATTAATTCAATTCCACACAACGTAGAGCTCAAATAAATAAACGGTCTGCACCATGACAATCGGCACGAAATTCCGGTCACCGGCCATCCCGATTGAATTTCGGAAAAATAATTAATTAAATAATTAATTTCGAAAAATAAATAAATAAACATTAAAAATCCAATTTAGGCCCATATTGCCTTATTGGAGCCCGAAACGGGTCGGGAAAAAAATCCCGAGATGCATTCAATAAATAACCAAACATTTGAACTTGCTAATAACTAGGTCTAACCACCTAACATGCATCATTAAGTCACTAAATTAATTGTTCTAACCTAATCTAACCACCTAATTGCATTTAATCAAATCTAACCAACCTTAAGCATATTAGCAAACTAATAAAGCTTTAGTGAGTAAAACTCACTTGAAAAACGCGAAGACCGAGACACCGCAACGGCGACGCGACGGCGGCCGAAAAGCCGAACTTTCGGCGGCGTCGACGGACACTCGGGCCGGGCCTACAAGCCTCGCAAGCTCGCAGAAAATTCTGGGCTTGGATCGAACTCGGGCCTGAGCTTGGGCTGACTTGCTTCGCGGGCTTGGGCTTCAAGATTGGGCTGCTGAATTGGGCCTCAAATTACTGGGCTGATCTTGCTTTAAAGAAACTGATGGGCTGATTTCTTGTGGGCCTGACTTTGCTTGGGCTTCAAATGGCGTGGGCTCAATGCAGCTGCTGTTCACTTGGGCTGCGATCTAGACTACCATTGGCTGAAGACATGGGCTTGAATCAAGCTGGGCCGTGACAATTTCGTGTGGGCTGCTGTACGCCTGTCTTCGGATGAGATGGACTCGGACGAGATGACCGATCGAAGAAGCAAAGCAGTTCGCTGGCGGGGTTGGCGAGCTGGTAGAGACGCTGAAGACGCGTGGGCGTTGCTGGCATGAGGAGTCAACGTTGAAAGCCTTCGGTTGGGGCTTTGACCGAAGGAAATGAAAGCTCGGCAGAAACAGAACTTGGTGGAGCGTGGGCGTGCATCTTCGGTGGTGGAGCTTCGGAGGTCAACAAATTGGCTTCATCTGGAGAATTTTGCTGAAGTTGACCGAGAGATATTGGTTGATGGACAAGTGGCGAGGATGAGGGGAGAGAACTTCGGTGAGTGGAGAGTGTGGGCTTTAAATTCGGTGGAAGATGGTGGGACGTTGGATGATGGAGCGAATGAGGCTGGCTTCACTCGGTGGTCTTCAAACGCTAGTTTGTTGACCGAGCAGTGGGCAGACGCGGCCAAGTGGCTTCGTGGAGATGGAGCGGTGGTGTGCAGCCGGCAAGGGGCTTCTTCAGCAAGCGGTTTCGTCTTCTTCAGCTGGGAGTGTCGCACGAAACAAATAAAAGGATGAAAAGGAGAGAGGAGAAGTTCACGGCAGCAAAATGGAGAGGATGAGGAAGAGGTGGGGGCCTTGGCTTGATATTATGCCAAAATATCCTCCACAATCACTCTTGGCCAAGTAAAAACACTTGGCTATCACTAACCCACCCAAATGACTTCCATAACCTCTCATGTAGTCCAATATTGCTAGGGTGAGGGGGTGATACGAATTTCACCATTTAAACTTCAATTTCTCCAATAACTTCCCAAATTAAGGTCAAATTTCAATGTAGAAAAATCCCACATGATTTTCTATAAATCCCCGACACACAACGGCTCAGCCCGAAAGTCAAATTTCCCAGTCATTTAGCCAATCTGAACTTCCGTCAAATTTCCACGACGTCCGAAACGGTTTTCCGTAAAATTTCCCGAATCTCCGAAAAATCTTCTGAGACTGAGTCGATGCTCCTAAAATTTATTGTGACATGGCCAAAACTTCAATTTCTGAAATCGGACTCGAATTGGCGGTTAATTTTCATTCGGCGCGTTTTCAGCGTGACCTAGACTATCGGGTAGTTTTCAGAACTTTTTAAGGCAAATGACCCGTGGTCGATTTTCTTCGAGCCACTATGAACCCACTCGACTCAATGGCGACTCTTGATTGTCGTGAAAATCTTGAGAATTCAATTACGAACACAGGGTACCAAAACAATAAGAAAATCAGTCTAGTGTCGGCCGACGAGTATTTTCTAATTCAGTGGTGTCACCCACGATTAGTCACATATCTCTATCGATCCAGTCTATCTCTGATTTCAAATCGATTTTTAACTGTGCCGTAGTGACCTCTAAAGATGGACACGGTCAAGAAGTCGATTCTTAATCGAGTTCTCAAGTCTATTGCTTTAAAATTCCTTAATCATTTCCCCAGATAGTCTAGTTATCTCGAGAGTGATCGGCTCTGAGAATAACCCTATAGATGCGTCAATGAAATGCCCGATTTATTCAGTAGAAGACAGGGTTGAAAATTCTGGATGTCACACCAACATAGGTACTCTGGGCCAAGGAGGTTCCCCATATTGCATTCGGAACGTGTTATTACAATTGCATGCAATGAAGGACCTATGGGGAGTAGACCCTTTTGATCGAAATGACTCAAGTTCTTTCCAGTTAGGCATTAAAGCATCAGATGCTGCAATTGTAAAAAAGTGCGGATTTCGATTAATATGCAAGCCACTAAAGGACGATTTGGAGGCGTTGAATCAAGATGATGAGTTGTTAGATCCAAGTTTGTTTTATGAGATTTTGCATCATGATGAAGAAACGACCAGAGAGGAAGAAATTTCGGCCGATCTCTCAGATCTGGAAAAGGTCTCTCCCTCCCTCCCTTCCCCCACTCCGAGATTGGGGTGTGTGTGTGTGATTGATATGGGTGCTTTGTGTTTTTATAATGCAAAACTGCAAATACTTGTAAACAAAATAAGCTAATATATTGTGATTTTGCACCTATGTATTACAGCCGTGCGTAGACCATGAAGATAATTATCAAACAAACTCAGAAGAAGACGACGATATTCGACCCAAAAAAAAACAACGAAAAGACGACGATATGGATAACTCCCCGCCCGCCAATATGATGGTTGACTTTTCAGTTGAGGTCTCTCCCTCTCTCTCTCTCTCTCCGTGATTGCGGTGTGTGTGTGATTGATATGGGTGCTTTGTGTTTTTATAATGCAAAACTACAAATGCTAGTAAACAAAACAAGCTAATATATTGTGATTTTGCACCTATATGTAATAGCGGGGGATAAACCATGAAGACAACTACCAAACAAGCTCACAAGAAGGCAACGATATGGATGACTCCCCACCCGCCGATATCATGGCTGACTTTTCAGTTGAGGTCTCTCTCTCTCTCCGCGATTGTGGTGTGTGTGTGATTGATATGGGTGCTTTGTGTTTTTATAGTGCAAAACTGCAAATGCCAATAAACAAAACAAGCTAATATATTGTGATTTGGCACCTATATGTAATAGCAGTTGTCCCTCAATGAAGATAATCACCAATCAAGGTCAGAGGTAGACAGTACGAGTGAAACAGAAACAGACGAGGAAATCTTGGGTGACATGTCATGGTCTGACTTATCAGTTGAGGTCTCTCTCTCTCTCTCTCTCTCTCTCTCTCTCTGTGCCCCCGGGATACGCGCGGATTCATAAGTGCATGTGTTGATTTGTTGTTGGAGTGTACATCAGGCGCACTGTGTTTGTATAACGCAAAAACTGAAAATTCTATACAAATAAGCAAATCTAACGTAGAGTGATTCTGCACCATGTGCTATGACAATACTCGCAAGTGAAGTGAATGACTTCATGAGTATTACATGTAAGGCAAGGAAAGATCGATATGTTTAATTATTACAAAAACTCTAGCTTTGGTTAAATTACCAGAAAAATTCTCAAATCAAACTCTTCTATTTTAACTAATTATCAACTTTAGTACGTCTAACAATTTACCGGTAAAACAGGAGTGGCGTTATTCTGAAATTGCTCCTTACTACATGGATATTCTTCCTGGAGGAGATATGCCAGAGGAGTTCATCATTGTTGAAGGCAATACCATATCTTTCATGGTTTCACAAGGCTTTTATGATAAGTTCTTGGGATTAGCTCTTTGTGTTGTTTTCACTGTAGAAGATGGAGAAAAGGAAATATTTTTCGACATCGTGCCCCATCTTAATGGCCAAAGATGGAATGGGCTATCAGGATATCTCTGTTCGTTTAATTCGAATCACATGTGGATTCAATATCTCAAACCGAATGTGCTATGGGGAGTGTTGGAGGGAGCTATTGATTTTCCTGAGTTTGATGAGGATTGCTTACGATTTAGCCTCACACTCAGTGTATCGGGTGGAACTGTAAAAAAATTGGGATATGTGCTAAGATGCAAGCAAATGGATGATGATTTGAAAGACAAGCAATTAGTGAATCCAGCTTCAATCTGTGAAATGAAGCTCAAAGAATTCTACGACAAATTTCTCCCACGCCAAATGGAGCCAATGGAAATGGAGCAAAGAGAAATGAAGAGAAGGAGACCTTGGTACACGTACAGCAGTGACAGCGAAACAGATTAAATGGGAAGAGGGGAGTGTAATAGTGCTGGCATGTAGCTCTGAAAGAAGCAATCATTAAGCCATCGCAACAAAGTAGGGGTTGGCATATGTTTCCTGATACCTCGGGACATTTATGTTTGTTGTTGAAGTAAAAGATGGCATTCGCTTCAATCTCTAATGTCATATTTGGAAAATGGAGAGAGGGTGACTTGGCACACAAGATACTTCAATTCAGTAGAACGTGGCTTCATGTTTTGCTCAAATATCTTTAGCACGTGTAGTTAAATCATATCAATAAATGAAATGTCAATATTTTTCATTACTCAGATTTGGTGAAGCTAACAAAAATACTTAATTGTATTGATTGGATAGATTTTAAGACTTCATTTCACTTTTTGAAAGTCTTGGAACTTGATTATACTTTCACAACAAATTTTACGATTTCTAGAGTACTTGTTTATAAACAAATTGTATTCATATCTCATCTCCCCAAGCATGGTTTCCCTTTACTTGGGTAATTTCGATTTTTTTTTTTAATGCAATTTATAGATGAAGCAAAAAGGTTTGCGGAACTAATATGTTTCTATACATATCCCTGTTATAGCAGTATGTAAAACTTTGCTCATTGCCAAAAAGTAATCTCTGTTATGCCCTTATGTTAATGTTAGTCGAAATAAATAACGAAATTTCTCGGTAAATATTCTAGAACAAGTGTAAATCACCCAAAATCCTCAAAATATGGTTATTAACTTTGCAGTATAACTTTGCATCATGAACATCCCTTTCATTATTGCTAATTTGTGAGCGTAATCATTATTCAATTCTCCATTGATACAGTATTTCTCCTCTTTATTTGTAAATGATAATATTTGTACATCATAAGTATTCTTCCGATAGTCATAAGTCCCATTAAGTCCTCATTATCATCACTACATCTCTAGTTAGTATCTTTCTTTTGAGGTTAGCAATTTGATTGTAGAGTTTATCTCTTGATGATCCTATCACTTAGGAATTATCCAATAGCATGGTAAATTCCTTCATCAAACCCATAAGTGACGGTATAGATTTTTAGTAACTACAAAGTGCATATCAACAGTGGTACTTGCTAGAGTCCTTGCAACTTTAGGTGATGATAAATAGCATTTCTTCAAAGGGAGTAGGTTTCCTAAAGTTCTCGCAAGCTTGGGAATTCTAGCATTTGAAAACTTTTCAAGGGGCCACCTCCTTGTTTGAGAAAATTATTTTATTCAGCAGTCAAATCGTTAACGGCTAACGTGATGTGACCAGCCAATTAAATCGATCGTATAAAATGTCAATCCTCTTACTTGACGCTTAAATTTTGAAATCGATTTGCTTGCCACACCACACGTCCCTACCGCGTCATATAATATCATGACCTTGTCCCTTGAACTAACACACCTCTTTTTTGTGATGATTCTAAACCTGATTAGCACTCTTCGAGAAATATATATATGTGTTTTCCAAGTAAACTATCCTTAATCTAGTACTGGCCCTTCTATACTCTTATTAGAATTACCCCGGCGGAGCCATTCTACAAAATCAATGGACCAAAGATTTGAAAACAACGCATCATGTATTTCCTATTAAAATTCTCAATTCATAATACAAAAATGGTTGAACATAACCATAAGATAGACCTTAAACACATGGCTAACAACTATATCGATTATTTTAAATCAGAACCTTATCTAAGTATTTAATAAGAAAGTCTATTATACTAGACACTTAATTAATAGCTAGGTACACTTATCTCATGGAAGGGACCTAGGTGTGGTCTCCTGGCTTTTACAGACCACCATTTCGAGGACAATGAAGAAGCAGGCTGACCAATCTCGTTCAACAATGGCGCACGATGGGAAAAGTCCACTTACCGGCCTAGACATCCACGGAACATCACGGCATAGGCCAAGCCGAAGACGCTTTTATCGCATTAAAGTTCTCGGGATGTCTACATTTTCCCATATCAGTAGGCAATATGCCCTCCCATATGTTGGATCACCATTTGAATGAAAATGGGCCTCACAAGGCACACCTTTCAATCTTGCAAAGTATCATCTGTTTTTGACTTCTTACATGGAATTAATGAATCTACACAGTTTTATTAGCTTAAAAAATCGCTTAACTCCCTGTGTTATTAGAGCAGTATCACCATGCAAGGTTCAATTAAGTTGTTAGATGAAGTAAGGATCTTTTATTTCCCCATTTTGGGATAAGGTAGTATACAAGACTAATAAGGTACCAGCCTTTGAAGACAGAAGATAGCCTCAGACTAACATGCGCTCTATGTTGCAGCTAATAGAGAATGAAAAGCTTTATATTTGAGGCAAGCCAAGAAAAAATAAGAACCTCATAAGTTGCTCCGGGAAGAAGCACAAGTTATAATCTTCTTTCAGCATCAGTTTCCTGCTCACAATTCGACTCTCTCCCCACTCCCTCATGGACGCAATGACGAAGCTGCAAGTTTGTTGTAATTCTTGAGAACTGGACAAGCCCCATCTGACACAATGCAATTCCACAAAAACAATAAGAAAAAATTCAGGATTATTGTGGGATTATTGGAAAATCTACTACTAAAACTTCGCAGGTGCTCATGGTCTTTACACACTATCCATCACTTAGGAGCTTTGGAGACTTAATTCGTCTAAATGATGTTATGATGATATATCAACCATTGAAAACCAACAAAAGATCTATACTACTTTTTTGCCAAAATAAACAAAGATAATTGTCAGTCAAAGTTGTTTAATTTTAGAAATCTGCACCAATTTGAATGGAAGAACTAGCATATGTACTATCTGTGTCATCTCCAACTGTAGATGGATTGCATTTGGGTCCTTATAGATGGAGCTTAAGTGCATTTTGGATCTTACCCGTCTCTTATAAATTACAAGAAGAAGTGTGAATAAATGCTTAGTGCCTTTTTTGTCAAAGAAATGAAAGGAAAAGGAATGATATCTTCATGGGAACCCCAAACTACGGTTACAACAAAACCATCACTTTGGAAGGGAATTTAGAAATTGAACCATCACTTGTCAAATTCATGTGATGTCTCTTATATATTCATGAAAAGGTTTAGCCCAGGGACAGCAATAACTGAATTTCCTTATCTCCTTCCCCCTTTGACTTCTCACCAAACTCACTCATGCCAATGCCAACAAATCTACCAGGGTAGGTGTTATATGCATACACAACAGTTATGTACAAAGAATCTCCAAATTAGAATTGCCAGTATAAAATGCATCAAACGGGCAGACTATCCAAGAAAAATAACACCATTGAAAATTTTGTACCTATAGATTTTTCTAAAGTTGGCAAAGGGTGGAAAACTGGAAAGTGCACTTATCCCAAAGATCAAAAAAGAGATGCATGCATCAAATTCATGCTAATGGAAGTAGAAAAAAATTTATGTCTAATCAAATATTTGAAAGACAGCGTACTGATATCTGAAATTCAATAGATGATGGTGCACATACTTTAATAAAAGATCAGATACAAAGAGCCCCCATATCAGGTGGCCCTCCATCAGATCCACTAGAAAGTGCAGATGTGTCAGACCCTCTCTTGCCTCGCTGCTTTTCCTTTCCACCTTTTCTGGATTCAAGAACTTGATTACTGCAAAACGATATTTAGACAGAAAAAAGGAGAAATCTTCAGTGCTGTCTTTGTTCTTGTAAGTACAAATTTATATTACTCATGTATGAACATTTTTCCAAAGTGAACCCATTATTCGACAAAGCATAGGAGTGAGAAAATAGTGAAGTTAAGTACGATACAATGTTGGATACATAAGCCATAATTTCAAGATACGTATGAACTCGAATCACACAGAAACAGGAAAGGTACTTCAACAAAAGACAAGCTTAAACTATAACTTGACATATAAAGCACTGAGAGAACGAGAAATACTTGGAAATTGCAGAGACTTTCCCTGTCCCTGACCCGCAACAGGACTTGTATTTCTTTTTTGAACCACATGGACAATTCTTGTTTCTTGGAATTTTCTGCATTTCAAGATGAAACAAGCAAATAAAAATGAAGGAGCGCATCACCAACAGTTCTCACATTTGAGCTAAAACCAAAATGGTAAAAGAGGTAACATAGTCGTCTTTTGTGGAAACCTTGTCTTCTCGCTGGGCACTGCCATCATCATGAGTCCGTTTAGCGCTATTGCTAGGTGGATTTTCTTTATTGGCCTCTTCCACAGGTTCCTCTCTCTGTTCCTCAGAATTTCCACTGGCATCATCACCTAAACACCACAAAGAATTATGAAATAGTTTTGGGTGTAACATGTTTGACTACCCCAAAAATCTATGGTTGACAAGACAAAGCACGCTAATTCTACCAGTTGCATCAAAATGACTCCAAACAAGCTTCTCGTGAAGCTCGACATGGTATCTCTGAAACTGCGAAGTTAAATTATTAAAGAAAATCTAGAGAGAAAAATACTGACCAGCCATTACCATGAGAAGCATCTGCATTGCAGGGAGACTGGACAGCTTCCTCTGAAAAATCTTCAATACCTTTTTCTGCTATCAAATACTCTATGGCAGCATCAACATCCCCATACATTTGCAGCAATGTCTGTAAAAGTATCGCATGTCACACAGAAGCCACAGAAAGGTCTTGTATTCTAATTCTAGACACCCAGCAAATGAGAGGAAAGCATTTAATGCAAACAAGCGAGCAGAAGAAGCGAGGACATAACCTGCTCAACTTTCTCAATGTTCTCACAACCACTTCCAGCCATGACTAGCTTGATGGATCCAGCATCAGTAATATCCTTACCAGATCCTGATTTAGACTTCTTTGACCCAGCTTTTGCTTGGCGAGACGATGACGAGAGATTAGAATCGGCCTTTAAGCAAAAGAAATTATCAAATCACATACTTAAATTCACAATTTGTCCGACTTCCCTACAAACTTAGTAAATTAGAATTAAATTCCAGTAGCAACCTTGATTGTAATTGGCCTAGCTGGCCCATCTCCAGTGTCTTCCTTCAACCTCACACTGTTGTAATGTTCCTCATCATGATAAGATCTAATAAAGCAAAGCAAAATATATAAGTTCAAATAATGAAACACCATCAGTACAAAAAGAACATAAGATTTTCCCTATCCACAAAACAAAAATGGCACAACGCACATTTTTTATGCTTACTGGTTTCACATGATGACACTTATCGAAGATAGTAAAGTATGGACTATCATATATCCACTAAATTTCATGATCCTCGTGAGAATCCAAGGTCATGATGGCTACCTAGACAGATCCAATCCATCTTAACTTAGAATATGAAGGGATGCCATTCATTGAAAGATTGTGAATGGGAATTTCAATAAAATAATTTATCAAAGAAACAAAAGCTAAAGTGACATTTCCGTCTCCTACCACATATGCTTAGCCAGTAATTTATCCCTCTCCAACCACACCCAAACATCTCTCAAACTAGCAAAAGAACTTCCATGGTTAAATCTAACAACACCGCAACTACACTCGGATCTGCAACTTATGAGATGTTGTCCTTGCATGCCAAAATAATTTCACAAATCAGCAGTCTCCCTGAACAAGCTGCAGTACCTTCTTTCGTGTAATGAGCTGGTTTGCTTGGACAACTTGTAATTATAGCTTTTTTTTTAAAAAAAAAAAAAAAAAAAAAAGATCTTGCAGCTCTTGCAATTTGACTTTTATGAAACTCGAAACACCTAAAACCTTTTAAAAATAAACAAACTTGACCAGGAGAAATATATAATCTTTTCATAATCACTTAAAAAATAGAAACATTGTTTTATTTTCAAATCTTTTGAGGGAAAGTAAAACGTAAGAAAAGGTCATTTATTTAAGTGTATACAAACAGAGCCAGATCTCATCCCAGTATTTGAGCACTTGCTTAGCAAAAAAAGCATCAGTCTCTATATTCAGAAAACTCACAAATGGATCATACGAGCACCAGGCTGATCAAAATTGCGTATGTACCACCGAGGTGACATGTTCTGCATCAAGTAAGGAGTGAGATAAATTGTTCCATTTGGCGTCAACGAACAGATATTTGCATGCACAGCATGTATCAAAACTAATTAGTGCTGTGTAGATTCATCAAGGACATATAGAACACTCAAAAAGCCAGCAATTTTGTAACAAGTTCGATATATTAAGTCTTCTTTGAATTAGGATTATATGCACCCATCGGAACTTCTTGTGCTAAAAGGTGCAATATATCTCTGAAAAAATCTTTTGCACATCACTATCAATGGTTCTTCCACATGCTTTCGCCGCAATAGACATCACGAGACATGCCATTGCGCTTCAGATGAGTCAATTTTTCAGTCTAAAGAGTAACAAATTATAACCAGACAGAAAAGAACAAGCTATAACCATCATGAGAACAACATCCTAAGTGGTCTTTCGATCTAAACAATGATGGGGGAACAACTTCTCAGATAAAGGAGGGCCATATTGGGGAAGAAATCGGTTATATGATTAAGTGGAGAATGAGTCTAGAAACCAATAATCATGGGTTCTTCAATGGTCATCGAATTCTAGGATGCATGCTTAAACAGCGAAACTTCAAATCCAGTGGCAAGGCTAACAATTGACTAGTCTAATGACATCCTCATTTAGTCTGGATGTTTCTCCCGCAGGAATGAAAAGACAGTAACCAACAAAACTTCACGTAGGTGATGGTTGATGACTTCATTGTCAGTCTTACCCGATGAATGCAAATGTTACTCCGTGTAACAAGAGAAGCTGCTTGCAATTCCATATGACCAGCCCACGTGCCATCATTTCCCATGGTTTTGCAATAATCCTCAAATGGTGCATCATCCTCAATAAATGGTTCAAACATTTCACGATTTTTCTGTCATTAACAATGTTATATTGTGTCTCAAGTTTGAGCCCGTTAGATTAATACTCCTAAGTTTGGCCAAATAACAAAGTTCAGGGGAGACTTTGTGATGTCTTCAAATTTTTGTTCCGGCATTAATCTCATCTCTTCGTGCGTACGCGTAGAAGAAAGAAGCCAAAGGAAGTTGCATGGGATTTTAAATTCTTCAAGCATGCAAGCGAAGTCAGAGAAAAGAGATTTTCGGCCAGCAAAGTCTTTGAAGAGAGATTGTCTTCTGCCAAAAATGAGGGCATCCACAATCTTTAGCATTAAATGAAGGACCCACCACCTGCTGCAAGTGCATGTTGAAGACGCATGAAGAAGACTCCTTTACATTTGCTTCTCTCCGGGAACAAGAAATTTGAAGACTGCAGCCCACCTCTTTTCACGGATCAATGGCACACGTTTGCTGACTATTATCCCTCATCTCTGCCGCCTCATTAAATGCTTGCCCATGCACATGCATGATCAGCATGCATGCCTACAAATATGGTGGGCGTTCGGTGCCGATTGCGGCTTATCTTGTGGGCGCCTACGCTGCATTTAATGAGGCCATTTATTTTCATATGTTCTCTGCCCTTCTCCCTATATAAGGAGAAGACGTTTGAAGATGCAAGCTGAGAGCGAACGAAAAGAGCTCGACAGAGAGCAAGAGCAAAGAGCTCGAGAGAGAGTGTGAGAGACGAGAGAGCTCAGAGAGGTTTTGTGCTGAGTTGAGTCCAGTGAGTTCAGTTGTTAAACACCGTGGGTATCGAGTATAAAGTAGGGCTAGGAAACACTTGAGTGTATATGTGTGATTGTAATCCTGTAATTCTCCGATTTATAGTGGATTGATTTGCTGGCTCTCCCCGTGGACGTAGGTTCCGACATTCGGACCGAACTACGTAAATTTTTGGCGTCCTTTATTTTTATTGTTCCTCGTTTTATTTCGATCGATTTCTATAGCTCCCGACATAATTGCAAAATTACGATCCGCTTCCGCTGCGACGCCAATTAACAACAATTGGTATCAGAGCTGAGACTTTGCAATTATGTCTGGAGCAAAAGTATAAATTGAGAAATTTAACGGGAGGAACAACTTCGGGTTGTGGAGCGTCAAGATGAAGGCGCTATTAACAACTCAAGGATTAGCCAAGGCATTGGAGGGCAAGGATCAGTTGCCCGAAACAATGCGAGATGCCGAAAAGGACGAGCTAATGGAGAAGGCCAAGAGCAACATCCTGTTGAACTTATCGGATGAAGTACTAATAGAGGTGGCCGAGGAAGAGGATGCCACAGCGTTATGGGCTAAACTTCAGGCCCTCTATGTAAAGAAGGGTTTGAACAATCGCTTATATATGTTGAAGATAATGTTCCGGTTTCGATACATTAAAGGTACGTCCACTAGATCCCACCTAGATGAGTTTAATAAACTCATGATGGACTTGAAGAATGTTGGCAAGATTTTAGATGATGAAGAACAAGGCATGATGTTGTTGGCGTCTCTACCGGAGTCATGGGAGCACTTTACCAACTCTTTGTTACAGGGGCGTACTACGATTACCTCAGAGGAAGTAAAATCTGCCCTGTTTTCAAATGAGTGGCAGAGAAAGTTGTGTGATGACAGCCTAGCGCAAGATGTAGCGCGTGGACTAGTGATTCGAGGTAGAGACCAACATCGGAGGCCCAGCAACAGAAGCCAAAGCAAAAGCAGGTCGAAGTCGCGACATAGAAAATCAAAAGGTCGCATGAAGTGCTTCGAATGTCACGAGGAGGGGCACATAAGGAGAAATTGTCCAAAGCTAAGAAATAAAGGCGTTTGGCAAAATGCCACAAGCAGTGTGGCGAATGTAGCCGAGGAGAGTACCAGTGATGCCGAGGCTGTCCTATGTGTATCTACGAGTTCGTCAAGAGACGAATGGGTGCTAGATTCTGGATGTTCCTATCATATGACTCCTCACAAAAACTGGTTCACTACCTACCGGACTGCAGATGGTGGTAGAGTTCTTTTGGGGAATAATGCAGCCTGCGAGGTTGTAGGGATAGGAACAGTTCGGATCCAAATGCATGATGGCGTAGAACGGACGTTGACAGATGTAAGGCATGTACCGAAGCTCAAGAAGAGCCTTATTTCTTTGGGAACACTCGATGACCTCGGGTGCAAATACACAGCTGAAGGTGGAGTGCTGAAGATTTCTCGAGGTGCCCTGACAGTGATGAAAGGGAAGAAGGCGAATTATCTCTATCATTTACTGGGAGAAACCGTGACCGGAGTTGCTGCAGTTTCATCAGGTGAGTCAGACTCAAATTTGACTCAGTTATGGCATATGCGATTGGGACACATGAGTGAGGCAGGTATGACAATGCTGAGTGAGAATGGGTTGCTAAAAGGTGAGAAGACAGGAAAGCTGGACTTGTGTGAGCACTGCATCTTCGGGAAGCAACGTCGTGTTAAATTTGGTACAGCTCTACATTCGACCAAGCAACCAGTCGAATACATTCATTCAGATGTTTGGGGACCGTCTCCAGTTCCATCGAAAGGATGTGCCAGATATATGCTGACATTCATCGACGATTACTCAAGGAAGGTATGGGTGTACTTCCTGAAGCACAAATCTGAGGTATTTGATCAGTTCAAGAATTTTAAGGCATTGATTGAGAAGCAGTCAAGTAAACAAATCAAGTGCCTGAGAACTGATAATGGCATGGAGTTCTGTGGTAAGGACTTTACTGAGTTCTGCCAAAAGGAAGGGATTGTGAGACACCGCACAGTTCCCGGGACACCACAGCAGAATGGCGTAGCAGAACGGAAGAACAGAACTCTACTCGAGCGAGCTCGGTGCATGCTTTCGCATGCAGGATTGGGCAAGGAATTTTGGGCTGAAGCAATAAATATGGCGTGTTACCTGGTTAATCAATCTCTATCTTCTGCTATCGAGTGGAAGACTCCTGAAGAAGTATGGTCGAGGAAACCTGTTGATTACTCCGGATTACGAATATTCGGATGTCCTGCGTATGCTCATGCGAGAGATGGTAAGCTTGAGCCAATGGCGAAGAAGTGCATATTTCTGGGTTATGCACAAGGGGTGAAAGGCTACCGGCTGTGGTGCACTGATCCCAGATCACCCGGTTTTATAATCAGCAAAGACGTAATCTTCGACGAGACTGCAATGCTTCAAAAGAGGAATCTTGAGACTCAATCAGCAGAGCAAACGGATCATGGTGTCAGAAGTGAGGTGGAGATTCAGGCGGAGTCTCCAAAGACCTCAGAGGTAACTGAGGAAGAGATTGCGGATGAGGCCATAATTCCTGAAGACGGTGATACTGAACAATCAGCAGAGCCACAACACAACATAGCCACGAGTAGACAAAGAAGGCAAATTAAACCACCAGTACGTTATGGTTATTCTGATATTGCCTATGTATTAATTGTAGGTGATAAGGTGGAGATGGATGAGCCTTCATCCTATTCTAAGGCGATGGCTAGTGCTGAGTCATCACAATGGCTAGAGGCTATGAGTGAAGAAATAGAATCACTCTATTGAAATCAGACATGGGAGTTAGTCAAAGTACCCAAAAGTCAGAAAATTGTCGGATGCAAATGGGTCTACAAACGGAAAGAGGGCATTCCCGGTGTAGAGGCAGCCAGGTTCAAGGCGAGACTTGTTGCGAGGGGGTATACTCAACGAGAGGGCATCGACTACAATAAAATGTTCTCTCCTGTGATAAGGCATACCTCTATTTGTGTATTACTAGCCTTAGTTACTGCACAAGATCTTGAGCTGGAGCAGCTAGATGTGAAAACGGCATTTCTTCATGGTGAATTGGAGGAACAAATTTACATGAAGCAACCTGAGAGATTTGCTATTCCAGGTAAGGGAGACCATGTTTGCTTACTGAAGAAATCCTTGTATGGATTGAAACAATCTCCTAGACAGTGGTATAAGCATTTTGATGCTTTCATGACTAGTCAATATTATTCGAAAAGCCAGTTTGATAGTTGTGTTTATTTTAGGAGATTGGAGAATGGGTCTTTGATTTATTTGCTATTATATGTTGATGATATGTTAATAGCAGCTAAACATATGACTGATATTGATGTGTTGAAGCGGCAGTTGAGTGCTGAGTTTGAAATGAAAGAATTAGGTGCTGCTAAGAAAATATTGGGTATGGAAATTTTGCGTGACAAAGCTGTAGGAACGTTGCGTTTGTCTCAAAAGAAATACATTGAGAAGATCGTGGCACGTTTCAATATGCAGTCAGCAAAATCTGTAAGAACCCCTTTAGCTGCACATTTTAAACTTTCTGATAGGTTATCACCGCAAACTGAGGAGGAGGAGGAACATATGTCCCGTGTTCCTTATTCTAATGCAGTTGGTAGTATTATGTATGCCATGGTATGTACTAGACCTGACATTTCACAGGTCGTAAGTGTTGTCAGCCGTTACATGAAGCACCCAGGTAAGACACATTGGGAAGCCGTGAAATGGATCCTTAGATATTTAAAGGGGACAGCAGACGTTGGCATTATGTATTGGAGGAACATCAATGGCAATGAGACCACAGGGTACGTGGATTCAGATCACGCTGGTAACTTGAATGATCGCAGATCGCTAGCAGGGTACGTGTTTACACTAGCAGGTGGTGCAATAAGTTGGAAAGCATCTTTACAAGATGATGTTGCATTGTCTTCGACTGAGGCGGAGTACATGGCACTAACTTTTGTTGCAAAGGAGTCGATATGGTTAAGAGGTTTGCTCTCGGACCTTGGACTGGAGCAGAAAAGTGTCACCATACACTATGACAATCAAGGTGCGATATATTTGGCTTACAATCCAATATATCACGAGCGAACAAAACATATCGACATTAGGTACCATTTCATCCGAGATGTCATAGCGAAAGGTAAAATTGTTGTGAAGAAAATAGCAACAGTAGAGAACCCAGCAAATATGATGACGAAGCATGTTCCTTCAGCAAAGCTCGAGCTCTGCATGAGCTCGATTGACGTCTGTAGAGTATGAGCGCCCATCGGGGCGTTGGGAGAGCCGAGCATTGAAAATAATCACTATAACTTGGCCTCAAACATTGAGCCAAGGTGAAGAATTGTTATATTGTGTCTCAAGTTTGAGCCCGTTAGATTAATACACATAAGTTTGGCCAAATAACAAAGTTCAGGGGAGACTTTGTGATGTCTTCAAATTTTTTGTTCCGGCATTAATCTCATCTCTTCGTGCGTACGCGTAGAAGAAAGAAGCCAAAGGAAGTTGCATGGGGTTTTAAATTCTTCAAGCATGCAAGCGAAGTCAGAGAAAAGAGATTTTCGGCCAGCAAAGTCTTTGAAGAGAGATTGTCTTCTGCCGAAAATGAGGGCATCCACAATCTTTAGCATTAAATGAAGGACCCACCACCTTCTGCAAGTGCATGACGAAGACGCGTGAAGAAGACTCCTTTACGTTTGCTTCTCTCCGGGAACAAGAAATTTGAAGACTGCAGCCCACCTCTTTTCACGGATCAATGGCACATGTTTGCTGACTATTATCCCTCACCTCTGCCGCCTCATTAAATGCTTGCCCATGCACATGCATGATCAGCATGCATGCCTACAAATATGGTGGGCGTTTGGTGCCGATTGCGGCTTATCCTGTGGGCGCCTACGCTGCATTTAATGAGGCCATTTATTTTCATTTGTTCTCTGCCCTTCTCCCTATATAAGGAGAAGTCGTTTGAAGATGCAAGCTGAGAGCGAACGAAAAGAGCTCGACAGAGAGCAAGAGCAAAGAGCTCGAGAGAGAGTGTGAGAGACGAGGGAGCTCAGAGAGGTTTTGTGCTGAGTTGAGTCCAGTGAGTTCAGTTGTTAAACACCGTGGGTATCAGGTATAAAGTAGGGTTGGGAAACACTTGAGTGTATATGTGTGATTGTAATCCTGTAATTCTCCGATTTATAGTGGATTGATTTGCTGACTCTCCCCATGGACGTAGGTTCCGACACTCGGATCGAACCACATAAATTTTTGGCGTCCTTTATTTTTATTGTTCCTCGTTTTATTTCAATCGATTTCTATAGCGCCCGACATAATTGCAAAATTACGATCCGCTTCCGCTGCGATGCCAATTAACAACAAACAATTCCCATCTTAGATGCACATATCAGGTCCATTCTTCAAACAAGGATTTTATTTCCTTAAACACATCACTATGAGAAAAAACCAAAGAAAATAAAGGGTTCTGTTGAAACTTGAAACAAGCAAAACTGCCAATTTGTGCCATTGCAAAACATTAAAGTTTTATCATGCATGCTAAAAAGTTAACATCAGTATTAATTCTCTAATTTTTTATTTTCTCAATATCTCCTCCATATGTCGGTTTGCATAATATTGGCACCCCAAAGTGGCAACCGCACGTTCCTGTAGGCTAGAACAATGCGGGTAACTATAAAGTCCAGCTTCCTCCTGCACCAGTCAGTTTAGGCCCAGATACACCATCCAAATCACAGTTAACACTAAAAAGGTTTTCCTCCCTAGTAAAATAAGAATGTCAAATTGCTCAGGTGATCCTTGTGTTGGTATAACTCTATGCAACTTTGAATGTGAGCTGAATATCACCAGGAATAACCATTGGCAGCAGAAATGTATGCTTCAACGTATAATACACATTTTAACTTGGTTTTTTCTTCCAAAGGCATGCTATTTCAGTGTCTATATAAGTGTGAGATCCATCAATACTTACAGAAAAAGTACAAGAACAAAATGCACCAAATAAAGTTCAGATTCGGATCACTGAGCACTAATACAAATGAGGACAACATCTCCATGTAAAAAAAACCCCTGCGAACGTAATTCCTACTGCTTGAAAAAGAGAAATCTGCACTCCACATACCAATATGTACTGAACAACCATACTCCGGTACTTTCCATGTTCATCTTCATTGCCTTCCAACCGACCTGCAAGGGCCCTGATTAACAAGGGTGGACAACTATGAAAATTCCAACAATAGCAAAGGCATTTCTATAGACAAAAGCTCCATTCAAGGCCGTCAGATTACCTGGAGGATGGATAATTCAAATACGCTGAATGAAAACGGGGTTGAGGAACATGGTTTGTTTCTCTAGGCGTTGTGCAATAGTGATACAATAGTGATAGAATTTTACAAAGTAATTTACTTGGATATCGGAAGAGTCAATCTAATATCCTCGAGACTAAGTTAAAAGAGCTACATTCCCTGGCAAATAGAGCTCTTCTTTGAGATATATTTCCAGATGCAGGGTCTCAAGTAGAATGATACATTGTACGAAAAGCAATCGTCTTTCCAACAGAGGAATTTCTAGTGCATCAATGATGGTGTTCCAGAACCAGTGTACCATAAAATGCACTGTGCTGTGTTCTCACGACAGAGCGGTAATGCAATGAGCATACCATAAATCTACCACAACAGAGAGGAATACTGTCATCAAACAAAACAAATCAAACCCTGGAAACATTCAACAAAATCATGAACAATACGGTGATCTTTTTCTAACAAGGAACAGAGACCTGAAAAAGCAATTACGATCTGCAGTCACCTGGACAATTTTCAGGCCCAGAGCATCAAGCTGAGCTCGGAACTGCGTGTTATCCGCTTGCTTCCCCTGCTTTTTGACCTGTTCATCAACGCATACCACATTCACGTCCCCTCAGATTCTGAAAACAACCACCGACGAATACTCCAACCAAGAACTTAGCCAAAAATACCTCGACGAAAGCTCAATTTCGGAGGCCTCGCCGCAACAAACAGATTATCGCAGCAATTGAAACTTTCGAAATTGTTCGGAGATCGAAGAGCAAGCAATAGTCACGAGTGCCCAAAAAGATGCAAACTGCAAAAACCATGAGAAGCGAAGGACATGGCAAGATCTACAAAATACATTATGGAAGTTCTTGGCAGTTGCAACTTTAGGAGTAGAAGTTCTTGTTGACAAGTCCTTGATAATTGAAGATGAAGGACACTACATATACATGACTTGATTCATTTGATGGACATTGATATTGTTATACAAAAGTCTTGTGATGATACTGAAAAATGCAGTAGAATGCCTTTGTAATTATGTTAATTATTTGTCTAGGGATGGTAAGATTTGGTGGTATATACACTGATATTGCTCTCTTATTCTTCGACTTTATATATTTATTAGTTCACACTTAAATTTTGGCTAAATATTTAAATTTAAATTGCACAAAAAGTTAGAAATCAATTCAGCCCTAACAAAAAAGGATCTTCACATCACATGGACATTAATATTATTTGCATCAATTAAGTTTTACTTTTATTTTATTTTCCCTTATTGCATTTTTGGATAAACAGAAAAAATTTCAAAATAATTTCAAAAATGACTATTAAAAAAAAAAAAAAAAGAGCGAAATGGCTTGGCCCATTTCCGCTCATTCTTCCCCCAGGCCCGGCCCCTCCGCCTACTTCCCTCTCCTTCTTCTTCCTCACGCTGCAGACGAGACGCGCGCAGGACGACCTACGTACGGCAGAGAGAGGAAGGTAGACCGGCGACGGATTGGACGGTGAGGGGACGCCGGTTCGGCCAGGAGGAGGCCCGGTCGCCGCGCCGAGGACCAGCGGTCCGAACAACTCCGTCGACCGGCCTCCTCACCTATAAATAGAGGGCGGCGAGCCCAGTTGAAAGAGGGGGTGGAAGAGAGAATCGGTAGAAGGGGGAAGGTCGAGAAAGAGGGGGAGCTTTTCAGAGAGAAAAACCGAGCGAGATTCGAGAGAGATCCGCGAGAGAGAGAGAGAGAGAGTGCATGGTAGGAGAGAGTAGCCGGCCGCCGTCACGCCTCGTTCGCGTGGAAGCCGCGGTAGGTTCCGTTCGGGTTTGTCTCGTTTTTCTTCAATTTGGGGCCGTTTCCGGAGGATTCCGGCTCGGAGACGAGCAAGGCGGACGGACGTAGCCCGATGGATCGACCTTGTCCGCCGTCCGACTCCGCCGACCCGGGTAGGGCTCCTTCATTCGAGCGCCCGTCGTAGCCCGTCTTTGTGCCCTGTATCGGGCCCGTCTGCCGAGCCGCCGTGGTTCGGGTCGTGTGAGTTTCCGGCCTCATCTAGGTGAGGGTTGCGGTTGCAAGGCCTCGGGCGTCGTTTGTTTTGAATCCCGGCTTGACTCGGGCTCGTTGTTCTCGTTTCTAACCCCCATTTGCCGATGCACCCTATATATGTTGGATGAAATGCCTGACTGAAACGTATGCAATTTGTTATTGGTTCCCCGTCCGTTTCTGGTGTTCGTGGTTTGTCAAAAGCATCATGGTAGCTTTCCGCCGCTGTCCTTTGCATTGTGCGTTCTTGCTCCGCGGTATCTTTCACTACAGGGCACGGTTCCGCGTATGACCGGTCTCTGCGGCTGGTGAAGACGAGGGGCGATGGTAATTGTGGCCACGAATGTCTGCCGCGCGATGATTGGCCGCGGCTTGTGCTGTGCGTGCCTAAACTATCTTGATTAGAGCTCGAGTCTTTTTAATGGTCTGCATCCGCTGTTGTTCTTGGCCCTCGGGGAGAACTTGAAGCGAGAATGCTTCTGTGAGGTCGCAAGGGCGAGAGGGGAGATGGGCGAGAGACGTGCGGGGTGAAGAGAAGGGAATAAAAAGAACAAGAAAAGGAAACAAAAGGGGGAGGGGCAACATGATTATTGAATTAAAAAAAAAAAAGGCGTCTTTCTATTGTCTCTTCCTCAATAAAGTGCAAAAAGTGGGGACTCTCTACATTAGTCCGTCCGACCACACGCAGAGAACAGGACAAGAGAGAGGGAAGGAGAAAGAAAGTAAAAGTAGAAAAGTCAAAAATTTGAGAGGACAAATGGGGGGCGGGCTCTTCTCTGGCCATCCGGAGGCGTGACCCAGGTCGGCCGGGGCGGATCCGAATCGGGCACTCGTGGTCTGGCCGACCAGGTCAGTTTATATTACATTGTTATTTTAATTTCTTTTTTAAAATTATGGAAAGGCCTAAAAATGGCTTTGAATATATTTCTTCCAAAATTGCATAAAAATCCTTTAAAAAAAATCATCAAATATATTACATTGTCATGCTTGTCGATCCCATTGATGTCGGATTGTGTTGAATGAACAAATTAGGAAAAAGGTTGTTTAATCTTAGTGATATAGAAAACCCCACTGCGAAGGATAGGAAGGACAATGACGAGATTAAATAACCCAGGTCTCCCTTCACCAAATTATCATCTTGGTAAAGCCACTCCAAGGATATAGTACTCCCCTTATCACTAATGAACTCTAGGAATCTCTTTTTGTCTCAAATCACAAGAGAGGATCTTGAAATCTTCCAATACAGATACAGATACTTCCAATGACATTCTCCCTCTATTGGAAAAGACTGTCCTCAAAGGCCAATTCCATGAAGTTCTTGATCTTCATGATGTAGTGATAGATCAACAACATTGAAATTACGTACTTTTTATGAAGCTCACTTTGATAATTGCTTGATTTCATGTCCTCTTTTTTTGGACTCTTCCTCACATCCTCACATAACTGATTGATTCCTCCCGTAACTGCTCAATTTCCTTAGCTATTTCTTCGACATCTCCACTAAATTGATGCTTATTATTAAAAGACCCAAAGGATTGGAAAAAAGAGTTTTCAGTAGTTTGACTCACTGAATTATCACATGCAAACTAATTTTTTAAAAATGATTAATCAACCACCACTTCCTAATAAGTGATGACTAAAAGAGATTCCCGACCTTCCACCGCCTCTATATAAGATTCCATATTTTAGCTTAAATTGATGTGATAAATTAGTTGTCAAAGGATTGATCATGGCTTGTGGGTTCCCACTTGAGATTTACTCTCTCTCTCTCTCTCTCTCTCTCTCTCTCTCTCTCTCTCTCTCTCTCTAGTGAAATCGATAACACTATGGGCAACTAGTTGCAAATCTCTAAGTAGAATTCCCTCCAATTTATGTGACATTGAGATTGTTGAGGTTAGACTCCCTCCCTCCCTCCCTCTCTCTCCCTATGTTTAATATGGAGTCATGTACATGTTGGTTGCATTGAGTGTTTTTGTATTATAAAAGGCTGAAAATCCTGAATTGGTGGGCTAATAAAAAAACCAAACATATGGAAAGTGATTCTACGTGTATATGTAGTGGAGGTTCTATAAGGTGACGCAAAGGATATTCTCTTTATTTATGGAACTCTTGTTCTTTGTTGAATTACAAGGATCACCTAATGACAAACTTTAATAATACATGTTCATGCAGTTGCAAAATCTCCAATAATACATGTCTAGTCTCCACCAATTAAGTACAAAAATCTTCTCTCCATCGGAACAATAGGGCCGTTATGCTCATTACTAAACTTGTTGAAGAGATGAAAGGTTTTTTAAATTCTGTGGGTGGTGTCGCTACCGAGATCAATGCAGTCAATTATGTCTCTCCTAGAAGTTGGTTAGCTACCTCTTATTTTGTTCTAGGATTCTTTCTATTCGTAAGTCATTTATGACACGCGGGAAGGGCTCGTGTAACTGCAATAGGATTTGAAAAGGGAATTGATCGTGATTTTGAACCTGTTCTTCCATGACCCCTCTTTAAAAAAAAAAAAATCTTTGTAATGCTATTGCTAATTATATCTAAATTGTAGGACTGTCCACTTAACTCATTGAAACTCTTCCTTTGAGGTGCTAATTTCAAAAAACTAATAGTCTACATCTATGACAGACATTTCATCACAAAATATATTGCCAAGTTATTCTACTTGGAGGAGAGACACCAAAGTGGTTGCTTCCCAGAGTTATATATCTTTTGTAACTTTAGAGGACTCGTATAATAAGATTCTAGGAGTAGCATATTGTGTTGTATTTCAAGCAAAGGGTGATCTACACTTTAAGCTTACAAGATCCATTAATTGCAAAGAGAAGGTAAACACCAAGTATCCCGAGATGTTTGATTTTTCCTTGTCAATCACATCATGATGTCACTAATAAATGTCATGTTTTGCACTACATGCTTAGCTACGTATTGTTTACTGATTTCAATGGCATTAGTTAATCTTTGTAATAGTCATGAGCAGCGAATACTTTTAACTGGATTCCATATCATTTTATCATAATTGCACCTACTGGCTACCAAGAACAATGCTCCGAGCATGGTTAATTTCCTAATATGGCTTGTAGATTTATCCTGTTGGTAAAATAATATAACTAGCAACCTATTATACAGGTATACTCATAGTAATTTATCAACAAGAAATGCGATAATTAACAATCAACTTTTTCATAGATTTATCGCTCAAAACAAAAACTTAATGCTGAACATAATAATTTACTAATGAAACTAATAACTCACCGACATAATTTCATTTTTTAAAAGGTAGCAAGGAATCGCTGAAATAAGGAATTTACCAACTTTGAGTGGAAAGTAAATGAGAAAAGACCACCGAAACTCCAAATTTTGCTTAAAGTAACAAATTTACCCCAAATTTTTTGTGACATGAAAAACCCAAAACTTTTCAAATTGTGACACATTTACCCCCATCAATGGCATTTTTGTCTCATTTTTTTTGTTTTTCCTTTTTGTTTTTTTTTTTTTTTCTTCTTCTTCTCTCTTCCCTACGCATGCGTCCGGCGAGGGTTGTCCTCACCGGTGTTGAGCGAGGGCGGCCCTTGGCTAGGTCGAGCAAGGGCCTCCCTCACCGGCATCGAGCAAGGGCACCCCTCGCCTGACACCGGCAAGGGCCGCCCTCGCCAGACTCAAGCGAGGAGTGCCCTTACCAGATCTAGCAAGGGAGGCCCTCGCTCGACGCCGGCAAGGGCAACCCTCGCTCGACGCCGGCAAGGGCAACCCTCGCTAGACATTGGCTTCCCTTCGTCATGGCCGACGGAGGGAAGAGAGAAGAAGAAGAAGAAAAAAAAAGAAAAAAACAATTAAAAAGTAAAAATACCAAAATGCCCTATGATTTAGAGTAAATGTGTCACATGGACAGAAGTTTAGGGTTTTTTGTATCACAAAAAAAGGTTTGGGTTAAATGTGTCACGGTCGGAAAAGTTCAGGGTTTTTCACATCACAAAAAAAAGTTTAGAGTAAATTTGTCACTTTGGACAAAGTTTCGAATTTTTCACGGTTTTTTCCCAAAGTAAATTATCATATGTGGAAATTACCACTTAAAGCATAAACTTAGCAATGAAATTAGTAACTTACCCACATAATCTACTTACAACTAGTTAGTTATCACTAAAATAAGGAATTTGCCATTACGGATAAAATCGAAGTTAGTAAAAATATCGTTGGATTAAGCAACTTGCCAATGTAGGCCCACTTTTACTATAGCATGTCACCTACTATTTGAGGAATTTGTAGAATCCAAACTCAATAGTGAGTCACCGAGCTATTTAGAAATGTGCCATTAGAAATAAAATCTTAGATCCAAGTTAGTGTTGTTACGGAAAAATTAATAACTCATCATACCAATGCAGGTTGCCTCGGTAGTGGGCTTGGTCAGAGCAAAGAGATAGTACTAGGAGTTACCAGGGCTTTAGCTCTCCATGTTCCGTCTGTTGGGTGTAGGGATTGTACGGGGTATGCTGCAAGTGCTACCCTCTGCTATAAGCCAATCATGTCACAAAAAAAACATAATATGGCCACATTGAATCTCATCTACCTATTTTTACATTATTTGTTAAGGATTTCTGCTTAAAAGTTTAAATCATTAAAGGTAATTGTCTGTGGGCAACTGGGGATGTTCCTTAAGAAGCGAAGCCCGCCTGAAGAAGCCACAGAGACTATTGGCTTGTAATCTGTTTTTGGGTCGCTTTATCACCAGCACCTCGGCACTAATTCATCCTTGAGCAGCTGAGCACCCCCCCCCCAAAAAAAAAACTCAAAAGAAAAAAAAAATGTTGCGACTAATACAATATATTTAAGTGATAATAAAATGAGTCTATCTAATTTTTTTTTTTTTTTTTTTGTGAAAAGATCATATGTTATAGCCTATTGTATGATGGGGATTCATTTCTTTGAAAATCCACTTGCCTACAGCCCCTTTTTAACTGCTCTAAAGTATCAAAGTGCTCTCTGCCTCTTTTCATGTTCGGGATCTTCAAGATTACAAGAGGGTAAATGGCCAGACATTTACTGGATTGGGCGGACAAATTCATATTCAAAACTACAAGAAACCCGGTCATCCGAAAGGTAAATTGGCCGGGTACACAGCCCTATGTTGTAGATTAAGGATGATCTTTTTTTTTTTGGTCATTTTCCGAAATCCTATAAGAAAATACTTAAATACAATAATTTACTTCCAAATAACGAATAACATACGTGAGTGCATTTTATGATCAACAAAATTAATCTAGTGTCAACATAGACCTAGCTGTATAATTCTCGAGGATAGTTTGAGAAAATTTATCTCTTATGGACATAAAGTGTATAAGTCTTTTAATGAAAATATTTGCATGAGTGAAAAGTGATAGTTTGGAGTCTCAAGGAGATTAAATTGTTTTTTGCAAGTCTTTGAAGTGCAAGGATGACCCCGTCTTACGTTAATTATTTGTGCAAGTCTTCGCTCGACTCGCATGAGGAATATGTCTTAGGTGAAGCCGTCAAAATTTTATTTAAATCCTGCAAATAAATTAGACCGTGTTGATCATCTTGCGGCCGAAGAAGTGGCTTGTTTCCGGAAAGCTGGACCAAGGAATTGGATGAGAATAGTCGGTCGAAGAAGTGGCTTCTTGCGGCTTTCAAAGTTGTTAGTCGAAACCACGGCTAAAAAGAGTTATGCAACCTCTACTTCTCAAGAAAAGTTAAAAAGCATGGATATCAAATAACACTACTTGTATTTACCAAGCTCATAGGCCGGAACCTTTCATACATATAATGTGTCCACGTCACAAAACCACTTAATGGAAATAGAACAAAAAAATTTTGAATCATGATTCGATCTTGTTACCGCATATTCAATAGTGTAAACATAACACATAATGCAGAGATTTGAATTGGTATAAAATCGAAACAATGTCCTACTTGCTGTACATAATCCTAAGAAACTAACAACAGCATGTAAACAATAAGATGCCATCTATAGAAAATAAGACATTGGCATAAAGTTTATCAAAATTGAGGGGGAGACCAGATAATATTCATCGTCTTCTTCATCACTGGGCATTCTCTCTCAGACCTCTCTCTCTCTCTCTCTCCCGTAACCGCTCGCACAGAGGACACTACACGAAGGAGGGAATGTCGGTTTTTTTCTGAGCAAGACGGGACAGAGGATCGTGTTTTGGGGGGGATGTCACAGAGAAAGAGAGTGAGGCAAGAAAGTGAGATAGAAATTACTCTAGAAGTAAAAAAACAGAGCGGGGATGAAAACCAAATTTTGAGAGCACTCCGGGAGATTTTCGGACTCCGTCCTTCCCAGTCGGACGTCTTCCGTCATCACTCGCGACCATTCCCTTGCCATGGTCCAGAAACTCTGTTACCCTCTGTTTTTACACTCAATCTACCCGAGGGAGTTGAGCCTTTTGCCCGAAGCCACCGATAACTGTAGCCGGCGTACTTGGAGTGCCGGTTCCGGCATTCAATTATTGGTCGTCACTGTGGATCTCTTGTTTCTGTGAAGTATTGGGAGAAGCGTTGCCTTGCCTTGTTTTGTAGGCGAAAACTCTGAAGCTGTCAAGTCCCGCTCAATCTCCGTGTATCGATCTCAAGTTCGTTGATCGACGCTTACCTGAACCTCTCTGGACGAGTTTACTCAGTAGTCGTGGTTGAAAATCCCACCTGGGCAAGGTTGGTTTTGGAACATTTCTTTCGGTTATTTCGTTAATGAAGTTGACGCTGGTGTATGTCTGAGAAGAGGCCAGGATTGAAACCATTTCTTTCCTCGATGAATCAAACCCTTTCTGCAAAGAAAGAAGTATTTGGATTGTGGTGTGGTGTTACATTGAGTCTTTTTCCCGAGATGCTCACCAAGTATTTGGTGGAATGCGTGAGTTAAATCTGTGATCCTTGTCTCGTGTTATTGATTGATTAGGAAGCAAAACCGACACATTCGGATTGATTTTGTTGAACGATACTGATTATGGGATGTGGTTGTTAGTCTATGCATTGTGGATTGAAATGTTTTTCCCCATTTATTACGGATCTGCTTTCCTTTCCAGGACACTCTGTGGTCTCCAAATATGTCGCCGATTATCTTTTTTTGCTATGTTTTGCATCTATATGACCCCATGATGATTGTCCTTTATGCTTGGCGAAAAACGTGGCTCGAAATCTTTGACCCATACGTTGATTAGCTTGGTGAATCTCGCCCTGGATGAGGTCCAGTTCTTCCCTTCTGCGTGTCTTTCTGCAAATCTCAGCTTATGCATGACAGTTAACGGACGATGGTGGTGCTCCACGTGACCGAAGCCAGACAACGGTGACGTTCCATTCAATGCTCGAATACGTCGATCACTTATGAGGTTGAGTCTGTTTATTTAGTAGAGCATAGCTTTTTGAGATATGCACAAGGAAGATGATAAGAAGAAGACGATTAGATAAAAAAAAAATAATAAGGTAATGATTTTTTATCAGAAATTATTTTTCCTGATTCTATTTCCGAGAATAATTTTTAGAAAAAGAAAGTGTTTTAGTAATTATCCAAAATTTCTATTATTGAAATAAAAATGTGTTTGATATAATTATTAATTTTTTTTGTTTCTTTTTTAAAATTTTTAATACTTTTATTATATTTTCTTATTTTTCTTTTTCTTTTCTCTTCTTCTTCCTCCTCCTCCTTAGTAGCCGGTGCCCAACGACTGGTTGGGGCAAGTTCCAACGAACTCGCCGGAGGTGAGCCTGGCCAAGGTGAGACTTGGCCTTGCCAGATTTACACAACGCCAAGCCTCGCCAGTGGCCAGGCGTGCCTCACCAGGCCACCAGTGAAGCTCGACCTTGCCCAAGCGGGGCAAGGTCAACCTCACCCTGACCTAGCGAGGCCGAGCTCGCCCAGTAGCCTCGCCTCACCTTGGCTGGGCAAGCTCAGCCTCACCACAGGCTGGCGATTGAGGCCAGCGATGCTCCAACGATGTCACTGACACTCGTCTGGCTGATCGCTAGCCACAACCAAGGCCGACGACCGGCTAAAAGGAAAAGGAAGAAGAAAAGGAAAGAGAAGAGAATTGAAAAAAAAAAAAAAGGAATTGATTCTAGAAATTATTCCCGGAGCAAGAAATCAACTTTTTTTCTACTTCTTGATTTTATTTCAAATATATTCCCAAGAACAAAAAAAATTGATTTTTATTCCAAGAAACAAAAAATTTATCAAATGAATTTCTATTCTTGTTTTACTCCTAGAAACAAAAGAAAACAATCAGTTATTCTTGAGAGTATTATTAAACAGGCCTAAAAAACTAGTTTGAATTATTGATCGATAAGGCAATACGCTTGATGACCTGTGCCCACAGATCTAATGAGTGAGACTGGTGTTTGGCCTGTGCCGGAGAAAAAAAAGAGGTGCATAAAAGATGTCGTGACAACTGAGTTAGTGCAAGTGAAGTATGATATCAGAAAGTCAAAGCACGTACTACACGGTTCGAGTTCATCAAATACGAATCGAGGTCCAAATATGTGCCTATACAAGTAAAAATAGGTTACTAAGTAAACGTTACTCTAAAGTAAAACCATTTAAAGTAATGTTAGGGGGCATATTTTGGTTCCCATTTTTACAACGTCTCATTTTAAATGATGCTTAATGTCAACATGACTAATGTTTAACTTGTTTACCACTTAAGCTCATGATTTTCCACTGAAGAAAATAATTCGATGATTTGAAAAAAGTAATTTCGCACTTTGGTGATGTCAATACCAAATTGAAGGAAAGTGGGTTGAAAGGTGACTGCTAGTGTGGCTTGTGAAGTTAGTTCTTAGAAGTAGAGACTTCTAAGCACACGCGAGCGAACAAATTGTGATGGTGCAGTTCGAACTAGTGAACTGGTGAAGTAGGTGAAATCCCGAAATAAAATAGGCCGAGTCGATTATACTGTGGCCGAAGAAGCGACACCGGCATTGGGGCTTATTTTCAGAAAGTTAGCCCAAGGAATTTGGATAAAAATGATCAATCAAAATCATAGCTTATTGCAGGCTTGCAGCTTTATAACTCGTCTTAGTGGGAAACACAGAGCATCTTTCAGAACTAATAAATGAAAATTCCAAATAAAAGCTTGGATGAGGTTATTCTTTTAAAAGAGAACTTAGAGTAGATATTATTTCAATAAGAGCTTGAAGTGACTAAATTAGTATTAAATAAAACTTTGAGCTTGTCGGTCGTTCAAATATTTGCTGATTGGTGAGCATGTGATATTTTCATGGGTTCAAATATGAGCATTTTTGTAATAGAAATGCAATGGAAATCAGTCACTAGACTCGCTCCACCCTTGGATTCACTCCACGTATGAGCATCAAAATCAACTTTGATCATTTTTATTTCTTAGAGTGAAGTCACAAGAAGTGAAGCTACCACGAAGGTGAATGAGAAAATACTCCTTTGTACTTTTGACTAAGCAAAAAAGACAACAAGAGTTATCATCAAATCACATTAAATTCATAATGATCAGCGTAATTAGTACGCTTGCTTAATGCGGAAATCCTCTTTGGACTAAATAATTTGAATGAACACTAGGAAAAAAATCTTTCTTAGCAACTCTCGTCAAGAGTATCTAATGCTTTTGGAAAAGACTTCCACTTTGATTTGTCTGAGATTATTATCGCTAAGCATTCAATGAAAAGGGCCCTGCTCAAGCGGAAGACCCTTCGCCCTAGAGCATCAAAAACTAAGATATTGGCGTACCAAGAAATCACTTACAGGTGTTCTTGTAGAATTTTTCTAATTTCTTTGATTTTATGCATCAAACCAATCGCATCACTTTCGACTAAATAAAAAGGCTTGGTCTATTTTCATGCTTGAGCAACGAAAGGAAAAGGTAATACTTATCCAATTTGTAACTAGAATGTCTAGTGCATAAAGAAAAATATGACGTACCAATTATTGGTGAAGACATACTCAAATCAAAACACATTTCTCAAATTAGCACTAGCATCTTCATCCTTGCATAACCAATACGTCTTGTGAAAAATAAGACCCTATTTGGTAACGTTTTTATTTATCCCAATTTCTATTTTTTTTTTTGTTTCCTAAAATAAAAAAAGAACATAAATCCATTTGGTAACGTCAATTAATTTTTCTATTCCCCAAAATAAAAAAGTGACCAGGAAATAGATTTTGAACAAAAACAAGAAGTAGAAAAAAGTAACTTATTGTTCTAGAAAACAATTTTTTAAAAATGAATTATTTTTTCTTTTATTTTCTTCTTTTCTTCTTCTTTGCGATCGCCACTTGCCGATTGGCTGACCACTTTTGCCGGCTGACCGCCGACCGCCGATCGTCGCCAATCGCCATCACCATCGCCGACGCCCACTGTCGTCGCCCACCGCCCGCCAACGCTACCGTCGCCGCCGTCGACCAATGGTGGTAGCAGGCAGCAGCATCAGCGGTCATCAATGGAGAGCAGCAATCATCAATCGATAGTGGCGGCGATCGCTGGTCGGCAATCATCGGTCAACGACAGTGACAGTAGCCGATCGGTGGTCAACAACGATGATAAGGAAAAGTAAGAAAAAAGTTAAAAGAAACTCTACATTAATTTTTTTTTTTTTGTGAATCGTACCAAACACATTCCTATTCATTTTCTATTCCGAGAATAGAAATTTTATATATTTACCATACGCATTCTTTTACTGATAAATTGTTCGGGAATGAAAATAGAAAAAGACTATTTCTGAAAATGAATCATTCTCCAGAACAAAATCATTATCAAATGTACCTTGATTTGCACATCAAAGCTATCCTCTCAAGTTAACTAATAGGCCCGCACTCTAAATTTGGATGTCTTCATTCCCATTATCTATTGATATATCTCTAGTAAGCGAATCATGAAAAGGCATACCAAATAAGCATGCGAATTTTAGCCACCAAAATCACGCTCGTGACATTTGCTTGCTGTTCGTGGTGCCGCGGTATTTTGGTACACATCATCCTCGTTTAGACAAAGTACTCTTTACTGTTAATAAGTTCTTGGAAATGAAGAGATAAAGAAGGATGAATAAATTAAAGCAAACGAATGCGAGGTTGCAAGCATCAAATGAGCCACATGTCAACTCTCTATAAAGCCCTCCACAGAGTACCAAAAGACCGTGATGGTACCAGATGAATTCAGTAATTCAAGCCAAGAGAGAGTGCACAAACTTTATATAAAAGGATTTAGTATTTCTCATTTGATATGCAAGGAGATAAAAATAAAAATAAAAAAACACTCGGAATCACTCCTAGATTGCAAGTCCTCTCAACATCATCCACCAGTCATACTATAACCCATGCAAAATAAAAATCTCAACCTTTTGCTATCTTTTTATTGGCAAGAGGTGTCCAAGAGCTCCTGCATGAGAACATCGCCGAAAGGCAGCTGTGCATGTACTATATAATATAACTGAGACATCGAAGCAAAAGCTCCCATCTCACGAATCCTCTACACATCATTGCTATTCAAAGTCGTAAGGCTCCAGCTTTAATTGGAAGATAAAGCTAATATTGTAATATAGTTAGTTCACGATATTTGATCACTAATGACAAACACCTTCAGATGAATAAGTGATTATCTTTACTAAGAAGTTTGGAAAAAAAGAGTGTTAACATGGAATAAAAGGTTCGACAAAAATGAAGTAAAAAAGGAAAAAAGTACTCCCTAAATAGTTATTTGATTGTGGATAACTTATTAGTTTTTTTTTTTTTGGTCAGTGGATAACTTATTAGTTGAGAAATTCTAAATGTGACATTAAAAGTATAAAATAAATATAAAATATCAAAAACAAAAATAATTTAAGGAGTAAGATCAAAAGTGACTTAGCTGAGGGGGTGATGACTCAATAATCTCTAGGCAAGATATGATGTGGAAAAATTGAGTTTGAAAAGTGAGGAAAATTTACTTTGGGATTTGCTTATCTAGAATCCCTTCTGAAAGAGAAAAAGTCAGATTTTTCATTATAAATAATAATCCAATAGGCATCACCCCATGTGGTGGCAGCATTTGTCATGCCCCGAACCCCGAGCGCGCCAACATCCCACCATGGTCATGCAAATGCGACATTTCTAGGTAGTGTCGCCGACCCCATTCATTTATTAATGCGCAAGCGGAACGTATTATAAAACCCCTGACAATGAAATACGGGATAGAAAAGCAGGAAACAATTTCACAACCAATCACTTACACAAACCAACGGAGTTACAGATGAAGGCCTACAGCCAAAAGTCTACAAAAGACCGACTCTTAAAAATAAACCGTCCTACGACCTACAAGTTGGACACGCTCTCCAATCCTTATGACTTCACCTCTGCAACTCCTCAAGGCCAACCAAAGCTATCTGGCCGCTCCGTCCACTAGGGACCTGAAATTTTAATCCCACAACCGGGATGAGACGATGTCTTAGCAAGTTCAACCCTCTAAACCCTTATTAGAAAGAAAATACGCCCCGGGTGGCCTAGCCACATCACACAGAGAACTTACCTCGCCTCAATTCCTTCCTGCAAGTTAGCACAATTTGTATCACGCAATCTCAGGTAGTAATAATAATTCAAACAATTGGAACGCCATCACTTTCATATAAATCACGATCGCACTTAGCACGCATTCCAATTATTATTCACTGTCACACAAGGGCATAGCCTACTCACAGATCGGATATCTACTAACATTATGACATTTCTAGAAGAATAAAGGTCCAGTCGGTCCCGCCACTACTGCGACCAAGCCACGTCATTCTATCGACGGCATTTCTAGAAGAATAAAGGTCCAGTCGGTCCTGCCACTACTGCGACCAAGCCACGTCATTCTCTTGACGGCATTTCTAGCAGAATAAGGGTCCGGTCGGTCCCGCCACTCGTGACCAAGCCACGTCATTCTATCGATGGCATTTCTAGAAGAATAAAGGTCCAGTCGGTCCCGCCACTACTGCGACCAAGCCACGTCATTCTATCGACGGCATTTCTAGAAGAATAAGGGTCCAGTCGGTCCTGCCACTACTGCGACCCGAGCCTTTCAACTAGCACACGACAATTCGATACCGATCCTTGGATACTTTACATTTCACTCACATAATCCAATTACGATATTATCCATTAACAATCCAATTTCAATGCCGAACTCTACACTTGGGATTTTATGAATAAAATCCATATTTATCACAATCAACACTCAACTTGCCACAATCAATCATCAAATTCAAATTCTAAATACACAGCAGCGATCGGCACGAAATTCTGAGAGTTTAGGGTCCCGACGAAATTTTTGAATTTTAATAAATAATAAATTTTATTCCAAAAATTAATTAAATAATAATATCCATATTTTTCGCAATCCACACTCAATTTATAATATCCAACCATCAATTTCAAAATCCGAATACACAGCAGCGATCGGCACGAAATTCTGAGCAACCGGGGTCAAAAATAATTTTTTCGTTTTTTTTAAAATAATATTTTAATAATTTCGGATTATAAAATAATATTATATTTTCTAGAATTTCGAAGCACTTAAATAATTCAAAACTAAAATCCTTTTATGTCACATCAAGGCTTAACTTTAAATAACTTATTTTAACCTTTAATTTAAACACACTTTAACATAAACCAACCTCTTAATCCAATTTATAATTAAATACACTAATCCACCCACATAAACTTACTTAATTTAAACTAAGCACACTTAGGGCATCATTAACACTCCAATCAAGATTTAGTGAGTTAAGCTCACCGGATTAGAGAGCTGAGCGGACCAAAACGACGGGGACACCGAGGAGAACAACTTTCCTCAAAGCGGGCCGACCATCCGGGCTTGGGAAGGCAGCCAAAACGGGCCAAACGTCCACTGTGTACCCATTTTTTCCAGCTGCTGTCCGTTGCAATTTGAGGCCGAAAAAGGGTAGATCCGGAGCTTGGATGAGATGGGGAAGGATCGGGGAAGGTTGAGGGGTCGAACCGGACCAAGGCGAGACCCGAACAGCAGCCGGAGGTGGCCGAACGGCTTCCGCACGAGCTGATGCAGCAGTGCAACGCGAGCTGAGGCGGAGCGAAGAGGCGAAGACGGCACGACGGCGGGCCGGCGAGTGCGTGCGGGTGGCGCGGGACGGACGTACGGCGGCGGCGACGACGATAGCGTGCGAGCGGGTGGCCGGCCATGGCTGCTCCAACTTCTTATCTGCAAATTTTTCTGGTCTTCGCACAATGAAGAGGGAGGAGAGAGGCAACGGGAGAGAGGGAGAGAGGAGAGAGAAGGATGGGGGCCATTTCTTTCCTTTTTCTTTTTCTTTTTCTTTAATCCAACAAAAGTGGCCTACCATGACCTCATGGATCATGTCACACTTCACTATCTCCCACAACCTTTCTCTAATGGGTCCATTTTATTTTTCCGCCGGGACATGAAACTTTGTACATTAATTTCTTTAATTCCATTCAATCATCTCCCAATTGAGTCCAATTGAAGTCCATAAAATTAATCCAATGTCACCACACTTCAATTCACATCTTCACTTGTCCATAGCACCAACTTAAGTCCTAAAAGCAAGGCCAAAGGCGGGCCTACTAATTTCTTGAGCCAAGATAGCCATTCTCTGATTTAATTTCTGAAAAATTCTGATTACATGAAAACTCTTCCGAAGATTAGTTAATGTTCCTAAAATGATTTGTGACATACCCAGACTTCCAATTTCTAAATTCGATCTCAATTTCACGATTAATTTCACTTTGGTACGATACTAGCGCGGCCCAACCTACCGGGTAGCCTTTAGAAATTTTCATGCATTTGACTTGTGGTTGATCATCTCAAGCCACAATGTACATCTTTGAAACATTGGCGATCTTTGGTTGTCGGGGTAATCTCAAGGTTTCAAATACGAACATAAGGTACCCAATTGACAGAAAAGTCGGCCCAATGCCGATCGATAAGAATTGTGCGATCTGATGGAATCACCCACGCTTGATCACACGCCTCTGTCGAGTCGACCTATCTCCGATCTCTAATCGATTTTTAATTGTGCCGTAATGACCCTTGCAGATTAGCTCGGTCGAAAAATCGCTTTCTGGACAAATTCTCGAGTCTGATGCATTAGAAACTCTTAACAGCTTCACCCGATAGACTAGTTTCCACATGAGTGGCCAACTCAAGGAAAAGAACTATATGCGTGCCAACGAAATGCCCGTCTCAATTAATTGAAAATAGAATCGGAAAATCGAGATGTCACAGCGTTGGTTCGGGCTTTGTCCTCCTCACGACAGGGACAAGTTCGAATCCTAGAGTCGTCATTTGTCGACTTACCCGTGGCGTTAGGGTGGTGGTTCCTTAGTGTCACCCCAGAGTTTATCCGCCGGCTGCTGGTTGTACGGAGTTCCTTGGATCACCAAAAGAAAAAATTAAATAAAAAATGATAATAATCCAATAGGCAATGTTTTGTGATTGGCTTATGTACATTGGCACTAGGAGCACGAGAGGATAGCTAGCATTCTTTTTTATTTCTTTAATTAATGGAAAAGGCAAGTCAAGTCGAGAAGCACTATGCAGAGTGATTCCGTGCACCTTTTGCAAAATGTTACTTTTTATCAAATCAATTGGCGGACAATATGCTTGCCGACTAGGAGGATCAGAAACTATTCGTTGGTTTTTGTTTCTATTTCTTAATCAATAGAAAAAGCAAGTCAAGTCGACAGAGGAAAAGAAAGGAAGGACACGCGTAAATTTTATGCAACTTCCGTGGAAATTACGCGTGGAATAATTCACCTTTACTTTCTTTTCTATGGCTTTCTATGATTATCACTGCCGCGTGATTCGAGAAAGTCATGGTAAAAAACAACAAAGTGATATACACGGGAGAGATAAAGCTGCAACCCAACTAGACAGTAAAGCATTCTGCGCAAGCATATCCACGTTCATCTTCCATAATAGCCGCTTCTTCAAATCCGAAAGGGAAATTCTTTCTAGGGATCTCTTACGCTCTCTTACTCACCTGACCAGCCACCTCCACCATCTCCGTCCGACTACCTCCCGCCGGCGACTGCTATTGCATCCCGTTCCCGGAATCCTACCTCACTCCTTCACCGTCTTCACCGTCAGCTACTTCTTTGCTCTTACGAAAAAGGAAAAAAAAAAGCATCTTGGTCTTGCTCTACTCCGGGAACGATCGCCATTGAAGCCCCACACAAAACCTCGAAGCCACAGCCGATCTACGCCGTCCGCCACCTCCAGAACATCGTCCGCCTACTGCCATTCGTCGTCGCCGTCCCTGACCTCGGTGGAGTCGACTGAAGCCGGACACGAGTTTGGAGTCGCTATTCTCAACCTTCGCCACCGATGATGGCCATGGAATCCAAGCCAGGTAGGGGCCCCATGATTGAATGCTCGTTCCTTCTTCTTTTTTTGCCTCGTCCTGCTTGATTTTAGAAGACCAAAGCAAGCTCGATTTCTTTAGTCCTCACTCGCGTCGGACCTGAATGAGTCGGTTTTTCTTAAGTTTGAACGTTGCTCGCTGATTTCTCGAGTTTAGGTTTTAGCTCGAGCTCCGAATAGGTCCATATTTGCTCTCCAACTCGCTGCCCATTACGTGTTTGAAGAAATGCCTGAACAGATTCGAATTTGTTCCGTTCAATGCAAGATATGGTATGGAAAAATTTAGTTTGAAAAGTGAGGGAAATTTATTTTGGGATTTGCTTTTGTAGAAGCCCTTTCGAAAGAAAAAAGGCAGATTTTTCATTATAAATAATATTTCAACAGGCGGTGTTTTGCGATTGACTCATGTATATTAGCACCAGGAGCATGGGAGTGTTGCTAGTTTTCTTTTCTATTTCTTTTATTAATGGAAAAGGCAAGTCAAGAAGCACCTATATAGGATGGTTCCGTGCATCTTATGCAAAATGCTGCTTTCTATTAAATTAGTTGGTGGAGTATATGCTTATCGACTCAGAGCATCAGAAATGATCTTGATTTTCGTTTCTATTTCTTTATTATTACAAAATAATATCCACATGAGAGATAAAGCTGCAACCCGACTAGACACTAAGCATTCTGAGGAAGCACATCAAACTTCATCTCCTCTAATGGCTGTTTCTTCAGATCTGAAAGGGAATTATGACGTCTTCCTAAGTTTCAGAGGTACGGATGTTCGAAACAACTTTCTCGGTCATCTCTATGCGGCTCTTGATCAGAAAGGAATCTACACTTACATTGATAGCGAGGAGCTTCGGAAAGGCGAACAAATAACACCGGCACTTATTAAGGCGATCGAGGACTCACGCATTGCAATCATCATTTTCTCCGAGGACTATGTTTCCTCACCATGGTGTTTGGAAGAGGTGGCGAAAATCATGGAGTGCAAGGAGCAAAGAGGACTCGCGGTATTTCCGGTGTTTTACAAAGTGGAACCCAAAGAAGTGAGAACGCCAAGAGGGAGCTACCGAGAAGCTATGGTTAAGCATGAGAACAAGTTTGGGAGAGATTCGGAGAAAGTGAAGAGATGGGAGAAGGCTCTCCTTGATGCGGGTAGCTTGTCTGGGTGGGAATTGAAGGATAAGTAAGTACTAAGTAGTGATTGATGTGACACTGCTTTGTTTTTTCTTTTTTATATGCTGAATCTCTTCTTCTTTTTCCACGAAAGTTAATAATCTTCGGAAATTGATGTATCTAGTACCTTTCCGGATTTTTTCAGAGATGAAGCAGATCTTATCAAGAGAATTGTGCAGGAGATCTGTATGCAGCTAGACCGAACACCGTTACACGTTGCCAAGCATCCGGTTGGAATACATCGACAAGTGGTAAAGCTGGAATCTATGTTAAATCTTGAGTCTCGTGATGATGTTCTCATGATAGGATTATGGGGACAAGGAGGTATAGGAAAAACAACATTAGCCAAAGCCCTTTACAATGATATATTCAGAGGATTTGAGGCTTCATGTTTTTTGGCAAACGTTCGTGAAACTTCAAAAGATTCCAAGGATTTAGTTCATTTGCAAGAAAAATTGTTGTCCGCGATATTCGTGGGAAAAGAATTAACAGTTTTTAGTGTTGATGGAGGTATTAATTTGATGCAACATAGAATTTGCTACAAAAGAGTCCTCCTTGTTCTCGACGATGTCGATGACTTAAAACAATTAAATGCTTTAGCTGGAGGGTGTGAATGGTTTGGTAAAGGAAGTAGAATCATCATTACTACGAGAGACAACCATCTATTAACTGTCCATGGGATAGATGAAGATCATATCTATGAAGTTAAAACTCTAGATGATTTGGAAGCTCTTGAACTTTTCGATAAACATGCTTTTCTTGGAAATAAGGAAATAGTGATAAGGAGGGATCTTGTGGATAGTGCTTTGCATTATGCTAATAAACTTCCTTTAGCACTTGTGGTATTGGGCTCTTTCCTATGTGGTAGAACAGAACGGGAGTGGGAAAGCGCGTTGAATAAACTTGCTAAAAGTCCTGACAAAACCATCAATGATGTTCTCAAGTTAAGTTACAATGGACTAGAGGACTATGCAAAGGAGATATTCCTTGATATTGCATGTTTCTTCAAGGGGCGATCTATAGAGTATATCATGAAAGTCCTTAACAGTTGCGATTTTGACACAACTATTGGAGTACAAGTTCTTGTTGAGAAGTCCTTAATAACTAAAGAAGGGCAGAAAATACAGATGCATGACTTGATTCAGTTGATGGGCTTGGATATTGTTAAACAAGAATGTCGCGATGATCCTGGAAGACGCAGCAGGTTGTGGCTTTGTGAAGATGTCTGTGATGTTCTATCAGGGGATATGGTAAGTTTCGGTGGTTTAAACACTGATTTTACTCTCTTCTTCTTTGACTTCGTATACTAATTGCAATGCAAGTTCTATAAATGCAGGGAACAGATGCAGTAAAAGCCATTGTTTTGGATTTACCCAAGGCAGAAGCAATATACATAGGTCCCAATGCTTTCACAAACATGAGAAGATTGAGGTTGCTCATCATGATTAATGTGCATAACTCTTTCCAAGGTCCTATCTGTCTTTCTAATGCACTGAGATGGTTACAATGGCCTGAATGTTCTTCGGTTCTCAAATTTCCCCTGGCCCAAAGAAGTTAGTCAGACTTGATCTATGCAAAAGCAACATTCAAGTCATGGTGGACCAATTCAAGGTGCGCATTCAAATGAATTGTCCTTATTTACTTATCTCTTACATATCTATATCCGTATGCATATGATTATGATTATATATATGCATGTCTTATAGAAAACATTGGATGCAACAATTACTAACTTTGATGATGGTTGTTAATTATGCTTAAGAAACATCTGCATCTATTAAATTGTTTATATTTGATTAAATTCTTCCCGTTTTAGGGGAGTATTAAAGACTTTTCTATGTGAATTTTATTGTCGATTCGAACAAAAGATACTTGCTAAAAAAAATTCAATCTCATTTTCAAATGTTAGAGGTACCGAAATTATAAGAAGAATGGACTTATACGGTCAGTACCTTTAATACCGAAAATTGGAACAAGAACTTATTGATGACATAATTTAACAATTGAATGGTGAACGTGCTTAGTATTTTAATATACATGAATTGCCTGAGGATTCAATTTGTATGCCTTTGAAATGATAGATACTGAAAATGCTAACAAAGATTATATATTTTACATAAGAGATGAGCTTGCTAGATTCTTTTCAAAATTACATATGAAAATAGAATGAGATTTTTTGTGTTCATTTGCTTTATCATTGAAGCGAATGCACGCTAAGTACTGTTGATTGAACCTCCTGTTATTGTTTCTATTATAGAATGCATCCGATAATGAAAAGAGATATATAGAAATCATGCAGTAAAGGATCTTTAAAGGAGTGAAGTCTTTAGTGTAAGTCAACCCCAAAAGTCCTGTCTATTTTTATTGTACCGACCTAACTAGAGATTTCTGGCAAGTACTTCTTTATTTTTAGGAGGAGGAATAAGCGGAACTCCAAGAAAGTTATCTTCATCTTTACGAATAAAATATTCATTTTCAAATATAACTGGGAGTTTCTCCTTCTCCTTCCAAGTATGTAACACGTTCCCCTCCTTTCCTTTCAATCGGGCCTTTTGGTTACGCCCTTACTCAATTTATTCCTAGGTGAGAAATGACAGGACGAAAAGCAACTCTCAAGGGAGATAGATTGACCAGTCATTCCTTCTCCCGCTATTTTAAATAAAAGCTTGTAGAGTACAATTCCATGGAAGAGTCTTACTTTATAGACGCGCTAGCGCACCACATCTAGGATGCTGGTAGCATGTAATGGCTTTCACGCATGACTAATAAGGCTTTCTAAAGAGAAGTAAGGGGCTTGCTTTGCTAATTTAAATATATTTTAACTTAAATCTAATCTTAAGTTATGTAATCTTAAGTTATGTATATATGTATTATATTTATATTCATATAAATACTACTGTACAAAGTAAAGGTGACCTTCCACAGAATTTCAATTTAATTCCTTTCCCAAAATGTCTCGATTACTTATTTTACAAATATTGTATTATTGAGAGGTGCATAAACTATTAATCTATTTGATCTCTCACATGTTTCACAATCTAAATTTTAATCTTTTCTATCCCATAACAAATTTCTTATTGCAAATTTTAATCTTGAAATATCCTACATACATTCTATGTTTGTGTATTGTGTATTTACCAACAATTTCTTTCCATTAAATATTTCTAATTTAGTGGTTTTGCTAAATTTTTTTCAAATCTTGTGCATACTCTTTTAGTTTTCTCTTCCTATGCCTCAAAAGAGACAGACTTCGTGGGCTTTCGATTTTGCTGTCATACTTGTCGGCCACATTGACGCCGGAATGTGTTGAGCGAACAAATAAATAGAAGGGGTTTTTCAATCTAAAGTGGAAAAACCCCACTATGGAGGATAGGAAAGAGACAACATACACTAGGTCTCCCTTGGCCAAATCACCACCTTTGTGGGCCAGTCCAAGGATGCAGCACTCTCTCGTTCACTCATGAATCCCCTAAAAGGACAGAGAGAGAAAGACAAAGAAAAGATAGAATGAAACTTCATTTAATAGATTAATTGTGTTTACCATGAGAGACCAGGAGGGCACTTATAAGTAGAAGCCTACCGTACCTTTGAGTAACCTCCAAGTAAAGAAAAATGAACCCGAAATACAAAATTCAAACAAGCTACAATATTATCACATTGTAATCGAGACTAAAACAATCCTAAAAAGGATAAAACAGGCTCACTGATCAAGAAATATATTTTATCCCTATTATTCTATTCCCAAGAGAGAATCTTGAAAATTTGAAAAGACTCCTCCTCAAGGCCAACTTCATAGTGATAGATTAGCAACATTGAAACTAGTGGAAACACCATTCCCTCCACAAAGCTCACTTTTGTAGGTATTATTGTCGCTGTGTTCCAAAACTAGAAAAGAACCGTCCGTAGCACCACGACTAGGTGAAAAGCGCTCTTCTCAAATGAATCCAGACAAGATCACCTTCTTTAAAAACAGCAGGCTTTTCATTTTTTTTTTGGGCTTGACTGGGATATTTGACATTTTGCTTCGGACTTCTCTTCCTCACTTCCTCATGTAACTTATTGATTGTCTTAGGCCCCGTTTGGTTCAGCATTTCCAAGGGGCTTTCAGGGCTAAAAGCCCTTGGAAAAAAATTTAGGTGTTTGATTCAGCATTTGAAGGTGTCCTTGGTCAAATGCTGGCATTTGAAATGCTGAAAGCCCAAAGCAGGTGGGGACTTGCTTTGGGCTTTCAGCATTTTGGAAATGCAAGTCAACCTCTACTGTTCATCTGTTGACTTCTTTTTTGTTTTTTTAAACCGATCATCTTCCCCACACCCCAACCGCCGTTGATCGGCGACGGAGTTTCATCGGATTTTATTTTTATTTTTTTAAATAATAAAAACCCTTTGCAAATGTTGGGTTTACCTTCTTCTTTTTTTTTTTTTTTTTGTCATTTTTATCTTTTAACAATCAATAACCCAACTTTTTATCAATACACTATTATGATCATTAATTAATGAAGATGATTAATACTATAATAATTAAAAAAATTATTCAAAGTTGAAAACAAACCTAAAAGAATCCTAGGCCAAAAGTTGAGCTTTGCATCTAATTTATAATCAAATTCTTTTAATATAATTTTTAAATAAATTTACTAATATATATTTTTTACATTACTCTCAACATGAAAATGTAAAAAGTTATATGGTCATTGTTTCTTTTTTGCAATTTTAAAAATACTAAAACTAAAAAACTTAATTTTTTGAGCTTTGCATCTAATCGTAATCAAATTCTTTTAATATAATTTTTAAATAAATTTATTAATATATATCTTTTACATTACCTTCAACATGAAAATGTAAAAGGTTATATAGTCATTGTTTCTTTTTTGTAATTTTAAAAATACTAAAACTAAAAAATTGAATTTGGTCACACTAAAGGGCTTTTCAAATATATGTTTACCAAACAGTCTTGCATTTTCCTAAAACACTTTTCAATTATAGTTTACCAAACAGTCAAGCATTTTAGAAAACCCCTTTACTTCAAAGGTATTTGCATTCTCCCAATGACATTTCCCCAAAACTGAACCAAACGGGCCCTTAGCTCTTTCTCCATATTAGTAGTGGATAATGGTGTAAGATCCAAAGGACTTAAAGCATGCATTCACTACACAACGTAAGGAGTTGTCTTTGGAATACCATGTGGGCGCACAATTTCACTAATATAAAATTCAGCAACATATAACGGATCAAGGGTCTACTACATTCAACAAAATGTGTGATTCTCAAAAATCGATCAACCAAGCACCATGACTTAATAAGTGATGACACGAGAGATTCCCAAGCTTCCACCGCCATTATGGCAGGTTTGCATATCTCTGCATAAGATTGTAGGTCCATCAAGTGCCACCTATGTTAGCTTAAATTCATGTCATGAATTAGCTGGCAAAGGATTTGACCATGGCTCATGTGCTCCCACTTGAGGTCACACTCTCTCTCTGAATTACATGTATTGATTCTAAACATATACATTGTATAAGTGGCCACGCTACTTTGCATTGGAATGATTTCTCTTGTGTGTCGCTTGATAGAGCTTAGTGTGTGGTGAAATTATGAGTATTATTCTTTATTTAATCTTCTCTTTTGGCCAAGGATCGCCTAATAAACTCATATTTAAAAAGGGAGTGGGAGTGCTCTGTATACACCATATGATCAACTAATTTTTGATCACACGGGTCTTGAATGATGATCAAGTGTTTTTCATTAAATATTTTTATCTTCATTTTCTTTCCATGTGGATATTTCTTGCAGGACTTTAAAAATTTGAAGTTCGTTTACTTCAATGAATGTCTGTCCATGGTTTGTATGCCGAACCTTGATTTTTGTCCAAATCTCGAGGAATTGGATCTCCATGGGTGCAAAAATTTGGAGCATGCTCACGAATCAGTTGAATGTCATGCCAAGTTGAGGTTGTTGAATCTAGAAGGTTGCTCTAACCTTCGTCATCTCACTGATAAACTCCAACCCAAGAATCTTCAATTTCTCAATCTTCGGGGTTGCTCAAAGTTGCGAAGATTCTCCGATATTCCGGATAAAATGAAATGCTTGCAACGACTTTTTTTAGATGAGACTTCAATTGAGGAACTTCCTGCATCCATAGAAAATCTTGTCTCTTTGGAAGTTTTGAGTATATCTTATTGCGAGAAATTGACAAACCTCCCATCCAGCATTTACAAGTTGCCAAATCTTGGGGACTTGTGGCTTGATGGTTGTTCAAAACTAATCAAGTTTCCAAAGGAGGAGGAGGATTCGAGTGATCTACGTAGCAAGACAGGATTTCCCAAGCTAGTTTACTTACGGCTTGAGGGATGCAATCTACAAGAAGTAGAGTTCCTAGAGAATCATTCATGCTTTCCATCATTAATGTATTTGAATTTGTGCAAAAATAATTTTGCTAAGCTTCCAACATGCGGGCACCTACATAATTTATTTGAATTGAATGTTTCGGAATGCCGACGGCTACAAGAGATTGGCGAGGTTTCAGGGCAATTGCTTAAATTGCAGGCAAGGAATTGTGAATCTCTAAGCAAAATTCCCTCCAATGTATTGTCCGTTAACCGATTATTTCATGATTCGGTCCGTAGTAAGGTTAGACTCTCCCTCCCTTCCTCCCTCCCTCTCTGATTAATACGAATTCCGTGTACATATATCGCTAATTGTAGCTAAATTCGACTCATTGAAACTCCTCTTTTTCGAGTGTCAAATTCAAAATAATATCTTAACAATTTACTTATATGACAGCAATTTTGGGAATCATGTTGCATATCACCTTTGGAAACTATTCTACCTGGAGGAGAGATGCCACAATGGTTACTCCTAAATAAGGAGGGTTATATATCTTTCGCAGCTTCGAAGGATTTGTATGAGAAGTTCCTAAGATTAGCTATCTGTGTTGTATTTCGAGTAAAGGGAGTAAAGGAAGGGAAACGAGAGGATTTTAAGCTCAGTGTATACACTAATGGCAGATTCCAAGATAGGTCCTCCTCCGTAAGGAGGTTCCCCATATTGCATTCGGAACATGTGTTATTACGGTTGTATGCAATGAGGGACCTATGGGGAGAAAACCCTTTTGGTCGAAATGACTCAAGTTCTTTCCAGTTAGGCATTAAAGTATCGGATGGCGTAATTGTAAAAAAGTGCGGATTTCGATTAATATGCAAGTCACTAGAGGACGGGTTGAAGGCTTTGAATCAAGATGACAAGTTGTTAGATCCAAGTTTGTTTTATGAGATTTGCCATCACGATGAAGAAACGACTAGAGAGGAAGAAATTTCGGCCGATCTCTCAGATCTGGAAAAGGTCTCTCCCTCCCTCCTTTCCCTCCCCCCTCCGCGATTGTGGTGTGTGTAATTGATATGGGTGCTTTGTGTTTTTATAATGCAAAACTGCAAATGCTTGTAAACAGAACAAGCTAATATATTGTGATTTTGCACCTATATATAACAGCGGCGCCTAGACCATGAAGATAATTATCAAACAAGCTCAGAAGAAGACGACGATATTCGACCCAAAAAAAAACAAAGAAAAGACGACGATATGGATAACTCCCCACGCGCCGATATGATGGCTGACTTTTCAATTGAGGTCTCTCCCTCTCTCTCCCTCTCTCTCTCTCCGCGATTGGGGTGTGTGTGTGTGATTGATATGGGTGCTTTGTGTTTTCATAATGCAAAACTGCAAATGCTAGTAAACAAAACAAGCTAATATGCTGTGATTTTGCACCTATATGTAATAGCGGGGGATAAACCATGAAGACAACTACCAAACAAGCTTTGAAGAAGGCGATGATATAAATGACTCCCCACCCGCCGATATCATGGCTGACTTTTCAGATGAGGTCTCTCTCTCTCTCTCTCTCTCTCTCTCTCCGCGATTGTGGTGTGTGTGATTCTCTCTCTCTCTCTCCGTGATTGTGGTGTGTGTGTGATTGATATGGGTGCTTTGTGTTTTTAAAATGCAAAACTGCAAATGCCAGTAAACAAAACAAGCTAATATATTGTGATTTTGCACCTATATGTAATAGCAGTTGTCCCTCAATGAAGATAATCACCAATCAAGGTCAGAGGCAGACAATACAAGTGAAACAGAAATAGACGAGGAAATCTTGGGTGACTTGTCAAGGTCTGACTTATCAATTGAGGTCTCTCTCTCTCTCTCTCTCTCTCTCTCTCTCTCTCTCTCTCTCTCTCCGGCCCCAGGGATACGTGCGGATTCATAAGTGCATGTGTTGATTTGTTGTTGGAGTGTGTACATCAGGCGCACTGCATTCGTATTATGCAATGAGTGATTCTGCACCATGTGCTACGACAATACTCGCAAGTGAAGTGAATGATTTCATGAGTATTACATATAAGGCAAGGAAAGATTGATATGTTTAATTAATACAAAAACTGTAGCTTTGGTTAAATTACCAGAAAAATTCTCAAATCAAACTCTTCTATTTTGACTAATTATCAACTTTAGTACGTCTAACAATTTACCGGTATAACAGAAGTATCGCTATTCTGAAATTCCTCGTTACTACTTGGAAATTCTTCTCGAAGGAGATATGCCAGAGGAGTTCATCATTGTTGAAGGCAGTACCATATCTTTTATGGTTTCACAAGACTTTTATGATAAGTTCTTGGGAATAGCTCTTTGTGTTGTTTTCACTGTAGAAGATGGAGAAAAGGAAATATTTTTCGACATCGTGCCCCATCTTAACAGCCAAAGACGAAATGGGCTATCCGGATCTCTCGGTTCATTTAATTCGAATCTCATGTGGATTCAATATCTCAAACCAAATGTGCTCTGGGGAGTGTTGGAGGGAGATGTTGATTTTCTTGAATTTGACGAGGATTGCTTACGATTTAGCCTCACACTCAGTGTATCGGGTGGAACCGTAAAAAAATTGGGATATATGCTAAGATGCAAGCAAATGGATGATGATTTGAAAGTTGTGCTCGAAGACAAGCAATTAGTGAATCCAACTTCAATCTGTGAAATGAAGCTCAAAGAATTATTCTACAAATTTATCCTACGCCATATGGACCAAAGTAAAGCCATGAATAGAAGACTGGTACAATTACACGTACAACTGGTACAACAGTGATAGCCACAGTGAAACAGATTAAATGGGAAGAGGCGAGTGTAATAGTGCTGGCATGCAGCTCTGAAAAAAGTAATCATTAAGCCAGCACAACAAACCGGGGGTTGGCATATGTTTCCTGATACCTCGGGACATTTATGTTTGTTGTTGCAGTAAGAGATGGCATTCAATTCAATCTCTAATGTCGGATTTGGAAAATGGAGAGAGGGTGACTTGGCACACAAGATACTTCAATTCAGTAGAACGTGGCTTCATGTTTGACTCAAATATCTTTAGCACGTGTAGTCAAATCATATCAATAAATGACATGTCAATATTTTTCTTTACTCAGATTTGGTGGAGCTAACAAAAATACTTAATTGTATTGATTGGATAGATTTTAAGACTTCATTTCACTTTTTGAAAGTCTTGGAATTTGATTATACTTTCGCAACAAATTTTACGACTTCTGGAGTACTTATTTATAAACAAATTGTATTCATATTTCATCTCCCCAAGCATGGTTTCCCTTTACTTGGGTAATTTCAATTTTTTATTTTATGCAGTTTATAGATGAAGCAAAAAGGTTTGTGGAACTAATATGTTTCTATACATATCCTTGTTATTGCAGTATGTAAAACTTTGCTCATTGCCAAAAAATAATCTTTGTTATGCCTTTATGTTAATGTTAGTTGTTAGTAAACTTAAATTGATAAAGTAAATTTCATCAAATGGTTGTAATAAATAACGAAATTTCTCGGTAAATATTCTAGAACAAGTGTAAATCACCCAAAATCCTCAAAATATGGTTATTAACTTTGCAGTATAACTTCACATCACGAACATTCCTTTCGTTATTGCTAATTTGTGAGCGTCATCTTTATTCAATTCTCCATTGATATAGTATTTCTCCTCTTTATTTGTAAATGATAATATTTGTACATCGTAAGTATTTTTCCAATAGTCATGAGTCCCATGGAGTCCTCATTATCATCACTACATCTCTAGTTAGTATCTTTCTTTTAAGGTTAGCAATTTGATTGTAGAGTTTATCTCTTGATGATCTTATCACTTAGGAATTATCCAATAGCATGGTAAATTCCTTCATCAAACCCATAAGTGACAGTATGGCTTTTTAGTAACTACAAAGTGCATATCAACAGCGGTACTTGCTAGAGAGTCCTTGCAACTTTAGGTGATGATAGAAAGCATTTCTTCAAAGGGAGTAGGTTTTCTAAAGTTCTTGCAAGCTTGGGAATTCTAGCATTTGAAAACTTTTCAAGGGGTCACCTTCTTGTTTGAGAAAATTATTTTATTCAACAGTCAAATTGCTAACGGCTAACGTGATGTGACCAGCCAATTAAATTGATCATATAAAATGCCGATCCTCTTACTTGATGCTTAAATTTTAAAATTGATTTGCTTGCTACACCACATGTCCCTACCGCGTCATATAACATCATGACCTTGTCCCTTGAACTAACACACCTCTTTTTTGTGGTGATTCTAAACTTGATTAGCACTCTTCATATATATACATATATATATATATATGTATATATACATATATATGTATGTATGTATGTATGTATGTATGTATGTATGTATGTACGTACGTATGTATGTATGTATGTACGTACGTACGTACGTATGTATGTATGTATGTATGTATGTATGTATATGTTTTCCAAGTAAACCATCCTTAATCTAGTACTTGCCCTTCTTTACTCTGATTAGAATTAACCCGGCAGAGGCATTCTACAAAATCAATGGACCAAAGATTTGAAAACAATGCATCATGTATTTCCTATTAAAATTCTCAATTCATAATACAAAATGGCTGAACATAACCATAAGATAGACCTTAAACACATGGCTAACAACTATATCGATTATTTTAAATCAGAACCTTATCTAAGTATTTAATAAGAAAGTCTATTATACTAGACAATTAATAGCTAGGTACACTTATCTCATGGAAGGGACCTAGGCGTGGTCTCCTGGCTTTTACAGACCACCTTTTCGAGGACAATGAAGAAGCAGGTTGACCAATCTCGTTCAACAATAGCGCACGATGGGAAAAGTCCACTTACCGGCCTAGACATCCACGGAACATCACGGCATAGGCCAAGTCGAAGACACTTTTATCGCATTAAAGTTCTCGGGATGTCTACATTTTCCCATATCAGTGGGCAATTATGCCCTCCCATATGTTGGATCACCATTTGAATGAAAAAGGCCCTCACAAGGCACAGCTTTCAATCTTGCAAAGTATCATGTGTTTTTGACTTCTTACATGGAATTAATGAATCTACATAGAGTTTTATTAGCTTAAAAAATCGCTTAACTCCCCATGTTATTAGAGCAGCATCACCATGCAAGGTTCAATTAAGCTGTTAGATGAAGTAAGGATCTTTTATTTCCCCATTTTGGGACAAGGTAGGATACAAGACTAGTAAGGTACCAGCCTTAAGACAGAAGATAACCTTAGACTAACATGCGCTCTATGTTGCACCTAATAGAGAATGAAAAGATTTATATTTGAGGCAAGCCAAGAAAAAATAATGAGTAACCTCATCAATTGCTCCAGGAAGAAGCTCAAGTTATAGACTTCTTTCAGCATCGGTTTCCTGCTCACAATTCGACTCTCTCCCTACTTCCTCATGGATGCAATGACGAAGCTGCAAGATTGTTGTGATTCTTGAGAACTGGACAAATCCCATCTGACACAATGCTATTCCACAAAAACAATAAGAAAAAAATTCAGGATTATAATGGGATTATTGGAAAATCTACTACTAAAACTTCACAGGTGCTCATGGTCTTTACACACCATCCATCACTTGGGAGCTTTGGAGACTTGATTCGTCTAAATGATGTTATGATGATATATCAACTAATGAAAACCAACAAAAGATCTATACTACTTTTCTGCCAAAATAACCAAAGGTAATTGTCAATCAAAGTTGTAGAAATCTGCACCGATTTGAATGGAAGAACTAGCATATGTACTATCTGTGTCATCTCCAACTGCAGATGGATTGCATTTGGGTCCTTATAGATGGAACTTAAGTGCATTTTGGATCTTACCCGTCTTTTATCAATTATAAGAAGTGGTGTGCATAAATGCTTAGTGCCTTTTTTGTCAAAGAAATAAAAGGAAAAAGAATGACATCTTCATGGGAACCCCAAACTACAGTTACAACAAAACCATCACTTTGGAAGGGAATTTAGAAATTAAACCACCACTTGTCAAATTCATGTGATGTCTCTTATATATTCATGAAAAGGTTTAGCCCAGGGACAACAATAACTGAATCTCCTTATCTCCTTCCCCCTTTGACTTCTCGCCAAACTCACCTATGCCAATGCCAGCAAATCTACCAAGGTAGGTGTTATGTGCATGCGCAACAGTTATGTGTACAAAGAATCTCCAAATTACAATTGCCAATATAAAATGCATCAAACTAGCAGACTATCCAAGAAAAGTAACACCATTGAAAATTTCGTACCTATAGATCTTTCTAAGGTTGGCAACAGGTGGAAAACTAGAAAGTGCACTTATCCCAAAGATCAAAAAAAGAGACGCATGCATCAAATTCATGCTAATGGAAGTAGAAAAAAAAATTGTGTCTAATCAAATATTTGAAAGACAGCATACTGATATCTGAAATTCAATAGATGACGCTGCACATACTTCGACAAAAGATCAGATACAAAGAGCCCCCATATCAGGTGGCCCTCCATATGATCCACTGGAAAGTGCAGATACGTCAGTCCCTCTCTTGCCTCGCTTCTTTTCCTTTCTACCTTTTCTGGATTCAAGAGCTTGACTACTGCAAAACAACATTTAGACATAAAAAAGGAGAAATCTTCAGTGCTGTCTTTGTTCTTGTAAGTACAAATTTATATTGCTCATGTATGAACATTTTTCCAAAGGGAACCCATTATTCAGCAAAGCATAGGAGTGAGAAATAGTCCAGACTTGAAGTTAAGTATGATGCAATGTTAAATACATAAGCCATAATTTCAAGATACGTATAAACTCCAATCACACGGAAACAGGAAAGGTACTCCAACAAAAGACAAGCTTAAACTATAACTTGACATATAAAGCACTGAGAGAACGAGAAATACTTGGAAATTGCAGAGACTTTCCCTGTCCCTGACCCGCAACCGGACTTGTATTTCTTTTTTGAACCACATGGACAATTCTTTTTTTCTTGGAATTTTCTGCATTTCAAGATAAAACAAGCAAATAAAAAAAGGAGCCCATCACCAACAGTTCTCACGTTTGAGCTTAAACCAAAATGGTAAAAGAGGTAACATAGTCATCTTTTGTGCAAACCTTGTCTTCTCGCTGGGCACTGCCATCATCATGAGTCCGTTTAGTGCTATTACTAGGTGGATTTTCTTTATTGGCCTCTTCCACAGGTTCCTCTCTCTGTTCCTCAGAATTTCCACCGGCATCATCACCTAAACACCACAAAGAATTATGAAATAGTTTTGGGTGTAACATGTTTGACTACCCCAAAAATCTATGGTTGACAAGACAAAGCACGCTAATTCTACCAGTTGCATCAAAATGACTCCAAACAAGCTTCTCGTGAAGCTCAACATGGTATCTCTGAAACTGCGAAGTTAAATTATTAAAGAAAATCAAGAGAGATAAATACTGACCAGCCATTACCATGAGAAGCATCTGCATTGCAGGGAGACCGGACAGCTTCCTCTGAAAAATCTTCAATACCTTTTTCTGCTATCAAATACTCTATGGCAGCATCAACATCCCCATACATTTGCGGCAATGTCTGTAAAAGTATCGCATGTCACACAGAAGACAGAGAAAGGTCTTGTATTCTAATTCTAGACACCCAGCAAATGAGAGGAAAGCATTTAATGCAAACAAGCGAGCAGAAGAAGCGAGGACATAACCTGCTCAACTTTCTCAATGTTCTCACAACCACTTCCAGCCATGACTAGCTTGATGGATCCAGCATCAGTAATATCCTTACCAGCTCCTGATTTAGAGTTGTTTGACCCAGCTTTTGCTTGGCGAGACGATGACGAGAGATTAGAATCGGCCTTTCAGCAAAAGAAATTATCAAATCACATAAATTCACAATTTGTCCAACTTCCCTACTAACTTAGTAAATTAAAATTAAATTCCAGTAGCAACCTTGATTGTAATTGGCCTAGCTGGCCCATCTCCAGTGTCTTCCTTCAACCTCACGCTGTTGTAATGTTCCTCATCATGATAAGATCTAATAAAGCAAAGCAAAATATATAAGTTCAAATAATGAAACACCATCAGTACAAAAAGAACATAAGATTTTCCCTATCCACAAAACAATAATGGCACAACGCACATTTTTTATGCTTACTGGCTTCACATGATGACACTTATCGAAGATAGTAAAGTATGGAATATCATATATCCACTAAATTTCATGATCCTCGTGACAATCCAAGGTCATGATGGCTACCTAGACAGATCCAATCCATCTTAACTTAGAATATCCAGGGATGCCATTCATTGAAGGATTATGAATGGGAATTTCAATAAAATAATTTATCGAAGAAAGAAAAGCTAAAGTGACATTTCGGTCTCCTACCACATATGCTTAGCCAGTATTTATCCCCCTCCGACCACACCAAAACGTCTCTCAAACTAGCAAAGAACTTCCATGGTTAAATCTAACAACACCGCAACTACACTCAGATCTGCAACTTATAAGATGTTGTCCTTGCATGCCAAAATAATTTCACAAATCAGCAGTCTCCCTGAACAAGCTGCAGTACCTTCTTTTGTGTAATGAGCTGGTTTGTTTGGACGACTTGTACTTATAGCTTTCGTTTTTAAAAAAAAAAGATCTCGCAGCTCTTGCAATTTGACTTTTATGAAACTCGAAACACCTAAAACCTTTTAAAAATAAACAAACTTGACCAGGAGAAATATATAATCTTTTCATAATCACTTAAAAGATAAAAACATTGTTTTATTTTCAAATCTTTTGAGGGAAAGTAAAACGTAAGAAAAGCTCATTTATTTAAGTGTATACAGACAGAGCCAGATCTCATCCCAGTATTTGAGCACTTACTTAGCAAAAAAAGCATGAGTCTCTATATTCAGAAAACTCACAAATGGATCATACGAGCACCAGGCTGATCAAAATTGCGTATGTACCACCGAGGTGACATGTTCTGCATCAAGTAAGGAGTGAGATAAATTGTTCCATTTGGCGTCAACGAACAGATATTTGTATGCACAGCATGTATCAAAACTAATTAGTGCTGTGTAGATTCATCAAGGACATATAGAACACTCAAAAAGCCAGCAATTTTGTAACAAGTTCGATATATTAAGTCTTCTTTGAATTAGGATTATATGCACCCGTCGGAACTCCTTGTGCTAAAAGGTGCAATATATCTCTGAAAAAATCTTTTGCACATCACTATCAATGGCCTTCCACATGCTTTCGCCACAATAGACATCGCGACATGCCGGATATCATTGCGCTTCAGATGAGTCAATTTTTCAGTCTAAAGAGTAACAAATTATAACCAGACAGAAAAGAACAAGCTATAACCATTATGAGAACAACGTCCTAAGTGGTCTTTTGATCTAAACAATGATGGGGGAACAACTTCTCAGATAAAGGAGGGCCATATTGGGGAAGAAAGCCATTATATGATTAAGTGGAGAATGAGTCTGGAAACCAATAATCATGGGTTCTTCAATGGTCATCGAATTCTAGGATGCATGCTTAAACAGCGAAACTTCAAATCCAGTAGCAAGGCTAACAATTGACGAGTCTAATGACATCATCATTTAGTCTGGATGTTTCTCCCGAAGGAATGAAAAGACCGTAACCAACAAAACTTCACGTAGGTGATGGTTGATGACTTCATTGTCAGTCTTACCCGATGAATGCAAAATGTCACTCCGTGTAACAAGAGAAGCTGCTTGCAATTCCATATGACCAGCCCACGTGCCATCATTTCCCATGGTTTTGCAATAATCCTCAAATGGCGCATCATCCTCAATAAATGGTTCAAACATTTCACGATTTTTCTGTCATTAACAATTCCCATCTTAGATGCACATATCAGGTCCATTCTTCAAACAAGGATTTTATTTCCTTAAACACATCACTATGAGAAAAAACCAAAGAAAATAAAGGGTTCTGTTGAAACTTGAAACAAGCAAAACTGCCAATTTGTGCCATTGCAAAACATTAAAGTTTTATCATGCATGCTAAAAAGTTAACATCAGTATCAATTCTCTAATTTTTTATTTTCTCAATATCTCCTCCAAAAATATGTCGGTTTGCATAATATTGGCACCCTAAAGTGGCAACCGCACGTTCCTGTAGGCTAGAACAATGCGGGTAACTATAAAGTCCAGCTTCCTCCTGCACCAGTCAGTTTAGGCCTAGATACACCATCCAAATCACAGTTAACACTAAAAAGGTTTTCCTCCCTAGTAAAATAAGAATGTCAAATTGCTCAGGTGATCTTTGTGTTGGTATAACTCTATGCAACTTTGAATGTGAGCTGAATATCACCAGGAATAACCATTGGCAGCAGAAATGTATGCTTCAACGTATAATACACATTTTAACTTGGTTTTTTCTTCCAAAGGCATGCTATTTCAGTGTCTATATAAGTGTGAGATCCATCAATACTTACAGAAAAAGTACAAGAACAAAATGCACCAAATAAAGTTCAGATTCGGATCACTGAGCACTAATACAAATGAGGACAACATCTCCATGTAAAAAAACCCCTGCGAACGTAATTCCTACTGCTTGAAAAAGAGAAATCTGCACTCCACATACCAATATGTACTGAACAACCATACTCCGGTACTTTCCATGTTCATCTTCATTGCCTTCCAACCGACCTGCAAGGGCCCTGATTAACAAGGGTGGACAACTATGAAAATTCCAACAATAGCAAAGGCATTTCTATAGACAAAAGCTCCATTCAAGGCCGTCAGATTACCTGGAGGATGGATAATTCAAATACGCTGAATGAAAACGGGGTTGAGGAACATGGTTTGTTTCTCTAGGCGTTGTGCAATAGTGATACAATAGTGATAGAATTTTACAAAGTTACTTACTTGGATATCGGAAGAGTCAATCTAATATCCTCGAGACTAAGTTAAAAGAGCTACATTCCCTGGCAAATAGAGCTCTTCTTTGAGATATATTTCCAGATGCAGGGTCTCAAGTAGAATGATACATTGTACGAAAAGCAATCGTCTTTCCAACAGAGGAATTTCTAGTGCATCAATGATGGTGTTCCAGAACCAGTGTACCATAAAATGCACTGTGCTGTGTTCTCACGACAGAGCGGTAATGCAATGAGCATACCATAAATCTACCACAACAGAGAGGAATACTGTCATCAAACAAAACAAATCAAACCCTGGAAACATTCAACAAAATCATGAACAATACGGTGATCTTTTTCTAACAAGGAACAGAGACCTGAAAAAGCAATTACCATCTGCAGTCACCTGGACAATTTTCAGGCCCAGAGCATCAAGCTGAGCTCGGAACTGCGTGTTATCCGCTTGCTTCCCCTGCTTTTTGACCTGTTCATCAACGCATACCACATTCACGTCCCCTCAGATTTTGAAAACAACCACCGACGAATACTCCAACCAAGAACTTAGCCAAAAATACCTCCACGAAAGCTCAATTTCGGAGGCCTCACCGCAACAAACAGATTATCGCAGCAATTGAAACATTCGAAATTGTTCGGAGATCGAAGAGCAAGCAATAGTCACGAGTGCCCAAAAAGATGCAAACTGCAAAAACCATGAGAAGCGAAGGACATGACAAGATCTACAAAATACATTATGGAAGTTCTTGGCAGTTGCAACTTTAGGAGTAGAAGTTCTTGTTGACAAGTCCTTGACAATTGAAGATGAAGGACACTAAATATACATGACTTGATTCATTTGATGGACATTGATATTGTTATACAAAAGTCTTGTGATTATACTGAAAAATGCAGCAGAATGCCTTTGTAATTATGTTAATTATTTGTCTAGGGATGGTAAGATTTGGTGGTATAGACACTGATATTGCTCTCTTATTCTTCGACTTTATATATTTATTAGTTCACACTTAAATTTTGGCTAAATATTTAAGTTTAAATTGCACAAAAAGTTAGAAATCAATTCAGCCCTAACAAAAAAGAATTTTCACATCACATGGACATTGATATTATTTGCATCAATTAATTTTTACTTTTATTTTATTTTCCCTTATTGCATTTTTGGATAAACAGAAAAAATTTCAGAAAAGATTCAAAAATGACTATTAAATTAATAAAAAAAAGAGCGAAATGGCTTGGGCTTGGGCCTGACCCCAGCCCATTTTCTTTTTCTTCACCCAGGGCTGGGCCCATTTCCGCTCATTCTTTCCCCCAGGTCCGGCCCCTCCGCCTACTTCCCCCTCCGCCTCCTTCCCTCTCCTTCTTCTTCCTCACGCTGCAGACGAGACGCGCGCAGGACGACCTACGTACGGCAGAGAGAGGAGGGTAGACCGGCGACGGATTGGACGGCGAGGGGACGCCGGTTCGGCCAGGAGGAGGCCCGGTCGCCGCGCCAAGGACTGGCGGTCCGAACACCTCCATCGACCGGCCTCCTCGCCTATAAATAGAGGGCGCCGAGCTCAGTTGAAAGAGGGGGTGGAAGAGAGAAAATCGGGAGAAGGGGGAAGGTCGAGAAAGAGGGGGAGCTTTTCAGAGAGAAAAACCGAGCGAGATTCGAAAAAGATCCGCTAGAGAGAGAGAGAGAGAGAGAGAGAGAGAGAGAGAGTCGCGAGTGAGAGTGGATGGTAGGTGAGAGTCGCCGGCCGCCGTCACGCCTCGTTCGCGTGGAAGCCGCGGTAGGTTCCGTTCGGGTTTGTCTCGTTCTTCTTCAATTTGGGGCCGGTTTCCCGAGGATTCCGGCTCGGAGACGAGCGAGGCGGACGGACGTAGCCCGATGGATCGAGCTTTTCCACCATCCGACGCCGCCGACCCGGGTAGGGCTCCTTCATCCAAGCGCCCGTCGTACCCCGTTTTTGTGCCCTGTGTCGGGCACGTCTGCCAAGCCGCCGTCGTTCGGGTCGTGTGAGTTTCTGGCCTCATCTAGGTGCGGGCTGTGGTTGCAAGGTCTCGGTTGTCGTTTGCTTTGAATCCCGGCTTGAGCTCGGGCTCGTTGGTCTAGTTTCTAACCCCCATTTGCCGATGCACCCTATATATGTTGGATGAAATGCCTGACTGAAACGTATGCAATTTGTTCGTGGATCCCCGTCCGTTTCTGGTGTTCGTGGTTTGTCAATAAAGTACAAAACGTGAGGACTCTCTACTTTAGTCCGATCACACTGCAGAGAACAGGACAGGAGAGAGGGAAGGAGAAAGAAAGTAAAAGTAGAAAAGTCAAAAATTTGAAAGGACAAATGGGGGGCGGGCTCTTCTCTGGCCATCCGGAGGCGGGACCCAGGTCGGCCGGGCCAGATCCGGATCGGGCACTCGCGGTCTGGCAGACCAGGTCAGTTTATATTACATTGTTATTTTAATTTCTTTTTTAAAATTATGGAAAGGCCTAAAAATGGTTTCGAATATATTTCTTCTAAAATTACATAAAAATCCTTCAAAAAGAAAAATCACCAAATCTCAAAATTTAAACAAAATTAGGTCACGGGAGGGCAATAGCCGATTAATTGGAGTAATCAAGTTCTCAATTCTAATTTATTAATTTCTCTAGTTGAAGAAGTAAAGTTATTCTTCTAATGTTTTACTTAAGTTTATGATCTACCTATCACAATGATTAATGGTGACTCATAAATAAAAATGATTTGTTGGTTAAAAATTCGGACCATAAGTCGCGAATTGGTGTACATGGGAGAGTATGGACTAAGCCAAGTTTATTTGACCTCTCTTATGTTTCAATATCAAAATCTGAACGTTTTCTATCCAACAACAAGTTTTTTTTATTGAAATCTTGAAAAGTCTTTCTTTTTCCACTAACTTTTTCTATATGTGTCTGTGTAGTGTATATTTTATCAACAATTTCTTTCCATTAAGTACTTCTAATTTAGTGGTTTTGTCAATTTTTCAAATATAAATTTTGTGCATACACTTAACCTTTGTGCATATAGTACTATATATGTAAAAAGTCCCTTAAATTTTTCTCTTTCTGTGCCTAATATGAGACATACTTTTTGGTCCTTCAATTTTCCTGTCATACTTGTCGATCCCATTGACATCGGATTATGTTGAATGAACAAATTAGGAAAAAGGTTGTTTAATCTTAGTGAGGTAGAAAAGCCCACTGCGAAGGATAGGAAGGACAAGGACGAGATTAAATAACCCAAGTCTCCCTTAATCAAATCATCATCTTGGTAAAGCCACTCCAAGGATATAGTACTCCCTTGATCACTAATGAACTCTAAGAATCTCTTTTTGTCTGAAATCACAAGAGAGGATCAAGAAAACATATTATACCTATTATGGAAATCACAAGAGCGGATTTTGAAATTTTCCAATACAAATATAGATACTTCCAATGCTATTCTCCCTTTGTTGGAAAAGACTGTCCTCAAAGGCCAATTCCATGAAGTTCTTGATCTTCATGATGTAGTGATAGATCAGCAACATTGAAATTACATACTTTTTATGAAGCTCAATTTGATAATTGCTTGATTCCCTTTCCTCTCTTTTTGGACTTTTCCTCACATCCTCACATAATTGATTGATTCATCTCATAATGGCTCGATTTCCTTAGCTATTTCTTCGACATCTCCACTAAATTGATGCTTATTGGGTTATTAAAAGACCCAAAAGATTGGAAAAATGAATTTTCAGTAGTTTGACTCCGGATTGTCACATGCAAACTAATTTTTTTTAAAATGATTAATCAACCACCACTTCCTACTAAGTGATGACTAAAAGAGATTCCTGACCTTCCACCGCCTCTACATATGTGACATCCTGAAATTCGATCACATTTCGGTAAAGTGAAATGGGCATTTCGTCGACATACTTATGGTCCTTTTTTCTCGGAACTGATCACTCACGAGTTAACTAACCTATTGGGTGAAGCCGTTAAGGGATATAACCGTGGTAAAATCCCTAAAAGCTACCTAATTAGTTGGATTGGACTAAAATCACGTCGATCAATTCTAACCATGAAATTTAAATTGGTTTTGGGAATCGAATACTCGAGCGTGTCACAATTCATTTTTAGGACAGTCTCATCGTCTGTCAATTTATTGATGAGTCCGAAATTTCAAGAAAGAAATTATCGGAGGAAAAATCGAAAACCAAAAGAAAATAGAAAGGGAAAGGGAAAGAGAAAAGGAAAATTGAAATAATTGTATTATTTATTTCTTTTTCTCTCTCTCCCTTTTCTCTCTTTCTCTCTCTCTCCTCTCTCCTTCCCTCTTTTCCCTCGTGCAAATTCCCCTCCCCACCGACTCACTTTTCTCTTCTTCTCTCTCTTCTTTCTTTGACCGGTCAAGCCTTATCCTCTCTCCTCCTCTCTCTCTCATCTCTCTCTCTCGACATTCTCTCTCTCCCCTTTTGCTGTTGAGCCGAACCAGAAGCAGAAGAAGAAGCCGCACGGCTGCAGCTCGCCGACGCCAACCACCGTCGCCGCTCGTCCCATTGCTCGCGCCCGCACGTTCGCCACTCACCGTGCGCTCCGCCACCACCCCTCCGCGCCTCGTCGTCGTGTGCCGTCCAAGCCGTTTGGCCTCTGTTTAGCTCGGTTCTGCCCCTGTCCAGCCACCTCCGGCTGCCGTTCAACCTCGCCGGACCTCCCCGGCGACACCCTCACCCTTCGCTGGCCCCGCCTCGCTGTTTTGGCCGTCGGACTAGCTCCGGCCAGCCAAGAACAGCAACCCACAAAGTGGGTTTCCAGCGGCTTTAGGCCCGCTTTTGGGCCGTTTCCGGGCCCCGAACCCGAGCCGTGCTTTGGGGTTTATCGTTCCTCGTGTCGTCCCCGTCGGATTGATACATTTTGCGCGCGATTCTGGTGAGTAATCTCACTAATCCCTGCTTAGTTGGCTAATTACGCTTAGGGGTTGGTTAGGTTTAATTAAATGCAATTAGGTGGTTAGATTAGAATAAATTAGTGATTATTAGTTAATTGTGATGCGAATTAGACAAATTGATTGTGCAAGTAGACGTAGTCTACTATTTATTGAAAGTATCTCAGGATTTTTCCCGACCCTAATTGGGCTTCAATTTGACAATTCGGGCCTAAGTGGAATTTTTGGTATTTAAATATTATTTTTCAGAATTAAATTAAATATTTATTTATTTTCCAAAAATTCAACTGGGATGGCCAGTGACCGGAATATTATGCTGATGACCGTGGTGAAGTCCATTTATTTAATCGGGCTTTATTTTTAGGTAAATTGAATTTTTAATATTTATTAATTAAATTTCGAAATTAATTAATTAATTAATTATTTTTCGGAAATTAAGATTTTGATGGCCGACGACCGAAATCTCGTGCTGATTGTCGTGGCGTAGTCCATTTATTTATTTGAGCTCCACGTTGCATGAAATTAAATAAATTGTGATATTTTAGAGATTTACCCTAAATTGATTGGAATTAATTGAGATTGAATTATGGATTGGTAAATGGCGTGGTTAAATTCTATAATGGAGTGTTAAATTATGCAAATTGAGTGCTGATTGGATTTTTGGTATTTAATTCCAAAATTTGTGGATTTTGATATTTATTTAGAAAATCTCGGGTGTTGGGTTTTAACACCGAAAATGGATTTTAAGTACTATATCAAATAGTGGGGTTTGAAAAAGATAGGTATCAGTCTTCTGGTTCAAATTGACCGTGTACCCACACACGACTATTTTCGGGATGCTTTTAGTACGAAGAAAATAGGCCAGGATTACTATTTTAATGGAGGCATTTGAGTGCAATGCACAGTGTCCTGGGCCGAGATTGATTGGTCGTGTGTTGGTTAAGAGAAACTATCCTGGGCTGTTAAGCCGGATGTTACCCATTCATTGGGACTCGGGTCGCAGTAGATTCTGGACCTACGCCCCTTCCGGGAAGCCGTCTAATTGAGAGACGTTGCCGTGCTCAAAGGGGGTGAGATGACACCTGGCAATGCCAGAAGACCGCCAATAGAGTTGGTCGTACCCTTGAGGGGTGTAATTAACAATTGGAAACGCATGATGGTTGAGTTTGATGCATTGGATTATGAGACAAAATTGTGTGACATGGTATGGGACGTGTCATAACGATTTGGCCCTATAATCTGGACCCTTGTGATTTATTGAGTTGAGTGATGCGTTTCAATTGCTGGATGTATCGATTCTATACATAATGTATGTGAATTGTACTAACTTGCAGGTGGAATATGAGGCCAAGGTAAGTCCCTCGCCCTGTGCGTGTTTAGGCAGCCTATAGTATAATGGTTTACTAATCGAGCCTTAGTGGGGTAGAACTCGCTGAGACGTAGTCTCATCCTAGTTTGGAGAAAACATTTCAGGACTCCGTTGAGGAGCTGAGGAGGAGGAGTCTGAGAAGGAGAACTCAAAGGCGAACTTGAGGAAAAGGATTTTTGGAAGAAGAAGATAATTCCGAGGGGGGTCTTGAGTACGACCCGGATGGATTGAGATTCCATCTTCTTTTGTGAACTTCAATTTATGTGAATAGAGTTAAGAGTAAAAAATTGTGAAGTGCTCTGGTTTGTGTTTTGTATAAAAGTTTGGTTATAAGTTTCAATATGAAAAATATGGCCCTGCTTTTCTATCCCATTGTTTTATTGTCTGGAGATTATAACTGTTTCCGCATGTGCTTAATAAATGAAAGGGTCGGCGATACATAGTCCTGAGATATCGCATTATAAAATCGGCCAAGAGAAGGATGTGTGCATGCCCGAGGATCGGGGCGTGACAACATAAGATTCCATATGTTAGCTAAAATTGATGTGATAAATTAGTTGTCAAAGGATTGATCATGGCTCGTGAGTTCCCACTTGAGATTTACTCTCTCTCTATCTAGTGAAATCGATAATGTTACTTGCAACTAGTTAGTTATCACTAAAATAAGGAATTTGCCATTAAGGACAGAATTGAAGTTAGTAAAAATATCGTCCGTTAAAGCAACTTGCCAATGTAGGCCCCCTTTTACTGTAGCATGTCACCTACTATATGAGGAATTTGTAGAATCCAAACTCAATGGTGAGTCACCGAGCTATTTAAAAATGTGCCATTAGAAATAAAATCTTAGATCCGAGCTAGTGTTGTTACAGAAAAATTAATAACTCAGCATACCAGTGCAGGTTGCCTCGGTGGTGGGCTTGGTCAGAGCAAAGATGAAGTACAAGGAGTTACGAGGACCTCAGCTCTCCATGTTCCGTTTGTTGGGTGTGGGGTCCGCTATAACAGAGACTAGTGGCTTGTAATCTGTTTTTGGGTCGCTTTATCACCAGCACCTCGGCACTAATTCATCCTTGAGCAGCTGAGCACCCCCCCCCCCCCCCCCCCAAAAAAAAAAACTCAAAAGAAAAAAAAAAAAAAATGTTGCGACTAATACAATATATTTAAGTGATAATAAAATGAGTCTATCTAATTTTTTTTTTTTTTTTTTTGTGAAAAGATCATATGTTATAGCCTATTGTATGATGGGGATTCATTTCTTTGAAAATCCACTTGCCTACAGCCCCTTTTTAACTGCTCTAAAGTATCAAAGTGCTCTCTGCCTCTTTTCATGTTCGGGATCTTCAAGATTACAAGAGGGTAAATGGCCAGACATTTACTGGATTGGGCGGACAAATTCATATTCAAAACTACAAGAAACCCGGTCATCCGAAAGGTAAATTGGCCGGGTACACAGCCCTATGTTGTAGATTAAGGATGATCTTTTTTTTTTGGTCATTTTCCGAAATCCTATAAGAAAATACTTAAATACAATAATTTACTTCCAAATAACGAATAACATACGTGAGTGCATTTTATGATCAACAAAATTAATCTAGTGTCAACATAGACCTAGCTGTATAATTCTCGAGGATAGTTTGAGAAAATTTATCTCTTATGGACATAAAGTGTATAAGTCTTTTAATGAAAATATTTGCATGAGTGAAAAGTGATAGTTTGGAGTCTCAAGGAGATTAAATTGTTTTTTGCAAGTCTTTGAAGTGCAAGGATGACCCCGTCTTACGTTAATTATTTGTGCAAGTCTTCGCTCGACTCGCATGAGGAATATGTCTTAGGTGAAGCCGTCAAAATTTTATTTAAATCCTGCAAATAAATTAGACCGTGTTGATCATCTTGCGGCCGAAGAAGTGGCTTGTTTCCGGAAAGCTGGACCAAGGAATTGGATGAGAATAGTCGGTCGAAGAAGTGGCTTCTTGCGGCTTTCAAAGTTGTTAGTCGAAACCACGGCTAAAAAGAGTTATGCAACCTCTACTTCTCAAGAAAAGTTAAAAAGCATGGATATCAAATAACACTACTTGTATTTACCAAGCTCATAGGCCGGAACCTTTCATACATATAATGTGTCCACGTCACAAAACCACTTAATGGAAATAGAACAAAAAAATTTTGAATCATGATTCGATCTTGTTACCGCATATTCAATAGTGTAAACATAACACATAATGCAGAGATTTGAATTGGTATAAAATCGAAACAATGTCCTACTTGCTGTACATAATCCTAAGAAACTAACAACAGCATGTAAACAATAAGATGCCATCTATAGAAAATAAGACATTGGCATAAAGTTTATCAAAATTGGGGAGACCAGATAATATTCATCGTCTTCTTCATCACTGGGCATTCTCTCTCAGACCTCTCTCTCTCTCTCTCTCCCGTAACCGCTCGCACAGAGGACACTACACGAAGGAGGGAATGTCGGTTTTTTCTGAGCAAGACGGGACAGAGGATCGTGTTTTGGGGGGGATGTCACAGAGAAAGAGAGTGAGGCAAGAAAGTGAGATAGAAATTACTCTAGAAGTAAAAAAACAGAGCGGGGATGAAAACCAAATTTTGAGAGCACTCCGGGAGATTTTCGGACTCCGTCCTTCCCAGTCGGACGTCTTCCGTCATCACTCGCGACCATTCCCTTGCCATGGTCCAGAAACTCTGTTACCCTCTGTTTTTACACTCAATCTACCCGAGGGAGTTGAGCCTTTTGCCCGAAGCCACCGATAACTGTAGCCGGCGTACTTGGAGTGCCGGTTCCGGCATTCAATTATTGGTCGTCACTGTGGATCTCTTGTTTCTGTGAAGTATTGGGAGAAGCGTTGCCTTGCCTTGTTTTGTAGGCGAAAACTCTGAAGCTGTCAAGTCCCGCTCAATCTCCGTGTATCGATCTTAAGTTCGTTGATCGACGCTTACCTGAACCTCTTTGGACGAGTTTACTCAGTAGCCGTGGTTGAAAATCCCACCTCGGCAAGGTTGGTTTTGGAACATTTCTTTTGGTCATTTCGTTAATGAAGTTGACGCTGGCGTATGTCTGGGAAGAGGCCAGGATTGAAATCATTTCTTTCCTCGATGAATCAAACCCTTTCTGCAAAGAAAGAAGTATTTGGATTGTGGTGTGGTGTTACATTGAGTCTTTTTCCCGAGATGCTCACCAAGTGTTTGATGGAATGCGTGAGTTAAATCTGTGATCCTTGTCTCGTGTTGTTGATTGATTTGGAAGCAAAACTGACACATTCGGATTGATTTTGTTGAACGATACTGATTATGGGATGTGGTTGTTAGTCTATGCATTGTGGATTAAAATGTTTTTCCCCATTTATTACAGATCTGCTTTCCTTTCCAGGACACTTTGTGGTCTCCAAATATGTCGCCGATTATCTATTTTTGCTGTGTTTTGCATCTATATGGCCCCATGATGATTGTCCTTTATGCTTGGCGAGAAACGTGGCTCGAAATCTTTGACCCATACGTTGATTAGCTTGGTGAATCTCGCGCTGGATGAGGTCCAGTTCTTCCCCTCTGCGTGTCTTTCTGCAAATCTCAGCTTTATGCATGACAGTTAACGGACGATGGTGGTGCTCCACGTGACCGAAGCCAGACAACGGTGACGTTCCATTCAATGCTCGAATACGTCGATCACTTATGAGGTTGAGTCTGTTTATTTAGTAGAGCATAGATTTTTGAGATATGCACAAGGAAGATGATAAGAAGAAGACGATTAGATAAATAAAATAAAAAAATAATAAAAATAAGGTAATGATTTTTTATCAGAAATTATTTTTTCTTATTCTATTTCCGAGAACAATTTTTTAGAGAGAAAAAAAAAAAGCGCTTAGTAATTATCCAAAATTCCTATTACCGGAATAAAAATGCATTTGGTAGATTATTAATTTTTTTTGTTTTTTTATTTTTAATACTTTTATTATATTTTCTTAATTTTCATTTTCATTTTTTCATTTTCATTTTCTTTTTCTCTTCTTCTTCCTCCTTCTTGGTAGCTGGTGCCCAGCGACTAGTTGGGGCAAGTTCCAACGAGCTCGCTAGAGGTGAGCCTAGCCAAGGCGAGCCTCGGCCTCGCCAGATTTACACGAGGCCAAGCCTCGCCAGTGGCCAGGTGTGCCTCACCAAGCCACGAGTGAGGCTCGACCTTGCCCAAGCGGCGCGAGGTCAACCTTGCCCTGGCTTGGTGAGGCCAAGCTCGGCTTCACTGCAGGCTAGCGATCGAGGCCAGCGATGCTCCAATGAGATCGCCGACACTCGTCTGGCTGATCGTTGGTGAAAAGGAAGAAGAAGAAGAAGAAAAGGAAAGAGAAGAGAATTGAAAAAAAAAATGGAATTGATTCTAGAAATTATTCCCGGGAGCAACTTCTTGATTCTATTTCAAATATATTCCCAAGAATATAAAAAAAAAATGATTTTTATTCCAAGAAACAAAAAATTTATCAAATGGATTTCTATTCTTGTTTTACTCCTAGAAACAAAAGAAAACAATAAGTTATTCTTGAGAGTATTATTAAACAAGACTAAAAGACTAGTTTGAATTATTGATCAATAAAACAATACGCTCGATGACCTGTGCCCACAGATCTAATGAGTGAGATTGGTGTTTGGCCCGTGTCGGAGAAAAAAAAGAGGTGCAAAAAAGATGTCGTGACAACCGAGTTAGTGCAAGTGAAGTATGATATCAGAAAGGCAAAGCACGTATTACACGGTTCGAGTTCATCAAGTACGAATTGAGGTCCAAATATGTGCCTATTCAAGTAAAAATAGGTTACTAAGTAAACGTTACTCTAAAGTGAAACCATTTAAAGTAATGTTAGGGGGCATATTTTGGCTCCCATTTTTACAACATCTCATTTTAAATGATGCTTAATGTCAACATGACTACTGTTTAACTTGTTTACCACTTAAGCTCATGATTTTCCACTGAAGAAAATAATTCGATGATTTGAAAAAAGTAATTTCGCACTTTGGTGATGTCAATACCAAATTGAAGGAAAGTGGGTTGAAAGGTGACTGCTAGTGTGGCTTGTGAAGTTAGTTCTTAGAAGTAGAGACTTCTAAGCACACGCGAGCGAACAAATTGTGATGGTGCAGTTCGAACTAGTGAACTGGTGAAGTAGGTGAAATCCCGAAATAAAATAGGCCGAGTCGATTATACTGTGGCCGAAGAAGCGACACCGGCATTGGGGCTTATTTTCAGAAAGTTAGCCCAAGGAATTTGGATAAAAATGATCAATCAAAATCATAGCTTATTGCAGGCTTGCAGCTTTATAACTCGTCTTAGTGGGAAACACAGAGCATCTTTCAGAACTAATAAATGAAAATTCCAAATAAAAGCTTGAATGAGGTTATTTTTTTAAAAGATAACTTAGAGTAGATATTATTTCAGTAAGAGCTTGAAGTGACTAAATTAGTATTAAATAAAAATTTGAGCTTATCAGTCATTCAAATATTTGCTAAGTGGTGAGCATGTGATATTTTCATGGGTTCAAATATGAGCATTTTTGTAATAGAAATGCAATGGAAATCAGTCACTAGACTCGCTCCACCCTTGGATTCACTCCACGTATGAGCATCAAAATCAACTTTGATCATTTTTATTTCTTAGAGTGAAGTCACGAGAAGTGAAGCTACCACGAAGGTGAATGAGAAAATACTCCCTTGCACTTTTGACTAAGCAAAAAAGACAACAAGAGTTATCATCAAATCACATTAAATTCATAATGATCAGCATAATTAGTATGCTTGCTTAATGCGGAAATCCTTTTTGGACTAAATAATTTCAATGGAACGCTAAGAAAATAATCTTTCTTAGCAACTCTCGTCAAGAGTATCTAATGCTTTTGGAAAGGACTTCCACTTTGATTTGTCTGAGATTATCATCGCTAAGCATTAAATGAAAAGGGCCCTGCTCAAGCGGAAGATCCTTCGCCCTAGAGCATCAAAAACTAAGATACTAGCGTACCAAGAAATCACTTACAGGTGTTCTTGTAGAATTTTTCTAATTTCTTTGATTTTATGCATCAAACCAATCGCATGACTTTTGACTAAATAAAAAGGCTTGGTCTATTTTCATGCTTGAGCAATGAAAGGAAAAGGTAATACTTATCCAATTTGTAACTGGAATGTCTAGTGCATAAAGAAAAATATGACGTACCAATTATTGGTGAAGACATACTCAAATCAAAACACATTTCTCAAATTAGCACTAGCATCTTCATCCTTGCATAACCAATACGTCTTGTGAAAAATAAGACCCTATTTCTCCTTTTTTTTTTTTTTTTTGTTTCCTGAAAGAAAAAAAGAACATAAATCCATTTGGTAACGTCAATTAATTTTTCTATTCCCCAAGATAGAAAAGTGACCAGGAAATAGATTTTGAACAAAAACAAAAAGTAGAAAAAAGTAACTTATTATTCTAGAAAACAATTTTTAAAAATGAATTATTTTTTCTTTTCTTTTCTTCTTTTCTTCTTCTTTGCTGACTACCACTTGCCGATTGGCTAACCACTGTTGCCGGCTAACCGCCGACTGCCAACTGTCGTCAATTGCCATCACCATCGCCGATGCCCATCGTCGTTGCCCACTGCCCACCAACGCTACTGCTGTCGCCGCCGGCCAATGGTGGTAGCAGGCAGCAGCATCAGCGGTCATCAACAGCAAGCGGCAGTCATCAATCGATAGTGGCAGTAGTCACTGGTTGGCGGTCATCGGTTAACGGCGGTGATAGTAGCCGATCGACGGTCAACAACAGTGATAAGGAAAAGTAAGAAAAAAGTTAAAATAAATTCTACATTAGAAAAAATTTTGTGAATCATACCAAACACATTCATATTCTTTTTCTATTCCAAGAATAGAAATTTTATATATTTACCATACACATTCTTTTACTGATAAATTGTTATGGGGAATGAAAATAGAAAAAGACTTTTTTCTGAAAATGAATCATTCTCCGGAACAAAAGCATTATCAAATGTACTCTGATTTGCACATCAAAGCTATCCTCTCAAGTTAACTAATAGGCCCGCACTCTAAATTTGGATGTCTTCATTCCCATTATCTATTGATATATCTCTAGTAAGCGAATCATGAAAGGCATACCAAATAATCATGCGAATTTTAGCCACCAAAATCACGCTCGCGACATTTGCTTGCTGTTCGTGGTGCCGCGGTATTTTGGTACACATCATCCTCGTTTAGACAAAGTACTCTTTACTGTTAATAATTTCTTCTTGGAAATGAAGAGATAAAGAAGGATGAATAAATTAAAGCAAACGAACGTGAGGTGGCAAGCATCAAATGAGCCACATGTCAACTCTCTATAAAGCCCTCCACAGAGTACCAAAATACCGTGATGGTACCAGATGAATTCAGTAATTCAAGCCAAGAGAGAGTGCACAAACTTTATATAAAAGGATTTAGTATTTCTCATTTGATATGCAAGGAGATAAAAAAAAAAAAAAAAAAAAAAAAAAAAAACACTCGGAATCACTCCTAGATTGCAAGTTCTCTCAACATCATCCACCAGTCATACTATAACCCATGTAAAATGAAAATCTTAAGCGAGGCAGCTGTGCATGTACTAAATAACATAATTGAGACATCGAAGCAAAAGCTCCCATCTCACGAATCCTCTACACATCATTGCTATTCAAAGTCGTAAGGCTCCAGCTTTAATTGGAAGATAAAGCTAATATTGTAATATAGTTAGTTCACGATATGTGATCACTAATGACAAACACCTTCAGATGAATAAGTGATTATCTTTACTAAAAAGTTCGAAAAAAAAGTGTTAACATGGAATAAAAGGTTCGATAAAAATGAAATAAAAAAAGGAAAAAAGTACTCCCTAAATAGTTATTTGATCGTGGATAACTTATTAGTTTTTTTTTTTTGGTCGGTGGATAACTTATTAGTCGAGAAATTCTAAATGTGACATTAAAAGTATAAAATAAATATAAAATATCAAAAACAAAAATAATTTAAGGAGTAAGATCAAAGTGACTTAGCTGAGGGGGTGATGACTTAATAATCTCTAGGCAAGATATGATGTGGAAAAATTGAGTTTGAAAAGTGAGGAAAATTTACTTTGGGATTTGCTTATCTAGAATCCCTTCTGAATGAGAAAAAGTCAGATTTTTCATTATAAATAATAATCCAATAGGCACCACCTCATGTGGTGGCAGCATTGGTTTAGGCTTTGTCCTCCTTACGACAGGGACAGGTGCAAATCTCAGAGTTGTCATTTGTCGACTTACCCGTGGCGTCGGGGTGGTGGTTCTTTAGCGTCTGGCTGTTGGTTGTACGGAGTTCTCTGGATCATAATAATAATAATAATAATAATAATAATAATAATAATAATAATAATAATAATCCAATAGTCAATGTTTTGTGATTGACTTATGTACACTGGTACTAGGAGCACGAGAGGATGGCTAGCATTCTTTTCTATTTCTTTAATTAATGAAAAAGGCAAGTCAAGTCGAGAAGCACTATACACAATGATTTTGTGCACCTTTTGCAAAATGTTACTTTTTATTAAATTAGTTGGTGGATAATATGCTTGCCGACTTTAGAGCATCAGAAACTATTCGTTGGTTTTTGTTTCTATTTCTTAATCAATAGAAAAAGCAAGTCAAGTCGACAGAGGAAAAGAAAGGAAGGACACCGGTAAATTTTATGCAACTTCCGTGGAAATTACGCGTGGAATAATTCACCTTTACTTTCTTTTCTATGGCTTTCTTTGATTATCACTGCCACGTGATTTGAGAAAGTCATGGTCAAAAAGAATAAAGTGATATACACACGAGAGATAAAGCTGCAACCCGACCAGGCAGTAAGCATTCTGCGTAAGCAGTAAGCACATCAACTTTCATCTCCTATAATAGCCGCTTCTTCGAATCTGAAAGGCAAGTTCTTTCTAGGGATCTCTCGCGCTCTCTCTTAAAAGACACACAATTTGCCATAAAAAGGAAGGAAAAAAAAAAGGGGGAGGGCGTTCACGAAAAGGGCGGAAGGGAGACACCACCATCTTCAGGCAGCATTTTTCTGGAAAAGAAAAAAAGCATTCCCCACCCTTTCTCCTGAACTCACCTGACCAGCCACCTCCACCATCTCCGTCCGACTAACTCTCGCCGGCGACTGCTCTCGCATTTCATTCCCGGAATCCTACCTCACTCCTTCACCGTCACCTGCTTCTTTACTCTCACGAAAAAGGGAAAAAAAACAGAAGCATCTTGGTCTTTCTCTACTCCACGAACGGTCGCCATTGAAGCCCCACACAAAACCTCGGAGCCACAGCCGATCTACGCCGTCCGCCACCTCCAGAGCATCGTCCGCCTGCTGCCATTCGTCGTCGCGGTCCCTGACCTTTGTGGAGTCGACTGAAGCCAGACACGAGTTTGGAGTCGCTATTCTCAACCTTCGCAGCCGACGATGGCCACGGAATCCAAGCCAGGTAGGGGCCCCATGATTGAATGCTCGTTCCTTCTTCTTCTGTTTTTTTTTGCCTCGTCCTGCTTGATTTTAAAAGACCAAAGCAAGCTCGATTTCTTTAGTCCTCACTCGCGTCGGACCTGAATGAGTCGGTTTTTCTTAAGTTTGAACATTGCTCGCTGATTTCTCGAGTTTAAGTGTGAGCTTGAGCTCCGAATAGGTCCATATTCTCTCTCCAACTCGCTGCCCACTTCGTGTTTGAAGAGATGCCTAAACAGATTCGAATTTGTTCTGTTCAATGCAAGACATGGTATGGAAAAATTTAGTTCGAAAAGTGAGGGAAATTTATTTTGGGATTTGCTTTTGTAGAATCCCTTTTGAAATAAAAAGCTCAGATTGTTCGGTATAAATAATATTCCAACAGGCGGTGTTTTGCGATTGACTCATGTATATTAGCACCAGGAGTATGGGAGTGTTGCTACTTTTCTTTTCTATTTCTTTTATTAATGGAAAAGGCAAGTCAAGTCAAGAAGCACCTGTATAGGATGGTTCTGTGCACCTTATGCAAAATGCTGCTTTCTGTTAAATTAGTTGGTAGAGTATATGCTTATCGACTCGGAGCATCAGAAATGATCTTGGTTTTCGTTTCTATTTCTTTATTAGTACAAAGTGATATCCACATGAGAGAAAGAGCTGCAACCTGACCAGACACTAAGCATTCTGAGGAAGCACATCAACCTTCATCTCTTCTAATGGCTGCTTCTTCAGATCTGAAAGGGAGTTATGACGTCTTCCTGAGTTTCCGAGGTACGGATGTTCGAAACAACTTTCTCGCTCATCTCTATGCGGCTCTTGATCAGAAAGGAATCTACACTTACAATTGATAGCAATGAGCTTCGGAAAGGCGAACAAATAACACCGGCACTTATTAAGGCCATTGAAGACTCACGCATTGCAATCATCATTTTCTCCGAGGACTACGCTTCCTCATCGTGGTGTTTGGAAGAGGTGGAGAAAATCATGGAATGCAAGGAGCAAAGAGGACTCACAGTGTTTCCGTTGTTTTACAAAGTGGAACCCAAAGAAGTGAGAACACCAAGAGGGAGCTACCAAAAAGCTATGGTTAAGCATGAGAGCAAGTTTGGGAGAGATTCAGAGAAAGTGAAGGGATGGAAGAAGGCTCTTTATAACGCCGGTAGCTTATCCGGGTGGGATTTGAACAATAAGTAAGTACTAAGTAGTGATTGATGTTACACTGCTTTGTTGTTGATTTTTATATGCTGAATACATCTTCCATTTTTTTCCCATGAAAGTTAATTATCTTTGAAATTAATGTGTCAAGTACCTTTCCCCGATTTTATCAGAGATGAAGCGGATTCTATAAAGAGCATTGTGCGGGAGATCTCTATGCAGCTAGACCAAACGCCCTTATATGTTGCCAAGCATCCGGTTGGATTACGTTCACGGGTTGTAGAGTTGGAATCAATGTTAAATCTTGAGTCTCATGATGTTCTCATGATAGGGTTATGGGGACAGGGAGGTATAGGAAAAACAGCATTAGCTAAAGCTCTTTACAATGATATTTTTAGACAATTTGAGGCTTCATGTTTTTTGGCAAACATTCGTGAAACTTCCAAAGATTCCAAGGATTTAGCTCATTTGCAAGAAAAATTGTTGTCCGAGATATTACTAGGAAAAGGATTAACGGTGTCTAGTGTTGATAGAGGTATTAATTTGATCCAAGAGAGACTTCGCCGCAAAAAAGTTCTCCTTGTTCTCGACGATGTCAATGACATAAATTAGTTAAATGCTTTAGCTGGAGAGCATGAATGGTTTGGTAAAGGAAGCAGAATCATCATCACTACAAGAGATAACCATCTATTAACTACCCATCGGATAGATAAAGATCATATCTATGAAGTTAAAATTCTAGAGGGTTTGGAAGCTCTTGAACTTTTCAATAAACATGCTTTTCTTAGAAGTAAGGAAAAAGTGATAAGGAGGGATCTTGTGGATAAGGCTTTGCATTATGCTAATGGACTTCCTTTAGCACTTGAGGTATTGGGCTCTTTCCTATATGGAAGAAGAGAGCAAGAGTGGAAAAGCGCATTGAATAAACTTGTTAAAAGTCCTAATAAAACCATATATGATGTTCTCAAGTTAAGTTACGATGGACTAGAGGACTATGAAAAGGAGATATTCCTTGATATTGCATGTTTCTTCAAGGGGAAATCTATAGAGTACATCATGAAAGTCCTTAACAGTTGCGACTTTGACACAACTATTGGAGTACAAGTTCTTGTTGAGAGGTCCTTAATAACTAAAGATTGGAAGAAGACAATACATATGCATGACTTGATTCAGTTGATGGGCATGGACATTGTTAAACAAGAATGTCGCGATGATCCTGGAAGACGCAGCAGGTTATGGCATTCTGAAGATGTTTGTGAAGTTCTATCAAGGGAAATGGTAAGTTTTGGTGGTTTAAACACTGATTTTACTCTCTTCTTCTCTGACTCCGTATACTAATTGCAATGCAAGTTCTATAAATGCAGGGAACAAATGCAGTAAAAGCCATAGTTTTGGATTTACCCAAGACAGAAGCAATATACATAGGTCCCAATGCTTTCACAAACATGAGAAGATTGAGGTTGCTCATCATGATTAATGTGCATAACTCTTTCCAAGGTCTTATCTGTCTTCCTAATGAATTGAGATGGTTTGAATGGCCTGAATGTCCTTGGTTCCCCGAATTTTCCTATTGTCCAAATAAGTTGGTTGGGCTTGATCTGCACAAAACCAACATCCAAGTCGTGAGGGAGCAATTCAAGGTGCGCATTTAAAATTAATTGTCTTTCTTTACTTATCTCTTATATATCTATATTTGTATGCATGCAATTATGGATATGTATATGAATTATTGAAAACTCTGAATGCAACATATGCGGTCAGTAACTTTAATACCGAAAATTGGAACAAGAACTTATTGATGACATAATTTAACAATTGAATGATACATGTGCTTCGTACTTTAATAAACATGAAGTGAGGATTCAATTGGTATGCCTTTGATATGATCGATACTGAAAATGTTATCAAAGATTCTATATTTTATATAAGAGACGAGCTTACTAGATTCTTTTCTAAATTGCATATGAAAATAGAATGAGATTTTTCTTGTTTATTTGCTTTATCATTGAAGCGAATGCATGCTAAGTACTTTTGATTGAACCTCATGTTGTTGCTTCTATAATAGAATGCAGCCGATAATGAAAAGAGATATATAGAAATAATGCAATAAAAGATCTTTAAAGGAGTTAAGTCTATACTGTAAGTCAGCCCCAAAAGTCCCGTCTCTTTTTATTGTACCGACCTAACCAGAGATTTCTGTCAAGTACTTTATTTTTAGGAGGAGGAATAAGCGGAACTCCAAGAAAGTTATCTTCATCTTTATGGATAAAATATTCAATTTCAAATACAACTGGGAGTTTCTCCTTCTTCTTCCAAGTATGTAACACATTCCCTTCTTTCCTTTCAATCAAGCCATTTGGCTGCGCCCTTACTCCATTTATTCCTAAGTAAGAAATCACAGGAAGAAAAGCAACTCTTAGGGGAGATAGATTGACCAGCCATTCCTTCTCCCGCTTTTTAAATCAAGGCTTGTGGAGTACAATTCCATGGAAGAGTCTTACATTATAGAGGTGCTAGCGCATCACATCTAGGAGGTTGGTAGCACGCAATAGCTTTCACGCAAGGAGAAGTGTTAAAAAAGTTCTAAACCTTTTGCATTTGTGTCCATTTAGTCATAAACCTTTTTTTGGTGCCAATTTAGTCCTAAACCTTTTTACATTATTTCAATTCAGTCCTTTCCAGCCAAAATTGGCTAAATTTTGCTGACTGGACGTCGGTTAGTTGACATGGGCTGATCGACGTTGATGTGAATAACTTTTAATAATATTTTTTTTTTTTGAATTTTAATTTTTATTTCTCTTTATTTTTTCCTTAACCTCCTCCTTCCTCCAACCGATTGCCGAACCTCGGCGACCAGCTAGAGGCAAGGTCGCTGCTAGTGGCCGCAAGGGCCGCCTTGCGCAGGGCTAGCAAGGTCGAGCCTCGTCGTCCATGGGTGAGGTTGCCCTCGACGCCTTGCCGGCCTAGCGCGAGGCCACCCTAGAGGCTTGGGTGACGAGAGTCGAGCCTCGTCCATGGTTAGTGAGGCTTAATCTCACCAGATTCGAGCACGATGCCGCCTTCAAGGCCTGGGCAACGAGGGTGGACGATGAGGGTCGAGCCTCGCCCATGGCCGGTGAGGTTCGACCTCGCCAAATCCAGTGAGGGCCAGCCTCGCCAGCCTGACACGAGGCCGCCCTCGCGGCCTGGGCGGCCTTGAGCTGGCTTCTCATTGCCTAGCATGAGGTCGACCTTGCCGACAGTCGCCTTTGGCCGGTCACCGGTGATCAGCTGGAGGAAAAAGGAGGAGAAGGAAAAAAGAAACAGAAAAAAATTCAAAAAAATTAAAATATTATTAAAAATTATGCCGATCAAGCCACATCGGCCGGCCGGCATTTAATCAACGAATCTAGTCAATTTTGGCCGGAAATGACTGAATTTGTACAATGTAAAAATGTTTAGAACTAAATTGGCATAAATACAAAAGATATAGGACTTTTTTAACACTTCTCCCCTTTCACGCTTGACTAATAAAACTTTCTAAAGAGAGGTAAAAAAGGGGCTCGCTTTGCTAATTTAAATGTATTTAAACCTAAATCTATGTATGTATGTATGTATGTATGTATGTATGTATGTATGTATGCATTATATTTGTCTTATATTATACTACTGTACAAAGTAAAGGTGACCTTACACAGGATTTCAATTTAATTTCTTCCCCAGAATGTCTCGAATACTTATTTTACAGATATTGTATTCATAGAGAGGTGCGTAAACTATTAATTTATTTGATCTCTCACATGTTTCACAATCTAAATTTTAATCTTTTTCTATCCTACAACAAATTTCTTATTGCAAATTTTAATCTTGAAATATTTTACATATATTCTATGTTTATGTATTGTGTATTTACCAACAATTTCTTTCCATTAAATATTTATAATATGGTGGTTTTGCTCAATTTTTCAAATATCAATTTTTTCAAATCTTGTGCATACTCTTATATCTTTCTCTTCTTATGCCTCTTATGAGACAAACTTTGTGGGCCTTCAATTTTGCTGTCGTGCTCGTCGGCCACACGGATTTCGGAACGTGTTGAACGAACAAATAAGTAAAAGGGTTTTTTCAATCTTGATGAAGTGGAAAAACCCCGCTATGGACGATAGGAAGAGACTAGATAATCTAGGTCTCCCTTAGCCAAATCACTAGGCCACTCCAAGGATGCAACACTCTCTTGATCACTCATGAATTCACCAAAAAGACAGAAAGAAAGACAAAGAAAAAGATAGAATGAAACTTCATTTTAAGGGGGAGGGGTGGTTTATTTCAAGGAAAACAAATGATTCGATAAATATTTTTCTAAAATAATTGTTTGAAGTAATTAGTCAATGAAATGTATTTTCATTATCGACAATAGTTTAAATTTAAATATTTTTGTAGACAATGAAAATATTTTTCGTTTATTCATTTTTGTAAGCGATATAAGCGATCATTTTATGAAAATATTTTTCAAATCAATAATTTTTTGTGAAATAAATGAAGTCTTAATAAATTCATTGTTTACAATGAGACTGAGAGGGCACTTATAACTAGGAGCCTAAGATACCTTTGAGTAACACTCAAGTGAAGTAAAATTATCCTAAAATACAAAATTCAAATAGGCAACGGTATTATCAAATTGTAATCAATACAAAAGCAATTCTAAAAATTATAAACAAACTCACGGATCAAGAAAATATATTCTATTCCCATTATTCTATTCACAAGAGAGGATCTTGAAATCTTTGAAAATGGATCCAAAATATTTCCCATATCATATTCTCCCTTGGAAAGGACTCATCCTCGAGGCCAACTTCGGGGTGATGGATCAGCAACATGGAAATTGGCAGAAACACATCCACAAAGCTCACTATTGTAGGCATTATAGTCAATGCGTTCCAAAACTAGAAAAGAACCATTTGCTTGTGGAGATAATTTAGCACGACCACTAGGTGGAAAGCGCTCTACTATACAAGATCACCTTCTCTGAAAACGGCAGGCTTTTCTATGTTGGTTTGCTTGACGGGGATATTTGTCAGTTTGCTTCAAAATTCTCCTCCTCACTTCCTCAGGTAACTCCTTGATTGTCTCAGCTTTTTCTCCAGCATCTCCACTAAATTGACACCTAGTGGATAATGGTGTAAGATACATTTTCAAATTGGCATTTTCCTTGCCATATTATTATCTGCAAACTCAGCTTGAACCAATAATAAAATCCATTGTTTAACATGTTATCTAATAAAACTCCTTAATAAGATGGGTAGCAGAACTAAACTGAGGCCAACTCCTAATGTGGGCCAAAAGTGACTAATGAACTTGACATAAGGGGTTGTCTTTGGAATACCATGTAGGTGCACAATTTCACCAATATAAAGTTCGGCAACACGTAATGCATCAAGGGTCTACTACATTCAACAAAAAGTGTGATTCTTAAAAATCGATCGACCAATTACCATGACCTAATAAGTGATGACGAGAGATTCCCCAGCTTCCACCGCCATTACGGCAGGTTTGCGTATCTCTACATAAGATTGTAGATCTATCAAGTGCCACTTATGTTAGCTTGAATTCATGTCATGAATTAGCTGGCAAAGGATTTAAACGTGGCTTGTGTGCTCCCACTTGAGGTTACACTCTCTCTCTCTAAATTACATGTATTGTTTCTAAATTTATACATAGTGGCCACACCAATTAGCATTGGAATGATTTCTCTTGTTTGTCACTCGATAGAGCTCTAGTGTGTGGTGAAATTACGAGTATTGTTCTTTTTTTATCTTCTCTTTTGGCCAAGGATTGCTCAGTAAACTCGTATTTGAAAAGGGAGAGGGAGTGCTCCGTATACACCATATGATCAACTAATTTATGATCACATGGGACTTGAATGATGATCAAGTGTTTTTCATTAAATATTTTCATCTTCATTTTTTTTTCCGTATGGATGTTTCCTGCAGGACTTTAAAAATTTGAAGTTCCTTAACTTCAGTGAATGTTCGTCAATGGTTTGTATGCCAGATCTCAATTTGACTCCAAATCTCGAGGAACTGGATCTCCATAAGTGCAAAAATTTGGAGCGTACTCACGAATCAGTTGCATATCACACCAAGTTACGGTTGTTGAATCTAGAAGGGTGCTCTAACCTTCAACATCTCTTTGATGTGCTCCAATCCAAGAATCTTCAACTTCTCAATCTTACTGATTGCTCAAAGTTGCAAAGATTCCCTGATATTCCGAATAAAATCAAGGGCTTGCAAGAACTTTATTTAAAAGGGACTTCAATCGAGGAACTTCCTGCATCCATAGAAAATCTTGTCTCTTTGAAGATTTTGAGTTCAATTAATTGCAAGAAACTGGCAAACCTACCATCTAGCATTTATAAGTTGCCAAGTCTTGAGAGATTGATACTTGATGGTTGTTCAAAACTAATCACGTTTCCAAAAAAGGAGGAGGATTTGAGAGATCTACATAGCAATATAGGATTTCCTAAGCTACTGGTCTTAGGGCTTGGGGGATGCAATCTACTAGAAGTAGAGTTCCTAGAGAATCATTCATGTTTTCCATACTTAAGAACTCTAGATTTGGCTGAAAACAATTTTGCTAAGTTTCCAACATGCGGGCAGCTAAATAATTTACTCCAATTGGATGTTTCGGAGTGCCGACAACTAGAAGAGATTGGCAAGATTCCAAGGCAATTGCAGGAGTTGCATGCAGAGAATTGTGAATCTCTAAGTAAAATTCCCTCCGACATATGGGCCAGTAATGATATTGACTTATTATGTCATGGACCAGTGGTTAGACTCTCTCTCTCTCTCTCTCTCTGATTAATACGGGGTCATCGTGTACATGTATTGCTAACTATAGCTAAACTTTCTTGCCGACCCACTTAACTCATTGAAACTCCTCTTTTCAAGTGTCAAATTCGAAATGTTATCTTAACAATTTACATCTATGACAGCTATGTTTTCACATGTGGAGTCGCTTCATTCTTCTACCTGGAGGAGAGATGCCGCAATGGTTGCTCCCGAATAAAGAGGGTTATATATCTTTCATGGCTTCAAAGGATTTATATAAGAAGTTCCTAGGATTAGCTATCTGCACTGTAACTCGAGCAAAGAAAGGGAAACCACATATTGGATTATGGATCTATTTATACATTAATGGCAAACAAATAGGTTGTTTCAGTTTAGTTCGATATCTTCATTCAAGTCATGTGTGGTTTGCTACTTTTAAAATGGAGCAGCTATGGGGATTTGGCGCTTTTGTCAAATGACTCGAATTCTTTCCAATTAGGCATTAGAGCAGAGGATGGTACAATTGTAAAAAAGTGCGGATTTCGATTAATATGCAAGCCACTAGAGGATGATTTGGAGGCTTTGTATCAAGACGACGAGTTACTGGATCCAGGTTTGTTCTATGAGATTTGGCATGACGATAAAGAAGTGAGCACAGAGAAAAAACGTGTGGACGATCTCTTAATGCAGGTCTCCTTCCCTCCTCCCTCCCTCTCTCCCTCCCTTCCCGCAATTATGGTGTGTGTATTGTGTTTGTATAATGCAAAAGCTGCAAATGCTAGTAAACAAAACAAGCTAATGTATTGTGATTTTGCACCTACATGTAATAGCGGTGGCTAAACAATCGAGAAGATCTAGAAGATAACAAAAGGAGGTCAAAGGAAGACTGTGAAAGCGAAACAGAATACGACCCCGATGACCACGATATCATGGCTGACCATAATATCATGGCTGACTTCTCAGCTGAGGTCTCTCTCTCCGGGTGCGCCATAAGTGCATGTGTTGATTTGTTGGAGTGTATGTCGGGCACACTGTGTTTGTATAATGCAAAAACTGAAAATTCTGTACAAACAAGCAAATCTAACGTAAAGTGATTCTGCATTTACATGTGATAGGGTTGGCTACAACACTCGCAAGTGAATGATTCCATGAGTATTACATATAAGGCAATGAAGTATCGATATGTTTAATTATTATAAAACTCTAGCTTTGGTTGAATTACAAGAAAAATTCTCAATCAAACTCTTCTATTTGAGCTGATTATCAGCTTGAGTACGTCTAACAATTTACTGGTATGACAGAAGTATCGCTATTCCGGATTCACTTCTTACTATAGAGATATTCTCCCTGGAGGAGATATGCCAAAGGAGTTTGTACTTGTTGAAGGCAATACCATATCTTTCATGGTTTTACAAGATTCCTATGATAAGTTCCTGGGATTAGCTCTATGTGTTGCTTTCAGCATAGAAGATGGAGAAAAGGAAGTATTTTTTGACATCGTGCCCCATGTTAACGGCCAAAGATGGAATGGGCTATCAGGATCTCTCGGTTCATTTGATTCAAATCACATGTGGATTCAATATCTCAAACCGAATGTGCTGTGGGGAGTGTTGGAGGGAGCAGTTGATTTTCTTGAATTTGACGAGGATTGCTTACGATTTAGCCTCACACTCAGCGTATTGGGTGGAACCGTGAAAAAGTTGGGGTATGTGCTAAGATGCAAGCACATGGATGATGGTATGAAGGTTGTGCTCAAAGACAATCAATTAGTGGATCCAACTTCAATTTATGAAATGAAGTTGAGAGAATTCTTAGACAAATTTCTCCCACGCCAAATCGAAGCAAGGCGATACAAATTTCTCCCACACCAAATCAAAGCAAGGTGAAACAGATTAATGGGAAGAGGTGAGTGAAGTAGCGTTGGCATGCAGCTCTGAAGGAAGCAATCATTAAGCCAGCGAAACAAATTGGGGATTGGCATATGTTTCCTAATACGCCGGGACATATGTTTGTTGTTGAAGTAATAGATGGCATTCAATTCAATCTCTAATGTTAGATTCAGAAAATGGAGAGAGGGTGACTGGCACACAAGACACTTCAATTCAGTAGAACGTGGCATGGTGTTTGGCTCAAATATCTCCAGCACGTGTAGTCAAATCATATCAATAAATGACATGTCAGTGTTTTTTGTTACTCATATTGGGTGGAGCTAACAAAAAAACTTAATTATATTGATTGGATAAATTTTAAGACTTGATTTCACTTTTCGAAAGTTTTGGAACTTAATTCTATTTTCGCAACAAGTTTTACGACTTCTAGAGTACTTATTTATAAACAAATTGTATTCATGTTTCATTTCTCCCGAGCATTGTTTCCCTTTACTTGGGTAATTTCAATTTTTTTATGTAGTTTATAGATGAAGCAAAAAGGTTTGCGGCACTAATGTGTTTCTATACATATTCCTGTTATAGTAGTATGTTAATATTTGTTCATTGCCAAAAATAATCTTTGTTATGCCCCTTATGTTAATGTTAGTCATTAGTAAACTTGAATTTAATATAGTAAATTTCATCAAATAGTCATAATAAATAACAAAATTTCTTGGTAGGTACTCCTGAACAAGTGTAAATCACCCGAAATCCTCGAAATATGGTTATTAACTTTGCAATATAACTTTCCACCATGAACGTCCATTTCGTTATACTTAATATGTGCGCATCATCATTATTCAATTCTCCATTCATATAGTAATTCTCCTCTTTATTTGTAAATGATAGTATTTGTATATTGTAAGTATTTTTCCGACGGTCATAAGTCTCGTGAAGTTCTCATGATCATTGCTACCTCTCTAGTTAGTAACTTTCTTTTAAGGTTAGCAATTTGATTGTAGAGTTTATATCTTGATGATCCTATCACTTAGGAATTATCTAATACCATGGTAAATTCCTTCATCGAACTCATAAGTGACGATATGGATATTTAGTAACTACAAAGTGCCATCAACAGCGGTACTTTCTAGAGATTCCTTGCAACTTTAGGTGATGACGAGTAGCATTTCTTTAAAGAGAGTAGGTTTCCTCAAAGTTCTCGCAAGCTTGGGAGTTACTAGCATTCGAAAACTTTTCAAGGGACTATCCCCTTATTTGAGAAAATTATTTTATTCGGCAATCAAATTGCTAATAGCTAACATGATTTGGCCAGCCAATTAAATTGATTGTATAAAATGATGGTCCTCTTACTTGACACTTAAATTTTGAAATTGATTTGCTTGCTGCGCCACACGTCCCTATCGTGTCATGTAACATCATGACCTTGTCTCTTGGACTGACACACCTCTTTTTCGTGGTGATTCTAAACTTGATTAGCACTCTTCAATGATCATCCTCTTATATATATATATATATTCCAACTAAACTATCCTTAATCTAATACTGGCCCTTATATACTCTGATTGGAATGACCCCGGCAGAGCCAATCTACAAAATCAATGGACCAAAGATTTGAAAACAATGCATCATGTATTTCTTGTTAAAATCCTTCTCAATTCATAATACAAAATGGTCGAACATAACCACAAGATAGACCTTAAACACGTGGCTAACACAAGATAGACCTTAAACACGTGGCTAACAACTATATCAATTATTTTAAATCAGAACCGTATCAAGTACTTAGTAAGAAAGTCTATTATACTAGACACTTAGTTAATAGCTAGGTACACTTATCTCATGGAAGGGACTTAGGTCTGGTCTCCTGGCTCTTACAGACCACCTTCTCGAGGACAATGAAGAAGCAGGTTGACCAATATCGTTCAACAATGGCGCACGATGGGAAAAGTCCACTTACCGGCCTAGACATCCACTGAATATCACGGCATAGGCCAAGCCAAAGATGCTTTTATCGCATCAAAGTTCTCGTGATGTCCACATTCTCCCATATCATTGGGCAATTATGCCCTCCCATATGTCGGATCACCATTTGAATGAAAATGGGGCTCAGAAGGCACACCTTGCAATCTTGCAAAAGTATCAAGTGTTTTTGACTTCTTACATGGAATTAATGAATCTACGGAGAGTTTATTAGTTTAACAGATCGCTTAACTACCTGCGTTATTAGAGCAGCATCACCATGCAAGGTTCAATGCTTGTTAAGCTGTTAGATGAAGTTAGGATCTTTTATGTCCCCATTTTGGGACAAGGTAGGATACAAGACTTATAAGGTACAGGCCTTTGAAGACAGAGGATAGCCTCAGACTAAAATGCACTCCATGTTGCAGCTAATAGAGAATGAAAAGATTTATATTTCAGGCAAGCCAAGAAAAAATAATGAGTAACCTCATAAGTTGCTCCGGGAAGAAGCTTAGGTGCATCAGTTTCCTGCTCACAATTCGACTCTCCCCACTCCCTAGTGGATGCAATGACAAAGCCGCAAGATTGTTGTGATTTTTGAGGACTGGACAAGCCATATCTGACACAATGCAATTCCACAAAAACAATAAGAAAAAAATTCAGGATTATTGTGGGATAACTGGAAAATCTATTGCTAAAACTTTGCTCGTGGTTTCTACACACTATCCATCACTTAGGAGCTTTGGAGACTTAATTCGTCTAAATGGTGTTATGATGATATAACAACTAATGACAACCAACAGAAGATCTATAATACTTTTTTGCCAAAATAACCAAAGATAATTGTCAGTCAAAGTTGTTTAATCTTAGAAATCTGCACCAATTTGAATGGAAAAGCTAGCAAATGTACTATCCGTGTCATCTCCAACTGCAAATGGATTGCATTCGGGTCCTTATAGATGGGGCTTAAGTGCATTTTGGATCTTACGCGTCTTTTATCAATTACAAGAAGTGGTGAGCGTAAATGCTTAGTGCCTTTTTTGTCAAAGAAATAAAAGGAAAAAAGAATGACATCTTCACGGGAAACCCAAACTACAGTTACAACGAAACCATTACTTTGGAAGGGAATTTAGAAATTAAACCATCACTTGTCAAATTCAAGTGATGTCTCTTTTATATTCAAGAAAAGGTTTAGCGCTGGGACAGCAATATCTGAATTTCCTTATCCCCTTCCCCCTTTGGCTGCTCACCAAACTCACTTATGCCAATGCCAACAAATCTACCAGGGTAGGTGTTACGTGCATGTGCATCAGTTTTGTGAACAAAGAATCTTTAAATTACAATTGCCAGTATAAAATGCATCAGATGGGCAGACTATCCAAGAAAGGTAACGCCATTGAAAATTTTGTATCTATAGATCTTTCTAAAGTTGGCAACAGGTGGAAAACTAGAAACTGCACTTATCCCAAAGATCAAAAAAGAGATGCATGCATCAAATCTATGCTAATATAAGTAGAAAAAAAAAATGTGTCTAATCAAATATTTGCAAGACAGCATACTGATATCTGAAATTCAATAGATGATGGTGCACGTACTTTAACAAAAGATCAGATACAAAGAGCCCCCATATCAGGTGGCCCTCCATCAGATCCAGTAGAAAGTGCAGATGTGTCAGACCCTCTCTTGCCTCGCTTCTTTTCCTTTCTACCTTTTCTGGATTCAAGAGCTTGATCACTGCAAAACAACATTTAGACATAAAAAAAGGAGAAATCTTCAGTGCAGTCTTTGTTCTTGTAAGTATAAATTTATATTACTCATGTATGAACATTTTTCCAAAGTGAACCCATTATCCGACAAAGCGTTGGAGTGAGAAAATATTCCAGACTTGAAGTTAAGTATGATACAATGTTGGATACATACGCCATAATTTCAAGATACGTATAGACTCCAATCACATGGTAACAGGAAAGATACTTCAACAAAAGACAAGCTTAAACTATAACTTGACATATAAAGCACTGAGAGAATGATAAATACTTGGAAATTGCAGGGACTTTCCCTGTCCCTGACCCACAACAGGACTTATATTTCTTTTTTGAACCACATGGACAAGCCTTGTTTCTTGAAATTTTCTGCATTTCAAGATAAAACAAGCAAATAAAACTGAAAGGGCACATCACCAACAGTTCTCATGTTTGAGCTTAAACCAAAATGGTAAAAGAGGTAACATAATCATCTTTTGCGGAAACCTTGTCTTCTCGCTGGGCACTGCCACCATGATGAGTCCGTTTAGCACTATTGCTGGGTGGCTTTTCTTTATTGGTCTCTTCCACAGGTTCCTCTCTCTGTTCCTCAGAATTTCCATTGACATCATCACCTAAATACCACAAAGAATTATGAGATAGTTTTGGGTGTAGCATGTTTGACTACCCCAAAATCCACGGTTGACAAGACAAAGTACGCTAATCCTACCAGTTGCATCAAAATGACTCCAAACAAGCTTCTCGTGAAGCTCAACAAGGTATCTCTGAAACTGCGAAGTTAAATTATTAAAGAAAATCTAGAGAGATAAATACTGACCGGCCATTACCATGAGAAGCATCTGCATTGCAGGGAGAACGGACAGTTTCCTCTGAAAAATCTTCAATGCTTTTTTCTGCTATCAAATACTCTATGGCGGCATCAACATCCCCATACATTTGCAGCAATGTCTGTAAAAGTATCACATGTCACACCGAAGTCAGAGAAAGGTCCAAAACATTGCATTCTAATTCTAGACACCCAGCAAATGAGAGGAAAGAATTTAATGTAAACAATCAAGCAGAAGAAGAGAGGACATAACCTGCTCAACTTTCTTAATGTTCTCACAACCATTTCCAGCCATGACTAGCTTGATGGATCCTGTATCAGTAATATCCTTACCAGCTCCTGATTTAGACCTGTTTGACCCAGCTTTTGCTTGGCAAGACGACGACGAGAGATTAGAATCAGCCTTTCAGCAAAAGAAATTATCAAATCACATACTTAAATTCACAAGTTTGTCCAACTTCCCTACTAACTTAGTAAACTAAAATTAAATTCCAGTAGCAACCTTTATTGTAATTGGCCTAGCTGGCCCATCTCCGGTGTCTTCCTTCAACCTCACACTGTTGTAATGTTCCCCATCATGATAAGATCTAATAAAGCAAAGCAAAATATATAAGTTCAAATAATGAAACACCATCAGTACAAAAAGAATATAAGATTTTCCCTATCCACAAAACAATAATGGCACAACACACATTTTTTATGCTTACTGGCTTCGCATTATGACACTTATCGAAGATGGTAAAGTGTGGAATATCATATATCCACTAAATTTCATGACGCTCGTGACAATCCAAAGTCACGATGGCTACCTAGACAGATCCAATCCATCTTAACTTAGAATATCCAGCGATGCCATCATTGAAGGATTATGCGTGGAAATTTCAATAAAATAAATTATTGAAGAAACAAAAGCTAAGTGACATTTCGGTCTGCTACCACATATGCTTAGCCAGTAATTTATCCCCCTATGACCACACCAAAACATTTCTCAAACTAGCAAAAGAACTTCCATGGTTAAATCTAACAACACTGCAACTACACTCGTATCTGCAACTTATGGGATGTTGTCCTTGCATGCCAAAATAATTTCACAAATCAGCATTCTCCCCGAACAAGCTGCAGTACCTTTCTTTCAGTAATGAGCCGGTTTGTTTGGACAGCCTGTACTTATAGCTTTTTGTGTTTTTTTTTTTTTTTAAATCTTGTGGCTCTCGCAATTTGACTTTTAGAAAACCTAAAACCATTTAAAAATAAACAAAATTGACCAGGAGAAATATATAATCTTTTCATAATCTCTTCAAAAATAAAAACATTGTTTTATTTTCAAATCTTTTGAGGGAAAGTAAAATATAAGAAAAGGTATTTTCAAATCTTTTGAGGGAAAGTAAAGTGTAAGAAAAGGTAATTTATTCAAGTGTATACAAACAGAGCCAGATCTCATCCCAATATTTGAGCACTTGCTTAGCAAAAAAAATCAGTCTCTGGATTCAAAAACTCACAAATGGATCATACAAGCACCAGGCTGATCAAAATTGTGTATGTACCACCGAGGTGACATGTTCTGCATCAAGTAAGGAGTGAGATAAATTGTTCCATTTGGAGTCAACGAACAGATATTTGCATGCATGGCATGTGTCAAAACTAATTAGTGCTGTGTAAATTCATCAAGGACATATAGAACACTCAATGAGCCAGCAATGTTGTAACAAGTTCGATATATTAACTCTTCTTTGAATTAGGATTATATGCACCCATCGGAACTCCTTGTGCTAAAAGGTGCAATACATCTCTGAAAAAATATTTTGCACATCACCATCAATGGTCCTTCCACATGCTTTTGCCACAATAGAAATTGCGAGACATGCCAGATATCATTGTGCTTCAGATGAGTCAATTTTTCAGTCTAAAGAGTAACAAATTATAACCAGACAGAAAAGAACAAGCTATAACCATTACGAGAACAACATCCTAAGTGATCTTTTAATCTAAACAATGATGGGGATTAACTTCTCAGATAAAGGAAGGCCATATTGGGGAAGAAAGCCGTTATATGAATAAGCAAAGAATGAGTCTGGAAACCAATAATCATGGGTTCTTCAATGGTCATCGAATTCTAGGGTGCATGCTTAAACAGGGAAACTTCAAATCCAGTCGCAAGGCTAACAATTGACGAGTCTAATGACATCCTTATTTAGTCTGGATGTTTCCCCCCGAAGGGATGAAAGGACCTTAACCAACAAAACTTCACGTAGGTGATGGTTGATGACTTCATTGTCAGTCTTACCCGATGAATGCAAATGTTACTCTGTGTAACAAGAGAAGCTGCTTGCATTTCCATATGACCAGCCCACGTGCCATCATTGTCCATGGTTTTGCAATACTCCTCAAATGGCACATCATCCTCAATAAATGGTTCAAACATTTCACGATTTTTCTGTCATTAACAATTCCTATCTTAGATGCACATATCAGGTCCATTCTTCAAACAAGGATTTCATTTCCTTAAACACATCACTATGAGAAAAAACCAATGAAAATAAAGGATTCTGTTGAAACTTGAACCAAGCAAAAACTATCAATTTGTGCCATTGCAAAACATTAAAGTTTTATCACGCATGCTAAAAAGTTGATTTATTCTACATTAGTATCAATTCTCTAATTTTTTATTTTCTCAATATCTCCTCCAAAAATATGAGGGTTTGCATAATATTGGCACCCTAAAGAAGCAACCGCATGTTCCTGTAGGCTAGAACAATGCGGGTAACTATAAAGTCCAGCTTCCTCCTGCACCTGTCAGTTTAGGCCAAGATACACCATCCAAATCACAGTTAACACTCAAAAGGTTTTCCTCTCTAGTAAAATAAGAATGTCAAATTGCTCAGGTGATCCTTGTGTTGGTATAGCTCTATGCAACTGTGACTGCGAGCTGAATATCATCAGGAATAACCATTGGCAGCAGAAATGTATGCTTCAATGTATAATACCCATTTTAACTTGGTTTTTTCTTCCAAAGGCATGCTATTTCAGTGTCTTTATAAGTGTGAGATCCAACAATACTAACAGAAAAGGTTCAAGAACAAAATGCACCAAATAAAGTTCAGATTCAGATCACTGAGCACTAAAATAAATAAGGACAACATCACTATGTATAAAAACCCCTGCGAACATAATTCCTACAGCTTGAAAAAGAGAAATCTGCACTCCACAATATGTACTGAACAACCATACTCCGGTACTTTCCATGTTCATTTTCATTGCCTTCCAACTGATCTGCAAGGGCCCTGGTGAACAAGGGCAGATAACTATGAGAATTCCAACAATAGCAAAGGCATTTCTATAAACAAAAGCTCCATTCAAGGCTGTAAGATTACCTGGAGGATGGATAATTCAAATACGCTGAATGAAAACAGGGATGATGAACATGGTTTGTTTCTCTAGGACATTGTACAATAGTGACAGAATTTTACAAAGCAATTTAGTTGGATCTCGGAAGAGTTAATCTAATTTCCTCAAGACTAAGATAAGAGAGCTAACAAATAGAGCTCTTCTCTAAGATATGTTTCCAGATGCAGTGTATCAGGCAGAATGATGCATCATATGAAAATGCAATACCTTTTCCAACAGAGGAGTTTCTAATACATCAATGATAGCATTTCAGAACTGGTGTACAATAAAATGCAATGCGTGTTGTGTTCCGACGACAGAGTGGTAATGCAATGAGAATCCCATTGACCTTCTACAACAGATGGGAATACTGTCATCTTACAAAACAAACCAATTCCTGGAAACATTCAATAAAAATCATGAACAAGTCGGTGATCTTTTCTAACAAGGAACACAGACCCGAAAAAGCAATTACCATCTGCAGTCACCTGGACAATTTTCAGGCCCAGAGCATCAAGCTGAGCTCGGAACTGCGTGTTATCCGCTTGCTTCCCCTGCTTTTTGACCTGTTCATCAACGCATACCACATTCACGTCCACTCAGATTCTGAAAACAGCCACCGACGAACACTCCAACCAAGAACTTAGCCAAAAACACCTCCACGAAAGCTCAATTTCAGAGGCCTCGCCGCAAAAAACAGATTATCACAGCAATTGAAACTTTCGAATTTCTTCGGCGACAAGATACGCCGCCTCATCGAAGAGCAAGCAATAGTCACGATTGCCTAAATAGATGATGATTGCAACCGTAAGTAGCGAAGGAAATCACTTACGTGAGGCTATTTCTTAGCGTTGGACTTGTGGTGCTGCTTCTGTACCATCGCTGCGGAGAGAAGACGATCAATGCCGCCGGTGATGATTGAGCGAGGTAGAGATTTGCCGCCGGGAGACGGCGCTCGAACACCAGAGTCGCGGTGATTCGAACCAGAGCGAGGATTGCCCAGCGAAGAAGATGGAGACGGATGCGAGATGGGCCATAAGCTTTCCCGTTAGGAGCCCAATTTATTCTTCTTGTGAAGGTAAGGATGGGGCAGAAAAGAAAGGGGGAGAGAGAGAGAGAGAGAGAGAGAGAGAGAGAGAAAGGGGATCGGTTCGGAGTGGTGGAGCCGGAGGTGTTTCGAAGAGAAATCTGAAACCGAGAGGAGAGAATTCTTTCATCTCGTCGGTGGTCCGTCTCAATCACCTCGCGACCTCCCGGGGAAGCCGACTGGCTTGTCGTCGTTTGTCGCAGCAAGCTCTCGAACCTACAGGTGGTATTCCGAACTGCACATGGACCGTTCGACGGAATGTCTCAACGCTTCGCCGGAGATGCCATTCCTTTAGCTGGAGAAGCCCGCGATTAGAGGCCGACGTAGTTAGTTTGCTATCCACTCCATTTGTGTGCTTGTTCTGTTAGAGTGGATGCCGTTTTGTATTACGTGTTTCGGTGACATTAAAGTTGCCGTTGAGGTTCGGTTATGGCCCGCGAGGGACGGGCGACCGGCGACCAAGTGATGGCCGGCAGTGACTGGCGTTGTCGGACTGAACGACCGACGCCGGGTGGTGGCTCAGCGGTGGCCTGAGCGCCGGCGAGGGATCATCTGAAAATGGTTGGATTAGGTTGAAAAGGAGGTCGCAAGGAAGAAGTCGTTCTCGGGAAGAAAGTGATGCACAGGGGAAGGGAAGAGAAATGGATAAAAAAAAAAAAAAAAGGGAGAGAAAGAAAAATATATATAAAAATAAAAGGGAAGAAAATTAGATGAGAAAAGAGGAAGGAAGCGTGAATGGGTTGTGTGGATTTAGGCTCGGCGTGGGTTACTTGATGGATCTTGGACCTTAAGTGGTTTTAGTCGATTCGGGCTGGTCTTAGTCTTAGAGGTGCTTGGGCTGAGTTTTTTTTTTTTTAAGGAAGATTAGCTTAGTGCTTTTTAATTTCAACGAAATGGGCTTGGTGATTTTCTAATCGAATAAGCTTGTTTTGAATAAGCCCATTTGTGTCCTCGGCCCAGACCCGCGAGACCAGAGCCAGTCCGAAGTGCTAGTCTGAATTAAAAAAATATAAAAAATAAATAATTGATAAAAAACTAAAAAATATAAAAAAAAAATTAAGAGTCCAGAAAATTCATAAAAATCAAAAAAATTCATAAAATATTTGACAATAATGCGTCATGTATTTGTCATTAAAATTTTGCTTATTCATAATACAAAATGGTTGAACATAACCACAAGATAGACCTTAAATACAAGGCTAATAACTATATCAATTATTGTAAATTAAAACTTTATCGAAGTATTCAAGAAAAAAATTTATTATACTAGATACTAAGTGAGTGGCTAGGTATACTTATCTCATGGAACCAAGGATCAATATGTCTAATTTAATATTAGGGGTGGCAAAAAATTGACAAGGGAAAAATTTCTATTGCATGAATAATGTATATAATGCAACCAAGGATCAATATATCTAATTATTATAGAGCTCTAGCTACGGTTGAATTACTAGGAATGTGCTCAAAATCAAACTCTTCTTGAACTAATTACAAACTCACGTACTTTTAACAATATGCCCATAAAACAGAAGCATTGTTATTACCAAATTCCTCCTTATTACCAAAATGTTCGCCCTGGAGGAGAGATGCCAAAGAAGTTCATCCTTGTTAAAGACAGTTCCATTTTTAGCTTCACATGACTTGTACTACAAGTTTACAACATTGGTTCTTTGTGTTTTCAATGTAGAAAATGGAAAAGAAGGAAATTATCTTTCGACAGAATGCCGCTTGTTCATGACCAAAGGCGGAATGAGCTATTAGGAGCCTCTCGGTTCATTTGACTCGAACCATGTATGGATTTAGATTCTCAAACCAAATGCACTATGGGGAGTGTCAGAGGGAGGAGTTGATTTTGGTCAATTTGACAGGAGTTATCTAGGATTTAGCCTTAGAGTTAGAAGATGGCATCATGTCTGACTCAAGTTTCTCCAGTATGGCAAATATCAAAGCATTGCATGTACACAAGAAATTGACATTTGAAAGTTTAAGAAAGTTAAGATATTATTTGCATGTAGTGAACATGATAGTACCATTTTGCTATACTTCTTGTCTTGCTTCATTGTACTTTAGCTTTTGATCCTAAATTATTTAGCATTTAATACAAAATGCTACAATTTTTTAGAAATTTATATGAAGTTCTAGTAATTATAAATAATGTGAAATGCTTTTACATGCTCGCTTTGTTAGTGATATGTGTGATCCCAAACAAATGAAAGAATTATATAATCAAATCAACTATAAAAGTTGTATGTGATGTCAAGTGATGGATTGAATTATATTGTCACTGTTGACACCTAAAAATACCCATGCTATCATGTGTTGATCATAAGGGATAAAAGCCTTTGAAATCACCCTCATTGTCACGTGCGGGCTATGATTTAGGTTAGCCTAGTCCATGGTAGTCATAGAAACAAAGGATGGCCAAGGATTTCGAGAGCCTAAAGGCTAGATTTCAATGGACCTACAAGTAGAGATCCATGATTCGATGATAGAACAGTTGATTGCCATGTGTCCAAGTCAAGAGATGTTGTTGAAAACATAACATTTAGATGGTATTGACAACGAAGTTTGGGCGGGAACGGTTGATGCTTAAAAGGGCGCCAAAATCAAATGAGCGATTAATAGTTGCTGAACAAGCCATGAGAACATCGTCGAAAAAATTAGAAAGCAACTAGATGTGAAAGCGGTTCATCATTGAACGTGGAGTGACTTTTAAGGAGGAAGCAACCAACTACCAACAATTACAAATTAGCCTATAAATACTGTAGGCAATCCAATAGAAAAGCCCTCCAAACAACATACAAGACTATTTTATCTTACCTTTTTATCTTAGCCTAGTCTAGTTTAGTTGTAGCTTAAGATTTTCATTGTAGATTCAATTCCGACGAGTATCTATATCCTAGGTAATGCTATCGATTAGATTTCAGTACTAACCAACTATCTAGTGTCGTTGATTAGATTCCGACATTGTGTTCTCATATCCATCTAGGAGCAATACCCATTAAGTGTTGTTATCATCGTCTAAAATCATCGATTAGATTTCAACATTGTGTCCTCATATCCATCTAGGAACAATGTCTGCTAAGTGTTGTTATCACCATCTAGCGTCGTTGATTATATTTTGACGCTGTGTCCTCATGTTCACTTACAAGATGTGTTTATTAGGAATTATTCCCATTTTCCAGCTTTATTGATTAGATTCCGACGTTTTATCCTTGAACCCATTTGAAAGCAATGCTTTCTTGGTGCTTCTGTTAATATCTAGTGTTGTTGAATCAATTTCGATATTGTATAAACCACTTTGATTTTAATAGGTTTTCATTAGTATGTTAAAGTGAGTTTGGAACAAATTGTTGATTGGATTTCAACAATGGTTACCATTGATTTTGACCTCATATTAAGCGACTTTATAATATTGGGAACTATATGATATAGCTTCATTGGCATTTGACTCTCTCTATCCAATATTAGCACAAAACCTAAGTCTCATTTAATAAAAACTAAAATATAATACCTAGTGAAAGATATTTCATTGTAGAATTCAAAACCGGCAAAATAGTCACATTATAGTCAAGATTATCTTATTTTATATTATTTAAATCATTAAATCATGGAAAAAAATGGTTGGTAAAATACACAACATGAAGGACGTGATTGAGGCTGTAACGACCAGCATGATTCATTACTACTTCGGATGACAAAAGTAATTGTAAAAAGTATATAAGAAACTATAACTATGACAACTTATCACCTATTTAGCTAGCTAAAAAAAAAAAAAAATGTATGAAGCTCAAACTAACTCTCAAGTGATAAGATGGACAGAACTTCATGTACTCGATTATCTGTCAATTAATTTCACAAAACTACCAACATCATAATTAGATTATGTAGAGTTTATTAAGCTAAAAACACGATCACTAGTAAAATATCAATAGTAAACTCTCATTTTAAATTAATAAAGTTAGCTACTTTAAAATGTTACTAATTGTTGAAACCTAGAATTTTGCCCGACAGATCGAACGTGCATTTTTTGTGACATACGTAAAAATAAATAAATAAATGGGCAATAAAAATAATGATGGATGAATAAAAATTAACCAAATACAAACAAAATAATAAAATAAAATAAAGGCCTCGTTCCGATTCGGTAGCGCTTGGGAGACCTAGTCCGGCCCATCACCCTCAATCGATCGTCTACACCATCTCCGATCGGTGACGGCCGCCGTCAAATCTCCCTCGCCGGTAACCGCGACCTCGGCCGTGATGGAGCAGAGAACGGACGCTCATCACCACCGATCCAAACTTCTCTCGTGCTCTTTCTCCCTCGCTTGGTGCGTGCGGGAGAGGCTGAGGAACCGAGCGAAGCAAGAACACACGCCCGGACCGAGAAAAATATCTCTCTCTCTCTCTCTCTCCTCTTCAGCGCTCTGGACAAAATCTAGTGTGTACGCCCGCGGTCGAAGCCAGTTGCAGCTGAATATCTTCATCAAGCAATTTCGTCGCTGAATCGATTCGTCGCCTTAGCTTCATCTTCGTGAGATTCTCCAAGTCTTTTTGAGTGTCTTTCATTTATTAGCAGGTAACCATTCGGATCGGATCTCCCCCAAGGTAGGACGCGGTCGATTCATCGAGATTCAATCATACGATTGTTTTGTATTGCCCTTTTGCCGAGAGCTTCAAATTGTTATCTCGAATTCTTGTCCATTATTTGGTCTTGAATTCGTCGATTCCGCTCTAGCAATTTTTTGGGGGGATTTCTCATGTTATATTCCTGGCCAATTGATGGGAATTCCTATTTGCAGAACACATCGGCCTTAGTGATCACCACCCGTTCGACGTTTTGCCTCAGAGATGATAATAACGAATTTGTCTTTGTCGTTGATCAATCTGAGATCGGATGGAGTGATTTGGATGTTGTCGTTCAACGTGCTGGACTGCTGATCATATATTGCCAATTGATGGTTCCTCCTTTGATGACAGAGATTTCTTTTTTCCCTTGGTGCTTCGGTTTACTTTGTGCTTTGGTTGTGTGACTGAATTGTCGTCTAATAATACACAACCGAATCGTCGGCTAATAATAACAATAAGTCAACAATATGTTGGTAGTAAAAAATCACAAGCCAAGCTCTATCAAGTTCAATTTCGTTCTTATGCTCATGAAAGACCATTCCGCCGAAGTTTGAGAAAGAGAGTCTTTGACCTACTTCGACTTCAAAAGAAGCAGAAACAGTTATAAACTTCACCAAGCTAGAACGAGACAAGTTAGTTGATGAGAAATGCTCAGGAATCGGAAATTTAGTTAGGTCCGGAAATTATGGGTACATGAAGGCAGTTGAGGTAGGAAATCATGGATATATGAAAGCAGTTTAGTTAAGAAATGATCATCGACCTAGTAATAATCAAAGGGAATTTAAGACTTACAACAAATAGAAGAGATGCAGAGGAAGAAGATATGTTCAAATTACACCGAAACCCCGCCAAAATTACTGCTGATTTCCCTTCGAGTATCGTTGTAACGTTCATGTCATTGTCTCCATTCGAGCGTCATTTGTACAAACTGTGATTAATTTCAATTCCAGCAATGTTAATGTCCTAGTAAATTAGTAATCTCGTTTTCAGTTTATTTCAGTCGGCTCTTTCCTTTGAGTTTAGTGTTCTTTGCTTTGCTTTCCTTTATTCCTTGCAGCACTTCCACTTTAATTTCTAAGCAATTTGCTATTCCTTTCATTTAGATCGGTCTCTGTCAAACCATTTCATCCATTGCTTCCAAGAGCTAGCACGCATCCAGCATCCACGCACACCATCAAAGCCATCTTTGGAAAAATAGTTTATGGATAGTTTAATCACTTCATAGAGCCAAGCTAGAATCAGAAAGTAAGCTTGTTATTTGTTTTCCTAGTCGCTTGACAGTCAAATCAACTTACATTGAACGAATTTGCTACAACAATATTATATAGCTAAACATGTTGATGTGTGCAAGTGATGACACTATAATAGGATTCTAAAGTTAGAGGTGGCTCAAACCATGTGACATATTATCCCAACGAGGTTCAAGAGGTGGCTTCCACGACGTAATACTTTGTCACGTGTGGCATTGGGTTTGCATTGTACACAAATGTTAGTCCATATTCAATGCAAACACATGATGTCATCCATCCATTTATCTCATGCTCAATATCTCACACAATGAATAATGATTTTAAAGCAAATTTGCATTATACAGTATCCACTAGCTTTCCAACCCCACATGGTAATCAATAAGTTGGTGTATGACAAATCAAAATTTTTCTGTTCCAAAAATAAATTTTCTATTCTAGACTTGTTTTTGGAATGGAAATCCATTTGATAAAATTATTTCATTTTTCTATTTCTGAAATAAATTTTGTTCTAGAAATAGATTTGGAATAGAAATCAAAAGCGAAATTTTTTTACTTTTCTATTTCTGGAATAGAAATGAGAAATAAAAATTCTTCTCATCGTTCGTTCTTACTACAAATTTGGTCATCCATCCGTCGCCGCCGACCACTGTTCGCCAGCCGCCACCGGTTGCCGAATGGTAGCCAATCAGCTGGTCGATGTTTGTTGGCCGTGTCTGCTACCGCAGCCATCCGCCGGTTGCCGATCGCCCTTTGCCGCGTAGCCACCATCCAAAAGGGAGAAATTTTGTGTTGTTATTAAAAGAATTTATATTTTTATGGTAAAAATTTTGTGTCGTTATCAAATATATATTTTTGTTTAGAAACTTTTCTAGAAATAGAAATTTGTGGCATTGCAAAACATTACAGTTTTATCATGCATGCTAAAAAGTCGATTACGTTAGTATCAATTCTCTTTTTTTTTTTTTTTTGATTTTGTCAAATCTCCTTCGAAAAATATGTCGGTTTGCATAATATTGCCACCCTAAAGTAGCAATCACACGTTCCTGTAGGCGACAACAATGCGGATAACTACAGAGTCCAGCGTCCTCCTACACCTGTTAGTTTAGGCCAAGATAGACCATCCAAATCACAGTTAACACTTAAACAGGTTTTCCTCCCTAGTAAAATAAGAATGTCAAATTGCTCAGGTGATCCTTGTGTTGGTATAGCTCAATGCAACTGTGACTGTGAACTGAAAATCATCAGAAATAACCATTGGCAGCAGAAATGTAAGCTTCAATATAAAATACCCATTTTAACTTGTTTTTTTCTTCAAAAGGCATGCTATTTCGATGTCTATATAAGTGAGAAATCCATCAATACTTACAAAAAGGTTCAAGAACAAAATGCACCGAATAAAAGTTCTGATTCCGATCGCTGAGCCCTAATACAAATGAGGACAACATCACCATGTAAAAAAAAAAAAAAAAAAAAAAACCGTTACAAACATAATTTCTACAACTTGAAAAAGAGAAATCAGCACTCCACATACCGATATGTACTTAACAACCATACTCCGGTACTTTCCATGTTCATCTTCATTGCCTTCCAACTGATCTGCAAGGGCCCTGATTAACAAGGGCGGACAACTATGAAAATTCCAACTATAGCAAAGGCATTTCTATAACCAAAAGCTCCATACAAGGCAGCAAGATTACCTGGAGGATGGATAATTCAAATACGTGGAATGAAAACAGGAATGAGGAAGATGGTTTGTTTGTCTAGGACGTTGTACAATAGGCATGAAATTTTACAAAGTAACTTAGTTGGATCTTAGAAGGGTCAATCTAATATCCTCGAGACTAAGCCCCGACAAAGAGAGGTCTTCTTCAAGATATGTTTCCAATTCCAGATGCAGTGTCTCAGGCAGAATGATACATGATACGAAAACGCAATAGTTTTCCCAGCAGAGGAATTTCTAGTACATCGATGATAGCATTCCAGAACCGGTGTACCATAAAATGCAATGCGTGTTGTGTTCTGACGACAGAGTGGTAATGCGATGAGCACACCATTCAAGACAAACCTATTCCCGGAAACATTCCAAAAAAAAAAAAAATCATGAAAACAATTCGGCGATTTTTTTCTAACAAGGAACACAGACCCGAAAAAGCAATTATCTTCTGCAGTCATCTGGACAATTTTCAGGCTCAGAGCATCACGCTGAGCTCGAAACTGCATGTCATCCGCTTGCTTCCCCTGCTTTTTGACCTGTTCATCAACGCATACCACATTCACGTCTACTCTGATTCTGCAAACAACCACTGACGAACACTCCGACCAAGAATTTAGCCAAAAGACAATCAATGCCGCCGGAGATGATCGAGCGAGGTAGAGATTTGCCGCTGCGAGACGGCGCTCGAGCGCCAGAGAGTCGCGGCGATTCGAACCGGAGCGAGGATTGGCCAGCGAAGAAGATGGAGACGAATGCCGAATGGCCCATGGACTTCCCCGTTAGGAGCCCAATTTGGCACTTAATAAGGTACCAGTCTTTGAAGACAAAGGATAGCCTTATACTAACATCCGCTCTATGGTTTTTGCTAATAGAGAATAAAAGGATTTATGTTTGAGGCAAGCCAAAAAAAAAAAATAATAAGTAACCTCATAAATTGCTCTAGAGCGAAGCCCTAGTTATAGACTTCCTCCCCTCTCCCTCATGTATGCAATGATGAAGCCATAAAGATTGTTGTGACTCTTGAGGACTGGACAAGCTGCATCTCACACGATGCAATTCCCCAAAGACAATGAGGAAAAATTCGGGATTTAAATTGCAGGAGAACTGGAAAATCTACTGCTAAAACTTCATAGATGCTCACCTTAAGAGCTTTGGAGACTATAATTCGTCTGAATGATGTTACGAGGGAAAATTACTAAAAAAATCATAAATTTATTATAATTATGCAAGTTTAACCCTAAACTTTTTTTTATTAATTCAGTCCTAGATATTTTTCATTTGTGTCGATTTAGTCCATTCTACCAATTTTAACCAATCGGCACTAACATGACACTTTTTAGATAATTTTTGAATTCTTTTAATTTTTATCTTTTATTTATTTTTATTTTTAAATCTCCCCTTCCCCTTCTCTTAGGGTCAGTGAAGGTCGCCAACCAACCCTCGCTAGCTAGGGCGTGAGTGTGCTGTCCCTTGCTTAGATCTAGCAAGGGCCATGACACCCTCGCTAGATTTGGCCTAGCGAGGACACTACGGCCATCATCCAAACAAGGCGAGGGCTGCAACAACCTCACTTGATTTGGGCAAGCAAGGCAGCAAGGCCCTAAGTAAAGGAGAAGAGGACAACATTAAAGAAAAGAAAAGAAAAAAGAAAATTACAAAAATTTTCAAAAAATTATTAAAATATTATTAAAATATTATTTAAAAAGTACCAAGTTGACGCCGGTTGGGCAAAATTGACCAAATGGACTGAACAAGTGTAAATGCAAAATTTTTAGGTCTAAATTGAGAAAAAAGTTTAAGACAGAATTAATACAATTGCAATATATTTAAAATTTTTCTGATATTTCTCCCAATGTTACGATGATATAACAATTAATGACAATCAACAAAAGATATCTATGACATGTTTTTTTTGCCAAAATAACCAAAGATAATTGTTAGTCAAAGTTGTTTAATCTTAGAAATCTGCATCAATTGGAATGGAAGAGCTAGCATAAGTAATTTCTGGGTCATCTCCAACAGCAAGTGGATTGCATTCTGATCCTTGTAGATGGAGCTTAGGTGCATTTTGGACCTTACACGTCTTTCATCAATTGCAAGAAGTTGTGTGCGTAAATCCTTAGTGCATTTCTTGTCAAAAAGATGAAAGGAAAAAGAATAACCTCTTCACAGGAGCCCCAAACTACAGTTACAACAAAACCAATACTTAGGGAGGAAATTTATAAATTAAACCACCACTAGTCAAAATCATGTGAAATCTCCTCTGTATGTATTTTTTTCGTTTTCTTTTTTTGTTTTCTTAAATTTCCTCCTTCGTTTTCTTCTTGGGTTTGGCAAGATGATGATAGTGGCAATGATGACGGAAATGGCAGCGGTAAAGATGGAAGAGGAGGGATAAAAGGAAAAATAATTTTAAAGGATGACAAATGTACGTTGTTTTTAGGAGATTTTTGATATCATAAAAAAAAAATTGGAATAAACGTGTCGATTTTTTATTTTGTGGTTATTATCCAAAATTAAAAGCTGAATAAAGTTAAAAGAAACGGACTGTTCGATTATGTCTTCCCATGTCGTCTTCTCCTTCTCCTTCTCCTCCTTCTTCCAAAGCAAAATGGCCGTTGGACATCTTCCTCAACTTCAGAGGCGGGGACGTCTGCCACGGCTTCCTCGCTGACCTCCACTGGACTCTGCTTCACAGCGGCATCAACGCCTACATCAACAGCGAGGTCTTGAGCATCATCACAAAGATCTCCATTATAGTAGGACAAGTACCCTTGAGAGTTGCCAAGCATCCCGCTCGGTGTAGGCTGCCGGGTAGAGAAAGTCATATCATTGTTAAGTACATGCTTGGATGAGGTTCGGATGATAGGAATAAGGTAAGCAGGAGGTATAGGGAAGACCACCATCGCTAAAGCTGTCCATGACAGTATGTATCACTAGTCAGTTTGATGAGTGCAGCTTTCTTGCAAATGTTAGAGAAGCTTCCAGTAGACCTGATGGCCTAGTTCATTTGCAAAAAACACTCGTATCTGAGATATTGTTGAAAGAAAATTTAGTGGTCTTAAGTGTGGATGGAGGCGTTAACCTGATATGAGATAGACTTTGCTACAGGAAGATTCTGCTTGTGCTTGATGATGTGGATCATGGGGACCAGTTAAATGCATTAGCTAGAGAATGTAAATGGTTTGGAAAAGATAGCGGGATCGTTATTACGATTAGAGATAAACATGTACTAACTTCTCACGGGTTAGATAAGGTATATGAAGTTTAAAGCGTTAGATCAAGGTGAAGCTTTTGAACTTCTAAGTTCATATGCTTTTCCAAAAAGCCAAATACAAGACATAAGCAGGGATCTCATAGATGTATTTTGGGCTATGCTAATGGCCTTCCCTTAGCGATTGTGGTCTTTGGTCCCTTTTTATTTGGCAGAAGCAGAGGGGAATTGTCATGCCCCGATCCTCCAAGCGCATGCCTATCTCTCTGTGGTCGATTAAATAACGACGTCCCAAGACGCGTCGCCGACCCATTCATTTTAATTCGCATGCGGAAGCGAATAATTAATCCCCAAACAACACAAAGATGGGATAGAAAAGTAAGGCTATAATTTTTCAAAAACCACATCACACCTTTATACATATCAAACCCAATCATATACAATACTAGTCAACTATACACAAGGTCTACAAAACATGTGGGATAGAGGCTATAGAGCCTCAAGCATGAGGGTTAACGAAGAAAGCCAGACACTGGGGAGGGCAAGGGCCAAGACACCTCGCGGGCCTTTCAATGAGGGTCGCCGAGGGCTAAGACACCATCATAGGCCTTGCCTGGGTGAGAGCCCTCGCCATCGCCAGAGGACTGCAAGGTTGCCCCTCGCTAGCCTCTAACGATGGTCAAACAAGGTCCCCTTCTCTAGATTTGGTGTGAGATAGCTTCTCCAGCCTTGGCCAAAGATAGCTTCTCCAACCTTGGCCAAAGGCTGGCTGGCAAGGGCATCTCGACCCTTGCCCTTGTTGATAGTTAGGGATTTCCATTGGCCACTAGTGGAGCAAAAATAAGGGAAACAGAAAAAAGAAAAAGGAAATGGAAGAAAAAAAGAAGAAAATAGAATAAAAAAAAAACATTGATAAAAAATATGAAAAAGTAAATAAAAAAATTATCCATATTAACATCAGCCGTGCCATATATGACAACTATATAGAACAACCGACATCCAAGTCAATAATTACCAGCCTAAATTGACTGGATGAATTCAATTGGTATCGATACGAAAATGTTTAAAGCTAAATTATTCCAATCCAAAGATATAAGAGTGAATTGGTACCAATGTAATAGATTTAGGGCTTTTTTGGTACTTTCCCCCCTTTTGAAGATTTGTCTATTCAATCCTAAACCTATTATTTATAGAATTGGTTGGAAGGATTACATTGGCAAATCGTCGAAAGATTTAGGGCTAGCAAATTGTTGTAAATTTTTTTACTAAATTAACATAATTAAAAGGTTTAGAACTAAACTAGCAAATATCAAAAGGTTTAAATTTAGGATTAAATTGGTACAATTGAAAGATTTAAAATCGAATTAATCGCTGTACAATAAGTTCAAATCTTTTTAGATAATTTTCTCGATATGGAACACTAATTGTTAAATTAATAATGTATCTTTGCCTTGAAGAAACACCCATGCAACGATGATGAAATTACGTATAGCGCTAATTTCATCAATAATTTAGAAACCCTTAAATTTTTTATTTTTTATTTTTTATTTTTGGTAAAGGTAACGTGTATATTAACTTTCACCCAAAGTGGGAATATACAAAAGAAAGGAGACCCAAGGAGGCCTTGCACCCAATATGACAAAAGGGTTGTCAAGAGGGGTGTAAGGGTGTCATGGTAACCCAATGAAGCACAAAAGAAGGGAAACACCCTCCGCAAAACAAAGACAAAGCACAAAGAAGGAAACAGATCAATCCGAGAAGATAGACGGATTGAGGCTCCAGCTCTGCTGTAATCTTCAAAGCCTTATCCCTAACAACCTTATCAAGCCGTTTCTTCATAGTAGGCACGTAGAGAGTCCGATCACAGAAAAGGATATTATTCCTTTCATTCCAAATAATATCACATAAAGCTGCAAAAGCGAACCGAGGGATGATAATGTGAAAGGAATCACCAAATAAATACTTGATGGCCCATTGGAGGTTATCCCTCCACAAGTTGTTTCACCAAGGAAGATTGCTTCTAGCGGCCCTAAAAAGAGCCAAAGCCCCAGTAATACGACACCCAAAGAAAAGGTGATCTACAGAATTAGGACGACAAGAGCAAAAAGCACATTTAGCATCGGAAATCCTACCATAAGCAAGAAGCGAAACTTGAGTGGGCAGTCTATTTCTAGAAATCAGCCACAAAAGGAATCGGTGCCGGGGAATTATTGAGCTATTCCAAATAAGAGGGGCCAAAACCATGGATTGACCTCTCGGGCTGAATAACATCCCAAGCCGAAGCAACAGTGAAAACTCCAGACCAATGGGGCAACCAACAAAAGCGATCAGGGTCCTGACTAAGAACAGGTAAAGGCTCCTTCACTATGTTCATCTACTCGTGGAACTTCTGTTCCCATGTCACAACTCACAAGGTAGATTGACAGGCACGGTAGTGCCTTTAATCATACATTAGTAACCATCAAAGATGAAAATGGAATTATGATACAGAAGATTAGCAAATGTTAAAAGCTATAGGAAGCTGGAAGATTTCTCTATCTCTCCTGTTTTCATAGTTTCTCCCACCACAGAACGGCATAAATGAACTAGTTCTATGAAACTCTGAAGGTCATTATGGGAAAGCTAAAGATATATAATCCAACATGCCCCTTTGGAAGATGTGTGCTTTCGAAAACTTTCTTTCTTTAATAGGTAACTGTGTGTTTTGAAAACTATATTCCAATTTTTTTTTCAACTTTTTTAAGTTCTGCATTGATCCTCTTTGCAGGGTGCTATAGTAGTTCTACCGAGTTCCCACAGCCAAAGGAATAGAAACCCAACTTGACTGATGCCTGGCAGGTTTGTAGATACGACTCCAGTTAATAAGCCAAAGTTAAGAGCAATGGGGCTCTAAAATAACAAACCAATCAGAAGTAGATTTCTCGGTAACAAGATGTCATGCACAATCTATGTTTCCAAAGATGGTACAAGCAGAACAATTGTATACCTTGAAGAATCTCAGGGGTAATATGGTAAAAGAAAGGCAGACACAACATCCTCAATCTTGATCACATGAACCGAAAAAAAGGAACACCTAATCCAAGCGTGTTATGTACATGATCGATTGAATCCCTGGCCCAAAGCATCCAATAACTGATTTCTAGCAAAAATGTGCAAGCTAGGCAGCTCAATCATTCTCAAGATCTGCTTGGGGATAGTCCGAAATTCTGCTACTTATATACTCGTGTTCAACTGATTCAGTTCCTTTTCCAAGAAAAAAATAGGCATAAACTCTGGTGCTGTATCAAAACATGCTGCAAAAAGCTCCAGAGTTGATCACAAAGTATACATTAATCAAATGTAGCTTATTGTTCTATTTGTGCTCCAATCCACAACATATGAATATGCCTGCCCCCTAGCTGCTAAAGCCATCCCGACACAGCAACTGAAGACAACATTTACCAGAGGAGGAGAACATCTTGATATAGCCACTAAATCAGCTCTAAAAGAGAGCGGGAGGGGGTGGCGCTCATCCATGAAAGCTGACCATATTTCAAAGTGAAAAGCTTGCAATCCTAACAAATTATAGAAAGAGATCAGTAAAAGAACGTGTTTGGTAACTGTACAAAATTTCTAATTTTGGAATAAAATTACGTTTGGTACCGTGTTCATTGATTCTGTTCCAAATCAATTTATTTTAATTTTTATAATTTTTCCTTTTTTTTCTTTTTTTTTCTTTTGTTTTATTTTTTTATTTTTTTATTTTTCCTTTTCTCTTTTTTTCCCTTTTTTATTTTATTTTATTTTATTTTATTTTATTTTTTTCTTATTCTTCTTTTTTCTTTTTTTTTCTTTTTATTCTTTTTATTCTTTTTATTCTTCTTCTCCTATTCTTCTTCTTTTTTTTTTTCTCCTATTCTTTTTCTTTTAGGCCAGACGAGAGCCTCCGGCGAGCTCGTCCGCCCGATTCTTAGAGCGGCGACCGGCGGCGATCGACGATGGCAGATGACGGCGGGTGGCAACGGACGGCAATGGGCGGCTGTCACGGGATGGTGGTTAATGAAGAAGAAGAAAAGAGAAAAAGAAGAGTTTTGATTCTTAATTTTGTTCCTGGAACAAGAATCAATTTTTATATTCTTGATTCTCTTCCCAATCTGTTCTTGGGAACACATTTGGTCTTGGGACAAAAAATTTATTAAACACAATTCTCGTCCCAAATTGATTCTGGGAACAAAAAATCAGAATCAAGTATTGCTTGGATAGTTACCAAACAGGCCCTATAGTCATTTGCAACGCTCACTGAACTAAAGGAAGCAACTTTTTCCGATTGCTGAACGAGAGAGACTCGTTAATCCCCTGGAATGCAACGTAATATGATCATAACCGCAACAAGAGAATCGACTTCCCAACAAACGCCAGCGGCTCAAACTCATCCGAGGTTGCACATCACAAGCACAGCGCCAGTAAAAGAGATTACAAATACATTCCACCAAAGAATCACGAAGCACAAACAACATCAAGAGATTCCAAACCGATCGCAAGCGCCAAGTACTAGAAACACAAAAAGAGAGAGAGAGAGAGAGAGAGAGAGAGAGAGAGAGCGAACCGGCACGGAATTGGCCGCGAGAGCGCCTCCGGCAGCGGCGGGTGATTTGCAGGGACCGGAAGCCCAATTCGCGGAAACTGAAGCCGGATTGAGAAGGAGGCCGAGCCTGGCGGACGGTGGTGGCCAGTGAACCGGACAAGCGGCGGAGCGGAGGCGTGAGAGAGGCGCCGAGAGCGGCGGAGAGAGGAGCGCGTCCATCGCTCGCAGGCAACTCTGCTCTAAGTGAGAGAAAGGAGAGAGAGACAGAGAGAGAGAGAGAGAGGTTCTCTATTTTCCGCCGGAGATTGGAGAAACCGTCGAGAGCGGACAGCACACACGAAGGAAGATGATCTTATACTCTTCTTTTATCTGTTTGCTCGAGAAAACAGATATTTTAGCGGCCGACCCTGCGGTGGCGACGGCGCCAATGCTGCCGCCAATTTTAGGACCCGATGTATATCCAAGTTTTATCAATCGGTTGCGCCACGATTATCACACATAATTATCGTTACTTATTGAAAATTTACTATAATTGTACGAATCATATTTTCAAATTAGATGGTTCCTAGATGTGATATTAAAGATAATTCGTTTAGTTATTTAGTTTTTTTTATGTGAAATTTTACGATATTGATCTAGGATCAGTTTTTGTTTTTTATCAATTAATTTATAGAATGGCAAGTGTAAAGAAAATATTTTCAACTTATCTCTTTTTTTATCAGTGATTTTCCAATCGAATAAGTAATTGATTATGTACAAAATTAGGACAGATGATGGATTCAGTGATGTTATCAAACATTAATTGAATTTTTTAGACACACACTGGTGAAATAATCTATACTCCACGTAGGCATATTTTTTAGATGTATACTCTTCCCTATGTCGATAGCATGACACGATGAAATGATTTAGTCGGAGGATGTGAGTGGTTTGGTAGAGGGAAAAAGGAACATCTTACTTACAGGTTGGGATGAATCTATTTGGTTGAAGCTCTTATAGATGATAGGCCCTTGAACCTTTCAGTAAGTAGCTTTTCTAAGGGGCGAGAACTTACAAATAAAGAGGAATCTTAAGGGATACCATTTTGCATAATGATAATGCTAAAAGCCTTCCTTTTGCACTCGAGGTGTCTGGGTTCCATTTTGTGCAGTAGAAGAGGAGGTGAATGGGACGTGCACTGAATAAACTTATCAGAACTCCTAAAAAAAAAGTATCAATGATGCGCTTAAGATGGCCTGGCTGGAGGATACGCAAAGCAGATTTTTCTCGATATAGTCAGTTTCCTCGAGGGGCAGACTATTGATTACATTAAGAAAGTTGTTAATTGCTGCAATATTCATACGGTCATTGAAGTACATGTTCTTGTTGTCAATAAGTCCTTGAAAGGTGAAGAGAAAGGGCTACAAATGCACGAGTTCATAAGTTGCGAAACATCGAGTACCTGACTCTCGAAGGTTGCTCTAATCCTGTCGAGTTTCCATAGCAAACAGGGGGATTTAACTGACCACATATGGACATTGGACATTAGAATTTGAATTGGTTGGACCTTAAGGCCGTGTTATGTCTGGATTAAGGTTCCTCCAGAATCTTTCCTGTTATCTCCAACCAGGAATGTTCATATGTATCTGGGAAAAGGAAACAATCTTACTAGCTTTCCAACATGCGTCAGTGGGCATGATTATTTATAGGAATCGCGAGTGTGAAAATCGAGCAACTACTGGAAATCCTACAGCTTCCATCAAGTACATGTATCCTAAAAGCAGCTAGCTGCGAGTCTCTACCGAAAAGTCCCGGATTTATCAAGCCACTCCACATAGGGCTGAACGTGGAAGATGTGTCGTTACATGAGGTTAGTCTCTCCCTCCATACCTCCCTCCCTCGACCTTATTTTTAACTTGATATGGATGTTACCTGCAAACCAGGAATTCCATAGCATGGGAAAAGCACGCATTGTAATTGCTGGAAGATAGATGTCGGAATGATGGCTCCATGGTAAAGAGGATTTGATATCTTTCATGATACCCCAGGACATGTGTGAAGAATTCTAGGATTAGCAGTCCATCTTGTTTTTGGATTGGAGGGGGGAGTTGAGCTCGGCCTCTCTTGCAAGGTCTGTCGAAAGGTGATTTGGTACATAGGATGCTTCTATTCATTAGGAATGGACCATGTGCTGCTCAAGCATCCCTCGCATAGTACGCTGTGGGAAGTAGAAAGCTCCTGTGAAATGATGGGAGTCATTTTTGTGTTGTCTTGAGGCGTCAAATTGAACAGTAAGAAACTGCAGGTTCGGACTAATATGCAAGCAACAAGAGGATGATCCGAGGGTCTTTGCTTCATGACAATCAGTCATTGGTGTTAAATTTGGTTTATCAGGATTGTCTTGAACTAGCACAAACTCAGAGGAAGATGATCAAACAGATTCAGAGAAAGAGAACACACTTACATAGGAAGATGGTCCAAGTCAAACAGATCTGGATCAAGATGATCAGCTTGTACAGCAAGATGGTCAGATGGCTAGAGTCACCAATAGTCAAACACTATGAAAGGAAAATTATAAGCTCACTTTCCTAGAAGGCGTCGGAACCATGACTCCCGTGGCCCCGAGTTCTATGGCACCAAAAACTATGCCAGTGTCAGCTTGCAACTCTTGCTGTCGAATTGATCACAACTTAATTGAGGGAGCAACTATGAGGTCTGCTGACCAGTAGATTTTACTCACCATGCCTTCCTTTTCCGTTCATATTTTGCCCTCATTTCTAGTTGAACTTTCGAGTCGTTGCATGCTTGCATCATTTGACACCAAGTAAAAATCGCTGAAATGCAGACTACCTTATCATGCTACTGACATGGCACAAGTTCATCGAGAGAAAATGTTGGCGGCAAAAATTCTCAGAGAACGCATCCCTTCTTCCCCTTCATATAGTGTAAGCCGAAGCATGCTTAAATTAGGTGGATGGTTGTTTCAAGACTGCCAAAGATGGCTCTTGTAGTCTCTCTGCGAGAATTAGCACAGAACGACAATTATGAATAAACATTATATTTATTTATCTAAAATCTGAGATAATTGGTAAGTCGAGGTTTATTCTTTGTTTAAATGAATTGAGTATTCTCCAATTCCCTTCTGATTATGGCAAAGTTTGCAGTACAGGGCCAGTTTTATTCATGTTAAACAATTTGTATAGTATTTGCCTCATAAGGGTCCTAGCCACATTGGACTGAATGACAGGCTGATCGCACTAAACCCCTGTTAAAGAAAAGGTCATTTAAGTCATGAGACACTAATCTCTGTAGAGTGTCATAGACGGGTAGATTGTCTGTGAAGTTGAACCGAAGAAAAACCATCAACTTGTGCAGCTGAGGTTGAAAGACATTTGCTTATCAAGTTGCTTGGCCTACTTTCTTTTAGGATTCTTAATGGCATTTTTGTTCCTTTCACACGTGAGCTCAATATCAGGTAAGCTCTCTTTTAATTTAGATATTTTCTGTTTTGAAATAACTCAACTTAAATCTCCAACATCCACTTCAACCCTAGTCTTTTTCTTTGAATTGAACCACAAAAGCTAGCATCAGAGCCACGTTATTACACCACAATGCACACCTTCACTCTAGGTTTTTCCTGAAGAAACAACTTTTTTTGGTTGGGGGGAGGAGATGTAGAACTAGAAATAGACAGTCGAATTGCGTAGAAACGATGGCCTTGGGGTACAAAAACACAAAACGAGAGAGAATTGGATTTGGTTAGACAATGTGTGGTTGAGGTATGGATCTCGACCCATATAACGCAACATGGCTTAGCCCATAAAACACATCACCAGCTTGGGCCTTGACAGAATTTACTTACTATGCCTCCACAGATTTTACTTACTATGCAATTATGTCACAACATGGCTTGGCCCATAAAACACATCACCAACTTAATTATGCTAGTTCTTCACCAGCCTTGTCGTACCATAGCCGACCACCATTATAGCGTGATTTAAATTGATCCCGCCGTCTTGAGACGGCGGTGGAGTAGAATTGGAAATTACACCCTCCGACGTCAATGGACACCAACACCGGATGATTTGCCACGGGCTTCAACAGCGTGGCCTCGTTGTTGGCAGGCATGACTTTGTTGCCCGTGGTTTTCAGCCATGTGGGAGGCTTCTTTTGCGGTCTTGCGAGTTCCGTCTATCCCGTTGTAGGAATAATTAGCCTCGATAGTGAGCCTCCACTGTTTATGATGAATTAAAAACCATATTGCGTGAGACCACCTTCGCAACCTTGGTCCTCGCCGTTAACATCGTAATCTACGAGTTCTTGCTCCGATAGGGAGGTTAGCTCGCCCCCTTTGTAGCTGGCGGATGCCCTCGGTGGCTGCCACGGTTGAGAAAGGCCAACAAGTTCCTATTTGATTAATTGAGAGGCAGCATAATCACACATGCCATAACTAATCCGAGACTCATTTTGTTTAGTAAAAAATAAATGATTTATAAAAATATTTTGTTAAAAATGATCGTTTATAACACTTAAATAAATAAAATAGAAAATAAAATTTTCGCGTTCATGAAAATATTTAGACATAAATTATTGTACATGATGAATACCTTTTCCATTAACTCATTATTTCAAGCGATAATATTTCTTTAAAAAATACTTTTCTAATTATTTATAACTCACAAAATAAACAGAGTCAATGCTATTGGAAAATTCGGAATGTACTAACTACATGTAGCTACGATCATTCGATCATGTGTGTTGGACCTAGAACATAATAGCAATATGCATTGATTACACACGTAAATGTGAATATCCGTAGGATCGAAACGTCAATTTTATTTTCCTTACAACGACTTTCTCGGTCCTTGATGCCCATGACAGCTCCTTTCTTCCTCCATTCCAGGGCCGCGGCATGCGCATTCTCGTACCTGAACAAAGCATTTTTACCAGTCCTAGCGGTCCTTAAACTCGTCGTTGGTTATGTCAGCAAATGCGTCGGCGCTTAGCTTGTAGGGCTTTCACCTACGGCATTGAAAGTGGAATTCCTCAATGCATGATGCCTAGCAGCACGGTTGAGCAATTCATTTCATGTTCAGCATGCAATATGAAGCGGGTGTCTAGCACCCCTGCCAACCGAGGGTTGGGGTTCGTCCCTCCGATCAATAATTTCCCCTTCTTCTATCTTCACCTCCGATAAGAAACATTAATTAGACAGAAGCATAAGACATGGAAAACACTTGCAATGGATCCAGCATGTGAAGAAAATTTCTCTGCATGAGAAAGATTACTAGATGCCATCTGGTAGATGGGAGAACTGGAGACCTTCTTGCCATTCTCAAGTTTGCAGCAGCTGCGACAGTGGGTGCCTGCATTCACAGAATATGTTCTATCAGAATCCAAACATAAAGGAGTGAATCTTAGAGCCACTGAGGCTGAGGCTGAGGCTGAGATTTTCATATGCGGCATTCAAGACAGTTAAAGGAGAAGCTATAGAAGGCCAAGAGAAGCCAAAATTGTTCATCCCTCGCTTTGATTTGTAAAGATCTTGGCCCGGTAAACAGAAATAATGGAATAATGGCGGTATACTTAACTGAAGAGCATAACTTGTGCAGCAATTTCGTAAATTTGATGAACAACTGAGTCTTGTTCGTGCAGAACTTGTTCACGCAGAAAAGGAGCTCTTTTTTGCATAGGCAAGCAAACCAAACCGCCTTCAACCCCCCTTCTCTCTTCCTAAAGAAAAAGAAAATTGCCTTAGTAACGAATAATGAGATAGGAAAAAAAAATATTACAATTTAAAATGAAATGTGAGTGAACAAACGTCTGATCAGGTAATCGGATTTAGCAAACCGCGTAGATTGATTGCTTTTTCACTGAATAAACAAGGTCTTGACACATTGGTGCATACTTCTTTTCTCAACACATCTCTTCTCAACCACCCATGCAGCGGGCTGCGCACTTCCGCATGAATAGAAACTAACATAGAATGATCTCTTTCCTTAAAAGACAAATATGCCTTTGCCTAACTAGGCCGATATGACCAAAAGAAATATGACTAGGCTGGGAAGCAGAAGCTTAGTTGGCCTCCACGAGCGAGGAGTCCAGCCCCTTCTGGCAACCAACGTTGCCGATTTCGTCGCTGTCGAGGTTACCGCTATCATTAAAGCTTGTCAGCATTAACAATGAGAATATCTCTTTTTCATCTAATGTATTCAGCAACCAAAACCCCATGCAACTTAATTAAAACTATGATCTCGTCGAGATCATTTCGGGCTGTCTCTAGCATATCTTAAAACTGTTGGTGTTCATTCCTCAGAAGACAATAAAAAGATTTTAAAAAAAAAATGATTTTCAGAAAGAAATTGCAACACTCATGTGATTGTTAGTCTACATCCATTTCTATTCCAATCTTCCACGTCATGCAGAAGGCTTGAAACCTTGGGAGAGGCGGGCACCAGCAACATAGGGGTCAAGAAGAGATGTGTTGAGAAGTGATGTATGCACTAGACTGGTCGAGAAGACAGGAGATGTGTGGGAACTAGGAAGAGCGCACAAATCTATATATTCACCATCCCACGAGAGAGATAATGAAAAGAGAGATGAGAATGATGAAATATGGCTGCAAGAAGTCGCTCGACAAACATTTACTTCTATCGCTCTCTCGGCTATCGCATTAACAAGCAGTGTAATAAAGGCGTATGTAATATTAACATCGTGATGGGCTCCTTTCAAGAAGAGAAAATAAAATGTAAGTTCTGACCTGACCAGTCTCTCTCCAGTCTTCTTTAACATGCCGATTGAAGCTCCCACCCTCCAAACCCCCACGCAAAAACACCCCCTGAAAACGACGACCGTTTACTTTTCTCTCTGTCCTTCGCCTTCTTGGCTTTGACTACGGCCACTCACGTTTTTTTCTCGTCTGACATTTCTTGCGTGTATCAAAGAGAAAAGGGTCTTAACTTTCAACCTTTTCTCTGTGTGATTCCCAGCGGCAATTGCGTGGCGCCAGCGGACTTCTATTCGAAGTCTCAAGGCTTTTCTTTCTGGGGGAGTTAATTAGGGGGATCAAAGTTAAATCCATTTAATAAGACAATGGGAGAAGCAAAAAAGATGACAGACGAGAGTAAAAACAAGTCATTAAGCTCATAAAATTGAATAATAATAGTGAGTTGAGGAATTTCTCAAAAGAAATCGAGAAAAAAGGAAAGAAGCAAATAAACAATGACCGAAAGCGATTTGCATGCATGTAATCGAGTTTGAGAATCCAACGGTGGACATCAACGATATTTGTTTGTGTCGGTAATCCTTATGGTTCAAGGATAGAGCATGCTTATGGTTTGATTGTAAATTTTTGTCCAATTATGATGTACGTGTATGCACAAACTTTTTCATAGAATTAATAAGGCACAATGATTAATCATAATATACATCGTCGGCGTTAAAAAAAAACTTCGACAGATGATTTTATCCATCATTAATTTGGGGATTGTAATTTTTTATTATCTCACTAACCCTCCTCGCATTAGCGGTAGTTGGATAAGATCACTTGTGAACAAAATTTACACCAGCGATATTTGCTTTAATTTTTCTGTTCTTTATTCAACCTTGGCAAATATGAATTTTTTCTTTTTTAAAGAGGTTTTCCCATGTTCTATACTTGGTCTATCTAGGATTTATCATTTGGCCTAAAGTAAGTAGAAATTGGGGGAGAATAGTTGGGAGGAGATAAAATTTGGGATGTGCAGTGGGCGGAGCACAAATCTTGCTTTTTTGCACAAAATAAGGGTGTGGCATCAATGTATCTTGATATGAATGAACAAATATGATGGTGACTTGGATGAGTGAGCAGAAGATCTTTCCAGGAAAAAAGAGCATAGATGTTGAAAAAGAAAAAAAAAAAAGGAAAAGAGGACGTTGATCTCGAAATTTTTACCCAACATTCGAAAAGGATGCTTTCAGCCATCATAATAAGATCAAGCCGCTCTAATCAAAATTCCTTTTGGATAAAAAAATTTCAATATATTATATACACTTCTTAAATAGTAGTGATTATACCAAAGTTTGTTGCTACTCTATTATAAAATATGGTGAATAATATACATGGGAGGTTCGGTAACATTATCTTCCAAAACCCACATATTTGAACATATGATAGCAATCATGCGTAACTAGCTATAAACTTGGTTTAGGAGGGTCTCTGTAAGACTGTAACATGTAAACACTCTTTGATCAGCCTAATGGCTTGACGAGAGGCGCCATCGCCGGTGTTTGCTGTGACTTCTAGGGCAGGATTGGATGGGTTCTTTAAATTGGTGAGGGAAAGTTCAGCTATGAATGTTGAAACCCTAGCTTGCCTTGAAACTCTGAAGCTACTTTATGCTTAAAGGAAGAAGACAAAATGAAGTACTTGCTCTAATCCGACGACTTTAATAAATTGTCTTAGATACTTCTCCGAGGGAAGCCACTTCGTTTATTACTGAATGCAGCCTCCGCTTGCCCATTTTCTTAATGTTCTTTTGGCCCATTGTAATACGAATGTAAATCAAGTGGCAGCTAGATTGTTAAGGCCAAAAGATGCAAATCTTTGCCCTACAATTGGGTCTTTAACCCTCCCGAAACCCTTTGGAATCTTGTATGTGCCGAAGCCCTTTAGTGGTCACTGAGCTCAACCTTGATGAAATGAAATGATTTTGTTTCCCACAAAAAGACACATGAACTTTTTAAAGGTTTCTAAATTATTGATGAAATTAGTGTTGTACGTAATTTTATCATCGTTGCATGGGTGCTTCTTTAAGGCAAAGATACATTATTAAAGTGACATAAATGTTCCATATTGAGAAAATTGTCCAAAAAGCCTTAATTTTATTACACAGCGACCAATTAAATTCTAAATATTTCACTTATGTCAATTTAATCCTAAACCATTTGACATTTATTAGTTTAGTTCCAAACATTTTAATTATGTCAATTTAGTCAAAAATTCCTTAACAATTTGCCCAGTCCTAAATTTTTTGACGATTTGCTAATGTAACATTCCAATCAATTATCCAAATAATACGTTTAGGATTCAATGGACAAATCTTCAAAAGTGGGAAAAATACCAAAAAAGTCATAAACATATTGTATAGATATCAATTCATTCTTAAACTTTTCAATTGAATCAATTTAGTCATAAACATTTTCATATTAGTATCAATTGAATTCATTTGGCCAATTTAGGCTAAAAATTATTGATCTGAACGCCGATTATCCTATATGGTACGACTAATTTAACATTGACAATTTTTTATTTTTTCCCTTTTTCTTCTCTTTTTTTTTTCCTTTCCTTTCTCTTCTTTCTTTTTCCCTTATTTCCCTCCGTTGCCAATTGCCACCTTGATGGTGGCCAATGGAGATCCCTAATCGACAACAGGAGCAAGGGCCGAGATGCCCTCCTTGGGCTTTGGCTAGGGTTGGGAAGTTGTCCTACACCAAATTTGGCGAAGGGAAGCTTGCTTGACCATCACTAGAGGCTGCTAAGGGGTAGCCTTCTAGGGCTTTGGCGATGGCAAGGGCTCTCACCCAGGCAAGGCCTACGATGGTGTCCTAGCCCTCGCCGACCTTGCCAAAAGTCCTGCATGCAAGGTGTCTCAGCCCTTACTCTACCTAGTCGTTGGCGATCTCCACCAACCCTCATGGAGGTGGTGAGTAGCTATGGAGGGAAATAAGAAAAAGAAAGAGAGGAAGGAAAGGAAAAAAAAATGAAAATGGAACAAAAAATCAATAAAAAATTAAAAAGATATATATATTTTTAAAAAGTGCCAACTTTTAAAGTAGGACTTTCGGCATTTAAGTCAGTAATTTTCTACCTAAATTGGTCGAATGGACTAAATTTATACCAATGTGAAAATGTTTATATTAGATTGGTTAAATTGAAAATATTAGAACTAAACTGGTATTAATGCAATAAATTTATAACTTTTTCGATACTTTTCCCCACATGCATTGATCATTCACATTTAGATAAAGTACTCTTTATAGTTAATAAGTTATTTCTTGGAAATGAAGAGAAAAAAAGGATGAACAAATTAAAGCAAATGAAAGTGAGGCGGCAACCATCAAATGAGCCACATGTGAACTCTCCATAACACCCTCTATGAAGTGCCAAATTACTATAATAGTACTGGATAAATTCAATAATTTTTTTTTTTTTGTTTTTGGTCAGTCCTACTCTATTCCTACTCTACACTCACTCTCAGACTTTTGCCCTGCCTCTTACAGGGCGTGGGAGTCGAAACCCACTCCTGAAACTTATGCGTTCCCACCCCATCCCCCTAAGAAGGTAGGGATTTGAACCCCTCATCTCCCCATTCTATGTTGGAAGGGTGGCCACTAGGACGAATCCCAGTGGTTGATAAATTCAATAATTCAACCAAGACAGAATGCACGAACTTTATATCAAATGATTAAGTAATTCTCATTTGATATGAAAGGAGAAAAAAAAAACAATCGAAATCACTCATAGATGGCAAGTTCTCACAACATCATCCACCAATCAAAGGGAAAAGTACAAACAAAAGTTTTGAATCTATGGCATTAGTACCAATTTAATCTTAAGCTTTTCAATTGGACCAATTTAATCTTAAATATTTTTATATTGGTACCAATTTAGTATATTCGACTAATTTTAACTAGCCAATGCTAATGTGGACGCTGGTCAGATGGCAAATGTCGATGTCACAATTTTTAAATAATTTTTTTATCTTTTCAAATTTTTCCTTTCTTCCTTTTTTTTCCTTTTCTTTTTTTCCCCCTTCTTTTCCCTCTTGGCCTTCTTCTCCCACAATGGTTGGCAAGCCTCTAACAACTTGCCGATTGCTACCAAGGGCTTCACAGCCCTCGCCCGGCCCCGGCCTCGCCTAAAGCCACAGGCAAGGCCAACCTTGCCATGGCCTAGCCGTAGGCAAGGCAACCTCCCCCACGGCCATGGGCGAGGGCCTCAACCCTCACCAACGGACGGTAAGGGCTTCGTAGCCCTCGCCCAAAGGCTCGTTGGCCATTGTAGAAGAAGAAAGCTAAGAGGAAAGAGAGGAAAAAGAAAAGAAAAAGGAAAAAAATTAATAAAAAATTGAAAAAATAAAATATATATATTTAAAAATTACCACGTGCCGGCCTGCTAGCACCGGTTGGCATTTATGTCAACATTGACGGCCAAAATTGGCCAGATAGTTGAATTTATACAAATGTAAAAAGGTTTACGACTACATTGGTTCAATTGAAAGGTTTAGAATTGAATTGATACTAATATCATAGATTTAGGACTTGTTTTTATACTTTTCCCCCAAATCAACTATAACCCATGATAAATAAAAATCTCAGCCTTTCGCAATCCTTTTATCGGCAAGAAGTGTCCAAAAGCTCCTATATAAGAATATCACCGAAAAGCAGTTGTACATACACTAAATAATATCATTGAGACATTGAAGTAGAAAATCCTATTTCATGAATTTTCTATACGTCATTGCTATTCAAAGTCGTAAAGCTCCATTCATACTATTCGATCACTAATGACAAACACCTTCATATGAATAAGTGATAATTTTTACAAAGAAATTAAGAAAACAAAGATTGTTGAGATGGAATAAAAGTTCGATAAAAAATGAAATAAAAAGGAAAAAAGTATTTTCTAAATAGTTATTCGATTGTGGATAACCCATCGGCTGAGAAATTCTAAATGTGACATTAAAAGTAAAATAATAAATGTAAAATGTCAAAAACAAAAATAATTTAAGGAGTGAGATAAAAGTGACTTGGTGAGGGAATGATGACTTGATGATTTTTAGGCAAGATATCGTATAGAAAAATTTAGTTTGAAAAGTAAGGAAAATTTAATTTGGAATTTGCTTATCTAGAATTGTGACATCTTGAATTTTCCAACCCTATAAGTATAATCGGATCATTATGGGCTTGCATTATTTAAAGCGGGTTGGATGACAAGCCCAATGGGCCATGAGAAAATTTTGGGCTTAAGAAGTTAGTGGGCTGCACAAAAGTATCGAGCACGGGCTTAATGGACCAAAGGATGGGCTATTGGACTTGGGCTGATATGGAATAGACCAAGAGTCAGGTTTGTTAGGCTGCGAATGATAAAATTTATATTTCTTGATTTCTCTATTTCTTTGTTCCCCGGAACAGGTTTGGAACAGAAATCCGTTTGGTAACGCAATTTGATTTCTCTATTTCTGAAACAAATTTCTATTCTAGAAATAGATTTGAAGAAGAAATCAGAAGCTAAAATGTTTAGCTTCTCGGTTTCGAAATAGAAATTGAGAAATCAATTTCTGATCAAAAATCAATTTCTATTTCAGAAATTTTGTCATGCGCACCCTTACAGTTGTGAATTAAGTCTAATGGGCCGTGAAATGCCGTGGGATGAGCCCAGTGGGCCATAGACAGGTATTTAGGCCCAAGCGCTTAATTTTTCCAATTAAGATTTAGGTTAACCTTGTGAGAGATTTAAATTATTATTTTATTAAAATTTATAAGCAACTATAATTTTGTTATCAAACACTAACTTTAGTAATTTCTCGTGATTATTCTTTGTTGTGATCATAGATTAGCGCCAAGACATTAACATGTCAATTTGATTTATGCATACTCATGGACTCGTATAGCTAGCAATGGACCAAAAATTTTATGAGTTCGGAACGAAATTAAGTGGAAGAAGATAGAAACAAATAGATTAATTAACAATACGGATTAGAGCTTGACTTTGACCCATCCTCGAGCGCCAGGTGTCAACCATGAAGAAGAATGCATGCATGGAAGCCATGACCTTCATCTTCTCTCTCGGTTTCTCTCAATCCGCAGTCTGCATAGGAGATACCATCATTATTCCTTTCTAATGATTGCTTATTTTCTTGGAATTTAAAATAAAATCTACACACTAAAAGTTGGGTCTCCTTAATATTCATGCCATTTTCTTCCTCGAGAATAGACTCAAATTCTCTCTCTATTTCCTCTCTCTTTTTTCTCTTTCACCACTTGCATAGAAGCAAAGCCAACGACCCCAGCTTCTTCTTCTTCTTGCGCGCATTTGAGGGCAGATTTCCAAAGAGCAGCGAGCTGCCAACAAGCCGAACCACAGGTAAGGAAATGATAAGGCTCTAAACTAGAAGTTATCCGCTATTTGTCGAGGAAACGTGTGGAGCATGCTGCATAGTGGATAATCGAGTCTTGATGCTCCTATTTTAGGCTGGAATAGGCTAGATGAGTGCTCAAATGGAGTCTTTGACATTGCATGTGATGGTCGGGGCTCTAATGGCCGAAGAACCGTGCATGTGAGAGCTGTGTTGGTCGAAATGGTAGAGTAGACGACTGCTGAGTGATGAATGAGTGTTGCGTGTTGGTTTTGAGCAATTAAGAGGCGAGTTTGGGTTCAGGATGCACAATACGCTAGTCGCGTGAAGTCTACGAGTTGCTGAGATCATTTTTTTGGGTTCTGTGGTGCGGTGTCCAGGTTCAAAATGGGGTCATAGACCAATTGAACAACCTAATGTTGCCATAGATAGAGGCAAGGGTACAAGATGTTCTGTTCAGGAGAAACAAGGTGGTACTCACAGGTTGATAAATTACTTTTGGGTTTAAACGTGTTATCAATGGAAAGAACTAATTTTCTTAAGAGCACACCAATGATTTTAAGCTTCGATGTGCTGGTTATTAGAGTTTTCTTACGGGAATTAACAGGTGTGAACATCTTTTTCCTTAGAACAGCAAACTAACTTGCAAAAACCAGCAGAACCTTAAATTGTTCTATGAATTTTCTGTATTTTTCTAGACATAGTTGGACCTTAAACCCTTATGAAAATTGTAGGACACATCTTTAAGAATAACATATCAAAATCTAAGAACAGACGGTCAAGGTTCGAATAGCAAAACAAATTTTCTTCAGTAGGTGCATAAGCTGGAAGATGCTGTAGAATTATAGAGGTCTATATAGCAAGTTACTAGTCTTTATACAGCAAGAAATAGGCTTAGTTTCTTACGGAAAATGTCAGTCTACATCTCTTCTATAATATATTAAGATTTCATAGAATTTTGACGAGATTTGATGCACTTCTGGTTCTATGATTAAAACTACTCGTGTTAGCTTTTATTCTGCCTTGATCCAAGATTGAGCAAGAGATGCTACTCTTCTTGTACCGAATTTTTATGGCATATAGGAAGTATAATGATTTTGTAATAGTAGTTAGATTGTGCATGAGCATGTCTTCTTCCATAATTTGAAGTGTGATCACTATATGGTTGCTAATTGTGGTTTATGTGTGCAATGAGTGAGACATGAATGAAATGTTGTGTGAGCATTGAGTGCTGCTTGAAGTGATCATGTTTTCTTGAGGTCATATGCACGCTATGATGTGATATAATTCGAAATTGTGATGTGTAGAATGTGTGAATTAAATGAGTAAAATATTTCCATCGATACTAAGATACCGGCAATGCTTCGGGAAGTGGGATGCTCATGCTATGTGATCTTGAATGCCTCGATTGAATGAGACACTGGAATGCCTTGGAGTTGAGATGCCCTTATGTGTGATCAGGGATGCCTCGGTTGTGGGATACTAGGATACCTCGGAGTGAGATGCCTCATGCTGTGTGATTTTGAGATGCCTCAGTTATGTGATACTATGATGCCTTGGAGTGAGAATCCCATGATGGCAATATCGTGGAAGGCTAGATGTGGAATTCCGAAAGTGACTTGATTGGGCCAACTTGAGTTTCAGTGGGTAAACCGATCGAGGGTGAATTTGATATACACACTATTATATAATTGCACTTAGCATGTGAATTCATTTGTTGTTGCATTTCATCTTAGTTCTAGTTAGAAACAAGAGGCATACATGCATATTTAATGTGTTTGATATGAAGTAATTATTCATGTGACATCTTAGTGTTCATTTAGTTATACTCGTAATGATTTTGTCTTAGAACATATGTGCTATTTGGTTTTATTCTCTTGTTTTCTTTAGTGATTGTGGATTGTCTAGTTTAGGGTCTTATTATTTCTGTACTGGGCATTACTCATTCCTTTCTATTTTTTAGATCATTAGTATGGACGTGCCACCAATCGCATGATATGAGGTGATAACATACATTGATGTTTCATTTTACAATGTATATGACCCCGGTATTGAGCTAATATGAGACTACACTTTGGATGGATGATGGCAAGATAGATTGGATCCAATGAGGTTTGTTGCATGGTTCATAAACCATGAAGGGGAGCTATTTGGCCTCTTCAATTTGACGCTAGAGGACCTGGAGTCGGAGTAGGTGGTGTATAGGCACCTAGTTCGTGATGTAGTCGAAAAAGACATCTTTTGTTTTTTTGATGGGCGGGCTAGTATGGGGGGTAGTGAAGTTAGGAACCCCTCTTACCCTTTTCCATGGCAAATTACTTACATTTTTGTTCATGAACTTGTAAATATATGTTGTACATAGGTGCAAATCTTGTAAGTAATCCAGGTCGACATATGCAAGCCTTAATGAATTCTGCAGGAAAGCTGACAAAGCCCTTTATGACCTCCGTATGTGTTCTTAATTGGATTGTCTAATGCTAGGTGACAGGACTGATACAGGACGATTGTGTATTAGAATGGTTTCAGATAATAAAATATCGATGTTATACATGCTAAATAATTAGGTCGGGATACTTTAGTACGATAATTAAATTAAACAAGTCTTGTCATGACAATAATCTGTATAGTTTCTGCTTACGCTTAGTATGTGACACTGTTAGGGACGTCACATGAATCCTTTCTGAAACTGAAAAAAAAAAAAAAGTCAAATTGTTCTTTATAAATAATAATCCAATGGGCGATGTTTTTACGATTGACTTATGTATAGTAGCACCAAGAACATGGGAGTATTAGAGGTGATCGGTGGTCCAGTCTGGTTCCAATGCACCACATCACTTATTGTCATTACATTGACAAGCGAGTTGTGAGGTGAGAGGGAAAGGTCGACAAGCGAGGCGTGAGGCGAGGCCATGAGAGGACGTCGAGCGATGTAGAAGGTGAGGCCACGAGAGGGAAAGGAGGCTTGAGGTGAGGCCGCGAGAGGACGTTGAGCAAGTAGGAAGTGAGGCTGCCAGAGTGGAGCAACTCACTCGGACCAAGGCGTGAGGTGAGGCTACGCCTGCAAGAGGGAAACCGGGAAAGGGTTGATTTCACATGGTTAGGGTTAGTGAAGGAAAAGTGGAAGGGAAAGAAATGGGGAAAGTAACGGCAAAAGGGAAAGAGACGGGAAAGTAACAGCAGAATGGGAAAGTAACAGTAGAACAAGAAAGAGTTAGAAAAGTAATTGGCATAATAATAGAATGGTCATCCAGAAATTTAAAAAAAAAAAAAATACATGAATGGTCGGTCTGGTCCTATTGGTCCGGTTCCCACAAATTCCAAAACTAAGAATTAGGGATCGGACCAACATCCTCTAAGATAACCCAAAATTGACTTGTTTAGTTTGATCTCGATTCGAGCGGTTCCGTTGTTTACTCCTAAAAAGTATTGTTAGTTTTCTTTTGTATTTCTTTTATTAATGTTAAAGGCACGTCAAGTTAAGAAATACATAGCATCGTTCCATGTACCTTCCGCAAAATGCTGTGAAAATGACGCGCGCATTGATTGTCCTCTGGTTTTCTTTTCTATCGCTATCTGCTTTTTATTAAATTAATCGGTGGAAAATATGCTAATAGACCCAAAGCATCAGAAATGATGGTTGGTCTTCGTTTCTAATTCTTTGCTAGTAGAAAAAGCAACGTCAAGTCAACAAAGGAAAAGAAAGGACCCGCGAAAATTTTTATGCACCTTCCACAGAAATTTCGCGTGCACTAATCCACGTTTACTTCTCTTCTCGACGGCTTTCTTTGATGATCACTGCCGCGTGATTTCAGAAGGTCATGGTCAAAAGAACAAAGTGATATACACATGAGAGATAAAGCTGCAAAATGACCGGACAGTAAGGATGAAAATGATAATATTTTTGTTTTGAGAAATAATTTTTTTAGAAATTATTCTTTTCTATTTTTACTCTCGAGAATAATTTTTGAGTAAAATAATGCATTTGGTAATTATATAAAATTTCTATTCTCGAAATAAAAAAAAAGAATAAAAATACGTTTGGTATGATTCGCAAAAAGAATGAGAATACATTTGATCGTCGCTGTTAGTTGCCACCGCCAACAATCGGCAGCGAGCGACCGGTAGTGACGGGCAGGTTATCAATGGTTGGCGATGGCGGGCGGTTGGCAAACAACAAGTCAACGGTCAACGGCGGCGGCGGCAATCGGCAACCAGCCGACAAATAGCCCGCGAGGAGTGGCAAGAAGAACAAGAAAAATAAAAATAAATAAATAAATAAATAACTTATTTCTAGAAATTATTTCTAGGAACAAAAAGTTACTTTACTTTTTATTTCTGTTACAAATCTGTTCATCGGTTACTTTTTTTTATTTGGAGAAATGGAAAATTAATTGACATTATTAAACAGATTTTTTTTTTTTTAATTTCGCGGAGCAAAACAATAAAAGAACAGGAACAGAAACATTCTCCTGCAGCCCCTTCTGCAGAAGCCTCTCAACCTTCATCTCCTCTAATGACTGCTTGGGAGTGGCTAGCATGACCGTCCACTTCAGAATAACAGTGGAATGGTCAACGGCTGGCCACAAATCCTTTTGGAGGAAATGGTAACCGGTTTGAATTTGTAACCCCATGTTTCCTTTGTAGGTTTTTTTTTTTTTTTTTTTTTTGACTTTTATGTCAAATAATTAAATACCGACAACAAGCTCAAATTTGGAGACAAAATCAGAAAAAGGCTCATGAAATCAATTTTCTTGAATATGAAGAAAGAAAAAATAAAATAAATACTGAAATATAAATAATTACAAGTAAAAAATTATAGCTTACTAAAATAATCATTAATGTCATTATGAAAATACATTAAATTTAAAAAAAAATGAAAAAACACTTAAAACATTAACTTTGCAACTAATAATGAAATCATTGTGCATTGAAATTGCTCATTATTCCTTTTGCTCAAACCAAATTGCTCTTGAAGGAATCTCAGATGAACTAAATTTATACAATTGATATTAGTAGAGAATTCCAAAAACAATTAGTAGAGAAAAAAATGCAATCGATATATAAAAAAGCCATAAGAAGAGAATGATTTTCTTGCCTCATTTAGAGAAACAAATGAAAGTCATAATCTTCAAAAAAAATGATTCAATGGCCTTCTGATTTTGTCTTTGAAATTTGAGGTTGCCATAAGGAACATAGAGGTAAAAAAAAATGAAGAAGAACAAAACAGGGAGTCAATGATTAAACCGGTTCAGTAAATCCACTGGTTTCCTCCAAAAGGATGTGGGGCTGGCCTTTGACAGTTCCACTGTTATTCTGCAATAGATGGTCACGCAAGCATTTTCCTAACCTGTTAGCTAAGAAATTCTAAATGTGACATTAAAAGTATAAAATAAATGTAAAATTTTTAAAACAAATTAAGGAGTGAGATCAAAGTGACTAGGCTGAGGGGGTGATGATTCAATAATCTTTAGGCAAGATATAACATGGAAAAAATTAGTATGAAAGGTGAGGAAAATTTATTTTGAGATTTGAAGTCAGATCGTTCATTATAAATAATATTCCAAGAAGCGATGTTTTTGTGATTGACTCATGTATATTAGCCCTAAGGGCATGGGAGTATAGCTAGCTTTCTTGGCTATTTCTTTAATTATGGAAAAGGCAAGTCAAGTCGAGAAGCACTGTGTAGGATGGTTCCATGCCCCTTCTGCAAAATGTTGCTTTTTATTAAATTGGTTGGTGGACAATATGCCGACCGACCCGGAGCATCAGAGATGATTTGTTGGTTTTTCTTTCTATTTCTTTATGAGTAGAAAAAGCAAGTCAAGTCAACAGAGGAAAAGAAAGAAAGAATACTCGTAAATTTTATGCACCTTCCGTGGAAATTACGGGTGCAATAATTCACCTTTATTTCTTTTCTATGGCTTTCTTTGATTATCACTTCCGCGTGATTTGAGAAAGTCATGGTCAAAAAGAACAAAGTGACATACACGGGAGAGATAAAGCTGCAACCCAAACCAGACGGTAAGCATTCTACGGAAACACATTGACTTTTATCTCCTCTAGTAGCCGCTTCTTCGAATCTGAAAGGGAAGTTCTTTCCAGGGATCTCTCACGCTCTCTCTTAAAAGAGACAATTTCACATAAAATGGAAAAAAAAGGCAGGGCGTTCACTTCAGAATAACGACATGGGAAAGAAAAAAGGGAGGTGAGGCTGCGAGAGTCGAGCAACTCACTCGGACCAAGCCGTGAGGTGAGGTTGTGCCTGCAAGAGGGAAACTGGGAAAGGGCTGATTTCACACGGTTAGGGTTAGCAAAAGAGAAGTGGAAGATAAAGAAACGGGGAAAGTAATGGCGGAAGCGAAAGACATAGGAAAGTAACGGCATAATGGGAAAGAGTTGGGACAGTAATTGGCCTAATGGCAAAATGATCATTCAGAAATTTTAAAAAAATTAAAATAATGTATGAATGATTGGTCCGGTCCTATAGGTCCAATTCCTACCTTAGAAATAAAAACCGAACCGATCAACCATCAGTTCCAAAAATAGAAATTTGGGACCGGACCAGCACCTTTAAGATCGTCCAGAACCGATCGCTCCGGTCCAATCTCAATTCAAGCGGTTCCTGTTACATATTTCTAGATAGTATTGTTAGTTTTCTTTTCTATTTCTTTTATTAATGTTAAAGGCAAGTTAGGTCAAGTCAAAAAGCACCACATAGGATGGTTCCACGTACCTTCTGCAAAATGCCAAGGAAGTGACACCTGCATTGATTGTCCTTTGATTTTCTTTTTTACCGCTATCTGCTTTTTATTAAATTAATTGGTAGAAAATATGCTAATCGACTGAGAGTATCAGAAATGATGGTTGGTTTTCGTTTCTATTTCTTCGTTAGTGGAAAAAGCAAAGTCAAGTCAACAAAGGAAAAGAAGGAAAGGACCCGCGAAAATTTTTATGCACCTTCGCGGAAATTTCGCGCGCGATAATTCACCTTTACTTCTCTTTTCGATGGTTTTCTTTGATTATCCCTGCCGCGTGATTTGAGAAGGTCATGATCAAAAGAACAAAGTGATATATACATGATATCCGACCAGACAGCAAGAATTCTGCGGAAACCCGTCGACCTTCATCTCCTCTGATGGCTGCTTGGGAGTGGCCAGCATGACCGTCTACTTCAGAATAACGGTGGAACGGTCAACGGCTTGCCCCAAATCCTTTGGAGGAAACCGGTAACGGGTTTTAATTTGTGACCCCATATTTCCTTTTTTGGTTTTTTTTTTTTTTTTTTTACCTTCTATGTCAAATAATTAAATACCAATAACAAGCTCAAATTTAGAGACAAAATCAGAAGAAGACCCACCAAATCAATTTTCTTGAATATGAAGAAAAAATAAAATAAATACGGGAATATAAATAATTATAAGTAAAAAAATTATAGCTTACTAAATAATAATTAATGTCATTACAAAAATATATTAAATATTAAAAAAGGAAAAAAAAAACTTAACACATTAACTTCGCAATCAATAATAAAATTATTGTGCAATGAAATAGCTCATCATTCATTTCGCTCAAACCAAATTGGTTTTGAAGGACTCTCCGATGATCTAAAATTTATACAATTGATATCAATTATGCATAAAAAAAAAATGAAGTAAAGAAACGATCAAAATAAGAATAATGAGTTAGTAGAGAATTCCAAAAACAATTAGTAGAGAAAAAAATGCATTCGCCATATAAAAAAGCCATAAGAAGAGAATGATTTTCTTATCTTATTTAAAGAAACAAATGAAAGTCATAATCTTTAAGAAAAATGATTCAATGTGGCCTATTGATTTTGTCTCTGAAATTTGAGGTTGCCGTAAGGAACATAGAAGTAAAAAAAATGAAGAAGAACAAAACATGGAGTCAATGATTAAACCGGTTCAAGAAGTCCACTGGTTTCCTCCAAAAGGATATGCGGCTGGCCTTTGACATTTTTGCTGTCATTCTAAGCATTTTCCTAACCTCTTAGTTAAGAAATCCTAAATGTGACATTAAAAGTATAAAATAAATGTAAAATGTCGAAAAAAATTATTAAGGAGTAAGATCAAAGTAACGAGGCTGAGGGTGATGACTCAATAATCTTTGGGCAATATATGTATGAAAAAGTTTAGTATGAAAAGTGAGGATTTTTTTTTTCTTTTTGAGATTTGCTTATCTAGAATCTTTTCTGAAAGGAAAAAGTCAATTATTCATCATAAATAATATTCCAATAGGCAATGTTTTTGCAATTGACTCATGTATATTAACACTAAGGGCATGAGAGAATAGCTAGCTTTCTTTTCTATTTCTTTAATTTATGGAAAAGGTAAGTCAAGTCGAGAAGCACTGTAAAGTGTATAGCATGGTTCCATGCCCCTTCTGCAAAAATGTTGCTTTTTATTAAATTAGTTGATGGGCAATATGCTTAATGACTCTGAGCATAAGAGATGATTCGTTGGTTTTTCTTTCTATTTCTTTATTAGTAAAAAAAAGCAAGTTAAGTCAAGAGGAAAAGAAAGAAGGGATGCTTCTATTTCTTTATTAATAGAAAAGGTAAGTCAAGTCAACAGAGGAAAAAAAGAGAGGACATGCATAAATTTTATGCACCTTCCATGGAAATTACGTGTGCATGCTCAAGGCACGGGAGTATTCCTAGTTTTCTTCTTTATTTTTTTATTAATGAAAAAGGCAAGTCAAGTTAAGAATTAGGTTACACGCATCTTCTACGCTATAGAAATTACGAAAGCATTGATTGTCCTTTCATTTTCTTTTCTATCACTATTTGCTTTTTATTAAATCAATTCGGTCGAGAGTATACGACCATCATAATTATCAGTTGATTTTCGTTTCTAATTTTTTATTAGTAGAGAAAGCAAGTCAAGACAAGAAAGGAAAATAAAAAGAAAAAAAAAATAATGATACGACATAAATTTTATGCACCTCCCACGGATATCACGTGCGCATTGATTGTCCTTTTATTTTATTTTCTATTACTATCTGCTTTTTATTAAATTAATTGGTGGAGAGTATGCTTCACTAACTCGAAGCAGAATTGTTCGTCGGTTTTCGCTTCTATTTTTTTATTAGTAAAAAAAGTAAGTCATGTCTGGAGGAAAAGAAAGAAAGGACACTTCTATTTCTTTATTAATAGAAAAAGTAAGTCAAGTCAACAGAGGAAAAGAACGAAAGGACACGCGCAACTGACCAGCCACCTCCACCATCTCCGTCCGACTACGTCCGGCCGGCGACTGCTCTCGCATCCCATTCCTGGAATCCTACCTCACTCCTTCCTTCACTGTCACTTACTTCTTTACTTTCACGAAAAAAGGGGAAGAAAAAAAAGAAGAAGCATCTAGGTCTTTCTCTACTACGTGAACGGTTGCCACTGAAGCCCCACACAAAACCTCAGAGCCACAGCCGATCTACGTCGTCCGCCACCTCCAGAGCATCGTCCGCCTGCTGCCATTCGTCGTCGCCGTCCCTAACCTCGGTGGAGTCGACTGAGGCCAGACACGAGTTTGGAGTCGCTATTCTCAACCTTCGCCGCCGACGAAGCCCGCGGAATCCAAGCCAGGTAGGGCCGCCACGATTGAGTGCTCGTTCCTTCTTTTTATTTTTTATTTTTTTGCCTCGTCCCGCTTGATTTTAAAAGAGCCAAGCGAGCTCGATTTCTTTAGTCCTCCCTGGCGTCGGATCTGAATGAGTCGGCTTTTCTTAAGTTTGAACGTTGCTCGCTGATTTCTCTTGAGTTTAGGTGTGAGCTCGAGCTCCGAATGGGTCCATATTCGCTCTCCAACTGGCTGCCTACGTGGTCGAAGAAGTGCCTGAACTACTTCGAATTTGTTCCGTTCAATGCAAGACATGGTATGGAAAAATTTACTTTGAAAAGTGAGGGAAATTTATTTTGGGATTTGCTTTTGTAGAAAACCTCTTGAAAGAAAAAAGTCAGATGATTCATTATGAATAATATTCCAATAGGCGGTGTTTTGCGATTGACTCATGTATATTAGCACCAGGAGCATGGGAGTGTTGCTAGTTTTCTTTTCTATTTCTTTTATTAATGGAAAATGCAAGTCAAGTCAAGAAGCACCTATATAGGATGGTTCCATGCACCTTATGCAAACTGCTGCTTTCTGTTAAATTAGTTGGTGGAGATATGCTTATCGACTCGGAGCATAAAAAATGATCTTGATTTTCGTTTCTATTTCTTTATTAGTAGAAAGTGATATCCATATAAGAGATAGAGCTGCAACCCAACCAGACACTAAGCATTCTGAGGAAGCACATCGAGCTTCATCTCCTCTAATGGCTGCTTCTTTAGATCCGAAAGGGAATTATGACGTCTTCCTGAGTTTCCGAGGTACGGACATTCGGAACAACTTTCTCAGTCATCTCTATGCGGCTCTTGATCAGAAAGGAATCTACACTTACATTGATAGCGAGGAGCTTCGGAAAGGCGACTGTATAAAGCCAGTGCTTATGAAGGCGATTGAGGAGTCGTGTATCGCAATCGTCATTTTCTCAGAGGACTATGCTTCCTCACGGTGGTGTTTGGAAGAGGTGGAGAAAATCATGGAGTGCAAGGAGCAAAGAGGACTCAAGGTATTTCCAGTGTTTTACAAAGTGGATCCTAGAGAAGTGAGAATGCCAAGAGGGAGATACCGAAAAGCTATAAAAGAGCATGAGAGAAAGTTTTGGAGGGATTCGGAGAAAGTGAAGAGATGGAAGAAGGCTCTCTATGATGCTGGTAGCTTGTCCGGGTGGGATTTGAAGGATAAGTAAGTACTAAGTAGTGATTGATGTGACACTGCTTTGTTTTTTCTTTTTTATATGCTGAATCTCTTCTTCTTTTTCCATGAAAGTTAATTATCTTTGGAAATTGATGTATCTAGTACCTTTCTGGATTTTGTCAGAGTTGAGACAGATCTTATCAACAGAATTGTGCAGGAGATCTCCATGCAGCTGGACCGAAAATCGTTACACGTTGCCAAGCATCCGGTTGGAATACATCGACAAGTGGTAAAGCTGGAATCTATGTTAAATCTTGAGTCTCGTGATGATGTTCTCATGATAGGATTATGGGGACAAGGAGGCGTAGGAAAAACAACATTAGCCAAAGCCCTTTACAATGATATATTCAAAGGATTTGAGGCTTCATGTTTTTTGGCAAACGTTCGTGAAACTTCAAAAGATTCCAAGGATTTAGTTCATTTGCAAGAAAAATTGTTGTCCAAGATATTAGTGGGAAAAGAATTAACAATGTTTAGTGTTGATGGAGGTATTAATTTGATGCAACATAGACTTTGCCGCAAAAGAGTCCTCCTTGTTCTTGACGATGTCGATGACGTAAAACAATTAAATGCTTTAGCTGGAGGGCATGAATGGTTTGGTAAAGGAAGCATAATCATCATTACTACGAGAGATAACCATCTATTAACTGTCCATGGGATAGATGAAGATCATATCTATCAAGTTAAAACTCTAGATGATTTGGAAGCTCTTGAACTTTTCGATAAACATGCTTTTCTTGGAAGTAAGGAAATAGTGATAAGGAGGGATCTTGTGGATAGTGCTTTGCATTATGCTAATGGACTTCCTTTAGCACTTGTGGTATTGGGCTCTTACCTATGTGGTAGAAGAGAACATAAGTGGGAGAGCGCATTGAATAAACTTGCTAAAAGTCCTAACAAAACCATCAATGATGTTCTCAAGTTAAGTTACGATGGACTAGAGGACTGTGAAAAGGAGATATTCCTTGATATTGCATGTTTCTTCAAGGGGCGATCCATAGAGTACGTCATAAAAGTCCTTAACAGTTGCGACTTTGACACAACTATCGGAGTAGAAGTTCTTGTTGAGAAGTCCTTAATAACTGAAGAAGGGGGGACAATACAGATGCATGACTTGATTCAGTTGATGGGCATGGACATTGTTAAACAAGAATGTCATGATGATCCTGGAAGACGCAGCAGGATATGGCTTTGTGAAGATGTCTGTGAAGTTCTATCAGGGGAAATGGTAAGTTTTGGTGGTTTAAACACTGATTTTACTCTCTTCTTCTTTGACTTCGTATCCTAATTGCAATGCAAGTTCTATAAATGCAGGGAACAGATGCAGTAAAAGCCATAGTTTTGGATTTACCCAAGACAAAAGCAATATACATAGGTCCTAATGCTTTCACAAACATGACAAGATTGAGGTTGCTCATCATGATTAATGTGCATAACTCTTTCCAAGGTCCCATTTGTCTTCCTAACGGACTGAGATGTTTTCAATGGCCCGAATGTCCTTCTTCAATTCTCAAATTTCCCCTTGGCCCAAAGAAGTTAGTCAGACTTGATCTGTGCAAAAGCAACATTCAGGTCGTGGTGGACCAATTCAAGGTGCGCATTCAAATGAATTGTCTTATTTACTTATCTCTTACATATCTATATCCGTATGCATATGATTATGATTATATATATGCATGTCTTATAGAAAACTTTGGATGCAACAATTACTAACTTTGATGATGCTTGTTAATTATGCTTAAGAAATATCTGCATCTATTAAATTGTTTATATTTGATTAAATTCTTCCCGTTTTAGGGGAGTCTTAAACACTTTCTATTAAATTGTTTATATTTGATTAAATTCTTCCCGTTTTAGGGGAGTCTTAAACACTTTTCTATGTGAATTTTATTGTCGATTCAAACAAAAGATGCTTGCTAAAAAAATTCAATCTCATTTTCAAATGTTGTAAGTACCAAAATTATAAGAAGAATGGACTTATATGGTCAGTACCTTTAATACCGAAAATTGGAAGAACTTATTGGTGACATAATTTAACAATTGAATAGTGAACGTGCTTAGTATTTTAATAAACATGAACTGCCTGAGGATTCAATTTGTGTGCCTTTGAAATGATAGATACTAAAAATTCTATCAAAGATTATATATTTTATATAAGAGACGAGCTTACTAGATTCTTTTCGAAATTGCATATGAAAATACAATGAGATTTTTCTTGCTTATTTACTTTAACATTGAAGCGAATGCACGCTAAGTACTTTTAATTGAACCTCCCGTTGTTGTTTCTATAATAGAATGCAGTCGATAATGAAAAGAGACGTAGATATCATGTAGTAAAGGATCTTTAAAGGAGTTGAGTCTTTATTGTAAGTCAACCCAAAATTCACGTCCCTTTTTATTTTATTGTGCCGACCTAACGATAGATTTCTGGCAAGTACTTCTTTATTTTTAGGAGGAGGAATAAGCAGAACTCCAAGAAAGTTATCTTCATTTTTATGGATAAAATATTCATTTTCAAATATAACTGAGAGTTTCTCCTTCTCCTTCCAATTATGTAACATGTTCCCCTCCATTCCTTTCAATCGGGCCATTCTATTGTGCCCTTACTCCATTTATTCCTAAGTGAGAAATCACAGGACGAAAAGCAACTCTCAGGGGAGATAGATTGACCAGCCATTCCTTCTCCCGCTATTTTAAATAAAAGCTTGCGGAGTACAATTCCATGGAAGACTCTTACTTTATAGACGCGCTAGCCCACCACATCTAGGACGCTAGTAGCGCATAATGGCTTTCACGCATGACTGATAAGGCTTTCTAAAGAGAAGTAAGGGCTCGCTTTGCTAACTTAATTATATTTTAACTTAAATCTAATCTTAAGTTATGTATATATGTATTATATTTATATTCATATAAATAATACTGTACGAGTAAAGGTGGCCTTCTGTAGGATTTCAATTTAATTCCTTCCCCAAAATGTCTCGATTACTTATTTTGCAAATATTGGACGCGCGGACTCCTGGAGTGCCTTAACTTTGATCAAAGGGACACTTAGGTCCTGCATGTCTTCACTCTTTTTTTTTTTTTTTTTTTTGTTTATAAACAGAAATTCTGTTCTTTTGTTCGGGAACAAAAAAAGAACAGAAACGCGTTTGGTTGCGTTTGTTCTTTTTTTGTTTTTTTGTTCCGGAACTAAAAAAAAAGAAACAGAAACGAAAACAAAAAAAAATTGTTTCTCGTTCCGAAACAATTTTGAAGAAACAATTTTTTCTTGTTTCTTCTTCTCTCTCTTCTCTTCCCTTCCTCTTTTCTTCTTCTTTCTCTTTGGCCGGTCGCCGGCCTCGGCCATGGCCGGCCGTCGAGGGCCGGTGACGCCGTCGAGGGTCGGCGACCTCACCGGAGCATCGCCGGCCCATGGCGAGGCTCGGCCTCACCGGTGCGGTCGCGGGCAAGCCCGAGCTCACCCAGCCAAGGCGAGGCTCGGCCTCGCCTGCACCGGCGACGCCAAGCCTTGCCTTGGCTGGGCGAGCTCGGGCTCGCCTAGATCCAGCGAGGCCGCGCCTCGCCATGGCTGGGCGAGCTCGAGCTCGCCCAGATCTGGCGAGGCCAAGCCTCGCCGAGGGGGCGGCGACGCCGGGCCTCGCCCGGATCCGGGCGAGCTCGAGCTCGCCTAGCCAAGGCGAGGCTCGGCCTCGCCAGGGGCCGGCAAGCCTCGCCGTGGCTGGGCGAGGCTGCCGGCCCCGTCGGCCGCCGCCGGAGGCCGGCGACGAGCCGAAAGAAGAAAAAATAAAAAAAAAGGAAAAAGAAAAAGAAAATAAAAATATTAAAAAATTAAAAGAAACAAAAAAAGAACAAAAATTTACCAAACTTGTTTCTATTCATTTTTTATTCTCTCGAACAAATTTACCAAGCGCATCTTTTTGTTCAAAAATTGTTCCCCGGAACAGAAATACTTTTTTTTGTTTCTGTTCCCTGGAACAAAAAAAGTACAGAAACGTTACCAAACAGCCCCTTAAGTGCCATAACTTATGAAATGTACACTTAAGTGTCAAATCAAAGTAAAATGGATCACTTGAGTGCCAATCTGGCCAAAATGTCAACGTGGCACTTTTCCAGCGAACCGAGCTTAAAGCGATGCCGTTTTGCACGCGACATGGCCAAAATGGCGTCGTTTTGGGCTAACGTGGCAAAAAAAATAAAATAAAATAATTAAATTAAATTAAATTTATTTAAAATATTTAAAAATAATAATTTTAAAATTAAATTTAGTTAAAATATTTTAAATTAATAATTTTAAAATTAAATTTAGTTGAAATATTAAAAAATTTACAATTAAAAAATTTATTTAAAAAAAAAGGAAAGTGGGGGAGGCGATTGAGGGATTAGCCCTCGGCCCGCCGCCGCCGCCCGCCGCCACGGAAGGGCCGGCAACGGCGGGGGGAGGGTCGGCCGGGGTCGCCGGCCCATGGCCAGGGGTTGGCGACCCCGGCCGATCGGCGGCAAGGGCTCGTGAGCCCTCGCCCTAGATCGGGGCGAGGGTCGCAGCCCTCGCCTAGATCCGGCGAGGGTCGGCGGCCCTTGGCCCGGCCGGGCGAGGGCTGCAGACCCTCGCGCGCCGGTCGGCCGGGTCGCCGACCCTTGGCTAGGGCCCGGCGACCCCGGCCGACCCTCCCCCGCCGTCATCGGCCCTTCCGCGGCGGTGGCGGCGGCCGAGGGCTAATCCCTCGTCGCCTCCCCCCTTTCCCGTTTTTCTTTAGTTTTTAATTATTAATTTTTTAATATTTCAACTAAATTTAATTTTAAAATTATTAATTTTAAATATTTTAACTAAATTTAATTTTAAAATTATTATTTTAAAATATTTTAACTAAATTTAATTGTAAATTTAATTTAATTAATTTTTTAATTTTTTTACCACGCCAACCCAAAACAATGCCATTTTGGCCACGTTAGCGTGCAAAGCGATGTCGTTTTGGGTGCGCTTCGCCGGAAAAACGCCACATTAGCGTTTTAGTCGGACTTTGGCCGGAGTGGCACTCAAGTGATCCGTTTTTCTTCGAATGTGGCACTTAAGTGTACCTTTCGTAAGTTATGGCACTTAAGTGTACTTTTGGCCAAAGTTATGGCACTTGAAGCGTTCTTTTGCTCAAATATTGTATTCATTGAGAGGTGCATAAACTATTAATCTAATTTGTCTCTCACATGTTTCACAATCTAAATTTTAATCTTTTCTATCCCATAACAAATTTCTTATTGCAAATTTTAATCTTGAAATATCCTACATACATTCTATGTTTGTGTGTTTACCAACAATTTCTTTCCATTAAATATTTCTATTTTAGTGGTTTTGCTCAACTTTTCAGATATCAATTTTTTTAAAATCTTGTGCATGCTCTTTTAGTTTTCTCTTCCTACGCCTCAAAAGAGACAAACTTCGTGGACTTTCAATTTTGTTGTCATGCTTGTCGGCCACATTGACGCCGGAATGTGTTGAGCGAACAAATAAATAGAAGGGGTTTTTCAATCTAAATGAAGTGGAAAAACCCCACTATGGAGGATAGGAAAGAGACAACATACACTAGGTCTCCCTTGGCCAAATCACCACCTTTGTAGGCCAGTCCAAGGATGCAGCACTCTCTCGTTCATTCATGAATCCCCTGAAAGGACAGAGAGAAAGACAAAGAAAAGATAGAATGAAACTTCATTTAATAGATTAATTGTGTTTACCATGAGACACCGAGAGGGCACTTATAAGTAGGAGCCTACCGTACCTTTGAGTAACCTCCAAGTAAAGAAAAATGAACCCGAAATACAAAATTCAAACAAGCTATAATATTATCACTTTGTAATCGAGACTAAAACAATCCTAAAAAATATAAAACAGGCTCACTGATCAAGAAATATATTTTATCCCTATTATTCTATTCACAAGAGAGAATCTTGAAATCTTGAAAAGACTCCTCCTCGAGGCCAACTTCATAGTGATAGATCAGCAACATTGAAACTAGTGGAAACACCATTCCCTCCACAAAGCTCACTTTTGCAGATTTTATTATCGATGTGTTTCAAAACTAGAAAAGAACCGTCCATAGCACCACAACTAGGTGGAAAGCGCTCTTTTCAAATGAATCCAGACTATATCACCTTCTTTAAAAACAGCAGGCTTTTCTATTTTCTATTTTCTTTTTTTTCTTTTTGGCTTGACTGGGATATTTGACATTTTGCTTTGAAATTCTCTTCCTCACTTCCTCATGTAACTTATTGATTGTCTTAGCTCTTTCTCCATATTAGTGGTGGATAATGGTGTAAGATCCAAAGGACTTAAAAAATGCATTCACTACACAACGTAAGGAGTTGTCTTTGGAATACCATGTGGGCGCATAATTTCACTAATATAAAGTTCAGCAACATATAACGGATCAAGGGTCTACTACATTCAACAAAATGTGTGATTCTCAAAAATTGATCAACCAAGCACCATGACCTAATAAGTGATGACACGAGAGATTCCCAAGCTTCCACCGCCATTATGGCAGGTTTGCATATCTCTGCATAAGATTGTAGGTCCATCAAGTGCCACCTATGTTAGCTTAAATTCATGTCATGAATTAGCTGGCAAATGATTTGACCATGGCTCATGTGCTCCCACTTGAGGTCACCCTCTCTCTTTAAATTACATGTATTGATTCTAAACATATACATAGTAGAAGTGACCATGCTGGAATGATTTCTCTTGTGTGTCGCTTAATAGAGCTTAGTGTGTGGTGAAATTACGAGTATTATTCTTATTTTAATCTTCTCTTTTGGCCAAGGATCGCTTAATAAACTCATATTTAAAAAGGAAGTGGGAGTGCTCTGTATACACCATATGATCAACTAATTTTTGATCACATGGGTCTTGAATGATGATCAAGTGTTTTTCATTAAATATTTTTATCTTCATTTTCTTTCCATGTGGATATTTCTTGCAGGACTTTACAAATTTGAAGTTCGTTTACTTCAGTGAATGTTTGTCCATGGTTTTTATGCCAAACCTCGATTTTTGTCCAAATCTCGAGGAATTGGATCTCAGTGAGTGCAAAAATTTGGAGCGTGCTCACGAATCAGCTGCATATCACGCCAAGTTGAGGTTGTTGAATCTAAAAGGTTGCTCTAACCTTCATCATCTCCCTGATATACTCCAAGCCAAGAATCTTCAACTTCTCGATCTTATGGGTTGCTCAAAGTTGCGAAGATTCCTTGATATTCCTCATAAAATGAAATGCTTGCAAAAACTTATTTTAGATCAGACTTCAATTGAGGAACTTCCTGCATCCATAGAAAATCTTGTCTCTTTGAAACTTTTGAGTTTATTTGATTGCAAGAAATTGGCAAACCTCCCATCTAGCATTTACAAGTTGCCAAATCTTAAGCACTTGCTACTTTGGGGTTGTTCAAAACTAATTAAGTTTCCAAAGGAGGAGGAGGATTCGAGTGATATGCGTAGCAAGACAGGATTTCCCAAGCTAGAGATCTTACGGCTTAGGGGATGCAATCTACAAGACGTAGAGTTCCTAGAAAATCATTCATGTTTTCCATCCTTAAACTTTTTGGATTTGTCCGAAAATAATTTTGCTAAGCTTCCAACGTGCGGGCACCTACATAATTTAATTAAATTAATTGTTTCGGAATGCGGACAGCTACAAGAGTTTGGCGAGGTTCCGGGGCAATTGCTTCGGTTATGGGTTGGGAATTGTGAATTTCTAAGCAAAATTCCCTCCGACATATTGTCCATTAACCGATTATTTCGTGAACCGGTCCGTAATGAGGTTAGACTCTCCCTCCCTCCCTCCCTCCCTCCCTCCCTCTCGATTAATATGGAGTCATATACATATATCGCTAATTGTAGCTAAATTTGACTCATTGAAACTCCTCTTTTTCTAGTGTCAAATTCGAAATAATATCTTAATAATTTACTTTTACAACAGCTATTTTGGTTATCGAATTGTGGATCACATTGCAAAATTATTCTACCTGGAGTAGAGATGCCGCAATGGTTACTCCCAAATAAGGAGGGTTATATATCTTTCACAGCTTCGAAGGATTTGTATGAGAAGTTCCTAGAATTAGCTATTTGTGTTGTATTTCGAGGAAAGGAAGGGAAACAAACAAAATTTATGCTCAGGATGTACACTAATGGCAGATGCCAACATAAGTTTCCCTGGGAAACGACGTTCCCCTTATTACATTCGGAACATGTGTTATTCCAGTTGCATCCAATGAGGAGGCTATGGGGAGTAGACCCTTTTGGTCAAAATGACTCATGTTCTTTCCAGTTAGGCATTACAGCAGTGGATGGTGCAATTGTAAAAAAGTGCGGATTTCGATTAATATGCAAGTCACTAGAGGACGATTTGGAGGCTTTGAATCAAGATGAAGAGTTGTTAGATCCAAGTTTGCTTTATGAGATTTGGCATCACGATGAAGAAACGACCAGAGAGGAAGAAATTTCAGCCGATCTCCCAGATCTAGAAAAGGTCCCTCCCTCCCCCCTTCCCCCTCCGCGATTGTGGTGTGTGTGTGATTGATATGGGTGCTTTGTGTTTTTATAATGCAAAACTGCAAATGCTTGTAAAAAAAACAAGCTAATATATTGTGATTTTGCACCTATTTGTAATAGCGGGGGATAAACCATGAAGACAACTACCAAAAAAGCTCAGAAGAAGGCAACGATATGGATGACTCCCCGCCCGCCGATATCATGACTGACTTTTCAGTTGAGGTCTCTCTCTCTCTCTCTCTCTCTCTCTCTCTCTCTCTCTCTCCTCTGGCCCCCGAGGATACACGCGGATTCATAAGTGCATGTGTTGATTTGTTGTTGGAGTGTTCGTCAGGCGCACTGTGTTTGTATAACGCAAAAACTGAAAATTCTATACAAATAAGCAAATCTAACGTAGAGTGATTCTGCACCATGTGCTGCGACAATACTTGCGATAGTCGCAAGTGAAGTGATTTATTTCATGAGTATTACATATAAGGCAAAGAAAGATCGATATGTTTAATTATTACAAAAACTCTAGCTTTGGTTAAATTACTAGAAAAATTCTCAAATCAAACTCTTGTATTTTAACTAATTATCAACTTTAGTACATCTAACAATTTACCGATATAACAGAAGTGTCGTTATTCTAAAATTGCTCCTCACTACCTGGATATTCTTCCCAGAGGAGATATGCCAGAGGAGTTCATCATTGTTGAAGGCAGTACCATATCTTTCATGGTTTCACAAGACTTTTATGATAAGTTCTTGGGATTAGCTCTCTGTGTTGTTTTCACTGTGGAAGATGGAGAAAAGGAAATATTTTTCGACATCGTGCCCCATCTTAACGGCCAAAGAAGGAATGGGCTATCGGGATCTCTCGGTTCATTTAATTCGAATCACATGTGGATTCAATATCTCAAACCGAATGTGCTGTGGGGAGTGTTGGAGGGAGCTGTTGATTTTCTTGAATTTGACGAGGATTGCTTACGATTTAGCCTCACACTCAATGTATCGGGAGCAACCGTAAAAAAATTGGGATATGTGCTAAGATGCAAGCAAATGGATGATGATTTGAAAGTTGTACTCAAAGACAAGCAATTAGTGAATCCAACTTCAATCTATGAAATGAAGCTCCAAGAATTCTTATACAAATTTCTCCCACGCCATATGGAGCAAATGGAAGCCATGCGAATGGAAGCTTGGTACATATACAGGTACAGGTACGGGTACAACATGTACAGCAGTGACAACAAGAGTGAAACATATTAAATGGGAAGAGGCAAGTGTAATAGTGCTGGTGTGCAGCTCTGAAAGAAGCAATCATTAAGCCAGCGCAACAAACTGGGGGTCGGCATATGTTTCCTGATAGCTTGGGACGTTTATGTTTGTTGTTGAAGTAAGAGATGGCATTCACTTCAATCTCTAATGTTAGATTTGGAAAATGGAGAGGGTGACTTGGCACACAAGATACTTCAATTCGGTAGAACGTGGCTTCATGTTTGGCTCAAATATCTTTAGCACGTGTAGTCAAATCATATCAATAAATGACATGTCAATATTTTTCGTTACTCAGATTTGGTGGAGCTAACAAAAATACTTAATTGTATTGATTGGATAGATTTTAAGACTTCATTTCACTTTTTGAAAGTCTTGGAACTTGATTATACTTTTGCAACAAATTTTAGGACTTCTGGAGTACTTATTTATAAACAAATTGTATTCATATTTCATCTCCCCAAGCATGGTTTCCCTTTACTTGGGTAATTTCAATTTTTTTTTTCATGCAGTTTATAGATGAAGCAAAAAGGTTTGCGGAACTAATGTGTTTCTATACATATCCCTGTTATAGCAATATGTAAAACTTTGCTCATTGCCAAAAAATAATCTTTGTTATGCCCTTATGTTAATGTTAATCATTAGTAAACTTAAATTAATAAAGTAAATTTCATCAAATGGTCATAATAAATAACGAAATTTCTCGGTAAATATTCTAGAACAAGTGTAAATCACCCAAAATCCTCAAAATATGGTTATTAACTTTGTAGTATAACTTTGCATCACAAACATCCCTTTCGTTATTGCTAATTTGTGAGCGTCATCATTATTCAATTCTCCATTGATACAATATTTCTCCTCTTTATTTGTAAATGATAATATTTGTACATTGTAAGTATTTTTTCGACAGTCATAAGTCCCATGAAGTCCTCATTATCATCACTACATCTCTAGTTAGTTTATTTCTTTTGAGGTTAGCAATTTGATTGTAGAGTTTATCTCTTGATGATCCTATTACTTAGGAATTATCCAATAGCATGGTAAATTCCTTCATCAAACCCATAAGTGACGGTATGGATTTTTAGTAACTACAAAGTGCATATCAACAGCGATACTTGCTAGAGAGTCCTTGCAACTTTAGGTGATGATAAATAGCATTTCTTCAAAGGGAATAGGTTTCCTATAGTTCTCGCATGCTTGGGAATTCTAACATTTGAAAACTTTTCAAGGGGCCTCCTCCTTGTTTGAGAAAATTATTTTATTCAGCAGTCAAATCACTAACGGCTAACATGATGAGACCAGCCAATTAAATCGATCGTATAAAATGTTGATCCCCTTACTTGACGCTTAAATTTTGAAATTGATTTGCTTGCCACACCACATGTCCCTACCGCGTCATATAACATCATGACCTTGTCCCTTGAACTGCCACACCTCTTTTTTGTGGTGATTCTAAACTTGATTAGCACTCTTCAATATATATGTATGTATGTATGTATGTATGTATGTATGTATGTATGTATGTATGTATGTATGTTTTCCAAGTAAATTATTTAAACTTGATTAGCACTCTTCAATATATATATATATATATATATATATATATATATATGTATGTATGTATGTATGTATGTATGTATGTATGTTTTCCAAGTAAATTATCCTTAATCTAGTATTGGCCCTTCTATACTCTGATTAGAATTACCCTGGTAGAGCCATTCTACAAAATCAATGGACCAAAGATTTGAAAACAACGCATCATGTATTTCCTATTAAAATTCTCAATTCATAATACAAAATGGTTGAACATAACCATAAGAGACCTTAAACACATGGCTAACAACTATATCGATTAGTTTAAATCAGAACGACGTGCGGACCCCTCAAGTGCCACAACTTTGGCCAAAGGGACACTTAAGTGCCATAACTTACGAAAGGTACACTTAAGTGCCAAAATCGGAGTAAAAGGGATCACTTGAGTGCCATTCCGGCCAAAATCAGGCTAAAACGCCAACGTGGCGTTTTTCCGGCGGAGCGCGCCCAAAACGACGCCGTTTTGCACGCTGATGTGGACAAAATGGCGTCATTTTGGATTGACGTGGAAAAAAATAAATAAAAAATTAATTAAATTGTAAATTAAATTTAGTTAAAATATTAAAAATTAATAATTTTAAAATTAAGTTTAGTCAAAATAATTAAAAAATTTTAAAAAAGTTTAATTTTTTTTAAAACTTTAAAAAATTTAAAAAAAAAAAAAAGGCAACGGGGGAGGCGGCCGAGGGATAAGCCCTCGGCCCGCCGCCGCCTTGCCCCGCCCGCCGCCCCGGGAAGGGCCGGCGACGGCGGGGAGGGTCGGCCGGGGTCGCCGGGCCCGGCCGGGTCGGCGACCCCGGCCCGGCCGGCGGCGAGGGCTCGCGAGCCCTCGCCGCTGGATCTGGGCGAGGCCGCGAGCCCTCGCCGCTGGATCTGGGGGGCTCGCGGCCTTCGCCTAGATCCGGCGAGGGCTCGCGAGCCCTCGCCGCCGGGTCGCCGAGGCCACGGCCGGGTCGGTGACCCCGGCCGACCGGCGGCGAGGGCTCGCGAGCCCTCGCCGCTGGATCTGGGCGAGGGCCGCGAGCCCTCGCCGCTGGATCTGGGGGGGCTCGCGGCCCTCACCCAGATCCGGCGAGGGCTCGCGAGCCCTCGCCGCCGGTCGGCCGGGGACGCCGGCCCTTGGCCAGGGCTCGGTGACCCCGGCCGACCCTCCCCCCGCCGTCGTCGGCCCTTCCCGGCGGCGGGGGGCGGCGGTGGCGGGCGAGGGCTCTTAGCCGCCTCCCCCGTTCCTTTTTTTTTTTTTTTAAATTATTATTTTTTAAAATATTTAACTAAATTTAATTTTAAAATTATTATTTTTTAAAATATTTTAACTAAATTTAATTTTAAAATTATTATTTTAAATATCTTAACTAAATTTAATTTTAAATTAAATTAAATTAATTTTTAATTTTTTTTTACTACGTCAACCCAAAACGACGCCGTTTTGGCCACATCAGCGTGCAAAACGACGTCGTTTTGGGTGCGCTTCGCCGGAAAAACGCCACGTTGGCATTTTGGCCGGACTTTGGCCGGAGTTGCACTCAAGTGATCCGTTTTTCTTCAAATGTGGCACTTAAGTGTACCTTTCGTAAGTTATGGCACTTAAGTGTCCCTTTGGCCAAAGTTATGGCACTTGAAGCGTTCTTTTGCCAAATCAGAACCTTATCTAAGTATTTATTAAGAAAGTCTATTATACTAGACACTTAATTAATAGCTAGGTACACTCATCTCATGGAAAGGACCTAGGTGTGGTCTCCTGGCTTTTACAGACCACCTTTTCGAGGACAATGAAGAAATAGGTTGACCAATCTCGTTCAACAATGGCGCACTATGGGAAAAGTCCACTTACCGGCCTAGACATCCACGGAACATCACGGCATAGGTCAAGCCGAAGACGCTTTTATCACATTAAAGTTCTCGAGATGTCTACATTTTCCCATATCGGTGGGCAACTATGCTCTCCCATATGTTGGATCACCATTTGAATGAAAATGGGCCTAACAAGGCACACCTTTCAATCTTGCAAAGTATCATGTGTTTTGACTTCTTACATGGAATTAATGAATCTACATTGAGTTTTGTTAGCTTAAAAAATTGCTTAACTCCCTGTGTTATTAGAGTAGCATCACTGTCACGCCCCGATCTTTGGTCACGTGCCCATCCTTCACCTCTTGGTCGATTACTAGCGATATCCCAAGACATATCGCCGACCCATTCATTTTAATAAGCACACACGGAAGCAATTATATAATCCCTAGACAATAATTCAATGGGATAGAAAAGCAGGATCGCAACTTAATGAAACCAGTACACACTTTTATACATGTTAGACTAATTCATTTACATTACTAGCCGATATATATGAGGGCTATCAAATGGTTGGTTCTCAAAATTTGTCGACCTAGGGCCAACTAATCAGACTCGACTACTGAACCTTCAGGGTCCACTGGGTCCGGGCGAGACTGCGGATCCTCCACTTCGCCGCTGGGTAGATCCGCTTGATCCTCCTCCTTGGCAGCCTCAATCACCTCGGCTGGAATATCAAAGCCTCTAAGAGGACCTACCCTCAAACCATAGGGTGTGGTATGAAACCAGGCTTTATATTGGTCGGGTACTTCGTGGTTTGGGGCCTCTTCTGCCTAGACTAAAGTTACCACAAACTCATACGTCCAATTGCTTTTGGGATTAGGAAACACATGGACCTGCTCGTACATTCTCGTAGGACGACCATAACGCCTAAGGGGATTTGCCATCTCTAAACCTAAAAATGGTTATTCAATAACCAATGAGACTACGTCTCAGCAAGTTCTACCCCTTAAAACCTGATTAGTGAACCAATACACCGTTCGGGTTCCCTATGCACTCACGGATCAGAGGACTTACCTTAGCCTCATATTCCACTTGCATATTAGCACAGTTCAAATAGGCACCCAAGCAATCATATCACAAATCGATATCTCAATCAATCGACCTAGTCGATTACAAGTAAATCGGATCGTTCATCAGTCATTTCAATTCAATCAATCAATTTACAACATCAAATCAAAGCAATGATCAATCGACCTAGTCGATTACATGTCAGTCGGACCATTTCTAGGTCATTCATTCCGTCCCATATAACCTCCAATAGTATACTCAGTCACAGAGCTCCATTAATACTCTCAGGCGTCGTTTTCGCCAAGGTGACGTAAGTAACAGACAGTCTACGTGTGTTCTTTAAGGCGCCATTTTCGCCAGTGACGTCCTTAGTCACTGAACCACGCCCATCATAGATCACAGATAGTCTACGTGCGTTCTTTAAGGCGTCATTTTCGCATAGTGATATCCTTAATCACCGAACCACGCCTGCCACAAGTCATAGACAATCTACGTGTATTCTTTAAGGCGCCATTTTCGCACAATGATATCTTTAATCACCGAACCACGTCTGTCTATACTTCGTACTCGATTAGTCTCAGCCAAGAGAATTCTTACTTCACTCTCACAATTCTTTCCGCTTTACACCTCATCAAAGCATTATAAAGGTTAAATAACCATACTCGGCCATCGACCAATCAATCACTCAATTTCCATTCAATTCCAATCAATTTAGGAATAATTCCTCAAATTGCACAATTAAGTAAATTCCACACAACATAGAGCTCAAGTAAATAAACGAAGCGTACCACGACAATCGGTATGAAATTTCGGTCGTCGCTATCCCAGCCTAATTTCTGAAAAATAAATAATTAAATAATTAATTTCGAAAATTGATAAATAAATACTAGAAATCCAATTTAGGCCCGTAATGCCTAATTTAAACCCAATAAGGGTCAGGAAAAATCCCGAGATGCATTCAATAAATACTATAGGCAATTCTCTAGCTAAGTACACTAGCCGCCTAACTAATATGTAATGCAATTAACTAATAATCACTAATCCATTCTAATCTAACCATCTAATCTTACTTAATTAACACTAATCAACCATTAAGTGTCATTAGCAAACTAAGAAAGCATTAGTGAGCAAAACTCACATGAATTAAGATTAACTCGGATCAAAACGACAAGCACGAGGCGGAGCTCGATTCTCTCCAAAGCGATCCCACCAACCGGGGTCAAGACAGGCCCAAAATTGCCACGCCAGCCTTATAACCCTCATTGGAAATTACTGAAACAGGCTGACACAGGAGCTGATTTGAGCACGGCTCGGGTTGGTTTCGGTCACCGGGAGTGGAGTGCAGCCCGTGGCTAAAACGGTCGTGAATCGAGCCAACTTATGACTGTTAAACTTGCTGGAGCGGCTGTTGGACCTGCTGAACGGCTTCGAGGGTGGGCCAATGTAGGTGGTCGTGAGGATGGCTTCGAGGCTGCAGAGACAGGCCCGAGTGAGGCAGCAATTTCGGTCCAGCAGAGGTGCTGTCGTTGACTTGAAGCGAAGCAGTGCGTGGAGATGGCGATGGACGAAGGTGGGGTTTCGATGGGGTAAGTGATGCGAGGGAAGTGGATAGCAACAACACAAAAGGAAAGAAGACTCCTTCGGTCTTGATGAGGGGGACAACGAACAGAGCAGAAACCGAATGGGACAGGGGAGGGCATTCGTCCACGTCGCCCAGAGAGAGAGAGAGAGAGAGAGAGAGAGATATTTGTTTAAGGGATAAGTAAAGACTCGGTCAAACAGGAGAAAGTAGAGTTGAATTTTGCAGAGAGATGTCGGTGGGGCATGAACCGAGAGAGAGAGAGAGAGAGAGAGAGAAATGTGCGGATGGTGTTCACACACGGGGAAAAAGAAAAGAGAATGTGCGTGGAAGGGGAGAGAGCGCAGGTCCAAAAGAAATAAAAGAAGAATAACCTAAAAAACTAAATTGAGATTAAAATTTTAATCGACTATAAAACGGCTTTGAAAAAGGTCATTCCCGGGCCAAATTCTTCATCCACTTCAAAATTTGAAGTCTAAACGAAGACCAAGATAAGACGGCCTCTTTATCTCACGAATTTCTCTCAAAACTGAATTCTATTTCAACTTTCTCGGCGTCCGATTTTCTGAACATATAAATTCGGTTGAGGTCCGATTTGAAATCAAAAAAAGCCCAAACAACTTCCATTCATTGATTCACTTACACCAGATGCCAAATATTTCTTCAAATTGACCAATCTGAATTTTCGCTTGTTCTCCGAATCGTCCATCCCGATTTCCCCAAAAAATCCCAAACTGTCCAGAATTTCCTAAAAAGGTGAGTCAACATTTTTAGATTGACTCATGACACGACAGGACTTCAAATTTTTGAAATCGAATTCAAATTCGTGGTTATTTTCAATCAAACACGCTTCTAGTGTTACCTTACCTACTGGGTAGCTTTTAGAAATTTTTGGTGCAATTGACCAGCGGTTGATTTTCTTCGAACCACAATGAACCCATTCAACACATTGGTGATGCTCGATGGTCGTGAAAATCTTGTGGTTTCAAATGCGGACACAGGGTACTCAAAACAACAAAAAATCGGTTTAGTGTCGATCGACAAGAATTTTACAATCATGTGGAATCACCCACATGTTGATCATCATATCAGTCGAATCGACCTATCTTCAGTCTCTGATCAATTTTTAATTGTGCCGCAATGACCCTTGTAGACTAGCACTGTCAAGTAGTCAATTCCTAGTCGAATTCTCAAGTCTGTTGCATTCAAAATCCTTTAATGGCTTCTCCAGATAGGTAAGTTATCTCCCGAGTGGCCATCTCAGAGAAAAACACTATAGTCACGTTGATGAAAGGCCCGACTTATTCGATTGAAATCAGAATCTGAAAATCAAGATGTCATAATCACCGTGCAAGGTTCGATTAAGCTATTAGATGAAGGATCTTTTATTTCCCCATTTTGGGACAAGGTAGTATACAAGACTAATAAGGTACTAGCTTTTGAAGACAGAAGATAACCTCAGACTAACATGCACTCTATGTTGTAGCTAATAGAGAATGAAAAGATTTATATTTGAGGCAAGCTAGGAAAAAATAATGAGTAACCTCATAAGTTGCTCCGGGAAGAAGCTCAAGTTATAGACTTCTTTTAGAATCAGTTTCCTGCTCACAATTCGACTCTCTCCCCATTCCCTCATGGATGCAATGACGAATCTTCAAGTTTATTGTGATTCTCGAGAACTAGACAAGCCCCATATGACACAATGCAATTCCACAAAAACAATAAGAAAAAATTCAGGATTATTATGGGATTATTGGAAAATCTACTACTAAAACTTCGCAGGTGCTCATGGTCTTTACACACCATCCATCACTTGGGAGCTTTGGAGACTTGATTCATCTAAATGATGTTATATTGATATATCAACTAATGAAAACCAACAAAAGATCTATACTACTTTTTTGCCAAAATAACCAAAGGTAATTGTCAGTCAAAGTTGTTTAATTTTAGAAATCTGCACAAATTTGAATGGAAGAACTAGCATATGTACTATTGGTGTTGTCGCCAACTGTAGATGGATTGCATTTGGGTCCTTATAGATGGAACTTAAGTGCATTTTGGATCTTACCTGTCTTTTATCAATTACAAGAAGTGGTGTGCATAAATGCTTAGTGCCTTTTTTGTCAAAGAAATAAAAGGAAAAAGAATGACATCTTCATGGGAACCCCAAACTATAGTTACAACAAAACCATCACTTGGGAAGGGAATTTAGAAATTAAACCATTACTTGTCAAAGGATTATGATTGTGAAATACGGTACCATCCAGGAAAGGCAAATAAGGTGGCAAACGCTCTTAGTCGTAAGTCGGCTATGGATGTGGCCAGTATGAGAATGACATAATGGAACTTGTTAAAGTCAGTAGCAGATTCATAATTTAAATTGGAAATAGATCACCTTACCGGTATGCTTACTACGTTGAGGATTGAACCGGAAATTATCCAGAAGATTAGAGTTATGCAAGAATCTGACATGGAAATTGTGAAATTACGAAATGCCGTATCTTTAGGAAAAAGACAAGAATTTCAAGTCTATGAAGATGGAGTGGTAAGATGCCAAGGATGGCTCCGTGTTCCTAACAATGAAGAAGTAAAAAGGGAAATCCCATCGGAAGCACATAGAAGTAACTATAGCATTCATCCGGGTAGTACAAAGATGTACATGAATTTACGTCAACAATACTGGTGGAATGGCATAAAAACAGATATAGCTAAGCATGTCTCGCAATGTTTAACGTGCCAGTAAGTGAAAGTGGAACACTGCAAACCCACAGGACTATTGAGACCATTGGATATACCAGAGTGGAAATGGGATAATGTAACAATGGATTTTGTGCAAGGATTACCAAGGACATCAAGTGGTCACGACTCTATTTAGGTGATAGTGGATCGTCTAACTAAGTTCACTCATTTCCTAGCAGTCCGCATAGACTATCCGATGGATAAATATACTGAGATATATGTAAGCCAGGTAATACGCTTACATGGTGTTCCTGTGACTATCACTTCTAATTGATATTCAAGGTTTACTTCAAATTTTTGGTGAAGTCTTCAAACCACATTAGGGACTAAGCTCCAATTTAGTACTGCTTTTCACCCACAGATGGATGGACAGACAGAAAGAGTGATCTAGACACTGGAAGATATGTTAAGAGTTTGTGTCCTTGATTTTAAAGGAAGTTGGGATGAAAAGTTAAACCTGATAGAATTCGCTTATAACAATAGTTTTCAGAAAAGTATAGTCATGGCTCCCTATGAGCATTGTATGGAAGAAGATGTAGGACTCCTGTCTGTTGGAATGAAGTAGGCAAAAGGAAGTTGACAGGACTTGAGTTGGTGCAAATTTCTACAGAGGCAGTAGAGATCATCAGGAAAAGACTTAAAACAATCCAAAGTCGACAGAAAGACTACGCAGATAAGCGTAGAAGACCGTTGAAATTTAATGTAGGAGACCACGTATTCCTTAAAGTATCTCCGATGAAGGGAATATCACGGTTTGGAATGAAAGGCAAGTTGAGTCCCAGATTTGTTGGACCTTTCGAAATACTTTAAAGAATAGGAGACGTAGCTTATCGGTTAGCATTATCTCCTAAGTTGGGAAATTTGCACGATGTGTTCCATGTATCGATGCTGAGAAGATCAGCCTGAACTTGGACATATACTCGATCATAAAGCCATCAAAGTGTATGAGAAAATGAGGCATCTGGAAGAGCCAATACAAGTATTGGATCGAAAGGAACAAGTCCTTCGGACAAAGAAAATCCCACTAGTTAAGGTATTATGGCGACATCACGATGTGGAGGAGGCCACATGGGAAAGTGAGAAAGAAATGAGGGAAATGTATCCTCATTTATTTATAGAGACATGAGTGATGTCAAATTTCGAGGATGAAATTCTCTAAGGAGCGGAGAATTGTGACATTCGGAAATTTCGATGACTCTTAAATATGCAACGGCCGTGAGCAATCGGCAGGAGTATCGTCGATACCACATTTGGCCTAGTCTCATCGCCACTCGACGTCCCGAAATATTTACTTTTGGAGAAAAGAAATTCGTCTTTGAATGGCCATATGAACAATATTACCAACGGCCTTGTTATTTTATCTCTTGGACCGAACCTCCTATGTACATTGTCGCGACCCCATGCAGCCTTGCCGATTTCTTTCTCCACGAAAGAGTTTCAGTCACGTACTTGTACATGAAGTGGACTGAATAGGAAGAGATTAGTCAATCCCCATGGAAACCATGAAACCGAAATGCCCATGCATGTACCGAAATCTTAGGATTTAATTTTGGAGGGGTTGAACCATGTAGTAAGGACCGCAAGGCCCCAACTTCGCTAGCCCAATTAACCCATCACCTCTCCCTTAATTGTCGACAAAGCCAATCAACAATCCTTGAAACTTCTCCAACTTTGTTGACCGAGAGAAGCCCAGCAACAGCCACGTCGCTTCTCCTTCGGTGGCCAGCACATGGAGGAGGAACCGAGCAAAGGAGAGCCACGCCCTCCACAGCTGTCTTCAGTCTCGGTTGCCACCTAAAGAGTTACATGCAATTGACTCTCCCATGCAATTGACTCTCAAAGTCAACAAACCAAGGAACAAAACTCTCGGATAGGTGAGGAGGAGAGAGAAGGAACCGAATTAGAATTGAGCAAGGAGAGAAACCGAGAGTGAGAAGGTGAGCGAGTGAGAGAGAGAGAGTTTGAGCGAGGGAATTCGCGAGCGAAGTAGGCGCGCGAGTGTAAGCCATGAGGAAGGAAGAGAAGGACCGCCTTCTGCTGTGCTCGAGCTACCGCTGTTGATGCCGCTTGTCTTTGCCGCCGTCAAGCTGCACCGCCGAAACGAACCCCTAGCCGTTGAACCATAGGATTTGAGGCAAGTGAAAGTCCATTAACCTATATCATGTTGTGCTGTTGTTGTCTAGTGAAGTGCAATAGACTTGGAGATGTTTGGGTTGTGGTTGTTGGATGCTGGATTTTGAATGAGTAGAAGTAGTTCTCTTTGAATTAGTAAACTGTTTCGTAGAAAACAGAATGACCTCTGATGATTCCGTGAATTTTCTGAAATTATCTAGTTATAATTGGACTTTGAACCCTTAATAAAAGTTGTAGGACACATCCTTCGGAATAACATATCAAAATTTGAGAATAAATGGACTAGGTTTTGTTAGTAAAATGATTTTCTCTGTAAATGTTAAATCTGGAAGCTATTACAGAATGTTAGTAAAGAATATAGCAATTACTGCTCTTAATAAATTAAGATATAGACTTAGGTTTCTTCATGGAATATGTTAATCTATGTCCCTTCTATAACATACTGAAATTTTGTAACATTCCGATAAGATTAGATATATTTTCTGTGTCTGTGATCGAAACTGCTCAATTTGTCCCAAACGTGAATGCATCTTAAGTTGTTATTTGACATGATGATATTGGCATTCAGCATATCATGCAATATTGAGATTTAATGAGACTCAAGGGACATCTTGTTATTGCATTGAAAAGTGTTTTTTTTTTAATTGGAAATTAAGATGTTAATTGTTATCGTTGGACCCTCGAGTCAACGATGCCTCGGGAGTTGGGATGCCCAAAGGATTGAATGAGTCAATGCCTTGTGGATGCCTGGGGACCGTAGTGCCTCAGAGGTTTTCCCCGAGAGCATCAGGAAGCCTGGTGGTATGTCGGTACGTAATTCTGGAGGTTAGGGGTAACCATGTCTATGGCGCGCTCCAGTGATTCCTCGTGACACCAGGTGGGGTGCGAGATGCCTGAAGATGTGACGCAACGCTCTGGATGCCCGGTGGCCTTGTGGCCAGATGCCGGAGGCTTTTGTAATGCCAGGTTGGGTGCGAAATCCCAGAAGGACGCAAACATTGGTCCTTTAAAGAGATAAAACCGTTTGAATGTTAAAACTTATGATTATATTAAGTGTGAGTGTGGTCTGGTGATGGGACTAAATTGTATGGCATGGAATGGGACGTGTCATAATAGTTTGGCGTTATGATCGGGACTTGTGTGACTGGACATGATGCATCTTATTTGTTGGAACTGCACTGGTCATTGAATTAAAGAGTTATATGGTTTAGATGCATACTCATTCCTTGATGACCTATCTTGTCTATCTTGCATAAAACTGGATCATGATGGCCTACATAGTATAGTTTAATGGATCTTTTGCTACTGAGTGGTTGTACTCACCCCGTTTGGGGACTAACATTTCAGACTAGAAGATATGCCTCTGCTATCAGTCACCCCCGGCACATTCTATGGTATACCGGTCGACCTTGAGTATGAGTGTAAGGAGCACCACCATCCTGAGATATGAGGGTTGGTTTTTGTTTGAGTGAGGATATGATCATGTTTGACATTGGTCCTCCCACTGGCCCAGTGCTCTAGGAGTTTTTGACTGTGTTCGTCCGCCATGATGGGAGTACGCTGGGGCCGTTGTCGCCGCCGCCAGCTGATGGACCAGACTGAGTGTGACCAAGAGTGATGGTCAGCAGATGAAGCATTTTTGGACCGCCAACACTGACTGATGAGCCTATGTACACAGTTGTCATAGAGTCGAGTACCTTTTGAAAATAGCCAAGTTTAGAAAGATCTTGGCATTTTGATGTACTGACCTGTGATGTCCATCAAGTTATGTAAATAAAAGTATTTGGCTTTAACTTATAAAATGTTTAGTTGGTGTGCATTGTTTTTTAATATGGAATAAGGAGATGTTGGATATGCTTCCGCTATATAAACTGCGCAAAGACCTATAGAAAGAATATAAACCCCCAAGATTCATGGATCTGTTAAATTTCTACGGTATCAAAGTACTAGACCTTCAAGTCAATTGAAAGCAAAGGCGAGAGGTATCTGTGCCGATCCCAACGGATTAGGGGCCATTTAGGGGGTGCCACACTCCACGTCCCTCACGACACCAATTGCAGGGACTTCCTTGAAGTTTACCGTCTTGAGCCACCTGGCTCCCTTCTCAACCCGAAGGTTAAGTTTCTTCGCAGCTTGCTCCGATATAAAGAGGTCGGAGGCTCCCGTGTCCACGAGCGCACTCATTGTGGACTCTTCGATCTTCAAGTTTGCGAACATCAAGCCCTTGGGCTCCTTTGCCTTCTTGGACTTGATGGTGCTAAAGAGGTGCAGCGAACCCAACCGCGTTTCCTCCCTAGGCTCATCCTCCTTACACAGGGCGGCCGGTTTGGCTTTGTTTGGGTAATCTCGCGCCATGTGCAGACCATCATAGAGAAAGCATTTGTACGAGCGTACCTTCCTTTGCCCTCCTCCGCTCGACTCCGCATGAGCTTTGTGAGGGTTGGCTGGTGGTCTACCTCCGGTCGGGACGTTGTATCTCCCCTGATCTCCCCCACCATTGGCTTTGTCCTTTGGACGCGAGTCCGATCGGGATGTGGAAGGTGCCTTGTACTCCACGAGCGACTCGGCTACAATCATGGCCGTCATGAGATCTCTCGCGTTGTACTGCTTCAACTCTTGCTTTGTCCATGGCTTGAGACCGCTCATGAACTGGTGAAACGCTTTGGTCTCGTTCATCGAAGAGATTTGGAGCAGCAATTCTGAAAACCGCTTGATGTAATTGCGCACACCACCCTTTTGCTTTAGACGCTTCAGCTCGTCACAAGCTTCCTCCTCCGCATAAGCGGGAAAGTAGTTCCGCCGGAACTCCTCGACGAATCATGTCACGCCTTGAACCCTGAGCACGCGAACAACCCGCCACGGTCATGCAAATGCGACATTCCCAGGTAGTGTCGCTGACCCCATTCGTTTTACATGCGCATGTGGAACGTATTATAAAACCTCTAACAAAAATTACAGGATAGGAAAGCAGGAAACCAATTCATTCAAAACCAAATGTACTTTCATAGATAATCACGTTAGAGTTTACATACACCAAAAATGGGTTAGAGTTTGCATAAAAAAGGGTCAACTTACAAAAAGGGATCAGTCCACCAAAAAGAAGGAATGGTCCCACGACTACTAGTCGGACTCGTTCGTCGATCCCACTTCAAACTGATCAACCTCTGGAGATGATAGGTCCTCCACTCCACCATCGGGAACATCAGCTACGCCCTCACCTAGAATGGCTTCCATCACAACAAGTGAAATATCCAAGCTATCGAGAGGACCAATCTTGAAACTATTGGGCCCGAAGCGGAACCGCGCCTTATATCTATTAGGCACCCTGACATTCACGGCCTCTTGGATCCAAACCGTGGTCTTAATTAGCTCATAGACCCAATGATTAGCAAGATCGGGAAAGCTATGCACCTGCTCCACAATATGTACTGGGATACCATATCGCTCCGGGGGTTCCGCCATCTACGGTCCTATAATATTTTTCCCACAACGGGGTGAGATATTGTCTCAGCAAGTTCACCCTTCCTAAACCCCTATTAGAAAGAAAATATACTCTAGGATGGCCTAACCACACCATCACAAATAATGACTCACCTTTGCCTCAGTTCCTTTATGCAGGTTAGCACAATTCATATCACTCAATCACATGCTCAAATCACTTAATCACATGTTCATATCACTCGATCACATACAGTAATACGAACTTAAACAACTAGAACGCAATCACTTTCATATAACCCACAACCACAAGGGTCCTGATTATAAGACTAAATCACTATGTTACGTCCTATACCATGTCACACAATTCCGTCACATAGTCCGACACATCAACAACACTCAGCATGCATTCCAATTGTTATTCACTACTACATAAGGGCATAGCGTACTTGCAGTTTGGCTATCTACTGGCATTAATGCCAGACATCGCCTCCCTCCATGGAGCACGACTTTGTCACTATGTTGACGGCTTTCCCGAAGGAGTATGGGCCCAGAATCAACTGCGACCTAAGCCCGTTGCGTGGGATCTCCCATATAAGGGCAAGTCCAGCTAAACAGCTCAGGAAAATTTTCACTTAATTATCATACGACCAATCCATACTTGGCCCTGGACACTTTGCATTCCACTCAATGCTCCAATTTAATATAGTGATCCCGGCCTCTTTTCTTCATATTAAAAATATTTCAGAAATTATTCACATGTGTAGGAGCATGTTAATTTTGAACCAGAAAATCAATATCTCACTTTTTCAAACCCCACAATTTAATATATTCCTTAAAATCCAATTTTGGTATCAAAACTCGACACTGTGATTTTATGAATAAAATCCATATTTTCCACAATCAATATTCAATTTGCATTATCCACTCATCAAATTCAAAATCCGAGTACACAACAGCGATCAGCACAAAATTCTGAGAATTTAGGGTCCCAAAATAATTTTCGGAATTTATTAAATAATTAAATTTATTCCGAAAATTAATTAAATAATAATAATTTAATAATTTCAAAATATTTTATTTGATCCAAAAGCACTTCATTAAAGTCAAATCAAGGCTTATCATAATATAAACCTACTTAGCCTTAATTAAACATACTTTAAACTAAACACCACTTTAATCTAATATACTCTTAAATAAATTAAACTAACCACCTAATAACACTTAACATAAACTAAGCACCTTAAAGTATCATTAACCCTCTAATCAAGGTTTAGTGAGCGGAACTCACTGGAATTGCTTTCCAATGAATTCCCGGCGAAGACAATGGTGAGGTGGTCGGAAAACCTCCTCGGGGAGACACCAATGGAGGTTGGGAAGAGCCCAGAAACGCTCCTCGAAGCCTCATGGGCTTGCTGGTCGGAGGCTGCTGTTCGAGCTCAAATGGAGGCGCACCGGTAGTTGGTTGAGCGGAGGAACGGCCGAGATGGGTGATGGTAGCTCGAGCGGTGACTGGTGGCAGCTTTGGTGGTCTTCTAGTGGCCCTGGCAACGAAGGGCAGCGGCTGGATAGAGGGGCAAGAGGCTCGAGTCATGCAAGCAAGGCAGAGTAGCTCGCGAGTTGACCGGTGAGGTGCGCGCGGGCGCACGGGCTGAGCGCGAATGGCAGCGACGACCACGACACCGGCGACGAACGGTGACATCGAGCGGCGAAGGGGCGCATGAAGGGGCGCCGTCGGCTTGTTGGTCGGTCGAATCCTCTCTTTCTCTCCTCTTTCAAAATTCTAAGAAGCCAAGCTTGAAGATGATGGAGATGAGTTGAAGTGATGTCCCACCTTTTTGAGAGCCAATATCCACCATCCACTTGTCAAAATCTTAGACACTTTGGCCCCAACTACCATGACATCACATAAGGTCACACTCCACTAACTCAATCTTCCACAACATCGCCGTGGCATAAAAATCTTGTACATTAATTTCTTCAATCCCATTCAATTCTCTTCCAATTGAGTCCAATTGAAGTCAAAAAATTTAATTCAATGTCACCACACTTCAATTCATAATTTTACTTAACCATAGAACCATCTTGAGTCCCAAAAGCACGACCAAAAGCAGGCCTACCAAATTTTCCCAAACCAAATTAACCATATGCTGATTCTTCGCTGAAAACTTGGCTTGCATGAAAAATCTTCCGAAGATAAGTCAATGTTCCTAAAATAACTTGTGACACACCAGGACTTCCAATTTTTGAATTCGATCTCAATTTCACGGTTAATTTCACTTTGACACGATACTAGCGCGTCCTGATCTATCGGGTAGCTTTTAAAAATTTTCATACATTTGACATGTGGTTGATCAATTCAAGCCATAATGTATATCTTTGACAAATTGACGACTCTCAGTTGTCACGGTAATATCAAGGTTTCAAATACGGACACAAGGTACCCAAACGACAGAAAAGCCGGTCCAGTGCTGATTGACAAGAATTGTGCAATCACTTGACACATGCCTCTGTCGAGTCGACCTATCTCCGATTTCTAATCAATTTTTAATTGTGTCGTAATGACCCTTGTAGATTAGGTCGGTCGAAAGGTTGCTTCCTAGTCAAATTCTTGAGTCTGATGCATTAGAATCTCTTAACGGTTTCACCTGATAGACTAGTTTTCACATGAGTGGCCGACTCAAGGAAAAGAACTATATGTGCAAAGATGAAATGCCCATCTCAATTTACTGAAAATAGAATTGGAAAATCAGGATGTCACAAATCCACCCACGTCATGATAGGATTCCCACACCTATCATCTGACTGACGACGCCACCACAACAATGCACTATCAGCTAAATACATCGAAGCAGTGTTTATTCGTGTTTGGTCATCGTTGATTCCTATAGCCTAGAAGTACCGCTCCATGTACCATAAAAAGTTGTCCATGTCTTTGGCCACCCGCGAGCCCCGGAATTCCTTCGGCTTCAGTGTGTCCACTTGTGAACCTTGCACGGTGATCACCCCGTTCACGCGTGCAACTTGTGCTTGAGCGAGCTTACTCGTAAGCTCTGCTATCTTCGCATGCATGGCCGCCATCATGGCCTCCAAGGATTTGTACCGCTATGCGAGTTCCTCCTGTAGGGTCCCCAACAACTTGTGTCGGAGCTCTCCCATGCCAGTCTTAAGCTCTTGCACTTCAGCAACGAGCTCCTTCCTTCCGACGTATACTCCTCCACGGTTTGGGTCAGGTCATCGACCGATCCTTGGACATCGATGATGAACAACTCTAGCTTCGCCATCCATTGTGCAAGATCTCTCGTTGGATCCCTCGAACCACCATAGGTCTTCTTCCCCTTGGCAACGCCCTTCTCGACGTTCCTCCCACGATTAGCGTAGTCACCACCCATGGCGAGCACCTCATCATATCGTGGGTTAGCCATTGTATTTGCGCTTGGAACAAACTTAGCTCTGATACCACTTGTCACGGGCCAATCGATTCACTCTCGATCACTCATAGGCTGACCCATGCGGCCTTAAGGTTTTACCCCTAAGCAGCCTTTCTCACACTCACTCACAAGGATCTTTAGAGAGAGAAACTCTAGAGAGAGAAGTTCTGGTTTTATATTACTCGTGAATGAGATGGTTTACAATGAGGGGGAAGACCCCTTTATATACAAATACAAGGCAAACCGTATTCGTAGATCTCTCTTAGATCTAACGGTAGAGATTGCATCTCCCCAACTACCAACTACCTACATCTATTACATACGAATACATTTACAGTATCGCCCGCCCCCAGTAGTATTTTAGAAGACTTGAGAAAATCCTAGTAGTTGGGGATACAAGCTGAGGGTCGCTTGATCCATAGACGTGTCACGACCGGCTCATAGGAACCTCTTGGATCGGCTTTCTTTCGGGCCGTGACACATGCATCAAATTCATGCTAATTGAAGTAAAAAAAAAAAAAAATTGTCTAATCAAATATTTGAAAGACAACGAACTGATATCTGAAATTCAATGGATGACGCTGCACATACTTCAACAAAAGATCAGATACAAAGAGCCCCCATATCAGGTGGCCCTCCATCAGATCCACTGGAAAGTGCAGATGTGTCAGACCCTCTCTTGCCTCACTTCTTCTCCTTTCTACCTTTTATAGATTCAAGAGCTTGATTACTGCAAAACAACATTTAGACATAAAAAAGGAGAAATCTTCAGTGCTGTCTTTGTTCTTGTAAGTACAAATTTATACTGCTCATGTATGAACATTTTTTAAAAGTGAACCCATTATTCGACAAAGCATAGGAGTTGGATACATAAGCCATAATTTCAAGATACGTATAAACTCCAATCACACGGAAACAGGAAAGGTACTCCAACAAAAGACAAGCTTAAACTATAACTTGACATATAAAGCACTGAGAGAACGAGAAATACTTGGAAATTGCAGAGACTTTCCCTGTCCTTGACCCGCAACAGGACTTGTATTTCTTTTTTGAACCACATGGACAATTCTTGTTTCTTGGAATTTTCTGCATTTCAAGATAAAACAAGCAAATAAAAAAAGAAGGAGCGCGTCACCAACAGTTCTCACGTTTGAGCTTAAACCAAAATGGTAAAAGAGGCAACGTAGTCATCTTTTGTGGAAACCTTGTCTTCTCGCTGGGCACTGCCATCATCATGAGCCCGTTTAGCACTATTGCTAGGTGGATTTTCTTTATTAGCCTCTTCCACAGGTTCCTCTCTCTGTTCCTCAGAATTTCCACTGGCATCATCACCTAAACACCACAAAAAATTATGAAATAGTTTTGGGTGTAACATGTTTGACTACCCCAAAAATCTATGGTTGACAAGACAAAGCACGCTAATTCTACCAGTTGCATCAAAATGACTCCAGACAAGCTCCTCGTGAAGCTCAACATGGTCTCTGAAACTGCGAAGTTAAATTATTAAAGAAAATCTAGAGAGATAAATACTGACCAGCCATTACCATGAGAAGCATCTGCATCGCAGGGAGACCGGCCAGCTTCCTCTGAAAAATCTTCAATACCTTTTTCTGCTATCAAATACTCTATGGCAGCATCAACATCCCCATACATTTGCAGCAATGTCTGTAAAAGTATCGCATGTCACACAGAAGCCGCAGAAAGGTCTTGTATTCTAATTATAGACACCCAGCAAATGAGAGGAAAGCATTTAATGCAAACAAGCGAGCAGAAGAAGCGAGGACATAACCTGCTCAACTTTCTCAATGTTCTCCCAACCACTTCCAGCCATGACTAGCTTGATGGATCCAGCATCAGTAATATCCTTACCAGCTCCTGATTTAGAGTTTTTTGACCCAGCTTTTGCTTGGCGAGACGATGACAAGAGATTAGAATTGGCCTTTCAGGAAAAGAAATTATCAAATCACATACTTAAATTCACAATTTGTCCAACTTCCCTACTAACTTAGTAAATTAGAATTAAATTCCAGTAGCAACCTTGATTGTAATTGGCCTAGCTGGCCCATCTCCAGTGTCTTCCTTCAACCTCACACTGTTGTAATGTTCCTCATCATGATAAGATCTAATAAAGCAAAGCAAAATATATAAGTTCAAATAATGAAACACCATCAGTACAAAAAGAACATAAGATTTTCCCTATCCACAAAACAATAATGGCACAACGCACATTTTTTATGCTTACTGGCTTCACATGATGACGCTTATCGAAGATAGTAAAGTATGGAATATCATATATCCACTAAATTTCATGATCCTCGTGACAATCCAAGGTCACGATGGCTACCTAGACAGATCCAATCCATCTTAACTTAGAATATCCAGGGATGCCATTCATTGAAGGATTATGAATGGGAATTTCAATACAATAATTTATCGAAGAAACAAAAGCTAAAGTAACATTTCGGTCTCCTACCACATATGCTTAGCCAGTAATTTATGTCCCTCCGACCACACCAAAATGTCTCTCAAACTAGCAAAAGAACTTCCATGGTTAAACCTAACAACACCGCAACTACACTCGGATCTGCAACTTATGAGATGTTGTCCTTGCATGCCATAATAATTTCACAAATCAGCAGTCTCCCTGAACAAGCTGCAATACCTTCTTTCGTTTAATGAGCTGGTTTGTTTGGACGACTTGTACTTATAGCTTTCGTTTTTATATAAAAGATCTTGCAGCTCTAGCAATTTGACTTTTATGAAACTCAAAACACCTAAAACCTTTTAAAAATAAACAAACTTGACCGGGAGAAATATATAATCTTTTCATAATCACTTAAAAAATAAAAACATTGTTTTATTTTCAAATCTTTTGAGGGAAAGTAAAACGTAAGAAAAAGTCATTTATTTAAGTGTATACAAAAAAGCGATAGATCTCATCCCAGTATTTGAGCACTTGCTTAGCAAAAAAAGCATCAGTCTCTATATTCAGAAAACTCACAAATGGATTATACGAGCCCCAGGCTGATCAAAATTGCATATGTACCACCGAGGTGACATGTTCTGCATCAAGTAAGGAGTGAGATAAATTGTTCCATTTGGCGTCAACGAACAGATATTTGCATGCACAGCATGTATCAAAACAAACCAGTGCTGTGTAGATTCATCAAGGACATATAGAACACTCAATAAGCCAGCAATTTTGTAACAAGTTCGATAGATTAAGTCTTCTTTGAATTAGGATTATATGCACCCGTCGGAACTCCTTGTGCTAAAAGGTGCAATATACCTCTGAAAAATCTTTTTCACATCACCATCAATGGTCCTTCCACATGCTTTCGCCACAATAGACTTTGCGAGACATGCCGGGTATCATTGCGCTTCAGATGAGTCAATCTTTCAGTCTAAAGAGTAACAAATTATAACCAGACAGAAAAGAACAAGCTATAACCATTATGAGAACAACGTCGTAAGTGGTCTATTGATCTAAACAATGATGGGGGAATAACTTCTCAGATAAAGGAGAGCCATACTCGGGAAGAAAGCCGTTATATGATTAAGTGGAGAATGAGTCTGGAAACCAATAATCATGGGTTCTTCAATGGTCATCGAATTCTAGGATGCATGCTTAAACAGCGAAACTTCAAATCCAGTAGCAAGGCTACCAATTGACGAGTCTAATGACATCCTCATTTAGTCTGGATGTTTCTCCCGAAGGAATGAAAAGACCGTAACCAGCAAAACTTCATGTAGGTGATGGTTGATGACTTCATTGTCAGTCTTACCCGATGAATGCAAATGTTACTCCGTGTAACAAGAGAAGCTGCTTGCAATTCCATATGACCAGCCCCCGCGCCATCATTTCCCATGGTTTTGCAATAATCCTCAAATGGCGCATCATCCTCAATAAATGGTTCAAACATTTCACGATTTTTCTGTCATTAACAATTCCCATCTTAGATGCACATATCAGGTCCATTCTTCAAACAAGGATTTTATTTCCTTAAACACATCACTATGAGAAAAAACCAATGAAAATAAAGGGTTCTGTTGAAACTTGAAACAAGCAAAACTGCCAATTTGTGCATTGCAAAACATTAAAGTTTTATCATGCAGGCCGTTCCATCTCTCTTTGGTTTGATCCCTGGCATTTTTGTGGTCCTCTAAATTTGTTCGTTACTGTCGCGACCCGATCTCGCTGCTCCCTCGAAAATGTATCCAAGGAGGGGAAAGGTCGGGTTTAGGGGTACTTGATCTCAAGAGTTCCCTCACGGCTTGCATTCCAAAAGACGTCATCACCTCGCCTTTTGGATCAAGCCTCTCGTGAGTTCACTTCACGAGATCGCAAGCTCTCTCAAGCTCGTACCCCGTGTGACAGCGGAATGTCACGATCCATACCCACATAAACGACATACCTAAAAAAAGGGGTCGGATGTGGATATCGAATTTAAGGGTACTTTTACCATGGTAGCCCTCTTGATAGTACGCTTCACCCATTAGGATGGCATCACTTCATCCTTTGGGTTATTCCCATATCAAGTATGCTAAACCATAGTGAGTTTCATCAAAACTCATACCCCGCGTGACAGCGGATTTATTTAAACAATCTAGGTATTTAACAACCTAAAAATATACAGGAGTCGCCACTAGCCTCATTTTCGGGGGTCGGCTAGAAACCCAATCGAGAGTCGGGAGTATTCCCTCGATTTCTACGCAACCAGATATCTAGGTTCGGGGACTTGGGTTACGCTAATATTGCTATTAGCGCCCTTTCGGTACCTAAACAGTATGTTGTGTTTTTCCTAATATGTCCATGCATTTCTTTTTACATTTTCGGGATCATCAATTCCCAGACTAAGTGATCGTGCGTGGTTGATCCTTTTCATGCTATTCTATTTCTAAAAAAAATAGAAAGGAAAACAACCAATGAAATTGAAATTGCAAAACATTAAGTAAGCAATCAAGAAAAAACAGTAAATCTATCAGGCATTCTTAAAAAATATAAAAGAGAAAACAATTAAAAAGAAAGAAAGAAAACCCGCAACTCGTCAGGTTTTATACAATGCATGGAACCCGAGACATATGTCGGGAAAATGGGTATTACATGAAAATGGTCGGAATGGACATCGACCTCCACCATCTTCACGCCTTCTCCATCTTCAAGGTCCTAATCTAAACCTAATCTAAGAAATTTATGACTAGGTGCATACAAATAAAAGAAACAGTCAAACACACCAAGCAACCAAAAACAATACATCATATCAAAATCAATTGTTTAAAAGAAGTTCAATGCGAAGTCAAGTTTCGAGTGATATCCTAAAGTTCAGCATTAATATGTGTCGCACCAAAATCATTCATCAAATGATCACGTGCAAAGCATATAATATGACATACATCCAAGTCATATAACTTTGGTTCTCAGTTAACCAAACAAGTGAATTTGCTGACAAAAGATCATTCACCAAACAATATGCATCATCGAGTGTGTTCATGCTACATGTATGTCCATCTAATCAATGCTTAATCCACAACTTCCATCATGCAATCAAAATTGTAACAGAGCACGTGAGACTATAAATTGGAATTGTTTGATGACAAATCGCCATGAAATTGAAGTCATATCTTACCACAAGTACGTATGAATTTTCTTGATCAAAATGGCATCAATTAAAAACCAAACTAACCTCAAGTTAGAATCAAATGTACATCCAATCATGGTAACAATTTTTATAAAAAAAAAAGTTTTTAACGTGAGCTATATAGAAGTTAAAGAAAATTCAAGAATGCACAATATCACATCGGAATTGTAGCAAAATATTAGGATGTCATGACACATTAATAGTGATTTGACCTAAAAGAGAACCCGAAGAATATGAAATTTTACCACAGCGCGAACAAAAGAGAGACGAACAAATTTTGTTAAGGATCTAATTTTAGAGTTTCTTAATAGGAGAATCATAGAAAAGTGACAAAGTCAGCTTTGATAAGGGAAAAATAAGGGTTGTGAATTTCATTTTTTATGACAAATTTCTATCCTGCGAATCACAAGAGAAGTTGAGTCCAATTGATACACAAATCATGTGAAATCAGCATCATAAGAACAATTTTCACGAGGAAGCTTCTCTAAATTTTAATACGTGAATTTCTAAAAATTCAAGAACATGAAGAGGTCAATCAAAATAGAACATGATAGCAAGGCAAACATACAACCATTTTTTGCAGTTTTTACATGAAAGACCACTTTCATGAAGGACTTAATCCCAAAACTCCTCACACAAAAAATCTGTACCAAATTCACACATGAACAACAAACATCAATTGTACGTGATCTGCATTTAATTCACTAAAACACACATAATCGATTTCTAATAAAACTTTATACAAGAAGTGTGGTAAGACACAAGCATTACAATTTTAATGGGATATTGGAACGTAGGTAAACATAACACAATAGGGATTAACTATATATGACTAAGCCAAAAGTCACAAAGCACAGCATGTAGATTGAAGATAAAGAGAGAAAATAAGCATAGGAAATCAGCCAATATGGATCACTAAACTCGCATATTTTCATCATACTCCTAAACATCTATTCTTTCTCATAGGCCAAATCTGTCAAGGCAACGGGAAGTAATTGAATGTATCATCACAGAATAACAAGCAGTGATAAATCAGTATTAACATCATAATCTTATCCATGCAAAAAAGCCCAAGCAACATATACACATTCAACAAGAACACTAGCTTCGAACGAAGAGGCCAAGCAATACATCACACAGGAAACACATCACGACTCTATTCTGATAACCGAATGATTTAGACCATGACAACACCAACCCCAGAATGCGTTGCAAAGAACCAAGTCCCAGAATTCAAGGAAGAACCACTTGTAATAATCAGAAATATAAGATCGGTATTTGGACTACATAAATGTTAAATGCCTCTAGTTAAGACACTGGTCAGAGAAATACTAACCATTAGACTTTAATATGCATGAACACATGAAAGCGTTTCCTAACAAATTGACAGTTTTGGTATTTACCGGTGAATAGTTGGCCAGAGTCTTAATACCTCCCTCCCCACAGACGCATACGTGGTATCAATGGTTCCTAATCTGCACTCCGAGCAGGCCGCATGAATCTGAGCCTTGAACTCCGAGGTCCTCAACCGGCCGTTTCAGCGGATCAAATCCGGTGTGCGAGAGAGAGCCGAAAGAAAATCGTTCGAGTCAGAAACGGCGAACGAGAAATCGGAGACCAAAACCCTAACGGGTCAAAAGAGAGAGAAAGAGAGCTCACCGATCCGGTGAGCCTGATCCAAAGAGAAGATCGGTTAAGCGTCATTGTCGTCGCCGCCACTGCCATCGTCTTCGCCGATGACGACGCGGTTGAGCAAACCAGAGAGAATCAGAGAGAGAGAGTCCAGAGGAGAAGAAACCCCAATCAATCTCAAAGATCTCGCCTCCAATCTTCGATCCCTCGCTAATGGAGGAAAAACCCTAGCTGATCTTCAGATTCTCATTTGCAGATCAATTTTCTTCACCAAAATGCAGAATCGCTAGCCTCCATTGTCTTTCGGCGAGAAGAAATCGATGGATTATTCGCACTAGAGGGAGAATAATTGGATTTCTTCTTGAAATCCTCGCTCAAATGAAACAAAACCAGAAAAAGAAAGCCCCAATCGAGAGAATTGCAGAGAGGATTTTGTGAAAAAATTCTGCCCCAGAGAGAATGAGTGGGCGGAGAGGGAGCGTCTGTGTGAGGAGAGAGAGAGATCGTGTAAGGAGAGAGAGAGAGCTCGTGAGGAGAGAGAGTCCCCTTTTGCCGTCCGCGATTCCCCCTCTTTTATACTCTTTTTTTTTCTTCTAATTTTTCTTTTGCTTTTCATTTCATTTCATTTTTTTCTTTTTGTTTTGTTTTGTTTTCTCTCTTTTTTTCTTTTTCTTTTCTTTTCTTTGTTTTCTTTTTCTTTTGTTTTCTTTGTTTTCTTTTTGTTTTCTTTTCTTTGTTTTCTTTTTGGCTCTTTATTTATTTTCTCTCTCTTTCTTTTTTTTTTTTTTTTTTTTTTCGTTTTTACTTATTTCTAATTAATTTTTTTTATCTTTTCATTTCAAACAATTTTTTACTTTTGCAAATTGAATGTTTAAAACGTCGACGAAAATTTCGGGTGTCGGCAAATTTGCCCCTCTTTGAGTGGGAGCTCGGAGAGGTTCCACTCAAAGACAAAATTGATACCTGAAATTTTTAGTCGACTCGACTTTGAAAGATAGAAAATGACAAAAGCAATGATGGTTGGTTAGGGACGTGCACGATACCTACCTTTGCTCATCAGGGTATTTGGACTCTTGTTGGGGTTTATTCGCTCTATATCTGTTTCTCTCTCGTGGAATGAAATAAAGACAATGAAATCACTAAATGGAAAAGGAATGGTTTAAGGATAACCTACGAACCGTATGGTTTAGACTGGGAGAAAGGTCTCACTGTGTAAAAATAGGTTTTGAATGGGTGCGATGCCTCACCGCGTAAAAACGGATATGGACTGGATGTGATGTCTCACCGTGTAAAAACGGATGTTGACTGGATGTGATATCTCACCATGTAAAAACGAATGTTGACTAGATGTGATGTCTCATCGTGTAAAAACGGGTTTCGACTGGATGTGAAAGGTCTCACCGTATACAAATGGGCTTCGACTGGAAGAAAAGCCTCACCGTGTAAAAACGGGTTTCGACTGGGTGAAATGTCTCACCGTGTAAAAACGGGTTTCGACTGGGAGAAGAGTCTCACCGTGTAAAAACGGGTTTCGACTGGGTGAAATGTCTCACCGTGTAAAAACGGGTTTCGACTGGAAAGAGGGTCTTACCGTGTAATAACGGGCTTCGACCGAGGGAAAGGTCTTTTCGACCAGTTATGAGTTTCGAAATTGCTGGAGAACCAATCTTGTGAAATAACGATGATTGTCAAATCCTTTCAGAGAAGATTTTACAAAATGAGATTTGATTAACCATCTAAGGGTTAAATCAAATATGCCAAGTGGAAATATTCTAATCAAAAGAGGTCTTTCACACTAGCTCTCAAAAAGGGCTTCTGTTCCCAACCATTGATATGGGAAAAACTATTTAAATCTCACTGGAGAAATCTCACTCAACCTATGTCTAAGGTTTTTGGAAACGTTCACAGTGAATATAATCCATTGATCAAAAGATCTTTTAAAGGGACCGTAATGATGGCTTGGTCATGGGCTTACACAAAGGGTACGCACTTTGAGGTTAAGAAATGAATATTCAATCAATATCTTCGTCAGGTTTACAAGTCAAGAACCTTGAAGATAAGATAAGATAGGATTGCTTCCACTCCTTCTAGCAGTAGCTCCTATGTGATACTCTCATTTCAACTCGAACCATCCCAATCGGAAGAGACTTCAGATAAGGGTTGTAATGTTGGTTCAGGTGAGGCTTAGAAAGGCTTGAAAGACTTCCAAATATCAAAGGGTTAAAAGTGAGTGATTATCTTGGCATCATTACCATCACATGACTTTTCAAAAATTTGACTCTTGAAATTTAACCTATCTCGAGAGTCCTTTTGGTAATTTGTCCTGAGACATGAGAGCTTTGCTCTTTGTTCTAATGATATTGCTTGCAATACATGTTTTTTCTTGCAAGATATTTCTTTTGTTTTTCAACAAATGATCTTTTGCGTGATCATTGATTTCGCTCTTTTTTTGGCATTCTTGCTTCTTCTTCTTTTTTGCATTTTTTATGGGCATTGGCCTTGCTTTACCAGGCACACTGCTTTTTCATGCCCCCTAGTTTTCATTCTCTTTTGAGTATCTAGGACTCTCGAGTGGCATTTACAAATATTACCAATATTCTCAATTTTGTTGGTAAATCATATGCCTTGCCCCAGTGTGGGGAGATAATCATCACTTGGGGTTATGAAAGAATTGCATAAAGCTTAAATTGGCTAAGCAATGGATAATTGTGTTTGTGGTAGTGAACGGAATGCTCTTCGTCACTTCGGGATGCTTCAAGTTTCGATAAGAAATCACTTGAAGCTAGCACAAGAAGATTGATACAAGTGAAAGCAATAAAATCTTTCTTAATCCTTTGCTCCATAATTTTCAACCAAGATCCCTTATTTTGCCCCAATGTGGGGTTGTTCTTGACAGGGTTATTTTGAAATGCTCCCTATTTGGCTCAGAGTGGCTTGCAAGGGATATCAATAGTGTTTAGGGATTGAGAAATGAAATGCCTTAATCATTTCAAATAATGTATTCACTGTGAATGAATCCTATGCCCTAAGACATGGTTCTTTCCACTCAATTCTCTTAAAGAGTGTATGAGGACATGTTTGGTAAAGGGGTTGCCTCTCATCATTTTAGGCACTACCACCTGGCATATTAACAATCCTTTTCAGGTTTTCCAAAGAACATTTTGGTTAAATTCAACTCCCTAGGGAAATGAAAATATAATGAAATTTTGTCTGAAAGGACATGTTTTCTTGGCCCTACCGGGGAGATTTTTGGGAAGTAAGATTGGACAAAGTTTGTAGACAAAACAGGCTTTGCTTAGCACATAGATTTATTTCTAGAGTTCTAACTGTACTTCTAGAGTTCTAATTGACTCTAAAATTTAAACTGACTCTTTTGGCATTCTAAAGGATAAAGTCACTTCTAAGTTCTAAAGAAGAATAGACACTTTTGACGGTTTTGCACTCTTGAGATGAATCTCTTGTGGACAAGTAAAATCTTCGTCAGAGATCTTGCAAAATGAACAAACATGCAAATGCAATATGTATGCATGAAAATGCATGATGCAAACATCCTAAAATGGCTCAGATTCAATCCAAAAATGGCTCAAAGGCCTTTCACTTTATTCATGGATAATACTTCTTGACAGCATCAGCATTTACAGGTCTTGGCAATTCATGACCATCCATTTCTACAAGGATTAGTGCTCCACCAGGTAGCACTTTCTTCACAATATATGGACCTTCATAGTTTGGAGTAAACTTCCCACGAGGATCTGGAATGATAGGTAAAACCTTCCTCAAAACAAGATTGTTAATCTCAAAATGTCTTGGTCTAACTTTGCGGTTGAATGATTTAGCTACCCTCTTCTGATAGCTTTGTCCATGGCATAAAGCTTTTACCCTCTTTTCATCAATCATATTGAGTTGTTCAAATCTTTGTTGAACCCATTCAGCTTCAGAGAGTTTGATTTGAGAAAGTACCCTCAGTGAAGGAATTTCCACTTCCACGGGTAATATAGCTTCCATCCCATAAACCAATGAGAACGGTGTTGCCCCAGTCGAAGTACGAATTGAAATTCGATAAGCAAACAAAGCATATGGCAACCGATCATGCCAATCACGATAATTTTCCGCCGTTTTGGCTAAAATCTTCTTGATATTCTTGTTTGCCACTTCCACAGCTCCATTCATTTGCGGGCGGTAAGGAGAAGAATTCAAATGGCGAATGTGGAATTCTCCAAGTAAGTCATTCACCACTTTATTATTCAAGTTTGATCCATTATCTGTGATGATCGCTTCAGGAACTCCATATCGGGCAATGATATCACGACGGATGAATTTTGCCACACTCTTTGCAGTAACATGGGCATAAGAATTGGCTTCAATCCATTTGGTGAAGTAATCAATTGCTACTAAGATAAAACGATGCCCATTCGATGCTTTAGGATTAATCAGTCCGATGATGTCAATGCCCCACATTGAAAAAGGCCAGGATTCAGACATTTGATGTAGCTCATTAGGAGGAGCATTGATCTTGTCCCCATAGACTTGGCATTGATGACAACACCTCACATGTTGAATACAATCGGCTTCCATGGTCAACCAATAGTAACCGAGCCTCATAATTTTTCTACCCAAGAGATGACCATTCATATGTGGACCACATTCTCCTTCATGTATTTCTTTCATTAGGAGTTTAGCTTCTTGTGCGTCCACACATTTCAATAAAACTGAATCAAAAGACCTTTTATAGAGGGCTCCTCCACTGAGGAAGAATTTGGATGCCAACTTCATCAAGTATTTTCGATCATTGGTTTGACTACCTTGGGGAAATTTGCCTTCTCGAAGGTAATTCATGATGTCATAATACCAGGGTTGACCATCAGGTTCTTCTTCTATCATCAGGCAATAAACAGGCTTTTTCAAAACGTCGATTTGCAAAGGATCAACGCTTAAACCGTCAGTTACTTGCAACATCGAAGATAAAGTTGCCAAGGCATCAGCAAACTGATTTTGTGAACTCGGCAGATAATCAAAAGAGATTTCGTCAAATTCCTTGACCAAGTCTTCGAGATATTCATGATAAGGGATTAATTTTACATCCCGTGTTTGCCATCACCTTCTGTCTGGTGGATGATGAGTGCAGAATCACCATAAACTTGAAGCTTTCTGACTTTCATATCAATGGCTAATTGCAAGCCAATGATGCATGCTTCATATTCAGAAATGTTATTGGTACAAGGGAATTCCAGTTTTGCAGCTACTGGATAATGTTGACCTTCCGGGGATATTAAAACTGCCCCAGTGCCAGAACCAGAAAGGTTAACTGCACCATCAAAGTACATGGTCCACTTATCAAGCGAGACCAAATTAATCCGTTCATCGATTTCATCCCAATCATTAGATTTCCCGGGATTTTCGACTAACATATCAGCTATAGCTCGTCCTTTGATGGACTTTTGTGCCATGCCTAAAATATCAAACTCAGAGAGTAATATTTGCCATTTAGCGAGCCTTCCAACCAATGCAGGCTTCTCCAAAAGATATTTGATCGGGTCATTCTCAGTCACCAAGAGGATGCGGTGATGCAAAGTGTATTGTCTCAGTCGGTGTAAAACCCAAATCAAGGCTACACAGGTCTTTTCCACCTTAAGATATTGAATCTCAGAAGTAGTAAACTTCTTACTGAGATAATATATGGCACGTTCTATTCCATCCCTTGATCTTTTTTGTGCTAACATGGCTCCTAAAGAATCTTCATGAATTGTGAGATACAAGATCAGAGGCACGCCTTGGATAGGTGGTACAAGTACAGGAGACCGTGAAAGATATCGCTTTAAGTTCTTCAAATGATTTCTGACATTCTTCATCCCAATTGACCTTAGCGTTCTTCTTCAATAGCTTGAAAAATGGCTTTCACCGTAATTCAATCTTGCAACATAATTCAATCTTCCTAATAAGCTTCGAACTTCTTTAACCGTAGAAGGAGGTTTCAAATCACATATGGCCTTCACCTTAGAAGGATCTATCTCGATACCTTTGTCACTAACCATAAATCCAAGAAGCTTCCCAGACTTTGCCCCAAATATGCATTTTGCGGGGTTAAGTCTCAGCTTGAATTTCCTCAAACGGTCAAATAATCTTCTTAAGATTTTAACATGATCTTCACCTTGTCTTGACTTTGCAATCATGTCATCAACATAGACTTCAATCTCCTTATGCATCATGTCATGGAATAGTGTCACCATGGCTCTTTGATATGTTGCCCCCGCGTTCTTTAAGCCAAAAGGCATAACTTTATAGCAAAATGTTCCCCACGGGGTGATGAATGAAGTTTTAGTCTTATCATCCTCTTTCATCCGAATTTGGTTATAACCAGAAAATCCATCCATGAAGGAGAACAATTCAAATCCAGCAGTGCTGTCAACTAAAACATCAATGTGCGGCAGAGGAAAATCATCCTTAGGGCTTGCCTTATTCAGATCACGATAATCAACACATACTCGGACTCGTCCATCCTTCTTCATAACCGGGACTATATTAGCAATCCAATCCGCATATTGGGTGACTTGAATAAAACCAACATTTAAAAGCTTCATGACTTCTTCTTCAATCTTTTTGGACAATTCAGGTTTTGTCCTTCTGAGCTTTTGCTTCTTCGGCAGAATATTAGGATCAAGTGGTAATGCATGTTCCACGATCTCGGGATCTAAACCCGGCATATCAGCATACGACCAAGCAAAAACATCTTGATATTCTTTCAAAAGTCCAATTAATCCATTGGGATCCGCTTGAGAGAGACCTACCCCAATCTTGGTTTCTCTAGGGTTATTTGAATCTCCCAAATTCTGATGATTAGTTGTTTCGGTGGTAGGAGGCTTGGATTCTTCATGTCTGAGCCATTCTTTTTCAATACCTCGAGGATCATCTTCATTCTCTAAGTCGGAATAATCGGGTTCGTCAAAGTTTTTTGAATGTGAATCCGAGCCATGTAAACGACTATCGTGATGTGAAATGTCATGCCTGAGATGCAATTGAAAAATGGTTAGCATATATACATATAAACGAATGTAATGAATGTAAATGTCATGAAAAATTTATTTTCAAATTCAAGTTGTTTTGAAAAATTTATTGGGAACTAATCCTCATATCATTGGACGTCTTCGTTCCACTAAAACAAACTATAGATCATGTGGAGGTTCAGGCCTCAAAGCATCATTATAGGACTGATTTGGGCCTCACACATCTATTAACAAAACATGAATTTTATTGATATGTGAAAATTGCATTACAACGTATATCATCTTGGATCTAGAAAGTTTATGATCCAGATCATTACAAACATAGACGAATGAAATGAACGGAATTCCCTCGCAGGGGAGAAATGAATGAAATTCCCTCGCAGGGGAGAAATGAATAGAATTCCCTCGTAGGGGAGAAATGAATCGAATACAACTAAAAATATTAAATGCAAGAACTAGGAACATCCCTTACACAGTGGGAATTGTAGGCTCTTCATCTTCACTAATAGTGCCGACCAAACCATCTTCAAACAAATCAGCAAAGGGATAGACATTGGCCTCTTCTTCTTGCAAGAGCTTTGGTGGTCCAGGAAAGAAATCTTTCAAAGGTAGAGGCAAGAGACGTTGGTAACTTTTACCCTTGATGCTTGGGCCTTTGCGATTACCTTGACTCTTACGATCGCCTTGATAACCCAGGCCTTCACGCTTGTTGATCTTGACCACTTTAATAGGATCTGGCATGCCTTGGGTGAACTTACCCAAACCTTTCCCCATAGCAAAACCATTCTTGAGCAGTTCTCTACTTGCCATCAGGGAGGCCTCTGAAAACTGAGGCTTTCTGATAATCGATCCAACAGGCACATGAGTGACAGACACCATCTCAAACAAGTGATAACTCGATTCTCCCTTGACCTCAGGCTCAATGAAAGGTATGGCCGTGTTATGGAAAGTCTCCACATCTCTTTCACGTCGGATAGTCACAATCTTTCCATCGATAGGAAGTTTCATCATTTGATGAAGACTGGAAGGGATGATTCCTGCAGCATGGATCCAAGGCCGTCCCAATAGCAGGCTAAAGTTACTCGGGATATCCAGTACTTGAAACTTTTGGGTTATGGTAATAGGGCCAATTGTCAGTGGTAAATCGATTTCCCCTATTGTTTCTCTCCTCATCCCATCAAAGGCTCGAATTGGAATTGTTGGAGAAGAGACATTTTCCATTCCTATCCCCAATTTACGAAGAGTGGATAAGGGGCAAATGTTCAAAGCGGATCCATTATCGATCAGGACCTTAGAAATCTTTGTCTCAAAATATTGAGCGGACACGTATAACGCCTTAGTGTGCGCTTGGCCCTCAGGAGGGAGGTCTCTCTCAGAGAAGGTAATTTGATCTCTTAGCAATATAGCACCCACAAACTCTTCCAACTGTACTTCTCCAATGGCCTCGGGTACATGTACTTCATTTAAAATTTTGAGGAGAGCATTTCTATGCTTTTCAGAGGTCTTGAAGAGCTCCAATAAAGAAATTTGCGCGGGCATTTTGCGCAATTGGTCAATCACTTCAGCCTCACTTGTCTTGAGTGTTTTGAGGAGTTGTTCAGCTTCCTCATCAGTTATGGCCTTCTTTTTCTCACCTTCACGTGGTGGATAGATTCGACCCGATCGAGTGACGGCGTCGATTTCATTTGTATTATAATTCCAAGGGACCGCCCTAGTGTCAAAAGTAGGAATCATTTTAGTGTTGGAACATTCACCTAATTCTGGTGGCAACTTGATCACAACGGGACCAAAACCCGTGTTCGAGATCTTCATGGCTCCAAAATTATCAACCGACGAGTCGACTTCGATGACACTCTTAGTAGTTATATCACTCCCACATGAGATTTTCCCTTTAGTCAGATCAATCACAACAGGTTCGATCATAGCCATAAAGTCATCCTCGAATTCCTCTCCCCACCCACTAGAGACGATATCTTTATGGTTTTGGAAGTAACTTGGAGGAGTATATTTGACCATAAAATCATATTTTCCACTTGGTTGTCCCAAGGTGTCTACCACTTCACCCTTCTCACATGCTTTCTTCACAAACTCACGGTCTGAATGGGAAGTTTTGTATTCATCCTCTACTTTATCCTTTGGCAAAATTGAAATAAAGTCTTCTTCATCATGAGCGGTGTGACCTTTCAACGGGTGATCATCGAATGGCATGCTCTGTCCCATCTCTTGGATATCCATCAGGGGTATATCCTCCTCATCATCCCCATAAATCATGTTGACATTTTCAGAATGCTTTGGAAGGGGATTTTGTTGGACATTCGGTGCTGAATCCTTAAAGGTGAGCAGCTTTTTATCTAGCAAATTCTGGATCTTATAACGAAGCACTAGACAGTTGTCCACATGATGACCTTTTTCACCCATATGATACTCACATGTCTTATTAAGGTCGAATTCGGCAAGCTTTGGTGGATTATCCCTTGGGATTTCTTTTGCTACAAGATGATTTTCGATCAGCATTGGAAGTAGTTGTGACATGGGCCTAGGCAATGGAGTAAATTGTCTTTGAGGGGCCTTTCCTATACGCTCAAAGTTTCTGGAAGATCCCCCTACTTCCATGGCAGGTTTATGAATTTGAGAATTATATGGCTTCTGAGAAGAGGAATTTTGTACATAGGTGATCTCCACAGTCGATTCCTTATCCCTCTTCGGGGCATATCGACGACTTGTGTTGTCAGACAACTTTCCTTCTCGCATAATACCCTCAATGCGTTCTCCCAACTCTACAAATGTAGCAAAGTTCATACAAGTATGGTTGTACATCTTTTCAAAAAAATCACGGGGCATAGCTTGAAGCAGCAACTTCATGGTCTCTTTCTCAGACAATGGCGGTTTTACTTGAGACGTAGTGACCCTCCATCTTTGAGCGTAGGCCCTAAATGATTCGGTTCTTCTTTTCTCAACCCGAACCAATTCTTCTCGAGTCGGAGCAATTTCAGTGTTGAATTTGTATTGCTGAAGGAATTCATCAACGAGATCTTCCCAAGTACGGATTTTCTCCATGTCCAACTCTATGAACCAGGTTAACGCAGGACCAACCAAGCTGTCCTGAAATGAATTGATCAAGAGCGGGGGATTATCTGAATAATGGGCCATCTTGCCCAGGTAGTACTTCAAATGAGTCTTAGGACATCCGATGCCATCGTATTTTCTTGCGAACTCCGGCTCCTTATAGAATTCGGGGACCGTAACTTTGGCGAAAGGTGACAGTTTATCAAGCCCCTGTGATTGATAGCCTTGCAGCATGCAATGGCGTTCTTCGATCTTTGCCAGGCGCCTTGAATTCTCCTCACCGAAGTGTGAAGTCAAAATCTCTTTAAATGAAGGCTCTGGATCGATAACTATCGGGATCGCGGTGGGGATCTCTTCCACAGGCCTTTTTGCCATGGGCTCTGCTACCGACACTTCAGGGGGTGCAGTAGGAATATTCATGGTAGAAGAAGTAGATGTCAAGTGTCTGACTTGACTAGAAAGATCGGCCAATAATGTCACCAGCTGGGCCATTTGATTTTCCATATTAATGACACGGGCTCGGGTATCTTCGTTTTCCATCTTTGTTTGGCGGCGAGTTCGTATAAGAAATCTTTCTTCAGCCGTTTTCTTTCAAAACCTCCGGTAAAAGAAAAAGATTTAGATTAGTACCAATCAAAAGAAACCATTAAAGTACAAATCCTAATCAATTTTATAATTTCTTAAGATGAAATAATGATAAGAAGTGTATATGATCCCAGTATTTTATAACATCCTCTTATGAAAATTTCTTCAAAAGAAATTATACAATTGAAAATGAACGACGACAAATGTTTAATCAGAATGCCCCTTTTCTAAAAGTTACATGAAAATGCTCATGAATTTCATTCACTTCAATCGAACAATTACAAGGGAAAACAAAACCCTGCTTTCTCGAAGCTTACAAAGTGGTTCGACTGTGATGTTTACATGGGATATGAAAATGAATACAAGTAAATCTCGATAGAAAAGAGGGAAACATAAAGGAAATCCCTTTACAAGAAAAGCATATTAAATGGAAACCTAAGTACTAGGTGGGATCGTGCGGAGACGCTTGTTTTCATGGGCCAAGCGTTCCTCATCGATTAGGACACTGTCTTCTTGCTCTTGAATATGAACTCGCCAAGAACCTTGAGGTTCGGGAATATCCGGCAACTGAACCTCGAGCTCAGGTTCTACTTGACGGTATATGTAATCGATGGTAGCTTGATGAATCTTCATCTCTCCTTCCAAATCAGCTTCATCGATGGCAACGGCGTAATGCGAGGAATGGGAGTACCAAATCCCAATAGCAGCTTGAATTGCGGCCTTGATATGGTCAATTTGGTTTTCCTTGATGACTTTGTCATGATAATCAATACGATATAACCCCAGCTTGAGGATTGGCGGGATCGTTTGAAGCGCGCGATATTGGCGGAGTACCCCTAAAGGGTAATATGACGTTAAACCCGTCAATCCCACGAGGGGAAGCGGATCGTCAACTCCACTAAAAAGGCGCACATCGGGATTCCCAAGCCACCGAACATGCCATTGAATTAAGCTATGGTTGAGATTTTTGAGGAAATGGAACCACATAGAGAAAGACCATGATGGAAAGGATTCGTTTCTTTGGGAAAATCTAAGAATTGGATGATGATGTTTTGTGACATCAATAATCTTCATGTGAGGGGCAAACTCTTTGATATGTGAAAAGAGCCAAATTTGGAGAAGTCCTAATGGGGCTCTAAGAGTGCCTCGACCATTTGCTTTAAACCGATTAAGAGACATAAAAGTTTCGGCAATGATCATATGTGTGAAACTATTAAATGCGCACACTTGGTTGACAATGTGTGTGACTAAAGGATCCATTGTTTTTCGGGTATATGGGAACATCACAAAACCAAAGAATATAAGTAGGAAGACACGAGGAATTTGGTTCCCAGATTTTGGTTCAAGGCTACGGAAATGTTTTTCGAGGAAATTATAAGGCATGGCAAGAGAGTTCCCATTAAGAATAGCTTCAATTTTATCATAAGGGATATTGAGGAATTGACTTAGAAGAGATATTGGATTTTGGCCAATAGGAGGAGTGACAAAACCTAAAGAAGCTTTACCTAATCCAATGGCTTTTTGGAACTCCTCAATTGTAGGGGTCAATTCACATTGATTAAACACGAAAGTAGAAGTCACAGGATTCCAAAAATGAGCCAATGCTTTGACCATTGCAATACGTGGTTCGACTTTTAATAAAGTCGGGAGGAAGCCTATGCGCTTTTCCACGTAGTCTTGATGTCTTGGTTCGAGATTCTCCCATAAAGTCTTGAGATTCCCGGGCACAGGGATCACATCCACTTCAGGTCTACCCATCTAATCTAGACCTAAGAGGGGCATACATGATTAAACATATCGTCGTTGAAATATAAAATTGCATAATTGAAATACGGAAAGTAAAAAGATAAAGACGATAAAAAAAGGAACAATCACTTACCCACCAAACACATGGCAAGCATAAATCACATGTCGTATGAAACTTGTGAGGTTTTGACGCCTAAGGTGAAGGTGCTAAAGGCTCAAGGTCCTCATCCCAAATGATAAAGATAGTTTACCCATCGCTACTATCGTCGGTTAGTGCTATCTTTATCAGTTGGGATGAGCAGGTTTATGTAAGTGATGGATTACCACGAGCATCCACTCGCAGATTCCACCCATAAACCCTCCTAAGGTCCTAAATTGGGCGATCGGGGTTTTAGACCGCAGTTGTGTGTGCAGTGTCGTGCTAAAGCTTGTAAACATGCATTTAAATTTAAACATCCAGCACTTCAATATAAACACACATACATTCATACATCCTCACACCACCTACAAAACAAGGGGTTTACAACCACGCCTCCCCTTATAACTCCCACCTACAAAACCATTTAACACAAAGTTAGCGACTAACCTGATTTTCCACGTGACTTTGACATGCAGGCGATCCTACATAAGACAATGTTAGTTAAAACACAACAACCATTTTTAAACGGCTTCAAGTCCTCTTAGCCTAGTAACCAGTCCCCAGTGGAGTCGCCAAGCCTGTCGCGACCCGATCTCGCCGCCCCCTTGAAAATGTATCCAAGGAGGGGAAAGGTCGGGTTTAGGGGTACTTGATCTCAAGATTTCCCTCACGGCTTGCATTCCAAAAGACGTCATCACCTCGCCTTTTGGATCAAGCCTCTCGTGAGTTCACTTCACGAGATCGCGAGCTCTCTCAAGCTCGTACCCCGCGTGACAGTGGAATGTCACGATCCATACCCACATAAACGACATACCTAAAAAAATGGGTCGAATGTGGATATCGAATTTAAGGGTACTTTTACCATGGTAGCCCTCTTGATAGTACGCTTCACCCATTAGGATGGCATCACTTCATCCTTTGGGTTATTCCCATATCAAGTATGCTAAACCATAGTGAGTTTCATCAAAACTCATACCCCGCGTGACAGCGGATTTATTTAAACAATCTAGGTATTTAACAACCTAAAAATATACAGGAGTCGCCACTAGCCTCATTTTCGGGGGTCGGCTAGAAACCCAATCGAGAGTCGGGAGTATTCCCTCGATTTCTACGCAACCAGATATCTAGGTTCGGGGGACTTGGGTTACGCTAATATTGCTATTAGCGCCCTTTCGGTACCTAAACAGTATGTTGTGTTTTTCCTAATATGTCCATGCATTTCTTTTTACATTTTCGGGATCATCAATTCCCAGACTAAGTGATCGTGCGTGGTTGATCCTTTTCATGCTATTCTATTTCTAAAAAAAATAGAAAGGAAAACAACCAATGAAATTGAAATTGCAAAACATTAAGTAAGCAATCAAGAAAAAACAGTAAATCTATCAAGCAGTCCTAAAAAATATAAAAGAGAAAACAATTAAAAAGAAAGAAAGAAAACCCGCAACTCGTCAGGTTTTATACAATGCATGGAACCCGAGACATATGTCGGGAAAATGGGTATTACATGAAAATGGTCGGAATGGACATCGACCTCCACCATCTTCACGCCTTCTCCATCTTCAAGGTCCTAATCTAAACCTAATCTAAGAAATTTATGACTAGGTGCATACAAATAAAAGAAACAGTCAAACACACCAAGCAACCAAAAACAATACATCATATCAAAATCAATTGTTTAAAAGAAGTTCAATGCGAAGTCAAGTTTCGAGTGATATCCTAAAGTTCAGCATTAATATGTGTCGCACCAAAATCATTCATCAAATGATCACGTGCAAAGCATATAATATGACATACATCCAAGTCATATAACTTTGGTTCTCAGTTAACCAAACAAGTGAATTTGCTGACAAAAGATCATTCACCAAACAATATGCATCATCGAGTGTGTTCATGCTACATGTATGTCCATCTAATCAATGCTTAATCCACAACTTCCAGCATGCAATCAAAATTGTAACAGAGCACGTGAGACTATAAATTGGAATTGTTTGATGACAAATTGCCATGAAATTGAAGCCATATCTTACCACAAGCACGTATGAATTTTCTTGATCAAAATGGCATCAATTAAAAACCAAACTAACCTCAAGTTAGAATCAAATGTACATCCAATCATGGTAACAATTTTTATAAAAAAAAAAAGTTTTTAACGTGAGCTATATAGAAGTTAAAGAAAATTCAAGAATGCACAATATCACGTCGGAATTGTAGCAAAATATTAGGATGTCATGACACATTAATAGTGATTTGACCTAAAAGAGAACCCGAAGAATATGAAATTTTACCACAGCGCGAACAAAAGAGAGACGAACAAATTTTGTTAAGGATCTAATTTTAGAGTTTACTAATAGGAGAATCATAGAAAAGTGACAAAGTCAGCTTTGATAAGGGAAAAATAAGGGTTGTGAATTTCATTTTTTATGACAAATTTCTATCCTGCGAATCACAAGAGAAGTTGAGTCCAATTGATACACAAATCATGTGAAATCAGCATCATAAGAACAATTTTCACGAGGAAGCTTCTCTAAATTTTAATACGTGAATTTCTAAAAATTCAAGAACATGAAGAGGTCAATCAAAATAGAACATGATAGCAAGGCAAACATACAACCATTTTTTGCAGTTTTTACGTGAAAGACCACTTTCATGAAGGACTTAATCCCAAAACTCCTCACACAAAAAATCTATACCAAATTCACACATGAACAACAAACATCAATTGTACGTGATCTGCATTTAATTCACTAAAACACACATAATCGCTTTCTAATAAAACTTTATACAAGAAGTGTGGTAAGACACAAGCATTACAATTTTAATGGGATATTGGAACGTAGGTAAACATAACACAATAGGGATTAACTATATATGACTAAGCCAAAAGTCACAAAGCACAGCATGTAGATTGAAGATAAAGAGAGAAAATAAGCATAGGAAATCAGCCAATATGGATCACTAAACTCGCATATTTTCATCATACTCCTAAACATCTATTCTTTCTCATAAGTCAAATCTGTCAAGGCAACGGGAAGTAAATGAATGTATCATCACAGAATAACAAGCAGTGATAAATCAGTATTAACATCATAATCTTATCCATGCAAAAAAGCCCAAGCAACATATACACATTCAACAAGAACACTAGCTTGAACGAAGAGGCCAAGCAATACATCACACAGGAAACACATCACGACTCTATTCTGATAACCGAATGATTTAGACCATGACAACACCAACCCCAGAATGCGTTGCAAAGAACCAAGTCCCAGAATTCGAGGAAGAACCACTTGTAATAATCAGAAATATAAGATCGGTATTTGGACTACATAAATGTTAAATGCCTCTAGTTAAGACACTGGTCAGAGAAATACTAACCATTAGACTTTAATATGCATGAACACATGAAAGCGTTTCCTAACAAATTGACAGTTTTGGTACTTACCGGTGAATAGTTGGCCACAGTCTTAATACCTCCCTCCCCACAGACGCATACGTGGTATCAATGGTTCCTAATCTGCACTCCGAGCAGGCCGCATGAATCTGAGCCTTGAACTCCGAGGTCCTCAACCGGCCGTTTCAGCGGATCAAATCCGGTGTGCGAGAGAGAGCCGAAAGAAAATCGTTCGAGTTAGAAATGGCGAACGAGAAATCGGAGACCAAAACCCTAACGGATCAAAAGAGAGAGAAAGAGAGCTCACCGATCCAGTGAGCCCGATCCAAAGAGAAGATCGGTTAAGCGTCGTTGTCGTCGCCGCCACTGCCACCGTCTTCGCCGATGACGACGTGGTTGAGCAAACCAGAGAGAATCAGAGAGAGAGAGTCCAGAGGAGAAGAAACCCCAATCAATCTCAAAGATCTCGCCTCCAATCTTCGATCCCTCACTAATGGAGGAAAAACCCTAGCTGATCTTCAGATTCTCATTTGCAGATCAATTTTCTTCACCAAAATGCAGAATCACTAGCCTCCATTGTCTTTCGGCGAGAAGAAATCGATGGATTATTCGCAGTAGAGGGAGAATAATTGGATTTCTTCTTGAAATCCTCGCTCGAATGAAACAAAACCAGAAAAAGAAAGCCCCAATCGAGAGAATTGCAGAGAGGATTTTGTGAAAAAATTCTGCCCCAGAGAGAATGAGTGGGCGGAGAGGGAGCGTCTGTGTGAGGAGAGAGAGAGCTCGTGAGGAGAGAGAGTCCCCTTTTGCCGTCCGCAATTCCCCCTCTTTTATACTCTTTTTTTTTTCTTCTAATTTTTCTTTTGCTTTTCATTTCATTTCATTTTTTCTTTTTGTTTTGTTTTTTTTTTGGTAAAGTTCTTTTTGTTTTGTTTTGTTTTCTCTCTTTTTTTCTTTTTTTTCTTTTCTTTGTTTTCTTTTTGTTTTGTTTTCTTTGTTTTCTTTTTGTTTTGTTTTCTTTGTTTTCTTTTTGGCTCTTTATTTATTTTTCTCTCTCTTTCTTTTTCTTTTTTTTTTTCGTTTTTCCTTATTTCTAATTAATTTTTTTTATCTTTTCATTTCAAACAATTTTTTACTTTTGGAAATTGAATGTTTAAAACGTCGACAAAAATTTCGGGTGTCAACAGTTATAGACTCCTTTATTTATCGATCGAGGCTCCCTAGACATGCGAAACTAGCCGACTTATTCTCCGCCTCAGGCCAAGAGACCAAAGAGTTTCTCCAATCGTGGACGCACCCCTTACCTATTCTCAATTAGACTCCCGATAAGCTAATATGGCTCCAGCACTCATCAGGTATTTTCTCAATCTCTTCAGCATGGGAAACCATTCGTCGGAGGAGCAATGTGGTGCCTTGTGTGACATCCTGAAATTCGACCCCGTTTCGATAAAGTGAAATGGGCATTTCATCGACATGCCTATGGTCCTTTTTCTTTGAGCTGATCACTCATGAATTAACTAACCTATTGGGTGAAGCCGTTAAGGGATGTATTCACGGTAAAATCCCTAAAAGCTACTTAATTCGTTGGATTGGACTAAAATCGCGTCTGATTGATTCTAACCATGAAATTGAATTCGATTTCGAGAATCGAATATTGGAGCATGATTCATTCTTAGGACGTCGTCTCATCATCCGTCAAATTATTGACGAGTCCGAAATTTCAGGAAAGAAATTATCGGAGGAAAAATCCAAGACCGGAAGAAAATGAAAAGGGAAAGAGAAAGGGAAAATAATAAGAGTAATAAAAATAATGTGATTATCTTATTATTTTTATTATTTTCTGTTTCTTCTTTCTCTCTCTCCCTTTTCTCTCTCCTCTCTCCCCCACGTGATCTTTCCCCCCTTTCGGACCGTTCACCCCTCCTTTCCTCTTTTTTTTTTTTTCTCTCTCTCTTTCTTTCTTTCCTCTCACTTCTCACGCCACCCTCTGCCACCTTTTCTTTTCCCTCTTATCTTATCCTTTCTTTTTCTTTTCTCTCTCTCCCTCTCTCTCTTTTCTTTTCCCCCTTGTGCGAGACCCCCCTCTCGATTGACTTGCCGTTTCTCACTTTGTTTCCTTCACTTTCACTTTTGACTATTCAAACTTATCTCTTCTCTCTCTTGTCTCTTCTTCTCTCTCTCTCTCGACACTCTCTCCCTCTCTCTTGATACTCTCTCTCTCCCCCCATCACCTTTCGAACCAGTGAAGATAGAAGCAGAAGCGGAGACAGCAGCACCGAAAGAAGAAGACCGGAGCAGCTCGCCGTCACCACCCACACTCCGCCACCTGCGCGGGTGGCGACGGTGACGCGTCCTGGGATTTTATATTTGCTTCCGCATGCATACAAAATAAAAAGGGGTCGGCGACGTGTCCTGTGACGTCGCTATTAATTGACAAAGGAGGGATGGGCGCGTGCTCAGAGGATTGGGGCGTAACATCCCGGTTTAATGGTATCAAAGCATGGCTTAGGATTGGAGTGATAATGTGCGGTGGTTTTTGGGATAGTTAGTAGGATTGGCCTTTAAATTCATGCTGGTGCATGTTTGTGATAGCTTATTGGTAGAATTGTTTGTTGTAATCACTCGACGTCTAATTTGGTGTTGAATTGGAAGGCGGGTCTTTATAGAAAGCCTGTAAGATGAGTGATCAGGAGTCGAGGACTCCTAGGCAAAGGACCTTATCTTCTGTGACTCGGGCTAGGACGTCGACAAGAGTCGGTGCTCGAGGTGGCCGAGGTAGAGCGCAAGCTGAGGCTAGCGCGAGTGGAGTAACACCACCTCCCATCGGTGCCGGGGTAGCAGCCCCAGTTGATCAGGGAACAGTTGGGATCATGCAAGCGTTGGATGCTATGCGTGAGATGATGGGATAGTAGGCCCAGGAACAAACAACCGCCTTTACCGCTGCCATTACAGCCATCGTTACTGCTGTTGCCAATGCTGTTGCTGCAACCGCACCTGCCACCGTACCTACTAAAGTCCCGCCTGGGAGACCAATTCATAACCTGGTGGAACAATTTTTGAAATTGAAGCCACCAAAGTTCACTGGGGCAAGAGATCCCAAAGCTGCTGCTCTGTGGATCCAAGGACTAGAGAAAACCTTTGCACTATTGATGTGCTCTGAGACTAAGAAAGTGGTCCTCGCAATCTACCAGTTAGAAGGAGTTGCGAGTACTTGGTGGAGAACCACCTAAGGAGCGATATTTCTCAAAGGTGTAGCCCCAGAATGGAACGCCTTTGTTGAGGCCTTCAACAGGAAATACTTTTCAGAGACTGCTAGAAAGATGAAGATGGATGAGTTTCAACGCCTTCATTAAGGCTCTATGACTGTGGATCAATATGAGGCGAAGGTTGCTGAACTGTCACAATACGCTCCTGAATTAGTTGAGAATCCAGCAAACCGAATGAGAAGATTCAGAGATGGACTTAGGCCGGAGTTGAGGAGTCCACTGATTTTGCTAAATCTAAGAAATTACAATGAACTATATGAGCGGGTCCAGATGATCAAAAGAGACCAGATTGAGAGAGCTGCCGCTTCTGGATCGCGATTTGGATCAAGTAGGGAAGGAATCCGACATGGGAAGAGGCTCATGATCGGAGGAAGATTTCAAATTCCGCCCATCAGGAAAGGTGGAATAGGGAAGACAGGGCCTGGTCATATTAGCCTATGTCGCTTCTGTGGAAGATAGCATGGTATAACCGTGTGCCCTCGAAGGATGGGTGCTTGTTTCAAATGTGGTCAACAGGGTCACATGGCCAGGGATTGTCCTAGGCGACCAAAGGGACAACTGCAATTGCCACCACCGCCGCAGAGAGAACAGATTAGAGGATATGCACCTTAGAATGCATGGCAAGGAGGATTGCTTAGGCCCCCAGTTCAAGGAATGGTGTATGCCATCACTCAAGGTCAGGCAGAGGCTGCACCTGATGTGATCACAGGTATGGTTTTGCTAAACGACCATCCTACTTATGCTTTATTCGATCTAAAAGCAACCCATTCTTTTATTGCCGAGCAATATGTTAAGCTGATACGATTGAATCCTGCATTATTGAAGTCAGCAATTTGCATATCTACACCCTTGAAAGATAAAGTTATTGTTGCTTTAGGATGTTCGAGGTGCAAGTTAGAGATTGGTGAGCGACTGGGGAAAATTGACTTGTTAGTCCTAGCCATGTATGATTTTGATTTGATAATTTGCATGGACTAGCTCACCAATCAATGAGCTAAAATGGACTGCTATCGTAAGTCGATTTAGTTTAATCCGTTAGAGGGTAAGAGCTTCAAGTTTGTCAGGAATCGATGAGGACCCTCGATTTCTTTAATCTCTTCGCCAAAAGCAGCTCGTTTGTTAGACGGGGGTTGCCGAGGGTATTTAGCAACTGTCGTTGATACGACAGTTGAGGAACTGAAAATGAAAGACATTTCAGTGGTACAGGAGTTTCTAGATGTCTTTCCAAAAGAGTTGCCAGGGTTACCACCAGAAAGAGAAATTGAATTTGTAATTGAACTAGCACCAGGGACAGAACTGATCTTAAAGGCACCTTACCGGATGGCGTTATCTGACTTGAAGGAACTGAAAGTGTAGATGCAAGAGTTATCGGATAAGGGATTTATTCGTCCTAGTGCATCACCTTAGGGAGCACTAGTTTTGTTTGTTAAGAAGAAAGATGGTTCGTTGCATCTGTGCATCGACTATCGGTAACTCAATCAGGTTACGATCAAGAACAAGTATCCATTGCCGAGGATAGAAGATTTGTTCGATCAGTTGCAAGGAGCGTCGATTTTCTCGAAGATCAACTTGAGGACAGGATATCATCAGATGAGGATTAGGAAGGAGGATATTCCTAAGTCAGCATTTCATACCCGGTATGGTCATTACGAGTTCATAGTGATGCCGTTTGGGCTGACGAATGCTTCAGCTGCCTTCATGGATTTGATGAACATAGTGTTTAAGGAATATCTAGATCAGTTTGTGATCATGTTCATCGATGATATCTTGGTCTACTCGAGAAGTGATGAAGAGCACGAGAATCATCTGATATTAGTGCTCCCAACTTTAAGGACGCATCAGTTGTATGCTAAGTTTAGCAAATGCGAGTTTTGGTTGACTCGTGTTGCGTTCTTAGGACATGTGATTTCCAGAGAAGGAATCTCTGTCGACCCGAGCAAGATAGAAGCCGTGATCAAGTGGCCGAGACCGACAACAGTGACAGAGATCAAAAGTTTTCTAGGTTTGGCAGGGTATTACAAACGGTTTGTGAAAGGATTCTCATCACCAGCATCGCCTCTAACAAAGCTTACAAAGAAAGAACATAAATTTATATGGACAGACAAGTGCGAGCACAGTTTCCAAGAGCTTAAAGAAAAGCTAACTACCGCATCGGTATTGACGATTCCATCTGGTCTTGGAGGATTCGAGATCTATAGTGATGCGTCATTCAGAGGATTGGGTTGCGTGTTGATGCAATATGGTAGAGTGGTTGCATACACGTCCCGTCAGTTAAGACCTCATAAGCAGAATTATCCAACGCATGACTTAGAGCTCGCGGCAATTATCTTTGCCTTGAAGATTTGGAGACATTATTTTTGTAGAGAAAAATTCTTAATCTTCACAGACCATCAGAGTCTCAAGTACCTGTCTTCTCATAAGGAGTTGAACATGAGACAGCGCTGATGGATGCAATTGCTGAAGGACCATGACTGTGATATTTATATCACTCGGGAAAGGCGAACAAGGTCGCCGATGCTTTGAGTCGAAAGTCTTCAGTTGTGCACATTTTGATGAAGAAGTGGAACTTAATCGAGAGGGCTTGAGATTCGGTATTCAAGTTTGAGGTAAGCCACCTTTCAAGTCTTATGGCCACCCTCAGAATTGAACCGGATGTCCAGGTCATAATCAAGCTACTCCAACCGACAGATCCAGATGTACAGAAGATACTTCAAGAGGACACCGATAAAAGAAAGGCTGATTTTCAGGTTTCTGATAATGGGGCACTAAGGTTCCATGGACGTTTGGTTGTACCTAACAATGTAGAGCTTAGAGAAGAAATTTTATTTGAAGCACACTGTAGTAGTTACAACATTCATCCTGGAAGTACCAAGATGTATCAGAATCTACGTCAACACTATTAGTGGTCAGGTATGAAGGCAGACATTGCTAAGCATGTTGCCAAGTGTTTGACTTGTCAGCAAGTAAAAGCCCAGCTTTGCAAGCCGGGAGGACTTTTGTAACCTCTCGTGATCCCAAAATGGAAATGGGAGCATATCATGATGGATTTCGTGATTGGACTACCAATGAGTCAAAGGGGAAATGATTCAATTTGAGTAGTGGTTGACAGGCTGACAAAGTCAGCTCACTTCATTGCAGTTCGAAAGGACCTGAGTCTTTCATGTGTCGATGTTAAGGAAGTACAAGTCTGACCTGACCTATGTGCTCAATTTCGAGGAATTGGACGTGGATGACCATGTGTCATATGTTAAAAATCCAGTCCAGATCGTCGATCGTAAAGAACAAGTTCTGCATACAAAGAACATTCCATTAGTCAAAGTGGTCTGGCAACACCACGGCACTGAAGGAGCAACTTGGGAGACTGAAGAATCGATGAGACAATTGTACCCCCACCTTTTTGATCAAAGTGTGTAATGGTTTAAATTTCGAGGACGAAATTTTTATAAGATGAGAAGAGTTGTGACATCCTGAAATTCGACCCCGTTTCAATAAAGTAAAATAGGCATTTCGTCGACGTGCCTATGGTCCTTTTTCTCTGAGCTAATCACTCATGAGTTAACTAACTTATTGGGTGAAGCCATTAAGGGATGTATCTGCGGTAAAATCCCTAAAAGCTACCTAATTGGTTGGATTGGACTAAAATTGCATCGATCGATTTTAGCCACGAAATTAAATTTGATTTCGGGAATCGAATATTGGAGCATGTCATAATTCATTTTTAGGACCTCATCTCATCATCTGTCATATTATTGATGAGTCCGAAATTTCAGGGAAAGAAATTATTAGAGGAAAAATCAAAGACCGGAAGAAAATAAAAAAGGAAGAGAAAGGGAAAATAATAAGAGTAATAAGAATAATGTGATTATCTTATTATTTTATTATTTTCTATTTCTTTTCTCTCTCCTCTCTCCCCCATGTGATCTTTCCCCCTTTCGGACCATTCACCCCCTTTTCCTTCTCTCTCTCTCTCTCTCTCTCTCTCTCTCTCTCTCTCTCCTCTCATTTCTCACGCCACCCTCTGCCACCTTTTCTTTTCCCTCTTATCTCATTCTTTCTTTTTCTTTTCTCTCTCTCTCTCTCTCTCTTTTCTTTTCCCCCTCGTGTGAGAAACCCCCACCCCCCCCCCCCCACCGACGACTTGCCTTTTCTCACTTTGCTTCCCTCACTTTCACTTTTGACTATTCAAACTTATCTCTTCTCTCTCTTATCTCTTCTTCTCTCTCTCTCAACACTCTCTCCCTCTCTCTCAGTACTCTCTCTCTCCCCCTCACCTTTCGAACCAGCGAAGATAGAAGCAGAAGCGGAGACAATAGCACCAAGAGAAGAATTGACCTAAGTCCACTAAGTGTTTTAACACAAGTCCCCAACGGAGTCACCAAGATATCGCGACCAAACTTTCGGGAGTGAACCACCTAAGGTTTGGCTAATGGATTGTTAAGCCTAGAATTAACTCAGGCTTTCCCAAGCCCATACCAATTTGCGACTTAGGTTTAAGTTCTTAACATGCAATTGATTTTTCAATTAGGAGTCGCGACTAATCAGTTTATGGTAGGTTGATTAGACACCTAAGTAAAATAATGGGAGAATTACTTTACTTCTATGAACCAGAGATTGTGAATTCGGGGACTTGGTTACGCTAGATTTCTCTAACGCCCTTTCAGTACCTTTCTCTTTTATTTTGAAAAATGTTTGGTAAGCAACTTGAATTGATTTTAATCTATTTTCCTAACATGTGAGGTGATCACACAGGTGCACAAATCACCAATTTAACACCCAAGAAAGTAAATAAATAAAATGCAGGACTTACCTTATAGCAACGAAAGCATCTGCAATGTTAAATTAGAATTCACATCAACAATCTTAGATATGATTTCTAATTAACACGCAATTACCCAATTTTTTTTTATCATTTTTCTTAATGAGAATCTAATCTACATGCAATGCAATGTTACTAATCTAACATATAACGATATGGCACGGCAATATGACTGAAACTATATGACATAAATAAAATGCAGTCTATCCTAAAGAATGAAATTGATTAATTCTAAGGCAATTTTTTGTATTTTCCATGAAATTCGAAATTAGAAAAATGCAAAGATTGTCTAGCTAGATTAAAATTCTATTCAATTTTTATTAGGAATTAGGTTAAGCCAAATCCTAATTTAAACTAGAATATTATCTTAACCAAGTAATCTCTAACCTAAAATGCAATCTATCTAAAAGGACCTATCTAAATCAAATTTAAACATGCAATCAACCTAATATGCAATGACGTGCCAATGATGCCCTAATTCTACATGATACATGCATGATGATTTTTTTTTCTTTGTAAAATTCGAAATTTAAAATTGCCAAATAATTAAACGTGCCATTTAAATTAAAGAAAACTAACATCTTAAATGAATGCATTTTTTTTGGATTTTTTTATTTTAAAATTCGAAATAAGATTGCAATTATAAACATGCAAGATAACCCTAAGACTATGAATATTCTAGAACAAACCTAATCCTAATTCAATTTTTTTTTTTTTTTTTTGGATTTTTTCCTTTTATGAAAATAAAATTGATTCAAACACCACGACATCAAATCAGTTGATATCAAAAAGTTGATGAATCATATCTTGCACATGAGATCGGGTTAGTTAATTTTAAATAAGCCGCAAATCGAATTTCGAGCGTGAGATCGGATTGGCGATTTTTCCGTGCGATTGCGAGTCATATTTCAGGCGTGAAATTGGACTGTCAATCGTATACACGTTATGAAATTAAGGAATAGTCCCTAATTTAAAAAAGCTTTTCGGTAAAACTTTGGATAAGATGCATCATTCAAAAATTTGAATTTAATCACAATATCAATGAATTAAGTAAGGAAATTACCAAATTAAATTTGGATAATATCTTTACCTACTTTGAAATATTGTTCCTGAATTTGGACTCGTTGGATGATGGGACCAGCGATGGCTCGTGGGGGATGATTCGCGGTCAATGTGCCTGGTGGTGGATCAGCGAGGTGACCATGGGTGGCCAGCGAGACCAGAAAATCCCGCTAAAAAAATCATCAAGAGAGCGAAATTGTTTCACTAAGCTTATCGGTTGAGCACGCCAAGGATCGATCGTTCTATTCCACTCCAACTCTTTTACTTTCTATTTATCTTTTCTATGGAAAAGTCCACGAAAGCGATGAGTGCAGGAGAGAACTTCAGCAAATCTACGTGCTCTTCAAGTGATTTTTTTTTTTTGTGTTCTCTGACTTCACCCTTTGGTTTCCCTCTTTGTTGTCTTTTATCCTCTGCAATTCTCTATCTTAGATCACGTGGTGAGTTTCCTTTGACTCTTGGACTCGCGGCCTTCAACCCTCAACTTGGATAAGTCGGTTTCTCGGTGATGGAGGAAATCATGCACAATAATCGGTGGCTAAACCGCAGTTGCAGTGGACTGGAGATGAGACCGGTGCTGGACTGGAATGCGTCGGATTGCTGGGTTCTTTGTTGGGCTGAGAAATCACTGCAGGTGGCGCTGCAGCAATTTTGGAACCGAGACTGATGATGGAATGTCAAACAAAGACTGAAGCAACGTGGAAGCAAGGTCCTGCAGCTATGATTTGGGAGATGTGGGTGTGCTTCTTCACGTTCCCCCTGGCACTATCCCTTTCGCCACGCCGCAAGTTTGTCTCGATTGAAGCCTCTTTTCGATTCCTCCCTATTCTCTCTCGTGTGTCTCTATCAATGGCCGTGTATTCTATTGTGTGTGATCCCCCAAAAACCCTATGCATTTAACCTATTTATAGGCCACGATTTAGGGTTTTAATCTTTCCAAATCCATATCCAAACGCAATATTCGCAATATTTGCCTTTCACACATCTGCCCTATACAAAAAATTCATATCTCGGAAAAATTTCAAAATATCTATTTTCCCACGAGATAATTTTCGATCAATAAAAAAACATGGGCTTGGGCCAACTTGCTTGCTCCGTGGGCTTAGTCCAACTAATTTGAATCCATCCGCCACCGGTCCAATAAATAAATGCAAATTAAAAATAAATGCACCTAAATCTATATGCTATGCTATATATATTTAAGGATAAAATTAACCCATAATTTTCGATGCAACAAATAAACAACCAAATCACCAAAATTTAGGTGTCAACAAATGGTCATATTGATATGTAATCGACTAGGTCGATTGATCGATGATTCGATCTGATTGAATGATTTGACGTGGTGAATTGATTCGATACATTATAAATTGTATTCACCTGCAAGAAGAAACTGAGGCCAAGGTAAGCCCTCTGACTCATGATTGTGCTTAAGCAGCCTTTATAGCGTATTTTCTTCCTAATTGGGTCTTAAGGACATTGAACTTGCTGAGACGTCGTCTCACCCCGTTGTGAGATAACAATTTCAAGTCCCTAGATGGTAGCCGTGGAAGACCGAGAGCCCTGGAGTTTGGAAGATAGAGGTTGAAGAATCGGCAATCGGGTCTGACTAGTGGGTGTTAGGACAGTCCCCTTTTTGTTAAGCTGACATTTTTGCAAACAGCCTGATTTTGTAATTAACCCGCTTGTCTATAAAAGACTTGTCTTGGTTTGAAAATTTTAATCCTGCTCTTCTATCCCAATTGTTTGTTGTCTAGGGATTTTATATTTACTTACGCATGCGTATAAAATAAAAAGGTGTTGGCGACGCATCCTGGGACGTCGCTATTAATCGACCAAGGAGGGATGGGCGCACGCTCGGAGGATCGGGGCGTGACACCTTGGTTCACATTTGTTTGGCATAAAACACTTATCCCCCGGTATCGTTTCCATTTATGGCTCATCTATAGGAACAGGTTACCTACTCAGGCTTTGCTGCTGTCATGTGGTCGGATTGCCAATGTCTCTTGTGGGCTTTGCAACTTCACTCTGGACTTTAGAGACCACTTATTTTTTGAGTGCCATGTCTCCTCTGGCCTAGCAACCTTTTGGGCTTCGTGCTGTAACCTCTCGTGGAGGAATAGTTCAAGGGTGGAGAATTTTCGTTGGGCCATTAAATTCCTCTCTAGTGATGATTTCTACTATACTATTGCTAGGTTCTCTTTTGGTGCTCTTTGTCATATAATTTGGAAGGCTAGGAACAATATACTGTTTCATGGACAGACTTTGTTCGTGCTAGCTTTAAAGTATCACCTTATCAAAGTTGTTAAGGACAAGGCTCTCACATTCAAGTGTCACGGCCCGAAAGAAAGCATGTCCAAGAGGTTTCCCTAGCACGAGCATGACACATTAAAGACCCTCGGCTTATACCCCCAAGATTTAGAGTATTCTCCTGGGGGCGGGCAATACTGTATTTGTACGTATACGTTATAAATGCGAGTAGCTAGTAGTCGTGTAATTAATGTTGGTAGTTGGTAGATGGGGAGGTGCAATTTCCACCGTTAGATCTAAGGGAGATCTACGGATACGGTTTGCCTTGTACTTGTATATAAAGGGGTCTCCTCCCTCATTATATTCATTCACAAGATATATAAAACCAAAGCTTCTCTCTCATCAAGAGTTTCTCTCTCTAGAAGTTCCTTGTGAGTCGAGTGTTGAAAGGCTGCTTAGGGGTAAAACCTTAAAGCAACACGGATGAATCGAGGAGTGATCGAGAGTTGATCAATCGGCCCGTGACAAATGGTATCAGAGCTGATTTGTGATCCAAGCGCAAGTGCAATGGCTGATCCATGATCTGATGAGACGCTGTCCATGGGTGGTGATTGTGCTGATCGTGGGCGGAACGCCGAGAAAGGTGGTGCCAAGGGGAAGAAGAATCATGGTGCTCGAGTTCGAGGGAGCCTACGGGGGATCTTGCACATCGCTTGACGAAGCTAGAGTTGTTCGTCACCGATGTCCAAGGATCAATCGACGACCTGACCTAGACCATGGACGGAGTTGACGCCGGAAGGGAGGAGTTGGTTGCGGATGTGCAAGAGCTCAAGACCGGCATGGGAGAGCTCCGCCATGAGTTGCTGGGGACCCTGCATGAGGAACTAACACAACGATGCGAACCCTTGGAGGCCATGATGGCAGCCATGCGCACAGAGATCGCGGAGTTTACGGGTAAGCTCGCTGAAGCACAAACTGCACACGTGAACAGTGTGATCACGATGCAAGGTCCACGAGTGGACATGCCGAAGCCAAAGGAATTTTGGGGCTCGTGGGTGGCCAAGGACATCGACAATTTTCTGTGGTACATGGAGCGGTACTTCCGGGTCATGGGAATCAATGACGACTAAACACGGGTAAACACTGCATCGATGTATTTAGCTGATAGTGCATTGTTGTGGTGGCGTTGTCGATCGAATGATAGGTGTGGGAATCCTATCACGACCTGGGGTGGTTTTGTCGAGGAGTTCCGAGGGAACTACTTCCCCACTTACGCGGAAGAGGAAGCTCGTGAAAAGCTAAAGTGTCTCGAGCAAAAAGGCGGTGTGCGCGACTACATCAAGCGATTTTCGGAGTTGCTGCTCCAAATCCCCTCGATGAATGAGGTTGAAGCATTTCACCAGTTCATGGGTGGTCTCAAGCCATGGACAAAACAAGAGTTGAAACAATACAACATGGGAGATCTTACTACGGCTATGACCGTAGCCAAGTCGCTCGTGGAGTACAAGGCGTCGCATTCTACATCCCAATCGGACACTCGTCCTAGGGACAAAACCACTAGTGGGGGAGATCGGGGGAGATATAACCGCTCGACCGGAGGCAAACCACTGGCTAATCAACACAAGGCTCATGCGGGGCCAAGCAATGGAGGACAAAGGAAGGTACGCTCGTATAGTTGTTTCTTTTGCGATGGTCTGCACATGGCGCGGGATTGCCCGAACAAGGCCAAGTTGGCCGCTCTTTGCAAAGAGGATGAGCCTAGGGAGGAAGCGCGGTTGGGATCGTTGTGACTCCTTAGCACGATCAAGTCTAAGAAGGCAAAGGAGCCCAAAGGCTTGATGTTCGCAAACGTAAAGATCGGAGTGACCACAATGAGTGCACTCGTGGACATGGGAACGTTCGACATCTTCATATCGGAGGAAGCTGCGAAGAAACTTAACCTACGGGTTGAGAAGGGAGCCGGTTGGCTCAAGATGGTGAACTCAAAAGAGGTCCCTACGATCGGTGTTGCAAGGGACGTGGAGCTACAACTCGGGTCGTGGAAAGGCCAAGAAACTCTAGAGGTAATTCCACTCGATGACTATGACATTGTCATTGGAATCAAATTCCTAGATAGAATCCATGCGGTTGTAGTTCCCTTTGCCGAATGTATATGCGTGTTGGATAAGAATAGTCAATGCGTGATTCCAGTTCATTGTGAGTCGGATCGTGATCGAAAGATGATCTCAGCCATACGACTCACTAAAGGAACAAGGAAGGGCGAAGTGACCTTCCTAGCAGCTTTGAAGATCGAGGAAGAGAAGGGTGAAGGGAAGGAAGTCCCGACGGAGGTAGCCCAAGTCCTCGGCTCGTTCAAAGACGTGATGCCTTCGGAGCTACCAAAGAAGCTACCACCCAAGAGAGAGGTGGATCACCAGATCGAGCTTGTGCCTAACACTCGACCGTCTGCCATGGCGCCTTACCGCATGGCACCCCCAGAGTTGGAAGAATTGAGGAGACAACTCAAGGAGCTGCTCGATGCGGGCTACATACGGTTGTCCAAAGCTCCATTCGGTGCACCGGTCCTGTTCCAAAATAAACATGATGGATCCCTCCGGATGTGTATCGACTATCAAGCACTGAACAAGCTGACTGTGAAGAACAAGTACCCGATCCCGCTCATTGCGGATCTCTTTGATAAACTTGGGGGAGCTTAGTGGTTCACCAAGCTGGATCTTCGATCGGGTTACTACCAAGTTCGGATCGCCGAAGGGGACAAGCCAAAGACCGCCTGCTTGACGCGGTATGGATCCTACGAGTTCCTTGTAATGCCGTTCGACTTGACCAACGCTCCGGCCACTTTCTGCACAATGATGAACAAGGTACTCCACCCTTTCCTAGATAGGTTTGTTGTGATTTACCTAGACTATATTGTGGTTTATAGTCAGACGTTGGAAGAACATGTCAAACACTTAAGGCAAGTCTTCCAAGTCTTGCGTGAGAACGAGCTGTACGTCAAGCGCGAGAAGTGTGCCTTCGCCCAAGAGGAAGTCCCGTTCCTGGGGCATATCGTTGGGGGTGGACGAGTGCACATGGACAAGGCCAAAATCCAATCGATTGTCGAATGGGAGCCGCCGACAAAGGTGCCAGGGTTGAGGTCGTTCTTGGGCCTCACCAACTACTATCGGCGGTTCATCCGAAGCTACTCAAGTATCACCATGCCACTCACAGACCTACTAAAGAAAGAGAAGGTGTGGGAGTGGATGGATCGATGCCAAAGAACATTTGACCGATTGAAGCAAGCTATGACCGAGGAGCCGGTGCTGGTGCTGCCCAACCACACCAAGCCATATGAGGTAGAAACTGACGCTTCGGATTTTGCCATTGGTGGAGTGCTTATGCAGGATGGCCATCCGGTGGCATACAAGTCTCGCAAGCTAAACGATACCGAGCGACGGTATACCGTTCAAGAAAAAGAGATGATCACGGTGGTCCATTGCCTTCGGACGTGGAGGCACTATCTCCTGGGGTCGAAGTTCATTGTGAAAACGGACAACGTGGCCACAAGCTACTTCCAGACTCAAAAGAAGCTAAGTCCAAAGCAAGCTCGGTGGCAAGACTTCCTAGCAGAGTTCGACTACGTGTTGGAGTACAAGCCGGGGAAGGCCAACTCCATGGCGGACGCGTTAAGTAGGAAGATGGAGCTGATGAGCCACACGGTGAGTCGACCGAGTTGTCCTTGGGTCGACCGCATCAAAGAAGGGCTGAAACATGACCCAAGAGCCCAAGCTCTCATCGGGTACGCCAAGGAGGGCAAGACCCGACAATTTTGGTGGGAGGACGAGCTCCTCTACACTAAGGGAAGGCAGCTATACGTGCCTTTCCATGGGAAGCTGAGGAGGGAGATCTTGCGCGAGTGCCACAACTCAAAGTGGGCGGGTCACCCACGGATCTACCGCACGTTAGCTCTCGTCGAAGATCAGTATTACTGGCCTCAAATGCGGGACGACGTTGAAGCCTATGTTAAGACTTGTCTGGTATGCCAACAAGACAAGCTGAAGCAACGGTCGCCGCGGTGGTTGCTGGAGCCACTTCCCGTTCCAACCCGTCCATGGGAAAGCATTACCATGGACTTCATCTTCAACTTGCCGAAAATCGAAGGGTGTCGGAATCTAATGGTAGTGGTTGATCGGTTCTCAAAGCATGCAACATTTGTGCCTGCGACAAAGGATTGCCCAGCCAAGGAGGTGGCCAAGCTGTTCATGAAACACGTAGTGAAGTATTGGGGAGTGCCACAAACGATCGTGAGCGATCGGGATCCCCGCTTCACGAGACGTTTCTGGTCCGAATTGTTCAAGCTGCTAGGGTCGGATCTGAACATGTCAACAAGTTTGCATCCCCAAACCGACGGTCAGACGGAGCAGGTCAATACTCTCTTGGAAATCTACCTCCGGCACAATGTGAGCACGACGCAAGCGAATTGGGCGAAGTTGATCGACGTAGCCCAGTTCTCCTACAACTTGCAGCGGAGCGAGTCAACCGGTCAGAGTCTATTCGAAGTTGCGACTGGGCAGCAACCGAACACCTCAAGCACTATTGCTTCAGATTACCGGGGGAGTAGTCCGCCCGCGTACAAGTTTGCCAAGAATATGCAAGAACAAGCAAACTTAGCCTGGGCATGTCTACACAAAGCCTCCAAGCGCATAAAGAAATTGGCGGACAAGAAGTGACGGCACATGGAGTTCCAAGTGGGAGACCAAGTGTTAGCCAAGCTACACGCGGTCCTTCGCTACAAGGACGTGCACAAGGGGTTGATCCGTCGCTACGAGAGACCATTTCGTGTGCTGCAACGAGTTGGGAAGGTCGTGTTGACACCCGAAATTTTCGTCGACATTTTAATCATTCTTTTTTTCGGCAAAAATATAAAAAAATAAAGAGCCAAAAAGAAAACAAAGAAAAAAAAGAAAAAAAAAAAAAAGAGAAAACAAAACAAAAGAAAACAAAAAAAAAATGAAATGAAATGAAAAGAGAAAAAAATTAGAAATAAAAGGAAAACGAAAAGAGAAAAAGGAGAGCAAAAGGAAAAAATAAAATAAAAAAATAATAGAAAAGGAAGGAGGGGGGCATTCGAAAGGGGAGGCTCTCTCTCCGCTCGTATTCTCTCTCTCGAGACACTCTCTCTCCCCGGTTCCCGCTCTCTTGGCAAAAACGACCAAATGGACTGGGAGACTCCCTCTCTTTCGCCGTAACAACCTCCTCTCTCTCTCTCTCGATTTTTTCCCGAGCTCGGAGGCCGACGAAGAACCCTCCGATGCCGGCCATGGCTCCGCTCCCTCCCTCGACGATCGCCTCCAAGTCTCGCGGTGCTCCTCTTGAGAAGTAGCGCGCCGGATCCAGCATCCTCACGATCGGAGACTCTCTCTTTCCCGATCAACTCTAGGAGATAGAACAACTGTTGATTGAAAAACTCGTTGTGCGAGACTCGGAATCGCGCCAAGTTTTCGGAGATATCAGTTTGGTTCCGAGGGTAGGGATCCGAAGGCAAAGACATCGATGGTTACAGCGATGATGATAGAGGGTTCGATCGGCTAGGGTTTTTCCTCCATTGGCGAGGGATCGAAGATCAGAGGCCTGCGGTCGAGAATTCGCTGGGGTTTTCTCTCTCGGACTCCTTCTCTCTCTGATTCTTTCTCTAGTTTGCTCGATCGCGGCGACATCCATGAAGACGGCGGCGATGATAGCAGCTCCCAATTTGTAGCGTGATTCGACTCTCCACCGGATCATATGCTCAACCTCTGTTCACTCGGCTCTCAGTCCTCTGGTGCAGAAGCTCGCCGGTGATCTCTCTCTCTAGGGTGGCCGGATTGGCAACAGCTACGGCGACGACGACGCTTAACCGAGTCTCTCTCTGGATCGAGCTCACCAGAGCGGTGAACTCTCTTTCCCTCTTTCTCGGTCCGTTAGGGTTTTGGCCCCTGATTTCTTTCTCTCATTCGTTCTCTCTAACTCGAGCATTTTCTCTCGGCTTTGTCTTGCGCGCCGATTTTGACTTGCTGGAACGGCTGGTCGAGGAGCTTGGAGTTTAGAGTTCAGACAGCGTCGACGGCAGCGACGACTTACGATCCTTCACCGCTTCATTCAAGGCACGTTGAACATAAATTCATCTTCCGTATTCGGATGTTCATTGTGTTGAACAGTGACTGAGGATTCTGATTTCTGTTTATGAGAAACTTACCTACTATCGAAGTTCATTGGGTAATCTGAGCCTGTAATATTGTTGTTGTGATAGTTTGGTTGTGCTTTCCTGTTTGGCTGTTGCATTTTGGACTCATGGCCAAGATGCCTACTTTCTGCTCGATGAAATGCTCAAGTTAGATCGGTAGATGTAATTGATTCATGTCTGAAACTGAACCATTGATGAAATAAGTTTTCCCATGGTCCGCAAAAGATAAGAGTAATCATTCATTCGTTGTTTGCAGAAGAATAGTGGCTGGAGTTGTGTATTGCATTTCCATTAATGAAATGTACAAATTGTTGATGGACTAGCGTTGAATTAACTCTTACTGAGTTCATTTTTTTTTTTTTGTACTGAATTCTTTGTGGGTTTATGAAAACCTTCGTTTCTGGCTTTTTGTATTGTAATGTGGCTGTCATTTTTCCTTAGCATGTATTGGCATTTAGCACCAGTTTCTGGAAATTCGTTCTGACTTGTGCTCTGTTTTGGATGACCTTTTGTGCAAATGACCTGATATGAGCTGGTTGTAGTGGTTTTCTGTGTTTGATGTCTTCATGAGATTTGAAGATGGTTCGGCTAGCTTTCTAACGAGCTATAATACACCCTGATCCGATATCATTAGCCACATGAAATCTTCTTTAAAATTTAGGAAGTAATTCTGGAATATTGTTGTGTTCTGCTCTGATGTGGAAATTCGAATGCCTATTTTGATTGATATGCTTTGGTCCTCGAAATGAGCTGGTAGATAATGTTATTAGAACTTAATATCTTCTAAAAATTTGTAATAGACTTCTCAAGCTTTCTATAGACATATTGTATGTGCGATTTGGCCATCATTTGCTCTGCCTGATGCTTCTTGCAAAGAGCACTAATCTGTTGATGTGTTCAGCTTGTTATGATCTGATCTGACCACTTATACAAATGACTTTGCTTGAGCTAGAAAAAGACCTAAATTGCAATTGTCACCTAATAGGAATTTGTAAAGGACACCTTGAGCTTTCTAACGATGCCTAGTTTGTCCAATTTGTCCATCATTTGCCCTGCTTTTTCTTTTTTTAGATCAAATTTTTGAAGTCTGAATTTGTCTTGACTTGCAAGTGCTGTCTTGTCTCTATGAATCTGACTGTCTACCAATTTTGTGTGATTGTATACATAATGATCTTGAGGATAAATTCTCAATGAAAGCTGTCCATAATATCCATATCCATCCCATGCTAAAATTTGAGAATTTTTAAGGTCAAGTAACCTTAGAATTCAAGTTGACATGTAGCAATTTAAATTGTTATGCATTTTGCTCCTAATGACAAGTCACATATCAATGTTAGTGGATTTGTGTGGCCTTTTGCACATGGATTTAGGGTTAAATGTCTAAATCAAACTTTTTCTTCACATTTAACCCTACGTCATGTTCAAATTTCATGGTTTTCATGCATTGATTAGGTGGCTTAACAAATCAGTTATCATGCATCATTCTCTGATTTGCTTATAATTGATTTGCATGCTTTAGCGATTGTTGTTTTTCGGCCATGAATTTGACTTTACTTGAACTTGATACGCCTCAAGAAATTCCATTCATGAAAGTTGCTCTTTATAAAGTGCTTGATTTCTATGTCTTTTTCTTAGAGCCAATCATACATGGGTTCTAACCCAATTGTTTTGATCTTAGTTGTGATGATTGTTTCTTCCACTTGTATGCACCTAGTCATAAATTTTTTAGATTAGGTTTAGATTAAGACCTTGAAGATGGAGAAGGCATGAAGATGGTGGAGGTCGATGTCCATTCCGACCATTTTCATGTAATACCAATTTTCCCGACATATGCCTCGGGCTCCATTTGTTGTATAAAACCCGACGAGTTGCGGGTTTCTTTTCTTTTTCCATATATTTCTCTTTTATACTTTCTTTTAGGTTTGCATGATAGATTTACTGCTTTTCTTGATTGTTTACTTCATGTCTTGCAATTTCAATTTCATTGCTTGTTTTCTTTTCATTTTTTAGAAATAGAATAGAATGAAAGTAATCCACCACGCATGATCATTTAGTATAGAATTGACGATCCTGAAAATGTAAAAAGAAATGCATTGACATGTTAGGAAAAACACAATATACTGTTTAGGTACCGAAAGGGCGCTAATAGCAATATTAGCGTAACCCAAGTCCCCAAACCTAGATATCTGGTTGCGTAGGCATCGAGGGAACACTCCCGACCCTCGACTGGGTTTCTAGCCGACCCCCAAAAATGAGGCTAGTGGCGACTCCTGTCCATTTTTTAGGTTGTTAAATACCTAGATCATATAAATAAATCCGCTGTCACGCGGGGTACGAGCTTGGGAGAGCTCGTGATATTGAGATCAAGTACCTCTAAACCCGACCTTACCGCAACACCTTTGACCATTTTCGAGGGGCGGCAAGATCGGGTCGCGACAAGTCGCATACAAGCTGGAGCTACCATCAAAACTCAAGGTGCATCTAGTGTTCCATGTAAGTATGCTCAAACCTTTCCAAGTTGATGAGGAAGATCCGGATCGTGGGGAGTCTCATCGGGCACCCCTCAGGGCAAAAACCTCGTATGATCGAGAGGTCGAGAGCATCTTGGCAGATCAAGTCATACGGAAGCGGTATTACGCACCCAAGCGAGAGTATCTGATCCGATGGAAGGGTCTTCAGGAGAGTGAAGCTAGTTGGGAGCCCAAAGAGAGTCTTTGGCAGTTCAAGAAAGAGATCGAAACTTTTCATGTCGAAGACGTGACGAGGGCATCGCCTGATTAGGTGGGGGAGAATGTCACAACCCGAAAGAAAACATGTCCAAGAGGTTTCTCTAGCACGGGCATGACACATTAAAGATCCTCAGCTTGTACCCCCGAGACTTAGAGTATTCTCCTAAGGGCGGGCAATATTGTATTTGTACCCATACGTTATAAATGCGAGTAGCTGGTAGTCGTGTAATTAATGCTGGTAGTTGGTAGATGGGGAGGTGCAATTTCCACCGTTAGATTTAAGGGAAATCTACGGATACGGTTTACCTTGTACTTGTATATAAAAGGGGTCGCCTCCCTCATTGTATTCATTCACAAGATATATAAAACCAGAGCTTCTCTCTCATCAAGAGTTTCTCTCTCTAGAAGTTCCTTGTGAGTCAAGTGTTGAAAGGCTACTTAGGGGTAAAACCTTAAGGCCGCACGGGTGAATCGAGGAGTGATCGAGAGTTGATCGATCAGCCCGTCACACAAGCATGTGGTAGACACTCCAAGGAATAGAAGATTACAAAGAACTTGGGGACTGGATCCCTCTCTTTTTTCTTTATAGGTGTCAGTTTTTGTGTGTTCTTGCTAAAGGGTTGTTCCTTAGTCCTCCCTCTGTATTTTACTCTCGGCGCCCTTCCACTCACAGTGACCTATTGTCATTATAAGTGTAAGTTTTGGTGCCAAGATTTACTTTTTGTAAAGTTCTGTTGGTAAAAGTTAATATACATCTTATCTTACCAAAAAAAAAAAAAAAAGTTTTATCATGCAAGCTAAAAAGTTAACATCAGTATCGATTCTCTAATTTTTTATTTTCTCAATATCTCCTCCAAAAATATGTCGGTTTGCATAAAATTGGCACCCTAAAGTGGCAACCGTGTGTTTGTGTAGGCTAGAACAATGTGGGTAACTATAAAGTCCAGCTTCCTCCTGCACCAGTCAGTTTAGGCCAAGATACACCATCCAAAATCACAGTTAACACTCAAAAGGTTTTCCTCTCTAGTAAAATAAGAATGTCAAATTGCTCAGGTGATCCTTGTGTTGGTATAACTCTATGCAACTGTGACTGCGAGCTGAATATCACCAGGAATAACCATTGGCAGCAGAAATGTATGCTTCAACGTATAATACACATTTTAACTTAGTTTTTTCTTCCAAAGGCATGCTATTTTAGTGTCTATATAAGTGTGAGATCCATCAATACTTACAGAAAAAGTTCAAGAACAAAATGCACCGAATAAAGTTTAGATTCGGATCACTGAGGACTAATACAGATGAGGAGGACATCACCAGGTAAAAATTCCCCCGCACACATAACTCCTACAGTTTGAAAAAGAGCAATCTGCACTCCACATACCAATATGTACTGAACAACCATACTCCGGTACTTCCCATGTTCATCTTCATTGCCTTCCAACTGATCTGCAAGGGCCCTGATTAACGAGAGTGGACAACTATGAAAATTCCAATCATAGCAAAGGCATTTCTATAAACAAAAGCTCCACACAAGGCTGTAAGACTACCTGGAGGATGGATAAATCAAATATGTGGAATGAAAACAGGAATGAGGAAGATGGTTTGCTTTTCTAGGCGTTGTACAATAGCGATACAATAGTAATAGAATTTTTTACGAAGTTACTTAGTTGGATATCAGAAGAGTCAATCCAATATCCTCGAGACTAAATTAAAAGAGCTACATTCCCCGAAAAATAGAGCTCTTCTTCGTAAAAAATTATACGAAATCCAATAATTTTTCCAACAGAGGAATTTCTAGTAGATCGATGATAGTGTCCAGAACCAGTGTACCATAAAATGCACCGTGTGTTGTTGTGTCCTGACGACAGAGCGGTAATGCAATGAGCATACCATAAATCTTCCACAACAGAAAGGAATACTGTTATCTAACAAAACAAATCAAACCCTGGAAATATTCAACAAAATCATGAACAATACGGTGATCTTTTTCTAACAAGGAACGCAGACCTGAAAAAGCAATTACCATCTGCAGTCACCTGGACAATTTTCAGGCCCAGAGCATCAAGCTGAGCTCGGAACTGCGTGTTATCCGCTTGCTTCCGCTTCCCCTGCTTTTTGACCTGTTCACCAACGCATACCACATTCACGTCTACTCAGATTCTAAAAACAACCACCGACGAACACTCCACCAAGAACTTAGCCAAAAACACCTCCACGAAAGCTCAATTTCAGAGGCCTCGCCGCAACGAACAGATTATCTCAGCAATTGAAACTTTCGAATTTCGTCGGAGATCGAAGAGCAAGCAATAGTCACGAGTGCCCAAATAGATGCAAACCGCAAAAACCATGAGAAGCGAAGGACATGGCTTACGTGAGGCTGCTTCTTGGCGTTGGACTTGTGGTGCTGCTTCTGCACCATCGCTGCGGAGAGGAAACAATCAATGCCGCTGGAGATGATCTAGCGAGGCAGAGATTTGCCGCCGGGAGACGGCGCTCAAACACCAGAGAGTCGCGGCGGTTCGAACCGGAGCGAGGATCGCCCAGCGAAGAAGATGGAGACGCATGCTGAATGGGCCATGGATTTTCCCGGTAGGAGCCCAATTTGTTCTTCTTGAAAAGGTCAGGATGGGGCAGAAACGAAAGAGGAAGAAGGAGCGAGAGAGAGAGAGAGAGAGGGCATCGATTCGGGGGGTGGAGCCGGAGGTGTTTCGAACCGAGAGGAGAAAATTCTTTCGGCTCGTTGGTGGTCCGCCTCGATCACCCTCGTGACCTTCCAGGGAAGCCGACTAGCTCGTCGCCGTTCGTCGCAGCAAGCTTTCGAACGTAGAGGTGGTATTCCGAACTGCACATGAACTATTCGATGGAATGTCTCGATGAAAAATCGAATTCAATTTTAGCGAGATGCATGTTATTTTTTTGTACTCTATTCGTTATGAAATCATCAAAACCAAGACTGAATTGGCGTTTTCTTAATTTTTGCTAGCATATTTCTCATCGTCCGAGCCTGGTCGTAAACACTTCTCCGGAGATGCCATTCCTTTAGCTGGAGAATCCCACGGATCGTAATTATTTTTGTAACTGACGATATAGTATTTGTGGATCGTAATTATTTTTCAAACTATGTAAGTCTCGTGCAGTTCTCGTGATCATCACAGTGCTTGTAGTTAATAACTTTCTCTTAAGATTAGTAACTTAATAGCACAGTAAAGGAACTTCAACAACTCGTAAGTGACATATTTGGGGGGAAAAGTGCCAAAAAAGTCCTAAACCTTTTGGCTTTGTGCCGATTTAGTCCTAAACTTTTTTTTTATGCCGATTTAGTCCTAAACCTTTTTATGTTGTGCCGATTCAGTCCTTTTCGGCCAATTTTGGCCGGATTTTGCTGACTGGACACCGGCTAGCTAACGTGGCTTGATCGGCACCGACAAAGCGTGTATAATTTTTAATAGTATTTTAATATTTTTTCTTTTTATTTTTATTTTTATTCTTTTCTTTATTCTTTTTTTTTTTCTGCTCATCTTCTTCCTCCGGCCCGTCGCCGGAGCTCGGCGACCGGCCAGAGGCGACGGCCGGCGAGGTCGAGACCTCGCCGGCCACCTCGCCGGATCTGGCGAGGCTCGACCTCACCAGATCCGGCGAGAGGAGGAGCTAGCAGGGCTCGCCCAAGGCCGGCGAGGCTCCACCTCGCCAGATCCGGCGCGAGAAGGAGCTAGCGGGGCTCGCCCTCGCCAGCCGTGGGCGAGGCTCAACCCTCGCTAGATCCGACGAGGGCGAGTCTCGCCGCCCAGGTCTTGAAGGTAGCCTCGCACCGAGCGGGCGAGGCTCGCCCTCGCCGGATCTGGCAAGGGTCGAGCCTCGCCCACGGCCGGCGAGGCTCCACCTCGCCAGATCCGGCACGAGGAGGAGCTGGCGGGGCTCGCCCTTACCGCCCAGGCCTTGAGGGTGGCCTCGCCCGCCCGGCGCGAGGCCGCCCTCACGACCACTGGCAAGGTGGCCAGCGAGGTCTTGACCTCGCCGGCCGTCGCCTTTGGCGGGTCGCCGAGCTCCGGCGATCGGCTGGAGGAAGAAGATGAGCAGAAAAAAGAAAAAAAGAAAAAGAATAAAGAAAAGTATAAAAATAAAAAGAGAAAAAAATAAAAATAAAAAGAAAAAATATTAAAATACTATTAAAATACTATTAAAAATTGTACACGTCAGCGCCGATCAGGCCACGTCAACCGGCCGATGTCCAGTCAGCAAAATCCGACCAAAATTGGCCGGAAATGATTGAATCGGCACAATGTAAAAAGGTTGAGGACTAAATCGGCACCAAAAAAAGGTTTAGAACTAAATCGGCACAAAGTCAAAAGGTTTATGACTTTTTTGGCACTTTTCCCCATATTTGGATTAGTAAATCATATCAATGATGGCACCTCATGTAAAGTCCTTGTAACTTTAGGTGACAATTTTAGTGGCATTTCTCCAAGGAGAGTAGATTTCCTTAAAGTTCTCACGAGTTTGGGACTTCTAGCATTCAAAAACTTTTCGAGAAATCACAAACAATTGGAAGTTTCTGATCTTATATCCTTAGTACATTTACTTCAACGATCATGCTATCAACGAGTAATTATCGTTATATTTCATGATTTTCCTTAACAATGCAACTCCAAAATTGCATGTGATATGTAAACTTTCTTAAGGATTGAATTTATCGAATGGCTCATATGTTTTTGCATTCTAATCAACAAAGATATTTCTTGATGGCCACTCTTGCAAAAATTGAATTTGCCAAGCGTAACTATCCCTTGTTTGCGAATAATATTTTGCATCACTGCTGATGCTGACTATCATGCTGACATGATGTAACCAATCGTTTTTGTTTATGTTTGCCAGAGATAAATACCAAGGTTGGCTACTTCAATGCAACTCCTACGAGAACGTAAAACAAAAAGGGGAGGACATCTCTGTTAATTGGTCTTTTCTATTATTTGGTCTTTATCCCAAAAAAAAAAAAAAGTGTTTTGATTTGACCACATAAAGAAATACAACAGTGGAGGTCTAAATTCCCTTATTTATGATCATACAAAAGGTGTTCGTCTTTTGTCGTACAATGGCCATCATTCTTCAAAGCCGCACAAAGACAAAGGGATTTACAGACGCTTCTCGGATTAGCCGTAATGAGCTCTTGTTTTTGTCATGCACGAGAGCTTGAACATAGGGTGATTTTGTGCCATGAGCTCTATGTCAAATTGAGTAATTTTATCAGTAAATAATATGAGTTTTTAGGGGTAATCTAGATTTGAAAAATACTTAAGTATGTGAGCAATTATAACTCTTTAATTCTTTAATTGATTATCAAATTATTTATCACTGACTCTCCTCATAAAATAAGTACTATTACTTGGATCAGTCCACATAATTGTCTAGTTTTATTTATTATTTATCGTAATTTCTTTAGTGATTTCACATTAATTTAATTGTAAAGTCCAATTATTTCAGCATTAATTTACAACAACTCGCATCAAGAAATTTACAAACTTTAACATAAAATTGTAATCGGCCTTAACATTCTCAAATTACATGTAATTCACGAAGAAGACATATCTTGGATACTCTTCACAAAGAAGACTCACTTGTAATATAGGAAAAAAAGATCTAAAGTAGAAAACTTTCAAACTAGGAAACTTATTCAAATTAGGAAAGTTTCTTTTATAGGCTCAAACTCAAGACATACTATTAATAATTTAGTTCCTTTGGGAAAAAATTGTTGTCCGAGGTATTATTAGAAAAAAAAAATTAAATTTTCAACAATGTTCATAAGTTAGGTTACATGGACTAGAGGACTATGCATAGGAGATCTTCCTTAATGTTGCCTATCTCTTCAAGGAGCGATCTACAAAATACATTATGAAAGTTCTTGGCAGTTGCAACTTTAGGAGTAGAAGTTCTTGTTGACAAGTCCTTAACAATTGAAGATGAAGGACACTACATATACATGACTTGATTCATTTGATGGACATTGATATTATTATACAAAATATAGCAGAATGCCTTTTTAATGATGTTAATTATTTGTCTAAGGATGGTAAGATTTGGTGGTATAGACATTGATATTGCTCTCTTATTCTTCGAATTTATATATTTATTTGATGACACTTAAATTTTGGCTAAATTTATAGGTTTAAATTGCACAAAAAGTTACAAATCAATTCAAACCTAACAAAAAAGGATTTTCACATCACATGGACATTAATATTATTTGCATTGATTAAGTTTTACTTTTATTTTATTTTCCCTTATTGCATTTTGGATAAATAGAAAAATTTTCAAAAAAATTTCAAAAATGACTATTAAATTAATTTTTTTTTAAAAAAAAAGAGCGAAGTGGCTTGGGGCTGGGCCTGACCCCAGCCCCTTTTCTTTTTTCCTTCACCCAGGGCTAGGCCCATTTCCGCTCATTCTTCCCCCCTGGCCCGGCCCCTCCGCCTACTTCCCCCTCCGCCTCCTTCCCTCTCCTACTTCTTCCTCACGCTGTAGACGAGACGCGCGCAGGACGACCTACGTACGGCAGAGAGAGGAGGGTAGACCGGCGACGGATTGGACGGCGAGGGGACGCCGGTTCGGCCAGGAGGAGGCCCGGTCGCCGCGCCAAGGGCCGGCGGTCCGAACACCTCAGTCGACCGGGCTCCTCGCCTATAAATAGAGGGCGATGAGCTCAGTTGAAAGAGGGGGTGGAAGAGAGAAAATCGGGAGAAGGGGGAAGGTCGAGAAAGAGGGGAGCTTTTCGAGAGAAAAACCGAGCGAGATTCGAGAGAGATCCGAGAGAGAGAGAGAGAGTGCATGGTAGGGAGAGTAGCCGGCCGCCGTCACGCCTCGTTCGCGTGGAAGCCACGGTAGGTTCCGTTCGGGTTTGTCTCGTTTTTCTTCAATTTGGGGCGGGTTTCCCGAGGATTCCAGCTCGGAGACGAGCGAGGGGGACGGACGCAGCCCGATGGATCGAGTTTGTCCGCCGTCCGACGCCGCCAACCCGGGTAGGGCTCCTTCATCCGAGTGCCCGTCGTAGCCTGTCTTTGTGCCCTGTATCAGGCCCGTCTGCCGAGCCGCCGTGGTTCGGGTCATGTGAGTTTTTGGCCTCATCTAGGTGAGGGCTGCGGTTGCAAGGCCTCGGGCGTCGTTTGTTTTGAATCCCGGCTTGACTCGGGCTCGTTGTTCTCATTTCTAACCCCCATTTGCCGATGCGCCCTATATATGTTGGATGAAATGCCTGACTGAAACGTATGCAATTTGTTCTTGGTTCCCCGTCCGTTTCTGGTGTTCGTGGTTTGTCAAAAGCATCATGGTAGATTTCCGCCGCTGTCCTTGGCGTTGTGCGTTCTTGCTCCGCGGTATCTTTCACTACAGGGCACGGTTCCGCGGATGACCGGTCTCTGCGGCCGGCGAAGACGAGGGGCGATGGTCATTGTGGCCACGAATGTCCGCCACGTGATGACTAGCCGCGGCTTGTGCTGTGCGTGCCTAAACTATCTTGATTAGAGCTCAAGTCTTTTGAATGGTCTGCATCCGCTGTTGTTCTTGGCCCTCGGGGAGAAGTTGAAGCAAGAATGCTTCTGTGAGGTCGCAAGGGCGAGAGACGTGCGGGGTGAAGAGAAGGGAATAAAAAGAACAAGAAAAGGAAACAAAAGCGGGAGGAGCAACAAGATTATAGAACAAAAAAAAAGGGGTGTTTCTATTGTCTCTTGCTCGATAAAGTACAAAAAGTGGGGACTCTCTACTTTAGTCCCACCACACGCAGAGAACAGGACAAGAACAAGGGAAGGAGAAAGAAAGTAAGGCGCGTTTGGTAACGATTCTGTTCCCGAGAACTAATTCTGACAAGAAATGATTATTTTTGATTCTGTTCTCGGGAACTGATTCTGAGTAAAAACACGTGTTTGGTAACTGTCTAAAATTTCTGATTCTTGAATAGAATTGCGTTTGATAACGTGTTTATTGATTTTGTTCCAAATTATTTTTTTAATTTTTAAATAATTTTTTCTACATTTTTACTATCTTTTCTTTTCTTTTTTCCTTTTCTTTTTTCATTTTTTCTTTTCTTTTTTTTTTTCCTTTTTCTCCTATTTTTCTTCTTCTTCTTATGGCCGATCGCCAGACCGGCGACCGGCCGAACGAGGGCCAGCGACCTCACCAGAGCGTCGCCAGCCCTCGGCGAGGTTGGCCCTCGTCGGCCAAGCCTCACTGGTGGACAGGCGGGCCTCGCCGGGGCTAAGCGAGGCTCGCCCGGCCACCGGCCGGGCTAGGGCGAGCCCGGGCCTGGTGGCCGGGCGAGCCTCGCCGGGGCTGCGCGAGGCCCGCCCGGCCACCGGTCGGGCTAGGGCGAGCTCGGCCGGTGGCTAGGCGGGCCTCGCCTGTCCACCGGCGAGGCTCGGCCTCGCCGAGGCGAGCTCGACCAGTGGCTAGGTGGGCCTCACCGGTGGACAGGCGGGCCTCGCCGAGGCTGGGCGAGGCCTGCCTGGCCACCGGTCAGGCTAGGCGAGCCCGGCCGATGGCTAGGCGGGCCTCGCCCAGCCCCGGCGAGGCTCGCCGGTGGCTGGGCGAGCTCGCCGGACCGGCGGCCGGCGGCAAGCGACAGTCGTGGGATGGCCAAAGGAAAGAAAAATGGTTTTATTGTGTTGATTCTTTTTCTGATTCTCGGACGCAAAATCAATTTTTTTTTTTTATTCTCAAATCTTCTCCAAAACTGATTCTGGGAACAAAATGGTTCCTGGGAACAAAAATTTTACCAAACGCGATTCTCGTCCCAAACTGATTCTGGGAACAAAAAATCAAAATCAGTCACTGTTTGGCATGTTGCCAAACAGGGCCTAAAAGTAGAAAAGTCAAAAATTTGAGAGGACAAATGGAGGCGGGCTCTTCTCTAGCCATCCGGAGGCGTGACCCAGGTCGGCTGGGCCGGATCCAAATCGGGCACTCATGATCCGGCCGACCAAGTCGGTTTATATTACATTGTTATTTTAATTTCTTTTTTAAAATTATGGAAAGGCCTAAAAATGGTTTCGAATATATTTCTTCTAAAATTGCATAAAGATCCTTAAAAAAAAAAATCATCAAATCTCAAAATTTAAACAAAATTAGGTTGCGGAAGGGCAATAGTTGATTAATTAGAGTAATCAAGTTCTCGATTATAATTTATTAATTTCTCTAGTTGCAAAAGTAAATTATTTCTTCTAATGTTTTACTTAAGTTTCTAATCTACCTATCACAATGATTAATGGTGACTCATAAATGAAAATGATTTGTTGGTCTTCGAACCATAAGTAGCGAATTGGTGTATATGGGAGAGTACGAGACTAAGCCAAGTTTATTTGACCTCTCTTATGTTTCAATATCAAAATCTGAACTTTTTTTATCCGACGACAAGTTTTTTTTTTTATTGAAATCTTTAAAAGTCTTTCTTTTTCCACTAACTTTTTCTATATGTGTCTGTGTAGTGTATATTTTATCAACAATTTCTTTCCATTAAGTACTTCTAATTTAGTGGTTTTGCTCAATTTTTCAAATATAAATTTTGTGCATACACCTAACATGTGTGCATATAGTACTATATATGTAAAAAGTCCCTTAAATTTTTTCTTTTGGTGCCTAATATGAGACATACTTTTTAGTCCTTTGATTTTCCTATCATGTTTGTCGATCCCATTGACGTCAAATTGTGTTGAATGAACAAATTAAGAAAAAGGTTGTTTAATCTTAGTGAGGTAGAAAACCCCATTGCGAAGGATAGGAAGGACAAGGACGAGATTAAATAACCCAGGTCTCCCTTAACCAAATCATCATCTTGGTAAAGCCACTCCAAGGATACCATACTCCCTGGATCACTAATGAACTCTAGGAATCTCTTTTTGTATGAAATCACAAGAGAGGATCAAGAGAACATATTATATACCTATTATGGAAATCACACAAGAGGATCTTGAAATCTTCCAATACAGATACGGATACTTTCAATGTCCTTCTCCCTCTAATGGAAAAGATTGTCCTCAAAGGCCAATTCCATCAAGTTCTTGATCTTCATGATGTAGTGATAGATCAGCAACACTAAAATTACGTACTTTTTATGAAGCTCACTTTGATAATTGCTCGATTTCCTTTCCTCCTTCTTTGGACTCTTCCTCACATCCTCACATAACTGATTGATTCCTCCCGTAATTGCCCAATTTCCTTAGCTATTTCTTCGACATCTCCACTAAATAGATGCTTATTGGGTTATTAAAGGACCCAAAGGATTGGAAAAATGAGTCTTCAGTAGTTTGACTCATTGAATTGTCACATGCAAACTAATTTTTTTAAAAATGATTAATCAACCACCACTTCCTAATAAGTGATGACTAAAAGTGATTCCTGACCTTCCACCACCTCTACATAAGATTCCGTATGTTAGCTTAAATTGATGCGATAAATTAGTTCTCAAAGGATTGATCATGGCTCGTGGGTTCCCACTTGAGATTTACTCTCTCTCTAGTGAAATCAATAGCACTATGTGGGCTAGGGGTGAGACCGACCCTAGATCGGCCCAACCCTGCCAGTCCTAGTCCGATTCCTAGGGAGAATGGGTTGGTCCTTGGTCCTGGAATTCCTAGACCATCTCTCTCTCTCTAGTGAAATCAATAACACTATGTGGGCTAGGGGTGAGACCAACCCTAAACCGACCCAACCCTGCCGGTCCTGGTCCGGTTCCTAGGAAGATTGGGTCGGTCCTTGGTCCTGGAATTCCTAGACTAGTACTGTGTGGGTCGGTCCGGTCCAACCTAGATTAACCTTGATTATATATTTATATATATAATTATTTTTGGGTAAAAAATATATATATAATTTTTTATATATAGAGAAAACCTTAAAATAAATGGCATCAACAACATTAAACGGCTTTTTAGTGAGGAGTTCAAGTAATTGTACATTGTTCTTTAACAACTTAGGTTTTTAATGTCTTTTACGGTGTCAATAGTCATAATTTACGAAGGGGGAAAATATTTTTGTGAGAAGTCCTCACTGTGTTCAAAAATACACCTTATGGCATCCTCCTTAAGTATTCGTTCTCTTATATCTTATTTGTCATTTTAGTCTTCAATTTTCTAAAATTGAAAGAAACAATTTCTCCGCTCGACACTCGCCTCGCTCGCTTTGGGTCACTCATGCCGCTCGCCGCTCGATACTCACTTGGCTTGTTGCTCCCTACTTGATATTCGATGCTCATTCTGTTCGACGCTCACCCCATTTGACTCTCATCACTTGCCTTTCTTAACTAACTTTGCTCATCATCGAACCCATTGGGTCGGTACGATCCCCGGTTGCTCTTTCAAGGAGTACAAAAAATGAAATAAAAAAATTATTGGTTGGTCCTAGGTTGACCATGAAACCAAACCGAATCCATTGGGTTAGTCCGATTTTCAATTGCTTTTTTAAGGAGTACAAAAAATGAAATAAAAAATTATCGGTTGATCTCGGGTTGACCCTGGAACCAGACTGAACCCATTGGGTAGGTCTAGTCCTCGGTTCCTAGCTCAATAGGGTCAGTCATCAGTCCCAAAAATCGAGGACTAGCACTGTGCGGGTTGGTCCTAGGGTTAGGGGTGGCCAGCCCAACCCGGACCATGCTCACCCCTAATGTGGGCAACTAGTTGCAAATCTCTAAGTAGAATTCCCTCCAACTTATGTGACGCTGAGATTGTTGAGGTTAGACTCCCTCCCTCCCTCCCTCCCTCCCCCCCCCTCTCTCTCTCTCTCTAATATGGAGTCATGTACATGTTGGCTGCATTGAGTGTTTTTATATATAAAGGGCTGAAAATCCTAAATTAGTGAACCTACTCGTAGGCAGCTCAATTGGTTACGACTTGGTCGACCTTGAGGTCTTGGCTTCGATTCCCCAACTAGTTGATTGCAACTTAAGTGGGGACCCATGGGTGGTAGGGTCCCGTGCTAGTCCCCCTCGAGGTATAGTCACCAGTCTTCGTTGGCTGGTGTCCGGCGGGGGCCGTGAGCACTCGTAAGGTGTGCCAAGGTGAATCCTCGGTATAAAAAAAAAAATCCTGAATTGGTGGGCTAATAAAAAAAACCAAACATATAGAAAGCGATTCTACATGTATATGTAGTGGAGGTTCTATAAGGCAACGCAAAGGATATTCCTCTTTATTTATGGAACTCTTGTTCATTGTTGAATTACAAGGATCACCTAGTGAAATACCTCAATAATACATGTTCATCCAGTTGCAAAATCTTCAATAATTCATGTCTAGCCTCCACCAATTTAGTACAAAAAAATCTTTGTAATGCTATCGCTAACTATATCTAAACTGTAGGACTACCCACTTGACTCATTGAAACTCCTCCTTTTAGTTGCTAATTTCAAAAAATTATCTAATAGTCTACATCTACGATAGACTTTCATCACGAAACATATTGCCACATTATTCTACCTGAAGGAGAGATACCAAAGTGGTTGCTTCCCAAGGGTTATATCTTTTGTGACTTCAAAGGACTAGTATAGAAGATTCTAGCAGTGGCATGCTGTGTTGTATTTCAAGCAAAGGGTGATCTCCACTTTATGCTTACGGGATCCATTAATTGCAAAGAGAAGGTAAACACCAAGTATCTCAGGATGTTTGATTTTTCCTTGTCAATTGCATCATGGTGTCACTAATAAATGTCATGTTCTGCACAACATGCTTAGCTACATATTGTTTATTGATTTCAATGGCGTTAGCGTATCTTTGTAATAGTCATGAGCAACAAGTACTTTTAACTGGACTCCATATCATTTCATGATAATTGCACCTACTAGCTACCAGGAAAAATGTTTCGAGCATGGTTAATTTCCTAATATGGCCCGTAGATTTTTCCCATTGGTGAAATCATATAACTAGCAACCTATTAATCAGGTATACTCATGGTAATTTATCACAAGAAATGCGATAATTAATAATCAACTTTTTCATAGATTTATCACTCAAAACAAAAACTTAATGCTAAACGTAGTAATTTACCGATGAAATTAATAACCCATCGACATAGTTCCATTTCTTAAAAGGTAACAAAGGGATCGCCAAAGTAAGGAATTTAGCAACTTTGAGTGGAAAGTAAATTATCATATATGGAAATTACCACTCAAAGCATAAACTTAGTAGTGAAATTAGCAACTTACCCACATAATCTGCTTACAAACTAGGTTTTTTTTTTTTTTTTTGACAAACAAACTAGTTAGTTATCACTAAAATAAGGAATTTGCCATTATGGTTAAAATAGAAGTTAGTAAAAATATGGTTGGATTAAGCAACTTGCCAACATAGGCCCATTTTTACTGTAGCATGTCACCAATAATTTAAGGAATTTATAAAATCCAAACTCAATGGTAAGTCACCAAGCTATTTAGAAATGTGCCTGTTGACACCTAAATTTTGACTAATCATTTAGTAATTAATTGCATAAAAATTTAGGGATTAATCTTTAACCCCTAAGAAAAAATATTAAAATTGCATCTCATGTAGTCGCATTTGCATCGGTACTAAGAGGACAACAAGAAGCAGGGGCTCGCGGTCGATTGCATACACAAATTCGGTGGAGTGCGGATTCGGGAGAAATCTTCAAAGAAGCAAAAGCAGCTCACAACATACTATATAATATGCCCATATTGTGTTATTATAATATGCCCATAATACTATATAATATGTCAGCTTTGATGATGCAATGAAAATTCACCGTAGAAGGAACCTCCTCATTAATGCATGCACATCCACGCACGAAAGATTTCCTTGCTGAAGAACGCCAGGGGGAAGAGCAAAAAAAAAAAACACACACACAAAGTCTTCTTCTTCCTCGCGCAGCAGCTTCGTCGAACCCGGCAGCCGTCCGAGCTTCCCCTCCACCTGAGCGGCCAGCAGCTCGTCGTTCCGACCACCCCGCTTCCTCCACGAGCCGCCGTCTGCAATCCCTCCGCTCCACCTCCACGCCCCTCTGCCCTGTCGTTCCACTAGCACCCGGCTCACCCACAAGCCCGCGTCGCCCACCGCCTTCGCTCGAGCCAGCTCCGGCGCTGCTCCTGGTCCGCCCGTCGCCCACCGCCTCTGCCGTCACCGATCTACAGCGCCAGAAGCGCCCGACGCCCCTTCTCCGCCTCTGCTGTCGCCTGACCGCCCCGGCGCAAGCTCCGCTCCTGCAGCTCGCACTACCGCGCCAGTTCCGAACCGGCTACCGCTCCCTCCGCCCGAGATCCAGCCACGACGCCGCGCTGCCACACCCCTACGCGAGCGCCCTCCAGCCCACACCCACAGTCGCGCCTCTGACCGCCCGCACCAGCAACCCCCGCGCTCCACCTTGCTCGCCGCTCCTGCAACCCAGCGCCCGACGTCCTCAGCTCCAACCTGCGACGCCCGCGCCGTGACCCGCGAGAACACCCCGACGCCGCCGCTCCCTTCGAGCCTCCCCGCCGTTGCTCCGAGCCGACCCGCGAAGACCCGACCACACAGCAGCTCGCCGTGCCCTTCCTGCAACCTCTGCACCTCATCACCGAAACCCCCGCGCCGCACCGCCGGTCACCCCCGTGCGAACACCGCCCCGCCTCGCCTCCGTTCCTCCACGCTCCCACCGGCGACCCAGTGTCCAGAGCCCACGCCGACGCTGCCCGGAGCTGAAGATCACCACCAGCGACCTGCTGCTGCTGCCGCCGGTCCGCCGCTCCTCGCCGATTCGCCTGTGGCCGGTCCTCGCCAGAGCGCTGCCTTTGGTGACCCACGAGCAAGCCGTGCGTGGGAAAAGAAAAGAAGAAAACAAAAGGAAAAAAGCAAAAGGGGAACATTAGGTAGTTTTTTTTTTTATTATTATTTTATCTTTTTGTTATATAGTTTATAGTTTGTTTTTATATAGTTTTTTTAGCGTGATTATTCATTAATGCATGATTGAATTTCCAATGTGAAATAACCCCTCAAATTAGGGATTAAGAGTTCGATTTTCGCGCCCGAAATCCGACTCACGATCTCGTACAAAAGTCGACAATCCAATCTCATGCCCGAGATTCGATTAGCGATTTAATTTAAAATTGACCAACCCGATCTCATGCGCGAGATATGGTTCGTCAATTTTGGGTATTAATCTTATCTTGATTGGATTGGATATCGGGTTATTTGAATTAACTTTTGTTTTTGCAAAAAAAAAAAAATTCAAAAAATGCGAGTTAGATTAGGGCTAGGGTTAGCATATTTAGTTATTTCGTTTTTTTTTAAATAAAAAAATCCAAAAAATGCATTTAGGATATTAGTTTTTTTTAGAATTGCACGTGTCAATCTAGAATTAGACTTTTACTTCAAATTTTTATAAAAAAATCCCAAAAAAATTAATTAATTTAGGTTGCTAGTTTTTTAGGTTGCATGTTTAATTGTGTGCAAATTTTTTTAAAATTTCGAATTTTATATATAAAAAAAAAACAAACAAAAAATCATCATGCATATTAGAATAGAATTGCATGTCTCATAAATTAATTTCAATTTTTAGGATAAATTGCACTTTTAGGAATAGAAATATTATGGGCACGTCATGTAGGATTAGGCTCATTTAATTAAAAATTGCCCGTCATTATAATTAGGTCATTTTGATTTGCATATTTAATTATTGCATGTTCATTAAGAAAAAAATATTTTACTCACGTCATGTAGTTTAGAAAACATTGCCATGCCATTCCATGTTAGATTAGTAGCATGCATTGCATATTGCATGATTCTCATTAAATAAGTAAAAAACCAAAAAAAAGAAGGGTAATTTGCCTGTTAATTAGAAATCATGTCTAGGTTTGTTGATGTGAATTCTGATCTAACAATGCAGATGCTTTCGTTGCTATGAGGTAAGTCCTGCAATTTATTCATCGCTTTCTTGGGTGTTAAATTGGTGGTTTGCGCATCCGCATGATCACCTCACATGTTAGGAGGATAAATTAAAATCAATTCAAGCTGCCTGCAAAAACATTTTTGAAAATAAAAGAATGGTACTGAAAGGGCGTTAGAGAAATCTAGCGTAACCAAGTCCCCGAACTCACAATCTTTGGTTCGTAGGAGTGAAGTAATTCTCCCGTTACTTTACTTGGGTTTCTAATCGACCCACCAAAAATAGATTAGTGGCGACTCCTAATTGAAAAATCAATTGCATGTTAAGAATTAAACCCTAAGTCGCGAATTGGTATGGGCTTGGGAGAGCTCGAGCTAAGTCTAGGCTTAGCAATCCATTAGCCGAACCCTTAGGTGGTCCAACCCCGCTACGGGGAGGTCGCGACAGCTTGGCGACTCCACTGGGGACTTGAGTTGAAACTCTTAGTGGACTTAGGCCAATTTTTCTTTTCTTTTGAAAAATGTTTTTGTTTGGCAGCGAGGATCTCAGGTACGTCCCTAACGTTTAAGGTGTTAAATGTTCTTGCAGGATGGGAGGTATAAGGGGAAGTGTTTGCTGACCTTTGTTTTGCAGGGAGGTGTAGGAATGTATGGTTTACTTTCACTTATGAAGTGTTGCTTGATATAAATTGTCGTGCATGCCTTGCATCTAGCACTACACTATTGCACACACAACCCGCCGCCGGACCTGGGCCGCATAGGATCATCTAGGATGGTATTGAGATGGACACCACTTCGACCGCATGCCCGCGGTATGAGTCGCCCATCTCAATCCCGAAGTTTCTTTTCTGGTGTCAAGAGTACCCACCTCGGTTCGCATGCCCGCAACCTAGGTCGGCTCTTTGACCAAGCCGAAGTCATGAGGACCCGACTTAGTCCGCACGCCCGCGGCTAGTCCGATCATCCTTGTGGCTTCACTTTGCTAAGCCTGTCTAGAATAGAAATCGAGCCTCACATCTCATGTGCTTGACCATGTGGTTGCTATCGATTTTTCTTGGTGAAGTAAGTCTTCTATCCCTATACTATGCAATTTACTTTGTCATACTTTTGGTCCGTCCATGATAATTTAGGTTAGTCATTCGATCTAATTCCTTTGTCAATTAGAAATAAAATGAGGAAAGTGCCATGCAATGAATCATTTGGAAAATAACAAAAAAAATCTTTGGAGAATTTGTTTTCAATTCATATTTAGGAAATTTGGTCTTGCTAGGGTGTCTATTTTTCTAGCTATTTTTTTTTAGAAAATTCCCTTATTGTACAAACTTTTCATGAATAAAAGAAAAAATGAAAAAATTGTTCAGATCATTGTCATGGATTGGCTCTTTATTTGCACCTCGTGCTTACATATTTTCATTCATTTGAACATTAGGTGATAACGGATCCTCCACGTTCGCCCATCATTACACGATCAAGAGCAAAAATGGCCGACCAAATCGAAATGCGTGATCGTATGACCGCTGTGGAAAATCAACTCCAGCAGTTGCTCACCTCTATGCAACTTATGACAGATCAAATGCAATCCCTCCAAGTGAATCAGACTCTTGCATCCGCTCTCCCCGAGATAGTAGTCCCAAAGCAGACGAACAAGGCCCAAATAGGTGATGATGACATGCCGGAATTGGAGGATGACCCACTGTTCGTCACAGCTGAAAAGGCTAAGCCCGACAATGTCCCTAAGGCGGAGCAAGATGAACGCTTCGCCAAACTTGAAGAGAAATTGAAACAATTGCAAGAATCGCAGAATTCACTCCCGTTCGACTTGTCAGTTTATGAGAAAGTCAAAGTGCCGAAGAAGTTTAAGATGCCGGAGTTTGAGAAATACGATGGTACTTCCTGCCCAAAAGCTCATTTGCAAATGTACCACGTACGCATGGCCCAATACGTCAAGAACGAGCCTCTCATGATCCAAACGTTTCATGCAAGCTTGACGGGGCCCGCACTTAACTGGTACATAATGAAGAATGTAAACCTTCTCGACACCTGGAATGAAGTGGCTGACGCTTTCCTAAAGCAGTATAAGTTCAACATGGACATTGCACCTTCCCGAGAGGATCTTGAGCGGATGGAGAAGAAGAAAAGTGAGTCATTTAAGGAGTATGCTGTAAGGTGGCGAAACTTGGCGGCTCAAATCACTCCTGAGCCTACAAACAAGGAGTTGATGAAGTTGTTCATCAAAACTCTCCCATATGAGTTCCGTAACCGGATGGCTAGCACATACGTTGAGAACTTCAACCAGCTTATCCCAGTGGGTGAACAGATCGAGATGGGGCTAAGGGATGGATGGTTCAATGAACCAACTCTTCAGGGCAAAAGGTTCACCATGAAGAAAGATAAAGAACCAACCACTGAAGTCAATGTTGCATATGTGCAACCAGCCCCTAGTAAGCCTCCGATGGTTCGTGTCCTTGGGAATCAGCAAGATGGAGGCCGAGTGCCCACTGCCGGCGGCAATTCACCAAAAGGCAGTTCTCTCCTCTTCCTGGCCCTCTATCTCAGGTCTTACCGATACTCCGAAACAAGGGATTGATCTCCCACGAACCAAAGCGGCCCAATGCTGAAAAATTCTCCAACTATGACCCCTCCAAAAAATGTGAGTATCATATGGGAGAGGTCGGCCATTCAACTGATGAATGTTTGACTTTGAAACACAAGATCCAAAATTTGTTGGATACTAAGGCATTTTCTTTCCGTACCACCCAACCAAATGTCAAGAAGAATCCGTTGCCGAACATCGGGAAACGTGAATGCAATCTTTGAGTTCAATGTCTTTGGCAAAAAGATGAACTTGAAGATGTCTGTCAAAGATATCTATAGCGGATTAGTTAGAGTTGGTTACTATCCGACAGATGAGAATCCTCCTTTGCCTACCATGAAGAAAAGGGTTCAAGAAATGGTTAAGGCCGGCATGATCGTGTATGCTAACCAAGCTGGAATAGTGTCAACTATCTCTGAAGTCATCATTGATTGGGAGAAAGAATTTGCTAAGCTAAGTGCTGAAAAGAATGAACCGGATCCATTGATCGAGGACATGCCCCCACTTGAAGACGCCTCCGACCATGAAGGACTGATAGTGGAAGTGCCTTCAACTGATGAAGAAATAATTATTGAGATGCCCCAGCTGTATGAGTACAAGGATAACAAAGCAGTCCCCTGGTCATACGAGCTAGATGTTGACCTGATTACAAGGTCTGGTCGGACCTATGCTCAAGCTAATGCCCAACCCGCGAAGCCAGTTACTGACGAAGAGGCCAAAGAATTTCTGGCTATAATCAAAGCAAGTGAGTATAACGTGGTCGACCAGTTGCGGAAATTGCCTGCTCAGATCTCTTTACTTGAACTCTTGCAAACGTCTCCTACACATCAAAAGTCTCTAATGAAGGTTTTGAGCGAAGTTCATGTACCAGAAACAATCGAGGAAGACAGGTTGGAGGAATTTGTAGGGTCGATTCTTCTTAAGGACTTAATAGCCTTTTCTGATGAAGAATTCCCTCTTGAGGGGAGGGGACATAATAAGGCGTTATATATATCCGTCAAGTGCAAGGCGTCCCATGTGGCTCGAGTACTCATTGATAATGGGTCTGCCTTGAATATTTGTCCATTGGCGACTCTTCACCGCCTTAAAATAGATCCGTCAAAAATAAATGCTGCAAAAACCTCCGTCCGAGCTTTTGATGGTACGAAAAAGGAAGTGATAGGGGAGACCCACCTTGATCTACAAATAGGCCCGGTGATGTTCAACGTCCTTTTCCAGGTGATGGACATTCCTACCGCATTCAATTTTCTATTAGGGCATCCTTGGATTCATACTGCTGGAGCTGTGCCATCAAGTCTCCACCAAAGTGTGAAATTTGTTGTCAAAGGAAAGCTAGTCATCGTTCATGGTGAGGAGGATCATCGGATCTATCATGAGACGGCTATCCCCTATGTCGAGCCGGAACGTAGGGAGGAGTCGAGCTACCAATCGTTTGAGCTCGTATCCACTATCCATGCATCTCGAGGATCGAGAGCACCCATCCCTGATGTGTCAAATGCAGCAGTTATGGTAGCAAGAGTGATGGTTGGAAATGGCTTTATTCCTGGCCGTGGACTTGGTAGACAAGAACAAGGCATTCGGAATCCTATTGAAGCCCCTCGAAGGTTTCGTTCCGCCGGATTAGGGTACCATGGAAGAGGTGGAGGACATGAACAAGAGAGGAAAAACTCATTACTCCTCGATATCCGCGAGACATTCCCGGGCCCTGCTAAAATGATGCATGATGATGGAGGAATGATCAACACCCGAGGTATCGTGCTCGACGGATGGAATGGCATGGACGACCCGACAACTTCAAAGACAGAGGATCCAGATGATGGGATGGAAGGGATCACGACTCTATTCGATGATCTCCTCATAGGTGCCATTGATGAAGAACCATCGGAGGAAATGGGTGCTAACCCACAAGAGTAACATGTTTACTTTTCTGTACTCCACTGCGCGGGAATCTTATCGCTTTTAGGATTTGATGCTTTTTAGGGTTTGCTTATCGTATTTTGCATGTCGTTTGTCAGGAGTTGATGTTTGCTAGGGTTTGATTGTTAGGGTTTCGTTTCACTTTGATTGCCGTACTTTTCAATCCAATAAATGTAATTTGGTTGATGAATATCAATTACAATTACAAACTTTATTTTGAGGGCATGATGGGGTATACCAAACCAGCCCGTTGATGATATCCAACCGATGAAAGAAAAGAAAAATCCAAGGAGAATTCTGAGGCCTGGGCTTCATCATGCTTCCTCGTGTCAAAAAGTTTTTCCAAAATATTTCGCCAAAATTCTTTAAATAAAATAAAAATTCGAAAAAAAATCAATCAAAAAAAATTCAAAAGGAATGAAAATTCAAAAAAAATAGAAAAGAAATTCATGCCTTTTAGGCCCTGTTCCATACACATATCGAATTCATTTGATTCAATATATCAGACGTGTTGACCCAGTGTCAGTTCAATTAAATAAAAAAAGAAATGCCCTAAGGACACCACCAGCGCCTCGGCCTGGTGGCACGGGGAATGAAAAGGTCCGAAAGAGACCAGGGTTCGATCCCTGGAAATGGCAACAAGTTTGCCAAAAAAAAAAAAAAACATTTTTTTTACTAATCCTTTTCTTTCTTTTTGAGCTACAAACTCTTTGTGTTCAAAGCTGATGAGTTCATGAGGTAATTGTGACCTTTCAAAGGAGAATTTTGCATGATAGTTTTACCTGTTTAATTACCAATTTCACTGAGGATCGTCGCCATCGATCAAGTTAATGAATGATGTGGAATGAATTGAACATGCTAAATGAGACATGTCGGGATGATGAAAGGCAAGCCCTATCCTATACACAGTCCCTTGCTCATATACAGGTGAGATGAGTGTAGGAAATTCCATGTTTCTAAGGTAAAGAGTTTTCTCGCGAAAGATACGATGATCGAAATGATGAGAGGCGGTTCATTCTCTATCCCAAACACTATGTGATCATCCATTGTTTAAACCCTTTTGAGCCCACACATGTGAATAATTTTCAAATTACCCCTGTCAAGAACCACCCCACATTGGGGCAAGTTGGAGGTAAGACGACATCATGAGGTGAGGAATTTGATAGGAATATTCTTGCTCTCACTTGCATCAATCTTCAGGTATTGCTATTACATTGAATTCATACGATAATTCAAGTGCCTTAGGATGATGAAGAGCAGTTCTTTCTCTATCCTACACACTTTATCCATTGCATAGCCCCTTGAGCCTATAAATTCATTTAAACCCAATTGGTGATCATCCCCCACACCGGGGCAAGGCAAAAGGCAAATGTTCAAGCAGCAAAATCCCGAGTGCTGACAAAAAATGAAAACTCCTCGAGAACCCAAATGTTAAAGTTATTCAAAAAAAAAAGAAAAAAACAAAAAAACATGAAAAAGCGATTATTGCCCGGTAAAAGCAAAGCCAATGGGGTTATTCAAAAAAAAAAATGATGAAAAAAACAAAACAAAGGGGGCATGAAAAAGAACTGCTCGAAGAGTCCTCTTGTTGAGCCATTGGTAAAAGAACCCTTACCATGATGAAAGTAAGATTGAGTGATTCGTGATCCGACATTAATGGTCGAGACAAAATAGCCTTCGTAATGAGAGTGAGTGAAAGTCCTTTCCAAAGCCAATGAAAAAATTGTCATAAACATTCTCCCAGTGGAAGTTTGGTGGTGCAAATTTTTTATACCTTAGTCGGATGGATCTAGGTATTTCGAATCTTCTTAATCCAATATTCATCTCACCTAACATTGAGTGTCTATTGGTTAAGTCCCAAAATTCTTGACATCTAAAAGCATCGCTTTCGAAGAAGTGCGAGACCATTTCATCTGGATGTCTTCAAAACTCTTCGTTAAACATCTCTCTTTGTTGATGTGAATTTTTTCGATCTTTTTCGAGAATACTCGAACCCTTATACCTTAAAGTAAGATTGAGTGATCTAGGTATTTCGAATCTTCTTAATCCAATATTCATCTCACCTAACATTGAGTGTTTATTGGTTAAGTCCCAAAATTCTTGACATCTCGAGGTGAGGATCCTGGATGTCTCAAAACTCTTCGTTAAACATCTCACTCTGGATATGAATGTTTTTCGATCTTTTTCGTTATACCTTAATCTGGATCTAGGTATTTCGAATCTTCTTAATCCAATATTCATCTCACCTAACATTGAGTGTTTATTGGTTAAGTCCTAAAATTCTTGACATCTCAGTCTGGATCTGGATGTCTCAAAACTCTTCGTTAAACATCTCACTCTGGATATGAATGTTTTTCGATCTTTTTCGTTATACCTTAATCTGGATCTAGGTATTTCGAATCTTCTTAATCCAATATTCATCTCACCTAACATTGAGTGTTTATTGGTTAAGTCCCAAAATTCTTGACATCGGATCTGGATGTCGTTAAACATCTCACTCGGATGTGAATCTTTTTCGATCTAACTGGATCTAGGTATGAATCTCTTAATCCAATATTCATCTCACCTAACATTGAGTGTTATTGGTTAAGTCCCAAAATTCTTAACATCTCGATCTGGATGGACTGGATGTCTCAAAATCTTCGTTAAACATCTTCGATGTGAATGTTTTTCGATCTTTTTCGTTATACCTTAATCTGGATCTAGGTATTTCAAATCTTCTTAATCCAATATTCATCTCACCTAACATTGAGTGTTTATTGGTTAAGTTCCAAAATTCTTGACATCTCAGTCTGGATCTGGATGTCTCAAAACTCTTCGTTAAACATCTCACTCTGGATGTGAATGTTTTTCGATCTTTTTCGTTATACCAGAATCTGGATCTAGGTATTTCGAATCTTCTTAATCCAATATTCATCTCACCTAACATTGTGTGTCTACTGGTTAAGTCCCAAAATTCTTGACATCTCAGTCTGGATCTAGATGTCTCAAAACTCTTCGTTAAACATCTTACTTTGGATGTGAATGTTTTTCGATCTTTTTCGTTATACCCTAGTCTGGATCTAGGTATCTCGAATCTTCTTAATCCAATATTCATCTCACCTAACATTGAGTGTTTATTGGTTAAGTCCCAAAATTCTTGACATCTCAGTCTGGATCTGGATGTCTCAAAACTCTTCGTTAAACATTTCACTCTGGATGTGAATGTTTTTCGATCTTTCTCGTTATACCCTAGTGTGGATCTAGGTATTTCGAATCTTCTTAATCCAATATTCATCTCACCTAACATTGAGTGTCTATTGGTTAAGTCCCAAAATTCTTGACATCTCTCTGGATGTGAATGGTCTGGATACGGATGTCTCAAAACTCTTCGTTAAACATTTCACTGGATGTGAATGTTTTTCGATTTTTTTTCGTTATACCTTAGTCTGGATCTAGGTATTTCGAATCTTCTTAATCCAATATTCATCTCACCTAACATTGAGTGTTTATTGGTTAAGTCCCAAAATTCTTGACATCTCGGTCTGGATCTCGGATGTCTCAAAACTCTTCGTTAAACATTTCACTCTTGGATGTGAATGTTTTTTGATTTTTTCGTTATACCTTAGTCTGGATCTAGGTATTTCGAATCTTCTTAATCCAATATTCATCTCACCTAACATTGAGTGTTTATTGGTTAAGTCCCAAAATTCTTGACATCTCGGATAGATGGATCTGGATGGATGTCTCAAAACTCTTCGTTAAACATCTTCACTTTGGATGTGAATGTTTTTCGATCTTTTCGTTATACCTTAGTCTGGATCTAGGTATTTCGAATCTTCTTAATCCAATATTCATCTCACCTAACATTGAGTGTTTATTGGTTAAGTCCCAAAATTCTTGACATCTCTAGGTATTTCGAATCTTCTTAATCCAATATTCATCTCACCTAACATTGAGTGTTTATTGGTTAAGGATCGGGATGTCTCAAAACTCTTCGTTAAACATTTCACTGGATGTGAATGTTTTTGGATCTTTTTCGTTATACCCTAGTCTGGATCTAGGTATCTCGAATCTTCTTAATCCAATATTCATCTCACCTAACATTGAGTGTTTATTGGTTAAGTCCCAAAATTCTTGACATCTCAGTCTGGATCTAGATGTCTCAAAACTCTTCGTTAAACATCTCACTCGGATGTGAATGTTTTTCGATCTTTTCGTTATACCTTAGTCCGGATCTAGGTATTTCGAATCTTCTTAATCCAATATTCATCTCACCTAATATTGAGTGTCTATTGGTTAAGTCCCTAAATTCTTGACATCTCAGTCTGGATCTGGATGTCTCAAAACTCTTCGTTAAACATCTCACTCTAGATGTGAATGTTTTTCGATATTTTTCGTTATACCTCAGTCTGGATCTAGGTATTTCGAATCTTCTTAATCCAGTATTCATCTCACCTAACATTGAGTGTTTATTGGTTAAGTCCCAAAATTCTTGACATCTCAGTCTGGATCTGGATGTCTCAAAATTTTTCCTCGTTAGGCGACCGTAGAATGGTACGGGTCCTAGACACAACCAAGCAATGCTATATTGGGCGACCGTAGAATGGTACGGGTCCTGGGAAAGCAGTTTCTTTGTGAAGTCATGTTATTATTCTAGGCGACCGTAGAATGGTACGGGTCCTGGACATGTAACACCATCTATCTCGAGTTACTCTACCCTCCTTGAAGTTAAGTTATTCCAGGTTAGTTCCTTTTATCACTGGCATTAGCATTTCCATGCATCATATAAATTGCATTTCAAAAAAAAAAAAACAAACAAAAAAAAAACAAAAACAAAAAAATCCATGACCTGCCAAAATATCATCCATTGCATGTTCATGGTCAAAATTTAGGTATCATATTGTCTTTGAATGCAACCTCTACGAGCTCACCTTCAAAGAGGGGCATTGTTGACATCTAAATTTTGACTAATCATTTAGTAATTAATTGCATAAAAATTTAGGGATTAATCTTTAACCCCTAAGAAAAAATAGTAAAATTGCATTTCATGTAGCCGCATTTGCATTTGTACTAAGAGGTCGGCTACGGTCGATTGCATGCACAAAAGGATGGTCCGCTTTTCGCTAACGAACACGCATAAGAGAAAAAATGAGGAAAGAAGCTCTCGCTCGTCCATTGTCTATTCCTCATTAATGCATGTACATACATACACAAATTCGGTGGAGTGCGGATTCGGGAGAAATCTTCAAAGAAGCACAAGCAGCCCATAATATGCCCATATTGTATTATTATAATATGCCCATATTGTATTATTATAATATGCCCATAATATTATACAATATGTCAGCTTTGGTGGCACCAAGAAGAAACCTCCTCATTAATGCATGCACATCCACGAAATAGGACGGCGCTTGCTAGAAGATTTCCTTGTGAAGAACGGGGGGGGAAGAAGAGTGTCGAGAGAGAGCTAAAAAATATTCATTGGGAAGGGGCTCCTCCTTCGGACAAGAAAAAATGAAGTCAAGGGAGGATATTAAAAATGAATTGAGAGTTTGTCAGAAGAAAAGAAGATTAAAAAAGGGCAACGTTCAGCTTAAATTTTGGAAAAATTGCGGCTACATCTTGTCACAATAATGTTGGCTATCTTCAAGAGGCAATGAACGGCCTATAAATAAGACCACAAGAAGCCGCGTCGCGAGGGGGAAAAAAAAATTCATTGGAGAGGTCTGTGAGAGGAGCGAAAAAGAAAAAAGTTTCATTGTGAAAGGCTTCTCCTTCGGACGAGTGAAGGGAAGGGAGTGTGTAAGGGAGTGTGTCAGAGAAAAACAAAAAAAGAAAATATGAAGTCAGGGGGAGGAGATTAAAAAAGAAAAAAAATTCCATTGTGAGGGGCTTCTCCTTCGGTCAGACAAAGGGGGAAAGAGAAAACAAAAAGAAAAAATTACATCGGGAGGGGAGCTTCTCCTTTGTTCGAAAGAAGAGAGAGAGAACCTGCAGAGAAAAAAAGTGAAGTCAAAGAGGGGCGTGGGGCAGAACAGAAAAGAAAAGGAAAACACACTGTTCATCTTCTTCCTTGTAAGTTTTTCTTTTGCTGTTGACCCCTGCTGCCCGCACCTCCGCGCCGCGCTTCTATTGCCCGCAAGATCGCGCCTCCGCCAGCCTCTGCCCCGTCCAAAAAAAACTCCACTCAGCCGCACCACCGCGCCAGTCCCGAGCCAACCATCGCTCCCTCCGCCCGAGATCCAACCACGACACCGCGCCGCCGCACCCCTGCGCCGTCGCCACTCCTCACCCGCCGCCACTGCAACTCGCGAGATACGAACGCCGTCTGCAACCCTTCGCCCGAGCACCGGTGCCACAGCAGCTCGCCGTGCCCTTCCTGCAACCTCTGTGCCGCATCACCGAAACCCCCCGCGCCGCACCGCCGTGACCCATGAGAGCGCCCCCTTTGCTCCGCTCCTAAACGCGCGCAGATCCGACTTCGACGTAACACCCCGACGCCCCAGCTGCCTTGCCCCCGTGAAGTCGCGACCCAGCGCCGGTCCACGACGTCACCGCTCCCTCCAAGCCTCCCTGCTGTTGCTCCGAGCGCTGACCCGCAACGTCCCCGCAGTTCACCGCCCCCCGAGCCGTGACACTAGCCGCCTCCACAACCCTCCTCCTGCCATCCGTGAGCCGTGCCGGTCCTCGCCGGAGCACCACCTTGGAGACCCACGAGCAAGCCGTGCGTGGAAGCAAAACAAAAAGGAAAAAAGAAAAAAGCAAAAGGGAAACATTAGGTAGTTTATTATTATTATTTTTATTATCTTATCTTTTTTTTTATATAGTTTATAGTTTGTTTTTATATAGTTTTTTTAGTGTGATTATTCATTAATGCATGATTGAGGTTCCAATGTAAAATAACCCCTCAAACTAGGGATTAGGAGTTTGATTTTCGCGCTCGAAATCCGACTCACGATCTCGTATAAAAATTGACAATCCAATCTCATGCCCGAGATTCGATTCGCGATTTAATTTAAAATTGACCAACCCGATCTCATGCGCGAGATACGGTTTGTCAATTTTGGGTATTAATCTTATCTTGATTGGATTAGATATCGGGTTATTTGAATTAACTTTTGTTTTTGCATAAAAGAAATTCAAAAAAATGCGAGTTAGATTAGGGCTAGGGTTAGCATGTTTAGTTATTTCGTTTTTTTTTTAAAATAAAAAAATCCAAAAAATGCATTTAGGATATTAGTTTTTAGAATTGCACGTGTCAATCTAGAATTAGACTTTTACTTCAAATTTCTATAACAAAAAAAAAATCCCAAAAAAATTTAATTAATTTAGGATGCTAGTTTTTGTAGGTTGCGTAATAGGTTTTTTTTTTAAATGCATTTTTTAGAAGAGAAATTTTAATTTTCACTCTAGTAGTTTTTTAGTGTTTTTTAAAAATTTCCATAAAAAAACAAAAAATAAATCATGCATATTAGAATAGAATTGCATGTCACATTTTAAGTTTAGTTTCAATTTTTAGGATATATTGCATTTTTAGGAACAAAAAATCATTCATGTGGGATTAGGTTCATAAAATGTACGTCATGTAGAATTAGCTTCATTTAATTAAAAATTGCCCATCATTATAATTAGGTCATTTTGATTTGCATATTTGATTATTGCATGTTCATTAAGAAAACACAAAAAAATTATTTTACTCATGCCATGTAGTTTAGAAAACATTGTCATGCCATTCCATGTTAGATTAGTAGCCTGCATTGCATATTGCATGATTCTCATTAAATAAGTAAAAACCAAAAAAAAAAAAAAAAGGAATTTCCCTGTTAATTAGAAATCATATCTAGGTCTGTTGATGTGAATTCTGATCTAACAATGCAGATGCTTTCGTTACTATGAAGTAAGTCCTGCAATTTATTCATCGCTTTCTTGGGTGTTAAAATTGGTGGTTTGCGCATCCGCATGATCACCTCACATGTTAGGAAATGAATTAAAATCAATCCAAGCTGCCTGCAAAACATGTTTTTAAAATAAAAGGTAGCGAAAGGGCGTTAGAGAAATCTAGCGTAACCAAGTCCCCGAACTCACAATCTCTGGTTCGTAGGAGTGAAGTAATTCTCCCGTTACTTTACTTGGGTTTCTAATCGACCCACCAAAAATAGATTAGTGGCGACTCCTAATTGAAAAATCAATTGCATGTTAAGAATTTAAACCTAAGTCGCGAATTGGTATGGGCTTGGGAGAGCCCAAGTTAAGTTTAGACTTAACAATCCATTAGCCGAACCCTTAGGTGGTCCAACCCCGCTACGGGGATGGCCACATTGAATCTCACATTTACATTATTTGTTAAGGATTTCTACTCAAAAGTTCAGATCATTAAAAAGTAATTTGTTTGAGGGCAATTGGTCAGGTTCCTTAAGCGAAGCCCGCGTGAAGAAGCTACAGAGACTTTGGCTTGTAATCTTATTTTGCCTCTCTCCTTGAGCGGCTGAGCCCAAAAAAGAAATTCTCAAGAGAAAAACAAACGTTGCGGCTAATACAATATATTTAAATGGTAATAAAAATGAGTCTATCTATTTATTTTTATTTTTTTTGAAAAGAACATATGCTATAGCCTATAGTTAAGATGGGGATTCATTTCTTTGAAATTCCACTTGCCTACAGCCCCTTTTTACTCCTTTAAAGTATCATAGTGCTCTCTGCCTCTTTTTATGTTCTGGATCTTCAAGAATACAAGAGGAGGGTAAATAGCCAGACATCAGCTGGATTGGACGGACAAATCCATAAGCGGGGATGAAAACGAAGCCTGGAGATTTTCGGACTCCTTCCTTCCCAGTCGGACGTCTTCCGTCATCACTCGCGACCATTCCCTTACCATGGCCCAGAAACTCTCTGTTATCCTCTGTTTTTACATTCATTCCATCAAAGGGAGTTGAGCCTTTTCCCCAAAGCCTCTTCCATCGACACCGATCACGGTAGCTGGCGTACTTGGAGTCCCGGTTCCAGCGTTCGATTATTGCTCATCACCGTGGATCTCTTGTTTCTGTGAAGTATCGGGAGAAGCGTTGCCTTGCCTTGTTTTGTAGGGGAAAACTCTGAAGCTGTCAAGTCCCGCTCGATCTCCATGTATCGATCTCAAGTTCGTTGATCGACGCTTACCTGAACCTCTTTGGACGAGTTTACTCAGCAGTCGTGGTTGAATATCCCACCTCGCTAAGGTTGGTTTTGGAACATTTCTTTTGGTCATTTCATGAGTGAAGATTTAGTTTGAAGTTGACGCTGGTGTATGTCTGGGAAGAGACCGGATCGAAATCATTTTTTTCCTCGATGAATCAAATCCTTTGTGCAAAGAAAGAAGTATTTGGATTGTGGTGCGGTGTTACATTGAGTCTATTTCCTGAGATGCTCACCAAGTGTTTGATGGAATGCGTGGGTCAAATCTGTGATCCTTTCCACGTGCTGTTGATTGATCAGGAAGCAAAACTGACACATTCGGATTGATTTTGTTGAACGATACTGATTATGGGATGTGGTTGTTAGTCTATGCATTGTGGATTAAAATGTTTTTCCCCATTTACTACGGATCTGCTTTCCTTTCCAGTACACTTTTTGGTCTCCAAATATGTCACCACTATCTATTTTTGCTATTTTTCGCATCTATCCGGCCCCCATGGTGATTGTTCGTTTTGCTTGGCAGGAAAAGTGGCTCGAAATCTTTGCCCCTTACGTTGATTAGTTTGGTGAATCTCCCACTGGATGAGGTCCAGTTCTTCCCCTCATATCCGGCGTGTCTTTCTGCAAATCTCGGCTTATGCATCATGGTTAACGGACGATGTGGTGCTCCAGGCAACTAAAGCCAGACAACGGTGATGTTTCATTCAATGCTCGAATACGTCGATCAACGATGAGGTCGAGTTTGTTTAATTAGTAGAGCAGAGTTTTTCGAGATATGCGCAAGGAAGATGATAGGAAGAAGACGATAGGGAAAAAAAACAAAAAAAGAGGGATAAAAAACAAGAGAATTCATTGTGGGCTTAAAATGAGAGGATGGGTTAGTGCCGTTATGTTCATTATTGGTTTTACTGGTGATTGGGCTCTAGATTTCCTTTTCTTTTCTTTTCTTTTTTCTTTCAAGTGAGTTTGGGTTTGATTAGTTTCTAGAGGGAATTGAGACCACTTTGAATTTTTGATCGAAGCCTCTTAAGGCAATAAACCTGATGACCCGTCCCCATGGCTTTCATATGTGAGACAGGTGTCCGGCCCGTGTCTGAGCCAAGAAAAAAACAAAAAAAAACAAAAAAATAAAACAAAAAATATCGTGAGACTAAGTTAATGCAAATATGAATCGAGGTCCAAGTATGATGTTAGAAAGTTGAAGCACATATTACATAGTTCGATTTCATCAAATACAAATCGATGTCCAAGCATGTGCCTACACAAGTAAAAATAGGTTAATAAGTAAACGTCGCTCTGAAGTAAAATCATTTAAAGTAATGTTAGGGGACACATTTTGTTTCCCATTTTACGACATCTCATTTTAAATGGCACTTAATGTCAACATCAGTAGTATTTAACTTGTTTTTCACTTATACTCACGATTTTCCACTAAAGAAAATAATCTAATGATTTGAAAAAAACAATTTCACACTTTGGAGATGTCAATACCAAATTGAAAGAAATTGGGGTGACTAGTGATTGTTAGTGTGGCTTGTGAAATTAGTTCTTAGAACTAAAGACTTTAAGGCACGTGCGAGCGAACAAATTGTGATCATGCAATTTGAACCGGTGAAGTAGTGAAGTAGGTGACGTCCTGAAAATGAAATAGGCCAAGTTGATTATATTGTGGCCGAAGAAGCGACAACTGGCATTGGGGCTTATTTTCATGAAGTTAGCCAAAGGAATTTGGATAAAAATATTCAATCAAAATCATAGCTTATTGCAGCCTTGCAGCTTTATAAGTCGTCTTAGTCGGAAACACGGGGCATCTTTCAAAACTAATAAATGAAAATTCCAAATAAGAACTTGAATGAGGTTATTTTTTTAAAAGAGAGCTTAGAGTAGATATTATTTTATTAAGAACTTGAAGTGACTAAATTAGTATCAAATAAAAATTTGAGCTCGTCAGTCCTTCAAATATTTGCTGGCTAGTGAGCATGTGATATTTTTAGGGGTCGGAGTATGAGCATTTTTGTAATAGAAATGCAATGTAAATCAGTCACCGGACTCATTCTATCCTTGGATTCACTCCAAGTATGAGCATCAAAATCAAATTTTATCATTTTTCTTTCCAGAGTAAAGTCACGAGAAGTGAAGATACCACGAAGGTGATGAGCAAATACTCCCCTGCTCTTTTGACTAAGCAAAAAAGACAATAAGAGACATTATCAAATCACATTAAATTCATAATGATCGGCATAATTAGTACACTTGCTTAACGTGGAAATCTTTTTTGGACCAAATAATTTGAATGGAACACTTAGGCAAAATCTTTCTTAGGAACTCTTGTCCAAAGTATCTAATGTTTTTGAAAATGACTTGCACTTTAATTTGTCTAAGATTATCATCGCTAAGCATCCAATGAAAAGGGTCCTACTCGAGCAGAAGATCCTTACCCCTAAAGTATCAAAAACTAAGCTATTGGTGTACTAAGAAATCATTTACAGGTGTTCTTGTAGAAATTTTCTAGTTTCTTCGAATTTATACATTGAACCAATTGCATCACTTTCAAGTAAATAAAAAGCTTGGTTTATCTTCATGCTCGAGCAATGAAAGGAAAAGGCAATACTTATCCAATTTGTAACTAGAATGTCTAGTGCATAAAGAGAAATATAATGTACTAATTATTGGTGAAGACATACTCAAATTAAAACTCTTTTCTCAGATCAGCACTAGTATGTTCATAGTTGCATAACCAATAGGTCTTGTGAAAAATATTTAAAATGATTTGCACACCAAAGCTATTCTCTCAAGTTAATTAACAGGCCCGCACTCTAAATTTGGATCTCTTCATTCCTATTGTATACTGATATATCTATAATGAGCCAATCATGAAAGGCATATCAAATAATCATGCGAATTTTAGCCACCAAAAATCACGCTAGCGACATTTGTTTGTTGTTCCCGGTGCCGCGGTATTTTGGTACACATCATCCACCTTTAGATAAAGTACTCTTTATTGTTAATAAGTTCTTATTGAAAATGAAGAGAAAAAGAAGGATGAATAAATTAAAGCAAATGAAAGTGAGGTGGCAACCATCTAATGAGCCACGTGTCAACTCTCCATAAAACCCTCCCAGAGTACCAAAATATTGTGATATACCAGATGAATTCAATAATTCAAGCCACGAGAGAGCACAAACTTTATATAAAAGGATTTAGTATTTCTCATTTGATATGAAAGGAGGAAAAAAAAACTCAAAATTGCCCTAGATTGCAAGTTCTCTCAACATAATCTAGTAGTCATACTATAATGCATGCAAAATAAAACTCTCAACCTTTCACAATCCTTTTATCGGCCAGAAGTGTCCAAAAGCTCCTCCATGAGAACGTCGCCGAAAGGCAATTGTACATGCACTAAATAATATAATCGAGACATCGAAGCAGAAGTTCCCATTCCACGAATCCTCTATACGTCATTGCTATTCAAAGTCTTATGGCTCCAGCTTCGTAATATAGTTGGTTCACAATATCTGATCACTAATGACAAACACCTTTAGATGAATAAGTGATTATATTTACTAAGAAGTTAGGATAAAAGAGTGTTAACATGGAATAAAAGGTTCGATAAAAATGAAATAAAAAGGAAAAAAAGTATTCCCTAAATAATTATTCGATTGTGGATAATGCATTGGCTGAGAAATTCTAAATATGACATTAAAAATATAAAATAAATATAAAATGTTGAAAACAAAATTAATTAAGCGGTGAGATCAAAGCGACTTGGCTAAGGGGGTGATGACTCGATAATCTTTAGGCAAGATATGATATGGAGAAATTTAGTTTGAAAAGTGGAGGAAAAGTGGGGAAACTTGTTTTTAGGGTTTGCTTGTCTAGAATCCCTTATGAGAGAAAAAAAATAAGTCAAATTGTTCATTATAAATAATAATCCAACAGGCGATGTTTTTGCGATTGACACTTATATATTGACGCTAGGGGCATGGGAGTATTGCTAGTTTTCTTTTCTATTTCTTTTATTAATGGAAAAGTCAAGTTAGGTCAAGATGCAGGTTCCACGCACCTTATACAAAATGCTGTGGAAATTACCTGTGCACGCCAAGGGCACGGGAGTATTGTTAGTTTTCTTTTCTATTTCTTTTATTAATGAAAAAGGGCAAGTCAAGTCAAGAAGCAGGTTCACGCACCTTCTACAAAATGCTGTGGAAATTACGCATGCATTGATTATCCTTTCATTTTCTTTCCTACTGCTATCTACTTTTTCGTTTTCTTTTTTATCGCTATCTGCTTTTTATTAAATCAGTTTGGTGGAGGATATGCTTGCCGACTCGAAACATTAAAATTATCAGTTGATTTTTGTTTCTATTTAATTATTAGTAGAGAAAGCAAGTCAAGACAAGAAAGGAAAACAAAAATAAATAAATAAATAAGGATACGACATAAATTTTATTCACCTCCCACATATATTACGTGCGCATTGATTGTCCTTTTATTTTATTTTCTATTGCTATCTGCTTTTTATTAAATTAATTGGTGGAGAGTATGCTTTACTGGCTCAGAGCATCAAATTGTTCCTTGGCTTTCGTTTCCATTTCTTTATTAGTAGAAAAAGCAAGTTAAGTCAACAGAGGAAAAGAAAGAAAGGACACGCGTAAATTTTATGCACCTTCCGTGGAAATTATGTGTACAATAATGCACCTTTACTTTCTTTTCTATGGTTTTCTTTCATTAGCACCGCCGCGTGATTCGAGAAAGTTAGGGTAAAAAAGAACAAAGTGATATGCAAAGGAGAGTAGACCTAGGCAAGTCTTTAAACTGCCTTACTCTGAACAGGCCATCCCAGGATAAGCTGCAACCCAACTAGACAGTAATAGCCACTTCTTCGAATATATATGCATTATGCAGAAGCAAGATATGATATAGAAAAATTTAGTATGAGAAGTGAGGAAAATTTATTTTGAGATTTGAAGTCAGATTGTTCATTATAAATAATATTTCAACAGGCGATTTTTTTTATTGACTCATGTACATTAACCCCAAGGGCATGGGAGTATAGCTAGCTTTCTTTATTATTTCTTTAATTTATGAAAAAGGCAAGTCAAGTCGAGAAGCACTATATGGGATAGTTCCTTGCCCCTTCTGCAAAATGTTGCTTTTTATTAAATTACTTGGCGGACAATATGCTTGCCGACAGGAAGCATCAGAAATGATTCATTGATTTTTGTTTTTATTTCTTTATTAGTAGAAAAAGCAAGTCAAGTCAAGTCAACAGAGGAAAAGAAAGAAAGGACGCGCGCAAATTTTATGCACCTTCCGCAGAAATTACGCGGGCAATAATTCACCTTTACTTTCTTTTCTATGGCTTTCTTTGATTATCACTGCCGCGTGATTCGAGAAAGTCAAGGTGAAAAAGAACAAAGTGATATACACGAGAGAGATAAAGCTGCAACCCAACCAGATAGTAAGCAGTTTGCGCAAGCACATCAACGTTCATCTTCCATAATTGCTGCTTCTTCGAATCTGAAAGGGAAGTTCTTTCTAAGGATCTCTTACGCTCTCTTAGGGCGCGTTTGTTTAAATGCGTTTCTGTTTCATTAACACAAATTTTTGTTGTTTTGTTCCTAAGAACAAAAACGTGTTTGTTTACGTTTTTGTTCCAAAATTATTTTTTTGTTTCCAGAAACATATTTGGAACGGAAACAAAATAAAAAATTTTATTTCTTGTTTCGGAACAAAATTTAGGAACACTTTTTCTTTCTCTTTTTTCTTTTTCTTTTCTTTTTCTTTTTTCTTTGGTTGGCGGCCATGACCAGCAACCGGCTGTCGAGGCCGGTGACCTCGCCGGAGCGTCGTCGGCCCTCGTCGGCCGGTCGCCGACCATGGTCGAGGCCGGCGGCCGGTCAAAAGAAGAAAAAAAAAAAAAAAGGAAAAATAAATAAAATAAATAAAAAAATTATACAAATTTACTAAATGTATTTCTATTCCTTTTATATTTCTGAAATGAATTTACCAAACGCATTTTTTTGTTCAAAAATTATTTTCTAAAATAAAAATACTTTTTTTAATTTCTGTTTCCAAAAATAATTTTTAAACAGAAATGTTATCAAACACACCCTTACTTTCTTGATCAGCCACCTCCACCATCTCCATCCGACTACCTCCCGCCAGCGACTGCTCTTGCATCCCGTTCCCGGAATCCTACCTCACTCCTTCACCGTCTTTACAGTTAGCTACTTCTTTGCTCTTACGAAAAAGGAAAAAAAAAACAAAAAAAGCATCTTGGTCTTTCTCTACTCCGGGAACAGTCGCCATTGAAGCCCCACACAAAACCTCAGAGCCACAGCCGATCTACGTCGTCTGCCACCTCCAGAACATCGTCCACCTGCTGCAATTCGTCGTCGCCATCCCTAACCTCAGTGGAGTCGATTGAAGCTTGACACGAGTTTGGAGTCGCTATTCTCAACCTTCGCCACCGACGATGCCCACGAAATCCAAGCGAGGTAGGGCCCCCACGATTGAGTTCTCGTTCCTTCTTCTTCTTCTTCTTCTTTTGCCTCGTCCTGCTAGATTTTAAAAGAGCAAAGCAAGCTCGATTTCTTTAGTCCTCACTTGTGTCGGATCTGAATGAGTCGGTTTTTCTAAAGTTTGAATGTTGCTTGCTGATTTCTCTTGAGTTTAAGTGTGAGCTCGAGCTTTGAGTGGGTCCATATTCACTCTCCGACTTGATGCCCACTATGTCTTTGAAGAAATGCCTGAACAGATTCGAATTTGTTCCGTTCAATGCAAGATATGGTATGGAAAAATTTAGTTTGAAAAGTGAGGGAAATTTATTTTGGGATTTGCTTTTGTAGAAGCCCTTTCGAAAGAAAAAAGGCCGATTTTTCATTATAAATAATACTCCAACAGGGCGTGTTTTGCGATTGACTCATGTATATTAGCACCAGGAGGAGCATGGGAGTCTTGCTAGTTTTCTTTTCTATTTCTTTTATTAATGGAAAAGGCCAGTCAAGAAGCACCTATATAGGATGGTTCCGTGCACCTTATGCAAAATGCTGCTTTTTGTTAAATTAGTTGTTGGAGACTATGCTTATCGACTCGGAGCATCATAAATGATCTTGGTTTTCGTTTCTATTTCCTTATCAGTACAAAGTGATATCCACATGAGAGATGAAGTTGCAACCCGACCAGACACTAAGCATTCTGAGGAAGCACATCAAACTTCATCTCCTCTAACGGCTGCTTCTTCAGATCTGAAAGGGAATTATGACGTCTTCCTGAGTTTCAGAGGTACGGACGTTCGAAAGAGCTTCCTCAGTCATTTCTACACGGCGCTTGCCCAAAAAGGAATCTACAGTTATGTTGATAGCGAGGAGCTTCGGAAAGGCGACTGTATAAAGCCGGCGCTTATGAAGGCGATTGAGGAGTCGTGTATCGTGATCATCATTTTCTCCGAGGACTATGCTTCCTCACCCTGGTGTTTGGAAGAGGTGGAGAAAATCATGGAGTGCAAGGAGCAAAGAGGACTCATGGTACTTCCGGTGTTTTACAAAGTGGATCCTAGAGAAGTGAGAACACCAAGAAAGAGCTACCGAAAAGCTATGGTTAAGCATGAGAGAAAGTTTGGGAGAGATTCAGAGAAAGTGAAGAGATGGAAAAAGGCTCTCCTTGATGTGGGTAGCTTATTTGGGTGGGATTTGAAGGATAAGTAAGTACTAAGTAGTGATTGATGTGACACTGCTTTGTTTTTTCTTTTTTATATGCTGAATCTCTTCTTCTTTTTCCATGAAAGTTAATTATCTTTGGAAATTGATGTATCTAGTACCTTTCCGGATTTTGTCAGAGATGAAGCAAATCTTATCAACAGAATTGTGTGGGAGATCTCTATACAGCTGGACTGAAAACCGTTACATATTGCCAAGCATCCGGTTGGAATACATCGACAAGTGGTAAAGCTGGAATCTATGTTAAATCTTGAGTCTCATGATGATGTTTTCATGATAGAATTATGGGGACAAGGAGGCATAGGAAAAACAACATTAGCCAAAGCCCTTTACAATGATATATTCAGAGGATTTGAGGCTTCATGTTTTTTGGCAAACGTTCGTGAAACTTCAAAAGATTCCAAGGATTTAGTTCCTTTGCAAGAAAAATTGTTGTCCGAGATATTAGTGGGAAAAGAATTAATAGTGTTTAGTGTTGATGGAGGTATTAATTTGTTGCAACATAGACTTTGCCGCAAAAGAGTCCTCCTTGTTCTCGATGATGTCGATGATGTAAAACAATTAAATGCTTTAGCTGGATGGTGTGAATGGTTTGGTAAAGGAAGCAGAATCATCATTACTACGAGAGATAGCAATCTATTGACTGTCCATGGGATGGGTAAAGATCATATCTATGAAGTTAAAACTCTAGATGATTTGGAAGCTCTTGAACTTTTCGATAGACATGCTTTTCTTGGAAGTAAGGAAATAGTGATAAGGAGTGATCTTGTGGATAGTGCTTTGCATTATGCTAATAGTCTTCCCTTAGCACTTGAGGTATTGGGCTCTTTCCTATGTGGTAGAAGAGAACAGGAGTGGGAGAGCGCATTGAATAAACTTGCTAAAAGTCCTAACAAAACCATCAATGATGTTCTGAAGTTAAGTTACGATGGACTAGAGGACTATGCAAAGGAGATATTCCTTGATATTGCATGTTTCTTCAAGGGGCGATCTATAGAGTACATCATGGAAGTCCTTAACAGTTGCGACTTTGACACGACTATTGGAGTGCAAGTCCTTGTTGAGAAGTCCTTAATAACTAAAGAAAGGGAGAAAATACAGATGCATGACTTGATTCAGTTGATGGGCATGAATATTGTTAAATAAGAATGTCACGATGATCCTGGAAGACGCAGCAGATTATGGCTTTGTGAAGATGTTCGTGATGTTCTATCAGGGAATATGGTAAGTTTTGGTGGTTTAAACACTTATTTTACTCTCTTCTTCTCTAACTTCATATACTAATTGTAATGCAAGTTCTATAAATGTAGGGAACAAATGCAATAAAAGCCATAGTTTTGGATTTATCCAAGACAGAAGCAATATACATAGGTCCCAATGCTTTCACAAACATGAGAAGATTGAGGTTGCTCATCATGATTAATGTGCATAACTCTTTCCAAGGTCCTATCTGTCTTCCTAATGGACTGAGATGTTTTCAATGGCCTGAATGTCCTTTTTCGGTTCTCAAATTTCCCCTTGGCCCAAAGAAGTTAGTCAGACTTGATCTGTGCAAAAGCAACATTCAAGTCGTGGTGGACCAATTTAAGGTGCGCATTCAAATGAATTGTCCTTACTTATCTCTTATATATCTATATTTGTATGCATATGATTATGGATATGTACATGAATTATTGAAAACTCTGAATGCAACAATTACTAGCTCCGATGATGCTCGTTTATCTAATCTATTAAATTGTTTATATTTGATTAAAGCATTAAATACAAGATGTCGATCTACTACATGGACCAACATAAGCGGAGTCGCCGTTTTAGGGAGTATAAAACACTTTCCAATGTGAACCTTAAAGTTACTTCGAATAAAAAAAATCATTCACTAAAAAGGTCCCACCTTAATTTCAAAATGTTACAAGCACTGAAATTATAAGAAGAATGAACTTATAAGGTCAGTAACTTTAATACCGAAAATTGGACTTATTGGTGACATAATTGAATGATGAATATGCTTAGCATTTTAATAAACATGAACTGATGATTCATTTTGTATGCCTTTGAAATATACATAACGAAATGTTATCAAAGATTCTATATTTAATACCCGAGACAATTTTATTATACTCTTCGACATTGCATATGGAAATAGATAGAGATTTTTCTTACTTATTTGCTTTATCATTGATGCGAATACGCGCTAAATGCTTTTAATTGAACCTCTTGTTGTTCTTTCTCCGATAGCATGCAGCTGATAATGAATAAGAGAAATATTAAAATTTGTGTAGCAAAGGATCTATAAAGGAAGTTAGTCTTCACTTTAAGTAAGTCGCAAAAGTCCTGTCTTTTTTCATTGTACCAGCCTAACCGGGGATTTTTCAGAAGTACGTCCTTTACATTTGGAAGGAGGAAGAAGCAGAACTCGAAGAAAGTTTTCTTTTATCTTTATGGATAAACTATTCATTTTCAAAAATAGTTAGGATAATTTACTCAAGAAATCCCTCATTGCTTTCAATCGAATCATTCGGTAGTACCTTTGCTCCATTTCTTCCTGAGTAAGAAATCACGCAATGGAAAGCAACTTTGCGCATCCCCATGTTGGGGGTCGGCTCGCCTAGCTGTAGAACAGTAGGGGAGATGTATATATTGACCATCCAACCATCCAATTCCTCCTCCAGCTGTTTAAAACAAGGCTTGTGGAGTACAACTCCATAGAAGAGTCTCACTTTATGAAGGCGTTGCATGCACGCTCGTAGCGCGTAACAGTTTTCACGCATGACTTATAAGGCTTTCTAAAGAGAAGAGAGTAAGGGCTCGCTTCGCTACTTAAAATATATTTTCACCTAAATCTAAGATAAAGTGATATATGTACGTATGTTGGTATACGTATCATTTTTGTATTCATATTTATTTTACTGTACAAAGTAAAGGTGACCTTCCACGGGATTTTGATTTAATTTCTTCACCAAAATGTTTTTTTGGTAAAGTTCTTCGCCAAAATGTTGTCAATTACTTATTTCACAAATTTTGTATTCATAGAGAGGTGCATAAACTTATAATTTATTTGATCTCTCGCATGTTTCACAATCTAAATTTTAATGTTATCTATCCTAGAAAAACTTTCTTATTGTAAATTTCAATCATGAAATATCGTTTCCTTTCTACATATATTCTATGTTTGTGTATTGTGTATTTACCAACAATTTCTTTCCATTAAATATTTCTAATTTGGTGGTTTCGCTGAATTTTTCAAATATCAGTTTTTCAACTTTTGTGCATACTCTTATATTTTTCTCTTCCTACTCCTCCCATGAGAAAAACTTTATGGGCTTTCGATTTTGCCGTCGTGCATGTCGGCCACACTGACGTCGGAATGTGTTGAACGAACAAATAAATAAAAGGGATTTTTCAATCTTAATGAAGCGGAAAAACCCCACTATGGAGGACAGGAAGAGACTAGATACAGAAGGTCTCCCTTAGCCAAATCACCACCTTAGTAGGCCACTCCAAGGATGCAGCACTCTCTTGATCACTCACGAATCACCCAAAAGGACAGAGAGAAAGACAGAGAAAAAGATAGAATGAAACTTCATCTAATAAATTAATTGTGTTTATTATAAGAGACCGAGAGGACAATTATAAGTAGAGCCTAAAATACCTTTTAAGAAGTAAAGAAAAATGAACCTAAAATATGAAATTCAAACAGGTTACAATATTATCACATTGTAATTGAGAATAAAGCAATTCTAAAAAGTATAAACAAACTCACAGATTAAAAAATATATAATCGAGAATAAAGCAATTCTAAAAAGTATAAACAGACTCACAGATTAAGAAAATATATTTTATCCCTATTATTCTATTAATAAGAGAGAATCTTGACATTCTGAAAAGACTCCTCCTAGAGCCAACTTCATACTGATAGATTGGCTACATTGAAACTAGTGGAAGCACCAATCTCTCCACAAAGCTCACTTTTGTAGGTATTATTGTTGATGCGTTCCAAAACTAGAAAAGAACGACTTTTTGCATGACGACTAGGTAGAAAGCGCTCTTCTCAAATGAATCCAGACATGATCACCTTCTTTAGAAACAGCAGGCTTTTCTATGTTTTTTGGCTTGACTGGGATATTTGACATTTTGCTTCGTACTTCTCTTCTTCACTTCCTCATGTAGCTTATTGATTGTCTTAGCTCTTTCTTCATATTATTAGTGAAAAATGGTGTAAGATCCAGAGGACTTAAAAGATGCTTTCGCTACAAAACATCAAATTGACATTTTCCAATAGTTTGGCTCATCAATTTATAATATGCAAATTCGGCTTGAACCAATAACATATCCCAATGTTTTACATGTTTTCTACTAAAACTCCTTATAAAGATGGCTAGCAGAACTAAACTGAGTCTAAGTTCCCATTTTTTGTAATATATGCCAAAAGTGACTGATAAACTCAACAAAAGGGGTTGTCTTTGGAATACCAAGTAGGCACACAATTTCACTAATATAAAGTTCAGCAAAATGTAACGCATCAAGGGACTACTACATGATACATAATGTGCGATTCTTGAGAATCGATCAACCAACCAACATGACCTAATAAGAGATGACCCAAGAGATTCCCGAGCTTCTACCACCTTTATGGCAGTTGTGTATCTCTGCATAAGATTGTAGATCCATAAAGTGCCGCCTATGTTAGCTAAAATTCATGTCATGAATTAGTTGGCAAAGGATTTGACCATGGCTCATGTGCTCCCACTTGAGGGTACCCTCTCTCTCTTTACATGTATTGTTTCTGAACGTACACATAGGAGAAGTGGCCACGCCACTTAGCATTGGAATGATTTCTCTTGTATGTCTCGCTCGATAGAGATCCAGCACGTGTCAGAATTAAGAGTATTATTATTATTATTATTATTTTATCTTCTCTTTTGGCCAGTGATCGCTCAATAAACTCATATTTGAAAAGGGAGAGGGAGTGCTATGATCAACTAATTTCTGATCACACGGGGCTTGAATGATGATCCAGTGTTTTTCATTAAACATTTTTATCTTCATTTTTTTTTTCCTTATGGATGTTTCTTGTAGGACTTTAAAAATTTGAAGTTCCTTAACTTCAGTGAATGTCCGTCGGTGGTTTGTATGCCGAACCTCGATTTGACTCCAAATCTCGAGGAACTGGATCTCCATGGGTGCAAAAATTTGGAGCGTGCTCATGAATCAATCGCAGATCACACCAAATTACAATATTTGAATCTAAAAGGGTGCTCTAACCTTCATCATTTCCCTGATGTGCTCCAATCCAAGAATCTTCAACTTCTCAATCTTACTGCTTGCTCAAAGTTGCAAAGATTCCCTAATATTCCAGATAAAATCAAAGGCTTGAAAGAACTTTATTTAAAAGAAACTTCGATAAAGGAACTTCCTGCGTCCATAGAAAATCTTGTTTCTTTGGAGAATTTGAGTTTAGTTGATTGCAAGAAATTGACAAACCTCTCATCCATCATTTACAAGTTGCCAAATCTTGAGTGCTTGATGCTTAATGGTTGTTCAAAACTAATCAAGTTTCCAAAGGAGGAGGAGGATTTGAGTGATTTGCATAGGAAGACGGGATTTCCTAAGCTACTCATCTTAAGGCTTGGGGGGTGCGATCTACTAGAAGTAGAGTTCCTAGAGAATCATTCATGTTTTCCTAAGCTATTATATTTGGATGTTTCGGGATGCCGACAACTACAAGAGATTGGCAAGATTCCAGACCAATTGCGGGGTTTATTGGCATTGAATTGTGAATCTCTAAGTAAAATTCCCTCCAACATTTACTCATTATTTCATGCATTGGTCCACAACAAGGTTAGACTCTCTCTCTCTCCTCCCCTCTGATTATATGGAGTCGTGTATATGTATTGCTAACTGTAGCTAAACTCTCCTCTTTTCCAAGTGTCAAATTCGAAATATTGTTCTAACAATTTATATCTATGACAGCAATTTTCTTCTAATAATTTTTGCCATATTCTTCTACGTGGAGGAGAGATGCCAAAATGGTTGCTTCCGAATAAAGAGGGTTATATATCTTTCATGGCTTCAAATGACTTGTGTAAGAAGTTCCTAGCATTAGCTATCTGCATTGTATTTCGAGTAAAGAAAGGGAAACAAAATGTCAAAATTGAGGTCTGTCCATACATTAATGGCAAACCCACCTTTGGGTATGCAAACCTATCATGTCCATCGCATTCGGATTATGTGTGGCTTTATTGTCCTGAAGTAGAGAATCTATGGCAAGCAAGCACTTTGGGTCAAAATGACCCGAATTATTTCCAGTTAGGCATTAGCGCATCGAGTGGTGCAATTGTAAAAAGGTGTGGATTTTGATTAATATGCAAGCCATTAGAGGACGATTTGGAGGCTTTGTATCGAGATGACGAGTTGCTGGATCCAGGTTTGCTCTATGAGATTTGGCATGATGATAAAGAAACAACCACAGAGGAAGAAAGTTTGGCCAATCTCTCAGATCTGGCATATGAGGTCTCTCTCTCTCCCTCTCTCCCTTCCTCTCCCCCAACAACCCAAACCCCTCCTCCCCACAACACCCACCCCACCCCCCCCCCCCGGCGCCCTTTCTCCCCTTCGCGATTATGGGGTGTGTGTGTGTGTGTTTGTCTGATATGGGTGCATTGTGTTTGTTAATAGTGGTGGCTACGCCATGAAGATAACAAAAGCTCAGAGGAAGACCGTACAATTGAAACAAAAAAAGACGACGATATCATGGATGGTTTCCAAGGCGCCGATATCATGGCTAACTTCTCAGTTGAGGTCTTTCTCTCTCTTCCTCTCTCTCCCTCACCATCTCCCTCCGGATGCGCGCGCATTCATAAGTGCATGTGTTGATTTGTTGCAGTGTATGTCGGGCGCACTGTGTTTTTTTTTTTTTTTTTTTTTGGTAAGGTAAGATTTGTATTTACAAGAAAAGCCTGGCACCACCAAAACGAACACTCAAAAGGACCTAATTCGCCGGAGAGTGTAAGGGTGCCAAGTTCCAAAAAACAAACTGAACTAAGAAACAAAAGACCAAGCCAAAACTAAAAACCCTCTATCAACGAAAGATAGACAGACTCAAGTCCCAGCTTCGTTGCAGCCTTCTGTTCTTAGGATTATCCACAACATTCTTCAAGGTCGATGATTTATCCTTAATTGCTTTCTGGAGATGTATCCTCATTGCCGGGATGGATAGAGTCTGATTACGGAAGATGATATTGTTACGCTCCTTCCAAATAATATAGCAAAGAGCTCCATAACTAAACCGGGCCAACACATCATAGAAGTTTTTGTCCGAGAAGCGTCTAGCCGCCCAGTCCAAGTTCTCAAGCCACAATTTGTTGCGCCAAGAAATATTAAATTTAGCCGCCCAATAGGCAGCTAGATTACCAGGGACATGACAAGCAAAAAATAAGTGATCTATCGAATCCGGCCCGCATGAACGAAGGGACAAAATGGCGAAGAGAGCCTACCAACCGAAGCAAGTAGAACTGGGTCGGCAACCTCTTGCGGGTGATAAGCCATAAATGAGTTTGGTATCTAGGCGGTATAGTAGAACTCCAAACGAAAGAAGACCAAGGAACAACGTTGCCTCTAGGTCTCAAAAGATCCCAAGCAGAGGCTGAAGAGAAGCAGCCCGAGGGATGATGAATCCACTGGATTCGGTCTTCACTCTGGTTGAAGGTAGGAAGAGGATCCCACCATCCAGCCAAGATGTTAATAACATACCAGCCCATCAGAGATGAGAAGGCATCAGCTACGGAAGTACCCCGAGATATGCCCGAATGATAAATATCCTGGTCAGAAAATACCTTATAAAAAGGACCATTGATGTGCCATGGATCAAACCAGAAGGAAGCAGTTCGACCATTGCCAATTTTCCATCTAAACTGTTGTTGATATAAGTCCCGAAGACGGAGGAGCTTTTTCCAAGCCCAAGAACAATGAGTCGGAATAGGGACCACCCAAAAGTTCTTGCGGTTTAGGAAAATGGAGTGAATCCACTTGCACCAAAGTGATTCCTTATCTGAGAAGAGAATCCAAATGTGTTTAAGCATCGAGGCTATGTTGCTCTCCTTTAACGACCGAATTCCAAGTCCACCTTCCTTCCTTGGCAAACATACATCACTCCAGGATACTTTGGTCCCCCCCGGACCCATAGCTGGTCCTTTCCAAAGAAATTGGCGAAAGATTCTTTCAATACGATCTAGCACAGCACACGGCAAAAAGAAAACACTCGCCCAATATACTTGAATAGAGTGGAGAACCGATTTTATAAGCTGGATTCTACCGGCAAGCGACAAAAATCTGTGCGTCCAAGATTGGAGTCGAGCTGTAATTGCATTTACCAAAGCCACACAATCCGCCTTTGCTAATCTCGAGGAAATAACAGGGACTCCAAGATACCGAAAGGGAAGGGTACCAACCTGAAAACCTAGCTTGTTCAAGATGTCATTGCACAAAGTAGGCGATCCACTGGATAGATATACCTCACTCTTGCTCACGTTCGGCGCCAAACCGCTCCAATTAGAAAATGAGTCAATCCCAGCCTTCAACAGTTCCACAGAGGCAGTGCTTGCTTCCGAGAATAAGAGCACATCATCGGCAAAAAATAGATGGGAAAGCCTGGAAGATTTACATTGCCAAAAAAACCGAAACGAGGGGTGGCTGGTTTGGATATCCAACAAACCGGTAAAAACTTCCATTACTAAGGTAAATATATATGGCGACATTGGATCTCCTTGACGAATACCTCTCCCACTTGCGAAAAAGCCATGGAGGTCACCATTCAAGGATATGAAAAATTTAGGGGTTTTTATGCAAGCCATAATTCGATCAATAAAACTCGAGGAAACCGAAAGCCCGCATGCATACTTCAATGAAATCCCATCTCACCGTGTCATACGCTTTCCGAAAGTCCACTTTAATAGCACATTTGGCCCGATAGGGGTCATGGTGGAAGCCACTGAAAAGTTCTTGGGCTAGCAAAATATTATCACTAATGTGTCTCCCCTTGACGAAAGCATTTTGGGTCGAACTAATGATGCTAGGCAGCACATCAGTCATCCGGTTTGCAATAAGCTTAGTGATGCATTTATATATAGTGTTGCAACAAGCAATTGGCCGAAAGTCATGGACAGTTGAAGCATTAGGGATTTCGGGCGCACTGTGTTCGTGTAATGCAAAACTGAAAATTCTATACAAACAAGCAAATCTAATATTAAGTGATTATGCACTTACATGTAATACGGGTGCTACAACACTTGCAAGTGAATGATTTCATGAGTATTACATATGAGGCAAGGAAGAATTGATATGTTTAATTACTATAAAACTCTAGCTTTGGTTAAATTACCAGAAAAATTCTCAAATCAAACTCTTCTATTTGAACTAATTATCAACTTGAGTACGTCTAACAATTTACCGGTATAACAGAAGTATCGCTATTCCAGAATTCCTTCTTACTACAGAGATACTTTTCCCGGAGGAGATATGCCAGAGGAGTTCGTCCTTGTTGAAGGCGGTACCATATCTTTCATAGTTTCACAGGACTTTTATGATAAGTTCTTGGGATTAGCTCTCTGTGTTGTTCTTAGTGTAGAGGATGGAGAAAATGAAATATTTTTTGACATCGTGCCCCGTGTTAATGGCCAAAAACGGAATGCGTTATCAGGAACTCTCGATTCATTTGATTCAAGTCACATGTGGATTCAGTATCTCAAACCAAATGCACTGTGGGGAGTGTTGGAGGGAGCAGTTGATTTTCTTGAATTTGAGGAGGATTGCTTACAATTTAGCCTTACACTCAAAGTATCGGGTGGAACCATGGAAAAGTTGGGATATGTGCTAAGATGCAAGCAAATGGATAATGATTTGAAGGTTGTGCTCGAACACAATCAATTAGTGGATCCAACTTCAATCTATGAAATGGAGTGGACAGATTTCTTACGCAAGTTTCTCCCACGCTGGTTTGAGGAATGGAGTCAGCGAGTGAACATATAAAATAGGAATAGGGGAGTGTAGTAGTGTTGGCATGCAGATCTTAAGGAAGGAATCTCTAAGTAGTGTTGGCATGCAGATCTTTAAGGAAGGAATCTATAATAGTATGTTTCCTGATGCCCCGAGACATCTATGTTGTTGTTGAAGTAATAGATGGCATTCAATTCAATTTCTAATGTCAGATTCAACATATATGAAAATGGAGAGAGGGTGCACACAGGACACTTCAATTCATTAGAAAGAGGCATCATGTTTGGCTCAAGTATCTCCGACATGTGTAGTCAAATTATATTAATAAGTGACATATCAGCATTTTCGTTTGTCAAATTGGATGGTGCTAACATCAGTACTCAATTGCACTGATTAGACAGGTTCTAAGACTCGATTACACTTTATAAGAGTTTTGAAACTTGATTACACTTTTGCAACAAGTTTTAGGACTTTTGCTGTACGTATTCTTTAAATAACTGTATTCATATTTCATTTTTCCCAGCATCATTTCCCTTTACTTGGGTAATTTCAAACTTTTTTCACGCAATTTATAGATGAAGCAAGAAAGGTTTGTGGCACTGCTTATATGTTTCTCTACATATTCCTGTTATAATCGTACGTTAATCTTTGCTCATTGCCAGAAAAATAATATTTGTTGTACCTGTATGTTGATCTTAGTCGTTAGTAAACTTAAATTAATATAGTAAATTTTGTCAAATAGTCATAATAAATAAATAAAAATTCCAGTAAATATTCCTAAACTATTTAAAATCACCTGAAATCCTGGAAAATTATACTGCACCCGTGGATATTAACTTTCATCACGAACATCTCTTCATTATTCTTAAGTTGCGGGATCTATCAATTTGAAATTTTCCATTCATATAGTACTTTCTCTCTTTATATGTAATCGATAGTATCTGTACATCGTAATTATTTTTCCGATGGTCATAAGTCCCATGGGGTTCTCATGATCATCACTGCACCTGTAGTTAGTACCTTTCTTTTGAGGTTAGTAATTTGATTATGGAGTTTATATCTCGATGATCCTATTACTTAGTAATTATCCAATAACATAGTAAGTTCCCTCAATGAACTAGTAAGTGACGGTATGTCTATTTAGCAACAACTAGGTGCATATAATCAATGGTACTCCCTGGAATGTCCTTGCAACTATAGGTGATGAAGAGTAGCATTTCTCCAAGGGGAGTAAGTTTCCTTGAAGTTCTTGCAAGCTTGGGACTCCGAAAAGTTTTTGAGGGACTATCCTCTTGTTTGAAAAAAAAAAAAAAAAAAAATTTCATTCGGTGGTCAGATCACTAACAACCGACATGATGTGACCAGCCAATTATATTAGTCGTAGGAAATGCTGATCGTTTTACTTGACTCGTAAATTTTGAAATTAATTCACTTGCCGCACCACACATCCCTATTGCATCCTATAACATCATAACCTTGTCCCTTGTACTAGCAAACCTCTTTTTTGTGGTGATTTTGAACTTAATCAGCACTCTTCGATGATCATTCTCTTACGCTATCTATATTCCAACGGGAAATGAGAAGCCGACAGCACAGTCACCCTTGTTGATCTAAACAACTGTTGATCTAATATTCCAACTAAACTATCGTTGATCTAATACTAGCCCTTCAGTACTCCGATTGGAAAAAAAACCGATACAGCCAATCTACAAAATCAATGGACCAGAGATTTGAAAACAACGCATCATGTATTTCCTGTTAAAGTTCTTCTCAATTCATAATACAAAATGGTTGAACATAACCACAAGATAGCTCTTACATACATGGCTAACAACTAAATCAATTATCACAAACCAGAACTTTATCTAAGTATTTTTCTTTGGTAGAAAAACAAAGAAAGTCTATGATACTAGACGCTGACTTGATGGCTAGGTACCCTTATTTCATGGAAAGAACCTAGGTTTGGTCTACCAGCTTTTACAGACCGCCTTCTCAAGGACAGTGAAGAAGTAGGTTGACCAAGCTCGTTCGACAACAGCGCATGATGGGAAAAGTCCACTTACCGGCCTAGACATCCACGGAACATCACGGCGTAGGCCAAGCCGAAGATGCTTTTGTCGCATTGAAATTCTCGTGATGTCTACATTCTCCCATATCATCTAGCAATTGTGGCCTCCCATATGTTGGATCACCATTTGAATGAAAATGGGTCTCCCAAGGCACAACTTGCTATCTTGCAAAAGTATCAAGTGTTTTTGACTTCTTACATGGAATTAATGAATCTACATATCGATTTTTATTAGCTTAACAGATCACTCAACTCCCTACATTATTAGAGCAGCATCACCATGTAAGATTCAATGCTTATTAAGCTGTTAGATGAAGAGGTAATAATTATTTATTTCCCCATTTTGGGACAAAGTAGTATACAAGACTAATAAGATACCAGCCTTTGAAGACATAGGATAGCCTTATAATTTTTTATCCGCTCAATGCTTTTGCTAATAGAGAACGAAAAGATTTATATTTGAGGCAAGCCAAAAAAATTAATAAGTAACCTCAAATTTCCCTGGAGAGAAGCTCGAGTTAGAGACTTCTTTCAGCATCAGTTTTGCGCTCACAATTTGACTCTCCCCACTCCCTCGTGGATGCAAAGATGAAGCCGCAAGATTGTTGTGACTCTTGAGGATTGGACAAGCCACATCTAACACAATGTAATTCCACAAAAACAATGAGAAAATATTCAGGATTTAAATTGCGGGATAACTGGAAAATCTGCTGCTAAAACTTCACAGATGCTCATGGTATCCACCCATTATCCATCACTTAGGAGCTTTGGAGACTATAATTCGTCTAATTGATGTTATGATGATCGAACAACGAATGACGACCAACAAAAGATCTATAAGACATGCATTTTTTGCCAAAATAACCAAAGATAATTGTCAATCAAAGTTGTTTAATCTTAGAAGCACCAATTTGAATGGAAGAGCTAGCATATATAATATCTGTCATCTCCAACCACAAATGGATTGCATTCGGATCCTTGTAGATGAAACTCAAGTGCATTTTGGATCTTCACATCTTTCATTAATTACAAGAAGTTGTGTGTACAAATGCTTAGTGCATTTCTTGTCAAAGAAATAAAAGGCAAAAGGATAACATCTTCACAGGAACCCCAAACTACAATTACAGCAAAATCAATACTTTGGAAGGGAATTTAAAATTTAAATCATCACTTGTCAAATTTATCTGAACATCCCTGTTATATTCTTGGAAAGGTTTAGCTCAGGGACAGCAATAACTGAATTTCCTAATCTTCTTCCCCCATTGGTTGTTGAACAAATTTACCTACACCAATGCCAACAATCTACCAGGGTAGGTGTTATGTGCATGTGCATCAATTATGTGTAAAAAGAATCTCCAAATTGCAATTGCTAGTATAAAATGCATCAGATGGGCAGACAATCCAAGAAAATTAACACCATTGAAAATTTTGTACCTGTTGATCTTTCTAAATTTGGCAGTAGTTGGAAAACTAGAAAGAGCACTTATCCCAAAGATCAATGTAGAGATGCATCATCAAATAAATGCTAATATAGATAGAAAATTTTTTGTCTAATCTGATCAAATATTTGAAAGACTGCACACATACTGATATCTGAAATTCAATATATGATGGTGCACATACATTGGCAAAAGATCAGAAACAAAGAGGCCCCACATCAGGTGGCCCTCCATCAGATCCACTAAAAACTGCAGATGTGTCAGACCCTCTCTTGCCTCGCTTCTTTTCCTTTCTACGTTTTCTGTATTCAAGTGCTTGATCACTGCAAAACAACATTTAGACATAACAAAGGAGAAATTTTCACCACTGTCTTTGTTTTTGTAAGTGTAAATTCATATTGATCATGCATGAACTTTTTTCCAACGTATACACATTATTTAACCAAGTGTAGGAGTGAGAAAATGTCCCAGACTTGAGTTTGAGGAAGGAAATTGATACCATGTTGGATACATAAGCCATAAACTTTCAGGATAAGTATCAACTCCAATTGCAGGAAACAGGAAAAATACTTCAACAAAAGACAAGCTTAAAGTATAACTTGACATATAAACCAAAAAGAGATTGAGACATTCTTGGAAATTGAAGAGACTTTCCCTGTCCCTGACCCACAACCGGACTTATATTTCTTTTTTGAACCACATGGACAAGTCTTGTTTCTTGGGATTTTCTGTTATTCAAAATAATGAACAAGCAAATAAAAATGAAGAGGCGCATCACCAACAGTTCTCATGTTTGAGCTTAAGCCAAAATGGTAAAAGATGCAACATAATCATCATTTGTGGAAACCTTGTCTTCTCACTGGGCACTGCCGCCATCATGAGTCCATTCAGCAGAATTGCTGGGTTGATTCTCTTTATAGGTCTGTTCCACAGGTTTCTCTCTCTGTTCCTCAGAATTTTCATTGGCATCATCACCTAAATACCACGAAGAATTATGAAATAGTTTTGGGTACAGCATGTCTGACTACCTGAAAAATCCATGGACGACAGGACAAAATATGCTAATCTGACCAGTTACATCAAAATGACTCCAAACAAGCTTCTTGTGAAGCTTCGTATCTCTGAAGCTGCAAAGTTAATTTATTAAAGAAAATCTAGAGAGATAACCATTACCATGAGAAGCATCTGCATTGCAGGGAGACTGGATAGTTTCCTCTGAAAAATCTTCAATGCCTTGTTCTGCTATCAAATACTCTATGGCGGCATCAACATCCCCATACATTTGCAGCAATGTCTGTAGAAGTATCACATGTCACATAGAAATCAGAAAAAGTTACAAAACATTGCATTTTCAAGATTTACCTAGCGAATGAGAGGTAAGAATTTACTCCAAACATGCAAGCAGAAGAAGAGAGGTCATAACCTGCTCAGCTTTCTCAATGTTTTCATAACCACTTCCTGCCATGACTAGCTTGATGGATCCTGCATCAGTATATCCTTAGCAGATCCTGATTTAGACTTATTTGACCGGCTTTTGCTTGGCAAGATGACGATGAGAGATTAGAATCAGCCTTTCAGCAAAAGAAATTATCAATCACATTCTTAAATTCACAAATTTGTCCAACTTCCCTGCTAACTTAGTGAACTAAAATTAAATTCCAGAAGCAACCTTGATTGTAATTGGCCTAGCTGGCCCATCTATGGTGTCATCCTTCAACCTCACACTGTTGTAATGTTCCTCATCATGATAAGATCTAATAAAACAAAGCAAAATCTATAAGTTAGAATAATGCACATACAAACACCAATCAGTACTAAAAGACAAAAATATTATCCCTATCCACAAAACAATAAAAGCACAATGCACCTTTTTTATGCTTACTTGCTTCGCATCATGACACTTATCCAAAATAGTAAAGTGTGGAAAATCATATATCAACTAGATTTAATGACCCTCGTGACAATCCAAAGTCACAATGGCTACCTCAACGGAGCCAATCAATCTTAAATTAGAATATCCTGGCATGCACTCATTGAAGAATATCTATACAGGGGAATTTCAATAAAAAATAAATAAATAAATAAATATTGAACAAACAAAAGCTAAAGTGACATTTTGGTCTCCTATCACGTATGCTTAGCCAGTAATTTATCCCCTCATGACCACACCAACACATCTCTCGAACTAGCAAAAGCATTAAATCAGCAGTCTCCCTAAACAAGCTGCAGTACCTCCTTTCATGTAATGAGCCAGTTTATTTGGAAGACATGTTCTTATAGCTTTTTGTTTTTTTCGTTTTTTTTTTTTTTTCAAATCCTGCGGCTCTTGCAATTTGGCTTTTAAGAAACTCAAAACACCTAAAACTTTTTAAATAAACAAAATTCACCTGGAGAAACATAATATTTTCATAATCTCTTAAAAATTAGAAACCATCTTTTATCTTTAAATTTTTTGAGGGAAAGTGAAATGTAAGAAAAGGTAATTTATTTAAGTGTATACAAATAGAGCCAGATTTCATCCCAGTATTTGAGGGCTCGCTTGGCCAAAAACATCATCAGGCTGTAGATTCAGAATACTCAAAAATGGATCAGACAAGCATTATGCTGATCAAAATTGCGTGTGTACCACCAAGGCGACATGTTCTGCATCAAGTAAGGAGTGAGCTAAATTGTTCCAACTGGAGTCAATGAAAAAATATTTGCATGCATGGCATGTGTCAAAACTAATAAGTGCTAATGTGTGGACTCATTGAGGACATATAGAACACTCGATGAGCGAGCAATGCTGTAACAACTTCGATATATCTAGTCTTCTATGAATTAGGATTATATGTACCTGTTGGAACTCCTTCTACTAAAAGGTGCAATCTGTCTCTGTAAAAATCTTTTGCACATCATCACCAATGGTCCTTCTACATGCCTTTGCCACAATAGACATCGCGACACATGCCAGATATCATTGCACTTCAGATGAGTCAACTTTTCAGTTTAAAAAGTAACAAATTATAACCAGACAGAAATGAACAAGCTATGACCATTACAAAAACAACATCCTAAGTGGTCTTTGATCTTATTATGATGAGAAATAACTTCTTAGATAAAGGAGGGCCATTTTGGGAGAGAAAGCCATTATATGAAGAAGCGAAGATTGAGTCTGGAAACCGATAATCATGGGTTCTTCAACGGTCATTGCATTCTAGGATCCATGGTTAAACAGGGAAACTTCAAAATCCAGTAGCAAGGTTAACAATTGACAAGTCTAATGACGTCCTTATTTAGTCTGGATGTTTCCCCCAAAGGAATGAAAAGACCGTAACCAAAAAAACCTGATGTCGATGATGGTTGATGACATCATTGTCAGTCTTACTCGATGAATGCAAATGTTACTCCATGTGACAAGAGAAGCTGCTTGAAATTCCATATGACTAGTCCATGTGCCATCATTGTCCATGGTTTTGCAATACTCTTCAAATGGCACATCATCCTTGATAAATGGGTCAAACACTTCACAATTTTTCTGTCATCAACAATTTCCATCTTAGATACATCTATCGGGTCCATTCTTCAAACAAGGATTTCATTTCCTTAATTGCATCACTATAAGAAAAAAACAAACGAAAATAAAGGATCCTATTGAAACTTGAAACAAGCAAAACTATCAATTTGTGCCATTGTAAAACAATACAGTTTTATCATACATGCTAAAAAGTTTATTTATTTTACGTTAGTGTCAATTCTCTCATTTTCGATTTTGTCAATATCTCCAAAAAATGTCGGTTTGCATAATATTGCCACCCTAGCAATCGCACGTTCCTGTGGGCTACAACACTAAGGCTAGCTACATAGTCCAACTTCCTCCTGTACCTGTCAGTTTAGGCCAAGATATATGATCCAAATCACAGTTAATACTCAATGGGTTTTCCTCTCTAGTAAAATAAAAATGTCAAATTGCTCACAAGATACTTGTGTTAGTAAAGCTCAATGTAACTGTGAATGTGAGCTGAATATTATCAGGAATAACCATTGGCAGAAGAAATGTAACCTTCAATTTATAATACCCATTTTAACTTGGTTTTTTCTTTCAAAGGCATACTATTTCAGTGTCTATATAAGTGTGGAATCCATCAATACTTATAAAAAAAAGTTCAAGAACAAAATGCACCAAATAAAAGTTCATTCAGATTGCTGAGCACTAATACAAATGAGGACGACACCACCATGTAAAAAAAATCCTTCCTACAGCTTGAAAAAGAGAAATTTGCACTCCACATACCAAAACGTACTGAACAACCATACTCCGGTACTTCCTATGTTCATCTTTATTGCCTTCCAACTAATCTGCAAGGGCCCTGATTAACAACGGTGGACAACCATGAAAATTCCAACCATAGCAAAGGCATTTCTATAAACAAAAGCTCCACTCAAGGCAATAAGGTTACCTGGAGGACGGATCATTCAAATACATGGAATGAAAACGGGAATGAGGAACATGGTTTGTTTATCTAGGATGTTGTACAATGGTGATAGAAATTTTCAAATTAACTTAGTTGGATCTCAGAAGAGACAATCTAATATCCTCGAGACTAAGGAAGAAGAGTTACATTCCCCGACAAATAAGGCCCTTCTTCATGATATATTTCCAGATGACAGTGTCTCAATCAGAATGATAAATTATACAAAATGCAATAGTTTTTCAAACAGAGGAATTTCTGATACATCGATGATAGTATTCCAGAACCATTGTACAATAAAACGCAATGCATGTTGTGCTCTGACGACAGAGTGGTAATGATGAGCATACCATTGACCTTCTACAACAGAGAGGAATACTTTCATCCTACAAAACAAACCAATTCCTGGAAACAATCAAGAACAAGTCGGTGATCTTTTCTAACAACCAATTACCATCTGCGGTCACCTGGACAATTTTCAGGCCCAGAGCATCAAGCTGAGCTCCGAACTGCGTCAGCTTGTTTCCCCTCCTTTTTGACCCGTGCATCAACGCATACTGCATTAACGTCTCCTTGGATTCTAAGAACAACCACCTACTAAGAATATAGCCAAAAACACGTCCGCAAGAGCTCAATTCAGAGCCCTCGACGCAACGAACAGACTATCGCAGCAATTGAAACTTTCGAATTCCTTATCCGGAGACAAAATACGCCGCCTCTCATCGAAGAGCAAGCAATAGTCACGAGTGCCTAAATAGATGCGAGCTGCAACAACCATGAGAAGCGAAGAAGACCGCTTACGCCGGGCTGCTTCTTGGCGTTGGACTTGTGGTGCTGCTTTTGCACCATCGCTGCGGAGGGAAGATGATCAATGCCGTCGGTGATGATCGAGCGAGGTAGAGATTTGCCGCCGGGAGACGGCGCTTTTGCACCATCGCTGCGGAGAGTCGCGGCGGTTCGAACCGGAGTGAGGATCGCCCAGCGACGAAGATGGGGACGAACGCCGAATGGGCCATGGGCTTTCCCGTTGGGAGCCCAATCTGCTCTTCATGAATCACCAAACATAACAGTCAAGAGTTGTTTAGTCTTAGAAATCTGCACCAATTTGAATTGAAGAGCTAGCATATGTAATATCTGTGTCATCTCCAACTGCAAATGGATTGCATTCGGATCCTTGTAGATGAAGCTTAAGTGCATTTTGGATCTACACACCTTTCATTAATTACAAGAGGTTGTGTGCACAAATGCTTAGTGCATTTCTTGTCAAAGAAATAAAAGGAAAAAGAATCATATCTTCACAAGAACCTCAAACTACAATTACAGCAAAACCAATATGCTGGAAGAGAATTTAAAAATTAAACCATCACTTAAACATCTCTTATATAATCATTGAAAGGTTTAGCCCTCCTGGGACATCAATAATTGAATTTCCTTATCTTCTTCCCCCTTTGGTTGCTTACCAAACTCACATACACCAATGCCGACAAATCTACCAAGGTAGGTGTTATGTGCATGCACATCATTTATGTGTAGAAAAGTATCTTCAAATTACAATTGCCAATATAAAATGCATTAGACAGACAAACTATCCAAGAAAAGTAACACCATTGAAAATTTTGTACCTATAGATCTTTCTAAATTTGGTAACAGTTGGAAAACTAGAAAGTGCACTTATCCCAAAGACCAATGTAGAGATGCATGCTCAAATAAATGCTAATACAAATAGAAAAAATTTTGTTGTCTAATCTGATCAAATATTTGAAAGACTGCACACATACTGATATCTGAAATTCAATAGATGATGGTGTGCATACATTAAGAAAAGATCAGATACAAAGAGCCCACATATCAGGCGACCCTCCATCAGACGCAGTAGAAACTACAGATGTGTCAAACCCTCTCTTGCCTCGCTTCATTTCCTTTCTACTATTTCTGGATTCAAGTGCTTAATCACTACAAGACAACATTTAGACATAAAAAAGGAGAAATCTTCACTGCTGTCTTTGTTTTTGTAAGTATAAATTTGTATTACCCATATATGAACTTTTTTCCAACGTGCACACATTTTTTGACAAAGCGTAGGAGTGAGAGAAAATGTTCCAGACTTGAATTTAAGGTAGGAATTGATACCATATTGGATACATAAGCCATAAATTTTTAAGATAATATCAACTCCAATCACAGGGAAACAGGAAAAATACTTCAACAAAAGACGAGCTTAAACTATAAATTGACATATAAAGTACAGAGAGATCGAGAAATACCTGGAAATTGCAGACTTTCCCTGTCCCTGACCCGCAACAGGACTTATATTTCTTTTCTGAACCACATGGACAAGCCTCGTTTCTTGGGATTATCTGTTATTCAAAATAATAAACAAGCAAATAATGAAGAGGCGCATCACCGGAAGGTGGTCTCGACCTAACTTCTGATGCTTTTGTAATGATTATAAGGGCCCATTTGGTTTGGTTTTGGGAAAATGCCCTTAGGAGAATGCAAATATCCTTGACATAAAGAGGTTTTCCAAAATGCTACACCGTTTGGTAATTTGTAATCTCAAATGGCATTGAAATGCAACTTTAGCATAAAATACCGTTTGGCAAATTTTACATTAAAAATGGGCTTTTGCTTTTATTTTATTTAAAAAAAAATTGAAAATCAAATCCTGCGGCCGGATCTGGCCGCCTGAGGTCACAACCTCAGGCGATGCCGTCGCCACCTGGGCGCGTGACCTCAAGTGCCTGGAGGCGCAGAGGCCAAATCTGGCCTTCTGACGGCTAGATCTGGCCTCGCACCGCCAAATCTAGCGGCCTGAGGTCGCGCGAACCCAGGCGGCACGACCTTAGGCAACACCGTCGCCGCCTAGAGGCGCAACCTCAGGCGCCTGAGGCCAAATCTGGCAGCCTAAGGTTGCGCAGACCTAGGTGGCGTTGCCTGGTTCCGTGCAAACCAGGCGACGCCGCCTGGGTCCTCGCGACCTCAAGCGATGCCGCCTGAGTCACGGGTCGCGCCACCCCCAAGCGGTGGTCACCGGGGAAGCGCGACCCTCAGGTGGCGGTGGTGGTTGCCGGAGAAGCCCGATGGGCGGGGAAGAAGAAGACGCCGGGAAGAAGAAGATGATGCCGGGAAGAAGGAAGACGAAGGTGGAAGATAAATGAACAGTGATTTTTGCATTTCTGGAATGCCGAATGCTCAACGCCGTTCCTCCCCAGCTTTCAGCATTCAGCCTTCGGACTGCTCATATTTGGGCAAAGGGGCTTTCAAATATTTTGCCAAACACTCAATAAGACGACTCTTATCCAAACCTCCAAGGTAAGACCCCTTTGGTAGTGAGGGCGCTTAACTCCTAAATGGCTACCAAAAGAAAAAAATTGTCCGCATTTACCAAAAAGCCTTCTTACACAACTTGGACCTTCTGTCGCCTTGGCCCATTTTTTTTGTAATGAGTTAAGGAATCAAGATTGTGACTGTGTGTTGGTGGTGACAACGTATTGAACTGCACGGTATGTGTTAATGAAAATGATGATGTTTTTCGTGGGGAAATTTCAGAGTTACATTGAACAATTCATCTTTTGTTATACACATGAACCTACTTTGATTCATCCATAATACCTTCAAATGGTTACAATCTTTGGGAACATCAATTCGTGAAATAGTTTTTTTTTTTTTTTTTTTTGTCAGTCCTACTCTATTCCTACTCTACACTCACTTGCAGACTTGTGCCCTGCCTCTTGCAGGGCGTGGGAGTCGCAACCCACTCTCAAACTTACGCGTCCCTACCCCCATCCCCCCTGAGAAGGTGGGGATTTGAACCCCTCACCTCCCCCTTCCATATTGAAAGGGTGGCCACTGGGGCGAACCCCCAGTGTGAGATTTAAGATACGCCCTAACGAATTTTTTAGGTATGATATGCTACGGTGAAAATCAAAGTAACTTAATTAAAGCTCTTATCAGGTCAAGTCACATGACACACGAAGCACTGGTAAATATCATTTACACACATGCACTTGTAGATTATTCGATCAACTTGACCATGGCTCCCTCCTAAGATTGCATGGTGCAATGCCTTTCACGCATCACTTCAACTTAAAGTTTATTGTGCACGCCATATATATAGACTACTATTGAGCATGAGTTCCATATGCTGAATTTTCTATTCTATGCAAGCAGGTTTGGACAAAATAATGTGATCTCTTCTTTTCGTTTACTTCAAATTTTATAGAGAGCACATGGATGAATTTCTCGTATTCTATAATCGGGATTAAAGCAAGCTATAGAATTAGACAACAACAGTCACCTGTAAATTTAACGAGTTGTCGGTAACTTCACAACCAAAGTCAAACTTGGTTGGGGAACTAAGAGATCTTGTTATGGCTGATGCGGAAACTACAACAATTTTAAAATTGAGAAGAATAAAACAACGCACAAATTTATGTGGAAAACCTTTGTGGGGAAAAATCATGTGGAGAGAAGAAACAAAATCCTTTGTTAAAATTCAAGAATCACAAGAGGTGGCCTAAAAACTTAAAGACTCTTTGTGCCTCAACTTGTTAACCTTACAACTTGAGAAAAATATTATTTATGTTGCTCCCGGACCCCAAATGTTAGGCTAACCCTACAGAGAATTCAAGACATACCCAAAAGATCTTTAATTCTGGAATTAGAGGTTACCTATTCAAGTTCCCCCAACTTCCCCCCAAACTCCACTGGATTAAGTTAAAGTCATCCTGATAGGTCGAAGGATTGGAATTAATCAGTTTATGGGACTTTTTAAGTATGATTAACGAACCTCCGGTGGTTGGCTTCTGTGCTCACGCCTCTTTAAGTTATTGAGGGAAAAAAAAAAAGTCAACTATCAGAGAAACCGACTTCCCGACAACAGCGGATGATTTGCCAAATCCTAGGATCCAATAAATAGAGGGGCGCAGAACCCATATTCTCGCACACAACATCTCTTGCAAAGCCCAACGTCTACTAAAGTTTCAAAACGATGCTTCAGTTCTCTGCCTTTTCCTTGATCCTTTCTTCTTCCCTCCTCCTGTTGATATTGTTTAATAGAGTGATCTTCAACAGACCTGCGACAAAAGGCTCAAATCCTAAGCTACCTTCGAGTCCAAGGAAGTTGCCAGTTATCGGAAATCTGCACCAGATGATAGGCGAATTGCTGCACCATCACCTGGACAAGTTGAGCAAGATTAATGGATCGATCTTCTATCTTCAACTCGGTAAGCTTCCTGTCATAACAATCACAATCCCTGATACAGCCGAGGAGGTCCTAAAGACCCAAGAGCTCTCTTCTCGGACCACCCACAGTACCCACTCGCTCAAATGATGGGTTACGAGAACTTGAGTATTTTCTTCGCTCCATCTGGAGAACTCTGGAGGCAAATCCGAAAGATCTGTGTCCTAGAACTCCTTGGGGTTAAAACTGTGCGATCATTCAAATCAATAAGACAGGATGAGGTAAGCAATCTCATTGGATACATTGAGTCTTCATCCGGCCTCCTTTTCGATCTCAGCAAGAGGATTTCTGCATGCATGAACTGCATTATCTCCAAGGCGTGTTTCGGCCAGACGTCCAAACAACAGGTTGAGTTCATTTCATCATTTCATGAAGTAATGACGCTGGCGAGCAGGCTCAGGGTAGCCGAGGTTTTGCCTCCACTCAGGATTATTTATTACCTCAGGGGGGTGAAACTTAAGATAAATAAGTTCAAGCGAAAATTTGATGAAATCTTGAACGCTATTCTTGCTGACCACAAAATGCAAAGAGAGCACTTCGGTGGCCAAGCAGGTATGCCAGATAAAGAAAATTCAGTCGATGTCCTATTACGTCTTCAAGAGTCCAACGAGGATGGATATCATCTTGCTACTGATAACATTAAAGGGACCATCTTGGTAAGTCATCTAATTACTTCTCAAAACATATCGCTGGTTCTTTCATGACAATTCACCTAAGCGCAGATCCTTTTAATATACTCCATGCATCGCTTTTTCACTTAATGCATGCAATCTTTGCAGGAACGGAATATCATCAACAACGATTGAATGGGCAATGTCCGAAATGCTTAAGAACCCGAAGGCAATGGCAAAGGCACAAAATGAGATACGGCAGGTCTTAAAGGGAAAGGACCGCGTTCAAGAGTCGGATATTGAAGAACTCATTTACCTGAAGTGTATTATCAAGGAAACACTCCAAATGCATCCAACATCACCATTTCATCGCCAGAGAACCAAGGCAAGGTTTCAAAATCAACGGATGTGATATTCCTATGAACGCGAGGGTCCTTGTCCACGCATATGCTGTAGGCAGAGATCCGAGATATCGGACAAATCCGGAGAAATTTGAGCCAGAGAGGTTTATAGAATCTTCAGTGGGTTATAAGGGGAAGCACTACCAGCCTCTTCCATTTGGATCTAGTCGGAGGATTTGTCCAGGCATGGCATTTGCCACAGCCAGGTTGAACTTGTTGACAAATAAATTTTTCTCTTTTTTATTTATAACTTAATCGCATAAAAAATTAGTGATTAGTCTCTAAAAAAAATAGTAAAAAGTAAAGTAAATAATTTTCATTAAAATGCATCACGCTTTCATCTAATTGCATCGCATATAGACATTAGGAATATTTACATTACTAGTATAAAAAATTTAAAAATTTAAAAAATTAAAATTTTATTAAAAAAGCAGTCGGGCCGGGCTAGGGCCAGCCTTAGCCTAGCACTCCCTCGTTTCCCTTCTCTTTTTTGTGTCTGGGCTGGCCCAACCCACTTCTTTTCCTTTTTCCCTGGCCCGGCCATCCCTTCTTCTCTTCTCCTTCTCTCCACTTTAGCAATTGGCTCAGGACAAACAAGGAAGCAAGGATAGAGGACAGGCCACCGAAGAGAGGACGAGGGGAACGTCGCGCGGATGTTCAACCAGGACGTTCGGTCGGGGGCGAGCTGGCTAGCGGCAGCTGGCGTTGTCCTCGGAGAGAGAGAGGGAGATGAGATAAAATGGGAGAGGTAGCTTATTCGATGGAGCTTGGTTTTCGGCTGGTAAGGCCTGGTCGACAGAGAGAGGGGTTTTGCGGAGGTCCAACCGAGAGAGGGGTGGAGAAAAAGGGGAAAGAATGGAACCAGAGCGTGAAATACGCGAGCTCAGTATCACCGGAGCCCCTTCCGGACAAACACCGACGCTCGCGGTTTCCGTTTTCAGCGCCTATACCTCTGATAAGCCCCTATTTTGTTTGTTTCAAATATGTCCTCCCGAGGATCCTGGTTTCGAGACTTGCGAGGCAATCGGATTAAGCTCAACATATCTCCAGTTCGCTATCCATTTGCCGTCACCGAATCGGGTAAGGTCATCTCTGGCGACGACGTCTTCAGTTTTCCTTGTAGCCTGCTTTTTCCCTACCTCCGCATAGCCGAGGTCAAGACTTCACGTTCGTTGTTCATGCTCATGCTAATGTGGAGGATTCGTTTCTGAGTCTACCTTGAACATTATTTGTTGGCCGTATGATGATCGTAGCCTGAGTTTGTCATAAGAATTCTCTTGATGTGGACTGTATTAATTAAAAATTATAATTTATCGTTTTATGGATTTGGTCCACTAAGATAAAATATAAGGTTTCTTAATAATCAAATATAGATAGGGCTTGCATGAGTCGAGTTGGGCCCGGCCTGTAATGAGAGGATCTGGCTGAAAACTTTATAAATAGCGTTAAGATCCCTTCTCCAACCCTCCTACTTCCACAAACACACTATTACCTCACATGAGGAAAGCCGTGAGGGGTGGTCTCATTAAGCCAAGATTCGAGGGCGATAGAGGTGATTAACCTGAGCGTCAAATCATCATCATTCTGCATAAAGAACAATGGTTTCCAAATCAGGTGCACAAATCTCTGTCTTATCCTACACTATGTTCGAGTATCTAGCTATATTGATCTTGGGATGCCGTTTTGACAGCTAACATTTAGTATCAAAGCATTCATAGCCTAGAACTTGAACTATTGCATTTGGCCCGTTTGGGAAATTGTATCCACTGAAACGTGATTTTGAACATATATTCTGATTCATCTTGTCGAGCCAACTGTTTTGGTGGGTGGCACGCCTTTGGCAGAGGCCAAATGTACCTCCCATGAGCATTTCAGATTTGACCTACCTTTGGACCATTTTGCTTGTTTTTGTGATTTTTGGTTTGATAAAAGTGACTTTTGATCACATATTTGGACTCCTTTTGACAAGATGAGACGAGCATTTTGATGGGTGGCGGGCCTCGAGAGGAGGCCAAATGCGCCCCCACGGACCTATACACACTATAGGGGCTCCAGTGAGTAGTGCAAGACGCGGTCAAGCGCTTTCACGCACTCATATGCGCTAGCATGTGAACCGCCTTAAGTGGTGAGTGATGTCAACAATGACGTCACCCTGCTGACTTGGCCATCACTGCACTAACGTCACGGATGACATAATTTGGTGATCGATGACGTCATTCCCTAATTGGGTTGACCCAACCCACTTTGACCGGGTTGACTAACCCGATTTAACCGTTGACCCGACCCAGTTTTACCGGGTTAACCCAACCCAAGTGGACCATTGGATCAGGGGCCGTTCAGGGGTGCCACATTTCCACGAAACAAACAGACCCTTATTTTGGGATTTGCTTGTCTAGAATCCCTTTTGACAAGGGGGAAAAAAGTCAAATTGTTCACTATAAATAATAATAATACCAACCCACCCCGTGGTAGACGCATTGGTTTGCGCCTTGCCCCCTCATCTGGGAGGGGAGGGGTTCAAAACTCTGTGTCTCCATTGCACGACTAAAGTAGAGTGCCATGGGAGGTGAGTCCCCGCGCTAATGCTACCCCTAGTTTACATAGGCCGCCGACTATACGATAATTCCAAGGCATAAGAATAATAATAATAATATCAACAGACGATGCTTTTGCCATTAACTCATGTATATTGGCATTGGGGCATGGGAGTGTAGCTAGTTTTTTTTTTTATTTCTTTTATTATTGGAAAATGCCAGTCAACTCAAGAAGCATGCTACCCCTAGTTTACATCGCCGGCTGCCAGCTATACGATGGTTTCAAGGTAAATAATAATAATAATATCAATAGGTGATTTTTTGCCATTAACTCATGTATATTGGCATCGGGGGCATGGGAGTGTAGCTAGTTTTCTTTTCTATTTCTTTTATTAAAGGAAAAGGCCAGTCAACTCAAGAAGCAGGTTCCACACGCTTTAATTACCCGTGCATTGATTGTCCTTTTGTTTTCTTTTCTATCACTATTTGCGTTTTATTAAATTAGTTCAGTGGAGAATATGCTTATCGACTCGGAGTATTAGAATTGTGATTGGTTTTCGTTTCTATTTCTTTAGTAGTAGAGGAAGCAAGTCAAAACAATAAAGAAAAATAATAAAAAAATAGGGATGCGACATAAATTTTATGCACGCGTGCAATAAATTATCCTTTGGTTTTCCTTTTTATGGCTTTCTTTGATTATCACTGCGCGTGATCCGAGAAAGTCACGGTCAAGAAGAACGAAGCGATATATACATAAAGAGATAAAGCCGCAACCCAACCAGACAATAGGCATTCTGCGGAAGCACATCAACTTTCATCTCCTCTAATAGCCGCCTCTTCGAATTTGAAAGGGAAGTTCTTTCTAGGGATCTCTCGCGCTCTCTCTTAAAAGACACAATTTCCCATAAAAAAAGAGGGGGGTCCGGGACCGCCACATCAGCGTGGTCCCGGACCACTCATATGGCGCCACATATGAGGGGAGGGAGACAAAAGAGAAAAAGAGGAGAGAGAGCGTCAGAGAAGTGAGCCTCGGTTTTTGTCCTTTCTTTGGCTTCCCCATACACGTGGCGACGTGTGAGTGGTCCGGGACCACGCTGACGTGGTGGTCCCAGACCACCCAATATTTTTTCGGGGGGGGGGGGGGTGGGAAAGGCGGGGGCGTTAAGGGAAAGGGTGGGGAGACGAGAAAACGGAGAGAAATAACTTGCACCGTAGAAATCCCCACTGGCTTCTATTATTTTGGGCATTCCCACATCTCACCTGCACCACCACGACCAGAGAAACGTAGAGAATATTTTCTCGAATGTTCGGTGGCTTGCAAGTGCCACGTCATTAGCTGACGTGGCCTGCACTTATTATTAACCAATTACAAATTGACACATGACATCAGAGAAATAAATTAAAAATCCCCTAATACACCTAGACTCTCTTTCCTCCCTTCCATCTGCACGAGCCCAACCTCCCACCGGCGGAGTCGGAGTTGCCGGCGCCGCATCAATCCAGTTTGGCCATCTCCTCCACCCGCTACCTCAATTCCAAATCCGACGTCGAGGACTAGATTTGGTCATGAGAGAAGCCATAGGTGAAGCTGATTTCTCTCCTTCCACCACTCAACAGAGATTCCATGGATTGGAACCGTTGGCCATGGCTCCAGATCTGGAGTCTTGGCTGCGAGCCCGCTGCTCTGTGTCCCCAGATCTGCCGCTCAGGCGCCAGGACGGCGGAGAGGGTGGACGCGGAGGTCGGTTGTCGCTCACGGCCATGGCTTCAGATCTGGAGTCTCGGCCGCGAGCCCATTGCTCTGCATCTCCAATCTGCCGCCGGGACGACGGAGAGGGTGGACGCGGAGGTCGTCGTTGCTCACGGCCGTGGACGCGAAGCCCACTGGTTTGCGTCTCCTAATCTGCCGCTGAGACGCCGGAACGACAGAGAGGGTGTGCGTTCAGATCTGTGGACGAGACGCCGGAACAACAGAAGACCGCTGCTCTGTATCTTCATATATGTGGACAAGTGCCGTGGACAAGTGCCGTGGCCAAGGCTTAGCCGCCGGGACAACCACGAGGGTAGACGCGGAGATCGGCCTGGACGTGACGATACCATCGCCCAACAGCTAGATTGGTTTGCTGAGCAACGGCTTTGAGCTCGAGTCCTGGCTCGTCCGTGGCTGCCGGCGACAATCTCAACAGCATTGCCCCGAGCCATGGTGGCCACGATAAGGCGGTGGCTCGAGGATGGTGGCAGCGGCGGCTTGGGCGGTGGAGATAGCCAAGCTCAGGCGGAGCGGAGGTTGAAGATGGAGGAGAAAAGGAGAAAAATAATAATTTCTTTATTTTAATTTCCATGTCAATGTATATATGTGTGAAAATCTAATTGGATATTAGTAAATAAGCGCGCGATGATGTGATAGGAGTGTCAAGCGGTTCGGTTCGGTTCGGTTTTTTTTTGAAAAACCGAACCGAACCGAACCGTTAGAAAAATTTTTCGAACGAACCAAACCGAGGCGAACCGAATACGAAATTTCGGTTGGTTCGGTTGGTTCGTTTTTCGGTTTTCGGTTTTCGGTTTTTTGCATTTCTTTTATTTCCTCTTTCCTTCTCTGCGTCGTCTTCCTGGACGCTCGCATCATCAAAAACCCCCAAAAACCGAAACAGACGCGACAAAGCATCAATCTTGCAACCGAGATTGTCATACCTTCCGTTCCGAATGGACGAGGTTGAGGAAGCTCCATCATGCACGACCCACACGACGACGAATCGACGCGGTGGCGTGGGACTCGGCGAATTATGGAAACGGAGAGCTGAAAGACTTCGGCGAACCGGCGGAGCTCTCGAACGAAAAGCTTCCCACCGAGAGTTTCCCAAGCTCGGCGAAGCCGGACCGGAAATCCGGGAGCCCGTCGCGCAGATCCGCGACACGAAGGCAATGCGATTCGCTCGGGAGATGGTTTCCCGCCTCCGATCTCGCCCCGAATCGGGCGCGCGCATTCATCTTCGCCTGCTTCTTCTTCGACCTCCGGCGTTGCGCCTCCTACCCAACTCCTCTCCCGCCCTCCACGTCGACGCTCGGTAACCATCACCGTCCCGCTCGCCGCGCCGCAGCCGGTGATGCTTTGGGGAGGGGGCTGGGGGCTCTCGTTTGGGCCACCATGGATTGGAGGGAGGCACGCGAAATCGAGCCAAAGGAGATGAGAGTCGGGGGAGAATAAAATCGAATTTTTAATGGTTTATCGGTTTGTGGTTCGGTTCGGTTCGGTTAACCGATAAAAACCGAACCAATAAAAAAATATCGGTTTTTAATGCGAACCGAACCAAAAACCAAACCGAACCGAAAAAACCGAATTTTTCGGTTCGGTTCGGTTCGGTTATCGGTTCGGTTCGGTTTTCGGTTCGGTTCCTGACACCCCTATGATGTGAGGCTTGCAAAACACTGAATACGCCCTTCCCAATTAGTTTCACTTTTCATGCTAATGACTAAAACGCAAATATTTAAAGAAAAAACCAGAAAAAATGGATTAGCAATTTTTCATATGATTAAAATTATTATCAAAAGATGATTAAAAAAAAGCATCATGAAATATAATCCAAGAGTAGTTATGTGCATATGCTCATTGTTCTTGGAACTACGGTACCTTTGCTCTTTGACAACAAGCCGAGTTTGTTGAGCTGGTAGGCCCCACCGCCTCCTCTATAATTCCCTCATCCCGCGCTCATCTGCTTTGCGCCTTAATATAATTTCATTTCCTTAATTAATCCTATATAATTTTCTTAGATGCTATTTATACTATTTTCCATGGTGGGTTGTGTTGTAAGCTGAAGGTGGCATGACAAATGGTAATTCCATTCCCTGCATTGGTTATAGATTTTGGGTGAGACAAGAATTCAATTGTTCGACCTAGCTTGTAGAAATTAACTTTTTGACGACTTGAAAAAATAAAAAATATATTGGTCAACTTTAGAAGCAAAAGCACATGAGGGCTAGAAATTGATATTTCTTTCAAGTAGTTGTGAATTGTTAAATTGTTTGATTGAGTCTGTTTGGCTTTGAGCTTCTCGAAGGAACATGCATTTTTTTTTTTATGAGGTTTGGACTATAGATTATCAATACGATATCTACCTCATTCTGAATTTTCTTTTCTTTATTCCCCATGGGCCGAAGGATACTTTTCAAATGAATTGCAGTTTAAATTTCATGGGTCAGTCTCTAGGCCGCGTGAATAAGGTGATGAGTTTTTATTAGCTTTTTATTGCTAATAATTTTGTTGAACGTATGTTTGATTCTGTCGGGAAAAATTCAGGTCTCAACAAGTTTATCAGAGGAACATGAGATTATTATAGACATTTGGATAGGATCATCGGTTCGATATTTTACCAAATACCGCATTTGGACACCTTCAAAAGGTTTTCTTTCCTTGAAGCCAATCAATCGATTAATAAAAAAAAACACTGGCCTCTAATTGCGACCATATGAAATTATGACGATAATAATAATCTATCTTATTTTGGCAGGTCAAATTCATTAACAATTCAATAAGCAATAAACTTGATGTAAAATAATGGCGATCAAGACATCTAATTAACGTAGAAAAGGTTTATGCGCAAATAGGTTAGATCTATGCGCACGTTAATATTGTTAAAACACCTCATAATACTCTTTTTTAAAGAAAGTCATGCAACTGGGTGTTAGAGAATATACAGAGAAGATCCAATGGGGAATAAACTACCCAAAAAAAGTACCAAATCTTAGGCAACTCGTTAGAATATATGGAGAAGATCAAATGGGAATAAACCACCCAAACAAAGTACCAAATCTTGCTCATTGTTCATTGTCAACTTCTGCTTCTAATTCTAATGGCGTCTTCTTCTTCCAACTCCAGAACGAGTTTCAAAGTCTTTGTGAGTTTTAGAGAAGAGAACGTTGGCAGCAACTTTGTCACACATCTATCTGCAGCTCTAGTCCATGTTGGAATATCCTACTTCAACGTTCAACGAAGGGAGAAAGATGAAGAGAATCTAATGATCACAGTTCCCAAGATGATCGAGGAATTAGACCTTGCAATCATCATTTTCTCTACGAACAACGCCTATTCAGAGTTGTGTTTGGAAGAAGTGGTGAAAATCATGGAGTGCAAGAAGCAAAGAGACCTCAAGGTCTTTCCGGCGTTTTATAGAGTGGAATTAGATAGAGTAAGTGGATTGAAAGGGAGTTACCAAATTGGTATTGAATATTTTCAAAAGAGGCCCCGCAAGGATGTGAGGACATTGATGAGATGGAAGGACGCTCTCCATGAGGCGGGTAGCTTGTCCGGGTGGTACTTGGATGATGAGTAAATAGTAATTTTGCCGTTAACTCTCTCCCTCTCTCTCTCAGGCGAACGCACTCTCATCCAACTCTCACATAGCACGGAGCACACTTACGCTACACAAGAAACAGAGAACCTCCTCTCCAAGCCTCCATTGATTCACCACGCCTCCCCAACCGCGTCACCTCAGCCCCCCTCCATCTCTTTGCGTCCTCCGGCTTTGGGGGACGAATCTAGGCTTGCGACCCCACATCTGGGGTCGTTACCCTCGGGCAATGGTTGCCTGAGGCTGGCTATGGCTGAGACGTTCTGCTGTCTTCCGTGACAGAGGGACAAAAATAGAAGAGAGGTGCAACAACAGCTAGGCTAGCAATGGTGTTAGGAACACCACGGTGGTGGGGACATGATATCCCCCGGGGGGGGGAAGGAAGGAACGCAATGACGGCAATGGCGGGGCAGTGGCAAAGGAAACTTAGGCTGAGTTTAAGGGGAAAGTAACAAATTAAATTCAGATTAGGTACCTATTATTCTTAGACTGAATTGTTGTTGCTCGTTTCATTTAATTCGACAGCTTGGGCAGCTTATATTATCCATTGCTCTGTCGTCTATCATGTTAGAATTTCGGAGGCCAAGATAATCAAAGACATCGTCAAAAAGATCTCTGAACTGAATATGTACGATGTGTTCCTCAGCTTCAGAGGCAAGGATATCCGCGAGAACTTTGTAAAGAGTCTGAACGAGGCCTTGGTCCAAAAGGGCATAAAGACTTTCATGGACAGCAAGAACTTACTGATGAGCCAGGATTTCCCATCGAAACTGAAGGAAGCCATTGAACAATCTCACATGTACGTCATCGTTTTCTCAGAAAACTACATTGAATCTTGGTGGTGTCTGAAGGAGTTGGTGCAGATCCAAGGGGAGAAGAACAGAAGAAAACAGCTACTACTGATATTTTATAAGGTGGCACCGGGGGAAGTGAGGGGATAGAATCCGCGGGAGGTGAGGGGAAAGAAACAGAGTTATGAGAAAGCGTTGACGCCCAGGAGAGCGAGTTTGGGAAGCGCAAGGTAAAAATGGAAGGAGGCTCTCTCTAAAGCTGCCAACATGAACGGAATACAGCTGCATGATGGGTAAGATTTCGACCTCATTTACCTTCTCCGTGCAGAAGTAATTTCTACTGTCAGGTAGATGAAGTGCTGAGACTTGCGTTGCTAAATGCATGATGGAAGGTCCCAGCAAGAGACCGAGCCAACCAACCCTATGACATCGATTTCTGCCTTGTTTATGATTGCTGGCATATGCTTCGAGTGGGAAAGAGAACTTGAAATTTGAAAGCTGAGTCGAGTCCAATGCATCCCATAAGAAGTTTTCCGCATTCCATGCATTAAATATGTCAATCAAGTCAAATGATCCGTATTTAACAGCCAATATGTCCAATATCCAGCAATTGTAAAGTTATACAGGAAAGTCCTCGATATGAATTGAAGGGCGTATATCAAAACTTGGGTTTCATCGATCTACTCAATAGGACCATATGCTTTGCTCATTCTCCAATTTGAAGTGGCTAATATATATTTTTCCGATAATTCAATGAATTTTATTGCTACATAAGCCAATATTGACTAGAAAAGACTCAATCTAATCAGAAACTCTTTTGGCTCCGTGAATGTGCTTCTCTTATTGGGATTATGATGTTCACTTCATGCTAGTCGATGGCCATATTTCATAATATTCATATTTTTCTTGCTTTTTTGTTTCGACAGGAATATGTATGGTTGCATCCCTAGAATTGTTAAAGAGATAGAGGGAATGATGCAAAGGATTTGATGACAGCTAGGATGAAAAAGCTCAAAATGTAAGTTTCATCAGATAGATTATAATTTCATTTCACTACAGATTATTGTATGAGAGTACTCCTAAATGTCACGAATAAAAATTGCCGCTTTTCTCTCTTATCTCTAGGGTTTCTCCTCTTCATCTTATTGTCACACACCTTTCTTCTTCAACCTCCATGGAGGCGAGGGTCTAAGCTAGAGTCCCCTCCCTTCTTTCCTTTTTCTTTGGCTGATTTGGTTCTATGTACTATTGTTCTTGCTTTCCTCTCAGTTTGCGGAGCTTTCCTTTTTTGATTTAGTCTAAAATTGAAAACTCCTCTCTCCCATTTCAGGAAAGTTTCTATCACAATCCAGTCTAGATTTGGGATTTTTGCAAGTATGATTTCAGTATTCCACTTCCCTTAGGTTTCATTGGTGTACAAGTCCAATTTCAAAGAAAATTGGAGGAGCTTCTTTCAATCTCACAAGCATCATATCTATGCTCAGTCAACCTTATACTTTAAACGGGATGGTGTTGGGGATGCCTAACCTTGGTACGCACTACCAAAAGATATAAATTAGATTTGATTGAGCAAAACTTACTATTTCAAAATTTTATAGTATGAAGTATTGGCAATAAATTGGATTGAGAGACGTGGCCGAGGTCTATTTGATAAATTTTACAGAGCAACTTGGAAGACCACGGCCATTCAGCAAGCAGTTTGGATTAATGCAATCTGCATCACAATTCATAAAGGAGAGGAAAAAATAGTTCCTCTACTAGAGTTAGTACCAGTAAGCATAATGTGAAATATTTATTTCATAGTGATTGTAATTTTAATCGAATGAGCATACATTTAAAATTTTCTAGTATGGACTAATAAAGGGAAAAGTAAAAGGCATTGGAATCAAAATCATCCAATTTGCTTCCCCTAGAATCACTTCCTTAACAAGTCGTCAACAATCCAAACAGGCATGTTTCGCAACCCAATGCGCAAATAATAGTTGGTGCAAGTGGAACCCATGGTCGCAGCATAATTATTATCTTCTTTGTTAAGTTGGTCAGCTTCCCTCTACATCTGCTTCTCTTGGAATATCTTCTTCCTCGATGTCTATTGAGTTGTCTTCCTTCAAGTCTCTTTCCCTGAGAATCTAATTATTTTCTATCGGCTGACAGTGTTAGAGCACGACCTTAGAGCATACTTCTGTTGCTGGCATTGTAGATGAAATCAACACTTCTCTAAGCTTCCTTTTGATGCTCTAAGGCGAGCTTGGAAATGGCTCTAATCGTTTCACAGATGCTTCTCAACTTCAGACAAACTGCTGTGGAGGAGATATTCAAGCCACACAGGAGTGGATTCCGATGAAATCAAGCTATTCACATGCCAAATCACCCTTTGGTCATATGCTAAATAAATGGACGTCACACGAAGCATCAGCCACTTTTCCTTCCTCCAGGCTGAGAACAACATGGAGTGCTAGTCCTAAAAAGTTGTCATACAGGTCCTGGGGATCCTTGGGAGATATGGAAACCTCTTTACAATTTGGAAACCATTCTGGCATCTATCTTCCAATTAGGAGAATGTTGACTCAAAATGAGTTCCTATCATACAGAGAGAGAGAGAGAGATAGAGAGAGAGAGAGAGAGAGGGTCTAACCTCGAGAGTCCCTGCTTAGTGCACTATACAAAGTAGACAAGTTTCTGCAGAATAAATGGGGTCGTGTTCGCCTTAGAGCATCTGAAGGGATCCTAAGGAAGTGTGGATCCCATCTAACATGTGAGCAATTGAAGTGTCGTCGTGCTCCAATAGCCTTAGCCAGTCAAAACAAATCAGATGCTTGAAACAGGCTAAGAGGAACACAATCAAATATGTTTGAGCAATCTCTAGTGTCATTTTGAGATGTGCAAAAATCGTTTTCCAATTTGTTCGATGATATAAATGGATATCTTTGGGAGTAGGGCATACAAAAGGTCGAATACAAAACCATGACATCGTGTGGTCACATTTTGGTCAACCTTTTACATACTGGACCTTATTCTAAAGGAAGAAAAAGTTCAAATCAAACAGAGCCAGAGAAAGCTGGTCGAGTTAAAATGGATTCAAAGGAAGATCATCACCTTCCCCAGGAAAGGCATAACAACCATGACTATGGTGTAGTACGAGTTCAAATGGCACCTGCTGTTATAGTAGTGCTGGCTCGCAACACTCAATATTTGTTGGATTGATCGCGGCTTCTTAAGGAAATTATTCGAAGGGAAACAAACCCGCCGATTTTGATTTTCATGCCTTCACGTTTTACCTTTTCCTTTTTCATTTTTGTCCCCAGAAGAACTTGTTACATGTCTGCTCGCTCAATTCCAATTCGAAATCCATATTGACACAAGCTTCGTCCATCAGGATACTGACGTGCCAAGAGAATTGTCGGGTGCAATCATTTCAGTGTGAATCGTGATCAAAACTTTCATTCAAATTATTGTGGTCAATCTACCTTTCCTTATGACGTTGCGAAGAGCCGCGTACTAGATCTAAATTTGGTGATAGCTTTTCGAGTAACTTTTTACAGGATTCGGTGCCTAGACTTAATTCTTACTCAGCTAATAAATCTAAAAAGTTCTCAATATGAATTTAAATATTTTTTTGGCTTGATCAACACGAAAATATGTTAGAGCATGTCACAGGGCGTACTTGATTGATACCTCCCATGACTTTGATAATGTTATATTTCATGGGAAACCAATTCAGTAGTTACTTTATGAGTGAAGTGAATAGATGATGTATGAAGACTGTCCATCTGCTAGCTTTACTAAAAGAGACAATCTGTGTCACTTTTTTTTTTTTTCCAGATGAAAGAAGAAATTAGATAAGAAGGTATTTTGGTTTTATAAGGTACCATTAGTTCTTTAACTTTTTTATAGCCAATTGAGATCTCAAACAACCCAATTTTATTTTAACGATACCAAAGTTACTAAAATTTAATATATTGTGGTATACTAATGAGATGACGGTTTTTTTTTTCTCTTTTCGATAAAATGAGGTGATGGTTGACATGGCAGATTACGTGGGCATTTGATACGACGCTTAGTAAACACGTGTGAGGAATATAAAAAGAAAAGCAAATCATAATGGTTTTTTTTTTTTTGTCGATCCTACTCTAACACTCACTCTCAGACTTTTGTCCTGCCTCCTTGCAGGGCGTGGGAGTCGAAACTCACATGTGAAATGAAATCTTCCCCATCCCAATTCCCCCTGAGAAAGTGGGGATTTGAACCCCCCCCCCACCTCCCTCTTTCAAGTTGGAAGAGTGGCCACTGGGGTGAACCCCCAGTGGTTAATCAGAATGGTTGAAGATCATGAAAGCGATGGCTTTGAGGGTCTTGGATCGAACCTATTTGACTTCTTTCTACTCTCCATCCTATGGATTTCCTCTTTCTTTGTTCTTTTTTCCGATGACTTCAAAGAAGCTCGAGCGATGGCTTTGAGGGTCTTGGATCGAACCTATTTGACTTCTTCTACTCTCCATCCTATGGATTTCCTCTTTCTTTGTTCTTTTTTCCGATGACTTCAAAGAAGCTCGATTGATCTCTGGTGCGTCGCGACTATCCTGTGCTGCCGGGGTACTCGAGCAAGGCCGTGGCACAATTACAAAGGGATAGTGCGGTGCCGCGGTGGAAATGATGATTGGTGAGGCAGAGAGTGAGGTTGTAGAGTCCCCTTGGACTGCTTTGTTCAGTCCCAAATTCCACGAGCTAAGAATGGAAGAAAATCATCTGCGAAGATGAATAATGGCTTAGCCGTGGAGTGAGCGTTTAAAGCATGCTCCTGAATCTTAAAAACCAAAAAATTGTGTTCCAAAAAATTCAAGAGTTAAAGACTTTTTATATATAGCAATCCATGACGTCCATGTGTAGCAGATAATTGGTTTGATATTTTCTATTTCGTTGGAGAGTACAAGACGTTTCAAATCAGATCATTGGATAAGTTTCACCATTAGATAGATAGATAGATAGATGCTCCGCAAAAAAGTTGATTTACAGGAATTTATAAATGAATTCCTCTTAAATGTAATTTTTTATTTAGCTGATGCTATTTACGAATTTCTTCCATATTTGGAATTTCTTCCATATTTGTTATGGCATTGAAATTTATATTTAAATTAGTCTTTTCTATTCAACAAGTTTTTGACCTCTTGATATCAATTTTTCCGAAGCATGGCCAACGTATGTCCCTTATATGACTCTTAAAGATCCAATTATAACATGAACATACAATTATCTCATGTTCAAGTATATTTGGACGCATGAATCATGAAAAAAAAAATCAAAAAAATTTAATAGGTTCAAAATATTTGAACTGAAAATAAGGATTATGCCACGTAAAATAAACTTTTGCGACCTCCTTGGACTCTCTTGCAACTGTGGAGGCTAATGACCTACTAAAAGTGTAGATTTAATTTGGACTCTCCCAAGCTCACCAATTTGCGATTTATGGTCTAAATTTTTAACATGCAAGTCATTTTCATTTATGAGTCGTTACTAATTAGTTTGTGGTGGATCAATTAGAAACCAAATAAAATATTAAGAGAAATATTTTACTTCTGTACAACAACAAATATTAGGATTGATGACTTGATTATACTAGTTAATCAATTAATACTCTTTTGAAACCTAACCTTATTTAAACCTCAGGTTGGATTTTTTTTTTTTTTTTTGAAGGATATTTCATGCATTTTAAAGAGAAAGATACTCAAAAACCTTTTTTTTTTTTTTAACTTTCCTAATTTGAGAATTTTTTTCGAAATTCTTTTGAAATTTTTTTAAACTATATGTTTTCATAGTTTTTTATTCCGAAATTGGGACTCGGGCTTGGCCTTTGAGCCCAGTCCGAATGTGGGCTATCGTTGGTCTTCAGGTTGGGAGGCCTCACCCATTAAGAGGCTTTTAAAAAACGAACTGGGCTCAATCTTATAGAATTAAGCCCCAACTCCAACAAACCGAGCTCGACCCAAAGCTAATATAATGAGCCCAAGCTAGTTAGACGTGCGACCGGGGACCGACCCCTACCCAACCCAGGCCGACCCGACTAGTAGCCCCTCGCGTTCCCCTGCTCCCACGCAACGCCGACGCGGATGGCCGTGGCGACGCCGCTCGTCTCGGCTTGGCCGCACGCTTACTCCGCCGTCGCCTCGGCCAGCCGAAGCTGAGGGCTCGGCTTCGGCCTGGGTCCCCGTTTCCTGGCCGCGCTCGACACTGCCGGCGGGGAGGCCTTGAGGCCAAACGGCCGACGCCCACAAGCGCCAAACGTCACCGAGGTGTCTCGACCGGCCGAGATGGTGTCCGGACAACTCGATACCGTCCAAAATAAACAGGCAAAAAATAGGTCTATCTCGGGCATTCCGTAGAACGAGCACGCTGCTGAAACATCGGGTTTTGGCTCCATCGGGACTCAAACCAAAGGCTGAAGCTTTCGCCGAGCAAACAACAACACCACAGCAGCCAAAAGAGGGAGAGATGGGGCCGGAGTTCGCATGAGCCGGGCGGCCGCGAGCTCCGGCCCGAGGTACCCAAAACAGGGCAAAAACAGGGCTGGCTTACTGGAGCTGGTTTGAGGGCGTCGGCGAGGATCGGCGGGTGGCGTACAGGCGCGGTGGCTACCGGAGAAACTCCCTACTCTCGCGCTCATTCTTTGCTTTCTCGATCTCGATTTCCCTCTCTCGGATCACTCTCTCTGATCCCCGTGGATCTCACCCTTGGGCCCCTCCTCTTATAGGGCCGGACGTCCCGAGAGGGAAGGAAGAAGAGAAGGAGAGAAGGGAGAGAAAAGGGCCGGGGGCCGGGCCGGGAGAAAATGAGGAGAACCGGGCCCCGGCCCGGGCGGGGGGAAAGAAAGGGGCCGGAGTCGGGCCCGACCCCCGAGTCCCTTTACGTCTTTCTAATTTTTTAAAATAATAATTTAAATTTTTAAATTTTAAATTTTTATCTGAAATATAGTAAAATGAAGGGAAAATAAAATTTAGTTTATGCAAATAGTATTAATGACTAATTTAAATTTTTATCTGAAATATAGTAAAATGAATAGAAAATAAAATTTAGTTGATGCAAATAGTATTAATGACTAATTTAAATTTTTATCTGAAATATAGTAAAATGAAGGGAAAATAAAATTTAGTTGATGCAAATAGTATTAATGACTATGTGACGTAAAAATCTTTTCTTGTTAGGGCCAAATCGATCTCTAATTTTCTACGCAATTTAATCATATATATTTAACCAAAATTTAGGTGTCAACAAAAACTCGTTCAAATTGTCGGCTATTTAATCAGCATCAATTGAAAAAAAAAAAATAGATTGTTAATGCAAGTAGGCTTTTGTCCCTTCATGTTCTTAAGATCCATTTTTAGGAAGGAGCTAAAAAAAATGATCTTCCCAGGTAAAAGCGTGCTTAAAATGATTAAAACAAAATACCAGTTTATTGTGGTTTATGAACACATTGTTTCTAGGAAACATTTTAAAAAGTCTTTAGAATATTCATGATATGACCAAGTAATATATAAATTAAGTGTATTGATGCTTGTTATAAAAAAATAAAATAAAAAATTGACCATGCATAATTTCATCAAAGAAGGCCAGAAATTTCTATGGTCTCTAATTCCTAAGCGAGAAGAACACTCGAACCTTCGTTAGTTTTTCGTCTTTGTCTACCAATGAGTTATTCTGAAATGGTGGAAGAGGGAAGCTGTTGGAGAAATCTTTCCAAAATATTTTGAAGCTGACAAAACGTTTCTATCAGTCTAAGTCTGGATGTTTGGAGACCGACAGTTTAAAGTCTGAAGACTTTGTTTTCTCGAGACTCAAGACTCAAGACTCAAGACTCAAGACTTAAGTCTATTCTCACTGACAGTCTTTCTAATCCAGTGACGAAGGAAACCCAAAGCCGAAGTATATGATTGAGGATTCGATCCTATCCTCGGAAAAGATTCTTTGGTTGGATAATCATTTCGGATTCTTTAATTCTTATCTAAGATCGATTGAAGATCCGATGGTCGACGAAATATTCTTGGAATGTTCTATTCTTGGAAACCAAGATCCCGATTGTATGGGCGAAACGGGATTGATGGGCTATCATCGATTCCTTAAATAGCTCGGATGATCTTCTTGATTGATTCCGTCCAACGGGTAGATTGGAGGAATTCCTTTGGTAAGTGCCAACGGCTATGATGGCATAAAGGAGTATAAAAGGAAGACGTTCTAGTTGTTTTAAGAGTGTGATCGATAGAAAAATTCCAGAGTCTGAAGAACCTTGATTGTTAGTTGAGACTGTTCGAGCGAAATTGTATACACAGAGAGTGTTTGTACTTGGTGATACCTTGAGTGAGTGTAGTAGATCATCTACGCCAAGAAATCAAGGAAGATCAACATTGTAACATCTCTTTGTTCATAGTGGAATCCAGCCAATTGGCTGTCGGTGCGTAAGAGTGGACGTAGGCTTGAATCAAGCCGAACCACTATAAACCGAGTGTTCAATTCTCTCTTTCCCTTACTCAGTCTCACGATTGATTTTTAATTATTGCAAATTCTTCAACTGTTTAAAGTATTGTGCAATCTTCAAAAATCTTTGTATACCTATTCACCCCCCTCTAGGTACTCATACTAGCAATATCAATTGGTATCAGAGCCCGTATTCTTACTTTGTTTGAAGTGCTTTACTTCAGAGTAAAAGATCCATGGCTAGTATGCTAGCACCAGGGCTGATGGAAGGGCAAAGCAATACCGGACCTCCCTACTTCGATGGAAAGGATTACAACATCTGGAAGAACAAGATGAAAGCTTTCCTACGATCAAAGGATCCTGCGGAATGGGACGTTGTGGAAAGAGGAATCACTCCTGCTGCTGCATCAATCTACGAAAGAGGGAAAGACACTATTGAAACCAGCGGAATGGCTCGGGGAAGAGATAAACAAGAGACAAGCACTCGATGCAAAAGCAATTTACTCTTTATATTGTGCTTTATCTCCAACTGAATATAACAGAATATCTTCTTGTGTTACAGCAAAAGAAGTATGGGATAGATTACACATCACCTATGAAGGGACGGATCGAGTGAAGGAGACCAGAATTAACATTCTCCTCGGTCAATATGAGGCCTTCAAAATGAAACGGAGAATCTATAACCGACATGTTTAGTCGTTTTACAGATATTGTCAATGGTCTTGAGAACCAAGGACAAAAAATTTCTGATCCCATGAAGGTGAACAAGCTTTTGCGTGGACTCTCCAAGGATTGGAATCATATAAAGACTTCAATAAGAGAGACGCAAAGAATCATGCCATTATCTGTAGACGAGCTGATTGGAACTCTTCAGTCTTACGAAGTGGAACGAATTAATGAAGACGAAGATCCAAGAGGTAAGAAATCTATTGCACTAAAATCAAATGATGATTCTGATGATGCAGATTCTGAAGATGATATGGATGATGAGGAGCTCGCCCTCATGATAAGAAGATTCAGAAAACTGAATAGAAAAGGCAGAAGGTTCATCCCAAAGAAACAAAGTTTTCAGAGACAGCAGACCAAGTCTGTTGATGATGAGGAACCAAACAAAGATGTAGTTTGCTTCGAATGTAAAAAGAAGGGACACATCAGACCCAACTGTCCTCTTCTGAAAAAGAAAAGAGGAAAAGCTGAGAAGTTTCGAAAGGCTCTCAAAGCCGAAACCTGGAGTGATACAGAATGTGAAGAGAGTGATAATGAATATGCCAACATATGTTTGATGGCACATTCAGACTCGGACTCAGATTCTAGTTCGACTCGAGACGGTGAATTTGAGGTAAGTGATTTTAAAATTCCTGTCAAAGTCTCTAAATATATTGATGAAGCTGTGTTTCGGTCTTAAGACTTCTCTCAAAAGAATTTCCGAACTTAAAAAGGAAAACTCAATTCTGAAACAAAAGGAAGTTATTTTAGAAGAAAGAGTTAAAAGTCTAGACCTAAATGTTTCTGCTCTTAAAGAAAAAGAAGATGATCTTTTGAAAGAAAATGTTTTCTTAAAAACAGACTTATCAAATATTTCAAAGAAGTTTTCGATAGGATCCGAAAAGCTTGAAAAAGTGCTTTCGGTTCAAAGACCCTATTTCAATAAGTCGGGTTAGGCATGACAGCGGAAACAATTCCCTTGATTGATTTTCCTAAAGTTAAAGAAAGAATTAAGAAAAGACCGTCAAGAGAAGCTTACAAAAATCATTTCAAGAAAGTTTTCGTAAAGTCTCGTTGGTCGAAATGCTCTAAGGTGTTCAAAGTGTAACGAGTCTATATCATTTTGAAAAAGACTGTCCTATGGTTTGGAAACCTGTTAAGAAAGCATGGCCCAATAATGCTTATCCTACTAACTCCAAAGGACCCAAGAAAATTTGGGTACCAAAGAAAGCTTGAGACTCTCACTTGAATGTAGGTCTCCGTCAAGAAAAAGATAAAATGGTATCTTGACAGCGGATGCTCAAGACACATGACGGGGAGACTCAAAGTGCTTCGTAAAGCTTGTTCAAGTAAACGGCGGAAATGTTTCATTTGGAGGAAACGGCAAAGGAAGCATCGTGGGATTTGGAACTGTGAGAATTGGAAATCTCACAATAAGCAATGTTTCTCTAGTAGAAGGACTCAACTATAACCTTCTCAGCATTAGCCAATTATGTGATACCGGTTTCAAGATCTCCTTTCAAGAAGGAATTTGCTATGGAATTAGTAAAGACTCTACTGAGTCTTTCATGGGTCGAAGACATGGAAACATCTACCTCTTAGACATGAAAATGAATGAATCACAATGCCTAATCTCAATTCAAGATGAAGCAGTCTTATGGCACAGAAAGCTTGGCCATGTCAACGTGAAGCAATTAGCCAAAATCTCATCAAAGAGGCTTGTTCGAGGACTACCTAAATTGCCATACCAAAAGTCTGATTCATGCACTCCATGCATTCTGGGAAAGCAGGTAAGAAATTCATTTAAGCCAATAAATCATGTCTCTACTAATCATGTACTACAGATATGGATCTCTTCGGACCAACAAGAACCCAGAGCCTTGGAGGTAAGAAGTATTGTCTAGTAATAGTAGACGATTACTCTCGCTTTACCTGGGTATATTTTCTTGCAAGTAAGTCAGAAACCTTTTCGTACTTTGAGAAGTTTGCTAAAAAGGTTCAAAATGAAAAAGGATGTGTTATTTCAAGTATAAGAACAGATCATGGAGGTGAATTTGAAAATCAAGATTTCACAAAATTGTGTGATGAATCTGGTTTTAAACATGTATTCTCCTCTCCATACACTCTTCAGCAAAATGGAGTTGTGGAAAGAAAGAATAGATCTCTTCAAGAAATGGCTAGAACACTTTTAATTGAAAGCAAAATTTCTTCACGATTTTGGGCTGAAGCTGTTTCAACAGCATGCTATATTATCAATAGAGTCTTCCTAAGACCTATTCTTGAGAAAACCCCCTATGAACTATTCAAAGGTAAGAAACCTATTGTTTCATACTTTCATGTGTTTGGTTGCAAATGCTTTATTTTGAAAAATGCAAGTGATCGAGTTGGTAAGTTTGAAGAAAGATCAGATGAAGGCATCTTCCTTGGATATTCTACATCAAGCAAAGCCTACGAGTCTATAACAAGAAAAGCCGTCTGTGGAAGAATCAATGAATGTCAAATTCCAAGACTCGAGCGCAAGATGAATCCAGCCGGACTCAATATGAAGAGTCTCGAACTCACTCTAGACCTTCCAAAGTCTTCAACTCAAGAAGCATCTCGGACTGACGGAAGTCCAACATCAAGAAGCTCATGAAGATTCAAATAAAGAAAGAGATCATCAACCAAGCAAATCAACTAGTAACTGGAAACACAAATCCAGTCATCCTAAAGATCTCATTATTGGCCAAATCAATGAAAGAATCCGCACCAGATCAAAAAGGCGTGAAGAATCTAGTGCTGTTGCTCTCATCTCTGAAATTGAACCAAAAAGCATAGAAGAAGCTTTATCTGATGAAAGCTGGATCGAAGCTATGCAAGAAGAGCTCGAGACAATTCAACATTAACGATGTCTCGGGAATTGACATCTAAACCAAAAGGTAAAACTGTTATTGGAGCTAAATGGGTATTCAGGAACAAGATGAACGAAGAAGGAAAAGTCGTACGAAATAAAGCAAGACTCGTGGCCAAAGGATATACGCAAGAAGAAGGAATAGACTATGACGAGACTTACGCACTAGTAGCAAGGTTAGAAGCTATTCGTCTATTACTTGCGTTTGCTTGTTACAAAAATTTCAGGTTATTCCAAATGGACGTCAAAAGTGCTTTCCTAAATGGATTTATCCAAGAGGAAGTTTATGTGGAACAACCGCTGGATTTGAAGACCCAAAGAAGCCGACTCAGTCTTGACCGAAAAAGGCTCGTATGGTCTAAAGCAAGCACCTCGAGCTTGGTACGACAGACTAAGTAAGTTCTTATTACGTAACGGATTTGTCAAAGGTAAAGTAGATACTACTCGTTCATCAAAAAGGAAAACAAAAGTTTCTTACTCGTTCAAATATATGTTGATGACATTATTTTTGGATCATCTAATGAAAGTCTTTGCAAGAAATTTTCTAAGTCTATGCGGAACGAATTTGAAATGAGTATGATGGGAGAGTTAACATTCTTTCTTGGACTTCAAGTGAAACAAATGAAGGAAGGAACTTTCATCCATCAAGAAAAATATGCGAATGATCTTGTTAAAAGGTTTGGATTGGGAAAGTGCAAAAAGACCGACATACCAATGTCATGCTCTCTTAAGATAGACAAGGATGAAGAAGGGAAGAAAGTAGATCAAAAGCTGTACGGGGAGCATGATCGGTTCACTTCTTTATCTTACCGCTTCTAGACACGATATTTTGTTGAGTGTTTGCATCATGTGCTAGGTTTCAATCGGATCCTAGAGAATCACATCCCATTGCCGTGAAACGTATTATCAAATACGTTGCCTCATCTTCAAGCATCGGTCTTTGGTATCCAAAGAGGGGAGACTTTAATCTTCTAGGATACTCGGATGCGAGATCTGGCCGGTTGCGAGTCGATAGAAAGAGCACTTCGGAACTTGTCAACTGCTTGGAAACGGGATGGTGTCTTGGTTCTCAAGGAAGCAAAGCAACGTAGCTCTCTCAACGACGTAAGCGAGTATGTAGCTCTTGGAAGCTGCTATTCGCAAATTCTCTGGATAAAACAACAGCTACAAGACTTTGGCATTGAAGACTCATGCACAGAAATCAGATGTGACAACACCAGCGCGATCAATCTCACCAAAAATCCAATCCTCCATTCAAGAGCAAAGCATATTGAGATTCGACATCACTTCATTAGAGATCATATTCAAAATGGAGAAATCTCGATTCAATTTGTTGATTCAAAAAGTCAACTAGCGGATATATTCACAAAGCCTTTGGAGAAAAATCAATTCGACTTTATCCGCTCAAGACTCAATATTTTGAAGCTTGAAGAAGTTAAAGTCTAGAGACTCACCAACTCTGAGACTCTGGTCTCTCAGACTTTAAATCATGAGACTCAATCATTCATGGATAAAGCGTAAGTTGCTATTTTATCTCGAAAATGTACGTTCTTTCATTCGAGATATAATTCGTGTGAAATTTGAAAACTTGTCTTTTTCAATGAATTAATTTTGCGAGTTATTGATTTTGAAAAGAAGTGTTCGTACACTTTCCTTGTACCGATTAAACTTCTCTTTTCAAATCCGAGGTATATATATATACGTCTTTCTTCGCCCAATTTTCAAAACCCTAAAAGGCATTCTCCTCCCGATCTTTGTTTCTACTTCTTGTTCGTCGTCGAGAAAGTGGTCATTTTTCTTGGGAAGAGCAAGTGAAGGAATCTTCCAATAGACAAAGAAAGATGTCGTCTTCGAGGAAATCATCAAGAATCGCAAGCGGGGACCACAAAGAATGGAGAAGGGACCGACTCACTTCGATCTTTGCGAGGAAGAAGACTTATCAAGTCGGCGACAAAGTCCGATTCGCTCTCCTCCACGTCATTCATCACCTCCCGCCCCACAAGGTGCAAGTCAACATCGGAAGAAGAGATAATCGAGGAAGCCGACCCAGTAAGAGTCCAAAGACCCTCCTTTATCTATAAGCTTTATCGTGCGTTGAAAAGCTCCGGTTCTTCATTAAAATATATAGATGACTTCCTTAAGGACAAAAATTATGGGAATGAGTATCTTTTTCTGCGGAGAATGGAGGAATTGGAAATTGCTCCGAAAGGAAGGGCAGAGGAGGCTCTTGCGAACATTCCCAGAGACCCTCGTTTGCCAGGACAAAATCTGATTGACGGGAACGATGACGACAAAATGTTCCTTGAATTTAAACCCAGAATGGGTGTGGCAGCAAAGGTGAAAGGAAATCGGATGGATTTGTTTAAATCCAAGGATCAGGAAAAAGTGTATTTCAGGCTGTTGAAAAGAGGGGTGATAAACCCTAGAAGTGTCGATTTTGACTTCCTGGACACCATCAACGTGAACTTAAGAGAAAAGTTGAATTTGCTTCAACTTGAGACTTTTTGCTCTGACTCTACGGATGGGTATGCTCAACTGACCGCTTATTTCTATTCAAATCTTAGCTTTTTGGATGCGAATAGAATTTCATTCAGTGTTCGAGACCAAGTCTACGTGGTAGATGTGAATATGTTGGTGGACATAGTTGGAGTTGAACAGGGACGCTATCTCCCAATCAAAGTCTCACCTGCTCGTACTACTCTGGATCTTGTCAAAGATAGGGACGTAGAGAAGAAAATTACCTATTCCAGGATGAATGCCATCAACATTGTGCTTCATAAGATTGTGATCAACTGTCTCAGACCAAAGTCTACGTCAAAGACTTCTGTGTCTCTTTCTGAAGCAAAGTTGATGTACGCGATCAACTCAGGATGGAAGTTTTCTCTACCGCACACTATTCTCTTCCATATGTACAGAGCAATGTCGAAAAACAAAGGACAATTGCCTTATCCTGGTCTGGTGACCAAGATCTTCAGACACATGCATATTGAACCGCCACAATCATTTTGTGTTCGACCGTGTGATAAGATGGTGGTAGGTTTGAAGATGTTAACAAAGATGCGTCTGCAAGAACTTTCAAAGGCAATGGAGAAATTCAGAGTGAAATCTCCAGTTCAGTCTGCCTCAAAGAGGAAGGGAAAGGCGGCCATTGGTGCCCCATCGAAAAAGAAGAAAAGAACTCTCATCCTGGAGGATGAAGATGAAGATGAAGAGGATGAAGATCCCACTATCCAAGCACTGACAAGAACAAGACGTTCTGTGTCTCAACCGTCAGAACTTCAGAAGAACAGAGAAGAAGAAGAGCAGAGAGAGAAGGAGAAAGAAGCTGAAGAAGAAGGAGAAGGAGAAAAAGAAAAGTCTGCTGATGAATCTGGAGAGAAGGGAAATCAAGAGCATGATCATCACTCTTCCCCTTTCGATGTCTTAGAGACAGGGGGAGTTAGCGAGCAAGAGAGGTCCACATCTCATGCTGCTGACAGTGAAGATCTAAGACAATCTCCAGAAGACCCAGAAGAAGTTCAGGTCTCTCAATTGCCTGAAGAAGGTCACGATACGTCAGAACCGAATCTGCAAGACTTTACAGAAGCGCCATCGTCTGCATACACACCATCTGAGAAAGCCAATGCTAGTACACAGACGGACGATTCTGCAGATTTTCGTTGTATCATGAATATTCTTCTGGAAATGCGTGGACAGATATATGCTCTGGACTGTGAAATCCAGGCCATGAAGAATGCTGGACAAGCATCTTGATCTCTCTGGAGGATAAATTCAAAGACCTCGCTACGCAACTTCAAGCCAATGCTAAGGGAGAAGAGGTAGCTCAAGCGAGGGAAGACCGAAGAAGCTCGAAGGAGTAGTCCAGTCCATTGGGGATTTCCGGATCGTGCGCATTCCCAGCGGACATGACTCCTTTCTCACCCTTTTTAATGATGACAAAAAGGGGGAGAACCAATTTGAACCAACAACTTTTTCAATATCTTTAAAAAAATTTATGTTTATTTTTTAGTATGACTTGAGAACTTGAACTTGGGTGTGAATTTGACTGAATTGACTGTGGATTGTGATGCTTGACTGGTTGCATTTTTATCAAGTGTTGCTATATGGTATTACTCATGAAAGACTAACTAATTTTCTGTGGATGCGAGTCCGGGTTGCTTTATTAATCTTTTTGAGTTAGCCATATTGCTTGAGAAATGTTTTTGCAGGTCAAAGTTGTTCAAATCTACAAGAAAGTTTTGTCACCATCAAAAAGGGGGAGATTGTTGGAGAAATCTTTCCAGAATATTTTGAAGCTGACAAAACGTTTCTATCAGTCTAAGTCTGGATGTTTGGAGACCGACAGTTTAAAGTCTGAAGACTTTGTTTTCTCGAGACTCAAGACTCAAGACTCAAGACTCAAGACTTAAGACTCAAGACTCAAGACTTAAGACTCAAGACTCAAGACTTAAGTCTATTCTCACTGACAGTCTTTCTAATCCAGTGACGAAGGAAACCCAAAGCCGAAGTATATGGTTGAGGATTCGATCCTATCCTCTCGGAAAAGATTCTTTGGTTGGATAATCATTTCGGATTCTTTAATTCTTATCTAAGATCGATTGAAGATCCGATGGTCGACGAAATATTCTTGGAATGTTCTATTCTTGGAAACCAAGATCCGATTGTATGGGCGAACGGGATTGATGGGCTATCATCGATTCCTTAAATAGCTCGGATGATCTTCTTGATTGATTCCGTCCAACGGGTAGATTGGAGGAATTCCTTTGGTAAGTGCCAACGGCTATGATGGCATAAAGGAGTATAAAAGGAAGACGTTCTAGTTGTTTTAAGAGTGTGATCGATAGAAAAATTCAGTACGAAGAACCTTGATTGTTAGTTGAGACCATTCGAGCGAAATTGTATACACAGAGAGTGTTTGTACTTGGTGATACCTTGAGTGAGTGTGGTAGATCATCTACGCCAAGAAATCAAGGAAGATCAACATTGTAACATCTCTTTGTTCATAGTGGAATCCAGCCAATTGGCTGTCGGTGCGAAGAGTGGACGTAGGCTTGAATCAAGCCGAACCACTATAAACCGAGTGTTCAATTCTCTCTTTCCCTTATTCAGTCTCACGATTGATTTTTAATTATTGCAAATTCTTCAACTGTTTAAAGTATTGTGCAATCTTCAAAAATCTTTGTATACCTATTCACCCCCCTCTAGGTACTCATACTAGCAATATCAGAAGCCACTAGTTTTTTTTTTTTTTTTAATTTCTAATCGCACCAGCGTTTATGAGCCCATGTTTAAAACTAGCTAATGGATCTTGGAAGACAAAAGGTGGAGGTGGAAAATTTAGAAATTGTTTTGGCTGGACACGATTGGTTTGTGCAAGAACTGACTCCAGAGGAATGTGCCCAATATGAACAAGAGGACAACAATGAGATTGTATCATTTGAATTAAGGTGGGGTACAAGACATGAAGATACCTAATTTATTAGACATTCTCTTTGGTGTAATTTGTGTGCCGTTGTTATTAGGGCACCATTATGTGTATTTTTCTTTTTCAAATTACTTGAAGATATACTTGTCTTTCAATTTGGTTTAATTAAATGAGTGTTTTTTTTATAAAATTTTCTAAATTATTTTTTAATTTGAAAAAAATAGTTTAGTTTTTTTGGAATTTTTCATTCGAAGAATTAAAATTAATTTAGAAAAAGAAATGGGCCCAAACCAACCAAGCCGAGAACGGCCCATGGGCCCCTCCTAGCCGGCACCGTTGAAGGACTAGCACTTTCTTCCACCAGGCCTTTGGCCATAAGGGGTGCGTTTATTTGCGTTTGTTTAAAAATTGTTCCAGGGAACAGAAATAGAAAAAAGTGTTTTGTTCCGGGGAACAATTTTTGAACAAAAAAACACGTTTGGTAAACTTGTTCCGGGAATAAAAAATAAACAGAAACATGTTTGGTAAATTTGGATAATTTTTTTATTTCTTTTATTTTTTTCTATTTTTTTCTTATTTTTCCTTTTTTTCTTTTTTCTTTTTTCCTTTTTTCTTTTTTCTTCTTTTGGCCGGTCGCCGGCCTCGGCCATGGCCGGCGACCGAGCCGGCTCTTTTTTTCTTTTTCCTTTTTTTTTTTTTCTTCTTTTGGCCGGTCGCCGGCGGGCCGGCGGCCTCGCCCGGCCCACGACGAGGCTTGCCGGCCCCGGCGAGGCCGAGCTCGCCCGGCCGGCGAGCGAGGCGCGGCTCGCCGGGCCCGCCGCGGCGACGCCGACTCGCCCAGGCCAACCCTCGCCCAGCTACGGCAAGCCTCGGCCTCGCCGTGGCTGGGCGAGGCCGCCGGCCCTCGTCAGCCGGTCGCTGGCCATGGCCGAGGCTGGCGACCGGCCAAAAGAAAAAAGAACAAGAAAATAAGAGAAAAAAGAAAAAAAAAAGTGTTTTTCAAATGTGTTTCAGAAATAAGAAACACAAATTTTGTGTTTCTTATTTCTGTTTCTTTTTTGTTCCTGGGAACAAAAGAACAAAAAAACAGAAAAAGTGTTTAAAAACAAAAAAAAGAAACACAAACAAACGCTGCCAAGGTTTTTGCAGTTGACTTTGTTCATGCTCCTTAGGACTCGTGGGGTAGGCAACTTTGTTGGGGATAACTGCAGTAATGAATATCACACATGGGCGGCATGGCAGCTAAAATTTCATCAAGATCAAAAACTTCAAGTGGCTTAATTGTCTTGGCAATCCAAGTGATTCTTCGTTCTCTACCACTAGTGCACATGCAACACGTCTCCTCATAGGCTTTTGTTAATCCAAACAAGGATGTTAAAACAACTTCTTCCTTATCAATTATTAATGGTGCAACTGTAATCTATACATCATCCTTCTTGAAGGAGTAAGTGTATCCGTGTCCATCATGAATAGTTCAATGTTAATATTGCCACGATAGTCTAAGTAGCATATGGCACACATCCATTGAAATCACATTATACCATAGTTTGCCGCGATATTTATTTGCAATAGAAAATTGAATTAATGAAGTCGAAGACCTTTCCTTCATTCTCCTCCCTTAATTATTGTGATCTATCAGGGTGGGGATGATCTTTCATCGGCAACTTCAACTTCTCGACCATTACAGCTGCTACAACATTCTTGCAACCTCCTCCATCCATAGTACAATCACAAGTCTTGCCATGTGACGTGCACTTTGCATGGAAAACATTGTGGGGCCCTATGTTGGTCACCTCTCTCTGCCTTGTCTTTCTCTTTCAAGCCAGCATAGATCGCCTCCTTCACCGACATAGTCATACACGCATCTATCTCTATCTCTCCCCCTCACATGCGCATATGAATCACAAATTATAATAATATTTCACAAACTTATTAATAGAAAAATAATCCGTGATTTGCAGGAAAAAAAATTCATTAAGTTTAATTTTCGGATTTTACATCAAAATCCACACAATTTCATTAAGAAGGGCAAACTGTTGAACATGAATTTAGTGGGTCAACATTTAGGATCCTTATCATCTCACTGAATATCTAGAATTGATGGAAGAGAGAGTGATGATCAAGCTCCTGGTGATATTGATGACTACGTTTGATTCGGCTTTTCCAAGTAGTTCTGGAGAAAGCAATTTAGCTTAAAGGGCTTTGAAAAAATGCAAAAACTGTTTAGTAAACTCTATTTGGAGAAACAACTTTGAGACAATTTGTTCTTTGGTAGAAAACACATTCGAAAAGCTTATTTGAATGATTAATTTAAATTTTAAATTTTTTATTTTTTTAAAAGTGAAAACATTAATGTTCACAACTTTTTTAATTTAAATTTTGACAACAATGTTGAAGATATAATGTAAACAATTTTTTTAGAAAAATAAAATTTCTTTGTTTTGCCTAAAAAAAATTTCAAATGGAAAAATTTACATCAAAATGGTCTATTTCTCAATTAAAAAAAGAATACTTTTATTGCAATAAACATATTAAAATATGCCCCAAGAAAAGAAATTTATTATCCTTAAGAATTAGAAATTCTTAAATATTTCATAAACTCATAGCTATTTGATCATATAAATGTGCCATATTAGAAGTTGCATCATTATTTGGAGCATTACCCTCCTCATTTACATCATCAACAATTGTGCAGTGAATTCCAATTTGTAGGAAATTCTAAGGGAATAAAAGAAATTATGGGGATTTGTATCTGTCAATTTTCATTGAGTAGGCACAGAACCAAACTTCCCCAGTTTTCTGTTTTTATCCAAGTTCATGGCACCACTTTGCCATAAGAAACGATCTATGTAGCTGAAGCAAAATTAAAATGAATTTGCAGATGTCTCTCAAATCTTCATCTCAAACGATTCTTACCTAACCGAAATAATGGACATGAACTAAAATAAGCTTTCATTCTACGTTATCACAAGAAGAGCAAAAATGTACGCTTGTTTTCAGTGACTTCTCAACATATTACAATCATTAACTATGGACAACAACAAATGATAAATTTATCTTTGTAGCTGCCCTAAAAGAAAGGCAAACCTTTGCTTGATGCTTTCTTGTTAGCCTCATATCATGGACAAACAAAGAGCCATTCACGTTGATGAAAGCGGAGTAGCTTGTGCATCAAATTCAAGAGCGTCCGTACGGTGCGCTACAAAGAGATCAACTTGAATCTCAAACTCATGAACATATTGTGCGGAAAATGTCCATATGACAATAGTTTATCATTGCTGGCAATCAACTAGAGACTTCACTGGAGTTCCTCTTGCTCGGGCCTTGTAAATCATCAATTTAGGTTGCTCACAAAGGCACATCAGAGGATTTGCACAGAAGTAATCCTCCTCCTTGGGCTTATCAACAATAACTCCATTACTCATTGATGACTTGACTGTGATATCTTCTCATGTGCCAGATGTACAGCAATTTTAAGATTATCATGTGAAAGTGTCCCATACTAATGCAAATCCTGTAAAGCCACAAGCCTTTTACAATCAAAGAGAATGGTTCTCTTAAATCCAAGATATTTACAAAGAATGTCACAATTTGCAGACAGCCTTTTGAAGGCAAATGGGATAGGCCTAACTAATTTGACTTGTTCTTCCAACGGAAATAATGGAAGAACATCAATCAATTTAACACACAAATAAACAATCTCAAAGGTCCAAAGATAGGATTGCAATCAACAATTAACCAATCGGATAACATCCCCTTCTCACATTCAATTAGGACAGATCCACTGCAATTGACAATTGACCATATGTGATCTCTCAATGTATACTCAAAACAGGACAAACGAAAATCAATTCTTTGTTGTAACCCGTAAAAAGACATACAAGAATCATGTTGGTGACAGGAAAAAAAAATCGTCATGAGCAGCACTAGTGGCGCTTCAGAAGATTTCCATTTTGTGCGTGCGATTTTTTCAGGCTTCAATGAGATTAATATTCAGCAGGTTTGACACCACTAGTTCGGCATTTAACGCATTGATATAATAGTGTTCTAATGAACTCGTAGGCTGTCAACACGAAGCCATAGCTGTAATTCACCCATGATTTCAAATTCGATCGCCACACCAACATAATAATCAAACATGCAAACAACAGAAGTCGCAGACTGCACAAACAAAACCCCAATTAAAAAGCAATCGAACATTAAATACATAGAGCACAAGACACGAGCCAGCAATCAACAGCCAAGCATCTGGAATTAACGAAACAAATGACAACTACAAATTACCCGCAGCGCGTTGGAGGAGCAACAACGGCGAGTTCGCCGGCAGAAATTGCCTTGCCAGCCATTGCTTTGTCAACTTGAACTAATCGAAGTCTCTCTGGCTGCCTCCGTCATCAACCTCTCCGACAATCATCACCACATCGATCACCGTGACAAGAACCATCAGGCAAAGGAGAGACGAAGAAGAAGCCATCGATGGAGAGAGACACTAAGATAGAGAGTGAATCGGGCGCCACAGATTCGCATAATGCAAGGGGTAGATCTAGGGCAAGCAAATTGAAAAGGGTGAGCAAAGCGGAGCGAACGAAGTGCAGGGTCGAGTGGAGAGCGAGCGGAGTGAAGAAGGCGTTGTCTTTAGATTTTAGGGTTTTAATTCTTTCAAAAGGGGCCAAATTTGGATTTTTAGTTAAGTTTTGAGGGCAAAATAAGTAACTCACTAATTTTTATTAAATCAGCCTTTCAACATTCCAAAAATGCTAAAAACTTAAAACAAATCCTCATACCTTGAGCTTTCAGTATTTTCAATAACTCCTTGAATATGGTTGCCAAATATTTCAACATTTCCTCAAAATGTTTTGAAGGCCGAAAGTCCCCGAGAAAAACTAAACCAAATTCACCCAACATATATTCCAGATAATCAGCTATAAATGACTTATTACTTTTCAAATAACAACTCTTAGTTCCCTACCATGTAAAGAATCACAAAAGTAACTTTGATTATTCTCCCTTTCAACATCTCCATTACAAATTTCAGCTGCAAACCAATAAAGATCACAAAATTGAAACAAACCTTCCTCGAGGTTTTGAATCATTACACCCTTGTACTCGTTCTTTGGACAAAACCCCCTCTCTCTCAGTTTCCCGTGTCTTTGGTGACTTATAGAGTAGGCCAAATTCTCCTTTTATGACCATTGTAGATGGTAACGATGCCCCTTGAATGATTATTTGAAAAAATAATTGGCCGGCTTCTTCTTTTATGACCTCGTAGACGGTACCAATGCTCCTCCCAGGGAAGGATTATTGGGCAAAAAATAATAGGCCGACTTCTCCTTTTATGACACCTTAGGGCTATCCATGGTGAAAATTTTGACCCTGAAGCACTTCTTGAGGGCAGTAAGATCGAACCATATTATTCACGGGTCTCATATATTTTTGTGTGATGGCCAGAGTAAGGGGAGACAACTAGTCAAGACAATTATGAACCCTGATGTTCAGAAAAGGAGAGACACTTGAAAAAAAATTCACACCAATTACCAAATTTGGCATAGGTTATTTTTAATTAGAACATTACGAAAGGACCAAAAATGAACAAGTCACTAAAATAATTATTTTTTTCCGACCAAAAAAGAAAAAGTTGCGCTCTGATTCTTTTTGTCAAAGAGATGAGAACAAGTTTGAAGGCTTTGTATCATTAGTTGTAGCTTTTGTCACCATTGCCGTAGCCTTCTACTTCCAAAGTCCATCCAATCTCAAAATTTTCCAGAGCCAAGCAGTTCGGAAGGCGATCTCATCTCATTAAGTAATGCCTCTGGATCACGAGGATACATGGGGCACAACTGCACTTCAAAATCTGTGATTAGTATAGCACCATCACGCTCATCAAAGGTAATCAGACGTTTCCAGTGGTATACTTAACATCCATTCAAGGGACAGCCAACCCACATGGCGTCCTCAACTAAATCCAAGTCTCTAATGCACACGATCGGCCTAACCAACCAAAATATATAGATTCGTGTCAAAACATGTCGATACCTCCCCCCTTCCTTTGCCCAGCCCTACTCACTCCGTGCAACCTCTGTGCAGGATATACTCCAAATATATGTAGTTTTGAGATGCTTTTGGTAGCTTACTTTGGACACTAACTAGAGCAAGCCGCATTGTGAGTTATTATTATAGGGATTAACGGTTCCATTTGATTTGAACTTTCAAGAAATCCGAACCGAACAAATAGAGTGAATAGCTTAATCGAATTGAATTGCGGCCAAAATCGGATATGAAAACTCGGTTTGATTTGGTTTTTAGTTTTCCGCTTTTTACCTTGTTTATGAGAACAAAATTGAATAAGAAATAGTTTTTGTTAAAAATTTCTATTCGAATTGATTAATTGAACCGGAAAAAAAAAGTTATTTTTTCATTATTTGAATCGAATTGAAAATGTATGAAATTTCGATATGGTTCAATTAGCTTTCGATTTTGATTTTATCCGAATCCTTAGTTGTTATTTCCCCCGGTTTATTTTATGGCCGTCTGCAAGAACAACGAAAATGATCTTTTTCTTATCCTCTACTACGCGGAAAAATTCTAGTGAAGACCCACAATTGATTTTGCTACGTGCTTTGAATAATTTATAATTTTGGGCAAATATTCAAAAAAAGTCAGTTTTCAGTTTTTCGTAAATCATAAACTGAACAATTTAACTTAAAATTGAATGGAAAATTAACTCGTGGTTGTTTCTAGAAAAAAATTGAAGAGGAAAGAGCATCACATTCTATTTTCCAATGCCGTCGTCGTCCTCTCCTTCTTCTTCCGAAGCAGGATGGCCGTTCGACGTCTTCCTCCGCTTCGGAGGCGAGGACGTCTGCCCCGGCTTCCTCCCTTCACGGCGGCATTGACGCCTCCATCAACGGCGATGGCTCAACGCCCGAGGCGCGAAATCTCGGCAGGCGCTGACGAAGGCTGTCGAGGAGCCGTGGATCACCGTGGTTGTCTTCTCCGAGGACCACACTTCGTCTCGGTGGTGCTTGGACGAGCTGCTGAAGGAAGGTAAGGGAGTGGAAGAGGCTCAACGGGACAGCTGGTGTTGCCCCTGTTCTACGGGGTGGAGCCGAGGGAGATTTGATGGCAGAGAGACGGAGAGGGTTATGGCAAGGCATTGGCCAATCGCCGGTTTTTTCAAGTGGCATTACTATGACCATGGATAATCACAGTATTCCTGTTCAACCCTGTAAAAGATATAGGATTCACTAATCTGTTGATACTTGATGGGATCAATTAGTGCGTTAAGAATCTTGCTTTGGAATGTCACGGAGTCATTGTTTCCTTCGTGTTGGTTTTTATTTAGCTCAATGGATCATACATTGCCATTAATTCCCACTCCCTTTGCTACTTTGTTTTGGCAAAGATGAGATCAAGTTTATCAAGGGCGTTGTCAGAGAGATCTCGACTATAGTAGGTCGAGTACCCTTGAGTGTTGCCAAGCATCCGGTCGGTGCAGGTTGCCAGGTAGAGAAAGTAAGATCATTGTTAAGTACGAACTTGGATGAGGTTCGGATGATAGGAATATGGGGAGCAGGAGGTATAGGGAAGAGCACTATCGCTAAAGCTGTCTATAACAGTATCACTAGTTAGTTTGGTGGGTCTATCTTTCTTGCAAATGTTAGAGAAACTTCCAGTAAACCTGATGGCATAGTTCATTTACAGAAAACACTCTTTTCTGAGATTTTGTGGAAAGAAGATTTAGTGGTCTTCAGTGTAGATGGAGGCGTTAAGCCGATACGAGATAGATTTGCTGTAGGAAGATTCTGCTTGTGCCTGATTGATATGGATCATGGGGACCGGTCGAATGCGTTAGCTAGAGAATGTGAATGGTTTGGAAAAGGGAGCACGATCTTTATAAAAACAAGAGATAAACATGTACTAACTTCTCACGGGTATATTACGTTAAATCATTAGATCAAGGTGAAGCTTTTGAACTTTTGAGTTCATATGTTTTTCCAAGAAACTAGACGGAATACATATATTGTGATCTCATACATAATATTTTGGGCTAAAATAATGGCCATCCCTTAACGGTTGGGGTCTTGAGTCCCTTTTTATGTGGCAGAAGCAGAGGGGAATGGGAGAGTACATTGGGTAAACTTGTCGAAAGTCCTAATAAAGATTTAAACAGTTTTCTGAAGATAAGTTTTGATACATAAGAGGACAATGAGAATGACATTTTTCTTGACATTGCTTGATTATTTAAAGGGATGGATAGTGATTATGTAACCAGATGGATAGTGATTATGTAACCAGATGGATAGTGATTATGTAACCAGAGTTCTTGATAGTTGCAGTTTAAAGACATTAATTGGGATTCAAACTTTAATAGAGAGATCTTTAATAAACATTGAGAATCAGAGAACAATATAAATGCATGACTTGATTTGGCTAATGGATCAGGATATCATGAAACAAGAGTGTCCAGATGACCCGGGAATGGGGTAGATTATGGTGCTATGATGATTTTTTTGAGGTATTTTCGGAGGATATTGTGAGAGCTTCTCATGAAATCATTGATAGTCTTGTCTTCTTTAATTTACACGCTATTCCCTAATTATGGGTTGGGTAATAATGATTATTTTGTTTTCCTTTATGGGAAACCAATGCTGTTAGAGGCATGGTGCTGGACTTATCAACACAAGAATAGCTAGACGTCAATCCAGTGCTTTCATATATATGAGGAGACTGAGTTTGCTCCTAGTCCTGAATGCATAGCTCAACAGAGGTCTCTTGTGTCTTCTGAAAGATTTAAGGTGGCTTGAATGGCCTGAATATCCTTTATCAACTCTAAAGTTTATTGCTGGTCTAAAGAAACTTGTTTGGTTTGATGTCCATAATAGTTGGATTAAAGAATTAAGAGATAACTTAAAGGTACATCATACATTCTTTTTTGACGGTTTTCATTTTCGTACCTTTCACAAAGTGAAAATTTATCAAAACCTTGTTTGGCTGTTCTTTTAATTTGCAGCATTTTAGGAATTTCAAGTTCCTTATTCACAGTTGTTGTAAGTCTCTGATTAGTGTTCTGGACATCTCAGAGGTGCCAAATTTGGAGACAGTGAACTTAAGTAGGTGCTTGAACCTCAAGGATCTTCCAAGCAAACTGAAGCTAAAATATCTTCAAAACTTGATGTAACTGGCTGCTCTAAGCTTGATAAATTTCCTGATATTAAGGATATGGAGAGCTTAACAAAACTTCATATATCTCATACCTCCATTAAATAACTTCCTGCATCAATTGGAAACCTTATCTCTGTTGAGGATTGTGGAAAAGTCTATCATTCTTCCAAGTAGCATTTACGAGATGCAAAGTCTAGAGCACCTTTCTCTTGAAGGGTTGTTCACTATTTGGCTTGTTTCCAGGGAGCAGTGAGAGCTTCGATCTCCTAGACATGGATTCCAAATTTGTCTCCCTAAAGCTTAGTGGGTGCAAGCTGTCAGAGGAGGAATTCCTTTAGTCTTACTTGCTTCTCTTCTGTAAATATTTTGCATCTCTATGGAAATAATTTTGTTGGTCTTTCTACATGCATTAGCAAGTTTGAGGAGTTGATGGTCCATTAAAAATTAGATGATTTTAAGCAGCTATAGGAGATCTTGGAGCTTCCACCAAACATTTGCACCCTTGAAGCAAATGGATGCAATGCAGTGTCCAGATTTCCAAAATTGCCTATTCAGTGCATTCAATCCTCCATGTTAGTGTATGTTCGCTTACATTTTTTGTCATGAATTGATTCATGAAGGTATCGACTTGGCTAATATTACACATGTGCATGAGCTGATGTGATTTCTAATTTAATAGATTTGTGATAGCTGGATGTTGGTGAGATGGGTCACTACAAGGATACTATATTTCCTGGAAGAGAGATAGCATGTTGGTTTATCCAAAATCAAGAGCATTCCTTCTCTTTCTAGTTACCCCGAGATTTGCATGGGAGTAAGCTTGGGCTTTGTGTGTTGCTTTTGGATTGAAGGAAGGAAATGAGGCTAGTTTTTTGTTTGAGTTTCGGGTATTGGTGAATCATGTTCATAGTAATTATGATACATGAACATTCTCCTTTTACAGTTTGATCACTTGTGGTTTAAATATATTACACCCCGTTCATTTGATGAGCTAGATGAGATGCTAGAGATTGAGTGGAGTCTCTTCTAGGTTTCATTTGAAGTATCAGAAGCAACACTAAGAAGGTGTAGGTTTGTCCTTATATGCAAGCAAGTGGAGAAGATAATCTCAATTGTCAGATATATTCTTGATTCGTGGCAAAAAGGTCCATTTTCTTGCCTTGTTTCTGTTTTTGTGACAAAGGGTGGCATTACTTATGTTAGAGGATATCCTATGAAGGTAAGAGGCATCTAAAACAGAGTTGACATTTTAGGGCGCGTTTGGTAACATTTCTGTTTAAAAATTATTCTAGATAATAGAAATAGAAAAAATGTTTTGTTCCGGAACAATTTTTGAATAAAAAAACACGTTTGGTAAACTTGTTCCGGGAATAAAAAATGAACAGAAACAAGTTTGGTAAATTTGTGTTCTTTTTTTGTTTCTTTTAATTTTTTAATATTTTTATTTTCTTATTTTCTTTTTTTCTTCTTTTGGCCAATCATCGGCCTCGGCCATGCCAGCGACCGACCGACGAGGGCCAGCGGCCTCACCTTGGCTGGGAGAGCTCGGGCTTGCCCAGATCCGGCGAGCCCGAGCTCGCCCAGCCACCGGCAAGGCTCGGCCTCACTAGGCCACTGCCAGGCTGGTGGCTGGGCGAGCTCGAGCTCGTCGGATTTGGGCGAGCTGCAAGGCCGAACCTCGCCAGGGGCCAGCGACGCTCGGCCTCGCCGGGGGCCGGCGAGGTCGCAGGCCCTCGACGGCTGATCGCCGACCATCGGCCATGGCCGGTGACCGGCCAAAGAAAAAAGAAGAAAAAAAAGAGAGGAGAGAGAAAACTTGTTCTTAAAAATTGTTCCAAAAACAAGAAACACGTTTTTCTTGTTTATGTTCCAAATGTGTTCAAGGGAACAAAAAATAGATTTGGAACAAAAACGCAAACAAATGCGTTTCTGTTCTTTTTTTTATTCCCTGGAACAAAAAAACAAAAATTTTGTTCATAAACAGAAACAAAAATATTAACAAACAGGCCCTTAGTTGCATTTGCAAGTTAGATTCCTGGGTAGAATCCCATCAATGTTTGTATCCAAGTTCTTTTAGTTTTTTCGGTTATCTTTTGTGTCATGAAGTTTGAACTATAATGCAACTAAGTGTCCTCTCATATTGCCTTAAAGTTCTATTACTGAGGTTTTGCAGATTGAATTCATCATCTTGCGTTCTAATTTGTCTAATTATCTTAGTTAGTATGCCATCCTAGTATTGGCACATGCAACTTAAACTGAGAAAGGTGAAGGGCCATGACTGGCAAAAAGGGCACATTCCGGTGTTCTTGTAGATGGTGGGAATTATAAGGGCCCAATAGGGAGTGTGCTCAAATCTGTATTTGTTGGTTCTACATTTGTGAAAAATATGGCCCAACACATTCAAGTTCAGCAGCCAGGTTATAAAATAATGCTTACGATTACATGGGTTATACCAAACACATTTATGCCAGTTGACAAGATGCTTCTCTCTAATTGCATTCCGTTTGCAAGCAGAACTACACCTTCCATTAGAGCAGCAATGGCAGGATGCAAGAAAAGGGATCCTGCATAAAGCAGCCAACACTTGCAGCAAATCGTCAGATCTTGAATCCATGCTTCCCAAACAACTGCTAATGAAGATCAAGAGATGGACCTGAACCATAGACAATTTCTTGTTGGATATTTATCAAGCAAAGGGCCATAAGATGCCACAATCAAACCATAAGAAAAATGTATTCCCCAACTCAATGTGTACTTCATTAGCTGCCTGGCTATTTTACACAGCTTCAACACTTAATTTAGCAATAGGACTCAAAGCGCAACTTTAAAGATCAGAAACTCTTCCCTTTTTGTTTATGAATTTCAATCCAAGATGCTTAGAAGTACTTGGATTTCAAGAAAATGCTCAAATTATGCATGAGGATACAAGCATTATTCCATTCCAATAATATCATTTAACCCCAAGCATACTTGCTTCTTAGGTAGATAGACCTTTTGTTCCATGCACACTAGAGATTATCCAAAAGAAAGCATCACGCTTTGCACGTTTTGTTCTATTAGTTCTCTTGGGCAGGATGAAAATATTGCAGCAATAGTTCACAATTGTAGAGTAGGTAATAAGTCGTAATTGACCAGCATGATAAATTCATCAGTAGTCCAATGACCCGATTCTAGTCAACAACTACGGAGTAGCTAGGAATGGTAAATTCACTAAAAGTGAAATTTACTGCTATAGCTCCACACCAACAATTATAGGATAGCTAGGAATAGTAATTACACCTTTCCTCCTAAGTCAAGAATTCAGTGGGACCACAAATTACAGTCAATAGATTATATTAACAAAAAAAATAAACCTCAACCGTCATAAGTCAAGAATGCATTGTGAACATCATCTGTTTGTTTTTTGTTTGAAATCGGGGAGGGGTCCATGCATGTGGTGCGTGAAAAGTGGACCGTCCATGCATTGTCAGCTTTATCAATCGAATAGCCTTTTTCCTGCTATTACGTGTGAGCATCTGATGAATAAAGAGTGTGGTCCTTGTTCGAGCTTTGTCTACTCTCGAAAGAAATAAAGACCAAAAGCAAAGGAAGAAAATGGGAAGACACGTATGGCCATTGAAAAAATCACATGCTAGCCGGTAAACATTTGGCCGACTGATGAGTTCAAGTCCTCATGTGATATGGATTTAGTTATTTTAAATTATAATTTAAAATAAATCTACTCGATGAAATGACTCTACTCTATACTCTTTTTTAGAATATTCTTGAATAATAACTATCAAGCCTTTCTGTTAATAATAAATTAAATAAAAAAAAATGTAATGGAAATGAACCAATGGAGTCAAGCCATTGATTCACTCTAGATTTGAGCATGTAGAAGGAACAAGGTGGTGGGGGGCCACCTGCCATCAAAATCAACTTTGATCATTTTTCTTTCCAGACTAGAGTTGTGTGGAGGGAATCTAGGATGAAATTGATGAGCAAATATTTCCTTGCACTTTTGACAAAGCAAAAAAGACCCAAAAAAGGTGAGATATCATCAAATCACATGGAATATCTAAGTTAGTGGACGCTTTATACTTTTAAAGTGTATTCTTCATTAAAGTCCAAACATAAAAATTCTCTTTTGGACTAAATAATTTGAATGTGTATCCTTCACACTTAGATGAAGTCTTTCTCATGAACTTATGCATGAAGTATCCAATTGTTTTGGAAATGACTTGCATTTTGACTTAACTAGGAGTAGCACCTCTAAAAGTGGTTCCCAAAAAAGTGCCCCTAAAAAGGCCCCACGTTAGAAAAGATTCTTTGCTCCAAAGTAATTAAAAAATAAGCTATTAGCGCACCAATTAATCATTTAAAGGTGTCCTTCTATAAAATTTCTCATTTATTTGAATTTATATATTAGAACTAGTTACATTACATTCAATTGGATGAAAAGCTAGATCTATTTCCATCACAAAAGGTTATAAAATTGTCCGACGACTATTGCTATATGAAATGTGGGGAAAAGTGCAAGAGGATACATATGCCTCTTTGCATTTGGTGAGTGAATGTATCAAATTCCTCCTTTGACGGTTGTTGATCATGGTATTGTTTAATTATGTATTGTGATGAAAATATATCATCAACTCTCTTAATTTATCAACATGTGATGCTATGATACTTAGCTCTAAAAATTTCCAAAAAAAAAACACAAGCAATATTTTGGCCCAAATATTGAATATGCTCCATAGTATTAAGTATTTATTAACAAATATAAATTAAGAAATTTATTAAATATATTATATGCATATAAACAAAAAGGAGTAACAACATAGGAATGCGGAATCATTTTATAGTGGTCCAGTCCGAATGGGTGCCCACTTCATTTCCAATATATATATATATATTTTAATCACTTGAGTACATTAACTTTTTGATCACTTTTTGTTTCAACAAGATGCAATCCCTTTCTCTTGGACAAATGAAGGACCAGCTGCACCAATTTGAACGAAATCAAATTTGAGTGGAGATCAAAATAAAGCACAAACTTGAAAAAGGAGATGGAGAATGGAGGCCCTTTGTGTCATGTGTGAGCGTTTGACTAATGAAGAGGTAGGCCTTGCTTGAGCTTTGTCTTCGTCTTTGGAAAGAAAAGAAGACCGGCATGAAAGGAAGAAGATGTGAAGAAATGAAGGAAGAAACCTCTTTTTTTTTCCTTTCGTTTTTTGTTTTTTGTTTTTTTTGGGGCAGAGGGTGAGAGGGGGGGTGTTGTGTTACAAGTGAGTGCCTAACGAGCGAAGAGGTAGGCCTTGCTTGAGCTTTGTCTTCACCTTTAGAAAGGAACGAAGACCGCAAGGAAAGGAAGATGTCAAGAAACGAAGGAAGAAACATTTTTTTTTTTTTTTTTTTTGGGGATTGGGGGGGGGGGGGGCTTTTGTTACATGTGAATGTCTGATTAATGAAGAGGTGGGCCTTGCATGAGCTTTGTCTTCATCTTTGGAAAGAAATGAAGATCGGAAGCAAAGGAGAAGATGCGAAGAAATGAAGGAAGAAACCTTCGGGCGTGATGTGGGGGGGGGCGGGGAGGGTGGTGGTGATGTTTTGTTTTTGGGATTTATAATTTTGACCAAATTTTTTTAGATGAAAATATCTAGGCTTTGTCTGTTGAACCAATCATACACCTGCCAGTTATCAAAAAATTGGCCGATCAGCAAGCTTCGGCTCCTATGTGAGATTGATTGTCATTTTAGGCAATTATTTGATTAAATTCAGTTTAGGCTTTTTTTTGTAAAAGGAGTCTAATCCATCTCCTTGTTTAACATTTTCCCAAATAATAACAACCAAGCCATTTTTGTTTATAACCAAAAAAGAATAAAAGAGTAAAAAATCCAATGGGAATGAGCCACCGGAGTCAAGCCTTGGAATCGCTCAAGATATGAGCATGTAGAAGGAACAAAGTGGTAGGGGCCACCTGCCCGTCAAAATCAACTTGATCTTTTTTTTTTCTTTTTTGAGCAAAGCCGCGTCGAGGGAAGCTAGCACGAAACTAATTCTTGCGCTTTTGACGTAAGCAACAAAGACAAAGAAAAAAGGTGAGATATCACCAAATCACATAAAACTCATAATGATCGGTATAGTTATTGCACTCGATTGACATTACTAACGTTTATACGCAATATAAATTTAGATAATAACAAAATAAGCTAAACTCTATATGTAATGCATCCCATGTTAGCGGATGCTTTACACTTTTGAAGTACCATTCTTCATTATAGTCTAAATGCAAAAATCCTCTTTTGGACTAAATATCTGAACAGAATATGTTCTTTTACGCCTAGTAAAAGTCTTTCTTACAAATTCTCATACCAAGTATCCAGTGCTTTTGAAAATGACTAGTACCTTGATCTGATAAGAAATGACATCACCAAGCATATGAATTCCAAAAAAGCATCTAATGAATAATGCCCTACTCGAGTGAAAGATCCTTCACTCAAAAGTAATAGAAGATAAGCTATTGGTGTACCAATTAATCATTTAAAGGTGTTCTTCTAGAAAATTTCTCATGTCTTTGAATTTATACATTAGAACCTACTACATTACTTTCAATTGAACAAAAAGCTTGATCTATTCTCATGCCCAAGCTATGAAAAGGTAAAAGGTAATCCTTATCCAATTTGTAATTAGATTGCCTACTGCATAGAAAATGTGAAACCGATTGTTGGTGAAGTCGTGCTCATATCAAAGCCCTTCTCTCAAATCGGCACAAGTATCTACAGACATGGATGACTAATACATCTTGTGTAGGATATTACAATTGATTTACAAGTCAAAGCTATCCTCTCGAGTTACCAATAGGTCCACACTCTAAATTCGGATTTCTTCATTCCCATTATATATTGATTTATCGGAAGGCATGGCAAAAAATCATGCGAAGCTTAACTACCAAAATAGTAGTATGCAACAAATCACGCTAGCGACATTTCCCCGTGCCACAGCACATCACTTCTCCGAGCTTGCTGAGCCCACCGGGCAACGCCTCCTCTCCAATTTCCTGCCACATCCTCTCATCGCCTTGCCCACAAAGCTGGAAATTAATATAATATTCTTTGTTGACCTTCAAAAAAGAAAGTCATGCCTCTGCGTGTAAAGAAAATACCGAGAAGATCCGATGGGGAACAAATCTCACTGATTGCGAATGCCATTTCCTGGAAGCCACAGCCAAGTACTTCGGCCCTGTTTGGTTCAGCTTTGGGGATGAGCATTTGGACTCCAAAGTCCCTTGGCCAAATGCAAACCCGTTTGGTTCGGTTTTTTGGGCGACTTTGGCGAGATGCGATTGCATCTCCAAGGGACTCTAAGGGCCTTTAGCTAAATGGAGGTCCGGAGGTACTTTGAGAAGTTGTATTTTGAGAATGCAAATTTGGGTACTGTTCATCTTCGAGGGTACTGTTCATCAGGCGAGGAAAACCACCGCACGGAGGCCGACCACCGCCGGCCGAGGGGTCCCGCGCGCCGGCGACTGCCGCCTGAGGGTCGCCCGACCCCGGCGACCGTCGCCGGACCTCAGGCGACGTCTGGGTCGCGCGACCTCGGCGACGGTGGCCTGAGGTCGCACGACCCAGGCGACGTCGCCTGGGTCGCGCGACCTCGGCGACGCGACCCCAGGCGAACGTCGCCGGGGTAGCGCCCGGCCATCGGGTCGCCAGATCCGGCGGTCCGGCCGCCGGATCCGGCGATCCGGTGGCCAGACTTCAAAAAAAAAAATACAAATGTTTTTTAGTTTTTTTAATTTAATAAAAATCTTTCACAAGTGTAAATTTTACCAAACGGTATTTTAGCCAAAGTTGTATCTCAATGCAAATTTTACCAAACGATATTTGCATTTCGGAAAACCCCATTCACCCAAAGGTATTTGCATTTTGGCAAAGACATTCCCCAAAAGCCGAACCAAACGGGCCCTTCATTGGCTGGCCAATGGAGTAGCTTACCTTCTAAGATCTCGCTTCATCCTTCAACACCTTCATTTTCCGAGCAAACACACCAGCACCTGCCTCCTTTTACCAAATTCTAATGGCTTCTTCTTCTTCTGTGTTAATTATTTCGTGACCAAAGAAGTGACATTGGCATTGAGGCTTGTTTTCAGAAAGCTCGCCAAAGGAATTAACAAAAAAATATTCGATTGAGATCACGGCTTGTTACATCGTTCAAAGTGGGTTGTGGTTAAAAAAATTGGAAAAGGTAAAGCCTCGATTTCAAACAACACTACTTGTATTTTACCAAGCTGGGATCTTCCGTACGTATCATGTGTAAATAACAGACAAAGTGCATAGGTTAAGCCCGGTGCATATTTCCTTTTTTAAAAAAAGTAATAAAATAAAATAGAAAAGAGAATTTTTTGGGGACTAGATGAGTTGAATGATGTAAACATGCACATGACTCCCTCATTCCATTCTTAAGCAAAAGATGGCTACTTAAAAATATGAAAATCAATTAATGGGAAAAAACAAAATTGCATCCGGTACACATCAAAAAATCTATTTCATGACTTATTTTTTGGGGACACAATGAGTTGAATAAGCAAAAAATCTAAACAATTTCCTACCGAATAATGTGAAAGATATGTTGCCATTCATAAAAGACCAAATATTGGAATGGAATATATCGGATTTGGGTTGAGAATGATAATTTTTTTATTGCATACATAAATTTATAACTTATTTTTTTATATGCTTTGAATAATATTGAATCTTGGCAAATAAAATAAAGTAGGGATGTTCGATTCCCGATACGATTCAATGAAATCGGTCACTTTTTTTTTAAAAAAAATCACTAAAGAGTATTCGTGTACAATGAGAAAGTGACAAATCCTAAGATATTAATGGAAGTAATGATAAATGGAAAGTCACTGTGCCATAACTTGTGACTCTGTTGGATAAGATAGTGTTTAATTCACATTTGATCAATTTTTTTGAAGAAATAAAAAATATATTTAGTCAGTCTAGTCCGATCCAAGTTTTACTTTTAAGAATTAGGAACTAGATGAACATTCTTGAAAATCGGACTCAATCAAATTTGATTCGGTTCGGTTCGGGCAATTGCAAATTTCGAACGGTTCATTTTGAACACTCGTAAAATAAAGTCACTTTACGGTTTTTTGTAAGACAAAAAAAAAATTTAAATAAAAATGAACAAAAGAAAACTTCTCGTCCATTTGCGAAAAATGAAAAGAAAAAAAAAAGGCACTTTTCCTGACACGGTGGCACCGTGACGGTACGACGTTCGATGTTTCTCAGTTCGCATCGATTTCTTGACCAACTCCACGATAAAAAAGCATCACTCATTGCTCGACACGAATCCAAACTTTGCTCAGATTCTATCTTAATGTCGTCGTCTTCTTCTTCTTCCGAAGCGAAATGGCTGTACGATGTCTTCCTCAGCTTCAGAGGCGAGGACGTCCGCCGCGGCTTCCTCGCTGACCTCCTCAGGTGTCTGCTTCATCGAGACATCAACGCCTACATCGACAGCGAGGACCTGAGGCGCGGGGACGAGATCTCGCCCGCCTTCATGAAGGCCATCGAGGAGTCGCGGATCGCCGTGCTCGTCTTCTCCAAGGACTACGCTTCGTCTAGGTGGTGCTTGGACGAGCTGGTGAAGATAATGGAGTGTAGGGGGCTCAAGAAACAGCGGGTGCTGCCCGTGTTCTACAAAGTGGAGCCCGGGGTGATTCGAGGGCAGGGAGAGAGTTATGGCAAGGCATTGGCCAGCCACGAGAAGAAATTGGGACAGGATCCTGAGAGGGTGAAGAAATGGAGGGAAGCCCTAACTGAAGCCGGCAATTTGTCCGGTTGGCATTATGACCATGGGTAATCATAGTATTCTTGTTCGACCCTGGAAAAGAATTTGGAATTTTCTAATTTTATTGATACATGATGGCATCGATAAGTGCGTTAAGAGTCATTTTTTGGAATGTCACAGAGTAATTGTTTGCTTCGTGTTAGTTTTAGTTAGTTTAATGGATCGTATATTTCCATTTATTCTCGTTCTTTTTGCTGCTTTGTATTGGCAGAGATGATACCAAGTTCATCGAGAGCATCGTCAAAGAGATCTCAACTATAGTAGCACGAGTCCCCTTGAGTGTTGCCAAGTATCCCGTCGGTCTCGGTTGCCGGGTAGAAAAAGTAATGTCGTTGTTGAGTATAGGCTCAGATGATGTTCGGATGATAGGAATATGGGGAACTGGAGGTGTAGGGAAGACCACTATCGCTAAAGATGTCTATAACAGTATTGCCAGTCAGTTTGATGGGTGCAGCTTTCTTGCAAATGTTAGAGAAACTTCCAATAGACCTGACGGCCTAGTTCATTTGCAAAAAACGCTGCTATCTGAGACATTATGGAAAGAAAATTTAGTGGTCTTAAGTGAGGACAAAGGCGCTAATCTGATACGAGATAGACTTTGCTGCAGGAAGATTCTGCTTGTGCTTGATGATGTGGATGATGTGGAACAGTTAAATGCATTAGCTAGAGAATGTGAATGGTTTGGAAAAGGGAGCAGGATCATTGTTACGACAAGAGATAAACATGTACTAACTTCTCATGGGATAGATCTAGTATATAAAGTTGAACCATTAGATCAAGTTGAAGCTTTTGAACTTATGAGTTCACATGCTTTTCCAAGAAACCAGACCAAAGACATACACAGGGATCTCATATATAATATTCTGGGCTATGCTAATGGCCTTCCCTTAGCAATTGTGGTCTTGGGTCCCCTTTTATGTGGTAGAAGTAGAGAAGAATGGGAGAGTACATTGAAAAAACTTGCTGAAAGTCCTAATAAAAAAATAAACAGTATTCTTAAGATAAGTTTTGATGCGCTGGAGGACAACGAGAGGGACATCTTTCTTGACATTGCTTGCTTCTTTAAGGGGAAGGAAAGGGATTATGTAACCAGAGTTCTTGATAGCTGTGGTTTACACACATCAATTGGGATTCAGACTCTAATAGAGAGATCCTTAGTAACAATTGGTGATTGGGGAAGAGTACAAATGCATGACTTGATTCAGCAAATGGGTCAGGACACCGTTAAACAAGAAAGTCCAAATTATCCTGGGAGAAGGAGTAGATTATGGTGCTATGATGATGCTTATGAAGTACTGTCGGAGGCTACGGTGAGCGCTTCTCATGAAACCATTGATAATCTCATCTTCTTTAATTTAAATACTATTATCTAATTGTGGTTGGTTATAAATGATTATTTTCTTTTCCTTGACAGGGAACCGAAGCTGTTAGAGGCATAGTGCTGCAGTTGCTGACACAAAAAGTGCTAGACATTAGTCCTAATGCTTTCACACACATGAGGAGACTGAAAGTGCTCATACTTTCGAAAGCACAAATCAGCGGAGGTCTCGTATGTCCTCCTGATGATTTAAGGTGGCTTGAATTGCATGAATGTCATTCATCCACTCTGAAGTTTAGTGCTCGTCCAAAGAAACTTGTTTGCTTTGATGTGAGAGGCAACCAGATTAAGAAATTTGAAGGGAACTTTGAGGTACGTCATAAATGCTTTAATTGATGGTTTTCATTTTCGGCGCATACAAATTGAATTTATCAAAATCTTGTTCAGCTGTTATTTTTAATTTGCAACATTTTAGGAATTTGAAGTTTCTGAATTTTTAGCCACTATAAGTTGCTGCTTTGTGTCCCTAACCTTTCAGAGGTGCCAAATTTAGAGGTATTAAACTTAAGTAGGTGGTCGACCCTCAAGGAGCTTCCAAGTTACCTATATTAATTTGAGTGATTTACCAACTCCTCATGGGTTAGGTTACCATCTAGTGTTAGTTTTTCTAACTCTTATTTGATTTGGTTAATGACGTTTTCGAAATCACTTTTTGATTTAACAATTTACTGACATTTAATTTGCAGATGTTATCAACAAGTTGAAGTTGCCAACTCTTATAAAATTTACCATTTTTTTTTTTTGAGTCTACTTATCAATGTTTATTTGATTTTAACTTAAAGAAGTTGGAACGTTCCTCAAGCAAACGTGGTAAATTATGTGAATAGTTGATACTTTTGAAACAACCAAATAAAAGTTAGTAAGTGACTCAAATAGGAGAGTGTAAATTACCACAAATGATGGCAATTGTAATGATGTTAGTAATATTCGACAGAATTGTTAATTTCATAGAAGAGTGGTGATGTTAACATGGTAGTAGGCTTTCCAAATTAACCTTGGTATACTATTGAAACAGTGGGTACTTCTTAAACAATGTCAATTAACTCAATAAGAGTTGATAATTTTGGATATAAGTTATCAAACCTTTTCAGTTGGTAAGTTGCCACAAATGTCGGTAAATTATTAGAATGGTTAATACCTTTGTAGCAATCAAGTAAATATTGATAACTAACTCAAATATCTATTGGTATTTTCATGTAAGAGTTCTTAAATTAGCTCGGCATATAATTGTTGCTAAATTATTGGATTAGTTGTTAATTTAGGAAATAGTAGGTAATTTAGTATAGGAGTTAGTTCAACTGGTTGATAACTTCAACAAATAAATATCGTTAAATCATAGAAACAAATTTATTTTTTGCGAAAAACCTAATAAACGTTGGTAAGGAGACTCAATTAGTAGTTGATAATTTTCTAGAAGGGATAGTAACTTAGACAAGTTGGTAAGCTGGCATATAAAAATTCATAGATTATTAAAACAGTTGATAATTTCAAAACACTAGAAAAAAAAAACATTGCTAGTGATTCAAATAAAAATTGTTTATTTTCTGAAAAGAATTGTGAATTTAACACATTGGTAACTCAAACAAAAAAATGCAGTACTGAAAAAACGGTTGGTAATTCCAAAATTGAAATAAATGTCAGCAAAAGGATTCAAACGGGAGTGGGTAGTTTTATAAAATTTAGTGAAAATAACATTTTAGTATGCTCTGCAGATAAATGTTGCTAAATCATTGTAACCTTTAATAATTTCGAAACAATAAAATAAATATCAGTAACTCATTCAAATAAGATTTAGGGCAAAATGTGAAATCGACTAGCGAGAACAAATGCAAACATTAATTATCAGTGAGAAATCAGATGCAGAATATTAAACACGTGCACAATTACTTAGATGGTGTCCCGTGTCCGGTCAATTGTGCATACATCCGAAAAAAGAAAATGAATTTTCAAAAGATTAAGTTCCTAAGAAGGTCTCACCGAATTTCGAAAAATGCAAAATCAATTCGATAGGGGCATGCTTTAGTGTGTTGTTGCTTCTACTGGAACTATAATATCTTTTGGTTTGCTCGGGACTCATTCGCCGATCCTACTCCACACCTAACCTCTATATCACCAGGCATGCTCTTTCAAATTTTGACGTTAAGTACATCATGTTAGCAATTTAGTTTTTATGTTCTGCTCAACAGGTGAGTATTCTCTTGGGGCTACTCCAGTAATCATCCGATATGTACGGGACAGTAGATAACAACACGACCAAATTAATTGATTACTTAGGGCATCTCAAACCTCCCCACTATATACACGAGAATTCTCCCAAATTTGCCACTCACTTTTCACATGCAGCCCATCATATTTTAGTCAAATAAGCCTACCTCGGACGATCACTTGCACGGTGTATCCACAGAGAAATGCCTAAGTAAGTTTAACACACTGGTAACTTTTCACATGTTGGTTGTTCCATAAAGTAAGTCAGATACGTGTGTATGTACGTGTAATTATACTTACATTCATATAATCTTTAGTACAATATAAATTAAACAGGAGCTTCGGTATGCATATGATTATGATTATATATGCATGTCTTATAGATAATCTTTAGTTCACTATCTACTAGACCAATTTAAGGTGCGCATTCAAATGAATTGTTCTTATTTGCTTATCTCTTACATATCTATATCCGTATGCATATGATTATGATTATATATATGCATGTCTTATAGAAAACTTTGGATGCAACAATTACTAACTTTGATGATGCTTGTTAATTATGCTTAAGAAATATCTGCATCTATTAAATTGTTTATATTTGATTAAATTCTTCCCGTTTTAGGGGAGTATTAAACACTTTTCTATGCGAATTTTATTGTCGATTCGAACAAAAGATACTTGCTAAAAAAATTCAATCTCATTTCAAATGTTAGAAGTACCAAAATTATAAAAGAAATGGACTTATACGGTCAGTAACTTTAATACCGAAAATTGGAACAAGAACTCATTGGTGACATAATTTAACAATTGAATGGTGAACGTGCTTAGTATTTTAATAAACATGAACTGCCTAAGGATTCAATTTGTGTGCCTTTGAAATGATAGATACTAAAAATAATATCAAAGATTATATATTTTATATAAGAGGCGAGTTTACTAGATTCTTTTCGAAAATACATATGAAAATAGAATGAGATTTTTCTTGCTTATTTGCTTTAACATTGAAGCGAATGCACGCTAAGTACTTTTGACTGAACCTCCCGTTGTTGTTTCTATAATAGAATGCAGTCGATAATGAAAGGAGATATGTAGAAATCGTGTAGTAAATAATCTTTAAAGGAGTTGAGTCTTTACTGTAAGTCAGCCCCAAAAGTCCGTCTCTTTTTATTGGGCCGACCTAACCATAGATTTCTGGCAAGTATTTCTTTATTTTTAGGAGGAGGAATAAGCAGAACTCCAAGAAAGTTATCTTCATTTTTATGGATAAAATATTCATTTTCAAATATAACTGAGAGTTTCTCCATCTCCTTCCAATTATGTAACACGTTCCCCTCCATTCCTTTCAATCAGGCCATTCGGTTGCGCCCTTACTCCATTTATTCCTAAGTGAGAAATCACAGGATGAAAAGCAACTCTCAGGGGAGATAGATTGACCAGCCATTCCTTCTCCCGCTATTTTAAATAAAAGCTTGTGGAGTACAATTCCATGGAAGAGTCTTACTTTATAGACGCGCTAGCGCACCACATCTAGGATGCTGGTAGCGAGTAATGGCTTTCACACGACTAATAAGGCTTTCTAAAGAGAAGTAAGGGGCTTGCTTTGCTAATTAAATATATTTTAACTTAAATCTAATCTTAAGTTATGTATATATGTGTTATATTTATATTCATATAAATACTACTGTACAAAGTAAAGGTGACCTTCTGCAGGATTTCAATTTAATTCCTTCCCCAAAATGTCTCGATTACTTATTTTACAAATATTGTATTTATTGAGAGGTGCGTAAACTATTAGTCTATTTTAACTCTCACACTTTTCACAATCTAAATTTTAATCTTTTCTATCCCATAACAAATTTCTTATTGCAAATTTTAATCTTGAAATATCCTACATTCATTCTATGTTTGTGTATTGTGTGTTTACCAACAATTTCTTTCCATTAAATATTTCTAATTTAGTGGTTCTGCTCAATTTTTCAGATATCAATTTTTTTCAAATCTTGTGCATACTCTTTCAGTTTTCTCTTCCTATGCCTCAAAAGAGACAAACTTCGTGGACTTTCAATTATGCTGTCATGCTTGTCGGCCACATTGACGCCGGAATGTGTTGAGCGAACAAATAAATAGAAGGGGGTTTTCAATCTAAATGAAGTGGAAAAACCCCACTATGGAGGATAGGAAAGAGACAACATACACTAGGTCTCCCTTGGCCAAATCACCGCCTTTGTAGGCCAGTCCAAGGATCGCTTAATAAACTCATATTTAATAAGGGAGTGGGAGTGCTCTGTATACACCACATGATCAACTAATTTCTGATCACACGGGTCTTGAATGATGATCAAGTATTTTTCATTAAATATTTTTATCTTCATTTTCTTTCCATGTGGATATTTCTTGCAGGACTTTAAAAATTTGAAGTTCCTTAACTTCAGTGAATGTCTGTCCATGGTTCATATGCCGAACCTCGATTTTTGTCCAAATCTCGAGGAATTGGATCTCAGTTGGTGCAAAAATTTGGAGCGTGCTCACGAATCAATTGCATATCATGCCAAGTTGAGGTTGTTGGATCTAAAAGGTTGCTCTAACCTTCATCATCTCCCCAATATACTCCAACCCAAGAATCTTGAACGGCTCGATCTTAGTGATTGCTCAAAGTTGCAAAGATTCCCTGATATTCCAGAAAAAATGAAATGCTTTCGAGGACTTGATTTAGAGGGGACTTCAATTGAGGAACTTCCTGCATCCATAGAAAATCTTGTCCCTTTGAAGTATTTGGATTTATCATATTGCAAGAAATTGGCAAACCTCCCATCTAGCATTTACAAGTTGCCAAATCTTGAGAGCTTGTGGCTTTATGGTTGTTCAAAACTAATCAAGTTTCCAAAGGAGGAGGAGGATTCGAGTGATCAGTGTAGCAAGACAGGATTTCCCAAGCTAAAGCTGTTAGCGCTTAGCGGATGCAATCTACAAGAAGTAGAGTTCCTAGAGAATCATTCATGTTTTCCATCCTTGAAAAAATTGGATTTGTCCAAAAATAATTTTGCTAAGCTTCCACCGTGCGGGCACCTACATAATTTACTTCAATTGGATGTTTCGGAATGCCAACAACTACAAGAGATTGGTGAGGTTTCAAGTCTATTGCTTCAAATGAAGGCAAGGAATTGTAAATCTCTAAGCAAAACTCCCTCCGACATATTGTCCATTAACCGATTATTTCATGATTCGGTCCGTAGAGAGGTTAGACTCTCCCTCCCTCCCTCCCTCCCCACCTCTACGATTAATACTGAGTCGTGTACATATATAGCTAATTGTAGCTAAATTTGACTAATTGAAACTCCTATTTTTCGAGTGTCAAATTCGAAATAATATCTTAACAATTTACTTTTACGACAGCAAGCTTGGGAATCGCTTCTTCATCTATCAGATTGCGGTAGAATGCATTGGGAAACTATTCTACCTGGAGGAGAGATGCCGCAATGGTTACTCCCAAATAAGGAGGGTTATGTATCTTTCACAGCTTCGAAGGCTTTGTATGAAAAGTTTCTAAAATTAGCTATATGTGTTGTATTTCGAGTAAAGAAAGGGAAACGAAAGGACATTAAGCTCAATTTATACACTAATGGCAGATGCCAAGATAAGTTCTCCAGGCCATGGGAGTTCCCCATATTGCATTCGGAACATGTGTTATTACAATTGCATGCAATAAAGCACCTATGGGGAGAAGACCCTTTTGGTCGAAATGACTCAAGTTCTTTCCAGGTACGCATTAAAGCATCGGATGGTGCAATTGTAAAAAAGTGCGCATTTGGATTAATATGCAAGTCACTAGAGGACGAGTTGAAGGCTTTGAATCAAGATGACAAGTTGTTAGATCCAAGTTTGTTATATGAGATTGGGCATCCCGATGAAGAAACGACCAGAGAGGAAGAAATTTCGGCCGATCTCTCAAATCAGGAAAAGGTCTCTCCCTCCCTCCCTTCCCCCCCTTCCGCGATTGTGGTGTGTGTGTGTGATTGATATGGGTGCTTTGTGTTTTTATAATGCAAAACTGCAAATGCTAGTAAACAAAACAAGCTAATATATTGTGATTTTGTACCTATATGTAATAGCGGGGGATAAACCATGAAGACAACTACCAAACAAGCTCAAAAGAAGGCGACGATATGGATGACCCCCCACCCGCAAATATCATGGGTGACTTTTCAGTTGAGGTCTCTCTCTCTCTCTCTCTCCGCGATTGTGGTGTGTCTGTGTGATTGATATGGGCGCTTTGTGTTTTCATAATGCAAAACTGCTAATGCTAGTGAACAAAACAAGCTCATATATTGTGATTTTGCACCTATATGTAATAGCAGTTGTCCCTCGATGAAGATAATCACCAATCAAGGTCAGAGACAAACTGTACAAGTGAAAGAGAAACAGACGAGGAAATCTTGGGTGACATGTCAAGGTCTGGCTTATCAGTTGAGGTCTCTCTCTCTCTCTCTCTCTCTCTCTCTCTCTCTCTCTCTCTCTCTCTCCAGCCCCCGAATATACGCGCGGATTCATAAGTGCATGTGTTGATTTGTTGTTGGAGTGTACGTTAGGCGCACTGTGTTTGTATAACGCAGAAACTGAAAATTCTATACAAATAAGCAAATCTAACGTAGAGTGATTCTGCACCATGTGCTATGACAATACTCGCAAGTGAAGTGATTGATTTCATGAGTATTACATATAAGGTAAGGAAAGATCGATATGTTTAATTATTACAAAAACTCTAGCTTTGGTTAAATTACCAGAAAAATTCTCAAATCAAACTCTTCTATTTTAACTAATTATCAACTTTAGTACGTCTAACAATTTATTGGTATGACAGAAGTGGCGCTATTCTGAAATTGCTCCTCACTACATGGATATTCTTTCCGGAGGAGATATGCCAAAGGAGTTCATCATTGTTGAAGGCAGTACCATATCTTTCATGGTTTCACAAGACTTTTATGATAAGTTCTTGGGATTAGCTCTCTGTGTTGTTTTCACTGTAGAAGATGGTAAAAAGGAAATATTTTTCAACATCGTGCCCCATCTTAACGGCCAAAGACGCAATGGGCTATCGGGATCTCTCGGTTCGTTTAATTCGAATCACATGTGGATTCAATATCTCAAATCAAATGTGCTATGGGGAGTGTTGGAGGGAGCTATTGATTTTCTTGAATTTGACGAGGATTGCTTACAATTTAGCCTCACACTCAGTGTATCGGGTGGAACTGTAAAAAAATTGGGATATGTGCTAAGATGCAAGCAAATAGATGATGATTTGAAAGTTGTGCTCAAAGACGAGCAATTAGTGAATCCAGCTTCAATCTATGAAATGAAGCTTAAAGAATTCTACTACAAATTTCTCCCACGCCAGATGGAGCGAATGGAAGACTGGTACAGGCACAAGTACTGGCTCAAGTGCTGGTACAGCAAGAACGGCCCGAACGGGTACAACACTGACAGTGATAGCGAAACAGATTAAATGGTAAGAGGCGAGTGTAATAGTGCTGGCGTGCAGCTCTGAAGAAGCAATCATTAAGCCAACACAACAAACTGGGGGTTGGCATATGTTTCTTGATACCTTGGGACATTTATGTTTGTTGTTGAAGTAAGAGATGGCATTCACTTCAATCTCTAATGTCAGATTTGGAAAATGGAGAGGGGGTGACTTAGCACACAAGATACTTCAATTCAGTAGAACATGACTTCATGTTTGGCTCAAATATCTTTAGCACGTGTAGTCAAATCATATCAATAAATGACATGTCAATATCTTTCGTTACTCAGATTTGGTGGAGCTAACAAAAATACTTAATTGTATTGATTGGATAGATTTTAAGACGTCATTTCACTTTTTGAAAGTCTTGAAACTTGATTATACTTTCACAACAAAATTTACGACTTCTGGAGTACTTATTTATAAACAAATTGTATTCATATTTCATCTCCCCAAGCATTGTTTCCCTTTATTGGGTCATTTCATGCAGTTTATAGATGAAGCGAAAAAGTGTTTGCAGAACTAATGTGTTTCTATACATATCCCTGTTATAGCAGTATGTTAAACTTTGCTCATTACCAAAAAATAATCTTCGTTATGCCCTTACGTTAATGTTAGTTGTTAGTAAAGTTAAATTAATAAAGTAAATTTCATCAAATGGTCGTAATAAATAACGAAATTTCTTGGCAAATATTCTAGAACAAGTGTAAATCACCCAAAATCCTCAAACTATGGTTATTAACTTTGCAGTATAACTTTGCATCACGAACATCCCTTTTGTTATTGCTAATTTGTGAGCGTCGTCATTATTCAATTCTCCATTGATACAGTATTTCTCCTCTTTAGTTGTAAATGATAATATTTGTACATCGTAAGTATTTTTCCGACAGTCATAAGTCCCATGAAGTCCTCATTATCATCACTACATCTCTAGTTAGTATCTTTCTTTTGAGGTTAGCAATTTGATTGTAGAGTTCATCTCTTGATGATCCTATCACTTAGGAATTATCCAATAGCATGGTAAATTCCTTCATCAAACCCATAAGTGACGGTATGGATTTTTAGTAACTACAAAGTGCATATCAACAGCGGTACTTGCTAGAGAGTCCTTGCAACTTTAGGTGATAATAAATAGCATTTCTTCAAAGGGAGTAGGTTTCCTAAAGTTCTCGCGAGCTTGGGAATTCTAGCATTTGAAAACTTTTCTAGGGCCACCTCCTTGTTTGAGAAAATTATTTTATTCAGCAGTCAAATCGCTAACGGCTAACGTGATGTGACCAGCCAATTAAATCAATCGTATAAAATGCCAGTCCTCTTACTTGACGTTTAAATTTTGAAATTGATTTGCTTGCCACACCACACGTCCCTATCACGTCGTATAACATCATGACCTTGCCCCTTGTACTGACACACCTCTTTTTTGTGGTGACTCTAAACTTGATTAGCACTATATATATGTTTTCCAAGTAAACTATCCTTAATCTAGTACTAGCCCTTCTATACTCTAATTAGAATTACCCCAGCAGAGCCATTCTACAAAATCAATGGACCAAAGATTTGAAAACAATGCATCATGTATTTCCTATTAAAATTCTCAATTCATAATACAAAATGGTTGAACATAACCATAAGATAGACCTTAAACACATGGCTAACAACTATATCGATTAATTTTAAATCAGAACCTTATTCAATTCATAATACAAAATGGTTGAACATAACCATAAGATAGACCTTAAACACATGGCTAACAACTATATCGATTAATTTTAAATCAGAACCTTATCTAAGTATTTAATAAGAAAGTCTATTATACTAGACACTTAATTAATAGCTAGGTACACTTATCTCATGGAAGGGACCTAGGTGTGGTCTCCTGGCTTTTACAGACCACCTTTTCGAGGACAATGAAGAAGCAGGTTGACCAATCTCGCTCAACAATGGCGCACGATGGGAAAAGTCCACTTACCGGCCTAGACATCCTCGGAACATCATGGCATAGGCCAAGCCGAAGACGCTTTCATCGCATTAAAGTTCTCGGGATGTCTACATTTTCCCATATCAGTGGGCAATTATGCCCTCCCACATGTTGGATCACCATTTGAATGAAAATGGGCCTCACGAGGCACACCTTTCAATCTTGCGAAGTATCATGTGTTTTTGACTTCTTACATGGAATTAATGAATCTACAGAGAGTTTTATAAGCTTAAAAATTCGCTTAACTCCCTGTGTTAATAGAGCAGCATCACCATGCAAGGTTCAATTAAGCTGTTAGATGAAGTAAGGATCTTTTATTTCCCCATTTTGGGATAAGGTAGTATACAAGACTAATAAGGTACCAGCTTTTGAAGACAGAAGATAACCTCAGACTAACATGCGCTCTATGTTGCAGCTAATAGAGAATGAAAAGATTTATATTTGAGGCAAGCCAAGAAAAAATAATGAGTAACCTCATAAGTTGCTCCGGGAAGAAGCTCAAGTTATAGACTTCATTCAGCATCAGTTTCCTGCTCACAATTCAACTCTCTCCCCACTCCCTCATGGATGCAATGACGAAGCCGCAAGATTGTTGTGATTCTTGAGAACTGGACAAGCCCCATCTGACACAATGCAATTCCACAAAAACAATAAGAAAAAATTCAGGATTATTGTGGGATTATTGGAAAATCTACTACTAAAACTTCACAGGTGCTCATGGTCTTTACACACTATCCATCACTTAGGAGCTTTGGAGACTTAATTCATCTAAATGATGTTATGATGATATATCAACCAATGAAAACCAACGAAAGATCTATACTACTTTTTTGCCAAAATAACCAAAGATAATTGTCAGTCAAAGTTGTTTAATTTTAGAAATCTGCACCAATTTGAATGGAAGAACTAGCATATGTACTATCTGCGTCATCTCCAACTGCAGATGGATTGCATTTGGGTCCTTATAGGATGGAGCTTAAGTGCATTTTGGATCTTACCCGTCTTTATCAATTACAACAAGAAGTGTGCATAAATGCTTAGTGCCTTTTTTTTTTTTTTTTTTTTTTTGGGTAAGGAAAAATTTTTTGGGTAAGGAATGCTTAGTGCCTTTTTTGTCAAAGAAATAAAAGGAAAGGTTATGACACCTTCATGGGAACCCCAAACTACGGTTACAACAAAACCATCACTTTGGAAGGGAATTTAGAAATTAAACCATCACTTGTCAAATTCATGTGATGTCTCTTATATATTAAAGAAAAGGTTTAGCCAGGGACAGCAATAACTGAATTTCCTTATCTCCTTCCCCCCTTTGACTTCTCACCAAACTCACCTATGCCAATGCCAACAAATCTACCAGGGTAGGTGTTATATGCATGCGCAACAGTTCTGTGTACAAAGAATCTCCAAATTACAATTGTCAGTATAAAATGCATCAAACGGGCAGACTATCCAAGAAAAATAACACCATTGAAAATTTTGTACCTATAGATTTTTCTAAAGTTGGCTACAGGTGGAAAACTAGAAAGCGCACTTATCCCAAAGATCAAAAAAGAGATGCATGCATCAAATTCATGCTAATGGAAGTAGAAAAAAATTTGTGTCTAATCAAATATTTGAAAGACAGCGCACTGATATCTGAAATTCAATAGATGATGGTGCACATACTTTAACAAAAAATCAGATACAAAGAGCCCCCATATCAGGTGGCCCTCCATCAGATCCACTAGAAAGTGCAGATGTGTCAGACCCTCTCTTGCCTCGCTTCTTTTCCTTTCTACCTTTTCTGGATTCAAGAGCTTGATTACTGCAAAACAACATTTAGACATAAAAAAGGAGAAATCTTCAGTTCTGTCTTTGTTCTTGTAAGTACAAATTTATATTACCCATGTATGAACATTTTTCCAAAGTGAACCCATTATTCGACAAAGCATAGGAGTGAGAAAATAGTCCAGACTTGAAGTTAAGTACGATACAATGTTGGATACATGAGCCATAATTTCAAGATACGTATGAACTCGAATCACACAGAAACAGGAAAGGTACTTCAACAAAAGACAAGCTTAAACTATAACTTGACATATAAAGCACTGAGAGAACGAGAAATACTTGGAAATTGCAGAGACTTTCCCTGTCCCTGACCCGCAACAGGACTTGTATTTCTTTTTTGAACCACATGGACAATTCTTGTTTCTGGGAATTTTCTGCATTTCAAGATAAAACAAGCAAATAAAAATGAAGGAGCGCATCACCAACAGTTCTCACGTTTGAGCTAAAACCAAAATGGTAAAAGAGGTAACATAGTCAACTTTTGTGGAAACCTTGTCTTCTCGCTGGGCACTGCCATCATCATGAGTCTGTTTAGCGCTATTGCTAGGTGGATTTTCTTTATTGGCCTCTTCCACAGGTTCTCTCTCTGTTCCTCAGAATTTCCACTGGCATCATCACCTAAACACCACAAAGAATTATGAAATAGTTTTGGGTGTAACATGTTTGACTACCCCAAAAATCTATGGTTGACAAGACAAAGCACGCTAATTCTACCAGTTGCATCAAAATGACTCCAAACAAGCTTCTAATGAAGCTCAACATGGTATCTCTGAAACTGCGAAGTTAAATTATTAAATAAAATCTAGAGAGATAAATACTGACCAGCCATTACCATGAGAAGCATCTGCATTGCAGGGAGACCGGACAGCTTCCTCTGAAAAATATTCAATACCTTTTTCTGCTATCAAATACTCTATGGCAGCATCAACATCCCCATACATTTGCAGCAATGTCTGTAAAAGTATCGCATGTCACACAGAAGCCACAGTAAGGTCTTGTATTCTAATTCTAGACACCCAGCAAATGAGAGGAAAGCATTTAATGCAAACAAGCGAGCAGAAGAAGCGAGGACATAACCTGCTCAACTTTTTCAATGTTCTCACAACCACTTCCAGCCATGACTAGCTTGATGGATCCAGCATCAGTAATATCCTTACCAGCTCCTGATTTAGACTTCTTTGACCCAGCTTTTGCTTGGCGAGACGATGACGAGAGATTAGAATCAGCCTTTCAGCAAAAGAAATTATCTAATCACATACTTAAATTCACAATTTGTCCAACTTCCCTACTAACTTAGTAAATTAGAATTAAATTCCAGTAGCAACCTTGATTGTAATTGGCCTAGCTGGCCCATCTCCAGTGTCTTCCTTCAACCTCACACTGTTGTAATGTTCCTCATCATGATAAGATCTAATAAAGCAAAGCAAAATATATAAAGTTCAAATATGAAACACCATCAGTCCAAAAAGAACATAAGATTTTCCCTATCCACAAAACAATAATGGCACAACGCACATTTTTTATGCTTATTGGTTTCACATGATGACACTTATCGAAGATAGTAAAGTATGGAATATCATATATCCACTAAATTTCATGATACTCGTGACAATCCAAGGTCACGATGGCTACCTAGACAGATCCAATCCATCTTAACTTAGAATATTAAGGGATGCCATTCATTGAAGGATTATGAATGGGAATTTCAATAAAATAATTTATTGAAGAAACAAAAGCTAAATTGACATTTCGGTCTCCTACCATATATGCTTAGCCAGTAATTTATCCCCCTCCGACCACACCAAAACGTCTCTCAAACTAGCAAAAGAACTTCCATTGTTAAATCTAACAACACCGCAACTACACTCGGATCTGCAACTTATGAGATGTTGTCCTTGCATGCCAAAATAATTTCACAAGTCAGCAGTCTCCCTGAACAAGCTGCAGTACCTTCTTTTGTGTAATGAGCTGGTTTGTTTGGACGACCTGTACTTATAACTTTCGTTTTTAAAAAAAAGATCTTGCAGCTCTTGTAATTTGACTTTTATGAAACTCGAAACACCTAAAACTTTTTAAAAATAAACAAGCTTGACCAGGAGAAATATATAATCTTTTCATAATCACTTAAAAAATAAAAACATTGTTTTATTTTCAAATCTTTTGAGGGAAAGTAAAACGTAAGAAAAGGTCATTTATTTAAGTGTATACCAACAGAGCCAGATCTCATCCCAGTATTTGAGCACTTGCTTAGCCAAAAAAAGCATCACTCTCTATATTCAGAAAACTCACAAATGGATCATATGAGCACCAGGCCGATCAAAATTGCGTATGTACCACCGAGGTGACATATTCTGCATCAAGTAAGGAGTGAGATAAATTGTTCCATTTGGTGTCAACGAACAGATATTTGCATGCACAGCATGTATCAAAACTAATTAGTGCTGTGTAGATTCATCAAGGACATATAGAACACTCAAAAAGCCAGCAATTTTGTAACAAGTTCGATATATTAAGTCTTCTTTGAATTAGGATTATATGCACCCATCGGAACTCCTTGGGCTAAAAGGTGCAATATATCTCTGAAAAAATCTTTTGCACATCACTATCAATGGTCCTTCCACATGCTTTCGCCACAATAGACATCGCAAGACATGCCGGATATCATTGCGCATCAGATGAGTCAATTTTTCAGCCTAAAGAGTAACAAATTATAACCAGACAGAAAAGAACAAGCTATAACCATTATGAGAACAACATCCTAAGTGATCTTTTGATCTAAACAATGATGAGGGAATAACTTCTCAGATAAAGGAGGGCCATATTGGGGAAGAAAGCCATTATATGATTAAGTGGAGAATGAGTCTGGAAACCAATAATCATGGGTTCTTCAATGGTCATCGAATTCTAGGATGCATGCTTAAACAGCGAAACTTCAAATCCAGTAGCAAGGCTAACAATTGACGAGTCTAATGACATCCTCATTTAGTCTGGATGTTTCTCCTGAAGGAATGAAAAGACTCTAACCAAGAAAACTTCACGTAGGTGATGGTTGATGACTTCATTGTCAGTCTTACCCGATGAATGCAAATGTTACTCCGTGTAACAAGAGAAGCTGCTTGCAATTCCATATGACCAGCCCACGTGCCATCATTGTCCATGGTTTTGCAATACTCCTCAAATGGCGCATCATCCTCAATAAATGGTTCAAACATTTCACGATTTTTCTGTCATTAACAATTCCCATCTTAGATGCATATATCAGGTCCATTCTTCAGATGAGGATTTTATTTCCTTAAACACATCACTATCAGGAAAACCAATGAAAATAAAGGATTCTGTTGAAACTTGAAACAAGCAAGACTATCAATTTGTGCCATTGCAAAACATTAAAGTTTTACCATGCATGGTAAAAAGTTTACTTATTCTACGTTAGTATCAATTCTCTAATTTTTTATTTTCTCAATTTCTCCTCCAAAAATACGTTGGTTTGCATAATAATGGCACCCTAAAGTAGCAACCGCACATTCCTGTAGGCTAGAACAATGCGGGTAACTATAAAGTCCAGCCTCCTCCTGCAGCTGTCAGTTTAGGCCAAGATACACCATCCAAATCACGGTTAACACTCAGAAGGTTTTCCTCTCTAGTAAAATAAGAATGTCAAATTGCTCAGGTGATCCTTGTGTTGTTATAGCTCTATGCAACTGTGACTGAGCTGAATATCACCAGGAATAACCATTGGCAGTAGAAATGTATGCTTCAATGTATAATACCCATTTTAACTTGGTTTTTTCTTCCAAAGGCATGCTATTTTAGTGTCTATATAAGTGTGAGATCCATCAATACTTACAGAAAGGTTCAAGAACAAAATGAACCAAATAAAGTTGAGATTCAGATCACTGAGGACTAATACAAATGAGGACTATATCACCATGTAACCCCCCCACCCCCTAAACATAATTCCTACAGTTTGAAAAAGAGAAATCTGCATTCCACATACCAATATGTACTGAACAACCATACTACGGTACTTCCCATGTTCTTCTTCATTGCCTTCCAACTGATCTGCAAGGGCCCTGATTAACAAGAGTGGACAACTATGAAAATTCCAACCATAGCAAAGGCGTTTCTATAAACAAAAGCTCCATACAAGGCTGTAAGATTACCTGGACGATGGATAATTCAAATATGTGGAATGAAAACAGGAATGAGGCACATGGTTAGTTTCTCTAGGCGTTGTACAATAGCGATACAATAGTGATAGAAATTTACGAAGTTACTTAGTTGGATAACGGAAGAGTCAATCTAATATCTTCGAGACTAAGTTAAAAGAGCTACATTCCCTGACAAATAGAGCTGTTCTTCGAGAAATATTTCCAGATGCAGTGTCTCAAGCAGAATGATACATTGTACGAAATGCAATAATTTTTCCAACTGAGGAATTTCTAGTACATTGATGATAGTGTTCCAGAACCAGTGTACCATAAAACGCACTCTGTGTTGTGTTCTGACGATAGAGTCATAATGCAATGAGCATACCAAAAATCTTCCAAAACAGAGAGGAATACTGTTATCTTACAAAACAAACCAATTCCTGGAAAAATTCAATAAAAAATCATGAACAATACGGTGATCTTTTTCTAACAAGGAAGACGGACCTGAAAAAGCAATTACCATCTGCAGTCACCTGGACAATTTTCAGGCCCAGAGCATCAAGCTGAGCTCGGAACTGCGTGTTATCCGCTTGCTTCCCCTGCTTTTTGACCTGTTCATCAACGCATACCACATTCACGTCCACTCAGATTCTGAGAACAACCACCAACGAACGCTTCAACCAAGAACTTAGCCAAAAGCACGTCCACCGAAGCTCAATTCAGAGGCCTCGGCGCAACAAACAGATCATAGAAGCAATTGAAACTTTCGAATTTCTTCTTCGGAGACAAAATACGCCGCCTCATCGAAGAGCAAGCAATAGTCACGAGTGCGTAAACGGATGCAGATTGCAACCATGAGAAGCGAAGAAGACGGCTTACGTGGGGCTGTTTCTTGGCGTTGGACTTGTGGTGCTGCTTCTGCACCATCACTGCGGAGAGAAGACGATCAATGCCGCCGGCGATGATCGGGCGAGGTCGAGATTTGCCGCCGGGAGACGGCGCTCGAACACCAGAGAGTCGCGGCGGTTCGAACCGGAGCGAGGATCGCCCAGCGAAGAAGATGGAGACAGATGCCGGATGGGCCGTGGGCTTTTCTCGTTCGGAGCCCAATCTGTTCTTCTGAAAAGGAAAGGATGGGCCGGGAAGCGAGCCCAATTCTACGCATATCTCTTACTTTTTTTTTTCCTTCTTTTCAATTAGATCATGATGCTTAGGGTCAATTACAATGTGGCCCTTATGCTGTCAATTTTTGCAACTAACCCCCTTTCTTTCTTTGTCCTTCGCGTCGTGAAATCGTCTCGAATGTGCAATTGATTGCTTCTAGTTTAGCCTGGTCGGAGGTCTGGACTCTGATACTCGTCTCGAATATGTCCAATCGACATTTTGTTCAACATACGTTGTTTTAAAAGGAATTTATTAGGGGCACCTCAAGGACATTTGTTAAGCCACAATTTTTTGGAAAATTTATAGTTTCTGATCTATTATTTGTCCTCATGTCATGCACAATCAATATTTTGAAAATCAAATTATCCCAAATTAAGTATGTCGAGCACTCATTAACATGATCGTTTTTACAAAATTTAGGTGTTAGTTTAACTTTCCGGTGGCCTTTTTAGGAGTACTTGAGAAGTGAATTCTCGAAAACACCAAGTCAATGTGAATGAGTGCACTCTTAAAATCGCTTGAGGAGAAGGACAAATTGAGATTCATGAAAACCGATCCAAACTCTATCTTACCATTTAGAAGAAAAATAAAAGTGTCAATTTTAAGTAATTATTGGGATTCTGTTGGCTTGTTCAGGTCATGGCCACATCAAATGAGTTGTGTGACAATGACCCGCATAGCCATTATGGTATCACCTTGCACGTCAAACGCACTCATTAGCAATAACTCCTTTGAAATATATTTTGCACATTTAAAATTCATTTAAATATCTTTTTAAAAAAATCACAAAATCGATATTCTTATGATACAACTACTCCAAATTAGTTTTCATCTTAAAAATAATCTTAGGATTGGTAGCTCTTGACATATTAATATCATCTCGCTGGAAAATTCCATACTCCCAACCCAAATCTACCCCATCAGCATTTAAGTTCAATATCTCATTAAAATGCACACATAAAATCTAATGCAAAGAATGGCGAATCCAATATGGAAAATCAACCTATGTTAACATATTTGCCTTTTAATGGGATAAAGGGGGCAAATATCGGTTAGGAATACCAACTTGAGTTTTTTTCATGAGACAAAAATTAATTTTCATATATACGAGACACTTTTTTTTTGTGGATAAAATGAAAAATAGTTGTCGACGAATGGGTCGTGAGAATACTGATTTGAAATTTTTAGTGGCATCATCGGTCATTTGACAAAAAGCCCTTATTAATTGAGCGACGCAACGAGGCTATCTCAATCAACTAAAGCGAGGTTAAAGCGGGGGTGTCACTGACCCAAAAGTCGCGCTGAATTAAAGCGGACAAAAGACCGCTGAACATCATGATTGGTGTACGATCATCGCGTCCATCTCGACACCTTTCACGTTCTCCATTTAATTCCGGGGGCGGTGGTTGTGGTGTGGGGATTGCTTCACGAGTGCGCCACCTTACCACAGCGAATTATTAATATAAGTAAGCTTGCATAATCCTAACTCCCATTTTGGACCGACCATCTATTCAAATCGACATATCGTAAGCAACCGACTGAATAAAACAGAGAAAAATAAATGATGTGGAGGAGGAGGCTAATTTATGGGAGATCTTTAGTCGAATGGTGGTCCTCTTTTTGCAATTCGGGGTGGTTGACAGCCATCCCAGCTTTATAAATAATTGAACATGTATGGAACGAATCGAACGATGACCAGCGATGCTTTGCCACAAAATGTTCGAAATTGAAAATATTAAAAAATTAGAATAAGGATTCAGTGCCTGTTCTTTGATCATGCCGCCTTTTTTTTTTTATTATTATATTCGATGAATCGATAGTAGTTTATAGTGGGTATTGTCCTTTCGAGGTTTTTTTGGTCTTCTTAATTCACAAGTATGAAGTGGGTAGGCGCTAGGGAACGACCACACGTGACGTAAAGTGAAGGACATTGACGGTCCATTCCTTGAATTATTGATTCTCTTAGGGACAAATTGGTCAAGAATTGGCAGCGACCACAATGTCGAGTGTGGACCGTACTACACATAATTCAGTGTGTGCTTTTCATTTAATTATGATAAAAGTGGCATCACTAATTGGAAACTTTTGAGCTGGACTCAATGATAGGATGAGCGGGTGAAATACAAGAAGAAACATGAGTTGTGAGCATCCCTCGTTTAGTTAAAGCGTCGAAGAAAAAAATAGAGGTGGAATTGGAGCTATTATTATTTTTAGTAATTATTCATCGGCTCATGCTAACGAGTTTGAAGGTACCTTTTCAAAGACGATTTTGTTAACGAGTGCCTTGCAACCGATTAAAGGAATTTTGTAGTTTTGAATGCACTGATAGTTCACGTGTTATGCACATGTAATGCTTGGAAATTGCATTATTCTAAATCAAGTATTGTTAATAAATGAGCACTCATTAACAAGATCCTCAAGTGTCTATTATGTTAATATATTGAGTTATGTGATAAATTTTCTATATAATTTACTTATGCATTTATATGTCAATGAGTTATTTAATATAGTAATTCTTTTAGATGAATTAATATATGAGGAACAAAAAGGGGTGTTCTCGGTTGAGCATTCACGGCCCTAGTAATTGAAATTGAGCTTCCTGGGATATCTTATTTTTATCATATCTTAAATAAATAGACTTAGACTTCACTTAGATAGGTCGATCTAATCCTACCATTGATTGCACTTAAATTGTGATGGACCCTATACGAACTATAGTTCATAGTGCTCCCTTTAATCAATGTCACACATTACTAAAAAAAACAAGTATTTAGTTACTAACGAATTTACACTTCATTATACATATTTGTATTTTTTCTTCTGTTCTATCCATCTAAATGAATCTATTAGTGTATATGATTCATGAGAAATTCTCTTTCATTACGACATGGGTCAAGATCATTCGGCGAAGATTTGATTATTGCTAATTTGTTTCCCACTGATCAAAACTTGATTCTTCACAAAATGCCACCTAAATGCAATGACTACAGACATCATATAATCGAAAGCACGCATAGGTCATGATTCGCAAGAGTATCATTTTCCATTTGCATCTAGCTATCGGGAAATATATTGTCACGTCCATCATTGATTCCATTCAATGTCTACTTGTAGTCTTGTAAGATTAATTAGCATAGTTTGATTAAATTAAACTTTACAAATATATTACCATCTACTCTTTCAGCAAAAATGCTTTGACCTATCCATGCAAGTGCAATTCGCATTTTGAATTCATCAATTTCATAAGGTCTTTTCCTTCGTGAGTGTGGCCAAAACAGTCCGAAGACCTTCTCTTCTTTTCACTATTACAAGGCGCAATTTCGTGTATTTCTTGTTAGATAAATATAAGTTTACTATAAGGTAACTAACCATCGGACGTGCACGTTATTCATCCGTCGGGAATTTAATTTTTTAGCCCCACTGGTTAAATCTCGTATTTTCGTATCAAAATGATAGTTTAATTTCATCAACAGTCAAGCGCAGACACTACCCCGAAATGTCGCCGTCCTTTTCTCCCGTGAGCGGTCATGGTCCGTCGACAAGCACCCGCGCTCTTCCGGTCCGTTGGATCAAAGCAAAAGCGAACGATAGCGATCGAGAGAGAGAGAGAGAGAGAGTCAACCAACCAACAACACAAGAAGCCCCAACAGAACTTTAACAAAGTTTCCATTGACTATTCCACTTCAGCGCAAGGACCACCCCGCACGCGCGTGCGCAACCGTTAATCCCACGCGCCATTTGTTTTCAGTGCTATAACCATATTTTGTTGTTACCAAAGACAAATTGCTCATTGACCATAATAGTTAATACTACCATAAATCCACAAAATAATATATTTTAAATTAATTTGTGGATCATCGAAGATTTCAATTTTGTATACTTGAAATTATGATATATTTGTGATTTTTCTATTATATTGCTAAGTCTGATATTAATTTAGAGTTTTACTTTTTGTTCGTGATATTAATTCAATTTAATATAAATTAATTAAAAATAAATTTATCATATATATGATAAATTTGAGATTTTTAATTATTAAAAAATTATTTTAAAATAAATATGTCATATCGATATCAATCATAATCATAACCCTCTCGAAGTCTAAGAAACTCTTCTAAGCAAACACATGTCTAAGGACCAGAGGCAAACAGCGACACTTTCTCATAAGCGTAGAAAAGTTCACATGTGGGCCCCACATCGAATCCGGCCAACCGGTCCGAGCACAGACAGTAATCTCGCCCGGAGAGGCCACCGTCCCCAGGTCCGTCCGTACTGGACCGTTCGACCCTAAAAGCTGGAACCGCGGCCGGGTCGGGACCGCCGGTGGTCCCCGAACGCTGTCCAAATTGTCCCAAAAAGAGGCCGTACTCGCGTCTCCTGTGATCCTCCCGTCACTCTCACTTCCTCTCTCTCTCTCTCTCTCTAGTTGCAGTTCAGTCAGCTCCACGTCACCTCCCCTCTCTCTTTCTCTCTCTTTCGGGGTTTCTGGTTTTCGCTTTAGTTGAGTTCTTACTCCACAGCTACTCCTCGGCGGCGACGTGGAGTCGATTGTCTGCAACCGCTCGCGGTGATTGTCGGTGAGACCGCGCCACCCGCTCCCTACGGCGACGTGTTATTAAATTCGGAACCGGGCTTCTCCTCCTTCTCCGGATCGCGATCTCTTCTTCTTCTTCTTCTTCTTCACCTCCTCGCTTCCCCCGAGCTCCATGCTTCCCGCTCCTCCTACCGCCGCTGCCGCCGCCGCCGCCTGATCGATCCCGTAAGTTCCCGCAGCTCCCTCTCTAGATGCTCGCGTTGACCTCGCACGGTCTCCGTTCCCACGTGTAGCGTTTGGAGTGTTGCGAGAGAACTCGCATTGGCTGCCCGGAGGCCGTGCTTCGCGACGCGGTGCGGTCGGGAAGATGATCGATGTCTGTGTTTTTTCTTTTTCTTGTTCTTTTTTTTTTTGGTTTTGGAAGTCGCTTTTAGGATTGAGTTTGTCATTGCATGCGACCGTTACGGCGCTGTCTAAAGTCAACCTTGTTCGTCACGGCGCTGGGATTTTTCTATTGAAGTTGGAGCTCCGGTGGAACTCGTCCTTCGCTCGGTTCTGCTTCTCAATGTTTGATTCGTACGGTTTGGCCGGAGGCTGGTGTTAAAATTCAGCGGTGTGCCTGATTCAGAAACTTTTATTGCTGCAAATCGGTTCATCCCGGCCTGACCCATACACATAATGTGCGTGTAGTATGGCTTCAAATTTCAGCTTCTTCATGCTCAACTTAATGTTAAATTCTACATATGGTTCTCCCTCATCTAATTCGGCATTTTCGGCTCCCTGTTCTATTTCCCGTCCGTTTTGCTACTGCCTGTGAGTGGGAGCATTAATCTATCCCGCATCGATTGTTAGCTTCCTCAATAGCAAGGTAAGCTTTTAGGCTGGAATTTCTTTGCTGTTGAGTTAAGGAGTTCCGCGATTATGAAAACTCAGGATGCTCTGGCTTGGTGCCCAACGTGAATTCTCTGATGGGGAAGGAGGTTCTGCTGTAATCTGTCGGGGGTCCATCTCCAATTTAAGTAGTTTTTTTTTTCTTTCCCCTTTGATGTAGTACAAAGTTTCATTCTGATGCCTTTTTTACCGATTTACCATCACAACCCTTGCTTCGGTAGGTACATGCTTGAGAGTGGGATATGATGGTGTCCCAATGCGATACTGTATGATTAATTCCTATGTGCAGACAGACACTGAAATTAACATTTGATGACAATTGATAACAAGGGTATTTTACATATTAAAATGCCCCAGAATGTTCAATCAAGGATGAACTGATGCATAAGAATCTATAGTGCATCCTTTTTTTTTCCTATTGTTGCGGAGAAAAGACGATCAATGCCGCCGGCGATGATCGGGCGAGGTTGAGATTTGCCGCCAGGAGACGGTGCTCGAACGCCAGAGAGTCGCAGCGGTTCGACCGGAGCGAGGATCGCCCAGCGAAGAAGATGGAGCCAGATGCCAGATGAGCCGTGGGCTTTTCCCGTTCGGAGACCAATTGGTTCTTCATGGAAAGGTCGGGATGGGGCAGAAACGAAAGAGGAGGAAGGACCGAGAGAGAGAGAGAGAGAGAGGATCGGTGCGGGGGGTGGAGCCGGAGGTGTTTCGAAGAGAAATCTGAAACCGAGAGGAGAGAATTCTTTCGGCTCGTCGGTGGTCCGCCTCAATCATCCTCGCGACCTTCCAGGGAAGCCGACTCGCTTGTCACCGTTCGTCGCAGCAAGCTTTCGAACCTAGATGTGGTATTCTGAGCTGCACATGAACTATTTGACGGAATGTCTCGATGAAAAATTGAATTCAATTTTAGCGAGATGCATGTTATTTTTTTTGTACTCTATTCGTTATGAAATCATTAAAACCAAGACTGAATCGGCGTTTTCTTTGACTGTTGCCGGCATATTTCTGATCGTCCGAGTCTGGTCGTAAACACTTCTACGGAGATGCCATTCCTTTAGCCGGATAAGCCCGCGGATCGTTATTATTTTTTTAATTGACAGTATTCAGTATTTGTGGATCGTAATTATTTTTCGAACTATGTAAGTCCCGTGCAGTCCTCGTGATCATCTCAGTGCGTGTAGTTAATAACTTCCTCTTAAGATTAGTAACTTAATTGTAGAGTTCATATCTTGATGATCTTATCACTCAGTAATTATCCAATAGCACAGTAAACTCCTTCAACAACTCGTAAGTGACAGTATCTATATTTGGACTAGTAGATCATATTGATGATGACACCTCATGTAAAGTCCTTGTAACTTTAGGTGACAATGTTAGTGGCATTTCTCCAAGGAGAGTATATTTCCTCAAAGTTCTCATGAGTTTGGGACTTCTAGCATTTAAGAACTTTTCAAGAAATCACAAACAATTGGAAGTTCTCGCAAAATTTTCTGATCTTATATCCTTAGTACATTTACTTCAACGATCACGCTATCGACGAGCAATTATCGTTATATTTCATGATTTTTCTTAACAGTGCAACTCCAAGATTGCATGTGATACATAAAATTTCATAAGGATTGAGTTGATCTAATGGCTCATATGTTTTCGCATTCTAATCACACAGATATTTCTTGATGAGCACTCTTGCAAAAATCGAATAGACCAAGCGTAACTATCCCTTGTTTGATAATAATATATTGTGTCACTGATGATGCTAGCTATTGTGCTGACGTGATGTAACCAATAATTTTTGTTTATGTTTGTCGGAGATAAATACCAAGGTTGGCTACTTAATGCAACTCCTACGAGAAGGTAAAACAAAAAGGGGAGGACATCTCTGTTAATTGGTCTTTATCCAAAAAAAAAAAACGTGTTTTGATTTGACCACATAAAGAAATACAACGGTGGAGGTCTAAATTCCCTTATTTATGATCATACGAAAGGTGTTCGTCTTTTGTCTTTTGTCGTACGGTGGCCGTCATTCTCCGAAGCTGTAGAAAGACAAAGGGCTATACAGACAGACGCTTCTCGGATAAGCCGTAATGAGCTCTTGTTTTTGTCATGCACGAGGGTGATTTTGTGCCATGAGTTCTACGTCAAATAATATGAGTTTTGGGGGCAATCTAAATTTGAAAAATACTCAAGTATGAGAACAATTATAACTCTTTAATTCTTTAATTGATTATTAAATTATTTATCACTGACTCCCCCCATAAAATAAGTACTAATACTTGGATCACCCACATAATTGTCTAGTTTTATTTATTATTTATTGTAATTTCTTTAGTGATTTCACATTGATTTAATTGTAAAGTCAAATTATTTCGGCATTAATTTACAACAACTCACATTAAGGAATTTACAAATTTTAACATAAAATTGTAATTGGCTTTAACATTCTCAAATTACTTCAAAATGTAATTCACAAAGAAGCCGTATCTTGGATACTCTTCACAGAGTAGAAAAATTTCAAACTTTCAAACTTTCAAACTTTCAAACTTATTCAAATTATGAAAGTTTCTCTTATAGGCTCAAACTTAAGACATACTATTAATAATTTAGTTCCTTTGGGAAAAAAAAAATTGTTGTCCAAGGTATTATTAGAAAAAAAATGAAATTGTCAATGTTCATAAGTTAAGTTACATGGACTAGAGGACTATGCATAGGAGATCTTCCTTGAATTTGCCTATCTCTTCAAGGAGCGATCTACAAAATACATTATGAAAGTTCTTGGCAGTTGCAACTTTAGGAGAAGAAGTTCTTGTTGACAAGTCCTTGACAATTGAAGATTAAGGACACTACATATACATGACTTGATTCATTTGATGTGCATTTATATTGTTACACAAAAGTCTTGTGATGATATTGAAAAATACAGCAAAATGCCTTTGTAACGATATTAATTATTTGTCTAGGGATGGTAAGATTTGATGGTATAAACACTAATATTGCTGTCTTATTCTTCGACTTTATATATTTATTTGTTGACACTTAAATTCCGGCTAAATATTTATGTTTAAATTGCACAAAAAGATAGAAATAAACTCAGCCCTAATAAAAAAGGATTTTCACATCACATGGACATTAATAGTATTTGCATCAATTAAGTTTTACTTTTATTTTATTTTCCCTTATTGCATTTTGGATAAATAGAAAAAATTTCAAAAAAATTTCAAAAATGACTACTAAATTAATATAAGAAAAAAAGAAGAGCGAAATGGCTTGGGGGTGGGCCTGACCCCAGCCCCTTTTCTTTTTCCTTCACCCAGGGCTGGGCCCATTTCCGTTCATTCTTCCCCCGAGGCCCGGCCCCTCCGCCTACTTCCCCCTCCACCTATTTCCCTCTCCTTCTTCCTCCTCACGCTGCAGACGAGACGCTCGCAGGACGGCCTACGTACGGCAGAGAGAGGAGGGTAGACCGGCGACGGATTGGACGGCGAGGGGACGCCGGTTCGGCTAGGAGGAGGCCCGGTCGCCGCGCCAAGGACCGGCGGTTCGAACACCTCCGTCGACCGGCCTCCTCGCCTATAAATATAGGGCGGCGAGCTCAGTTGAAAGCGGGGGTGGAAGAGAGAAAATCGGGAGAAGGGGGAAGGTCGAGAAAGAGGGGGAGCTTTTCAGCGGGAAAAACCGAGCGAGATTCGAGAGAGATCCGCGAGAGAGAGAGAGAGAGTGCATGGTAGGGGAGAGTAGCCGGCCGCCGTCACGCCTCGTTCGCGTGGAAGCCGCGGTAGGTTCCGTTCGGGTTTGTCTCGTTTTTCTTCAATTTGGGGCCGGTTTCCCGAGGACTCAAGCTCGGAGACGAGCGACGGGACGGACGCAGCCCGATGGATCGAGCTCGTCTGCCGTCCGACGCCGCCGACTCGGGTAGGGCTCCTTCATCCGAGCGCCCGTCGTACCCTGTTTTTGTGCCCTGTATCGAGCTCGTCTGCCGTCTGCCGAGCCGCCGTGGTTCGGGTCGTGTGAGTTTCCGGCCTCATCTAGGTGGGGGCTGCGGTTGCAAGGCCTCGGGCGTCGTTTGTTTTGAATCCCGGCTTGAACTCGGGCTCGTTGTTCTCGTTTCTAACCCCCATTTGCCGATGCACCCTATATATGTTCGATGAAATGCCTAACTGAAACGTATGCAGTTTGTTCTTGGTTCCCCGTCCGTTTCTGGTGTTCGTGGTTTGTCAAAAGCATCATGGTAGATTTCCGCCCCTGTCCTTTGCGTTGTGCGTTCTTGCTCCGCGGTATCTTTCACTACAGAGCACGGTTCCGCGGATGACCGGTCTCTGCGGCTGGCGAAGACGAGGGGCGATGGTAATTGTGGCCACGAATGTCTGCCGCGCGATGACTGGCCGCGGGTTGTGCTGTGCGTGCCCAAACTATCTTGATTAGAGCTCGAGTCTTTTGAATGGTCTGCATCAGCTGTTGTTCTTGGCCCTCGGGGAGAACTTGAAGCAAGAATGCTTCTGTGAGGTCGCAAGGGCCAGAGGGGCGATGGGCGAGAGACGTGCGGGGTGAAGAGAAGGGAATAAAAAGGGAGAAAATATTCAGTGGTTCGTGCGCGCCACGTCATCTGCTGACGTGGCGCGCACGTTCCACTCAGCTATCGACACCTGTCCTGGGGGACCCGCTGGAAAATGAAAGGACTCGCTCGGCTTGGCTTGGCTCGGCTCGCTGACAGAGGAAAAGACAGGTCAATGGGTCAAGAAATTCGTAAGCTCCCGCCCGAAAAGTTTCTCTCTCCTCAATTGAATTTTAAGGGGTTTTCTCTCTCCTCTTAAGAGAACGAACGGACAGAGAATGACGAGACCTGTTTCTCCGCGCATTCCAGCCCCTCCGCTTCCGGCTCCGCCTCCTCAAAAGCCTCGCCGGTCATCTGCGTCTGGCACGTCGCCTCCTCCGAGAGCCTCGCCAGTCACCGTCGGGTCCCGACCCCCTCCGCCTTTGACTGTTCCCACGGAGATGGAGCACAAGGTTTGCGCTCGCATTGATCTCTCGGCAACTTCTGGACCTCGATTCCCTCCGACAAACTCCGACTCCGAGCCACCGTGAGGTCTTTGGATTCTATGTCCTCGAGCTCGATGGTCGGGACCTGAGGGCCTCATGCTTCTTCTCCTTCTCCGCCTCCCCAAAAGCATCGCCGGTCTGCTGCTGGCACATCGCCCCGAGAGCCTCGCCGATCGCAGCTGGGTCCCGAGCCTCCTCTGCCTCCGCCTCCGCCATCGACTGTTTCCAACGCGGAGATGGAGCACAGAGTGACAGAAGGAGAAGAGAAGAAGGGACGAAACCACTCCCTCCCCTCCCGTCCCCTAAACTCCTCTTGCCGTTTTCGACAGCTTCATCGATGCCTTCGAGGCCGACGGCGGCTTCGAGTCTCCGACGTCGGACAAGAAGCGCAGGAAGGAAAAGAGGAGCGGTAGCAAAGTCTCCGAATCCAAGCAGCCGAAGCTCCTGGAGCATCAAGGTGATGCGAAGAAGGAGAAGAAGAGGAAGGCGCTGGAGTTGTGCGAGGACGACGAGGAAGACGAGCGAGACCGGCTCCGAGTTGGTCGACCCTGAGAACTTGAAGGGGAAGAAGAAGAAGAAGAAAAAGGCGAGGTTGAGCGACGGGGATGGTGAGGTGGCTCAGGAGAACCGCAACGCTTTGTCGAATTTCAGGATCTCGGACGGCTTGAGGTTGAAGTTGAAGGACAATGGGATCGATGCGCTTTTTCCCATTTAGGCCATGAGGTTTGACATCGTCCTCGATGGGACTGATTTGGTCGGCCGTGCCCGCACTGGCCAGGTATGAAGACTTTTTATTTGAATTCCGCAAGATTGACATGTCGATGGTCGCGTGCGCTTGGCCGAAATTTGCTAATTAACTGGCAAATTAGAGAAGTGAATGGTCTGGACGTTGCAGTAATGACAGCGTGTGATGTGGAAAAGGGTCACGAAGCTGACATATATGAAAAGAGAAGCAGGTTTTGTTGGCTCTGTGAGTAGTGAATGGTTGATGTATGAGCTTGTTTTAATTAACAGCACAATAAAGCAATTGTGGTGTAGAGCAACATTCTACAAGCCACCCCCGAATTCCCATGACTCAGTCTTTGGTCATGGCAGGCACCGACTATCATTCCTCTCTGTGCGGAGCAACCGACAAGCTAGTCGATATGAGTTCGCATGCTTCCGTGGGGGTGGAGTTGAAAAAATTGTCTTCATCGGTGATGGACTCTGCAGAAGAAACCTCCCATGTCATCCCTTGGTTTCTGATTTGGAGATCTCTGATGGGATTCTGGGGGATCAGGTTTTGTAAACTCCAAAGACAACCTTTCTCCTGAAGGTGGTGGTACTACAATGAACTTGCTTCAATTATCATCACAACTTCAACGTGTGGAGGATCAAAGGCAATCCATCCATTTGAAGGAGGAAAATGATGTTTTCGGTTGTCGCAGCATCACTTGAGCATTCCAAGACAAGGTACAAGGAAATCCTTGAAACCTTCATTTGCTTGATGGGTAGGTAGCGCCTATGTTTCTCTCGTATTCAGTTTGCTTTGTCGATATTCGCTTTATTGGAAATCGACTGTATATACTATGAGAGGAGAAATTATATAATTTTTTTTTCCCACTTCTTGTGCTTACTTAGATGAAATGTTGTTTGGCAAGGTTGTTTTCCTTGAACTCTGTCTTAGCACTGAGTATTAAGTTGCGCTAGGCTCTAGCTGATCAATAAGAATCTGGTCCCTACTGGTATTTGAGTGTGTCTTACTCGCTATGCCACCCAATTGCATGGAGTTGTAATTGTCAATTTTACAGCAACCTTCGTCCTTCTCTCGGCAAAGTTGTCACCTCATGACTCTGTTTATATATAGATTGACGACTTGCCCTATCTGATATGAGAGGATGTTTAGGCCAAGATTGCTACTGCAGGCAAAAGTAAATTTGGAACCAATTCCTCTTTTCTTTTCATCCGCTACTGTCGAATTTGATGTTGCAGTTCAATTCACTTAGTGACATACGCATTCTCATTTTCATTGCAGTTACAATTGACAAGCAGTTCAAAGCTTTGCATGTTTTCTGCATTGTTTCTCAACTCTTCTGCTGGTCTGGCTCGAATTCATGATCCTGTCTTAGTGAAACAGAGAATTGGCTGAGATTGGCTTTTATTTCTCTCGAGGGAGAGGTTAATGGTAGTAGCATAGGGAAGATCAGTATTCTTCAATGGCCACGGAAGGCAGTGGTACAATTGAGCGATAAATTATTTATTGAACTTTGCAATTTTTCTGGTCCAAGCAGTAAGCAGGAAAGAGTAGTGAAATTAGTCTACGAAGATGTTGGTAATGGCTGTCCAATTAAGAAAAATCAAGGATTGAGTAAAAATCCTCATGTGAAAGGGTGTAATCTTTGCTAGTTCAGTTTTATAGCTACTACTAAGACCTCTGTTCTTCCCGCTTTCTGATGGTGATGGTGGTCCGACTTCTCCATAACTTCGGTCATGGAGATCTTGCCGTGCATTGCCCATTGATGTTGTGTCTGTGTCGATTTGTTTTTGTTGCTTCGATTGCCGAAAATCTATGGCAACCATGCAGAAGAATTGCAAGGCCCAGTATGAAAGGGCATTTTTCATTTTGACAATTTTAGGACATTGGCCTGAACAGATTTTTAGGTCATTAATTCTTCATAGTCAACAGGGGAGGGAAAACAGATTCATTGAAGGTACTGTACTGCGGAAGGCATTCAAACCTACGGTGATAATTCGACCAAAAAACCTATAGCTAAATAAATCTTCTGGTTTGTGGCGTCATCTCGTACATTAGTTCATTGGTGTTATTTGACATATAAAAACCAAAAGTGGCGTGAAGACTGTTTGGCCGCAGTTGCATTTCAAGTTTTTTAAAGATGATTGGCTGCTAGGAACATGAGTTTTTGAACTGCTTCCTCATTTCTGTAGTTGATGGGTTTTTATTTTTTAGCACTGATCATCACCTTGTTCACTGTGCGAATTGTACCAGGGCAAAACTCTGGCTTTTGTCTTGCCCATTTTGGAATCTCTGACGAATGGGCCTGCAAAAACCTCAAGGAAGACAGGATGTGGTAGGCCACCAAGTGTTTTGGAGCTTTTACCTACTAGGGAATTGGCCAGCAGGTATTGGAATCAAGCTTATAGAAATAATCTCATCTTTTTACGGAGATAGATGTCTGACATCGTTTACCCTATTATTTAGGTGTTTCCTGATTTTGAAGTTTATGGTGGAGGAGTGGGCTTAACATCATGTTGTTTGTATGGTGGAGCTCCCTATCATGCTCAGGAGAACTGATTTAGGAGACAGGTTGATATAATGATTGGAACACCTGGCCGTGTGAAAGTAATTCATTGAATTGGAACCTTATTTGGTTTTCTTTCACCCGCTGGGAATAATGCATGTTCACAGTTGTTACATCTTGTGGCAGGATCACATTGAGAGGGAAAATATTGACTTGAGCTCTTTAACCTTCCGTGTCCTTGATGAGGCAGATGAAATGCTAAGGATGGATTTTGTTGAAGATGTGGAGCTAATTCTTGGCATGTGTACTATTTTTTTTTCACTATGGAGTTGGTGGAAATATGCTTTACTTATCTATTGCAATTACAATTATTGTTAGTGATGTTATATTTTGAAATTTGACAATAGGTCTTTCAGTTTCAGCATCATGCAGCTGCTTAGAACTTTTTAAAAAAGAGATTTTTGAATTTTTTTTTTAAGAGCAAGATTTTTATTTTCTTTTTGCCTTTTAAATGCTCTACTATATGTAACATATCTCTTATTGTGCATACATTAAGAGGGACTCAAACCAATATTGCCATTCCTCTGCTTGAGGCTTGCTTGAGGCTTGTCTGAGTAGGTTTACGTAAGGCATTATCTAGGCTGCAGTTTGAAAATCGATAATAACATGAGATATTTGGAGAATTTTTGTCTCACTTATGTGATTTTTTTATCTAACCACATTGCTGATAGATGTGGATATACTTATCCTTCAATTCTTCTGGTTCTTGTAGGCAAGGTGAAGGATACAGGTAAAGTTCAGACGCTGCTCTTTAGCTTTACTTTACCAGAATAGGTGAAGGGTGTATGTAACTTAATCTGGCAAAATTATTTTGTTGTTTTGAATTTGTATCTTGGTTGTCAATGTTTGGAGAATCAGAGTGTCGCGATTGGAGAATCACAGGAAAGCAGGGTTGTCATGACAGAAATAGAAGGTTTTGTTTCAGGCCTTGAGGTTGATGAAGGTATACATTCGATTAATTCTGTGTTGGCCTGGACAATTTGCGATCATATTTTCTTTCTGAACTATGGAACCCTTATTTTGTTCTCTAGATTTTTCAGATTACTGCCTTTTGCTGATTTGGGTAGCATTGCTGCTTATTGGGTCAAAACTAGTTTAAGTTGGCTGTTTAGTTTAGAATCCTGGTATTGTTTGGATGGTCAATGAGCAACATTTCTTGTTCTTTCACTGTATGCATACTGAAAGATTGTTTGTAAGTGACTTATTTTAGAATTTGCCCTCTGTGTATGTGCGAACAAGCAGTGCACTTGATGCGCCTCATTGAACAACATCCTGGACAACTTGCAAACAAGCGCTTTTCGCATACAACTTGCAGTCTGTTGCTCATGCAGTCACAGTAGCTTGTTTATTTGGGAGGCATTTTAACTTCCGAACTAAATTCCTAATTACTGGTTGAGGGGATTGCTGTCTTGAAGAGCGGTGGACTTATTCAACTGTTTTGGCCATATTGGAATTGCTTAGTTCTAAAACCACAGTTAGTTTTCAGGTTATATGCTGGCTAAGAATGCTGTTGGTTGTACTGAGAAGGGAAGAGGGACATGCATATTGGGCTTGCATCGCAATTTTGAGATTTCATTCATGTAATTGAAATTACTTCCTCCTCAAATCGGTGTTATATCCACCAATTGCTTGATATGGTCTTTGGTGTCTGAAAGAATATGTGATGTTATTTTCTTATCAAGTGAGTTACTGAAATTGTGCCATTACCCCTCATTCCAATTTCTCATAAGCCTGTCTTCATGGATGAAGACGAAGCACCGGTAACATCTGATAATGAAGTAAAAGATGAGCTCGGGGGCTGGACAGAATTTAAAGAATTTGGTAATGATGAAGGTCCTGTTAATGAGGATGAGGAGGAATTTGTTCCGGATGAGACAATTCATGAAGCTGCAGTGGGCAAAGGGCTGTTGGGTGCCCTAAAGCTGCTCAAGGAATAGGGAACACTTAAAGAAACTGTTGAGTGGGATGGTAGAAACATGGATAAGAAAAAAAGCAAGCTCGTAGGCACTGTGCTTTGCTCAGTATTTGGAGTTCTTGCAGTTTGTCAGATGCCGAGAGGTAAGTGATGAGGGACTCAAAGCATGTTATCCACTTTCCTTCTTTGCGGACCTTGCGATTGGTAAAGTGCCTAGGAGTCACCAATGATGGCCCGAAGCCACTGTGGGACCACAAAAGTTAGAGTTGCTTGTGGTGGAAGATTGTCCTCGGATTTTAAAGGGGCCTTCAAGGTGTTGCAGAATCTGTTTCTTTCAGGCAAGACTTGTCATGGATGTATTGAAGCCATAGGGGCACCCGTTCTGTCCTTGTGTCTGTTGGATTGAGTAGTAAAAATATGTTTTCTTGTAGTTCAATAGATTTGTATATGATTCAAAAGATCGTGCTGTTTATGGTTAGAGGAAAAAACAATTGTGTTGTCATTAGTTGCTGGACTGGTGTTGTATGTCCATGCCAAGGCATATGCCTTGCCTTCTTTTTCGTTGCTCAAGCAAAGCCCCTGTTGATGATGTGTAGTTGAATGCTCTCTTCATTAATCCTATTCATAATTTGCTCTAGAGATTGTTTTCCACTTGCAGGAGTTCATGATTGAATATTGCTTTCTGGATTATTTCAATCAGGCATAAAATGGTAGGGAACTCATGGCTTGAGGACAACTTTGACAGTGTCATGTCATTATAACATAAATGAGTGTCATATGGGCAACTTCTTACTTTCAAATGTTCAGCCCAACTTTGATATCTAAGTCGGCTGATGATGATTTGCAATAGATTTTTCCCTTCTCTCGGGTCCACCGATGAACGAATTAAAATCCAATTAAGTAGAGAACATTTTTCCACACCTAAAATGCATTGATTGTCATTGTTGGGGGAGCTACATTGCACCATATTCCACACAAAATTTTGAGACCCACAAATGCTACACAATTCAGAACACCAAAGGAAGGCTAATGATGAAAAACCACCCTTTATCCTCAAAATGCTCTCCAAAAAGAGTGTATTGAGAAGGCTGGATAAAAGACTCTTTTGTGATGAAGTTGCTAATTCACAGTAAGCCAAATGAACAAAGGATGCATTGCCCGACCTTTTATGCCGTATTGGTTACTAGAAATTTAGTAGTTAGTGACCTTTCTAATTCATGAACCTTCAACCGACAGAGCCGAAGTTAGGCTTAATCTGCTAGTAATTGATACTGATAACTCTTAAAGATGAAAGTCATCTTATTGTGTACTATAATACCAATTAAGTTGTTGAGAACCATTCTTCGGTAGGCTTGCTTTCCCAGTCATTAAGCCACACTATATAGTGGAAATATAGAATTGAAACAGGAAAAAAAAAATTTGATGACGGCTTTTAAGAAGAATGACTTCTACCCCCTTTAGAAAAATAATTATGTCCCCATCGCAAGAATCTTGACTGTTCTACAAGTTCTCAAAATCATGCAAGCGCAACTGTATACAAGCAGGACATGCACACACCTAACCACATTCGCACACGAGCATGCATGCCCTATATATAGCAACAAATCAAAGCAAAGGTGTTCACACCCCCCCATATAGCAACAAATCAAAGCAAGGTTTACATCGATGGCCATTATCTCTCCATAAACACATGCAGAGCATTTCACTTGCTCAATCGTTTGTCTAACAACAAAAGTAGCATCTGTGAAATAGCCACCTGTGAATCACATAATCTGTACAACCATCTCTAGGAACAGGTACAACCATTTCTAAGAACAGTAACAATGAAGAAGATCACTAATAAAGGTGCCATTCAATTCTCGGGCAACAAAGAATTCTAAAAAATTGCCGCTTGTCTTGTTGGCATTACAGGTCTAAGTACATCTTCAAAAGCATCAAGAGCATCTATATTTTGATCTTCATAGTTGATAAAGCTAAAAGGTATATAGAATAATGTAATGTGGAGCTGCAATCGATGCCTAGGCCTGAAGTTACTTCCAGCCCCAATAGTAAGTTGCTTGAACTCAACAAATAATAGAAGACCTGTCAGTAACACTTCAAGTTTTCGGCTTCTTTGGTGCTCCCAAGTTACTAGGCTCAGGCTTCCGCTTTATCCCCAATAAATGCTCAACCTAGAATACAGCCGAACATCAGAACTTATTAAGTATGAACCAAGGGCAGGTGCCTTAAAAGCCAGGACAAAAAGATTCCCTGGTAAAAGAAAACAAAAGGAGAAGAGAGAAGCCCTAAAACCATTTTGACAAACCCAACTTGATAAAAATATCACTAAAATTGTGATGCCTAAGACCTTGCTTTTCTTCTAAAAGTCTAGTAACTTTAGTCTATAATGCATCTGGAAGCAGAAGTACAAAAATGATCTGATGGTGGCAAATACTCAGAAATTATTCCAAGTGGTGTTAAAAAGATAGCCCGGCGGTGCCGCATACATAGAAAACCTTGCACCTGAGATGCATCTTGATAATTTGTGTCGAAATTATAGTGCAAACAAACACAGACCAATTTCCTTTTTGCAACAAAATAAGAGTAACACTACATCCAAACTTGGGTCGACACTGACCTTCCTATCTCCAAGCATGGGCGTTAAGCTCCCGGGATCCTTCTCAATGGTGGCAAAGCCACTTCTTGGATCACTGTTTTGACTGGAAATACCCCAAAAGAAAAAAGAAAAAAAATAATTAAATAAACAGGCACAAAGTAACAAAAATCTAATCATTATTTTATCATTCAATTACCATGGTAACATTGCATGAAGTCCAGCTTACACTTATTAGATGGTGTCTAATTGTCTTCTCAAATATAGATTGTTTATCATCAATCAAGTCAGACCACTAAAATTTCTATTAAGGTGCCGCCTTTTTAAGCATAAAGATGGAGACATCTTATAAATATAGGTTGATCTATAATGCATGGTCATAGGCTATGATTTTTTAGTTAACAAATTCACGAGTCTTGAAACTGGAGATTCCCCTCAAATGTCTGGGGAAATATAATATGGAAAGAGTCATCCAGGCAGTGATCCATGGAGACGTACATTAGCAAACAAAACATCTCCTCGCAGAGCCCGGGCTCCGAGGGATTTGGGATAAATAGAAAATCTGAAGCAGCAAAGCGGAAAGACAGTTAAGCACTTTGGTCATGGAACAAGACACTCCACATTGACATCTTATAAAGTCAGGTTAATCTAAAATGCTAGGTACTTAAATGCCAATGAATAAAGAACTAGTAACTTGATTTTTTAACACAGGAAAAAATTGACAACTTGGCCTAAACATCCTCTCATATCTAAAATGCTAGGTACTTAAATTTTTTAACGCAGTAGCAATCTTGGCCTAGACATCCTCTCATATCAGACAGGGCAAGTCGTCAGTCTATATATAAACAGAGTCATGAAGTGACAACTTTGCCGAGAGAAGGACGAAGGTTGCTGTAAAATTGACAACTCCATGCAATTGGGTGGCATAGCGAGTAAGACACACTCAAATACCAGTAGGGACCAGATTCTTATTGATCAGCTAGAGCCTAGCGCAACTTAATACTCAGTGCTAAGACAGAGTTAAAGGAAAACAACCTTGCCAAACAACATTTCATCTAAATAAGCACAAGGAGTGGGAAAAAAAAATTATATAATTTCTCCTCTCATAGTATATACAGTCGATTTCCAATAAAGCGAATATCGACAAAGCAAACTGAATACGACAGAAACATAGGTGCTACCTACCCATCAAGCAAATGAAGGTTTCAAGGATTTCCTTGTACCTTGTCTTGGAATGCTCAAGTGATGTGCGACAACCGAAAAACATCATTTTCCTCCTTCAAATGGATGGATTGCCTTTGATCCTCCACACGTTGAAGTTGTGATGATAATTGAAGCAAGTTCATTGTAGTACCACCACCTTCGGAGAAAGGTTGTCTTTGGAGTTTACAAAACCCGATCCCCGTAATCCCATCGAGATCTCCAAATCGAAACCGGGGGGATGACTCGGGAGGTTTCTTCGGCAGAGTCCATCACCGATGAAGACAATTTTTTCAACTCCACCCCCACGGAAGCATGCGAACTCATATCGACTAGCTTGTCGGTTGCTCCGCACGAGAGGAATGATAGTCGGTGCAGGCCGCCATGACCAAAGACCGAGTCATGGGAATTCGGGGTGGCTTGTAGAATGTTGCTCTACACCACAATTGCTTTATTGTGCTGTTAATTAAAACAAGCTCATACATCAACCATTCACTACTCACAGAGCCAACAAAACCTGCTTCTCTTTTCATATATGTCGCTTCGTGACCCTTTTCCACATCACACGCCGTCATTACGCAACGTCCGGACCATTCACTTCTCTAATTTGCCAGTTAATTAGCGATTTCGGCCAAGCGCACGCGACCATCGACATGTCAATCTTGCGGAATTCAAATAAAAAGTCTTCATACCCGGCCGCGGGCACGGCCGACCAAATCAGTCCCATCGAGGACGATGTCAAACCTCATGGCCTAAATGGGAAAAAGCGCATCGATCCCATTGTCCTTCAACTTCAACCTCAAGCCGTCCGAGATCCTGAAATTCGACAAAGCGTTGCGGTTCTCCTGAGCCACCTCACCATCCCCGTCGCTCAACCTCGCCTTTTTCTTCTTCTTCTTCTTCTTCCCTTCAAGTTCTCAGGGTCGACCAACTCGGAGCCGGTCTCGCTCGTCTTCCTCGTCGTCCTCGCACAACTCCAGCGCCTTCCTCTTCTTCTCCTTCTTCGCATCCCCTTGATGCTCCAGGAGCTTCGGCTGCTTGGATTCGGAGACTTTGCTGCCGCTCCTCTTTTCCTTCCTACGCTTCTTGTCCGACGTCGGAGACTCGAAGCCGCCGTCGGCCTCGAAGGCATCGATGAAGCTGTCGAAAACGGCGAGAGGAGTTTAGGGGACGGGAGGGGAGGGAGTGGTTTCGTCCCTTCTTCTCTTCTCCTTCTGTCACTCGTGCTCCATCTCCGCGTTGGAAACATCGATGGCGGAGGCGGAGGCGAGGAGGCTCGGGACCCGGCTGCGATCGGCGAGGCTCTCGGGGCGATGTGCCGGCCCAGCAGACCGGCAATGCTTTTGGGGAGGCGGAGAAGGAGAAGAAGCATGAGGCCCTCGTGTCCCGACCATCGAGCTCGAGGACATAGAATCCAAAGACCTCACGGTGGCTCGGAGTCGGAGTTTGTCGGAGGGAATCGAGGTCCGAAGTTGCCGAGAGATCAATGCGAGCGCAAACCTTGTGCTCCATCTCCGTGGGAACAGTCAAAGGCGGAGGGGGTCGGGACCCGACGGGACCGGCGAGGCTCTCGGAGGAGGCGACGTGCCGACGCAGATGACCGGCGAGGCTTTTGAGGAGGCGGAGCCGGAAGCGGAGGGGCCGGAATGCGCGGAGAAACAGTCTCGTCGTTCTCTGTCCGTTCGTTCTCTTAAGAGGAGAGAGAAAACCCCTTAAAATTCAATTGAGGAGAGAGAAACTTTTCGGGGCGGGAGCTTACGAATTTCTTGACCCATTGACCTGTCTTTTCCTCCGTCACGAGCCGAGCCAAGCCAAGCCGAGCGAGTCCTTTCATTTTCCAGCGGGTCCCCGTGACGTGTCGATAGCTGAGTGGAACGTGCGCGCCACGTCAGCAGATGACGGGGCGCGCACGAACCACTGAATATTTTCTCATAAAAAGGACAAGAAAAGGAAACGAAAGGGGGAGGGGCAACAGGATTATAGAATAAAAAAAAGGGGTCTTTCTATTGTCTCTTGCTCAATAAAGTACGAAAAGTGGGGACTCTACTTTAGTCCGACCACACGCAGAGAACAGGACAAGAGAGAGGGAAGGAGAAAGAAAGTAAAAATAGAAAAGTCAAAAATTTGAAAGGACAAATGGGGGCGGGCTCTTCTCTGGCCATCCGGAGGCGTGACCTGTGGCGGCCGGCCGGATCCGAATCGGGCACTCGCGGTCCGCCGACTGTGCCGCTTTATATTACGTTGTTATTTTAATTTCTTTTTAAAATTATGAAAAGGCCTAAAAATGGTTTTGAATATATTTCTTCTAAAATTGCATAAAAATCCTTAAAATAAAAAATCATCAAATCTCAAAATTTAAAGAAAATTATGTTGCGTAAGAGTAATAATTGATTAATTAGAATAATCAAGTTTTCGATTCTAATTTATTAATTTCTCTAGATGCAGAAGTAAAGTATTTCTTCTAATGTTTTACTTAATTTTTTAATCTACCTATAACAATGATTAATGGTAACTCATAAATGAAAATGATTTGTTGGTTAAAAATTCGGACCATAAGTCGCGAATTGATGTATATGAGAGAATATGGACTAAGCCAAGTTTAGTTGACCTCTCTTATGTTTCAATATCAAAATATGAACTTTTTCTATCTGACAACAAGTTTTTTTAATGAAATCTTGAAAAGTCTTTCTTTTTCCACTAACTTTTTTTGTGTGTCTGTGTAGTGTATATTTTATCAACAATTTCTTTCCATTAAGTACTTCTAATTTAGTGCTTTTGCTCAATTTCTCAAATATAAATTTTGTGCATGCACTTAACATGTGTGCATATGGTACTATATGTAAAAAGTCCCTTATATTTTTCTCTTTATGTGCCTAATATGAGACATACTTTTTGGTCCTTCAATTTTCCAGAAATGCTTGTCAATCCCATTGACGTCGTATTGTGTTGAATGAACAAATTAGGAAAAGGGTTGTTTAATCTTAGTGAGGTAGAAAACCCATCTGCGAAGGATAGGAAGGACAAGGATGAGATTAAATAACCCAAGTCTCCCTCAGCCGATGCCCTCAGCCAAATCATCATCTTGGTAAAGCCACTCCAAGGATATAGTACTCCCTTGATCACTAATGAAGTATAGGAATCTCTTTTTGTCTGAAATTACAAGAGAGGATCAATAGAACATATTATATACCTGTTATGGAAATCACAAGAGAGGATCTCGAAATCTTCCAATACAGATACGACACTTTCAATGTCATTCTCCCTCTGTTGGAAAAGACTGTCCTCAAAGGCCAATTCCATGAAGTTCTTGATCTTCATGATGTAGTGATAAATCAGCAACACTGAAATTACATACTTTTTATGAAGCTTACTTTGATAATTGCTTGATTTCCTTTCCTCTTTCTTTGGACTCTTCCTCACATCCTCACATAATTGATTGATTCCTCTTGTAATTGCTCAATTTCCTTAGCTATTTCCTTGACATCTCCGCTAAATTGATGCTTATTGGGTTATTAAAAGACCCAAAGGATTGGAAAAATGAGTTTTCAGTGACTCATTGAATTGTCACATGCAAACTAATTTTTTTAAAATGATTAATCAACCACCACTTCCTAATAAGTGATGACTAGAAGTGATTCCCGACCTTCCACTGCCTCTACATAAGATTCCATATGTTAGCTTCAATGGATGCTATAAATTAGTTGTCAAAGGATTGATCATGGCTCGTGGGTTCCCACTTGAGATTTACTCTCTCTCTCTCTCTCTCTCACTCTCTCTCTCTCTAGTGAAATCGATAACACTATGGGCAACTAGTTGCAAATCTCTAAGTAGAATTCTCTCCAACTTATGTGATATGGAGTCATGTACATGTTGGCTACATTGAGTGTTTTTGTATTATAAAGGGCTGAAAATCCTGAATTGATGGGCTAATAAAAAAAACCAAACATATAGAAAGTGATTCTACATGTATATGTAGTGGAGGTTATATAAGGCAACGCAAAGGATATTCCTCTTTATTTACAGAACTCTTGTTCATTGTTGAATTACAAGGATCGCCTAGTGAAAAACTTCAATAATACATGTGTTAGATATATGCACTAAAGGAATTAATTAATATTTTTTTAATAAATTATATATATATATAAAGCTTCATGCATGTGCACGAAGCACATGCATGAAACTTGGATGGTCAGCAACCGCTGACCATCATCCACGAATTCGTGCATGAACGGTCAGCAGTTGCTGACCATCATGCACGAAGTCGTGCATGAGCAACCGCTCATGCACGACATCGTGTATGAGCAACCGCTCATGCACGAACAATCGTGCATGAGTGGGGACGATCAGCAACGGTTGCTGATCGGTTTATATTTTTTAGTTTAAAAGAGTTGTTTTTGCGACACTTAAAGGGGTTGGAAAACAGAGAAAAGGTGGGTGTGCATTTTGTGTTTTAGAGAGAGAAAAGCTGGGCGTTCATTTGTGTTTTTAGAGAGAAAATGCTTTGCTGAAAACAGAGAGCAAATTGTGTGCGTGTTCTTGTGTCTTTGAGGCGCAAGAAAGAAGAGCGTTATCTCGTTCGGGATGTGACTATTATACATTAAGAATACGACGGATTCTTTCCACGTGATTGCTAGCACAATCGAAGTGGTCAATATCTGAAAGTCCTCTCTTCCGTTCGACGTTCGTTGTTGGTGTGTCTGAACTAGAGGTCCGACGCTTGTGGGACTCGAACTGTAGAACATCCGAACCGACTTGTTTCAAAGCGCGCTTCAAAAGGTATTTCGTTTAACTCCTTTTTATGTTTAGATTTTTGATTAAAACGCACAAATAACGCCTAAGGAGAATCATGTGTAAAATATATCTTTGTTTCCGCTGCGTTTATTTCGTTGATTTTCTTATACATGATTCATGAAACCTCAACAACATGTTCATCTAGTTGCAAAATCTTCAATAATTCATGTCTATTCTCCATCAATTTAGTACAAAAAAATCTTTGTAATGCTATCACTAACTATATCTAAACTGTAGGACTACCCACTTGACTCATTGAAACTCCTCCTTTTAGGTGCTAATTTCAAAAAATTATCTAATAGTCTACATCTACGATAGACATTTCATCACGACACATATTGCCACGTTATTCTTCCTGAAGGAGAGATACCAAAGTGGTTGCTTCCCGAAGGTTATATCTTTTGTGACTTCAAAGGACTAGAATAAGAAGATTCTAGCAGTGGCATACTATGTTGTATTTCAAGCGAAGGGTGATCTCCACTTTATGCTTACAGGATCCATTAATTGCAAAGAGAAAGTAAACACCAAGTATCTCGGGATGTTTGATTTTTCCTTGTCAATCGCATCCTGATGTCACTAATAAATGTCATGTTCTGCACAACATGCATAGCTACACATTGTTTATTGATTTCAATGGCATTAGCGTATCTTTGTAATAGTCATGAGCAGCGAGTACTTTTAACTAGACTCCATATCATTTTATGATAATTGCATCTACTGGCTACCAAGAAAAATGTTCCGAGCATGGTTAATTTCCTAATATGGCTCGTAGATTTTTCCGGTTGGTGAAATCATATAACTAGCAACCTATTAATCAAGTATACTCATGGTAATTTATCAACAAGAAATGCGATAATTAACAATCAACTTTTGCATAGATTTATCACTCAAAACAAAAACTTAATGCTGAACATAGTAATTTACCGATGAAATTAATAACTCACGGACATGGTTCCTTCTTTTAAAAGGTAACGAAGGGATCACCGAAGTAAGGAATTTAGCAACTTTGAGTGGAAAGTAAATTATCATATGTGGAAACTACCGCTCAAAGCATAAACTCAGCAGTGAAATTAGCAACTTACCCACATAATCTGTTTACAAACTAGTTATCACTAAAATAAGGAATTTGCCATTACGGATAAAATAGAAGTTAGTCAAAATATTGTTGGATTAAGCAACTTGCCAACATAGGCCCATTTTTACAGTAGCGTGTTCACCAATAATTTAAGGAATTTATAGAATCCAAACTCAATGGTAAGTCACCAAGCTATTTAGAAATGTGCCATTAGAAATAAAATATCAAGATCCAAGTTAGTTTTCGTACGGAAAAATTAGTAACTCATCATACCAATGAAGGTTGCCTCCGGTGGTGGGCTTGGCAAGAGCAAAGAGAAAGCACAAGGAGTTACGGGACCTTTAGCTGGACCGTCTATTGGGTTTGGGGATTGTACGGGGATATACTGCAATACTACCCTCCGCGATAAGCCAATCGTATCACAGAAAAAACATAATATGGCCACATTGAATCTCACATTTACATTATTTGTTAAGGATTTCTACTCAAAAGTTCAAATCATTAAAAAGTAATTTGTTTGAGCGCAATTGGTCAGGTTCCTTAAGAAGCGAAGCCCGCGTGAAGAAGCTACAGAGACTCTCGGCTTGTAATCATATTTTGCCTCGCTCCTTGAGCGGCTGAGCGCCACCCCCCCCCAAAAAAAAAAAAACTCTCAAGAGAAAAACAAAGGTTGCGGCTAATATAATATATTTAAATGGTAATAAAATGAGTCTATCTATTTATTTATTTTTTTGGAAAGAACATATGCTATAGCCTATATGTTAAGATGGGTATTCATTTCTTTGAAATTCCACTTGCCTACAGCCCCTTTTTACTCCTTTAAAGGATCAAAGTGCTCTCTGCCTCTTTTTATGTTCTGGATCTTCAAGAATACAAGAGGAGGGTAAATAGCCAGAAATCAGCTGGATTGGACGGACAAATCCATAAGCAGGGATGAAAACAAATTTTGAGAGCACTCCGGGAGATTTCGGACTCCTTCCTTCCCAGTCGGACGTCTTCCGTCGTCACTCGCGACCATTCCCTTACCATGGCCCAGAAACTCTCTGTTATCCTCTGTTTTTACATTCATTCCATCAAAGGGAGTTGAGCCTTTTGCCCAAAGCCTCTTCCATCGACACCGATCACGGTAGCTGGCGTACTTGGAGTCCCGGTTCCAGCGTTCGATTATTGCTCATCACCGTGGATCTCTTGTTTCTGTGAAGTATCGGGAGACGCGTTGCCTTGCCTTGTTTTTTAGGCGAAAACTCTGAAGCTGTCAAGTCCCGCTCGATCTCCATGTATCGATCTCAAGTTCGTTGATCGACGCTTACCTGAAACTCTTTGGACGAGTTTACTCAGCAGTCGTGGTTGAATATCCCACCTCGCTAAGGTTGGTTTTGGAACATTTCTTTCGGTCATTTCATGAGTGAAGATTTAGTTTGAAGTTGACGCTGGTGTATGTCTGGGAAGAGACCAGGATTGAAATCATTTTTTTTCTTTGATGAATCAAACCCTGTGTGCAAAGAAAGAAGTATTTGGATTGTCGTGCGGTGTTACATTGAGTCTATTTCCTGAGATGCTCACCAAGTGTTTGATGGAATACGTGAGTCAAATCTGTGATCCTTGCCACATGCTGCTGATTGATTAGGAAGCAAAACTGACACATTCGGATTGATTTTGTTGAACGATACTGATTATGGGATGTGGTTGTTAGTCTATGCATTGTGGATTAAAATGTTTTTCCCCATTTACTACGGATCTGCTTTCCTTTCCAGTACACTTTTTGGTCTCCAAATATGTCACCACTATCTATTTTTGCTATTTTTCGCATCTATCCGGCCCCCATGGTGATTGTTCGTTTTGCTTGGCGGGAAAAGTGGCTCGAAATCTTTGCCCCATACGTTGATTAGCTTGGTGAATCTCCCACTGGATGAGGTCCAGTTCTTCCCCTCATATCCTGCGTGTCTTTCTGCAAATCTCGGCTTATGCATTATGGTTAACGGACGATGGTGGTGCTCCAGGCAACTAAAGCCAGACAACGGTGATGTTTCATTCAATGCTCGAATACGTCGATCAACGATGACGTTGAATTTGTTTATTTAGTAGAGCAGAGCTTTTCGAGATATGCGCAAGGAAGATGATAGGAAGAAGACGATGGGGAAAAAAACGAAAAAAGAAGAAAAAAAAACAAGAGAATTTATTGTGGGCTTAGCATGAGAGGATGGGTTAGTGCCGTTTTGTTCAATATTGGTTTTACTGGTGATTGGGCTCTAGATCTCCTTTTCTTTTCTTCTTTGTTTTCAAGCGAGTTTGGGTTTGATTAGTTTCTAGAGGGAATTGAGACCGCTTTGAACTTTTGGTCGATGCCTCTTAAGGCAATAAACCTGATGACCCGTGCCCATAGCTTTCATATGTGAGACTGGTGTCCGGCCCGTGTTTGAGCCACCCAAAAAAAAAAAAAAAAAAGAGCAAAAAAAGATATCATGAGGACGGAGTTAATGCAAATATGAATCGAGGTCCAAGTATGGTGTCAAAAAGTTGAAGCATCGTATTACACAGTTTGAGTTCATCAAATACGAATTGAGGTCCATGTATGTGCCTATACAAGTAAAACTATGTTAATGAGTAAATCATATTCTGAAGTAAAATCATTTAAAGTAATGTTAGGGGATACATTTTGGTTCCCTTTTTTATGACATCTCATTTTAGATGGCACTTAATGTCAACATGAGTAATATTCAACTTGTTTTTCATTTATGGTCACGATTTTTCACTAAAGAAAATAGTCTAATGATTTAGAAAAAAACAAATTCACACTTTGGAGATGTTGATACCAAATTGAAGGAAATTGGGCTGAGAGGTGATTGCTAGTGTGGCTTGTGAAATTAGTTCTTAGAACTGAAGACTTTTAGGCATGTGCGAGCGAACAAATTGTGATCATGTAATTTGAACTGGTGAAGTAGTGAAGTAGGCGAAGTCCTAAAAATGAAATAGACCGAGTTGATTATATCGTGGCCGAAGAAGCGACACTGGCATTGGGGCTTATTTTCAGAAAGTTAGCCAGAGGAATTTGGATAAAAATATTCAATCAAAATCATAGTTTATTGCAGGCTTGCAGCTTTTCAAGTCGTCTTAGTCAGAAGTACAGGGCATCTTTCAGACCTAATAAATGAAAATTTCAAATAAGAACTTGAATAAGGTTATTTTTTTAAAAGAGAGCTTAGAATAGATATTATTTTACTAAGTACTTGAAGTGACTAAATTAGCATCAAATAAAAATGTGAGCTCGTCAATCCTTCAAATATTCAATTGATGGTGAGCATGTGATATTTTTAGGGGTGGAAATACGAGCATTTTTGTAACAAAAATGCAATGAAAATCAGTCACCGAACTCACTCTATCCTTGGATTCACTCCAAATATGAGCATCAAAATCAAATTTTATCATTTTCCTTTCCAAAGTAAAGTCGCGAGAAGCGAAGCTACGACAAAGGTGATGAGCAAATACTCCCCTGCACTTTTGACTAAGCAAAAAAGACAATAAGAAATATCGTCAAATCACATTAGATTCATAATGATCGGCATAATTAGCACGCTTGCTTAATGTGGAGATCTTCTTTTGGACCAAATAATTTGAATGGAACACTTAGACAATATCTAATGCTTTTGAAAAGGACTTGCACTTTAATTTGTTTGGGATTATCATTGCTAAGCATCCAATGAAAAGGGCCCTGCTCAAGTGGAAAGATCCTTCGCCCTAAAGTATCAAAAACTATGCTATTGGTGTACCAAGAAATCATTTACTGGTGTTCTTGTAGAAATTTTCTAATTTCTTCGAATTTATACATTGAACCAATTGCATCACTTTCAACTAAAAAAAAGGCTTGGTTTATTTTCATGCCCAAGCAATGAAAGGAAAAGGCAATACTTATCCAATTTATAACTAGAATGTCTAGTGCTTAAAGAAAAATATGACGTACCAATTATTGGTGAAGACATACTCAAATTAAAACCCTTTTCTCATATCAGCACTAGTATGTTCATAGTTGCATAACCAATAGGTCTCGTGAAAAATATTTAAAATGATTTGCAAGCCAAAGCTACTCTCTCAAGTTAACTAATAGGCGCGCACACTAAATTTGGATCTCTTCATTCCCATTGTATATTGATATATCTCTAGTAAGCGAATCATGAAAGGCATATCAAATAATCGTGCGAATTTTAGCCACCAAAATCACGCTTGCAACATTTGCTTGTCGTTCTCGGTGCCGCGGTATTTTGGTACACATCATCCACGTTTAGACAAAGTACTCTTTATTGTTAATAAGTTATTCTTGGAAATGAAAAGAAAAAGAAGGATGAATAAATTAAAGCAAACGAAAGTGAGGTGGCAACCATCAAATGAGCCACATGTCAACTCTCCAAAAAACCCTCCTCAGAGTACAAAATACCGTGATAATACCAGATGGATTCAATAGTTCAAGCCAAGAGAGAGGGCACAAACTTTATATAAAAGGATTAAGTATTTCTCATTTGATATGAAAGGAGGAAAAAAACTCAAAAGTGCTCCTAGATTGCAAGTTCTCTCAAAATCATCCATCATTCATACTATAACCCATGCACAATAAAAATCTCAACCTTTCGCAATCCTTTTATCAGCAAGAAGTGTCCAAAAGCTCCTGCATGAGAATGTCGCCAAAAGGCAATTGTACACACTAAATAATATAATTGAGACATCAAAGCAGAAGCTCCCATTCCACCAATCCTCTATATGTCATTGCTATTCAAAGTCTTAAGGCTCTAGCTTTTACTGGAAGATAAAGCCAATATCGTAATATAGTTCGTTGACAATATCTAATCACTAAAACACCTTCAAATGAATAAGTGATTATCTTTACTAAGAAGTTAGGAAAAAAGAGTGTAAACATGGAATAAAAAGGTTTGACAAAAATGAAATGAAAAGGAAAAAGAGTATTCCCTAAATAGTTACTCGATCATGGATATTCCATTAGCCGAGAAATTCTAAATATGACATTAAAAATATAAAATAAATATAAAATGTCGAAAACAAAATTAATCAAGGAGTGAGATCAAAGCGACTTGACTAAGGGGGTAATGACTTGATAATCTTTAGGCAAGATATGATATGGAGAAATTTAGTTTGAATAGTGGAGGAAAAGTTGGGGAAACTTGTTTTAGGGTTTGTTTGTCGAGAGTCCCTTGAGAGAAAAAATAAGTCAAATTGTTCATTATAAATAATAATCCAATAGGCTATGTTTTTGTGATTGACCCTTGTGTATCGACGCTAGGGGCATGGGAGTATTGCTAGTCTTCTTTTCTATTTCTTTTATTAATGAAAAGGCAAGTCAAGTCAAGAAGCAGGTTCTATGCACCTTCTACAAAGTGTTGTGGAAATTACGCGTGCATTGATTGGCCTTTTGTCTTCTTTTCTATTGCTATATGCTTTTTATTGAATCAGTTTGGTGGAGATTATGCTTGCCGACTCGGCGTATTAGAATTATCGGTCGGTTTTCGTTTATATATTTTTTATTAGCAGAGAAAGCAAGTCAAGACAAGAAAGGAAAACAAAATAAATAAATAAATAAGGATACGACATAAATTTTATGCACCGCCCACGCATTGATTGTCCTTTTATTTTATTTTCTATTGCTAACTACTTTTTATTAAATTAATTGGCGGAGAATATGCTTTATTGACTCGGAGCATCAGAATTGTTCGTTGGTTTTCGTTTCTGTTTCTTTATTAGTAAAAAAAGCAAGTCATGTCAACAGAGGAAAAGGAAGAAAGGGCATGCGTAAATTTTATACACCTTCCGAGGAAATTACGAGTGCAATAATGCACCTTCACTTTCTTTTCTATAGCTTTCTTTCATGAGCACTGCTGGGTTAAAAAGAACAATACACAGGAGAGATAAAGCTGCAACCCATCTAGACGGTAATAGCCGCTGCTTCGAATATATAAGGCATTCTGCGGAAGCACATCGACTTTCATCTCCTCTAGTAGCCGCTTCTTCGAATCTGAAAGGCAAGTTCTTTCTAGGGATCTCTCTCGCTCTCTCCTAAAGGAGACAATTTCCCATAAAAAGGAAGGAAAAAAAAGAAAAAAGGCGTTCCCCACCCTTTCTCCTGAACTCAACCGACCAACCACCTCCACCATCTCCGTCCGACTACCTCCTGCCGGCCACTGCTCTCGCATCCCAGTCCCGGAACCCTACCTTACTCCTTCACCATCACCTACTTCTTTACTCTCACGAAAAAAAAAGAAAAAGAATCTTCGTCTTTCTCTACTCCCGGAACGGTTGTCATTGAAGCCCCACACAAAACCTCAGAGCCACAGCCGATCGACGTCGTCCGCCACCTCCAGAGCATCGTCCGCCCGCTGCCATTCGTCGTCGCCGTCCCTGACCTCGGTGGAGTCGACTGAAGCCTGACACGAGTTTGGAGTCGCTATTCTCAACCTTCGCCGCCGACGATGGCCACGAAATCCAAGCGAGGTAGGGCCCGCACGATTGAGTTCTCGTTCCTTCTTTTTTTTTTTGCCTCGTCCTGCTTGATTTTTAAAAGAGCAAAGCAAGCTCGATTTCTTTAGTCCTCACTCGCGTCGGATCTGAATGAGTCGGTTTTTCTTAAGTTTGAACGTTGCTCGCTGATTTCTCGAGTTTAAGTGTGAGCTCGAGCTCGGAATAGGTCCGTATTCGCTCTCCAACTCGCTGCCCACTGCGCGTTTGAAGAAATGCCTGAACAGATTCGAATTTGTTCTGTCCAATGCAAGACATGGGATGGAAAAATTTAGTTTGAAAAGTGAGGAAAATTTATTTTGGGATTTGCTTTTGTAGAAGCCCTTTGGAAAGAAATAACTCGGATTGTTCATTATAAATGATATTCCAACAGGCGATGTTTTGCGATTGACTCATGTATATTATCACCTCGTGCATGGGAGTACTGCTAGTTTTCTTTTCTATTTATTTTATTAATGGAAAAAGGCAAGTCAAGTCCGGAAGCTCCTATATAGGATGGTTCTGTGCACCTTATGCAAAATGTTGCTTTCTGTTAAATTAGTTGGTGGAGTATATGCTTATCGACTTGGAGCATCAGAAAAGATCTTAGTTTTCATTTCTATTTCTTGATTAGTACAAAGTGATATCCACATGAGAGATAAAGCTGCGACCCGACCAGACACTAAGCATTCTGAGGAAGCACATCAACCTTCATCTCCTCTAAAGGCCGCTTCTTCGAATCTGAAAGGGAATTATGACGTCTTCCTGAGTTTCCGTGGTACGGACGTTCGAAACAACTTTCTCAGTCATCTCTATGCGGCTCTTGATCAGAAAGGAATCTACACTTACATTGATAGCGAGGAGCTTCGGAAAGGCGAACAAATAACACCGGCACTTATTAAGGCGATCAAGGACTCACACATTGCAATCATCATTTTCTCCGAGGACTATGCTTCCTCACAGTGGTGTTTGGAAGAGGTGGAGAAAATCATGGAGTGCAAGGAGCAAAGAGGACTCACGGTATTTCCGGTGTTTTACAAAGTGGATCCTAGAGAAGTGAGAACACCAAGAAAGAGCTACCGAAAAGCTATGGTTAAGCATGAGAGAAGGTTTGGGAGAGATTCGGAGAAAGTGAAGAGATGGAAAAAGGCTCTCCTTGATGCGGGTAGCTTGTCTGGGTGGGATTTGAAGGATAAGTAAGTACCAAGTAGTGATTGATGTGACACTGCTTTGTTTTTTCTTTTTTATATGCTGAATCTCTTCTTCTTTTTCCATGAAAGTTAATTATCTTTGGAAATTGATGTATCTAGTACCTTTCCGGATTTTGTCAGAGATGAAGCGGATTCTATAAAGAGAATTGTGCGGGAGATCTCTATGCAGCTGGACCGAAAACCGTTACATGTTGCCAAGCATCCGATTGGAATACATCGACAAGTGGTAAAGCTGGAATCTATGTTAAATCTTGAGTCTCATGATGATGTTGTCATGATAGGATTATGGGGACAAGGAGGCATAGGAAAAACAACATTAGCCAAAGCCCTTTATAATGATATATTCAGAGGATTTGAGGCTTCATGTTTTTTGGCAAACGTTCGTGAAACTTCAAAAGATTCCAAGGATTTAGTTCATTTGCAGGAAAAATTGTTGTCAGAGATATTAGTGGGAAAAGAATTAACAGTGTTTAGTGTTGATGGAGGTATTAATTTGATGCGATGTAGACTTTGCTGCAAAAGAGTCCTCCTTGTTCTAGACAATGTTGATGAGGTAAAACAATTAAATGCTTTAGCTGGAGGGCGTGAATGGTTTGGTAAAGGAAGCAGAATCATCATTACTACGAGAGATAAACATCTCTTAACTTTCCATAAGATAGATGGAGATCATATCTATGAAGTTAAAACTCTAGATGATTTGGAAGCTCTTGAACTTTTCGATAAACATGCTTTTCTTGGAAGTAAGGAAATAGTGATAAGGAGGGATCTTGTGGATAGTGCTTTGCATTATGCTAATGGACTTCCTTTAGCACTTGAGGTATTGGGCTCTTTCCTATGTGGTAGAAGAGAACAAGAGTGGGAAAGCGCATTGAATAAACTTGCTAAAAGTCTTGACAAAACCATCAATGGTGTTCTCAAGTTAAGTTACGATGGACTAGAGGACTGTGCAAAGGAGATATTCCTTGATATTGCATGTTTCTTCAAGGGGCAATCTATAGAGTACATCATGGAAGTCCTTAACAGTTGCGACTTTGACACAACTATTGGAGTAGAAGTTCTTGTTGAGAGGTCCTTAATAACTAAAGATTGGAAGACAATCCAGATGCATGACTTGATTCAGTTAATGGGCATGGACATTGTTATACAAGAATGTCGTGATGATCCTGGAAGACGCAGCAGGTTATGGCTTTGTGAAGATGTCTGTGAAGTTCTATCAGGGGAAATGGTAAGTTTTGGTGGTTTAAACACTGATTTTACTCTCTTGTTCTTTGACTTCGAATTCTAATTGCAATGCAAGTTCTATAAATGCAGGGAACAGATGCAGTAAAAGCCATAGTTTTGGATTTACCCAAGACAGAAGCAATATACATAGGTCCCAATGCTTTCACAAACATGAGAAGATTGAGGTTGCTCATCATGATCAATGTGCATAACTCTTTCCAAGGTCCTATCTGTCTTCCTAATGGACTGAGATGTTTTCAATGGCCTGAATGTCCTTCAGTTCTCAAATTTCCCCTTGGCCCAAAGAAGTTAGTCAGACTTGATCTGTGCAAAAGCAACATTCAAGTCATCGTGGACCAATTTAAGGTGTGCATTCAAAGGAATTGTCCTTATCTCTTACATATCTATATCTGTATGCATATGATTATGATTATATATATATATGTATGTCTTATTGAAAACTTTGAATGCAATAATTACTAACTCTGATGATGCTCGTTAATTGTGCTTAAGAATCATTTGCATCTATTAAATTGTTTATATATGATTAAAGCATTAAAAACAAGATGTCGATCTACTGCATGAACCAACATAAGTAGATTCTTTCCGTTTTAGGGGAGTATTAAGCACTTTCCTATGTGAATTTTAATGTCGACTCAAACAGAAGATGCTCACTAAAAAAGTTCAATCTCATTGTCAATTGTTAGAAGTACTGAAATCATAAGAAGAATGGACTTATATGGTTAGTAACTTTAATACTGAAAATTGAAACAAGAACTTATTGGTGACATAATTTAACAACTGAATGATGAACATGCTTAGTATTTTAATAAACATGAACTGAGGATTCAATTTGTATGCCTTTGAAATGATAGATACTGAAAATGCTATTAAAGTTTATATATTTTACATAAGAGATGAGCTTCCTAGATTCTTTTCAAAATTGCATATGAAAATATTATGAGATTTTTCATGCTCATTTGCTTTATCATTGAAGCGAATGCACACTAAGTATAGTTGATTGAACCTCCCGTTATTGTTTCTATGATAGAATCCAACTGATAATGAGAAGAGATATATAGAAATCATGCAGTCAAGGATCTTTAAAGGAGTGAAATCTTTACTGTAAGTCAGCCCCAAAAGTCCTGTCTATTTTTATTGTACCGACCTAACCAGAGATTTCTGGGAAGTACTTCTTTATTTTTAGGAGGAGGAATAAGCGGGACTCCAAGAAATTTATCTTCATCTTTACAGATAAAATATTCATTTTCAAATATAACTGGGAGTTTCTCCTTCTCCTTCCAAGTATGTAACACGTTCCCCTCCTTTCCTTTGAATCGGGCCATTCGGTTGCGCCCTTACTCTATTTATTCCTAAGTGAGAAATCACAGGACGAAAAGCAACTCTTAGGGGAGCTAGATTGACCAGCCATTTCTTCTCCCGCTATTTTAAATAAAAGCTTGTGGAGTACAATTCCATGGAAGAGTCTTTATTTTATAGACGCGCTAGCGCACTACATCTAGGACGCTGGTAGCGTGTAATGGCTTTCATGCATGACTAATAAGGCTTTCTAAAGAGAAGTAAGGGGCTCGCTTTGCGAATTTAAATATATTTTAACTTAAATCTAATCTTCAGTTATGTATATATTTATTATATTTATATTCATATAAATACTACTGTACAAAGTAAAGATGACCTTCCGCAGGATTTCAATTTAAATCCTTCCCCAAAATGTCTCGATTACTTATTTTACAAATATTGTATTCATTGAGAGGTGCGTAAACTATTAATCTATTTGATCTCTCACATGTTTAACAATCTAAATTTTAATCTTTTCTATCCCATAACAAATTTCTTATTGCAAATTTGTGTATTGTGTATTTACCAACAATTTCTTTCCATTAAATATTTCTAATTTAGTGGTTTTACTCAATTTTCAAATATCAATTTTTTTCAAATCTTGTGCATGCTCTTTTAGTTTTCTCTTCCTATGCCTCAAAAGAGACAGACTTCGTGGGCTTTCGATTTTGCTGTCATACTTGTCTGCCACATTGATGCCGGAATGTGTTGAGCGAACAAATAAATAGAAGGGGTTTTTCAATCTTAATGAAGTGGAAAAACCCCACTATGGAAGAGACTATATACACTAGGTCTTCCTTAGCCCAATCACCACCTTTGTAGGCCAGTCCAAGGATGCAGCACTCTCTCGTTCACTCATGAATCCCCTAAAAGGGCAGAGAGAAAGACAAAGAAAAGATAGAATGAAACTTCATTTAATAGATTAATTGTGTTTACCATGAGAGACCAAGAGGGCACTTATAAGTAGGAGCCTAACATACCTTTGAGTAACCTCCAAGTAAAGAAAAATGAACCCGAAATACCAAATTCAAACAAGCTACAATATTATCACATTGTAATCGAGACTAAAACAATCCTAAAAAGTATAAAACAGGCTCACTGATCAAGAAAATATATTTAATGCCTATTATTCTATTCACAAGAGAGAATCTTGAAATCTTGAAAAGACTCCTTGCCAACTTCATAGTGATAGATCAGCAACATTGAAACTAGTGGAAACACCATTCTCTCCACAAAGCTCTCTTTTGCAGGTATATTATCGATGTGTTCCAAAACCAGAAAAGAACTGTCCATAGCACCATGACTAGGTGGAAAGCGCTCTTCTCAAATGAATCCAGACAAGATCACCTTCTTTAAAAATAGCAGGCTTTTCTATTTTTTTTGCTCGACTGGGATATTTGACATTTTGCTTCGAACTTCTCTTCCTCACTTCCTCATGTAACTTATTGATTGTCTTAGCTCTTTCTCCATATTAGTGATGGATAATGGTGTAAGATCCAAAGGACTTAAAAGATGCATTCACTACACAACATAAGGGGTTGTCTTTGAAATACCACGTGGCCACACAATTTCACTAATATAAAGTTCAGCAACATATAACGGATCAAGGGTCTACTACATTCAACAAGATGTGTGATTTTCAAAAATCGATCAACCAAGCACCATGACCTAACAAGTGATGACACGAGAGATTCCCAAGCTTCCACCACCATTATGGCAGGTTTGCATATCTCTGCATAAGATTGTAGGTCCATCAAATGCCACCTATGTTAGCTTAAATTCATGTCATGAATTAGCTGGCAAAGGATTTGACCATGGCTCATGTGCTCCCACTTGAGGTCACGCTCTCTCTCTGAATTACATGTATTGATTCTAAACATATACATAGTAGAAGTGGCCACACTAGTTAGCATTGGAATGATTTCTCGTGTGTCGCTTGATAGAGCTTAGTGTGTGGTGAAATTGCGAGTATTATTCTTTTCTTAATCTTCTCTTTTGGCCAAGGATGGCTTAATAAGCTCATATTTAAAAAGGGAGTGGGAGTGCTCTATATACACCATATGATCAACTAATTTATGATCACACGGATCTTGAATGATGATCAAGTGTTTTTCATTAAATATTTTTGTCTTCATTTTCTTTCCATCTGGATATTTCTTGCAGGACTTTAAAAATTTGAGGTTTCTTTACTTCAGTGAATGTCTATCCATGGTTTGTATGCCGAACCTCCATTTGACTCCAAATCTAGAGAAATTGGATCTCTATGGGTGCAAAAATTTGGAGCGTGCTCACGAATCAATCGCATATCACGCCAAGTTGAGGTGGTTGAATCTAAAAGGGTGCTCTAACCTTCACCATCTCCCCGATGTGCTCCAACCCAAGAATCTTCAACTTCTCAATCTTACTGGTTGCTCAAAGTTGGAAAGATTCCCTGATATTCCGAATAAAATGAAACGCTTGCAAGGACTTTATTTAAAAGGGACTTCAATTGAGGAACTTCCTACATCCATAGAAAATCTTGTCTCTTTGGAGAAATTGAGTTTAATTGATTGCAAGAAATTGGCAAACCTCCCATCTAGCATTTACAAGTTGCCAAATCTTGTTTGGTTGCTACTTGATGGTTGTTCAAAACTAATCAAGTTTCCAAAGAAGGAGGATTTGAGTGATGTAATTAATTGCAAGAAATTGGCAAAGCTCCCATCAAGCATATTCTGGATTCAAGAACATGAGTACTTCCAGACTGGTGGTTGTTTAGAAAGAATCAACTTTTCAAAGGAGAAGGATTCGAGTGATCTGCATAGCAAGATGGGATTTCCCAACCTACAGATCTTAAGGCTTGGCGGATGCAATCTACTAGATGTAGAGTTCCTAAAGAATCGTTCATGTTTTCCATACTTAATATCTTTGGATTTGTCCAGAAATAATTTTGCCAAGCTTCCAACGTTCCGGCACCTACGTAATTTATGTAAAGTGGATGTTTCGGATTGCCGACAGCTACAAAAGATTGGCGACGTTTCAGAGAAATTGTTTGATTTGCAGGCAAGGAATTGTGAATCTCTAGGCAAAATTCCCTCTGACATATTGTGCCTTGACCGACTCTATGGTGATTCGGCCAAGGTTAGACTCTCTCTCTCCCTTCCTCCCTCCCTCCCTCTCTACGGAGTCGTGTGTATATTTTGCTAATTATAGCTAAACTTGACTCATTGAAACTCCTCTTTTTGGACTGTCAAATTCGAAATATCTTTAACAATTTACATCTACAGCACGTATATCTTCCCGCGGTTATTCTACCTGGAGGAGAGATGCCGCAATGGTTACTCCTGAATAATGAGGGTTATATATCTTTCACAGCTTCGAAGGATTTGTATGAGAGGTTCACATGTTTAGCTATCTGTGTTGTATTTCGAGAAAAGGAAGGGAAACAAAATGAATTTAAGCTCAGTTCATACATTAATGGCAAATGGAATCATAGGTCCTCCATACCAATTAGGTCCTCCAGACAACGTCAATTGCATTCGGATCATGTGTATTGTACGTTTCATCATATACAGTCCCTATGGATTGGAGACCCTTTTGGTCCAAATGACTCGAGTTCTTTCCAGTTAGGCATTAAAGCATCGGCTGGTGCAATTGTAAAAAAGTGCGGATTTAGAATAATGTGGGACAAAAGGCGGCGTTTGAATCGAGATGACGAGTTGCTAGATCCAAGATTGTTCCATGACGTTGGGCATCACTATGAAGAAACGACCATAAAGAAAGAAATTTTGGTCGATCTCTCAGATGTGGAAAATCAGGTCTCTCTCTCCCTTCCTGCCCCCCCCCCCCCCCCAACCTCTTCAGCGATTGTGGGGTGTGTGTGATTAATATGGGTGCTTTGTGTTTTTATAATGCAAAACTGCAAATGCTTGTAAACAAAACAAGCTAATATATTGTGATTTTGCACCTATATGTAATAGCGGGGGATAAACCATGAAGCCAACTACCAAACAAGCTCAGAAGAAGGCGACGATACGGATGACTCCCCACCCGCCGATATCATGGCTGACTTTTCAGTTGAGGTCTCTCTCTCTCTCTCTGTGCGATTGTGGTGTGTGTGTGATTGATATGGGTGCTTTGTGTTTTTATAATGCAAAACTGCAAATGCTTGTAAACAAAACAAAGCTAATATATTGTGACTATGCACCTACATAATAGCGGTGGGTAGACCATGAAACGACGATATGGATAACTCCCCATGCGCCGATATCATGGCTGACTTTTCAGTTGAGGTCTCTCTCTCCCTCCCCCTCCCTTCTCTCACCCCCCCCTCCCTTCTCTCTCCCAACAATTACAGTTTGCATGACACACCATGTGTAGCTAAGAATGATTATCTTGCCTGTGTACACCCCCCAGAGTATATAGATGGTTTCAGGTAGACATAGATAAACAAGGCTGGCTTACAAGAATAGGAATCAATTTCAGCGGTTCAATTCATTGATTCATCTATCTATCGGATTAGTAGCCCAAGCCCTTTCCTACGTATGAATTCATGCTTTCGCTATGTGCTTAAAATTCTAACTTTAGTAGAGTCTGCAAGGCACGGGAGTCCCCTTTTTGCCCTTTGGTTGGTAATCACATCGGCCATAACGTGGTCTATCCCCTCGGTTCGGTTGGGGAGAAAAGGTTTTTTGTTGCCAGAAAATCCCTCTCCGTGGATGATCGGAGCCTCTGCTTTCGGAGATCAGGAGTTATTTACTTAGTTAATAAAGGACCGGTCGTAAACCAATCCTCCCGGCTTCTCAGGCTTTGAGTCTGTGATCCTCCTACTAGCGTCCTGCAATGTGTTTGTATAATGCAAAAGCTGCAAATGCTAATATATTGTAATTTTGCACCTATATGTAATAGCGGTCGCCATACCAAAAAGATAATGAAAGCTCAGAGGAAGACCGTACAAGTGAAACAGAAAAAGACAACGACAGCGAGGATGACTTCTCACATCCCGATTTCATGTCTAAGGTCTCTCTCTCTCTCTCTCTCTCTCTCCGGGTGCGCGTGCATTCATAAGTGCATGCATTGATTTGTTAGTGTATGTCGGGCACATTGTGTTTGTATAATGCAAAAGCTGCAAATGCTAGTAAACACTGCAAATGCTAGTAAACAAAACAAGCTAATGTATTGTGATTTTGCACCTATTTGTAATAGTGGCTACACCCTGAAGATACTCAACCAACAAGTTTAGCGGGACACGGTACAAGTGACATAGAAACAGACGACGAAACCTTGGGTGAAATGCCATGGTTCGGTTGGTACCGTGACACAAAAACAGTGGACAAAACCTTGGGCATGTCATGCTCTGACTTATCAGTTGAGGTCAGTCACACTCTCTCTCTCTCTCCACCCCACCGCACTGCCCCCGGGGGGCGGGGGGGCCCAGGGGTACGCGCGGATGCATAAGTGCATGTGTTGATTTGTTGGCGTGTAAGTCAGGTGCACTCTGTTTGTATAACGCAAAAACTGAAAATTCTATACAAATAAGCAAATCTAACGTATTCTGCACCATGTGCTACAACGATACTCGCAAGTACATGATTTCATGAGTATTACATATAAGGCAAGGAAAGATCAATATGTTTAATTATTATAAGACTCTAGCTTTGGTTAGATTACCAGAAAAATTCTCTAATCAAACTCTTCTATTTTAACTAATTATCAACTTTAGTATGTCTAACAATTTATTCGTATAACAGAAGTATCGCTATCTTGAAATTTCTCCTTACTACATGGATATTCTTCCCGGAGGAGATATACCAGAGGAGTTCATCATTGTTGAAGGCAGTACCATATCTTTTATGGTTTCACAAGACTTTTATGATAAGTTCTTGGGATTAGCTCTCTGTGTTGTTTTCACTGTAGAAAATGGAGAAAAGGAAATATTTTTTGACATCGTGCCCCATCTTAACGGCCAAAGACGGAATGGGCTATCGGGATTTCTCGGTTCATTTAATTCGAATCACATGTGGATTCAATATCTCAAACCGAATATGCTGTGGGGAGTGTTGGAGGGAGCTGTTGATTTTCTTGAATTTGACGAGGATTGCTTACAATTTAGCCTCACACTCAGTGTATTGGGTGGAACTATAAAAAAATTGGGATATGTGCTAAGAAGCAAGCAAATGGATGATGATTTGAAAGTTGTGCTCGAAGACAAGCAATTAGTCAATCCAGCTTCAATTTGTGAAATGAAGCTCAAAGAATTCTTCTACAAATTTCTCCCACGCCAAATGAAGAGAGCGAAAGTTGGGTTATGGTGGTGGTACGACAGTGACAGCGAAACAGATTAAATGGGAAGAGGCGAGTGTAATAGTGCTGGTGTGCAGGCAATCATTAAGCTAGCACAACAAACTAGGGGTTGGCATATGTTTTCTGATACCTCGAGACATTTATGTTTGTTGTTAAAGTAAGAGATGGCATTCACTTCAATCTCTAATGTTAGATTTGGAAAATGGAGAGAGGGTGACTTGGCACACAAGATACTTCAATTCAATAGAACGTGGCTTCATGTTTGGCTCAAATATCTTTAGCACGTGTAGTCAAATCATATCAATAAATGACATGCCAATGTTTTTCGTTACTCAGATTTGGTGGAGCTAACAAAAATACTTAATTGTATTGATTGGATAGATTTTAAGACTTCATTTCACTTTTTAAAAGTCTTGGAACTTGATTATACTTTTGCAACAAATTTTACGACTTACGGAGTACTTATTTATAAACAAATTGTATTCATATTTCATTTCCCCTAGCATTGTTTTCCTTTTCTTGGGTAATTTCAATTTATTTATTTTTATGCAGTTTATAGATGAAGCAAAAAGGTTTGTGGAACTAATGTGTTTCTATACATATCCCTGTTATAGCAGTATGTTAAACTTTGCTCATTGCCAAAAACTAATCTTTGTTATGCCCTTATGTTAATGTTAGTCATTAGTAAACTTAAATTAATAAAGTAAATTTCATCAAATGGTCGTAATAAATAACGAAATTTCTCGGTAAATATTCTAGAACAAGTGTAAATCACCTAAAATCCTCAAAATATGGTCATTAACTTTGCAGTATAACTTTGCATCACGAACATCCCTTTCGGTATTGCTAATTTGTGAGTGTCATCATTATTCAATTCTTCATTGATACAGTATTTCTCCTCTTTATTTGTAAATGATAATATTTGTACATGGTAAGTATTTTTCAGATAGTCATAAGTCCCATGAAGTCCTCATTATCATCACTACATCTCTAGTTAGTATCTTTCTTTTGAGGTTAGCAATTTGATTGTAGAGTTTATCTCTTGATGATCATATCACTTAGGAATTATCTAATAGCATGGTAAATTCCTTCATCAAACCCATAAGTGACGATATGGATTTTTAGTAACTACAAACTACATATCAATAGCGGTACTTGTTAGAGAGTCCTTGCAACTTTAGGTGATGATAAATAGCATTTCTTCAAAGGGAGTAGGTTTCCTAAAGTTCTCGCAAGCTTGGGAATTCTAGCATTTGAAAACTTTTCGAGGGACCACCTCCTTTTTTGAGAAAATTATTTTATTCAGCAGTTAAATCGCTAACGGCTAATGTGATGTGACCAGACAATTAAATCGATCGTATAAAATGTCGGTCCTCTTACTTGACGCTTAAATTTTGAAATTGATTTGCTTGCCACACCACACGTCCCATATGTTCAACTATTTTGTATTATGAATTGAGAATTTTAATGGGAAATAAATTATGCGTTGTTTTCAAATCTTTGGTCCATTGATTTTGTAGATTGGCTCTGCCGGGATAATTCCATCAGAGTATAGAAGGGCCAGTACTAGATTAATGATAGTTTACTTGGAAAACACACACACACACATGGCTAACAACTATATCGATTATTTTAAATCAGAACGTTATCTAAGTATTTAATAAGAAAGTCTATTATACTAGACACTTAATTAATAGCTAGGTACACTTATCTCATGGAAGGGACCTAGGTGTGGTCTCCTGGCTTTTACAGAACACCTTTTCGAGGACAATGAAGAAGCAGGTTGACCAATCTCGTTCAACAATGGCGCACGATGGGAAAAGTCCACTTACCGGCCTAGACATCCACGGAACATCACGGCATAGGCCAAGCCGAAGACGCTTTTATCGCATTAAAGTTCTCGGGATGTCAACATTTTCCCATATCAGTGGGCAATTATGCCCTCCCATATGTTGGATCACCATTTGAATGAAAATGGGCCTCACAAGGCACACCTTTCAATCTTGCAAAGTATCATGTGTTTTTGACTTCTTACATGGAATTAATGAATCTACAGAGAGTTTTATTAGCTTAAAAAATCGCTTAACTCCCTGTGTTATTAGAGCAGCATCACCATGCAAGGTTCAATTAAGCTATTAGATGAAGTAAGGATCTTTTATTTCCCCATTTTGGGACAAGGTAGTGTACAAGACTAGTAAGGTACCAGCCTTTGAAAATATTTATATGAGGCAAGCCAAGAAAAAATAATGAGTAACCTCATAAGTTGCTCTGGGAAGAAGCTCAAGTTATAGACTAATTTCAGCATCAGTTTCCTGCTCACAATTTGAGTCTCTCCCCACTCCCTCATGGATGCAATGACGAAGCCGCAAGATTATTGTGATTCTCGAGAATTAGACAAGCCCCATCTGACACAATGCAATTCCACAAAAACAATAAGAAAAAATTCAGGATTATTGTGGGATTGTTGGAAAATCTACTACTAAAACTTCGCAGGTGCTCATGGTCTTTACACACTATCCATCACTTAGGAGCTTTGGAGACTTAATTTGTCTAAATGATGTTATGATGATATATCAACCAATGAAAACCAACAAAAGATCTATACTACTTTTTTGCCAAAATAACCAAAGATAATTGTCAGTCAAAGTTGTTTAATTTTAGAAATCTGCACCAATTTGAATGGAAGAACTAGCATATGTACTTATCTGTGTCATCTCCAACTGCAGATGGATTGCATTTGGGTCCTTATAGATGGAGCTTACTTACCCGTCTTTTATCAATTACAAGAAGAAGTGTGCATAAATGTTTAGTGCCTTTTTTGTCAAAGAAATAAAAGGAAAAGGAATGACATCTTCATGGGAACCCCAAACTACGGTTACAACAAAACCATCACTTTGGAAGGGAATTTAGAAATTAAACCATCACTTGTCAACTTCATGTGATGTCTCTTATATATTCACGAAAAGGTTTAGCCCAGGGACAGCAATAACTGAATTTCCTTATCTCCTTCCCCCTTTGACTTCTCACCAAACTCACCTATGCCAATGCCAACAAATCTACCAGGGTAGGTATTATATGCATGCACAACAGTTATGTGTGCAAAGAATCTCCAAATTACAATTGCCAGTATAAAATGCATCAAACAAGCAGACTATCCAAGAAAAATAACACCATTGAAAATTTTGTACCTATAGATTTTTCTAAAGTTGGCAACAGGTGGAAAACTAGAAAGTGCACTTATCCCAAAGATCAAAAAAGAGATGCATGCATCAAATTCATGCTAATGGAAGTAGAAAAAAATTTGTGTCTAATCAAATATTTGAAAGACAGCATACTGATATCTGAAATTCAATAGATGATGGTGCACATACTTTAACAGAAGATCAGATACAAAGAGCCCCCATATCAGGTGGCCCTCCATCAGATCCACTAGAAAGTGCAGATGTGTCAGACCCTCTCTTGCCTCGCTTCTTTTCCTTTCTACCTTTTCTGGATTCAAGAGCTTGATTACTGCAAAACAACGTTTAGACATAAAAAAGGAGAAATCTTCAGTGCTGTCTTTGTTCTTGTAAGTACAAATTTATATTACTCATGTATGAACATTTTTCCAAAGTGAACCCATTATTCGACAAAGCATAGGAGTGAGAAAATATTCCAGACTTGAAGTTAAGTACTATACAATTTTGGATACATAAGCCATAATTTCAAGATACGTATGAACTCGAATCACACGGAAACAGGAAAGGTACTTCAACAAAAGACAAGCTTAAACTATAACTTGACATATCAAGCACTGAGAGAACAAGAAATACTTGGAAATTGCAGACTTTCCCTGTCCCTGACCCGCAACAGGACTTGTATTTCTTTTTTGAACCACATGGACAAGTCTTGTTTCTTGGAATTTCCTGCATTGCAAGATAAAACAAGCAAATAAAAATGGAGCGCGTCACCAACAGTTCTCACGTTTGAGCTAAAACCAAAATGGTAAAAGAGGTAACATAGTCATCTTTTGTGGAAACCTTGTCTTCTCGCTGGGCACTGCCATCATCATGAGTCCGTTTAGCGCTATTGCTAGGATGATTTTCTTTATTGGCCTCTTCCACAGGTTCCTCTCTCTGTTCCTCAGAATTTCCACTGGCATCATCACCTAAACACCACAAAGAATTATGAAATAGTTTTGGGTGTAACATGTTTGACTACCCCAAAAATCTATGGTTGACAAGACACAGCAACGCTAATTCTACCAGTTGCATCAAAATGACTCCAAACAAGCTTCTCGTGAAGCTCAACATGGTATCTCTGAAACTGCGAAGTTAAATTATTAAAGAAAATCTAGAGAGATAAATACTGACCAGCCATTACCATGAGAAGCATCTGCATTGCAGGGAGACCAGACAGCTTCCTCTGAAAAATCTTCAATACCTTTTTCTGCTATCAAATACTCTATGGCAGCATCAACATCCCCATACATTTGCAGCAATGTCTGTAAAAGTATCGCATGTCACACAGAAGCCACAGAAAGGTCTTGTATTCTAATTCTAGACACCCAACAAATGAGAGGAAAGCATTTAATGCAAACAAGCGAGCAGAAGAAGCGAGGACATAACCTGCTCAACTTTCTCAATGTTCTCACAACCACTTCCAGCCATGACTAGCTTGATGGATCCAGCATCAGTAATATCCTTACCAGCTCCTGCTTTAGACTTCTTTGACCCAGCTTTTGCTTGGCGAGACGATGATGAGAGATTAGAATCGACCTTTCAGCAAAAGAAATTATCAAATCACATACTTAAATTCACAATTTGTCTAACTTCCCTACTAAGTAATTAGAATTAAATTCCAGTAGCAACCTTGATTGTAATTGGCCTAGCTGGCCCATCTCCAGGGTCTTCCTTCAACCTCACACTGTTGTAATGTTCCTCATCATGATAAGATCTAATAAAGCAAAGCAAAATATATAAGTTCAAATATTGAAACACCATCAGTACAAAAAGAATATAAGACTTTGCCTATCCACAAAACAATAATGGCCCAACACACATTTTTTATGCTTACTGGCTTCGCATGATGACACTTATCGAAGATAGTAAAGTGTGGAATATCCTATATCCACTAAATTTCATGATCCTCGTGACAATCCAAGGTCACGATGGCTACTACCTAGACAGATCCAATCCATCTTAACTTAGAATATTAAGGGATGCCATTCATTGAAGGATTATGAATGGGAATTTCAATAAAATAATTTATTGAAGAAACAAAAGCTAAAGTGACATTTCGGTCTCCTACCACATATGCTTAGCCAGTAATTTATCCCTCTGCGACCACACCAAAACGTCTCTCAAACTAGCAAAAGAACTTCCATGGTTAAATCTAACAACACCGCAACTACACTCGGATCTGCAACTTATGAGATGTTGTCCTTGCATGCCAAAATAATTTCACAAATCAGCAGTCTCCCTGAACAAGCTGCAGTACCTTCTTTTGTGTAATGAGCTGGTTTGTTTGGACGACTTGTACTTATAGCTTTCATTTTTAAAAAAAAGATCTTGCAGCTCTTGCAATTTGACTTTTATGAAACTCGAAACACCTAAAACCTTTTAAAAATAAACAAACTTGACCAGGAGAAGTATATAATCTTTTCACAATCACTTAAAAAATAAAAACATTGTTTTATTTTCAAATCTTTTGAGGGAAAGTAAAATACAAACAGAGCCAGATCTCATCCCAGTATTTGAGCACTTGCTTAGCCAAAAAAGCATCAGTCTCTATATTCAGAAAACTCAAATGGATCATACGAGCACCAGGCTGATCAAAATTGCGTATGTACCACCGAGGTGACATGTTCTGCATCAGGTAAGGAGTGAGATAAATTGTTCCATTTGGCATCAACAAACAGATATTTGCATGCACAGCATGTATCAAAACTAATTAGTGCTGTGTAGATTCATCAAGGACATACAGAACACTCAAAAAGCCAGCAATTTTGTAACAAGTTCGATATATTAAGTCTCCTTTGAATTAGGATTATATGCACCCATGTGCTAAAAGGTGCAATATATCTCTGAAAAAATCTTTTGCACATCACTATCAATGGTCCTTCCACATGCTTTCGCCACAATAGACATCGCGAGACATGCCAGATATCATTGCGCTTTGGATGAGTCAATTTTTCAGTCTAAAGAGTAACAATTATAACCAGACAGAAAAGAACAAGCTATAACCATTATGAGAACAACATCCTAAGTGGTCTTTTGATCTAAACAATGATGGGGGAATAAATTCTCAGATAAAGGAGGACCATATTGGGGAAGAAAGCCGTTATATGATTAAGTGGAGAATGAGTCTGGAAACCAATAATCATGGGTTCTTCAATGGTCATCGAATTCTAGGATGCATGCTTAAACAGCAAAACTTCAAATCGAGTAGCAAGGCTAACAATTGACGAGTCTAATGACATCCTCATTTAGTCTGGATGTTTCTCCCGAAGGAATGAAAAGACAGTAACCAACAAAACTTCACGTAGGTGATGGTTGATGACTTCATTGTCAGTCTTACCCGATGAATGCAAATGTTACTCCGTGTAACAAGAGAAGCTGCTTGCAATTCCATATGACCAGCCCATGTGCCATCATTGTCCATGGTTTTGCAATACTCCTCAAATGGCGCATCATCCTCAATAAATGGTTCAAACATTTCACGATTTTTCTGTCATTAACAATTCCCATCTTAGAAGCATATATCAGGTCCATTCTTCAGACGAGGATTTTATTTCCTTAAACACATCACTATGAGAAAAAACCAATGAAAATAAAGGATTCTGTTGAAACTTGAAACAAGCAAGACTATCAATTTGTGCCATTGCAAAACATTAAAGTTTTATCATGCATGGTAAAAAGTTGACTTATTCTAAGTTAGTATCAATTCTCTAAATTTTTATTTTCTCAATATCTCCTCCAAAAATATGTCGGTTTGCATAATAATGGCACCCTAAAGTAGCAACCGCACATTCCTGTAGGCTAGAACAATGCGGGTAACTATAAAGTCCAGCTTCCTCCTGCACCTGTCAGTTTAGGCCAAGATACACCATCCAAATCACGGTTAACACTCAGAAGGTTTTCCTCTCTAGTAAAATAAGAATGTCAAATTGCTCAGGTGATCCTTGTGTTGTTATAGCTCTATGCAACCGTGACTGTGAGCTGAATATCACCAGGAATAACCATTGGCAGCAGAAATGTATGCTTCAATGTATAATACCGATTTTAACTTGGTTTTTTCTTCCAAAGGCATGCTATTTCAGTGTCTATATAAGTGTGAGATCCATCTATACTTACAGAAAAGTTCAAGAACAAAATGCACCAAATAAAGTTTAGATTCGGATCACTGAGGACTAATACAAATGAGGACTACATCACCATGTAAACACCCCCCCCCCCCCCCCCCCCCCCCCCCCCCCCCAACATAATTCCTACAGTTTGAAAAAGAGAAATCTGCACTCCACATACCAATATGTACTGAACAACCATACTATGGTACTTCCCATGTTCTTCTTCATTGCCTTCCAACTGATCTGCAAGGGCCCTGATTAACAAGAGTGGACAACTATGAAAATTCCAACCATAGCAAAGGCGTTTCTATAAACAAAAGCTCCACACAAGGCTGTAAGATTACCTGGAGGATGGATAATTCAAATATGTGGAATGAAAACAGGAATGAGGAACGCGGTTTGTTTTTCTAGGCATTGTACAATAGCGATACGATAGTAATAGAATTTTACAAAGTTACTTAATTGGATATCGGAAGAGTCAATCCAATATCCTCGAGACTAAGTTAAAAGAGCTACATTCCTCGAAAAATAGAGCTCTTCTTCGTAATAAATTATACGAAATGCAATAATTTTTCCAACAGAGGAATTTCAAGTAGATCGTTGATAGTGTTCCAGAACCAGTGTACCATAAAATGCACTGTGTGTTATGTCCTGACGACAGAGCGGCAATGCAATGAGCATACCAAAAATCTTCCAAAACAGAGAGGAATACTGTTATCTAACAAAACAAATCAAACCCTGGAAACATTCAACAAAATCATGAACAATACGGTGATCTTTTTCTAACAAGGAACGCAGACCTGAAAAAGCAATTACCATCTGCAGTCACCTGGACAATTTTCAGGCCCAGAGCATCAACCTGAGCTCGGAACTGCGTGTTATCCGCTTGCTTCCCCTGCTTTTTGACCTGTTCAGCAACGCTTACCACATTCACGTCCACTCAGATTCTGAAAACAACCACCGACGAACACTCCAACCAAGAACTTAGCCAAAAACACCTCCACGAAAGCTCAATTTCAGAGGCCTCGCCGCAACAAACAGATTATCCCAGCAAATGGAACTTTCGAATTTGTTCGGAGATCGAAGAGCCAGCAATAGTCACGAGTTCCCAAATAGGTGCAAACTGCAAAAACCATGAGAAGCGAAGGACATGGCTTTACGTGAGGCTGCTTCTTGGCGTTGGACTAGTGGTGCTGCTTCTGCACCATCGCTGCGGAGAGAAAACGATCAATGCCGCCGGAGATGATCGAGCGAGGCAGAGATTTGCCGCCGGGAGACGGCGCTCGAACACCAGAGAGTCGCGGCGGTTCGAACCGCAGCGAGGATCGCCCAGCGAAGAAGATGAAGACGAATGCCGTATGTTCCATGGGTTTTCCCGCTAGGAGTTCAATTTGTTCTTCTTGAAAAAGTGAGGATGGAGCAGAAACGAAAGAGGAAGAAGAAGAGAGAGAGAGAGAGAGAGAGGGGGGGATCGGTCTGGAGGGGTGGAGCCGGAGGTGTTTCGAAGAGAAATCTGAAACAGAGAGGAGAGAATTCTTTCGGCTTGTCGGTGGTCCGCCTCGATCACCCTCGTGACCTTCCGGCGTCGTCGTTCGTCGCCGTCGTTCGTCGCAGTATTCCGAACTGCACATGAACTGTTCGACGGAATGTCTCGATGAAAAATCGAATTCAATTTTAGCGAGATGCTCGAAATGTTAATTTTTGTTCTCTATTCGTTATGAAATCATTAAAACGAGACCGAATCGGCGTTTTCTTTGAGTTTTTGGTGGCATATTTCTCATCGTCCGAGTCTGGCCGTGAACGCTTCGCCGGAGATGCCAATCCTTTAGCCGAAGAAGCCCACGGTTAGAGGCCGCCGTAGTTAGTTTCCCATCCACTCCATATGTGTGCCTGTTTCTCTTAGAATGGATGCCGTTTTGTATTACGTTTTTCAGTGACATTAAAGTCGCCGTTGAGGTTCGGTTATGGCCCGCGAGAGTGACGACTGGCGACCAAGTGATGGCCGGCGGTGACTGGCGTTGTCGGACTGAACGACCGACGCCGGGTGGTGGCTCGGCGGTGGCCTGAGCGCCGGCGAGGGCTCATCGGGCAATGGTGGGATTAGGTTGAAAAGGAGGTCGCAGGGAAGAAGTCGTTCTTGGGAAGAAGATGATGAACAGTGTAAGGGAAGAGAAATGGAAAATAGAAAATGAAAAAAAAAAGGGAGAGAAAAGCATAAAAAATAAAAAATAAATAAAGAGAAGAAAATTAGATAAGAAAAGAGGAAGGAAGCGTGAATGGGTCGGGTGGATTTAGTGCTTCTTAATTTCAACGAAATGGGCTTGGTGATTTCTAATCGAATGGGCTTGTTTCGAATAAGCCCATTTGTGTCCATGGCCCAGACCTACTAGACCAGAGCCAGCCCGAAATCCTTGTCTGAATTAAAAAATATAAAAAATTAAAAAATAATAATAAACTAAAATAGTCATTAAAAAATAAAAAATCCAGAAAATTCATAAAAATTAAAAAAATCATAAATTATTTGAAAATAACGCATCATGCATTTACTATTAAAATTCTTCTCATGATACAAAATGGTTGAAGATAACAAAAAGATAGATCTTAAATACGTGGCTAACAATTATATCAATTATTGTAAATCAAAACTTTATCAAAGTATTTTATAAGAAAGTCTATTATTCTAGACACTAAGGGCGCGTTTGGTAACGATTGTTCCGTTAGTGAACGATTCGACTAGAAATGATTATTTCGATTCTCGTTTCTTAACCGATTCGAGTAAAAAAAAAACGCGTTTGGTAACAAATAAAATTTCGATCTCGGAATAGAAAAAGAATAGAAACGCGTTTGGTAACTATATAAAATTTCTACTCCAATTCTTTTTTAATTACCTTTTTAGATTAAAATAAATTTGATATTGAATTTTCATAAACCATTCATCGATTAATTATATTTTTATACTAAGTAATAAAAATATTAACTAATCAATTTTTATTATATAGTAAATAATAAACCATAGTATAAACTATACTAATATCCCTACAATATGTAATAAATAAAAATACTAAATTATAACATAAAATTAAATATGTATTCTATATACAACAAATATATATTTCATACTAGGAAGAAATAAAAATAAAATATAGAAATAATTTTTTTTTATTCGGCACTTTTGATTCTCTTTTTTGATTCGGACGGAGAATCATATTTTTTTTGATTCTGAATTCTTGTCCAAAAACGATTCGGGAGTAAATTTGTTAGAATCGGTTTTGACAAAAATTTACCAAACGCGATTACGTTTCGGCGATGCGGGAACAAAAAATCGAATCAAAAGACTGTTTGGATGGTTGCCAAACAGGGCCTAAGTTAGTGGCTTAGGTACACTTATCTCATGGAGGGACCACCTTCTCAATGATAATGAAGACACAGGTTGACCAGCTTGTTCGACAACAGTGCATGATTGGGAAAGTTCACTTATGGGGCTAGGCATCGGCAGAACATTACAGCATAGGTCAAGCCACAGATGCTTTTATTGCATTAAAGTTCTCGTAATATCTACATTCTCCCATATTATTTAGCAATTGTGCTCTCCCATATGTCTGATCACCATTTAAATGCAAATGGGCCTCACAAGGCACACCTTGCTATCTTGCAAAAGTAGCAAATGTTTTTCAATTCTTACATGGAATAAATCAATCTACACATCCGAGTTTTATTAGCTTAATAGATCTCTTAACTACCTACATAATTAAAACAGCATCACCGTGTAAGATGCAATGCTTGTTAAGTTGTTAGATGAAGAAGTAACAATTTTTTATTTCCCCATTTTGGGACAAAGTAGTATACAAGACTAATAAGGTACCAGCCTTCGAAGATAAAGGATAGCCCGGTACTAACATCCGCTCTATGTTGTCACTCTATGTTGTTGCTAATAGAGAATGAAAAGATTTATATTTGAGGCAAGCCAAGAAAAATAGTATGTAACCTCAAAAATTGCTCTAGGGAAAAGTTCGAGTTACATACTACTCTCAGAATCTGTTCTCTGCTCAAAATTTGACTCTCTCCCCATTCCCTCGTGGATGCAGTGATGAAGTCACAAGATTGTTGTGATTCTTGAGGACTGGACAAGCCGTATCTGACACAATGCAATTCCACAAAAACATTGAGAAAATTTAGGATGTAAATCGTGGGATAACTAGAAAATCTATTGCTAAAACTAGGGGTGTCAAAAACCGAACCAAAAACCGAACCGAACCAAACCGAAAGATTCGATTTTTTCGGTTCGATTTTCATTCAGTTCAGTTCTTATTAAAAATTGAAATTTCTTTTATCGGTTTGATTTTTATCGGTTAATCGAACTGAACCGAACTAACAAACTGATAAGAGCTTATTTCTTGAAAAAAAAAAAAAACAAATGCAAAAACCGAAAACTAAAAGTTGAAAACAAAAAACCGAAAAACTAAAAACTGAACCGAAATTTCGGTTTAGTTCGTATTAAGTTTGGGTCTCATTTAGTTCGGTTCGGAAGATTTTCTTAATGGTTCGGTTCAGTTCGGTTTTTTAAAAAAAATCAAACCAAACCGAATCGTTGACGCCCTAGCTAAAACTTTACGAGATGCTCATGATATCTACAATTATCCATCACTTATGAGCTTTGGAGACTATAATTTGTATAAATGATGTTATGATGATATAAGAACCAATGACAAACAACAAAAGATCTACAAGACACATTTTTTTGCCTAATTAACCAAACATAACAATCAAAGTTGTTTAATGTTAGAAATCTGCACCAATTTAAATGGAGGAGCTAGCATATGTAATATCTAAGTCATCTCCAACCACAAATGGACTGCTTTCGGATCCTTGTAGATGAAGCTTAGGTGCATTTTGGATCTAGACATCTTTCATTAATTACAAGAAGTTATGTGCACAAATGCTTAGTGCATTTCTTGTCAAAGAAATAAAGGGGAAAAGAATGACATCTTCACAGGAACCCCAATCTACAATTACAGCAAAACCAATACTTTGGAAGGAAATTTAAAAATTAAATCATCACTTGACAAATTCATTTGAACATCTCTTTTATATTCATGAAAAGGTTTAGCCTTGGGACAGCAATAGTTGAATCTCCTTATCTTCTTCCCCCTTTGGTTGCTGACCAAACTCACCTACGCCAATGCCAACAAATCTACCAGGGTAGGCATTATGCACATGCGCATCAATTATGCTTAAAAAGAATCTCCAAATTACAATTGCCCATATAAAATGCATGAGACAGGTAGACTATTCAAGAAAAGTAACACTATCGAAAAATTTGTACCTATAGATCTTTCTAAATTTGACAACAGTTGAAAAATTAGAAAGTGCCAAAGACCAACGTATAGATGCATGTGTCACGGCCAAGAGGTTTCCGGAGTTAAAGGGCCGTGCCTTGCCGCGGAGGACAAGTCACGATCCCAATCGATCAGCTCATGACACATGCATCAAATAAATGCTAATATAGATAGAATTTTTTTTTTTGGTCTAATCTGATCAAATATCTGAAATTCAACAGATGATGGTGCGCATACATTGGGGAAAGATCAGGGGATAAGTGTACCTAGCCATTAACTCAGCGTCCAATATAATAGACTTTCTTTGTTTCTCAAAGACAATAGTGAAGATTTCTCCTTTTTTTTATGCCTGAATGCTGTTTTGCAGTGATCGAGCACTTGAATCCAGAAAAAGTAGATAGGAAAAGAAGTGAGGCAAGAGAAGGTCTGACACATATGCACTTTCGACTGGATCTCATGGAGGGCCACCTGATATGGGGGCTCTCTCCATCCCATCAAGGGGTCAGGGAGGGGGCTAGGTTTGGTCTACTAGCTTTTACGGGTCACCCTGTGGCATCCAGATTTTTGGATTCCAATTTCGATTGGATAAATAGGGCTATTTTTGTTCAGTTGAAGCCAGGGATTGGGAAATTAGGATGCAAGTTGGATTATATGACGGGAAAAGTCATGAAATGGACAATGATATCTTGATGGATTTATTTAGGCTTCAATTGAAATTATTTGTTTGAGAATTGAACAAATTTGAGTAAGATTGAAGAAGAAAACTTAGCAAAATTCGTATGTCCATAAACCCAACATTTTAAATTACCTTAAAGCTTCTAGAAGAGGCATTTTTGGCAAGGAAAATGAAGTGGAAGACAGCTGGATTGGTGGGGCCAGAGAGAGAGAGAGAGAGAGAGAGAGAGAGAGAGAGAGAGGAGGAGAAAACCGGTTTCCCCTCTCTCCTCCGTTGGGCATCTCCATCTTCTTCCCCTTTCTTTGGGGTTTCTTCTTCAGCAACAACCGAAGAAGCCGAAGCAGCAGTAGCAGCTCCGCCCGTCGCCGCCTCTTGCTGCCGTCATCGCACGCCACTGCACGCTGTCGTAGTTGCCGTCGCCGCCGTCTTGCTGCCCGTGCGCAGCTTCGCCCTCTTTCTTCCTCCTCCCGCTCGGTCTGTCCGAAGGCAGCAGAACAGCAATGCCGAGAGAAGATAACCAGAGCTGCCGTAGCTACTCGCCCCGCCCGCGTGCTCCGCCGCTCGCCGGTTGCCCTCCGCGCGCCTTGGTCGCTCTCTCGCCCAGCTCGCCGTTCCAGAGTTGCTGTCCAGCTCCTGTTGCCTCTGTTCAATCCCATTCAGCTGCCTTCGGCCACCACCCGACCTCCTCCGGCCACCGTGAAGCCCTGCCTAGGTCTTGTTCAACTCCTCCGCCCATTCCTGACCCCAACCAGCCTCGGATCCGCCCTCATTCGCCTCCAACCAGCAGTGCATAAAGAGTGCAGAAATGGGTATGGCAGCGAACGTTTGGCCTGTTTTGGCCGTCTTCCCAAGCTCGGATGCTCGGCCCGCTTTGAGGAAAGTTGATCCTCGCGTCGAGCCCGTCGTTTTGAGTGATTTTTACTCACTAATGCCTTCTTAGTGTGCTAATTACACTTAAAGGTTGATTAATGTTAATTAAGTGTAATTAGGTGGTTAGATTAGAATTGATTAGTGATTATTAGTTAATTACATTGCATGTTAGTTATTTGGTTAGTGTAATTAGATAGAAAATTTCCTATAATATTTATTAGATGTTTCTTGGGATTTTTCCCGTCCCTTATCGGGTGTTAATTAAGCAAATTGGGCCTAGGTGGAATTTTTAGGAATTAAATATTAATTTTCGAAATTAATTATTTAATTATTTATTTCCCGGAAATTCAACTGGGATGGCCAGTGACTGGGATTTTATGTTGATGATCGTGGCACGGTCCGTTTATTTAATTGAGTTTTATATTGTGCTAAATTGAATTCATTGTATTTATTTATTTATTTTTCGAAATTAATTATTTAATTATTTATTTTCCGGAAATCAATCGGGATGGCCGATGATCGAATTTCGTGCTGATTGTCATGGTGCAATCCGTTTATTTATTTGAACTCCACGTTGTGCTTAATTAAATTGATTGTGCAATTTATGGAATTATTCCTTAATTGATTGAATTTGAGTGGAATTGAATGATTAATTTGTAAATGGCTGAGTTTGTTTATTTAACCTTTATAATGCTTTGATAAGCTGTAAAGTGGAGAAAGTGGTGAGAGCTAACTGAGAATTCTATTGGCTGAGACCGATCAAGTACGAAGTATAGACAGGCGTGGCTCGGTGATAAAGTACATCATTGTGCGAAAACGGCGCCTTAAAGAACGCACGTAGACTGTCTATGACTTATGGCAAGCGTGGTTCGGTGATTAAGGAGATCACTGTGCAAAAACGGCGCCTTAAAGAACGCACGTAGACTACCTATGAATCGTGACAGGCGTGGTTCAGTGATGAAGGACATCACTGTGTGAAAACGGCGCCTTAAAGAACGCACGTAGACTGTCAGTGATTTGTGACCTATGATGGGCGTGGTTCGGTGATGAGGAATATCACTGTGCGAAAACGGCGCCTTAAAGAACGCACGTAGACCATCTAATACTTATGTCACCTTGGCGAAATCGACGCCCGAGAGCATTGATGGAGCTCTATGATTAAGTGTACTATTGGAGGTTATGTGGGATGGAGTGAATGACCTAGAAATGATTTAACTGACTTGTAATCGACTAGGTCGATTGATCGATGATTCGATTTGAGTGTGATTTAATGTGATTGATCATTGCCTTGATTTGATGTTGCGAATTGATTGATTGAATGGAAATGATCGTGAGTGGTCTTGTTGGCATGTAATTGATTAAGTTGATTAGATCGATGCTTTGATTTGTGATGTGATTGCTTAGGTGCCTATTTGATTTGTGCTAATATGTAGATGGAATCTAAGGTCAAGGTAAGTTCTCTAACTCATGTTGTGCATAGGCAGCCCTAAGGTGTATTAGTTTACTAATCGGGTCTTAGGAGGTAGAACTTGCTGAGACATAGTCTCATCCCGGTTTGGGGAAAACATTTCAGGACCCTGATGAAGAACCTAAGGAGAAAGAAACCGAAGAGGAGTACCAGAAGGAGAACCCCGAGGATGATCCAGAGTAGGATCCTGATGAGGATTGAAACTCCACCCCTATTTGATGACCTTTGCCGTAGAATCTGTTTGAGTAGAAACCAACCTTTTTAGCATGGCTGATATATGTACATGTATGACTAAGTTGTATATATGTACATAAGGGTGTGGTTTTCAGGTTCAGGTTTCTAGTCCTACTTGTATATCCCATTGCTTTATTGTTTAGAGATTTTTATAACTACTTCCGCATGTGTTATTAAAAAGGAAAGGGTCGGCGATATGTAGTACTAGGGATATTGCATTTTAAAATCGACCATAAGAATGAAGGATGGTCACGTGACCGAGAGTCGGGGCGTGACACACCTTCTCTTGGAAATGAAGAGAAAAAATGATGAATAAATTAAAGAAAACGAAAGGGAGGTGGCAACCATTAGATGAGCCACATATCAACTCTCCATAAGGCCCTCTATAGAGCATCAAAATATATAATAGTACTAGATGAATTGAGTAGTTCAACCCAAGAGAAAACGCACAAACTTTATATCAAAGGATTCAATATTTCCCATTTGATATGAGTGAAGAAATAAAAACACTCAAAATCACTCATAGATTGCAAATTCTCTCAAAATCATCTACTAGTCAAACTATAACCCATGCAAAATAAATATCTCAACCTTTCGCAATCCTTTTATCGGCAAGAAGTGTCCAAAAGCTCCTGCATGGGAACATTGTCAAAAGGCAGTTGTACATACACTAAAAAATATCACTAAGACATTAAAGTAGAAGTTTCCATTTTATGAATCCTCTATATGTCATTGCTATTCAAAGTCATGGAACTCTAGTATTTACACAAAGATAAAACTGATATAAATATAGTCAGTTCATAATATCCGCTCACTAATGACAAACACTTTCTAATGAATAAGTGATAATTTTTACTAACAAGTTAAGAAAACAGATAGTGTTAACATGAAATAAAAAGGTTTGACAAAAATGAAATAAAAAGGAAAAAAAGTATTTCCTACATAGTTATGCGATCGTGGATAATCCATTAGCTAAGAAATTCTAAATCTGACATTAAAAGTATAAAATAAATGTAAAATGTCAAAAACAAAAATAATTAAGGAGTGAGATCAAAGTGACTTCACTAAAGGGGTATGACTTGATAATCTTTAGGCAATATATGATATAAAGAAATTTAGTTTGAGAAGTAAGGGAAATTTATTTTGGAATTTGCTTGTCTAGAATCCCTTCTGACAGAAAAAAATTCAAATTGTTCATTATAAATAATAATACAAAGGGGCAATTTTTGTGATTGACTCATGTATATTAGCACCCGGAGCATGGGAGTACTACTAGTTTTCTTTTCTATTTCTTTTATTAATGGAAAAGGCAAGTCAAGTCAAGAAGCATCTATATAGGATGGTCCATGCACCTTATGCAAAATGCTGCTTTCTGTTAAATTAGTTTGTGGAGTATATGCTTATTGACTCAGAGCATTAGAAATGATCTAGTTTTCGTTTCTATTTCTTTATTAGTACAAAGCGATATCCATATGAGAGATAAAGCTGCAACCAGAGCAGACCCTAAGCATTCTGAGGAAGCACATCAAACTTCATCTCCTCTAATGGCTGCTTCTTCAGATCTGAAAGGGAATTATGACGTCTTCTTGAGTTTCAGAGGTACTGACGTTCGAAACAACTTCCTTGGTCATCTCTATACGGCTCTTGAGCAGAAAGGAATCTACACTTACGTTGATAGCGAGGAGCTTCAGAAAGGTAAACAAATAACACCGGCACTTATTAAGGCAATTGAGGACTCGTGCATCGCAATCATCATTTTCTCCGAGGACTATGCTTCCTCGACATGGTGTTTGGAAGAGGTGGCGCAAATCATGGAGTGCAAGAAGCAAAGAGACCTCGTGGTCTTTCCAGTGTTTTACAAAGTGGATCCTAGAGAAGTGAGAACACCAAGAGAGAGCTACCAAAAAGCTATGGTTAAGCATGAGAGAAAGTTTGGGAGAGATTCGGACAAAGTGAAGAGATGGAAAAATGCTCTCTTTGATGCCGGTAGCTTGTCCGGGTGGCATTTGAAGGATAAGTAAGTATTAAGTAGTGATTGATGTGACACTGCTTCGTTATTTTTTTTTACATGCTGAATCTCTTCTTCTTTTTCCATGAAAGTAAATTATCTTTGGAAATTGATGTATCAAGTACCTTTCTAGATTTTGTCAGAGATGAAGCGGAAGAAGATCTTATCAAGAGAATTGTGCAGCAGATCTCTATGTAGCTAGACTGAACACCATTACATGTTGTTGAGCATCTAGTTGGAATACCTAGACAAGTGGTAAAGCTGAAATCTATGTTAAATCTTGAGTCTCATAATGATGTTCTCATGATAGGATTATGGGGACAAGGAGGCATAGGAAAAACAACATTAGCCAAAGCCCTTTACAATGATATATTCAGAGGATTTGAGGGTTCATGTTTTTTGGCAAACGTTCGTGAAACTTCAAAAGATTCCGAGGGTTTAGTTCATTTGCAAGCAAAATTGTTGTCCAAGATATTAGTGAGAAAGAAATTAACAGTGTTTAGTGTTGATGGAGGTATTAAATTGATGCAACACAGACTTTGCCGCAAAAGAGTCCTCATTGTTCTCGACGATGTCAATGACATAAAACAATTAAAGGCTTTAGCTGGAGGACGTGAATGGTTTGGTAAAGGAAGCAGAATCATCATTACTACGAGAGATAGCCATCTATTAATTGTCCTTGGGATGGGTAAAGATCATATCTATGAAGTTAAAAATCTAGATGATTTGGAAGCTCTTGAACTTTTTGATAAACATGCTTTTCCTGGAAGTGAGGAAATAGTGATAAGTAGGGATCTTGTGGATAGTGCTTTGCATTATGCTAATGGACTTCCTTTAGCACTTGTGGTATTGGGCTCTTTCCTATGTCGTAGAACAGAACAGCAGTGGGAAAGCGCATTGAGTAAACTTGCCAAAAATCCTAACAAAGACATCAATGATGTTCTCAAGTTAAGTTTCGATGGACTAGAGGACTATGCAAAGGAAATATTCCTTGATATTGCATGTTTCTTCAAGGGGCGATCTATGGAGTATATTATAGAAGTCCTTGACAGTTGCGACTTTGACACAATGATTGGAGTACAAGTTCTTGTCGACAAGTCCTTAATAACTAAGGAATGGGATACAATACAAATGCATGACTTGATCCAATTGATGGGCATGGATATTGTTAAACAAGAATGTCATGATGATCTTGGAAAATGCAGCAGGTTATGGCTTTGTGAAGATGTCTGTGATGTTCTATCAAGGGATACGGTAGGTTTTGGTGGTTTAAACACTGATTTTACTCTCTTCTTCTCTAACTTCATATACTAATTGCAATGCAACTTCTATAAATGCAGGGAACAAATGCAGTAAAAGCCATAGTTTTGGTTTTACCCAAGAGAGAAGCAATATACATAGGTCCCAATGCTTTCACAAACATGAGTAGATTGAGGTTGCTTATCATGATTAATGTGCATAGCTCTTTCCAAAGTCCTATCTGTCTTTCTAATGAACTGAGATGGTTTCAATGGCCTGAATGTCCTTCTTCGGTTCTCTAATTTCCTGCTAGCCCAAAGAAGTTAGTCAGACTTGATCTGCGCAAAAGCAAAAGCAGCATTCAAGTCGTGGTGGACCAATTTAAGGTGCGCATTAAAATGAATTGTCCTTATTTACTTTATCTCTTACACATCTATATCTGTATGCATATGATTATGATTATATATGTGTATATGTCTTATTGAAAACTTTGAATGCAATAATTACTAACTCTGATGATGCTCGTTAATTGTGCTCAAGAAACATCTGCATCTATTAAATTGTTTATATTTGATTAAAGCATCAATTGTGCAGATTCTTCCAGTTTTAGGGGAGTACTAAACACTTTCCTATGTTAATTTTAATGTTAATTCAAACAAAAGATACTCACTAAAAAAGTTCAATCTCATTTTCAAATGTTAGAGTTACTGAAATTATAAGAAGGTGGGACTTATACGGTCAACAACTTTAATACCGAAAATTGGAACAAGAACTTTATGATGACATAATTTAACAATTGAGTGATGACGTGCTTAGTATTTTAATAAACATGAATTGAGGATTCAATTTGTATGCCTTTGAAATGATAGATAGTGAAAATGCTATCAAAGATTCTATATTTTACATAAGAGACGAGCTTACTAGATTCTTTTCTAAATTGCATATGAAAATAGAATGAGATTTTTCTTGCTTATTTGTTTTATCATTGAAGCAAATGCATGCAAAGTACTTTTGATTGAACCTCACATTGTTGTTTCTATGATAGAATGCAGCCGATAATGAAAAGGGATATATAGAAAGAATGCAATAAAGGATCTTCAAAGGAGTTAAGTCTTTACTGTAAGTCAGCCCCAAAAGTCCCGTCTCTTTTTATTGTACCGACCTAACTAGAGATTTCTGGCAAGTATCTTATTTTTAGGAGGAATAAGCGGAACTCCAAGAAAGTTATCTTCATCTTTATGGATAAAATATTCATTTTCAAATATAACTGGGAGTTTCTCCTTCTCCTTCCAAGTACGTAACACGTTCCTTCCTTTCAATCAGGCCATTCGGTTGCGCCCTTACTCCGTTTATTCCTAAGTAAGAAATCACAGGACGAAAAGCAACTCTCATGGGAGATAGATTGACCAGCCATTCCTTCTCCCGCTTTTTAAATCAAGGTTTGTGGAGTACGATTCCATGGAAGATTCTTACTTTATAGAGACGCTAGTGCACCACATCTACGACGCTAGTAGCGCGACACGGCTTTCACGCATGACTAATAAAGCTTTCTAAAGAGAAGTAAGGGGCTTGCTTTGCTAATTTAAGTATATTAAAACCTAAATCTAATCTAAAGTTACGTATGTATGTATCTATTATATTTATACTACTGTACAAGGTAAATGTGAGCTTCCACAGGATTTCAATTTATTCTCTTCCCCAAAATGTCTCGATTACTTATTTTACAAATATAATATTCATAGAGAGGTGCTTAAACTATTAATTTATTTGATCTCTCACATGTTTCACAATCTAAATTTTAATCTTTTCTAACCCTACAACAAGTTTCTTATTCAAATTTTAACTTTGAAATATCCTACATATATTCTATGTTTGTATATTGTGTATTTACCAACAATTTCTTTCCATTCAATATTTCTGATTTGGTGGTTTTGCTCAATTTTTCAAATTTCAATTTTTTTTTTCAAATCTTGTGCGTACTCTTAGGGCCTGTTTGGTAACCATTCAAACAGTGCCAAATTCTGATTCTTTGTTCCCGGAATCAGTTTCGGCCTAGAATCGCATTTGGTAAAATTTTTGTTCCTGGGAATAGATTGAGAACAGAATCAAGAATAAAAAAAAAGTTGATTCTTGTTCCGAGAATCAAAATCAATAAATTTTCTTCTTCCCTTCGGCCATCTCACGACCGCCATCCACCGCCGCCCGCCACCGTCCGCCATCCGCCACCGCCGGCCGCCGTCCGCCGCGTTATTTGTGTAGCTTTCGGTGATAAAGTGATCAAAAAGACTCATTGTAAGCCGGGAATATTCATAATTTTTAATGCACTCATATTTATTTTAATTCACATAGAGATATAGTGGATTAATAAACTGAGTAGGTTTGCTATACCATAGTAAATAGGTTTAGGAAATTCCGTTATCACATGTTTAATATTGTTCTTATATTCACAACAATCTGAAATTCATATCTAGTGGTTATGGTGAAATCGGATGCTCTAACATATTTATCTGATTGATTTTACTGCATTTAGTCTTCAAGTTTTGTTTTTAATTTATTCTAAATTATATTTTGATTTGTTAGATAAATTTTAGAATTAATCTATTTTAGTATTTAATTGGTTTATTAATCATCAATCTCTGTGGGACAATACTTTTTCTCATCATTATATTACTTGTTCAATACGTGCACTTGCGTTTATAATTTTATGAACAATATGGAACACCGATGTTAAACTAATAACGTATCTTTGCCTTGAAGAAACACCCATGCAATAATGATGAAATTACGTATAGCGCTAATTTCATCAATAATTTAGAAACCCTTAAATTATTATTATTATTATTTTTTTTTTTTTGTAAAGGTAACGTGTATATTAACTTTCACCCAAAGCGGGAATATACAAAAGAAAGGAGACCCAAGGAGGCCTTGCACCCAAAATGACAAAAGGGTTGTCAAGAGGGTGTAAGGTTGTCATGGTAACCCAATGAAGCACAAAAGAAGGGAAACACCCTCCGCAAAACAAAGACAAAGCACAAAGAAGGAAACGGATCAATTCGAGAAGATAGACGGATTGAGGCTCCAGCTCTGCTGTAATCTTCAAAGCCTTATCCCTAACAACCTTATCAAGCCGTTTCTTCATAGCAAGCACATAGAGAGTCCGATCATGGAAAAGGATATTATTCCTTTCATTCCAAATAATATCACATAAAGCTGCAAAAGCAAACCGAGAGATGGTAATGTGAAAGGAATCACCAAATAAATACTTGATGGCCCATTGGAGGTTATCCTCCACAAGTTGTTTTGCCAAGGAAGATTGCTTCTAGTTGCCCAAAAAAGAGCCAAAGCCTTAGTAATACGACACCCAAAGAAAAGGTGATCTACAGAATTAGGATGACAAGAGCAAAAAGCACATTTAGAATGGGAAATCCTACCATAAGCAAGAAGCAAAACCTGAGTGGACAGTCTATTTATGGAAATCAGCCACAAAAGGAATCGGTGCTGGGGAATTATTGAGCTATTCCAAATAAGAGGGGCCCAAACCATGGATTGACCTCTCGGGCTGAATAACATCCCAAGCCGAAGCAACAGTGAAAACTCTGGACCGATGGGGCAAGCAACAAAAGCGATCAGGGTCCTGATTAAGAACAGGTAAAGGCTCGTTCACTATGTTCATCTACTCGTGGAACTTCTGTTCCCATGTCACAACTCACAATGTAGATTGATAGGCACGGTAGTGCCTTTAATCATACATTAGTAACCATCAAAGATGAAAATGGAATTATGATACAGAAGATTAGCAAATGTTAAAAGCTATAGGAAGCTGGAAGATATCTCTATCTCTCCTGTTTTCATAGTTTCTCCCACCACAGAACGACACAAATGAACTAGTTCTATGAAACTCTGAAGGTCATTATGGGAAAACTAAAGATATATAATCCAACATGCCCCTTTGGAAGATGTGTGCTTTCGAAAACTTTCTTTCTTTAATGGGTAACTGTGTGTTTTGAAAACTATATTCCAATTTTCTTTTTCAACTTTTTTAAGTTCTGCATCGATCCTCTTTGCGGGGTGCTATAGTAGTTCTACCGAGTTCCCACAGCCAAAGGAATAGAAACCCAACTTTGACTGATGCCTGGCAGGTTTGTAGATACGACTCCAGTTAATAAGCCAAAGTTAAGAGCAATGGGGCTCTAAAATAACAAACCAATCAGAAGTAGATTTCTCGGTAACAAGATGTCATGCACAATCTATGTTTCCAAAGATGGTACAAGCAGAACAATTGTATACCTTGAAGAATCTCAGGGATAATATGATAAAAGAAATGCAGACACAACATCCTCCATCTTGATCACATGAACCGAAAAAAAGGAACACCTAATCCAAGCGTGTTATGTACATGATCGATTGAATCCCTGGACCAAAGCATCCAATAACTGATTTCTAGCAAAAATGTGCAAGCTAGGCAGCTCAATCATTCTCAAGATCTGCTTGGGGATAGTCCGAAATTCTGCTACTTATATACTCATGTGTTCAACTGATTCAGTTCCTTTTCCAAGAAAAAAATAGGCATAAACTCTGGTGCTGTATCAAAACATGCTGCAAAAAGCTCCAGAGTTGATCACAAAGTATACATTAATCAAATGTAGCTTATTGTTCTATTTGTGCTCCAATCCACAACATATGAATATGCCTGCCCCCAGCTGCTAAAGCCATCCCGACACAGCAACTGAAGACAACATTTACCAGAGGAGGAGAACATCTTGATATAGCCACTAAATCAGCTCTAAAAGAGAGGGGGAAGGGGTGGCGTTCATCCATGAAAGCTGACCATATTTCAGAGTGAAAAGCTTGCAATCCTAGCAAATTATAGAAAGAGAAACTTAGTGTGCATTTGGTAACGATTCTATTCCCGGGAACAAATTATGATAAGAAATGATTATTTTTTATTCTGTTCTCGGGAACTGATTCTAAGTAAAAAAACATATTTAGTAACTGTACAAAATTTCTAATTCTGGAATAGAATTGCGTTGGGTACTATGTTTATTGATTCTATTCCAAATCAATTTATTTTAATTTTTATAATTTTTTCTTTTTTTCTTTTTTTCTTTTTTCCTTTTGTTTTCTTTTTTATTTTAATTTTTAATTTTCCTTTTCTTTTATTTTCTTTTATTTTTTTTATTTTTTCTCCTGTTCTTCTTTTTTCTTTTTATTCTTCTTCTTCTTCTTCTTCTTCTTCTTCTTCTTCTTCTTCTTCTTTTTTTTTTTTTTCTTTTTTCTCCTATTCTTTTTTTTTTTTTTTTTAGGCGAGATAAGAGCCTTCGGCGAGCTCGTCGAACCAGTTGCCGGCGACCGGCGGCGATCGATGACGGCAGATGACAGCAAGCGGCAACGGACGGCAGCAAGCAGCGATTGCGGGATGGCGGTCAATGAAGAAGAAGAAAAGAGAAGAAGAAGAGTTTTGATTCTCAATTTTGTTTCCGGAACAAGAATCAATTTTTTTTAACAAATTTGGTCCCGGGAACAAAAATTTTACCAAACACAATTCTCGTCCCAAACTGATTTTGGGAACAAAAAAAAATCAAAATCATGCACTATTTGAATGGTTACTAAACATGTCCTTAATATAGTCATTTGCAATGCTCAGTGAACTAAAGGAAGCAACTTTTTCCGATTGCTGAACGAGAGAGACTCGCTAATCCCCTGGAATGCAACGTCGTACGATCATAACCGCAACAAGAGAATCGACTTCCCATCGAACGCCAGCGGCTCAAACTCATCCGAGGTTGCACATCACAAGCACAGCGCCAGTAAGAGAGATTACAAATACATTCCACCAAAGAATCACGAAGCACAAACAACATCAAGAGATTCCAAACCGATCGCAAGCGCCAAGTACTAGAAACACAAAACGACAGAGAGAGAGAGAGAGAGAGAGAGAGAGAGAGAGAGAGAGAGAGAGAGAGAGAGAGAGAGAGAGAGCGCGAACAGGCACGGGATTGGCCGCGAGAGCGCCTCCGGCGGTGGCGGGTGATTTGCAGGGTCCGGAAGCCCGATTCGCGGAAACTGAAGCCGGATTGAGAAGGGGGCCGAGCCCGGCGGACGGTGGCAGCTGGTGAACCGGACAAGCGGCAGAGCGGAGGCGTGAGAGAGGCGCCGAGAGCGGCGGAGAGAGGAGCGCGTCCATCGCTCGCAGGCAACTCTGCTCTAAGTGAGAGAAAGGAGAGAGAGAGAGAGAGAGAGAGGTTCTCTATTTTCCGCCGGAGATCGGAGAAACCGTCTAGAGCGGACAGCACACACGAAGGAAGATGATCTTATACTCTTCTTTTATCTGTTTGCTCGAGAAAACAGATATTTTAGCGGCCGACCCTGCGGTGGCGCGGCACCAATGCTGCCGCCAATTTTAGGACCCGATGTATATCCAAGTTTTATCAATCGGTTGCGCCACGATTATCACACATAATTATCGTTACTTATTGAAAATTTACTATAGTTGTACGAATCATATTTTCAAATTAGATGGTTCCTAGATGTGATTTTAAAGATAATTCGTTTAGTTATTTAGTTTTTTTTTTTATGTGAAATTTTACGATATTGATCTAGGATCAGTTTTTGTTTTTTATCAATTAATTTATAGAATGGCAAGTGTAAAGAAAATATTTTCGACTTATCTCTTTTTTTATCAGTGATTTTCCAATAAAATAAGTAACTGATTATGCACAAAATTAGGACAGATGATGGATTCAGTGATGTTATCAAACATTAATTGAATTTTTTAGACACACACTGGTGAAATAATCTATACTCCACGTAGGCATATTTTTTAGATGTATACTCTTCCCTATGTCGATAGCATGACACGATGAAATGATTTAGTCGGAGGATGTGAGTGGTTTGGTAGAGGGAAAAAGGACCATCTTACAGGTTGGGATGAATCTATTTGGTTGAAGCTCTTATAGATGATAGGCCCTTGAACCTTTCAGTAAGTAGCTTTTCTAAGGGGCGAGAACTTAGAAATAAAGAGGAATCTTAAGGGATACCATTTTGCATAATGATAATGCTAAAAGCCTTCCTTTTGCACTCGGGGTGTTTGGGTTCCATTTTGTGCAGTAGAAGCGGAGGTGAAAGGGACGTGCACTGAATAAACTTATCAAAACTCCTAAAAAAAAAGCATCAATGATGCGCTTAAGATGGCCTGGCTGGAGGATACGCAAAGGAGATTTTTCTCGATATAGTCAGTTTCCTCGAGGGGCAGACTATTGATTACATTAAGAAAGTTCTTAATTGCAGCAATATTCATACGGTCATTGAAGTACATGTTCTTGTTGTCAATAAGTCCTTGACAGGTGAAGAGAAAGGGCTACAAATGCACGAGTTCGTAAGTTGCAAAACATCGAGTTATTGACTCTCGAAGGTTGCTCTAATCCTGTCGAGTTTCCACAGCAAACAGGGGGATTTAACTGATCACGTGTGGACATTGGACATTAGAATTTGAATTGGTTGGACCTCAGGGCTGTGTTATGTCTGGATTAAGGTTCCTCCAGAATCTTTCTTGTTATCTCCAACCAGGAATGTTCATATGTGTCTGGGAAGTGGAAACAATCTTACTAGCTTTCCAACGTGCGACAGTGAGCATGATTATTTATAGGAATCGCGAGTGTGAAAATGCGAGCAACTACTGGATATCCTGCAGCTTCCATCAAGTACATGTATTCTAAAAGCGGCTAGCTGTGAATCTCTGCCAAAAAAGTCCCGGATTTATCAAGCCACTCCACATAGGGTTGAACGTGGAAGATGTGTCGTTACATGAGGTTAGTCTCTCCCTCCATACCTCCCTCCCTCCACCTTCTTTTTATCTTGATATGGATGTTACCTGCAAACCAGGAATTCCATAACATGGGAAAAGCACGCATTGTAATTGCTGGAAAAAAGATGCCGGAATGATGGCTCCATGGTAAAGAGGATTCGATATCTTTCATGATACCTCAAGACATGTGTGAAGAATTCTAGGATTAGCAGTCCATCTTGTTTTTGGATCGGAGGGGGGAGTTGAGCTCAGCCTCTCTTGCAAGGTCTGCCGAAAGGTGATTTGGTACATAGGATGCTTCTATTCATTAGGAATGGACCATGTGCGGCTCAAGCATCCCCCACGTAGTACGCTATGGGAAGTAGTAAGCTCCTGTGAAATGATCGGAGTCATTTTCAGGTCGTCTTGAAGCGTCAAATTGAACAGTAAGAAACTGCGGGTTCAGACTAGCATGCAAGCGACAAGAGGATGATCTGAGGGTCTTTGCTTCATGACAATCAGTCACTGGTGTTATATTTGGTTTATCAGGATTGTCTTGAACTAGCACAAACTCAGAGGAGGATGATCAAACAGATTCAGAGGAAGAGAATAAACTTACAGAGGAAGATGGTCCAAGTCAAACAGATCTGAATCAAGATGATCAGCTTGTACAGCGAGATGGTCGGATGGATAGTCACCAATAGTCAAACACTATCAAAGGAAAATTATAAGCTCATGCTCCTAGAGGCGTCGGAACCATGACTACTGTGGCCCCGAGTTCTATGGCACCAAAAACTATGCCAGTGTCAGCTTGCAACTCTTGCTATCGAATTGATCAGAACTTAATTGAGGGAGCAACTATGAGGTCTCCTGACAAGTGGATTTTACTCACCATGCCTTCCTTTTCCGTTCATCTTTTGCCCTCATTTCTAGTTGAGCTTTCAAGTCGTTGCATGCTTGCATCATTTGATACCAAGTAAAAATCGCTGTGAAATGCAGGCTACCTTATCATGCTACTGACATGGCACAAGTTCATCGAGAGAAAATGTTGGCGCCAAAAATCTCAGAGAACGCATCCCTTCTTCCCCTTCATATAGGGTAAGCGGCAGCATACCGAGCTTAAATTAGGTTGATGGTTGTTTCAAGACTACCGAAGATGGCTCTTGTAGTCTCTCTGCGAGAATTAGCACAGAACGACAATTATGAATAAACATTATATTTATTTATCTAAAATCTGAGATGATTGGTAAGTCGAGGTTTATTCTTTGTTTAAATGAATTGAGTATTCTCCAATTCCCTTCTGATGATGCCAAAGTTTGCAGTACAGGGCCAGTTTTACTCATGTTAAACAATTTGTATAGTATTTGCCTCATAAGGGTCCTAGCCACATTGGACTGAATTACAGGCTGATTGCACTAAAACCCTGTTGAAGAAAAGGTCTTTTAGGTCATGAGACACTAATCTCTACAGCATCATAGACGTGTAGATTGGTCATAAGTTGAACCAAAGAAAACCCAATAGCTCGTGCAGCCGAGGCTGAAAGATGTTTGCTTGTCAAGTTGCTTGGCCTACTTTCTCTTAAGATTCTTAATGACATTTTCGTCCCTTTCACGCGTGAGCTCAATATCAAGTCAGCTCCATTTTAATTTAGGTATCCTTCCATTTCCTTTCACGCGTGAGCTCAATATCAAGACAGCTCCATTTTAATTTAGGTATCCTTCTATTACAATGTGACTCGACTTAAATCTCCAACATCCCCTTCAACCCTAGTCTTTATCTTTGAATTGAACCACAAAAGCTGGCATCATAGCCACGTCATTACGCCATAATGCGCATCTTCACTCTACGTTTTTTCTGAAGAAACAATTTGGGTGGGGCGGGGGGGTTTGGGGAGAGATGTAGAACTAGAAATAGACAGTGGAATTGCGCAGAAACGACGGCCTTGGGCTACAAAAACACAAAACATAGGTATGGGCCTCAACCCATATGTCACAACATGGCTTGGCCCATAAAACACATCACCAACTTTTTTTTTTTCTTGCATCACCAACTTAATTATGCTAGTTCTTCACCAGCCTTGTCGTATCATAGCCGACCACCATTGTGGCGTGATTTAAATTGACGGCGGTGGAGTAGAATTGGAAATTACACCCTCCGCCATCAATGGACACCAACACCGGATGATTTGCCACGGGCTTCAACAGCGTGGCCTCGTTGTTGGGAGTCATGACTTTGTGGTCCGAGGTTTTTAGCCATGTGGGAGGCTTCTTTTGCAGTCTTGCAAAGTTCCGTCTATCCCGTCGTAGGAATAATTAGCCTCGACAGTGAGCCTCCACTGTTTAGGATGACTTAAAAACCATATTGCGTGAGGCGACCTTCGCAACCTTGGTCCTTGCCGTTAACATCGTAATCTACGAGTTCTTGTTCCGATAGGGAGGTTCGCTTGCCCCTTTTTTAGCTGGTGGATGCCCTCGGTGGCTGCCACGGTTGAGCAAGGCCAACAAGTTCCTGTTTAATTTATAGAGAGGCAGCATAATCGCCCATGTCATAAAAATCAACTAGTCCGAGACTCATTTTGTTGAGTGAAAAATGAATGATTTATAAAATATTTTCATAAAAAAGATTGTTTGTAACATTTATATAAATGAAATAGGGAAGAAAATTTTCAGAAAGAGGATATATATTAATAAAATAAAGATCAAAGAAAGATCCAACCTCTCCTTAGAGAGAGGGGATAAATAATTTTTGTCTGGAAATGTTTAGATATTAATTGTTGTGCATAATGAATATCTTTTCCTTAACTCATATTTCAAGAGATAATTTAAAAAAAATGTTTTCCTAATTATTTATTTTTCGCAAAATAAACAGAGCTTAAATGCTATTGGAAAATTCGGAATGTACTAACTACATGTAGCTATGATCATTCGATCATGTGTGTTGGACCGAGAACATAATAGCAATATGCATCGATTACGCACCTAAACGTGAATATCTGCAGAATCAGAACATCAATTTTATTTTCCTTACAACAACTTCCTCGGTCCTTGAAGCCCGTGACAGCTCCTTTCTTCCTCCATTCCAGAGCCGTGGGCACCGCATTCGCGTTCTTGTACCTGAACAAAGCTTTTCTACCAGTCCTAGCGGTCCTTAAACTCGTCATTGGTCATGTCAGCGGATGCGTCGGCACTTAGCTTGTAGGGCTTATCGCTGCGGCATTGAAAGTGGAATTCCTCAATGCAAGATGCCTAGCAGCACGGTTGAGCAATTCATTTCATGTTCAGCATGCAATATGAAGAGGATGTCTAGCACCCCTGCCAACCAAGGGTTGGGGTTCGTCCCTCCGATCAATAATTTTCCCTTCTTCTATCTTCACCTCCGATAAGAAACATTAATTATACAGAAGCATAAGACATGGAAAACACTTGCAATGGATCCAGCAAGTGTAGGAAATTTCTCTGCATGAGAAAGATTACTAGATGCCATCTGGTAGATGGGAGAACTGGAGATGCCGTTCTCAAGTTTGCAGCAGCTGCGATAGTGGGTGCCTGCATTCACAGAGTATGTTCTATCAGAATCCAAACATAAAGGAGTGAATCTTAGAGCCGCTGAGGCTGAGGCTGAGGCTGAGGCTGAGATTTTCATATGCGGCATTGAAGACAGTTAAAGGAGAAGCTATAGAAGGCCAAGAGAAACCAAAATGGGAGACTCTAGCAAACCTTCCCCAGAAGGGTGGGCAATTTGTTCATCCCTCGCTTCGATTTGTAAAGATCTTGGCCCAGTAAACAGAAATAATGGAATAATGGCGGTATACTTAACGGAAGAGCATAACTTGTGCGATGATTTCGTAAATTTGATGAACAACTGAGTCTTGTTCGTGCAGAACTTGTTCACGCAGAATAGGAGCTCTTGCATTGGCAAGCAAACCAAACCGCCTTCAACCCCCCTCCCCTCTCCCGAAAGAAAAAGAAAATTGCCTTAGTAACGAATACTGAGATGGCAAAAAAAAAAAAATATATATATATATATATATTACAATTTAAAATGAAATGTGAGTGAAGAAACGTCTGATCAGGTAATTCGGATTTAGCAAACTGCGTAGATTGATACCTTTTTCACTGGATAAACAAGGTCTTGACACATTGGTGCATACTTCTTTTCTCAACACGTCTCTTCTCAACCACCCATGGAGCGGGCTGCCCACCTCCGCCAAAGGTTCAAAGCCTTCCGCATGTTGTCCAAGGATTGGAATAGAAACCAACATAGAATGATCTCTTTTCTTAAGAGATAAATATGCCTTTGCCTAACTAGGCCGATATGACCAAAAGAAATATGACTCGTCTGGGAAGCAGAAGCTTAGTTGGCCTCCATGAGCGAGGAGTAAGCCCCTTCTGGCAGCCAACGTTGCCGATTTCATTGCGGTCAAGGTTACCACTATCATTAAAGCTTGTCAGCGTTAACAATGAGAATATCTCTTCTTCATCTAATGTATTCAGCAACCAAAACTTCATACAACTTAATTAAAACTATGATCTCGTCAAGATCATTTCAGGCTGCCTTTAGCATATCTTAAAACTGTTGGTGTTCATTCCTCTGAAGACGATAAAAAGATTAAAAAAAGAAATGATTTTCAAAAAGAAATTGCAATACTCATGTGATTCTTAGGCTATATCCATTTCTATTCCAATCTTCCACGTCATCCAGAAGGCTTCAAACCTTGGGAGAGGCGGGCACCAGCTACATAGGGGTCAAGAAGGGATGTGTTGAGAAGTGATGTATGCACTAGACTGGTCGAGAAGACAGGAGATGTGTGGGAACTAGGAAGAGCGCACAAATCTATATGTTCACCATCCCACGAGAGAGATGATGAAAAGAGAGATGAGAATGATGAAAGATGGCTGTAAGAAGTCGCTCGACAAACATTTACTTCTATCGCTCTCTCGGCTATTGCATTAACAAGCAGTGTAATAAAGGCCTATGTAATATTAACATCGTGATGGGCTCCATGTTACGAAATCGCACGTCGATTCCAGAAAAATAACGCTCGCAAACAATTCACCAGACAGAATATAATAATAAAAGAGCAGAATCAGATGAACACGCCAGAAAATTTGTTATCGAAGTTCACCCAAACCTGAGCTACGTCTCCGCGCAGAGGCACTCTACGAATCCACTAGATTTCGAAAAAAGTTGGAATACAACGATGATCTTCTCTCAAGATCATGGTACAAAGAGATTGAGAACTCTCATCAAGAAAAAACTCATTTTTTTCTTCTCTCTTTTTTTGTCTCTCTATTTCTTTTTCAGCGTCTTTACGGCTAGGTTTTGCCATCGCTAATATATAGGTACCACTTTTAACCTAAAAGGAAATCTAATAGAAATGACAAAAAAAGCCCATAAAAACAAATATTTGGCTTTATCTATAACAATCTCCCACTTGAAGACAAATATACCCAAGCACCAAGCAACTTTGTATCCATCTTCTTCAAAAAATAGTAGTTGAAAAATTTGTGCCTCTGTGATACTCCTTATCAATCAACATGGAGTAATACCAATGGTAGTAGTACAGAAAATATGCTTCTCTCTGTCTACTACCTTGGTCATCATGTCAGCTGGATTTTTCGAGCCATCAATCTTTTGAAGCTTTAATTCATTATCTTTCAATACTGACTTGATAAAGTGATAACGCTTCTTGATATGTCTAGTCCTTGAGTGATAAGCTGCATTCTTTGCTAAATGCACTGCACTTTGACTATCACTCCACAGTGTACTGACTGGCTGTTTTCGATGTAACTCCTCCATATAATCTTGTAACCACATGATTTCCTTGGAGGCTTCTGTAATCGCTACATATTCTGCCTCTGTTGTCGATAAAGCCACTGCTTTTTGTAGTTGAGATACCCAACTCACTGCTGTACCTGCAACTGTAAAGAGATATCTAGTGGTACTCTTACCACTATCCCGATCACCCGAATGATCTGCATCTACATAACCCTGCAACTCTAGAGATGTACCACCATAACAAAATAAGTAATTGGAAGTACCTACTAGATATCTCAATATCCATTTAACTGCATTCCAATGCTCTCTACCTGGATTCTGCATATATCGACTCACAACTCCCACTGCTTGTGTAATGTCTGGTCTCGTGCTCACCATGGCATACATCAAACTCCCCACTGCTGATGCATATGGAACTACCGCCATCTCATCTTTCAAAGCCTGAGTGCTTGGACACATATCCTTGGAAAGTTTGAAGTGACTCGCTAGAGGAGTTGCAACCGGTTTTGCCTTGTCCATGTTAAATCTCTTTAACACCTTGTTCACATAGTCTTCTTGCGACAACCATAATTTCTTATTTTTCCTGTCCCTGATATTTTTCATGCCTAAAATATTCCTAACCTCTCCCAAGTCTTTCATAGCAAACTGTAATGATAACATCTTTTTCACTTCTACGATTCTCTTCATATTGGAACTAGCCACCAGCATGTCATCCACATATCAAGATAGATACACAATGTCACCATCATCATATTTGCGAAAATAAACACAGTGATCAGACTCACAGTGTGCAAATCCTTTTTCTTGCATGAAACCATCAAATTTTAAGTACCATTGCCGCGGAGCTTGTTTCAAGCCATACAAGCTTTTTTTCAATCGACATACCATGTGCTCCTTACCTTTGACTTCAAAACCCTTAGGTTGTGCCATGTATAATTCTTTATCTAAGTCACCATGTAAAAACGCTGTTTTTACGTCTAACTGCTCAAGATGAAGATCCTCCATTGCAACTATACTTAGCAAAACTCTAATTGATGTCATTTTCACTACAGGTGAAAATATCTCAGAGTAGTCGATCCCTTCTTTTTGAGAAAAGCCCTTAACTACAAGTCTCGCCTTGTATCTAATGCTACCATCTGCTTCATTCTTAATCCTGTACACCCATTTGTTTAATAAAGCTTTTTTACCTGTGGACAACTTGGTCAACTCCCAAGTTTTGTTCTGAAGCAACGAGCTCATCTTGTCTTTCATAGCACACTCCCACTGCAAGTGAGACGTGTCTACCTTTGCCTCATCGTAAGTTTTTGGTTCCCCTGAATCTGTATATAAGACATGGCTCAGAACAATATTAGCTGATTGATAAAAAATTACCTTTGGCTTTCTCACACATGTAAACCTTCTCAAGACAAGTACTTTAGGGTCATTAGTTTGCTCCGAATCACTGCGTTCCTCTTGAACTATCTCTTCACTGATAATAGGCTCATCTTGAACCTCTCTTTCAGGTGAACTTTGATCTATTGGAAACATCTTCACGGGCATTATGTCTAATTCAACATATTCTAGTTGTACTACCTTCTCATGCTCTGTCTCTGTCTGACGATCCTTGTACATCTTTTCTTCATGGAATACCACATTGTGACTGCGGATGACTTTGTTATTTTCATAATCCCAAAGTCTATAACCATACTTGTCGCCATCGTATCCGATAAAGACGCACTTCTGGGACTTAGCATCAAGCTTTTTCCTATCTTCCCTGTCAATCAAAGCATATGCAATACAACCAAACACCTTTAGATGTGAATAATTAATCTTCTTACCTGACCACCGCTCCTGTGGTATTTCTCCATCCAACGCACTAGATGGACTTCTATTGATAAGATAAACAGCTGCATCAACTGTGGCAGCCCATAAGTGTAGCGGGAGACCCGCGTGTAGTCTCATGCATCTCGCACGTTCTAGAATAGTCCTGTTCATTCTTTCAGCTACACCGTTCTCTTGAGGAGTTCTAGGAACAGTCTTTAGCCTGTGTATGCCTTCTCGACTCAGATAATTTGCAAATTCTTTACTTGTGTATTCACCACCATTATTAGATTTCAAAGCTTTAATTTGAGAACCTGTTTCTTTTTCTACCATGGTCTTCCACATCCTGAACATCCCGAATACTTCTGATTTTTCTTTAAGAGCATAGACCCAAGTCTTTCTTATTGCATAATCAATGAAGGTGACAAAATATCTCTTACCACCATAAGAGAGTTCTTGAGCAGGTCCCCATACATCAGTATGAACCCACTCTAGCTTCTGGCCTTTATTTTGTCGCCTATTCAATTGAAAACTAACAGCCTTCTGTTTTCCATAAATGCAACTCTCACAAAAATCTAACTCAACTTTTTATAAACCTGGAAGTAATTTCCTCGAGTGTAGTTGCTTTATACCTTTTTCACCAGGATGTCCCAAACGATAATGACAAAGAGTAGATAAATCACCTGTAGCCATTGTAGTTGTAACCATATCACTAATATTGTCTCCTTGGAGAAGGTAAAGTGTACCCGTACGCTTTCCCTTTGCTACTACTCTTATCCCTGAGGTTATCTTCCACTCTCCACAGCCAAAGGTTATTACCAAACCTTCTTGGTCAAGTTTACTGGTTGAAATCAGATTTTTCTTTAATTCCGGAATATGCCTAGTTTCACGCAAAACTAGACATCCTCCACCTGAGATGTTCACAGTCACGGTTCATTTCCCAACAATTGGACACATGTGGCTGTTTCCCACAACCAATTGTCCAAAATCTCCACTGGCATAATCATTAAATATGTCTCTTTGCGAAGTGCAATGAAAAGAAGCGCCAAAATCAATAAACCATTTATCTGTTGTCAAGTCAAACCTGCAGATAAACACAAGTTATTTAGCAAAGATTTATCGCTAACTACATTAGCACCTTGATTCTCATCTTGTTGCTTCTTTTTGTAGGCTTCACACGAAACCTCCAAAGGTCCGATTTTGTGACAAAACCAACACTCATCTTTTGCAACCTGCCTCTTACCCCTTGATTGTGATCTCGCCACGACCGCTGAAATTTCTCTACTTTTACTTCTTCCACGGTTCTCCACTGCAAGTGCCGTTGAAGATGTAGATGCAAAAAAATTATCTCCACCTGAGACTTTCCTTCGCATCTCTTCATCAATGATACTACTCACAGCATCATCAAGAGTTAAATCATCCTTCATGGTGCTCGAAATTCCCTGCACTGCGGTATTGTAGCTTTCTAGAAGAGAACATAAAAATAATAAAGCTTGAAGCTTTTATGCCTGCGGATTCCAATTGACCCGTGACCTGCGTGAAACTATTAATATGCTTTGCCACAGAACCTCTATCAGATAATTTCATATTAACCAGTTTCTTCAGCAAAAATACCTAATTTGATGTGGATAGCTTCTCAAAAATATTCGTTAGAATATCCATGGCTTCTTTTGCAGTTTTTGCTTTCGCGATGTGGTACCCTGTCTTTTTTGTCAACCCTAGATGATCGCACCTAACGCCTTTCGATCAAGAATTTTCCATCCGGCTTTTGCTATCGGATCCACTTCCGCCATCTCGGGTTTCCAACCCTCAAGTGGTGCACAGAGATCTTTTTGATAAAGATAATCCTCTATTTGTAGTTTCCACTATCCGAAATCCTCTCCATTGAACTTATCGATTCTGATTTTATCTTCTGCCATCCTGTTTGCTTTTAATCGAACGTCACCGAAAACCCTCGATGTTTTCGATTAGCCAACCCAGGCTCTGATATCAATTGTTACGAAATCGCACATCAATTCCAGAAAAATAACGCTCGCAAACAATTCATCAAGCAGAATATAATAATAAAATAACAAAATTAGATGAACACGCCAGAAAATTTGTTAACGAAGTTTACCCAAACCTAGGTTACGTCTCCTCGCAGAGGCACTCTACGAATCCATTAGACTTCGAAAAAAGTTGAAATACAATGATGATCTTCTCTCAAGATCAGGGCATAAAGAGATTAAGAACTCTCATCAAGAAAAAATTTACTTTTTTCTTCTCTCTTTTTCTTGCCTCTCTATTTCCTTTTTCAGCGTCTTTACGGCTAGGGTTTTGCCATCGCTAATATATAGATACCACTTTTAACCTAAAAGGAAATCTAATATAAAAGATAAAAAAGCCCCTAAAAACAAATATTTGACTTTATCTATAACACTCCAGTCTTCTTAACATGCCGATTGAAGCTACCACCTACCAGAGATCGAGAAAAACACCCCCGAAAACGACAACGTTTTCTTTTCTCTCTGTCCTTCGCCTTCTTGGCTTTGACTACGGCCACTCACGTTTTTTCTCGTCTGACATTTCTTGCGTACATGAAGGAGAAAAGGGTCTTAACTTTCAACCTTCTCTCTGTGTGATTCCCAGGGCCAATTGCGTGGCGCCGCGCGGACTTCTATCCTCGAAGTTTCAAGGCTTTTCTTTCTGGAGGGAGTTGATTCGGGGGAATCAAAGTTAAATCCATTTCATAGACAATGGGAGAAGCAAAAAAGATGACAGACGAGAGTAAAAACAAGTCATTAAGCTGGTAAAATCGAATAATAACTGTGAGTCGAGGAATTCCTCAAGCTAAGAGAAATCGAGAAAAATAAAAAAGAGAGCAAAAAAATGATGACCGAAAGCAATTTGCATGCTTGTAACCGAGTTTAAAAATCCAACGATTGACATTGATGATTTTTGTGTCGGTAGTCCTTATGGCTCAAGGATAAAGTGTGCTTATGGTTTGATCGCAAGTTTTTGTCCAATCATGGTGTGTATGTATGCACAAACTTTTTCATAGAATTAATAAGACCTAATGGTTAATCATAACATACATCATTAGTGTTAAAAATTACTTCGATAGATGATTTTATCCTCATTAATTTGGGGATTGTAATTTTTGATTATTTCACTAACCCTCCTCACATTAGCGGTAGTTGGTAAGACCACTTGTGAACAACATTTACACCAACGGTATTTGCTTTAATTTTTCTGTTCTTTATTCAACCTTGGCAAATATGATTTTTTTTTTTAAAGAGGTTTTCCATGTTCTTTACTTGATCTATCTAGGATTTATCATTGGCCTAAAAGTAAGCTTCTAATTGAGGGAGAATATTTGGGAGGAGATAAAATTTGAGACGTGCAGTGGGTGGAGCACAAATTTTGCTTTATTGCACGAAATAAGGGTGTGGCATCAATGTATCTTGATATGAATTAACAAATTTGATGGTGACTTGGATAAGTTAGCAGAAGATCTTTCCAGGAAAAAAGAACATAGATATTGAAAAGAAAAAAGAAAGAGAAAAAGAAAAAGAAGAAGAAAAAGAGGACGTTGATCTTGAAATTTTTACCCAACATTCGAAAAGGATGCTTTCAGCAATCATAATAAGATCAAGCCCCTCTAAGCAAAGTTCCTTTTGGATAAAAAAATTTCAATATATTATGTACACTTCTTAAATAGTAATGATTATACTAAAGTTTGTTGCTACTCTATTAAAAAATATGGTGAATAATATACATAGGAGGTTTGGTCACATTGCCTTCCAAAATCCACATATTTGAAGATATGATAGCAATCATGCGTAACTAGCTATAAACTTGGTTTAGGAGGGTCTCTGTATGACTGTAACATGTAAAGACTCTTTGATCAGCCTAAAGGCTCGACAAAAGGTTCCATCGCCGGTGTTTGCCGCAACTTCTCGGGCAGGATCAGATGGGCTCGTTAAATTGGTGAAGGAAAGTTCAGCTATGAATGTGGAAACCCTGGCTTGCCTTGAAACTCTGAAGCTACTTTATGCTCAAAGGGAAGAAGACAAAATGAAGTACTTGCTATAATCCGACAACCTGACCTGACCTTGATAAATTGTCTTAGATACTTTTCCGTGGGAAGCCACTTCCTTATTACTGAATGCAGCCTCCGCTGGCCCATTTTCTTAATGTTCTTTTGGCCCATTGTAATACGAATGTAAATCAAGTGGCAGCCAGATTGTTAAGGCCTAAAGATGCAAATCTTTGCCCTACAATTGGGTCTTTAACCCTCCCGGAACCCTTTGGAATCTTGTATGTGCCGAAGCCCTTTAGTTGTCGCTGAGCTTAACCTTGATGAAATGAAATGGTTTTGTTTTCGACAAAAAGACACAAGAATTTTTTTAAGGGTTTCTAAATTACTGATGAAATTAGTGTTGTACGTAATTTTATCATCGTTGCATGGGTGCTCTTTAAGGCAAAGATACATTATTAAAGTGACATCAATGTTCCATATTGAGAAAATTGTCCACAAAGTCTTGAACTTATTGTATAGCGACTAATTCAGTTCTAAATCTTTCAATTATGCCAATTTAATCCTAAACCTTTCGACATTTGCTAATTTAGTTTCAAATCTTTCAATTATGTCAATTTAGTAAAAAAATTTAGCAATTTGCCTAGTCCTAAATCTTTTGACAATTTGCTAATGTAATACTTCCAACCAATTATCCAAATAATAGGTTTAGGATTCAATGGACAAATCTTCAAAGAGGGGGAAAATACCAAAAAAAGTCATAAACTTATTGTATTGGTACTAATTCATTCCTAAACTTTTCGATTGGATTAATTCAGTCATAAACATTTTCATATCGGTAACAATTAAATTCATTTGGTCAATTTAGGTTGGAAATTATTGCCTTGGACTCCAGTTATCCTATATGGTACAACGGATGTTAACATGGACAATTTTTTATTTTTTTCCCATTTTTTTTTCTTTTTCTTTTTTTATCCTTTCCTTTTTTTTTTTTCTTTTTCCCTTATTTCCTCCACCGCCCGTCACCACCTCCATGGTGGCCAGTGGAGATCCCTAATCACCGACGAGAGCAAGGGCCGAGATTCCCTCGTTGGCCTTTGGCTAAGGTTGGGGAAGTTGTCCTACACCAAATTTGGCGAAGAGAACCTTGCTTGACCATCACTAGAGGCTGCCAAGGGGCAACCTTGTAGGCCTCTAGCGGTGGCAAGGGCTCTCACCCAAGCAAGGCCTATGATGGTGTCGCCGGCCCTTGCTGGCCCTTGCCAAAAGGCCTGTAAGGTGTCTTGACCCTTGCCCTCCTTGGCTGTTGGTGATCTCCACCAACCCTCATGGAGGTGGTGACTAGCGATGGAGGGAAATAAGGAAAAAGAAAAAAGAGAAAGGAAAGGAAAAAAATGAAAAGAAAAGAAAAATTAATTAAAAAATTGAAAAACATTAAAAAAGAAAAAAGTGTCCACATCAATACCACCTTGCTAAGTAGGACTTTCGACATTTAAGTCAACAATTTTCTATCTAAATTGGCCGAATGGACTAAATTTGTACCAATGTGAAAATGTTTATACTAAATTGGTCAAATTAAAAGAATTAGAACTAAACTGGTACTAATGCAATAAGTTTATGACATTTTTTAATATTTTTCCGTACATGTATTGAACATTCACGTTCAAATAAAGTACTCCTTATAGTTAATAAGTTATTTCTTGGAAATGAAGAAAAAAAAGGATAAACAAATTAAAGCAAACGAAAGTAAGTTGGCAACCATCAAATGAGCCACATGCAAACCCTCCATAATATCCACTACAAAGCACCAAAATACTATAATAGTACTAGATGAATTCAATAACTCAACCCAAGACAGAACGCACAAACTTCGTATCAAATGATTCAGTAATTATCATTTGATATGAAAGGAAAAAAAACAACCGAAATAACTCATAGATTGCAAGTTCTCACAACATCATCCACTAGTCAAACGGGAAAAGTACAAAAAAAGGTACTATGACATTGGTATTAATTCAGTCTTAAACCTTTTAGTTGGACTAATTTAATCTTAAATATTTTCACATTAGTACTAACTTAATCCATCTGACCAATTTTGGCTGATCGACACTAATGTAGATACCAACTAGCCTAGTAAATGCTAACGTGGTAATTTTATACTATTTTTTTTTTTTTATCTTTTCAATTTTTTCCCTTTTTTCCTTTTTTTTCCCTCCTTTTCCTCTTGGCCTTCTTCTCCTGCAATGGCCGGCAAGCCTCCGGTGACTTACCAGGTACTAGCAAGGGCTTTGCAGCCCTCGCCCAACCTCACCCAAAGCTGCAAACGAGGCCAGCCTTGTCATGGCCTAACCATGGGCAAGGCCGTAGGAGAGGTAGCCACACCCACAGCCCTAGGTGAGGGCTTTGACTCCCATTGACGGGTGGCGAGGGATTCATAGCCCTCGCTCGAAGGCTTGTCAACCATTGCAGGAGAAGAAGGCCAAGAGGAAGGAGAGGAAAAAGAAAAGGAAAGGAAAAAAAAAAAGGAAAAAAATTATAAAAAATCAGAAAAAAATAAAAAATATATATTTAAAAATTACCACATTAGTGTTCGTTGGCTGGCTAGCACCGGTTGGCATTTACGTCAACATCAACAAGCCAAAATTGTCCAGATGATTGAAATGATATCAATGTGAAAATGTTTATAATTACAATGATTCAGTCGAAAGGTTTGGGACTGAATTTGTGCCAATACCATATGTTTAGGACTTTTTTGATACTTTTCCCCTAGTCAAACTATAACCCATGCAAAATAAAAATCTCCTCCTTTTGCAATCCTTTTATCAACAAGAATTGTCCAAAAGCTCCTACATAAGAACGTGGCCGAAAAGTAGTGGTACATACACTAAATAATATCGCCAAGACATTGAAGTAGAAAATCCTATTTCACGAATCCTCTATACATCATTGTTATTCAAAGTCATAAAACTCCAATTTTTATTGGAACATAAGGCTGATATATAAATATAGTTGGTTCATAATATTCGATCACTAATGACAATTACTTTCAGATGAATAAGTGATAATTTTTCCTGAGAAGTTAAGAAAAAAGAAAGTGTTGAGATGGAATAAAGGTTCAACAAAAATGAAATAAAAAGTAAAAAAGTATTCCTTAAATAGTTATTTGATTGTAGATAACCCATATGTTGAGAAATTCTAAATGTGACATTAAAAGTATAAAACAAATGTAAAATGTCAAAAACAAAAATAATTTAAGGAGTGAGATCGAAGTGACTTGATGAGGGGGTAATGACTTGATTATTTTTAGGCAAGATATGGTATGGAAAAATTTAATTTGAAAAGTGAGGAAATTTTATTTTGGGATTTGCTTGTCTAGGATCCCTTATGAAACAGAAAAAGTCATATTGTTCATTATAAAAAATAATCCAATGGGCGATGTTTTTGCTATTGACTCATGTATATTAGCACCGGGAGCATGGGAGTATTGGGGGTGATCGGTTCTTGGTCCAATCCGGTCCCATCCAAAAATTGAGAATTGGATCGAGAGGACTAGTTCCCATTTTTTTGGGATAGTAGATAGGACCAATGGGTTCGAGAATTGAGAATCGGACTGGACCGATTTCAGTGGACCAAATCACTTGTTGTCATTACACTGACAATCAAGCTATGAGGTGAGAGGGAAAGCTCAACGAGCGAGGTGTGAGGTGACGCCGTGAGAGGACATCGAGCGAGGCGGAAGGCGAGGCCACAAGAGGGAAAGGATGCCTGAGGTGACGCCACGAGAGGATGTTGAGCGAGCGGGAGGCAAGGCTGCGAGAGTCGAGCAACTCACTTGGACCAAGGCGTGAGGTGAGGCTGTGCCTGCAAGAGGGAAATTGGGAAGGGCTGATTTCACACGGTTAGGGTTAGCAAAAGAGAAGTGGAAGAGAAAGAAATGGGGAAAGTAATGGCGGAAGGGAAAGACACGGGAAAGTGACGGTATGATGGGAAAGAGTTGGGAAAGTAATTGGCCTAATGGCAGGATGGTCATTCAGAAATTTGAAAAAAATTAATATAATACGTGAATGATTGGTCTAATCTTATCGATTTAATTCCTACCTTGAAAATGGGAATCAAATCAACCTGCCACCAATTCCAAAAATAGGAATTGGGGACCAGATCGACACCCTTTAAGACCGTCCAGCATTGATCGCTTCGGTCCGATCCTGATTGGCGCGATTCCAGTTACACACCTTTGGGGAGTATTGCTAGTTTTCTTTTTTATTTCTTTTATTAATGTTAAAGGCAAGTGAAATCAAGTCAAAAAGCACCACTTAGGATGCTTCCGCGTACCTTCTGCAAAATGCCGTGTAAGTGACACCTGCATTGATTGTCCTTTGATTTTCTTTTCCATCGCTATCTGCTTTTTATTAAATTAATTGGTAAAAAATATGCTAATCGACTCAGCGCATTAGAAATGATGGTTTTGTTTTCGTTTTTGTTTCTTCGTTAGTGGAAAAAGCAAAGTCAAGTCAACAAAGGAAAGGGCCCGCGAAAATTTTTATGCACCTTCCGCGGAAATTTCGCGTGCAATAATTCACCTTTACTTCTCTTTTCGATGGTTTTCTTTGATTATCACTGCCGCGTGATTTGAGAAGGTCATGGTCAAAAGAACAAAGTGACATATACATGATATATACATGAGAGATAAAGCTGCAATCCGATCAAACGGCAAGCATTCTGCGGAAGCCCGTCGACCTTCATCTCCTCTAATGGCTGCTTGGGAGTGGCCAGCATGACCGTCCACTTCAGAACAACGGGGGAACGGTCAACGGCTTGCCGCAAATCCTTTGGAGGAAACCGGTAACCGGTTTTAATTTGCGACCACATATTTCCTTTTTTGGTTTTTTTTTTTTTTTACTTCTATGTCAAATAATTAAATACCAACAACAAGCTCAAGTTTAGAGACAAAATCAGAAGAAGACCCACGAAATCAATTTTCTTGAATAGGAAGAAAGAAAAAATAAAATAAATACGGCAATATAAATAATTATAATTAAAAAAATTATAGCTTACTAAAATAATAATTAATGTCATTACAAAAATCTATTAAATATTAAAAAAATAAAAAACACTTAAAACATTAACTTTGCAATAATGAAATTATTGTGCAATGAAATAGCTCATCATTCCTTTCGCTCAAACCAAATTGGTTTTGAAGGACTCTCCGACGATCTAAAATTTATACAATTAATATCGATTATGCATAAAAAAATGAAGTAAAGAAAAGATCAAAATAAGAATAATGAGTTAGTAGAGAATTCCAAAAACAATTAGTAGAAAAAAATGCATTCGCCATATAAAAAAGCCATAAGAAGAGAATGATTTTCTTATCTTATTTAAAGAAACAAATGAAAGTCGTAATCTTTAAGAAAAATGATTCAATGTGGCCTTCTGATTTTGTCTCTGAAATTTGAGGTTGCCGTAAGGAACATAGAAGTAAAAAAAAAAATGAAGAAGAGCAAAACATGTAGTCAATGATTAATCCGGTTCAAGAAGTCCACTGGTTTCCTCCAAAAGGATACGTGGCTGGCCTTTGATAGTTCTACTGTCATTCTGCAGTGGATGGTCACGCAAGCATTTTCCTAACCTATTAGCTAAGAAATCCTAAATGTGACACTAAAAGTATAAAATAAATGTAAAATGTCGAAAAAAAAATTAAGGAGTAAGATCAGAGTGATGAGGCTAAGGGTGATGACTCAATAATCCTTAGGTAAGATATGGTATGGAAAATTTTAGTATGAAAAGGGAGGAATTTTCTTTTTTTTTTTTTGATTTGCTTGTCTAGAATCTTTTATGAAAGAAAAAAGTCAATTTTTCATCATAAATAATATTCCCATAGGTAATATTTTTGTGATTGACTCGTGTATATATTAACACCAAGGGCATGGGAGAATAGCTAGCTTTCTTTTCTATTTCTTTAATTTATGGAAAAGGTAAGTCAAGTCGAGAAGCACTGTATAGTGTATAGCATGGTTCCATGCCCCTTCTGCAAAATGTTGCTTTTTATTAAATTAGTTGGTGGGCAATATGCTTACCGACTCGGAGCATCAGAGATGATTCGTTGGTTTTCGTTTCTATTTAGAAAAAGTCAAGTCAACAGAGGAAAAGAAAGAAGGGACGCTTCTATTTCTTTACGCGTGCAATAATGCACCTCTACTTTCTTTTCTATAGCTTTCTTTCATGAGCACTGCCGCGTGATTCGAGAAAGTCAGGGTCAAAAAGAGCAAAGTGATAATACACAGGAGAGATAAAGCTGCAACCCAACCAGACAGTAAAGCATTCTGCGGAAGCACATCGACATTTATCTTTACTAGCCGCTTCTTCGAATCTGAAAGAGAAGTTCTTTCTAGGGATCTCTCACGCTCTCTCTTAAAAGACACACAATTTCCCATAAAAAAAAAAGGAAGGAAAAAAAAAGGGGAGGGCGTTCACGAAAAGGGTGGAAGGGGAGACACCACCATCTTCAGGCAGCATTTTGCTGGAAAAGAAAACAAAAAAAAAAAAAAAGCGTTCCCCACCCTTTCTCCTGAACTCAACCGACCAGCCACCTCCTCCATCTCCGGCCTACTACGTCCGGCCGGCGACTGCTCTCGCATCCCATTCCCGGATTCCTACCTCACTCCTTCCTTCACTGTCACCTACTTCTTTACTCTCACGAAAAAGGGGAAGAAAAAAAAAAAGAAAGCATCTAGGTCTTTCTCTACTACGTGAACGGTTGCCATTGAAGCCCCACACAAAACCTCAGAGCGACAGCCGATCTACGTCGTCCGCCACCTCCAGAGCATCGTCCGCCTGCTGCCATTCGTCGTCGCCGTCCCTGACCTCGGTGGAGTCGACTGAAGCCTGACACGAGTTTGGAGTCGCTATTCTCAACCTTCGCCGCCGACGAAGCCCGCGGAATCCAAGCCAGGTAGGGCCGCCGCGATTGAGTGCTCGTTCCTTCTTTTTATTTTTTATTTTTTTGCCTCGTCCCGCTTGATTTTAAAAGAGCAAAGCAAGCTCGATTTCTTTAGTCCTCCCTGGCGTCGGATCTGAATGAGTCGGCTTTTCTCAAGTTTGAACGTTGCTCGCTGATTTCTCTTGAGTTTAGTTGTGAGCTCGAGCTCCGAATGGGTCCATATTCGCTCTCCAACTGGCTGCCTACGTGGTTGACGAAATGCCTGAACTGCTTCGAATTTGTTCCGTTCAATGCAAGACGGTATGGAAAAATTTACTTTGAAAAGTGAGGGAAATTTATTTTAGGATTTGCTTTTGTAGAATACCTCTTGAAAGAAAAAAGTCAGATGGTTCATTATGAATAATATTCCAACAGGCGGTGTTTTGCGATTGACTCATGTATATTAGCACCAGGAGCATGGGAGTGTTGCTAGTTTTCTTTTCTATTTCTTTTATTAATGAAAAAGGCAAGTCAAGTCAAGAAGCACTATATAGGATGGTTCCGTGCATCTTATGCAAACTGCTGCTTTCTGTTAAATTATTTGGTGGAGATATGCTTATCGACTCGGAGCATAAAAAATGATCTTGATTTTCGTTTCTATTTCTTTATTAGTAGAAAGTGATATCCATATGAGAGATAGAGCTGCAACCCAACCAGACATTAAGCATTCTGAGGAAGCACATCGAACTTCATCTTCTCTAATGGCTGCTTCTTTAGATCTGAAAGGGAATTATGACGTCTTCCTGAGTTTCCGAGGTACGGACGTTCGAAACAACTTTCTCAGTCATCTCTATGTGGCTCTTGATCAGAAAGGAATCTACACTTACATTGATAGCGAGGAGCTTCGGAAAGGCAACTGTATAGCGCCGGCGCTTATGAAGGCGATTGAGGAGTCGTGTGTCGCAATCATCATTTTCTCCGAGGACTATGCTTCCTCACGGTGGTGTTTGGAAGAGGTGGAGAAAATCATGGAGTGCAAGGAGCAAAGAGGACTCACGGTATTTCCGGTGTTTTACAAAGTGGATCCTAAAGAAGTGAGAACGCCAAGAGGGAGCTACCGAAAAGCTATAAAAGAGCATGAGAGAAAGTTTGGGAGAGATTCGGAGAAAGTGAATAGATGGAAGAAGGCTCTCTATAATGCTGGTAGCTTGTCCGGGTGGGATTTGAATGATAAGTAAGTACTAAGTAGTGATTGATGTGACACTGCTTTGTTTTTTCCTTTTTATATGCTGAATCTCTTCTTATTTTTCCATGAAAGTTAATTATCTTTGGAAATTGATGTATCTAGTACCTTTCCGGATTTTGTCAGAATTGAGGCAGATCTTATCAACAAAATTGTGCGGGAGATCTCTATGCAGCTGGACCGAAAGCCGTTACACATTGCCAAGCATCCGGTTGGAATACATCGACAAGTGGTAAAGCTGGAATCTATGTTAAATCTTAAGTGTCGTGATGATGTTCTCATGATAGGATTATGGGGACAGGGAGGTGCAGGAAAAACAACATTAGCCAAAGCCCTTTACAATGATATATTCAAAGGATTTGAGGCTTCATGTTTTTTGGCAAACGTTCGTGAAACTTCAAAAGATTCCGGGGATTTAGTTCATTTGCAAGAAAAATTGTTGTCCAAGATATTAGTGGGAAAAGAATTAACAATGTTTAGTGTTGATGAAGGTATTAATTTGATGCAACATAGACTTTGCCACAAAAGAGTCCTCCTTGTTCTCGATGATGTTGATGACGTAAAACAATTAAATGCTTTAGCTGGAGGGCGTGAATGGTTTGGTAAAGGAAGCAGAATCATCATTACTACGAGAGATAACCATCTATTAATTGTCCATGGGATAGATGAAGATCATATCTATGAAGTTAAAACTCTAGATCATTTGGAAGCTCTTGAACTTTTCAATAAACATGCTTTTCTTGGAAGGAAGGAAATAGTGATAAGGAGGGATCTTGTGGATAGTGCTTTGCATTATGCTAATGGACTTCCTTTAGCACTTGTGGTATTGGGCTCTTACCTATGTGGTAGAAGAGAACATGAGTGGGAAAGCGCAATGAAGAAACTTGCTAAAAGTCCTAACAAAACCATCAATGATGTTCTCAAGTTAAGTTACGATGGACTAGAGGACTGTGAAAAGGAGATATTCCTTGATATTGCATGTTTCTTCAAGGGGCGATCTATAGAGTACATTATGGAAGTCCTTAACAGTTGCGACTTTGACACAACTATTGGAGTACAAGTTCTTGTTGAGAGGTCCTTAATAACTAGAGATTGTAAGACGATACAGATGCATGACTTGATTCAGTTGATGGGCATGGATATTGTTAAGCAAGAATGTCACGATGATCCTGGAAGACGCAGCAGGATATGGCTTTGTGAAGATGTCTGTGAAGTTCTATCAGGGGAAATGGTAAGTTTTGGTGGTTTAAACACTGATTTTACTCTCTTCTTCTCGACTTCATATACTAATTGCAATGCAAGTTCTATAAATGCGAGAACGATGCAAGTAAAAGCCATAGTTTTGGATTTACCCAAGACGAAGCAATATACATAGGTCCCAATGCTTTCACAAACATGAGAAGATTGAGGTTGCTCATCATGATTAATGTGCATAACTCTTTCCAAGGTCCTATCTATCTTCCTAATGGACTGAGATGTTTTCAATGGCCTGAATGTCCTTCAGTTCTCAAATTTCCCCCTGGCCCAAAGAAGTTAGTCAGACTTGATTTGCGGAAAAGCAACATTCAAGTCACGATGGACCAATTTAAGGTGCACATTCAAATGAATTGTCCTGATTTACTTATCTCTTACATATCTATATCCGCATGCATATGATTATGATTATATATATATATATATGTCTTATTGAAAACTTTGGATGCAACAATTACTAACTCGATGATGCTCGTTAATTGTGCTTAAGAAATATCTGCATCTATTAAATTGTTTATATTTGATTAAAGCATTAAAAACAAGATGTTGATCTACTGCATGAACCAACATAAGCGGATTCTTCCAGTTTTAGGGGAATATTAAACACTTTCCTATGTGAATTTTAATGTCAATTCGAACAAAAGATACTCACTAAAAAAGTTCAATCTCATTTCTAAGAGGTACTGAAATTATAAGAAGAATGGACTTATACAGTTAGTAACTTTAATACCGAAAATTGGAACAAGAACTTATTGGTGACATAATTTAACAATGGAATGATGAACATGCTTAGTATTTTAATAAACATGAACTGCCTGACGATTCAATTTGTGTGCCTTTGAAATGATAGATACTGAAAATGCTATCAAAGATTCTATATTTTATATAAGAGACGAGCTTACTAGATTCTTTTCGAAATTACATACGAAAATAGAATGAGATTTTTGTTGCTTATTTGCTTTATAATTGAAGTGAATGCACGCTAAGTACTTTTGATTGAACCTCCCGTTGTTGTTTCCATGATAGAATGCAGTCGATAATGAAAAGAGATGTAGAAATCGTGTAGTAAAGGATCTTTAAAGGAGTTGAGTCTTTACTATAAGTCAACCCAAAAGTCCCGGCTCTTTTTATTGTGCCTACCTAATGATAGATTTCTGGCAAGTACTTCTTTATTTTTAGGAGGAGGAATAAGCAGAACTCCAAGAAAGTTATCTTCAGATAAAATATTCATTTTCAAATATAACTAAGAGTTTCTCCTACTCCTTCCAATTATGTAACACGTTCCCCTCCATTCCTTTCGATCGGGCCATTCGGTTGCGCCCTTACTCCATTTATTCCTAAGTGAGAAATCACAGGACGAAAAGCAACTAACTCTCAGGGGAGATAGATTGACCAGCCATTCCTTCTCCTGCTATTTTAAATAAAAGCTTGTGGAGTACAGTTCCATGGAAGAGTCGTACTTTATAGATGTGCTAGCGCACCACATCTGGGACGTTGATTGTGCGTAATGGCTTTCACGCATGACTAATAAGGCTTTCTAAAGAGAAGTAAGGGCCTCGCTTTGCTAATTTAAATATATTTAAACTTAAATCTAATCTTAAGTTATGTATATATGTATTATATTAATATTCATATAAATACTACTGTACAAAGTAAAGGTGACCTTCCATGGGATTTCAATTTAATTCCTTTCCCAAAATTTCTCGATTACTTATTTTAAAAATATTGTATTCATTGAGAGGTGCATAAACTATTTATCTATTTGATCTCTCACATGTTTCACAGTCTAAATTTTAATCTTTTCTATCCCATAACAAATTTCTTATTGCAAATTTTAATCTTGAAATATCCTACATACATTCTATGTTTGTGTATTGTGTGTTTACCCACGATTTCTTTCCATTAAATATTTCTAATTTAGTGGTTTTGCTCAACTTTTCAGATATCAATTTTTTTTTAAAATCTTGTGCATACTCTTTTAGTTTTCTCTTCCTATGCCTCAAAAGAGACAAACTTCGTGGACTTTCAATTTTGCTGTCATGCTTGTCGGCCACATTGACGCCGGAATGTGTTGAGTGAACAAATAAATAGAAGGGGCTTTTCAATCTAAATGAAGTGGAAAAACCCCACCATGTAGGATAGGAAAGAGACAACATACACTAGGTCTCCCTTGGCCAAATCACCACCTTTGTAGGCCAGTCCAAGGATGCAGCACTCTCTCGTTCACTCATGAATCCCCTAAAAGGTCAGAGAGAAAGACAAAGAAAAGATAGAATGAAACTTCATTTAATAGATGAATGGTGTTTACCATGAGACACCGAGAGGGCACTTATAAGTAGAAGCCTACCGTACCTTTGAGTAACCTCCAAGTAAAGAAAAATGAACCCGAAATACAAAATTCAAACAAGCTACAATATTATCACATTGTAATCGAGACTAAAACAATCCTAAAAAGTATAAAACAGGCTCATTATATTTTATCCCTATTATTCTATTCACAAGAGAGAATCTTGAAATCTTGAAAAGACTCCTCCTCGAGGCCAACTTCATAGTGATGGATCAACAACATTGAAACTAATGGAAATACCATTCCCTCCACAAAGCTCACTTTTGCAGGTATTATTATCGATGTGTTCCAAAACTAGAAAAGAACCGTTCGTAGCACCACGACTAGGTGGAAACCGCTCTTCTCAAATGAATCTAGACAAGATCACCTTCTTTAAAAACAGCAGGCTTTTCTATTTATTTATTTTTGGCTTGACTGGGATATTTGACATTTTGCTTCGGACTTCTCTTCCTCACTTCCTCATGTAACTTATTGATTGTCTTAGCTCTTTCTCCATATTAGTGGTGGATAATGGTGTAAGATCCAAAGGACTTAAAAAGATGCATTCACTACACAACGTAAGGAGTTGTCTTTGGAATACCATGTGGGCGCACAATTTCACTAATATAAAGTTCAGCGACATATAATGGATCAAGGGTCTACTACATTCAACAAAATTTGTGATTCTCAAAAATCAATCAACCAAGCATCATGACCTAATAAGTGATGACACGAGAGATTCCCAAGCTTCCACTGCCATTATGGCAGGTTTGCATAGCTTTGCATAAGATTGTAGGTCCATCAAGTGCCACCTATGTTAGCCTAAATTCATGTCATGAATTAGCTGGCAAAGGATTTGACCATGGCTCATGTGCTCCCACTTGAGGTCACACTCTCTCTTTGAATTACATGTATTGATTCTAAACATATATACATAGTAGAAGTGGCCACGCTACTTAGCATTGGAATGATTTCTCGTGTGTCGCTTGATAGAGCTTAGTGTGTGGTAAAATTACGAGTATTATTCTTTTTTTAATCTTCTTTTTGGCGAAGGATTGCTTAATAAACTCATATTTAAAAAGGGAGTGGGAGTGCTTTGTATACACCATATGATCAACTAATTTATGATCACATGGGTTTTGAATGATGATCAAGTGTTTTTCATTAAATATTTTTATCTTCATTTTCTTTCCATGTGGATATTTCTTGCAGGACTTTAAAAATTTGAAGTTCCTTTACTTCAGTGAATGTCTGTCCATGGTTTGTATGCCAAACCTCGATTTTTGTCCAAATCTCGAGGAATTGGATCTCAAAGGGTGCAACAATTTGGAGCGTGCTCACGAATCAGTTGCATTTCACGCCGAGTTGAGGTTGTTGAATCTAGAAGGTTGCTCTAACCTTCATCATCTCCCTGATATACTCCAACCCAAGAATCTTCAACTTCTCAATCTTATTGGTTGCTCAAAGTTGCAAAGGTTCCCTGATATTCCGGATAAAATGAAATGCTTGCAAAGACTTCTCATAGGTGAGACTTCAATTGAGGAACTTCCTGCATCCATAGAAAATCTTGTCTCTTTGAAGAATTTGAGTTCATTTAATTGCGAGAAATTGGCAAACCTCCCATCTAGCATTTACAAGTTGCCAAATCTTGAGAGCTTGAATCTTTATGGTTGTTCAAAACTAATCAAGTTTCCAATGGAGGAGGAGGATTCGAGTGATCTGCATAGCAAGACAGGATTTCCCAAGCTACAGTTCTTATCGCTTGGGGGATGCAATCTACAAGAAGTAGAGTTCCTAGAGAATCATTCATGTTTTCCATCCTTAATATTTTTGGATTTGTCCGAAAATAATTTTGCTAAGCTTCCAACGTGTGGGCACCTACATAATTTACTTGAATTGAATGTTTCGGAATGCCGACAGCTACAAGAGATTGGCAAGGTTTCAGGGCAATTGCTTGAATTGCAGGCAAATAATTGTGAATCTCTAAGCAAAATTCACTCCGACATATTGTCCATTAACCGATTATTTCGTGAATCGGTCCGTAGTGAGGTTAGACTCTCCCTCCCTCCCTCTCTGATTAATACGGAGTCGTGTACATATATCGCAAATTGTAGCTAAATTTGACTCATTGAAACTCTTTTTTGAGTGTCAAATTCGAAATAATATCTTAACAATTTACTTTTACGACAGCGATCTTGGGAATCGTATCGCAAATCGCATCGTGAAACTATTCTACCTGGAGGAAATGTGCTGTGTTGCAAACCGCATAGCGAAACTATTCTACCTGGAGGAGAGATGCCGCAATGGTTACTCCCGAAAAAGGAGGGTTATATATCTTTCACAGCTTCGAAGGATTTGTATGAGAAGTTCCTAAAATTAGCTATCTGTGTTGTATTTCGAGTAAAGGAAGAGAAAGAAAGGGAATTTAAGCTCAATTCATACATTAATGGCAAAGGGAAATATAGGTACTTCATGCCAGGGAGGTTCCTCATATTGCATTCGGAACATGTGTTATTACAGTTGCATGCAATGAAGGACCTATGGGGAGTAGACCCTTTTGGTCGATATGACTCAAGTTCTTTCAGGTTAGGCATTAAAGCATCGGATGATGTAATTGTAAAAAAGTGCGGATTTCGATTAATATGCAAGTCACTAGAGGACGATTTGGAGGCTTTGAATCAAGATGACGAGCTGTTAGATCCAAGTTTGTTTTATCAGATTTGGCATCACAATGAAGAAACGACCAGAGAGGAAGAAATTTTGGCTAATCTCTCAGATCTAGAAAAGGTCTCTCCCCCCTCCGTGATTGTGGTGTGTGTGTGTGATTGATATGGGTGCTTTGTGTTTTTATAATGCAAAACTGCAAATGCTAGTAAACAAAACAAACTAATATATTGTGATTTTGCACCTATATGTCATAGCAGTTGTCCCTCAATGAAGCTAATCACCAATCAAGGTCAGAGGCGAGTGAAACAGAAACAGACGAGGAAATCTTGGGTGACATGTCATGGTCTGACTTATCAGTTGAGGTATCTCTCTCTATCTCTCTCTCTCTCTCTCTCTCCGACCCCCAGGGATATGCGTGGATTCATAAGTGCATGTGTTGATTTGTTGTTGGAGTGTACGTCAGGCGCACTGTGTTTGTATAACGCAAAAACTGAAAATTGTATACAAATAAGCAAATCTAACGTAGAGTGATTCTGCACCATGTGCTACGACAATACTCGCAAGTGAAGTGAATGATTTCATGAGTATTACATATAAGGCAAGGAAAGATCGATATGTTTAATTATTACAAAAACTCTAGCTTTGGTTAAATTACCAGAAAAATTCTCAAATCAAACTCTTCTATTTTGACTAATTATCAACTTTAGTACGTCTAACAATTTACCGGTATAATAGAAGTGGCGCTATTCTGAAATTGATCCTTACTACATGGATATTCTTCCCGAAGGAGATATGCCAGAGGAGTTCATCATTGTTGAAGGCAGTACCATATCTTTCATGGTTTCACAAGACTTTTACGATAAGTTCTTGGGATTAGCTCTCTGTGTTGTTTTCACTGTAGAAGATGGAGAAAAGGAAATATTTTTTGACATCATGCCCCATCTTAACGGCCAAAGACGGAATGGGCTATCAGGATCTCTCGGTTCATTTAATTCGAATCACATGTGGATTCAATATCTCAAACCAAATGTGCTGTGGGGAGTGTTGGAAGGAGCTGTTGATTTTCTTGAATTTGACGAGGATTGCTTACGATTTAGCCTCACACTTAGTGTATCGGGTGGAACCGTAAAGAAATTGGGATATGTGCTAAGATGCAAGCAAATGGATAATGATTTGAAAGTTGTGCTCGAAGACAAACAATTAGTGAATTCATCTTCAATCTATGAAATGAAGTTCAAAGAATTCTTCTATAAATTTCTCCCACGCCAAATGGAGCGAGCGGAAGCCAAGTACAGGTACAACAATGACAGCGAAACAGATTAAATGGGAAGAGGCGAATGTAATAGTGTTGGCATGCAGCTTTGAAAGAAGCAATCATTAAGCCAGCATAACAAACTGGGGGTTGGCATATGTTTCGTGATACCTCGAGACATTTATGTTTGTTGTAGAAGTAAGAGATGGCATTCACTTCAATCTCTAATGTTAGCTTTGGAAAATGGAGAGGGGGTGACTTGGCACACAAGATTCTTCAATTCAAAAGTAGAACGTGGCTTCATGTTTGGCTCAAATATCTTTAGCACATGTAGTCAAATCATATCAATAAATGACATGTCAATATTTTTCCTTACTCAGATTTGATGGAGCTAACAAAAATACTTAATTGTATTGATTAGATAGATCTTAAGACTTCATTTCACTTTTTGAAAGTCTTGGAACTTGATTATACTTTCGCAATAAGTTTTACGACTTCTGGAGTACTTATTTATAAACAAATTGTATTCATATCTCATTTCCCCAAGCATTGTTTCCCTTTACTTGGGTAATTTCAATTTTTTTTTTTTATGCAGTTTATAGATGAAGCAAAAAGGTTTGCGGAACTAATGTGTTTCTATACATTTCCTATAGCAAGTATGTTAAACTTTGCTCATTGCCAAAAAATAATCTTTGTTATGCCCTTATGTTAATGTTAGTCGTTAGTAAACTTAAATTAATAAAGTAAATTTTATCAAATGGTTGTAATAAATAATGAAATTTCTTGGTAAATATTCTAGAACAAGTGTAAATCAAAATCCTCAAAATATGGTTATTAACTTTGCAGTATAACTTTGCATCACGAACATCCCTTTCGTTATTGCTAATTTGTGAGCGTCATCATTATTCAATTCTCCATTGATACAGTATTCCTTCTCTTTATTTGTAAATGATAATATTTGTACATCGTAAGTATTTTCCCGACAGTCATAAGTCCCATGAAGTCCTCATTATCATCACTACATCTCTAGTTAGTATCTTTCTTTAGAGGTTAGCAATTTGATTGTAGAGTTTTTCTCTTGATGATCCTATCACTTAGGAATTATCCAATAGCATGGTAAATTCCTTCATCAAACCCATACGTGACGGTATGGATTTTTAGTAACTACAAAGTGCATATCAACGGCGGTACTTGCTAGAGAGTCCTTGCAACTTTAGGTGATAATAAATAGCATTTCTTCAAAGGGAGTAGGTTCCCTAAAGTTCTCGCAAGCTTTGGGAATTCTAGCATTTGACAACTTTTCCTCTTACTTGACACTTAAATTTTGAAATTGATTTACTTGCCACACCACACATCCTTACCACGTCGTATAACATCATGACCTTGTCCCTTGTACTGACACACCTCTTTTTTGTGGTGATTCTAAACTTGATTAGCACTCTTCGATATATATGTACGTACCTACATATGTATGTATGTATGTATTTGTATATATATTCTTTCCAAGTAAACTATCCTTAATCTAGTACTGGCCCTTCTATACTTTGATTGGAATTACCCCGGCGGAGCCAATCTACAAAATCAATGGACCAAAGATTTGAAAACAATGCATCATGTATTTACCATTAAAATTCTCAATTCATAATACAAAATGGTTGAACATAACCATAAGATAGACCTTAAACACATGGCTAACAACTATATTGATTATTTTAAATTAGAACCTTCTCTAAGTATTTAATAAGAAAGTCTATTATACTAGACACTTAATTAATAGCTAGGTACACTTATCTCATGGAAGGGACTTAGGTGTGGTCTCCTGGCTTTTACATACCACCTTTTCGAGGACAATGAAGAAGCAGGTTGACCAATCTCGCTCAACAATGGCGCACAATGGGAAAAGTCCACTTATCGGCCTAGACATCCACGGAACATCACAGCATAGGCCAAGCCGAAGACGCTTTTATCGCATTAAAGTTCTCGGGATGTCTACATTTTCCCATATCAGTGGGCAATTATGCCCTCCCATATGTTGGATCACCATTTGAATGAAAATGGGCCTCACAAGGCACACCTTTCAATCTTGCAAAGTATCATGTGTTTTTGACTTATTACATGAAATTAATGAATCTACAGAGAGTTTTATTAACTTAGAAAATCGCTTAACTCCCTGTGTTATTAGAGCAGTGTCACCATGCAAGGTTCAATTAAGCCGTTAGATGAAGTAAGGATCTTTTTTTTTTTTTTGGTAAAAGGTAATAAATATGAAGAGGAAAGACCAAAAGTACAAAAGATCATGACACCAAAAACTTGCACTCAAAATGAACAATCATAATAAGTGAAAGGATGCCATGATGTAAAACACAAGGCAACGCCCAAAAGAAGGCAAACAACAACTAGAAAAGCACGGCATGAACAATCGACAAAAAAACAAACTCCTCAGCGAAGGAGGAGAGAGACGTCGGCTCCTGAGCACCAGCAGTTCCTTGAAGCGTCAGCCGAAACCAAGGCCGATTACAGGTTCCTTGAAAAGATAATGGGATCGATGTCCCAACTCCTTTGCAACTTTCTGTTTCTGAAGCTATCCTCAACATTTCTAAAGGTGCTAGCTTTATCCCTAACCACCTTAAAAAGATGGTTCTTCATAGCCAAGATGGTAAGAGGTTGTTCTCTGAATAGGATGCTATTCATATTTTTTCAAATAATGTGACAAAGAGCCCCAAAGGAAAAACGAGCAATGCATTTTAAAAAGTCCTTACCCTTCAAGAAAGAGGTGGCCCAATGGAGATTCTCTCCCCAAGACCTGTTCCGCCAAAGCAAATTGCATCTCGCTGCCCAAAAGAAAGCAACACCGACCGTGACAGAGCAATAAAAAAACAAATGATTTATGGAATCAGGCAACCCATTGCAGAACGCACAGGATCCCTTCTCTATTCTACCATGAGACAATAACAGAGATTGTGATACCTTGGTGTGATTGCATTATCCCAGATGAAACCATGCCAAAAGATGATGTTCCGCTTGCACCTGATGGTTTCCCAAACAATAGTTACCGTGAACCGACCCGACGGGTTTTCCCTCTAGCAATAGCAATCTGCTACCTAAGTAGGGGTTGGAAGAGGATAATCCCACGACTCAAGGACTAATCTGAGAGCCTAGCCAACAATAGAGAAAAGATCTGCAACAGAGGCCTGTCTAAATAATCCTGAGCTATAGATAAGCAAGTCTAAGAATATTAAATTCAGCAGTCCCTTAGGGTGCCAGTTGTCAAATCAAAGAGAGACCGAGCGGCCATCCTCAATCCTCCAAAAGAAAGCGTTCCGAAATTCACTCCTGAGACTTAGAAGCTTCTTCCAGGCTCAATAACAAAAGGTTAGCTTCCTAGCGACCCAAAAGTTCTTATCCTTTAAAAACGTGGAATGAACCCATTTGCACTACAAAGCCTCTTTATTTGAGAATAAGAGCCATATATGTTTCAACATGGCAGCCTTGTTACAATTTTTAAGTCTCCTGATACCAAGCCCTCCTTCCTTCTTTGGAAGACACACATCCTCCCAAGCAACCTTGGCACCCACTACCTAACTCCGGGCCTTTCTAAAGGAATTGTCTAAGAATTTTCTCAATCTGATCCAGAACAGCTACGGGTAAAACAAAAACACTCGCCCAATAGGCTTGGATAGCTGGAAGAACTGACCTGATGAGTTGCAAACAGCCAGCCAAAGAAAGGAAGCAATGAGTCCAAGATTGAACCCTCGCCGTGATGCGGTTGACGAGAGTGCAACAATCAGCCTTAGTGAGCCTCAAGGTAATGATAGGAACCCTCAGATAGCGAACCGGCCGGCAAGTTACCTTCGTGAAAACCCAACTCAGAGATAATCTGGTTCCTTAAGGACGGTGTGCCTCTAGCAATGAAGATTTCACTCTTATTTGGATTTGGGAACAAGCCACTCCAAATAGACAAGGTTTGAAGGCATTCTTTAAGGAGAGCTACAGTGGGCAAATCCGTCTCCGAAAACAAGAAAACGTCATCCACAAAGAAAAGATGCGAAAGGCTCGTGGGCTTGCATCTCCAAAAGAACTTAAACTTCGACTTCAAAGAGCATCTGAATAAAATCCCTGATAGGATTTCCATCACTAAAGTAAATAAATAGGGAGAGATAATATCACATTGACAAAGGCCACAACCACTCGTGAAGAATCCATGAAGCTCCCCATTCAATGCAATCAAAAACTTAGGAGTGCGAACACACGTCATAATCAGCCGAGTTATAAACTCGGGGAAACCAAAAGCCAAGAGGACTCCCTTCAGGAAACCCCAATCGACCGTGTCATAAGCTTTTCTAAAGTCCACCTTAATCGCACCTAGGCCAACAAGATATTATCTCATATCCTCCTACCCTTCACAAACGCATTCTGAGAAGGGCTAATGGTGTCCTTCAAGACTGCTGCTACCCGGTTGGCCAACACTTTGGTGGTAATACACTTGTAGATAGTGTTACAATAGGCAATGAGCCTATAATCCTCAACGGAAGACGCATTCAGCACTTTCGGCACCAACACCAAAATAGTGTAATTGGTCTCCCTCAAGAGCCTCCCGGTGGAGAAGAAGTCCAACACTGCTGCAGTAACCAAGTGCCCAACCGTTTCCCAGTTTTCTTTAAAGAATTCAACCATGAAACCATTCGGTCCCGGTGCCTTACCCCTAGCTAGAGAGAATAAAATATCCTGGATCTCCAATTCCGTAACCGAACGAGCTAGAACACTAACCTGATCAACCGAGAGGGTATGATAAATGACTTCGCGGATCTTCTCAACCAAAGGCCTATCCAGATGAGCTTGCGGCGCTAGGAGGTCTTGGAAGTACTGAATAAAGCGTTGTTGGACTTGCTGCGGATCAGAGACAAGGTTCCCCTCCGACTCCTGGATAGAAATGACTATTCCTCAACTGTCTCTTTTTGACATACTGATGGAAGAACTTATTGTTGCGGTCTTCTTCTTTGAGCCACCTAACTCTCAACTTATGCATGAAGAAAGACTCCTCCATGGACCTTAGCCTAGCAGAGACACGCCGTTGCTCCTTTTCTAGCTCAGCCAGATGAGCAAAAGCAAGCTCCTGTTGCAACTTCGCCTGCGTGGTCTCTGAGGCCGCCCTCGCTTCCGACCTTCTGACTGAGATGTTAGAGAAGGAATCTCTATTCAGAGTTTTAAGTCGGTGTTTGAGAGCCTTCAGCTTGCATACAAGTCTAAATATAGGAACTCCTTCCACCGAGCCTACCAAACTTGAGAAATAATAGCATTGAACTCCGAATGCTTCATTCAAAAGTCATAAAACTTGAACAGCTTCCTCCGAAGAATCGGGTTAAGCACCTTGACCACCATAGGAGTGATCGGAGATACCCGACACCAGGAAGGAAGCTTCTAAGTACGAGAACTCATGGCTCCATTTACAATTCACCAAAACTCTATCGATCTTTCTTGCCTTCTTGGCGAGCCCATTGAAGTTGTCCAAGTGTATCTGAATCCTACATACATTAGGTCTTCGAGTTCCGCTTGTGTCAAGCACTATCCGAACTCATCAAAACACGGTATCCAAGCATCGAATCCGCCAACCCGATTAGATGGGTCTTTAATAGCATTGAAGTCCCCCATCACAAGCCAAACCGAGTTTTGCAAAGTAATGCTTCTAAGAACAAGATCCTCTCACAGAGATCTCTTAAGCATGAACGTGTGCTCGCCATAAACCACTGACACACAGCAAGCCACTCCAGAGTCCAACCATTTAAGGTTCCCATGCACCGTTTGAGCTGAAATAGAAAGAGCTTCAAAGCTAACCCGAGCCGGGTCCCATCCAACCTAAATCCTACCCCTAGGGGAGAACTCATAGTTTAAGACCTAAGACCAATCTCTCAACAAAGTCCCAAAAATGGAATTGAAGAGATTTTGTGGAAGCTTCGTTTCCAATACACCAATCAAACACAACCGGTTTGAGAAAGCCAAGCTTCAAACCTCAGCCTATCTGGTGGGATTAGCAAGGCCCATCACATTCCAATAACCTATATACATATATACAAAAAAAGAGAAACGGGATTACCTCCTCATCGGCAGCTTGCGCCGACTGGAAGGCAAAGCAAGCCGCAAGGGGGGAGGCAGTGGATCGGGAGCTAGAACCCTCAACTTATCTTGAATGGACTTCACACTCGTAGAGACAGGAGGAACTTTTGGAGATGGGCAGGGGGGTAGCAGGTCATCTGAGCTGGCAATCCGGTTTGCCGATCCATCCGACTCCTCCCCAGGGCTCACCGGCTCTATCGAATCTTCACCAAGACTGATTGGCTCCTCTTCAGCTATGGGGGCATGTGCTTCCGACCTTGTAATAATTCGTAATCCTCTCTGGGCATTACGAGTTGAAGTAGAAGGTAAACTCCTATTTACTGCAGCTGTCTTCTCCTTGTTTGTGCGAGCCACATCCTCCGAGCTAACCAAAAGTGTCGAGGCAATTTCCCTTGGAGGAGGATCCTTTTTCTTCTTCCCTTTAACAAGTTTACATTCAATCTTAGCCTGCCGAGGTCTATCCTCCAACACAGGATCATCAGCAAGTAGACATGACGCAGCAGGAGGGGCGGAATCAGCTTGCTCTTGCTGAGCTTGCCTTCGTTGGCCTTCAACTTCTGCAGGGGCTTCATTCGAAACAGGAGGAGCTGGGGCCAGAGACGTACCTTGGGGAACAGGGAAAGCAACAACTGGAGCCAGCTGAGCAGCACCTGCAACAGAAGGATGAGCAGGGGGAGCGGCACATTTGTGGCTGAAGATGCCACGCCCTGCGCATGCAGTAGGTCTCCATTCATACTCCACTCCCACTAAGCATGATTCATCATTGTGGACAACTTCTACAGTATCATAACTTGGCTGCTTTGCTGTAATTTCAACATAGACCCTGGCAAAAGCCAGCATCTTCATATGCTCAGTGCGCAAGTCCACATACAGCAGCTTGCCAACTGCGCTTGCCACCTTGCTGATCCCTTGGGAAGACCAGAAGGCAAGAGGAAGGTTCCTCAACCTAATCCACATAGGCACAGTCAAATGGCTATCTTTCTTTAACTCCAATGCAGGTTTCCATTACTGCAAAACCAATGACACTCTAGCAACTGTGATAGCCCCCCCCCCTGAGGACCTTTCTGCAAAAATCTCCATCAAGCACATGGAGAAAATAGAAGCCTTGCATTAGACATTACCTGCACCTGATTCGGCCCCCAAGTTTTTTTAAGGGCCGACTCAGTTACTTTGAACGACTCAGTAGTAACCCACAAGACACTCTTGCAGCTTAGGATTAGCAGCCTCAAGTATATCATCAAATAGCTCAACAACCGGTTTGTTGTTGACATATGAAGAAGGAAAAAACTCCAGATCATAGCCCTTTACAGCAACCTTAACTACGCTAGCCCAAGTGCGAGAAATTGGGTTCTTCGACTCCCTCCTAGGTTGAAGGCGCTTAGAGCTAGACCTATCTCGACTTCTACCTCGAGGCCCAACAAAAGCACGAGGGGGCCGAGCTACCTGAGGATCATCGCTCGAAACAGCTAGAGATGGAGCAGCACGTCTCAAATCCTCCTTCGATGTACCAACCTGAGATGAATGGCCATGAACGGAGGAGGCGAGCTTCAAACACTAGGCCCTTCCCCAGCGTTGTGGGCCAAACCCGACTCGAAGGCCATCGCAGCAAAGAAACCACGAACACAACAGCAACAGACGAAGAAAAAACCCTAACCGAGCTCGCACATCCTGGCCCAAACAAGAACGTACCAGGGCAAACTCTTTGGGGGTTTTAAAGGAGGCTAACAGACGGTCCTTCCCTCCAAAAATTGGCCTCAACCACCGGTCAAGGCTCCGGGAAACAGCTACGAACCAAAGAGCAAGACCAGTGCACCGGTCGCCCCTCGATGAAGACAATCTGTGCGCGGTGAATCAATAAGAAGAGCCGGGGCCAGGAAGAGAGGAGTGGGACGGCGCGGCTGATGCGGCTGCAGCGGAGGAAGACCGCCGGCATGGCGGTGGAGGCATCACCCTGCTCTGGGGGCGGTGCTGTTGCGACTCAAGTTCTGAGGGGTCCGACAACAACGGCAGGGGTTACACGAGGTCCCCCGGTGCGGTGTGGACAAGTGACGGAGTGAGGAAGCGAGGTTGCCCTACTCTGGAAGACCGCCACCGCGAGCGGCAGGGCGCGTGAAGGAGTGAGTCACACGGCGTCACTGAGCAACAGAGCTGTAGAGAAGAGTCTGTATTTTCTCATATATTCATCAAGTGATTACACGGTATATATATACAGGAATAGAAGATCTAAATTAGGTCAGAAAATCAAGAATAGATGACCTAATCTCTGTCAGTAGCTAATTTACAGCTAACAGAGTCAAATCAAATCAAATAATATCCCACAATATCTTAAATGATTCGGGAGAGATTATAGGAGATTTTCTAACACTCCCCCTCAAGTTGGTGAGTGAATGTCTTCCATGCCCAACTTGCTGATAATCTCCCGAAATCTCGACATGGGTAGTCCTTTAGTCAAGACATCGCTAGCGATCTTTGCTAGGAGTGTAGGGAGTTCGATCAAACGATTCAAGCTTCTCCTTTATAAAATGCCTGTCTATCTCGATATGCTTGGTTCGATCATGTTGAATTGGATTATGAGCAATGTTGATTGCTGATTTATTATCACAATAAAGTCTCATAGTTCCTTCTTGTTCCACTTTGAGGTCTTCAATGACAATCCGAGCCACAAAAGTTCGCATATCCCATTCGCCATTGCTCTCCGAATTCAGCTTCAGCACTTGATTTAGCAACCACATTTTGTTTTTACTCCTCCAAGTGACAAGATTTCCCCTTAGAAAAGTGCAATATCCAGATGTGGACCTTCTATCTATTGGTGACCTAGCATAATGCATCAAGATAGACTTCAAGATTCAACTTGTCACCCCGTTTAAACGAATACCTTTTCCGGGGAGTGGCTTTGAGGTAGTGGAGAATCCGGTAGACAGCTTGCATATGTTCTTCTTTAGGATCATGCATGAATTGACTTACAACTCCCACAACATAGGCTATGTCTGGCCTAGTATGAGATAGATAAATAAGTCTTCCTACTAACCTTTGATATCTGCCTTTATCAACAATGCCGCTCTCTCCGTGTTCATCCATTTTATGATTTGCATCAATAGGAGTGCTCACCGCCTTGCTATTGAGACATCCTGTTTCTTTGAGAAGATCAAGTACATACTTCCTTTGGGATATAAAAATACATTTATTAGAATAGGCCACCTCAATACCAAGGAAGTATCTCAACTTTCCAAGGTCCTTGATCTCGAATTGTTGAGCAAGATTGCTCTTAAGAGAGTCTTGTTCAGCTTCATCATTACCAGTCACAACTATATCATCTACATATACAAGTAGAGCTGTGACCATACCTTCTTTTGAATGTTTGATGAAGAGGGTGTGATCCCCTTTACTCTGCTTGTAACCCATCTCAAGCATTGTCTTAGTAAACCTTCCAAACCAAGCTCTTGGGGACCTGTTTGAGACCATACGGGGCCTTTTTAAGTCGACACACCGATTGTTTCCAAAATCCTTATCAAAACCTGGCGGAGGCTCCATAAAGACTTCCTCCTCCAAATCTCCATGTAGAAACGCATTCTTCACATCAAATTGCTGCAAAGACCAACCAAAATTAGCTGCAAGAGAAAGTAATATCCGTCTTGTGTTCATCTTTGCTACTTGGTGCAAAGGTCTCTTGATAATCCACCCCGTAGGTTTGGGTATATCCCTTTGCAACCAACCTCGCTTTATACCTCTCCAAGGTGCCATCAGCCTTGTACTTAAGGGTATAAACCCATTTACATCCCACCGGTTGCTTGCTCTTGGGTAAAGTCACAACTTCCTATGTATCATTCTTCTTCAATGCATTCATTTCCTCCGTCATAGCTTGCATCCAATTCCTATCCTCAAAAGCTTCATGTACCGAGTTAGGAATAGTAATTGAGTCAAGAGCAGTAATAAAGGCTTTGTGTTGAGTAGATAGTCTATGGTATGACACAAATTGGGAGATAGGGTGTTGGGTACATTTCCTGGTAGCTTTTCTCAAGGCAATAGGTAAATCCAAATCCGTTGACTCAAGTTCATTAGAAGAAGGGTAAGGGTGAGTGATTTCATTACCTGATAACGGTTCGAATAACGGGACTTGATTCAGTTTCGGATTGAGCTTTGTCCTTCTTGAGTAAACTTGCAGTTTGGTTGGTTCATTCTTAGGAGGACTAGATGAAGATGATGATGAACTAAGCAGAGGACTTGATGGGGAACTAGGTGGACTAAGAGGGTTAGGACTTGATAGTGAAGGAGACGAAGTTGGATTTGACAAAGTAGGATTGAGCGACGCACTAGGTACTGGAGGCAGCGCATTAGGTAGTGAAGGCAGCGGTTCAAACCCACTATCTTCATCAGACCCACTATCTTCATTAGGAGTCTCCCCCTGAAAATAGTGGTGGGAAGTGAAAAATGATTGGTTTTCATTAAAAGTGACATCCAAAGAGATAAAAACTCGACGTGTTAAAGGGTCATAACATTTATAACCCTTATGAGTACTAGAATACCCAATAAAGACACACTTTAGAGCACGAGGGTCAAGTTTATTTCTGTTATGATTATGAATATGCACAAATGCAACACAGCCAAAGACTCGAGGAGAAATGTGATATTTATGGGAGACATCAGGGTAAAAGGTAGACAAGAGCTGTAAGGGACTTTTATTTCCTAAGGTTTTGGAAGGAACCCGATTAATAAGATACGCTGAAGTTAAAACAGCTTCTCCCCAAAAATGCTTTAGAACAGACATTTGAAATAGAAGAGCCCGAGTAACATTTAAGAGGTGCCTATTTTTCCTTTTAGCTACTCCATTTTGTTGAGGAGTATCAACACAAGAAGACTCATGAATAATACCTTGAGTTTGGAAAAAATGGTGAAGATACTGATTGAAATATTCTTTCCCATTATCAGACCTAAGTCTCCTAATTGACACCCCAAATTGATTGACTATCATCTTATGAAAGTTCTGAAATATAGATTGAACATTAGATTTGTCTTTCATAAGATATAACCATGTGGTTCGAGTACAATCATCAATAAAAGAGACAAACCACTTAGCTCCTGTAAAATTAGCAATTCTAGATGGACCCCATACATCAGTATGAATAAGAGAGAATGGTGTTGAAACTCTATTATTATTCAAAGGAAATGAAACACGATGATGTTTTGCGAGTTCACAAACTTCACAATGAAGATTTTCAGCAGCAACATCTTTGAAAATGGAAGGAAACATAGTCCTAAGAAGACTAAACGGTGGATGTCCTAATCGAAAATGGTGAAGCCAAATCTGAGATAAGTGAATAGAATTACAAGAGTTATAAGAGGTCTTATATCCCACAAGAGACCAACCACTTCTGCTCGAATCCTCAAGGTAATAGAGCCCATTTCGTTCCTTAGCAAATCCAATCATCCTCCCCGTTTTCAGGTCCCGCAAAATGCAATGATCGAGAGAAAAGCACCTTACAATTCAGATTTTTGGTAAGTTGATGAATGGAAAGGAGATTGGTGGACAGCTTAGGAACATGAAGGACATTGTTAAGTTTAAGTGAGGGATTTAGAATTATGGTTCCTTGGCCGGCTACGATAACAGGAGATCCATCTCGCTATGGCAATACTCCTATTTCCTAGTAATGGTTTATAAGTTTCAAATTTAGTGGGATCATGTGTCATATGGTTAGTTGCTCCCGAATCAAGAATCCATGAATTAGGTGCGAGAAGCTGCTGAGTTTTCGGAAATTAGACACGCACCGACCGAACCAATGAACACATATCGGAAGACTTAGATAAGGAGTCAAGAAGAGCCCGATTTTACCAACTTCTTCTTTGTTAAATATCTCCTCATTGACGGGTTTGTATTGGACCATCGGAGCAGCTTCACCTTCACTAGTCAAGTGTGCTTGTGGCTGTCTTTTAGCTCTGCTAAGCACCTGCGTTCTTCCATGAAGCTTGAAGCAATTTTCTCTTGTATGGCGCGGTTTCTTGCAAAAACTGCACCATAAACCTTCACTACCTGTTGTCTTAATCGGATCTGGTCTCTTGTTTTTGTAAGGATTCGTTTCCTCCTTAATTGCTTTCATGGCAGATCCTTCGGTGTGTTGGTCTTCAAGCATTACGTTCTTCGGCTTTCTTCTCCTCTTACAAGAGAAAAAACTTCATTCAAGGATGGCGGCCGCTTCTTTCCGAGAATCGAACTTGAATCGGTCAAAGTTTGCATTCAAACCGCCAAAAACTCAAAGATCCTATCTCTCTCCATATGGTTTTGGAGAGTATTAGCGTCTTCGGGACACCTCATCTGGATATTCAGATTGTGATCTATTTCAAGCCAAAGACCTCTCATCGATTGTAGTATTCAGAACGGAACGATTACCTTGTTTTGTTGTTGAAGCCTTTGTCTTGAGTTCATAAATTACTGCTGCATCTTGAACTTTCGAATAAGATTGACGGACAGCCTCCCATATCTCCATGGCAGTAGGGAGAAACATGTAGTTTTTGCTAATTTCAGGTTGCATTGAGCTCCACAACCATGACATAATTGAGGAGTCTTCTTCATCCCATGTCCGAAACTTGGGATCACCTTGTCCCGGACCGCCAAAGTGCCTTCTAGAAGACCGAGCTTCCCTTTTCCTTTAAGAAATGTCCTCACAATCGTGCCCACTTCGAAGATAATTTTTCCCATCCAATCGGTACTCCTTCATGTTGGGAAAATCTCCGACCGATGAGTTGGTTTGATTCGAGAACGAAGAGGACCCGACTTGGCTGAGATAGCCTTCCCAAAATCTTCCATTCTAGCAACTTTAAGGACAGATTATAGGAGAAGACTAAGAAGGGATCGAGAGACAAGGGTGGTTATCACACAATTGGAGGCCAGCAATAAGGCTGCTTAAGTCAGCAATAAGGCTGAAACAGAATAACAACTATAAGGCTGAAAAAAGGGCTGCAATGAAGCAGTAGTAGAAGAAAAGGAACAGAGGTAGGAAATACAGATCAGAAAAACTAGGCTCTGATACCATGTAGAGAAGAGTCTGTATTTTCTCATATATTCATCAAGTGATTACACGGTATATATATACAGGAATAAAAGATCTAAATTAGGTCAGAAAATCAAGAATAGAGGACCTAATCTCTGTCAGTAGCTAATTTACAGCTAACAGAGTCAAATCAAATCAAATAATATCCCACAATATTCTAAATGATTTGGGAGAGATTATAGGAGATTTTCTAACAAGAGAAAAGTCTCTAGTAAGGATCTTTTATTTCCCCATTTTGGGACAAGGTAGTATACGAGACTAATAAGGTACCAGCCTTTGAAGACAAAAGATAACCTCAGACTAACATGTGCTCTATGTTGCAGCTAATAGAGAATGAAAAGATTTATATTTGAGGCAAGCCAAGAAAAAATAATGAGTAACCTTATAAGTTGCTCCGAGAAGAAGCTCAAGTTATAGACTTCTTTCAGCATCAATTTCCTGCTCACAATTCAACTCTCTCCCCACTTCCTCATGGATGCAATGACAAAGCTGCAAGATTGTTGTGATTCTTGAGAACTAGACAAGTCCCATCTGACGCAATGCTATTCCAAAAAACAATAAGAAAAAATTCAGGATTATCATGGGATTATTGGAAAATCTACTACTAAAACTTCGCAGGTGCTCATGGTCTTTACACACCATCCATCACTTGGGAGCTTTGGAGACTTGATTCGTCTAAATGATGTTATGATGATATATCAACCAATGAAAACCAACAAAAGATCTATACTACTTTTTTGCCAAAATAACTAAAGATAATTATCAATCAAAGTTGTTTAATTTTAGAAACCTGCACCAATTTAAATGGAAGAACTAGCATATGTACTATATGTGTCATCTCCAACTGCAAATGGATTGCATTTGGGTCCTTATAGATGGAACTTAAGTGCATTTTGGACCTTACCCATCTTTTATCAATTATAAGAAGTGGTGTGCATAAATTCTTAGTGCCTTTTTTGTCAAAGAAATAAAAGGAAAAAGTATGACATCTTCATGGGAACCCCAAACTACAGTTACAACAAAACCATCACTTTGGAAGGGAATTTAGAAATTAAACCATCACTTGTCAAATTCAGGTGATGTCTCTTATATATTCATGAAAAGGTTTAGCCCAGGGACAGCAATAACTGAATTTCCTTATCTCCTTCCCCCTTTGACTTCTCACCAAACTCACCTATGCCAATGCCAGCAAATCTACCAAGGTAGGTGTTATGTGCATGCGCAACATTTATGTGTACAATGAATCTCCAAATTACAATTGCCAGTATAAAATGCATCAAACTGGCAGACTATCCAAGAAAAGTAACACCATTGAAAATTTCGTACCTATAGATCTTTCTAAAGTTGGCAACAGGTGGAAAACTAGAAAGTGCACTTATCCCAAAGATCAAAAAAGAGACGCATGCATCAAATTCATGCTAATGGAAGTAGAAAAAGAATTGTGTCTAATCAAATATTTGAAAGACAGCATACTGATATCTGAAATTCAATAGATGACGCTGCACATACTTCAGCAAAAGATCAGATACAAAGAGCCCCCATATCAGGTGGCCCTCCATCAGATCCACTGGAAAGTGCAGGTGCGTCAGACCCTCTCTTGCCTCGCTTCTTTTCCTTTCTACCTCTTCTGGATTCAAGAGCTTGATTACTGCAAAACAACATTTAGACATAAAAAAGGAGAAATCTTTAGTGCTGTCTTTGTTCCTGTAAGTACAAATTTATATTGCTCATGTATGAACATTTTTCCAAAGTGAACCCATTATTCAACAAAGCATAGGAGTGAGAAAATAGTCTAGACTTGAAGTTAAGTACGATACAATGTTGGATGCATAAGCCATAAGCCATAATTTCAAGATACGTATAAACTCCAATCACACGGAAACGGGAAAGGTCTCCAACAAAAGACAAGCTTAAACTATAACTTGACATATAAAGCACCGAGAGAACGAGAAATACTTGGAAATTGCAGAGACTTTCCCTGTCCCTGACCCGCAACAGGACTTGTATTTCTTTTTTGAACCACATGGACAATTCTTGTTTCTTGGAATTTTCTGCATTTCAAGATAAAACAAGCAAATAAAAACAGAAGGAGCGTGTCACCAACAGTTCTCACGTTTGAGCTTAAACCAAAATGGTAAAAGAGGTACATAGTCATCTTTTGTGGAAACCTTGTCTTCTCGCTGGGCACTGCCATCATCATGAGTCTGTTTAGCGCTATTGCTAGGTGGATTTTCTTTATTGGCCTCTTCCACAGGTTCCTCTCTCTGTTCCTCAGAATTTCCACTGGCATCATCACCTAAACACCACAAAGAATTATGAAATAGTTTTGGGTGTAACATGTTTGACTACCCCAAAAATCTATGGTTGACAAGACAAAGCACGCTAATTCTACCAGTTGCATCAAAATAACTCCAAACAAGCTTCTCGTGAAGCTCAACATGGTATCTCTGAAACTGCGAAGTTATATTATTATAGAAAATCTAGAGAGATAAATACTGACCAGCCATTACCATGAGAAGCATCTGCATTGCAGGGAGACCGGACAGCTTCCTCTGAAAAATCTTCAATACCTTTTTCTGCTATCAAATACTCTATGGCAGCATCAACATCCCCATACATTTGCAGCAATGTCTGTAAAAGTATCGCATGTCACACAGAAGCCACAGAAAGGTCTTGTATTCTAATTCTAGACACCCAGCAAATGAGAGGAAAGCATTTAATGCAAACAAGCGAGCAGAAGAAGCGAGGACATAACCTGCTCAACTTTCTCAATGTTCTCACAACCACTTCCAGCCATGACTAGCTTGATGGATCCAGCATCAGTAAATCCTTACCAGCTCCTGATTTAGAGTTGTTTGACCCAGCTTTTGCTTGGCAAGACGATGACGAGAGATTAGAATCGGCCTTTCAGCAAAAGAAATTATCAAATCACACTGTTGATTGTAATTGGCCTAGCTGGCCCATCTCCAGTGTCTTCCTTCAACCTCACACTGTTGTAATGTTCCTCATCATGATAAGATCTAATAAAGCAAAGCAAAATATATAAGTTCAAATAATGAAACACCACCAAGTACAAAAAGAACATAAGATTTTCCCTATCCACAAAACAATAATGGCACAGCACACATTTTTTATGCTTACTGGCTTCACACGATGACACTTATCGAAGATAGTAAAGTATGGAATATCATATATCCACTAAATTTCATGATCCTCGTGACAATCCAAGGTCACGATGGCTACCTAGACAGATCCAATCCATCTTAACTTAGAATATCCAGGGATGCCATTCATTGAAGGATTATGAATGGGAATTTCAATAAAATAATTTATCGAAGAAACAAAAACTAAAGTGACATTTCGGTCTCCTACCACATATGCTTAGCCAGTAATTTATTCCCCTCCGACCACACCAAAACGTCTCTCAAACTAGCAAAAGAACTTCCATGGTTAAATCTAACAACACCGCAACTACACTCAGATCTGCAACTTATGAGATGTTGTCCTTGCATGCCAAAATAATTTCACAAATCAGCAGTCTCCCTGAACAAGCTGCAGTACCTTCTTTCGTGTAATGAGCTGGTTTGTTTGGACGACTTGTACTTATAGCTTTCGTTTTTAAAGAAAAGATCTTGCAGCTCTTGCAATTTGACTTTTATGAAACTCGAAACACCTACAACCTTTTAAAAATAAACAAACTTGACCAGGAGAAATATATAATCTTTTCATAATCACTTAAAAAATAAAAACATTGTTTTATTTTCAAATCTTTTGAGGGAAAGTAAAACGTAAGAAAAGGTCATTTATTTAAGTGTATACAAACAGAGCTAGATCTCATCCCAGTATTTGAGCACTTGCTTAGCAAAAAAAGCATCAGTCTCTATATTCAGAAAACTCACAAATGGATCATACGAGCACCAGGCTGATCAAAATTGCGTATGTACCACCGAGGTGACATGTTCTGCATCAAGTAAGGAGTGAGATAAATTGTTCCATTTGGCGTCAACAAACAGATATTAGCATGCACAGCATGTATCAAAACTAATTAGTGCTGTGTAGATTCATCAAGGACATATAGAACACTAAAAAAAGCCAGCAATTTTGTAACAAGTTCGATATATTAAGTCTTCTTTGAATTAGGATTATATGCACCCATCGGAACTCCTTGTGCTAAAAGGTGCAATATATCTCTGAAAAAATCTTTTGCACATCACTATCAATGGTCCTTCCACATGCTTTTGCCACAATAGACATCGTGAGACATGCCGGATATCATTGCGCTTCAGATGAGTCAATTTTTCAGTCTAAAGAGTAACAAATTATAACCAGACAGAAAAGAACAAGCTATAACCATTATGAGAACAACATCCTAAGTGGTCTTTTGATCTAAACAATGATGGGGGAACAACTTCTCAGATAAAGGAGGGCCATATTGGGGAAGAAAGCCATTATATGATTAAGTGGAGAATGAGTCTGGAAACCAATAATCATGGGTTCTTCAATGGTCATCGAATTCTAGGATGCATGCTTAAACAGCGAAACTTCAAATCCAGTAGCAAGGCTAACAATTGACGAGTCTAATGACATCATCATTTAGTCTGGATGTTTCTCCCGAAGGAATGAAAAGACCGTAACCAACAAAACTTCACGTAGGTGATGGTTGATGACTTCATTGTCAGTCTTACCCGATGAATGCAAAATGTCACTCCTTGTAACAAGAGAAGCTGCTTGCAATTCCATATGACCAGCCCACGTGCCATCATTGTCCATGGTTTTGCAATACTCCTCAAATGGCGCATCATCCTCAATAAATGGTTCAAACATTTCACGATTTTTCTGTCGTTAACAATTCCCATCTTAGATGCATATATCAGGTCACGAGGATTTTATTTCCTTGAACACATCACTATGAGAAAAAACCAATGAAAATAAAGGATTCTGTTGAAACTTGAAACAAGCAAAACTATCAATTTGTGCCATTGCAAAATATTGAAGTTTTATCATGCATGCTAAAAAGTTCACTTATTCTACGTTATTCTACGTTAGTATCAATTCTCTAATTTTTTATTTTCTCAATATCTCCTCCAAAAATATGTCGGTTTGCATAATATCGGCACCCTAAAGTAGAATGATACATTATAGGAAATGCAATAATTAGAATGATGCATTATACGAAATGCAATAATTTTTCCAACTGAGGAATTTCTAGTACATCGATGATAGTGTTCCGGAACCAGAGTACCATAAAATGCACTCTGTGTTGTGTTCTGACGATAGAGTGGTAATGCAATGAGCATACCAAAAATCTTCCAAAACAGAGAGGAATACTGAGCCAAAAACACCTCCACGAAAGCTCAATTTCAGAGGCCTCGCCGCAACAAACAGATTATCACAGCAATTGAAACTTTCGAATTTGTTCGGAGACGGAAGAGCAAGCAATAGTCACGAGTGCCCAAATAGATGCAAACTGCAAAAACCATGAGAAGCGAAGGACACGGCTTACGTGAGGCTGCTTCTTGGCGTTGGACTTGTGGTGCTGCTTCTGCACCATCGCTGCGGAGAGAAAACGATCAACGCCGCCGGAGAGAGAGAGGAGAGAGAGAGAGAGAGAGGATCGGTTTGGGGGGTGGAGCCGGAGGTTTTTCGAAGAGAAATCTGAAACCGAGAGGAGAGAATTCTTTTGGCTCGTCGGTGGTCCGCCTCAATCACCCTCGTGACCTTCCAGGGAAGCCGACTCGCTCGTCGCCGTTCGTCACAGCAAGCTTTCGAACCTAGAGGTGGTATTCCGAGTTGCACACGAACTATTCGACGGAATGTCTCGATGAAAAATCGAATTCAATTTTAGCGAGATGCATGTTATTTTTTTGTACTCTATTCCTTATGAAATCATTAAAATCAAGACTGAATCGGCGTTTTCTTTGATTTTTGGTGGCATATTTCTGATCGTCTGAGTCTGGTCGTAAACACTTCTCCGGAGATGCCATTCCTTTAACCGGAGTAGCCCGTGGATCGTTGTTATTTTTTTAATTGACAGTATTCAGTATTTGTGGATCGTAATTATTTTTAGAACTATGTAAGTCCCGTGCAGTCTTCGTGATCATCATAGTGCTTGTAGTTAATATCTTTCTCTTAAGATTAGTAACTTAATTGTAGAGTTCATATCTTGATGATCCTATCACTCATAATTATCCAATAGCATAATAAATTCCTTCAACATCTTGTAAGTGACGGTATCTATAATTGGACTAGTAAATCATATTGATGATGGTACCTCATGTAAAGTCCTTGTAACTTTAGGTGACAATGTTTGTGGCATTTGTCCAATGAGAGTAGATTTCCTCAAAGTTCTCATGAGTTTAGGACTTCTAGCATTCAAAAACTTTTCGAGAAATCACAGAGAAGTGGAAGTTCTTGCAAAATTTTCTAATCTTATATCAGTAGTTCATTTACTTCAACGATCACGCTATCGACAAGTAATTATTGTTATATTTCATGATTTTTCTTAATAGTGCAACTCCATGATTGCATGGGATACGTAAACTTTCCTAAGGATTGAACTGATCTAATAGTTCATATGTTTTCGCACTCTTGCAAAAATTAAATTGACCAAGCGTAACTATCCCTTGTTCGAGAATAATATTTTGTGTCACTGCTGATGCTGGCTATTGTGCTGACATGATGTAACCAATCATCTTTGTTTATGTTTGCCGGAGATAAATACCAAGGTTGGCTACTTCAATGCAACTCCTACGAGATGGTAAAACAAAAAGGGGAGGACATCCCTGTTAATTGGTCTTTATCAAAAAAAAAAAGTGTTTTGATTTGAGCACATAAAGATATACGACAGTGGAGGTCTAAATTCCCTTATTTATGATCATACAAAAGGTGTTCGTCTTTTGTCGTACAGTGGCCATCATTCGTCAAAGTCGTAGAAAGACAAAGGGGTATACAGACGCTTCTCGGATTAGCTGTAATGAGCTCTTGTTTTTGTCATGCACGAGAGCTTGAACATAGGGTGATTTTGTGACATGAGCTCTACGTCAAATTGAGTAATTTTATTTGTAAATAATATGAGTTTTGGGGGTAATCTAGATTTGAAAAATACTCAAGTATAGAAGCAATTATAACTCTTTAATTATTTAATTAATTATTAAATTATTTATCACCGACTCTCCCCATAAAATAAGTATTAATACTTGGATCAATCCACATAATTGTCTAGTTTTATTTATTATTTATCGTAATTTCTTTAGTGGTTTCACATTGATTTAATTGTAACGTCCAATTATTTTGACATTATTTTACAACTCGCATCAAGGAATTTACAAACTTTGACATAAAATTGTAATTGGCTTTAACGTTCTCAAATTACTTCAAGATGTAATTCACGAGGAAGCCATATCTTGGATACTCTTCCCAAAGAAGACTCACTTCTAATATAGGAAAAAAAGATTTAAAGTAGAAAACTTTCAAACTAGGAAACTATTCAAATTAGGAAAGTTTCTTTTATAGGCTCAAACTCAAGACATACTATTAATGATTTAGTTCCTTTGGGAAAAAATTGTTGTCCGAGGTATTATTAGAAAAAAAAAATGAAATTGTCAACGATGTTCATAAGTTAAGTTACATGGACTAGAGGATTATGCATAGGAGATCTTCCTTGATGTTGCCTATCTCTTCAAGGAGCGACCTACAAAATACATTATGAAAGTTCTTGGCAGTTGCAACTTTAGGAATAGAAGTTCTTGTTGACAAGTCCTTGACAATTGAAGATGAAGGACACTACATATGTCACGCCCCGATCCTCAGGCACGCACACATCCTTCTCCACTTGGTCGATTTTATAATGCGATATCCCAGGACTAGTATCGCCGACCCTTTCAATTTATTAAGCACATGCGGAAGCAGTTATAAATCCCCAGACAATATATCGATGGGATAGAAAAGCAGGGCCATATTTTTCATATTGAAATTTATAACCATACTTTTATACAACACACAAACCACTTCATAACTATTCACATCAACAGAGAGATCTCAAAAGAAGACAGAAACTTAGACGAACTGGGCCGCACTCAGGGCCCCTCTCAGGATTGTCTTCTTCTTCCAAAAATCCTTCTCTTTAAGTTTCACCTCCGAATTCTCCTTCTCAAATTCCTCCTCAGCTCCTCAACGGGGTCCTGAAATGTTTTTCCCCAAACTGGAATGAGACTACGTGAGTTCTACCCCACTAAGCCCGATTAGTAAACCATCATACTAAAGACTGCCTAAACACGCATAGGTCAGAAGACGTACCTTAGCATCAGATTTCACCTGCATATTAGCACAGTTCAAATAGCTACCCAAACAATCACATCACTGATCGAAGTATCGATCAAATCGACCCAATCGATTACATGTCAACAAGACCACTCACGGTCATTTCCATTCAATCAATCATTTCACAACATTAGATCAAAGCAATGATCAATCGACCTAGTCGATTACATGTCAACAAGGACCATCCCCCAGCCAATTCAGTTCAATCAATCAATCCATGACAAACGGATCAAATCATATCGATGATTCCATCTATACTTGATAATTAATCTCAACATTCCACTTCAACATTCCCACTCAAATATAGGCTCAAGGCGCTAGAGGTGACCCCAACACAAAGTCTCGCCATTGTGTGGTACTTAGTCCTTGACCACAAAACGCAATAGCATAAGGCGCTAGAGGTAACTCACACGAAGTCTCGCTATCGTGCAGTACTTAGTCCTTTGCTACATAAGCAATAGTATAAGGCGCTAGAGGTAGCTCACACGAAATCTCGCTATCGTGCAGTACTTAGTCCTTCACTATAAAATGCAATAGGGTAAGGCGCTAGAGGTGACTCATACGAGATCTTCCATCGTGTAGCACTTAGCCCTCCACTATGCATAACAATGCAGCAAGGCGCTAGAGGTAATTCCCATGCGACTCAAGTCGCCATGTAATACTTAGTCCTTAACTACAATAAGCAATGGTATAAGGCGCTAGAGGTAACTCACACTAAGTCTTCTACTTGTGTAGTACTTAGTCCTTTACCTGCTCATGATCCATTGGTTTCCCTCAACACAACACACATCATATCATCTTCCAATAATCATCTGCTTCAACTATAAACCAATACACGATTAATCCATCACGGCCCAATGACATTGTGCCTCGCACTTAACTTTCTCAATTAAAGTAATGTCTTGGCCTCATTTCTTCGTATTAGAAATATCCAATAAAATATCGTGTGTGGGCACACGGCTAGCCTTAGCCAAAATATAATCTTTTCCTTTTCATAACTCCCACATTTTCTGTAGTCCACTCAAATGGTTTTGGCAATATCAACCGCTGCCTGGTTATTTTTCAATTAAAGAATAATTCCCATCCTTCGTAAATAATTCAATTCCACACAAAATAAAGCTCCATTAAATAAACGGACTTCACCACGACGATCGTCACGAAATTTCGGTTCCAGACCATCTCAGTTAAATTCTCGGAAAATAAATAAATAATTAATTAATTTCGAAAATTAAATAATTAATATTAAAAATTCAATTTAGCTCAAAATAAAGCCCGATTAAATAAACGGACTTCACCACAGTCATCAGCATAATTTTCCGGTTCCAGACCATCTCAGTTGAAATTTCGGAAAATAAATAATTATTTACTTTAATTCCGAAAATTAATATTTAAATACTAAAAAATCCACTTAGGCCCGAAAAGCCTAATTGGAGCCCACTAAGGGTCCGGAAAAATCCGAGGCACTTCCAATAATTAGTAGATCACGTCTACTTGCTAATTGCGCAATCAATTTATTTAAATCGCATCACAATTGTCTAATAATTGCTAATTTAATCTAATCTAACAACCTAAACATAATTAATTAAATCTAAACCAGCATTAAGCATTATTAGCCACTAATCCTGGATTAGTGAGATTACTCACCAAATCGCGCGCAAATCGAATTAATCCGACGGCGGCGACGCGAGGAACGATTCTGCCTAAAGCAGGCCTCGGGTTCGGGGCCGGGAAACGGCCCAAAACGGGCCTGAACCAACTGGAAACCCATTTCGTGGGTTGCTGGTTTGGCCTGGCTGAGGCTGCTCCGGCGGCCAAAATGGCGAGGGAAGGCCGGCGGAGGACGAGGGGGATGCGGGGGAGGCTCGACGGTGACCCGTCGGAGCTGGGCGGAGGTCCCGTGTGGTGAATCGCGCCGGCAGACAGAGGTCGAACGGCCTAGGACAGCGCCACGGCGATGACAGACAGCAGGGCGCGGGCTGGCGATGAGCGGGCGGTCATGAAGCGTGCTGGCGGTCCCGCCGGCGCGGCGCGACGGCTTTGGCAAAAACGGTGTCTTCCTCTTCCTGGTTCGCTGGTTCGCACAAACAAGAAGGAAGAAGAAGAAGAAGTCGGTTCCGAGGGAGAGGGGGAGAAGAGAGAGGAGAGAGAAGAAGAGATAAGAGAGAGAGGAGGGGAGATAAGCATTGACTGGTCAAAGGGGAAAAAGAGAGAGAAAGTGGGCGGTGGGGGAGAAATCGCATGAAGGGGGAGGGAAAAAGGGGAGAGGAGAGAGAAAGAAAAGAAAGAAAAAGAAAGAAAAGAAAAGAGAGGGAGAGAGAGGAAAAAGGAAAAATAAAATACATAATGCCTTTATGTATATTTTCCTTTTCTCTTTTCCTTTTTTAATTCCTTTCGGGCTTCAATTTTTCCTCCGATAATTTCTTTATTGAAATTTCGGACCCGTCAATAAATTGACGAGCGATGAGACGGGATCCTAATTATCCAGTCAAATTAAAACCCGAAAATCTGGATGTCACAACATATACATGACTTGTTTCATTTGATGGGCATTGATATTGTTATACAAAAGTCTTGCGATGATACTGAAAAATGCAACAAAATGCCTTTGTAATGATGTTAATTATTTGTCTACAGATGGTAAGATTTGGTGGTATAGACATTGATATTGCTCTCTTATTCTTCAACTTTATATATTTATTTGATGACAGTTAAATTTTGGCTAAATATTTAGGTTTAAATTGCATAAAAGGTTAGAAATCAATTCAGCCCTAACAAAAAGGATTTTCACATCACGTGGACATTAATATTATTTGCATCAATTAAGTTTTACTTTTATTTTATTTTCCTTATTTCATTTTGGATAAACAGAAAAAATTTCAAAAAAATTTCGAAAATGACTATTAAATAAATAAATAAATAAGCGAAATGGCTTGGGGCTGGGCCTGACCGCAGCCCCTTTTTTTTTTCCTTAAACCAGGGCTGGGCCCATTTCCGCTCATTCTTCCCCCAGGCCCGGCCCCTCCGCCTACTTCCCCCTCCACCTCCTTCCCTCTCCTTCTTCTTCCTCACGCTGCAGACGAGGCGCGCGCAGGACGACCTACGTACGGCAGAGAGAGCAGGGCAGACCAGCGACGGATTGGACGGCGAGGGGACGCCGGTTCGGCCAGGAGGAGGCCCGGTCGCCGCGCCAAGGACCGGCGGTTCGAACACCTCCGTCGACCGGCCTCCTCGCCTATAAATAGAGGGCGGCGAGCTCAGTTGAAAGAGGGGCTGGAAGAGAGAAAATCGGGAGAAGGGGGAAGGTCGAGAAAGAGGGGGAGCTTTTCAGAGAGAAAAACCGAGCGAGATTCGAGAGAGATCCTCTAGAGAGAGACAGAGAGAGGATGGTAGGGGAGAGTCGCCGGCCGCCGTCACGCCTCGTTCGCGTGGAAGCCGCGGTAGGTTCCCTTCGGGTTTGTCTCGTTTTTCTTCAATTTAGGGCCGGTTTCCCGAGGATTCCGGCTCGGGGACGAGCGAGGTGGACGGACGTAGCCCGATGGATGGAGCTTGTCCGCCGTCCGACGCCGCCGACCCGGGTAGGGCTCCTTCATCCGAGCGCCCGTCGTACCCCGTTTTTGTGCCCTGTATCGGGCCCGTCTGCCAAGCCGCCATCGTTCGGGTCGTGTGAGTTTCCGGCCTCATCTAGGTGCGGGCTGCGGTTGCAAGGTCTCGGGCGTCTTTTGTTTTAAATCCCGGCTTGAACTCGGGCTCGTTGTTCTCGTTTCTAACCCCCAATTTGCCGATGCACCCTATATATATTGGATGAAATGCCTGACTGAAACGTATGCAATTTGTTCTTGGTTCCCCGTCCGTTTTCGGTGTTCGTGGTTTGTCAGAAGCATCATGGTAGATTTGCGCCGCTATCCTTTGCTGCGTTCTTGCTCCGCGGTATCTTTCACTATAGGGCACGGTTCCGCGGATGACCGGTCTCTGCGGCTGGCGAAGACGAGGGGCGATGGTCATTGTGGCCACGAATGTCCGCCGCGTGATGACTGGTCGCGGCTTGTGCTGTGCGTGCCTAAACTATGTTGATTAGAGCTCGAGTCTTTTTAACGGTCTGCATCCGCTGTTGTTCTTGGCCCTCGGGGAGAACTTGAAGCAAGAATGCTTCTGTGAGGTCGCAAGGGCGAGAGGGGAGATGGGCGAGAGACGTGCGGGGTGAAGATAAGGGAATAAAAAGAACAAGAAAAGGAAACAAAAGGGAGAGGGGCAACAAGATTATAGATTTAAAAAAAAAAGGGGTCTTTCTAATTGTCTCTCGCTCAATAAAGTACAAAAGTGGGGACTCTCTACTTTAGTCCGACCACACGCAGAAAACAGGACGAGAGAGGGAAGGAGAAAGAAAGTAAAAGTAGAAAAGTCAAAAATTTGAGAGGACAAATGGGGGACGGGCTCTTCTCTGGCCATCCGGAGGCGTGACCCAGGTCGGCCGGGCCGGATCCGAATCGGGCACTCGCGGTCTGGCCGACCAGGTCAGTTTATATTACATTGTTATTTTAATTTCTTTTTTAAAATTATGGAAAGGCCTAAAAATGGTTTCGAATATATTTCTTCCAAAATTGCATATAAATCCTTAAAAAAAAAAAATCATCAAATCTCAAAATTTAAACAAAATTAGGTCGCGGAAGGGCAATAGTCGATTAATTAGAGTAATCAAGTTCTCGATTATAATTTATTAATTTCTCTAGTTGCAGAAGTAAAGTATTTATTCTAATGTTTTACTTAAGTTTCTAATCTACCTATCACAATGATTAATGGTGACTTATAAATGAAAATGATTTGTTGGTTAAAAATTCGGATCATAAGTCGCAAATTGGTGTACATGGAAGAGTATGGACTAAGCCAAGTTTATTTGACCTCTCTTATGTTTCAATATTAAAATCTGAACATTTTATATCTGACAACAAGTTTTTTTTATTGAAATCTTGAAAAGTCTTTCTTTTTCCACTAACTCTTTCTATATGTGTCTATGTAGTGAATATTTTATCAACAATTTCTTTCCATTAAGTACTTCTAATTTAGTGGTTTTGCTCAATTTTTCAAATATAAATTTTGTGCATACACTTAACATGTGTGCATATAGTACTATATATGTAAAAAGTCCCTCAAATTTTTCTCTTTTTGTGCCTAATATGAGACATACTTTTTGGTCCTTCAATTTTCCTATCATGCTTGTTGATCCCATTGACGTCGGATTGTGTTGAATTAAAAAATTAGGAAAAAGGTTTTTTAATCTTAGTGAGGTAGAAAACCCCCATTGAAGGATAGGATGGACAAGGACGAGATTAAATAACCGAGGTCTCCCTTAACCAAATCATCATCTTGGTAAAGCCACTCCAAGGATGCAGTACTCCCCTTATCACTGATGAACTCTAGGAATCTCTTTTTGTCTTAAATCACAAAGGAGGATCTAGAAAACATATTATACCTATTATGGAAATCACAAGAGAGGATTTTGAAATCTTCCAATGTCATTCTCCCTCTATTGGAAAAGACTGTCCTCAAAGGCCAATTCCATGAAGTTCTTGATCTTCATGATGTAGTGATAGATCAACAACATTGAAATTACGTACTTTTTATGAAGCTCACTTTGATAATTGCTTGATTTCCTTTCCTCTTTCTTTGGACTCTTCCTCACATCCTCACATAACTGATTGATTCCTCCTGTAATTGCTCGATTTCCTTATCTATTTCTTCGACATCTCCAATAAATTGATGCTTATGAGGTTATTAAAAGACCCAAAGGATTGGGAAAATAAGTTTTCAGTAGTTTGACTCATTGAATTGTCACATGCAAACTAATTTTTTAAAAATGATTAATCAATCACCACTTCCTAATAAGTGATGACTAGAAGTGATTCTTGACCTTCCACCGCCTCTACATAAGATTCCATATGTTAGTTAAACTGATGCGATAAATTAGTTGTCAAAGGATTGATCATGGCTTGTGGGTTCCCACTTGAGATTTACTCTCTCTCTCTCTCTCTCTCTCTCTCTCTCTCTCTCTCTCTCTCTCTCTCTCTCTCATATTGAGTCGTGTACATGTTGGCTGCATTGAGTGTTTTTGTATTAGAAAGGGCTGAAAATCCTGAATCCTGAATGGTGGGCTAATAAAAAAAACCAAACATATAGAAAGCGATTCTACATGTATATGTAGTGGAGGTTCTATAAGGCAATGCAAAGGATATTCCTCTTTATTTATGGAACTCTTGTTCACTGTTGAATTACAAGGATCACCTAGTGAAAAACTTCAATAATACATGTTCATCTAGTTGCAAAATCTTCGATAATTCATGTCTAGTCTCCACCAATTTAGTACAAAAAAATCTTTGTAATGCTATCCCTAAATATATCTAAATTGTAGGACTACCCACTTGACTCATTGAAACTCCTCCTTTTAGGCGCTAATTTCAAAAAATTATCTAATAGTCTACATATATGATAGACATTTCATCACGAAACATATTGCCATGTTATTCTACCTAAAAGAGAGATACCAAAGTGGTTGCTTCCCGAGGGTTATATCTTTTGTGACTTCAAAGGATTAGAATAAGAAGATTCTAGCAGTGGCATACTATGTTGTATTTCAAGCAAAGGGTGATCTCCACTTTATGCTTACGGGATCCGTTAATTGCAAAGAGAAGGTAAACACCAAGTATCTCAGGATGTTTGATTTTTCCTTGTCAATCGCATCATGATGTCACTAATAAATCTCATGTTCTGCACAACATGCTTAACTACATATTGTTTATCGATTTCAATGGCATTAGCGTATCTTTGTAATAGTCATGAGCAGCGAGTACTTTTAACGGGACTCAGATCATTTTATGATAATTGCACCTCGGCTACCAAGAAAAATGTTTCGAGCATGGTTAATTTCCTAATATGGCTCGTAGATTTTCCCGTTGGTGAAATCATATAACTACCAACCTATTAATCAGGTATGCTCTTGGTAATTTATCAACAAGAAATGCGATAATTAAAAATCAATTTTTTCATAGATTTATCACTCAAAACAAAAACTTAATGCTGAACATAGTAATTTACCGATGAAATTAATAACTCACAGACATAGTTCCATATTTTAAAAGGCAACAAAGGGAACGCCAAAGTGAGGAATTTAGCAATTTGAGTGGAAAGTAAAATGATCATATATGGAAATTACCACTCAAAGCATAAACTTAGAAGTGAAATTAGTAACTTACCCACATAATCTGCTTACAAACTAGTTAGTTATCACTAAAATAAGGAATTTGCCATTATGGATAAAATAGAAGTTAGTAAAAATATCGTTGGATTAAGCAACTTGCCAACATAGGCCCATTTTTAATGTAGCATGTCACCAATAATTTAAGGAATTTATAGAATCCAAACTCAATGGTAAGTCACCAAGCTATTTAGAAATGTGCCATTAGAAATAAAATATCAAGATCCAAGTTAGTTTTGTTACGGAAAAATTAGTAACTCATCATACCAATGAAGGGTGCCTCGGGTGGTGGGCTTGGTGAGAGCGAAGAGAAAGTACAAGGAGTTACGGGACCTTTAGCTGGACCGTCTATTGGGTGTGGGGATTGTACGGGGTATACCGCGATACTACCCTCTGCTATAAGCCAATCGTGTCACGGAAAAAACATAATATGGCCACATTGAATCTCACATTTACATTATTTGTTAAGGATTTCTACTCAAAAGTTCAAATCATTAAAAAGTAATTTGTTTGAGGGCAATTGGTCAGGTTCCTTAAGAAGCGAAGCCCGCGTGAAGAAGCTACAGAGACTCTTGGCTTGTAATCTTATTTTGCCTCTCTCCTTGAGCGGCTGAGCCCAAAAAAAAAACTCTCGAGAGAAAAACAAACGTTGCGGCTAATACAATATATTTAAATGGTAATAAAAATGAGTCTATCTATTTATTTATTTTTTTGAAAAGAACATATGCTATAGCCTATATGTTAAGATGGGGATTCATTTCTTTGAATTCCACTTGCCTACAGCCCCTTTTTACTCCTTTAAAGTATCAAAGTGCTCTCTGCCTCTTTTTATGTTCGGGATCTTCAAGAATACAAGAGGAGGGTAAATAGCCAGACATCAGCTGGATTGGACGGACAAATCCATAAGCAGGGATGAAAACAAATTTTGAGAGCACTCCGGGAGATTTTCGGACTCCTTCCTTCCCAGTCGGACGTCTTCCGTCATCACTCGCGACCTTTCCCTTACCATGGCCCAGAAACTCTCTGTTATCCTCTGTTTTCACATTCATTCCATCAAAGGGAGTTGAGCCTTTTGCCCAAAGCCTCTTCCATCGACACCGATCACGGTAGCTGGCGTACTTGGAGTCCCGGTTCCAGCGTTCGATTATTGCTCATCACCGTGGATCTCTTGTTTCTGTGAAGTATCGGGAGAAGCGTTGCCTTGCCTTGTTTTGTAGGGGAAAACTCTGAAGCTGTCAAGTCCCGCTCAATCTCCATGTATCGATCTCAAGTTCGTTGATCGACGCTTACATGAACCTCTTTGGACAAGTTTACTCAGCAGTCGTGGTTGAATATCCCACATCGGTAAGGTTGGTTTTGGAACATTTCTTTCGGTCATTTCATGAGTGAAGATCTAGTTTGAAGTTGACGCTGTTGTATGTCTGGGAAGAGACCAGGATCGAAATCATTTTTTTCCTTGGTGAATCAAACCCTTTGTGCAAAGAAAGAAGTACTTGGATTGTCGTGCGGTGTTACATTGAGTCTATTTCCTGAGATGCTCACCAAGTGTTTGATGGAATGCGTGGGTCAAATCTGTGATCCTTGCCACGTGCTGTTGATTGATTAGGAAGCAAAACTGACACATTCGGATTGATTTTGTTGAACGATACTGATTACGGGATGTGGTTGTTAGTCTATGCATTGTGGATTAAAATGTTTTTCCCCATTTACTACGGATCTGCTTTCTTTTCCAGTACACTTTTTGGTCTCCAAATATGTCACCGACTATCTATTTTTGCTATTTTTCGCATCTATCCGGCCCCCATGGTGATTGTTCGTTTTGCTTGGCGGGAAAAGTGGCTCGAAATCTTTGCCCCATACGTTGATTAGCTTGGTGAATCTCCCACTGGATGAGGTCCAGTTCTTCTCCTCATATCCGGCGTGTCTTTCTGCAAATCTCGGCTTATGCATCGTGGTTAACGGACGATGGTGGTGCTCCAGGCAACTAAAGCCAGACAACGGTGATGTTTCATTCGATGCTCGAATACGTCGATCAACGAGGACGTTGAATATGTTTATTTAGTAGAGCAGAGTTTTTTGAGATATGCGCAACGAAGACGATAGGAAGAAGACGATAGGGAAAAAAACGAAAAAAGAGGGATAAAAAGCAAGAGAATTCATTGTGGGCTTAGCATGAGAGGATTGGTTAGTGCCGTTATGTTCAATATTGGTTTTACTGGTGACTGGGCTCTAGATCTCCTTTTCTTTTCTTTTTTCTTTCAAGTGAGTTTGGGTTTGATTAGTTTCTAGAGGGAATTGAGACCACTTTGAATTTTTTATCGAAGCCTCCTCTTAAGGCAATAAACCTGATGACCCGTCCCCATGGCTTTCATATGTGAGATAGCTGTCCAGCCCGTGTCTGAGCCAAAAAAAAAAAAAAACAAAAACAAAAAACAAAAAACAAAACAAAACAAAACAAAAGGAGCAAAAAAGATATTGTGAGATTAAGTTAATGCAAATATGAATCAAGGTCCAAGTATGATGTCAGAAAGTCTAAGCACATATTACACAGTTCGATTTCATCAAATACGAATCGATGTTCAAGCATGTGCCTGCACAAGTAAAAATAGGTTAATAAGTAAATGTTACTCTGAAGTAAAATCATTTAAAGTAATGTAAGGGGACACATTTTGGTTCCCATTTTTATGACATCTCATTTTAAATGGCACTTAATGTTAACATCAGTAATATTTGGCTTGTTTTTCACTAATGCTCACGATTTTCCTCTAAAGAAAATAATCTAATGATTTGAAAAAAACAATTTCACACTTTGGAGATGTCAATACCAAATTGAAAGAAATTGGGGTGACTAGGGATTGTTAGTGTGGCTTGTGAAATTAGTTCTTAGAACTAAAGACTTTAAGGCACGTGCGAGCGAACAAATTGTGATCATGCAATTTGAACTGGTGAAGTAGTGAAGTAGGTGAAGTCCTGAAAATGAAATAGGCCGAGTTGATTATATTGTGGCCGAAGAAGCGACACTGGCATTGGGGCTTATTTTCATAAAGTTAGCCAAAGGAATTTGGATAAAAATATTCAATCAAAATCATAGCTTATTGCAGCCTTGCAGCTTTATAAGTCGTCTTAGTCGGAAACACGGGGCATCTTTCAAAACTAATAAATGAAAATTCCAAATAAGAACTTGAATGAGGTTATTTTTTTTTTAAAGAGAGCTTAGAGTAGATATTATTTTCTTAAGAGCTTGAAGTGACTAAATTAGTATCAAATAAAAATTTGAGCTTGTCAGTCCTCAAATATTTGCTGGTAGTGAGCATGTGATATTTTTAGGGGTCGAAATATGAGCATTTTTGTAACAGAAATGCAATGTAAATCAGTCGCTGGACTCACTCTATCCTTGGATTCACTCCAAGTATGAGCATCAAAATCAAATTTTATCATTTTTCTTTCCAGAGTAAAATCGCGAGAAGTGAAGCTACCACGAAGGTGATGAGAAAATACTCCCCTGCGCTTTTGACTAAGCAAAAAAGACGGTAAGAGATATAGTCAAATCACATTAAATTCATAATGATCGGCATAATTAGTACACTTGCTTAATGTGGAAATCTTCTTTTGGACCAAATAATTTGAATGGAACACTTAGGCAAAATCTTTCTTAGGAACTCTTGTCCAAATTATGTAATGTTTTTGAAAAGGACTTGCACTTTAATTTGTCTAGGATTATCATCGCTGAGCATCCAATAAATAGGGTCCTACTCAAGCAGAAGATCCTTCCCCCCAAAGTATAAAAAACTAAGCTATTGGCGTACTAAGAAATCATTCGTAGGTGTTCTTGTAGAAATTTTCTAATTTCTTTGAATTTATACACTGAACCAATCACATCACTTTCAAGAAAATAAAAGGCTTGGTTTATTTTCATGCTTGAGCAATGAAAAGAAAAGGCAATACTTATCCAATTTGTAACTAGAATGTCTAGTGCATAAAGAAAAATATGACGTACCAATTATTGGTGAAGACATACTCAAATTAAAACCCTTTTCTCAGATCAGCACTAGTATGTTCATAGTTGCATAACCAATAGGTCTTGTGAAAAATATTTAAAATGATTTGCATGCCAAAGCTATTCTCTCAAGTTAACTAACAAGCCTGCACTCTAAATTTGGATCTCTTCATTCCCATTGTATACTGATATATCTCTAGTAAGCGAATCATGAAAGGCATATCAAATAATCATGTGAATTTTAGCCACCAAAATCACGCTAGCGACATTTGTTTGTTGTTCCCGGTGCCGCGGTATTTTGGTACACATCATCCACCTTTAGATAAAGTACTATTTATTGTTAATAAGTCCTTATTGGAAATGAAGAGAAAAAGAAGGATGAATAAATTAAATTAAAGCAAACGAAAGTGAGGTGGTGACCATCTAATGAGCCACATGTCAACTCTCCATAAAACCCTCCACAGAGTCCAAAATATTGTGATAGCACCAGATGAATTCAATAATTCAAGCTAAGAGAGAGAGAGAGAGAGCACAAACTTTATATAAAAGGATTTAGAAATTCTCATTTGATATGAAAGGAGGAAAAAAAACACTCAAAATCGCTCCTAGATTGCAAGTTCTCTCAACATCATCCAGTAGTCATACTGTAATCCATGCAAAATAAAAATCTCAACCTTTCGCATTCCTTTTATCGGCAAGAAGTGTCCAAAAGCTCCTCCAGGAGAACGTCGCCGAAAGGTAATTGTACATGCACTAAATAGTATAATTGAGACATGAAGCAGAAGCTCCCATTCCACGAATCCTCTATACGTCATTGCTATTCAAAGTCTTAAGGCTCCAGCTTCATAATATAGTTGGTTCACAATATCTGATCACAAATGACAAACACCTTCAGATGAGTAAGTGATTATATTTACTAAGAAGTTAGGATAAATGAGTGTTAACATGGAATAAAAGGTTTAACAAAAATGAAATAAAAATGAAAAAAGTATTCCCTAAATAGTTATTCGATCGTGGATAATGCATTAGCTGAGAAATTCTAAATATGACATTAAAAATATAAAATAAATATAAAATGTCGAAAACAAAATTAATTAAGGAGTAAAATCAAAGCGACTTGGCTAAGGGGGTGATGACTCAATAGTCTTTAGGCAAGATATGATATGGAGACATTTAGTTTGAAAAGTGGAGGGAAAGTGGGGGAAACTTGTTTTAGGGTTTGCTTGTCTAGAATCCATTATGAGAGAAAAAATAAGTCAAATTGTTCATTATAAATAATAATCCAGCATGCTATGTTTTTGCGATTGACCCTTGTATATTGATGCTAGGGGCATGGGAGTCTTTCTAGTTTTCTTTTCTATTTCTTTTATTAATGGAAAAAGGCAAGTCAAGTCAAGAAGAAGGCTCCACGCACCTTCTACAAAATGCCGTGGAAATTACACGCGCATTGATTGTCCTTTTGTTTTCGTTTCTATCTACCTACATTTTATTAAATCAGTTTGGTCCAGAATATGCTTGCCAACTCAGAGCATCATAATTATCGGTTGGTTTTCGTTTCTATTTTTTTTGTTAGTAGAGAAAGTAAATCAAGACAAGAAAGGAAAAAAAATAAGGATATGACATAAATTTTATGCACCTCCCGTGGATATTATTTGTGCATTGGTTGTCCTTTTATTTTATTTTCTATTGCTATCTATTTTTTATTAAATTAATTAGTAGAGAATGTGCTTCTATTTCTTTATAAGTAGAAAAAGCAAGTCAAGCCAACAAAGGAAAAGAAAGAAAGGACGCTTCTATTTCTTTATTAATAGAAAAAGCAAGTCAAATCAACAGAGGAAAAGAAAGAAAGGAGCACCTCCCGTGGAAATTAATGTGCATGCCAGGGGCATGAGAATATTTCTAGTTTTCTTTTCTATTTCTTTTATTAATGAAAAATGTAAGTCAAGTCAAGAATCAGGTTCCACGCACCTTCCACAAAATGCCGTGGAAATTATGCATGCATTGATTGTCCTTTCGTTTTCTTTTCTATCGCTATCTACTTTTTATCAAATTAGTTCGGTCGAGAATATGCATGCAGACTCGAGCATTAGAATTATCGATTGATTTTCGTTTTTATTTTTTTATTAATAAAGAAAGCAAGTCAAGACAAGAAAGGAAAAAAAAAATGAAAATGAAAAGGATACGACATAAATTGTATGCACCTCCCACGGATATTACGTTGATTGTCCTTTATTTTATTTTCTATTACTATATGCTTTTTATTTTTTTTATTCGATCTTGAATTAATCAACGATTTAGAACAACATGAGGGAGAAAACGAAGAAATCGTGGCAAAGGATCATCAGATTCGTTCCAGAAAAACCAAACATGTACTAATTTTTACCGATAACGAGCAAAATACTGATAATAATAGTAAAAATACTAATAATCTTGATCAAGCCGACGAAGTGACTTTCATACGTTATTCACAACAATCAGATTTTCATCGAGACATAATCAACGGCTCTATGCGTGCTCAAAAACGTAAAACAGTTATTTGTGAATCGTTTCAAGGAAATGTGCATTCTCCTCTTTTTTTGGACAAAATAGGCAAACCCCTTTTTTCTTTTGATATCTCTGGGATGATAAAATTCATTTTGAAAAAATGGATGTATAAAAAAAACAACAGAATTAAGAATTTCAGATTATACCGAGGAAAAGAAAAAAAGAAAATGAGAAAAAAAAAGGAAGAAAAAAGAGAAGAATACAAAAGACAAGAGAAAGCACGAATAGAAATAGCGCAAACCTGGGATAGAGTTTTATTTGCTTAAGCAATAAGAGGATCCCTATTAGTAACCCAATCTTTTCTTAGAAAATATATTCTATTCCCTTCAGTGATAATAGCTAAAAATATAGCCTGTATGTTATTATTTCAATTTCCCGAGTGGTCTGAGGACTTAAAAGATTGGAATAGAGAAATGCATGTTAAATGCACCTATAATGGTGTTCAATTATCAGAAACCGAATTTCCAAAAATTTGGTTGACAGACGGTATTCAGATAAAGATCCTATTTCCTTTTTACCTTAAACCTTCGCACAGATCTAAGGTGCCACCCCCCAAAAAAGATCCGCTGAGAAATAAAGAGCAAAAAAACGATTTTTGTTTTTTAACAATTTGGGGAATGGAAACTGAAGTTCCTTTTGGTTCTCCCAGAAAACAACGTTCATTTTTTGAACCCATTTTTAAAGAACTTAGAAAAAAATTAGAAAATTACAAAAGAATCCTTTTTTAGTTATACAGGTTTTAAAAGAAAGAATAAATCTTTTTCTAAACCTTTCAAAAGAAAGAAAAAAATCGGTCATGAAAACCATTCTATTTTTAAAAGGAATAATAAAAGAACTTTCCAAAAGAAACCCAATTCAATTATTTGGACTAAGAAAAATAGATGAATTGAGTGAAACTAAAAAAGAAAAAAATGGGGTAATCAGTAATGCAATGATTAATGAATCGTCCATTCAAATTTGATTTATGGATTTAACAAATTCTTCATTGACAAAAAAAAAATGAAAGATCTGGATCATAGAACCAGCACTATCAGGAATCAAATAGAAAAAATTACAAAAGATAAGAAAAAAGGATTTTTAACTTCGGAAATCAATATAAATATTAGTTCTAATAAAATAAGTTATCCTACTAAACTATTAGCATCAATAAGAAATATTTGGCAAAAATTAAAGAAATTCAAAAGAATAAATGTTCGATTAATTCGTAAATCATATTCTTTTTTCAAATTTTTAATTGAAAGGATGTACATAGATATACTTATCTGTATCATTAATAGTCCGAGGATCACTACACAACTTTTTTTTGATAATTCAACAAAAATGATCGATAAATACATTTACAATAATGAAACAAATAAAGAAAAAATAGCTGAAACAAATAAAGAAAAAATAGCTAAAACAAATAAAAATACAGTTCGTTTTATTTGGACTAAAAAAAATCAATTTCTGATATTAGTAATAAAAATTCAAAGATTTTATTATCCTCCTTCTCACAAGCATATGTATTTTACCAATTATATCAAACACAATTTTGTAATTTGTATAAGTTAAGATATGTCCTTCAATATCACGGAACATCTTTTTTTCTTAAGAATGAAATAAAGGATTATTTTGAAACACAAGGAATTTTTTATCCTGAATTAAAACTTAAAAATATTTTGAATTCTGAAATGATTCAATGGAAAAACTGGTTAAGGGGTCATTATCAATATGATTTCTCTCCGATTAGATGGTATCGATTAGTACCACCCAAATGGCGAAATAGATTCAATCAAACACGTATAGTGCAAAATAAATATTTAAACAAAAGGCATTCAGATGAAAAAGATCGATTAATATTAATTAATTACAAAAAATTAAATGATTTTGAATTAAATTCATTATCAAATTCAAAATATAACCTTCAAAAATACTATGGATATGACCTTTTCTCATATAAATCGATTAATTATGAAAATAAGAAGGATTCACATATTTATGTATCACCATTACGTTTAAATAATAAACAAGAGATTTCTTATAATTACAACAAGATATATAGAAAAAAAAGGTAAATCAATTAATATGCCAGGAGGTATTATCCCTATTAATTTAGAAGATGATGATATTCTAAATCTAGATAAATTTACAGATAGAAAATATTTGGATTGGAGAATTTTTTATTTTTGTCTTCGAAATAAAGTCAATATTGAGTCCTGGATTGATATCGATACCAATGATAATAAAAATACTAAGACTAGGTTTAATAATTATCAAATAATTGATAAAATGGATCAAAAAAGGTCTTTTTTTTTTCTTAAAAATTCCCAAAATGGAGGAATTATGGCATCCAAAAAAAAAAAGATCTTTTTGATTGGATGGCAATGAATGAAGAAATCCTGAGTCGTCCCATATCAAATCTAAACCTTTGGTTCTTTCCAGAATTTGTGATCCTTTATAATACATATATTATGAAACCGTGGATCATACCAATCCAACTACTTCTTTTAAATTTTAATGAAAATGTTAGTGAAAATAAAAACATCACTAGAATAAACAAAATGGATCTTTTTCTATTTTCGAATGAAAAAAAAAATCGATTGAATTAGAGAATCGAAATCAAGAAGAAAAAGAATCCACAATTCGAGATAATCTTGAATCAGATGCACAAAATCAAGCGAATCTTGGATCACTCTCAAACCAAGAAAAATATATTGGAGAAGATTATGCAAGCTCCGATATGAAAAAACGTAGAAAGAAAAAAAGAATATAAGAGCAACACGGAAGTAGAGCTTGATTTTTTCCTAAAAAGGTATTACGTTTTCAATTGAGATGGGATGATTCTTTAAATCAAAGAATGATCAATAATATCAAAATATATTGTCTCCTACTTAGACTAATAAATCCAAGAGAAATTGCTATATCCTCTATTCAAAGGGGAGAAATGAGTTTAGATATTTTGATTATTCAAAAGGATTTAACTCTTACAGAATTAATGAAAAAGGGTATATTAATTATCGAACCAATTCATTTGTCTATAAAAAATGATGGACAATTGATTATGTATCAAAGTCTAAATATTTCATTGTTTCATAAGAGTAAGCCCAAAATTAATCAAATATACCGAGAAAAAAGCTATGTTGCTAAGATTAATTTGGATAAATCCATTGTAAGACATCAAAAAATGGCTGAAAATAGATACAAAAATGAGTATGATTTGTTGTTTGTTCCCGAAAAGGTTTTATCCACTAAAAGACGTAGAGAATTAAGAATTCTAATTTGTTTCAATTCGAGGAAGAGAAATGGTATTCATAAAAATCCAATATTTTGCAACAACGTAAAAAACTGGGGTGAATTTTTGGATAAAAGAAAACATTTTGATAAAAATAAACTAATTAAATTAAAGTTCTTTCTTTGGCCTAATTATCGATTAGAAGATTTATCTTGTATGAATCGATATTCGTTTGATACCAATAATGGGGGCCGCTTCACTATGATAAGGATACATATGTATCCACGATTGCAAATTTGTTAATTATGCGTTTTTCATATATATTATGTACCATATATGTATGGTACATGAAAAAAATGAGTCACACCTATATATTATCTTACCTTCCAATCAAATACATGAATACTAATTCAATGCATTTATCAATATCCAATAGATCTATAAATGATTAACGGAATCTTCTTATTTTTTTTTTCTTTTTTTATTTATTATTAAATTTTGATCCAAATTTTTTTCTCTTTTCTAAATGTAGAAATATATCACCCTTTCCTATTCATATACTAATTTTCCAATTCCTATACGAATAAAACTGAAAAGAAAATTGGATTGATTCATTTTATTTGAGAAAATTAGGAGTTCATAAAGAAATTAAGATTATTGTGTATACCAAATTAAAATAACTAGCATTATTCTTACTGATCAGTAAAATCCATTAAAAAAAAAAAAAAAGAGGATAGAAAATCCGTTTTATGGTAAAAAATTCATTCATCTCGGTTATTTCACAAGAAGAGAAAGAAGAAAACAGGGGGTCCATTGAATTTCAAGTATTTCGTTTCACCAATAAGAAGTTCATTAAAATTTAAGATTGAATAAATAAATAAAATAATTCAAATTCCTTTTTCACTTAACGAGTTTTTGACTCCCGAATATCCAGCTGACTAATTAATTCTTTATAACGCATTCTATTTTTCTTTGACAAATAAGTGATTATCTTTACTAAGAAGTTAGGAAAAAAAAGAGTGTTAACATGAAATAAAAGGTTCGACAAAAATGAAATAAAAAGAAAAAAGCATTCCCTAAATAGTTATTCGATCGTGGATAACTTATTAGCTAAGAATTTCTAAATGTGACATTAAAAGTATAAAACAGATGTAAATTGTCGAAAACAAAAATAATTTAAAGAGTGAGATCAAAGTGATTTGGCTAAGGGGGGATGACTCAATAATCTTTAGGTAAGATATGGTACAGGGAAATTTAGTTTGAAAAGTGGGGGAAACTTGTTTTAAGGTTTGCTTGTCTAGAATCCCTTCTGAGAGAAAAAATAAGTCAAATTGGACATTATAAATAATAATCCAACAGGCTATGTTTTTGCGATTGACCCCTCGTATATTGACGCTAAGGGCATGGGGAGTCTTGCTAGTTTTCTTTTCTATTTCTTTTATTAATGGAAAAAGGCAAGTCAAGTCAAGAAGAAGGCTCCACGCACCTTCTACAAAATGCTGTGAAAATTACACGCGCATTGATTGTCCTTTTGTTTTCGTTTCTATCTACCTACTTTCTATTAAATTAGTTCGGTCAAGAATATAGACTCAGAGCACATCAGAATTATTGATTGGTTTTCGTTTCTATTTTTTTGTTAGTAGAGAAAGTAAGTCAAGACAAGAAAGGAAAAAAAAAATAAGGATACGACATAAATTTTATGCACCTCCTTATTATTTGTGCATTGATTGTCCTTTTATTTTATTTTCTATTGCTATCTATTTTTTATTAAATTAATTGGTGGAGAATATGCTTCACTAACTCGAAGGCATCAAAATTCTTCGTTGATTTCACATCTATTTCTTTATTAGTAGAAAAAGCAAGTCAAGTCAACAGAGGAAAAGAAAAAAATGATGCTTCTATTTCTTTATTAATAAAGAAAGCAAGTCAAGTCAACAGAGGGAAAGAAAGAAAGGACACACGTAAATTTTATGCACCTTCCATGGAAATCACGTGTGCATGCCAGGGGCATGGGAGTATTCCTAGTTTTCTTTTCTATTTCTTTTATTAATGAAAAAGGCAAATCAAGTCAAGGACCAGGTTACACGCACCTTCAACAAAATGCTGTGGAAATTACGCATGCATTGATTATCCTTTCCTTTTCTTTTTTATCGCTATCTGCTATGCGGCCATCAGAATTATCGGTTGATTTTCTTTTCTATGTTTTTATTAGTAGAGAAAGCAAGTCAAGACAAGAGAGGAAAAAAGAAAAAGAAAGGACACGACATAAATTTTATGCACCTCCCACGGATATTAGGCATGTATTGATTGTCCCTTTTATTTTATTTTCTATTGCTATTTGCTTTTTATTAAATTAATTGGTGGATAATATGCTTTATTGACTCCGAGCATCAAATTGTTCGTTTGTTTTTGTTTCTATTTCTTTATTGGTAGAAAAAGCAAGTCAAGTAAGTCAACAGAGGAAAAGAAAGAAAGGACACGCGTAAATTTTATGAACCTTCCGTGGAAATTACGCGAGCAATAATTCGTCTCTACTTTCTTTTCTATGGTTTTCTTTGATTATCACTGCCGCGTGATTCGAGAAAGTCATCGTCAAAAAGAATAAAGTGATGTACACATGAGAGATAAAGCTGCAACCCAACCTTGGAATCGCTCAAGATATGAGCACGTAGAAGGAACAAAGTGGTGGGGCCCACCTGCCCATCAAAATCAACTTGATCTTTTTTTCTTTTCTGAGCAAAGCCGCGTGGAGGGAAGCTGGCACGAAACTGATAGAGCAAACGTTTCCTTGCGCTTTTGACGTAAGCAACAAAGACAAAGAAAAAAGGTGAGATATCATCAAATCACATTAAACTCATAATGATTGGTATAATTATTGCACTCGATTGACATTACCGATCGTTTGTATGCAATATAAAGTTAGATAATAACAAAATAAGCTAAACTCTATGTGTAATGCATCCCATGTTAGTAGATGTTTTACACTTTTGAAGTACCATTCTCCGTTAGAGTCTAAATGCAAAAATTCTCTTTTGGACTATATAATTTAAACATAATATGTTTTTTTACGTCCAGTAAAAGTCTTTCTTACAAATTCTCATACCAAGTATTCAGTACTTTTGAAAATGACTAACACTTTGATTTGACAAGGAATGGCATCACCAATCATATGAATTCCAAAAAAGCATCTAATGAATAATGCCCTAGTCGAGTGAAAGATCCTTCGCTCGAAAGTAATAGAAGATAAGCTATTGGTGGACCAATTAATCATTTTGAGGTGATCTTTTAGAAAATTTCTCATGTCTTTGGATTTATACATTAGAACCTACCGCATTACTTTCAATTGAACAAAAAGCTTGATCTATTCTCATGCCTGAGCTATGAAAGGAAAAAAAAGGTAATCCTTATCCAATTTGTAATTAGATTGCCTAATGCATAGAAAATGTGAAACCAATCGTTGGTGAAGACGTGCTCATATCAAAGCCCTTCTCTCAAATCGGCACAAGTATCTACATACATGCATGACTAATACATCTTATGTAGGATGTAACAATTCATTTACATGTTAAAGCTATCCTCTCGAGTTATCTAGTAGATCCGCACTCTAAATTCGGATTTCTTCATTCTCATTATATATTGATTTATCAGAAGGCATGGCAAAAAATAGTAGTATGCAACAAATCACGCTAGCGGCATTTCCCCGTGCCACAGCACATCACTTCTCCGAGCTTGCTGAGCCCACCGGGCAACGCCTCCTCTCCAATTTCCTGCCACATCCTCTCATCTGCCTTGCCCACAAAGCTGGAAATTAATATAATATTCTTTGTTGACCTTCAAAAAAGAAAGTCATGCCTCTGCGTGTAAAGAAAGTACCGAGAAGATCCGATGGGGAACAAATCTCACTGATTGCGAATGCCATTTCCTGGAAGCCACAGCCAAGTACTTCATTGGGTGGCCAATGGAGTAGCTTACCTTTTAAGATCTCGTTTCATCCTTCAGCACCTTCATTTTCCAAGCAAACACACCAGCACCTGCCTCTTTTTACCAAATTCTAATGGCTTCTTCTTCTTCTGTGTTAATTATTTCGGGACCAACGAAGTGACATTGGCATTGAGGCTTGTTTTCAGAAAGCTCGCCAAAGGAATTAAAAAAAATATATATTCGATTGAGATCACGGCTTGTTACATCGTTCAAAGTGGGTTGTAATTAAAAAAATTGGAAAAGGTAAAGCCTCGATTTCAAACAACACTACTTGTATTTTACCAAGCTGGGATCTTCCGTACATATCATGTGTAAATAACAGACAAAGCGCATAGGTTAAGCCCGGTGCATATTTCCTTTTTTTTTTAAAGTAATAAAATAAAATAGAAAAGAGAATTTTCTGGGGACTAGATGAGTTGAATGATGTAAACATGCACATGACTCCCTCATTCCATTCTTAAGCAAAAGATGGCTACTTAAAAATATGAAAATCAATTAATGGGAAAAAACAAAATTGCATCCGGTACACGTCAAAAAATCTATTTCATGACTTATTTTTTGGGGACACAATGAGTTGAATAAGCAAAAAATCTAAACAATTTCCTACCGAATAATGTGAAAGATATGTTGCCATTCATAGAAGACCAACTATTGGAATGGAATATATCGGATTTGGGTTGAGAATGATAATCTTTTTATTGCATACATAAATTTATAACTTAGTTTTTTATATGCTTTGAATAATATTGAATCTTGGCAAATAAAATAAAGTAGGGATGTTCGATTCCCAATACGATTCAATGAAATCGGTCACTTTTTAAAAAAAAAAAAATCACTAAAGAGTGTTCGTGCACAATGAGAAAGTGACAAATCCTAAGATATTAACAGAAGTAATGATAAATGAAAAGTCACTGTGCCATAACTTATGACTTTGTTGGATAAGATAGTGTTTAATTCACATTTGATCAATTTTTTTGAAAAAATAAAAAATATATTTAGTCAGTCTAGTCCAATCCAATTTTCACTTTTAAGAATTAGGAACTACATGAACATTCTTGAAAATCGGACTCAATTAGCTGATTCGGTTCGATTCGAGCAATTGCAAATTTCGAACGGTTCATTTTGAACACTCGTAAAATAAAGTCACTTTCCGGTTTTTTGTAAGACAAAAACAAAAAATTTTAAAATACAAATGAACAAAAGAAAACTTCTCGTCCATTTGTGAAAAATGAAAAGAAAAAACAAAAAAGAAAAAGGCACTTTTCTTCACACGGTGGCACCGTGACGATGCGACGTTCAATGTTTCTCAGTTCGCATCGATTTCTTGACCAACTCCACGATAAAAAGCATCACTCATTGCCAAGGTTGTACCAATACGGACACGCGACACACGACATAATATAACACGACACGCCGACACGTCATTTATCAAAAGTAGAAAATTTCGACACGTTCAAATACGTTATATATTAAAAAATATTTTTATTTTTAATTAATTTGATTCAAATTTATAATTAAAAAAAAAAAAACTACAATGAATTTACACTAATGATTTAATATACAGTATATTTTTTTCTCAAAATTATTTTTTTAATTTTATTTAACAATTTTTCCGATTAAATAAAAAGCCCCCAAACCCCTTCCATTAAATAAAAAGCCTCCACGCCCTCCTGTGCGCCCAAACGCCCTTTTCCCTCGTTTCTTTCCCACCCCCAAATTTTGTTCACTTTTTTTCCTTCCACCTGACACCTGACATCGTCGCTTCCCCTCCCTCCAACACGCCAAATCCCTCTTTTTATTCTTTTATTCTCAAAACCCTAGCAATGCTTCTTCTCCTCCTCCTCGCCGCACGACGCATTGCCTCTCCTCTTCCTCTCGATTTCTGCTTGCCAGGGGATGGAACGCGCGGTCCTGTGCGCCGAGAGGCTGCACACCGCCGCGAACTCCTCCTCCTCCCCCTTGCCGCCGCCGCCGCCGCCGCCCCGCTCGACGACGCCGCCCTCCCCACGCGCGCCTCTCTCGTGAAGTTCCTCCTCACGGCCCTCGCCTCATTCTCTACTCTCTCTCGGGCCGTCTCTCGCCGTCGCGGGCCCGACACGGAGGCACATATAACGTGTCCGTGCAACCTAGCTCATTGCTCGACACGAAGCCAAACTTTGCTCAGATTCTATCTTAATGTCGTCGTCTTCTTCTTCTTCCGTAGCGAAATGGCTGCACGATGTCTTCCTCAGCTTCAGAGGCAAGGACGTCCGCCGCGGCTTCCTCGCTGACCTCCACAGGTGTCTGCTTCATCGAGGCATCAACGACTACATCGACAGCGAGGACCTGAGGCGCGGGGACGAGATCTCGCCCGCCCTGATGAAGGCCATCGAGGAGTCGCGGATCGCCGTGCTCATCTTCTCCGAGAACTACGCTTCGTCTCGGTGGTGCTTGGACGAGCTGGTGAAGATAATGAAGTGTAGGCGGCTCAAGAAACAGCGGGTGATGCCCGTGTTCTACAAAGTGGAGCCCGGGGTGATTCGAGGGCAGAGAGAGAGTTATGGCAAGGCATTGGCCAGCCACGAGAAGGAGTTGGGACAGGATCCTGAGAGGGTGAAGAAATGGAGGGAAGCCCTAACTGAAGCCGGCAATTTGTCCGGTTGGCATCATGACCATGGGTAATCATAGTATTCTTGTTCGACCCTGGAAAAGAATTTGGAATTTTCTAATTTTATTGATACACGATGGCATAGATAAGTGCGTTAAGAGTCATTTTTTGGAATGTCACAGAGTAATTGTTTGCTTCGTGTTAATTTTAGTTAGTTTAATGGATCGTATATTTCCATTTATTCTCGTTCTTTTTGCTGCTTTGTATTGGCAGAGATGATACCGAGTTCATCGAGAGCATCGTCAAAGAGATCTCAACTATAGTAGCACGAGTCCCCTTGAGTGTTGCCAAGTATCCCGTTGGTCTATGTTGCCGGGTAGAAAAAGTAACATCGTTGTTGAGTACAGGCTCGGATGATGTTCGGATGATAGGAATATGGGGAACTGGAGGTGTAGGGAAGACCACTATCGCTAAAGCTGTTTATAACAGTATTGCTAATCTGTTTGATGGTTGCACCTTTCTTGCAAATGTTAGAGAAACTTCCGGTAGACCTGACGGCCTAGTTCATTTGCAGAAAAAGCTGCTATCCCAGATATTATGGAAAGAAAATTTAGTGGTCTTAAGTGAGGATGGAGGCGCTAATCTGATACGAGATAGACTTTGCTGCAGGAAGATTCTGCTTGTGCTTGATGATGTGGATGATGTGGAACAGTTAAATGCATTAGCTAGAGAATGTGAATGGTTTGGAAAAGGGAGCAGGATCATTGTTACGACAAGAGATAAACATGTACTAACTTCTCATGGGATAGATCTAGTATATAAAGTCGAACCATTAGATCAAGTTGAAGCTTTTGAACTTATGAGTTCACATGCTTTTCCAAGAAACCAGACCAAAGACATACACAGGGATCTCATATATAATATTCTGGGCTATGCTAATGGCCTTCCCTTAGCAATTGTGGTCTTGGGTCCCCTTTTATGTGGTAGAAGTAGAGAAGAATGGGAGAGTACATTGAAAAAACTTGCTGAAAGTCCTAATAAAAAAATAAACAGTATTCTTAAGATAAGTTTTGATGCACTGGAGGACAATGAGAGGGACATCTTTCTTGACATTGCTTGCTTCTTTAAGGGGATGAACAGTGATTATGTAACCAGAGTTCTTGATAGCTGTGGTTTACACACATCAATTGGGATTCAGACTCTAATAGAGAGATCCTTAGTAACAATTTGTGATTGGGGAATAGTACAAATGCATGACTTGATTCAGCTGATGGGTCAGGACACCGTTAAACAAGAAAGTCCAAATTATCCTGGGAGACGGAGTAGATTATGGTGCTATGATGATGTTTATGAAGTATTGTCGGAGGCTACGGTGAGCGCTTCTCATGAAACCATTGATAATCTCATCTTCTTTAATTTAAATGCTATTATCTAATTGCGGTTGGTTATAAATGATTATTTTCTTTTTCTTGACAGGGAACCGAAGCTGTTAGAGGCATAGTGCTGCAGTTGCCGACACAAAAAGTGCTAGACATTAGTCCTAATGCTTTCACACACATGAGGAGACTGAAAATGCTCATACTTTCGGATGCACAAATCAGCGGAGGTCTCGTACGTCCTCCTGATGATTTAAGGTGGCTTGAATTGCGTGGATGTCATTCATCCACTCTGAAGTTTAGTGCTCGTCCAAAGAAACTTGTTTGCTTTGATGTGAGAGGCAACCGGATTAAGAAATTTGAAGGGAACTTTGAGGTACGTCATAAATGCTTTAATTGATGGTTTTCATTTTCGGCGCATACAAATTGAATTTATCAAAATCTTGTTCAGCTGTTATTTTTAATTTGCAACGTTTTAGGAATTTGAAGTTTCTGAATTTTTAGCCACTATAAGTTGCTGCTTTGTGTCCCTGACCTTTCAGAGGTGCCAAATTTAGAGGTATTAAACTTAAGTAGGTGGTCGACCCTCAAGGAGCTTCCAAGTTACCTCTATTAATTTGAGTGATTTACCAACTCCTCACGGGTTAGGTTACCATCTAGTGTTAGCTTTTCTAACTCTTATTTTATTTGGTTAATGACGTTTTCAAAATCACTTTTTGATTTAACAATTTACTGACATTTAATTTGCAGATGTTATCAACAAGTTGAGGTTGCCAACTCTTATAAAATTTACCAATTTTTTTTTGAGTCTATTTACCAATGTTTATTTGATTTTAACTTAAACAAGTTGGAACGTTCCTCAAGCAAACGTGGTAAATTATGTGAATAGTTGATACTTTTGAAACAACCAAATAAAAGTTAGTAAGTGACTCAAATAGGAGAGTGTAACTTAATCACCACAAATGATGGCAATTGTAATGATGTTAGTAATATTCGACAGAATTGTTAATTTCATAGAAGAGTGGTGATGTTAACATGGTAGTAGGCTTTCCAAATTAACCTTGGTATACTATTGAAACAGTGGGTACTTCTTAAACAATGTCAATTAACTCAATAAGAGTTGATAATTTTGGATATAAGTTATCAAACCTTTTCAGTTGGTAAGTTGCCACAAATGTCGGTAAATTATCAGAATGGTTAATACCTTTGTAGCAATCAAGTAAATATTGATAACCAACTCAAATATCTATTGGTATTTTCATGTAAGAGTTCTTAAATTAGCTCGGCATATAATTGTTGGTAAATTATTGGATTAGTTGTTAATTTAGGAAGTAGTAGGTAATTTAGTATAGGAGTTAGTTCAACTGGTTGATAACTTCAACGAATAAATATCGTTAAATCATAGAAACAAGTTTATTTTTTGCGAAAAACCTAATAAACGTTGGTAAGGGGACTCAATTAGTAGTTGATAATTTTCTAGAAGGGATAGTAACTTAGACAAGTTGGTAAGCTGGCATATAAAAATTCATAGATTATTAAAACAGTTGATAATTTCAAAACACTAGAAAAAAACATTGGTAGTGATTCAAATAAAAATTGGTTATTTTCTGAAAAGAATTGTGAATTTAACACATTGGTAACTCAAACAAAAAATGCAGTACTGAAAAAACGGTTGGTAATTCCAAAATTGAAATAAATGTCAGCAGAAGGATTCAAACGGGAGTGGGTAGTTTTATAAAATTTAGTGAAAATAACATTTTAGTATGCTCTGCAGATAAATGTTGCTAAATCATTGTAACCTTTAATAATTTCGAAACAATAAAATAAATATCAGTAACTCATTCAAATAAGATTTAGGGCAAAACGTGAAATTGACTAGCGAGAACAAATGCAAACATTAATTATCAGCAAGAAATCAGATGCAGAATATTAAACACGTGCACAATTACTTAGATGGTGTCCCGTGTCCGGTCAATTGTGCAAACATCCGAAAAAAGAAATTGAGTTTTCAAAAGATTAAGTTCCTAAGAAGGTCTCACCGAATTTCGAAAAATGCAAAATCAATTCGATAGGGGCATGCTTTAGCGTGTTGTTGCTTTTAGTGGAACTATAATATCTTTTGGTTTGCTCGGGACTCATTCGCCGATCCTACTCCACACCTAACCTCCATATCACCAAGCATGCTCTTTCAAGTTTTGACGTTAAGTACATCATGTTAGCAATTTAGTTTTTATGTTCCGCTCAACAGGTGAGTATTCTCTTGGGCTACTCCAGTAATCATCCGATATGTACGGGACAGTAGATAACAACACGACCAAATTAATTGATTACTAAGGGCATCTCAAACCTCCCCACTATATACACGAGAATTCTCCCAAATTTGCCACTAACTTTTCACATGTAGCACAGCCCATCATATTTTAGTCAAATAAGCCTACCTCGGACGATCACTTGCATGGTGTATCCACAGAGAAATGCCTGAGTAAGTTTAACACACTGGTAACTTTTCACATGTTGGTTGTTCCATAAAGTAAGTCAGATACGCATGTATGTACGTGTAATTATACTCACATTCATATAATCTTTAGTACAATATAAATTAAACAGGAGCTTCGGTATGCATGTCTTATAGATAATCTTTAGTTCACTATCTACTAGACCAATTTAAGGTGCGCATTCAAATGAATTGTTCTTATTTGCTTATCTCTTACATATCTATATCCGTATGCATATGATTATGATTATATATATGCATGTCTTATAGAAAACTTTGGATGCAACAATTACTAACTTTGATGATGCTTGTTAATTATGCTTAAGAAACATCTGCATCTATTAAATTGTTTATAGTTTATTAAATTCTTCCCGTTTTAGGGGAGTATTAAACACTTTTCTATGTGAATTTTATTGTCGATTCGAACAAAAGATACTTGCTAAAAAATTCAATCTCATTTTCAAATGTTAGAAGTACCGAAATTATAAGAAGAATGGACTTATACCATCAGTAACTTTAATACCGAAAATTGGAACAAGAACTTGTTGGTGACATAATTTAACAATCGAATGGTGAACGTGCTTAGTATTTTAATAAACATGAACTGCCTGAGGATTCAATTTGTGTGCCTTTGAAATGATAGATACTAAAAATGCTATCAAAGATTATATGTTTTATATAATAGACAAGCTTGCTAAATTCTTTTTGAAATTGCATATGAAAATAGAATGAGGATTTTCTTGCTTATTTGCTTTAACATTGAAGCGAATGCACGCTAAGTACTTTTGATTGAACCTCCCGTTGTTGTTTCTATAATAGAATGCAGTCGATAATGAAAAGAGATGTAAATCGTGTAGTAAATGATCTTTAAACAAGTTGAGTCTTTACTGTAAGTCAACCCCAAAAGTCCGTCTCTTTTTATTGTACCGACCGAACAATAGATTTCTGGCAAGTACTTATTTATTTTTAGGAGGATTAAGCAGAACTCCAAGAAAGTTATCTTCATTTTTATGGATACAATATTCACTTTCAAATATAACTGAGAGTTTCTCCTTCTCCTTCCAATTATGTAACACGTTCCCCTCCATTCCTTTCAATCGGGCCATTCGGTTGCGCCCTTACTCGATTTATTCCTAAGTGAGAAATCATAGGACAAAAAGCAACTCTCAGGGGAGATAGATTGACCAACCATTCCTTCTCCTGCTATTTTAAATAAAAGCTTGTAGAATACAATTCCATGGAAGAGTCTTACTTTATAGACGCGCTAGCACACCACATCTAGGACGCTGGTAGTGCGTAATGGCTTTCACGCATGACTAATAAGGCTTTCTAAAGAGAAATAAGGGCTCGCTTTGCTAATTTAAATATATTTAAACTTAAACCTAATCTTAAGTTATTTATATATGTATTATATTTATATTCATATAAATACTACTGTACAAAGTAAAGGTGACCTTCCACAGGATTTCAATTTAATTCCTTCCCCAAAATGTCTCAATTACTTATTTTACAAATATTGTATTCATTGAGAGGTGCATAAACTATTAATCTATTTGATCTCTCACATGTTTCACAGTCTAAATTTTAATCTTTTCTATCCCATAACAAATTTCTTATTGCAAATTTTAATCTTGAAATATCCTACATACATTCTATGTTTGTGTATTGTGTATTTACCAACAATTTCTTTCCATTAAATATTTCTAATTTAGTGGTTTTGCTCAATTTTTCAGATATCCATTTTTTTCAAATCTTGTGCATACTCTTTTAGTTTTCTCTTCCTATGCCTCAAAAGTGACAGACTTCGTGGGCTTTCGATTTTGCTGTCATACTTGTCGGCCATGACACCGGAATGTGTTGAGCGAACAAATAAATAGAAGGGGTTTTTCAATCTTAATGAAGTGGAAAAACCACACTTGGAAGAGACTACATACACTAGGTCTCCCTTAGCCCAATCACCACCTTTGTAGGCCAGTCCAAGGATGCAGCACTCTCTCGTTCACTCATCAATCCCCTAAAAGGACAGAGAGAAAGACAGAAAAGATAGAATGAAACTTCATTTAATAGATTAATTGTGTTTACCATGAGACACCAAGAGGGCACTTATAAGTAGAAGCCTACTGTACCTTTGAGTAACCTCCAAGTAAAGAAAAATGAACCTGAAATACAAAATTCAAACAAGCTACAATATTATCACATTGTAATCGAGACTAAAACAATTCTAAAAAGTATAAAACAGGCTCACTGATCAAGAAAATATATTTTATCCCTATTATTCTATTCACAAGAAAGAATCTTGAAATCTTGAAAAGACTCCTCTTCGAGGCCAACTTCATAGTGATAGATCAGCAACATTGGAAACACCATTCCGTCCTCAAAGCTCACTTTTGCAGGTATTATTATCAATGTGTTCCAAAACTAGAAAAGAACCGTCCGTAGCACCACGACTAGGTGGAAAGTGCTCTTCTCAAATGAATCCAGACAAGATCACCTTCTTTAAAAACAGCAGGCTTTTCTTTCTTTTCTTTCTTTTTCTTTTTTTTTTTCTGGCTTGACTGGGATATTTGACATTTTGCTTCGGACTTCTCTTCCTCACTTCCTCACGTAACTTATTGATTGTCTTAGCTCTTTCTCCATATTAGTGGTGGATAATGGTGTAAGATCCAAAGGACTTAAAAGATGCATTCACTACACAACGTAAGGAGTTGTCTTTGGAATACCATGTGGGTGCACAATTTCACTGATATAAAATTCAGCAACATATAACGGATCAAGGGTCTACTACATTCAACAAAATGTGTGATTCTCAAAAATCGATCAACCAAGCACCATGACCTAATAAGTGATGACACGAGAGATTCCCAAGCTTCCACCGCCATTATGGCAGGTTTGCATATCTCTGCATAAGATTGTAGGTCCATCAAGTGCCACCTATATTAGCTTAAATTCATGTCATGAATTAGCTGGCAAAGGATTTGACCATGGCTCATGTGCTCCCACTTGAGGTCACACTCTCTCTTTGAATTACATGTATTGATTCTAAACATATACATAGTAGAAGTGGCCACGCTACTTAGCATTGGAATGATTTCTCTTGTGTGTCGCTTGATAGAGCTTAGTGTGTGTGTGGTGAAATTACGAGTATTATTCTTTTTTAATCTTCTCATTTGGCCAAGGATCACTTAATAAACTCATAAAAAAAAAAAGGGAGTAGGAGTGCTCTGTATACACCATATGATCAACTAATTTCTGATCACACGGGTCTTGAATGATGATCAAGTGTTTTTCATTAAATATTTTTATCTTCATTTTCTTTCCATGTGGATATTTCTTGCAGGACTTTACAAATTTGAAGTTCCTTTACTTCAGTGAATGTCCATCAGTGGTTTGTATGCCGAACCTCAATTTTTGTCCAAATCTCGAGGTATTGGATCTCAATGGGTGCAAAAATTTGGAGTGTGCTCACAAATCAGTTGCATATCATGCCAAGTTGAGGTTGTTGAATCTAGAAGGTTGCTCTAACCTTCATCATCTCCCTGATATACTCCAACCCAAGAATCTTCAACATCTCAATCTTTGTGGTTGCTCAAAGTTGCGAAGATTCCCTGATATTCCGAATAAAATGAAATGCTTGCAACGACTTGCTTTAGATAATACTTCAATTAAGGAACTTCCTGCATCCATAGAAAATGTTGTCTCTTTGAAGCGTTTGAGTTTATTTGGTTGCAAGAAATTGACAAATCTCCCATCTAGCATTTACAAGTTGCCAAATCTTGAGAGCTTGAGGCTTGCTGGTTGTTCAAAACTAATCAAGTTTCCAAAGAAGGAGGAGGATTCGAGTGATCTGCGTAGCAAGACAGGATTTCCCAAGCTAGAGTTCTTATTGCTTCGGGGATGCAATCTACAGGAAGTAGAGTTCCTAGAGAATCATTCATGTTTTCCATCCTTAATACATTTGGATTTGTGCAAAAATGATTTTGCTAAGCTTCCAACATGCGGGCACCTACATAATTTAGTTCAATTGGATGTTTTGGAATGCCGACAGCTACAAGAGATTGGCGAGCTTCCGAGGCAATTGCGTAAATTGCAGGCAACGAATTGTGAATCTCTAAGCAAAATTCCCTCCGACATGTTGTCCATTAACCGATTATTCCATGATTTGGTCCATAAAGAGGTTAGACTCTCTCTCCCTCTCTCCCTCCCTCCCTCCCTCTCTGATTAATATGGAGTCGTGTATATATATCGCTAATTGTAGCTAAATTTGACTCATTGGAACTCCTCTTTTTCAAGTGTCAAATTCGAAATAATATCTTAACAATTTACTTTTATGACAGCAATTTAGGGAATCGGGTAACTTGTTGCCTGTGGAAATTATTCTACCTGGAGGAGAGATGCCGCAATGGTTACTCCTGAATAAGGAGGGTTATATATCTTTCACAGCTTCGAAGGATTTGTATGAGAAGTTCCTAAGATTAGCTATCTGTGTTGTATTTCGAGAAAAGGAAGGAGTAAAGGAAGGGAAACAAAACTACTTTAAGCTCATTCCATACATTAATGGCAGACGCCATGATATGCTCTCCTTGCCAATAAGTTTACCCATAATGCATTCGGATCATGTGTTCATACACTCGCATGTAGTGAAGGAACTATGGGGAGTTGACCCTTTTGGTCCAAATGACTCAAGTTCTTTCCAGTTAGGCATTAAAGCATGGGATGGTGCAATTGTAAAAAGGTGCGGATTTCAATTAATATGCAAGCCGCTAGAGGATGATTTGGAGGCTTTGAATCAAGATTACAAGTTAGATCCAAGTTTGATTTATCAGATTCGGCATCACGATGAAGAAACGAATAGTGAGGAAGAAATTTCGGCCGATCTCTCACATCTGGAAAAGGTCTCTCCCTCCCTCCCTTCCCCCCCTCTGCGATTGTGGTGTGTGTGTGTGTGATTGATATGGGTGCTTTGTGTTTTTATAATGCAAAACTGCAAATGCTTGTAAACAAAACAAGCTAATAAATTGTGATTTTGCACCTATATATAACAGCGGCGTGTAGGCCATGAAGATAATTATCAAACAAACTCAGAAGAAGACGACGATATTCGACCCAAGAAAAAACAAAGAACAGACGTCGATATGGATAACTCCTCACGTGCCGATATGATGGCTGACTTTTCAGTTGAGGTCTCTCCCCTCTCCCTCTCTCTCTCTCCGCGATTGTGGTGTGTGTGTGATTGATGGGTGCTTTGTGTTTTTATAATGCAAAACTGCAGATGCTAGTAAACAAAACAAGCTAATATATTGTGATTTTGCACCTATATGTAATAGCGGGGGATAAACCATGAAGACAACTACCAAACAAGCTCAGAAGAAGGTGACGATATGGATGACTCCCCGCCCGCTGATATCATGGCTGACTTTTCAGTTGAGATCTCTCTCTCTCTCTCTCCCTCTCCCCGCGATTGTGGTGTGTGTGTGATTGATATGGGTGCTTTGTGTTTTTATAATGCAAAACTGCTAATGCTAGTAAACAAAACAAGCTAATATATTGTGATTTTGCACCTATATGTAATAGGAGTGGCTAGACAGTGAAGATGTAGACAGTGAAGATGATTACCAATCAAGCTCAGAAGAAGGCGACGGTCAATCAAGCTCAGAAGAAGGCGACGGTATAGATGACTCCCCGCCCGCTGATATCATGGCCGACTTTTCAGTTGAGGTCTCTCTCTCTCTCTCTCTCTCTCTCTCTCTCTCTCCGGCCCTTGGGGATACGCGTGGATTCATAAGTGCATGTGTTTGATTTGTTGTTGGAGTGTACGTCAGGCGCACTGTGTTTTGTATAACGCAAAAACTGAAAGTTCTATACAAATAAGCAAGTCTAACATAGAGTGATTCTGCACCATGTGCTATGACAATACTCACAAGTGAAGTGAATGACTTCATGAGTATTACATATAAGGCAAGGAAAGATCGATATGTTTAATTATTACAAAAACTCTAGCTTTGGTTAAATTACCAGAAATATTCTCAAATCAAACTCTTCTATTTTAACTAATTATCAACTTTAGTACGTCTAACAATTTACCGGTATAACAGGAGTGGCGCTATTCTGAAATTGCTCCTGACGACATTCTTATTCTTCCCGGAGGAGATATGCCAAAGGAGTTCAAAATTGCTGAAGGCAATACCATATCTTTCACGTGGTCACAACACTTTTATGATAAGCTCTTGCGATTAGTGCTTTGTGTTGTTTTCACTGTAGAAGATGGAGAAAAGGAAGTATTTTTCGACATCGTGCCCCATCTTAATGGCCAAAGACGGAATGGGCTATCGGGATCTCTCGGTTCACTTAATTCGAATCACATGTGGATTCAATATCTCAAACCGAATGTGCTATGGGGAGTGTTGGAGGGAGCTGTTGATTTTCTTGAATTTGACAAGGATCGCTTACAATTTAGCCTCACACTCAATGTATCGGGAGGAACCGTAAAAAAATTTGGGATGTGCTGAGATGCAAGCAAATGGATGACGATTTGAAAGTTGTTCGTAGACAAGCAATTAGTGAATCCAGCTTCAATCTATGAAATGAAGCTCAAAGAATTCTACTACAAATTTCTCCCACGCCAAATGGAGCCAATGGAAATGGAGCGAAGAGAAATGAAGAGAAGGAGATCTTGGTACATGTACAGCAGTGACAGCGAAACAGATTAAATGGGAAGAGGGGAGTGTAATAGTGCTAGCATGTAGCTCTGAAAGAAGCAATCATTAAGCCAGCACAACAAACTAGGGGTTGGCATATGTTTCTTGATACCTCGGGACATTTATGTTTGTTGTTGAAGTAAGAGATGGCATTCACTTCAATTTCTAATGTCAGATTTGGAAAATGGAGAGAGGGTGACTTGGCACACAAGATACTTCAATTCAGTAGAACGTGGCCTCATGTTTGGCTCAAATATCTTTAGCACGTGTAGTTAAATCATATCAATAAATGACATGTCAATATTTTTCGTTACTCAGATTTGGCGAAGCTAACAAAAATACTCAATTGTATTGATTGGATAGATTTTAAGACTTCATTTCACTTTTTGAAAGTCTTGGAAATTGATTATACTTTCACAACAAATTTTACGATTTCTAGAGTACTTATTTATAAACAAATTGTATTCATATCTCATCTCCCCAAGCATGGTTTCCCTTTACTTGGGTAATTTCGATTTCTTTTTTATGCAGTTTATAGATGAAGCAAAAAGGTTTGCGAAACTAATGTGTTTCTATACATATCCCTGTTATAGCAGTATGTAAAACTTTGCTCATTGCCAAAAAATAATCTTTGTTATGCCCTTATGTTAATGCTAGTCAAAATAAATAACGAAATTTCTCGGTAAATATTCTAGAACAAGTGTAAATCACCCAAAATCCTCAAAAGATGGTTATTAACTTTGCAGTATAACTTTGCATCACAAACATCCCTTTCATTATTGCTAATTCGTGAGCGTCATCATTATTCAATTCTCCATTGATACAGTATTTCTCCTCTTTATTTGTAAATGATAATATTTGTATATCATAAGTATTTTTCCGACAGTCATAAGTCCCATTAAGTCCTTATTATCATCACTACATCTCTAGTTGGTATCTTTCTTTTGAGGTTAGCAATTTGATTGTAGAGTTTATCTCTTGATGATCCTATCACTTAGGAATTATCCAATAGCATGGTAAATTCCTTCATCAAACCCATAAGTGACGGTATGGATTTTTAGTAACTACAAAGTGCATATCAACAGCGGTACTTGCTAGAGAGTCCTTGCAACTTTAGGTGATGATAAATAGCATTTCTTCAAAGGGAGTAGGTTTCCTAAAGTTCTCGCAAGCTTGGGAATTCTAGCATTTGAAAACTTTTCGAGGGGCCACCTCCTTGTTTGAGAAAATTATTTTATTCAGCAGTCAAATCGCTAATGGCTAACGTGATGTGACCAGCCAATTAAATCAATCGTATAAAATGCCGATCCTCTTACTTGACGCTTAAATTTTGAAATTGATTTGCTTGCCACACCACACGTCCCTACCGCGTCGTATGACATCATGACCTTGTCCCTTGTACTGACACACCTCTTTTTTGTGGAGATTCTAAACTTGATTAGCACTCTTCGATATAAAACATATACATACGTACATACATACGTACGTAGGTATGTAGTATGTATGTATGTATCTGTTTTCCAAGTAAACTATCCTTAATCTAGTACTAGCCCTTCTATACTCTGATTAGAATTACCCCGGTAGAGCCATTCTACAAAATCAATGGACCAAAGATTTGAAAATGACGCATCATGTATTTCCTATTAAAATTCTCAATTCATAATATAAAATGGTTGAACATAACCATAAGATAGACCTTAAACACATGGCTAACAACTATATCGATTATTTTAAGTCAGAACCTTATCTAAGTATTTAATAAGAAAGTCTATTATACTAGACACTTAGTTAATAGCTATAGCTAGGTACACTTATCTCATGGAAGGTACCTAGGTGTGGTCTCCTGGCTTTTACAGACCACCATTTTGAGGACAATGAAGAAGCAGGCTGACCAATCTCGTTCAACAATGGCGCACGATGGGAAAAGTCCACTTACCGGCCTAGACATCCACGGAACATCACGGCATAGGCCAAGCCGAAGACGCTTTTATCGCATTAAAGTTCTTGGGATGTCTACCATTTTCCATATCAGTGGGCAATTATGCCCTCCCATATGTTGGATCACCATTTGAATGAAAATGGGCCTCACAAGGCACACCTTTCAATCTTGCAAAGTATCATCTGTTTTTGACTTCTTACATGGAATTAATGAATCTACACAGTTTTATTAGCTTAAAAAATCGCTTAACTCCCTGTGTTATTAGAGCAGCATCACAATGCAAGGTTCAATTAAGCTGTTAGATGAAGTAAGGATCTTTTATTTCCCCATTTTGGGATAAGGTAGTATACAAGACTAATAAGGTACCAGCCTTTGAAGACAGAAGATAACCTCAGACTAACATGCGCTCTATGTTGCAGCTAATAGAGAATGAAAAGATTTATATTTGAGGCAAGCCAAGAAAAAATAAGAACCTCATAAGTTGCTCCGGGAAGAAGCACAAGTTATAGACTTCTTTCAGCATCAGTTTCCTGCTCACAATTCGACTCTCTCCCCACTCCCTCATGGATGCAATGACGAAGCTGCAAGATTGTTGTAATTCTTGAGAACTGGACAAGCCCCATCTGACACAATGCAATTCCACAAAAACAATAAGAAAAATTCAGGATTATTGTGGGATTATTGGAAAATCTACTACTAAAACTTCGCAGGTGCTCATGGTCTTTACACACTATCCACCAATGAAAACCAACAAAAGATCTATACTACTTTTTTGCCAAAATAACCAAAGATAATTGTCAGTCAAAGTTGTTTAATTTTAGAAATCTGCACCAATTTGAATGGAAGAACTAGCATATGTACTATCTGTGTCATCTCCAACTGCAGATGGATTGCATTTGGGTCCTTATAGATGGAGCTTAAGTGCATTTTGGATCTTACCCGTCTCTTATCAATTACAAGAAGAAGTGTGCATAAATGCTTAGTGCCTTTTTTGTCAAAGAAATGAAAGGAAAAGGAATGACATCTTCATGGGAACCCCAAACTACGGTTACAACAAAACCATCACTTTGGAAGGGAATTTAGAAATTGAACCATCACTTGTCAAATTCATGTGATGTCTCTTATATATTCATGAAAAGGTTTAGCCCAGGGACAGCAATAACTGAATTTCCTTATCTCCTTCCCCTTTGACTTCTCACCAAACTCACTCATGCCAATGCCAACAATTCTACCAGGGTAGGTGTTATATGCATACACAACAGTTATGTACAAAGAATCTCCAAATTAGAATTGCCAGTATAAAATGCATCAAACGGGCAGACTATCCAAGAAAAATAACACCATTGAAAATTTTGTACCTATAGATTTTTCTAAAGTTGGCAACAGGTGGAAAACTGGAAAGTGCACTTATCCCAAAGATCAAAAAAGAGATGCATGCATCAAATTCATGCTAATGGAAGTAGAAAAAAATTTATGTCTAATCAAATATTTGAAAGACAGCGTACTGATATCTGAAATTCAATAGATGACGGTGCACATACTTTAACAAAAGATCAGATACAAAGAGCCCCCATATCAGGTGGCCCTCCATCAGATCCACTAGAAAGTGCAGATGTGTCAGACCCTCTCTTGCCTCGCTGCTTCTCCTTTCTACCTTTTCTGGATTCAAGAACTTGATTACTGCAAAACAATATTTAGACAGAAAAAAGGAGAAATCTTCAGTGCTGTCTTTGTTCTTGTAAGTACAAATTTATATTACTCATGTATGAACATTTTTCCAAAGTGAACCCATTATTCGACAAAGCATAGGAGTGAGAAAATAGTGAAGTTAAGTACGATACAATGTTGGATACATAAGCCATAATTTCAAGATACGTATGAACTCGAATCACACAGAAACAGGAAAGGTACTTCAACAAAAGACAAGCTTAAACTATAACTTGACATATAAAGCACTGAGAGAACGAGAAATACTTGGAAATTGCAGAGACGTTCCCTGTCCCTGACCTGCAACAGGACTTGTATTTCTTTTTTGAACCACATGGACAATTCTTGTTTCTTGGTATTTTCTGCATTTCAAGATGAAACAAGCAAATAAAAATGAAGGAGCGCATCACCAACAGTTCTCACATTTGAGCTAAAACCAAAATGGTAAAAGAGGTAACATAGTCATCTTTTGTGGAAACCTTGTCTTCTCGCTGGGCACTGCCATCATCATGAGTCCGCTTAGCACTATTGCTAGGTGGATTTTCTTTATTGGCCTCTTCCACAGGTTCCTCTCTGTTCCTCAGAATTTCCACTGGCATCATCACCTAAACACCACAAAGAACTATGAAATAGTTTTGGGTGTAACATGTTTGACTACCCCAAAAATCTATGGTTGACAAGACAAAGCACGCTAATTCTACCAGTTGCATCAAAATGACTCCAAACAAGCTTCTCGTGAAGCTCAACATGGTATCTCTGAAACTACGAAGTTAAATTATTAAAGAAAATCTAGAGAGATAAATACTGACCAGCCATTACCATGAGAAGCATCTGCATTGCAGGAGACTGGACAGCTTCCTCTGAAAAATCTTCAAGACCTTTTTCTGCTATCAAATACTCTATGGCAGCATCAACATCCCCATACATTTGCAGCAATGTCTGTAAAAGTATCGCATGTCACACAGAAGCCACAGAAAGGTCTTGTATTCTAATTCTAGACACCCAGCAAATGAGAGGAAAGCATTTAATGCAAACAAGCGAGCAGAAGAAGCGAGGACATAACCTGCTCAACTTTCTCAATGTTCTCACAACCACTTCCAGCCATGACTAGCTTGATGGATCCAGCATCAGTAATATCCTTACCAGATCCTGATTTAGACTTCTTTGACCCAGCTTTTGCTTGGCGAGACGATGACGAGAGATTAGAATCGGCCTTTCAGCAAAAGAAATTATCAAATCACATACTTAAATTCACAATTTGTCTGACTTCCCTACTAACTTAGTAAATTAGAATTAAATTCCAGTAGCAACCTTGATTGTAATTGGCCTAGCTGGCCCATCTCCAGTGTCTTCCTTCAACCTCACACTGTTGTAATGTTCCTCATCATGATAAGATCTAATAAAGCAAAGCAAAATATATAAGTTCAAATAATGAAACACCATCCGTACAAAAAGAACATAAGATTTTCCCTATCCACAAAACAATAATGGCACAACGCACATTTTTTATGCTTACTGGTTTCACATGATGACACTTATCGAAGATAGTAAAGTATGGACTATCATATATCCACTAAATTTCATGATCCTCGTGAGAATCCAAGGTCATGATGGCTACCTAGACAGATCCAATCCATCTTAACTTAGAATATTAAGGGATGCCATTCATTGAAAGATTGTGAATGGGAATTTTAATAAAATAATTTATCGAAGAAACAAAAGCTAAAGTGACATTTCGGTCTCCTACCACATATGCTTAGCCAGTAATTTATCCCTCTCCGACCACACCAAAACATCTCTCAAACTAGCAAAAGAACTTCCATGGTTAAATCTAACAACACCGCAACTACACTCGGATCTGCAACTTATGAGATGTTGTCCTTGCATGCCAAAATAATTTCACAAATCAGCAGTCTCCCTGAACAAGCTGCAGTACCTTCTTTCATGTAATGAGCTGGTTTGCTTGGACGACTTGTAATTATAGCTTTCGTTTTTAAAAAAAAGATCTTGCAGCTCTTGCAATTTGACTTTTATGAAACTCGAAACACCTAAAACCTTTTAAAAATAAACAAACTTGACCAGGAGAAATATATAATATTTTCATAATCACTTAAAAAATAAAAACATTGTTTTATTTTCAAATCTTTTGAGGGAAAGTAAAACGTAAGAAAAGGTCATTTATTTAAGTGTATACAAACAGAGCCAAATCTCATCCCAGTATTTGAGCACTTGCTTAGCAAAAAAAGCATCAGTCTCTATATTCAGAAAACTCACAAATGGATCATACGAGCACCAGGCTGATCAAAATTGCGTATGTACCACCGAGGTGACATGTTCTGCATCAAGTAAGGAGTGAGATAAATTGTTCCATTTGGCGTCAACGAACAGATATTTGCATGCACAGCATGTATCAAAACTAATTAGTGCTGTGTAGATTCATCAAGGACATATAGAACACTCAAAAAGCCAGCAATTTTGTAACAAGTTCGATATATTAAGTCTTCTTTGAATTAGGATTATATGCACCCATCGGAACTCCTTGTGCTAAAAGGTGCAATATATCTCTGAAAAAATCTTTTGCACATCACTATCAATGGTTCTTCCACATGCTTTCGCCACAATAGACATCGCGAGACATCCCGGATATCATTGCGCTTCAGATGAGTCAATTTTTCAGTCTAAAGAGTAACAAATTATAACCAGACAGAAAAGAACAAGCTATAACCATTATGAGAACAACATCTTAAGTGGTCTTTTGATCTAAACAATGATGGGGGAACAACTTCTCAGATAAAGGAGGGCCATATTGGGGAAGAAAGCGGTTATATGATTAAGTGGAGAATGAGTCTGGAAACCAATAATCATGGGTTCTTCAATGGTCATCGAATTCTAGGATGCATGCTTAAACAGCGAAACTTCAAATCCAGTGGCAAGGCTAACAATTGACTAGTCTAATGACATCCTCATTTAGTCTGGATGTTTCTCCCGAAGGAATGAAAAGACAGTAACAACAAAACTTCACGTAGGTGATGGTTGATGACTTCATTGTCAGTCTTACCCGATGAATGCAAATGTTACTCCGTGTAACAAGAGAAGCTGCTTGCAATTCCATATGACCAGCCCATGTGCCATCATTGTCCATGGTTTTGCAATACTCCTCAAATGGCGCATCATCCTCAATAAATGGTTCAAACATTTCACGATTTTTCTGTCATTAACAATTCCCATCTTAGATGCATAAATCAGGTCCATTCTTCAGACGGGGATTTTATTTCCTTAAACACATCACTATGAGAAAAAACCAATGAAAATAAAGGATTCTGTTGAAACTTGAAACAAGCAAGACTATCAATTTGTGCCATTGCAAAACATTAAAGTTTTATCATGCATGGTAAAAAGTTGACTTATTATAAGTTAGTATCAATTCTCTAATTTTTTATTTTCTCAATATCTCCTCCAAAAATATGTCGGTTTGCATAATAATGGCACCCTAAAGTAGCAACCACACATTCCTGTAGGCTAGAACAATGTGGGTAGCTATAAAGTCCAGCTTCCTCCTGCACCTGTCAGTTTAGGCCAAGATACACCATCCAAATCACGGTTAACACTCAGAAGGTTTTCCTCTCTAGTAAAATAAGAATGTCAAATTGCTCAGGTGATCCTTGTGTTGTTATAGCTCTATGCAACTGTGACCGTGAGCTGAATATCACCAGGAATAACCATTGGCAGCAGAAATGTATGCTTCAATGTATAATACCCATTTTAACTTGGTTTTTTCTTCCAAAGGCATGCTATTTCAGTGTCTATATAAGTGTGAGATCCATCAATACTTACAGAAAAGTCCAAGAACAAAATGCACCAAATAAAGTTTAGATTCGGATCACTGAGGACTAATACAAATGAGGACTACATTACCATGTAAACCCCCCCCAAACATAATTCCTACAGTTTGAAAAAGAGAAATCTGGACTCCACATACCAATATGTACTGAACAACCATACTACGGTACTTCCCATGTTCTTCTTCATTGCCTTCCAACTGATCTGCAAGGGCCCTGATTAACAAGAGTGGACAACTATGAAAACTCCAACCATAGCAAAGGCGTTTCTATAAACAAAAGCTCCATACAAGGCTGTAAGATTACCTGGACGATGGATAATTCAAATATGTGGAATGAAAACAGGAATGAGGCACATGGTTAGTTTCTCTAGGCGTTGTACAATAGTGATACAATAGTGATAGAAGTAAAAAGAGCTACATTCCCTGACAAATAGAGCTCTTCTTCGAGATATATTTCCAGATGCAGTGTCTCAAGCAGAATGATACATTATACGAAATGCAATAATTTTTCCAACTGAGGAATTTCTAGTACATTGATGATAGTGTTCCAGAACCAGTGTACCATAAAACGCACTTTGTGTTGTGTTCTGACGATAGAGTGGTAATGCAATGAGCATACCAAAAATCTTCCAAAACAGAGAGGAATACTGTTATCTAACAAAAAAACAAATCAAATCCTGGAAATATTCGACAAAATCATGAACAATACGGTGATCTTTTTCTAACAAGGAACACAGACCTGAAAAAGCAATTACCATCTGCAGTCACCTGGACAATTTTCAGGCCCAGAGCATCAAGCTGAGCTTGGAACTGCGTGTTATCCGCTTGCTTCCCCTGCTTTTTGACCTGTTCATCAACGCATACCACATTCACGTCCACTCAGATTCCGAGAACAACCACCAACGAACACTTCAACCAGGAACTTAGCCAAAAGCACGTCCACCAAAGCTCAATTCAGAGGCCTCGCCGCAACAAACAGATCATAGAAGCAATTGAAACTTTCGAATTTCTTGTTCGGAGACAAAACACGCCGCCTCATCGAAGAGCAAGCAATAGTCACGAGTGCCCAAATAGATGGAAATTGCAACCATAAGTAGCGAAGGAAATCGCTTACGTGAGGCTGTTTCTTGGCGTTGGACTTGTGGTGCTGCTTCTGCACCATCGCTGCGGAGAGAAGACGATCAATGCCGCCGGCTATGATCGGGCGAGGTCGAGATTTGCCGCCGGGAGACGGCGCTCGAACACCAGAGAGTCGCGGCGGTTCGAACCGGAGAGAGGATCGCCCAGCGAAGAAGATGGAGACGGATGCCAGATGGGCCGTGGGCTTTTCCCGTTCGGAGACCAATTTGTTCGTCATTAAAAGATAAAGATGGGCCGAGGAGCGAGCCCAATTCTATGAATATCTCTTACTTTTTTTACCTTTTTTTCAATTAGATCACGATGCTTAGGGTCAATTACAATCTGGCCCTTATGCTGTCAATTTTTGCAACTAACCCCTTTCTTTCTTTGTCTATCGCGTCGTGAAATCGCCTCGAATGTGCAATTGATTGCTTCTGGTTTATTCTGGTCGGAGGTCTGGACTCCGATTCTCGTCTCGAATATGTCCAATCAACATTTTGTTCCTTTTTTTTTTTTTGGTCGGTCAATCAACATTTTGTTCAGCATGCATTGTTTTAAAAGGAATTTATTAGGGGCACCTCAAGGACATTTGTTAAGCCACAATTTTTTTGGAAAATGTATAGTTTCCAATTTATTATTTGTTCTCATGCCATGCACAATCGATACTTTGAAAATCAAATTATCCCAAATTAAGTATGTCGAGCACTCATTAACATGATCGTTTTTACAAAATTTAGGTATGAGCTTAACTTTTTTGGTGGTGTTGTTGGGAGCACTTGAGAAGTAAATTCTCGAAAACACCAAGTCAATGTGAAGGAGGGCACCCTTAAAATGTCTTGAGGAGAAGGACTGATCGAGATTCACGAAAACTAATCCAAACTCTATCTTACCATTTAGAAGAAAAAGGAAAAGAAAAAAGCGTCAATTTTAAGTAATTACTGGGATTCTGTTGGCTTGTTCAGGTCATGGCCACATCAAATGAGTTGTGTGACAATGACCCGCATAGCCATTATGGTATAGCCCTGCACGTCAAACGCACTCATTAGCAATAACTCCTCACGGAATATATTTTGCACATTTAAAATTCATTTAAAATAACTTTAAAAAAAAAATCTCAAAATCGATGTACTTATTATACAACTACTCCAAATTAATTTTCATCTTAAAATCAATTTTACAATTGGTAGCCCTTGACATATTAATATCATCTCGCGAAAAATTCCATACTCCCGACCCAAATCTATCCAATCAGCATTTAAGTTCAATATCCCATTAAAATGCACACATAAAATCTAACACAAAGAATGACGGATCTAATATGGAAAATCCACGTATGTTAACATATTTGCCTTTTAATGGGATAGTGGGGGACAAATATTGGTCATAGGAAAGAAGAAAAAGATCTTTTTTTTTCATTCCTATTCTTCTTTCTGAAAAAGGGAGTTTTCAAAAAAAGGATTATTTCGTTCCTGATAGTCATTTTTGAATCTGTGGATAGGAGTATACTCTGAATCAGAATTGTGGGTAGTACTACTTGATCATTTCTACTAACTTAAAGTCCCAGTTATTATTCTTTTTATCTTATGTAAAAATTATTTTTGGATAATCAGATGTATGAGACTCTTTTTTGGGTAGGATAAAAAATAGCTGTCGACGAATGTGTCATGAGGATGCTGGTTTGAAATTTTTAGTGGCATCATCAGTCATCGACAAAAAGCCCTTATTATTTCAGAAGTATGAGACTCTTTTTTGGGTCGGATGAAAAATAGTTGTCAACGAATGTGTTGCGAGGATACTGATTTGAAATTTTTAGTGGCATCATCAGTCATTTGACAAAAAGCCCTTATTAATTGAGCGACGCAACGAGGCTATCTCAATCAACTAAAGCGAGGTTAAAGCGGGGCTGTCACTGACCCAAAAGTCGCGCTGAATTAAAGCAGACAAAAGACCGCTGAACATCATGATTGGTGTATGATCATCGCGTCCATCTCGACACCTTTCACGTTCTCCATTTAATTCCGGGGGCGGTGGTTGTGGTGTGGGGATTGCTTCACGAGTGCGCCACCTTACCACAGCGAATTATTAATATAAGTAAAGCTTGCACATCCCTAACTTCCATTTTGGACCGACCTATCTATTCAAATCGACATATCGTAAACAACCGACTGAATAAAACAGAGAGAAGGGAATGATGAGGAGGAGGCTAATTTATGGGAGATCTTTAGTTGAATGGTGGTCCTCTTTTTGCAATTCGGGGTGGTCGACAGCCATCCCAGCTTTATAAATAATTGAACATGTATTGAACGATGAGCACCGATGCTTTGCCACAAAATGTTCGTAATTGAAAATATTAAAAAATTAGAATAAGGATTCAGTGCCCGTTGTTTTATCATGCCGCTTTTTTTTTTTATTATATTCTATGAATCGATAGTAGTTTATAGTAGGTATTGTCCTTTCGAGTTTTTTTTGGTCTTCTTAATTCACAGGTACGATGTAGGTAGGCACTAGAGAACGACCACACGTGACGTGAAGTGAAGGACATTGATGGTCCATCCACGGAATTATTGATTCTTTTAGGGACAAATTGGTCAAGAATTGGTAGCGACCACAATGTCGAGTGTGGACCGTACTACAAATAATTCAGTGTGTGCTTTTCATTTAATTATGATAAAAGTGGCATCACTAATTGGAAACTTTTGAGCTGGACTCAATGACAGGATGAGGGGGTGAAATACAAGAAGAAACATGAGTTGTGAGCATCCCTCGTTTAATTAGAGTGCGAATGGTAACGTTTATGTTACTTTTTTGTTAGAACGAAATAAAAAAAAAGTGTTTATTAGGGAAA